>OY804581.1:7730653-10378653 GCA_963680875.1 Bathymodiolus brooksi
AGACGTTGTGTGTACCTGAATCAAGCATTAGACGTTGTCTGTACCAGAATCAAGCATTAGACGTTGTGTGTACCTGAATCGAGCATTAGACGTTGTGTGTACCTAAAATCAAGCATTAGACGTTGTGTGTACCTGAATCAAGCATTAGACGTTGTGTGTACCAGAATCAAGCATTAGACGTTGTGTGTACCTGAATCAAGCATTAGACGTTGTGTGTACCAGAATCAAGCATTACACGTTGTGTGTACCAGAATCAAGCATTAGACGTTGTGTGTACCAGAATCCAGCATTAGACGTTGTGTGTACCCGAATCAAGCATTAGACGTTGTGTGTACCTGAATCAAGCATTAACGTTGTGTGTACCAGAATCAAGCATTAGACGTTGTGTGTACCTGTATCAAGCATTAGACGTTGTGTTTACCTAAATCAAGCATTAGACGTAGTGTGTACCCGAATCAAGCATTAGACGTTGTGTGTACCTGAATGAAGCATTATAGGTTGTCTGTACCAGAATCAAGCATTAGACGTTGTGTGTACCAGAATCAAGCATTAGACGTTGTGTGTACAAGAATCAAGCATTAGACGTAATGTGTACCTGAATCAAGCATTATACGTTGTGTGTACCAGAATCAAGCATTAGACGTTGTGTGTACCTGAATCAAGCATTAGACGTTGTGTGTACCAGAATCAAGCATTAGACGTTGTGTGTACCTGAATCAAGCATTAGACGTTGTGTGTACCTGAATCGAGCATTAGACGTTGTGTTTACCTGAATCAAGCATTAGACGTTGTGTGTACCTGAATCGAGAATTAGAGGTTGTGTGTACCTGAATCATGCATTAGACGTTGTGTGTACCAGAATCAAGCATTAGACGTTGTGTGTACCTGAATCAAGCATTAGACGTTGTGTGTACCTGAATCAAGCATTAGACGTTGTGTGTACCAGAATCAAGCATTAGACGTAGTGTGTACCTGAATCAAGCATTAGACGTTGTGTTTACCAGAATCAAGCATTAGACGTAGTGTGTACCTGAATCGAGCATTAGACGTTGTGTGTACCAGAATCAAGCATTATACGTTGTGTGTACCCGAATCAAGCATTAGACGTTGTGTGTACCTGAATGAAGCATTATACGTTGTGTGTACCTGAATCAAGCACTATACGTTGTGTGTACCAGAATCAAGCATTAGACGTTGTGTGTACCTGAATCAAGCATTAGACGTTGTGTTTACCTGAATCAAGCATTAAACGTAGTGTGTACCCGAATCAAGCATTAGACGTTGTGTGTACCAGAATCAAGCATTATACGTTGTGTGTATCTGAATCAAGCATTAGACGTTGTGTTTACCTATATCGAGCATTAGACGTTGTCTGTACCAGAATCAAGCATTAGACGTTGTGTGTACCAGAATCAAGCATTAGACGTTGTGTGTACCTGAATCAAGCATTATACGTTGTGTGTACCAGAATCAAGCATTAGACGTTGTGTGTACCTGAATCAAGCATTAGACGTTGTGTGTACCTGAATCGAGCATTAAACGTAGTGTGTACCAGAATCAAGCATTAGACGTAGTGTGTACCTGAATCGAGCATTAGACGTAGTGTGTACATGAATCAAGCATTAGACGTTGTGTGTACCAGAATCAAGCATTAGACGTTGTGTGTACCAGAATAAAGCATTAGACGTTGCATGTACCAGCATCAAGCATTAGACGTTGTGTGTACCTGAATGAAGCATTAGACGTTGTGTGTACCTGAATGAAGCATTAGACGTTGTCTGTACATGAATCAAGCATTATACGTTGTGTGTACCAGAATCAAGCATTAGACGTTGTGTGTACCTAAATCAAGCATTAGACGTTGTGTGTACCTGAATCGAGCATTAGACGTTGTCTGTACCAGAATCAAGCATTAGACGTAGTGTGTACCTGAATAGAGCATTAGACGTTGTGTGTACCAGAATCAAGCATTATACGTTGTGTGTACCTGAATGAAGCATTAGACGTTGTCTGTACCAGAATCAAGCATTAGACGTAGTGTGTACCTGAATAGAGCATTAGACGTTGTGTGTACCAGAATCAAGCATTATACGTTGTGTGTACCTGAATCAAGCATTAGACGTAGTGTGTACCTGAATCGAGCATTAGACGTTGTGTGTCCCAGAATTAAGCATTAGACGTTGTGTGTACCAGAATCAGGCATTAGACGTTGTGTGTACCAGAATCAAGCATTAGACGTTGTGTGTACGAGAATCAAGCATTAGACGTTGTGTTTATCTGAATGAAGCATTAGACGTTGTGTGTACCTGAATCAAGCATTAGACGTAGTGTGTACCTGAATCAAGCATTAGACGTTGTGTGTACCTGAATCAAGCATTAGACGTTGTGTGTACCTGAATTAAGCATTAGACGTTGTGTGTACCTGAATCGAGAATTATACGTTGTGTGTACCTGAAAGAAGCATTAGACGTTGTCTGTGCCTGAATCAAGCATTATACGTAGTGTGTACCAGAATCATGCATTAGACGTTGTGTGTACCTGAATGAAGCATTAGACGTTGTGTGCACCAGAATCAAGCATTAGACGTTGTGTGTACCTGAATCAAGCATTAGACGTTGTGTGTACCAGAATCAAGCATTAGACGTTGTGTGTACCTGAATCGAGCATTAGACGTTGTGTGTACCTGAATCAAGCATTAGACGTAGTGTGTACCTGAATCGAGCATTAGACGTAGTGTGTACATGAATCAAGCATTAGACGTTGTGTGTACCAGAATCAAGCATTAGACGTTGTGTGTACCAGAATCAAGCATTAGACGTTGCATGTACCAGCATCAAGCATTAGACGTTGTGTGTACCTGAATGAAGCATTAGACGTTGTGTGTACCTGAATGAAGCATTAGACGTTGTCTGTACATGAATCAAGCATTATACGTTGTGTGTACCAGAATCAAGCATTAGACGTTGTGTGTACCTAAATCAAGCATTAGACGTTGTGTGTACCTGATTCGAGCATTAGACGTAGTGTGTACCAGAATCAAGCATTAGACGTTGTGTGTACCTGAATCAAGCATTAGACGTTGTGTGTACCAGAATCAAGCATTAGACGTTGTGTGTACCTGAATCAAGCATTAGACGTTGTGTTTACCTGAATCAAGCATTAGACGTAGTGTGTACCTGAATCGAGCATTAGACGTTGTGTGTACCAGAATCAAGCATTATACGTTGTGTGTACCCGAATCAAGCATTAGACGTTGTGTGTACCTGAATGAAGCATTATACGTTGTGTGTACCTGAATCAAGCACTATACGTTGTGTGTACCAGAATCAAGCATTAGACGTTGTGTGTACCTGAATCAAGCATTAGACGTTGTGTTTACCTGAATCAAGCATTAAACGTAGTGTGTACCCGAATCAAGCATTAGACGTTGTGTGTACCAGAATCAAGCATTATACGTTGTGTGTATCTGAATCAAGCATTAGACGTTGTGTTTACCTATATCGAGCATTAGACGTTGTCTGTACCAGAATCAAGCATTAGACGTTGTGTGTCCCAGAATCAAGCATTAGACGTTGTGTGTACCCGAATCAAGCATTAGACGTTGTGTGTACCTGAATCAAGCATTATACGTTGTGTGTACCAGAATCAAGCATTAGACGTTGTGTGTACCTGAATCAAGCATTAGACGTTGTGTGTACCTGAATCGAGCATTAAACGTAGTGTGTACCAGAATCAAGCATTAGACGTAGTGTGTACCTGAATCGAGCATTAGACGTAGTGTGTACATGAATCAAGCATTAGACGTTGTGTGTACCAGAATCAAGTATTAGACGTTGTGTGTACCAGAATAAAGCATTAGACGTTGCATGTACCAGCATCAAGCATTAGACGTTGTGTGTACCTGAATGAAGCATTAGACGTTGTGTGTACCTGAATGAAGCATTAGACGTTGTCTGTACATGAATCAAGCATTATACGTTGTGTGTACCAGAATCAAGCATTAGACGTTGTGTGTACCTAAATCAAGCATTAGACGTTGTGTGTACCTGAATCGAGCATTAGACGTAGTGTGTACCAGAATCAAGCATTAGACGTTGTGTGTACCTGAATCAAGCATTAGACGTTGTGTGTACCAGAATCAAGCATTAGACGTTGTGTGTACCTGAATCAAGCATTAGACGTTGTGTTTACCTGAATCAAGTATTAGACGTTGTGTGTACCAGAATAAAGCATTAGACGTTGCATGTACCAGCATCAAGCATTAGACGTTGTGTGTACCTGAATGAAGCATTAGACGTTGTGTGTACCTGAATGAAGCATTAGACGTTGTCTGTACATGAATCAAGCATTATACGTTGTGTGTACCAGAATCAAGCATTAGACGTTGTGTGTACCTAAATCAAGCATTAGACGTTGTGTGTACCTGAATCGAGCATTAGACGTAGTGTGTACCAGAATCAAGCATTAGACGTTGTGTGTACCTGAATCAAGCATTAGACGTTGTGTGTACCAGAATCAAGCATTAGACGTTGTGTGTACCTGAATCAAGCATTAGACGTTGTGTTTACCTGAATCAAGCATTCGACGTAGTGTGTACCTGAATCGAGCATTAGACGTTGTGTGTACCAGAATCAAGCATTATACGTTGTGTGTACCCGAATCAAGCATTAGACGTTGTGTGTACCTGAATCAAGCATTATACGTTGTGTGTACCTGAATCAAGCATTATACGTTGTGTGTACCAGAATCAAGCATTAGACGTTGTGTGTACCTGAATCAAGCATTAGACGTTGTGTTTACCTGAATCAAGCATTAGACGTAGTGTGTACCCGAATCAAGCATTAGACGTTGTGTGTACCTGAATCAAGCATTATACGTTGTGTGTACCTGAATCAAGCATTAGACGTTGTGTTTACCTATATCGAGCATTAGACGTTGTCTGTACCAGAATCAAGCAATAGACGTTGTGTGTACCAGAATCAAGCATTAGACGTTGTGTGTACCCGAATCAAGCATTAGACGTTGTGTGTACCTGAATCAAGCATTATACGTTGTGTGTACCAGAATCAAGCATTAGACGTTGTGTGTACCTGAATCAAGCATTAGACGTTGTGTTTACCTAAATCAAGCATTAGACGTAGTGTATACCCGAATCAAGCATTAGACGTTGTGTGTACCTGAATCAAGCATTAGACGTTGTGTGTACCTGAATCAAGCATTAGACGTTGTGTTTACCTGAATCAAGCATTAGACGTAGTGTGTACCTGAATCGAGCATTAGACGTTGTGTGTACCAGAATCAAGCATTATACGTTGTGTGTACCCGAATCAAGCATTAGACGTTGTGTGTACCTGAATCAAGCATTATACGTTGTGTGTACCTGAATCAAGCACTATACGTTGTGTGTACCAGAATCAAGCATTAGACGTTGTGTGTACCTGAATCAAGCATTAGACGTTGTGTTTACCAGAATCAAGCATTAGACGTAATGTGTACCCGAATCAAGCATTAGACGTTGTGTGTACCAGAATGAAGCATTATACGTTGTGTGTATCTGAATCAAGCATTAGACGTTGTGTTTACCTATATCGAGCATTAGACGTTGTCTGTACCAGAATCAAGCATTAGACGTTGTGTGTACCAGAATCAAGCATTAGACGTTGTGTGTACCCGAATCAAGCATTAGACGTTGTGTGTACCTGAATCAAGCATTATACGTTGTGTGTACCAGAATCAAGCATTAGACGTTGTGTGTACCTGAATCAAGCATTAGACTTTGTGTGTACCTGAATCGAGCATTAGACGTAGTGTGTACCAGAATCAAGCATTAGACGTAGTGTGTACCTGAATCGAGCATTAGACGTAGTGTGTACATGAATCAAGCATTAGACGTTGTGTGTACCAGAATCAAGCATTAGACGTTGTGTGTACCAGAATAAAGCATTAGACGTTGCATGTACCAGCATCAAGCATTAGACGTTGTGTGTACCTGAATGAAGCATTAGACGTTGTGTGTACCTGAATGAAGCATTAGACGTTGTCTGTACATGAATCAAGCATTATACGTTGTGTGTACCAGAATCAAGCATTAGACGTTGTGTGTACCTAAATCAAGCATTAGACGTTGTGTGTACCTGAATCGAGCATTAGACGTAGTGTGTACCAGAATCAAGCATTAGACGTTGTGTGTACCTGAATCAAGCATTAGACGTTGTGTGTACCAGAATCAAGCATTAGACGTTGTGTGTACCTGAATCAAGCATTAGACGTTATGTTTACCTGAATCAAGCATTCGACGTAGTGTGTACCTGAATCGAGCATTAGACGTTGTGTTTACCAGAATCAAGCATTAGACGTAATGTGTACCCGAATCAAGCATTAGACGTTGTGTGTACCTGAATCAAGCATTATACGTTGTGTGGACCTGAATCAAGCATTATACGTTGTGTGTACCAGAATCAAGCATTAGACGTTGTGTGTACCTGAATCAAGCATTAGACGTTGTGTGTACCTGAATCAAGCATTAGACGTAGTGTGTACCCGAATCAAGCATTAGACGTTGTGTGTACCTGAATCAAGCATTATACGTTGTGTGTACCTGAATCAAGCATTAGACGTTGTGTTTACCTATATCGAGCATTAGACGTTGTCTGTACCAGAATCAAGCATTAGACGTTGTGTGTACCAGAATCAAGCATTAGACGTTGTGTGTACCCGAATCAAGCATTAGACGTTGTGTGTACCTGAATCAAGCATTATACGTTGTGTGTACCAGAATCAAGCATTAGACGTTGTGTGTACCTGAATCAAGCATTAGACGTTGTGTTTACCTATATCGAGCATTAGACGTTGTCTGTACCAGAATCAAGCATTAGACGTTGTGTGTACCAGAATCAAGCATTAGACGTTGTGTGTACCCGAATCAAGCATTAGACGTTGTGTGTACTTGAATCAAGCATTATACGTTGTGTGTACCAGAATCAAGCATTAGACGTTGTGTGTACCTGAATCAAGCATTAGACGTTGTGTGTACCAGAATCAAGCATTAGACGTAATGTGTACCTGAATCAAGCATTATACGTTGTGTGTACCAGAATCAAGCATTAGACGTTGTGTACCTGAATCAAGCATTAGATGTAATGTGTACCTGAATCAAGCATTAGACGTTGTGTGTACCAGAATCGAGCATTAGACGTTGTGTGTACCTGAATCAAGCATTAGACGTTGTGTGTACCTGAATCAAGCATTAGACGTTGTCTGTACCAGAATCAAGCATTAGACGTTGTGTGTACCTGAATCGAGCATTAGTCGTTGTGTGTACCTAAAATCAAGCATTAGACGTTGTGTGTACCTGAATCAAGCATTAGACGTTGTGTGTACCAGAATCAAGCATTAGACGTTGTGTGTACCTGAATCAAGCATTAGACGTTGTGTGTACCAGAATCAAGCATTAGACGTTGTGTGTACCTGAATCAAGCATTATACGTTGTGTGTACCAGAATCAAGCATTAGACGTTGTGTGTACCTGAATCAAGCATTATACTTTGTGTGTACCAGTATCAAGCATTAGACGTTGTGTGTACCTGAATGAAGCATTAGACGTTGTGTGCACCAGAATCAAGCATTAGACGTTGTGTGTACCTGAATGAAGCATTAGACGTTGTGTGTACCAGAATCAAGCATTAGACGTTGTGTGTACCAGAATCAAGCATTATACGTTGTGTGTACCAGAATCAAGCATTAGACGTTGTGTGTACCTGAATCAAGCATTAGACGTTGTCTGTACCAGAATCAAGCATTAGACGTTGTGTGTACCTGAATCGAGCATTAGACGTTGTGTGTACCTAAAATCAAGCATTAGACGTTGTGTGTACCTGAATCAAGCATTAGACGTTGTGTGTACCAGAATCAAGCATTAGACGTTGTGTGTACCTGAATCAAGCATTAGACGTTGTCTGTACCTGAATCAAGCATTATACGTTGTGTGTACCAGATTCAAGCATTAGACGTTGTGTGTACCTGAATCAAGCATTAGACGTTGTGTGTACCAGTATCAAGCATTAGACGTTGTGTGTACCTGAATGAAGCATTAGACGTTGTGTGCAACAGAATCAAGCATTAGACGTTGTGTGTACCTGAATCAAGCATTAAACGTTGTGTGTACCAGAATCAAGCATTAGACGTTGTGTGTACCTGAATCAAGCATTAGACGTTGTTTGTACCTGAATCAAGTATTAGACGTTGTGTTTACATGAATCAAGCATTAGACGTTGTGTGTACCTGAATCGAGCATTAGAGGTTGTGTGTACCAGAATCAAGCATTAGACGTTGTGTGTACCAGAATCAAGCATTAGACGTTGTGTGTACCTGAATCAAGCATTAGACGTTGTGTGTACCTGAATCAAGCATTAGACGTAGTGTGTACCTGAATCGAGCATTAGACGTTGTGTGTACCAGAATCAAGCATTAGACGTTGTTTGTACCCGAATAAAGCATTAGAGGTCGTGTGTACCTGAATCAAGCATTATACATTGTGTGTACCTGAATCAAGCATTATACGTTGTGTGTACCTGAATCAAGCATTAGACGTTGTGTGTACCTGAATCAAGCATTAGACGTTGTGTGTACATGAATCGAGCATTATACGTTGTGTGTACCTGAAAGAAGCATTAGACGTTGTCTGTGCCTGAATCAAGCATTATACGTTGTGTGTACCGGAATCATGCATTAGACGTTGTGTGTACCTGAATGAAGCATTAGACGTTGTGTGCACCAGAATCAAGCATTAGACGTTGTGTGTACCTGAATCAAGCATTAGACGTTGTGTGTACCAGAATCAAGCATTAGACGTTGTGTGTACCTGAATCAAGCATTAGACGTTGTGTGTACCTGAATCAAGCATTATACGTTGTGTGTACCTGAATCAAGCATTAGACGTTGTGTTTACCTAAATCAAGCATTAGACGTTGTCTGTACCAGAATCAAGCATTAGACGTTGTGTGTACCAAAATCAAGCATTAGACGTTGTGTGTACCCGAATCAAGCATTAGACGTTGTGTGTACCTAAATCAAGCATTAGACGTAGAGTGTACCCAAATCAAGCATTAGACGTTGTGTGTACCTGAATCAAGCCTTATAGGTTGTCTGTACCAGAATCAAGCATTAGACGTTGTGTGTACCAGAATCAAGCATTAGACGTTGTGTGTACCAGAATCAAGCATTAGACGTAATGTGTACTTGAATCAAGCATTATACGTTGTGTGTACCAGAATCAAGCATTAGACGTTGTGTGTACCTGAATCAAGCATTAGACGTTGTGTTTACCTAAATGAAGCATTAGACGTAGTATGTACCCGAATCAAGCATTAGACGTTGTGTGTACCTGAATCAAGCATTATAGGTTGTCTGTACCAGAATCAAGCATTAGACGTTGTGTGTACCAGAATCAAGCATTAGACGTTGTGTGTACCAGAATCAAGCATTAGACGTAATGTGTACCTGAATCAAGCATTAGACGTTGTGTGCACCAGAATCAAGCATTAGACGTTGTGTGTACCTGAATCAAGCATTAGACGTTGTGTGTACCTGAATCAAGCATTAGACGTTGTGTGTACCTGAATCAAGCATTAGACGTTGTCTGTACCAGAATCAAGCATTAGACGTTGTGTGTACCTGAATCGAGCATTAGACGTGGTGTGTACATAAAATCAAGCATTAGACGTTGTGTGTACCTGAATCAAGAATTAGACGTTGTGTGTACCAGAATCAAGCATTAGACGTTGTGTGTACCTGAATCAAGCATTAAACGTTATGTGTACCAGAATCAAGCATTAGACGTTGTCTGTACCTGAATCAAGCATTATACGTTGTGTGTACCAGAATCAAGCATTAGACGTTGTGTGTACCTGAATCAAGCATTAGACGTTGTGTGTACCAGTATCAAGCATTAGACGTTGTGTGTACCTGAATGAAGCATTAGACGTTGTGTGCACCCGAATAAAGCATTAGACGTTGTCTGTACCTGAATCAAGCATTATACGTTGTGTGTACCAGAATCAAGCATTAGACGTTGTGTGTACCTGAATCAAGCATTAGACGTTGTGTGTACCAGAATCAAGCATTAGACGTTGTGTGTACCTGAATCAAGCATTAGACGTTGTGTGTACCAGTATCAAGCATTAGACGTTGTGTGTACCTGAATGAAGCATTAGACGTTGTGTGCACCAGAATCAAGCATTAGACGTTGTGTGTACCTGAATCAAGCATTAGACGTTGTGTGTACAAGAATCGAGCATTATACGTTGTGTGTACCTGAATCAAGCATTATACGTTGTGTGTACCTGAATCGAGCATTAGACGTTGTGTTTACCTGAATCAAGCATTGGACGTAGTGTGTACCTGAATCGAGCATTAGAGGTTGTGTGTACCTGAATCAAGCATTAGACGTTGTGTGTACCTGAATCAAGCATTATACGTTGTGTGTACCTGAATCAAGCATTAGACGTTGTGTTTACCTGAATCAAGCATTAGACGTAGTGTGTACCCGAATCAAGCATTAGACGTTGTGTGTACCAGAATCAAGCATTAGACGTTGTGTGTACCTGAATCGAGCATTAGACGTTGTCTGTACCAGAATCAAGCGTTAGACGTTGTGTGTACCTAAATCAAGCATTATAGGTTGTATGTACCAGAATCAAGCATTAGACGTTGTGTGTAGCAGAATCAAGCATTAGACGTTGTGTGTACCAGAATCAAGCATTAGATGTAATGTGTACCTGAATCAAGCATTAGACGTTGTGTGTACCAGAATCAAGCATTAGACGTTGTGTGTACCTGAATCAAGCATTAGACGTTGTGTGTACCTGAATCAAGCATTAGACGTTGTCTGTACCAGAATCAAGCATTAGACGTTGTGTGTACCTGAATCGAGCATTAGACGTTGTGTGTACCTAAAATCAAGCATTAGACGTTGTGTGTACCTGAATCAAGCATTAGACGTTGTGTGTACCAGAATCAAGCATTAGACGTTGTGTGTACCTGAATCAAGCATTAGACGTTGTGTGTACCAGAATCAAGCATTACACGTTGTGTGTACCAGAATCAAGCATTAGACGTTGTGTGTACCAGAATCCAGCATTAGACGTTGTGTGTACCCGAATCAAGCATTAGACGTTGTGTGTACCTGAATCAAGCATTAACGTTGTGTGTACCAGAATCAAGCATTAGACGTTGTGTGTACCTGTATCAAGCATTAGACGTTGTGTTTACCTAAATCAAGCATTAGACGTAGTGTGTACCCGAATCAAGCATTAGACGTTGTGTGTACCTGAATGAAGCATTATAGGTTGTCTGTACCAGAATCAAGCATTAGACGTTGTGTGTACCAGAATCAAGCATTAGACGTTGTGTGTACAAGAATCAAGCATTAGACGTAATGTGTACCTGAATCAAGCATTATACGTTGTGTGTACCAGAATCAAGCATTAGACGTTGTGTGTACCTGAATCAAGCATTAGACGTTGTGTGTACCAGAATCAAGCATTAGACGTTGTGTGTACCTGAATCAAGCATTAGACGTTGTGTGTACCTGAATCGAGCATTAGACGTTGTGTTTACCTGAATCAAGCATTAGACGTTGTGTGTACCTGAATCGAGAATTAGAGGTTGTGTGTACCTGAATCATGCATTAGACGTTGTGTGTACCAGAATCAAGCATTAGACGTTGTGTGTACCTGAATCAAGCATTAGACGTTGTGTGTACCTGAATCAAGCATTAGACGTTGTGTGTACCAGAATCAAGCATTAGACGTAGTGTGTACCTGAATCAAGCATTAGAAGTTGTGTTTACCAGAATCAAGCATTAGACGTAGTGTGTACCTGAATCGAGCATTAGACGTTGTGTGCACCAGAATCAAGCATTAGACGTTGTGTGTACCCGAATAAAGCATTAGAGGTCGTGTGTACCTGAATCAAGCATTATACGTTGTGTGTACCTGAATCAAGCATTATACGTTGTGTGTACCTGAATCAAGCATTAAACGTTGTGTGTACCAGAATCAAGCATTATACGTTGTGTGTACCTGAATCAAGCATTAGACGTTGTGTGTACCTGTATCAAGCATTAGACGTTGTGTGTACCTGAATGAAGCATTAGACGTTGTGTGCACCAGAATCAAGCATTAGACGTTGTGTGTACCTGAATCAAGCATTATACATTGTGTGTACCTGAATCGAGCATTAGACGTTGTGTTTAACTGAATGAAGCATTAGACGTTGTGTGTACCTGAATCGAGCATTAGACGTTGTGTGTACCTGAATCAAGCATTAGACGTTGTGTGTACCAGAATCAAGCATTAGACGTTGTGTGTACCAGAATCAAGCATTAGACGTTGTGTGTACTAGAATCAAGCATTAGACGTTGTGTGTACCTGAATGAAGCATTAGACGTTGTGTGTACCTGAATCGAGCATTAGAGGTTGTGTGTACCTGAATGAAGCATTAGACGTTGTCTGTACATGAATCAAGCATTATACGTTGTGTGTACCAGAATCAAGCATTATACGTTGTGTGTACCTGAATCTAGCATTAGACGTTGTGTGTACCTGAATCGAGCATTAGACGTTGTGTGCACCTGAATCAAGCATTAGACGTGGTGTGTACATAAAATCAAGCACTAGACGTTGTGTGTACCTGAATCAAGCATTAGACGTTGTGTGTACCAGAATCAAGCATTAGACGTTGTGTGTACCTGAATCAAGCATTAAACGTTATGTGTACCAGAATCAAGCATTAGACGTTGTCTGTACCTGAATCAAGCATTATACGTTGTGTGTACCAGAATCAAGCATTACACGTTGTGTGTACCAGTATCAAGCATTAGACGTTGTGTGTACCTGAATGAAGCATTATACGTTGTGTGCACCAGAATCAAGCATTAGACGTTGTGTGTACCTGAATCAAGCATTAGACGTTGTGTGTACAAGAATCGAGCATTATACGTTGTGTGTACCTGAATCAAGCATTATACGTTGTGTGTACCTGAATCGAGCATTAGACGTTGTGTTTACCTGAATCAAGCATTGGACGTAGTGTGTACCTGAATCGAGCATTAGAGGTTGTGTGTACCTGAATCAAGCATTAGACGTTGTGTGTACCTGAATCAAGCATTAGACGTTGTGTGTACCTGAATCAAGCATTAGACGTTGTGTTTACCTGAATCAAGCATTAGACGTAGTGTGTACCCGAATCAAGCATTAGACGTTGTGTGTACCAGAATCAAGCATTAGACGTTGTGTGTACCTGAATCGAGCATTAGACGTTGTCTGTACCAGAATCAAGCGTTAGACGTTGTGTGTACCTAAATCAAGCATTATAGGTTGTCTGTACCAGAATCAAGCATTAGACGTTGTGTGTAGCAGAATCAAGCATTAGACGTTGTGTGTACCAGAATCAAGCCTTAGATGTAATGTGTACCTGAATCAAGCATTAGACGTTGTGTGTACCAGAATCAAGCATTAGACGTTGTGTGTACCTGAATCAAGCATTAGACGTTGTGTGTACCTGAATCAAGCATTAGACGTTGTCTGTACCAGAATCAAGCATTAGACGTTGTGTGTACCTGAATCGAGCATTAGACGTTGTGTGTACCTAAAATCAAGCATTAGACGTTGTGTGTACCTGAATCAAGCATTAGACGTTGTGTGTACCAGAATCAAGCATTAGACGTTGTGTGTTCCTGAATCAAGCATTGGACGTTGTGTGTACCAGAATCAAGCATTAAACGTTGTGTGTACCAGAATCAAGCATTAGACGTTGTGTGTACCAGAATCAAGCTTTAGACGTTGTGTGTACCCGAATCAAGCATTAGACGTTGTGTGTACCTGAATCAATCATTATACGTTGTGTGTACCAGAATCAAGCATTAGACGTTGTGTGTACCTGTATCAAGCATTAGACGTTGTGTTTACCTAAATCAAGCATTAGACGTTGTATGTACCCGAATCAAGCATTAGACGTTGTGTGTACCTGAATCAAGCATTATAGGTTGTCTGTACCAGAATCAAGCATTAGACGTTGTGTGTACCTGAATCAAGCATTAGACGTTGTGTGTACAAGAATCAAGCATTAGACGTAATGTGTACCTGAATCAAGCATTATACGTTGTGTGTACCAGAATCAAGCATTAGACGTTGTGTGTACCTGAATCAAGCATTAGACGTTGTGTGTACCAGAATCAAGCATTAGACGTTGTGTGTACCTGAATCAAGCATTAGACGTTGTGTGTACCTGAATCGAGCATTAGACGTTGTGTTTACCTGAATCAAGCATTAGACGTTGTGTGTACCTGAATCGAGAATTAGAGGTTTTGTGTACCTGAATCATGCATTAGACGTTGTGTGTACCAGAATCAAGCATTAGACGTTGTGTGTACCTGAATCAAGCATTAGACGTTGTGTGTACCTGAATCAAGCATTAGACGTTGTGTGTACCAGAATCAAGCATTAGACGTAGTGTGTACCTGAATCAAGCATTAGACGTTGTGTTTACCAGAATCAAGCATTAGACGTAGTGTGTACCTGAATCGAGCATTAGACGTTGTGTGTACCAGAATCAAGCATTAGACGTTGTGTGTACCCGAATAAAGCATTAGAGGTCGTGTGTACCTGAATCAAGCATTATACGTTGTGTGTACCTGAATCAAGCATTATACGTTGTGTGTACCAGAATCAAGCATTAAACGTTGTGTGTACCAGAATCAAGCATTATACGTTGTGTGTACCTGAATCAAGCATTAGACGTTGTGTGTACCTGTATCAAGCATTAGACGTTGTGTGTACCTGAATGAAGCATTAGACGTTGTGTGCACCAGAATCAAGCATTAGACGTTGTGTGTACCTGAATCAAGCATTATACATTGTGTGTACCTGAATCGAGCATTAGACGTTGTGTTTAACTGAATGAAGCATTAGACGTTGTGTGTACCTGAATCGAGCATTAGACGTTGTGTGTACCTGAATCAAGCATTAGACGTTGTGTGTACCAGAATCAAGCATTAGACGTTGTGTGTACCAGAATCAAGCATTAGACGTTGTGTGTACTAGAATCAAGCATTAGACGTTGTGTGTACCTGAATGAAGCATTAGACGTTGTGTGTACCTGAATCGAGCATTAGAGGTTGTGTGTACCTGAATGAAGCATTAGACGTTGTCTGTACATGAATCAAGCATTATACGTTGTGTGTACCAGAATCAAGCATTATACGTTGTGTGTACCAGAATCAAGCATTAGATGTTGTGTGTACCTGAATCAAGCATTACACGTAGTGTGTACCTGAATCAAGCATTAGACCTTGTGTTTACCTGAATCAAGCATTAGACATAGTGTGTACCTGAATCAAGCATTAGACGTTGTGTGTACCTGAATCAACCATTATACGTTGTCTGTACCAGAATCAAGCATTAGACGTTGTGTGTACCAGAATCAAGCATTAGACGTTGTGTGTACCAGAATCAAGCATTAGACGTAGTGTGTACCTGAATCAAGCATTATACGTTGTGTGTACCAGAATCAAGCATTAGACGTTGTGTGTACCAGAATCAAGCATTAGACGTTGTGTGTACCTGAATCAAGCATTAGACGTTGTATGTACCTGAATCAAGCATTAGACGTTGTCTGTACCAGAATCAAGCATTAGACGTTGTGTGTACCTGAATAGAGCATTAGACGTTGTGTGTACCAGAATCAAGCATTATACGTTGTGTGTACCTGAATGAAGCATTAGACGTTGTGTGTACCAGAATCAAGCATTAGACGTTGTGTTTACCTGAATCAAGCATTAGACGTAGTGTGTACCTGAATCGAGCATTAGACGTTGTGTGTCCCAGAATTAAGCATTAGACGTTGTGTGTACCAGAATCAAGCATTAGACGTTGTGTGTACCAGAATCAAGCATTAGACGTTGTGTGTACGAGAATCAAGCATTAGACGTTGTGTTTACCTGAATGAAGCATTATTCGTTGTGTGTACCTGAATCAAGCATTAGACGTTGTGTGTACCTGGATCAAGCATTAGACGTTGTGTGTACCTGAATCAAGCATTAGACGTAGTGTGTACCTGAATCGAGCATTAGACGTTGTGTGTACCAGAATCAAGCATTAGACGTTGTGTGTACCCGAGTCAAGCATTAGACGTTGTGTGGACCTGAATCAAGCACTATACGTTGTGTGTACCAGAATCAAGCATTAGACGTAATGTGTATCAGAATCAAGAATTAGACGTTGTGTGTACCTGAATCAAGCATTAGACGTTGTGTGTACCTTAATCAAGCATTAGACGTTGTGTTTACCTAAATCGAGCATTAGACGTTGTCTGTACCAGAATCAAGCATTAGACGTTGTGTGTACCAGAATCAAGCATTAGACGTAATGTGTATCAGAATCAAGCATTAGACGTTGTGTGTACCAGAATCAAGCATTAGACGTAGTGTGTACCAGAATCAAGCATTATACGTAGTGTGTACCTGAATCAAGCATTATACGTTGTGTGTACCAGAATCAAGCATTAGACGTTGTGTGTACCTGAATCAAGCATTAGACGTTGTATGTACCTGAATCAAGCATTAGACGTTGTCTGTACCAGAATCAAGCATTAGACGTAGTGTGTACCTGAATAGAGCATTAGACATTGTGTGTACCAGAATCAAGCATTATACGTTGTGTGTACCTGAATGAAGCATTAGACGTTGTCTGTACCAGAATCAAGCATTAGACGTAGTGTGTACCTGAATAGAGCATTAGACGTTGTGTGTACCAGAATCAAGCATTATACGTTGTGTGTACCTAAATCAAGCATTAGACGTAGTGTGTACCTGAATCGAGCATTAGACGTTGTGTGTCCCAGAATTAAGCATTAGACGTTGTGTGTACCAGAATCAAGCATTAGACGTTGTGTGTACCAGAATCAAGCATTATACGTTGTGTGTACGAGAATCAAGCATTAGACGTTGTGTTTACCTGAATGAAGCATTAGACGTTGTGTGTACCTGAATCAAGCATTAGACGTAGTGTGTACCTGAATCAAGCATTAGACGTTGTGTGTACCTGAATCAAGCATTAGACGTTGTGTGTACCTGAATTAAGCATTAGACGTTGTGTGTACCTGAATCGAGCATTATACGTTGTGTGTACCTGAAAGAAGCATTAGACGTTGTCTGTGCCTGAATCAAGCATTATACGTAGTGTGTATCAGAATCATGCATTAGACGTTGTGTGTACCTGAATGAAGCATTAGACGTTATGTGCACCAGAATCAAGCATTAGACGTTGTGTGTACCTGAATCAAGCATTAGACGTTGTGTGTACCAGAATCAAGCATTAGACGTTGTGTGTACCTGAATCAAGCATTAGACGTTGTGTGTACCTGAATCAAGCATTAGACGTAGTGTGTACCTGAATCGAGCATTAGACGTAGTGTGTACATGAATCAAGCATTAGACGTTGTGTGTACCAGAATCAAGCATTAGACGTTGTGTGTACCAGAATCAAGCATTAGACGTTGCATGTACCAGCATCAAGCATTAGACGTTGTGTGTACCTGAATGAAGCATTAGACGTTGTGTGTACCTGAATGAAGCATTAGACGTTGTCTGTACATGAATCAAGCATTATACGTTGTGTGTAGCAGAATCAAGCATTAGACGTTGTGTGTACCTAAATCAAGCATTAGACGTTGTGTGTACCTGATTTGAGCATTAGACGTAGTGTGTACCAGAATCAAGCATTAGACGTTGTGTGTACCTGAATCAAGCATTAGACGTTGTGTGTACCAGAATCAAACATTAGACGTTGTGTGTACCTGAATCAAGCATTATACGTTGTGTGTACCAGAATGAAGCATTAGACGTTGTGTGTACCTGAATCAAGCATTAGACGTTGTGTTTACCTGAATCAAGCATTAGACGTAGTGTGTACCAGAATCAAGCATTAGACGTTGTGTGTACCAGAATCAAGCATTAGACGTTGTGTGTACCCGAATCAAGCATTAGACGTTGTGTATACCTGAATCAAGCATTATACGTTGTGTGTACCAGAATCAAGCATTAGACGTTGTGTGTACCTGAATCAAGCATTAGACGTTGTGTTTACCTAAATCAAGCATTAGACGTAGTGTATACCCAAATCAAGCATTAGACGTTGTGTGTACCTGAATCAAGCATTATAGGTTGTCTGTACCAGAATCAAGCATTAGACGTTGTGTGTACCAGAATCAAGCATTAGACGTTGTGTGTACCAAAATCAAGCATTAGACGTAATGTGTACCTGAATCAAGCATTATACGTTGTGTGTACCAGAATCAAGCATTAGACCATTAGACGTTGTGTGTACCAGAATCAAGCATTAGATGAAATGTGTACCTGAATCAAGCATTAGACGTTGTGTGTACCTGAATCAAGCATTAAACGTTGTGTGTACCTGAATCAAGCATTAGACGTTGTGTGTACCTGAATCAAGAATTAGACGTTGTCTGTACCAGAATCAAGCATTAGACGTTGTGTGTACCTGAATCGAGCATTAGTCGTTGTGTGTACCTAAAATCAAGCATTAGACGTTGTGTGTACCTGAATCAAGCATTATACGTTGTGTGTACCAGAATCAAGCATTAGACGTTGTGTGTACCTGAATCAAGCATTAGACGTTGTGTGTACCAGAATCAAGCATTAGACGTTGTCTGTACCTGAATCAAGCATTATACGTTGTGTGTACCTGAATCAAGCATTAGACGTTGTGTGTACCTGAATCAAGCATTAGACGTTGTGTGTACCAGTATCAAGCATTAGACGTTGTGTGTACCTGAATGAAGCATTAGACGTTGTGTGCACCAGAATCAAGCATTAGACGTTGTGTGTACCTGAATCAAGCATTAGACGTTGTGTGTACCAGAATCAAGCATTAGACGTTGTGTGTACCTGAATCAAGCATTATACGTTGTGTGTACCAGAATCAAGCATTAGACGTTGTGTGTACCAGAATCAAGCATTAGATGTAATGTGTACCTGAATCAAGCATTAGACGTTGTGTGTACCAGAATCAAGCAATAGACGTTGTGTGTACCTGAATCAAGCATTAGACGTTGTGTTTACCTGAATCAAGCATTAGACGTTGTCTGTACCAGAATCAAGCATTAGACGTTGTGTGTACCTGAATCGAGCATTAGACGTTGTGTGTACCTAAAATCAAGCATTAGACGTTGTGTGTACCTGAATCAAGCATTAGACGTTGTGTGTACCAGAATCAAGCATTAGACGTTGTGTGTACCTGAATCAAGCATTAGACGTTGTGTGTACCAGAATCAAGCATTAGACGTTGTCTGTACTTGAATCAAGCATTATACGTTGTGTGTACCAGAATCAAGCATTAGACGTTGTGTGTACCTGAATCAAGCATTAGACGTTGTGTGTACCAGTATCAAGCATTAGACGTTGTGTGTACCTGAATGAAGCATTAGACGTTGTGTGCACCAGAATAAAGCATTAGACGTTGTGTGTACCTGAATCAAGCATTAGACGTTGTGTGTACCAGAATCAAGCATTAGACGTTGTGTGTACCTGAATCAAGCATTAGACGTTGTGTTTACCTGAATCAAGCATTAGACGTTGTGTTTACCTGAATCAAGCATTAGACGTTGTGTGTACCTGAATCGAGCATTAGAGGTTGTGTGTACCTGAATCAAGCATTAGACGTTGTGTGTACCAGAATCAAGCATTAGACGTTGTGTGTACCTGAATCAAGCATTAGACGTTGTGTGTACCTGAATCAAGCATTATACGTTGTGTGTACCAGATTCAAGCATTAGACGTTGTCTGTACTTGAATCAAGCATTATACGTTGTGTGTACCAGAATCAAGCATTAGACGTTGTGTGTACCTGAATCAAGCATTAGACGTTGTGTGTACCAGTATCAAGCATTAGACGTTGTGTGTACCTGAATGAAGCATTAGACGTTGTGTGCACCAGAATCAAGCATTAGACGTTGTGTGTACCTGAATCAAGCATTAGACGTTGTGTGTACAAGAATCGAGCATTATACGTTGTGTGTACCTGAATCAAGCATTATACGTTGTGTGTACCTGAATCGAGCATTAGACGTTGTGTTTACCTGAATCAAGCATTGGACGTAGTGTGTACCTGAATCGAGCATTAGAGGTTGTGTGTACCTGAATCAAGCATTAGACGTTGTGTGTACCTGAATCAAGCATTATACGTTGTGTGTACCTGAATCAAGCATTAGACGTTGTGTTTACCTGAATCAAGCATTAGACGTAGTGTGTACCCGAATCAAGCATTAGACGTTGTGTGTACCAGAATCAAGCATTAGACGTTGTGTGTACCTGAATCGAGCATTAGACGTTGTCTGTACCAGAATCAAGCGTTAGACGTTGTGTGTACCTAAATCAAGCATTATAGGTTGTATGTACCAGAATCAAGCATTAGACGTTGTGTGTAGCAGAATCAAGCATTAGACGTTGTGTGTACCAGAATCAAGCATTAGATGTAATGTGTACCTGAATCAAGCATTAGACGTTGTGTGTACCAGAATCAAGCATTAGACGTTGTGTGTACCTGAATCAAGCATTAGACGTTGTGTGTACCTGAATCAAGCATTAGACGTTGTCTGTACCAGAATCAAGCATTAGACGTTGTGTGTACCTGAATCGAGCATTAGACGTTGTGTGTACCTAAAATCAAGCATTAGACGTTGTGTGTACCTGAATCAAGCATTAGACGTTGTGTGTACCAGAATCAAGCATTAGACGTTGTGTGTACCTGAATCAAGCATTAGACGTTGTGTGTACCAGAATCAAGCATTACACGTTGTGTGTACCAGAATCAAGCATTAGACGTTGTGTGTACCAGAATCAAGCATTAGACGTTGTGTGTACCCGAATCAAGCATTAGACGTTGTGTGTACCTGAATCAAGCATTATACGTTGTGTGTACCAGAATCAAGCATTAGACGTTGTGTGTACCTGTATCAAGCATTAGACGTTGTGTTTACCTAAATCAAGCATTAGACGTAGTGTGTACCCGAATCAAGCATTAGACGTTGTGTGTACCTGAATGAAGCATTATAGGTTGTCTGTACCAGAATCAAGCATTAGACGTTGTGTGTACCAGAATCAAGCATTAGACGTTGTGTGTACAAGAATCAAGCATTAGACGTAATGTGTACCTGAATCAAGCATTATACGTTGTGTGTACCAGAATCAAGCATTAGACGTTGTGTGTACCTGAATCAAGCATTAGACGTTGTGTGTACCAGAATCAAGCATTAGACGTTGTGTGTACCTGAATCAAGCATTAGACGTTGTGTGTACCTGAATCGAGCATTAGACGTTGTGTTTACCTGAATCAAGCATTAGACGTTGTGTGTACCTGAATCGAGAATTAGAGGTTGTGTGTACCTGAATCATGCATTAGACGTTGTGTGTACCAGAATCAAGCATTAGACGTTGTGTGTACCTGAATCAAGCATTAGACGTTGTGTGTACCTGAATCAAGCATTAGACGTTGTGTGTACCAGAATCAAGCATTAGACGTAGTGTGTACCTGAATCAAGCATTAGACGTTGTGTTTACCAGAATCAAGCATTAGACGTAATGTGTACCTGAATCGAGCATTAGACGTTGTGTGCACCAGAATCAAGCATTAGACGTTGTGTGTACCTGAATAAAGCATTAGAGGTCGTGTGTACCTGAATCAAGCATTATACGTTGTGTGTACCTGAATCAAGCATTATACGTTGTGTGTACCAGAATCAAGCATTAAACGTTGTGTGTACCAGAATCAAGCATTATACGTTGTGTGTACCTGAATCAAGCATTAGACGTTGTGTGTACCTGTATCAAGCATTAGACGTTGTGTGTACCTGAATGAAGCATTAGACGTTGTGTGCACCAGAATCAAGCATTAGACGTTGTGTGTACCTGAATCAAGCATTATACATTGTGTGTACCTGAATCGAGCATTAGACGTTGTGTTTAACTGAATGAAGCATTAGACGTTGTGTGTACCTGAATCGAGCATTAGACGTTGTGTGTACCTGAATCAAGCATTAGACGTTGTGTGTACCAGAATCAAGCATTAGACGTTGTGTGTACCAGAATCAAGCATTAGACGTTGTGTGTACTAGAATCAAGCATTAGACGTTGTGTGTACCTGAATGAAGCATTAGACGTTGTGTGTACCTGAATCGAGCATTAGAGGTTGTGTGTACCTGAATGAAGCATTAGACGTTGTCTGTACATGAATCAAGCATTATACGTTGTGTGTACCAGAATCAAGCATTATACGTTGTGTGTAACTGAATCTAGCATTAGACGTTGTGTGTACCTGAATCGAGCATTAGACGTTGTGTGCACCTGAATCAAGCATTATACGTTGTGTGTACCTGAATCGAGCATTAGACGTGGTGTGTACATAAAATCAAGCACTAGACGTTGTGTGTACCTGAATCAAGCATTAGACGTTGTGTGTACCAGAATCAAGCATTAGACGTTGTGTGTACCTGAATCAAGCATTAAACGTTATGTGTACCAGAATCAAGCATTAGACGTTGTCTGTACCTGAATCAAGCATTATACGTTGTGTGTACCAGAATCAAGCATTACACGTTGTGTGTACCAGTATCAAGCATTAGACGTTGTGTGTACCTGAATGAAGCATTATACGTTGTGTGCACCAGAATCAAGCATTAGACGTTGTGTGTACCTGAATCAAGCATTAGACGTTGTGTGTACAAGAATCGAGCATTATACGTTGTGTGTACCTGAATCAAGCATTATACGTTGTGTGTACCTGAATCGAGCATTAGACGTTGTGCTTACCTGAATCAAGCATTGGACGTAGTGTGTACCTGAATCGAGCATTAGAGGTTGTGTGTACCTGAATCAAGCATTAGACGTTGTGTGTACCTGAATCAAGCATTAGACGTTGTGTGTACCTGAATCAAGCATTAGACGTTGTGTTTACCTGAATCAAGCATTAGACGTAGTGTGTACCCGAATCAAGCATTAGACGTTGTGTGTACCAGAATCAAGCATTAGACGTTGTGTGTACCTGAATCGAGCATTAGACGTTGTCTGTACCAGAATCAAGCGTTAGACGTTGTGTGTACCTAAATCAAGCATTATAGGTTGTCTGTACCAGAATCAAGCATTAGACGTTGTGTGTAGCAGAATCAAGCATTAGACGTTGTGTGTACCAGAATCAAGCCTTAGATGTAATGTGTACCTGAATCAAGCATTAGACGTTGTGTGTACCAGAATCAAGCATTAGACGTTGTGTGTACCTGAATCAAGCATTAGACGTTGTGTGTACCTGAATCAAGCATTAGACGTTGTCTGTACCAGAATCAAGCATTAGACGTTGTGTGTACCTGAATCGAGCATTAGACGTTGTGTGTACCTAAAATCAAGCATTAGACGTTGTGTGTACCTGAATCAAGCATTAGACGTTGTGTGTACCAGAATCAAGCATTAGACGTTGTGTGTACCTGAATCAAGCATTGGACGTTGTGTGTACCAGAATCAAGCATTAAACGTTGTGTGTACCAGAATCAAGCATTAGACGTTGTGTGTACCAGAATCAAGCTTTAGACGTTGTGTGTACCCGAATCAAGCATTAGACGTTGTCTGTACCTGAATCAATCATTATACGTTGTGTGTACCAGAATCAAGCATTAGACGTTGTGTGTACCTGTATCAAGCATTAGACGTTGTGTTTACCTAAATCAAGCATTAGACGTAGTGTGTACCCGAATCAAGCATTAGACGTTGTGTGTACCTGAATCAAGCATTATAGGTTGTCTGTACCAGAATCAAGCATTAGACGTTGTGTGTACCTGAATCAAGCATTAGACGTTGTGTGTACAAGAATCAAGCATTAGACGTAATGTGTACCTGAATCAAGCATTATACGTTGTGTGTACCAGAATCAAGCATTAGACGTTGTGTGTACCTGAATCAAGCATTAGACGTTGTGTGTACCAGAATCAAGCATTAGACGTTGTGTGTACCTGAATCAAGCATTAGACGTTGTGTGTACCTGAATCGAGCATTAGACGTTGTGTTTACCTGAATCAAGCATTAGACGTTGTGTGTACCTGAATCGAGAATTAGAGGTTTTGTGTACCTGAATCATGCATTAGACGTTGTGTGTACCAGAATCAAGCATTAGACGTTGTGTGTACCTGAATCAAGCATTAGACGTTGTGTGTACCTGAATCAAGCATTAGACGTTGTGTGTACCAGAATCAAGCATTAGACGTAGTGTGTACCTGAATCAAGCATTAGACGTTGTGTTTACCAGAATCAAGCATTAGACGTAGTGTGTACCTGAATCGAGCATTAGACGTTTTGTGTACCAGAATCAAGCATTAGACGTTGTGTGTACCCGAATAAAGCATTAGAGGTCGTGTGTACCTGAATCAAGCATTATACGTTGTGTGTACCTGAATCAAGCATTATACGTTGTGTGTACCAGAATCAAGCATTAAACGTTGTGTGTACCAGAATCAAGCATTATACGTTGTGTGTACCTGAATCAAGCATTAGACGTTGTGTGTACCTGTATCAAGCATTAGACGTTGTGTGTACCTGAATGAAGCATTAGACGTTGTGTGCACCAGAATCAAGCATTAGACGTTGTGTGTACCTCAATCAAGCATTATACATTGTGTGTACCTGAATCGAGCATTAGACGTTGTGTTTAACTGAATGAAGCATTAGACGTTGTGTGTACCTGAATCGAGCATTAGACGTTGTGTGTACCTGAATCAAGCATTAGACGTTGTGTGTACCAGAATCAAGCATTAGACGTTGTGTGTACCAGAATCAAGCATTAGACGTTGTGTGTACTAGAATCAAGCATTAGACGTTGTGTGTACCTGAATGAAGCATTAGACGTTGTGTGTACCTGAATAGAGCATTAGAGGTTGTGTGTACCTGAATGAAGCATTAGACGTTGTCTGTACATGAATCAAGCATTATACGTTGTGTGTACCAGAATCAAGCATTATACGTTGTGTGTACCAGAATCAAGCATTAGATGTTGTGTGTACCTGAATCAAGCATTACACGTAGTGTGTACCTGAATCAAGCATTAGACCTTGTGTTTACCTGAATCAAGCATTAGACATAGTGTGTACCTGAATCAAGCATTTGACGTTGTGTGTACCTGAATCAACCATTATACGTTGTCTGTACCAGAATCAAGCATTAGACGTTGTGTGTACCAGAATCAAGCATTAGACGTTGTGTGTACCAGAATCAAGCATTAGACGTAGTGTGTACCTGAATCAAGCATTATACGTTGTGTGTACCAGAATCAAGCATTAGACGTTGTGTGTACCAGAATCAAGCATTAGACGTTGTGTGTACCTGAATCAAGCATTAGACGTTGTATGTACCTGAATCAAGCATTAGACGTTGTCTGTACCAGAATCAAGCATTAGACGTTGTGTGTACCTGAATAGAGCATTAGACGTTGTGTGTACCAGAATCAAGCATTATACGTTGTGTGTACCTGAATGAAGCATTAGACGTTGTGTGTACCAGAATCAAGCATTAGACGTTGTGTTTACCTGAATCAAGCATTAGACGTAGTGTGAACCTGAATCGAGCATTAGACGTTGTGTGTCCCAGAATTAAGCATTAGACGTTGTGTGTACCAGAATCAAGCATTAGACGTTGTGTGTACCAGAATCAAGCATTAGACGTTGTGTGTACGAGAATCAAGCATTAGACGTTGTGTTTACCTGAATGAAGCATTATACGTTGTGTGTACCTGAATCAAGCATTAGACGTTGTGTGTACCTGGATCAAGCATTAGACGTTGTGTTTACCTGAATCAAGCATTAGACGTAGTGTGTACCTGAATCGAGCATTAGACGTTGTGTGTACCAGAATCAAGCATTAGACGTTGTGTGTACCCGAGTCAAGCATTAGACGTTGTGTGGACCTGAATCAAGCACTATACGTTGTGTGTACCAGAATCAAGCATTAGACGTAATGTGTATCAGAATCAAGCATTAGACGTTGTGTGTACCTGAATCAAGCATTAGACGTTGTGTGTACCTTAATCAAGCATTAGACGTTGTGTTTACCTAAATCGAGCATTAGACGTTGTCTGTACCAGAATCAAGCATTAGACGTTGTGTGTACCAGAATCAAGCATTAGACGTAATGTGTATCAGAATCAAGCATTAGACGTTGTGTGTACCAGAATCAAGCATTAGACGTAGTGTGTACCAGAATCAAGCATTATACGTAGTGTGTACCTGAATCAAGCATTATACGTTGTGTGTACCAGAATCAAGCATTAGACGTTGTGTGTACCTGAATCAAGCATTAGACGTTGTATGTACCTGAATCAAGCATTAGACGTTGTCTGTACCAGAATCAAGCATTAGACGTAGTGTGTACCTGAATAGAGCATTAGACATTGTGTGTACCAGAATCAAGCATTATACGTTGTGTGTACCTGAATGAAGCATTAGACGTTGTCTGTACCAGAATCAAGCATTAGACGTAGTGTGTACCTGAATAGAGCATTAGACGTTGTGTGTACCAGAATCAAGCATTATACGTTGTGTGTACCTAAATCAAGCATTAGACGTAGTGTGTACCTGAATCGAGCATTAGACGTTGTGTGTCCCAGAATTAAGCATTAGACGTTGTGTGTACCAGAATCAAGCATTAGACGTTGTGTGTACCAGAATCAAGCATTATACGTTGTGTGTACGAGAATCAAGCATTAGACGTTGTGTTTACCTGAATGAAGCATTAGACGTTGTGTGTACCTGAATCAAGCATTAGACGTAGTGTGTACCTGAATCAAGCATTAGACGTTGTGTGTACCTGAATCAAGCATTAGACGTTGTGTGTACCTGAATTAAGCATTAGACGTTGTGTGTACCTGAATCGAGCATTATACGTTGTGTGTACCTGAAAGAAGCATTAGACGTTGTCTGTGCCTGAATCAAGCATTATACGTAGTGTGTATCAGAATCATGCATTAGACGTTGTGTGTACCTGAATGAAGCATTAGACGTTATGTGCACCAGAATCAAGCATTAGACGTTGTGTGTACCTGAATCAAGCATTAGACGTTGTGTGTACCAGAATCAAGCATTAGACGTTGTGTGTACCTGAATCAAGCATTAGACGTTGTGTGTACCTGAATCAAGCATTAGACGTAGTGTGTACCTGAATCGAGCATTAGACGTAGTGTGTACATGAATCAAGCATTAGACGTTGTGTGTACCAGAATCAAGCATTAGACGTTGTGTGTACCAGAATCAAGCATTAGACGTTGCATGTACCAGCATCAAGCATTAGACGTTGTGTGTACCTGAATGAAGCATTAGACGTTGTGTGTACCTGAATGAAGCATTAGACGTTGTCTGTACATGAATCAAGCATTATACGTTGTGTGTAGCAGAATCAAGCATTAGACGTTGTGTGTACCTAAATCAAGCATTAGACGTTGTGTGTACCTGATTTGAGCATTAGACGTAGTGTGTACCAGAATCAAGCATTAGACGTTGTGTGTACCTGAATCAAGCATTAGACGTTGTGTGTACCAGAATCAAACATTAGACGTTGTGTGTACCTGAATCAAGCATTATACCTTGTGTGTACCAGAATGAAGCATTAGACGTTGTGTGTACCTGAATCAAGCATTAGACGTTGTGTTTACCTGAATCAAGCATTAGACGTAGTGTGTACCCGAATCAAGCATTAGACGTTGTGTGTACCAGAATCAAGCATTAGACGTTGTGTGTACCCGAATCAAGCATTAGACGTTGTGTATACCTGAATCAAGCATTATACGTTGTGTGTACCAGAATCAAGCATTAGAAGTTGTGTGTACCTGAATCAAGCATTAGACGTTGTGTTTACCTAAATCAAGCATTAGACGTAGTGTATACCCAAATCAAGCATTAGACGTTGTGTGTACCTGAATCAAGCATTATAGGTTGTCTGTACCAGAATCAAGCATTAGACGTTGTGTGTACCAGAATCAAGCATTAGACGTTGTGTGTACCAAAATCAAGCATTAGACGTAATGTGTACCTGAATCAAGCATTATACGTTGTGTGTACCAGAATCAAGCATTAGACCATTAGACGTTGTGTGTACCAGAATCAAGCATTAGATGTAATGTGTACCTGAATCAAGCATTAGACGTTGTGTGTACCTGAATCAAGCATTAGACGTTGTGTGTACCTGAATCAAGCATTAGACGTTGTGTGTACCTGAATCAAGAATTAGACGTTGTCTGTACCAGAATCAAGCATTAGACGTTGTGTGTACCTGAATCGAGCATTAGTCGTTGTGTGTACCTAAAATCAAGCATTAGACGTTGTGTGTACCTGAATCAAGCATTATACGTTGTGTGTACCAGAATCAAGCATTAGACGTTGTGTGTACCTGAATCAAGCATTAGACGTTGTGTGTACCAGTATCAAGCATTAGACGTTGTGTGTACCTGAATGAAGCATTAGACGTTGTGTGCATCAGAATCAAGCATTAGACGTTGTGTGTACCTGAATCAAGCATTAGACGTTGTGTGTACCAGAATCAAGCATTAGACGTTGTGTGTACCTGAATCAAGCATTATACGTTGTGTGTACCAGAATCAAGCATTAGACGTTGTGTGTACCAGAATCAAGCATTAGATGTAATGTGTACCTGAATCAAGCATTAGACGTTGTGTGTACCAGAATCAAGCATTAGACGTTGTGTGTACCTGAATCAAGCATTAGACGTTGTGTTTACCTGAATCAAGCATTAGACGTTGTCTGTACCAGAATCAAGCATTAGACGTTGTGTGTACCTGAATCGAGCATTAGACGTTGTGTGTACCTAAAATCAAGCATTAGACGTTGTGTGTACCTGAATCAAGCATTAGACGTTGTGTGTACCAGAATCAAGCATTAGACGTTGTGTGTACCTGAATCAAGCATTAGACGTTGTGTGTACCAGAATCAAGCATTAGACGTTGTCTGTACTTGAATCAAGCATTATACGTTGTGTGTACCAGAATCAAGCATTAGACGTTGTGTGTACCTGAATCAAGCATTAGACGTTGTGTGTACCAGTATCAAGCATTAGACGTTGTGTGTACCTGAATGAAGCATTAGACGTTGTGTGCACCAGAATAAAGCATTAGACGTTGTGTGTACCTGAATCAAGCATTAGACGTTGTGTGTACCAGAATCAAGCATTAGACGTTGTGTGTACCTGAATCAAGCATTAGACGTTGTGTTTACCTGAATCAAGCATTAGACGTTGTGTTTACCTGAATCAAGCATTAGACGTTGTGTGTACCTGAATCGAGCATTAGAGGTTGTGTGTACCTGAATCAAGCATTAGACGTTGTGTGTACCAGAATCAAGCATTAGACGTTGTGTGTACCTGAATCAAGCATTAGACGTTGTGTGTACCTGAATCAAGCATTATACGTTGTGTGTACCAGATTCAAGCATTAGACATAGTGTGTACCTGAATCAAGCATTAGACGTTGTGTGTACCTGAATCAAGCATTAGACGTAGTGTGTACCTGAATCGAGCATTAGACGTTGTGTGTACCAGAATCAACCATTAGACGTTGTTTGTACCCGAATAAAGCATTAGAGGTCGTGTGTACCTGAAGCAAGCATTATACGTTGTGTGTACCTGAATCAAGCATTATACGTTGTGTGTACCTGAATCAAGCATTAGCCGTTGTGTGTACCTGAATCAAGCATTAGACGTTGTGTGTACCGGAATCGAGCATTATACGTTGTGTGTACCTGAAAGAAGCATTAGACGTTGTCTGTGCCTGAATCAAGCATTATACGTTGTGTGTACCAGAATCATGCATTAGACGTTGTGTGTACCAGAATGAAGCATTAGACGTTGTGTGCACCAGAATCAAGCATTAGACGTTGTGTGTACCTGAATCAAGCATTAGACGTTGTGTGTACCAGAATCAAGCATTAGACGTTGTGTGTACCTGAATCAAGCATTAGACGTTGTGTGTACCTGAATCAAGCATTAGACGTTGTCTGTACCAGAATCAAGCATTAGACGTTGTGTGTACCTGAATCGAGCATTAGTCGTTGTGTGTACCTAAAATCAAGCATTAGACGTTGTGTGTACCTGAATCAAGCATTAGACGTTGTGTGTACCAGAATCAAGCATTAGACGTTGTGTGTACCTGAATCAAGCATTAGACGTTGTGTGTACCAGAATCAAGCATTAGACGTTGTCTGTACCTGAATCAAGCATTATACGTTGTGTGTACCAGAATCAAGCATTAGACGTTGTGTGTACCTGAATCAAGCATTAGACGTTGTGTGTAGCAGTATCAAGCATTAGACGTTGTGTGTACCTGAATGAAGCATTAGACGTTGTGTGCACCAGAATCAAGCATTAGACGTTGTGTGTACCTGAATCGAGCATTAGACGTTGTGTGTACCTAAAATCAAGCAATAGACGTTGTGTGTACCTGAATCAAGCATTAGACGTTGTGTGTACCAGAATCAAGCATTAGACGTTGTGTGTACCTGAATCAAGCATTAGACGTTGTGTGTACCAGAATCAAGCATTAGACGTTGTCTGTACCTGAATCAAGCATTATACGTTGTGTGTACCAGAATCAAGCATTAGACGTTGTGTGTACCTGAATCAAGCATTAGACGTTGTGTGTACCAGTATCATGCATTAGACGTTGTGTGTACCTAAATGAAGCATTAGACGTTGTGTGCACCAGAATCAAGCATTAGACGTTGTGTGTACCTGATTCAAGCATTAGACGTTGTGTGTACCAGAATCAAGCATTAGACGTTGTGTGTACCTGAATCAAGCATTAGACGTTGTGTGTACCTGAATCAAGCATTAGACGTTGTGTTTACCTGAATCAAGCATTAGACGTTGTGTGTACCTGAATCGAGCATTAGAGGTTGTGTGTACCTGAATCAAGCATTAGACGTTGTGAGTACCAGAATCAAGCATTAGACGTTGTGTGTACCTGAATCAAGCATTAGACGTTGTGTGTACCTGAATCAAGCATTATACGTTGTGTGTACCAGAATCAAGCATTAGACATAGTGTGTACCTGAATCAAGCATTAGACGTTGTGTGTACCTGAATCAAGCATTAGACGTAGTGTGTACCTGAATCGAGCATTAGACGTTGTGTGTACCAGAATCAAGCATTAGACGTTGTTTGTACCCGAATAAAGCATTAGAGGTCGTGTGTACCTGAATCAAGCATTATACGTTGTGTGTACCTGAATCAAGCATTATACGTTGTGTGTACCTGAATCAAGCATTAGACGTTGTGTGTACCTGAATCGAGCATTATACGTTGTGTGTACCTGAAAGAAGCATTAGACGTTGTCTGTGCCTGAATCAAGCATTATACGTTGTGTGTACCAGAATCATGCATTAGACGTTGTGTGTACCAGAATGAAGCATTAGACGTTGTGTGCACCAGAATCAAGCATTAGACGTTGTGTGTACCTGAATCAAGCATTAGACGTTGTGTGTACCAGAATCAAGCATTAGACGTTGTGTGTACCTGAATCAAGCATTAGACGTTGTGTGTACCTGAATCAAGCATTAGACGTTGTCTGTACCAGAATCAAGCATTAGACGTTGTGTGTACCTGAATCGAGCATTAGTCGTTGTGTGTACCTAAAATCAAGCATTAGACGTTGTGTGTACCTGAATCAAGCATTAGACGTTGTGTGTACCAGAATCAAGCATTAGACGTTGTGTGTACCTGAATCAAGCATTAGACGTTGTGTGTACCAGAATCAAGCATTAGACGTTGTCTGTACCTGAATCAAGCATTATACGTTGTGTGTACCAGAATCAAGCATTAGACGTTGTGTGTACCTGAATCAAGCATTAGACGTTGTGTGTACCAGTATCAAGCATTAGACGTTGTGTGTACCTGAATGAAGCATTAGACGTTGTGTGCACCAGAATCAAGCATTAGACGTTGTGTGTACCTGAATCAAGCATTAGACGTTGTGTGTACCAGAATCAAGCATTAGACGTTGTGTGTACCTGAATCAAGCATTAGACGTTGTGTGTACCAGAATCAAGCATTAGACGTTGTGTGTACCAGAATCAAGCATTAGATGTAATGTGTACCTGAATCAAGCATTAGACGTTGTGTGTACCAGAATCAAGCATTATACGTTGTGTGTACCTGAATCAAGCATTAGACGTTGTGTTTACCTGAATCAAGCATTAGACGTTGTCTGTACCAGAATCAAGCATTAGACGTTGTGTGTACCTGAATCGAGCATTAGACGTAGTGTGTACCTAAAATCAAGCATTAGACGTTGTGTGTACCAGAATCAAGCATTAGACGTTGTGTGTACCAGAATCAAGCATTAGACGTTGTGTGTACCTGAATCAAGCATTAGACGTTGTGTGTACCAGAATCAAGCATTAGACGTTGTCTGTACCTGAATCAAGCATTATACGTTGTGTGTACCAGAATCGAGCATTAGACGTTGTGTGTCCCAGAATTAAGCATTAGACGTTGTGTGTACCAGAATCAAGCATTAGACGTTGTGTGTACCAGAATCAAGCATTAGACGTTGTGTGTACGAGAATCAAGCATTAGACGTTGTGTTTACCTGAATGAAGCATTATACGTTGTGTGTACCAGAATCAAGCATTAGACGTTGTGTGTACCTGGATCAAGCATTAGACGTTGTGTTTACCTGAATCAAGCATTAGACGTAGTGTGTACCTGAATCGAGCATTAGACGTTGTGTGTACCAGAATCAAGCATTAGACGTTGTGTGTACCCGAGTCAAGCATTAGACGTTGTGTGGACCTGAATCAAGCACTATACGTTGTGTGTACCAGAATCAAGCATTAGACGTAATGTGTATCAGAATCAAGCATTAGACGTTGTGTGTACCTGAATCAAGCATTAGACGTTGTGTGTACCTGAATCAAGCATTAGACGTTGTGTTTACCTAAATCGAGCATTAGACGTTGTGTGTACCAGAATCAAGCATTAGACGTAGTGTGTACCAGAATCAAGCATTATACGTAGTGTGTACCTGAATCAAGCATTAGACGTAGTGTGTACCTGAATAGAGCATTAGACGTTGTGTGTACCAGAATCAAGCATTATACGTTGTGTGTACCAGAATCAAGCATTAGACGTAGTGTGTACCAGAATCAAGCATTATACGTAGTGTGTACCTGAATCAAGCATTATACGTTGTGTGTACCAGAATCAAGCATTAGACGTTGTGTGTACCTGAATCAAGCATTAGACGTTGTATGTACCTGAATCAAGCATTAGACGTTGTCTGTACCAGAATCAAGCATTAGACGTAGTGTGTACCTGAATAGAGCATTAGACGTTGTGTGTACCAGAATCAAGCATTATACGTTGTGTGTACCTGAATGAAGCATTAGACGTTGTCTGTACCAGAATCAAGCATTAGACGTAGTGTGTACCTTAATAGAGCATTAGACGTTGTGTGTACCAGAATCAAGCATTATACGTTGTGTGTACCTGAATCAAGCATTAGACGTAGTGTGTACCTGAATCGAGCATTAGACGTTGTGTGTCCCAGAATTAAGCATTAGACGTTGTGTGTACCAGAATCAAGCATTAGACGTTGTGTGTACCAGAATCAAGCATTAGACGTTGTGTGTACCTGAATCAAGCATTAGACGTAGTGTGTACCTGAATCAAGCATTAGACGTTGTGTGTACCTGAATCAAGCATTAGACGTTGTGTGTACCCGAGTCAAGCATTAGACGTTGTGTGGACCTGAATCAAGCACTATACGTTGTGTGTACCAGAATCAAGCATTAGACGTAATGTGTATCAGAATCAAGCATTAGACGTTGTGTGTACCTGAATCAAGCATTAGACGTTGTGTGTACCTGAATCAAGCATTAGACGTTGTGTTTACCTAAATCGAGCATTAGACGTTGTCTGTACCAGAATCAAGCATTAGACGTTGTGTGTACCAGAATCAAGCATTAGACGTAATGTGTATCAGAATCAAGCATTAGACGTTGTGTGTACCAGAATCATGCATTAGACGTAGTGTGTACCAGAATCAAGCATTATACGTAGTGTGTACCTGAATCAAGCATTATACGTTGTGTGTACCAGAATCAAGCATTAGACGTTGTGTGTACCTGAATCAAGCATTAGACGTTGTATGTACCTGAATCAAGCATTAGACGTTGTCTGTACCAGAATCAAGCATTAGACGTAGTGTGTACCTGAATAGAGCATTAGACGTTGTGTGTACCAGAATCAAGCATTATACGTTGTGTGTACCTGAATGAAGCATTAGACGTTGTCTGTACCAGAATCAAGCATTAGACGTAGTGTGTACCTTAATAGAGCATTAGACGTTGTGTGTACCAGAATCAAGCATTATACGTTGTGTGTACCTGAATCAAGCATTAGACGTAGTGTGTACCTGAATCGAGCATTAGACGTTGTGTGTCCCAGAATTAAGCATTAGACGTTGTGTGTACCAGAATCAAGCATTAGACGTTGTGTGTACCAGAATCAAGCATTAGACGTTGTGTGTACGAGAATCAAGCATTAGACGTTGTGTTTACCTGAATGAAGCATTAGACGTTGTGTGTACCTGAATCAAGCATTAGACGTAGTGTGTACCTGAATCAAGCATTAGACGTTGTGTGTACCTGAATCAAGCATTAGACGTTGTGTGTACCTGAATTAAGCATTAGACGTTGTGTGTACCTGAATCGAGCATTATACGTTGTGTGTACCTGAAAGAAGCATTAGACGTTGTCTGTGCCTGAATCAAGCATTATACGTAGTGTGTACCAGAATCATGCATTAGACGTTGTGTGTACCTGAATGAAGCATTAGACGTTGTGTGCACCAGAATCAAGCATTAGACGTTGTGTGTACCTGAATCAAGCATTAGACGTTGTGTGTACCAGAATCAAGCATTAGACGTTGTGTGTACCTGAATCAAGCATTAGACGTTGTGTGTACCTGAATCAAGCATTAGACGTAGTGTGTACCTGAATCGAGCATTAGACGTAGTGTGTACATGAATCAAGCATTAGACGTTGTGTGTACCAGAATCAAGCATTAGACGTTGTGTGTACCAGAATCAAGCATTAGACATTGCATGTACCAGCATCAAGCATTAGACGTTGTGTGTACCTGAATGAAGCATTAGAAGTTGTGTGTACCTGAATGAAGCATTAGACGTTGTCTGTACATGGATCAAGCATTATACGTTGTGTGTAGCAGAATCAAGCATTAGACGTTGTGTGTACCTCAATCAAGCATTAGACGTTGTGTGTACCTGATTTGAGCATTAGACGTAGTGTGTACCAGAATCAAGCATTAGACGTTGTGTGTACCTGAATCAAGCATTAGACGTTGTGTGTACCAGAATTAAACATTAGACGTTGTGTGTACCTGAATCAAGCATTAGACGTTGTGTTTACCTGAATCAAGCATTAGACGTAGTGTGTACCTGAATCGAGCATTAGACGTTGTGTGTACCAGAATCAAGCATTATACGTTGTGTGTACCCGAATCAAGCATTAGACGTTGTGTGTACCTGAATCAAGCATTATACGTTGTGTGTACCTGAATCAAGCATTATACGTTGTGTGTACCAGAATGAAGCATTAGACGTTGTGTGTACCTGAATCAAGCATTAGACGTTGTGTTTACCTGAATCAAGCATTAGACGTAGTGTGTACCCGAATCAAGCATTAGACGTTGTGTGTACCAGAATCAAGCATTAGACGTTGTGTTTACCCGAATCAAGCATTAGACGTTGTGTGTACCCGAATCAAGCATTAGACGTTGTGTGTACCTGAATCAAGCATTATACGTTGTGTGTACCAGAATCAAGCATTAGACGTTGTGTGTACCTGAATCAAGCATTAGACGTTGTGTTTACCTAAATCAAGCATTAGACGTAGTGTATACCCGAATCAAGCATTAGACGTTGTGTGTACCTGAATCAAGCATTATAGGTTGTCTGTACCAGAATCAAGCATTAGACGTTGTGTGTACCAGAATCAAGCATTAGACGTTGTGTGTACCAGAATCAAGCATTAGACGTAATGTGTACCTGAATCAAGCATTATACGTTGTGTGTACCAGAATCAAGCATTAGACCATTAGACGTTGTGTGTACCAGAATCAAGCATTAGATGTAATGTGTACCTGAATCAAGCATTAGACGTTGTGTGTACCAGAATCAAGCATTAGACGTTGTGTGTACCTGAATCAAGCATTAGACGTTGTGTGTACCTGAATCAAGAATTAGACGTTGTCTGTACCAGAATCAAGCATTAGACGTTGTGTGTACCTGAATCGAGCATTAGTCGTTGTGTGTACCTAAAATCAAGCATTAGACGTTGTGTGTACCTGAATCAAGCATTATACGTTGTGTGTACCAGAATCAAGCATTAGACGTTGTGTGTACCTGAATCAAGCATTAGACGTTGTGTGTACCAGAATTAAGCATTAGACGTTGTCTGTACCTGAATCAAGCATTATACGTTGTGTGTACCAGAATCAAGCATTAGACGTTGTGTGTACCTGAATCAAGCATTAGACGTTGTGTGTACCAGTATCAAGCATTATACGTTGTGTGTACCTGAATGAAGCATTAGACGTTGTTTGCACCAGAATCAAGCATTAGACGTTGTGTGTACCTGAATCAAGCATTAGACGCTGTGTGTACCAGAATCAAGCATTAGACGTTGTGTGTACCTGAATCAAGCATTAGACGTTGTGTGTACCAGAATCAAGCATTAGACGTTGTGTGTACCAGAATCAAGCATTAGATGTAATGTGTACCTGAATCAAGCATTAGACGTTGTGTGTACCAGAATCAAGCATTAGACGTTGTGTGTACCTGAATCAAGCATTAGACGTTGTGTTTACCTGAATCAAGCATTAGACGTTGTCTGTACCTGAATCAAGCATTAGACGTTGTGTGTACCAGAATCAAGCATTAGACGTTGTGTGTACCTGAATCAAGCATTAGACGTTGTGTGTACCAGAATCAAGCATTAGACGTTGTCTGTACCTGAATCAAGCATTATACGTTGTGTGTACCAGAATCAAGCATTAGACGTTGTGTGTACCTGAATCAAGCATTAGACGTTGTGTGTACCAGTATCAAGCATTAGACGTTGTGTGTACCTGAATGAAGCATTAGACGGTGTGTGCACCAGAATCAAGCATTAGACGTTGTGTGTACCTGAATCAAGCATTAGACGTTGTGTGTACCAGAATCAAGCATTAGACGTTGTGTGTACCTGAATCAAGCATTAGACGTTGTGTTTACCTGAATCAAGCATTAGACGTTGTGTTTACCTGAATCAAGCATTAGACGTTGTGTGTACCTGAATCGAGCATTAGAGGTTGTGTGTACCTGAATCAAGCATTAGACGTTGTGTGTACCAGAATCAAGCATTAGACGTTGTGTGTACCTGAATCAAGCATTAGACGTTGTGTGTACCTGAATCAAGCATTATACGTTGTGTGTACCAGATTCAAGCATTAGACATAGTGTGTACCTGAATCAAGCATTAGACGTTGTGTGTACCTGAATCAAGCATTAGACGTAGTGTGTACCTGAATCGAGCATTAGACGTTGTGTGTACCAGAATCAACCATTAGACGTTGTTTGTACCCGAATAAAGCATTAGAGGTCGTGTGTACCTGAATCAAGCATTATACGTTGTGTATACCTGAATCAAGCATTATACGTTGTGTGTACCTGAATCAAGCATTAGCCGTTGTGTGTACCTGAATCAAGCATTAGACGTTGTGTGTACCGGAATCGAGCATTATACGTTGTGTGTACCTGAAAGAAGCATTAGACGTTGTCTGTGCCTGAATCAAGCATTATACGTTGTGTGTACCAGAATCATGCATTAGACGTTGTGTGTACCAGAATGAAGCATTAGACGTTGTGTGCCCCAGAATCAAGCATTAGACGTTGTGTGTACCTGAATCAAGCATTAGACGTTGTGTGTACCAGAATCAAGCATTAGACGTTGTGTGTACCTGAATCAAGCATTAGACGTTGTGTGTACCTGAATCAAGCATTAGACGTTGTCTGTACCAGAATCAAGCATTAGACGTTGTGTGTACCTGAATCGAGCATTAGTCGTTGTGTGTACCTAAAATCAAGCATTAGACGTTGTGTGTACCTGAATCAAGCATTAGACGTTGTGTGTACCAGAATCAAGCATTAGACGTTGTGTGTACCTGAATCAAGCATTAGACGTTGTGTGTACCAGAATCAAGCATTAGACGTTGTCTGTACCTGAATCAAGCATTATACGTTGTGTGTACCAGAATCAAGCATTAGACGTTGTGTGTACCTGAATCAAGCATTAGACGTTGTGTGTACCAGTATCAAGCATTAGACGTTGTGTGTACCTGAATGAAGCATTAGACGTTGTGTGCACCAGAATCAAGCATTAGACGTTGTGTGTACCAGAATCAAGCATTAGACGTTGTGTGTACCTGAATCAAGCATTAGACGTTGTGTTTACCTGAATCAAGCATTAGACGTTGTCTGTACCTGAATCAAGCATTAGACGTTGTGTGTACCAGAATCAAGCATTAGACGTTGTGTGTACCTGAATCAAGCATTAGACGTTGTGTGTACCAGAATCAAGCATTAGACGTTGTCTGTACCTGAATCAAGCATTATACGTTGTGTGTACCAGAATCAAGCATTAGACGTTGTGTGTACCTGAATCAAGCATTAGACGTTGTGTGTACCAGTATCAAGCATTAGACGTTGTGTGTACCTGAATGAAGCATTAGACGGTGTGTGCACCAGAATCAAGCATTAGACGTTGTGTGTACCTGAATCAAGCATTAGACGTTGTGTGTACCAGAATCAAGCATTAGACGTTGTGTGTACCTGAATCAAGCATTAGACGTTGTGTTTACCTGAATCAAGCATTAGACGTTGTGTTTACCTGAATCAAGCATTAGACGTTGTGTGTACCTGAATCGAGCATTAGAGGTTGTGTGTACCTGAATCAAGCATTAGACGTTGTGTGTACCAGAATCAAGCATTAGACGTTGTGTGTACCTGAATCAAGCATTAGACGTTGTGTGTACCTGAATCAAGCATTATACGTTGTGTGTACCAGATTCAAGCATTAGACATAGTGTGTACCTGAATCAAGCATTAGACGTTGTGTGTACCTGAATCAAGCATTAGACGTAGTGTGTACCTGAATCGAGCATTAGACGTTGTGTGTACCAGAATCAACCATTAGACGTTGTTTGTACCCGAATAAAGCATTAGAGGTCGTGTGTACCTGAATCAAGCATTATACGTTGTGTGTACCTGAATCAAGCATTATACGTTGTGTGTACCTGAATCAAGCATTAGCCGTTGTGTGTACCTGAATCAAGCATTAGACGTTGTGTGTACCGGAATCGAGCATTATACGTTGTGTGTACCTGAAAGAAGCATTAGACGTTGTCTGTGCCTGAATCAAGCATTATACGTTGTGTGTACCAGAATCATGCATTAGACGTTGTGTGTACCAGAATGAAGCATTAGACGTTGTGTGCCCCAGAATTAAGCATTAGACGTTGTGTGTACCTGAATCAAGCATTAGACGTTGTGTGTACCAGAATCAAGCATTAGACGTTGTGTGTACCTGAATCAAGCATTAGACGTTGTGTGTACCTGAATCAAGCATTAGACGTTGTCTGTACCTGAATCAAGCATTAGACGTTGTGTGTACCTGAATCGAGCATTAGTCGTTGTGTGTACCTAAAATCAAGCATTAGACGTTGTGTGTACCTGAATCAAGCATTAGACGTTGTGTGTACCAGAATCAAGCATTAGACGTTGTGTGTACCTGAATCAAGCATTAGACGTTGTGTGTACCAGAATCAAGCATTAGACGTTGTCTGTACCTGAATCAAGCATTATACGTTGTGTGTACCAGAATCAAGCATTAGACGTTGTGTGTACCTGAATCAAGCATTAGACGTTGTGTGTACCAGTATCAAGCATTAGACGTTGTGTGTACCTGAATGAAGCATTAGACGTTGTGTGCACCAGAATCAAGCATTAGACGTTGTGTGTACCTGAATCGAGCATTAGACGTTGTGTGTACCTAAAATCAAGCATTAGACGTTGTGTGTACCTGAATCAAGCATTAGACGTTGTGTGTACCAGAATCAAGCATTAGACGTTGTGTGTACCTGAATCAAGCATTAGACGTTGTGTGTACCAGAATCAAGCATTAGACGTTGTCTGTACCTGAATCAAGCATTATACGTTGTGTGTACCAGAATCAAGCATTAGACGTTGTGTGTACCTGAATCAAGCATTAGACGTTGTGTGTACCAGTATCAAGCATTAGACGTTGTGTGTACCTGAATGAAGCATTAGACGTTGTGTGCACCAGAATCAAGCATTAGACGTTGTGTGTACCTGAATCAAGCATTAGACGTTGTGTGTACCAGAATCAAGCATTAGACGTTGTGTGTACCTGAATCAAGCATTAGACGTTGTGTGTACCTGAATCAAGCATTAGATGTTGTGTTTACCTGAATCAAGCATTAGACGTTGTGTGTACCTGAATCGAGCATTAGAGGTTGTGTGTACCTGAATCAAGCATTAGACGTTGTGTGTACCAGAATCAAGCATTAGACGTTGTGTGTACCTGAATCAAGCATTAGACGTTGTGTGTACCTGAATCGAGCATTATACGTTGTGTGTACCAGAATCAAGCATTAGACATAGTGTGTACCTGAATCAAGCATTAGACGTTGTGTGTACCTGAATCAAGCATTAGACGTTGTGTTTACCTGAATCAAGCATTAGACGTTGTGTTTACCTGAATCAAGCATTAGACGTTGTGTGTACCTGAATCGAGCATTAGAGGTTGTGTGTACCTGAATCAAGCATTAGACGTTGTGTGTACCTGAATCAAGCATTAGACGTTGTGTTTACCTGAATCAAGCATTAGACGTTGTGTTTACCTGAATCAAGCATTAGACGTTGTGTGTACCTGAATCGAGCATTAGAGGTTGTGTGTACCTGAATCAAGCATTAGACGTTGTGTGTACCAGAATCAAGCATTAGACGTTGTGTGTACCTGAATCAAGCATTAGACGTTGTGTGTACCTGAATCAAGCATTATACGTTGTGTGTACCAGATTCAAGCATTAGACATAGTGTGTACCTGAATCAAGCATTAGACGTTGTGTGTACCTGAATCAAGCATTAGACGTAGTGTGTACCTGAATCGAGCATTAGACGTTGTGTGTACCAGAATCAACCATTAGACGTTGTTTGTACCCGAATAAAGCATTAGAGGTCGTGTGTACCTGAATCAAGCATTATACGTTGTGTGTACCTGAATCAAGCATTATACGTTGTGTGTACCTGAATCAAGCATTAGCCGTTGTGTGTACCTGAATCAAGCATTAGACGTTGTGTGTACCGGAATCGAGCATTATACGTTGTGTGTACCTGAAAGAAGCATTAGACGTTGTCTGTGCCTGAATCAAGCATTATACGTTGTGTGTACCAGAATCATGCATTAGACGTTGTGTGTACCAGAATGAAGCATTAGACGTTGTGTGCCCCAGAATCAAGCATTAGACGTTGTGTGTACCTGAATCAAGCATTAGACGTTGTGTGTACCAGAATCAAGCATTAGACGTTGTGTGTACCTGAATCAAGCATTAGACGTTGTGTGTACCTGAATCAAGCATTAGACGTTGTCTATACCAGAATCAAGCATTAGACGTTGTGTGTACCTGAATCGAGCATTAGTCGTTGTGTGTACCTAAAATCAAGCATTAGACGTTGTGTGTACCTGAATCAAGCATTAGACGTTGTGTGTACCAGAATCAAGCATTAGACGTTGTGTGTACCTGAATCAAGCATTAGACGTTGTGTGTACCAGAATCAAGCATTAGACGTTGTCTGTACCTGAATCAAGCATTATACGTTGTGTGTACCAGAATCAAGCATTAGACGTTGTGTGTACCTGAATCAAGCATTAGACGTTGTGTGTACCAGTATCAAGCATTAGACGTTGTGTGTACCTGAATGAAGCATTAGACGTTGTGTGCACCAGAATCAAGCATTAGACGTTGTGTGTACCTGAATCGAGCATTAGACGTTGTGTGTACCTAAAATCAAGCATTAGACGTTGTGTGTACCTGAATCAAGCATTAGACCTTGTGTGTACCAGAATCAAGCATTAGACGTTGTGTGTACCTGAATCAAGCATTAGACGTTGTGTGTACCAGAATCAAGCATTAGACGTTGTCTGTACCTGAATCAAGCATTATACGTTGTGTGTACCAGAATCAAGCATTAGACGTTGTGTGTACCTGAATCAAGCATTAGACGTTGTGTGTACCAGTATCAAGCATTAGACGTTGTGTGTACCTGAATGAAGCATTAGACGTTGTGTGCACCAGAATCAAGCATTAGACGTTGTGTGTACCTGAATCAAGCATTAGACGTTGTGTGTACCAGAATCAAGCATTAGACGTTGTGTGTACCTGAATCAAGCATTAGACGTTGTGTGTACCTGAATCAAGCATTAGATGTTGTGTTTACCTGAATCAAGCATTAGACGTTGTGTGTACCTGAATCGAGCATTAGAGGTTGTGTGTACCTGAATCAAGCATTAGACGTTGTGTGTACCAGAATCAAGCATTAGAGATTGTGTGTACCTGAATCAAGCATTAGACGTTGTGTGTACCTGAATCGAGCATTATACGTTGTGTGTACCAGAATCAAGCATTAGACATAGTGTGTACCTGAATCAAGCATTAGACGTTGTGTGTACCTGAATCAAGCATTAGACGTAGTGTGTACCTGAATCGAGCATTAGACGTTGTGTGTACCAGAATCAAGCATTAGACGTTGTTTGTACCCGAATAAAGCATTAGAGGTCGTGTGTACCTGAATCAAGCATTATACGTTGTGTGTACCTGAATCAAGCATTATACGTTGTGTGTACCTGAATCAAGCATTAGACGTAGTGTGTACCTGAATCGAGCATTATACGTTGTGTGTACCTGAAAGAAGCATTAGACGTTGTCTGTGCCTGAATCAAGCATTATACGTTGTGTGTACCAGAATCATGCATTAGACGTTGTGTGTACCAGAATGAAGCATTAGACGTTGTGTGCACCAGAATCAAGCATTAGACGTTGTGTGTACCTGAATCAAGCATTAGACGTTGTGTGTACCAGAATCAAGCATTAGACGTTGTGTGTACCTGAATCAAGCATTAGACGTTGTGTGTACCTGAATCAAGCATTAGACGTTGTCTGTACCAGAATCAAGCATTAGACGTTGTGTGTACCTGAATCGAGCATTAGTCGTTGTGTGTACCTAAAATCAAGCATTAGACGTTGTGTGTACCTGAATCAAGCATTAGACGTTGTGTGTACCAGAATCAAGCATTAGACGTTGTGTGTACCTGAATCAAGCATTAGACGTTGTGTGTACCAGAATCAAGCATTAGACGTTGTGTGTACCTGAATCAAGCATTAAACGTTGTGTGTACCAGAATCAAGCATTAGACGTTGTGTGTACCAGAATCAAGCATTAGATGTAATGTGTACCTGAATCAAGCATTAGACGTTGTGTGTACCAGAATCAAGCATTAGATGTAATGTGTACCTGAATCAAGCATTAGACGTTGTGTGTACCAGTATCAAGCATTAGACGTTGTGTGTACCTGAATGAAGCATTAGACGTTGTGTGCACCAGAATCAAGCATTAGACGTTGTGTGTACCTGAATCAAGCATTAGACGTTGTGTGTACCAGAATCAAGCATTAGACGTTGTGTGTACCTGAATCAAGCATTAAACGTTGTGTGTACCAGAATCAAGCATTAGACGTTGTGTGTACCAGAATCAAGCATTAGATGTAATGTGTACCTGAATCAAGCATTAGACGTTGTGTGTACCAGAATCAAGCATTAGACGTTGTGTGTACCTGAATCAAGCATTAGACGTTGTGTGTACCTGAATCGAGCATTATACGTTGTGTGTACCAGAATCAAGCATTAGACATAGTGTGTACCTGAATCAAGCATTAGACGTTGTGTGTACCTGAATCAAGCATTAGACGTTGTGTTTACCTGAATCAAGCATTAGACGTTGTGTTTACCTGAATCAAGCATTAGACGTTGTGTGTACCTGAATCGAGCATTAGAGATTGTGTGTACCTGAATCAAGCATTAGACGTTGTGTGTACCTGAATCAAGCATTAGACGTTGTGTTTACCTGAATCAAGCATTAGACGTTGTGTTTACCTGAATCAAGCATTAGACGTTGTGTGTACCTGAATCGAGCATTAGAGGTTGTGTGTACCTGAATCAAGCATTAGACGTTGTGTGTACCAGAATCAAGCATTAGACGTTGTGTGTACCTGAATCAAGCATTAGACGTTGTGTGTACCTGAATCAAGCATTATACGTTGTGTGTACCAGATTCAAGCATTAGACATAGTGTGTACCTGAATCAAGCATTAGACGTTGTGTGTACCTGAATCAAGCATTAGACGTAGTGTGTACCTGAATCGAGCATTAGACGTTGTGTGTACCAGAATCAACCATTAGACGTTGTTTGTACCCGAATAAAGCATTAGAGGTCGTGTGTACCTGAATCAAGCATTATACGTTGTGTGTACCTGAATCAAGCATTATACGTTGTGTGTACCTGAATCAAGCATTAGCCGTTGTGTGTACCTGAATCAAGCATTAGACGTTGTGTGTACCGGAATCGAGCATTATACGTTGTGTGTACCTGAAAGAAGCATTAGACGTTGTCTGTGCCTGAATCAAGCATTATACGTTGTGTGTACCAGAATCATGCATTAGACGTTGTGTGTACCAGAATGAAGCATTAGACGTTGTGTGCCCCAGAATCAAGCATTAGACGTTGTGTGTACCTGAATCAAGCATTAGACGTTGTGTGTACCAGAATCAAGCATTAGACGTTGTGTGTACCTGAATCAAGCATTAGACGTTGTGTGTACCTGAATCAAGCATTAGACGTTGTCTATACCAGAATCAAGCATTAGACGTTGTGTGTACCTGAATCGAGCATTAGTCGTTGTGTGTACCTAAAATCAAGCATTAGACGTTGTGTGTACCTGAATCAAGCATTAGACGTTGTGTGTACCAGAATCAAGCATTAGACGTTGTGTGTACCTGAATCAAGCATTAGACGTTGTGTGTACCAGAATCAAGCATTAGACGTTGTCTGTACCTGAATCAAGCATTATACGTTGTGTGTACCAGAATCAAGCATTAGACGTTGTGTTTACCTGAATCAAGCATTAGACGTTGTGTGTACCTGAATCGAGCATTAGAGGTTGTGTGTACCTGAATCAAGCATTAGACGTTGTGTGTACCAGAATCAAGCATTAGACGTTGTGTGTACCTGAATCAAGCATTAGACGTTGTGTGTACCTGAATCAAGCATTATACGTTGTGTGTACCAGATTCAAGCATTAGACATAGTGTGTACCTGAATCAAGCATTAGACGTTGTGTGTACCTGAATCAAGCATTAGACGTAGTGTGTACCTGAATCGAGCATTAGACGTTGTGTGTACCAGAATCAACCATTAGACGTTGTTTGTACCCGAATAAAGCATTAGAGGTCGTGTGTACCTGAATCAAGCATTATACGTTGTGTGTACCTGAATCAAGCATTATACGTTGTGTGTACCTGAATCAAGCATTAGCCGTTGTGTGTACCTGAATCAAGCATTAGACGTTGTGTGTACCGGAATCGAGCATTATACGTTGTGTGTACCTGAAAGAAGCATTAGACGTTGTCTGTGCCTGAATCAAGCATTATACGTTGTGTGTACCAGAATCATGCATTAGACGTTGTGTGTACCAGAATGAAGCATTAGACGTTGTGTGCCCCAGAATCAAGCATTAGACGTTGTGTGTACCTGAATCAAGCATTAGACGTTGTGTGTACCAGAATCAAGCATTAGACGTTGTGTGTACCTGAATCAAGCATTAGACGTTGTGTGTACCTGAATCAAGCATTAGACGTTGTCTATACCAGAATCAAGCATTAGACGTTGTGTGTACCTGAATCGAGCATTAGTCGTTGTGTGTACCTAAAATCAAGCATTAGACGTTGTGTGTACCTGAATCAAGCATTAGACGTTGTGTGTACCAGAATCAAGCATTAGACGTTGTGTGTACCTGAATCAAGCATTAGACGTTGTGTGTACCAGAATCAAGCATTAGACGTTGTCTGTACCTGAATCAAGCATTATACGTTGTGTGTACCAGAATCAAGCATTAGACGTTGTGTGTACCTGAATCAAGCATTAGACGTTGTGTGTACCAGTATCAAGCATTAGACGTTGTGTGTACCTGAATGAAGCATTAGACGTTGTGTGCACCAGAATCAAGCATTAGACGTTGTGTGTACCTGAATCGAGCATTAGACGTTGTGTGTACCTAAAATCAAGCATTAGACGTTGTGTGTACCTGAATCAAGCATTAGACCTTGTGTGTACCAGAATCAAGCATTAGACGTTGTGTGTACCTGAATCAAGCATTAGACGTTGTGTGTACCAGAATCAAGCATTAGACGTTGTCTGTACCTGAATCAAGCATTATACGTTGTGTGTACCAGAATCAAGCATTAGACGTTGTGTGTACCTGAATCAAGCATTAGACGTTGTGTGTACCAGAATCAAGCATTAGACGTTGTGTGTACCTGAATCAAGCATTAGACGTTGTGTGTACCTGAATCAAGCATTAGATGTTGTGTTTACCTGAATCAAGCATTAGACGTTGTGTGTACCTGAATCGAGCATTAGAGGTTGTGTGTACCTGAATCAAGCATTAGACGTTGTGTGTACCAGAATCAAGCATTAGAGATTGTGTGTACCTGAATCAAGCATTAGACGTTGTGTGTACCTGAATCGAGCATTATACGTTGTGTGTACCAGAATCAAGCATTAGACATAGTGTGTACCTGAATCAAGCATTAGACGTTGTGTGTACCTGAATCAAGCATTAGACGTAGTGTGTACCTGAATCGAGCATTAGACGTTGTGTGTACCAGAATCAAGCATTAGACGTTGTTTGTACCCGAATAAAGCATTAGAGGTCGTGTGTACCTGAATCAAGCATTATACGTTGTGTGTACCTGAATCAAGCATTATACGTTGTGTGTACCTGAATCAAGCATTAGACGTAGTGTGTACCTGAATCGAGCATTATACGTTGTGTGTACCTGAAAGAAGCATTAGACGTTGTCTGTGCCTGAATCAAGCATTATACGTTGTGTGTACCAGAATCATGCATTAGACGTTGTGTGTACCAGAATGAAGCATTAGACGTTGTGTGCACCAGAATCAAGCATTAGACGTTGTGTGTACCTGAATCAAGCATTAGACGTTGTGTGTACCAGAATCAAGCATTAGACGTTGTGTGTACCTGAATCAAGCATTAGACGTTGTGTGTACCTGAATCAAGCATTAGACGTTGTCTGTACCAGAATCAAGCATTAGACGTTGTGTGTACCTGAATCGAGCATTAGTCGTTGTGTGTACCTAAAATCAAGCATTAGACGTTGTGTGTACCTGAATCAAGCATTAGACGTTGTGTGTACCAGAATCAAGCATTAGACGTTGTGTGTACCTGAATCAAGCATTAGACGTTGTGTGTACCAGAATCAAGCATTAGACGTTGTGTGTACCTGAATCAAGCATTAAACGTTGTGTGTACCAGAATCAAGCATTAGACGTTGTGTGTACCAGAATCAAGCATTAGATGTAATGTGTACCTGAATCAAGCATTAGACGTTGTGTGTACCAGAATCAAGCATTAGATGTAATGTGTACCTGAATCAAGCATTAGACGTTGTGTGTACCAGTATCAAGCATTAGACGTTGTGTGTACCTGAATGAAGCATTAGACGTTGTGTGCACCAGAATCAAGCATTAGACGTTGTGTGTACCTGAATCAAGCATTAGACGTTGTGTGTACCAGAATCAAGCATTAGACGTTGTGTGTACCTGAATCAAGCATTAAACGTTGTGTGTACCAGAATCAAGCATTAGACGTTGTGTGTACCAGAATCAAGCATTAGATGTAATGTGTACCTGAATCAAGCATTAGACGTTGTGTGTACCAGAATCAAGCATTAGACGTTGTGTGTACCTGAATCAAGCATTAGACGTTGTGTGTACCTGAATCGAGCATTATACGTTGTGTGTACCAGAATCAAGCATTAGACATAGTGTGTACCTGAATCAAGCATTAGACGTTGTGTGTACCTGAATCAAGCATTAGACGTTGTGTTTACCTGAATCAAGCATTAGACGTTGTGTTTACCTGAATCAAGCATTAGACGTTGTGTGTACCTGAATCGAGCATTAGAGATTGTGTGTACCTGAATCAAGCATTAGACGTTGTGTGTACCTGAATCAAGCATTAGACGTTGTGTTTACCTGAATCAAGCATTAGACGTTGTGTTTACCTGAATCAAGCATTAGACGTTGTGTGTACCTGAATCGAGCATTAGAGGTTGTGTGTACCTGAATCAAGCATTAGACGTTGTGTGTACCAGAATCAAGCATTAGACGTTGTGTGTACCTGAATCAAGCATTAGACGTTGTGTGTACCTGAATCAAGCATTATACGTTGTGTGTACCAGATTCAAGCATTAGACATAGTGTGTACCTGAATCAAGCATTAGACGTTGTGTGTACCTGAATCAAGCATTAGACGTAGTGTGTACCTGAATCGAGCATTAGACGTTGTGTGTACCAGAATCAACCATTAGACGTTGTTTGTACCCGAATAAAGCATTAGAGGTCGTGTGTACCTGAATCAAGCATTATACGTTGTGTGTACCTGAATCAAGCATTATACGTTGTGTGTACCTGAATCAAGCATTAGCCGTTGTGTGTACCTGAATCAAGCATTAGACGTTGTGTGTACCGGAATCGAGCATTATACGTTGTGTGTACCTGAAAGAAGCATTAGACGTTGTCTGTGCCTGAATCAAGCATTATACGTTGTGTGTACCAGAATCATGCATTAGACGTTGTGTGTACCAGAATGAAGCATTAGACGTTGTGTGCCCCAGAATCAAGCATTAGACGTTGTGTGTACCTGAATCAAGCATTAGACGTTGTGTGTACCAGAATCAAGCATTAGACGTTGTGTGTACCTGAATCAAGCATTAGACGTTGTGTGTACCTGAATCAAGCATTAGACGTTGTCTATACCAGAATCAAGCATTAGACGTTGTGTGTACCTGAATCGAGCATTAGTCGTTGTGTGTACCTAAAATCAAGCATTAGACGTTGTGTGTACCTGAATCAAGCATTAGACGTTGTGTGTACCAGAATCAAGCATTAGACGTTGTGTGTACCTGAATCAAGCATTAGACGTTGTGTGTACCAGAATCAAGCATTAGACGTTGTCTGTACCTGAATCAAGCATTATACGTTGTGTGTACCAGAATCAAGCATTAGACGTTGTGTGTACCTGAATCAAGCATTAGACGTTGTGTGTACCAGTATCAAGCATTAGACGTTGTGTGTACCTGAATGAAGCATTAGACGTTGTGTGCACCAGAATCAAGCATTAGACGTTGTGTGTACCTGAATCAAGCATTAGACGTTGTGTGTACCTAAAATCAAGCATTAGACGTTGTGTGTACCTGAATCAAGCATTAGACCTTGTGTGTACCAGAATCAAGCATTAGACGTTGTGTGTACCTGAATCAAGCATTAGACGTTGTGTGTACCAGAATCAAGCATTAGACGTTGTCTGTACCTGAATCAAGCATTATACGTTGTGTGTACCAGAATCAAGCATTAGACGTTGTGTGTACCTGAATCAAGCATTAGACGTTGTGTGTACCAGTATCAAGCATTAGACGTTGTGTGTACCTGAATGAAGCATTAGACGTTGTGTGCACCAGAATCAAGCATTAGACGTTGTGTGTACCTGAATCAAGCATTAGACGTTGTGTGTACCAGAATCAAGCATTAGACGTTGTGTGTACCTGAATCAAGCATTAGACGTTGTGTGTACCTGAATCAAGCATTAGATGTTGTGTTTACCTGAATCAAGCATTAGACGTTGTGTGTACCTGAATCGAGCATTAGAGGTTGTGTGTACCTGAATCAAGCATTAGACGTTGTGTGTACCAGAATCAAGCATTAGAGGTTGTGTGTACCTGAATCAAGCATTAGACGTTGTGTGTACCTGAATCGAGCATTATACGTTGTGTGTACCAGAATCAAGCATTAGACATAGTGTGTACCTGAATCAAGCATTAGACGTTGTGTGTACCTGAATCAAGCATTAGACGTAGTGTGTACCTGAATCGAGCATTAGACGTTGTGTGTACCAGAATCAAGCATTAGACGTTGTTTGTACCCGAATAAAGCATTAGAGGTCGTGTGTACCTGAATCAAGCATTATACGTTGTGTGTACCTGAATCAAGCATTATACGTTGTGTGTACCTGAATCAAGCATTAGACGTAGTGTGTACCTGAATCGAGCATTATACGTTGTGTGTACCTGAAAGAAGCATTAGACGTTGTCTGTGCCTGAATCAAGCATTATACGTTGTGTGTACCAGAATCATGCATTAGACGTTGTGTGTACCAGAATGAAGCATTAGACGTTGTGTGCACCAGAATCAAGCATTAGACGTTGTGTGTACCTGAATCAAGCATTAGACGTTGTGTGTACCAGAATCAAGCATTAGACGTTGTGTGTACCTGAATCAAGCATTAGACGTTGTGTGTACCTGAATCAAGCATTAGACGTTGTCTGTACCAGAATCAAGCATTAGACGTTGTGTGTACCTGAATCGAGCATTAGTCGTTGTGTGTACCTAAAATCAAGCATTAGACGTTGTGTGTACCTGAATCAAGCATTAGACGTTGTGTGTACCAGAATCAAGCATTAGACGTTGTGTGTACCTGAATCAAGCATTAGACGTTGTGTGTACCAGAATCAAGCATTAGACGTTGTGTGTACCTGAATCAAGCATTAAACGTTGTGTGTACCAGAATCAAGCATTAGACGTTGTGTGTACCAGAATCAAGCATTAGATGTAATGTGTACCTGAATCAAGCATTAGACGTTGTGTGTACCAGAATCAAGCATTAGATGTAATGTGTACCTGAATCAAGCATTAGACGTTGTGTGTACCAGTATCAAGCATTAGACGTTGTGTGTACCTGAATGAAGCATTAGACGTTGTGTGCACCAGAATCAAGCATTAGACGTTGTGTGTACCTGAATCAAGCATTAGACGTTGTGTGTACCAGAATCAAGCATTAGACGTTGTGTGTACCTGAATCAAGCATTAAACGTTGTGTGTACCAGAATCAAGCATTAGACGTTGTGTGTACCAGAATCAAGCATTAGATGTAATGTGTACCTGAATCAAGCATTAGACGTTGTGTGTACCAGAATCAAGCATTAGACGTTGTGTGTACCTGAATCAAGCATTAGACGTTGTGTTTACCTGAATCAAGCATTAGACGTTGTCTGTACCAGAATCAAGCATTAGACGTTGTGTGTACCTGAATCGAGCATTAGACGTAGTGTGTACCTAAAATCAAGCATTAGACGTTGTGTGTACCTGAATCAAGCATTAGACGTTGTGTGTACCAGAATCAAGCATTAGACGTTGTGTGTACCTGAATCAAGCATTAGACGTTGTGTGTACCAGAATCAAGCATTAGACGTTGTCTGTACCTGAATCAAGCATTATACGTTGTGTGTACCAGAATCAAGCATTAGACGTTGTGTGTACCTGAATCAAGCATTAGACGTTGTGTGTACCAGTATCAAGCATTAGACGTTGTGTGTACCTGAATGAAGCATTAGACGTTGTGTGCACCAGAATCAAGCATTAGACGTTGTGTGTACCAGAATCAAGCATTAGACGTTGTGTGTACCTGAATCAAGCATTAGACGTTGTGTGTACCTGAATCAAGCATTAGACGTTGTGTTTACCTGAATCAAGCATTAGACGTTGTGTGTACCAGAATCGAGCATTAGAGGTTGTGTGTACCTGAATCAAGCATTAGACGTTGTGTGTACCAGAATCAAGCATTAGACGTTGTGTGTACCTGAATCAAGCATTAGACGTTGTGTGTACCTGAATCAAGCATTATACGTTGTGTGTACCAGAATCAAGCATTAGCCGTAGTGTGTACCTGAATCAAGCATTAGACGTTGTGTGTACCTGAATCAAGCATTTGACGTAGTGTGTACCTGAATCGAGCATTAGACGTTGTGTGTACCAGAATCAAGCATTAGACGTTGTTTGTACCCGAATAAAGCATTAGAGGTCGTGTGTACCTGAATCAAGCATTATACGTTGTGTGTACCTGAATCAAGCATTATACGTTGTGTGTACCTAAATCAAGCATTAGACGTTGTGTGTACCTGAATCAAGCATTAGACGTTGTGTGTACCTGAATCGAGCATTATACGTTGTGTGTAACTGAAAGAAGCATTAGACGTTGTCTGTGCCTGAATCAAGCATTATACGTTGTGTGTACCAGAATCATGCATTAGACGTTGTGTGTACCTGAATGAAGCATTAGACGTTGTGTGCACCAGAATCAAGCATTAGACGTTGTGTGTACCTGAATCAAGCATTAGACGTTGTGTGTACCAGAATCAAGCATTAGACGTTGTGTGTACCTGAATCAAGCATTAGACGTTGTGTGTACCTGAATCAAGCATTATACGTTGTGTGTACCTGAATCAAGCATTAGACGTTGTGTTTACCTAAATCAAGCATTAGACGTTGTCTGTACCAGAATCAAGCATTAGACGTTGTGTGTACCAGAATCAAGCATTAGACGTTGTGTGTACCTGAATCAAGCATTAGACGTTGTGTGTACCAGAATCAAGCATTAGACGTTGTCTGTACCTGAATCAAGCATTATACGTTGTGTGTACCAGAATCAAGCATTAGACGTTGTGTGTACCTGAATCAAGCATTAGACGTTGTGTGTACCAGTATCAAGCATTAGACGTTGTGTGTACCTGAATGAAGCATTAGACGTTGTGTGCACCAGAATCAAGCATTAGACGTTGTGTGTACCTGAATCGAGCATTAGACGTTGTGTGTACCTAAAATCAAGCATTAGACGTTGTGTGTACCTGAATCAAGCATTAGACGTTGTGTGTACCAGAATCAAGCATTAGACGTTGTGTGTACCTGAATCAAGCATTAGACGTTGTGTGTACCAGAATCAAGCATTAGACGTTGTCTGTACCTGAATCAAGCATTATACGTTGTGTGTACCAGAATCAAGCATTAGACGTTGTGTGTACCTGAATCAAGCATTAGACGTTGTGTGTACCAGTATCAAGCATTAGACGTTGTGTGTACCTGAATGAAGCATTAGACGTTGTGTGCACCAGAATCAAGCATTAGACGTTGTGTGTACCTGAATCAAGCATTAGACGTTGTGTGTACCAGAATCAAGCATTAGACGTTGTGTGTACCTGAATCAAGCATTAGACGTTGTGTGTACCTGAATCAAGCATTAGATGTTGTGTTTACCTGAATCAAGCATTAGACGTTGTGTGTACCTGAATCGAGCATTAGAGGTTGTGTGTACCTGAATCAAGCATTAGACGTTGTGTGTACCAGAATCAAGCATTAGACGTTGTGTGTACCTGAATCAAGCATTAGACGTTGTGTGTACCTGAATCGAGCATTATACGTTGTGTGTACCAGAATCAAGCATTAGACATAGTGTGTACCTGAATCAAGCATTAGACGTTGTGTGTACCTGAATCAAGCATTAGACGTAGTGTGTACCTGAATCGAGCATTAGACGTTGTGTGTACCAGAATCAAGCATTAGACGTTGTTTGTACCCGAATAAAGCATTAGAGGTCGTGTGTACCTGAATCAAGCATTATACGTTGTGTGTACCTGAATCAAGCATTATACGTTGTGTGTACCTGAATCAATCATTAGACGTAGTGTGTACCTGAATCGAGCATTATACGTTGTGTGTACCTGAAAGAAGCATTAGACGTTGTCTGTGCCTGAATCAAGCATTATACGTTGTGTGTACCAGAATCATGCATTAGACGTTGTGTGTACCAGAATGAAGCATTAGACGTTGTGTGCACCAGAATCAAGCATTAGACGTTGTGTGTACCTGAATCAAGCATTAGACGTTGTGTGTACCAGAATCAAGCATTAGACGTTGTGTGTACCTGAATCAAGCATTAGACGTTGTGTGTACCTGAATCAAGCATTAGACGTTGTCTGTACCAGAATCAAGCATTAGACGTTGTGTGTACCTGAATCGAGCATTAGTCGTTGTGTGTACCTAAAATCAAGCATTAGACGTTGTGTGTACCTGAATCAAGCATTAGACGTTGTGTGTACCAGAATCAAGCATTAGACGTTGTGTGTACCTGAATCAAGCATTAGACGTTGTGTGTACCAGTATCAAGCATTAGACGTTGTGTGTACCTGAATGAAGCATTAGACGTTGTGTGCACCAGAATCAAGCATTAGACGTTGTGTGTACCTGAATCAAGCATTAGACGTTGTGTGTACCAGAATCAAGCATTAGACGTTGTGTGTACCTGAATCAAGCATTAAACGTTGTGTGTACCAGAATCAAGCATTAGACGTTGTGTGTACCAGAATCAAGCATTAGATGTAATGTGTACCTGAATCAAGCATTAGACGTTGTGTGTACCAGAATCAAGCATTAGACGTTGTGTGTACCTGAATCAAGCATTAGACGTTGTGTTTACCTGAATCAAGCATTAGACGTTGTCTGTACCAGAATCAAGCATTAGACGTTGTGTGTACCTGAATCGAGCATTAGACGTAGTGTGTACCTAAAATCAAGCATTAGACGTTGTGTGTACCTGAATCAAGCATTAGACGTTGTGTGTACCAGAATCAAGCATTAGACGTTGTGTGTACCTGAATCAAGCATTAGACGTTGTGTGTACCAGAATCAAGCATTAGACGTTGTCTGTACCTGAATCAAGCATTATACGTTGTGTGTACCAGAATCAAGCATTAGACGTTGTGTGTACCTGAATCAAGCATTAGACGTTGTGTGTACCAGTATCAAGCATTAGACGTTGTGTGTACCTGAATCAAGCATTAGACGTTGTGTGCACCAGAATCAAGCATTAGACGTTGTGTGTACCAGAATCAAGCATTAGACGTTGTGTGTACCTGAATCAAGCATTAGACGTTGTGTGTACCTGAATCAAGCATTAGACGTTGTGTTTACCTGAATCAAGCATTAGACGTTGTGTGTACCAGAATCGAGCATTAGAGGTTGTGTGTACCTGAATCAAGCATTAGACGTTGTGTGTACCAGAATCAAGCATTAGACGTTGTGTGTACCTGAATCAAGCATTAGACGTTGTGTGTACCTGAATCCAGCATTATACGTTGTGTGTACCAGAATCAAGCATTAGCCGTAGTGTGTACCTGAATCAAGCATTAGACGTTGTGTGTACCTGAATCAAGCATTAGACGTAGTGTGTACCTGAATCGAGCATTAGACGTTGTGTGTACCAGAATCAAGCATTAGACGTTGTTTGTACCCGAATAAAGCATTAGAGGTCGTGTGTACCTGAATCAAGCATTATACGTTGTGTGTACCTGAATCAAGCATTATACGTTGTGTGTACCTGAATCAAGCATTAGACGTTGTGTGTACCTGAATCAAGCATTAGACGTTGTGTGTACCTGAATCGAGCATTATACGTTGTGTGTAACTGAAAGAAGCATTAGACGTTGTCTGTGCCTGAATCAAGCATTATACGTTGTGTGTACCAGAATCATGCATTAGACGTTGTGTGTACCTGAATGAAGCATTAGACGTTGTGTGCACCAGAATCAAGCATTAGACGTTGTGTGTACCTGAATCAAGCATTAGACGTTGTGTGTACCAGAATCAAGCATTAGACGTTGTGTGTACCTGAATCAAGCATTAGACGTTGTGTGTACCTGAATCAAGCATTATACGTTGTGTGTACCTGAATCAAGCATTAGACGTTGTGTTTACCTAAATCAAGCATTAGACGTTGTCTGTACCAGAATCAAGCATTAGACGTTGTGTGTACCAGAATCAAGCATTAGACGCTGTGTGTACCCGAATCAAGCATTAGACGTTGTGTGTACCTGAATCAAGCATTATACATTGTGTGTACCAGAATCAAGCATTAGACGTTGTGTGTACCTGAATCAAGCATTAGACGTTGTGTTTACCTAAATCAAGCATTAGACGTAGTGTGTACCCAAATCAAGCATTAGACGTTGTGTGTACCTGAATCAAGCATTATAGGTTGTCTGTACCAGAATCAAGCATTAGACGTTGTGTGTACCAGAATCAAGCATTAGACGTTGTGTGTACCAGAATCAAGCATTAGACGTAATGTGTACTTGAATCAAGCATTATACGTTGTGTGTACCAGAATCAAGCATTAGACGTTGTGTGTACCTGAATCAAGCATTAGACGTTGTGTTTACCTAAATCAAGCATTAGACGTAGTATGTACCCGAATCAAGCATTTGACGTTGTGTGTACCTGAATCAAGCATTATAGGTTGTCTGTACCAGAATCAAGCATTAGACGTTGTGTGTACCAGAATCAAGCATTAGACGTTGTGTGTACCAGAATCAAGCATTAGACGTAATGTGTACCTGAATCAAGCATTAGACGTTGTGTGTACCAGAATCAAGCATTAGACGTTGTGTGTAAATGGATCGAGCATTAGACGTTGTGTGTACCTGAATCAAGCATTAGACGTTGTGTGTACCTGAATCAAGCATTAGACGTTGTGTGTACCTGAATCAAGCATTAGACGTTGTCTGTACCAGAATCAAGCATTATGCGTTGTGTGTACCTGAATCGAGCATTAGACGTTGTGTGTGTACATAAAATCAAGCATTAGACGTTGTGTGTACTTGAATCAAGCATTAGACGTTGTGTGTACCAGAATCAAGCATTAGACGTTGTGTGTACCTGAATCAAGCATTAAACGTTGTGTGTACCAGAATCAAGCATTAGACGTTGTCTGTACCTGAATCAAGCATTATACGTTGTGTGTACCAGAATCAAGCATTAGACGTTGTGTGTACCTGAATCAAGCATTAGACGTTGTGTGTACCAGTATCAAGCATTAGACGTTGTATGTACCTGAGTGAAGCATTAGACGTCGTGTGCACCAGAATCAAGCATTAGACGTTGTGTGTACCAGAATCAAGCATTAGACGTTGTGTGTACCAGAATCGAGCATTATACGTTGTGTGTACCTGAATCAAGCATTAGACGTTGTGTGTACCTGAATCGAGCATTAGACGTTGTGTTTACCTGAATCAAGCATTGGACGTAGTGTGTACCTGAATCGAGCATTAGAGGTTGTGTGTACCTGAATCAAGCATTAGACGTTGTGTGTACCTGAATCAAGCATTAGACGTTGTGTGTACCTGAATCAAGCATTAGACGTTGTGTTTACATGAATCAAGCATTAGACGTAGTGTGTACCCGAATCAAGCATTAGACGTTGTGTTTACCAGAATCAAGCATTAGACGTTGTGTGTACCTGAATCGAGCATTAGACGTTGTCTGTACCAGAATCAAGCATTAGACGTTGTGTGTAGCAGAATCAAGCATTAGACGTTGTGTGCACCAGAATCAAGCATTAGATGTAATGTGTACCTGAATCAAGCATTAGACGTTGTGTGTACCAGAATCAAGCATTAGACGTTGTGTGTACATGAATCAAGCATTAGACGTTGTGTGTACCTGAATCAAGCATTAGACGTTGTCTGTACCAGAATCAAGCTTTAGACGTTGTGTGTACCTGAATCGAGCATTAGACGTTGTGTGTACCAGAATCAAGCATTAGATGTAATGTGTACCTGAATCAAGCATTAGACGTTGTGTGTACCAGAATCAAGCATTAGACGTTGTGTGTACCTGAATCAAGCATTAGACGTTGTGTTTACCTGAATCAAGCATTAGACGTTGTCTGTACCAGAATCAAGCATTAGACGTTGTGTGTACCTGAATCGAGCATTAGACGTAGTGTGTACCTAAAATCAAGCATTAGACGTTGTGTGTACCTGAATCAAGCATTAGACGTTGTGTGTACCAGAATCAAGCATTAGACGTTGTGTGTACCTGAATCAAGCATTAGACGTTGTGTGTACCAGAATCAAGCATTAGACGTTGTCTGTACCTGAATCAAGCATTATACGTTGTGTGTACCAGAATCAAGCATTAGACGTTGTGTGTACCTGAATCAAGCATTAGACGTTGTGTGTACCAGTATCAAGCATTAGACGTTGTGTGTACCTGAATGAAGCATTAGACGTTGTGTGCACCAGAATCAAGCATTAGACGTTGTGTGTACCAGAATCAAGCATTAGACGTTGTGTGTACCTGAATCAAGCATTAGACGTTGTGTGTACCTGAATCAAGCATTAGACGTTGTGTTTACCTGAATCAAGCATTAGACGTTGTGTGTACCAGAATCGAGCATTAGAGGTTGTGTGTACCTGAATCAAGCATTAGACGTTGTGTGTACCAGAATCAAGCATTAGACGTTGTGTGTACCTGAATCAAGCATTAGACGTTGTGTGTACCTGAATCCAGCATTATACGTTGTGTGTACCAGAATCAAGCATTAGCCGTAGTGTGTACCTGAATCAAGCATTATACGTTGTGTGTACCTGAATCAAGCATTAGACGTAGTGTGTACCTGAATCGAGCATTAGACGTTGTGTGTACCAGAATCAAGCATTAGACGTTGTTTGTACCCGAATAAAGCATTAGAGGTCGTGTGTACCTGAATCAAGCATTATACGTTGTGTGTACCTGAATCAAGCATTATACGTTGTGTGTACCTGAATCAAGCATTAGACGTTGTGTGTACCTGAATCAAGCATTAGACGTTGTGTGTACCTGAATCGAGCATTATACGTTGTGTGTAACTGAAAGAAGCATTAGACGTTGTCTGTGCCTGAATCAAGCATTATACGTTGTGTGTACCAGAATCATGCATTAGACGTTGTGTGTACCTGAATGAAGCATTAGACGTTGTGTGCACCAGAATCAAGCATTAGACGTTGTGTGTACCTGAATCAAGCATTAGACGTTGTGTGTACCAGAATCAAGCATTAGACGTTGTGTGTACCTGAATCAAGCATTAGACGTTGTGTGTACCTGAATCAAGCATTATACGTTGTGTGTACCTGAATCAAGCATTAGACGTTGTGTTTACCTAAATCAAGCATTAGACGTTGTCTGTACCAGAATCAAGCATTAGACGTTGTGTGTACCATAATCAAGCATTAGACGCTGTGTGTACCCGAATCAAGCATTAGACGTTGTGTGTACCTGAATCAAGCATTATACATTGTGTGTACCAGAATCAAGCATTAGACGTTGTGTGTACCTGAATCAAGCATTAGACGTTGTGTTTACCTAAATCAAGCATTAGACGTAGTGTGTACCCAAATCAAGCATTAGACGTTGTGTGTACCTGAATCAAGCATTATAGGTTGTCTGTACCAGAATCAAGCATTAGACGTTGTGTGTACCAGAATCAAGCATTAGACGTTGTGTGTACCAGAATCAAGCATTAGACGTAATGTGTACTTGAATCAAGCATTATACGTTGTGTGTACCAGAATCAAGCATTAGACGTTGTGTGTACCTGAATCAAGCATTAGACGTTGTGTTTACCTAAATCAAGCATTAGACGTAGTATGTACCCGAATCAAGCATTTGACGTTGTGTGTACCTGAATCAAGCATTATAGGTTGTCTGTACCAGAATCAAGCATTAGACGTTGTGTGTACCAGAATCAAGCATTAGACGTTGTGTGTACCAGAATCAAGCATTAGACGTAATGTGTACCTGAATCAAGCATTAGACGTTGTGTGTACCAGAATCAAGCATTAGACGTTGTGTGTAAATGGATCGAGCATTAGACGTTGTGTGTACCTGAATCAAGCATTAGACGTTGTGTGTACCTGAATCAAGCATTAGACGTTGTGTGTACCTGAATCAAGCATTAGACGTTGTCTGTACCAGAATCAAGCATTATGCGTTGTGTGTACCTGAATCGAGCATTAGACGTTGTGTGTACATAAAATCAAGCATTAGACGTTGTGTGTACTTGAATCAAGCATTAGACGTTGTGTGTACCAGAATCAAGCATTAGACGTTGTGTGTACCTGAATCAAGCATTAAACGTTGTGTGTACCAGAATCAAGCATTAGACGTTGTCTGTACCTGAATCAAGCATTATACGTTGTGTGTACCAGAATCAAGCATTAGACGTTGTGTGTACCTGAATCAAGCATTAGACGTTGTGTGTACCAGTATCAAGCATTAGACGTTGTATGTACCTGAGTGAAGCATTAGACGTCGTGTGCACCAGAATCAAGCATTAGACGTTGTGTGTACCAGAATCAAGCATTAGACGTTGTGTGTACCAGAATCGAGCATTATACGTTGTGTGTACCTGAATCAAGCATTAGACGTTGTGTGTACCTGAATCGAGCATTAGACGTTGTGTTTACCTGAATCAAGCATTGGACGTAGTGTGTACCTGAATCGAGCATTAGAGGTTGTGTGTACCTGAATCAAGCATTAGACGTTGTGTGTACCTGAATCAAGCATTAGACGTTGTGTGTACCTGAATCAAGCATTAGACGTTGTGTTTACATGAATCAAGCATTAGACGTAGTGTGTACCCGAATCAAGCATTAGACGTTGTGTTTACCAGAATCAAGCATTAGACGTTGTGTGTACCTGAATCGAGCATTAGACGTTGTCTGTACCAGAATCAAGCATTAGACGTTGTGTGTAGCAGAATCAAGCATTAGACGTTGTGTGCACCAGAATCAAGCATTAGATGTAATGTGTACCTGAATCAAGCATTAGACGTTGTGTGTACCAGAATCAAGCATTAGACGTTGTGTGTACATGAATCAAGCATTAGACGTTGTGTGTACCTGAATCAAGCATTAGACGTTGTCTGTACCAGAATCAAGCTTTAGACGTTGTGTGTACCTGAATCGAGCATTAGACGTTGTGTGTACCAGAATCAAGCATTAGATGTAATGTGTACCTGAATCAAGCATTAGACTTTGTGTGTACCAGAATCAAGCATTAGACGTTGTGTGTACCTGAATCAAGCATTAGACGTTGTGTTTACCTGAATCAAGCATTAGACGTTGTCTGTACCAGAATCAAGCATTAGACGTTGTGTGTACCTGAATCGAGCATTAGACGTAGTGTGTACCTAAAATCAAGCATTAGACGTTGTGTGTACCTGAATCAAGCATTAGACGTTGTGTGTACCAGAATCAAGCATTAGACGTTGTGTGTACCTGAATCAAGCATTAGACGTTGTGTGTACCAGAATCAAGCATTAGACGTTGTCTGTACCTGAATCAAGCATTATACGTTGTGTGTACCAGAATCAAGCATTAGACGTTGTGTGTACCTGAATCAAGCATTAGACGTTGTGTGTACCAGTATCAAGCATTAGACGTTGTGTGTACCTGAATGAAGCATTAGACGTTGTGTGCACCAGAATCAAGCATTAGACGTTGTGTGTACCAGAATCAAGCATTAGACGTTGTGTGTACCTGAATCAAGCATTAGACGTTGTGTGTACCTGAATCAAGCATTAGACGTTGTGTTTACCTGAATCAAGCATTAGACGTTGTGTGTACCAGAATCGAGCATTAGAGGTTGTGTGTACCTGAATCAAGCATTAGACGTTGTGTGTACCAGAATCAAGCATTATACGTTGTGTGTACCTGAATCAAGCATTAGACGTTGTGTGTACCTGAATCAAGCATTATACGTTGTGTGTACCAGAATCAAGCATTAGACGTAGTGTGTACCTGAATCAAGCATTAGACGTTGTGTGTACCTGAATCAAGCATTAGACGTAGTGTGTACCTGAATCGAGCATTAGACGTTGTGTGTACCAGAATCAAGCATTAGACGTTGTGTGTACCTGAATCAAGCATTAGACGTTGTGTTTACATGAATCAAGCATTAGACGTAGTGTGTACCCGAATCAAGCATTAGACGTTGTGTTTACCAGAATCAAGCATTAGACGTTGTGTGTACCTGAATCGAGCATTAGACGTTGTCTGTACCAGAATCAAGCATTAGACGTTGTGTGTAGCAGAATCAAGCATTAGACGTTGTGTGCACCAGAATCAAGCATTAGATGTAATGTGTACCTGAATCAAGCATTAGACGTTGTGTGTACCAGAATCAAGCATTAGACGTTGTGTGTACATGAATCAAGCATTAGACGTTGTGTGTACCTGAATCAAGCATTAGACGTTGTCTGTACCAGAATCAAGCTTTAGACGTTGTGTGTACCTGAATCGAGCATTAGACGTTGTGTGTACCAGAATCAAGCATTAGATGTAATGTGTACCTGAATCAAGCATTAGACGTTGTGTGTACCAGAATCAAGCATTAGACGTTGTGTGTACCTGAATCAAGCATTAGACGTTGTGTTTACCTGAATCAAGCATTAGACGTTGTCTGTACCAGAATCAAGCATTAGACGTTGTGTGTACCTGAATCGAGCATTAGACGTAGTGTGTACCTAAAATCAAGCATTAGACGTTGTGTGTACCTGAATCAAGCATTAGACGTTGTGTGTACCAGAATCAAGCATTAGACGTTGTGTGTACCTGAATCAAGCATTAGACGTTGTGTGTACCAGAATCAAGCATTAGACGTTGTCTGTACCTGAATCAAGCATTATACGTTGTGTGTACCAGAATCAAGCATTAGACGTTGTGTGTACCTGAATCAAGCATTAGACGTTGTGTGTACCAGTATCAAGCATTAGACGTTGTGTGTACCTGAATGAAGCATTAGACGTTGTGTGCACCAGAATCAAGCATTAGACGTTGTGTGTACCAGAATCAAGCATTAGACGTTGTGTGTACCTGAATCAAGCATTAGACGTTGTGTGTACCTGAATCAAGCATTAGACGTTGTGTTTACCTGAATCAAGCATTAGACGTTGTGTGTACCAGAATCGAGCATTAGAGGTTGTGTGTACCTGAATCAAGCATTAGACGTTGTGTGTACCAGAATCAAGCATTAGACGTTGTGTGTACCTGAATCAAGCATTAGACGTTGTGTGTACCTGAATCCAGCATTATACGTTGTGTGTACCAGAATCAAGCATTAGCCGTAGTGTGTACCTGAATCAAGCATTATACGTTGTGTGTACCTGAATCAAGCATTAGACGTAGTGTGTACCTGAATCGAGCATTAGACGTTGTGTGTACCAGAATCAAGCATTAGACGTTGTTTGTACCCGAATAAAGCATTAGAGGTCGTGTGTACCTGAATCAAGCATTATACGTTGTGTGTACCTGAATCAAGCATTATACGTTGTGTGTACCTGAATCAAGCATTAGACGTTGTGTGTACCTGAATCAAGCATTAGACGTTGTGTGTACCTGAATCGAGCATTATACGTTGTGTGTAACTGAAAGAAGCATTAGACGTTGTCTGTGCCTGAATCAAGCATTATACGTTGTGTGTACCAGAATCATGCATTAGACGTTGTGTGTACCTGAATGAAGCATTAGACGTTGTGTGCACCAGAATCAAGCATTAGACGTTGTGTGTACCTGAATCAAGCATTAGACGTTGTGTGTACCAGAATCAAGCATTAGACGTTGTGTGTACCTGAATCAAGCATTAGACGTTGTGTGTACCTGAATCAAGCATTATACGTTGTGTGTACCTGAATCAAGCATTAGACGTTGTGTTTACCTAAATCAAGCATTAGACGTTGTCTGTACCAGAATCAAGCATTAGACGTTGTGTGTACCATAATCAAGCATTAGACGCTGTGTGTACCCGAATCAAGCATTAGACGTTGTGTGTACCTGAATCAAGCATTATACATTGTGTGTACCAGAATCAAGCATTAGACGTTGTGTGTACCTGAATCAAGCATTAGACGTTGTGTTTACCTAAATCAAGCATTAGACGTAGTGTGTACCCAAATCAAGCATTAGACGTTGTGTGTACCTGAATCAAGCATTATAGGTTGTCTGTACCAGAATCAAGCATTAGACGTTGTGTGTACCAGAATCAAGCATTAGACGTTGTGTGTACCAGAATCAAGCATTAGACGTAATGTGTACTTGAATCAAGCATTATACGTTGTGTGTACCAGAATCAAGCATTAGACGTTGTGTGTACCTGAATCAAGCATTAGACGTTGTGTTTACCTAAATCAAGCATTAGACGTAGTATGTACCCGAATCAAGCATTTGACGTTGTGTGTACCTGAATCAAGCATTATAGGTTGTCTGTACCAGAATCAAGCATTAGACGTTGTGTGTACCAGAATCAAGCATTAGACGTTGTGTGTACCAGAATCAAGCATTAGACGTAATGTGTACCTGAATCAAGCATTAGACGTTGTGTGTACCAGAATCAAGCATTAGACGTTGTGTGTAAATGGATCGAGCATTAGACGTTGTGTGTACCTGAATCAAGCATTAGACGTTGTGTGTACCTGAATCAAGCATTAGACGTTGTGTGTACCTGAATCAAGCATTAGACGTTGTCTGTACCAGAATCAAGCATTATGCGTTGTGTGTACCTGAATCGAGCATTAGACGTTGTGTGTACATAAAATCAAGCATTAGACGTTGTGTGTACTTGAATCAAGCATTAGACGTTGTGTGTACCAGAATCAAGCATTAGACGTTGTGTGTACCTGAATCAAGCATTAAACGTTGTGTGTACCAGAATCAAGCATTAGACGTTGTCTGTACCTGAATCAAGCATTATACGTTGTGTGTACCAGAATCAAGCATTAGACGTTGTGTGTACCTGAATCAAGCATTAGACGTTGTGTGTACCAGTATCAAGCATTAGACGTTGTATGTACCTGAGTGAAGCATTAGACGTCGTGTGCACCAGAATCAAGCATTAGACGTTGTGTGTACCAGAATCAAGCATTAGACGTTGTGTGTACCAGAATCGAGCATTATACGTTGTGTGTACCTGAATCAAGCATTAGACGTTGTGTGTACCTGAATCGAGCATTAGACGTTGTGTTTACCTGAATCAAGCATTGGACGTAGTGTGTACCTGAATCGAGCATTAGAGGTTGTGTGTACCTGAATCAAGCATTAGACGTTGTGTGTACCTGAATCAAGCATTAGACGTTGTGTGTACCTGAATCAAGCATTAGACGTTGTGTTTACATGAATCAAGCATTAGACGTAGTGTGTACCCGAATCAAGCATTAGACGTTGTGTTTACCAGAATCAAGCATTAGACGTTGTGTGTACCTGAATCGAGCATTAGACGTTGTCTGTACCAGAATCAAGCATTAGACGTTGTGTGTAGCAGAATCAAGCATTAGACGTTGTGTGCACCAGAATCAAGCATTAGATGTAATGTGTACCTGAATCAAGCATTAGACGTTGTGTGTACCAGAATCAAGCATTAGACGTTGTGTGTACATGAATCAAGCATTAGACGTTGTGTGTACCTGAATCAAGCATTAGACGTTGTCTGTACCAGAATCAAGCTTTAGACGTTGTGTGTACCTGAATCGAGCATTAGACGTTGTGTGTACCAGAATCAAGCATTAGATGTAATGTGTACCTGAATCAAGCATTAGACTTTGTGTGTACCAGAATCAAGCATTAGACGTTGTGTGTACCTGAATCAAGCATTAGACGTTGTGTTTACCTGAATCAAGCATTAGACGTTGTCTGTACCAGAATCAAGCATTAGACGTTGTGTGTACCTGAATCGAGCATTAGACGTAGTGTGTACCTAAAATCAAGCATTAGACGTTGTGTGTACCTGAATCAAGCATTAGACGTTGTGTGTACCAGAATCAAGCATTAGACGTTGTGTGTACCTGAATCAAGCATTAGACGTTGTGTGTACCAGAATCAAGCATTAGACGTTGTCTGTACCTGAATCAAGCATTATACGTTGTGTGTACCAGAATCAAGCATTAGACGTTGTGTGTACCTGAATCAAGCATTAGACGTTGTGTGTACCAGTATCAAGCATTAGACGTTGTGTGTACCTGAATGAAGCATTAGACGTTGTGTGCACCAGAATCAAGCATTAGACGTTGTGTGTACCAGAATCAAGCATTAGACGTTGTGTGTACCTGAATCAAGCATTAGACGTTGTGTGTACCTGAATCAAGCATTAGACGTTGTGTTTACCTGAATCAAGCATTAGACGTTGTGTGTACCAGAATCGAGCATTAGAGGTTGTGTGTACCTGAATCAAGCATTAGACGTTGTGTGTACCAGAATCAAGCATTATACGTTGTGTGTACCTGAATCAAGCATTAGACGTTGTGTGTACCTGAATCAAGCATTATACGTTGTGTGTACCAGAATCAAGCATTAGACGTAGTGTGTACCTGAATCAAGCATTAGACGTTGTGTGTACCTGAATCAAGCATTAGACGTAGTGTGTACCTGAATCGAGCATTAGACGTTGTGTGTACCAGAATCAAGCATTAGACGTTGTTTGTACCCGAATAAAGCATTAGAGGTCGTGTGTACCTGAATCAAGCATTATACGTTGTGTGTACCTGAATCAAGCATTATACGTTGTGTGTACCTGAATCAAGCATTAGACGTTGTGTGTACCTGAATCAAGCATTAGACGTTGTGTGTACCTGAATCGAGCATTATACGTTGTGTGTAATTGAAAGAAGCATTAGACGTTGTCTGTGCCTGAATCAAGCATTATACGTTGTGTGTACCAGAATCATGCATTAGACGTTGTGTGTACCTGAATGAAGCATTAGACGTTGTGTGCACCAGAATCAAGCATTAGACGTTGTGTGTACCTGAATCAAGCATTAGACGTTGTGTGTACCAGAATCAAGCATTAGACGTTGTGTGTACCTGAATCAAGCATTAGACGTTGTGTGTACCTGAATCAAGCATTATACGTTGTGTGTACCTGAATCAAGCATTAGACGTTGTGTTTACCTAAATCAAGCATTAGACGTTGTCTGTACCAGAATCAAGCATTAGACGTTGTGTGTACCAGAATCAAGCATTAGATGCTGTGTGTACCCGAATCAAGCATTAGACGTTGTGTGTACCTGAATCAAGCATTATACATTGTGTGTACCAGAATCAAGCATTAGACGTTGTGTGTACCTGAATCAAGCATTAGACGTTGTGTTTACCTAAATCAAGCATTAGACGTAGTGTGTACCCAAATCAAGCATTAGACGTTGTGTGTACCTGAATCAAGCATTATAGGTTGTCTGTACCAGAATCAAGCATTAGACGTTGTGTGTACCAGAATCAAGCATTAGACGTTGTGTGTACCAGAATCAAGCATTAGACGTAATGTGTACTTGAATCAAGCATTATACGTTGTGTGTACCAGAATCAAGCATTAGACGTTGTGTGTACCTGAATCAAGCATTAGACGTTGTGTTTACCTAAATCAAGCATTAGACGTAGTATGTACCCGAATCAAGCATTTGACGTTGTGTGTACCTGAATCAAGCATTATAGGTTGTCTGTACCAGAATCAAGCATTAGACGTTGTGTGTACCAGAATCAAGCATTAGACGTTGTGTGTACCAGAATCAAGCATTAGACGTAATGTGTACCTGAATCAAGCATTAGACGTTGTGTGTACCAGAATCAAGCATTAGACGTTGTGTGTAAATGGATCGAGCATTAGACGTTGTGTGTACCTGAATCAAGCATTAGACGTTGTGTGTACCTGAATCAAGCATTAGACGTTGTGTGTACCTCAATCAAGCATTAGACGTTGTCTGTACCAGAATCAAGCATTATGCGTTGTGTGTACCTGAATCGAGCATTAGACGTTGTGTGTACATAAAATCAAGCATTAGACGTTGTGTGTACTTGAATCAAGCATTAGACGTTGTGTGTACCAGAATCAAGCATTAGACGTTGTGTGTACCTGAATCAAGCATTAAACGTTGTGTGTACCAGAATCAAGCATTAGACGTTGTCTGTACCTGAATCAAGCATTATACGTTGTGTGTACCAGAATCAAGCATTAGACGTTGTGTGTACCTGAATCAAGCATTAGACGTTGTGTGTACCAGTATCAAGCATTAGACGTTGTATGTACCTGAATGAAGCATTAGACGTCGTGTGCACCAGAATCAAGCATTAGACGTTGTGTGTACCAGAATCAAGCATTAGACGTTGTGTGTACCAGAATCGAGCATTATACGTTGTGTGTACCTGAATCAAGCATTAGACGTTGTGTGTACCTGAATCGAGCATTAGACGTTGTGTTTACCTGAATCAAGCATTGGACGTAGTGTGTACCTGAATCGAGCATTAGAGGTTGTGTGTACCTGAATCAAGCATTAGACGTTGTGTGTACCTGAATCAAGCATTAGACGTTGTGTGTACCTGAATCAAGCATTAGACGTTGTGTTTACCTGAATCAAGCATTAGACGTAGTGTGTACCCGAATCAAGCATTAGACGTTGTGTGTACCAGAATCAAGCATTAGACGTTGTGTGTACCTGAATCGAGCATTAGACGTTGTCTGTACCAGAATCAAGCATTAGACGTTGTGTGTACCTAAATCAAGCATTATAGGTTGTCTGTACCAGAATCAAGCATTAGACGTTGTGTGTAGCAGAATCAAGCATTAGACGTTGTGTGCACCAGAATCAAGCATTAGATGTAATGTGTACCTGAATCAAGCATTAGACGTTGTGTGTACCAGAATCAAGCATTAGACGTTGTGTGTACATGAATCAAGCATTAGACGTTGTGTGTACCTGAATCAAGCATTAGACGTTGTCTGTACCAGAATCAAGCTTTAGACGTTGTGTGTACCTGAATCGAGCATTAGACGTTGTTTGTACCTAAAATCAAGCATTAGACGTTGTGTGTACCTGAATCAAGCATTAGACGTTGTGTGTACCAGAATCAAGCATTAGACGTTGTGTGTACCTGAATCAAGCATTAGACGTTGTGTGTACCAGAATCAAGCATTAGACGTTGTGTGTACCTGAATCAAGCATTATATGTTGTGTGTACCAGAATCAAGCATTAGACGTTGTGTGTACCTGAATCAAGCATTATACGTTGTGTGTACCAGTATCAAGCATTAGACGTTGTGTGTACCTGAATGAAGCATTAGACGTTGTGTGCACCAGAATCAAGCATTAGACGTTGTGTGTACCTGAATCAAGCATTAGAAGTTTTGTATACCATAATCAAGCATTAGACGTTGTGTGTACCTGAATCAAGCATTAGACGTTGTGTGTACCTGAATCGAGCATTAGACGTTGTGTTTACCTGAATCAAGCATTAGACGTTGTGTGTACCTGAATCGAGAATTAGAGGTTGTGTGTACCTGAATCATGCATTAGACGTTGTGTGTACCAGAATCAAGCATTAGACGTTGTGTGTACCTGAATCAAGCATTAGACGTTGTGTGTACCTGAATCAAGCATTAGACGTTGTGTGTACCAGAATCAAGCATTAGACGTAGTGTGTACCTGAATCAAGCATTAGACGTTGTGTTTACCAGAATCAAGCATTAGACGTAGTGTGTACCTGAATCGAGCATTAGACGTTGTGTGTACCAGAATCAAGCATTAGACGTTGTGTGTACCCGAATAAAGCATTAGAGGTCGTGTGTACCTGAATCAAGCATTATACGTTGTGTGTACCTGAATCAAGCATTATACGTTGTGTGTACCAGAATCAAGCATTAAACGTTGTGTGTACCTGAATCAAGCATTAGACGTTGCGTTTACCTGAATCAAGCATTAGACGTAGTGTGTACCCGAATCAAGCATTAGACGTTGTGTGTACCAGAATCAAGCATTATACGTTGTGTGTACCTGAATCAAGCATTAGACGTTGTGTTTACCTAAATCGAGCATTAGACGTTGTCTGTACCAGAATCAAGCATTAGACGTTGTGTGTACCAGAATCAAGCATTAGACGTTGTGTGTACCCGAATCAAGCATTAGACGTTGTGTGTACCTGAATCAAGCATTATACGTTGTGTGTACCAGAATCAAGCATTAGACGTTGTGTGTACCTGTATCAAGCATTAGACGTTGTGTTTACCTAAATCAAGCATTAGACGTAGTGTGTACCCGAATCAAGCATTATACGTTGTGTGTACCTGAATCAAGCATTATAGGTTGTCTGTTCCAGAATCAAGCATTAGACGTTGTGTGTACCAGAATCAAGCATTAGACGTTGTGTGTACCAGAATCAAGCATTAGACGTAATGTGTACCTGAATCAAGCATTATACGTTGTGTGTACCAGAATCAAGCATTAGACGTTGTGTGTACCTGAATCAAGCATTAGACGTTGTGTTTACCTAAAACAAGCATTAGACGTAGTATGTACCCGAATCAAGCATTAGACGTTGTGTGTACCTGAATCAAGCATTATAGGTTGTCTGTACCAGAATCAAGCATTAGACGTTGTGTGTACCAGAATCAAGCATTAGACGTTGTGTGTACCAGAATCAAGCATTAGACGTAATGTGTACCTGAATCAAGCATTAGACGTTGTGTGTACCAGAATCAAGCATTAGACGTTGTGTGTACCTGAATCAAACATTAGACGTTGTGTGTACCAGAATCAAGCATTAGACGTTGTGTGTACCTGAATCAAGCATTAGACGTTGTGTGTACCTGAATCAAGCATTAGACGTTGTCTGTACCAGAATCAAGCATTAGACGTTGTGTGTACCTGAATCGAGCATTAGACGTTGTTTGTACCTAAAATCAAGCATTAGACGTTGTGTGTACCTGAATCAAGCATTAGACGTTGTGTGTACCAGAATCAAGCATTAGACGTTGTGTGTACCTGAATCAAGCATTAGACGTTGTGTGTACCAGAATCAAGCATTAGACGTTGTGTGTACCTGAATCAAGCATTATACGTTCTGTGTACCAGAATCAAGCATTAGACGTTGTGTGTACCTGAATCAAGCATTAGACGTTGTGTGTACCAGTATCAAGCATTAGACGTTGCGTGTACCTGAATCAAGCATTAGACGTTGGGTGCACCAGAATCAAGCATTAGACGTTGTGTGTACCTGAATCAAGCATTAGACGTTGTGTATACCATAATCAAGCATTATACGTTGTGTGTACCAAAATCAAGCATTAAACGTTGTGTGTACCTGAATCAAGCATTAGACGTTGCGTTTACCTGAATCAAGCATTAGACGTAGTGTGTACCCGAATCAAGCATTAGACGTTGTGTGTACCAGAATCAAGCATTATACGTTGTGTGTACCTGAATCAAGCATTAGACGTTGTGTTTACCTAAATCGAGCATTAGACGTTGTATGTACCAGAATCAAGCATTAGACGTTGTGTGTACCAGAATCAAGCATTAGACGTTGTGTGTACCCGAATCAAGCATTAGACGTTGTGTGTACCTGAATCAAGCATTATACGTTTTGTGTACCAGAATCAAGCATTAGACGTTGTGTGTACCTGTATCAAGCATTAGACGTTGTGTTTACCTAAATCAAGCATTAGACGTAGTGTGTACCCGAATCAAGCATTATACGTTGTGTGTACCTGAATCAAGCACTATAGGTTGTCTGTTCCAGAATCAAGCATTAGACGTTGTGTGTACCAGAATCAAGCATTAGACGTTGTGTGTACCAGAATCGAGCATTAGACGTAATGTGTACCTGAATCAAGCATTATACGTTGTGTGTACCAGAATCAAGCATTAGACGTTGTGTGTACCTGAATCAAGCATTAGACGTTGTGTTTACCTAAAACAAGCATTAGACGTAGTATGTACCCGAATCAAGCATTAGACGTTGTGTGTACCTGAATCAAGCATTATAGGTTGTCTGTACCAGAATCAAGCATTAGACGTTGTGTGTACCAGAATCAAGCATTAGACGTTGTGTGTACCAGAATCAAGCATTAGACGTAATGTGTACCTGAATCAAGCATTAGACGTTGTGTGTACCAGAATCAAGCACTAGACGTTGTGTGTACCTGAATCAAACATTAGACGTTGTGTGTACCAGAATCAAGCATTAGACGTTGTGTGTACCTGAATCAAGCATTAGACGTTGTGTGTACCTGAATTAAGCATTAGACGTTGTCTGTACCAGAATCAAGCATTAGACGTTGTGTGCACCTGAATCGAGCATTAGACGTTGTTTGTACCTAAAATCAAGCATTAGACGTTGTGTGTACCTGAATCAAGCATTAGACGTTGTGTGTACCAGAATCAAGCATTAGACGTTGTGTGTACCTGAATCAAGCATTAGACGTTGTGTGTACCAGAATCAAGCATTAGACGTTGTGTGTACCTGAATCAAGCATTATACGTTGTGTGTACCAGAATCAAGCATTAGACGTTGTGTGTACCTGAATCAAGCATTAGACGTTGTGTGTACCAGTATCAAGCATTAGACGTTGTGTGTACCTGAATGAAGCATTAGACGTTGTGTATACCATAATCAAGCATTAGACGTTGTGTGTACCTGAATCAAGCATTAGACGTTGTGTATACCATAATCAAGCATTAGAAGTTGTGTGTACCTGAATCAAGCATTAGACGTTGTGTGTACCTGAATCGAGCATTAGACGTTGTGTTTACCTGAATCAAGCATTAGACGTTGTGTGTACCTGAATCGAGAATTAGAGGTTGTGTGTACCTGAATCATGCATTAGACGTTGTGTGTACCAGAATCAAGCATTAGACGTTGTGTGTACCTGAATCAAGCATTAGACGTTGTGTGTATCTGAATCAAGCATTAGACGTTGTGTGTACCAGAATCAAGCATTAGACGTAGTGTGTACCTGAATCAAGCATTAGACGTTGTGTTTACCAGAATCAAGCATTAGACGTAGTGTGTACCTGAATCGAGCATTAGACGTTGTGTGTACCAGAATCAAGCATTAGACGTTGTGTGTACCCGAATAAAGCATTAGAGGTCGTGTGTACCTGAATCAAGCATTATACGTTGTGTGTATCTGAATCAAGCATTATACGTTGTGTGTACCAGAATCAAGCATTAAACGTTGTGTGTACCTGAATCAAGCATTAGACGTTGCGTTTACCTGAATCAAGCATTAGACGTATTGTGTACCCGAATCAAGCATTAGACGTTGTGTGTACCAGAATCAAGCATTATACGTTGTGTGTACCTGAATCAAGCATTAGACGTTGTGTTTATCTAAATCGAGCATTAGACGTTGTCTGTACCAGAATCAAGCATTAGACGTTGTGTGTACCAGAATCAAGCATTAGACGTTGTGTGTACCCGAATCAAGCATTAGACGTTGTGTGTACCTGAATCAAGCATTATACTTTGTGTGTACCAGAATCAAGCATTAGACGTTGTGTGTACCTGTATCAAGCATTAGACGTTGTGTTTACCTAAATCAAGCATTAGACGTAGTGTGTACCCGAATCAAGCTTTATACGTTGTGTGTACCTGAATCAAGCATTATAGGTTGTCTGTTCCAGAATCAAGCATTAGACGTTGTGTGTACCAGAATCAAGCATTAGACGTTGTGTGTACCAGAATCAAGCATTAGACGTAATGTGTACCTGAATCAAGCATTATACGTTGTGTGTACCAGAATCAAGCATTAGACGTTGTGTGTACCTGAATCAAGCATTAGACGTTGTGTTTACCTAAAACAAGCATTAGACGTAGTATGTACCCGAATCAAGCATTAGACGTTGTGTGTACCTGAATCAAGCATTATAGGTTGTCTGTACCAGAATCAAGCATTAGACGTTGTGTGTACCAGAATCAAGCATTAGACGTTGTGTGTACCAGAATCAAGCATTAGACGTAATGTGTACCTGAATCAAGCATTAGACGTTGTGTGTACCAGAATCAAGCATTAGACTTTGTGTGTACCTGAATAAAGCATTATACGTTGTGTGTACCTGAATCGAGCATTAGACGTTGTGTGTACCCGAATCAAGCATTAGACGTATTGTGTACCTGAATCAAGCTTTATACGCTGTGTTTACCTGAATCAAGCATTAGACGTAGTGTGTACCCGAATCAAGCATTAGACGTTGTGTGTACCAGAATCAAGCATTAGACGTTGTGTGTACCTGAATCGAGCATTAGACGTTGTCTGTACCAGAATCAAGCATTAGACGTTGTGTGTACCTGAATCAATCATTATACGTTGTGTGTACCAGAATCAAGCATTAGACGAAGTGTGTACCAGAATCAAGCATTAGACGTAGTGTGTACCTGAATCGAGCATTAGACGTTGTGTGTACCTGAATCAAGCATTAGAGGTTGTGTGTACCTGAATCAAGAATTAGACGTTGTGTGTACCAGAATCAAGCATTAGACGTTGTGTGTACCAGAATCAATCATTAGACGTTGTCTATACCTGAATCAAGCTTATACGTTGTGTGTACCAGAATCAAGCATTAGACGTTGTGTGTACCTGAATCAAGCATTATACGTTGTGTGTACCAGTATCAAGCATTAGACGTTGTGTGTACCTGAATGAAGCATTAGACGTTGTGTGCACCAGAATCCAGCATTAGACGTTGTGTGTACCTGAATCAAGCATTAGACGTTGTGTGTACCAGAATCAAGCATTAGACGTTGTGTGTACCTGAATCAAGAATTAGACGTTGTGTGTACCTGAATCGAGCATTAGACGTTGTGTGTACCTGAATCAAGCATTAGACGTTGTGTGTAAATGAATCAAGCATTAGACGTTGTGTGTACCTGAATCAAGCATTAGACGTTGTGTGTACCTGAATGAAGCATTAGACGTTGTGTGCACCAGAATCAAGCATTAGACGTTGTGTGTACCTGAATCAAGCATTATATGTTGTGTGTACCAGAATCAAGCATTAGACGTTGTGTGTACCTGAATCGAGCATTAGACGTTGTTTGTACCTAAAATCAAGCATTAGACGTTGTGTGTACCTGAATCAAGCATTAGACGTTGTGTGTACCTGAATCATGCATTAGACGTTGTGTGTACCAGAATCAAGCATTAGACGTTGTGTGTACCTAAATCAAGCATTAGACGTTGTGTGTACCTGAATCAAGCATTAGACGTTGTGTGTACCAGAATCAAGCATTAGACGTAGTGTGTACCTGAATCAAGCATTAGACTTTGTGTTTACCAGAATCAAGCATTAGACGTAGTGTGTACCTGAATCGAGCATTAGACGTTGTGTGTACCAGAATCAAGCATTTGACGTTGTGTGTACCCGAATAAAGCATTAGAGGTCGTGTGTACCTGAATCAAGCATTATACGTTGTGTGTACCTGAATCAAGCATTATACGTTGTGTGTACCAGAATCAAGCATTACACGCTGTGTGTACCTGAATCAAGCATTAGACGTTGCGTTTACCTGAATCAAGCATTAGACGTAGTGTGTACCCGAATCAAGCATTAGACGTTGTGTGTACCAGAATCAAGCATTATACGTTGTGTGTACCTGAATCAAGCATTAGACGTTGTGTTTACCTAAATCGAGCAATAGACGTTGTCTGTACCAGTATCAAGCATTAGACGTTGTGTGTACCAGAATCAAGCATTAGACGTTGTGTGTACCCGAATCAAGCATTAGACGTTGTGTGTACCTGAATCAAGCATTATACGTTGTGTGTACCAGAATCAAGCATTAGACGTTGTGTGAACCTGTATCAAGCATTAGACGTTGTGTTTACCTAAATCAAGCATTAGACGTAGTGTGTACCCGAATCAAGCATTAGATGTTGTGTGTACCTGAATCAAGCATTATAGGTTGTCTGTTCCAGAATCAAGCATTAGACGTTGTGTGTACCAGAATCAAGCATTAGACGTTGTGTGTACCAGAATCAATCATTAGACGTTGTCTATACCTGAATCAAGCTTATACGTTGTGTGTACCAGAATCAAGCATTAGACGTTGTGTGTACCTGAATCAAGCATTATACGTTGTGTGTACCAGTATCAAGCATTAGACGTTGTGTGTACCTGAATGAAGCATTAGACGTTGTGTGCACCAGAATCCAGCATTAGACGTTGTGTGTACCTGAATCAAGCATTAGACGTTGTGTGTACCAGAATCAAGCATTAGACGTTGTGTGTACCTGAATCAAGAATTAGACGTTGTGTGTACCTGAATCGAGCATTAGACGTTGTGTGTACCTGAATCAAGCATTAGACGTTGTGTGTAAATGAATCAAGCATTAGACGTTGTGTGTACCTGAATCAAGCATTAGACGTTGTGTGTACCTGAATGAAGCATTAGACGTTGTGTGCACCAGAATCAAGCATTAGACGTTGTGTGTACCTGAATCAAGCATTATATGTTGTGTGTACCAGAATCAAGCATTAGACGTTGTGTGTACCTGAATCGAGCATTAGACGTTGTTTGTACCTAAAATCAAGCATTAGACGTTGTGTGTACCTGAATCAAGCATTAGACGTTGTGTGTACCTGAATCATGCATTAGACGTTGTGTGTACCAGAATCAAGCATTAGACGTTGTGTGTACCTAAATCAAGCATTAGACGTTGTGTGTACCTGAATCAAGCATTAGACGTTGTGTGTACCAGAATCAAGCATTAGACGTAGTGTGTACCTGAATCAAGCATTAGACTTTGTGTTTACCAGAATCAAGCATTAGACGTAGTGTGTACCTGAATCGAGCATTAGACGTTGTGTGTACCAGAATCAAGCATTTGACGTTGTGTGTACCCGAATAAAGCATTAGAGGTCGTGTGTACCTGAATCAAGCATTATACGTTGTGTGTACCTGAATCAAGCATTATACGTTGTGTGTACCAGAATCAAACATTACACGCTGTGTGTACCTGAATCAAGCATTAGACGTTGCGTTTACCTGAATCAAGCATTAGACGTAGTGTGTACCCGAATCAAGCATTAGACGTTGTGTGTACCAGAATCAAGCATTATACGTTGTGTGTACCTGAATCAAGCATTAGACGTTGTGTTTACCTAAATCGAGCAATAGACGTTGTCTGTACCAGTATCAAGCATTAGACGTTGTGTGTACCAGAATCAAGCATTAGACGTTGTGTGTACCCGAATCAAGCATTAGACGTTGTGTGTACCTGAATCAAGCATTATACGTTGTGTGTACCAGAATCAAGCATTAGACGTTGTGTGAACCTGTATCAAGCATTAGACGTTGTGTTTACCTAAATCAAGCATTAGACGTAGTGTGTACCCGAATCAAGCATTAGATGTTGTGTGTACCTGAATCAAGCATTATAGGTTGTCTGTTCCAGAATCAAGCATTAGACGTTGTGTGTACCAGAATCAAGCATTAGACGTTGTGTATACCAGAATCAAGCATTAGACGTAATGTGTACCTGAATCAAGCATTATACGTTGTGTGTACCAGAATCAAGCATTAGACGTTGTGTGTACCTGAATCAAGCATTAGACGTTGTGTTTACCTAAATCAAGCATTAGACGTAGTATGTACCCGAATCAAGCATTAGACGTTGTGTGTACCTGAATCAAGCATTATAGGTTGTCTGTACCAGAATCAAGCATTAGACGTTGTATGTACCAGAATCAAGCATTAGACGTTGTGTGTACCTGAATCAAGCATTAGACGTTGTGTGTACCTGAATCAAGCATTAGACGTTGTCTGTACCAGAATCAAGCATTAGACGTTGTGTGTACCTGAATCGAGCATTAGACGTTGTTTGTACCTAAAATCAAGCATTAGACGTTGTGTGTACCTGAATCAAGCATTAGACGTTGTGTGTACCAGAATCAAGCATTAGACGTTGTGTGTACCTGAATCAAGCATTAGACGTTGTGTGTACCAGAATCAAGCATTAGACGTTGTGTGTACCTGAATCAAGCATTATACGTTGTGTGTACCAGAATCAAGCATTAGACGTTGTGTGTACCTGAATCAAGCATTAGACGTTGTGTGTACCAGTATCAAGCATTAGACGTTGTGTGTACCTGAATGAAGCATTAGACGTTGTGTATACCATAATCAAGCATTAGACGTTGTGTGTACCTGAATCAAGCATTAGACGTTGTGTATACCATAATCAAGCATTAGACGTTGTGTGTACCTGAATCAAGCATTAGACGTTGTGTGTACCTGAATCGAGCATTAGACGTTGTGTTTACCTGAATCAAGCATTAGACGTTGTGTGTACCTGAATCGAGAATTAGAGGTTGTGTGTACCTGAATCATGCATTAGACGTTGTGTGTACCAGAATCAAGCATTAGACGTTGTGTGTACCTGAATCAAGCATTAGACGTTGTGTGTACCTGAATCAAGCATTAGACGTTGTGTGTACCAGAATCAAGCATTAGACGTAGTGTGTACCTGAATCAAGCATTAGACGTTGTGTTTACCAGAATCAAGCATTAGACGTAGTGTGTACCTGAATCGAGCATTAGACGTTGTGTGTACCAGAATCAAGCATTAGACGTTGTGTGTACCCGAATAAAGCATTAGGGGTCGTGTGTACCTGAATCAAGCATTATACGTTGTGTGTATCTGAATCAAGCATTATACGTTGTGTGTACCAGAATCAAGCATTAAACGTTGTGTGTACCTGAATCAAGCATTAGACGTTGCGTTTACCTGAATCAAGCATTAGACGTATTGTGTACCCGAATCAAGCATTAGACGTTGTGTGTACCAGAATCAAGCATTATACGTTGTGTGTACCTGAATCAAGCATTAGACGTTGTGTTTATCTAAATCGAGCATTAGACGTTGTCTGTACCAGAATCAAGCATTAGACGTTGTGTGTACCAGAATCAAGCATTAGACGTTGTGTGTACCCGAATCAAGCATTAGACGTTGTGTGTACCTGAATCAAGCATTATACGTTGTGTGTACCAGAATCAAGCATTAGACGTTGTGTGTACCTGTATCAAGCATTAGACGTTGTGTTTACCTAAATCAAGCATTAGACGTAGTGTGTACCCGAATCAAGCATTATACGTTGTGTGTACCTGAATCAAGCATTATAGGTTGTCTGTTCCAGAATCAAGCATTAGACGTTGTGTGTACCAGAATCAAGCATTAGACGTTGTGTGTACCAGAATCAAGCATTAGACGTAATGTGTACCTGAATCAAGCATTATACGTTGTGTGTACCAGAATCAAGCATTAGACGTTGTGTGTACCTGAATCAAGCATTAGACGTTGTGTTTACCTAAAACAAGCATTAGACGTAGTATGTACCCGAATCAAGCATTAGACGTTGTGTGTACCTGAATCAAGCATTATAGGTTGTCTGTACCAGAATCAAGCATTAGACGTTGTGTGTACCAGAATCAAGCATTAGACGTTGTGTGTACCAGAATCAAGCATTAGACGTAATGTGTACCTGAATCAAGCATTAGACGTTGTGTGTACCAGAATCAAGCATTAGACTTTGTGTGTACCTGAATAAAGCATTATACGTTGTGTGTACCTGAATCGAGCATTAGACGTTGTGTGTACCCGAATCAAGCATTAGACGTATTGTGTACCTGAATCAAGCTTTATACGCTGTGTTTACCTGAATCAAGCATTAGACGTAGTGTGTACCCGAATCAAGCATTAGACGTTGTGTGTACCAGAATCAAGCATTAGACGTTGTGTGTACCTGAATCGAGCATTAGACGTTGTCTGTACCAGAATCAAGCATTAGACGTTGTGTGTACCTGAATCAATCATTATACGTTGTGTGTACCAGAATCAAGCATTAGACGTTGTGTGTACCTGAATCAAGATTAGACGTTGTGTTTACCTAAATCAAGCATTAGACGTAGTGTGTACCAGAATCAAGCATTAGACGTAGTGTGTACCTGAATCGAGTATTAGACGTTGTGTGTACCTGAATCAAGCATTAGACGTTGTGTGTACCTGAATCAAGAATTAGACGTTGTGTGTACCAGAATCAAGCATTAGACGTTGTGTGTACCAGAATCAATCATTAGACGTTGTCTATACCTGAATCAAGCTTATACGTTGTGTGTACCAGAATCAAGCATTAGACGTTGTGTGTACCTGAATCAAGCATTATACGTTGTGTGTACCAGTATCAAGCATTAGACGTTGTGTGTACCTGAATGAAGCATTAGACGTTGTGTGCACCAGAATCCAGCATTAGACGTTGTGTGTACCTGAATCAAGCATTAGACGTTGTGTGTACCAGAATCAAGCATTAGACGTTGTGTGTACCTGAATCAAGAATTAGACGTTGTGTGTACCTGAATCGAGCATTAGACGTTGTGTGTACCTGAATCAAGCATTAGACGTTGTGTGTAAATGAATCAAGCATTAGACGTTGTGTGTACCTGAATCAAGCATTAGACGTTGTGTGTACCTGAATGAAGCATTAGACGTTGTGTGCACCAGAATCAAGCATTAGACGTTGTGTGTACCTGAATCAAGCATTATATGTTGTGTGTACCAGAATCAAGCATTAGACGTTGTGTGTACCTGAATCGAGCATTAGACGTTGTTTGTACCAAAAATCAAGCATTAGACGTTGTGTGTACCTGAATCAAGCATTAGACGTTGTGTGTACCTGAATCATGCATTAGACGTTGTGTGTACCAGAATCAAGCATTAGACGTTGTGTGTACCTAAATCAAGCATTAGACGTTGTGTGTACCTGAATCAAGCATTAGACGTTGTGTGTACCAGAATCAAGCATTAGACGTTGTGTGTAAATGAATCAAGCATTAGACGTTGTGTGTACCTGAATCAAGCATTAGACGTTGTGTGTACCTGAATGAAGCATTAGACGTTGTGTGCACCAGAATCAAGCATTAGACGTTGTGTGTACCTGAATCAAGCATTATATGTTGTGTGTACCAGAATCAAGCATTAGACGTTGTGTGTACCTGAATCGAGCATTAGACGTTGTTTGTACCTAAAATCAAGCATTAGACGTTGTGTGTACCTGAATCAAGCATTAGACGTTGTGTGTACCTGAATCATGCATTAGACGTTGTGTGTACCAGAATCAAGCATTAGACGTTGTGTGTACCTAAATCAAGCATTAGACGTTGTGTGTACCTGAATCAAGCATTAGACGTTGTGTGTACCAGAATCAAGCATTAGACGTAGTGTGTACCTGAATCAAGCATTAGACTTTGTGTTTACCAGAATCAAGCATTAGACGTAGTGTGTACCTGAATCGAGCATTAGACGTTGTGTGTACCAGAATCAAGCATTTGACGTTGTGTGTACCCGAATAAAGCATTAGAGGTCGTGTGTACCTGAATCAAGCATTATACGTTGTGTGTACCTGAATCAAGCATTATACGTTGTGTGTACCAGAATCAAACATTACACGCTGTGTGTACCTGAATCAAGCATTAGACGTTGCGTTTACCTGAATCAAGCATTAGACGTAGTGTGTACCCGAATCAAGCATTAGACGTTGTGTGTACCAGAATCAAGCATTATACGTTGTGTGTACCTGAATCAAGCATTAGACGTTGTGTTTACCTAAATCGAGCAATAGACGTTGTCTGTACCAGTATCAAGCATTAGACGTTGTGTGTACCAGAATCAAGCATTAGACGTTGTGTGTACCCGAATCAAGCATTAGACGTTGTGTGTACCTGAATCAAGCATTATACGTTGTGTGTACCAGAATCAAGCATTAGACGTTGTGTGAACCTGTATCAAGCATTAGACGTTGTGTTTACCTAAATCAAGCATTAGACGTAGTGTGTACCCGAATCAAGCATTAGATGTTGTGTGTACCTGAATCAAGCATTATAGGTTGTCTGTTCCAGAATCAAGCATTAGACGTTGTGTGTACCAGAATCAAGCATTAGACGTTGTGTATACCAGAATCAAGCATTAGACGTAATGTGTACCTGAATCAAGCATTATACGTTGTGTGTACCAGAATCAAGCATTAGACGTTGTGTGTACCTGAATCAAGCATTAGACGTTGTGTTTACCTAAATCAAGCATTAGACGTAGTATGTACCCGAATCAAGCATTAGACGTTGTGTGTACCTGAATCAAGCATTATAGGTTGTCTGTACCAGAATCAAGCATTAGACGTTGTATGTACCAGAATCAAGCATTAGACGTTGTGTGTACCTGAATCAAGCATTAGACGTTGTGTGTACCTGAATCAAGCATTAGACGTTGTCTGTACCAGAATCAAGCATTAGACGTTGTGTGTACCTGAATCGAGCATTAGACGTTGTTTGTACCTAAAATCAAGCATTAGACGTTGTGTGTACCTGAATCAAGCATTAGACGTTGTGTGTACCAGAATCAAGCATTAGACGTTGTGTGTACCTGAATCAAGCATTAGACGTTGTGTGTACCAGAATCAAGCATTAGACGTTGTGTGTACCTGAATCAAGCATTATACGTTGTGTGTACCAGAATCAAGCATTAGACGTTGTGTGTACCTGAATCAAGCATTAGACGTTGTGTGTACCAGTATCAAGCATTAGACGTTGTGTGTACCTGAATGAAGCATTAGACGTTGTGTATACCATAATCAAGCATTAGACGTTGTGTGTACCTGAATCAAGCATTAGACGTTGTGTATACCATAATCAAGCATTAGACGTTGTGTGTACCTGAATCAAGCATTAGACGTTGTGTGTACCTGAATCGAGCATTAGACGTTGTGTTTACCTGAATCAAGCATTAGACGTTGTGTGTACCTGAATCGAGAATTAGAGGTTGTGTGTACCTGAATCATGCATTAGACGTTGTGTGTACCAGAATCAAGCATTAGACGTTGTGTGTACCTGAATCAAGCATTAGACGTTGTGTGTACCTGAATCAAGCATTAGACGTTGTGTGTACCAGAATCAAGCATTAGACGTAGTGTGTACCTGAATCAAGCATTAGACGTTGTGTTTACCAGAATCAAGCATTAGACGTAGTGTGTACCTGAATCGAGCATTAGACGTTGTGTGTACCAGAATCAAGCATTAGACGTTGTGTGTACCCGAATAAAGCATTAGAGGTCGTGTGTACCTGAATCAAGCATTATACGTTGTGTGTATCTGAATCAAGCATTATACGTTGTGTGTACCAGAATCAAGCATTAAACGTTGTGTGTACCTGAATCAAGCATTAGACGTTGCGTTTACCTGAATCAAGCATTAGACGTATTGTGTACCCGAATCAAGCATTAGACGTTGTGTGTACCAGAATCAAGCATTATACGTTGTGTGTACCTGAATCAAGCATTAGACGTTGTGTTTATCTAAATCGAGCATTAGACGTTGTCTGTACCAGAATCAAGCATTAGACGTTGTGTGTACCAGAATCAAGCATTAGACGTTGTGTGTACCCGAATCAAGCATTAGACGTTGTGTGTACCTGAATCAAGCATTATACGTTGTGTGTACCAGAATCAAGCATTAGACGTTGTGTGTACCTGTATCAAGCATTAGACGTTGTGTTTACCTAAATCAAGCATTAGACGTAGTGTGTACCCGAATCAAGCATTATACGTTGTGTGTACCTGAATCAAGCATTATAGGTTGTCTGTTCCAGAATCAAGCATTAGACGTTGTGTGTACCAGAATCAAGCATTAGACGTTGTGTGTACCAGAATCAAGCATTAGACGTAATGTGTACCTGAATCAAGCATTATACGTTGTGTGTACCAGAATCAAGCATTAGACGTTGTGTGTACCTGAATCAAGCATTAGACGTTGTGTTTACCTAAAACAAGCATTAGACGTAGTATGTACCCGAATCAAGCATTAGACGTTGTGTGTACCTGAATCAAGCATTATAGGTTGTCTGTACCAGAATCAAGCATTAGACGTTGTGTGTACCAGAATCAAGCATTAGACGTTGTGTGTACCAGAATCAAGCATTAGACGTAATGTGTACCTGAATCAAGCATTAGACGTTGTGTGTACCAGAATCAAGCATTAGACTTTGTGTGTACCTGAATAAAGCATTATACGTTGTGTGTACCTGAATCGAGCATTAGACGTTGTGTGTACCCGAATCAAGCATTAGACGTATTGTGTACCTGAATCAAGCTTTATACGCTGTGTTTACCTGAATCAAGCATTAGACGTAGTGTGTACCCGAATCAAGCATTAGACGTTGTGTGTACCAGAATCAAGCATTAGACGTTGTGTGTACCTGAATCGAGCATTAGACGTTGTCTGTACCAGAATCAAGCATTAGACGTTGTGTGTACCTGAATCAATCATTATACGTTGTGTGTACCAGAATCAAGCATTAGACGTTGTGTGTACCTGAATCAAGATTAGACGTTGTGTTTACCTAAATCAAGCATTAGACGTAGTGTGTACCAGAATCAAGCATTAGACGTAGTGTGTACCTGAATCGAGCATTAGACGTTGTGTGTACCTGAATCAAGCATTAGACGTTGTGTGTACCTGAATCAAGAATTAGACGTTGTGTGTACCAGAATCAAGCATTAGACGTTGTGTGTACCAGAATCAATCATTAGACGTTGTCTATACCTGAATCAAGCTTATACGTTGTGTGTACCAGAATCAAGCATTAGACGTTGTGTGTACCTGAATCAAGCATTATACGTTGTGTGTACCAGTATCAAGCATTAGACGTTGTGTGTACCTGAATGAAGCATTAGACGTTGTGTGCACCAGAATCCAGCATTAGACGTTGTGTGTACCTGAATCAAGCATTAGACGTTGTGTGTACCAGAATCAAGCATTAGACGTTGTGTGTACCTGAATCAAGAATTAGACGTTGTGTGTACCTGAATCGAGCATTAGACGTTGTGTGTACCTGAATCAAGCATTAGACGTTGTGTGTAAATGAATCAAGCATTAGACGTTGTGTGTACCTGAATCAAGCATTAGACGTTGTGTGTACCTGAATGAAGCATTAGACGTTGTGTGCACCAGAATCAAGCATTAGACGTTGTGTGTACCTGAATCAAGCATTATATGTTGTGTGTACCAGAATCAAGCATTAGACGTTGTGTGTACCTGAATCGAGCATTAGACGTTGTTTGTACCTAAAATCAAGCATTAGACGTTGTGTGTACCTGAATCAAGCATTAGACGTTGTGTGTACCTGAATCATGCATTAGACGTTGTGTGTACCAGAATCAAGCATTAGACGTTGTGTGTACCTAAATCAAGCATTAGACGTTGTGTGTACCTGAATCAAGCATTAGACGTTGTGTGTACCAGAATCAAGCATTAGACGTAGTGTGTACCTGAATCAAGCATTAGACTTTGTGTTTACCAGAATCAAGCATTAGACGTAGTGTGTACCTGAATCGAGCATTAGACGTTGTGTGTACCAGAATCAAGCATTTGACGTTGTGTGTACCCGAATAAAGCATTAGAGGTCGTGTGTACCTGAATCAAGCATTATACGTTGTGTGTACCTGAATCAAGCATTATACGTTGTGTGTACCAGAATCAAGCATTACACGCTGTGTGTACCTGAATCAAGCATTAGACGTTGCGTTTACCTGAATCAAGCATTAGACGTAGTGTGTACCCGAATCAAGCATTAGACGTTGTGTGTACCAGAATCAAGCATTATACGTTGTGTGTACCTGAATCAAGCATTAGACGTTGTGTTTACCTAAATCGAGCAATAGACGTTGTCTGTACCAGTATCAAGCATTAGACGTTGTGTGTACCAGAATCAAGCATTAGACGTTGTGTGTACCCGAATCAAGCATTAGACGTTGTGTTTACCTAAATCGAGCAATAGACGTTGTCTGTACCAGTATCAAGCATTAGACGTTGTGTGTACCAGAATCAAGCATTAGACGTTGTGTGTACCCGAATCAAGCATTAGACGTTGTGTGTACCTGAATCAAGCATTATACGTTGTGTGTACCAGAATCAAGCATTAGACGTTGTGTGAACCTGTATCAAGCATTAGACGTTGTGTGAACCTGTATCAAGCATTAGACGTTGTGTTTACCTAAATCAAGCATTAGACGTAGTGTGTACCCGAATCAAGCATTAGATGTTGTGTGTACCTGAATCAAGCATTATAGGTTGTCTGTTCCAGAATCAAGCATTAGACGTTGTGTGTACCAGAATCAAGCATTAGACGTTGTGTGTACCAGAATCAATCATTAGACGTTGTCTATACCTGAATCAAGCTTATACGTTGTGTGTACCAGAATCAAGCATTAGACGTTGTGTGTACCTGAATCAAGCATTATACGTTGTGTGTACCAGTATCAAGCATTAGACGTTGTGTGTACCTGAATGAAGCATTAGACGTTGTGTGCACCAGAATCCAGCATTAGACGTTGTGTGTACCTGAATCAAGCATTAGACGTTGTGTGTACCAGAATCAAGCATTAGACGTTGTGTGTACCTGAATCAAGAATTAGACGTTGTGTGTACCTGAATCGAGCATTAGACGTTGTGTGTACCTGAATCAAGCATTAGACGTTGTGTGTAAATGAATCAAGCATTAGACGTTGTGTGTACCTGAATCAAGCATTAGACGTTGTGTGTACCTGAATGAAGCATTAGACGTTGTGTGCACCAGAATCAAGCATTAGACGTTGTGTGTACCTGAATCAAGCATTATATGTTGTGTGTACCAGAATCAAGCATTAGACGTTGTGTGTACCTGAATCGAGCATTAGACGTTGTTTGTACCTAAAATCAAGCATTAGACGTTGTGTGTACCTGAATCAAGCATTAGACGTTGTGTGTACCTGAATCATGCATTAGACGTTGTGTGTACCAGAATCAAGCATTAGACGTTGTGTGTACCTAAATCAAGCATTAGACGTTGTGTGTACCTGAATCAAGCATTAGACGTTGTGTGTACCAGAATCAAGCATTAGACGTAGTGTGTACCTGAATCAAGCATTAGACTTTGTGTTTACCAGAATCAAGCATTAGACGTAGTGTGTACCTGAATCGAGCATTAGACGTTGTGTGTACCAGAATCAAGCATTTGACGTTGTGTGTACCCGAATAAAGCATTAGAGGTCGTGTGTACCTGAATCAAGCATTATACGTTGTGTGTACCTGAATCAAGCATTATACGTTGTGTGTACCAGAATCAAGCATTACACGCTGTGTGTACCTGAATCAAGCATTAGACGTTGCGTTTACCTGAATCAAGCATTAGACGTAGTGTGTACCCGAATCAAGCATTAGACGTTGTGTGTACCAGAATCAAGCATTATACGTTGTGTGTACCTGAATCAAGCATTAGACGTTGTGTTTACCTAAATCGAGCAATAGACGTTGTCTGTACCAGTATCAAGCATTAGACGTTGTGTGTACCAGAATCAAGCATTAGACGTTGTGTGTACCCGAATCAAGCATTAGACGTTGTGTGTACCTGAATCAAGCATTATACGTTGTGTGTACCAGAATCAAGCATTAGACGTTGTGTGAACCTTTATCAAGCATTAGACGTTGTGTTTACCTAAATCAAGCATTAGACGTAGTGTGTACCCGAATCAAGCATTAGATGTTGTGTGTACCTGAATCAAGCATTATAGGTTGTCTGTTCCAGAATCAAGCATTAGACGTTGTGTGTACCAGAATCAAGCATTAGACGTTGTGTATACCAGAATCAAGCATTAGACGTAATGTGTACCTGAATCAAGCATTATACGTTGTGTGTACCAGAATCAAGCATTAGACGTTGTGTGTACCTGAATCAAGCATTAGACGTTGTGTTTACCTAAATCAAGCATTAGACGTAGTATGTACCCGAATCAAGCATTAGACGTTGTGTGTACCTGAATCAAGCATTATAGGTTGTCTGTACCAGAATCAAGCATTAGACGTTGTATGTACCAGAATCAAGCATTAGACGGTGTGTGTACCAGAATCAAGCATTAGACGTAATGTGTACCTGAATCAAGCATTAGACGTTGTGTGTACCAGAATCCAGCATTAGACGTTGTGTGTACCTGAATCAAGCATTAGACGTTGTGTGTACCTGAATAAAGCATTATACGTTGTGTGTACCTGAATCGAGCATTAGACGTTGTGTGTACCTGAATCAAGCATTAGACGTTGTGTGTACCTGAATCAAGCTTTATACGTTGTGTTTACTTGAATCAAGCATTAGACGTAGTGTGTACCCGAATCAAGCATTAGACGTTGTGTGTACCAGAATCAAGCATTAGACGTTGTGTGTACCTGAATCGAGCATTAGACGTTGTCTGTACCAGAATCAAGCATTAAACGTTGTGTGTACCTGAATCAAGCATTATACGTTGTGTGTACCAGAATCAAGCATTAGACGTTGTGTGTACCTGAATCAAGATTAGACGTTGTGTTTACCTAAATCAAGCATTAGACGTAGTGTGTACCAGAATCAAGCATTAGACGTTGTGTGTACCTGAATCGAGCATTAGACGTTGTGTGTACCTGAATCAAGCATTAGACGTTGTGTGTAACTGAATCAAGAATTAGACGTTGTGTGTACCAGAATCAAGCATTAGACGTTGTGTGTACCTGAATCAACCATTAGACGTTGTGTGTACCAGAATCAATCATTAGACGTTGTCTGTACCTGAATCAAGCTTATACGTTGTGTGTACCAGAATCAAGCATTAGACGTTGTGTGTACCTGAATCAAGCATTATACGTTGTGTGTACCAGTATCAAGCATTAGACGTTGTGTGTACCTGAATGAAGCATTAGACGTTGTGTGCACCAGAATCCAGCATTAGACGTTGTGTGTACCTGAATCAAGCATTAGACGTTGTGTGTACCAGAATCAAGCATTAGACGTTGTGTGTACCTGAATCAAGAATTAGACGTTGTGTGTACCTGAATCGAGCATTAGACGTTGTGTGTACCTGAATCAAGCATTAGACGTTGTGTGTAAATGAATCAAGCATTAGACGTTGTGTGTACCTGAATCAAGCATTAGACGTTGTGTGTACCTGAATGAAGCATTAGACGTTGTGTGCACCAGAATCAAGCATTAGACGTTGTGTGTACCAGAATCAAGCATTAGACGTAATGTGTACCTGAATCAAGCATTAGACGTTGTGTGTACCAGAATCAAGCATTAGACTTTGTGTGTACCTGAATAAAGCATTATACGTTGTGTGTACCTGAATCGAGCATTAGACGTTGTATGTACCCGAATCAAGCATTAGACGTATTGTGTACCTGAATCAAGCTTTATACGCTGTGTTTACCTGAATCAAGCATTAGACGTAGTGTGTACCCGAATCAAGCATTAGACGTTGTGTGTACCAGAATCAAGCATTAGACGTTGTGTGTACCTGAATCGAGCATTAGACGTTGTCTGTACCAGAATCAAGCATTAGACGTTGTGTGTACCTGAATCAATCATTATACGTTGTGTGTACCAGAATCAAGCATTAGACGTTGTGTGTACCTGAATCAAGATTAGACGTTGTGTTTACCTAAATCAAGCATTAGACGTAGTGTGTACCAGAATCAAGCATTAGACGTAGTGTGTACCTGAATCGAGCATTAGACGTTGTGTGTACCTGAATCAAGCATTAGACGTTGTGTGTACCTGAATCAAGAATTAGACGTTGTGTGTACCAGAATCAAGCATTAGACGTTGTGTGTACCAGAATCAATCATTAGACGTTGTCTATACCTGAATCAAGCTTATACGTTGTGTGTACCAGAATCAAGCATTAGACGTTGTGTGTACCTGAATCAAGCATTAGACGTTGTGTGTACCAGAATCAAGCATTAGACGTTGTGTGTACCTGAATCAAGAATTAGACGTTGTGTGTACCTGAATCGAGCATTAGACGTTGTGTGTACCTGAATCAAGCATTAGACGTTGTGTGTAAATGAATCAAGCATTAGACGTTGTGTGTACCTGAATCAAGCATTAGACGTTGTGTGTACCTGAATGAAGCATTAGACGTTGTGTGCACCAGAATCAAGCATTAGACGTTGTGTGTACCTGAATCAAGCATTATATGTTGTGTGTACCAGAATCAAGCATTAGACGTTGTGTGTACCTGAATCGAGCATTAGACGTTGTTTGTACCTAAAATCAAGCATTAGACGTTGTGTGTACCTGAATCAAGCATTAGACGTTGTGTGTACCTGAATCATGCATTAGACGTTGTGTGTACCAGAATCAAGCATTAGACGTTGTGTGTACCTAAATCAAGCATTAGACGTTGTGTGTACCTGAATCAAGCATTAGACGTTGTGTGTACCAGAATCAAGCATTAGACGTAGTGTGTACCTGAATCAAGCATTAGACTTTGTGTTTACCAGAATCAAGCATTAGACGTAGTGTGTACCTGAATCGAGCATTAGACGTTGTGTGTACCAGAATCAAGCATTTGACGTTGTGTGTACCCGAATAAAGCATTAGAGGTCGTGTGTACCTGAATCAAGCATTATACGTTGTGTGTACCTGAATCAAGCATTATACGTTGTGTGTACCAGAATCAAGCATTACACGCTGTGTGTACCTGAATCAAGCATTAGACGTTGCGTTTACCTGAATCAAGCATTAGACGTAGTGTGTACCCGAATCAAGCATTAGACGTTGTGTGTACCAGAATCAAGCATTATACGTTGTGTGTACCTGAATCAAGCATTAGACGTTGTGTTTACCTAAATCGAGCATTAGACGTTGTCTGTACCAGTATCAAGCATTAGACGTTGTGTGTACCAGAATCAAGCATTAGACGTTGTGTGTACCCGAATCAAGCATTAGACGTTGTGTGTACCTGTATCAAGCATTAGACGTTGTGTTTACCTAAATCAAGCATTAGACGTAGTGTGTACCCGAATCAAGCATTAGATGTTGTGTGTACCTGAATCAAGCATTATAGGTTGTCTGTTCCAGAATCAAGCATTAGACGTTGTGTGTACCAGAATCAAGCATTAGACGTAATGTGTACCTGAATCAAGCATTATACGTTGTGTGTACCAGAATCAAGCATTAGACGTTGTGTGTACCTGAATCAAGCATTAGACGTTGTGTTTACCTAAATCAAGCATTAGACGTAGTATGTACCCGAATCAAGCATTAGACGTTGTGTGTACCTGAATCAAGCATTATAGGTTGTCTGTACCAGAATCAAGCATTAGACGTTGTATGTACCAGAATCAAGCATTAGACGTTGTGTGTACCAGAATCAAGCATTAGACGTAATGTGTACCTGAATCAAGCATTAGACGTTGTGTGTACCAGAATCCAGCATTAGACGTTGTGTGTACCTGAATCAAGCATTAGACGTTGTGTGTACCTGAATAAAGCATTATACGTTGTGTGTACCTGAATCGAGCATTAGACGTTGTGTGTACCTGAATCAAGCATTAGACGTTGTGTGTACCTGAATCAAGCTTTATACGTTGTGTTTACCTGAATCAAGCATTAGACGTAGTGTGTACCCGAATCAAGCATTAGACGTTGTGTGTACCAGAATCAAGCATTAGACGTTGTGTGTACCTGAATCGAGCATTAGACGTTGTCTGTACCAGAATCAAGCATTAAACGTTGTGTGTACCTGAATCAAGCATTATACGTTGTGTGTACCAGAATCAAGCATTAGACGTTGTGTGTACCTGAATCAAGATTAGACGTTGTGTTTACCTAAATCAAGCATTAGACGTAGTGTGTACCAGAATCAAGCATTAGACGTTGTGTGTACCTGAATCGAGCATTAGACGTTGTGTGTACCTGAATCAAGCATTAGACGTTGTGTGTACCTGAATCAAGAATTAGACGTTGTGTGTACCAGAATCAAGCATTAGACGTTGTGTGTACCTGAATCAACCATTAGACGTTGTGTGTACCAGAATCAATCATTAGACGTTGTCTGTACCTGAATCAAGCTTATACGTTGTGTGTACCAGAATCAAGCATTAGACGTTGTGTGTACCTGAATCAAGCATTATACGTTGTGTGTACCAGTATCAAGCATTAGACGTTGTGTGTACCTGAATGAAGCATTAGACGTTGTGTGCACCAGAATCCAGCATTAGACGTTGTGTGTACCTGAATCAAGCATTAGACGTTGTGTGTACCAGAATCAAGCATTAGACGTTGTGTGTACCTGAATCAAGAATTAGACGTTGTGTGTACCTGAATCGAGCATTAGACGTTGTGTGTACCTGAATCAAGCATTAGACGTTGTGTGTAAATGAATCAAGCATTAGACGTTGTGTGTACCTGAATCAAGCATTAGACGTTGTGTGTACCTGAATGAAGCATTAGACGTTGTGTGCACCAGAATCAAGCATTAGACGTTGTGTGTACCTGAATCAAGCATTATATGTTGTGTGTACCTGAATCAAGCATTAGACGTTGTGTGTACCTGAATCGAGCATTAGACGTTGTGTTTACCTGAATCAAGCATTAGACGTTGTGTGTACCTGAATCAAGCATTATACGTTGTGTGTACCTGAATCAAGCATTAGACGTTGTATGTACCTGAATCAAGCATTATATGTTATGTGTACCTGAATCAAGCATTAGACGTTGTGTGTAAATGGATCGAGCATTAGACGTTGTGTGTACCTGAATCAAGCATTAGACGTTGTGTGTACCTGAATCGAGCATTAGACGTTGTCTGTACCAGAATCAAGCATTAGACGTTGTGTGTACCTGAATCAAGCATTATACGTTGTGTGTACCAGAATCAAGCATTAGACGTTGTGTGTACCTGAATCAAGCATTAGACGTTGTGTTTACCTAAATCAAGCATTAGACGTAGTGTGTACCAGAATCAAGCATTAGACGCAGTGTGTACCTGAATCGAGCATTAGACGTTGTGTGTACCTGAATCAAGCATTAGACGTTGTGTGTACCTGAATCAAGAATTAGACGTTGTGTGTACCAGAATCAAGCATTAGACGTTGTGTGTACCTGAATCAAGCATTAGACGTTGTGTGTACCAGAATCAATCATTAGACGTTGTCTGTACCTGAATCAAGCATTATACGTTGTGTGTACCAGAATCAAGCATTAGACGTTGTGTGTACCTGAATCAAGCATTAGACGTTGTGTGTACCAGAATCAAGCATTAGACGTTGTGTGTACCTGAATCAAGCATTAGACGTTGTCTGTACCAGAATCAAGCATTAGACGTTGTGTGTACCTGAATCAAGCATTAGACGTTGTGTGTACCAGAATCAAGCAATAAACGTTATATGTACCAGAATAAAGCATTAGACGTTATGTTTACTTGAATCAAGCATTAGACGTTGTGTGTACCTGAATCAAGCATTAGACGTTGTGTTAGCCTGAATCAAGCATTAGAAGTTGTGTTTATCTGAATCGAGCATTAGACGTTGTGTGTACTAGAATCAAGCATCAGACGTTGTGTGTACCTGAATCGATCATTAGACGTTGTGTGTACCTGAATCGAGCATTAGACGTTGTGTGTACCAGAATCAAGCATTAGACGTTGTGTGTACCTGAATCGAGCATTAGACGTTGTGTGTACCAGAATCAAGCATTAGACGTTGTGTGTACCAGAATCAAGCATTAGACGTTGTGTTTACCTGAATCAAGCATTAGACGTAGTGTGTACCTGAATCGAGCATTAGACGTTGTGTGTACCTGAATCAAGCATTAGACGTTGTGTGTACCTGAAGCGAGCATTAGACGTTGTGTGTACCTGAATGAAGCATTAGACGTTGTGTGCACCAGAATCCAGCATTAGACGTTGTGTGTACCTGAATCAAGCATTAGACGTTGTGTGTACCAGAATCAAGCATTAGACGTTGTGTGTACCTGAATCAAGAATTAGACGTTGTGTGTACCTGAATCGAGCATTAGACGTTGTGTGTACCTGAATCAAGCATTAGACGTTGTGTGTAAATGAATCAAGCATTAGACGTTGTGTGTAAATGAATCAAGCATTAGACGTTGTGTGTACCTGAATCAAGCATTAGACGTTGTGTGTACCAGAATCAAGCATTAGACGTTGTGTGTACCTGAATCAAGCATTAGACGTTGTCTGTACCAGAATCAAGCATTAGACGTTGTGTGTACCTGAATCAAGCATTAGACGTTGTGTGTACCAGAATCAAGCAATAAACGTTATATGTACCAGAATCAAGCATTAGACGTTATGCTTACTTGAATCAAGCATTAGACGTTGTGTGTACCTGAATCAAGCATTAGACGTTGTGTTAGCCTGAATCAAGCATTAGAAGTTGTGTTTACCTGAATCGAGCATTATACGTTGTGTGTACTAGAATCAAGCATCAGACGTTGTGTGTACCTGAATCGATCATTAGACGTTGTGTATACCTGAATCGAGCATTAGACGTTGTGTGTACCAGAATCAAGCATTAGACGTTGTGTGTACCTGAATCGAGCATTAGACGTTGTGTGTACCAGAATCAAGCATTAGACGTTGTGTGTACCAGAATCAAGCATTAGACGTTGTGTTTACCTGAATCAAGCATTAGACGTAGTGTGTACCTGAATCGAGCATTAGACGTTGTGTGTACCTGAATCAAGCATTAGACGTTGTGTGTACCTGAATCGAGCATTAGACGTTGTGTGTACCTGAATGAAGCATTAGACGTTGTGTGCACCAGAATCCAGCATTAGACGTTGTGTGTACCTGAATCAAGCATTAGACGTTGTGTGTACCAGAATCAAGCATTAGACGTTGTGTGTACCTGAATCAAGAATTAGACGTTGTGTGTACCTGAATCGAGCATTAGACGTTGTGTGTACCTGAATCAAGCATTAGACGTTGTGTGTAAATGAATCAAGCATTAGACGTTGTGTGTAAATGAATCAAGCATTAGACGTTGTGTGTACCTGAATCAAGCATTATACGTTGTGTGTACCTGAATGAAGCATTAGACTTGGTGTGCACCAGAATCAAGCATTAGACGTTGTGTGTACCTGAATCAAGCATTATATGTTGTGTGTACCAGAATCAAGCATTAGACGTTGTGTGTACCTGAATCAAGCATTAGACGTTGTGTGTACCTGAATCAAGCATTAGACGTTGTGTGTAAATGAATCAAGCATTATACGTTGTGTGTACCTGAATCAAGCATTAGACGTTGCATGTACCTGAATCAAGCATTAGACGTTGTGTGTACCTGAATCAAGCATTAGACGTTGTGTGTAAATGGATCAAGCATTAGACGTTGTGTGTACCTGAATGAAGCATTAGACGTTGTCTGTACCTGAATCAAGCGTTATACGTTGTGTACCAGAATCAAGCATTAGACGTTGTGTGTACCTGAATCGAGCATTAGACGTAATGTGTACCAGAATCAAGCATTATACGTTGTGTGTACCAGAATCAAGCATTAGACGTAGTGTGTACCTGAATCAAGCATTAGACGTTGTGTTTACCTGAATCAAGCATTAGACGTAGTATGTACCTGAATCAAGCATTATACGTTGTGTGTACCAGAATCAAGCATTAGACATTGTGTGTAACTGAATCAAGCATTAGACGTTGTTTGTACCTGAATCAAGCATTAGACGTTGTGAGCACCAGAATCAAGCATTAGACGTTGTGTGTACCTGAATCAAGCATTAGACGTTGTGTGTACCAGAATCAAGCATTAGACGTTGTGTGTACCCGAATGAAGCATTATACGTTGTGTGTACCTGAATCGAGCATTAGACGTTGTGTTTACCTGAATCAAGCATTAGACGTTGTATGTACCTGAATCGAGCATTAGACGTTGTGTGTACCTGAATCGACCATTAGACGTTGTGTGTACCAGAATCAAGCATTAGACGTTGTGTGTACCAGAATCAAGCATTAGACGTTGTGTGTACTAGAATCAAGCATTAGACGTTGTGTGTACCTGAATGAAGCATTAGACGTTGTGTGTACCTGAATCGAGCATTAGACGTTGTGTGTACCTGAATGAAGCATTAGACGTTGTCTGTACATGAATCAAGCATTATACGTTGTTCGTACCAGAATCAAGCATTAGACGTTGTGTGTACCTGAATCGAGCATTAGACGTTGTGTGTACCTGAATCCAGCATTAGACGTTATGTGTACCTGAATCGAGCATTAGACGTTGTGTGTACCTGAATCAAGCATTAGACGTTGTGTGTACCAGAATCAAGCATTAGACGTTGTGTGTACTAGAATCAAGCATTAGACGTTGTGTGTACCTGAATGAAGCATTAGACGTTATGTGTACCTGAATCGAGCATTAGACGTTGTGTGTACCTGAATGAAGCATTAGACGTTGTCTGTACATGAATCAAGCATTAGACGTTGTGTGTACCAGAATCAAGCATTAGACGTTGTGTGTACCTGAATCAAGCATTAGACGTTGTGTGTACCTGAATCAAGCATTAGACGTTGTGTGTACCTGAATCAAGCATTATACGTTGTGTGTACCAGAATCAAGCATTAGACGTTGTGTGTACCTGAATCAAGCATTTGATGTTGTGTTTACCTGAATCAAGCATTAGACGTAGTGTGTACCTGAATCGAGCATTAGACGTTGTGTTTACCTGAATCAAGCATTAGACGTTGTGTGTACATGAATCGAGCATTGGACGTTGTGTGTACCTGAATCGAGCATTAGACGTTGTGTGTACCAGAATCAAGCATTAGACGTTGTGTGTACCAGAATCAAGCATTAGACGTTGTGTGTACCATAATCAAACATTAGACGTTGTGTGTACCTGAATCAAGCATTAGACGTTGTGTGTACCCGAATCAAGCATTATACGTTGTGTGTAAATGAATCAAGCATTAGACGTTGTGTGTACCTGAATCAAGCATTAGACGTTGTGTGTAACTGAATCGAGCATTTGACGTTGTGTGTACCTGAATCAAGCATTAGACGTTGTGTGTACCTGAATCAAGCATTAGACGTAGTGTGTACCAGAATCAAGCATTAGACGTTGTGTGTACCTGAATCAAGCATTAGACGTTGTGTTTACCTGAATCAAGCATTATACGTAGTGTGTACCGGAATCGAGCATTAGACGTTGTGTGTACCAGAATCAAGCATTAGACGTTGTGTGTACCCGAATCAAGCATTAGACGTTGTGTGTACCTGAATCAAGCATTATACGTTGTGTGTACCAGAATCAAGCATTAGACGTTCTGTGTACCTGAATCAAGCATTAGACGTTGTGTGTACCAGAATCAAGCTTTAGACGTTGTGTGTACCTAAATCAAGCATTAGACGTTGTTTGTACAAGAATCAAGCATTAGACGTTGTCTGTACCTGAATCAAGCATTAGACGTTGTGTGTACCATAATCAATCATTAGACGTAGTCTGTACCTGAATCAAGCATTATACGTTGTGTGTACCAGAATCAAACATTAGACGTAGTGTGTACATGAATCGAGCATTAGACGTTGTGTGTACCTGAATCAAGCATTAGACGTTGTGTGTATCAGAATCAAGCATTAGACGTTGTGTGTACAAGAATCGAGCATTAGACGTTGTGTGTACCTGAATCAAGCATTAGACGTTGTGTGTACCTGAATCAAGCATTAGACGTAGTGTGTACCTGAATCGAGCATTAGACGTTGTGTTTACCTGTATCAAGCATTAGACGTAGTGTGTACATGAATCGAGCATTAGACGTTGAGTGTACCTGAATCAAGCATTAGACGTTGTGTGTACCAGAATCAAGCATTAGACGTTGTGTGTACCAGAATCAAGCATTAGAAGTTGTGTTTACCATAATCAAACATTAGACGTTGTGTGTACCTGAATCAAGCATTAGACGTTGTGTGTACCCGAATCAAGCATTAGACGTTGTGTGTAAATGAATCAAGCATTAGACGTTGTGTGTACCTGAATCAAGCATTAGACGTTGTGTGTAACTGAATCGAGCATTTGACGTTGTGTGTACCTGAATCAAGCATTAGACGTTGTGTGTACCTGAATCGAGCATTAGACGTAGTGTGTACCAGAATCAAGCATTAGACGTTGTGTGTACCTGAATCAAGCATTAGACGTTGTGTTTACCTGAATCAAGCATTAGACGTAGTGTGTACCGGAATCGAGCATTAGACGTTGTGTGTACCTGAATCAAGCATTAGACGTTGTGTGTACCCGAATCAAGCATTAGACGTTGTGTGTACCTGAATCAAGCATTATACGTTGTGTGTACCAGAATCAAGCATTAGACGTTCTGTGTACCTGAATCAAGCATTAGACGTTGTGTGTACCAGAATCAAGCTTTAGACGTTGTGTGTACCTAAATCAAGCATTAGACGTTGTTTGTACCAGAATCAAGCATTAGACGTTGTCTGTACCTGAATCAAGCATTAGACGTTGTGTGTACCATAATCAATCATTAGACGTAGTCTGTACCTGAATCAAGCATTATACGTTGTGTGTACCAGAATCAAGCATTAGACGTAGTGTGTACATGAATCGAGCATTAGACGTTGTGTGTACCAGAATCAAGCATTAGACGTTGTGTGTACCAGAATCAAGCATTAGACGTTGTGTGTACCCGAATCAAGCATTAGACGTTGTGTGTACCAGAATCAAGCATTAGACGTTGTGTGTACCTGAATCAAGCATTAGACGTTGTGTGTACCTGAATCAAGCATTAGACGTTGTGTGTAAATGAATCAAGCATTAGACGTTGTGTGTACCTGAATCAAGCATTAGACGTTGTCTGTAACTGAATCGAGCATTTTACGTTGTGTGTACCTGAATGAAGCATTAGACGTTGTGTGTACCTGAATCAAGCGTAATACGTTGTGTACCAGAATCAAGCATTAGACGTTGTGTGTACCTGAATCAAGCATTAGACGTTGTGTGTACCTGAATCAAGCATTATACGTTGTGTGTACCAGAATCAAGCATTAGACGTTCTGTGTACCTGAATCAAGCATTAGACGTTGTGTGTACCAGAATCAAGCTTTAGACGTTGTGTGTACCTGAATCAAGCATTAGACGTTGTGTGTACCAGAATCAAGCATTAGACGTTGTCTGTACCTGAATCAAGCATTAGACGTTGTGTGTACCAGAATCAATCATTAGACGTTGTCTGTACCTGAATCAAGCATTATACGTTGTGTGTACCAGAATCAAGCATTAGACGTTGTGTGTAACTGAATCAAGCATTAGACGTTGTGTGTACCTGAATCAAGCATTAGACGTTGTATGCACCAGAATCAAGCATTAGACGTTGTGTGTACCTGAATCAAGCATTAAACGTTGTGTGTACCAGAATCAAGCATTAGACGTTGTGTGTACCTGAATCAAGCATTATACGTTGTGTTTACCTGAATCAAGCATTAGACGTTGTGTGTACCTGAATCGAGCATTTGACGTTGTGTGTACCAGAATCAAGCATTAGACGTTGTGTGTACCAGAATCAAGCATTAGACGTTGTGTGTACTAGAATCAAGCATTAGACGTTGTGTGTACCTGAATGAAGCATTAGACGTTGTGTGTAAATGAATCAAGCATTAGACGTTGTGTGTACCTGAATCAAGCATTAGACGTTGTGTGTACCTGAATCAAGCATTAGACGTTGTGTGTACCTGAATCAAGCATTAGACGTTGTGTGTAAATGAATCAAGCATTAGACGTTGTGTGTACCTGAATCAAGCATTAGACGTTGTGTGTACCTGAATCGACCATTAGACGTTGTGTGTACCTGAATGAAGCATTAGACGTTGTCTGTACCTGAATCAAGCGTTATACGTTGTGTACCAGAATCAAGCATTAGACGTTGTGTGTACCTGCATCAAGCATTAGACGTTGTGTGTACCTGAATCGAGCATTAGACGTAGTGTGTACCAGAATCAAGCATTAGACGTTGTGTGTACCTGAATCAAGCATTATACGTTGTTTGTACCAGAATCAAGCATTAGACGTTGTGTGTACCTGAATCAAGCATTAGACGTTGTGTTTACCTTAATCAAGCATTAGACGTAGTGTGTACCGGAATCGAGCATTAGACGTTGTGTGTACCAGAATCAAGCATTAGACGTTGTGTGTACCCAAATCAAGCATTAGACGTTGTGTGTACCTGAATCAAGCATTATACGTTGTGTGTACCAGAATCAAGCATTAGACGTGTGTGTACCTGAATCAAGCATTATACGTTGTGTGTACCAGAATCAAGCATTATCCGTTGTGTGTACCTGAATCAAGCATTAGACGTTGTGTGTACCTGAATCAAGCTTTAGACGTTGTTTGTACCAGAATCAAGCTTTAGACGTTGTGTGTACCTGCATCAAGCATTAGACGTTGTGTGTACCAGAATCAAGCATTATACGTTGTTTGTACCAGAATCAAGCATTAGACGTTGTGTGTACCTGAATCAAGCATTAGACGTTGTGTGTACCTGAATCAAGCATTAGACGTTATGTTTACCTGAATCAAGCATTAGACGTAGTGTGTACCTGAATCGAGCATTAGACGTTGTGCTTACCTGAATCAAGCATTAGACGTAGTGTGTACATGAATCGAGCATTAGACGTTGTGTGTACCTGAATCAAGCATTAGACGTTGTGTGTACCAGAATCAACAATTAGACGTTGTGTGTACCAGAATCAAGCATTAGACGTTGTGTGTACCAGAATCAAGCATTAGACGTTGTGTGTACCTGAATCAAGCATTAGACGTTGTGTGTACCTGAATCAAGCATTAGACGTTGTGTGTAAATGAATCAAGCATTAGACGTTGTGTGTACCTGAATCAAGCATTAGACGTTATCTGTAACTGAATCGAGCATTTTACGTTGTGTGTACCTGAATGAAGCATTAGACGTTGTGTGTACCAGAATCAAGCGTAATACGTTGTGTACCAGAATCAAGCATTAGACGTTGTGTGTACCTGAATCAAGCATTAGACGTTGTGTGTACCTGAATCAAGCATTAAACGTTGTGTGTACCAGAATCAAGCATTAGACGTTGTGTGTACCTGAATCAAGCATTATACGTTGTGTGTACCTGAATCGAGCATTATACGTTGTGTGTACCTGAATCGAGCATTAGACGTTGTGTTTACCTGAATCAAGCATTAGACGTTGTGTGTACCTGAATCGAGCATTTGACGTTGTGTGTACCAGAATCAAGCATTAGACGTTGTGTGTACCAGAATCAAGCATTAGACGTTGTGTGTACTAGAATCAAGCATTAGACGTTGTGTGTACCTGAATGAAGCATTAGACGTTGTGTGTAAATGAATCAAGCATTAGACGTTGTGTGTACCTGAATCAAGCATTAGACGTTGTGTGTACCTGAATCAAGCATTAGACGTTGTGTGTACCTGAATCAAGCATTAGACGTTGTGTGTAAATGAATCAAGCATTAGACGTTGTGTGTACCTGAATCAAGCATTAGACGTTGTGTGTACCTGAATCGACCATTAGACGTTGTGTGTACCTGAATGAAGCATTAGACGTTGTCTGTACCTGAATCAAGCGTTATACGTTGTGTACCAGAATCAAGCATTAGACGTTGTGTGTACCTGCATCAAGCATTAGACGTTGTGTGTACCTGAATCGAGCATTAGACGTAGTGTGTACCAGAATCAAGCATTAGACGTTGTGTGTACCTGAATCAAGCATTATACGTTGTTTGTACCAGAATCAAGCATTAGACGTTGTGTGTACCTGAATCAAGCATTAGACGTTGTGTTTACCTTATTCAAGCATTAGACGTAGTGTGTACCGGAATCGAGCATTAGACGTTGTGTGTACCAGAATCAAGCATTAGACGTTGTGTGTACCCAAATCAAGCATTAGACGTTGTGTGTACCTGAATCAAGCATTATACGTTGTGTGTACCAGAATCAAGCATTAGACGTGTGTGTACCTGAATCAAGCATTATACGTTGTGTGTACCAGAATCAAGCATTATCCGTTGTGTGTACCTGAATCAAGCATTAGACGTTGTGTGTACCTGAATCAAGCTTTAGACGTTGTTTGTACCAGAATCAAGCTTTAGACGTTGTGTGTACCTGCATCAAGCATTAGACGTTGTGTGTACCAGAATCAAGCATTATACGTTGTTTGTACCAGAATCAAGCATTAGACGTTGTGTGTACCTGAATCAAGCATTAGACGTTGTGTGTACCTGAATCAAGCATTAGACGTTATGTTTACCTGAATCAAGCATTAGACGTAGTGTGTACATGCATCGAGCATTAGACGTTGTGTGTACCTGAATCAAGCATTAGACGTTGTGTGTACCAGAATCAACAATTAGACGTTGTGTGTACCAGAATCAAGCATTAGACGTTGTGTGTACCAGAATCAAGCATTAGACGTTGTGTGTACCTGAATCAAGCATTAGACGTTGTGTGTACCTGAATCAAGCATTAGACGTTGTGTGTAAATGAATCAAGCATTAGACGTTGTGTGTACCTGAATCAAGCATTAGACGTTATCTGTAACTGAATCGAGCATTTTACGTTGTGTGTACCTGAATGAAGCATTAGACGTTGTGTGTACCAGAATCAAGCGTAATACGTTGTGTACCAGAATCAAGCATTAGACGTTGTGTGTACCTGAATCAAGCATTAGACGTTGTGTGTACCTGAATCGAGCATTAGACGTAGTGTGTACCATAATCAAGCATTAGACGTTGTGTGTACCTGAATCAAGCATTAGACGTTGTGTTTACCTGAATCAAGCATTAGACGTAGTGTGTACCGGAATCGAGCATTAGACGTTGTGTGTACCAGAATCAAGCATTATACGTTGTGTGTACCCGAATCAAGCATTAGACGTTGTGTGTACCTGAATCAAGCATTATACGTTGTGTGTACCTGAATCAAGCATTAGACGTTGTGTGTACCTGAATCAAGCATTAGACGTTGTGTGTAAATGAATCAAGCATTAGACGTTGTGTGTACCTGAATCAAGCATTAGACGTTGTGTGTACCTGAATCGACCATTAGACGTTGTGTGTACCTGAATGAAGCATTAGACGTTGTCTGTACCTGAATCAAGCGTTATACGTTGTGTACCAGAATCAAGCATTAGACGTTGTGTGTACCTGCATCAAGCATTAGACGTTGTGTGTACCTGAATCGAGCATTAGACGTAGTGTGTACCAGAATCAAGCATTAGACGTTGTGTGTACCTGAATCAAGCATTATACGTTGTTTGTACCAGAATCAAGCATTAGACGTTGTGTGTACCTGAATCAACCATTAGACGTTGTGTTTACCTTAATCAAGCATTAGACGTAGTGTGTACCGGAATCGAGCATTAGACGTTGTGTGTACCAGAATCAAGCATTAGACGTTGTGTGTACCCGAATCAAGCATTAGACGTTGTGTGTACCTGAATCAAGCATTATACGTTGTGTGTACCAGAATCAAGCATTAGACGTGTGTGTACCTGAATCAAGCATTATACGTTGTGTGTACCAGAATCAAGCATTAGACGTTGTGTGTACCTGAATCAAGCATTAGACGTTGTGTGTACCTGAATCAAGCTTTAGACGTTGTTTGTACCAGAATCAAGCTTTAGACGTTGTGTGTTCCTGCATCAAGCATTAGACGTTGTGTGTACCAGAATCAAGCATTAGACGTTGTTTGTACCAGAATCAAGCATTAGACGTTGTGTGTACCTGAATCAAGCATTAGACGTTGTGTGTACCTGAATCAAGCATTAGACGTTATGTTTACCTGAATCAAGCATTAGACGTAGTGTGTACCTGAAACGAGCATTAGACGTTGTGCTTACCTGAATCAAGCATTAGACGTAGTGTGTACATGAATCGAGCATTAGACGTTGTGTGTACCTGAATCAAGCATTAGACGTTGTGTGTACCAGAATCAACAATTAGACGTTGTGTGTACCAGAATCAAGCATTAGACGTTGTGTGTACCAGAATCAAGCATTAGACGTTGTGTGTACCTGAATCAAGCATTAGACGTTGTGTGTACCTGAATCAAGCATTAGACGTTGTGTGTAAATGAATCAAGCATTAGACGTTGTGTGTACCCGAATCAAGCATTAGACGTTGTGTGTACCTGAATCAAGCATTAGACGTTGTGTGTACCTGAATCAAGCATTATACGTTGTGTGTACCTGAATCGAGCATTATACGTTGTGTGTACCTGAATCGAGCATTAGACGTTGTGTTTACCCGAATCAAGCATTAGACGTTGTGTGTACCAGAATCAAGCATTAGACGTTGTGTGTACTGGAATCAAGCATTAGACGTTGTGTGTACCTGAATGAAGCATTAGACGTTGTGTGTAAATGAATCAAGCATTAGACGTTGTGTGTACCTGAATCAAGCATTAGACGTTGTGTGTACCTGAATCAAGCATTAGACGTTGTGTGTACCTGAATCAAGCATTAGACGTTGTGTGTAAATGAATCAAGCATTAGACGTTGTGTGTACCTGAATCAAGCATTAGACGTTGTGTGTACCTGAATCGACCATTAGACGTTGTGTGTACCTGAATGAAGCATTAGACGTTGTCTGTACCTGAATCAAGCGTTATACGTTGTGTACCAGAATCAAGCATTAGACGTTGTGTGTACCTGCATCAAGCATTAGACATTGTGTGTACCTGAATCGAGCATTAGACGTAGTGTGTACCAGAATCAAGCATTAGACGTTGTGTGTACCTGAATCGAGCATTATACGTTGTTTGTACCAGAATCAAGCATTAGACGTTGTGTGTACCTGAATCAAGCATTAGACGTTGTGTTTACCTTAATCAAGCATTAGACGTAGTGTGTACCTGAATCAAGCATTAGAAGTTGTGTGTACCAGAATCAAGCATTAGACGTTGTCTGTACCTGAATCAAGCATTAGACGTTGTGTGTACCAGAATCAAGCATTAGAGGTTGTCTGTACCTGAATCAAGCATTATACGTTGTGTGTACCAGAATCAAGCATTAGACGTTGTGTTTAACTGAATCAAGCATTAGACGTTGTGTGTACCTGAATCAAGCATTATACGTTGTGTGTACCAGAATCAAGCATTAGACGTTCTGTGTACCTGAATCAAGCATTAGACGTTGTGTGTACCAGAATCAAGCTTTAGACGTTGTGTGTACCTGAATCAAGCATTAGACGTTGTGTGTACCAGAATCAAGCATTAGACGTTGTCTGTACCTGAATCAAGCATTAGACGTTGTGTGTACCAGAATCAATCATTAGACGTTGTCTGTACCTGAATCAAGCATTATACGTTGTGTGTACCAGAATCAAGCATTAGACGTTGTGTGTAACTGAATCAAGCATTAGACGTTGTGTGTACCTGAATCAAGCATTAGACGTTGTATGCACCAGAATCAAGCATTAGACGTTGTGTGTACCTGAATCAAGCATTAGACGTTGTGTTTACCAGAATCAAGCATTAGACGTTGTGTGTACCTGAATCAAGCATTATACGTTGTGTGTACCTGAATCGAGCATTATACGTTGTGTGTACCTGAATCGAGCATTAGACGTTGTGTTTACCTGAATCAAGCATTAGACGTTGTGTGTACCTGAATCGAGCATTTGACGTTGTGTGTACCAGAATCAAGCATTAGACGTTGTGTGTACCAGAATCAAGCATTAGACGTTGTGTGTACTAGAATCAAGCATTAGACGTTGTGTTTACCTGAATGAAGCATTAGACGTTGTGTGTAAATGAATCAAGCATTAGACGTTGTGTGTACCTGAATCGAGCATTAGACGTAGTGTGTACCAGAATCAAGCATTAGACGTTGTGTGTACCTGAATCAAGCATTATGCGTTGTTTGTACCAGAATCAAGCATTAGACGTTGTGTGTACCTGAATCAAGCATTAGACGTTGTGTTTACCTTAATCAAGCATTAGACGTAGTGTGTACCGGAATCGAGCATTAGACGTTGTGTGTACCAGAATCAAGCATTAGACGTTGTGTGTACCCGAATCAAGCATTAGACGTTGTGTGTACCTGAATCAAGCATTATACGTTGTGTGTACCAGAATCAAGCATTAGACGTGTGTGTACCTGAATCAAGCATTATACGTTGTGTGTACCAGAATCAAGCATTAGACGTTGTGTGTACCTGAATCAAGCATTAGACGTTGTGTGTACCTGAATCAAGCTTTAGACGTTGTTTGTACCAGAATCAAGCTTTAGACGTTGTGTGTACCTGCATCAAGCATTATACGTTGTGTGTACCAGAATCAAGCATTAGACGTTGTGTGTACCTGAATCAAGCATTATACGTTGTGTGTACCTGAATCAAGCATTAGACGTTGTGTGTACCTGAATCAAGCATTAGACGTTATGTTTACCTGAATCAAGCATTAGACGTAGTGTGTACCTGAATCGAGCATTAGACGTTGTGCTTACCTGAATCAAGCATTAGACGTAGTGTGTACATGAATCGAGCATTAGACGTTGTGTGTACCTGAATCAAGCATTAGACGTTGTGTGTACCAGAATCAAGCATTAGACGTTGTGTGTACCAGAATCAAGCATTAGACGTTGTGTGTACCAGAATCAAGCATTAGACGTTGTGTGTACCTGAATCAAGCATTAGACGTTGTGTGTACCTGAATCAAGCATTAGACGTTGTGTGTAAATGAATCAAGCATTAGACGTTGTGTGTACCTGAATCAAGCATTAGACGTTGTCTGTAACTGAATCGAGCATTTTACGTTGTGTGTACCTGAATCAAGCATTAGACGTTGTGTGTACCTTAATCAACCGTAATACGTTGTGTACCAGAATCAAGCATTAGACGTTGTGTGTACCTGAATCAAGCATTAGACGTTGTTTGTACCTGAATCGAGCATTAGACGTAGTGTGTACCATAATCAAGCATTAGACGTTGTGTGTACCTGAATCAAGCATTAGACGTTGTGTTTACCTGAATCAAGCATTAGACGTAGTGTGTACCGGAATCGAGCATTAGACGTTGTGTGTACCAGAATCAAGCATTATACGTTGTGTGTACCCGAATCAAGCATTAGACGTTGTGTGTACCTGAATCAAGCATTATACGTTGTGTGTACCAGAATCAAGCATTAGACGTTGTGTGTACCCGAATCAAGCATTAGACGTTGTGTGTACCTGAATCAAGCATTAGAAGTTGTGTGTACCAGAATCAAGCATTAGACGTTGTGTGTACCTGAATCAAGCATTATACGTTGTGTGTACCAGAATCAAGCATTAGACGTGTGTGTACCTGAATCAAGCATTATACGTTGTGTGTACCAGAATCAAGCATTAGACGTTGTGTGTACCTGAATCAAGCATTAGACGTTGTGTGTACCTGAATCAAGCTTTAGACGTTGTTTGTACCAGAATCAAGCTTTAGACGTTGTGTGTACCTGCATCAAGCATTATACGTTGTGTGTACCAGAATCAAGCATTAGACGTTGTGTGTACCTGAATCAAGCATTATACGTTGTGTGTACCTGAATCAAGCATTAGACGTTGTGTGTACCTGAATCAAGCATTAGACGTTATGTTTACCTGAATCAAGCATTAGACGTAGTGTGTACCTGAATCGAGCATTAGACGTTGTGCTTACCTGAATCAAGCATTAGACGTAGTGTGTACATGAATCGAGCATTAGACGTTGTGTGTACCTGAATCAAGCATTAGACGTTGTGTGTAAATGAATCAAGCATTAGACGTTGTGTGTACCAGAATCAAGCATTAGACGTTGTGTGTACCAGAATCAAGCATTAGACGTTGTGTGTACCTGAATCAAGCATTAGACGTTGTGTGTACCTGAATCAAGCATTAGACGTTGTGTGTAAATGAATCAAGCATTAGACGTTGTGTGTACCTGAATCAAGCATTAGACGTTGTCTGTAACTGAATCGAGCATTTTACGTTGTGTGTACCTGAATCAAGCATTAGACGTTGTGTGTACCTTAATCAACCGTAATACGTTGTGTACCAGAATCAAGCATTAGACGTTGTGTGTACCTGAATCAAGCATTAGACGTTGTTTGTACCTGAATCGAGCATTAGACGTAGTGTGTACCATAATCAAGCATTAGACGTTGTGTGTACCTGAATCAAGCATTAGACGTTGTGTTTACCTGAATCAAGCATTAGACGTAGTGTGTACCGGAATCGAGCATTAGACGTTGTGTGTACCAGAATCAAGCATTATACGTTGTGTGTACCCGAATCAAGCATTAGACGTTGTGTGTACCTGAATCAAGCATTATACGTTGTGTGTACCAGAATCAAGCATTAGACGTTGTGTGTACCCGAATCAAGCATTAGACGTTGTGTGTACCTGAATCAAGCATTAGAAGTTGTGTGTACCAGAATCAAGCATTAGACGTTGTCTGTACCTGAATCAAGCATTAGACGTTGTGTGTACCAGAATCAAGCATTAGACGTTGTCTGTACCAGAATCAAGCATTATACGTTGTGTGTACCAGAATCAAGCATTAGACGTTGTGTTTAACTGAATCAAGCATTAGACGTTGTGTGTACCTGAATCAAGCATTAGACGTTGTGTGCACCAGAATCAAGCATTAGACGTTGTGTGTACCTGAATCAAGCATTACACGTTGTGTGTACCAGAATCAAGCATTAGACGTTGTGTGTACCTGAATCAAGCATTATACGTTGTGTGTACCTGAATCGAGCATTAGACGTTGTGTTTACCTGAATCGAGCATTAGACGTTGTGTGTACCTGAATCAAGCATTAGACGTTGTGTGTACCTGAATCAAGCATTAGACGTTGTGTGCACCAGAATCAAGCATTAGACGTTGTGTGTACCTGAATCAAGCATTACACGTTGTGTGTACCAGAATCAAGCATTAGACGTTGTGTGTACCTGAATCAAGCATTATACGTTGTGTGTACCTGAATCGAGCATTAGACGTTGTGTTTACCTGAATCGAGCATTAGACGTTGTGTGTACCTGAATCAAGCATTAGACGTTGTGTGTACCAGAATCAAGCATTAGACGTTGTGTGTACCAGAATCGAGCATTAGACGTTGTGTGTACCTGAATCGAGCATTATACGTTGTGTGTACCTGAATCAAGCATTAGACGTTGTGTGTACCTGCATCAAGCATTAGACGTTGTGTTTACCTGAGTCAAGCATTAGACGTATTGTGTACCTGAATCGAGCATTAGACGTTGTGTGTACCCGAATCAAGCATTATAAGTTGTGTGTACCTGAATCAAGCATTATACGTTGTGTGTACCAGAATCAAGCATTAGACGTTGTATGTACCTGAATCAAGCATTAGACGTTGTGTTTACCTAAATCGAGCATTAGACGTTGTCTGTACTAGAATCGAGCACTAAACGTTGTGTTTACCTGAATCAAGCATTAGACGTTGTCTGTACCTGAATCGAGCATTAGACGTTGTGTGTACCCGAATCAAGCATTAGACGTTGTGTATACCTGAATCAATCATTATACGTTGTGTGTACCAGAATCAAGCATTAGACGTTGTGTGTACCCGAATCAAGCATTAGACGTTGTGTGTACCTAAATCAAGCATTAGACTTGTGTGTACCAGAATCAAGCATTAGACGTTATGTGTACCTGAATGAAGCATTAGACGTTGCCTGTGCCTGAATCAAGCATTATACGTTGTGTACCAGAATCATGCATTAGACGTTGTGTGTACCTGAATGAAGCATTAGACGTTGTGTGCACCAGAATCAAGCATTAGACGTTGTGTTTACCTGAATCAAGCATTAGACGTAGTGTGTACCGGAATCGAGCATTAGACGTTGTGTGTACCAGAATCAAGCATTATACGTTGTGTGTACCCGAATCAAGCATTAGACGTTGAGTGTACCTGAATCAAGCATTATACGTTGTGTGTACCAGAATCAAGCATTAGACGTTGTGTGTACCTGAATCAAGTATTAGACGTTGTGTGTACCTGAATCAAGCTTTAGACGTTGTGTGTACCAGAATCAAGCTTTAGACGTTGTGTGTACCTGAATCAAGCATTAGAAGTTGTGTGTACCAGAATCAAGCATTAGACGTTGTCTGTACCTGAATCAAGCATTAGACGTTGTGTGTACCAGAATCAAGCATTAGACGTTGTCTGTACCTGAATCAAGCATTATACGTTGTGTGTACCAGAATCAAGCATTAGACTTTGTGTTTAACTGAATCAAGCATTAGACGTTGTGTGTACCTGAATCAAGCATTAGACGTTGTGTGCACCAGAATCAAGCATTAGACGTTGTGTGTACCTGAATCAAGCATTACACGTTGTGTGTACCAGAATCAAGCATTAGACGTTGTGTGTACCTGAATCAAGCATTATACGTTGTGTGTACCTGAATCGAGCATTAGACGTTGTGTTTACCTGAATCAAGCATTAGACGTTGTGTGTACCTGAATCGAGCATTTGACGTTGTGTGTACCTGAATCGAGCATTAGACGTTGTGTGTACCAGAATCAAGCATTAGACGTTGTGTGTACCAGAATCAAGCATTAGAAGTTGTGTGTACTAGAATCAAGCATTAGACGTTGTGTGTACCTGAATGAAGCATTAGACGTTGTGTGTACCTGAATCAAACATTAGAAGGTGTGTGTACCAGAATCAAGCATTAGACGTTGTGTGTACCTGAATCAAGCATTAGACGTTGTGTGTACCTGAATCAAGCATTAGACGTTATGTTTACCTGAATCAAGCATTAGACGTAGTGTGTACCTGAATCGAGCATTAGACGTTGTGCTTACCTGAATCAAGCATTAGACGTAGTGTGTACATGAATCGAGCATTAGACGTTGTGTGTACCTGAATCAAGCATTAGACGTTGTGTGTACCAGAATCAACAATTAGACGTTGTGTGTACCAGAATCAAGCATTAGACGTTGTGTGTACCAGAATCAAGCATTAGACGTTGTGTGTACCTGAATCAAGCATTAGACGTTGTGTGTACCTGAATCAAGCATCAGACGTTGTGTGTAAATGAATCAAGCATTAGACGTTGTGTGTACCTGAATCAAGCATTAGACGTTGTCTGTAACTGAATCGAGCATTTTACGTTGTGTGTACCTGAATGAAGCATTAGACGTTGTGTGTACCAGAATCAAGCGTAATACGTTGTGTACCATAATCAAGCATTAGACGTTGTGTGTACCTGAATCAAGCATTAGACGTTGTGTTTACCTGAATCAAGCATTAGACGTAGTGTGTACCGGAATCGAGCATTAGACGTTGTGTGTACCAGAATCAAGCATTATACGTTGTGTGTACCCGAATCAAGCATTAGACGTTGTGTGTACCTGAATCAAGCATTATACGTTGTGTGTACCTGAATCAAGCATTAGACGTTGTGTGTACCTGAATCAAGCATTAGACGTTGTGTGTAAATGAATCAAGCATTAGACGTTGTGTGTACCTGAATCAAGCATTAGACGTTGTGTGTACCTGAATCGACCATTAGACGTTGTGTGTACCTGAATGAAACATTAGACGTTGTCTGTACCTGAATCAAGCGTTATACGTTGTGTACCAGAATCAAGCATTAGACGTTGTGTGTACCTGCATCAAGCATTAGACGTTGTGTGTACCTGAATCGAGCATTAGACGTAGTGTGTACCAGAATCAAGCATTAGACGTTGTGTGTACCTGAATCAAGCATTATACGTTGTTTGTACCAGAATCAAGCATTAGACGTTGTGTGTACCTGAATCAAGCATTAGACGTTGTGTTTACCTTAATCAAGCATTAGACGTAGTGTGTACCGGAATCGAGCATTAGACGTTGTGTGTACCAGAATCAAGCATTAGACGTTGTGTGTACCCGAATCAAGCATTAGACGTTGTGTGTACCTGAATCAAGCATTATACGTTGTGTGTACCAGAATCAAGCATTAGACGTGTGTGTACCTGAATCAAGCATTATACGTTGTGTGTACCAGAATCAAGCATTATCCGTTGTGTGTACCTGAATCAAGCATTAGACGTTGTGTGTACCTGAATCAAGCTTTAGACGTTGTTTGTACCAGAATCAAGCTTTAGACGTTGTGTGTACCTGCATCAAGCATTAGACGTTGTGTGTACCAGAATCAAGCATTAGACGTTGTTTGTACCAGAATCAAGCATTAGACGTTGTGTGTACCTGAATCAAGCATTAGACGTTGTGTGTACCTGAATCAAGCATTAGACGTTATGTTTACCTGAATCAAGCATTAGACGTAGTGTGTACCTGAATCGAGCATTAGACGTTGTGCTTACCTGAATCAAGCATTAGACGTAGTGTGTACATGAATCGAGCATTAGACGTTGTGTGTACCTGAATCAAGCATTATACGTTGTGTGTACCAGAATCAAGCATTAGACGTTGTGTGTACCTGAATCAAGCATTAGACGTTGTGTGTACCTGAATCAAGCTTTAGACGTTGTGTGTACCAGAATCAAGCTTTAGACGTTGTGTGTACCTGAATCAAGCATTAGAAGTTGTGTGTACCAGAATCAAGCATTAGACGTTGTCTGTACCTGAATCAAGCATTAGACGTTGTGTGTACCAGAATCAAGCATTAGAGGTTGTCTGTACCTGAATCAAGCATTATACGTTGTGTGTACCAGAATCAAGCATTAGACGTTGTGTTTTACTGAATCAAGCATTAGACGTTGTGTGTACCTGAATCAAGCATTATACGTTGTGTGTACCAGAATCAAGCATTAGACGTTCTGTGTACCTGAATCAAGCATTAGACGTTGTGTGTACCAGAATCAAGCTTTAGACGTTGTGTGTACCTGAATCAAGCATTAGACGTGGTGTGTACCAGAATCAAGCATTAGACGTTGTCTGTACCTGAATCAAGCATTAGACGTTGTGTGTACCAGAATCAATCATTAGACGTTGTCTGTACCTGAATCAAGCATTATACGTTGTGTGTACCAGAATCAAGCATTAGACGTTGTGTGTAACTGAATCAAGCATTAGACGTTGTGTGTACCTGAATCAAGCATTAGACGTTGTATGCACCAGAATCAAGCATTAGACGTTGTGTGTACCTGAATCAAGCATTAGACGTTGTGTTTACCAGAATCAAGCATTAGACGTTGTGTGTACCTGAATCAAGCATTATACGTTGTGTGTACCTGAATCGAGCATTATACGTTGTGTGTACCTGAATCGAGCATTAGACGTTGTGTTTACCTGAATCAAGCATTAGACGTTGTGTGTACCTGAATCGAGCATTTGACGTTGTGTGTACCAGAATCAAGCATTAGACGTTGTGTGTACCAGAATCAAGCATTAGACGTTGTGTGTACTAGAATCAAGCATTAGACGTTGTGTGTACCTGAATGAAGCATTAGACGTTGTGTGTAAATGAATCAAGCATTAGACGTTGTGTGTACCTGAATCAAGCATTAGACGTTGTGTGTACCTGAATCAAGCATTAGACGTTGTGTGTACCTGAATCAAGCATTAGACGTTGTGTGTAAATGAATCAAGCATTAGACGTTGTTTGTACCTGAATCAAGCATTAGACGTTGTGTGTACCTGAATCGACCATTAGACGTTGTGTGTACCTGAATGAAGCATTAGACGTTGTCTGTACCTGAATCAAGCGTTATACGTTGTGTACCAGAATCAAGCATTAGACGTTGTGTGTACCTGCATCAAGCATTAGACATTGTGTGTACCTGAATCGAGCATTAGACGTAGTGTGTACCAGAATCAAGCATTAGACGTTGTGTGTACCTGAATCAAGCATTATACGTTGTTTGTACCAGAATCAAGCATTAGACGTTGTGTGTACCTGAATCAAGCATTAGACGTTGTGTTTACCTTAATCAAGCATTAGACGTAGTGTGTACCTGAATCAAGCATTAGAAGTTGTGTGTACCAGAATCAAGCATTAGACGTTGTCTGTACCTGAATCAAGCATTAGACGTTGTGTGTACCAGAATCAAGCATTAGAGGTTGTCTGTACCTGAATCAAGCATTATACGTTGTGTGTACCAGAATCGAGCATTAGACGTTGTGTTTAACTGAATCAAGCATTAGACGTTGTGTGTACCTGAATCAAGCATTATACGTTGTGTGTACCAGAATCAAGCATTAGACGTTCTGTGTACCTGAATCAAGCATTAGACGTTGTGTGTACCAGAATCAAGCTTTAGACGTTGTGTGTACCTGAATCAAGCATTAGACGTTGTGTGTACCAGAATCAAGCATTAGACGTTGTCTGTACCTGAATCAAGCATTAGACGTTGTGTGTACCAGAATCAATCATTAGACGTTGTCTGTACCTGAATCAAGCATTATACGTTGTGTGTACCAGAATCAATCATTAGACGTTGTCTGTACCTGAATCAAGCATTATACGTTGTGTGTACCAGAATCAAGCATTAGACGTTGTGTGTAACTGAATCAAGCATTAGACGTTGTGTGTACCTGAATCAAGCATTAGACGTTGTATGCACCAGAATCAAGCATTAGACGTAGTGTGTACATGAATCGAGCATTAGACGTTGTGTGTACCTGAATCAAGCATTAGACGTTGTGTGTACCAGAATCAACAATTAGACGTTGTGTGTACCAGAATCAAGCATTAGACGTTGTGTGTACCAGAATCAAGTATTAGACGTTGTGTGTACCTGAATCAAGCATTAGACGTTGTGTGTACCTGAATCAAGCATCAGACGTTGTGTGTAAATGAATCAAGCATTAGACGTTGTGTGTACCTGAATCAAGCATTAGACGTTGTCTGTAACTGAATCGAGCATTTTACGTTGTGTGTACCTGAATGAAGCATTAGACGTTGTGTGTACCAGAATCAAGCGTAATACGTTGTGTACCATAATCAAGCATTAGACGTTGTGTGTACCTGAATCAAGCATTAGACGTTGTGTTTACCTGAATCAAGCATTAGACGTAGTGTGTACCGGAATCGAGCATTAGACGTTGTGTGTACCAGAATCAAGCATTATACGTTGTGTGTACCCGAATCAAGCATTAGACGTTGTGTGTACCTGAATCAAGCATTATACGTTGTGTGTACCTGAATCAAGCATTAGACGTTGTGTGTACCTGAATCAAGCATTAGACGTTGTGTGTAAATGAATCAAGCATTAGACGTTGTGTGTACCTGAATCAAGCATTAGACGTTATGTGTACCTGAATCGACCATTAGACGTTGTGTGTACCTGAATGAAACATTAGACGTTGTCTGTACCTGAATCAAGCGTTATACGTTGTGTACCAGAATCAAGCATTAGACGTTGTGTGTACCTGCATCAAGCATTAGACGTTGTGTGTACCTGAATCGAGCATTAGACGTAGTGTGTACCAGAATCAAGCATTAGACGTTGTGTGTACCTGAATCAAGCATTATACGTTGTTTGTACCAGAATCAAGCATTAGACGTTGTGTGTACCTGAATCAAGCATTAGACGTTGTGTTTACCTTAATCAAGCATTAGACGTAGTGTGTACCGGAATCGAGCATTAGACGTTGTGTGTACCAGAATCAAGCATTAGACGTTGTGTGTACCCGAATCAAGCATTAGACGTTGTGTGTACCTGAATCAAGCATTATACGTTGTGTGTACCAGAATCAAGCATTAGACGTGTGTGTACCTGAATCAAGCATTATACGTTGTGTGTACCAGAATCAAGCATTATCCGTTGTGTGTACCTGAATCAAGCATTAGACGTTGTGTGTACCTGAATCAAGCTTTAGACGTTGTTTGTACCAGAATCAAGCTTTAGACGTTGTGTGTACCTGCATCAAGCATTAGACGTTGTGTGTACCAGAATCAAGCATTAGACGTTGTTTGTACCAGAATCAAGCATTAGACGTTGTGTGTACCTGAATCAAGCATTAGACGTTGTGTGTACCTGAATCAAGCATTAGACGTTATGTTTACCTGAATCAAGCATTAGACGTAGTGTGTACCTGAATCGAGCATTAGACGTTGTGCTTACCTGAATCAAGCATTAGACGTAGTGTGTACATGAATCGAGCATTAGACGTTGTGTGTACCTGAATCAAGCATTAGACGTTGTGTGTACCAGAATCAACAATTAGACGTTGTGTGTACCAGAATCAAGCATTAGACGTTGTGTGTACCAGAATCAAGCATTAGACGTTGTGTGTACCTGAATCAAGCATTAGACGTTGTGTGTACCTGAATCAAGCATTAGACGTTGTGTGTAAATGAATCAAGCATTAGACGTTGTGTGTACCTGAATCAAGCATTAGACGTTGTCTGTAACTGAATCGAGCATTTTACGTTGTGTGTACCTGAATGAAGCATTAGACGTTGTGTGTACCAGAATCAAGCGTAATACGTTGTGTACCAGAATCAAGCATTAGACGTTGTGTGTACCTGAATCAAGCATTAGACGTTGTGTGTACCTGAATCGAGCATTAGACGTAGTGTGTACCATAATCAAGCATTAGACGTTGTGTGTACCTGAATCAAGCATTAGACGTTGTGTTTACCTGAATCAAGCATTAGACGTAGTGTGTACCGGAATCGAGCATTAGACGTTGTGTGTACCAGAATCAAGCATTATACGTTGTGTGTACCTTAATCAAGCATTAGACGTTGTGTGTACCTGAATCAAGCATTATACGTTGTGTGTACCAGAATCAAGCATTAGACGTTGTGTGTACCTGAATCAAGCATTAGACGTTGTGTGTACCTGAATCAAGCTTTAGACGTTGTGTGTACCAGAATCAAGCTTTAGACGTTGTGTGTACCTGAATCAAGCATTAGAAGTTGTGTGTACCAGAATCAAGCATTAGACGTTGTCTGTACCTGAATCAAGCATTAGACGTTGTGTGTACCTGAATCAAGCACTAGACGTTGTGTGTACCAGAATCAAGCATTAGAGGTTGTCTGTACCTGAATCAAGCATTATACGTTGTGTGTACCAGAATCAAGCATTAGACGTTGTGTTTAACTGAATCAAGCATTAGACGTTGTGTGTACCTGAATCAAGCATTATACGTTGTGTGTACCAGAATCAAGCATTAGACGTTCTGTGTACCTGAATCAAGCATTAGACGTTGTGTGTACCAGAATCAAGCTTTAGACGTTGTGTGTACCTGAATCAAGCATTAGACGTGGTGTGTACCAGAATCAAGCATTAGACGTTGTCTGTACCTGAATCAAGCATTAGACGTTGTGTGTACCAGAATCAATCATTAGACGTTGTCTGTACCTGAATCAAGCATTATACGTTGTGTGTACCAGAATCAAGCATTAGACGTTGTGTGTAACTGAATCAAGCATTAGACGTTGTGTGTACCTGAATCAAGCATTAGACGTTGTATGCACCAGAATCAAGCATTAGACGTTGTGTGTACCTGAATCAAGCATTAGACGTTGTGTTTACCAGAATCAAGCATTAGACGTTGTGTGTACCTGAATCAAGCATTATACGTTGTGTGTACCTGAATCGAGCATTATACGTTGTGTGTACCTGAATCGAGCATTAGACGTTGTGTTTACCTGAATCAAGCATTAGACGTTGTGTGTACCTGAATCGAGCATTTGACGTTGTGTGTACCAGAATCAAGCATTAGACGTTGTGTGTACCAGAATCAAGCATTAGACGTTTTGTGTACTAGAATCAAGCATTAGACGTTGTGTGTACCTGAATGAAGCATTAGACGTTGTGTGTAAATGAATCAAGCATTAGACGTTGTGTGTACCTGAATCAAGCATTAGACGTTGTGTGTACCTGAATCAAGCATTAGACGTTGTGTGTACCTGAATCAAGCATTAGACGTTGTGTGTAAATGAATCAAGCATTAGACGTTGTGTGTACCTGAATCAAGCATTAGACGTTGTGTGTACCTGAATCGACCATTAGACGTTGTGTGTACCAGAATCAAGCATTAGACGTTGTGTTTACCTGAATCAAGCATTAGACGTAGTGTGTACCTGAATCGAGCATTAGACGTTGTGTGTACCAGAATCAAGCATTAGACGTTGTGTGTACCCGAATCAAGCATTAGACGTTGTGTGTACCTGAATCAAGCATTATACGTTGTTTGTACCAGAATCAAGCATTAGACGTTGTGTGTACCTGAATCAAGCATTAGACGTTGTGTTTACCTTAATCAAGCATTAGACGTAGTGTGTACCTGAATCAAGCATTAGAAGTTGTGTGTACCAGAATCAAGCATTAGACGTTGTCTGTACCTGAATCAAGCATTAGACGTTGTGTGTACCAGAATCAAGCATTAGAGGTTGTCTGTACCTGAATCAAGCATTATACGTTGTGTGTACCAGAATCAAGCATTAGACGTTGTGTTTAACTGAATCAAGCATTAGACGTTGTGTGTACCTGAATCAAGCATTATACGTTGTGTGTACCAGAATCAAGCATTAGACGTTCTGTGTACCTGAATCAAGCATTAGACGTTGTGTGTACCAGAATCAAGCTTTAGACGTTGTGTGTACCTGAATCAAGCATTAGACGTTGTGTGTACCAGAATCAAGCATTAGACGTTGTCTGTACCTGAATCAAGCATTAGACGTTGTGTGTACCAGAATCAATCATTAGACGTTGTCTGTACCTGAATCAAGCATTATACGTTGTGTGTACCAGAATCAAGCATTAGACGTTGTGTGTAACTGAATCAAGCATTAGACGTTGTGTTTACCAGAATCAAGCATTAGACGTTGTGTGTACCTGAATCAAGCATTATACGTTGTGTGTACCTGAATCGAGCATTATACGTTGTGTGTACCTGAATCGAGCATTAGACGTTGTGTTTACCTGAATCAAGCATTAGACGTTGTGTGTACCTGAATCGAGCATTTGACGTTGTGTGTACCAGAATCAAGCATTAGACGTTGTGTGTACCAGAATCAAGCATTAGACGTTGTGTGTACTAGAATCAAGCATTAGACGTTGTGTGTACCTGAATGAAGCATTAGACGTTGTGTGTAAATGAATCAAGCATTAGACGTTGTGTGTACCTGAATCAAGCATTAGACGTTGTGTGTACCTGAATCAAGCATTAGACGTTGTGTGTACCTGAATCAAGCATTAGACGTTGTGTGTAAATGAATCAAGCATTAGACGTTGTGTGTACCTGAATCAAGCATTAGACGTTGTGTGTACCTGAATCGACCATTAGACGTTGTGTGTACCTGAATGAAGCATTAGACGTTGTCTGTACCTGAATCAAGCGTTATACGTTGTGTACCAGAATCAAGCATTAGACGTTGTGTGTACCTGCATCAAGCATTAGACATTGTGTGTACCTGAATCGAGCATTAGACGTAGTGTGTACCAGAATCAAGCATTAGACGTTGTGTGTACCTGAATCAAGCATTATACGTTGTTTGTACCAGAATCAAGCATTAGACGTTGTGTGTACCTGAATCAAGCATTAGACGTTGTGTTTACCTTAATCAAGCATTAGACGTAGTGTGTACCTGAATCAAGCATTAGCAGTTGTGTGTACCAGAATCAAGCATTAGACGTTGTCTGTACCTGAATCAAGCATTAGACGTTGTGTGTACCAGAATCAAGCATTAGAGGTTGTCTGTACCTGAATCAAGCATTATACGTTGTGTGTACCAGAATCAAGCATTAGACGTTGTGTTTAACTGAATCAAGCATTAGACGTTGTGTGTACCTGAATCAAGCATTATACGTTGTGTGTACCAGAATCAAGCATTAGACGTTCTGTGTACCTGAATCAAGCATTAGACGTTGTGTGTACCAGAATCAAGCTTTAGACGTTGTGTGTACCTGAATCAAGCATTAGACGTTGTGTGTACCAGAATCAAGCATTAGACGTTGTCTGTACCTGAATCAAGCATTAGACGTTGTGTGTACCAGAATCAATCATTAGACGTTGTCTGTACCTGAATCAAGCATTATACGTTGTGTGTACCAGAATCAAGCATTAGACGTTGTGTGTAACTGAATCAAGCATTAGACGTTGTGTGTACCTGAATCACGCATTAGACGTTGTATGCACCAGAATCAAGCATTAGACGTTGTGTGTACCTGAATCAAGCATTAGACGTTGTGTTTACCAGAATCAAGCATTAGACGTTGTGTGTACCTGAATCAAGCATTATACGTTGTGTGTACCTGAATCGAGCATTATACGTTGTGTGTACCTGAATCGAGCATTAGACGTTGTGTTTACCTGAATCAAGCATTAGACGTTGTGTGTACCTGAATCGAGCATTTGACGTTGTGTGTACCAGAATCAAGCATTAGACGTTGTGTGTACCAGAATCAAGCATTAGACGTTGTGTGTACTAGAATCAAGCATTAGACGTTGTGTGTACCTGAATGAAGCATTAGACGTTGTGTGTAAATGAATCAAGCATTAGACGTTGTGTGTACCTGAATCAAGCATTAGACGTTGTGTGTACCTGAATCAAGCATTAGACGTTGTGTGTACCTGAATCAAGCATTAGACGTTGTGTGTAAATGAATCAAGCATTAGACGTTGTGTGTACCTGAATCAAGCATTAGACGTTGTGTGTACCTGAATCGACCATTAGACGTTGTGTGTACCTGAATGAAGCATTAGACGTTGTCTGTACCTGAATCAAGCGTTATACGTTGTGTACCAGAATCAAGCATTAGACGTTGTGTGTACCTGCATCAAGCATTAGACGTTGTGTGTACCTGAATCGAGCATTAGACGTAGTGTGTACCAGAATCGAGCATTAGAAGTTGTGTGTACCTGAATCAAGCATTATACGTTGTTTGTACCAGAATCAAGCATTAGACGTTGTGTGTACCTGAATCAAGCATTAGACGTTGTGTTTACCTTAATCAAGCATTAGACGTAGTGTGTACCGGAATCGAGCATTAGACGTTGTGTGTACCAGAATCAAGCATTAGACGTTGTGTGTACCCGAATCAAGCATTAGACGTTTTGTGTACCTGAATCAAGCATTATACGTTGTGTGTACCAGAATCAAGCATTAGACGTGTGTGTACCTGAATCAAGCATTATACGTTGTGTGTACCAGAATCAAGCATTAGACGTTGTGTGTACCTGAATCAAGCATTAGACGTTGTGTGTACCTGAATCAAGCTTTAGACGTTGTTTGTACCAGAATCAAGCTTTAGACGTTGTGTGTACCTGCATCAAGCATTATACGTTGTTTGTACCAGAATCAAGCATTAGACGTTGTGTGTACCTGAATCAAGCATTATACGTTGTGTGTACCTGAATCAAGCATTAGACGTTGTGTGTACCTGAATCAAGCATTAGACGTTATGTTTACCTGAATCAAGCATTAGACGTAGTGTGTACCTGAATCGAGCATTAGACGTTGTGCTTACCTGAATCAAGCATTAGACGTTGTGTGTACATGAATCGAGCATTAGACGTTGTGTGTACCTGAATCAAGCATTAGACGTTGTGTGTACCAGAATCAAGCATTAGACGTAGTGTGTACCAGAATCAAGCATTAGACGTTGTGTGTACCAGAATCAAGCATTAGACGTTGTGTGTACCTGAATCAAGCATTAGACGTTGTGTGTACCTGAATCAAGCATTAGACGTTGTGTGTAAATGAATCAAGCATTAGACGTTGTGTGTACCTGAATCAAGCATTAGACGTTGTCTGTAACTGAATCGAGCATTTTACGTTGTGTGTACCTGAATCAAGCATTAGACGTTGTGTGTACCTTAATCAACCGTAATACGTTGTGTACCAGAATCAAGCATTAGACGTTGTGTGTACCTGAATCAAGCATTAGACGTTGTGTGTACCTGAATCGAGCATTAGACGTAGTGTGTACCATAATTAAGCATTAGACGTTGTGTGTACCTGAATCAAGCATTAGACGTTGTGTTTACCTGAATCAAGCATTAGACGTAGTGTGTACCGGAATCGAGCATTAGACGTTGTGTGTACCAGAATCAAGCATTATACGTTGTGTGTACCCGAATCAAGCATTAGACGTTGTGTGTACCTGAATCAAGCATTATACGTTGTGTGTACCAGAATCAAGCATTAGACGTTGTGTGTACCTGAATCAAGCATTAGACGTTGTGTGTACCTGAATCAAGCTTTAGACGTTGTGTGTACCAGAATCAAGCTTTAGACGTTGTGTGTACCTGAATCAAGCATTAGAAGTTGTGTGTACCAGAATCAAGCATTAGACGTTGTCTGTACCTGAATCAAGCATTAGACGTTGTGTGTACCAGAATCAAGCATTAGACGTTGTCTGTACCTGAATCAAGCATTATACGTTGTGTGTACCAGAATCAAGCATTAGACGTTGTGTTTAACTGAATCAAGCATTAGACGTTGTGTGTACCTGAATCAAGCATTAGACGTTGTGTGCACCAGAATCAAGCATTAGACGTTGTGTGTACCTGAATCAAGCATTACACGTTGTGTGTACCAGAATCAAGCATTAGACGTTGTGTGTACCTGAATCAAGCATTATACGTTGTGTGTACCTGAATCGAGCATTAGACGTTGTGTTTACCTGAATCAAGCATTAGACGTTGTGTGTACCTGAATCGAGCATTTGACGTTGTGTGTACCTGAATGAAGCATTAGACGTTGTGTGTACCTGAATCAAACATTAGATGGTGTGTGTACCAGAATCGAGCATTAGACGTTGTGTGTACCTGAATCGAGCATTATACGTTGTGTGTACCTGAATCAAGCATTAGACGTTGTGTGTACCTGCATCAAGCATTAGACGTTGTGTTTACCTGAGTCAAGCATTAGACGTATTGTGTACCTGAATCGAGCATTAGACGTTGTGTGTACCCGAATCAAGCATTATAAGTTGTGTGTACCTGAATCAAGCATTATACGTTGTGTGTACCAGAATCAAGCATTAGACGTTGTATGTACCTGAATCAAGCATTAGACGTTGTGTTTACCTAAATCGAGCATTAGACGTTGTCTGTACTAGAATCGAGCACTAAACGTTGTGTTTACCTGAATCAAGCATTATACGTTGTCTGTACCTGAATCGAGCATTAGACGTTGTGTGTACCCGAATCAAGCATTAGACGTTGTGTATACCTGAATCAATCATTATACGTTGTGTGTACCAGAATCAAGCATTAGACGTTGTGTGTACCCGAATCAAGCATTAGACGTTGTGTGTACCTAAATCAAGCATTAGACTTGTGTGTACCAGAATCAAGCATTAGACGTTATGTGTACCTGAATGAAGCATTAGACGTTGCCTGTGCCTGAATCAGGCATTATACGTTGTGAACCAGAATCATGCATTAGACGTTGTGTGTACCTGAATGAAGCATTAGACGTTGTGTGCACCAGAATCAAGCATTAGACGTTGTGTTTACCTGAATCAAGCATTAGACGTAGTGTGTACCGGAATCGAGCATTAGACGTTGTGTGTACCAGAATCAAGCATTATACGTTGTGTGTACCCGAATCAAGCATTAGACGTTGAGTGTACCTGAATCAAGCATTATACGTTGTGTGTACCAGAATCAAGCATTAGACGTTGTGTGTACCTGAATCAAGCATTAGACGTTGTGTGTACCTGAATCAAGCTTTAGACGTTGTGTGTACCAGAATCAAGCTTTAGACGTTGTGTGTACCTGAATCAAGCATTAGAAGTTGTGTGTACCAGAATCAAGCATTAGACGTTGTCTGTACCTGAATCAAGCATTAGACGTTGTGTGTACCAGAATCAAGCATTAGACGTTGTCTGTACCTGAATCAAGCATTATACGTTGTGTGTACCAGAATCAAGCATTAGACGTTGTGTTTAACTGAATCAAGCATTAGACGTTGTGTGTACCTGAATCAAGCATTAGACGTTGTGTTCACCAGAATCAAGCATTAGACGTTGTGTGTACCTGAATCAAGTATTACACGTTGTGTGTACCAGAATCAAGCATTAGACGTTGTGTGTACCTGAATCAAGCATTATACGTTGTGTGTACCTGAATCGAGCATTAGACGTTGTGTTTACCTGAATCAAGCATTAGACGTTGTGTGTTCCTGAATCGAGCATTTGACGTTGTGTGTACCTGAATCGAGCATTAGAGGTTGTGTGTACCAGAATCAAGCATTAGACGTTGTGTGTACCAGAATCAAGCATTAGAAGTTGTGTGTACTAGAATCAAGCATTAGACGTTGTGTGTACCTGAATGAAGCATTAGACGTTGTGTGTACCTGAATCAAACATTAGAAGGTGTGTGTACCAGAATCGAGCATTAGACGTTGTGTGTACCTGAATCGAGCATTATACGTTGTGTGTACCTGAATCAAGCATTAGACGTTGTGTGTACCTGCATCAAGCATTAGACGTTGTGTTTACCTGAGTCAAGCATTAGACGTATTGTGTAACTGAATCGAGCATTAGACGTTGTGTGTACCCGAATCAAGCATTATAAGTTGTGTGTACCTGAATCAAGCATTATACGTTGTGTGTACCAGAATCAAGCATTAGACGTTGTATGTACCTGAATCAAGCATTAGACGTTGTGTTTACCTAAATCGAGCATTAGACGTTGTCTGTACCAGAATCGAGCACTAAACGTTGTGTTTACCTGAATCAAGCATTAGACGTTGTCTGTACCTGAATCGAGCATTAGACGTTGTGTGTACCCGAATCAAGCATTAGACGTTGTGTATACCTGAATCAATCATTATACGTTGTGTGTACCAGAATCAAGCATTAGACGTTGTGTGCACCCGAATCAAGCATTAGACGTTGTGTGTACCTAAATCAAGCATTAGACTTGTGTGTACCAGAATCAAGCATTAGACGTTATGTGTACCTGAATGAAGCATTAGATGTTGCCTGTGCCTGAATCAAGCATTATACGTTGTGTACCAGAATCATGCATTAGACGTTGTGTGTACCTGAATGAAGCATTAGACGTTGTGTGCACCAGAATCAAGCATTAGACGTTGTGTGTACCTGCATCAAGCATTAGATGTTGTGTGTACCAGAATCGAGCATTAGACGTTGTGTGTACCTGAATCAAGCATAAACGTTGTGTGTACCTGAATCGAGCATTAGACGTTGTGTTTACCTGAATCAAGCATTAGACGTAGTGTGTACATGAATCGAGCATTAGACGCTGTGTGTACCTGAATCAAGCATTAGACGTTGTGTGTACCAGAATCAAGCATTAGACGTTGTGTGTACCAGAATCAAGCATTAGACGTTGTGTGTACCAGCATCAAGCATTAGACGTTGTGTGTACCTGAATGAAGCATTAGACGTTGTGTGTACCTGAATGAAGCATTAGACGTTGTGTGTACCAGAATGAAGCATTAGACGTTGTGTGTACCTGAATCAAGCATTAGACGTTGTGTTTACCTATATCAAGCATTAGACGTTGTGTTTACCTGAATCAAGCATTAGACGTTGTGTGTACCAGAATCAAGCATTATACGTTGTGTGTACCAGAATCAAGCATTAGACGTTGAGTGTACCTGAATCAAGCATTAGACGCTGTGTTTACCTGAATCAAGCATTAGACGTAGTGTGTACCCGAATCAAGCATTAGACGTTGTGTGTACCTGAATCCAGCATTAGACCTAGTGTGTACCCGAATCAAGCATTAGACGTTGTGTGTACCTGAATCAAGCATTAGACGTTGTGTGTACCTGAATCGAGCATTAGACGTAGTGTGTACCATAATCAAGCATTAGACGTTGTGTGTACCTGAATCAAGCATTAGACGTTGTGTTTACCTGAATCAAGCATTAGACGTAGTGTGTACCGGAATCGAGCATTAGACGTTGTGTGTACCAGAATCAAGCATTATACGTTGTGTGTACCCGAATCAAGCATTAGACGTTGTGTGTACCTGAATCAAGCATTATACGTTGTGTGTACCAGAATCAAGCATTAGACGTTGTGTGTACCTGAATCAAGCATTAGACGTTGTGTGTACCTGAATCAAGCTTTAGACGTTGTGTGTACCAGAATCAAGCTTTAGACGTTGTGTGTACCTGAATCAAGCATTAGAAGTTGTGTGTACCAGAATCAAGCATTAGACGTTGTCTGTACCTGAATCAAGCATTAGACGTTGTGTGTACCAGAATCAAGCATTAGACGTTGTCTGTACCTGAATCAAGCATTATACGTTGTGTGTACCAGAATCAAGCATTAGACGTTGTGTTTAACTGAATCAAGCATTAGACGTTGTGTGTACCTGAATCAAGCATTAGACGTTGTGTGCACCAGAATCAAGCATTAGACGTTGTGTGTACCTGAATCAAGCATTACACGTTGTGTGTACCAGAATCAAGCATTAGACGTTGTGTGTACCTGAATCAAGCATTATACGTTGTGTGTACCTGAATCGAGCATTAGACGTTGTGTTTACCTGAATAAAGCATTAGACGTTGTGTGTACCTGAATCGAGCATTTGACGTTGTGTGTACCTGAATCGAGCATTAGACGTTGTGTGTACCTGAATCAAGCATTAGACGTTGTGTGTACCAGAATCAAGCATTAGACGTTGTGTGTACTAGAATCAAGCATTAGACGTTGTGTGTACCTGAATGAAGCATTAGACGTTGTGTGTACCTGAATCAAACATTAGATGGTGTGTGTACCAGAATCGAGCATTAGACGTTGTGTGTACCTGAATCGAGCATTATACGTTGTGTGTACCTGAATCAAGCATTAGACGTTGTGTGTACCTGCATCAAGCATTAGACGTTGTGTTTACCTGAGTCAAGCATTAGACGTATTGTGTACCTGAATCGAGCATTAGACGTTGTGTGTACCCGAATCAAGCATTATAAGTTGTGTGTACCTGAATCAAGCATTATACGTTGTGTGTACCAGAATCAAGCATTAGACGTTGTATGTACCTGAATCAAGCATTAGACGTTGTGTTTACCTAAATCGAGCATTAGACGTTGTCTGTACTAGAATCGAGCACTAAACGTTGTGCTTACCTGAATCAAGCATTAGACGTTGTCTGTACCTGAATCGAGCATTAGACGTTGTGTGTACCCGAATCAAGCATTAGACGTTGTGTATACCTGAATCAATCATTATACGTTGTGTGTACCAGAATCAAGCATTAGACGTTGTGTGTACCCGAATCAAGCATTAGACGTTGTGTGTACCTAAATCAAGCATTAGATGTTGTGTGTACCAGAATCGAGCATTAGACGTTGTGTGTACCTGAATCAAGCATAAACGTTGTGTGTACCTGAATCGAGCATTAGACGTTGTGTTTACCTGAATCAAGCATTATACGTAGTGTGTACATGAATCGAGCATTAGACGCTGTGTGTACCTGAATCAAGCATTAGACGTTGTGTGTACCAGAATCAAGCATTAGACGTTGTGTGTACCAGAATCAAGCATTAGACGTTGTGTGTACCAGCATCAAGCATTAGACGTTGTGTGTACCTGAATGAAGCATTAGACGTTGTGTGTACCTGAATGAAGCATTAGACGTTGTGTGTACCAGAATGAAGCATTAGACGTTGTGTGTACCTGAATCAAGCATTAGACGTTGTGTTTACCTATATCAAGCATTAGACGTTGTGTTTACCTGAATCAAGCATTAGACGTTGTGTGTACCAGAATCAAGCATTAGACGTTGTGTGTACTAGAATCAAGCATTAGACGTTGTGTGTACCTGAATGAAGCATTAGACGTTGTGTGTAAATGAATCAAGCATTAGACGTTGTGTGTACCTGAATCAAGCATTAGACGTTGTGTGTACCTGAATCAAGCATTAGACGTTGTGTGTACCTGAATCAAGCATTAGACGTTGTGTGTAAATGAATCAAGCATTAGACGTTGTGTGTACCTGAATCAAGCATTAGACGTTGTGTGTACCTGAATCGACCATTAGACGTTGTGTGTACCTGAATGAAGCATTAGACGTTGTCTGTACCTGAATCAAGCGTTATACGTTGTGTACCAGAATCAAGCATTAGACGTTGTGTGTACCTGCATCAAGCATTAGACATTGTGTGTACCTGAATCGAGCATTAGACGTAGTGTGTACCAGAATCAAGCATTAGACGTTGTGTGTACCTGAATCAAGCATTATACGTTGTTTGTACCAGAATCAAGCATTAGACGTTGTGTGTACCTGAATCAAGCATTAGACGTTGTGTTTACCTTAATCAAGCATTAGACGTAGTGTGTACCTGAATCAAGCATTAGACGTTGTCTGTACCTGAATCAAGCATTAGACGTTGTGTGTACCAGAATCAAGCATTAGAGGTTGTCTGTACCTGAATCAAGCATTATACGTTGTGTGTACCAGAATCAAGCATTAGACGTTGTGTTTAACTGAATCAAGCATTAGACGTTGTGTGTACCTGAATCAAGCATTATACGTTGTGTGTACCAGAATCAAGCATTAGACGTTCTGTGTACCTGAATCAAACATTAGACGTTGTGTGTACCAGAATCAAGCTTTAGACGTTGTGTGTACCTGAATCAAGCATTAGACGTTGTGTGTACCAGAATCAAGCATTAGACGTTGTCTGTACCTGAATCAAGCATTAGACGTTGTGTGTACCAGAATCAATCATTAGACGTTGTCTGTACCTGAATCAAGCATTATACGTTGTGTGTACCAGAATCAAGCATTAGACGTTGTGTGTAACTGAATCAAGCATTAGACGTTGTGTGTACCTGAATCAAGCATTAGACGTTGTATGCACCAGAATCAAGCATTAGACGTTGTGTGTACCTGAATCAAGCATTAGACGTTGTGTTTACCAGAATCAAGCATTAGACGTTGTGTGTACCTGAATCAAGCATTATACGTTGTGTGTACCTGAATCGAGCATTATACGTTGTGTGTACCTGAATCGAGCATTAGACGTTGTGTTTACCTGAATCAAGCATTAGACGTTGTGTGTACCTGAATCGAGCATTTGACGTTGTGTGTACCAGAATCAAGCATTAGACGTTGTGTGTACCAGAATCAAGCATTAGACGTTGTGTGTACTAGAATCAAGCATTAGACGTTGTGTGTACCTGAATGAAGCATTAGACGTTGTGTGTAAACGAATCAAGCATTAGACGTTGTGTGTACCTGAATCAAGCATTAGACGTTGTGTGTACCTGAATCAAGCATTAGACGTTGTGTGTACCTGAATCAAGCATTAGACGTTGTGTGTAAATGAATCAAGCATTAGACGTTGTGTGTACCTGAATCAAGCATTAGACGTTGTGTGTACCTGAATCGACCATTAGACGTTGTGTGTACCTGAATGAAGCATTAGACGTTGTCTGTACCTGAATCAAGCGTTATACGTTGTGTACCAGAATCAAGCATTAGACGTTGTGTGTACCTGCATCAAGCATTAGACGTTGTGTGTACCTGAATCGAGCATTAGACGTAGTGTGTACCAGAATCGAGCATTAGACGTTGTGTGTACCTGAATCAAGCATTATACGTTGTTTGTACCAGAATCAAGCATTAGACGTTGTGTGTACCTGAATCAAGCATTAGACGTTGTGTTTACCTTAATCAAGCATTAGACGTAGTGTGTACCGGAATCGAGCATTAGACGTTGTGTGTACCAGAATCAAGCATTAGACGTTGTGTGTACCCGAATCAAGCATTAGACGTTTTGTGTACCTGAATCAAGCATTATACGTTGTGTGTACCAGAATCAAGCATTAGACGTGTGTGTACCTGAATCAAGCATTATACGTTGTGTGTACCAGAATCAAGCATTAGACGTTGTGTGTACCTGAATCAAGCATTAGACGTTGTGTGTACCTGAATCAAGCTTTAGACGTTGTTTGTACCAGAATCAAGCTTTAGACGTTGTGTGTACCTGCATCAAGCATTATACGTTGTTTGTACCAGAATCAAGCATTAGACGTTGTGTGTACCTGAATCAAGCATTATACGTTGTGTGTACCTGAATCAAGCATTAGACGTTGTGTGTACCTGAATCAAGCATTAGACGTTATGTTTACCTGAATCAAGCATTAGACGTAGTGTGTACCTGAATCGAGCATTAGACGTTGTGCTTACCTGAATCAAGCATTAGACGTAGTGTGTACATGAATCGAGCATTAGACGTTGTGTGTACCTGAATCAAGCATTAGACGTTGTGTGTACCAGAATCAAGCATTAGACGTAATGTGTACCAGAATCAAGCATTAGACGTTGTGTGTACCAGAATCAAGCATTAGACGTTGTGTGTACCTGAATCAAGCATTAGACGTTGTGTGTACCTGAATCAAGCATTAGACGTTGTGTGTAAATGAATCAAGCATTAGACGTTGTGTGTACCTGAATCAAGCATTAGACGTTGTCTGTAACTGAATCGAGCATTTTACGTTGTGTGTACCTGAATCAAGCATTAGACGTTGTGTGTACCTTAATCAACCGTAATACGTTGTGTACCAGAATCAAGCATTAGACGTTGTGTGTACCTGAATCAAGCATTAGACGTTGTGTGTACCTGAATCGAGCATTAGACGTAGTGTGTACCATAATTAAGCATTAGACGTTGTGTGTACCTGAATCAAGCATTAGACGTTGTGTTTACCTGAATCAAGCATTAGACGTAGTGTGTACCGGAATCGAGCATTAGACGTTGTGTGTACCAGAATCAAGCATTATACGTTGTGTGTACCCGAATCAAGCATTAGACGTTGTGTGTACCTGAATCAAGCATTATACGTTGTGTGTACCAGAATCAAGCATTAGACGTTGTGTGTACCTGAATCAAGCATTAGACGTTGTGTGTACCTGAATCAAGCTTTAGACGTTGTGTGTACCAGAATCAAGCTTTAGACGTTGTGTGTACCTGAATCAAGCATTAGAAGTTGTGTGTACCAGAATCAAGCATTAGACGTTGTCTGTACCTGAATCAAGCATTAGACGTTGTGTGTACCAGAATCAAGCATTAGACGTTGTCTGTACCTGAATCAAGCATTATACGTTGTGTGTACCAGAATCAAGCATTAGACGTTGTGTTTAACTGAATCAAGCATTAGACGTTGTGTGTACCTGAATCAAGCATTAGACGTTGTGTGCACCAGAATCAAGCATTAGACGTTGTGTGTACCTGAATCAAGCATTACACGTTGTGTGTACCAGAATCAAGCATTAGACGTTGTGTGTACCTGAATCAAGCATTATACGTTGTGTGTACCTGAATCGAGCATTAGACGTTGTGTTTACCTGAATCAAGCATTAGACGTTGTGTGTACCTGAATCGAGCATTTGACGTTGTGTGTACCTGAATGAAGCATTAGACGTTGTGTGTACCTGAATCAAACATTAGATGGTGTGTGTACCAGAATCGAGCATTAGACGTTGTGTGTACCTGAATCGAGCATTATGCGTTGTGTGTACCTGAATCAAGCATTAGACGTTGTGTGTACCTGCATCAAGCATTAGACGTTGTGTTTACCTGAGTCAAGCATTAGACGTATTGTGTACCTGAATCGAGCATTAGACGTTGTGTGTACCCGAATCAAGCATTATAAGTTGTGTGTACCTGAATCAAGCATTATACGTTGTGTGTACCAGAATCAAGCATTAGACGTTGTATGTACCTGAATCAAGCATTAGACGTTGTGTTTACCTAAATCGAGCATTAGACGTTGTCTGTACTAGAATCGAGCACTAAACGTTGTGTTTACCTGAATCAAGCATTATACGTTGTCTGTACCTGAATCGAGCATTAGACGTTGTGTGTACCCGAATCAAGCATTAGACGTTGTGTATACCTGAATCAATCATTATACGTTGTGTGTACCAGAATCAAGCATTAGACGTTGTGTGTACCCGAATCAAGCATTAGACGTTGTGTGTACCTAAATCAAGCATTAGACTTGTGTGTACCAGAATCAAGCATTAGACGTTATGTGTACCTGAATGAAGCATTAGACGTTGCCTGTGCCTGAATCAGGCATTATACGTTGTGAACCAGAATCATGCATTAGACGTTGTGTGTACCTGAATGAAGCATTAGACGTTGTGTGCACCAGAATCAAGCATTAGACGTTGTGTTTACCTGAATCAAGCATTAGACGTAGTGTGTACCGGAATCGAGCATTAGACGTTGTGTGTACCAGAATCAAGCATTATACGTTGTGTGTACCCGAATCAAGCATTAGACGTTGAGTGTACCTGAATCAAGCATTATACGTTGTGTGTACCAGAATCAAGCATTAGACGTTGTGTGTACCTGAATCAAGCATTAGACGTTGTGTGTACCTGAATCAAGCTTTAGACGTTGTGTGTACCAGAATCAAGCTTTAGACGTTGTGTGTACCTGAATCAAGCATTAGAAGTTGTGTGTACCAGAATCAAGCATTAGACGTTGTCTGTACCTGAATCAAGCATTAGACGTTGTGTGTACCAGAATCAAGCATTAGACGTTGTCTGTACCTGAATCAAGCATTATACGTTGTGTGTACCAGAATCAAGCATTAGACGTTGTGTTTAACTGAATCAAGCATTAGACGTTGTGTGTACCTGAATCAAGCATTAGACGTTGTGTTCACCAGAATCAAGCATTAGACGTTGTGTGTACCTGAATCAAGTATTACACGTTGTGTGTACCAGAATCAAGCATTAGACGTTGTGTGTACCTGAATCAAGCATTATACGTTGTGTGTACCTGAATCGAGCATTAGACGTTGTGTTTACCTGAATCAAGCATTAGACGTTGTGTGTTCCTGAATCGAGCATTTGACGTTGTGTGTACCTGAATCGAGCATTAGAGGTTGTGTGTACCAGAATCAAGCATTAGACGTTGTGTGTACCAGAATCAAGCATTAGAAGTTGTGTGTACTAGAATCAAGCATTAGACGTTGTGTGTACCTGAATGAAGCATTAGACGTTGTGTGTACCTGAATCAAACATTAGAAGGTGTGTGTACCAGAATCGAGCATTAGACGTTGTGTGTACCTGAATCGAGCATTATACGTTGTGTGTACCTGAATCAAGCATTAGACGTTGTGTGTACCTGCATCAAGCATTAGACGTTGTGTTTACCTGAGTCAAGCATTAGACGTATTGTGTAACTGAATCGAGCATTAGACGTTGTGTGTACCCGAATCAAGCATTATAAGTTGTGTGTACCTGAATCAAGCATTATACGTTGTGTGTACCAGAATCAAGCATTAGACGTTGTATGTACCTGAATCAAGCATTAGACGTTGTGTTTACCTAAATCGAGCATTAGACGTTGTCTGTACCAGAATCGAGCACTAAACGTTGTGTTTACCTGAATCAAGCATTAGACGTTGTCTGTACCTGAATCGAGCATTAGACGTTGTGTGTACCCGAATCAAGCATTAGACGTTGTGTATACCTGAATCAATCATTATACGTTGTGTGTACCAGAATCAAGCATTAGACGTTGTGTGCACCCGAATCAAGCATTAGACGTTGTGTGTACCTAAATCAAGCATTAGACTTATGTGTACCAGAATCAAGCATTAGACGTTATGTGTACCTGAATGAAGCATTAGATGTTGCCTGTGCCTGAATCAAGCATTATACGTTGTGTACCAGAATCATGCATTAGACGTTGTGTGTACCTGAATGAAGCATTAGACGTTGTGTGCACCAGAATCAAGCATTAGACGTTGTGTGTACCTGCATCAAGCATTAGATGTTGTGTGTACCAGAATCGAGCATTAGACGTTGTGTGTACCTGAATCAAGCATAAACGTTGTGTGTACCTGAATCGAGCATTAGACGTTGTGTTTACCTGAATCAAGCATTAGACGTAGTGTGTACATGAATCGAGCATTAGACGCTGTGTGTACCTGAATCAAGCATTAGACGTTGTGTGTACCAGAATCAAGCATTAGACGTTGTGTGTACCAGAATCAAGCATTAGACGTTGTGTGTACCAGCATCAAGCATTAGACGTTGTGTGTACCTGAATGAAGCATTAGACGTTGTGTGTACCTGAATGAAGCATTAGACGTTGTGTGTACCAGAATGAAGCATTAGACGTTGTGTGTACCTGAATCAAGCATTAGACGTTGTGTTTACCTATATCAAGCATTAGACGTTGTGTTTACCTGAATCAAGCATTAGACGTTGTGTGTACCAGAATCAAGCATTATACGTTGTGTGTACCAGAATCAAGCATTAGACGTTGAGTGTACCTGAATCAAGCATTAGACGCTGTGTTTACCTGAATCAAGCATTAGACGTAGTGTGTACCCGAATCAAGCATTAGACGTTGTGTGTACCTGAATCCAGCATTAGACCTAGTGTGTACCCGAATCAAGCATTAGACGTTGTGTGTACCTGAATCAAGCATTAGACGTTGTGTGTACCTGAATCGAGCATTAGACGTAGTGTGTACCATAATCAAGCATTAGACGTTGTGTGTACCTGAATCAAGCATTAGACGTTGTGTTTACCTGAATCAAGCATTAGACGTAGTGTGTACCGGAATCGAGCATTAGACGTTGTGTGTACCAGAATCAAGCATTATACGTTGTGTGTACCCGAATCAAGCATTAGACGTTGTGTGTACCTGAATCAAGCATTATACGTTGTGTGTACCAGAATCAAGCATTAGACGTTGTGTGTACCTGAATCAAGCATTAGACGTTGTGTGTACCTGAATCAAGCTTTAGACGTTGTGTGTACCAGAATCAAGCTTTAGACGTTGTGTGTACCTGAATCAAGCATTAGAAGTTGTGTGTACCAGAATCAAGCATTAGACGTTGTCTGTACCTGAATCAAGCATTAGACGTTGTGTGTACCAGAATCAAGCATTAGACGTTGTCTGTACCTGAATCAAGCATTATACGTTGTGTGTACCAGAATCAAGCATTAGACGTTGTGTTTAACTGAATCAAGCATTAGACGTTGTGTGTACCTGAATCAAGCATTAGACGTTGTGTGCACCAGAATCAAGCATTAGACGTTGTGTGTACCTGAATCAAGCATTACACGTTGTGTGTACCAGAATCAAGCATTAGACGTTGTGTGTACCTGAATCAAGCATTATACGTTGTGTGTACCTGAATCGAGCATTAGACGTTGTGTTTACCTGAATAAAGCATTAGACGTTGTGTGTACCTGAATCGAGCATTTGACGTTGTGTGTACCTGAATCGAGCATTAGACGTTGTGTGTACCTGAATCAAGCATTAGACGTTGTGTGTACCAGAATCAAGCATTAGACGTTGTGTGTACTAGAATCAAGCATTAGACGTTGTGTGTACCTGAATGAAGCATTAGACGTTGTGTGTACCTGAATCAAACATTAGATGGTGTGTGTACCAGAATCGAGCATTAGACGTTGTGTGTACCTGAATCGAGCATTATACGTTGTGTGTACCTGAATCAAGCATTAGACGTTGTGTGTACCTGCATCAAGCATTAGACGTTGTGTTTACCTGAGTCAAGCATTAGACGTATTGTGTACCTGAATCGAGCATTAGACGTTGTGTGTACCCGAATCAAGCATTATAAGTTGTGTGTACCTGAATCAAGCATTAGACGTTGTGTGTACCAGAATCAAGCATTAGACGTTGTATGTACCTGAATCAAGCATTAGACGTTGTGTTTACCTAAATCGAGCATTAGACGTTGTCTGTACTAGAATCGAGCACTAAACGTTGTGCTTACCTGAATCAAGCATTAGACGTTGTCTGTACCTGAATCGAGCATTAGACGTTGTGTGTACCCGAATCAAGCATTAGACGTTGTGTATACCTGAATCAATCATTATACGTTGTGTGTACCAGAATCAAGCATTAGACGTTGTGTGTACCCGAATCAAGCATTAGACGTTGTGTGTACCTAAATCAAGCATTAGATGTTGTGTGTACCAGAATCGAGCATTAGACGTTGTGTGTACCTGAATCAAGCATAAACGTTGTGTGTACCTGAATCGAGCATTAGACGTTGTGTTTACCTGAATCAAGCATTAGACGTAGTGTGTACATGAATCGAGCATTAGACGCTGTGTGTACCTGAATCAAGCATTAGACGTTGTGTGTACCAGAATCAAGCATTAGACGTTGTGTGTACCAGAATCAAGCATTAGACGTTGTGTGTACCAGCATCAAGCATTAGACGTTGTGTGTACCTGAATGAAGCATTAGACGTTGTGTGTACCTGAATGAAGCATTAGACGTTGTGTGTACCAGAATGAAGCATTAGACGTTGTGTGTACCTGAATCAAACATTAGACGTTGTGTTTACCTATATCAAGCATTAGACGTTGTGTTTACCTGAATCAAGCATTAGACGTTGTGTGTACCAGAATCAAGCATTATACGTTGTGTGTACCAGAATCAAGCATTAGACGTTGAGTGTACCTGAATCAAGCATTAGACGCTGTGTTTACCTGAATCAAGCATTAGACGTAGTGTGTACCTGAATCCAGCATTAGACCTAGTGTGTACCCGAATCAAGCATTAGACGTTGTGTGTACCTGAATCAAGCATTAGACGTTGTGTGTACCTGAATCAAGCATTAGAAGTTGTGTGTACCAGAATCAAGCATTAGACGTTGTCTGTACCTGAATCAAGCATTAGACGTTGTGTGTAATGCTTGATTCAGGTAAACAGAACGTCTAATGCTTGATTCTGGTACACACAACGTCTAATGCTTGATTCAGGTACACACAACGTCTAATGCTTGATTCTGGTACAGACAACGTCTAATGCTCGATTTAGGTAAACACAACGTCTAATGCTTGATTCAGGTACACACAACGTCTAATGCTTGATTCCGGTACACACAACGTATAATGCTTGATTCAGGTACACACAACGTCTAATGCTTGATTCCGGTACACACAACGTCTAATGCTTGATTCAAGTAAACACAACGTCTAATGCTTGATTCTGGTACATATAACGTCTAATGCTTGATTCTGGTACACACAACGTCTAATGCTTGATTCAGATACACACAACGTCTAATGCTCGATTCAGGTACACATTACGTCTAATGCTTGATTCAGGTAAACACAACGTCTAATGCTTGATTCTGGTACACACAACGTCTAATGCTTGATTCTGGTACACACAACGTCTAATGCTCGATTCAGGTACACACAACGTCTAATGCTTGATTCTGGTACACACAACGTCTAATGCTCGATTCAGGTACACACAACGTCTAATGATCGATTCAGGTACACACAACGTCTGATGCTTGATTCTGGTACACACAACGTCTAATGCTTGATTCAAGTAAACATAACGTCTAATGCTTGATTCTGGTACATATAACGTTTATGGCTTGATTCTGGTACACACAACGTCTAATGCTTGATTCAGGTACACACAACGTCTAATGCTTGATTCTGGTACAGACAACGTCTAATGCTCGATTCAGGTACACACTACGTCTAATGCTTGATTCAGGTACATACAACGTCTAATGCTTGATTCAGGTACACACAACGTATAATGCTTGATTCTGGTACACACAACGTCTAATGCTTGATTCAGGTACACACAACGTCTAATGCTTGATTCAGGTACACACAACGTCTAATGCTTGATTCAGGTACACACAACGTCTAGTGATTGATTCAGGTAAACACAACGTCTAATGCTTGATTCTGGTACACACAACGTATAATGCTTGATTCAGGTACACACGACGTCTAATGCTTCATTCAGGTACACACAACGTCTAATGCTTGATTCTGGTACACACAACGTATAATGCTTGATTCAGGCACAGACAACGTCTAATGCTTCATTCAGGTACACACAACGTCTAATGCTCAATTCAGGTACACACAACGTCTAATGCTTAATTCGGGTACACACAACGTCTAATGCTTGATTCAGGTACACGCAACGTCTAATGCTTGATTCTGGTACACACAACGTCTAATGCTTGATTCTGGTACACACAACGTCTAATGCTTGATTTTGGTACACACAACGTCTAATGCTTGATTCAGGTACACACAACGTCTAATGCTTGATTCAGGTACACACAACGTCTAATGCTAGATTCTGATACACACAACGTCTATTGCTTGATTCAGGTACACACAACGTCTAATGCTTGATTCTGGTACACACAACGTCTAATGCTGGATTCTGGTACACACAAGTCTAATGCTCGATTCAGGTACACACTACGTCTAATGCTTGATTCAGGTAAACACAACGTCTAATGATTGATTCTGGTACACACAATGTCTAATGCTTGATTCTGGTACACACAACCTATAATGCTGGATTCAGGTACACACAATGTCTAATGCTTGATTCTGGTACACACAACGTATAATGCTGGATTCAGGTACACACAACGTCTAATGCTTGATTCGGGTACACACTACGTCTAATGCTTGATTCAGGTAAACACAGCGTCTAATGCTTGATTCAGGTACACTCAACGTCTAATGTTTGATTCTGGTACACACAACGTATAATGCTTGATTCAGGTACACACAACGTATAATGCTTGATTCAGGTACACACAACGTCTAATGCTTGATTCTGGTACACACAACGTCTAATGCTTCATTCAGGTACACACAACGTATAATGCTTCATTCAGGTACACACAACGTCTAATGCTTGATGCTGGTACACACAACGTCTAATGCTTGATTCTGGTACACACAACGTCTAATGCTTGATTCCGGTACACACAACGTCTAATGCTTGATTCAGGTACACACAACGTCTAATGCTCGATTCATGTACACACTACGTCTAATGCTTGATTCAGGTAAACACAACGTCTAATGCTCGATTCAGGTACACACAACGTTTATGCTTGATTCAGGTACACACAACGTCTAATGCTTGATGCAGGTACACACAACGTCCAATGCTTGATTCTGGTGCACACAACGTCTAATGCTTCATTCAGGTACACACAACGTCTCATGCATGATTCTGGTACACAACGTATAATGCTTGATTCAGGCACAGGCAACGTCTAATGCTTCATTCAGGTACACATAAAGTCTAATGCATGATTCTGGTACAAACAACGTATAATGCTTGATTCAGGCACAGACAACGTCTAATGTTTCATTCAGGTACACAAAATGTCTAATGCTCGATTCAGGTACACCCAACGTCTAATGCTTAATTCAGGTACACACAACGTCTAATGCTTGATTCAGGTACACACAACGGCTAATGCTTGATTCAGGTACACACTACGTCTAATGCTTGATTCAGGTACACACAACGTCTAATGCTTGATTCAGGTACACACAACGTCTAATGCTTGATTCAGGTACACACAACGTCTAATGCTTGATTCTGGTACACACAACGTTTAATGCTTGATTCTGGGACACACAACGTCTAATGCTCGTTTCAGGTACACACTACGTCTAATGCTTGATTCAGGTACACACAACGTCTAATGCTTGATTCAGGTACAAACAACGTCTAATGCTTGATTCAGGTACACACAACGTTTAATGCTTGATTCAGGTACACACAACGTCTAATGCTTGATTCAGGTAAACACAACGTCTAATGCTTGATTCTGGTACACACAGCGTCTAATGCTTGATTCAAGTAAACACAACGTCTAATGCTTGATTCAAGTAAACACAACGTCTAATGCTTGATTCTGGTACACACAACGTCTAGTGCTTGATTCAGGTACACACAACGTCTAATGCTTGATTCTGGTACACACAACGTATAATGCTTGATTCAGGCACAGACAACGTCTAATGCTTCATTCAGGTACACACAACTTCTAATGCTCGATTCAGGTACACACAACGTCTAATGCTTAATTCAATTACACACAACGTCTAATGTTTGATTCAGGTACACACAACGTCTAATGCTTGATTCAGGTACACATAACGTCTAATGCTTGATTCAGGTACACACAACATCTAATGCTTGATTCAGTTAAACAGAACGTCTAATACTTGATGCTGGTACACACAACGTCTAATGCTTGATTCTGGTACACACAACGTCTAATGCTTGATTCTGGTACAGACAACGTCTAATGCTCGATTTAGGTAAACACAACGTCTAATGCTTGATTCAGGTACACACAACGTATAATGCTTGATTCAGGTACACACAACGTCTAATGCTTGATTCTGGTACACACAACGTATAATGCTTGATTCAGGTACACACAACGTCTAATGCTTGATTCAGGTAAACACAACTTCTAATGCTTGATTCTGGTACACACAACGTCTAATGCTTGATTCTGGTACACACAACGTATAATGCTTGATTCAGGTAAACACAACGTCTAATGCTTGATTCAGGTACACACAACGTCTAATGCTTGATTCAAGTAAACACAACGTCTAATGCTTGATTCTGGTACACATAACGTCTAATGCTTGATTCTGGTACACAAAACGTCTAATGCTTGATTCAGGTACACACAACGTCTAATGCTTGATTCTGGTAAACACAACGTATAATGCTTGTTTCAGGCACAGACAACGTCTAATGCTTCATTCAGGTACACACAACGTCTAATGCTCGATTCAGGTACACACAACGTATAGTGCTTAATTCAGGTACACACAACGTCTAATGCTTGATTCAGGTACACACAACGTCTAATGCTTGATTCAGGTAAACAGAACGTCTAATGCTTGATTCTGGTACACACAACGTCTAATGCTTGATTCTGGTACACACAACGTCTAATGCTTGATTCTGGTACAGACAACGTCTAATGCTCGATTTAGGTAAACACAACGTCTAATGCTTGATTCAGGTACACACAACGTCTAATGCTTGATTCTGGTACACACAACGTATAATGCTTGATTCAGGTACACACAACGTCTAATGCTTGATTCCGGTACACACAACGTCTAATGCTTGATTCAAGTAAACACAACGTCTAATGCTTGATTCTGGTACATATAACGTCTAATGCTTGATTCTGGTACACACAACGTCTAATGCTTGATTCAGGTACACAAAACGTCTAATGCTCGATTCAGGTACACACTACGTCTAATGCTTGATTCAGGTAAACACAACGTCTAATGCTTGATTCTGGTACACACAACGTCTAATGCTCGATTCTGGTACACACAACGTCTAATGCTCGATTAAGGTACACACAACGTCTAATGCTTGATTCTGGTACACACAACGTCTAATGCTCGATTCAGGTACACACAACGTCTAATGCTCGATTCAGGTACACATAACGTCTGATGCTTGATTCTGGTACACACAACGTATAATGCTCGATTCAGGTAAACACAACTTCTAATGCTTGATTCAGGTAAACACAACGTCTAATGCTTGATTCAGGTACACACAACGTCTAATGCTTGATTCAAGTAAACATAACGTATAATGCTTGATTCTGGTACATATAACGTCTATTGTTTGATTCTGGTACACACAACGCCTAATGCTTGATTCAGGTACACACAACGTCTAATGCTTGATTCTGGTACAGACAACGTCTAATGCTCGATTCAGGTACACACTACGTCTAATGCTTGATTCAGGTACATACAACGTCTAATGCTTGATTCAGGTACACACAGCGTCTAATGCTTGATTCTGGTACACACACGTCTAATGCTTGATTCAGGTACACACAACGTCTAATGCTTGATTCAGGTACACACAACGTCTAATGCTTGATTCAGGTACACACAACGTCTAATGCTTGATTCAGGTAAACACAACGTCTAATGCTTGATTCTGGTACACACAACGTATAATGCTTGATTCAGGTACACACGACGTCTAATGCTTCATTCAGGTACACACAACGTCTAATGCTTGATTCTGGTACACACAACGTATAATGCTTGATTCAGGCACAGACAACGTCTAATACTTCATTCAGGTACACATAACGTCTAATGCTCAATTCAGGTACACACAACGTCTAATGCTTAATTCGGGTACACACAACGTCTAATGCTTGATTCAGGTACACGCAACGTCTAATGCTTGATTCTGGTACACACAACGTCTAATGCTTGTTTCTGGTACACACACCGTCTAATGCTTGATTTTGGTACACACAACGTCTAATGCTTGATTCAGGTACACACAACGTCTAATGCTTGATTCAGGTACACACAACGTCTAATGCTTGATTCTGATACACACAACGTCTAATGCTTGATTCTGGTACACACAACGTCTAATGCTTGATTCTGGTACTCACAACGTCTAATGCTTGTTTCTGGTACACACAACGTCTAATGCTCGATTCAGGTACACACTACGTCTAATGCTTGATTCAGGTAAACACAACGTCTAATGCTTGATTCTGGTACACACAATGTCTAATGCTTGATTCTGGTACACACAACGTATAATGCTGGATTCAGGTACACACAATGTCTAATGCTTGATTCTGGTACACATAACGTATAATGCTGGATTCAGGTACACACAACGTCTAATGCTTGATTCGGGTACACACTACGTCTAATGCTTGATTCAGGTAAACACAGCGTCTAATGCTTGATTCAGGTACACTCAACGTCTAATGCTTGATTCTGGTACACACAACGTATAATGCTTGATTCAGGTACACACAACGTATAATGCTTGATTCAGGTACACACAACGTCTAATGCTTGATTCGGGTACACACAACGTCTAATGCTTGATTCAGGTACACACTACGTCTAATGCTTGATTCTGGTACACACAACGTCTAATGCTTGATTCTGGTACACACAACGTCTAATGCTTGATTCTGGTACACACAACGTCTAATGCTTGATTCTGGTACACACAACGTCTAATGCTTGATTCTGGTACACACAACGTATAATGCTCGATTCAGGTACACACTACGTCTAATGCCTGATTCAGGTAAACACAACGTCTAATGCTTGATTCTGGTACACACAATGTCTAATGCTTAATTCTGGTACACACAACGTATAATGCTGGATTCAGGTACACACAATGTCTAATGCTTGATTCTGGTACACACAACGTATAATGCTTGATTCAGGTACACACAACGTCTAATGCTTGATTCAGGTACACACAACGTCTAATGCTTGATTCTGGTACACACAATGTTTAATGCTTGATTCTGGGACACACAACGTCTAATGCTCGTTTCAGGTACACACTACGTCTAATGCTTGATTCTGGTACACACAACGTCTAATGCTTGATTCAGGTACAAACAACGTCTAATGCTTGATTCAGGTACACACAACGTTTAATGCTTGATTCAGGTACACACAACGTCTAATGCTTGATTCAGGTAAACACAACGTATAATGCTTGATTCAGGTACACACAGCGTCTAATGCTTGATTCAAGTAAACACAACGTCTAATGCTTGATTCAAGTAAACACAACGTCTAATGCTTGATTCTGGTACACACAACGTCTAGTGCTTGATTCAGGTACACACAACGTCTAATGCTTGATTCTGGTACACACAACGTATAATGCTTGATTCAGGCACAGACAACGTCTAATGCTTCATTCAGGTACACACAACTTCTAATGCTCGATTCAGGTACACACAACGTCTAATGCTTAATTCAATTACACACAACGTCTAATGCTTGATTCAGGTACACACAACGTCTAATGCATTAGACGTTGTCTGTACCTGAATCAAGCATTATACGTTGTGTGTACCAGAATCAAGCATTAGACGTTGTGTTTAACTGAATCAAGCATTAGACGTTGTGTGTACCTGAATCAAGCATTAGACGTTGTGTGCACCAGAATCAAGCATTAGACGTTGTGTGTACCTGAATCAAGCATTACACGTTGTGTGTACCAGAATCAAGCATTAGACGTTGTGTGTACCTGAATCAAGCATTATACGTTGTGTGTACCTGAATCGAGCATTAGACGTTGTGTTTACCTGAATCAAGCATTAGACGTTGTGTGTACCTGAATCGAGCATTTGACGTTGTGTGTACCTGAATGAAGCATTAGACGTTGTGTGTACCTGAATCAAACATTAGATGGTGTGTGTACCAGAATCGAGCATTAGACGTTGTGTGTACCTGAATCGAGCATTATACGTTGTGTGTACCTGAATCAAGCATTAGACATTGTGTGTACCTGCATCAAGCATTAGACGTTGTGTTTACCTGAGTCAAGCATTAGACGTATTGTGTACCTGAATCGAGCATTAGACGTTGTGTGTACCCGAATCAAGCATTATAAGTTGTGTGTACCTGAATCAAGCATTATACGTTGTGTGTACCAGAATCAAGCATTAGACGTTGTATGTACCTGAATCAAGCATTAGACGTTGTGTTTACCTAAATCGAGCAATAGACGTTGTCTGTACTAGAATCGAGCACTAAACGTTGTGTTTACCTGAATCAAGCATTATACGTTGTCTGTACCTGAATCGAGCATTAGACGTTGTGTGTACCCGAATCAAGCATTAGACGTTGTGTATACCTGAATCAATCATTATACGTTGTGTGTACCAGAATCAAGCATTAGACGTTGTGTGTACCCGAATCAAGCATTAGACGTTGTGTGTACCTAAATCAAGCATTAGACTTGTGTGTACCAGAATCAAGCATTAGACGTTATGTGTACCTGAATGAAGCATTAGACGTTGCCTGTGCCTGAATCAGGCATTATACGTTGTGAACCAGAATCATGCATTAGACGTTGTGTGTACCTGAATGAAGCATTAGACGTTGTGTGCACCAGAATCAAGCATTAGACGTTGTGTTTACCTGAATCAAGCATTAGACGTAGTGTGTACCGGAATCGAGCATTAGACGTTGTGTGTACCAGAATCAAGCATTATACGTTGTGTGTACCCGAATCAAGCATTAGACGTTGAGTGTACCTGAATCAAGCATTATACGTTGTGTGTACCAGAATCAAGCATTAGACGTTGTGTGTACCTGAATCAAGCATTAGACGTTGTGTGTACCTGAATCAAGCTTTAGACGTTGTGTGTACCAGAATCAAGCTTTAGACGTTGTGTGTACCTGAATCAAGCATTAGAAGTTGTGTGTACCAGAATCAAGCATTAGACGTTGTCTGTACCTGAATCAAGCATTAGACGTTGTGTGTACCAGAATCAAGCATTAGACGTTGTCTGTACCTGAATCAAGCATTATACGTTGTGTGTACCAGAATCAAGCATTAGACGTTGTGTTTAACTGAATCAAGCATTAGACGTTGTGTGTACCTGAATCAAGCATTAGACGTTGTGTTCACCAGAATCAAGCATTAGACGTTGTGTGTACCTGAATCAAGTATTACACGTTGTGTGTACCAGAATCAAGCATTAGACGTTGTGTGTACCTGAATGAAGCATTATACGTTGTGTGTACCTGAATCGAGCATTAGACGTTGTGTTTACCTGAATCAAGCATTAGACGTTGTGTGTTCCTGAATCGAGCATTTGACGTTGTGTGTACCTGAATCGAGCATTAGAGGTTGTGTGTACCAGAATCAAGCATTAGACGTTGTGTGTACCAGAATCAAGCATTAGAAGTTGTGTGTACTAGAATCAAGCATTAGACGTTGTGTGTACCTGAATGAAGCATTAGACGTTGTGTGTACCTGAATCAAACATTAGAAGGTGTGTGTACCAGAATCGAGCATTAGACGTTGTGTGTACCTGAATCGAGCATTATACGTTGTGTGTACCTGAATCAAGCATTAGACGTTGTGTGTACCTGCATCAAGCATTAGACGTTGTGTTTACCTGAGTCAAGCATTAGACGTATTGTGTAACTGAATCGAGCATTAGACGTTGTGTGTACCCGAATCAAGCATTATAAGTTGTGTGTACCTGAATCAAGCATTATACGTTGTGTGTACCAGAATCAAGCATTAGACGTTGTATGTACCTGAATCAAGCATTAGACGTTGTGTTTACCTAAATCGAGCATTAGACGTTGTCTGTACCAGAATCGAGCACTAAACGTTGTGTTTACCTGAATCAAGCATTAGACGTTGTCTGTACCTGAATCGAGCATTAGACGTTGTGTGTACCCGAATCAAGCATTAGACGTTGTGTATACCTGAATCAATCATTATACGTTGTGTGTACCAGAATCAAGCATTAGACGTTGTGTGCACCCGAATCAAGCATTAGACGTTGTGTGTACCTAAATCAAGCATTAGACTTGTGTGTACCAGAATCAAGCATTAGACGTTATGTGTACCTGAATGAAGCATTAGATGTTGCCTGTGCCTGAATCAAGCATTATACGTTGTGTACCAGAATCATGCATTAGACGTTGTGTGTACCTGAATGAAGCATTAGACGTTGTGTGCACCAGAATCAAGCATTAGACGTTGTGTGTACCTGCATCAAGCATTAGATGTTGTGTGTACCAGAATCGAGCATTAGACGTTGTGTGTACCTGAATCAAGCATAAACGTTGTGTGTACCTGAATCGAGCATTAGACGTTGTGTTTACCTGAATCAAGCATTAGACGTAGTGTGTACATGAATCGAGCATTAGACGCTGTGTGTACCTGAATCAAGCATTAGACGTTGTGTGTACCAGAATCAAGCATTAGACGTTGTGTGTACCAGAATCAAGCATTAGACGTTGTGTGTACCAGAATCAAGCATTAGACGTTGTGTGTACCAGCATCAAGCATTAGACGTTGTGTGTACCTGAATGAAGCATTAGACGTTGTGTGTACCTGAATGAAGCATTAGACGTTGTGTGTACCAGAATGAAGCATTAGACGTTGTGTGTACCTGAATCAAGCATTAGACGTTGTGTTTACCTATATCAAGCATTAGACGTTGTGTTTACCTGAATCAAGCATTAGACGTTGTGTGTACCAGAATCAAGCATTATACGTTGTGTGTACCAGAATCAAGCATTAGACGTTGAGTGTACCTGAATCAAGCATTAGACGCTGTGTTTACCTGAATCAAGCATTAGACGTAGTGTGTACCCGAATCAAGCATTAGACGTTGTGTGTACCTGAATCCAGCATTAGACCTAGTGTGTACCCGAATCAAGCATTAGACGTTGTGTGTACCTGAATCAAGCATTAGACGTTGTGTGTACCTGAATCGAGCATTAGACGTAGTGTGTACCATAATCAAGCATTAGACGTTGTGTGTACCTGAATCAAGCATTAGACGTTGTGTTTACCTGAATCAAGCATTAGACGTAGTGTGTACCGGAATCGAGCATTAGACGTTGTGTGTACCAGAATCAAGCATTATACGTTGTGTGTACCCGAATCAAGCATTAGACGTTGTGTGTACCTGAATCAAGCATTATACGTTGTGTGTACCAGAATCAAGCATTAGACGTTGTGTGTACCTGAATCAAGCATTAGACGTTGTGTGTACCTGAATCAAGCTTTAGACGTTGTGTGTACCAGAATCAAGCTTTAGACGTTGTGTGTACCTGAATCAAGCATTAGAAGTTGTGTGTACCAGAATCAAGCATTAGACGTTGTCTGTACCTGAATCAAGCATTAGACGTTGTGTGTACCAGAATCAAGCATTAGACGTTGTCTGTACCTGAATCAAGCATTATACGTTGTGTGTACCAGAATCAAGCATTAGACGTTGTGTTTAACTGAATCAAGCATTAGACGTTGTGTGTACCTGAATCAAGCATTAGACGTTGTGTGCACCAGAATCAAGCATTAGACGTTGTGTGTACCTGAATCAAGCATTACACGTTGTGTGTACCAGAATCAAGCATTAGACGTTGTGTGTACCTGAATCAAGCATTATACGTTGTGTGTACCTGAATCGAGCATTAGACGTTGTGTTTACCTGAATAAAGCATTAGACGTTGTGTGTACCTGAATCGAGCATTTGACGTTGTGTGTACCTGAATCGAGCATTAGACGTTGTGTGTACCTGAATCAAGCATTAGACGTTGTGTGTACCAGAATCAAGCATTAGACGTTGTGTGTACTAGAATCAAGCATTAGACGTTGTGTGTACCTGAATGAAGCATTAGACGTTGTGTGTACCTGAATCAAACATTAGATGGTGTGTGTACCAGAATCGAGCATTAGACGTTGTGTGTACCTGAATCGAGCATTATACGTTGTGTGTACCTGAATCAAGCATTAGACGTTGTGTGTACCTGCATCAAGCATTAGACGTTGTGTTTACCTGAGTCAAGCATTAGACGTATTGTGTACCTGAATCGAGCATTAGACGTTGTGTGTACCCGAATCAAGCATTATAAGTTGTGTGTACCTGAATCAAGCATTATACGTTGTGTGTACCAGAATCAAGCATTAGACGTTGTATGTACCTGAATCAAGCATTAGACGTTGTGTTTACCTAAATCGAGCATTAGACGTTGTCTGTACTAGAATCGAGCACTAAACGTTGTGCTTACCTGAATCAAGCATTAGACGTTGTCTGTACCTGAATCGAGCATTAGACGTTGTGTGTACCCGAATCAAGCATTAGACGTTGTGTATACCTGAATCAATCATTATACGTTGTGTGTACCAGAATCAAGCATTAGACGTTGTGTGTACCCGAATCAAGCATTAGACGTTGTGTGTACCTAAATCAAGCATTAGATGTTGTGTGTACCAGAATCGAGCATTAGACGTTGTGTGTACCTGAATCAAGCATAAACGTTGTGTGTACCTGAATCGAGCATTAGACGTTGTGTTTACCTGAATCAAGCATTAGACGTAGTGTGTACATGAATCGAGCATTAGACGCTGTGTGTACCTGAATCAAGCATTAGACGTTGTGTGTACCAGAATCAAGCATTAGACGTTGTGTGTACCAGAATCAAGCATTAGACGTTGTGTGTACCAGCATCAAGCATTAGACGTTGTGTGTACCTGAATGAAGCATTAGACGTTGTGTGTACCTGAATGAAGCATTAGACGTTGTGTGTACCAGAATGAAGCATTAGACGTTGTGTGTACCTGAATCAAGCATTAGACGTTGTGTTTACCTATATCAAGCATTAGACGTTGTGTTTACCTGAATCAAGCATTAGACGTTGTGTGTACCAGAATCAAGCATTATACGTTGTGTGTACCAGAATCAAGCATTAGACGTTGAGTGTACCTGAATCAAGCATTAGACGCTGTGTTTACCTGAATCAAGCATTAGACGTAGTGTGTACCCGAATCAAGCATTAGACGTTGTGTGTACCTGAATCCAGCATTAGACCTAGTGTGTACCCGAATCAAGCATTAGACGTTGTGTGTACCTGAATCAAGCATTAGACGTTGTGTGTACCTGAATCGAGCATTAGACGTAGTGTGTACCATAATCAAGCATTAGACGTTGTGTGTACCTGAATCAAGCATTAGACGTTGTGTTTACCTGAATCAAGCATTAGACGTAGTGTGTACCGGAATCGAGCATTAGACGTTGTGTGTACCAGAATCAAGCATTATACGTTGTGTGTACCCGAATCAAGCATTAGACGTTGTGTGTACCTGAATCAAGCATTATACGTTGTGTGTACCAGAATCAAGCATTAGACGTTGTGTGTACCTGAATCAAGCATTAGACGTTGTGTGTACCTGAATCAAGCTTTAGACGTTGTGTGTACCAGAATCAAGCTTTAGACGTTGTGTGTACCTGAATCAAGCATTAGAAGTTGTGTGTACCAGAATCAAGCATTAGACGTTGTCTGTACCTGAATCAAGCATTAGACGTTGTGTGTACCAGAATCAAGCATTAGACGTTGTCTGTACCTGAATCAAGCATTATACGTTGTGTGTACCAGAATCAAGCATTAGACGTTGTGTTTAACTGAATCAAGCATTAGACGTTGTGTGTACCTGAATCAAGCATTAGACGTTGTGTGCACCAGAATCAAGCATTAGACGTTGTGTGTACCTGAATCAAGCATTACACGTTGTGTGTACCAGAATCAAGCATTAGACGTTGTGTGTACCTGAATCAAGCATTATACGTTGTGTGTACCTGAATCGAGCATTAGACGTTGTGTTTACCTGAATCAAGCATTAGACGTTGTGTGTACCTGAATCGAGCATTTGACGTTGTGTGTACCTGAATCGAGCATTAGACGTTGTGTGTACCTGAATCAAGCATTAGACGTTGTGTGTACCAGAATCAAGCATTAGACGTTGTGTGTACTAGAATCAAGCATTAGACGTTGTGTGTACCTGAATGAAGCATTAGACGTTGTGTGTACCTGAATCAAACATTAGATGGTGTGTGTACCAGAATCGAGCATTAGACGTTGTGTGTACCTGAATCGAGCATTATACGTTGTGTGTACCTGAATCAAGCATTAGACGTTGTGTGTACCTGCATCAAGCATTAGACGTTGTGTTTACCTGAGTCAAGCATTAGACGTATTGTGTACCTGAATCGAGCATTAGACGTTGTGTGTACCCGAATCAAGCATTATAAGTTGTGTGTACCTGAATCAAGCATTATACGTTGTGTGTACCAGAATCAAGCATTAGACGTTGTATGTACCTGAATCAAGCATTAGACGTTGTGTTTACCTAAATCGAGCATTAGACGTTGTCTGTACTAGAATCGAGCACTAAACGTTGTGCTTACCTGAATCAAGCATTAGACGTTGTCTGTACCTGAATCGAGCATTAGACGTTGTGTGTACCCGAATCAAGCATTAGACGTTGTGTATACCTGAATCAATCATTATACGTTGTGTGTACCAGAATCAAGCATTAGACGTTGTGTGTACCCGAATCAAGCATTAGACGTTGTGTGTACCTAAATCAAGCATTAGACTTGTGTGTACCAGAATCAAGCATTAGACGTTATGTGTACCTGAATGAAGCATTAGACGTTGCCTGTGCCTGAATCAAGCATTATACGTTGTGAACCAGAATCATGCATTAGACGTTGTGTGTACCTGAATGAAGCATTAGACGTTGTGTGCACCAGAATCAAGCATTAGACGTTGTGTTTACCTGAATCAAGCATTAGACGTAGTGTGTACCGGAATCGAGCATTAGACGTTGTGTGTACCAGAATCAAGCATTATACGTTGTGTGTACCCGAATCAAGCATTAGACGTTGAGTGTACCTGAATCAAGCATTATACGTTGTGTGTACCAGAATCAAGCATTAGACGTTGTGTGTACCTGAATCAAGCATTAGACGTTGTGTGTACCTGAATCAAGCTTTAGACGTTGTGTGTACCAGAATCAAGCTTTAGACGTTGTGTGTACCTGAATCAAGCATTAGAAGTTGTGTGTACCAGAATCAAGCATTAGACGTTGTCTGTACCTGAATCAAGCATTAGACGTTGTGTGTACCAGAATCAAGCATTAGACGTTGTCTGTACCTGAATCAAGCATTATACGTTGTGTGTACCAGAATCAAGCATTAGACGTTGTGTTTAACTGAATCAAGCATTAGACGTTGTGTGTACCTGAATCAAGCATTAGACGTTGTGTGCACCAGAATCAAGCATTAGACGTTGTGTGTACCTGAATCAAGTATTACACGTTGTGTGTACCAGAATCAAGCATTAGACGTTGTGTGTACCTGAATCAAGCATTATGCGTTGTGTGTACCTGAATCGAGCATTAGACGTTGTGTGTACCAGAATCAAGCATTAGACGTTGTGTGTACCAGAATCAAGCATTAGAAGTTGTGTGTACTAGAATCAAGCATTAGACGTTGTGTGTACCTGAATCAAGCATTAGACGTTGTGTGTACCTGAATCAAACATTATAAGTTGTGTGTACCTGAATCAAGCATTATACGTTGTGTGTACCTGCATCAAGCATTATACGTTGTGTGTACCTGAATCAAGCATTAGACGTTGTGTGTACCTGCATCAAGCATTAGACGTTGTGTTTACCTGAGTCAAGCATTAGACGTATTGTGTAACTGAATCGAGCATTATACGTTGTGTGTACCTGAATCAAGCATTAGACGTTGTGTGTACCTGAATCAAGCATTATACGTTGTGTGTACCAGAATCAAGCATTAGACGTTGTATGTACCTGAATCAAGCATTAGACGTTGTGTTTACCTAAATCGAGCATTAGACGTTGTCTGTACCAGAATCAAGCACTAAACGTTGTGTTTACCTGAATCAAGCATTAGACGTTGTCTGTACCTGAATCGAGCATTAGACGTTGTGTGTACCCGAATCAAGCATTAGACGTTGTGTATACCTGAATCAATCATTATACGTTGTGTGTACCAGAATCAAGCATTATACGTTGTGTGTACCCGAATAAAGCATTAGACGTTGAGTGTACCTGAATCAAGCATTATACGTTGTGTGTACCAGAATCAAGCATTAGACGTTGTGTGTACCTGAATCAAGCATTAGACGTTGTGTGTACCTGAATCAAGCTTTAGACGTTGTGTGTACCAGAATCAAGCTTTAGACGTTGTGTGTACCTGAATCAAGCATTAGAAGTTGTGTGTACCAGAATCAAGCATTAGACGTTGTCTGTACCTGAATCAAGCATTAGACGTTGTGTTTACCAGAATCAAGCATTAGACGTTGTCTGTACCTGAATCAAGCATTATACGTTGTGTGTACCAGAATCAAGCATTAGACGTTGTGTTTAACTGAATCAAGCATTAGACGTTGTGTGTACCTGAATCAAGCATTAGACGTTGTGTGCACCAGAATCAAGCATTAGACGTTGTGTGTACCTGAATCAAGTATTACACGTTGTGTGTACCAGAATCAAGCATTAGACGTTGTGTGTACCTGAATCAAGCATTATACGTTGTGTGTACCTGAATCGAGCATTAGACGTTGTGTTTACCTGAATCAAGCATTAGACGTTGTGTGTACCTGAATCGAGCATTTGACGTTGTGTGTACCTGAATCGAGCATTAGACGTTGTGTGTACCAGAATCAAGCATTAGACGTTGTGTGTACCAGAATCAAGCATTAGAAGTTGTGTGTACTAGAATCAAGCATTAGACGTTGTGTGTACCTGAATGAAGCATTAGACGTTGTGTGTACCTGAATCAAACATTAGAAGGTGTGTGTACCAGAATCGAGCATTAGACGTTGTGTGTACCTGAATCGAGCATTATACGTTGTGTGTACCTGAATCAAGCATTAGACGTTGTGTGTACCTGCATCAAGCATTAGACGTTGTGTTTACCTGAGTCAAGCATTAGACGTATTGTGTAACTGAATCGAGCATTAGACGTTGTGTGTACCCGAATCAAGCATTATAAGTTGTGTGTACCTGAATCAAGCATTATACGTTGTGTGTACCAGAATCAAGCATTAGACGTTGTATGTACCTGAATCAAGCATTAGACGTTGTGTTTACCTAAATCGAGCATTAGACGTTGTCTGTACCAGAATCGAGCACTAAACGTTGTGTTTACCTGAATCAAGCATTAGACGTTGTCTGTACCTGAATCGAGCATTAGACGTTGTGTGTACCCGAATCAAGCATTAGACGTTGTGTATACCTGAATCAATCATTATACGTTGTGTGTACCAGAATCAAGCATTAGACGTTGTGTGTACCCGAATCAAGCATTAGACGTTGTGTGTACCTAAATCAAGCATTAGATGTTGTGTGTACCAGAATCGAGCATTAGACGTTGTGTGTACCTGAATCAAGCATAAACGTTGTGTGTACCTGAATCGAGCATTAGACGTTGTGTTTACCTGAATCAAGCATTAGACGTAGTGTGTACATGAATCGAGCATTAGACGCTGTGTGTACCTGAATCAAGCATTAGACGTTGTGTGTACCAGAATCAAGCATTAGACGTTGTGTGTACCAGAATCAAGCATTAGACGTTGTGTGTACCAGCATCAAGCATTAGACGTTGTGTGTACCTGAATGAAGCATTAGAAGTTGTGTGTACCTGAATGAAGCATTAGACGTTGTGTGTACCAGAATGAAGCATTAGACGTTGTGTGTACCTGAATCAAGCATTAGACGTTGTGTTTACCTATATCAAGCATTAGACGTTGTGTTTACCTGAATCAAGCATTAGACGTTGTGTGTACCAGAATCAAGCATTATACGTTGTGTGTACCTGAATCAAGCATTAGACGTTGAGTGTACCTGAATCAAGCATTAGACGCTGTGTTTACCTGAATCAAGCATTAGACGTAGTGTGTACCCGAATCAAGCATTAGACGTTGTGTGTACCTGAATCCAGCATTAGACCTAGTGTGTACCCGAATCAAGCATTAGACGTTGTGTGTACCTGAATCAAGCATTATACGTTGTGTGTACCAGAATCAAGCATTAGACATTGTGTGTACCTGAATCCAGCATTATACGTTGTGTGTACCAGAATTAAGCATTAGACATTGTGTGTACCAGAATCAAGCATTAGACGTTGTGTTTACCTGAATCAGGCATTAGACGTAGTGTGTACCTGAATCGAGCATTATACGTTGTGTGTACCAGAATCAAGCATTAGACGTTGTGTGTACCAGAATCAAGCATTAGACGTTGTGTGTACCAGAATCAAGCATTAGACGTTGTGTGTACCAGAATCAAGCATTAGACGTTGTGTGTACCAGAATCAAGCATTAGACGTAGTGTGTACCTGAATCAAGCATTAGACGTTGTGTGTACCCGAATCAAGCATTAGACGTTGTGTGTACCTGAATCAAGCATTATACGTTGTGTGTACCTGAATCAAGCATTATACGTTGTGTGTACCAGAATCAAGCATTAGACGTTGAGTGTACCTGAATCAAGCATTAGACGCTGTGTTTACCTGAATCAAGCATTAGACGTAGTGTGTACCCGAATCAAGCATTAGACGTTGTGTGTACCTGAATCCAGCATTATACGTTGTGTGTACCAGAATCAAGCATTAGACATTGTGTGTACCTGAATCCAGCATTATACGTTGTGTGTACCAGAATCAAGCATTAGACATTGTGTGTACCAGAACCAAGCATTAGACGTTGTGTTTACCTGAATCAAGCATTAGACGTAGTGTGTACCTGATTCGAGCATTAGACGTTGTGTGTACCAGAAACAAGCATTAGACGTTGTGAGTACCAGAATCAAGCATTAGACGTTGTGTGTACCAGAATCAAGCATTAGACGTTGTGTGTATCAGACTCAAGCATTAGACGTTGTGTGTACCTGAATCAAGCATTAGACGTTGTGTGTACCTGAATCAAGCATTAGACGTTGTGTGTACCAAAATCAAGCATTAGACGTTGTGTGTACCAGAAACAAGCATTAGACGTTGTGTGTACCAGAATCAAGCATTAGACGTTGCGTGTACCTGAATCAAGCATTAGACGTTGTGTGTACCCGAATTAAGCATTAGACGTTGTTTGTACCTGAATTGAGCATTAGACGTTGTGTGTACCTGAATGAAGCATTAGACGTTGTCTGTGCCTGAATCAAGCATTATACGTTGTGTGTACCAGAATCAAGAATTAGACGTTGTGTGTACCTGAATGAAGCATTAGACGTCGTGTGTACCTGAATCAAGCATTATACGTTTTGTGTACCAGAATCAAGCATTAGACGTTGTGTTTACCTGAATCAAGCATTAGACGTTGTGTGTACCTGAATCAAGCATTAGACGTTGTGTGTACCTGAATCAAGCATTAGACGTTGTGTGTACCTGAATCAAGCATTAGACGTGTGTGTACCAGAATCAAGCATTAGACGCTGTGTGTACCTGAATCAAGCATTAGGCATTGTGTGTACCAGAATCAAACAATAGACGTTATATGTACCAGAATCAAGCATTATACGTTATGTTTACTTGAATCAAGCATTAGAAGTTGTGTGTACCTGAATCAAGCATTAGACGTTGTGTTTACCTGAATCAAGCATTAGAAGTTTTGTTTACCTGAATCGAGCATTATACGTTGTGTGTACCAGAATCAAGCATCAGACGTTATGTGTACCTGAATCGAGCATTAGACGTTGTGTGTACCTGAATCGAGCATTAGACGTTGTGTGTACCAGAATCAAGCATTAGACGTTGTGTGTACCTTAATCGAGCATTAGACGTTGTGTGTACCAGAATCGAGCATTAGACGTTGTGTGTACCAGAATCAAGCATTAGACGTTGTGTTTAACTGAATCAAGCATTAGACGTAGTGTGTACCTGAATCGAGCATTAGACGTTTTGTGTACCTGAATCAAGCATTAGACGTTGTGTGTACCAGAATCAAGCATTAGACGTTATATGTACCAGAATCAGGCATTAGACGTTGTGTTTACTTGAATCAAGCATTAGACGTTGTGTGTACGGGAATCAAGCATTAGACGTTGTGTGTACCTGAATCAAGCATTATACGTTGTGTGTACCAGAATCAAGCATTAGACGTTGTGTGTACCTGAATCAAGCATTAGACGTTGTGTTTACCTAAATCGAGCATTAGACGTTGTCTGTACCAGAATCAAGCATTAGACGTTGTGTGTACCAGAATCAAGCATTAGACGTTGTGTGTACTAGAATCAAGCATTAGACGTTCTGTTTACCTGAATCAAACATTAGACGTTGTGTGTACCTGAATCAAGCATTAGACGTTGTGTGTACCTGAATTAAGCACTATACGTTGTGTGTACCTGAATCGAGCATTAGACGTTGTGTGTACCTGAATGAAGCATTAGACGTTGTCTGTGCCTGAAACAAGCATTATACGTTGTGTTTACCAGAATCAAGCATTAGACGTTGTGTGTACCTGAATCAAGCATTAGACGTTTTGTGTACCAGAATCAAGCATTAGACGTTATGTGTACCAGAATCAAGCATTAGACGTTGTGTTTACTTGAATCAAGCATTAGACGTTGTGTGTACCTGAATCAAGCATTAGACGTTGTGTTTACCTGAATCAAGCATTATACGTTGTGTGTACCAGAATCAAGCATTAGACGTTGTGTGTACCAGAATCAAGCATTAGAAGTTGTGTTTACCTGAATCAAGCATTAGACGTTGTGTGTACCTGAATCAAGCATTATACGTTGTGTGTACCAGAATCAAGCATTAGACGTTGTGTGTACCTGAATCAAGCATTAGACGTTGTGTGTACCTGAATCAAGCATTAGACGTTGTGTTTACCTAAATCGAGCATTAGACATTGTCTGTACCAGAATCAAGCATTAGACGTTGTGTGTACCAGAATCAAGCATTAGACGTTGTGTGTACCAGCATCAAGTATTAGACGTTCTGTTTAACTGAATCAAGCATTAGATGTTTTGTGTACCTGAATCAAGCATTAGACGTTATGTGTACCTGAATCAAGCATTAGACGTTGTGTGTACCTGAATCAAGCATTAGACGTTGTGTGTAATTGAATTAAGCATTAGACGTTGTGTGTACCTGAATCGAGCATTAGAAGTTGTGTGTACCTGAATGAAGCATTAGACGTTGTCTGTGCCTGAATCAAGCATTATACGTTGTGTGTACCAGAATCAAGCATTAGACGTTGTGTGTACCTGAATCAAGCACTAGACGTTGTGTGTACCAGAATCAAGCATTAGACGTTGTGTTTACTTGAATCAAGCATTAGACGTTGTGTTTACTTGAATCAAGCATTAGACGCTGTGTGTACCTGAATCAAGCATTATACGTTGTGTTTACCTGAATCAAGCATTAGACGTTGTGTGTACCTGAATCAAGCATTAAACGTTGTGTGTACCTGAATCAAGCATTAGACGTTGTTTGTACCTGAATCAAGCATTAGACGTTGTGTGTACCAGAATCAAGCATTAGACGTAGTGTGTACCTGAAACGAGCATTAGACGTTGTGTGTCCCAGAATCAAGCATTAAACGTTGTGTGTACCAGAATCAAGCATTAGACGTTGTGTGTACCTGAATCAAGCATTAGACGTTGTGTGTACCTGAATCAAGCATTATACGTTGTGTGTACCAGAATCAAGCATTAGACATTGTGTGTACCTGAATCCAGCATTATACGTTGTGTGTACCAGAATTAAGCATTAGACATTGTGTGTACCAGAATCAAGCATTAGACGTTGTGTTTACCTGAATCAGGCATTAGACGTAGTGTGTACCTGAATCGAGCATTATACGTTGTGTGTACCAGAATCAAGCATTAGACGTTGTGTGTACCAGAATCAAGCATTAGACGTTGTGTGTACCAGAATCAAGCATTAGACGTTGTGTGTACCAGAATCAAGCATTAGACGTTGTGTGTACCAGAATCAAGCATTAGACGTAGTGTGTACCTGAATCAAGCATTAGACGTTGTGTGTACCCGAATCAAGCATTAGACGTTGTGTGTACCTGAATCAAGCATTATACGTTGTGTGTACCTGAATCAAGCATTATACGTTGTGTGTACCAGAATCAAGCATTAGACGTTGAGTGTACCTGAATCAAGCATTAGACGCTGTGTTTACCTGAATCAAGCATTAGACGTAGTGTGTACCCGAATCAAGCATTAGACGTTGTGTGTACCTGAATCCAGCATTATACGTTATGTGTACCAGAATCAAGCATTAGACATTGTGTGTACCTGAATCCAGCATTATACGTTGTGTGTACCAGAATCAAGCATTAGACATTGTGTGTACCAGAATCAAGCATTAGACGTTGTGTTTACCTGAATCAAGCATTAGACGTAGTGTGTACCTGAATCGAGCATTAGACGTTGTGTGTACCAGAAACAAGCATTAGACGTTGTGAGTACCAGAATCAAGCATTAGACGTTGTGTGTACCAGAATCAAGCATTAGACGTTGTGTGTATCAGAATCAAGCATTAGACGTTGTGTGTACCTGAATCAAGCATTAGACGTTGTGTGTACCTGAATCAAGCATTAGACGTTGTGTGTACCAAAATCAAGCATTAGACGGTGTGTGTACCAGAAACAAGCATTAGACGTTGTGTGTACCAGAATCAAGCATTAGACGTTGCGTGTACCTGAATCAAGCATTAGACGTTGTGTGTACCCGAATTAAGCATTAGACGTTGTGTGTACCTGAATTGAGCATTAGACGTTGTGTGTACCTGAATGAAGTATTAGACGTTGTCTGTGCCTGAATCAAGCATTATACGTTGTGTGTACCAGAATCAAGCATTAGACGTTGTGTGTACCTGAATGAAGCATTAGACGTCGTGTGTACCTGAATCAAGCATTATACGTTGTGTGTACCAGAATCAAGCATTAGACGTTGTGTTTACCTGAATCAAGCATTAGACGTTGTGTGTACCTGAATCAAGCATTAGACGTTGTGTGTACCTGAATCAAGCATTAGACGTTGTGTGTACCTGAATCAAGCATTAGACGTGTGTGTACCAGAATCAAGCATTAGACGCTGTGTGTACCTGAATCAAGCATTAGACGTTGTATGTACCTGAATCAAGCATTAGACGTAGTGTGTACCTGAATCGAGCATTAGACGTTGTCTGTACCAGAATCAAGCATTAGACGTTGTGTGTACCTGAATCAAGCATTAGGCGTTGTGTGTACCAGAATCAAACAATAGACGTTATATGTACCAGAATCAAGCATTATACGTTATGTTTACTTGAATCAAGCATTAGACGTTGTGTGTACCTGAATCAAGCATTAGACGTTGTGTTTACCTGAATCAAGCATTAGAAGTTGTGTTTACCTGAATCGAGCATTATACGTTGTGTGTACCAGAATCAAGCATCAGACGTTATGTGTACCTGAATCGAGCATTAGACGTTGTGTGTACCTGAATCGAGCATTAGACGTTGTGTGTACCAGAATCAAGCATTAGACGTTGTGTGTACCTTAATCGAGCATTAGACGTTGTGTGTACCAGAATCGAGCATTAGACGTTGTGTGTACCAGAATCAAGCATTAGACGTTGTGTTTACCTGAATCAAGCATTAGACGTAGTGTGTACCTGAATCGAGCATTAGACGTTTTGTGTACCTGAATCAAGCATTAGACGTTGTGTGTACCAGAATCAAGCATTAGACGTTATATGTACCAGAATCAAGCATTAGACGTTGTGTTTACTTGAATCAAGCATTAGACGTTGTGTGTACCGGAATCAAGCATTAGACGTTGTGTGTACCTGAATCAAGCATTATACGTTGTGTGTACCAGAATCAAGCATTAGACGTTGTGTGTACCTGAATCAAGCATTAGACGTTGTGTTTACCTAAATCGAGCATTAGACGTTGTCTGTACCAGAATCAAGCATTAGACGTTGTGTGTACCAGAATCAAGCATTAGACGTTGTGTGTACCAGAATCAAGCATTAGACGTTCTGTTTACCTGAATCAAGCATTAGACGTTGTGTGTACCTGAATCAAGCATTAGACGTTGTGTGTACCTGAATTAAGCACTATACGTTGTGTGTACCTGAATCGAGCATTAGACGTTGTGTGTACCTGAATGAAGCATTAGACGTTGTCTGTGCCTGAAACAAGCATTATACGTTGTGCTTACCAGAATCAAGCATTAGACGTTGTGTGTACCTGAATCAAGCATTAGACGTTTTGTGTACCAGAATCAAGCATTAGACGTTATGTGTACCAGAATCAAGCATTAGACGTTGTGTTTACTTGAATCAAGCATTAGACGTTGTGTGTACCTGAATCAAGCATTAGACGTTGTGTTTACCTGAATCAAGCATTATACGTTGTGTGTACCAGAATCAAGCATTAGACGTTGTGTGTACCAGAATCAAGCATTAGAAGTTGTGTTTACCTGAATCAAGCATTAGACGTTGTGTGTACCTGAATCAAGCATTATACGTTGTGTGTACCAGAATCAAGCATTAGACGTTGTGTGTACCTGAATCAAGCATTATACGTTGTGTGTACCTGAATCAAGCATTAGACGTTGTGTTTACCTAAATCGAGCATTAGACGTTGTCTGTACCAGAATCAAGCATTAGACGTTGTGTGTACCAGAATCAAGCATTAGACGTTGTGTGTACCAGCATCAAGTATTAGACGTTCTGTTTAACTGAATCAAGCATTAGATGTTGTGTGTACCTGAATCAAGCATTAGACGTTATGTGTACCTGAATCAAGCATTAGACGTTGTGTGTACCTGAATCAAACATTAGACGTTGTGTGTAATTGAATTAAGCATTAGACGTTGTGTGTACCTGAATCGAGCATTAGAAGTTGTGTGTACCTGAATGAAGCATTAGACGTTGTCTGTGCCTGAATCAAGCATTATACGTTGTGTGTACCAGAATCAAGCATTAGACGTTGTGTGTACCTGAATCAAGCACTAGACGTTGTGTGTACCAGAATCAAGCATTAGACGTTGTGTTTACTTGAATCAAGCATTAGACGTTGTGTTTACTTGAATCAAGCATTAGACGCTGTGTGTACCAGAATCAAGCATTAGACGTTGTGTTTACCTGAATCAAGCATTAGACGTTGTGTGTACCTGAATCAAGCATTAAACGTTGTGTGTACCTGAATCAAGCATTAGACGTTGTTTGTACCTGAATCAAGCATTAGACGTTGTGTGTACCTGAATCAAGCATTAGACGTTGTGTGTACCTGAAACGAGCATTAGACGTTGTGTGTCCCAGAATCAAGCATTAAACGTTGTGTGTACCAGAATCAAGCATTAGACGTTGTGTGTACCTGAATCAAGCATTAGACGTTGTGTGTACCTGAATCAAGCATTAGACGTTGTGTGTACCTGAATCAAGCATTAGACGTAGTGTGTACCTGAATCAAGCATTAGACGTTGTGTGTACCTGAATCAAGCATTAGACGTTGTGTGTACCTGAATTAAGCATTAGACGTTGGGTGTACCTGAATCGAGCATTAGACATTTTGTGTACCTGAATGAAACATTAGACGTTGTCTGTGCCTGAATCAAGCATTATACGTTGTTTGTACCAGAATCATGCATTAGACTTTATGTGTACCTGAATGAAGCATTAGACGTTGCCTGTGCCTGAATCAAGCATTATACGTTGTGTACCAGAATCATGCATGAGACGTTGTGTGTACCTGAATGAAGCATTAGACGTTGTGTGCACCAGAATCAAGCATTGGACGTTGTGTGTACCTGCATCAAGCATTAGATGTTGTGTGTACCAGAATCGAGCATTAGACGTTGTGTGTACCTGAATCAAGCATAAACGTTGTGTGTACCTGAATCGAGCATTAGACGTTGTGTTTACCTGAATCAAGCATTAGACGTAGTGTGTACATGAATCGAGCATTAGACGTTGTGTGTACCTGAATCAAGCATTAGACGTTGTGTGTACCGGAATCAAGCATTAGACGTTGTGTGTACCAGAATCAAGCATTAGACGTTGTGTGTACCAGCATCAAGCATTAGACGTTGTGTGTATCTGAATGAAGCATTATACGTTGTGTGTACCTGAATGAAGCATTAGACGTTGTGTGTACCAGAATCAAGCATTAGACGTTGTGTGTACCTGAATCAAGCATTATACGTTGTGTGTACCTGAATCAAGCATTATACGTTGTGTGTACCAGAATCAAGCATTAGACGTTGAGTGTACCTGAATCAAGCATTAGACGCTGTGTTTACCTGAATCAAGCATTAGACGTAGTGTGTACCCGAATCAAGCATTAGACGTTGTGTGTACCTGAATCCAGCATTATACGTTGTGTGTACCAGAATCAAGCATTAGACATTGTGTGTACCTGAATCCAGCATTATAGGTTGTGTGTACCAGAATCAAGCATTAGACATTGTGTGTACCAGAATCAATCATTAGACGTTGTGTTTACCTGAATCAAGCATTAGACGTAGTGTGTACCTGAATCGAGCATTAGACTTGTGTGTACCAGAATCCAGCATTAGACGTTGTGTGTACCAGAATCAAGCATTAGACGTTGTGTGTACCTGAATCAAGCAATAGACGTTGTGTGTATCAGAATCTAGCATTAGACGTTGTGTGTACCTGAATCAAGCATTAGACGTTGTGTGTACCTGAATCAAGCATTAGACGTTGTGTGTACCAAAATCAAGCATTAGACGTTGTGTGTACCAGAATCAAGCATTAGACGTTGTGTGTACCAGAATCAAGCATTAGACGTTGCGTGTACCTGAATCAAGCATTAGACGTTGTGTGTACCCGAATTAAGCATTAGACGTTGTGTGTACCTGAATTGAGCATTAGACGTTGTGTGTACCTGAATGAAGCATTAGACGTTGTCTGTGCCTGAATCAAGCATTATACGTTGTGTGTACCAGAATCAAGCATTAGACGTTGCGTGTACCTGAATGAAGCATTAGACGTCGTGTGTACCTGAATCAAGCATTATACGTTGTGTGTACCAGAATCAAGCATTAGACGTTGTGTTTACCTGAATCAATCACTAGACGTTGTGTGTACCTGAATCAAGCATTAGACGTTGTGTGTACCTGAATCAAGCATTAGACGTTGTGTGTACCTGAATCAAGCATTAGACGTTGTGTGTACCAGAATCAAGCATTAGACGTTGTGTGTACCTGAATCAAGCATTAGACGTTGTATGTACCTGAATCAAGCATTAGACGTAGTGTGTACCTGAATCGAGCATTAGACGTTGTCTGTACCAGAATCAAGCATTAGACGTTGTGTGTACCTGAATCAAGCATTAGACGTTGTGTGTACCAGAATCAAGCCATAAACGTTATATGTACCAGAATCAAGCATTAGACGTTATGTTTACTTGAATCAAGCATTAGACGTTGTGTGTACCAGAATCAAGCATCAGACGTTGTGTGTACCTGAATCGATCATTAGACGTTGTGTGTACCTGAATCGAGCATTAGACGTTGTGTGTACCAGAATCAAGCATTAGACGTTGTGTGTACCTGAATCGAGCATTAGACGTTGTGTGTACCAGAATCAAGCATTAGACGTTGTGTGTACCAGAATCAAGCATTAGACGTTGTGTTTACCTGAATCAAGCATTAGACGTAATGTGTACCTGAATCGAGCATTAGACGTTGTGTGTATCTGAATCAAGCATTAGACGTTGTGTGTACCAGAATCAAGCATTAGACGTTATATGTACCAGAATCAAGCATTAGACGTTGTGTTTACTTGAATCAAGCATTAGACGTTGTGTGTACCGGAATCAAGCATTAGACGTTGTGTGTACCTGAATCAAGCATTATACGTTGTGTGTACCGGAATCAAGCATTAGACGTTGTGTGTACCTGAATCAAGCATTAGACGTTGTGTTTACCTAAATCGAGCATTAGACGTTGTCTGTACCAGAATCAAGCATTAGACGTTGTGTGTACCTGAATCAAGCATTAGACGTTGTGTGTACCAGAATCAAGCATTAGACGTTCTGTTTACCTGAATCAAGCATTAGACGTTGTGTGTACCTGAATCAAGCATTAGACGTTGTGTGTACCTGAATCAAGCATTAGACGTTGTGTGTACCTGAATCAAGCATTAGACGTTGTGTGTACCTGAATTAAGCACTATACGTTGTGTGTACCTGAATCGAGCATTAGACGTTGTGTGTACCTGAATGAAGCATTAAACGTTGTCTGTGCCTGAATCAAGCATTATACGTTGTGTGTACCAGAATCAAGCATTAGACGTTGTGTGTACCTGAATCAAGCATTAGACGTTTTGTGTACCAGAATCAAGCATTAGACGTTATGTATACCAGAATCAAGCATTAGACGTTGTGTGTACCTGAATCAAGCATTAGACGTTATGTTTACCTGAATCTAGCATTATACGTTGTGTGTACCAGAATCAAGCATTAGACGTTGTGTGTACCAGAATCAAGCATTAGACGTTGTGTTTACCTTAATCAAGCATTATACGTTGTGTGTACCTGAATCAAGCATTATACGTTGTGTGTACCAGAATCAAGCATTAGACGTTGTGTGTACCTGAATCAAGCATTAGACGTTGTGTTAACCTGAATCAAGCATTAGACGTAGTGTGTACCTAAATCGAGCATTAGACGTTGTCTGTACCAGAATCAAGCATTAGACGTTGTCTGTACCAGAATCAAGCATTAGACGTTGTGTGTATCAGAATCAAGCATTAGACGTTGTGTGTACCAGAATCAAGCATTAGACGTTGTGTGTACCTGAATCAAGCATTAGACGTTGTGTGTACCTGAATCAAGCATTAGACGTTGTGTTTACCTAAATCGAGCATTAGACGTTGTCTGTACCAGAATCAAGCATTAGACGTTGTGTGTACCAGAATCAAGCATTAGACGTTGTGTGTACCAGCATCAAGTATTAGACGTTCTGTTTAACTGAATCAAGCATTAGATGTTGTGTGTACCTGAATCAAGCATTAGACGTTATGTGTACCTGAATCAAGCATTAGACGTTGTGTGTACCTGAATCAAGCATTAGACGTTGTGTGTACCTGAATCAAGCACTAGACGTTGTGTTTACCAGAATCAAGCATTAGACGTTAAGTGTACCAGAATCAAGCATTAGACGTTGTGTTTACTTGAATCAAGCATTAGACGTTGTGTTTACTTGAATCAAGCATTAGACGCTGTGTGTACCTGAATCAAGCATTAGACCTTGTGTTTACCTGAATCAAGCATTAGACGTTGTGTGTACCTGAATCAAGCATTAAACGTTGTGTGTACCTGAATCAAGCATTAGACGTTGTTTGTACCTGAATCAAGCATTAGACGTTGTGTGTACCTGAATCAAGCATTAGACGTAGTGTGTACCTGAAACGAGCATTAGACGTTGTGTGTCCCAGAATCAAGCATTAAACGTTGTGTGTACCAGAATCAAGCATTAGACGTTGTGTGTACCAGAATCAAGCATTAGACGTTGTGTGTACCTGAATCAAGCACTAGACGTTGTGTGTACCAGAATCAAGCATTAGACGTTGTGTTTACTTGAATCAAGCATTAGACGTTGTGTTTACTTGAATCAAGCATTAGACGCTGTGTGTACCAGCATCAAGCATTAGACGTTGTGTTTACCTGAATCAAGCATTAGACGTTGTGTGTACCTGAATCAAGCATTAAACGTTGTGTGTACCTGAATCAAGCATTAGACGTTGTTTGTACCTGAGTCAAGCATTAGACGTTGTGTGTACCTGAATCAAGCATTAGACGTAGTGTGTACCTGAAACGAGCATTAGACGTTGTGTGTCCCAGAATCAAGCATTAAACGTTGTGTGTACCAGAATCAAGCATTAGACGTTGTGTGTACCTGAATCAAGCATTAGACGTTGTGTGTACCTGAATCAAGCATTAGACGTTGTGTGTACCTGAATCAAGCATTAGACGTAGTGTGTACCTGAATCAAGCATTAGACGTTGTGTGTACCTGAATCAAGCATTAGACGTTGTGTGTACCTGAATTAAGCATTAGACGTTGTGTGTACCTGAATCGAGCATTAGACATTTTGTGTACCTGAATGAAACATTAGACGTTGTCTGTGCCTGAATCAAGCATTATACGTTGTTTGTACCAGAATCATGCATTAGACTTTATGTGTACCTGAATGAAGCATTAGACGTTGCCTGTGCCTGAATCAAGCATTATACGTTGTGTACCAGAATCATGCATGAGACGTTGTGTGTACCTGAATGAAGCATTAGACGTTGTGTGCACCAGAATCAAGCATTGGACGTTGTGTGTATCTGCATCAAGCATTAGATGTTGTGTGTACCAGAATCGAGCATTAGACGTTGTGTGTACCTGAATCAAGCATAAACGTTGTGTGTACCTGAATCGAGCATTAGACGTTGTGTTTACCTGAATCAAGCATTAGACGTAGTGTGTACATGAATCGAGCATTAGACGTTGTGTGTACCTGAATCAAGCATTAGACGTTGTGTGTACCGGAATCAAGCATTAGACGTTGTGTGTACCAGAATCAAGCATTAGACGTTGTGTGTACCAGCATCAAGCATTAGACGTTGTGTGTACCTGAATGAAGCATTATACGTTGTGTGTACCTGAATGAAGCATTAGACGTTGTGTGTACCAGAATCAAGCATTAGACGTTGTGTGTACCTGAATCAAGCATTATACGTTGTGTGTACCTGAATCAAGCATTATACGTTGTGTGTACCAGAATCAAGCATTAGACGTTGAGTGTACCTGAATCAAGCATTAGACGCTGTGTTTACCTGAATCAAGCATTAGACGTAGTGTGTACCCGAATCAAGCATTAGACGTTGTGTGTACCTGAATCCAGCATTATACGTTGTGTGTACCAGAATCAAGCATTAGACATTGTGTGTACCTGAATCCAGCATTATAGGTTGTGTGTACCAGAATCAAGCATTAGACATTGTGTGTACCAGAATCAATCATTAGACGTTGTGTTTACCTGAATCAAGCATTAGACGTAGTGTGTACCTGAATCGAGCATTAGACTTGTGTGTACCAGAATCCAGCATTAGACGTTGTGTGTACCAGAATCAAGCATTAGACGTTGTGTGTACCTGAATCAAGCAATAGACGTTGTGTGTATCAGAATCTAGCATTAGACGTTGTGTGTACCTGAATCAAGCATTAGACGTTGTGTGTACCTGAATCAAGCATTAGACGTTGTGTGTACCAAAATCAAGCATTAGACGTTGTGTGTACCAGAATCAAGCATTAGACGTTGTGTGTACCAGAATCAAGCATTAGACGTTGCGTGTACCTGAATCAAGCATTAGACGTTGTGTGTACCCGAATTAAGCATTAGACGTTGTGTGTACCTGAATTGAGCATTAGACGTTGTGTGTACCTGAATGAAGCATTAGACGTTGTCTGTGCCTGAATCAAGCATTATACGTTGTGTGTACCAGAATCAAGCATTAGACGTTGTATGTACCTGAATGAAGCATTAGACGTCGTGTGTACCTGAATCAAGCATTATACGTTGTGTGTACCAGAATCAAGCATTAGACGTTGTGTTTACCTGAATCAATCACTAGACGTTGTGTGTACCTGAATCAAGCATTAGACGTTGTGTGTACCTGAATCAAGCATTAGACGTTGTGTGTACCTGAATCAAGCATTAGACGTTGTGTGTACCAGAATCAAGCATTAGACGTTGTGTGTACCTGAATCAAGCATTAGACGTTGTATGTACCTGAATCAAGCATTAGACGTAGTGTGTACCTGAATCGAGCATTAGACGTTGTCTGTACCAGAATCAAGCATTAGACGTTGTGTGTACCGGAATCAAGCATTAGACGTTGTGTGTACCAGAATCAAGCAATAAACGTTATATGTACCAGAATCAAGCATTAGACGTTATGTTTACTTGAATCAAGCATTAGACGTTGTGTGTATCTGAATCAAGCATTAGACGTTGTGTTAACCTGAATCAAGCATTAGAAGTTGTGTTTACCTGAATCGAGCATTATACGTTGTGTGTACCAGAATCAAGCATCAGACGTTGTGTGTACCTGAATCGATCATTAGACGTTGTGTGTACCTGAATCGAGCATTAGACGTTGTGTGTACCAGAATCAAGCATTAGACGTTGTGTGTACCTGAATCGAGCATTAGACGTTGTGTGTACCAGAATCAAGCATTAGACGTTGTGTGTACCAGAATCAAGCATTAGACGTTGTGTTTACCTGAATCAAGCATTAGACGTAATGTGTACCTGAATCGAGCATTAGACGTTGTGTGTACCTGAATCAAGCATTAGACGTTGTGTGTACCAGAATCAAGCATTAGACGTTATATGTACCAGAATCAAGCATTAGACGTTGTGTTTACTTGAATCAAGCATTAGACGTTGTGTGTACCGGAATCAAGCATTAGACGTTGTGTGTACCTGAATCAAGCATTATACGTTGTGTGTACCGGAATCAAGCATTAGACGTTGTGTGTACCGGAATCAAGCATTAGACGTTGTGTTTACCTAAATCGAGCATTAGACGTTGTCTGTACCAGAATCAAGCATTAGACGTTGTGTGTACCTGAATCAAGCATTAGACGTTGTGTGTACCAGAATCAAGCATTAGACGTTCTGTTTACCTGAATCAAGCATTAGACGTTGTGTGTACCTGAATCAAGCATTAGACGTTGTGTGTACCTGAATCAAGCATTAGACGTTGTGTGTACCTGAATCAAGCATTAGACGTTGTGTGTACCTGAATTAAGCACCATACGTTGTGTGTACCTGAATCGAGCATTAGACGTTGTGTGTACCTGAATGAAGCATTAAACGTTGTCTGTGCCTGAATCAAGCATTATACGTTGTGTGTACCAGAATCAAGCATTAGACGTTGTGTGTACCTGAATCAAGCATTAGACGTTTTGTGTACCAGAATCAAGCATTAGACGTTATGTATACCAGAATCAAGCATTAGACGTTGTGTGTACCTGAATCAAGCATTAGACGTTATGTTTACCTGAATCTAGCATTATACGTTGTGTGTACCAGAATCAAGCATTAGACGTTGTGTGTACCAGAATCAAGCATTAGACGTTGTGTTTACCTGAATCAAGCATTATACGTTGTGTGTACCTGAATCAAGCATTATACGTTGTGTGTACCAGAATCAAGCATTAGACGTTGTGTGTACCTGAATCAAGCATTAGACGTTGTGTTAACCTGAATCAAGCATTAGACGTAGTGTGTACCTAAATCGAGCATTAGACGTTGTCTGTACCAGAATCAAGCATTAGACGTTGTCTGTACCAGAATCAAGCATTAGACGTTGTGTGTATCAGAATCAAGCATTAGACGTTGTGTGTACCAGAATCAAGCATTAGACGTTGTGTGTACCTGAATCAAGCATTAGACGTTGTGTGTACCTGAATCAAGCATTAGACGTTGTGTTTACCTAAATCGAGCATTAGACGTTGTGTGTACCAGAATCAAGCATTAGACGTTGTGTGTACCAGAATCAAGCATTAGACGTTGTGTGTACCAGCATCAAGTATTAGACGTTCTGTTTAACTGAATCAAGCATTAGATGTTGTGTGTACCTGAATCAAGCATTAGACGTTATGTGTACCTGAATCAAGCATTAGACGTTGTGTGTACCTGAATCAAGCATTAGACGTTGTGTGTACCTGAATCAAGCACTAGACGTTGTGTTTACCAGAATCAAGCATTAGACGTTAAGTGTACCAGAATCAAGCATTAGACGTTGTGTTTACTTGAATCAAGCATTAGACGTTGTGTTTACTTGAATCAAGCATTAGACGCTGTGTGTACCTGAATCAAGCATTAGACCTTGTGTTTACCTGAATCAAGCATTAGACGTTGTGTGTACCTGAATCAAGCATTAAACGTTGTGTGTACCTGAATCAAGCATTAGACGTTGTTTGTACCTGAATCAAGCATTAGACGTTGTGTGTACCTGAATCAAGCATTAGACGTAGTGTGTACCTGAAACGAGCATTAGACGTTGTGTGTCCCAGAATCAAGCATTAAACGTTGTGTGTACCAGAATCAAGCATTAGACGTTGTGTGTACCAGAATCAAGCATTAGACATTGTGTGTACCTGAATCAAGCACTAGACGTTGTGTGTACCAGAATAAAGCATTAGACGTTGTGTTTACTTGAATCAAGCATTAGACGTTGTGTTTACTTGAATCAAGCATTAAACGCTGTGTGTACCTGAATCAAGAATTAGACGTTGTGTTTACCTGAATCAAGCATTAGACGTTGTGTGTACCTGAATCAAGCATTAAACGTTGTGTGTACCTGAATCAAGCATTAGACGTTGTTTGTACCTGAATCAAGCATTAGACGTTGTGTGTACCTGAATCAAGCATTAGACGTAGTGTGTACCTGAAACGAGCATTAGACGTTGTGTGTCCCAGAATCAAGCATTAAACGTTGTGTGTACCAGAATCAAGCATTAGACGTTGTGTGTACCTGAATCAAGCACTAGACGTTGTGTGTACCAGAATAAAGCATTAGACGTTGTGTTTACTTGAATCAAGCATTAGACGTTGTGTTTACTTGAATCAAGCATTAGACGTTATATGTACCAGAATCAAGCATTAGACGTTGTGTTTACTTGAATCAAGCATTAGACGTTGTGTGTACCGGAATCAAGCATTAGACGTTGTGTGTACCTGAATCAAGCATTATACGTTGTGTGTACCGGAATCAAGCATTAGACGTTGTGTGTACCTGAATCAAGCATTAGACGTTGTGTTTACCTAAATCGAGCATTAGACGTTGTCTGTACCAGAATCAAGCATTAGACGTTGTGTGTACCTGAATCAAGCATTAGACGTTGTGTGTACCAGAATCAAGCATTAGACGTTCTGTTTACCTGAATCAAGCATTAGACGTTGTGTGTACCTGAATCAAGCATTAGACGTTGTGTGTACCTGAATCAAGCATTAGACGTTGTGTGTACCTGAATCAAGCATTAGACGTTGTGTGTACCTGAATTAAGCACCATACGTTGTGTGTACCTGAATCGAGCATTAGACGTTGTGTGTACCTGAATGAAGCATTAAACGTTGTCTGTGCCTGAATCAAGCATTATACGTTGTGTGTACCAGAATCAAGCATTAGACGTTGTGTGTACCTGAATCAAGCATTAGACGTTTTGTGTACCAGAATCAAGCATTAGACGTTATGTATACCAGAATCAAGCATTAGACGTTGTGTGTACCTGAATCAAGCATTAGACGTTATGTTTACCTGAATCTAGCATTATACGTTGTGTGTACCAGAATCAAGCATTAGACGTTGTGTGTACCAGAATCAAGCATTAGACGTTGTGTTTACCTGAATCAAGCATTATACGTTGTGTGTACCTGAATCAAGCATTATACGTTGTGTGTACCAGAATCAAGCATTAGACGTTGTGTGTACCTGAATCAAGCATTAGACGTTGTGTTAACCTGAATCAAGCATTAGACGTAGTGTGTACCTAAATCGAGCATTAGACGTTGTCTGTACCAGAATCAAGCATTAGACGTTGTCTGTACCAGAATCAAGCATTAGACGTTGTGTGTATCAGAATCAAGCATTAGACGTTGTGTGTACCAGAATCAAGCATTAGACGTTGTGTGTACCTGAATCAAGCATTAGACGTTGTGTGTACCTGAATCAAGCATTAGACGTTGTGTTTACCTAAATCGAGCATTAGACGTTGTCTGTACCAGAATCAAGCATTAGACGTTGTGTGTACCAGAATCAAGCATTAGACGTTGTGTGTACCAGCATCAAGTATTAGACGTTCTGTTTAACTGAATCAAGCATTAGATGTTGTGTGTACCTGAATCAAGCATTAGACGTTATGTGTACCTGAATCAAGCATTAGACGTTGTGTGTACCTGAATCAAGCATTAGACGTTGTGTGTACCTGAATCAAGCACTAGACGTTGTGTTTACCAGAATCAAGCATTAGACGTTAAGTGTACCAGAATCAAGCATTAGACGTTGTGATTACCTGAATCAAGCATTAGACGTTGTGTTTACTTGAATCAAGCATTAGACGCTGTGTGTACCTGAATCAAGCATTAGACCTTGTGTTTACCTGAATCAAGCATTAGACGTTGTGTGTACCTGAATCAAGCATTAAACGTTGTGTGTACCTGAATCAAGCATTAGACGTTGTTTGTACCTGAATCAAGCATTAGACGTTGTGTGTACCTGAATCAAGCATTAGACGTAGTGTGTACCTGAAACGAGCATTAGACGTTGTGTGTCCCAGAATCAAGCATTAAACGTTGTGTGTACCAGAATCAAGCATTAGACGTTGTGTGTACCAGAATCAAGCATTAGACGTTGTGTGTACCTGAATCAAGCACTAGACGTTGTGTGTACCAGAATAAAGCATTAGACGTTGTGTTTACTTGAATCAAGCATTAGACGTTGTGTTTACTTGAATCAAGCATTAAACGCTGTGTGTACCTGAATCAAGCATTAGACGTTGTGTTTACCTGAATCAAGCATTAGACGTTGTGTGTACCTGAATCAAGCATTAAACGTTGTGTGTACCTGAATCAAGCATTAGACGTTGTTTGTACCTGAATCAAGCATTAGACGTTGTGTGTACCTGAATCAAGCATTAGACGTAGTGTGTACCTGAAACGAGCATTAGACGTTGTGTGTCCCAGAATCAAGCATTAAACGTTGTGTGTACCAGAATCAAGCATTAGACGTTGTGTGTACCTGAATCAAGCATTAGACGTTGTGTGTACCTGAATCAAGCATTATACGTTGTGTGTACCAGAATCAAGCATTAGACATTGTGTGTACCTGAATCCAGCATTATACGTTGTGTGTACCAGAATTAAGCATTAGACATTGTGTGTACCAGAATCAAGCATTAGACGTTGTGTTTACCTGAATCAGGCATTAGACGTAGTGTGTACCTGAATCGAGCATTATACGTTGTGTGTACCAGAATCAAGCATTAGACGTTGTGTGTACCAGAATCAAGCATTAGACGTTGTGTGTACCAGAATCAAGCATTAGACGTTGTGTGTACCAGAATCAAGCATTAGACGTTGTGTGTACCAGAATCAAGCATTAGACGTAGTGTGTACCTGAATCAAGCATTAGACGTTGTGTGTACCCGAATCAAGCATTAGACGTTGTGTGTACCTGAATCAAGCATTATACGTTGTTTGTACCTGAATCAAGCATTATACGTTGTGTGTACCAGAATCAAGCATTAGACGTTGAGTGTACCTGAATCAAGCATTAGACGCTGTGTTTACCTGAATCAAGCATTAGACGTAGTGTGTACCCGAATCAAGCATTAGACGTTGTGTGTACCTGAATCCAGCATTGTACGTTGTGTGTACCAGAATCAAGCATTAGACATTGTGTGTACCTGAATCCAGCATTATACGTTGTGTGTACCAGAATCAAGCATTAGACATTGTGTGTACCAGAATCAAGCATTAGACGTTGTGTTTACCTGAATCAAGCAGTAGACGTTGTGTGTACCTGAATCAAGCATTAGACGTTGTGTGTATCTGAATCAAGCAATAGACGTTGTGTGTACCTGAATCGAGCATTAGACGTTGTGTACCAGAATCAAGCATTAGACGTTGTGTGTACCAGAATCAAGCAGTAGACGTTGTGTGTACCTGAATCAAGCATTAGACGTAGTGTGTACCTGAATCGAGCATTAGATGTTGTCTGTACCAGAATCAAGCATTAGACGTTGTGTGTACCAGAATCAAGCATTGGACATTGTGTTTACCTGAATCAAGCATTAGACGTTGTGTGTACCTGAATCGAGCATTAGACGTTGTGTACCAGAATCAAGCATCAGACGTTGTGTGTACCTGAATCGAGCATTAGACGTTGTGTGTACCTGAATCGAGCATTAGACGTTGTGTGTACCAGAATCAAGCATTTGACGTTGTGTTTACCTGAATCAAGCATTAGACGTTGTGTTTACCTGAATCAAGCATTATACGTTGTGTGTGCCAGAATCAAGCATTAGACGTTGTGTGTACCTGAATCAAGCATTAGACGTTGTGTTTACCTGAATCGAGCATTAGACGTAGTGTGTACCTGAATCGAGCATTATACGTTGTGTGTACCAGAATCAAGCATTAGACGTTGTGTGTACCAGAATCAAGCATTAGACGTTGTGTGTACCAGAATCAAGCATTAGACGTTGTGTGTACCAGAATCAAGCATTAGACGTTGTGTGTACCAGAATCAAGCATTAGACGTAGTGTGTACCTGAATCAAGCATTAGACGTTGTGTGTACCCGAATCAAGCATTAGACGTTGTGTGTACCAGAATCAAGCATTATACGTTGTTTGTACCTGAATCAAGCATTATACGTTGTGTGTACCAGAATCAAGCATTAGACGTTGAGTGTACCTGAATCAAGCATTAGACGCTGTGTTTACCTGAATCAAGCATTAGACGTAGTGTGTACCCGAATCAAGCATTAGACGTTGTGTGTACCTGAATCCAGCATTGTACGTTGTGTGTACCAGAATCAAGCATTAGACATTGTGTGTACCTGAATCCAGCATTATACGTTGTGTGTACCAGAATCAAGCATTAGACATTGTGTGTACCAGAATCAAGCATTAGACGTTGTGTTTACCTGAATCAAGCATTAGACGTAGTGTGTACCTGAATCGAGCATTAGACGTTGTGTGTACCAGAAACAAGCATTAGACGTTGTGAGTACCAGAATCAAGCATTAGACGTTGTGTGTACCAGAATCAAGCATTAGACGTTGTGTGTATCAGAATCAAGCATTAGACGTTGTGTGTACCTGAATCAAGCATTAGACGTTGTGTGTACCTGAATCAAGCATTAGACGTTGTGTGTACCAAAATCAAGCATTAGACGGTGTGTGTACCAGAAACAAGCATTAGACGTTGTGTGTACCAGAATCAAGCATTAGACGTTGCGTGTACCTGAATCAAGCATTAGACGTTGTGTGTACCCGAATTAAGCATTAGACGTTGTGTGTACCTGAATTGAGCATTAGACGTTGTGTGTACCTGAATGAAGTATTAGACGTTGTCTGTGCCTGAATCAAGCATTATACGTTGTGTGTACCAGAATCAAGCATTAGACGTTGTGTGTACCTGAATGAAGCATTAGACGTCGTGTGTACCTGAATCAAGCATTATACGTTGTGTGTACCAGAATCAAGCATTAGACGTTGTGTTTACCTGAATCAAGCATTAGACGTTGTGTGTACCTGAATCAAGCATTAGACGTTGTGTGTACCTGAATCAAGCATTAGACGTTGTGTGTACCTGAATCAAGCATTAGACGTGTGTGTACCAGAATCAAGCATTAGACGCTGTGTGTACCTGAATCAAGCATTAGACGTTGTATGTACCTGAATCAAGCATTAGACGTAGTGTGTACCTGAATCGAGCATTAGACGTTGTCTGTACCAGAATCAAGCATTAGACGTTGTGTGTACCTGAATCAAGCATTAGGCGTTGTGTGTACCAGAATCAAACAATAGACGTTATATGTACCAGAATCAAGCATTATACGTTATGTTTACTTGAATCAAGCATTAGACGTTGTGCGTACCTGAATCAAGCATTAGACGTTGTGTTTACCTGAATCAAGCATTAGAAGTTGTGTTTACCTGAATCTAGCATTATACGTTGTGTGTACCAGAATCAAGCATTAGACGTTGTGTGTACCAGAATCAAGCATTAGACGTTGTGTTTACCTGAATCAAGCATTATACGTTGTGTGTACCTGAATCAAGCATTATACGTTGTGTGTACCAGAATCAAGCATTAGACGTTGTGTGTACCTGAATCAAGCATTAGACGTTGTGTTAACCTGAATCAAGCATTAGACGTAGTGTGTACCTAAATCGAGCATTAGACGTTGTCTGTACCAGAATCAAGCATTAGACGTTGTCTGTACCAGAATCAAGCATTAGACGTTGTGTGTATCAGAATCAAGCATTAGACGTTGTGTGTACCAGAATCAAGCATTAGACGTTGTGTGTACCTGAATCAAGCATTAGACGTTGTGTGTACCTGAATCAAGCATTAGACGTTGTGTTTACCTAAATCGAGCATTAGACGTTGTCTGTACCAGAATCAAGCATTAGACGTTGTGTGTACCAGAATCAAGCATTAGACGTTGTGTGTACCAGCATCAAGTATTAGACGTTCTGTTTAACTGAATCAAGCATTAGATGTTGTGTGTACCTGAATCAAGCATTAGACGTTATGTGTACCTGAATCAAGCATTAGACGTTGTGTGTACCTGAATCAAGCATTAGACGTTGTGTGTACCTGAATCAAGCACTAGACGTTGTGTTTACCAGAATCAAGCATTAGACGTTAAGTGTACCAGAATCAAGCATTAGACGTTGTGTTTACCTGAATCAAGCATTAGACGTTGTGTTTACTTGAATCAAGCATTAGACGCTGTGTGTACCTGAATCAAGCATTAGACCTTGTGTTTACCTGAATCAAGCATTAGACGTTGTGTGTACCTGAATCAAGCATTAAACGTTGTGTGTACCTGAATCAAGCATTAGACGTTGTTTGTACCTGAATCAAGCATTAGACGTTGTGTGTACCTGAATCAAGCATTAGACGTAGTGTGTACCTGAAACGAGCATTAGACGTTGTGTGTCCCAGAATCAAGCATTAAACGTTGTGTGTACCAGAATCAAGCATTAGACGTTGTGTGTACCAGAATCAAGCATTAGACGTTGTGTGTACCTGAATCAAGCACTAGACGTTGTGTGTACCAGAATAAAGCATTAGACGTTGTGTTTACTTGAATCAAGCATTAGACGTTGTGTTTACTTGAATCAAGCATTAAACGCTGTGTGTACCTGAATCAAGCATTAGACGTTGTGTTTACCTGAATCAAGCATTAGACGTTGTGTGTACCTGAATCAAGCATTAAACGTTGTGTGTACCTGAATCAAGCATTAGACGTTGTTTGTACCTGAATCAAGCATTAGACGTTGTGTGTACCTGAATCAAGCATTAGACGTAGTGTGTACCTGAAACGAGCATTAGACGTTGTGTGTCCCAGAATCAAGCATTAAACGTTGTGTGTACCAGAATCAAGCATTAGACGTTGTGTGTACCTGAATCAAGCATTAGACGTTGTGTGTACCTGAATCAAGCATTATACGTTGTGTGTACCAGAATCAAGCATTAGACATTGTGTGTACCTGAATCCAGCATTATACGTTGTGTGTACCAGAATTAAGCATTAGACATTGTGTGTACCAGAATCAAGCATTAGACGTTGTGTTTACCTGAATCAGGCATTAGACGTAGTGTGTACCTGAATCGAGCATTATACGTTGTGTGTACCAGAATCAAGCATTAGACGTTGTGTGTACCAGAATCAAGCATTAGACGTTGTGTGTACCAGAATCAAGCATTAGACGTTGTGTGTACCAGAATCAAGCATTAGACGTTGTGTGTACCAGAATCAAGCATTAGACGTAGTGTGTACCTGAATCAAGCATTAGACGTTGTGTGTACCCGAATCAAGCATTAGACGTTGTGTGTACCTGAATCAAGCATTATACGTTGTTTGTACCTGAATCAAGCATTATACGTTGTGTGTACCAGAATCAAGCATTAGACGTTGAGTGTACCTGAATCAAGCATTAGACGCTGTGTTTACCTGAATCAAGCATTAGACGTAGTGTGTACCCGAATCAAGCATTAGACGTTGTGTGTACCTGAATCCAGCATTGTACGTTGTGTGTACCAGAATCAAGCATTAGACATTGTGTGTACCTGAATCCAGCATTATACGTTGTGTGTACCAGAATCAAGCATTAGACATTGTGTGTACCAGAATCAAGCATTAGACGTTGTGTTTACCTGAATCAAGCAGTAGACGTTGTGTGTACCTGAATCAAGCATTAGACGTTGTGTGTATCTGAATCAAGCAATAGACGTTGTGTGTACCTGAATCGAGCATTAGACGTTGTGTACCAGAATCAAGCATTAGACGTTGTGTGTACCAGAATCAAGCAGTAGACGTTGTGTGTACCTGAATCAAGCATTAGACGTAGTGTGTACCTGAATCGAGCATTAGATGTTGTCTGTACCAGAATCAAGCATTAGACGTTGTGTGTACCAGAATCAAGCATTGGACATTGTGTTTACCTGAATCAAGCATTAGACGTTGTGTGTACCTGAATCGAGCATTAGACGTTGTGTACCAGAATCAAGCATCAGACGTTGTGTGTACCTGAATCGAGCATTAGACGTTGTGTGTACCTGAATCGAGCATTAGACGTTGTGTGTACCAGAATCAAGCATTTGACGTTGTGTTTACCTGAATCAAGCATTAGACGTTGTGTTTACCTGAATCAAGCATTATACGTTGTGTGTGCCAGAATCAAGCATTAGACGTTGTGTGTACCTGAATCAAGCATTAGACGTTGTGTTTACCTGAATCGAGCATTAGACGTAGTGTGTACCTGAATCGAGCATTATACGTTGTGTGTACCAGAATCAAGCATTAGACGTTGTGTGTACCAGAATCAAGCATTAGACGTTGTGTGTACCAGAATCAAGCATTAGACGTTGTGTGTACCAGAATCAAGCATTAGACGTTGTGTGTACCAGAATCAAGCATTAGACGTAGTGTGTACCTGAATCAAGCATTAGACGTTGTGTGTACCCGAATCAAGCATTAGACGTTGTGTGTACCAGAATCAAGCATTATACGTTGTTTGTACCTGAATCAAGCATTATACGTTGTGTGTACCAGAATCAAGCATTAGACGTTGAGTGTACCTGAATCAAGCATTAGACGCTGTGTTTACCTGAATCAAGCATTAGACGTAGTGTGTACCCGAATCAAGCATTAGACGTTGTGTGTACCTGAATCCAGCATTGTACGTTGTGTGTACCAGAATCAAGCATTAGACATTGTGTGTACCTGAATCCAGCATTATACGTTGTGTGTACCAGAATCAAGCATTAGACATTATGTGTACCAGAATCAAGCATTAGACGTTGTGTTTACCTGAATCAAGCATTAGACGTAGTGTGTACCTGAATCGAGCATTAGACGTTGTGTGTACCAGAAACAAGCATTAGACGTTGTGAGTACCAGAATCAAGCATTAGACGTTGTGTGTACCAGAATCAAGCATTAGACGTTGTGTGTATCAGAATCAAGCATTAGACGTTGTGTGTACCTGAATCAAGCATTAGACGTTGTGTGTACCTGAATCAAGCATTAGACGTTGTGTGTACCAAAATCAAGCATTAGACGGTGTGTGTACCAGAAACAAGCATTAGACGTTGTGTGTACCAGAATCAAGCATTAGACGTTGCGTGTACCTGAATCAAGCATTAGACGTTGTGTGTACCCGAATTAAGCATTAGACGTTGTGTGTACCTGAATTGAGCATTAGACGTTGTGTGTACCTGAATGAAGTATTAGACGTTGTCTGTGCCTGAATCAAGCATTATACGTTGTGTGTACCAGAATCAAGCATTAGACGTTGTGTGTACCTGAATGAAGCATTAGACGTCGTGTGTACCTGAATCAAGCATTATACGTTGTGTGTACCAGAATCAAGCATTAGACGTTGTGTTTACCTGAATCAAGCATTAGACGTTGTGTGTACCTGAATCAAGCATTAGACGTTGTGTGTACCTGAATCAAGCATTAGACGTTGTGTGTACCTGAATCAAGCATTAGACGTGTGTGTACCAGAATCAAGCATTAGACGCTGTGTGTACCTGAATCAAGCATTAGACGTTGTATGTACCTGAATCAAGCATTAGACGTAGTGTGTACCTGAATCGAGCATTAGACGTTGTCTGTACCAGAATCAAGCATTAGACGTTGTGTGTACCTGAATCAAGCATTAGGCGTTGTGTGTACCAGAATCAAACAATAGACGTTATATGTACCAGAATCAAGCATTATACGTTATGTTTACTTGAATCAAGCATTAGACGTTGTGCGTACCTGAATCAAGCATTAGACGTTGTGTTTACCTGAATCAAGCATTAGAAGTTGTGTTTACCTGAATAGAGCATTATACGTTGTGTGTACCAGAATCAAGCATTAGACGTTGTGTGTACCAGAATCAAGCATTAGACGTTGTGTTTACCTGAATCAAGCATTATACGTTGTGTGTACCTGAATCAAGCATTATACGTTGTGTGTACCAGAATCAAGCATTAGACGTTGTGTGTACCTGAATCAAGCATTAGACGTTGTGTTAACCTGAATCAAGCATTAGACGTAGTGTGTACCTAAATCGAGCATTAGACGTTGTCTGTACCAGAATCAAGCATTAGACGTTGTCTGTACCAGAATCAAGCATTAGACGTTGTGTGTATCAGAATCAAGCATTAGACGTTGTGTGTACCAGAATCAAGCATTAGACGTTGTGTGTACCTGAATCAAGCATTAGACGTTGTGTGTACCTGAATCAAGCATTAGACGTTGTGTTTACCTAAATCGAGCATTAGACGTTGTCTGTACCAGAATCAAGCATTAGACGTTGTGTGTACCAGAATCAAGCATTAGACGTTGTGTGTACCAGCATCAAGTATTAGACGTTCTGTTTAACTGAATCAAGCATTAGATGTTGTGTGTACCTGAATCAAGCATTAGACGTTATGTGTACCTGAATCAAGCATTAGACGTTGTGTGTACCTGAATCAAGCATTATACGTTGTGTGTACCTGAATCAAGCACTAGACGTTGTGTTTACCAGAATCAAGCATTAGACGTTAAGTGTACCAGAATCAAGCATTAGACGTTGTGTTTACTTGAATCAAGCATTAGACGTTGTGTTTACTTGAATCAAGCATTAGACGCTGTGTGTACCTGAATCAAGCATTAGACCTTGTGTTTACCTGAATCAAGCATTAGACGTTGTGTGTACCTGAATCAAGCATTAAACGTTGTGTGTACCTGAATCAAGCATTAGACGTTGTTTGTACCTGAATCAAGCATTAGACGTTGTGTGTACCTGAATCAAGCATTAGACGTAGTGTGTACCTGAAACGAGCATTAGACGTTGTGTGTCCCAGAATCAAGCATTAAACGTTGTGTGTACCAGAATCAAGCATTAGACGTTGTGTGTACCAGAATCAAGCATTAGACGTTGTGTGTACCTGAATCAAGCACTAGACGTTGTGTGTACCAGAATCAAGCATTAGACGTTGTGTTTACTTGAATCAAGCATTAGACGTTGTGTTTACTTGAATCAAGCATTAAACGCTGTGTGTACCTGAATCAAGCATTAGACGTTGTGTTTACCTGAATCAAGCATTAGACGTTGTGTGTACCTGAATCAAGCATTAAACGTTGTGTGTACCTGAATCAAGCATTAGACGTTGTTTGTACCTGAATCAAGCATTAGACGTTGTGTGTACCTGAATCAAGCATTAGACGTTGTGTGTACCTGAATCAAGCATTAGACGTGTGTGTACCAGAATCAAGCATTAGACGCTGTGTGTACCTGAATCAAGCATTAGACGTTGTATGTACCTGAATCAAGCATTAGACGTAGTGTGTACCTGAATCGAGCATTAGACGTTGTCTGTACCAGAATCAAGCATTAGACGTTGTGTGTACCTGAATCAAGCATTAGGCGTTGTGTGTACCAGAATCAAACAATAGACGTTATATGTACCAGAATCAAGCATTATACGTTATGTTTACTTGAATCAAGCATTAGACGTTGTGCGTACCTGAATCAAGCATTAGACGTTGTGTTTACCTGAATCAAGCATTAGAAGTTGTGTTTACCTGAATAGAGCATTATACGTTGTGTGTACCAGAATCAAGCATTAGACGTTGTGTGTACCAGAATCAAGCATTAGACGTTGTGTTTACCTGAATCAAGCATTATACGTTGTGTGTACCTGAATCAAGCATTATACGTTGTGTGTACCAGAATCAAGCATTAGACGTTGTGTGTACCTGAATCAAGCATTAGACGTTGTGTTAACCTGAATCAAGCATTAGACGTAGTGTGTACCTAAATCGAGCATTAGACGTTGTCTGTACCAGAATCAAGCATTAGACGTTGTCTGTACCAGAATCAAGCATTAGACGTTGTGTGTATCAGAATCAAGCATTAGACGTTGTGTGTACCAGAATCAAGCATTAGACGTTGTGTGTACCTGAATCAAGCATTAGACGTTGTGTGTACCTGAATCAAGCATTAGACGTTGTGTTTACCTAAATCGAGCATTAGACGTTGTCTGTACCAGAATCAAGCATTAGACGTTGTGTGTACCAGAATCAAGCATTAGACGTTGTGTGTACCAGCATCAAGTATTAGACGTTCTGTTTAACTGAATCAAGCATTAGATGTTGTGTGTACCTGAATCAAGCATTAGACGTTATGTGTACCTGAATCAAGCATTAGACGTTGTGTGTACCTGAATCAAGCATTATACGTTGTGTGTACCTGAATCAAGCACTAGACGTTGTGTTTACCAGAATCAAGCATTAGACGTTAAGTGTACCAGAATCAAGCATTAGACGTTGTGTTTACTTGAATCAAGCATTAGACGTTGTGTTTACTTGAATCAAGCATTAGACGCTGTGTGTACCTGAATCAAGCATTAGACCTTGTGTTTACCTGAATCAAGCATTAGACGTTGTGTGTACCTGAATCAAGCATTAAACGTTGTGTGTACCTGAATCAAGCATTAGACGTTGTTTGTACCTGAATCAAGCATTAGACGTTGTGTGTACCTGAATCAAGCATTAGACGTAGTGTGTACCTGAAACGAGCATTAGACGTTGTGTGTCCCAGAATCAAGCATTAAACGTTGTGTGTACCAGAATCAAGCATTAGACGTTGTGTGTACCAGAATCAAGCATTAGACGTTGTGTGTACCTGAATCAAGCACTAGACGTTGTGTGTACCAGAATCAAGCATTAGACGTTGTGTTTACTTGAATCAAGCATTAGACGTTGTGTTTACTTGAATCAAGCATTAAACGCTGTGTGTACCTGAATCAAGCATTAGACGTTGTGTTTACCTGAATCAAGCATTAGACGTTGTGTGTACCTGAATCAAGCATTAAACGTTGTGTGTACCTGAATCAAGCATTAGACGTTGTTTGTACCTGAATCAAGCATTAGACGTTGTGTGTACCTGAATCAATCATTAGACGTAGTGTGTACCTGAAACGAGCATTAGACGTTGTGTGTCCCAGAATCAAGCATTAAACGTTGTGTGTACCAGAATCAAGCATTAGACGTTGTGTGTACCTGAATCAAGCATTAGACGTTGTGTGTACCTGAATCAAGCATTATACGTTGTGTGTACCAGAATCAAGCATTAGACATTGTGTGTACCTGAATCCAGCATTATACGTTGTGTGTACCAGAATTAAGCATTAGACATTGTGTGTACCAGAATCAAGCATTAGACGTTGTGTTTACCTGAATCAGGCATTAGACGTAGTGTGTACCTGAATCGAGCATTATACGTTGTGTGTACCAGAATCAAGCATTAGACGTTGTGTGTACCAGAATCAAGCATTAGACGTTGTGTGTACCAGAATCAAGCATTAGACGTTGTGTGTACCAGAATCAAGCATTAGACGTTGTGTGTACCAGAATCAAGCATTAGACGTAGTGTGTACCTGAATCAAGCATTAGACGTTGTGTGTACCCGAATCAAGCATTAGACGTTGTGTGTACCTGAATCAAGCATTATACGTTGTTTGTACCTGAATCAAGCATTATACGTTGTGTGTACCAGAATCAAGCATTAGACGTTGAGTGTACCTGAATCAAGCATTAGACGCTGTGTTTACCTGAATCAAGCATTAGACGTAGTGTGTACCCGAATCAAGCATTAGACGTTGTGTGTACCTGAATCCAGCATTGTACGTTGTGTGTACCAGAATCAAGCATTAGACATTGTGTGTACCTGAATCCAGCATTATACGTTGTGTGTACCAGAATCAAGCATTAGACATTGTGTGTACCAGAATCAAGCATTAGACGTTGTGTTTACCTGAATCAAGCATTAGACGTAGTGTGTACCTGAATCGAGCATTAGACGTTGTGTGTACCAGAAACAAGCATTAGACGTTGTGAGTACCAGAATCAAGCATTAGACGTTGTGTGTACCAGAATCAAGCATTAGACGTTGTGTGTATCAGAATCAAGCATTAGACGTTGTGTGTACCTGAATCAAGCATTAGACGTTGTGTGTACCTGAATCAAGCATTAGACGTTGTGTGTACCAAAATCAAGCATTAGACGGTGTGTGTACCAGAAACAAGCATTAGACGTTGTGTGTACCAGAATCAAGCATTAGACGTTGCGTGTACCTGAATCAAGCATTAGACGTTGTGTGTACCCGAATTAAGCATTAGACGTTGTGTGTACCTGAATTGAGCATTAGACGTTGTGTGTACCTGAATGAAGTATTAGACGTTGTCTGTGCCTGAATCAAGCATTATACGTTGTGTGTACCAGAATCAAGCATTAGACGTTGTGTGTACCTGAATGAAGCATTAGACGTCGTGTGTACCTGAATCAAGCATTATACGTTGTGTGTACCAGAATCAAGCATTAGACGTTGTGTTTACCTGAATCAAGCATTAGACGTTGTGTGTACCTGAATCAAGCATTAGACGTTGTGTGTACCTGAATCAAGCATTAGACGTTGTGTGTACCTGAATCAAGCATTAGACGCTGTGTGTACTTGAATCAAGCATTAGACGTTGTGTTTACTTGAATCAAGCATTAGACGCTGTGTGTACCTGAATCAAGCATTAGACCTTGTGTTTACCTGAATCAAGCATTAGACGTTGTGTGTACCTGAATCAAGCATTAAACGTTGTGTGTACCTGAATCAAGCATTAGACGTTGTTTGTACCTGAATCAAGCATTAGACGTTGTGTGTACCTGAATCAAGCATTAGACGTAGTGTGTACCTGAAACGAGCATTAGACGTTGTGTGTCCCAGAATCAAGCATTAAACGTTGTGTGTACCAGAATCAAGCATTAGACGTTGTGTGTACCAGAATCAAGCATTAGACGTTGTGTGTACCTGAATCAAGCACTAGACGTTGTGTGTACCAGAATCAAGCATTAGACGTTGTGTTTACTTGAATCAAGCATTAGACGTTGTGTTTACTTGAATCAAGCATTAAACGCTGTGTGTACCTGAATCAAGCATTAGACGTTGTGTTTACCTGAATCAAGCATTAGACGTTGTGTGTACCTGAATCAAGCATTAAACGTTGTGTGTACCTGAATCAAGCATTAGACGTTGTTTGTACCTGAATCAAGCATTAGACGTTGTGTGTACCTGAATCAATCATTAGACGTAGTGTGTACCTGAAACGAGCATTAGACGTTGTGTGTCCCAGAATCAAGCATTAAACGTTGTGTGTACCAGAATCAAGCATTAGACGTTGTGTGTACCTGAATCAAGCATTAGACGTTGTGTGTACCTGAATCAAGCATTATACGTTGTGTGTACCAGAATCAAGCATTAGACATTGTGTGTACCTGAATCCAGCATTATACGTTGTGTGTACCAGAATTAAGCATTAGACATTGTGTGTACCAGAATCAAGCATTAGACGTTGTGTTTACCTGAATCAGGCATTAGACGTAGTGTGTACCTGAATCGAGCATTATACGTTGTGTGTACCAGAATCAAGCATTAGACGTTGTGTGTACCAGAATCAAGCATTAGACGTTGTGTGTACCAGAATCAAGCATTAGACGTTGTGTGTACCAGAATCAAGCATTAGACGTTGTGTGTACCAGAATCAAGCATTAGACGTAGTGTGTACCTGAATCAAGCATTAGACGTTGTGTGTACCCGAATCAAGCATTAGACGTTGTGTGTACCTGAATCAAGCATTATACGTTGTTTGTACCTGAATCAAGCATTATACGTTGTGTGTACCAGAATCAAGCATTAGACGTTGAGTGTACCTGAATCAAGCATTAGACGCTGTGTTTACCTGAATCAAGCATTAGACGTAGTGTGTACCCGAATCAAGCATTAGACGTTGTGTGTACCTGAATCCAGCATTGTACGTTGTGTGTACCAGAATCAAGCATTAGACATTGTGTGTACCTGAATCCAGCATTATACGTTGTGTGTACCAGAATCAAGCATTAGACATTGTGTGTACCAGAATCAAGCATTAGACGTTGTGTTTACCTGAATCAAGCATTAGACGTAGTGTGTACCTGAATCGAGCATTAGACGTTGTGTGTACCAGAAACAAGCATTAGACGTTGTGAGTACCAGAATCAAGCATTAGACGTTGTGTGTACCAGAATCAAGCATTAGACGTTGTGTGTATCAGAATCAAGCATTAGACGTTGTGTGTACCTGAATCAAGCATTAGACGTTGTGTGTACCTGAATCAAGCATTAGACGTTGTGTGTACCAAAATCAAGCATTAGACGGTGTGTGTACCAGAAACAAGCATTAGACGTTGTGTGTACCAGAATCAAGCATTAGACGTTGCGTGTACCTGAATCAAGCATTAGACGTTGTGTGTACCCGAATTAAGCATTAGACGTTGTGTGTACCTGAATTGAGCATTAGACGTTGTGTGTACCTGAATGAAGTATTAGACGTTGTCTGTGCCTGAATCAAGCATTATACGTTGTGTGTACCAGAATCAAGCATTAGACGTTGTGTGTACCTGAATGAAGCATTAGACGTCGTGTGTACCTGAATCAAGCATTATACGTTGTGTGTACCAGAATCAAGCATTAGACGTTGTGTTTACCTGAATCAAGCATTAGACGTTGTGTGTACCTGAATCAAGCATTAGACGTTGTGTGTACCTGAATCAAGCATTAGACGTTGTGTGTACCTGAATCAAGCATTAGACGTGTGTGTACCAGAATCAAGCATTAGACGCTGTGTGTACCTGAATCAAGCATTAGACGTTGTATGTACCTGAATCAAGCATTAGACGTAGTGTGTACCTGAATCGAGCATTAGACGTTGTCTGTACCAGAATCAAGCATTAGACGTTGTGTGTACCTGAATCAAGCATTAGGCGTTGTGTGTACCAGAATCAAACAATAGACGTTATATGTACCAGAATCAAGCATTATACGTTATGTTTACTTGAATCAAGCATTAGACGTTGTGTGTACCTGAATCAAGCATTAGACGTTGTGTTTACCTGAATCAAGCATTAGAAGTTGTGTTTACCTGAATCGAGCATTATACGTTGTGTGTACCAGAATCAAGCTTCAGACGTTATGTGTACCTGAATCGAGCATTAGACGTTGTGTGTACCTGAATCGAGCATTAGACGTTGTGTGTACCAGAATCAAGCATTAGACGTTGTGTGTACCTTAATCGAGCATTAGACGTTGTGTGTACCAGAATCGAGCATTAGACGTTGTGTGTACCAGAATCAAGCATTAGACGTTGTGTTTACCTGAATCAAGCATTAGACGTAGTGTGTACCTGAATCGAGCATTAGACGTTTTGTGTACCTGAATCAAGCATTAGACGTTGTGTGTACCAGAATCAAGCATTAGACGTTATATGTACCAGAATCAAGCATTAGACGTTGTGTTTACTTGAATCAAGCATTAGACGTTGTGTGTACCGGAATCAAGCATTAGACGTTGTGTGTACCTGAATCAAGCATTATACGTTGTGTGTACCAGAATCAAGCATTAGACGTTGTGTGTACCTGAATCAAGCATTAGATTTTGTGTTTACCTAAATCGAGCATTAGACGTTGTCTGTACCAGAATCAAGCATTAGACGTTGTGTGTACCAGAATCAAGCATTAGACGTTGTGTGTACCAGAATCAAGCATTAGACGTTCTGTTTACCTGAATCAAGCATTAGACGTTGTGTGTACCTGAATCAAGCATTATACGTTGTGTGTACCTGAATTAAGCACTATACGTTGTGTGTACCTGAATCGAGCATTAGACGTTGTGTGTACCTGAATGAAGCATTAGACGTTGTCTGTGCCTGAAACAAGCATTATACGTTGTGTTTACCAGAATCAAGCATTAGACGTTGTGTGTACCTGAATCAAGCATTAGACGTTTTGTGTACCAGAATCAAGCATTAGACGTTATGTGTACCAGAATCAAGCATTAGACGTTGTGTTTACTTGAATCAAACATTAGACGTTGTGTGTACCTGAATCAAGCATTATACGTTGTGTGTACCAGAATCAAGCATTAGACGTTGTGTTTACCTGACTCAAGCATTAGACGTTGTGTGTACCTGAATCAAGCATTAGACGTTGTGTGTACCTGAATCAAGCATTAGACGTTGTGTGTACCTGAATCAAGCATTAGACGTGTGTGTACCAGAATCAAGCATTAGACGCTGTGTGTACCTGAATCAAGCATTAGACGTTGTATGTACCTGAATCAAGCATTAGACGTAGTGTGTACCTGAATCGAGCATTAGACGTTGTCTGTACCAGAATCAAGCATTAGACGTTGTGTGTACCTGAATCAAGCATTAGGCGTTGTGTGTACCAGAATCAAACAATAGACGTTATATGTACCAGAATCAAGCATTATACGTTATGTTTACTTGAATCAAGCATTAGACGTTGTGTGTACCTGAATCAAGCATTAGACGTTGTGTTTACCTGAATCAAGCATTAGAAGTTGTGCTTACCTGAATCGAGCATTATACGTTGTGTGTACCAGAATCAAGCATCAGACGTTATGTGTACCTGAATCGAGCATTAGACGTTGTGTGTACCTGAATCGAGCATTAGACGTTGTGTGTACCAGAATCAAGCATTAGACGTTGTGTGTACCTTAATCGAGCATTAGACGTTGTGTGTACCAGAATCGAGCATTAGACGTTGTGTGTACCAGAATCAAGCATTAGACGTTGTGTTTACCTGAATCAAGCATTAGACGTAGTGTGTACCTGAATCGAGCATTAGACGTTTTGTGTACCTGAATCAAGCATTAGACGTTGTGTGTACCAGAATCAAGCATTAGACGTTATATGTACCAGAATCAAGCATTAGACGTTGTGTTTACTTGAATCAAGCATTAGACGTTGTGTGTACCGGAATCAAGCATTAGACGTTGTGTGTACCTGAATCAAGCATTATACGTTGTGTGTACCAGAATCAAGCATTAGACGTTGTGTGTACCTGAATCAAGCATTAGACGTTGTGTTTACCTAAATCGAGCATTAGACGTTGTCTGTACCAGAATCAAGCATTAGACGTTGTGTGTACCAGAATCAAGCATTAGACGTTGTGTGTACCAGAATCAAGCATTAGACGTTCTGTTTACCTGAATCAAGCATTAGACGTTGTGTGTACCTGAATCAAGCATTAGACGTTGTGTGTACCTGAATTAAGCACTATACGTTGTGTGTACCTGAATCGAGCATTAGACGTTGTGTGTACCTGAATGAAGCATTAGACGTTGTCTGTGCCTGAAACAAGCATTATACGTTGTGTTTACCAGAATCAAGCATTAGACGTTGTGTGTACCTGAATCAAGCATTAGACGTTTTGTGTACCAGAATCAAGCATTAGACGTTATGTGTACCAGAATCAAGCATTAGACGTTGTGTTTACTTGAATCAAGCATTAGACGTTGTGTGTACCTGAATCAAGCATTAGACGTTGTGTTTACCTGAATCAAGCATTATACGTTGTGTGTACCAGAATCAAGCATTAGACGTTGTGTGTACCAGAATCAAGCATTAGAAGTTGTGTTTACCTGAATCAAGCATTAGACGTTGTGTGTACCTGAATCAAGCATTAGACGTTGTGTGTACCAGAATCAAGCATTAGACGTTGTGTGTACCTGAATCAAGCATTAGACGTTGTGTGTACCTGAATCAAGCATTAGACGTTGTGTTTACCTAAATCGAGCATTAGACGTTGTCTGTACCAGAATCAAGCATTAGACGTTGTGTGTACCAGAATCAAGCATTAGACGTTGTGTGTACCAGCATCAAGTATTAGACGTTCTGTTTAACTGAATCAAGCATTAGATGTTGTGTGTACCTGAATCAAGCATTAGACGTTATGTGTACCTGAATCAAGCATTAGACGTTGTGTGTACCTGAATCAAGCATTAGACGTTGTGTGTAATTGAATTAAGCATTAGACGTTGTGTGTACCTGAATCGAGCATTAGAAGTTGTGTGTACCTGAATGAAGCATTAGACGTTGTCTGTGCCTGAATCAAGCATTATACGTTGTGTGTACCAGAATCAAGCATTAGACGTTGTGTGTACCTGAATCAAGCACTAGACGTTGTGTGTACCAGAATCAAGCATTAGACGTTGTGTTTACTTGAATCAAGCATTAGACGTTGTGTTTACTTGAATCAAGCATTAGACGCTGTGTGTACCAGAATCAAGCATTAGACGTTGTGTTTACCTGAATCAAGCATTAGACGTTGTGTGTACCTGAATCAAGCATTAAACGTTGTGTGTACCTGAATCAAGCATTAGACGTTGTTTGTACCTGAATCAAGCATTAGACGTTGTGTGTACCTGAATCAAGCATTAGACGTAGTGTGTACCTGAAACGAGCATTAGACGTTGTGTGTCCCAGAATCAAGCATTAAACGTTGTGTGTACCAGAATCAAGCATTAGACGTTGTGTGTACCTGAATCAAGCATTAGACGTTGTGTGTACCTGAATCAAGCATTAGACGTTGTGTGTACCTGAATCAAGCATTAGACGTAGTGTGTACCTGAATCAAGCATTAGACGTTGTGTGTACCTGAATCAAGCATTAGACGTTGTGTGTACCTGAATTAAGCATTAGACGTTGGGTGTACCTGAATCGAGCATTAGACATTTTGTGTACCTGAATGAAACATTAGACGTTGTCTGTGCCTGAATCAAGCATTATACGGTGTTTGTACCAGAATCATGCATTAGACTTTATGTGTACCTGAATGAAGCATTAGACGTTGCCTGTGCCTGAATCAAGCATTATACGTTGTGTACCAGAATCATGCATGAGACGTTGTGTGTACCTGAATGAAGCATTAGACGTTGTGTGCACCAGAATCAAGCATTGGACGTTGTGTGTACCTGCATCAAGCATTAGATGTTGTGTGTACCAGAATCGAGCATTAGACGTTGTGTGTACCTGAATCAAGCATAAACGTTGTGTGTACCTGAATCGAGCATTAGACGTTGTGTTTACCTGAATCAAGCATTAGACGTAGTGTGTACATGAATCGAGCATTAGACGTTGTGTGTACCTGAATCAAGCATTAGACGTTGTGTGTACCGGAATCAAGCATTAGACGTTGTGTGTACCAGAATCAAGCATTAGACGTTGTGTGTACCAGCATCAAGCATTAGACGTTGTGTGTACCTGAATGAAGCATTATACGTTGTGTGTACCTGAATGAAGCATTAGACGTTGTGTGTACCAGAATCAAGCATTAGACGTTGTGTGTACCTGAATCAAGCATTATACGTTGTGTGTACCTGAATCAAGCATTATACGTTGTGTGTACCAGAATCAAGCATTAGACGTTGAGTGTACCTGAATCAAGCATTAGACGCTGTGTTTACCTGAATCAAGCATTAGACGTAGTGTGTACCCGAATCAAGCATTAGACGTTGTGTGTACCTGAATCCAGCATTATACGTTGTGTGTACCAGAATCAAGCATTAGACATTGTGTGTACCTGAATCCAGCATTATAGGTTGTGTGTACCAGAATCAAGCATTAGACATTGTGTGTACCAGAATCAATCATTAGACGTTGTGTTTACCTGAATCAAGCATTAGACGTAGTGTGTACCTGAATCGAGCATTAGACTTGTGTGTACCAGAATCCAGCATTAGACGTTGTGTGTACCAGAATCAAGCATTAGACGTTGTGTGTACCTGAATCAAGCAATAGACGTTGTGTGTATCAGAATCTAGCATTAGACGTTGTGTGTACCTGAATCAAGCATTAGACGTTGTGTGTACCTGAATCAAGCATTAGACGTTGTGTGTACCAAAATCAAGCATTAGACGTTGTGTGTACCAGAATCAAGCATTAGACGTTGTGTGCACCAGAATCAAGCATTAGACGTTGTGTGTACCAGAATCAAGCATTAGACGTTCTGTTTACCTGAATCAAGCATTAGACGTTGTGTGTACCTGAATCAAGCATTAGACGTTGTGTGTACCTGAATTAAGCACTATACGTTGTGTGTACCTGAATCGAGCATTAGACGTTGTGTGTACCTGAATGAAGCATTAGACGTTGTCTGTGCCTGAAACAAGCATTATACGTTGTGTTTACCAGAATCAAGCATTAGACGTTGTGTGTACCTGAATCAAGCATTAGACGTTTTGTGTACCAGAATCAAGCATTAGACGTTATGTGTACCAGAATCAAGCATTAGACGTTGTGTTTACTTGAATCAAGCATTAGACGTTGTGTGTACCTGAATCAAGCATTAGACGTTGTGTTTACCTGAATCAAGCATTATACGTTGTGTGTACCAGAATCAAGCATTAGACGTTGTGTGTACCAGAATCAAGCATTAGAAGTTGTGTTTACCTGAATCAAGCATTAGACGTTGTGTGTACCTGAATCAAGCATTATACGTTGTGTGTACCAGAATCAAGCATTAGACGTTGTGTGTACCTGAATCAAGCATTAGACGTTGTGTGTACCTGAATCAAGCATTAGACGTTGTGTTTACCTAAATCGAGCATTAGACGTTGTCTGTACCAGAATCAAGCATTAGACGTTGTGTGTACCAGAATCAAGCATTAGACGTTGTGTGTACCAGCATCAAGTATTAGACGTTCTGTTTAACTGAATCAAGCATTAGATGTTGTGTGTACCTGAATCAAGCATTAGACGTTATGTGTACCTGAATCAAGCATTAGACGTTGTGTGTACCTGAATCAAGCATTAGACGTTGTGTGTAATTGAATTAAGCATTAGACGTTGTGTGTACCTGAATCGAGCATTAGAAGTTGTGTGTACCTGAATGAAGCATTAGACGTTGTCTGTGCCTGAATCAAGCATTATACGTTGTGTGTACCAGAATCAAGCATTAGACGTTGTGTGTACCTGAATCAAGCACTAGACGTTGTGTGTACCAGAATCAAGCATTAGACGTTGTGTTTACTTGAATCAAGCATTAGACGTTGTGTTTACTTGAATCAAGCATTAGACGCTGTGTGTACCAGAATCAAGCATTAGACGTTGTGTTTACCTGAATCAAGCATTAGACGTTGTGTGTACCTGAATCAAGCATTAAACGTTGTGTGTACCTGAATCAAGCATTAGACGTTGTTTGTACCTGAATCAAGCATTAGACGTTGTGTGTACCTGAATCAAGCATTAGACGTAGTGTGTACCTGAAACGAGCATTAGACGTTGTGTGTCCCAGAATCAAGCATTAAACCTTTTGTGTACCAGAATCAAGCATTAGACGTTGTGTGTACCTGAATCAAGCATTAGACGTTGTGTGTACCTGAATCAAGCATTAGACGTTGTGTGTACCTGAATCAAGCATTAGACGTAGTGTGTACCTGAATCAAGCATTAGACGTTGTGTGTACCTGAATCAAGCATTAGACGTTGTGTGTACCTGAATTAAGCATTAGACGTTGGGTGTACCTGAATCGAGCATTAGACATTTTGTGTACCTGAATGAAACATTAGACGTTGTCTGTGCCTGAATCAAGCATTATACGGTGTTTGTACCAGAATCATGCATTAGACTTTATGTGTACCTGAATGAAGCATTAGACGTTGCCTGTGCCTGAATCAAGCATTATACGTTGTGTACCAGAATCATGCATGAGACGTTGTGTGTACCTGAATGAAGCATTAGACGTTGTGTGCACCAGAATCAAGCATTGGACGTTGTGTGTACCTGCATCAAGCATTAGATGTTGTGTGTACCAGAATCGAGCATTAGACGTTGTGTGTACCTGAATCAAGCATAAACGTTGTGTGTACCTGAATCGAGCATTAGACGTTGTGTTTACCTGAATCAAGCATTAGACGTAGTGTGTACATGAATCGAGCATTAGACGTTGTGTGTACCTGAATCAAGCATTAGACGTTGTGTGTACCGGAATCAAGCATTAGACGTTGTGTGTACCAGAATCAAGCATTAGACGTTGTGTGTACCAGCATCAAGCATTAGACGTTGTGTGTACCTGAATGAAGCATTATACGTTGTGTGTACCTGAATGAAGCATTAGACGTTGTGTGTACCAGAATCAAGCATTAGACGTTGTGTGTACCTGAATCAAGCATTATACGTTGTGTGTACCTGAATCAAGCATTATACGTTGTGTGTACCAGAATCAAGCATTAGACGTTGAGTGTACCTGAATCAAGCATTAGACGCTGTGTTTACCTGAATCAAGCATTAGACGTAGTGTGTACCCGAATCAAGCATTAGACGTTGTGTGTACCTGAATCCAGCATTATACGTTGTGTGTACCAGAATCAAGCATTAGACATTGTGTGTACCTGAATCCAGCATTATAGGTTGTGTGTACCAGAATCAAGCATTAGACATTGTGTGTACCAGAATCAATCATTAGACGTTGTGTTTACCTGAATCAAGCATTAGACGTAGTGTGTACCTGAATCGAGCATTAGACTTGTGTGTACCAGAATCCAGCATTAGACGTTGTGTGTACCAGAATCAAGCATTAGACGTTGTGTGTACCTGAATCAAGCAATAGACGTTGTGTGTATCAGAATCTAGCATTAGACGTTGTGTGTACCTGAATCAAGCATTAGACGTTGTGTGTACCTGAATCAAGCATTAGACGTTGTGTGTACCAAAATCAAGCATTAGACGTTGTGTGTACCAGAATCAAGCATTAGACGTTGTGTGCACCAGAATCAAGCATTAGACGTTGCGTGTACCTGAATCAAGCATTAGACGTTGTGTGTACCCGAATTAAGCATTAGACGTTGTGTGTACCTGAATTGAGCATTAGACGTTGTGTGTACCTGAATGAAGCATTAGACGTTGTCTGTGCCTGAATCAAGCATTATACGTTGTGTGTACCAGAATCAAGCATTAGACGTTGTGTGTACCTGAATGAAGCATTAGACGTCGTGTGTACCTGAATCAAGCATTATACGTTGTGTGTACCAGAATCAAGCATTAGACGTTGTGTTTACCTGAATCAATCACTAGACGTTGTGTGTACCTGAATCAAGCATTAGACGTTGTGTGTACCTGAATCAAGCATTAGACGTTGTGTGTACCTGAATCAAGCATTAGACGTTGTGTGTACCAGAATCAAGCATTAGACGTTGTGTGTACCTGAATCAAGCATTAGACGTTGTATGTACCTGAATCAAGCATTAGACGTAGTGTGTACCTGAATCGAGCATTAGACGTTGTCTGTACCAGAATCAAGCATTAGACGTTGTGTGTACCTGAATCAAGCATTAGACGTTGTGTGTACCAGAATCAAGCAATAAACGTTATATGTACCAGAATCAAGCATTAGACGTTATGTTTACTTGAATCAAGCATTAGACGTTGTGTGTACCTGAATCAAGCATTAGACGTTGTGTTAACCTGAATCAAGCATTAGAAGTTGTGTTTACCTGAATCGAGCATTATACGTTGTGTGTACCAGAATCAAGCATCAGACGTTGTGTGTACCTGAATCGATCATTAGACGTTGTGTGTACCTGAATCGAGCATTAGACGTTGTGTGTACCAGAATCAAGCATTAGACGTTGTGTGTACCTGAATCGAGCATTAGACGTTGTGTGTACCAGAATCAAGCATTAGACGTTGTGTGTACCAGAATCAAGCATTAGACGTTGTGTTTACCTGAATCAAGCATTAGACGTAATGTGTACCTGAATCGAGCATTAGACGTTGTGTGTACCTGAATCAAGCATTAGACGTTGTGTGTACCAGAATCAAGCATTAGACGTTATATGTACCAGAATCAAGCATTAGACGTTGTGCTTACTTGAATCAAGCATTAGACGTTGTGTGTACCGGAATCAAGCATTAGACGTTGTGTGTACCTGAATCAAGCATTATACGTTGTGTGTACCGGAATCAAGCATTAGACGTTGTGTGTACCTGAATCAAGCATTAGACGTTGTGTTTACCTAAATCGAGCATTAGACGTTGTCTGTACCAGAATCAAGCATTAGACGTTGTGTGTACCTGAATCAAGCATTAGACGTTGTGTGTACCAGAATCAAGCATTAGACGTTCTGTTTACCTGAATCAAGCATTAGACGTTGTGTGTACCTGAATCAAGCATTAGACGTTGTGTGTACCTGAATCAAGCATTAGACGTTGTGTGTACCTGAATTAAGCACTATACGTTGTGTGTACCTGAATCGAGCATTAGACGTTGTGTGTACCTGAATGAAGCATTAAACGTTGTCTGTGCCTGAATCAAGCATTAGACGTTGTGTGTACCAGAATCAAGCATTAGACGTTGTGTGTACCTGAATCAAGCATTAGACGTTTTGTGTACCAGAATCAAGCATTAGACGTTATGTATACCAGAATCAAGCATTAGACGTTGTGTGTACCTGAATCAAGCATTAGACGTTATGTTTACCTGAATCTAGCATTATACGTTGTGTGTACCAGAATCAAGCATTAGACGTTGTGTGTACCAGAATCAAGCATTAGACGTTGTGTTTACCTGAATCAAGCATTAGACGTTGTGTGTACCTGAATCAAGCATTATACGTTGTGTGTACCAGAATCAAGCATTAGACGTTGTGTGTACCTGAATCAAGCATTAGACGTTGTGTTAACCTGAATCAAGCATTAGACGTAGTGTGTACCTAAATCGAGCATTAGACGTTGTCTGTACCAGAATCAAGCATTAGACGTTGTCTGTACCAGAATCAAGCATTAGACGTTGTGTGTATCAGAATCAAGCATTAGACGTTGTGTGTACCAGAATCAAGCATTAGACGTTGTGTGTACCTGAATCAAGCATTAGACGTTGTGTGTACCTGAATCAAGCATTAGACGTTGTGTTTACCTAAATCGAGCATTAGACGTTGTCTGTACCAGAATCAAGCATTAGACGTTGTGTGTACCAGAATCAAGCATTAGACGTTGTGTGTACCAGCATCAAGTATTAGACGTTCTGTTTAACTGAATCAAGCATTAGATGTTGTGTGTACCTGAATCAAGCATTAGACGTTATGTGTACCTGAATCAAGCATTAGACGTTGTGTGTACCTGAATCAAGCATTAGACGTTGTGTGTACCTGAATCAAGCACTAGACGTTGTGTTTACCAGAATCAAGCATTAGACGTTAAGTGTACCAGAATCAAGCATTAGACGTTGTGTTTACTTGAATCAAGCATTAGACGTTGTGTTTACTTGAATCAAGCATTAGACGCTGTGTGTACCTGAATCAAGCATTAGACCTTGTGTTTACCTGAATCAAGCATTAGACGTTGTGTGTACCTGAATCAAGCATTAAACGTTGTGTGTACCTGAATCAAGCATTAGACGTTGTTTGTACCTGAATCAAGCATTAGACGTTGTGTGTACCTGAATCAAGCATTAGACGTAGTGTGTACCTGAAACGAGCATTAGACGTTGTGTGTCCCAGAATCAAGCATTAAACGTTGTGTGTACCAGAATCAAGCATTAGACGTTGTGTGTACCAGAATCAAGCATTAGACGTTGTGTGTACCTGAATCAAGCATTAGACGTTGTGTGTACCTGAATCAAGCATTAGACGTAGTGTGTACCTGAATCAAGCATTAGACGTTGTGTGTACCTGAATCAAGCATTAGACGTTGTGTGTACCTGAATTAAGCATTAGACGTTGGGTGTACCTGAATCGAGCATTAGACATTTTGTGTACCTGAATGAAACATTACACGTTGTCTGTGCCTGAATCAAGCATTATACGTTGTTTGTACCAGAATCATGCATTAGACGTTGTGTGTACCTGAATGAAGCATTAGACGTTGTGTGCACCAGAATCAAGCATTAGACGTTGTGTGTACCTGAATCAAGCATTAGACGTTGTGTGTACCTGAATCAAACATTAGACGTTGTGTGTACCTGAATCAAGCATTAGACGTTGTGTGTACCTGAATCGAGCATTAGACGTTGTGTGTACCTGAATCGAGCATTAGACGTAGTGTGTACCAGAATCAAGCATTAGACGTTGTGTGTACCTGAATCCAGCATTATACGTTGTGTGTACCTGAATGAAGCATTAGACGTTGTGTTTACCTGAATCAAGCATTAGTCGTAGTGTGTACCTGAATCGAGCATTAGACGTTGTGTGTACCAGAATCAAGCATTAGACGTAGTGTGTACCTGAATCAAGCATTAGACGTTGTGTGTACCTGAATCAAGCATTATACGTTGTGTGTACCTGAATCAAGCATTATACGTTGTGTGTACCTGAATCAAGCATTAGACGTTGTGTGTACCTGAATCAAGCATTAGACGTTGTGTTTACCTGAATCAAGCATTAGACGTTGGGTGTACCTGAATCGAGCATTAGACGTTGTGTGTACCAGAATCAAGCATTAGACGTTGTGTTTACCTGAATCAAGCATTAGACGTAGTGTGTACCTGAATCGAGCATTAGACGTAGTGTGTACCTGAATCGAGCATTAGACGTTGTGTGTACCAGAATCAAGCATTACACGTTGTGTGTACCAGAATCAAGCATTAGACGTTGTGTGTACCAGAATCAAGCATTAGACGTTGTGTGTACCTGAATCATGCATTAGACTTTGTGTGTACCTGAATCAAGCATTAGACATTGTGTGTACCAAAATCAAGCATTAGACGTTGTGTGTATCAGAATCAAGCATTAGACGTTGTGTGTACCAGAATCAAGCATTATACGTTGTGTTTACCTGAATCAAGCATTAGACGTAGTGTGTACCTGAATCGAGCATTAGACGTTGTGTGTACCAGAATCAAGCATTAGACGTTGTGTGTACCCGAATCAAGCATTAGACGTTGTGTGTACCAGAATCAAGCATTAGACGTTGTGTGTACCAGAATAAAGCATTATACGTTGTGTGTACCTGAATCAAGCATTAGACGTTGTGTTTACCAAAATCGAGCATTAGATATTGTCTGTACCAGAATCAAGCATTAGACGTTGTTTGTACCCGAATCAAGCATTAGACGTTGTGTGTACCCGAATCAAGCATTAGACGTTGTGTGTACCTGAATCAAGCATTAGACGCTGTGTGTACCTGAATCAAGCATTAGACGTTGTGTGTACCAAAATCAAGCATTAGACGTTGTGTGTACCTGAATCAAGCATTAGACGTTGTGTTTACCTGAATCAAGCATTAGACGTTGTGTTTACTTGAATCAAGCATTACACGTTGTGTGTACCTGAATCAAGCATTAGACGTTATGTTTACCTGAATCTAGCATTATACGTTGTGTGTACCAGAATCAAGCATTAGACGTTGTGTGTACCAGAATCAAGCATTAGACGTTGTGTTTACCTGAATCAAGCATTAGACGTTGTGTGTACCTGAATCAAGCATTATACGTTGTGTGTACCAGAATCAAGCATTAGACGTTGTGTGTACCTGAATGAAGCATTAGACGTTGTGTTTACCTGAATCAAGCATTAGTCGTAGTGTGTACCTGAATCGAGCATTAGACGTTGTGTGTACCAGAATCAAGCATTAGACGTAGTGTGTACATGAATCAAGCATTAGATGTTGTGTGTACATGAATCAAGCATTATACGTTGTGTGTACCTGAATCAAGCATTATACGTTGTGTGTACCTGAATCAAGCATTAGACGTTGTGTGTACCTGAATCAAGCATTAGACGTTGTGTTTACCTGAATCAAGCATTAGACGTTGGGTGTACCTGAATCGAGCATTAGACGTTGTGTGTACCAGAATCAAGCATTAGACGTTGTGTTTACCTGAATCAAGCATTAGACGTAGTGTGTACCTGAACCGAGCATTAGACGTTGTGTTTACCAGAATCAAGCATTACACGTTGTGTGTACCAGAATCAAGCATTAGACGTTGTGTGTACCAGAATCAAGCATTAGACGTTGTGTGTACCTGAATCAAGCATTATACTTTGTGTGTACCTGAATCAAGCATTAGACGTTGTGTGTACCAAAATCAAGCATTAGACGTTGTGTGTATCAGAATCAAGCATTAGACGTTGTGTGTACCAGAATCAAGCATTAGACGTTGTGTTTACCTGAATCAAGCATTAGACGTAGTGTGTACCTGAATCGAGCATTAGACGTTGTGTGTACCAGAATCAAGCATTAGACGTTGTGTGTACCCGAATCAAGCATTAGACGTTGTGTGTACCAGAATCAAGCATTAGACGTTGTGTGTACCGGAATAAAGCATTATACGTTGTGTGTACCTGAATCAAGCATTAGACGTTGTGTTTACCAAAATCGAGCATTAGACGTTGTCTGTACCAGAATCAAGCATTAGACGTTGTGTGTACCCGAATCAAGCATTAGACGTTGTGTGTACCCGAATCAAGCATTAGACGTTGTGTGTACCTGAATCAAGCATTAGACGCTGTGTGTACCTGAATCAAACATTAGACGTTGTGTGTACCAAAATCAAGCATTAGACGTTGTGTGTACCTGAATCAAGCATTAGACGTTGTGTTTACCTGAATCAAGCATTAGACGTTGTGTTTACTTGAATCAAGCATTAGACGTTGTGTGTACCTGAATCAAGCATTAGACGTTATGTTTACCTGAATCTAGCATTATACGTTGTGTGTACCAGAATCAAGCATTAGACGTTGTGTGTACCAGAATCAAGCATTAGACGTTGTGTTTACCTGAATCAAGCATTAGACGTTGTGTGTACCTGAATCAAGCATTATACGTGGTGTGTACCAGAATCAAGCATTAGACGTTGTGTGTACCTGAATCAAGCATTAGAAGTTGTGTTAACCTGAATCAAGCATTAGACGTAGTGTGTACCTAAATCGAGCATTAGACGTTGTCTGTACCAGAATCAAGCATTAGACGTTATCTGTACCAGAATCAAGCATTAGACGTTGTGTGTATCAGAATCAAGCATTAGACGTTGTGTGTACCAGAATCAAGCATTAGACGTTGTGTGTACCTGAATCAAGCATTAGACGTTGTGTGTACCTGAATCAAGCATTAGACGTTGTGTTTACCTAAATCGAGCATTAGACGTTGTCTGTACCAGAATCAAGCATTAGACGTTGTGTGTACCAGAATCAAGCATTAGACGTTGTGTGTACCAGCATCAAGTATTAGACGTTCTGTTTAACTGAATCAAGCATTATATGTTGTGTGTACCTGAATCAAGCATTAGACGTTATGTGTACCTGAATCAAGCATTAGACGTTGTGTGTACCTGAATCAAGCATTAGACGTTGTGTGTACCTGAATCAAGCACTAGACGTTGTGTTTACCAGAATCAAGCATTAGACGTTATGTGTACCAGAATCAAGCATTAGACGTTGTGTTTACTTGAATCAAGCATTAGACGCTGTGTGTACCTGAATCAAGCATTAGACCTTGTGTTTACCTGAATCAAGCATTAGACGTTGTGTGTACCTGAATCAAGCATTAAACGTTGTGTGTACCTGAATCAAGCATTAGACGTTGTTTGTACCTGAATCAAGCATTAGACGTTGTGTGTACCTGAATCAAGCATTAGACGTAGTGTGTACCTGAAACGAGCATTAGACGTTGTGTGTCCCAGAATCAAGCATTAAACGTTGTGTGTACCAGAATCAAGCATTAGACGTTGTGTGTACCAGAATCAAGCATTAGACGTTGTGTGTACCTGAATCAAGCATTAGACGTTGTGTGTACCTGAATCAAGCATTAGACGTAGTGTGTACCTGAATCAAGCATTAGACGTTGTGTGTACCTGAATCAAGCATTAGACGTTGTGTGTACCTGAATTAAGCATTAGACGTTGGGTGTACCTGAATCGAGCATTAGACATTTTGTGTACCTGAATGAAACATTAGACGTTGTCTGTGCCTGAATCAAGCATTATACGTTGTTTGTACCAGAATCATGCATTAGACGTTGTGTGTACCTGAATGAAGCATTAGACGTTGTGTGCACCAGAATCAAGCATTAGACGTTGTGTGTACCTGAATCAAGCATTAGACGTTGTGTGTACCTGAATCAAACATTAGACGCTGTGTGTACCTCAATCAAGCATTAGACGTTGTGTGTACCTGAATCGAGCATTAGACGTTGTGTGTACCTGAATCGAGCATTAGACGTAGTGTGTACCAGAATCAAGCATTAGACGTTGTGTGTACCTGAATCCAGCATTATACGTTGTGTGTACCTGAATCAAGCATTAGACGTTGTGTTTACCTGAATCAAGCATTAGTCGTAGTGTGTACCTGAATCGAGCATTAGACGTTGTGTGTACCAGAATCAAGCATTAGACGTAGTGTGTACCTGAATCAAGCATTAGACGTTGTGTGTACCTGAATCAAGCATTATACATTGTGTGTACCTGAATCAAGCATTATACGTTGTGTGTACCTGAATCAAGCATTAGACGTTGTGTGTACCTGAATCAAGCATTAGACGTTGTGTTTACCTGAATCAAGCATTAGACGTTGGGTGTACCTGAATCGAGCATTAGACGTTGTGTGTACCAGAATCAAGCATTAGACGTTGTGTTTACCTGAATCAAGCATTAGACGTAGTGTGTACCTGAATCGAGCATTAGACGTAGTGTGTACCAGAATCAAGCATTAGACGTTGTGTGTACCTGAATCCAGCATTATACGTTGTGTGTACCTGAATCAAGCATTAGACGTTGTGTTTACCTGAATCAAGCATTAGTCGTAGTGTGTACCTGAATCGAGCATTAGACGTTGTGTGAACCAGAATCAAGCATTAGACGTAGTGTGTACCTGAATCAAACATTAGACGTTGTGTGTACCTGAATCAAGCATTATACATTGTGTGTACCTGAATCAAGCATTATACGTTGTGTGTACCTGAATCAAGCATTAGACGTTGTGTGTACCTGAATCAAGCATTAGACGTTGTGTTTACCTGAATCAAGCATTAGACGTTGGGTGTACCTGAATCGAGCATTAGACGTTGTGTGTACCAGAATCAAGCATTAGACGTTGTGTTTACCTGAATCAAGCATTAGACGTAGTGTGTACCTGAATCGAGCATTAGACGTTGTGTGTACCAGAATCAAGCATTACACGTTGTGTGTACCAGAATCAAGCATTAGACGTTGTGTGTACCAGAATCAAGCATTAGACGTTGTGTGTACCTGAATCAAGCATTAGACTTTGTGTGTACCTGAATCAAGCATTAGACATTGTGTGTACCAAAATCAAGCATTAGACGTTGTGTGTATCAGAATCAAGCATTAGACGTTGTGTGTACCAGAATCAAGCATTAGACGTTGTGTTTACCTGAATCAAGCATTAGACGTAGTGTGTACCTGAATCGAGCATTAGACGTTGTGTGTACCAGAATCAAGCATTAGACGTTGTGTGTACCCGAATCAAGCATTAGACGTTGTGTGTACCAGAATCAAGCATTAGACGTTGTGTGTACCAGAATAAAGCATTATACGTTGTGTGTACCTGAATCAAGCATTAGACGTTGTGTTTACCTAACTCGAGCATTAGACGTTTTCTGTACCAGAATCCAGCATTAGACGTTGTGTGTACCCGAATCAAGCATTAGACGTTGTGTGTACCTGAATCAAGCATTAGACGCTGTGTGTACCTGAATCGAGCATTAGACGTTGTGTGTACCAGAATCAAGCATTAGACGTTGTGTGTACCAGAATCAAGCATTAGACGTTGTGTTTACCTGAATCAAGCATTAGACGTAATGTGTACCTGAATCGAGCATTAGACGTTGTGTGTACCTGAATCAAGCATTAGACGTTGTGTGTACCAGAATCAAGCATTAGACGTTATATGTACCAGAATCAAGCATTAGACGTTGTGTTTACTTGAATCAAGCATTAGACGTTGTGTGTACCGGAATCAAGCATTAGACGTTGTGTGTACCTGAATCAAGCATTATACGTTGTGTGTACCGGAATCAAGCATTAGACGTTGTGTGTACCTGAATCAAGCATTAGACGTTGTGTTTACCTAAATCGAGCATTAGACGTTGTCTGTACCAGAATCAAGCATTAGACGTTGTGTGTACCTGAATCAAGCATTAGACGTTGTGTGTACCAGAATCAAGCATTAGACGTTCTGTTTACCTGAATCAAGCATTAGACGTTGTGTGTACCTGAATCAAGCATTAGACGTTGTGTGTACCTGAATCAAGCATTAGACGTTGTGTGTACCTGAATCAAGCATTAGACGTTGTGTGTACCTGAATTAAGCACTATACGTTGTGTGTACCTGAATCGAGCATTAGACGTTGTGTGTACCTGAATGAAGCATTAAACGTTGTCTGTGCCTGAATCAAGCATTATACGTTGTGTGTACCAGAATCAAGCATTAGAAGTTGTGTGTACCTGAATCAAGCATTAGACGTTTTGTGTACCAGAATCAAGCATTAGACGTTATGTATACCAGAATCAAGCATTAGACGTTGTGTGTACCTGAATCAAGCATTAGACGTTATGTTTACCTGAATCTAGCATTATACGTTGTGTGTACCAGAATCAAGCATTAGACGTTGTGTGTACCAGAATCAAGCATTAGACGTTGTGTTTACCTGAATCAAGCATTAGACGTTGTGTGTACCTGAATCAAGCATTATACGTTGTGTGTACCAGAATCAAGCATTAGACGTTGTGTGTACCTGAATCAAGCATTAGACGTTGTGTTAACCTGAATCAAGCATTAGACGTAGTGTGTACCTAAATCGAGCATTAGACGTTGTCTGTACCAGAATCAAGCATTAGACGTTGTCTGTACCAGAATCAAGCATTAGACGTTGTGTGTATCAGAATCAAGCATTAGACGTTGTGTGTACCAGAATCAAGCATTAGACGTTGTGTGTACCTGAATCAAGCATTAGACGTTGTGTGTACCTGAATCAAGCATTAGACGTTGTGTTTACCTAAATCGAGCATTAGACGTTGTCTGTACCAGAATCAAGCATTAGACGTTGTGTGTACCAGAATCAAGCATTAGACGTTGTGTGTACCAGCATCAAGTATTAGACGTTCTGTTTAGCTGAATCAAGCATTAGACGTTGTGTGTACCAGAATCAAGCATTAGACGTTGTGTTTACCTGAATCAAGCATTAGACGTAATGTGTACCTGAATCGAGCATTAGACGTTGTGTGTACCTGAATCAAGCATTAGACGTTGTGTGTACCAGAATCAAGCATTAGACGTTATATGTACCAGAATCAAGCATTAGACGTTGTGTTTACTTGAATCAAGCATTAGACGTTGTGTGTACCGGAATCAAGCATTAGACGTTGTGTGTACCTGAATCAAGCATTATACGTTGTGTGTACCGGAATCAAGCATTAGACGTTGTGTGTACCTGAATCAAGCATTAGACGTTGTGTTTACCTAAATCGAGCATTAGACGTTGTCTGTACCAGAATCAAGCATTAGACGTTGTGTGTACCTGAATCAAGCATTAGACGTTGTGTGTACCAGAATCAAGCATTAGACGTTCTGTTTACCTGAATCAAGCATTAGACGTTGTGTGTACCTGAATCAAGCATTAGACGTTGTGTGTACCTGAATCAAGCATTAGACGTTGTGTGTACCTGAATCAAGCATTAGACGTTGTGTGTACCTGAATTAAGCACTATACGTTGTGTGTACCTGAATCGAGCATTAGACGTTGTGTGTACCTGAATGAAGCATTAAACGTTGTCTGTGCCTGAATCAAGCATTATACGTTGTGTGTACCAGAATCAAGCATTAGAAGTTGTGTGTACCTGAATCAAGCATTAGACGTTTTGTGTACCAGAATCAAGCATTAGACGTTATGTATACCAGAATCAAGCATTAGACGTTGTGTGTACCTGAATCAAGCATTAGACGTTATGTTTACCTGAATCTAGCATTATACGTTGTGTGTACCAGAATCAAGCATTAGACGTTGTGTGTACCAGAATCAAGCATTAGACGTTGTGTTTACCTGAATCAAGCATTAGACGTTGTGTGTACCTGAATCAAGCATTATACGTTGTGTGTACCAGAATCAAGCATTAGACGTTGTGTGTACCTGAATCAAGCATTAGACGTTGTGTTAACCTGAATCAAGCATTAGACGTAGTGTGTACCTAAATCGAGCATTAGACGTTGTCTGTACCAGAATCAAGCATTAGACGTTGTCTGTACCAGAATCAAGCATTAGACGTTGTGTGTATCAGAATCAAGCATTAGACGTTGTGTGTACCAGAATCAAGCATTAGACGTTGTGTGTACCTGAATCAAGCATTAGACGTTGTGTGTACCTGAATCAAGCATTAGACGTTGTGTTTACCTAAATCGAGCATTAGACGTTGTCTGTACCAGAATCAAGCATTAGACGTTGTGTGTACCAGAATCAAGCATTAGACGTTGTGTGTACCAGCATCAAGTATTAGACGTTCTGTTTAGCTGAATCAAGCATTAGATGTTGTGTGTACCTGAATCAAGCATTAGACGTTATGTGTACCTGAATCAAGCATTAGACGTTGTGTGTACCTGAATCAAGCATTAGACGTTGTGTGTACCTGAATCAAGCACTAGACGTTGTGTTTACCAGAATCAAGCATTAGACGTTAAGTGTACCAGAATCAAGCATTAGACGTTGTGTTTACTTGAATCAAGCATTAGACGTTGTGTTTACTTGAATCAAGCATTAGACGCTGTGTGTACCTGAATCAAGCATTAGACCTTGTGTGTACCTGAATCAAGCATTAAACGTTGTGTGTACCTGAATCAAGCATTAGACGTTGTTTGTACCTGAATCAAGCATTAGACGTTGTTTGTACCTGAATCAAGCATTAGACGTTGTGTGTACCTGAATCAAGCATTAGACGTAGTGTGTACCTGAAACGAGCATTAGACGTTGTGTGTCCCAGAATCAAGCATTAAACGTTGTGTGTACCAGAATCAAGCATTAGACGTTGTGTGTACCAGAATCAAGCATTAGACGTTGTGTGTACCTGAATCAAGCATTAGACGTTGTGTGTACCTGAATCAAGCATTAGACGTAGTGTGTACCTGATTCAAGCATTAGACGTTGTGTGTACCTGAATCAAGCATTAGACGTTGTGTGTACCTGAATTAAGCATTAGACGTTGGGTGTACCTGAATCGAGCATTAGACATTTTGTGTACCTGAATGAAACATTACACGTTGTCTGTGCCTGAATCAAGCATTATACGTTGTTTGTACCAGAATCATGCATTAGACGTTGTGTGTACCTGAATGAAGCATTAGACGTTGTGTGCACCAGAATCAAGCATTAGACGTTGTGTGTACCTGAATCAAGCATTAGACGTTGTGTGTACCTGAATCAAACATTAGACGTTGTTTGTACCTGAATCAAGCATTAGACGTTGTGTGTACCTGAATCGAGCATTAGACGTTGTGTGTACCTGAATCGAGCATTAGACGTAGTGTGTACCAGAATCAAGCATTAGACGTTGTGTGTACCTGAATCCAGCATTATACGTTGTGTGTACCTGAATGAAGCATTAGACGTTGTGTTTACCTGAATCAAGCATTAGTCGTAGTGTGTACCTGAATCGAGCATTAGACGTTGTGTGTACCAGAATCAAGCATTAGACGTAGTGTGTACCTGAATCAAGCATTAGACGTTGTGTGTACCTGAATCAAGCATTATACGTTGTGTGTACCTGAATCAAGCATTATACGTTGTGTGTACCTGAATCAAGCATTAGACGTTGTGTGTACCTGAATCAAGCATTAGACGTTGTGTTTACCTGAATCAAGCATTAGACGTTGGGTGTACCTGAATCGAGCATTAGACGTTGTGTGTACCAGAATCAAGCATTAGACGTTGTGTTTACCTGAATCAAGCATTAGACGTAGTGTGTACCTGAATCGAGCATTAGACGTAGTGTGTACCTGAATCGAGCATTAGACGTTGTGTGTACCAGAATCAAGCATTACACGTTGTGTGTACCAGAATCAAGCATTAGACGTTGTGTGTACCAGAATCAAGCATTAGACGTTGTGTGTACCTGAATCAAGCATTAGACTTTGTGTGTACCTGAATCAAGCATTAGACATTGTGTGTACCAAAATCAAGCATTAGACGTTGTGTGTATCAGAATCAAGCATTAGACGTTGTGTGTACCAGAATCAAGCATTAGACGTTGTGTTTACCTGAATCAAGCATTAGACGTAGTGTGTACCTGAATCGAGCATTAGACGTTGTGTGTACCAGAATCAAGCATTAGACGTTGTGTGTACCCGAATCAAGCATTAGACGTTGTGTGTACCAGAATCAAGCATTAGACGTTGTGTGTACCAGAATAAAGCATTATACGTTGTGTGTACCTGAATCAAGCATTAGACGTTGTGTTTACCAAAATCGAGCATTAGATATTGTCTGTACCAGAATCAAGCATTAGACGTTGTTTGTACCCGAATCAAGCATTAGACGTTGTGTGTACCCGAATCAAGCATTAGACGTTGTGTGTACCTGAATCAAGCATTAGACGCTGTGTGTACCTGAATCAAGCATTAGACGTTGTGTGTACCAAAATCAAGCATTAGACGTTGTGTGTACCTGAATCAAGCATTAGACGTTGTGTTTACCTGAATCAAGCATTAGACGTTGTGTTTACTTGAATCAAGCATTACACGTTGTGTGTACCTGAATCAAGCATTAGACGTTATGTTTACCTGAATCTAGCATTATACGTTGTGTGTACCAGAATCAAGCATTAGACGTTGTGTGTACCTGAATCAAGCATTAGACGTTGTGTTTACCAAAATCGAGCATTAGATATTGTCTGTACCAGAATCAAGCATTAGACGTTGTTTGTACCCGAATCAAGCATTAGACGTTGTGTGTACCCGAATCAAGCATTATACGTTGTGTGTACCTGAATCAAGCATTAGACGCTGTGTGTACCTGAATCAAGCATTAGACGTTGTGTGTACCAAAATCAAGCATTAGACGTTGTGTGTACCTGAATCAAGCATTAGACGTTGTGTTTACCTGAATCAAGCATTAGACGTTGTGTTTACTTGAATCAAGCATTACACGTTGTGTGTACCTGAATCAAGCATTAGACGTTATGTTTACCTGAATCTAGCATTATACGTTGTGTGTACCAGAATCAAGCATTAGACGTTGTGTGTACCAGAATCAAGCATTAGACGTTGTGTTTACCTGAATCAAGCATTAGACGTTGTGTGTACCTGAATCAAGCATTATACGTTGTGTGTACCAGAATCAAGCATTAGACGTTGTGTGTACCTGAATGAAGCATTAGACGTTGTGTTTACCTGAATCAAGCATTAGTCGTAGTGTGTACCTGAATCGAGCATTAGACGTTGTGTGTACCAGAATCAAGCATTAGACGTAGTGTGTACCTGAATCAAGCATTAGATGTTGTGTGTACATGAATCAAGCATTATACGTTGTGTGTACCTGAATCAAGCATTATACGTTGTGTGTACCTGAATCAAGCATTAGACGTTGTGTGTACCTGAATCAAGCATTAGACGTTGTGTTTACCTGAATCAAGCATTAGACGTTGGGTGTACCTGAATCGAGCATTAGACGTTGTGTGTACCAGAATCAAGCATTAGACGTTGTGTTTACCTGAATCAAGCATTAGACGTAGTGTGTACCTGAACCGAGCATTAGACGTTGTGTGAACCAGAATCAAGCATTACACGTTGTGTGTACCAGAATCAAGCATTAGACGTTGTGTGTACCAGAATCAAGCATTAGACGTTGTGTGTACCTGAATCAAGCATTAGACTTTGTGTGTACCTGAATCAAGCATTAGACATTGTGTGTACCAAAATCAAGTATTAGACGTTGTGTGTATCAGAATCAAGCATTAGACGTTGTGTGTACCAGAATCAAGCATTAGATGTTGTGTTTACCTGAATCAAGCATTAGACGTAGTGTGTACCTGAATCGAGCATTAGACGTTGTGTGTACCAGAATCAAGCATTAGACGTTGTGTGTACCCGAATCAAGCATTAGACGTTGTGTGTACCAGAATCAAGCATTAGACGTTGTGTGTACCGGAATAAAGCATTATACGTTGTGTGTACCTGGATCAAGCATTAGACGTTGTGTTTACCAAAATCGAGCATTAGACGTTGTCTGTACCAGAATCAAGCATTAGACGTTGTGTGTACCCGAATCAAGCATTAGACGTTGTGTGTACCCGAATCAAGCATTAGACGTTGTGTGTACCTGAATCAAGCATTAGACGCTGTGTGTACCTGAATCAAACATTAGACGTTGTGTGTACCAAAATCAAGCATTAGACGTTGTGTGTACCTGAATCAAGCATTAGACGTTGTGTTTACCTGAATCAAGCATTAGACGTTGTGTTTACTTGAATCAAGCATTAGACGTTGTGTGTACCAGAATCAAGCATTAGACGTTATGTTTACCTGAATCTAGCATTATACGTTGTGTGTACCACAATCAAGCATTAGACGTTGTGTGTACCAGAATCAAGCATTAGACGTTCTGTTTACCTGAATCAAGCATTAGACGTTGTGTGTACCTGAATCAAGCATTAGACGCTGTGTGTACCTGAATCAAGCATTAGACGTTGTGTGTACCAAAATCAAGCATTAGACGTTGTGTGTACCTGAATCAAGCATTAGACGTTGTGTTTACCTGAATCAAGCATTAGACGTTGTGTTTACTTGAATCAAGCATTACACGTTGTGTGTACCTGAATCAAGCATTAGACGTTATGTTTACCTGAATCTAGCATTATACGTTGTGTGTACCAGAATCAAGCATTAGACGTTGTGTGTACCTGAATCAAGCATTAGACGTTGTGTTTACCAAAATCGAGCATTAGATATTGTCTGTACCAGAATCAAGCATTAGACGTTGTTTGTACCCGAATCAAGCATTAGACGTTGTGTGTACCCGAATCAAGCATTATACGTTGTGTGTACCTGAATCAAGCATTAGACGCTGTGTGTACCTGAATCAAGCATTAGACGTTGTGTGTACCAAAATCAAGCATTAGACGTTGTGTGTACCTGAATCAAGCATTAGACGTTGTGTTTACCTGAATCAAGCATTAGACGTTGTGTTTACTTGAATCAAGCATTACACGTTGTGTGTACCTGAATCAAGCATTAGACGTTATGTTTACCTGAATCTAGCATTATACGTTGTGTGTACCAGAATCAAGCATTAGACGTTGTGTGTACCAGAATCAAGCATTAGACGTTGTGTTTACCTGAATCAAGCATTAGACGTTGTGTGTACCTGAATCAAGCATTATACGTTGTGTGTACCAGAATCAAGCATTAGACGTTGTGTGTACCTGAATGAAGCATTAGACGTTGTGTTTACCTGAATCAAGCATTAGTCGTAGTGTGTACCTGAATCGAGCATTAGACGTTGTGTGTACCAGAATCAAGCATTAGACGTAGTGTGTACCTGAATCAAGCATTAGATGTTGTGTGTACATGAATCAAGCATTATACGTTGTGTGTACCTGAATCAAGCATTATACGTTGTGTGTACCTGAATCAAGCATTAGACGTTGTGTGTACCTGAATCAAGCATTAGACGTTGTGTTTACCTGAATCAAGCATTAGACGTTGGGTGTACCTGAATCGAGCATTAGACGTTGTGTGTACCAGAATCAAGCATTAGACGTTGTGTTTACCTGAATCAAGCATTAGACGTAGTGTGTACCTGAACCGAGCATTAGACGTTGTGTGAACCAGAATCAAGCATTACACGTTGTGTGTACCAGAATCAAGCATTAGACGTTGTGTGTACCAGAATCAAGCATTAGACGTTGTGTGTACCTGAATCAAGCATTAGACTTTGTGTGTACCTGAATCAAGCATTAGACATTGTGTGTACCAAAATCAAGTATTAGACGTTGTGTGTATCAGAATCAAGCATTAGACGTTGTGTGTACCAGAATCAAGCATTAGATGTTGTGTTTACCTGAATCAAGCATTAGACGTAGTGTGTACCTGAATCGAGCATTAGACGTTGTGTGTACCAGAATCAAGCATTAGACGTTGTGTGTACCCGAATCAAGCATTAGACGTTGTGTGTACCAGAATCAAGCATTAGACGTTGTGTGTACCGGAATAAAGCATTATACGTTGTGTGTACCTGAATCAAGCATTAGACGTTGTGTTTACCAAAATCGAGCATTAGACGTTGTCTGTACCAGAATCAAGCATTAGACGTTGTGTGTACCCGAATCAAGCATTAGACGTTGTGTGTACCCGAATCAAGCATTAGACGTTGTGTGTACCTGAATCAAGCATTAGACGCTGTGTGTACCTGAATCAAACATTAGACGTTGTGTGTACCAAAATCAAGCATTAGACGTTGTGTGTACCTGAATCAAGCATTAGACGTTGTGTTTACCTGAATCAAGCATTAGACGTTGTGTTTACTTGAATCAAGCATTAGACGTTGTGTGTACCAGAATCAAGCATTAGACGTTATGTTTACCTGAATCTAGCATTATACGTTGTGTGTACCACAATCAAGCATTAGACGTTGTGTGTACCAGAATCAAGCATTAGACGTTCTGTTTACCTGAATCAAGCATTAGACGTTGTGTGTACCTGAATCAAGCATTATACGTTGTGTGTACCAGAATCAAGCATTAGACGTTGTGTGTACCTGAATCAAGCATTAGACGTTGTGTTAACCTGAATCAAGCATTAGACGTAGTGTGTACCTAAATCGAGCATTAGACGTTGTCTGTACCAGAATCAAGCATTAGACGTTATCTGTACCAGAATCAAGCATTAGACGTTGTGTGTATCAGAATCAAGCATTAGACGTTGTGTGTACCAGAATCAAGCATTAGACGTTGTGTGTACCTGAATCAAGCATTAGACGTTGTGTGTACCTGAATCAAGCATTAGACGTTGTGTTTACCTAAATCGAGCATTAGACGTTGTCTGTACCAGAATCAAGCATTAGACGTTGTGTGTACCAGAATCAAGCATTAGACGTTGTGTGTACCAGCATCAAGTATTAGACGTTCTGTTTAACTGAATCAAGCATTAGACGTTGTGTGTACCAGAATCAAGCATTAGACGTTGTGTGTACCCGAATCAAGCATTAGACGTTGTGTGTACCTGAATCAAGCATTAGACGCTGTGTGTACCTGAATCAAGCATTAGACGTTGTGTGTACCAAAATCAAGCATTAGACGTTGTGTGTACCTGAATCAAGCATTAGACGTTGTGTTTACCTGAATCAAGCATTAGACGTTGTGTTTACTTGAATCAAGCATTACACGTTGTGTGTACCTGAATCAAGCATTAGACGTTATGTTTACCTGAATCTAGCATTATACGTTGTGTGTACCAGAATCAAGCATTAGACGTTGTGTGTACCTGAATCAAGCATTAGACGTTGTGTTTACCAAAATCGAGCATTAGATATTGTCTGTACCAGAATCAAGCATTAGACGTTGTTTGTACCCGAATCAAGCATTAGACGTTGTGTGTACCCGAATCAAGCATTATACGTTGTGTGTACCTGAATCAAGCATTAGACGCTGTGTGTACCTGAATCAAGCATTAGACGTTGTGTGTACCAAAATCAAGCATTAGACGTTGTGTGTACCTGAATCAAGCATTAGACGTTGTGTTTACCTGAATCAAGCATTAGACGTTGTGTTTACTTGAATCAAGCATTACACGTTGTGTGTACCTGAATCAAGCATTAGACGTTATGTTTACCTGAATCTAGCATTATACGTTGTGTGTACCAGAATCAAGCATTAGACTTTGTGTGTACCAGAATCAAGCATTAGACGTTGTGTTTACCTGAATCAAGCATTAGACGTTGTGTGTACCTGAATCAAGCATTATACGTTGTGTGTACCAGAATCAAGCATTAGACGTTGTGTGTACCTGAATGAAGCATTAGACGTTGTGTTTACCTGAATCAAGCATTAGTCGTAGTGTGTACCTGAATCGAGCATTAGACGTTGTGTGTACCAGAATCAAGCATTAGACGTAGTGTGTACCTGAATCAAGCATTAGATGTTGTGTGTACATGAATCAAGCATTATACGTTGTGTGTACCTGAATCAAGCATTATACGTTGTGTGTACCTGAATCAAGCATTAGACGTTGTGTGTACCTGAATCAAGCATTAGACGTTGTGTTTACCTGAATCAAGCATTAGACGTTGGGTGTACCTGAATCGAGCATTAGACGTTGTGTGTACCAGAATCAAGCATTAGACGTTGTGTTTACCTGAATCAAGCATTAGACGTAGTGTGTACCTGAACCGAGCATTAGACGTTGTGTGAACCAGAATCAAGCATTACACGTTGTGTGTACCAGAATCAAGCATTAGACGTTGTGTGTACCAGAATCAAGCATTAGACGTTGTGTGTTCCTGAATCAAGCATTAGACTTTGTGTGTACCTGAATCAAGCATTAGACATTGTGTGTACCAAAATCAAGTATTAGACGTTGTGTGTATCAGAATCAAGCATTAGACGTTGTGTGTACCAGAATCAAGCATTAGATGTTGTGTTTACCTGAATCAAGCATTAGACGTAGTGTGTACCTGAATCGAGCATTAGACGTTGTGTGTACCAGAATCAAGCATTAGACGTTGTGTGTACCCGAATCAAGCATTAGACGTTGTGTGTACCAGAATCAAGCATTAGACGTTGTGTGTACCGGAATAAAGCATTATACGTTGTGTGTACCTGAATCAAGCATTAGACGTTGTGTTTACCAAAATCGAGCATTAGACGTTGTCTGTACCAGAATCAAGCATTAGACGTTGTGTGTACCCGAATCAAGCATTAGACGTTGTGTGTACCCGAATCAAGCATTAGACGTTGTGTGTACCTGAATCAAGCATTAGACGCTGTGTGTACCTGAATCAAACATTAGACGTTGTGTGTACCAAAATCAAGCATTAGACGTTGTGTGTACCTGAATCAAGCATTAGACGTTGTGTTTACCTGAATCAAGCATTAGACGTTGTGTTTACTTGAATCAAGCATTATACGTTGTGTGTACCAGAATCAAGCATTAGACGTTATGTTTACCTGAATCTAGCATTATACGTTGTGTGTACCACAATCAAGCATTAGACGTTGTGTGTACCAGAATCAAGCATTAGACGTTCTGTTTACCTGAATCAAGCATTAGACGTTGTGTGTACCTGAATCAAGCATTATACGTTGTGTGTACCAGAATCAAGCATTAGACGTTGTGTGTACCTGAATCAAGCATTAGACGTTGTGTTAACCTGAATCAAGCATTAGACGTAGTGTGTACCTAAATCGAGCATTACACGTTGTCTGTACCAGAATCAAGCATTAGACGTTATCTGTACCAGAATCAAGCATTAGACGTTGTGTGTATCAGAATCAAGCATTAGACGTTGTGTGTACCAGAATCAAGCATTAGACGTTGTGTGTACCTGAATCAAGCATTAGACGTTGTGTGTACCTGAATCAAGCATTAGACGTTGTGTTTACCTAAATCGAGCATTAGACGTTGTCTGTACCAGAATCAAGCATTAGACGTTGTGTGTACCAGAATCAAGCATTAGACGTTGTGTGTACCAGCATCAAGTATTAGACGTTCTGTTTAACTGAATCAAGCATTATATGTTGTGTGTACCTGAATCAAGCATTAGACGTTATGTGTACCTGAATCAAGCATTAGACGTTGTGTGTACCTGAATCAAGCATTAGACGTTGTGTGTACCTGAATCAAGCACTAGACGTTGTGTTTACCAGAATCAAGCATTAGACGTTATGTGTACCAGAATCAAGCTTTAGACGTTGTGTTTACTTGAATCAAGCATTAGACGTTGTGTTTACTTGAATCAAGCATTAGACGCTGTGTGTACCTGAATCAAGCATTAGACCTTGTGTTTACCTGAATCAAGCATTAGACGTTGTGTGTACCTGAATCAAGCATTAAACGTTGTGTGTACCTGAATCAAGCATTAGACGTTGTTTGTACCTGAATCAAGCATTAGACGTTGTGTGTACCTGAATCAAGCATTAGACGTAGGGTGTACCTGAAACGAGCATTAGACGTTGTGTGTCCCAGAATCAAGCATTAAACGTTGTGTGTACCAGAATCAAGCATTAGACGTTGTGTGTACCAGAATCAAGCATTAGACGTTGTGTGTACCTGAATCAAGCATTAGACGTTGTGTGTACCTGAATCAAGCATTAGACGTAGTGTGTATCTGAATCAAGCATTAGACGTTGTGTGTACCTGAATCAAGCATTAGACGTTGTGTGTACCTGAATTAAGCATTAGACGTTGGGTGTACCTGAATCGAGCATTAGACATTTTGTGTACCTGAATGAAACATTAGACGTTGTCTGTGCCTGAATCAAGCATTATACGTTGTTTGTACCAGAATCATGCATTAGACGTTGTGTGTACCTGAATGAAGCATTAGACGTTGTGTGCACCAGAATCAAGCATTAGACGTTGTGTGTACCTGAATCAAGCATTAGACGTTGTGTGTACCTGAATCAAACATTAGACGCTGTGTGTACCTCAATCAAGCATTAGACGTTGTGTGTACCTGAATCGAGCATTAGACGTTGTGTGTACCTGAATCGAGCATTAGACGTAGTGTGTACCAGAATCAAGCATTAGACGTTGTGTGTACCTGAATCCAGCATTATACGTTGTGTGTACCTGAATCAAGCATTAGACGTTGTGTTTACCTGAATCAAGCATTAGTCGTAGTGTGTACCTGAATCGAGCATTAGACGGTGTGTGTACCAGAATCAAGCATTAGACGTAGTGTGTACCTGAATCAAGCATTAGACGTTGTGTGTACCTGAATCAAGCATTATACATTGTGTGTACCTGAATCAAGCATTATACGTTGTGTGTACCTGAATCAAGCATTAGACGTTGTGTGTACCTGAATCAAGCATTAGACGTTGTGTTTACCTGAATCAAGCATTAGACGTTGGGTGTACCTGAATCGAGCATTAGACGTTGTGTGTACCAGAATCAAGCATTAGACGTTGTGTTTACCTGAATCAAGCATTAGACGTAGTGTGTACCTGAATCGAGCATTAGACGTTGTGTGTACCAGAATCAAGCATTACAAGTTGTGTGTACCAGAATCAAGCATTAGACGTTGTGTGTACCAGAATCAAGCATTAGACGTTGTGTGTACCTGAATCAAGCATTAGACTTTGTGTGTACCTGAATCAAGCATTAGACATTGTGTGTACCAAAATCAAGCATTAGACGTTGTGTGTATCAGAATCAAGCATTAGACGTTGTGTGTACCAGAATCAAGCATTAAACGTTGTGTTTACCTGAATCAAGCATTAGACGTAGTGTGTACCTGAATCGAGCATTAGACGTTGTGTGTACCAGAATCAAGCATTAGACGTTGTGTGTACCCGAATCAAGCATTAGACGTTGTGTGTACCAGAATCAAGCATTAGACGTTGTGTGTACCAGAATAAAGCATTATACGTTGTGTGTACCTGAATCAAGCATTAGACGTTGTGTTTACCTAAATCGAGCATTAGACGTTGTCTGTACCAGAATCCAGCATTAGACGTTGTGTGTACCCGAATCAAGCATTAGACGTTGTGTGTACCCGAATCAAGCATTAGACGTTGTGTGTACCTGAATCAAGCATTAGACGCTGTGTGTACCTGAATCAAGCATTAGACGTTGTGTGTACCAAAATCAAGCATTAGACGTTGTGTGTACCTGAATCAAGCATTAGACGTTGTGTTTACCTGAATCAAGCATTAGACGTAGTGTGTACCTGAATCAAGCATTATACGTTGTGTGTACCTGAATCAAGCATTATACGTTGTGTGTACCAGAATCAAGCATTAGACGTTGAGTGTACCTGAATCAACCATTAGACGCTGTGTTTACCTGAATCAAGCATTAGACGTTGTGTGTACCTGAATCAAGCATTATACGTTGTGTGTACCTGAATCAAGCATTATACGTTGTGTGTACCAGAATCAAGCATTAGACGTTGAGTGTACCTGAATCAAGCTTTAGACGCTGTGTTTACCTGAATCAAGCATTAGACGTTGTGTGTACCAGAATCAAGCATTAGACGTAATGTGTACCTGAATCAAGCATTATACGTTGTGTGTACCAGAATCAAGCATTAGACATTGTGTGTACCTGAATCAAGCATTAGACGTTGTGTGTACCTGAATCAAGCATTAGACGTTGTGTGTACCTGAATCAAGCATTAGACGTTGTCTGTACCAGAATCAAGCATTAGACGTAGTGTGTACCTGAATCGAACATTAGACGTTGTCTGTGCCTGAATCAAGCATTATACGTTGTTTGTACCAGAATCATGCATTAGACGTTGTGTGTACCTGAATGAAGCATTAGACGTTGTGTGCACCAGAATCAAGCATTAGACGTTGTGTGTACCTGAATCAAGCATTAGACGTTGTGTGTACCTGAATCAAACATTAGACGTTGTGTGTACCTGAATCAAGCATTAGACGTTGTGTGTACCTGAATCGAGCATTAGACGTTGTGTGTACCTGAATCGAGCATTAGACGTAGTGTGTACCAGAATCCAGCATTAGACGTTGTGTGTACCTGAATCCAGCATTATACGTTGTGTGTACCTGAATCAAGCATTAGACGTTGTGTTTACCTGAATCAAGCATTAGTCGTAGTGTGTACCTGAATCGAGCATTAGACGTTGTGTGTACCAGAATCAAGCATTAGACGTAGTGTGTACCTGAATCAAGCATTAGACGTTGTGTGTACCTGAATCAAGCATTATACGTTGTGTGTACCTGAATCAAGCATTATACGTTGTGTGTACCTGAATCAAGCATTAGACGTTGTGTGTACCTGAATCAAGCATTAGACGTTGTGTTTACCTGAATCAAGCATTAGACGTTGGGTGTACCTGAATCGAGCATTAGACGTTTTGTGTACCAGAATCAAGCATTAGACGTTGTGTTTACCTGAATCAAGCATTAGACGTAGTGTGTACCTGAATCGAGCATTAGACGTTGTGTGTACCAGAATCAAGCATTACACGTTGTGTGTACCAGAATCAAGCATTAGACGTTGTGTGTACCAGAATCAAGCATTAGACGTTGTGTGTACCTGAATCAAGCATTAGACTTTGTGTGTACCTGAATCAAGCATTAGACATTGTGTGTACCAAAATCAAGCATTAGACGTTGTGTGTATCAGAATCAAGCATTAGACGTTGTGTGTACCAGAATCAAGCATTAGACGTTGTGTTTACCTGAATCAAGTATTAGACGTAGTGTGTACCTGAATCGAGCATTAGACGTTGTGTGTACCAGAATCAAGCATTAGACGTTGTGTGTACCCGAATCAAGCATTAGACGTTTTACGTACCTGAATCAAGCATTATACGTTGTGTGTACCAGAATAAAGCATTAGACGTTGTGTGTACCAGAATAAAGCATTAGACGTTGTGTGTACCTGAATCAAGCATTAGACGTTGTGTTTACCTAAATCGAGCATTAGACGTTGTCTGTACCAGAATCAAGCATTAGACGTTGTGTGTACCCGAATCAAGCTTTAGACGTTGTGTGTACCCGAATCAAGCATTAGACGTTGTGTGTACCTGAATCAAGCATTAGACGCTGTGTGTACCTGAATCAAGCATTAGACGTTGTGTGTACCAAAATCAAGCATTAGACGTTGTGTGTACCTGAATCAAGCATTAGACGTTGTGTTTACCTGAATCAAGCATTAGACGTAGTGTGTACCTGAATCAAGCATTATACGTTGTGTGTACCTGAATCAAGCATTATACGTTGTGTGTACCAGAATCAAGCATTAGACGTTGAGTGTACCTGAATCAACCATTAGACGCTGTGTTTACCTGAATCAAGCATTAGACGTTGTGTGTACCTGAATCAAGCATTATACGTTGTGTGTACCTGAATCAAGCATTATACGTTGTGTGTACCAGAATCAAGCATTAGACGTTGAGTGTACCTGAATCAAGCATTAGACGCTGTGTTTACCTGAATCAAGCATTAGACGTTGTGTGTACCAGAATCAAGCATTAGACGTAATGTGTACCTGAATCAAGCATTATACGTTGTGTGTACCAGAATCAAGCATTAGACATTGTGTGTACCAGAATCAAGCATTAGACGTTGTGTGTACCTGAATCAAGCATTAGACGTTGTGTGTACCTGAATCAAGCATTAGACGTTGTCTGTACCAGAATCAAGCATTAGACGTAGTGTGTACCTGAATCGAACATTAGACGTTGTGTGTACCAGAATCAAGCATTACAAGTTGTGTGTACCAGAATCAAGCATTAGACGTTGTGTGTACCAGAATCAAGCATTAGACGTTGTGTGTACCTGAATCAAGCATTAGACTTTGTGTGTACCTGAATCAAGCATTAGACATTGTGTGTACCAAAATCAAGCATTAGACGTTGTGTGTATCAGAATCAAGCATTAGACGTTGTGTGTACCAGAATCAAGCATTAGACGTTGTGTTTACCTGAATCAAGCATTAGACGTAGTGTGTACCTGAATCGAGCATTAGACGTTGTGTGTACCAGAATCAAGCATTAGACGTTGTGTGTACCCGAATCAAGCATTAGACGTTGTGTGTACCAGAATCAAGCATTAGACGTTGTGTGTACCAGAATAAAGCATTATACGTTGTGTGTACCTGAATCAAGCATTAGACGTTGTGTTTACCTAAATCGAGCATTAGACGTTGTCTGTACCAGAATCCAGCATTAGACGTTGTGTGTACCCGAATCAAGCATTAGACGTTGTGTGTACCCGAATCAAGCATTAGACGTTGTGTGTACCTGAATCAAGCATTAGACGCTGTGTGTACCTGAATCAAGCATTAGACGTTGTGTGTACCAAAATCAAGCATTAGACGTTGTGTGTACCTGAATCAAGCATTAGACGTTGTGTTTACCTGAATCAAGCATTAGACGTAGTGTGTACCTGAATCAAGCATTATACGTTGTGTGTACCTGAATCAAGCATTATACGTTGTGTGTACCTGAATCAACCATTAGACGCTGTGTTTACCTGAATCAAGCATTAGACGTTGTGTGTACCTGAATCAAGCATTATACGTTGTGTGTACCTGAATCAAGCATTATACGTTGTGTGTACCAGAATCAAGCATTAGACGTTGAGTGTACCTGAATCAAGCTTTAGACGCTGTGTTTACCTGAATCAAGCATTAGACGTTGTGTGTACCAGAATCAAGCATTAGACGTAATGTGTACCTGAATCAAGCATTATACGTTGTGTGTACCAGAATCAAGCATTAGACATTGTGTGTACCTGAATCAAGCATTAGACGTTGTGTGTACCTGAATCAAGCATTAGACGTTGTGTGTACCTGAATCAAGCATTAGACGTTGTCTGTACCAGAATCAAGCATTAGACGTAGTGTGTACCTGAATCGAACATTAGACGTTGTCTGTGCCTGAATCAAGCATTATACGTTGTTTGTACCAGAATCATGCATTAGACGTTGTGTGTACCTGAATGAAGCATTAGACGTTGTGTGCACCAGAATCAAGCATTAGACGTTGTGTGTACCTGAATCAAGCATTAGACGTTGTGTGTACCTGAATCAAACATTAGACGTTGTGTGTACCTGAATCAAGCATTAGACGTTGTGTGTACCTGAATCGAGCATTAGACGTTGTGTGTACCTGAATCGAGCATTAGACGTAGTGTGTACCAGAATCCAGCATTAGACGTTGTGTGTACCTGAATACAGCATTATACGTTGTGTGTACCTGAATCAAGCATTAGACGTTGTGTTTACCTGAATCAAGCATTAGTCGTAGTGTGTACCTGAATCGAGCATTAGACGTTGTGTGTACCAGAATCAAGCATTAGACGTAGTGTGTACCTGAATCAAGCATTAGACGTTGTGTGTACCTGAATCAAGCATTATACGTTGTGTGTACCTGAATCAAGCATTATACGTTGTGTGTACCTGAATCAAGCATTAGACGTTGTGTGTACCTGAATCAAGCATTAGACGTTGTGTTTACCTGAATCAAGCATTAGACGTTGGGTGTACCTGAATCGAGCATTAGACGTTTTGTGTACCAGAATCAAGCATTAGACGTTGTGTTTACCTGAATCAAGCATTAGACGTAGTGTGTACCTGAATCGAGCATTAGACGTTGTGTGTACCAGAATCAAGCATTACACGTTGTGTGTACCAGAATCAAGCATTAGACGTTGTGTGTACCAGAATCAAGCATTAGACGTTGTGTGTACCTGAATCAAGCATTAGACTTTGTGTGTACCTGAATCAAGCATTAGACATTGTGTGTACCAAAATCAAGCATTAGACGTTGTGTGTATCAGAATAAAGCATTAGACGTTGTGTGTACCAGAATCAAGCATTAGACGTTGTGTTTACCTGAATCAAGTATTAGACGTAGTGTGTACCTGAATCGAGCATTAGACGTTGTGTGTACCAGAATCAAGCATTAGACGTTGTGTGTACCCGAATCAAGCATTAGACGTTTTACGTACCTGAATCAAGCATTATACGTTGTGTGTACCAGAATAAAGCATTAGACGTTGTGTGTACCAGAATAAAGCATTAGACGTTGTGTGTACCTGAATCAAGCATTAGACGTTGTGTTTACCTAAATCGAGCATTAGACGTTGTCTGTACCAGAATCAAGCATTAGACGTTGTGTGTACCCGAATCAAGCTTTAGACGTTGTGTGTACCCGAATCAAGCATTAGACGTTGTGTGTACCTGAATCAAGCATTAGACGCTGTGTGTACCTGAATCAAGCATTAGACGTTGTGTGTACCAAAATCAAGCATTAGACGTTGTGTTTACCTGAATCAAGCATTAGACGTAGTGTGTACCTGAATCAAGCATTATACGTTGTGTGTACCTGAATCAAGCATTATACGTTGTGTGTACCAGAATCAAGCATTAGACGTTGAGTGTACCTGAATCAACCATTAGACGCTGTGTTTACCTGAATCAAGCATTAGACGTTGTGTGTACCTGAATCAAGCATTATACGTTGTGTGTACCTGAATCAAGCATTATACGTTGTGTGTACCAGAATCAAGCATTAGACGTTGAGTGTACCTGAATCAAGCATTAGACGCTGTGTTTACCTGAATCAAGCATTAGACGTTGTGTGTACCAGAATCAAGCATTAGACGTAATGTGTACCTGAATCAAGCATTATACGTTGTGTGTACCAGAATCAAGCATTAGACATTGTGTGTACCAGAATCAAGCATTAGACGTTGTGTGTACCTGAATCAAGCATTAGACGTTGTGTGTACCTGAATCAAGCATTAGACGTTGTCTGTACCAGAATCAAGCATTAGACGTAGTGTGTACCTGAATCGAACATTAGACGTTGTGTGTACCAGAATCAAGTATTAGACGTTGTGTGTACCTGAATGAAGCATTAGACGTTGTGTGTACCAGAATCAAGCATTAGACGTTGTGTTTACCTGAATCAAGCATTAGACGTAGTCTGTACCTGAATCGAGCATTAGACGTTGTGTGTACCAGAATCAAGCATTAGACGTTGTGTGTACCAGAATCAAGCATTAGACGTTGTGTGTACCAGAATCAAGCATTAGATGTTGTGTGTACCTGAATCAAGCATTAGACGTTGTGTGTACATGAATCAAGCATTAGACGTTGTGTTTACCTGAATCAAGCATTAGTCGTAGTGTGTACCTGAATCGAGCATTAGACGTTGTGTGTACCAGAATCAAGCATTAGACGTAGTGTGTACCTGAATCAAGCATTAGACGTTGTGTGTACCTGAATCAAGCATTATACGTTGTGTGTACCTGAATCAAGCTTTATACGTTGTGTGTACCTGAATCAAGCATTAGAAGTTGTGTGTACCTGAATCAAGCATTAGACGTTGTGTTTACCTGAATCAAGCATTAGACGTTGGGTGTACCTGAATCGAGCATTAGACGTTTTGTGTACCAGAATCAAGCATTAGACGTTGTGTTTACCTGAATCAAGCATTAGACGTAGTGTGTACCTGAATCGAGCATTAGACGTTGTGTGTACCAGAATCAAGCATTACACGTTGTGTGTACCAGAATCAAGCATTAGACGTTGTGTGTACCAGAATCAAGCATTAGACGTTGTGTGTACCTGAATCAAGCATTAGACTTTGTGTGTACCTGAATCAAGCATTAGACATTGTGTGTACCAAAATCAAGCATTAGACGTTGTGTGTATCAGAATCAAGCATTATACGTTGTGTGTACCAGAATCAAGCATTAGACGTTGTGTTTACCTGAATCAAGTATTAGACGTAGTGTGTACCTGAATCGAGCATTAGACGTTGTGTGTACCAGAATCAAGCATTAGACGTTGTGTGTACCCGAATCAAGCATTAGACGTTTTACGTACCTGAATCAAGCATTATACGTTGTGTGTACCAGAATAAAGCATTAGACGTTGTGTGTACCAGAATAAAGCATTAGACGTTGTGTGTACCTGAATCAAGCATTAGACGTTGTGTTTACCTAAATCGAGCATTAGACGTTGTCTGTACCAGAATCAAGCATTAGACGTTGTGTGTACCCGAATCAAGCTTTAGACGTTGTGTGTACCCGAATCAAGCATTAGACGTTGTGTGTACCTGAATCAAGCATTAGACGCTGTGTGTACCTGAATCAAGCATTAGACGTTGTGTGTACCAAAATCAAGCATTAGACGTTGTGTGTACCTGAATCAAGCATTAGACGTTGTGTTTACCTGAATCAAGCATTAGACGTAGTGTGTACCTGAATCAAGCATTATACGTTGTGTGTACCTGAATCAAGCATTATACGTTGTGTGTACCAGAATCAAGCATTAGACGTTGAGTGTACCTGAATCAACCATTAGACGCTGTGTTTACCTGAATCAAGCATTAGACGTTGTGTGTACCTGAATCAAGCATTATACGTTGTGTGTACCTGAATCAAGCATTATACGTTGTGTGTACCAGAATCAAGCATTAGACGTTGAGTGTACCTGAATCAAGCATTAGACGCTGTGTTTACCTGAATCAAGCATTAGACGTTGTGTGTACCAGAATCAAGCATTAGACGTAATGTGTACCTGAATCAAGCATTATACGTTGTGTGTACCAGAATCAAGCATTAGACATTGTGTGTACCAGAATCAAGCATTAGACGTTGTGTGTACCTGAATCAAGCATTAGACGTTGTGTGTACCTGAATCAAGCATTAGACGTTGTCTGTACCAGAATCAAGCATTAGACGTAGTGTGTACCTGAATCGAACATTAGACGTTGTGTGTACCAGAATCAAGTATTAGACGTTGTGTGTACCTGAATGAAGCATTAGACGTTGTGTGTACCAGAATCAAGCATTAGACGTTGTGTTTACCTGAATCAAGCATTAGACGTAGTCTGTACCTGAATCGAGCATTAGACGTTGTGTGTACCAGAATCAAGCATTAGACGTTGTGTGTACCAGAATCAAGCATTAGACGTTGTGTGTACCAGAATCAAGCATTAGATGTTGTGTGTACCTGAATCAAGCATTAGACGTTGTGTGTACATGAATCAAGCATTAGACTTTGTGTGTACCAAAATCAAGCATTAGACGTTTTGTGTACCAGAATCAAGCATTAGACGTTGTGTGTACCAGAATCAAGCATTAGACGTTGTGTTTACCAGAATCAAGCATTAGACGTTGTGTGTAACTGAATCAAGCATTAGACGTTGTGTGTACCTGAATCAAGCATTAGACGTTGTGTGTACCTGAATCAAGCATTAGACGTTGTGTGTACCCGAATTAAGAATTAGACGTTGTGTGTACCTGAATCGAGCATTAGACGTTGTGTGTACCTGAATGAAGCATTAGACGTTGTCTGTGCCTGAATCAAGCATTATACGTTGTGTGTACCAGAATGAAGCATTAGATGTTGTGTGTACCTGAATCAAGCATTAGACGTTGTGTGTACCTGAATCAAGCATTAGACGTTGTGTTTATCTAAATCGAGCATTAGACGTTGTCTGTACCAGAATCAAGCATTAGACGTTGTGTGTACCAGAATCAAGCATTAGACGTTGTGTGTACCAGCATCAAGTATTAGACGTTCTGTTTAACTGAATCAAGCATTAGATGTTGTGTGTACCTGAATCAAGCATTAGACGTTATGTGTACCTGAATCAAGCATTAGACGTTGTGTGTACCTGAATCAAGCATTAGACGTTGTGTGTACCTGAATCAAGCACTAGACGTTGTGTTTACCAGAATCAAGCATTAGACGTTATATGTACCAGAATCAAGCATTAGACGTTGTGTTTACTTGAATCAAGCATTAGACGTTGTGTTTACTTGAAGCAAGCATTAGACGCTGTGTGTACCTGAATCAAGCATTAGACCTTGTGTTTACCTGAATCAAGCATTAGACGTTGTGTGTACCTGAATCAAGCATTAAACGTTGTGTGTACCTGAATCAAGCATTAGACGTTGTTTGTACCTGAATCAAGCATTAGACGTTGTGTGTACCTGAATCAAGCATTAGACGTAGTGTGTACCTGAAACGAGCATTAGACGTTGTGTGTGCCAGAATCAAGCATTAAACGTTGTGTGTACCAGAATCAAGCATTAGACGTTGTGTGTACCAGAATCAAGCATTAGACGTTGTGTGTACCTGAATCAAGCATTAGACGTTGTGTGTACCTGAATCAAGCATTAGACGTAGTGTGTACCTGAATCAAGCATTAGACGTTGTGTGTACCTGAATCAAGCATTAGACGTTGTGTGTACCTGAATTAAGCATTAGACGTTGGGTGTACCTGAATCGAGCATTAGACATTTTGTGTACCTGAATGAAACATTAGACGTTGTCTGTGCCTGAATCAAGCATTATACGTTGTTTGTACCAGAATCATGCATTAGACGTTGTGTGTACCTGAATCAAGCATTAGACTTTGTGTGTACCTGAATCAAGCATTAGACGTTGTGTGTATCAGAATCAAGCATTAGACGTTGTACCAGAATCAAGCATTAGACGTTGTGTTTACCTGAATCAAGCATTAGACGTAGTGTGTACCTGAATCGAGCATTAGACGTTGTGTGTACCAGAATCAAGCATTAGACGTTGTGTGTACCCGAATCAAGCATTAGACGTTGTGTGTACCAGAATCAAGCATTAGACGTTGTGTGTACCAGAATAAAGCATTATACGTTGTGTGTACCTGAATCAAGCATTAGACGTTGTGTTTACCTAAATCGAGCATTAGACGTTGTCTGTACCAGAATCAAGCATTAGACGTTGTGTGTACCCGAATCAAGCATTAGACGTTGTGTGTACCCGAATCAAACATTAGACGTTGTGTGTACCTGAATCAAGCATTAGACGCTGTGTGTACCTGAATCAAGCATTAGACGTTGTGTGTACCAAAATCAAGCATTAGACGTTGTGTGTACCTGAATCAAGCATTAGACGTTGTGTTTACTTGAATCAAGCATTAGACGTAGTGTGTACCTGAATCAAGCATTATACGTAGTGTGTACCTGAATCAAGCATTATACGTTGTGTGTACCAGAATCAAGCATTAGACGTTGAGTGTACCTGAATCAACCATTAGACGCTGTGTTTACCTGAATCAAGCATTAGACGTTGTGTGTACCTGAATCAAGCATTATACGTTGTGTGTACCTGAATCAAGCATTATACGTTGTGTGTACCAGAATCAAGCATTAGACGTTGAGTGTACCTGAATCAAGCATTAGACGCTGTGTTTACCTGAATCAAGCATTAGACGTTGTGTGTACCAGAATCAAGCATTAGACGTAATGTGTACCTGAATCAAGCATTATACGTTGTGTGTACCAGAATCAAGCATTAGACATTGTGTGTACCAGAATCAAGCATTAGACGTTGTGTGTACCTGAATCAAGCATTAGACGTTGTGTGTACCTGAATCAAGCATTAGACGTTGTGTTTACCTGAATCAAGCATTAGACGTTGGGTGTACCTGAATCGAGCATTAGACGTTTTGTGTACCAGAATCAAGCATTAGACGTTGTGTTTACCTGAATCAAGCATTAGACGTAGTGTGTACCTGAATCGAGCATTAGACGTTGTGTGTACCAGAATCAAGCATTACACGTTGTGTGTACCAGAATCAAGCATTAGACGTTGTGTGTACCAGAATCAAGCATTAGACGTTGTGTGTACCTGAATCAAGCATTAGACTTTGTGTGTACCTGAATCAAGCATTAGACATTGTGTGTACCAAAATCAAGCATTAGACGTTGTGTGTATCAGAATCAAGCATTAGACGTTGTGTGTACCAGAATCAAGCATTAGACGTTGTGTTTACCTGAATCAAGTATTAGACGTAGTGTGTACCTGAATCGAGCATTAGACGTTGTGTGTACCAGAATCAAGCATTAGACGTTGTGTGTACCCGAATCAAGCATTAGACGTTTTACGTACCTGAATCAAGCATTATACGTTGTGTGTACCAGAATAAAGCATTAGACGTTGTGTGTACCAGAATAAAGCATTAGACGTTGTGTGTACCTGAATCAAGCATTAGACGTTGTGTTTACCTAAATCGAGCATTAGACGTTGTCTGTACCAGAATCAAGCATTAGACGTTGTGTGTACCCGAATCAAGCTTTAGACGTTGTGTGTACCCGAATCAAGCATTAGACGTTGTGTGTACCTGAATCAAGCATTAGACGCTGTGTGTACCTGAATCAAGCATTAGACGTTGTGTGTACCAAAATCAAGCATTAGACGTTGTGTGTACCTGAATCAAGCATTAGACGTTGTGTTTACCTGAATCAAGCATTAGACGTAGTGTGTACCTGAATCAAGCATTATACGTTGTGTGTACCTGAATCAAGCATTATACGTTGTGTGTACCAGAATCAAGCATTAGACGTTGAGTGTACCTGAATCAACCATTAGACGCTGTGTTTACCTGAATCAAGCATTAGACGTTGTGTGTACCTGAATCAAGCATTATACGTTGTGTGTACCTGAATCAAGCATTATACGTTGTGTGTACCAGAATCAAGCATTAGACGTTGAGTGTACCTGAATCAAGCATTAGACGCTGTGTTTACCTGAATCAAGCATTAGACGTTGTGTGTACCAGAATCAAGCATTAGACGTAATGTGTACCTGAATCAAGCATTATACGTTGTGTGTACCAGAATCAAGCATTAGACATTGTGTGTACCAGAATCAAGCATTAGACGTTGTGTGTACCTGAATCAAGCATTAGACGTTGTGTGTACCTGAATCAAGCATTAGACGTTGTCTGTACCAGAATCAAGCATTAGACGTAGTGTGTACCTGAATCGAACATTAGACGTTGTGTGTACCAGAATCAAGCATTACAAGTTGTGTGTACCAGAATCAAGCATTAGACGTTGTGTGTACCAGAATCAAGCATTAGACGTTGTGTGTACCTGAATCAAGCATTAGACTTTGTGTGTACCTGAATCAAGCATTAGACATTGTGTGTACCAAAATCAAGCATTAGACGTTGTGTGTATCAGAATCAAGCATTAGACGTTGTGTGTACCAGAATCAAGCATTAGACGTTGTGTTTACCTGAATCAAGCATTAGACGTAGTGTGTACCTGAATCGAGCATTAGACGTTGTGTGTACCAGAATCAAGCATTAGACGTTGTGTGTACCCGAATCAAGCATTAGACGTTGTGTGTACCAGAATCAAGCATTAGACGTTGTGTGTACCAGAATAAAGCATTATACGTTGTGTGTACCTGAATCAAGCATTAGACGTTGTGTTTACCTAAATCGAGCATTAGACGTTGTCTGTACCAGAATCCAGCATTAGACGTTGTGTGTACCCGAATCAAGCATTAGACTTTGTGTGTACCCGAATCAAGCATTAGACGTTGTGTGTACCTGAATCAAGCATTAGACGCTGTGTGTACCTGAATCAAGCATTAGACGTTGTGTGTACCAAAATCAAGCATTAGACGTTGTGTGTACCTGAATCAAGCATTAGACGTTGTGTTTACCTGAATCAAGCATTAGACGTAGTGTGTACCTGAATCAAGCATTATACGTTGTGTGTACCTGAATCAAGCATTATACGTTGTGTGTACCAGAATCAAGCATTAGACGTTGAGTGTACCTGAATCAACCATTAGACGCTGTGTTTACCTGAATCAAGCATTAGACGTTGTGTGTACCTGAATCAAGCATTATACGTTGTGTGTACCTGAATCAAGCATTATACGTTGTGTGTACCAGAATCAAGCATTAGACGTTGAGTGTACCTGAATCAAGCTTTAGACGCTGTGTTTACCTGAATCAAGCATTAGACGTTGTGTGTACCAGAATCAAGCATTAGACGTAATGTGTACCTGAATCAAGCATTATACGTTGTGTGTACCAGAATCAAGCATTAGACATTGTGTGTACCTGAATCAAGCATTAGACGTTGTGTGTACCTGAATCAAGCATTAGACGTTGTGTGTACCTGAATCAAGCATTAGACGTTGTCTGTACCAGAATCAAGCATTAGACGTAGTGTGTACCTGAATCGAACATTAGACGTTGTCTGTGCCTGAATCAAGCATTATACGTTGTTTGTACCAGAATCATGCATTAGACGTTGTGTGTACCTGAATGAAGCATTAGACGTTGTGTGCACCAGAATCAAGCATTAGACGTTGTGTGTACCTGAATCAAGCATTAGACGTTGTGTGTACCTGAATCAAACATTAGACGTTGTGTGTACCTGAATCAAGCATTAGACGTTGTGTGTACCTGAATCGAGCATTAGACGTTGTGTGTACCTGAATCGAGCATTAGACGTAGTGTGTACCAGAATCCAGCATTAGACGTTGTGTGTACCTGAATACAGCATTATACGTTGTGTGTACCTGAATCAAGCATTAGACGTTGTGTTTACCTGAATCAAGCATTAGTCGTAGTGTGTACCTGAATCGAGCATTAGACGTTGTGTGTACCAGAATCAAGCATTAGACGTAGTGTGTACCTGAATCAAGCATTAGACGTTGTGTGTACCTGAATCAAGCATTATACGTTGTGTGTACCTGAATCAAGCATTATACGTTGTGTGTACCTGAATCAAGCATTAGACGTTGTGTGTACCTGAATCAAGCATTAGACGTTGTGTTTACCTGAATCAAGCATTAGACGTTGGGTGTACCTGAATCGAGCATTAGACGTTTTGTGTACCAGAATCAAGCATTAGACGTTGTGTTTACCTGAATCAAGCATTAGACGTAGTGTGTACCTGAATCGAGCATTAGACGTTGTGTGTACCAGAATCAAGCATTACACGTTGTGTGTACCAGAATCAAGCATTAGACGTTGTGTGTACCAGAATCAAGCATTAGACGTTGTGTGTACCTGAATCAAGCATTAGACTTTGTGTGTACCTGAATCAAGCATTAGACATTGTGTGTACCAAAATCAAGCATTAGACGTTGTGTGTATCAGAATCAAGCATTAGACGTTGTGTGTACCAGAATCAAGCATTAGACGTTGTGTTTACCTGAATCAAGTATTAGACGTAGTGTGTACCTGAATCGAGCATTAGACGTTGTGTGTACCAGAATCAAGCATTAGACGTTGTGTGTACCCGAATCAAGCATTAGACGTTTTACGTACCTGAATCAAGCATTATACGTTGTGTGTACCAGAATAAAGCATTAGACGTTGTGTGTACCAGAATAAAGCATTAGACGTTGTGTGTACCTGAATCAAGCATTAGACGTTGTGTTTACCTAAATCGAGCATTAGACGTTGTCTGTACCAGAATCAAGCATTAGACGTTGTGTGTACCCGAATCAAGCTTTAGACGTTGTGTGTACCCGAATCAAGCATTAGACGTTGTGTGTACCTGAATCAAGCATTAGACGCTGTGTGTACCTGAATCAAGCATTAGACGTTGTGTTTACCTGAATCAAGCATTAGACGTAGTGTGTACCTGAATCAAGCATTATACGTTGTGTGTACCTGAATCAAGCATTAGACGTTGTGTGTACCAGAATCAAGCATTAGACGTTGAGTGTACCTGAATCAACCATTAGACGCTGTGTTTACCTGAATCAAGCATTAGACGTTGTGTGTACCTGAATCAAGCATTATACGTTGTGTGTACCTGAATCAAGCATTATACGTTGTGTGTACCAGAATCAAGCATTAGACGTTGAGTGTACCTGAATCAAGCATTAGACGCTGTGTTTACCTGAATCAAGCATTAGACGTTGTGTGTACCAGAATCAAGCATTAGACGTAATGTGTACCTGAATCAAGCATTATACGTTGTGTGTACCAGAATCAAGCATTAGACATTGTGTGTACCAGAATCAAGCATTAGACGTTGTGTGTACCTGAATCAAGCATTAGACGTTGTGTGTACCTGAATCAAGCATTAGACGTTGTCTGTACCAGAATCAAGCATTAGACGTAGTGTGTACCTGAATCGAACATTAGACGTTGTGTGTACCAGAATCAAGTATTAGACGTTGTGTGTACCTGAATGAAGCATTAGACGTTGTGTGTACCAGAATCAAGCATTAGACGTTGTGTTTACCTGAATCAAGCATTAGACGTAGTCTGTACCTGAATCGAGCATTAGACGTTGTGTGTACCAGAATCAAGCATTAGACGTTGTGTGTACCAGAATCAAGCATTAGACGTTGTGTGTACCAGAATCAAGCATTAGATGTTGTGTGTACCTGAATCAAGCATTAGACGTTGTGTGTACATGAATCAAGCATTAGACGTTGTGTTTACCTGAATCAAGCATTAGTCGTAGTGTGTACCTGAATCGAGCATTAGACGTTGTGTGTACCAGAATCAAGCATTAGACGTAGTGTGTACCTGAATCAAGCATTAGACGTTGTGTGTACCTGAATCAAGAATTATACGTTGTGTGTACCTGAATCAAGCATTATACGTTGTGTGTACCTGAATCAAGCATTAGAAGTTGTGTGTACCTGAATCAAGCATTAGACGTTGTGTTTACCTGAATCAAGCATTAGACGTTGGGTGTACCTGAATCGAGCATTAGACGTTTTGTGTACCAGAATCAAGCATTAGACGTTGTGTTTACCTGAATCAAGCATTAGACGTAGTGTGTACCTGAATCGAGCATTAGACGTTGTGTGTACCAGAATCAAGCATTACACGTTGTGTGTACCAGAATCAAGCATTAGACGTTGTGTGTACCAGAATCAAGCATTAGACGTTGTGTGTACCTGAATCAAGCATTAGACTTTGTGTGTACCTGAATCAAGCATTAGACATTGTGTGTACCAAAATCAAGCATTAGACGTTGTGTGTATCAGAATCAAGCATTATACGTTGTGTGTACCAGAATCAAGCATTAGACGTTGTGTTTACCTGAATCAAGTATTAGACGTAGTGTGTACCTGAATCGAGCATTAGACGTTGTGTGTACCAGAATCAAGCATTAGACGTTGTGTGTACCCGAATCAAGCATTAGACGTTTTACGTACCTGAATCAAGCATTATACGTTGTGTGTACCAGAATAAAGCATTAGACGTTGTGTGTACCAGAATAAAGCATTAGACGTTGTGTGTACCTGAATCAAGCATTAGACGTTGTGTTTACCTAAATCGAGCATTAGACGTTGTCTGTACCAGAATCAAGCATTAGACGTTGTGTGTACCCGAATCAAGCTTTAGACGTTGTGTGTACCCGAATCAAGCATTAGACGTTGTGTGTACCTGAATCAAGCATTAGACGCTGTGTGTACCTGAATCAAGCATTAGACGTTGTGTGTACCAAAATCAAGCATTAGACGTTGTGTGTACCTGAATCAAGCATTAGACGTTGTGTTTACCTGAATCAAGCATTAGACGTAGTGTGTACCTGAATCAAGCATTATACGTTGTGTGTACCTGAATCAAGCATTATACGTTGTGTGTACCAGAATCAAGCATTAGACGTTGAGTGTACCTGAATCAACCATTAGACGCTGTGTTTACCTGAATCAAGCATTAGACGTTGTGTGTACCTGAATCAAGCATTATACGTTGTGTGTACCTGAATCAAGCATTATACGTTGTGTGTACCAGAATCAAGCATTAGACGTTGAGTGTACCTGAATCAAGCATTAGACGCTGTGTTTACCTGAATCAAGCATTAGACGTTGTGTGTACCAGAATCAAGCATTAGACGTAATGTGTACCTGAATCAAGCATTATACGTTGTGTGTACCAGAATCAAGCATTAGACATTGTGTGTACCAGAATCAAGCATTAGACGTTGTGTGTACCTGAATCAAGCATTAGACGTTGTGTGTACCTGAATCAAGCATTAGACGTTGTCTGTACCAGAATCAAGCATTAGACGTAGTGTGTACCTGAATCGAACATTAGACGTTGTGTGTACCAGAATCAAGTATTAGACGTTGTGTGTACCTGAATGAAGCATTAGACGTTGTGTGTACCAGAATCAAGCATTAGACGTTGTGTTTACCTGAATCAAGCATTAGACGTAGTCTGTACCTGAATCGAGCATTAGACGTTGTGTGTACCAGAATCAAGCATTAGACGTTGTGTGTACCAGAATCAAGCATTAGACGTTGTGTGTACCAGAATCAAGCATTAGATGTTGTGTGTACCTGAATCAAGCATTAGACGTTGTGTGTACATGAATCAAGCATTAGACTTTGTGTGTACCAAAATCAAGCATTAGACGTTTTGTGTACCAGAATCAAGCATTAGACGTTGTGTGTACCAGAATCAAGCATTAGACGTTGTGTTTACCAGAATCAAGCATTAGACGTTGTGTGTAACTGAATCAAGCATTAGACGTTGTGTGTACCTGAATCAAGCATTAGACGTTGTGTGTACCTGAATCAAGCATTAGACGTTGTGTGTACCCGAATTAAGAATTAGACGTTGTGTGTACCTGAATCGAGCATTAGACGTTGTGTGTACCTGAATGAAGCATTAGACGTTGTCTGTGCCTGAATCAAGCATTATACGTTGTGTGTACCAGAATGAAGCATTAGATGTTGTGTGTACCTGAATCAAGCATTAGACGTTGTGTGTACCTGAATCAAGCATTAGACGTTGTGTTTATCTAAATCGAGCATTAGACGTTGTCTGTACCAGAATCAAGCATTAGACGTTGTGTGTACCAGAATCAAGCATTAGACGTTGTGTGTACCAGCATCAAGTATTAGACGTTCTGTTTAACTGAATCAAGCATTAGATGTTGTGTGTACCTGAATCAAGCATTAGACGTTATGTGTACCTGAATCAAGCATTAGACGTTGTGTGTACCTGAATCAAGCATTAGACGTTGTGTGTACCTGAATCAAGCACTAGACGTTGTGTTTACCAGAATCAAGCATTAGACGTTATATGTACCAGAATCAAGCATTAGACGTTGTGTTTACTTGAATCAAGCATTAGACGTTGTGTTTACTTGAAGCAAGCATTAGACGCTGTGTGTACCTGAATCAAGCATTAGACCTTGTGTTTACCTGAATCAAGCATTAGACGTTGTGTGTACCTGAATCAAGCATTAAACGTTGTGTGTACCTGAATCAAGCATTAGACGTTGTTTGTACCTGAATCAAGCATTAGACGTTGTGTGTACCTGAATCAAGCATTAGACGTAGTGTGTACCTGAAACGAGCATTAGACGTTGTGTGTGCCAGAATCAAGCATTAAACGTTGTGTGTACCAGAATCAAGCATTAGACGTTGTGTGTACCAGAATCAAGCATTAGACGTTGTGTGTACCTGAATCAAGCATTAGACGTTGTGTGTACCTGAATCAAGCATTAGACGTAGTGTGTACCTGAATCAAGCATTAGACGTTGTGTGTACCTGAATCAAGCATTAGACGTTGTGTGTACCTGAATTAAGCATTAGACGTTGGGTGTACCTGAATCGAGCATTAGACATTTTGTGTACCTGAATGAAACATTAGACGTTGTCTGTGCCTGAATCAAGCATTATACGTTGTTTGTACCAGAATCATGCATTAGACGTTGTGTGTACCTGAATCAAGCATTAGACTTTGTGTGTACCTGAATCAAGCATTAGACATTGTGTGTACCAAAATCAAGCATTAGACGTTGTGTGTATCAGAATCAAGCATTAGACGTTGTGTGTACCAGAATCAAGCATTAGACGTTGTGTTTACCTGAATCAAGCATTAGACGTAGTGTGTACCTGAATCGAGCATTAGACGTTGTGTGTACCAGAATCAAGCATTAGACGTTGTGTGTACCCGAATCAAGCATTAGACGTTGTGTGTACCAGAATCAAGCATTAGACGTTGTGTGTACCAGAATAAAGCATTATACGTTGTGTGTACCTGAATCAAGCATTAGACGTTGTGTTTACCTAAATCGAGCATTAGACGTTGTCTGTACCAGAATCAAGCATTAGACGTTGTGTGTACCCGAATCAAGCATTAGACGTTGTGTGTACCCGAATCAAACATTAGACGTTGTGTGTACCTGAATCAAGCATTAGACGCTGTGTGTACCTGAATCAAGCATTAGACGTTGTGTGTACCAAAATCAAGCATTAGACGTTGTGTGTACCTGAATCAAGCATTAGACGTTGTGTTTACTTGAATCAAGCATTAGACGTAGTGTGTACCTGAATCAAGCATTATACGTTGTGTGTACCTGAATCAAGCATTATACGTTGTGTGTACCAGAATCAAGCATTAGACGTTGAGTGTACCTGAATCAACCATTAGACGCTGTGTTTACCTGAATCAAGCATTAGACGTTGTGTGTACCTGAATCAAGCATTATACGTTGTGTGTACCTGAATCAAGCATTATACGTTGTGTGTACCAGAATCAAGCATTAGACGTTGAGTGTACCTGAATCAAGCATTAGACGCTGTGTTTACCTGAATCAAGCATTAGACGTTGTGTGTACCAGAATCAAGCATTAGACGTAATGTGTACCTGAATCAAGCATTATACGTTGTGTGTTCCAGAATCAAGCATTAGACATTGTGTGTACCAGAATCAAGCATTAGACGTTGTGTGTACCTGAATCAAGCATTAGACGTTGTGTATACCTGAATCAAGCATTAGACGTTGTCTGTACCAGAATCAAGCATTAGACGTAGTGTGTACCTGAATCGAACATTAGACGTTGTGTGTACCAGAATCAAGTATTAGACGTTGTGTGTACCTGAATGAAGCATTAGACGTTGTGTGTACCAGAATCAAGCATTAGACGTTGTGTTTACCTGAATCAAGCATTAGACGTAGTCTGTACCTGAATCGAGCATTAGACGTTGTGTACCAGAATCAAGCATTAGACGTTGTGTGTACCAGAATCAAGCATTAGACGTTGTGTGTACCAGAATCAAGCATTAGACGTTGTGTTTACCTGAATCAAGCATTAGACGTAGTCTGTACCTGAATCGAGCATTAGACGTTGTGTACCAGAATCAAGCATTAGACGTTGTGTGTACCAGAATCAAGCATTAGACGTTGTGTGTACCAGAATCAAGCATTAGATGTTGTGTGTACCTGAATCAAGCATTAGACGTTGTGTGTACCCGAATTAAGAATTAGACGTTGTGTGTACCTGAATCGAGCATTAGACGTTGTGTGTACCTGAATGAAGCATTAGACGTTGTCTGTGCCTGAATCAAGCATTATACGTTGTGTGTACCAGAATGAAGCATTAGACGTTGTGTGTACCTGAATCAAGCATTAGACGTTGTGTGTACCTGAATCAAGCATTAGACGTAGTGTTTCCCTAAATCGAGCATTAGACGTTGTCTGTACCAGAATCAAGCATTAGACGTTGTGTGTACCAGAATCAAGCATTAGACGTTGTGTGTACCAGCATCAAGTATTAGACGTTCTGTTTAACTGAATCAAGCATTAGATGTTGTGTGTACCTGAATCAAGCATTAGACGTTATGTGTACCTGAATCAAGCATTAGACGTTGTGTGTGCCTGAATCAAGCATTAGACGTTGTGTGTACCTGAATCAAGCACTAGACGTTGTGTTTACCAGAATCAAGCATTAGACGTTGTGTTTACTTGAATCAAGCATTAGACGCTGTGTGTACCTGAATCAAGCATTAGACCTTGTGTTTACCTGAATCAAGCATTAGACGTTGTGTGTACCTGAATCAAGCATTAAACGTTGTGTGTACCTGAATCAAGCATTAGACGTTGTTTGTACCTGAATCAAGCATTAGACGTTGTGTGTACCTGAATCAAGCATTAGACGTAGTGTGTACCTGAAACGAGCATTAGACGTTGTGTGTGCCAGAATCAAGCATTAAATGTTGTGTGTACCAGATTCAAGCATTAGACGTTGTGTGTACCAGAATCAAGCATTAGACGTTGTGTGTACCTGAATCAAGCATTAGACGTTGTGTGTACCTGAATCAAGCATTAGACGTAGTGTGTACCTGAATCAAGCATTAGACGTTGTGTGTACCTGAATCAAGCATTAGACGTTGTGTGTACCTGAATTAAGCATTAGACGTTGGGTGTACCTGAATCGAGCATTAGACATTTTGTGTACCTGAATGAAACATTAGACGTTGTCTGTGCCTGAATCAAGCATTATACGTTGTTTGTACCAGAATCATGCATTAGACGTTGTGTGTACCTGAATGAAGCATTAGACGTTGTGTGCACCAGAATCAAGCATTAGACGTTGTGTGTACCTGAATCAAGCATTAGACGTTGTGTGTACCTGAATCAAACATTAGACGTTGTGTGTACCTGAATCAAGCATTAGACGTTGTGTGTACCTGAATCGAGCATTAGACGTTGTGTGTACCTGAATCGAGCATTAGACGTAGTGTGTACCAGAATCAAGCATTAGACGTTGTGTGTACCTGAATCCAGCATTATACGTTGTGTGTTCCTGAATCAAGCATTAGACATTGTGTGTACCTGAATCAAGCATTAGACGTTGTGTTTACCTGAATCAAGCATTAGACGTTGGGTGTACCTGAATCGAGCATTAGACGTTGTGTGTACCAGAATCAAGCATTAGACGTTGTGTTTACCTGAATCAAGCATTAGACGTAGTGTGTACCTGAATCGAGCATTAGACGTTGTGTGTACCAGAATCAAGCATTACACGTTGTGTGTACCAGAATCAAGCATTAGACGTTGTGTGTACCAGAATCAAGCATTAGACGTTGTGTGTACCTGAATCAAGCATTAGACTTTGTGTGTACCTGAATCAAGCATTAGACATTGTGTGTACCAAAATCAAGCATTAGACGTTGTGTGTATCAGAATCAAGCATTAGACGTTGTGTGTACCAGAATCAAGCATTAGACGTTGTGTTTACCTGAATCAAGCATTAGACGTAGTGTGTACCTGAATCGAGCATTAGACGTTGTGTGTACCAGAATCAAGCATTAGACGTTGTGTGTACCAGAATCAAGCATTAGACGTTGTGTGTACCAGAATAAAGCATTATACGTTGTGTGTACCTGAATCAAGCATTAGACGTTGTGTGTACCAGAATCAAGCATTAGACGTTGTGTGTACCAGCATCAAGTATTAGACGTTCTGTTTAACTGAATCAAGCATTAGATGTTGTGTGTACCTGAATCAAGCATTAGACGTTATGTGTACCTGAATCAAGCATTAGACGTTGTGTGTGCCTGAATCAAGCATTAGACGTTGTGTGTACCTGAATCAAGCACTAGACGTTGTGTTTACCAGAATCAAGCATTAGACGTTGTGTTTACTTGAATCAAGCATTAGACGCTGTGTGTACCTGAATCAAGCATTAGACGTTGTTTGTACCTGAATCAAGCATTAGACGTTGTGTGTACCTGAATCAAGCATTAGACGTAGTGTGTACCTGAAACGAGCATTAGACGTTGTGTGTGCCAGAATCAAGCATTAAACGTTGTGTGTACCAGATTCAAGCATTAGACGTTGTGTGTACCAGAATCAAGCATTAGACGTTGTGTGTACCTGAATCAAGCATTAGACGTTGTGTGTACCTGAATCAAGCATTAGACGTAGTGTGTACCTGAATCAAGCATTAGACGTTGTGTGTACCTGAATCAAGCATTAGACGTTGTGTGTACCTGAATTAAGCATTAGACGTTGGGTGTACCTGAATCGAGCATTAGACATTTTGTGTACCTGAATGAAACATTAGACGTTGTCTGTGCCTGAATCAAGCATTATACGTTGTTTGTACCAGAATCATGCATTAGACGTTGTGTGTACCTGAATGAAGCATTAGACGTTGTGTGCACCAGAATCAAGCATTAGACGTTGTGTGTACCTGAATCAAGCATTAGACGTTGTGTGTACCTGAATCAAACATTAGACGTTGTGTGTACCTGAATCAAGCATTAGACGTTGTGTGTACCTGAATCGAGCATTAGACGTTGTGTGTACCTGAATCGAGCATTAGACGTAGTGTGTACCAGAATCAAGCATTAGACGTTGTGTGTACCTGAATCCAGCATTATACGTTGTGTGTACCTGAATCAAGCATTAGACGTTGTGTTTACCTGAATCAAGCATTAGTCGTAGTGTGTACCTGAATCGAGCATTAGACGTTGTGTGTACCAGAATCAAGCATTAGACGTAGTGTGTACCTGAATCAAGCATTAGACGTTGTGTGTACCTGAATCAAGCATTATACGTTGTGTGTACCTGAATCAAGCATTATACGTTGTGTGTACCTGAATCAAGCATTAGACATTGTGTGTACCTGAATCAAGCATTAGACGTTGTGTTTACCTGAATCAAGCATTAGACGTTGGGTGTACCTGAATCGAGCATTAGACGTTGTGTGTACCAGAATCAAGCATTAGACGTTGTGTTTACCTGAATCAAGCATTAGACGTAGTGTGTACCTGAATCGAGCATTAGACGTTGTGTGTACCAGAATCAAGCATTACACGTTGTGTGTACCAGAATCAAGCATTAGACGTTGTGTGTACCAGAATCAAGCATTAGACGTTGTGTGTACCTGAATCAAGCATTAGACTTTGTGTGTACCTGAATCAAGCATTAGACATTGTGTGTACCAAAATCAAGCATTAGACGTTGTGTGTATCAGAATCAAGCATTAGACGTTGTGTGTACCAGAATCAAGCATTAGACGTTGTGTTTACCTGAATCAAGCATTAGACGTAGTGTGTACCTGAATCGAGCATTAGACGTTGTGTGTACCAGAATCAAGCATTAGACGTTGTGTGTACCAGAATCAAGCATTAGACGTTGTGTGTACCAGAATAAAGCATTATACGTTGTGTGTACCTGAATCAAGCATTAGACGTTGTGTTTACCTAAATCGAGCATTAGACGTTGTCTGTACCAGAATCAAGCATTAGACGTTGTGTGTACCCGAATCAAGCATTAGACGTTGTGTGTACCCGAATCAAGCATTAGACGTTGTGTGTACCTGAATCAAGCATTAGACGCTGTGTGTACCTGAATCAAGCATTAGACGTTGTGTGTACCAAAATCAAGCATTAGACGTTGTGTGTACCTGAATCAAGCATTAGACGTTGTGTTTACCTGAATCAAGCATTAGACGTAGTGTGTACCTGAATCAAGCATTATACGTTGTGTGTACCTGAATCAAGCATTATACGTTGTGTGTACCAGAATCAAGCATTAGACGTTGAGTGTACCTGAATCAACCATTAGACGCTGTGTTTACCTGAATCAAGCATTAGACGTTGTGTGTACCTGAATCAAGCATTATACGTTGTGTGTACCTGAATCAAGCATTATACGTTGTGTGTACCAGAATCAAGCATTAGACGTTGAGTGTACCTGAATCAAGCATTAGACGCTGTGTTTACCTGAATCAAGCATTAGACGTTGTGTGTACCAGAATCAAGCATTAGACGTAATGTGTACCTGAATCAAGCATTATACGTTGTGTGTACCTGAATCAAGCATTAGACATTGTGTGTACCAGATTCAAGCATTAGACGTTGTGTGTACCTGAATCAAGCATTAGACGTTGTGTGTACCTGAATCAAGCATTAGACGTTGTCTGTACCAGAATCAAGCATTAGACGTAGTGTGTACCTGAATCGAACATTAGACGTTGTCTGTGCCTGAATCAAGCATTATACGTTGTTTGTACCAGAATCATGCATTAGACGTTGTGTGTACCTGAATGAAGCATTAGACGTTGTGTGCACCAGAATCAAGCATTAGACGTTGTGTGTACCTGAATCAAGCATTAGACGTTGTGTGTACCTGAATCAAACATTAGACGTTGTGTGTACCTGAATCAAGCATTAGACGTTGTGTGTACCTGAATCGAGCATTAGACGTTGTGTGTACCTGAATCGAGCATTAGACGTAGTGTGTACCAGAATCAAGCATTAGACGTTGTGTGTACCTGAATCCAGCATTATACGTTGTGTGTACCTGAATCAAGCATTAGACGTTGTGTTTACCTGAATCAAGCATTAGTCGTAGTGTGTACCTGAATCGAGCATTAGACGTTGTGTGTACCAGAATCAAGCATTAGACGTAGTGTGTACCTGAATCAAGCATTAGACGTTGTGTGTACCTGAATCAAGCATTATACGTTGTGTGTACCTGAATCAAGGATTATACGTTGTGTGTACCTGAATCAAGCATTAGACGTTGTGTGTACCTGAATCAAGCATTAGACGTTGTGTTTACCTGAATCAAGCATTAGACGTTGGGTGTACCTGAATTGAGCATTAGACGTTTTGTGTACCAGAATCAAGCATTAGACGTTGTGTTTACCTGAATCAAGCATTAGACGTAGTGTGTACCTGAATCGAGCATTAGACGTTGTGTGTACCAGAATCAAGCATTACACGTTGTGTGTACCAGAATCAAGCATTAGACGTTGTGTGTACCAGAATCAAGTATTAGACGTTGTGTGTACCTGAATCAAGCATTAGACTTTGTGTGTACCTGAATCAAGCATTAGACATTGTGTGTACCAAAATCAAGCATTAGACGTTGTGTGTATCAGAATCAAGCATTAGACGTTGTGTGTACCAGAATCAAGCATTAGACGTTGTGTTTACCTGAATCAAGCATTAGACGTAGTGTGTACCTGAATCGAGCATTAGAAGTTGTGTGTACCAGAATCAAGCATTAGACGTTGTGTGTACCCGAATCAAGCATTAGACGTTTTACGTACCTGAATCAAGCATTATACGTTGTGTGTACCAGAATAAAGCATTAGACGTTGTGTGTACCAGAATAAAGCATTATACGTTGTGTGTACCTGAATCAAGCATTAGACGTTGTGTTTACCTAAATCGAGCATTAGACGTTGTCTGTACCAGAATCAAGCATTAGGCGTTGTGTGTACCCGAATCAAGCATTAGACGTTGTGTGTACCCGAATCAAGCATTAGACGTTGTGTGTACCTGAATCAAGCATTACACGCTGTGTGTACCTGAATCAAGCATTAGACGTTGTGTGTACCAAAATCAAGCATTAGACGTTGTGTGTACCTGAATCAAGCATTAGACGTTGTGTTTACCTGAATCAAGCATTAGACGTAGTGTGTACCTGAATCAAGCATTATACGTTGTGTGTACCTGAATCAAGCATTATACGTTGTGTGTACCAGAATCAAGCATTAGACGTTGAGTGTACCTGAATCAACCATTAGACGCTGTGTTTACTTGAATCAAGCATTAGACGTTGTGTGTACCTGAATCAAGCATTATACGTTGTGTGTACCAAAATCAAGCATTATACGTTGTGTGTACCAGAATCAAGCATTAGACGTTGAGTGTACCTGAATAAACATTAGACGCTGTGTTTACCTGAATCAAGCATTAGACGTTGTGTGTACCAGAATCAAGCATTAGACGTAATGTGTACCTGAATCAAGCATTATACGTTGTGTGTACCAGAATCAAGCATTAGACATTGTGTGTACCAGAATCAAGCATTAGACGTTGTGTGTACCTGAATCAAGCATTAGACGTTGTGTGTACCTGAATCAAGCATTAGACGTTGTCTGTACCTGAATCGAACATTAGACGTTGTGTGTACCAGAATCAAGAATTAGACGTTGTGTGTACCTGAATGAAGCATTAGACGTTGTGTGTACCAGAATCAAGCATTAGACGTTGTGTTTACCTGAATCAAGCATTAGACGTAGTCTGTACCTGTTTCGAGCATTAGACGTTGTGTGTACCAGAATCAAGCATTAGACGTTGTGTGTACCAGAATCAAGCATTAGACGTTGTGTGTACCAGAATCAAGCATTAGATGTTGTGTGTACCTGAATCAAGCATTAGACGTTGTGTGTACCTGAATCAAGCATTAGACTTTGTGTGTACCAAAATCAAGCATTAGACGTTTTGTGTACCAGAATCAAGCATTAGACGTTGTGTGTACCAGAATCAAGCATTAGACGTTGTGTTTACCAGAATCAAGCATTAGACGTTGTGTGTAACTGAATCAAGCATTAGACGTTGTGTGTACCTGAATCAAGCATTAGACGTTGTGTGTACCTGAATCAAGCATTAGACGTTGTGTGTACCCGAATTAAGAATTAGACGTTGTGTGTACCTGAATCGAGCATTAGACGTTGTGTGTACCTGAATGAAGCATTAGACGTTGTCTGTGCCTGAATCAAACATTATACGTTGTGTGTACCAGAATGAAGCATTAGACGTTGTGTGTACCTGAATCAAGCATTATACGTTGTGTGTACCAGAATCAAGCATTAGACGTTGTGTTTACCTGAATCACGCTTTAGACGTTGTGTGTACCTGAATCAAGCATTAGACGTTGTGTGTACCTGAATCAAGCATTAGACGTTGTGTGTACCTGAATCGAGCATTAGACGTTGTGTGTACCAGAATCAAGCATTAGACGTTGTGTGTACCAGAATCAAGCATTAGACGTTATGTGTACCAGAATCAAGCATTAGACGTTATATTTACTTTAATCAAGCATTAGACGTTGTGTGTACCTGAATCAAGCATTAGACGTTGTGTTTACCTGAATCAAGCATTAGAAGTTGTGTGTACCAGAATCAAGCATCAGACGTTGTGTGTACCTGAATCGAGCATTAGACGTTGTGTGTACCTGAATCGAGCATTAGATGTTGTGTGTACCAGAATCAATCATTAGACGTTGTGTGTACCTGAATCGAGCATTAGATGTTGTGTGTACCAGAATCAAGCATTAGACGTTGTGTGTACCAGAATCAAGCATTAGACGTTGTGTTTACCTGAATCAAGCATTAGACGTAGTGTGTACCTGAATCGAGCATTAGACGTTGTGTGTACCTGAATCAAGCATTAGACGTTGTGTGTACCAGAATCAAGCATTAGACGTTGTGTTTACTTGAATCAAGCATTAGACGTTGTGTGTACCTGAATCAAGCATTAGACGTTGTGTTTACCTGAATCAAGTATTAGACGTTGTTTTTACCTGAATCAAGCATTATACGTTGTGTGTACCAGAATCAAGCATTAGACGTTGTGTGTACCAGAATCAAGGATTAGACGTTGTGTTTACCTGAATCAAGCATTATACGTTGTGTGTACCAGAATCAAGCATTAGACGTTGTGTGTACCTGAATCAAGCATTAGACGTTGTGTTTACCTGAATCAAGCATTAGACGTAGTGTGTACCTGAATCGAGCATTAGACGTTGTCTGTACCAGAATCAAGCATTAGACGTTGTGTGTACCAGAATCAAGCATTAGACGTTGTGTGTACCCGAATCGAGCATTAGACGTTGTGTGTACCTGAATCAAGCAATATACGTTGTGTGTACCAGAATCAAGCATTAGACGTTGTGTGTACCTGAATCAAGCATTAGACGTTGTGTTTACCTAAATCGAGCATTAGAAGTTGTCTGTACCAGAATCAAGCATTATACGTTGTGTGTACCAGAATCAAGCATTAGACGTTGTGTGTACCAGAATCAAGCATTAGACGTTCTGTTTACCTGAATCAAGCATTAGACGTTGTGTGTACCTGAATCAAGCATTAGACGTTGTGTGGACATGAATCAAGCATTAGACGTTGTGTGTACCTGAATCAAGCATTAGACGTTTTGTGTACCTGAATTAAGCATTAGACGTTGTGTGTACCTGAATCGAGCATTAGACGTTGTGTGTACCTGAATGAAGCATTAGACGTTGTCTGTGCCTTAATCAAGCATTATACGTTGTGTGTACCAGAATCAAGCATTAGACGTTGTGTGTACCAGAATCAAGCATTAGACGTTGTGTGTACCAGAATCAAGCATTAGACGTTATGTGTACCAGAATCAAGCATTATACGTTGTGTTTACTTGAATCAAGCATTAGACGTAGTGTGTACCTGAATCGAGCATTAGACGTTGTGTGTACCAGAATCAAGCATTAGACGTTGTTTGTACCCGAATCAAGCATTAGACGTTTTACGTACCTGAATCGAGCATTAGACGTTGTGTTTACCTGAATCAAGCATTAGACGTAGTGTGTACCTGAATCAAGCATTATACGTTGTGTGTACCTGAATCAAGCATTATACGTTGTGTGTACCAGAATCAAGCATTAGACGTTGAGTGTACCTGAATCAAGCATTAGACGCTGTGTTTACCTGAATCAAGCATTAGACGTTGTGTGTACCTGAATCAAGCATTATACATTGTGTGTACCTGAATCAAGCATTATACGTTGTGTGTACCAGAATCAAGCATTAGACGTTGAATGTACCTGAATCAAGCATTAGACGTTTTGTGTACCTGAATCAAGCATTAGACGTTGTGTGTACCAGAATCAAGCATTAGACGCAATGTGTACCTGAATCAAGCATTATACGTTGTGTGTACCAGAATCAAGCATTAGACGTTGTGTGTACCCGAATCAAGCATTAGACGTTGTGTGTACCTGAATCAAGCATTAGACGTTTTGTGTACCAGAATCAAGCATTAGACGTTGTGTGTACCAGAATGAAGCATTAGACGTTGTGTTTACCTGAATCAAGCATTAGACGTAGTGTGTACCTGAATCGAGCATTAGACGTTGTGTGTACCAGAATCAAGCATTAGACGTTGTGTGTACCAGAATAAAGCATTATACGTTGTGTGTACCTAAATCAAGCATTAGACGTTGTGTTTACCTAAATCGAGCATTAGACGTTGTCTGTACCAGAATCAAGCATTAGACGTTGTGTGTACCCGAATCAAGCATTAGACGTTGTGTTTACCAGATTCAAGCATTAGACGTTGTGTGTAACTGAATCAAGCATTAGACGTTGTGTGTACCTGAATCAAGCATTAGACGTTGTGTGTACCTGAATCAAGCATTAAACGTTGTGTGTACCCGAATTAAGCATTAGACGTTGTGTGTACCTGAATCGAGCATTAGACGTTGTGTTTACCTGAATGAAGCATTAGACGTTGTCTGTGCCTGAATCAAGCATTATACGTTGTTTGTACCAGAATGAAGCATTAGACGTTGTGTTTACCTGAATCACGCATTAGACGTTGTGTGTACCTGAATCAAGCATTAGACGTTGTGTGTACCTGAATCAAGCATTAGACGTTGTGTGTACCTGAATCGAGCATTAGACGTTGTGTGTACCAGAATCAAGCATTAGACGTTGTGTGTACCAGAATCAAGCATTAGACGTTATGTGTACCAGAATCAAGCATTAGACGTTATGTTTACTTTAATCAAGCATTAGACGTTGTGTGTACCTGAATCAAGCATTAGACGTTGTGTTTACCTGAATCAAGCATTAGACGTTGTGTTTACCTGAATCGAGCATTAGACGTTGTGTGTACCAGAATCAAGCATCAGACGTTGTGTGTACCTGAATCGAGCTTTAGACGTTGTGTGTACCTGAATCGAGCATTAGACGTTGTGTGTACCAGAATCAAGCATTAGACGTTGTGTGTACCTGAATCGAGCATTAGATGTTGTGTGTACCAGAATCAAGCATTAGACGTTGTGTGTACCAGAATCAAGCATTAGACGTTGTGTTTACCTGAATCAAGCATTAGACGTTGTGTGTACCTGAATCGAGCATTAGACGTTGTGTGTACCTGAATCAAGCATTAGACGTTGTGTGTACCAGAATCAAGCATTAGACGTTGTGTTTACTTGAATCAAGCATTGGACGTTGTGTGTACCTGAATCAACCATTAGACGTTGTGTTTACCTGAATCAAGTATTAGACGTTGTTTTTACCTGAATCAAGCATTATACGTTGTGTGTACCAGAATCAAGCATTAGACGTTCTGTGTACCAGAATCAAGGATTAGACGTTGTGTTTACCTGAATCAAGCATTAGACGTTGTGTGTACCTGAATCAAGCATTATACGTTGTGTGTACCAGAATCAAGCATTAGACGTTGTGTGTACCTGAATCAAGCATTAGACGTTGTGTTTACCTGAATCAAGCATTAGACGTATTTTGTGCCTGAATCGAGCATTAGACGTTGTGTGTACCTGAATCGAACATTAGACGTTGTGTGTACCAGAAACAAGCATTAGACGTTGTGTGTACCTGAATGAAGCATTAGACGTTGTGTGTACCAGAATCAAGCATTAGACGTTGTGTTTACCTGAATCAAGCATTAGACGTAGTCTGTACCTGAATCGAGCATTAGACGTTGTGTGTACCAGAATCAAGCATTAGACGTTGTGTGTACCAGAATCAAGCATTAGACGTTGTGTGTACCAGAATCAAGCATTAGATGTTGTGTGTACCTGAATCAAGCATTAGACGTTGTGTGTACCTGAATCAAGCATTAGACTTTGTGTGTACCAAAATCAAGCATTAGACGTTTTGTGTACCAGAATCAAGCATTAGACGTTGTGTGTACCAGAATCAAGCATTAGACGTTGTGTTTACCAGATTCAAGCATTAGACGTTGTGTGTAACTGAATCAAGCATTAGACGTTGTGTGTACCTGAATCAAGCATTAGACGTTGTGTGTACCTGAATCAAGCATTAGACGTTGTGTGTACCCGAATTAAGCATTAGACGTTGTGTGTACCTGAATCGAGCATTAGACGTTGTGTTTACCTGAATGAAGCATTAGACGTTGTCTGTGCCTGAATCAAGCATTATACGTTGTTTGTACCAGAATGAAGCATTAGACGTTGTGTTTACCTGAATCACGCATTAGACGTTGTGTGTACCTGAATCAAGCATTAGACGTTGTGTGTACCTGAATCAAGCATTAGACGTTGTGTGTACCTGAATCGAGCATTAGACGTTGTGTGTACCAGAATCAAGCATTAGACGTTGTGTGTACCAGAATCAAGCATTAGACGTTATGTGTACCAGAATCAAGCATTAGACGTTATGTTTACTTTAATCAAGCATTAGACGTTGTGTGTACCTGAATCAAGCATTAGACGTTGTGTTTACCTGAATCAAGCATTAGACGTTGTGTTTACCTGAATCGAGCATTAGACGTTGTGTGTACCAGAATCAAGCATCAGATGATGTGTGTACCTGAATCGAGCATTAGACGTTGTGTGTACCTGAATCGAGCATTAGACGTTGTGTGTACCAGAATCAAGCATTAGACGTTGTGTGTACCTGAATCGAGCATTAGATGTTGTGTGTACCAGAATCAAGCATTAGACGTTGTGTGTACCAGAATCAAGCATTAGACGTTGTGTTTACCTGAATCAAGCATTAGACGTAGTGTGTACCTGAATCGAGCAATAGACGTTGTGTGTACCTGAATCAAGCATTAGACGTTGTGTGTACCAGAATCAAGCATTAGACGTTGTGTTTACTTTAATCAAGCATTGGACGTTGTGTGTACCTGAATCAACCATTAGACGTTGTGTTTACCTGAATCAAGTATTAGACGTTGTTTTTACCTGAATCAAGCATTATACGTTGTGTGTACCAGAATCAAGCATTAGACGTTCTGTGTACCAGAATCAAGGATTAGACGTTGTGTTTACCTGAATCAAGCATTAGACGTTGTGTGTACCTGAATCAAGCATTATACGTTGTGTGTACCAGAATCAAGCATTAGACGTTGTGTGTACCTGAATCAAGCATTAGACGTTGTGTTTACCTGAATCAAGCATTAGACGTATTTTGTACCTGAATCGAGCATTAGACGTTGTCTGTACCAGAATCAAGCATTAGACGTTGTGTGTACCTGAATCAAGCATTATACGTTGTGTGTACCAGAATCAAGCATTAGACGTTGTGTCTACCTGAATCAAGCATTAGACGTTGTGTGTACCTGAATCAAGCATTAGACGTTGTGTGGACATGAATCAAGCATTAGACGTTGTGTGTACCTGAATCAAGCATTAGACGTTGTGTGTACCTGAATTAAACACTAGACGTTGTGTGTACCTGAATCGAGCATTAGACGTTGTGTGTACCTGAATGAAGCATTAGACGTTGTCTGTGCCTGAATCAAGCATTATACGTTGTGTGTACCAGAATCAAGCATTAGACGTTGTTTGTACCAGAATCAAGCATTAGACGTTGTGTGTACCAGAATCAAGCATTAGACGTTATGTGTACCAGAATCAAGCATTATACGTTGTGTTTACATGAATCAAGCATTAGATGTTGTGTGTACCTGAATCAAGCATTAGACGTTGTGTTTACCTGAATCAAGCATTATACGTTGTGTGTACCAGAATCAAGCATTAGATGTTGTGTGTACCAGAATCAAGCATTAGACGTTGTGTTTACCTGAATCAAGCATTAGACGTTGTGTTTACCTGAATCGAGCATTAGACGTTGTCTGTACCAGAATCAAACATTAGACGTTGTGTGTATCAGAAACAAGCATTAGACGTTGTGTTTACCTAAATCGAGCATTAGACGTTGTCTGTACCAGAATCAAGCATTAGACGTTGTGTGTACCAGAATCAAGCATTAGACGTTGTGTGTACCAGAATCAAGCATTAGACGTTCTGTTTACCTGAATCAAGCATTAGACGTTGTGTGTACCCGAATCAAGCATTAGACGTTGTGTGTACCTGAATCAAGCATTATACGTTGTGTGTACCAGAATCAAGCATTAGACGTTGTATGTACCTGAATCAAGCATTAGACGTTGTGTTTACCTAAATCGAGCATTAGACGTTGTCTGTACCAGAATCAAGCATTAGACGTTGTGTGTACCAGAATCAAGCATTAGACGTTGTGTGTACCAGAATCAAGCATTAGACATTCTGTTTACCTGAATCAAGCATTAGACGTTGTGTGTACCTGAATCAAGCATTAGACGTTGTTTGTACCTGAATCAAGCATTAAACGTTGTGTGTACCTGAATCAAGCATTAGACTTTATATGTACCTGAATTAAGCATTAGACGTTGTGTTTACCTGAATCAAGCATTAGACGTTGTGCTTACCTGAATCGAGCATTAGACATTGTGTGTAACAGAATCAAGCATCAGACGTTGTGTGTACCTGAATCGAGTATTAGACGTTGTGTGTACCTGAATCGAGCATTAGACGTTTTGTGTACCAGAATCAAGCATTAGACGTTGTGTGTACCTGAATCGAGCATTAGACGTTGTGTGTACCAGAATCAAGCATTAGACGTGATGTGTACCAGAATCAAGCATTAGACGTTGTGTTTACCTGAATCAAGCATTATACATAGTGTGTACCTGAATCGAGCATTATACGTTGTGTGTACCTGAATCAAGCATTAGACGTTGTGTGTACCAGAATCAAGCATTAGACGTTGTGTTTACTTGAATCAAGCATTAGACGTTGTGTGTACCTGAATCAAGCATTAGACGTTGTGTTTACCTGAATCAAGTATTAGACGTTGTGTTTACATGAATCAAGCATTATACGTTGTGTGTACCAGAATCAAGCATTAGACGTTGTGTGTACCAGAATCAAGGATTAGACGTTGTGTTTACCTGAATCAAGCATTAGACGTTGTGTGTACCAGAATCAAGCATTAGACGTTGTGTTTACCTGAATCAAGCATTAGATATAGTGTGTACCTGAATCGAGCATTATACGTTGTGTGTACCTGAATCAAGCATTAGACGTTGTGTGTACCTGAATCAAGAATTAGACGTTGTGTGTACCAGCATCAAGCATTAGACGTTGGGTTTACTTGAATCAAGCATTAGACGTTGTGTGTACCTGAATCAAGTATTAGACGTTGTGTTTACATGAATCAAGCATTATACGTTGTGTGTACCAGAATCAAGCATTAGACGTTGTGTGTACCAGAATCAAGGATTAGACGTTGTGTTTACCTGAATCAAGCATTAGACGTTGTGTGTACCTGAATCAAGCATTATAAGTTGTGTGATCCAGAATCAAGCATTAGACGTTGTGTGTACCTGAATCAAGCATTAGACGTTGTGTTTACCTGAATCAAGCATTAGACGTAGTGTGTACCTGAATCGAGCATTAGACGTTGTCTGTACCAGAATCAAGCATTAGACGTTGTGTGTACCAGAATCAAGCATTATATGTTGTGTGTACCCGAATCAAGCATTAGACGTTGTGTGTACCTGAATCAAGCATTATACGTTGTGTGTACCAGAATCAAGCATTAGACGTTGTGTGTACCTGAATCAAGCATTAGACGTTGTGTTTACCTAAATCGAGCATTAGACGTTGTCTGTACCAGAATCAAGCATTAGACGTTGTGTGTACCAGAATCAAGCATTAGACGTTGTGTGTACCAGAATCAAGCATTAGACGTTCTGTTTACCTGAATCAAGCATTAGACGTTGTGTGTACCCGAATCAAGCATTAGACGTTGTGTGTACCTGAATCAAGCATTATACGTTGTGTGTACCAGAATCAAGCATTAGACGTTGTATGTACCTGAATCAAGCATTAAACGTTGTGTTTACCTAAATCGAGCATTAGACGTTGTCTGTACCAGAATCAAGCATTAGACGTTGTGTGTACCAGAATCAAGCATTAGACGTTGTGTGTACCAGAATCAAGCATTAGACGTTCTGTTTACCTGAATCAAGCATTAGACGTTGTGTACCTGAATCAAGCATTAGACGTTGTGTGTACCTGAATCAAGCATTAGACGTTGTGTGTACCTGAATCAAGCATTATACTTTATGTGTACCTGAATTAAGCATTAGACGTTGTGTTTACCTGAATCAAGCATTAGACGTTGTGTTTACCTGAATCGAGCATTAGACGTTGTGTGTAACAGAATCAATCATCAGACGTTGTGTGTACCTGAATCGAGCATTAGACGTTGTGTGTACCTGAATCGAGCATTAGACGTTGTGTGTACCAGAATCAAGCATTAGACGTTGTGTGTACCTGAATCGAGCATTAGACGTTGTGTGTACCAGAATCAAGCATTAGACGTTGTGTGTACCAGAATCAAGCATTAGACGTTGTGTTTACCTGAATCAAGCATTAGACATAGTGTGTAGCTGAATCGAGCATTATACGTTGTGTGTACCTGAATCAAGCATTAGACGTTGTGTGTACCAGAATCAAGCATTAGACGTTGTGTTTACTTGAATCAAGCATTAGACGTTGTGTGTACCTGAATCAAGCATTAGACGTTGTGTTTACCTGAATCAAGCATTAGATATAGTGTGTACCTGAATCGATCATTATACGTTGTGTGTACCTGAATCAAGCATTAGACGTTGTGTGTACCTGAATCAAGCATTAGACGTTGTGTGTACCAGAATCAAGCATTAGACGTTGTGTTTATTTGAATCAAGCATTAGACGTTGTGTGTACCTGAATCAAGCATTAGACGTTGTGTTTACCTGAATCAAGTATTAGACGTTGTGTTTACATGAATCAAGCATTATACGTTGTGTGTACCAGAATCAAGCATTAGACGTTGTGTGTACCAGAATCAAGGATTAGACGTTGTGTTTACCTGAATCAAGCATTAGACGTTGTGTGTACCTGAATCAAGCATTATACGTTGTGTGATCCAGAATCAAGCATTAGACGTTGTGTGTACCTGAATCAAGCATTAGACGTTGTGTTTACCTGAATCAAGCATTAGACGTAGTGTGTACCTGAATCGAGCATTAGACGTTGTGTGTACCAGAATCAAGCATTAGATGTTGTGTGTACCCGAATCAAGCATTAGACGTTGTGTGTACCTGAATCAAGCATTATACGTTGTGTGTACCAGAATCAAGCATTAGACGTTGTGTGTACCTGAATCAAGCATTAGACGTTGTGTTTACCTAAATCGAGCATTAGACGTTGTCTGTACCAGAATCAAGCATTAGAGGTTGTGTGTACCAGAATCAAGCATTAGACGTTGTATGTACCAGAATCAAGCATTAGACGTTCTGTTTACCTGAATCAAGCATTAGACGTTGTGTGTACCTGAATCAAGCATTAGACGTTGTGTGTACCTGAATCAAGCATTAGACGTTTTGTGTACCTGAATCAAGCATTAGACGTTGTGTGTACCTGAATTAAGCATTAGACATTGTGTGTACCTGAATCGAGCATTAGGCGTTGTGTGTACCTGAATGAAGCATTAGACGTTGTCTGTGCCTGAATTAAGCATTATACGTTGTGTGTACCAGAATCAAGCATTAGACGTTGTGTGTACCTGAATCAAGCATTAGACGTTGTGTGTACCAGCATCAAGCATTAGACGTTATTTGTACCAGAATCAAGCATTAGACGTTGTGTTTACTTGAATCAAGCATTAGACGTTGTGTGTACCCGAATCAAGCATTAGACGTTGTGTTTACCTGAATCAAGCATTATACGTTGTGTGTACCAGAATCAAGCATTAGACGTTGTGTGTACCAGGATCAAGCATTAGACGTTGTGTTTACCTGAATCAAGCATTAGACGTTGTGTGTACCTGAATCAAGCATTATACGTTGTGTGTACCAGAATCAAGCATTAGACGTTGTGTGTACCTGAATCAAGCATTAGACGTTGTGTTTACCTGAATCAAGCATTAGACGTTGTGTTTACCTGAATCGAGCATTAGACGTTGTCTGTACCAGAATCAAGCATTAGACGTTGTGTGTATCAGAATCAAGCATTATACGTTGTGGGTAACCGAATCAAGCATTAGACGTTGTGTGTACCTGAATCAAGCATTATACGTTGTGTGTACCAGAATCAAGCATTAGACGTTGTGTGGACCTGAATCAAGCATTAGACGTTGTGTTTACCTAAATCGAGCATTAGACATTGTCTGTACCAGAATCAAGCATTAGACGTTGTGTGTACCAGAATCAAGCATTAGTCGTTGTGTGTACCAGAATCAAGCATTAGACGTTCTGTTTACCTGAATCAAGCATTAGACGTTGTGTGTACCTGAATCAAGCATTAGACGTTGTGTGTACCTGAATCAAACATTAGACGTTGTGTGTACCTGAATCAAGCATTAGACGTTGTATGTACCTGAATTAAGCATTAGACGTTGTGTGTACCTGAATCGAGCATAAGACGTTGTGTTTACCTGAATGAAGCATTAGACGTTGTCTGTGCCTGAATCAAGCATTATACGTTGTGTGTACCAGAATCAAGCATTAGACGTTGTATGTACCTGAATTAAGCATTAGACGTTGTGTGTACCAGAATCAAGCATTAGACGTTATGTTTACCAGAATCAAGCATTAGACGTTGTGTTTACTTGAATCAAGCATTAGACGTTGTGTTTACTTGAATCAAGCATTAGACGCTGTGTGTACCTGAATCAAGCATTAGACGTTGTGTTTACCTGAATCAAGCATTAGACGTTGTGTGTACCTGAATCAAGCATTAGACGTTTTGTGTACCTGAAGCAAGCATTAGACGTTGTGTTTACCTGAATCAAGCATTAGACGTAGTGTGTACCTGAATCGAGCATTAGACGTTGTGTGTCCCAGAATTAAGCATTAAACGTTGTGTGTACCAGAATCAAGCATTAAACGTTGTGTGTACCTGAATCAAGCATTAGACGTTGTGTGTACCTGAATCAAGCATTAGACGTTGTGTGTACCTGAATCAATCATTATACGTTGTCTGTGCCTGAATCAAGCAATATACGTTGTTTGTACCAGAATCATGCATTAGACGTTGTGTGTACCAGAATCAAGCATTAGACGTTGTGTGCACCAGAATCACGCATTAGACGTTGTGTGTACCTGAATCAAGCATTAGACGTTGTGTGTACCTGAATCAAGCATTAGACGTTGTGTGTACCTGAATCAAGCATTAGACGTTGTGTGTACCTGATTCGAGCATTAGACGTAGTGTGTACCAGAATCAAGCATTAGACGTTGTGTGTACCTGAATCCAGCATTATACGTTGTGTGTACCTGAATCAAGCATTAGAGGTTGTGTTTACCTGAATCAAGCATTAGACGTTGTGTGTACCTGAATCGAACATTAGACGTTGTGTGTACCAGAATCAAGCATTAGACGTTGTGTGTACCCGAATCAAACATTAGACGTTGTTTGTACCTGAATCAAGCATTATACGTTGTGTGTACCTGAATCAAGCATTAGACGTTGTGTGTACCTGAATCAAGCATTAGACGTTGTGTTTACCTGAATCAAGCATTAGACGTAGTGTGTACCTGAATCGAGCATTAGACGTTGTGTGTACCAGAATCAAGCATTAGACGTTGTGTGTTCCCGAATCAAGCATTAGACGTTGTGTGTACCTGAATCAAGCATTATACGTTGTGTGTACCTCAATCAAGCATTATACTTTGGGTGTACCAGAATCAAGCATTAGACGTTGTGTGTACCAGAATCAAGCATTAGACGTTGTGTTTACCTGAATCAAGCATTAGACGTTGTGTGTACCCGAATCAAGCATTAGACGTTGTGTGTACCAGAATCAAGCATTAGACGATGTGTGTACCAGAATCAAGCATTAGACGTTGTGTGTACCCGAATCAAGCATTATACGTTGTGTGTACCAGAATCAAGCATTAGACGTTGTGTGTACCTGAGTCAAGCATTAGACGTTGTGTTTACCTAAATCAAGCATTAGACGTAGTGTGTACCCGAATCAAGCATTAGACGTTGTGTGTACCTGAATCGAGCATTAGACGTTGTATGTTCCAGAATCAAGCATTATACGTTGTGTGTACCAGAATCAAGCATTAGACGTTGTGTGTACCAGAATCAAGCATTATACGTTGTGTTTACCTGAATCAAGCATTAGACGTTGTGTGTACCTGAATCAAGCATTAGACGTTGTGTGTACCTGAATCAAGCATTAGACGTTGTGTGTACCTGAATTAAGCATTAGACGTTGTGTGTAACTGAATCGAGCATTAGACGTTGTGTGTACCTGAATGAAGCATTAGACGTTGTCTGTGCCTGCATTAAGCATTATACGTTGTGTGTACAAGAATCAAGCATTAGACGTTGTGTGTACCTGAATTAAGCATTAGACGTTGTGTGTACCAGAATCAAGCATTAGACGTTATGTTTACCAGAATCAAGCATTAGACGTTGTGTTTACTTGAATCAAGCATTAGACGTTGTGTTTACTTGAATCAAGCATTAGACGCTGTGTGTACCTGAATCAAGCATTAGACGTTGTGTTTACCTGAATCAAGCATTAGACGTTGTGTGTACCTGAATCAAGCATTAGACGTTTTGTGTACCTGAAGCAAGCATTAGACGTTGTGTTTACCTGAATCAAGCATTAGACGCAGTGTGTACCTGAATCGAGCATTAGACGTTGTGTGTCCCATAATTAAGCATTAAACGTTGTGTGTACCAGAATCAAGCATTAAACGTTGTGTGTACCTGAATCAAGCATTAGACGTTGTGTGTACCTGAATCAAGCATTAGACGTTGTGTGTTCCTGAATCAAGCATTATACGTTGTCTGTGCCTGAATCAAGCAATATACGTTGTTTGTACCAGAATCATGCATTAGACGTTGTGTGTACCAGAATCAAGCATTAGACGTTGTGTGCACCAGAATCACGCATTAGACGTTGTGTGTACCTGAATCAAGCATTAGACGTTGTGTGTACCTGAATCAAGCATTAGACGTTGTGTGTACCTGAATCAAGCATTAGACGTTGTGTGTACCTGATTCGAGCATTAGACGTAGTGTGTACCAGAATCAAGCATTAGACGTTGTGTGTACCTGAATCCAGCATTATACGTTGTGTGTACCTGAATCAAGCATTAGAGGTTGTGTTTACCTGAATCAAGCATTAGACGTTGTGTGTACCTGAATCGAACATTAGACGTTGTGTGTACCAGAATCAAGCATTAGACGTTGTGTGTACCCGAATCAAACATTAGACGTTGTGTGTACCTGAATCAAGCATTATACGTTGTGTGTACCTGAATCAAGCATTATACGTTGTGTGTACCTGAATCAAGCATTAGACGTTGTGTGTACCTGAATCAAGCATTAGACGTTGTGTTTACCTGAATCAAGCATTAGACGTAGTGTGTACCTGAATCGAGCATTAGACGTTGTGTGTACCAGAATCAAGCATTAGACGTTGTGTGTTCCCGAATCAAGCATTAGACGTTGTGTGTACCTGAATCAAGCATTATACGTTGTGTGTACCTCAATCAAGCATTATACTTTGGGTGTACCAGAATCAAGCATTAGACGTTGTGTGTACCAGAATCAAGCATTAGACGTTGTGTTTACCTGAATCAAGCATTAGACGTTGTGTGTACCCGATTCAAGCATTAGACGTTGTGTGTACCAGAATCAAGCATTAGACGATGTGTGTACCAGAATCAAGCATTAGACGTTGTGTGTACCCGAATCAAGCATTATACGTTGTGTGTACCAGAATCAAGCATTAGACGTTGTGTGTACCTGAGTCAAGCATTAGACGTTGTGTTTACCTAAATCAAGCATTAGACGTAGTGTGTACCCGAATCAAGCATTAGACGTTGTGTGTACCTGAATCGAGCATTAGACGTTGTATGTTCCAGAATCAAGCATTATACGTTGTGTGTACCAGAATCAAGCATTAGACGTTGTGTGTACCAGAATCAAGCATTATACGTTGTGTTTACCTGAATCAAGCATTAGACGTTGTGTGTACCTGAATCAAGCATTAGACGTTGTGTGTACCTGAATCAAGCATTAGACGTTGTGTGTACCTGAATCAAGCATTAGACGTTGTGTGTATCTGAATCAAGCAATATACGTTGTGTGTACCTGAATCGAGCATTAGACGTTGTGTGTACCAGAATCAAGCATTAGACGTTGTGTGTACCAGAATCAAGCATTAGACGTTGTGTGTACCTGAATCAAGCATTAGACGTAGTGTGTACCTGAATCGAGCATTAGATGTTGTCTGTACCAGAATCAAGCATTAGACGTTGTGTGTACCAGAATCAAGCATTGGACATTGTGTTTACCTGAATCAAGCATTAGACGTTGTGTGTACCTGAATCGAGCATTAGACGTTGTGTGTACCAGAATCAAGCATCAGACGTTGTGTGTACCTGAATCGAGCATTAGACGTTGTGTGTACCTGAATCGAGCATTAGACGTTGTGTGTACCAGAATCAAGCATTAGACGTTGTGTTTACCTGAATCAAGCATTAGACGTTGTGTTTACCTGAATCAAGCATTATACGTTGTGTGTGCCTGAATCAAGCATTAGACGTTGTGTGTACCTGAATCAAGCATTACACGTTGTGTTTACCTGAATCAAGCATTAGACGTAGTGTGTACCTGAATCGAGCATTAGATGTTGTCTGTTCCAGAATCAAGCATTAGACGTTGTGTGTACCAGAATCAAGCATTGGACATTGTGTTTACCTGAATCAAGCATTAGACGTTGTGTTTACCTGAATCAAGCATTAGACGTTGTGTGTACCTGAATCAAGCATTATACGTTGTGTACCAGAATCAAGCATTAGACGTTGTGTGTACCAGAATCAAGCATTAGACGTAGTGTGTACCTGAATCGAGCATTAGACGTTGTCTGTTCCAGAATCAAGCATTAGACGTTGTGTGTACCAGAATCAAGCACTAGACGTTGTGTTTACCTGAATCAAGCATTATACGTTGTGTGTACCAGAATCAATCATTAGACGTTGTGTGTACCTGAATCGAGCATTAGACGTTGTGTGTACCTGAATGAAGCATTAGACGTTGTCTGTGCCTGAATTAAGCATTATACGTTGTGTGTACCAGAATCAAGCATTAGACGTTGTGTGTACCTGAATCAAGCATTAGACGTTGTGTGTACCAGCATCAAGCATTAGACGTTATTTGTACCAGAATCAAGCATTAGACGTTGTGTTTACTTGAATCAAGCATTAGACGTTGTGTGTACCCGAATCAAGCATTAGACGTTGTGTTTACCTGAATCAAGCATTATACGTTGTGTGTACCAGAATCAAGTATTAGACGTTGTGTGTACCAGAATCAAGCATTAGACGTTGTGTTTACCTGAATCAAGCATTAGACGTTGTGTGTACCTGAATCAAGCATTATACGTTGTGTGTACCAGAATCAAGCATTAGACGTTGTGTGTACCTGAATCAAGCATTAGACGTTGTGCTTACCTGAATCGAGCATTAGACGTTGTGTTTACCTGAATCGAGCATTAGACGTTGTCTGTACCAGAATCAAGCATTAGACGTTGTGTGTATCAGAATCAAGCATTATACGTTGTGGGTAACCGAATCAAGCATTAGACGTTGTGTGTACCTGAATCAAGCATTATACGTTGTGTGTACCAGAATCAAGCATTAGACGTTGTGTGTACCTGAATCAAGCATTAGACGTTGTGTTTACCTAAATCGAGCATTAGACATTGTCTGTACCAGAATCAAGCATTAGACGTTATGTGTACCAGAATCAAGCATTAGACGTTGTGTGTACCAGAATCAAGCATTAGACGTTCTGTTTACCTGAATCAAGCATTAAACGTTGTGTGTACCTGAATCAAGCATTAGACGTTGTGTGTACCTGAATCAAACATTAGACGTTGTGTGTACCTGAATCAAGCATTAGACGTTGTATGTACCTGAATTAAGCATTAGACGTTGTGTGTACCTAAATCGAGCATAAGACGTTGTGTTTACCTGAATGAAGCATTAGACGTTTTCTGTGCCTGAATCAAGCATTATACGTTGTGTGTACCAGAATCAAGCATTAGACGTTGTATGTACCTGAATTAAGCATTAGACGTTGTGTGTACCAGAATCAAGCATTAGACGTTATGTTTACCAGAATCAAGCATTAGACGTTGTGTTTACTTGAATCAAGCATTAGACGTTGTGTTTACTTGAATCAAGCATTAGACGCTGTGTGTACCTGAATCAAGCATTAGACGTTGTGTTTACCTGAATCAAACATTAGACGTTGTGTGTACCAGAATCAAGCATTAGACGTTTTGTGTACCTGAAGCAAGCATTAGACGTTGTGTTTACCTTAAACAAGCATTAGACGTAGTGTGTACCTGAATCGAGCATTAGACGTTGTGTGTCCCAGAATTAAGCATTAAACGTTGTGTGTACCAGAATCAAGCATTAAACGTTGTGTGTACCTGAATCAAGCATTAGACGTTGTGTGTACCTGAATCAAGCATTAGACGTTGTGTGTACCTGAATCAAGCATTAGACGTTGTCTGTGCCTGAATCAAGCAATATACGTTGTTTGTACCAGAATCATGCATTAGACGTTGTGTGTACCAGAATCAAGCATTAGACGTTGTGTGCACCAGAATCACGCATTAGACGTTGTGTGTATCTGAATCAAGCATTAGACGTTGTGTGTACCTGAATCAAGCATTAGACGTTGTGTGTACCTGAATCAAGCATTAGACGTTGTGTGTACCTGATTCGAGCATTAGACGTAGTGTGTACCAGAATCAAGCATTAGACGTTGTGTGTACCTGAATCCAGCATTATACGTTGTGTGTACCTGAATCAAGCATTAGAGGTTGTGTTTACCTGAATCAAGCATTAGACGTTGTGTGTACCTGAATCGAACATTAGACGTTGTGTGTACCAGAATCAAGCATTAGACGTTGTGTGTACCCGAATCAAACATTAGACGTTGTGTGTACCTGAATCAAGCATTATACGTTGTGTGTACCTGAATCAAGCATTATACGTTGTGTGTACCTGAATCAAGCCTTAGACGTTGTGTGTACCTGAATCAAGCATTAGACGTTGTGTTTACCTGAATCAAGCATTAGACGTAGTGTGTACCTGAATCGAGCATTAGACGTTGTGTGTACCAGAATCAAGCATTAGACGTTGTGTGTTCCCGAATCAAGCATTAGACGTTGTGTGTACCTGAATCAAGCATTATACGTTGTGTGTACCTCAATCAAGCATTATACTTTGGGTGTACCAGAATCAAGCATTAGACGTTGTGTGTACCAGAATCAAGCATTAGACGTTGTGTTTACCTGAATCAAGCATTAGACGTAGTGTGTACCCGAATCAAGCATTAGACGTTGTGTGTACCAGAATCAAGCATTAGACGATATGTGTACCAGAATCAAGCATTAGACGTTGTGTGTACCAGAATCAAGCATTAGACGTTGTGTGTACCAGAATCAAGCATTAGATGTAGTGTGTACCTGAATCGAGCATTAGACGTTGTCTGCTCCAGAATCAAGCATTATACGTTGTGTGTACCAGAATCAAGCATTAGACGTTGTGTGTACCTAAATCAAGCATTAGACGTTGTGTTTACCTAAATCGAGCATTAGACATTGTCTGTACCAGAATCAAGCATTAGACGTTATGTGTACCAGAATCAAGCATTAGACGTTGTGTGTACCAGAATCAAGCATTAGACGTTCTGTTTACCTGAATCAAGCATTAAACGTTGTGTGTACCTGAATCAAGCATTAGACGTTGTGTGTACCTGAATCAAACATTAGACGTTGTGTGTACCTGAATCAAGCATTAGACGTTGTATGTACCTGAATTAAGCATTAGACGTTGTGTGTACCTAAATCGAGCATAAGACGTTGTGTTTACCTGAATGAAGCATTAGACGTTGTCTGTGCCTGAATCAAGCATTATACGTTGTGTGTACCAGAATCAAGCATTAGACGTTGTATGTACCTGAATTAAGCATTAGACGTTGTGTGTACCAGAATCAAGCATTAGACGTTATGTTTACCAGAATCAAGCATTAGACGTTGTGTTTACTTGAATCAAGCATTAGACGTTGTGTTTACTTGAATCAAGCATTAGACGCTGTGTGTACCTGAATCAAGCATTAGACGTTGTGTTTACCTGAATCAAACATTAGACGTTGTGTGTACCTGAATCAAGCATTAGACGTTTTGTGTACCTGAAGCAAGCATTAGACGTTGTGTTTACCTTAAACAAGCATTAGACGTAGTGTGTACCTGAATCGAGCATTAGACGTTGTGTGTCCCAGAATTAAGCATTAAACGTTGTGTGTACCAGAATCAAGCATTAAACGTTGTGTGTACCTGAATCAAGCATTAGACGTTGTGTGTACCTGAATCAAGCATTAGACGTTGTGTGTACCTGAATCAAGCATTAGACGTTGTCTGTGCCTGAATCAAGCAATATACGTTGTTTGTACCAGAATCATGCATTAGACGTTGTGTGTACCAGAATCAAGCATTAGACGTTGTGTGCACCAGAATCACGCATTAGACGTTGTGTGTATCTGAATCAAGCATTAGACGTTGTGTGTACCTGAATCAAGCATTAGACGTTGTGTGTACCTGAATCAAGCATTAGACGTTGTGTGTACCTGATTCGAGCATTAGACGTAGTGTGTACCAGAATCAAGCATTAGACGTTGTGTGTACCTGAATCCAGCATTATACGTTGTGTGTACCTGAATCAAGCATTAGAGGTTGTGTTTACCTGAATCAAGCATTAGACGTTGTGTGTACCTGAATCGAACATTAGACGTTGTGTGTACCAGAATCAAGCATTAGACGTTGTGTGTACCCGAATCAAACATTAGACGTTGTGTGTACCTGAATCAAGCATTATACGTTGTGTGTACCTGAATCAAGCATTATACGTTGTGTGTACCTGAATCAAGCCTTAGACGTTGTGTGTACCTGAATCAAGCATTATACGTTGTGTTTACCTGAATCAAGCATTAGACGTAGTGTGTACCTGAATCGAGCATTAGACGTTGTGTGTACCAGAATCAAGCATTAGACGTTGTGTGTTCCCGAATCAAGCATTAGACGTTGTGTGTACCTGAATCAAGCATTATACGTTGTGTGTACCTCAATCAAGCATTATACTTTGGGTGTACCAGAATCAAGCATTAGACGTTGTGTGTACCAGAATCAAGCATTAGACGTTGTGTTTACCTGAATCAAGCATTAGACGTAGTGTGTACCCGAATCAAGCATTAGACGTTGTGTGTACCAGAATCAAGCATTAGACGATGTGTGTACCAGAATCAAGCATTAGACGTTGTGTGTACCAGAATCAAGCATTAGACGTTGTGTGTACCAGAATCAAGCATTAGATGTAGTGTGTACCTGAATCGAGCATTAGACGTTGTCTGCTCCAGAATCAAGCATTAGACGTTGTGTTTACCTGAATCGAGCATTAGACGTAGTGTGTACCAGAATCAAGCATTATACGTTGTGTGTACCAGAATCAAGCATTGAACGTTGTGTTTACCTGAATCAAGCATTAGACGTTATGTGTACCAGAATCAAGCATCAGACGTTGTGTGTATCTGAATCGAGCATTAGACGTTGTGTGTACCTGAATCAAGCATTAGACGTTGTGTTTTCCTGAATCAAGCAATAGACGTAGTGTGTACCTGAATCGAGCATTAGACATTGTCTGTACCAGAATCAAGCAATAGACGTTGTGTGTACCAGAATCAAGCATTGGACATTGTGTTTACCTGAATCAAGCATTAGACGTTGTGTGTACCTGAATCAAGCATTAGACGTTGTGTTTACCTGAATCAAGCATTATACGTTGTGTGTACCAGAATCAAGCATTAGATGTTGTGTGTACCAGAATCAAGCATTAGACGTTGTGTTTACCTGAATCAAGCATTAGACGTTGTGTTTACCTGAATCGAGCATTAGACGTTGTCTGTACCAGAATCAAACATTAGACGTTGTGTATATCAGAATCAAGCATTAGACGTTGTGTTTACCTAAATCGAGCATTAGACGTTGTCTGTACCAGAATCAAGCATTAGACGTTGTGTGTACCAGAATCAAGCATTAGACGTTGTGTGTACCAGAATCAAGCATTAGACGTTCTGTTTACCTGAATCAAGCATTAGACGTTGTGCGTACCCGAATCAAGCATTAGACGTTGTGTGTACCTGAATCAAGCATTATACGTTGTGTGTACCAGAATCAAGCATTAGACGTTGTATGTACCTGAATCAAGCATTAGACGTTGTGTTTACCTAAATCGAGCATTAGACGTTGTCTGTACCAGAATCAAGCATTAGACGTTGTGTGTACCAGAATCAAGCATTAGACGTTGTGTGTACCAGAATCAAGCATTAGACATTCTGTTTACCTGAATCAAGCATTAGACGTTGTGTGTACCTGAATCAAGCATTAGACGTTGTGTGTACCTGAATCAAGCATTAGACGTTGTGTGTACCTGAATCAAGCATTAGACTTTATATGTACCTGAATTAAGCATTAGACGTTGTGTTTACCTGAATCAAGCATTAGACGTTGTGTTTACCTGAATCGAGCATTAGACGTTGTGTGTAACAGAATCAAGCATCAGACGTTGTGTGTACCTGAATCGAGTATTAGACGTTGTGTGTACCTGAATCGAGCATTAGACGTTTTGTGTACCAGAATCAAGCATTAGACGTTGTGTGTACCTGAATCGAGCATTAGACATTGTGTGTACCAGAATCAAGCATTAGATGTTGTGTGTACCAGAATCAAGCATTAGACGTTGTGTTTACCTGAATCAAGCATTAGACATAGTGTGTACCTGAATCGAGCATTATACGTTGTGTGTACCTGAATCAAGCATTAGACGTTGTGTGTACCAGAATCAAGCATTAGACGTTGTGTTTACTTGAATCAAGCATTAGACGTTGTGTGTACCTGAATCAAGCATTAGACGTTGTGTTTACCTGAATCAAGTATTAGACGTTGTGTTTACATGAATCAAGCATTAGACGTTGTGTGTACCAGAATCAAGCATTAGACGTTGTGTGTACCAGAATCAAGGATTAGACGTTGTGTTTACCTGAATCAAGCATTAGACGTTGTGTGTACCAGAATCAAGCATTAGACGTTGTGTTTACCTGAATCAAGCATTAGATATAGTGTGTACCTGAATCGAGCATTATACGTTGTGTGTACCTGAATCAAGCATTAGACGTTGTGTGTACCTGAATCAAGCATTAGACGTTGTGTGTACCAGCATCAAGCATTAGACGTTGTGTTTACTTGAATCAAGCATTAGACGTTGTGTGTACCTGAATCAAGCATTAGACGTTGTGTTTACCTGAATCAAGTATTAGACGTTGTGTTTACATGAATCAAGCATTATACGTTGTGTGTACCAGAATCAAGCATTAGACGTTGTGTGTACCAGAATCAAGGATTAGACGTTGTGTTTACCTGAATCAAGCATTAGACGTTGTGTGTACCTGAATCAAGCATTATACGTTGTGTGATCCAGAATCAAGCATTAGACGTTGTGTGTACCTGAATCAAGCATTAGACGTTGTGTTTACCTGAATCAAGCATTAGACGTAGTGTGTACCTGAATCGAGCATTAGACGTTGTCTGTACCAGAATCAAGCATTAGACGTTGTGTGTACCAGAATCAAGCATTATATGTTGTGTGTACCCGAATCAAGCATTAGACGTTGTGTGTACCTGAATCAAGCATTATACGTTGTGTGTACCAGAATCAAGCATTAGACGTTGTGTGTACCTGAATCAAGCATTAGACGTTGTGTTTACCTAAATCGAGCATTAGACGTTGTCTGTACCAGAATCAAGCATTAGACGTTGTGTGTACCAGAATCAAGCATTAGACGTTGTGTGTACCAGAATCAAGTATTAAACGTTCTGTTTACCTGAATCAAGCATTAGACGTTGTGTGTACACGAATCAAGCATTAGACGTTGTGTGTACATGAATCAAGCATTATACGTTGTGTGTACCAGAATCAAGCATTAGACGTTGTATGTACCTGAATCAAGCATTAGACGTTGTGTTTACCTAAATCGAGCATTAGACGTTGTCTGTACCAGAATCAAGCATTAGACGTTGTGTGTACCAGAATCAAGCATTAGACGTTGTGTGTACCAGAATCAAGCATTAGACGTTCTGTTTACCTGAATCAAGCATTAGACGTTGTGTGTACCTGAATCAAGCATTAGACGTTGTGTGTACCTGAATCAAGCATTAGACGTTGTGTGTACCTGAATCAAGCATTATACTTTATGTGTACCTGAATTAAGCATTAGACGTTGTGTTTACCTGAATCAAGCATTAGACGTTGTGTTTACCTGAATCGAGCATTAGACGTTGTGTGTAACAGAATCAATCATCAGACGTTGTGTGTACCTGAATCGAGCATTAGACGTTGTGTGTACCTGAATCGAGCATTAGACGTTGTGTGTACCAGAATCAAGCATTAGACGTTGTGTGTACCTGAATCGAGCATTAGACATTGTGTGTACCAGAATCAAGCATTAGACGTTGTGTGTACCAGAATCAAGCATTAGACGTTGTGTTTACCTGAATCAAGCATTAGACATAGTGTGTACCTGAATCGAGCATTATACGTTGTGTGTACCTGAATCAAGCATTATACGTTGTGTGTACCAGAATCAAGCATTAGACGTTGTGTTTACTTGAATCAAGCATTAGACGTTGTGTGTACCTGAATCAAGCATTAGACGTTGTGTTTACCTGAATCAAGTATTAGACGTTGTGTTTACATGAATCAAGCATTATACGTTGTGTGTACCAGAATCAAGCATTAGACGTTGTGTGTACCATAATCAAGGATTAGACGTTGTGTTTACCTGAATCAAGCATTAGACGTTGTGTGTACCAGAATCAAGCATTAGACGTTGTGTTTACCTGAATCAAGCATTAGATATAGTGTGTACCTGAATCGATCATTATACGTTGTGTGTACCTGAATCAAGCATTAGACGTTGTGTGTACCTGAATCAAGCATTAGACGTTGTGTGTACCAGAATCAAGCATTAGACGTTGTGTTTATTTGAATCAAGCATTAGACGTTGTGTGTACCTGAATCAAGCATTAGACGTTGTGTTTACCTGAATCAAGTATTAGACGTTGTGTTTACATGAATCAAGCATTATACGTTGTGTGTACCAGAATCAAGCATTAGACGTTGTGTGTACCAGAATCAAGGATTAGACGTTGTGTTTACCTGAATCAAGCATTAGACGTTGTGTGTACCTGAATCAAGCATTATACGTTGTGTGTACCTGAATTAAGCATTAGACATTGTGTGTACCTGAATCGAGCATTAGACGTTGTGTGTACCTGAATGAAGCATTAGACGTTGTCTGTGCCTGAATTAAGCATTATACGTTGTGTGTACCAGAATCAAGCATTAGACGTTGTGTGTACCTGAATCAAGCATTAGACGTTGTGTGTACCAGCATCAAGCATTAGACGTTATTTGTACCAGAATCAAGCATTAGACGTTGTGTTTACTTGAATCAAGCATTAGACGTTGTGTGTACCCGAATCAAGCATTAGACGTTGTGTTTACCTGAATCAAGCATTATACGTTGTGTGTACCAGAATCAAGCATTAGACGTTGTGTGTACCAGAATCAAGCATTAGACGTTGTGTTTACCTGAATCAAGCATTAGACGTTGTGTGTACCTGAATCAAGCATTATACGTTGTGTGTACCAGAATCAAGCATTAGACGTTGTGTGTACCTGAATCAAGCATTAGACGTTGTGTTTACCTGAATCAAGCATTAGCCGTTGTGTTTACCTGAATCGAGCATTAGACGTTGTCTGTACCAGAATCAAGCATTAGACGTTGTGTGTATCAGAATCAAGCATTATACGTTGTGGGTAACCGAATCAAGCATTAGACGTTGTGTGTACCTGAATCAAGCATTAGACGTTGTGTGTACCAGAATCAAGCATTAGACGTTGTGTGTACCAGAATCAAGCATTAGATGTAGTGTGTACCTGAATCGAGCATTAGACGTTGTCTGCTCCAGAATCAAGCATTAGACGTTGTGTTTACCTGAATCGAGCATTAGACGTAGTGTGTACCAGAATCAAGCATTATACGTTGTGTGTACCAGAATCAAGCATTGAACGTTGTGTTTACCTGAATCAAGCATTAGACGTTATGTGTACCAGAATCAAGCATCAGACGTTGTGTGTATCTGAATCGAGCATTAGACGTTGTGTGTACCTGAATCAAGCATTAGACGTTGTGTTTTCCTGAATCAAGCAATAGACGTAGTGTGTACCTGAATCGAGCATTAGACATTGTCTGTACCAGAATCAAGCAATAGACGTTGTGTGTACCAGAATCAAGCATTGGACATTGTGTTTACCTGAATCAAGCATTAGACGTTGTGTGTACCTGAATCAAGCATTAGACGTTGTGTTTACCTGAATCAAGCATTATACGTTGTGTGTACCAGAATCAAGCATTAGATGTTGTGTGTACCAGAATCAAGCATTAGACGTTGTGTTTACCTGAATCAAGCATTAGACGTTGTGTTTACCTGAATCGAGCATTAGACGTTGTCTGTACCAGAATCAAACATTAGACGTTGTGTGTATCAGAATCAAGCATTAGACGTTGTGTTTACCTAAATCGAGCATTAGACGTTGTCTGTACCAGAATCAAGCATTAGACGTTGTGTGTACCAGAATCAAGCATTAGACGTTGTGTGTACCAGAATCAAGCATTAGACGTTCTGTTTACCTGAATCAAGCATTAGACGTTGTGCGTACCCGAATCAAGCATTAGACGTTGTGTGTACCTGAATCAAGCATTATACGTTGTGTGTACCAGAATCAAGCATTAGACGTTGTATGTACCTGAATCAAGCATTAGACGTTGTGTTTACCTAAATCGAGCATTAGACGTTGTCTGTACCAGAATCAAGCATTAGACGTTGTGTGTACCAGAATCAAGCATTAGACGTTGTGTGTACCAGAATCAAGCATTAGACATTCTGTTTACCTGAATCAAGCATTAGACGTTGTGTGTACCTGAATCAAGCATTAGACGTTGTGTGTACCTGAATCAAGCATTAGACGTTGTGTGTACCTGAATCAAGCATTAGACTTTATATGTACCTGAATTAAGCATTAGACGTTGTGTTTACCTGAATCAAGCATTAGACGTTGTGTTTACCTGAATCGAGCATTAGACGTTGTGTGTAACAGAATCAAGCATCAGACGTTGTGTGTACCTGAATCGAGTATTAGACGTTGTGTGTACCTGAATCGAGCATTAGACGTTTTGTGTACCAGAATCAAGCATTAGACGTTGTGTGTACCTGAATCGAGCATTAGACATTGTGTGTACCAGAATCAAGCATTAGATGTTGTGTGTACCAGAATCAAGCATTAGACGTTGTGTTTACCTGAATCAAGCATTAGACATAGTGTGTACCTGAATCGAGCATTATACGTTGTGTGTACCTGAATCAAGCATTAGACGTTGTGTGTACCAGAATCAAGCATTAGACGTTGTGTTTACTTGAATCAAGCATTAGACGTTGTGTGTACCTGAATCAAGCATTAGACGTTGTGTTTACCTGAATCAAGTATTAGACGTTGTGTTTACATGAATCAAGCATTAGACGTTGTGTGTACCAGAATCAAGCATTAGACGTTGTGTGTACCAGAATCAAGGATTAGACGTTGTGTTTACCTGAATCAAGCATTAGACGTTGTGTGTACCAGAATCAAGCATTAGACGTTGTGTTTACCTGAATCAAGCATTAGATATAGTGTGTACCTGAATCGAGCATTATACGTTGTGTGTACCTGAATCAAGCATTAGACGTTGTGTGTACCTGAATCAAGCATTAGACGTTGTGTGTACCAGCATCAAGCATTAGACGTTGTGTTTACTTGAATCAAGCATTAGACGTTGTGTGTACCTGAATCAAGCATTAGACGTTGTGTTTACCTGAATCAAGTATTAGACGTTGTGTTTACATGAATCAAGCATTATACGTTGTGTGTACCAGAATCAAGCATTAGACGTTGTGTGTACCAGAATCAAGGATTAGACGTTGTGTTTACCTGAATCAAGCATTAGACGTTGTGTGTACCTGAATCAAGCATTATACGTTGTGTGATCCAGAATCAAGCATTAGACGTTGTGTGTACCTGAATCAAGCATTAGACGTTGTGTTTACCTGAATCAAGCATTAGACGTAGTGTGTACCTGAATCGAGCATTAGACGTTGTCTGTACCAGAATCAAGCATTAGACGTTGTGTGTACCTGAATCAAGCATTATACGTTGTGTGTACCAGAATCAAGCATTAGACGTTGTGTGTACCTGAATCAAGCATTAGACGTTGTGTTTACCTAAATCGAGCATTAGACGTTGTCTGTACCAGAATCAAGCATTAGACGTTGTGTGTACCAGAATCAAGCATTAGACGTTGTGTGTACCAGAATCAAGTATTAAACGTTCTGTTTACCTGAATCAAGCATTAGACGTTGTGTGTACACGAATCAAGCATTAGACGTTGTGTGTACATGAATCAAGCATTATACGTTGTGTGTACCAGAATCAAGCATTAGACGTTGTATGTACCTGAATCAAGCATTAGACGTTGTGTTTACCTAAATCGAGCATTAGACGTTGTCTGTACCAGAATCAAGCATTAGACGTTGTGTGTACCAGAATCAAGCATTAGACGTTGTGTGTACCAGAATCAAGCATTAGACGTTCTGTTTACCTGAATCAAGCATTAGACGTTGTGTGTACCTGAATCAAGCATTAGACGTTGTGTGTACCTGAATCAAGCATTAGACGTTGTGTGTACCTGAATCAAGCATTATACTTTATGTGTACCTGAATTAAGCATTAGACGTTGTGTTTACCTGAATCAAGCATTAGACGTTGTGTTTACCTGAATCGAGCATTAGACGTTGTGTGTAACAGAATCAATCATCAGACGTTGTGTGTACCTGAATCGAGCATTAGACGTTGTGTGTACCTGAATCGAGCATTAGACGTTGTGTGTACCAGAATCAAGCATTAGACGTTGTGTGTACCTGAATCGAGCATTAGACATTGTGTGTACCAGAATCAAGCATTAGACGTTGTGTGTACCAGAATCAAGCATTAGACGTTGTGTTTACCTGAATCAAGCATTAGACATAGTGTGTACCTGAATCGAGCATTATACGTTGTGTGTACCTGAATCAAGCATTATACGTTGTGTGTACCAGAATCAAGCATTAGACGTTGTGTTTACTTGAATCAAGCATTAGACGTTGTGTGTACCTGAATCAAGCATTAGACGTTGTGTTTACCTGAATCAAGTATTAGACGTTGTGTTTACATGAATCAAGCATTATACGTTGTGTGTACCAGAATCAAGCATTAGACGTTGTGTGTACCATAATCAAGGATTAGACGTTGTGTTTACCTGAATCAAGCATTAGACGTTGTGTGTACCAGAATCAAGCATTAGACGTTGTGTTTACCTGAATCAAGCATTAGATATAGTGTGTACCTGAATCGATCATTATACGTTGTGTGTACCTGAATCAAGCATTAGACGTTGTGTGTACCTGAATCAAGCATTAGACGTTGTGTGTACCAGAATCAAGCATTAGACGTTGTGTTTATTTGAATCAAGCATTAGACGTTGTGTGTACCTGAATCAAGCATTAGACGTTGTGTTTACCTGAATCAAGTATTAGACGTTGTGTTTACATGAATCAAGCATTATACGTTGTGTGTACCAGAATCAAGCATTAGACGTTGTGTGTACCAGAATCAAGGATTAGACGTTGTGTTTACCTGAATCAAGCATTAGACGTTGTGTGTACCTGAATCAAGCATTATACGTTGTGTGTACCTGAATTAAGCATTAGACATTGTGTGTACCTGAATCGAGCATTAGACGTTGTGTGTACCTGAATGAAGCATTAGACGTTGTCTGTGCCTGAATTAAGCATTATACGTTGTGTGTACCAGAATCAAGCATTAGACGTTGTGTGTACCTGAATCAAGCATTAGACGTTGTGTGTACCAGCATCAAGCATTAGACGTTATTTGTACCAGAATCAAGCATTAGACGTTGTGTTTACTTGAATCAAGCATTAGACGTTGTGTGTACCCGAATCAAGCATTAGACGTTGTGTTTACCTGAATCAAGCATTATACGTTGTGTGTACCAGAATCAAGCATTAGACGTTGTGTGTACCAGAATCAAGCATTAGACGTTGTGTTTACCTGAATCAAGCATTAGACGTTGTGTGTACCTGAATCAAGCATTATACGTTGTGTGTACCAGAATCAAGCATTAGACGTTGTGTGTACCTGAATCAAGCATTAGACGTTGTGTTTACCTGAATCAAGCATTAGCCGTTGTGTTTACCTGAATCGAGCATTAGACGTTGTCTGTACCAGAATCAAGCATTAGACGTTGTGTGTATCAGAATCAAGCATTATACGTTGTGGGTAACCGAATCAAGCATTAGACGTTGTGTGTACCTGAATCAAGCATTATACGTTGTGTGTACCAGAATCAAGCATTAGACGTTGTGTGTACCTGAATCGAGCATTAGACGTTGTGTGTACCAGAATCAAGCATTAGACGTTGTGTGTACCTGAATCGAGCATTAGACATTGTGTGTACCAGAATCAAGCATTAGACGTTGTGTGTACCAGAATCAAGCATTAGACGTTGTGTTTACCTGAATCAAGCATTAGACATAGTGTGTACCTGAATCGAGCATTATACGTTGTGTGTACCTGAATCAAGCATTAGACGTTGTGTGTACCAGAATCAAGCATTAGACGTTGTGTTTACTTGAATCAAGCATTAGACGTTGTGTGTACCTGAATCAAGCATTAGACGTTGTGTTTACCTGAATCAAGTATTAGACGTTGTGTTTACATGAATCAAGCATTATACGTTGTGTGTACCAGAATCAAGCATTAGACGTTGTGTGTACCATAATCAAGGATTAGACGTTGTGTTTACCTGAATCAAGCATTAGACGTTGTGTGTACCAGAATCAAGCATTAGACGTTGTGTTTACCTGAATCAAGCATTAGATATAGTGTGTACCTGAATCGATCATTATACGTTGTGTGTACCTGAATCAAGCATTAGACGTTGTGTGTACCTGAATCAAGCATTAGACGTTGTGTGTACCAGAATCAAGCATTAGACGTTGTGTTTATTTGAATCAAGCATTAGACGTTGTGTGTACCTGAATCAAGCATTAGACGTTGTGTTTACCTGAATCAAGTATTAGACGTTGTGTTTACATGAATCAAGCATTATACGTTGTGTGTACCAGAATCAAGCATTAGACGTTGTGTGTACCAGAATCAAGGATTAGACGTTGTGTTTACCTGAATCAAGCATTAGACGTTGTGTGTACCTGAATCAAGCATTATACGTTGTGTGTACCTGAATTAAGCATTAGACATTGTGTGTACCTGAATCGAGCATTAGACGTTGTGTGTACCTGAATGAAGCATTAGACGTTGTCTGTGCCTGAATTAAGCATTATACGTTGTGTGTACCAGAATCAAGCATTAGACGTTGTGTGTACCTGAATCAAGCATTAGACGTTGTGTGTACCAGCATCAAGCATTAGACGTTATTTGTACCAGAATCAAGCATTAGACGTTGTGTTTACTTGAATCAAGCATTAGACGTTGTGTGTACCCGAATCAAGCATTAGACGTTGTGTTTACCTGAATCAAGCATTATACGTTGTGTGTACCAGAATCAAGCATTAGACGTTGTGTGTACCAGAATCAAGCATTAGACGTTGTGTTTACCTGAATCAAGCATTAGACGTTGTGTGTACCTGAATCAAGCATTATACGTTGTGTGTACCAGAATCAAGCATTAGACGTTGTGTGTACCTGAATCAAGCATTAGACGTTGTGTTTACCTGAATCAAGCATTAGCCGTTGTGTTTACCTGAATCGAGCATTAGACGTTGTCTGTACCAGAATCAAGCATTAGACGTTGTGTGTATCAGAATCAAGCATTATACGTTGTGGGTAACCGAATCAAGCATTAGACGTTGTGTGTACCTGAATCAAGCATTATACGTTGTGTGTACCAGAATCAAGCATTAGACGTTGTGTGTACCTGAATCGAGCATTAGACGTTGTGTGTACCAGAATCAAGCATTAGACGTTGTGTGTACCTGAATCGAGCATTAGACATTGTGTGTACCAGAATCAAGCATTAGACGTTGTGTGTACCAGAATCAAGCATTAGACGTTGTGTTTACCTGAATCAAGCATTAGACATAGTGTGTACCTGAATCGAGCATTATACGTTGTGTGTACCTGAATCAAGCATTAGACGTTGTGTGTACCAGAATCAAGCATTAGACGTTGTGTTTACTTGAATCAAGCATTAAACGTTGTGTGTACCTGAATCAAGCATTAGACGTTGTGTTTACCTGAATCAAGTATTAGACGTTGTGTTTACATGAATCAAGCATTATACGTTGTGTGTACCAGAATCAAGCATTAGACGTTGTGTGTACCAGAATCAAGGATTAGACGTTGTGTTTACCTGAATCAAGCATTAGACGTTGTGTGTACCAGAATCAAGCATTAGACGTTGTGTTTACCTGAATCAAGCATTAGATATAGTGTGTACCTGAATCGATCATTATACGTTGTGTGTACCTGAATCAAGCATTAGACGTTGTGTGTACCTGAATCAAGCATTAGACGTTGTGTGTACCAGAATCAATCATTAGACGTTGTGTTTACTTGATTCAAGCATTAGACGTTGTGTGTACCTGAATCAAGCATTAGACGTTGTGTTTACCTGAATCAAGTATTAGACGTTGTGTTTACATGAATCAAGCATTATACGTTGTGTGTACCAGAATCAAGCATTAGACGTTGTGTGTACCAGAATCAAGGATTAGACGTTGTGTTTACCTGAATCAAGCATTAGACGTTGTGTGTACCTGAATCAAGCATTATACGTTGTGTGTACCTGAATTAAGCATTAGACATTGTGTGTACCTGAATCGAGCATTAGACGTTGTGTGTACCTGAATGAAGCATTAGACGTTGTCTGTGCCTGAATTAAGCATTATACGTTGTGTGTACCAGAATCAAGCATTAGACGTTGTGTGTACCTGAATCAAGCATTAGACGTTGTGTGTACCAGCATCAAGCATTAGACGTTATTTGTACCAGAATCAAGCATTAGACGTTGTGTTTACTTGAATCAAGCATTAGACGTTGTGTGTACCCGAATCAAGCATTAGACGTTGTGTTTACCTGAATCAAGCATTATACGTTGTGTGTACCAGAATCAAGCATTAGACGTTGTGTGTACCAGAATCAAGCATTAGACGTTGTGTTTACCTGAATCAAGCATTAGACGTTGTGTGTACCTGAATCAAGCATTATACGTTGTGTGTACCAGAATCAAGCATTAGACGTTGTGTGTACCTGAATCAAGCATTAGACGTTGTGTTTACCTGAATCAAGCATTAGACGTTGTGTTTACCTGAATCGAGCATTAGACGTTGTCTGTACCAGAATCAAGCATTAGACGTTGTGTGTATCAGAATCATGCATTATACGTTGTGGGTAACCGAATCAAGCATTAGACGTTGTGTGTACCTGAATCAAGCATTATACGTTGTGTGTACCAGAATCAAGCATTAGACGTTTTGTGTACCTGAATCAAGCATTAGACGTTGTGTTTACCTAAATCGAGCATTAGACATTGTCTGTACCAGAATCAAGCATTAGACGTTGTGTGTACCAGAATCAAGCATTAGACGTTGTGTGTACCAGAATCAAGCATTAGACGTTCTGTTTACCTGAATCAAGCATTAGACGTTGTGTGTACCTGAATCAAGCATTAGACGTTGTGTGTACCTGAATCAAACATTAGACGTTGTGTGTACCTGAATCAAGCATTAGACGTTGTATGTACCTAAATTAAGCATTAGACGTCGTGTGTACCTGAATCGAGCATAAGACGTTGTGTTTACCTGAATGAAGCATTAGACGTTGTCTGTGCCTGAATCAAGCATTAGACGTTGTATGTACCTGAATTAAGCATTAGACGTTGTGTGTACCAGAATCAAGCATTAGACGTTATGTTTACCAGAATCAAGCATTAGACGTTGTGTTTACTTGAATCAAGCATTAGACGTTGTGTTTACTTGAATCAAGCATTAGACGCTGTGTGTACCTGAATCAAGCATTAGACGTTGTGTTTACCTGAATCAAGCATTAGACGTTGTGTGTACCTGAATCAAGCATTAGACGTTTTGTGTACCTGAAGCAAGCATTAGACGTTGTGTTTACCTGAATCAAGCATTAGACGTAGTGTGTACCTGAATCGAGCATTAGACGTTATGTGTCCCAGAATTAAGCATTAAACGTTGTGTGTACCAGAATCAAGCACTAAACGTTGTGTGTACCTGAATCAAGCATTAGACGTTGTGTGTACCTGAATCATGCATTAGACGTTGTGTGTACCAGAATCAAGCATTAGACGTTGTGTGCACCAGAATCACGCATTAGACGTTGTGTGTACCTGAATCAAGCATTAGACGTTGTGTGTACCTGAATCAAGCATTAGACGTTGTGTGTACCTGAATCAAGCATTAGACGTTGTGTGTACCTGATTCGAGCATTAGACGTAGTGTGTACCAGAATCAAGCATTAGACGTTGTGTTTACCTGAATCAAGCATTAGACGTTGTGTGTACCAGAATCAAGCATTAGACGTTGTGTTTACCTGAATCAAGCATTAGATATAGTGTGTACCTGAATCGATCATTATACGTTGTGTGTACCTGAATCAAGCATTAGACGTTGTGTGTACCTGAATCAAGCATTAGACGTTGTGTGTACCAGAATCAAGCATTAGACGTTGTGTTTACTTGAATCAAGCATTAGACGTTGTGTGTACCTGAATCAAGCATTAGACGTTGTGTTTACCTGAATCAAGTATTAGACGTTGTGTTTACATGAATCAAGCATTATACGTTGTGTGTACCAGAATCAAGCATTAGACGTTGTGTGTACCAGAATCAAGGATTAGACGTTGTGTTTACCTGAATCAAGCATTAGACGTTGTGTGTACCTGAATCGAGCATTATACGTTGTGTGTACCTGAATTAAGCATTAGACATTGTGTGTACCTGAATCGAGCATTAGACGTTGTGTGTACCTGAATGAAGCATTAGACGTTGTCTGTGCCTGAATTAAGCATTATACGTTGTGTGTACCAGAATCAAGCATTAGACGTTGTGTGTACCTGAATCAAGCATTAGACGTTGTGTGTACCAGCATCAAGCATTAGACGTTATTTGTACCAGAATCAGGAATTAGACGTTGTGTTTACTTGAATCAAGCATTAGACGTTGTGTGTACCCGAATCAAGCATTAGACGTTGTGTTTACCTGAATCAAGCATTATACGTTGTGTGTACCAGAATCAAGCATTAGACGTTGTGTGTACCAGAATCAAGCATTAGACGTTGTGTTTACCTGAATCAAGCATTAGACGTTGTGTGTACCTGAATCAAGCATTATACGTTGTGTGTACCAGAATCAAGCATTAGACGTTGTGTGTACCTGAATCAAGCATTAGACGTTGTGTTTACCTGAATCAAGCATTAGACGTTGTGTTTACCTGAATCGAGCATTAGACGTTGTCTGTACCAGAATCAAGCATTAGACGTTGTGTGTATCAGAATCAAGTATTATACGTTGTGGGTAACCGAATCAAGCATTAGACGTTGTGTGTACCTGAATCAAGCATTATACGTTGTGTGTACCAGAATCAAGCATTAGACGTTGTGTGTACCTGAATCAAGCATTAGACGTTGTGTTTACCTAAATCGAGCATTAGACATTGTCTGTACCAGAATCAAGCATTAGACGTTGTGTGTACCAGAATCAAGCATTAGACGTTGTGTGTACCAGAATCAAGCATTAGACGTTCTGTTTACCTGAATCAAGCATTAGACGTTGTGTGTACCTGAATCAAGCATTAGACGTTGTGTGTACCTGAATCAAACATTAGACGTTGTGTGTACCTGAATCAAGCATTAGACGTTGTATGTACCTAAATTAAGCATTAGACGTTGTGTGTACCTGAATCGAGCATAAGACGTTGTGTTTACCTGAATGAAGCATTAGACGTTGTCTGTGCCTGAATCAAGCATTATACGTTGTGTGTACCAGAATCAAGCATTAGACGTTGTATGTACCTGAATTAAGCATTAGACGTTGTGTGTACCAGAATCAAGCATTAGACGTTATGTTTACCAGAATCAAGCATTAGACGTTGTGTTTACTTGAATCAAGCATTAGACGTTGTGTTTACTTGAATCAAGCATTAGACGCTGTGTGTACCTGAATCAAGCATTAGACGTTGTGTTTACCTGAATCAAGCATTAGACGTTGTGTGTACCTGAATCAAGCATTAGACGTTTTGTGTACCTGAAGCAAGCATTAGACGTTGTGTTTACCTGAATCAAGCATTAGACGTAGTGTGTACCTGAATCGAGCATTAGACGTTGTGTGTCCCAGAATTAAGCATTAAACGTTGTGTGTACCAGAATCAAGCATTAAACGTTGTGTGTACCTGAATCAAGCATTAGACGTTGTGTGTACCTGAATCAAGCATTAGACGTTGTGTGTACCTGAATCAAGCATTAGACGTTGTCTGTGCCTGAATCAAGCAATATACGTTGTTTGTACCAGAATCATGCATTAGACGTTGTGCTTACCTGAATCAAGCATTAGACGTAGTGTGTACCCGAATCAAGCATTAGACGTTGTGTGTACCAGAATCAAGCATTAGACGATGTGTGTACCAGAATCAAGCATTAGACGTTGTGTGTACCCGAATCAAGCATTATACGTTGTGTGTACCAGAATCAAGCATTAGAGGTTGTGTGTACCTGAGTCAAGCATTAGACGTTGTGTTTACCTAAATCAAGCATTAGACGTAGTGTGTACCCGAATCAAGCATTAGACGTTGTGTGTACCTGAATCGAGCATTAGACGTTGTATGTTCCAGAATCAAGCATTAGACGTTGTGTGTACCAGAATCAAGCATTAGACGTTGTGTGTACCAGAATCAAGCATTATACGTTGTGTTTACCTGAATCAAGCATTAGACGTTGTGTGTACCTGAATCAAGCATTATACGTTGTGTGTACCTGAATCAAGCATTAGACGTTGTGTGTACCTGAATTAAGCATTAGACGTTGTGTGTAACTGAATCGAGCATTAGACGTTGTGTGTACCTGAATGAAGCATTAGACGTTGTATGTACCTGAATTAAGCATTAGACGTTGTGTGTACCTGAATCGAGCATAAGACGTTGTGTTTACCTGAATGAAGCATTAGACGTTGTCTGTGCCTGAATCAAGCATTATACGTTGTGTGTACCAGAATCAAGCATTAGACGTTGTATGTACCTGAATTAAGCATTAGACGTTGTGTGTACCAGAATCAAGCATTAGACGTTATGTTTACCAGAATCAAGCATTAGACGTTGTGTTTACTTGAATCAAGCATTAGACGTTGTGTTTACTTGAATCAAGCATTATACGCTGTGTGTACCTGAATCAAGCATTAGACGTTGTGTTTACCTGAATCAAGCATTAGACGTTGTGTGTACCTGAATCAAGCATTAGACGTTTTGTGTACCTGAAGCAAGCATTAGACGTTGTGTTTACCTGAATCAAGCATTAGACGTAGTGTGTACCTGAATCGAGCATTAGACGTTGTGTGTCCCAGAATTAAGCATTAAACGTTGTGTGTACCAGAATCAAGCATTAAACGTTGTGTGTACCTGAATCAAGCATTAGACGTTGTGTGTACCTGAATCAAGCATTAGACGTTGTGTGTACCTGAATCAAGCATTAGACGTTGTCTGTGCCTGAATCAAGCAATATACGTTGTTTGTACCAGAATCATGCATTAGACGTTGTGTGTACCAGAATCAAGCATTAGACGTTGTGTGCACCAGAATCACGCAATAGACGTTGTGTGTACCTGAATCAAGCATTAGACGTTGTGTGTACCTGAATCAAGCATTAGACGTTGTGTGTACCAGAATCAAGGATTAGACGTTGTGTTTACCTGAATCAAGCATTAGACGTTGTGTGTACCTGAATCAAGCATTATACGTTGTGTGTACCTGAATTAAGCATTAGACATTGTGTGTACCTGAATCGAGCATTAGACGTTGTGTGTACCTGAATGAAGCATTAGACGTTGTCTGTGCCTGAATTAAGCATTATACGTTGTGTGTACCAGAATCAAGCATTAGACGTTGTGTGTACCTGAATCAAGCATTAGACGTTGTGTGTACCAGCATCAAGCATTAGACGTTATTTGTACCAGAATCAAGCATTAGACGTTGTGTTTACTTGAATCAAGCATTAGACGTTGTGTGTACCCGAATCAAGCATTAGACGTTGTGTTTACCTGAATCAAGCATTATACGTTGTGTGTACCAGAATCAAGCATTAGACGTTGTGTGTACCAGAATCAAGCATTAGACGTTGTGTTTACCTGAATCAAGCATTAGACGTTGTGTGTACCTGAATCAAGCATTATACGTTGTGTGTAACAGAATCAAGCATTAGACGTTGTGTGTACCTGAATCAAGCATTAGACGTTGTGTTTACCTGAATCAAGCATTAGACGTTGTGTTTACCTGAATCGAGCATTAGACGTTGTCTGTACCAGAATCCAGCATTAGACGTTGTGTGTATCAGAATCAAGCATTATACGTTGTGGGTAACCGAATCAAGCATTAGACGTTGTGTGTACCTGAATCAAGCATTATACGTTGTGTGTACCAGAATCAAGCATTAGACGTTGTGTGTACCTGAATCAAGCATTAGACGTTGTGTTTACCTAAATCGAGCATTAGACATTGTCTGTACCAGAATCAAGCATTAGACGTTGTGTGTACCAGAATCAAGCATTAGACGTTGTGTGTACCAGAATCAAGCATTAGACGTTCTGTTTACCTGAATCAAGCATTAGACGTTGTGTGTACCTGAATCAAGCATTAGACGTTGTGTGTACCTGAATCAAACATTAGACGTTGTGTGTACCTGAATCAAGCATTAGACGTTGCATGTACCTGAATTAAGCATTAGACGTTGTGTGTACCTGAATCGAGCATAAGACGTTGTGTTTACCCGAATGAAGCATTAGACGTTGTCTGTGCCTGAATCAAGCATTATACGTTGTGTGTACCAGAATCAAGCATTAGACGTTGTATGTACCTGAATTAAGCATTAGACGTTGTGTGTACCAGAATCAAGCATTAGACGTTATGTTTACCAGAATCAAGCATTAGACGTTGTGTTTACTTGAATCAAGCATTAGACGTTGTGTTTACTTGAATCAAGCATTAGACGCTGTGTGTACCTGAATCAAGCATTAGACGTTGTGTTTACCTGAATCAAGCATTAGACGTTGTGTGTACCTGAATCAAGCATTAGACGTTTTGTGTACCTGAAGCAAGCATTAGACGTTGTGTTTACCTGAATCAAGCATTAGACGTAGTGTGTACCTGAATCGAGCATTAGACGTTGTGTGTCCCAGAATTAAGCATTAAACGTTGTGTGTACCAGAATCAAGCATTAGACGTTGTGTGTACCTGAATCAAGCATTAGACGTTGTGTTTACCTAAATCGAGCATTAGACATTGTCTGTACCAGAATCAAGCATTAGACGTTGTGTGTACCAGAATCAAGCATTAGACGTTGTGTGTACCAGAATCAAGCATTAGACGTTCTGTTTACCTGAATCAAGCATTAGACGTTGTGTGTACCTGAATCAAGCATTAGACGTTGTGTGTACCTGAATCAAACATTAGACGTTGTGTGTACCTGAATCAAGCATTAGACGTTGTATGTACCTGAATTAAGCATTAGACGTTGTGTGTACCTGAATCGAGCATAAGACGTTGTGTTTACCTGAATGAAGCATTAGACGTTGTCTGTGCCTGAATCAAGCATTATACGTTGTGTGTACCAGAATCAAGCATTAGACGTTGTATGTACCTGAATTAAGCATTAGACGTTGTGTGTACCAGAATCAAGCATTAGACGTTATGTTTACCAGAATCAAGCATTAGACGTTGTGTTTACTTGAATCAAGCATTAGACGTTGTGTTTACTTGAATCAAGCATTAGACGCTGTGTGTACCTGAATCAAGCATTAGACGTTGTGTTTACCTGAATCAAGCATTAGACGTTGTGTGTACCTGAATCAAGCATTAGACGTTTTGTGTACCTGAAACAAGCATTAGACGTTGTGTTTACCTGAATCAAGCATTAGACGTAGTGTGTACCTGAATCGAGCATTAGACGTTGTGTGTCCCAGAATTAAGCATTAAACGTTGTGTGTACCAGAATCAAGCATTAAACGTTGTGTGTACCTGAATCAAGCATTAGACGTTGTGTGTACCTGAATCAAGCATTAGACGTTGTGTGTACCTGAATCAAGCATTAGACGTTGTCTGTGCCTGAATCAAGCAATATACGTTGTTTGTACCAGAATCATGCATTAGACGTTGTGTGTACCAGAATCAAGCATTATACGTTGTGTGCACCAGAATCACGCATTAGACGTTGTGTGTACCTGAATCAAGCATTAGACGTTGTGTGTACCTGAATCAAGCATTAGACATTGTGTGTACCTGAATCAAGCATTAGACGTTGTGTGTACCTGATTCGAGCATTAGACGTAGTGTGTACCAGAATCAAGCATTAGACGTTGTGTGTACCTGAATCCAGCATTATACGTTGTGTGTACCTGAATCAAGCATTAGAGGTTGTGTTTACCTGAATCAAGCATTAGACGTTGTGTGTACCTTAATCGAACATTAGACGTTGTGTGTACCAGAATCAAGCATTAGACGTTGTGTGTACCCGAATCAAACATTAGACGTTGTGTGTACCTGAATCAAGCATTATACGTTGTGTGTACCTGAATCAAGCATTATACGTTGTGTGTACCTGAATCAAGCATTAGACGTTGTGTGTACCTGAATCAAGCATTAGACGTTGTGTTTACCTGAATCAAGCATTAGACGTAGTGTGTACCTGAATCGAGCATTAGATGTTGTGTGTACCAGAATCAAGCATTAGACATTGTGTGTTCCCGAATCAAGCATTAGACGTTGTGTGTACCTGAATCAAGCATTATACGTTGTGTGTACCTCAATCAAGCATTATACTTTGGGTGTACCAGAATCAAGCATTAGACGTTGTGTGTACCAGAATCAAGCATTAGACGTTGTGTTTACCTGAATCAAGCATTAGACGTAGTGTGTACCCGAATCAAGCATTAGACGTTGTGTGTACCAGAATCAAGCATTAGACGATGTGTGTACCAGAATCAAGCATTAGACGTTGTGTGTACCAGAATCAAGCATTAGACGTTGTGTTTACCTGAGTCAAGCATTAGACGTTGTGTTTACCTAAATCAAGCATTAGACGTTGTGTGTACCCGAATCAAGCATTAGACGTTGTGTGTACCTGAATCGAGCATTAGACGTTGTATGTTCCAGAATCAAGCATTAGACGTTGTGTGTACCAGAATCAAGCATTAGACGTTGTGTGTACCAGAATCAAGCATTATACGTTGTGTTTACCTGAATCAAGCATTAGACGTTGTGTGTACCTGAATCAAGCATTAGACGTTGTGTGTACCTGAATCAAGCATTAGACGTTGTGTGTACCTGAATTAAGCATTAGACGTTGTGTGTAACTGAATCGAGCATTAGACGTTGTGTGTACCTGAATGAAGCATTAGACGTTGTATGTACCTGAATTAAGCATTAGACGTTGTGTGTACCTGAATCGAGCATAAGACGTTGTGTTTACCTGAATGAAGCATTAGACGTTGTCTGTGCCTGAATCAAGCATTATACGTTGTGTGTACCAGAATCAAGCATTAGACGTTGTATGTACCTGAATTAAGCATTAGACGTTGTGTGTACCAGAATCAAGCATTAGACGTTATGTTTACCAGAATCAAGCATTAGACGTTGTGTTTACTTGAATCAAGAATTAGACGTTGTGTTTACTTGAATCAAGCATTAGACGCTGTGTGTACCTGAATCAAGCATTAGACGTTGTGTTTACCTGAATCAAGCATTAGACGTTTTGTTTACCTGAATCAAGCATTAGACGTTTTGTGTACCTGAAGCAAGCATTAGACGTTGTGTTTACCTGAATCAAGCATTAGACGTAGTGTGTACCTGAATCGAGCATTAGACGTTGTGTGTCCCAGAATTAAGCATTAAACGTTGTGTGTACCAGAATCAAGCATTAAACGTTGTGTGTACCTGAATCAAGCATTAGACGTTGTGTGTACCTGAATCAAGCATTAGACGTTGTGTGTACCTGAATCAAGCATTAGACGTTGTCTGTGCCTGAATCAAGCAATATACGTTGTTTGTACCAGAATCATGCATTAGACGTTGTGTGTACCAGAATCAAGCATTATACGTTGTGTGCACCAGAATCACGCATTAGACGTTGTGTGTACCTGAATCAAGCATTAGACGTTGTGTGTACCTGAATCAAGCATTAGACATTGTGTGTACCTGAATCAAGCATTAGACGTTGTGTGTACCTGATTCGAGCATTAGACGTAGTGTGTACCAGAATCAAGCATTAGACGTTGTGTGTACCTGAATCCAGCATTATACGTTGTGTGTACCTGAATCAAGCATTAGAGGTTGTGTTTACCTGAATCAAGCATTAGACGTTGTGTGTACCTTAATCGAACATTAGACGTTGTGTGTACCAGAATCAAGCATTAGACGTTGTGTGTACCCGAATCAAACATTAGACGTTGTGTGTACCTGAATCAAGCATTATACGTTGTGTGTACCTGAATCAAGCATTATACGTTGTGTGTACCTGAATCAAGCATTAGACGTTGTGTGTACCTGAATCAAGCATTAGACGTTGTGTTTACCTGAATCAAGCATTAGACGTAGTGTGTACCTGAATCGAGCATTAGATGTTGTGTGTACCAGAATCAAGCATTAGACATTGTGTGTTCCCGAATCAAGCATTAGACGTTGTGTGTACCTGAATCAAGCATTATACGTTGTGTGTACCTCAATCAAGCATTATACTTTGGGTGTACCAGAATCAAGCATTAGACGTTGTGTGTACCAGAATCAAGCATTAGACGTTGTGTTTACCTGAATCAAGCATTAGACGTAGTGTGTACCCGAATCAAGCATTAGACGTTGTGTGTACCAGAATCAAGCATTAGACGATGTGTGTACCAGAATCAAGCATTAGACGTTGTGTGTACCAGAATCAAGCATTAGACGTTGTGTTTACCTGAGTCAAGCATTAGACGTTGTGTTTACCTAAATCAAGCATTAGACGTTGTGTGTACCCGAATCAAGCATTAGACGTTGTGTGTACCTGAATCGAGCATTAGACGTTGTATGTTCCAGAATCAAGCATTAGACGTTGTGTGTACCAGAATCAAGCATTAGACGTTGTGTGTACCAGAATCAAGCATTATACGTTGTGTTTACCTGAATCAAGCATTAGACGTTGTGTGTACCTGAATCAAGCATTAGACGTTGTGTGTACCTGAATCAAGCATTAGACGTTGTGTGTACCTGAATTAAGCATTAGACGTTGTGTGTAACTGAATCGAGCATTAGACGTTGTGTGTACCTGAATGAAGCATTAGACGTTGTATGTACCTGAATTAAGCATTAGACGTTGTGTGTACCTGAATCGAGCATAAGACGTTGTGTTTACCTGAATGAAGCATTAGACGTTGTCTGTGCCTGAATCAAGCATTATACGTTGTGTGTACCAGAATCAAGCATTAGACGTTGTATGTACCTGAATTAAGCATTAGACGTTGTGTGTACCAGAATCAAGCATTAGACGTTATGTTTACCAGAATCAAGCATTAGACGTTGTGTTTACTTGAATCAAGAATTAGACGTTGTGTTTACTTGAATCAAGCATTAGACGCTGTGTGTACCTGAATCAAGCATTAGACGTTGTGTTTACCTGAATCAAGCATTAGACGTTTTGTTTACCTGAATCAAGCATTAGACGTTTTGTGTACCTGAAGCAAGCATTAGACGTTGTGTTTACCTGAATCAAGCATTAGACGTAGTGTGTACCTGAATCGAGCATTAGACGTTGTGTGTCCCAGAATTAAGCATTAAACGTTGTGTGTACCAGAATCAAGCATTAAACGTTGTGTGTACCTGAATCAAGCATTAGACGTTGTGTGTACCTGAATCAAGCATTAGACGTTGTGTGTACCTGAATCAAGCATTAGACGTTGTCTGTGCCTGAATCAAGCAATATACGTTGTTTGTACCAGAATCATGCATTAGACGTTGTGTGTACCAGAATCAAGCATTAGACGTTGTGTGCACCAGAATCACGCATTAGACGTTGTGTGTACCTGAATCAAGCATTAGACGTTGTGTGTACCTGAATCAAGCATTAGACGTTGTGTGTACCTGAATCAAGCATTAGACGTTGTGTGTACCTGATTCGAGCATTAGACGTAGTGTGTACCAGAATCAAGCATTAGACGTTGTGTGTACCTGAATCCAGCATTATACGTTGTGTGTACCTGAATCAAGCATTAGACGTTGTGTGTACCTGAATCAAGCATTAGACGTTGTGTTTACCTGAATCAAGCATTAGACGTAGTGTGTACCTGAATCAAGCATTAGACGTTGTGTGTACCTGAATCGAACATTAGACGTTGTGTGTACCAGAATCAAGCATTAGACGTTGTGTGTACCCGAATCAAACATTAGACGTTGTGTGTACCTTAATCAAGCATTATACGTTGTGTGTACCTGAATCAAGCATTAGACGTTGTGTGTACCTGAATCAAGCATTAGACGTTGTGTTTACCTGAATCAAGCATTAGACGTAGTGTGTACCTGAATCGAGCATTAGACGTTGTGTGTACCAGAATCAAGCATTAGACGTTGTGTGTTCCCGAATCAAGCATTAGACGTTGTGTGTACCTGAATCAAGCATTATACGTTGTGTGTACCTCAATCAAGCATTATACTTTGGGTGTACCAGAATCAAGCATTAGACGTTGTGTGTACCAGAATCAAGCATTAGACGTTGTGTTTACCTGAATCAAGCATTAGACGTAGTGTGTACCCGAATCAAGCATTAGACGTTGTGTGTACCAGAATCAAGCATTAGACGATGTGTGTACCAGAATCAAGCATTAGACGTTGTGTGTACCCGAATCAAGCATTATACGTTGTGTGTACCAGAATCAAGCATTAGACATTGTGTGTACCTGAGTCAAGCATTAGACGTTGTGTTTACCTAAATCAAGCATTAGACGTAGTGTGTACCCGAATCAAGCATTAGACGTTGTGTGTACCTGAATCGAGCATTAGACGTTGTATGTTCCAGAATCAAGCATTAGACGTTGTGTGTACCAGAATCAAGCATTAGACGTTGTGTGTACCAGAATAAAGCATTATACGTTGTGTTTACCTGAATCAAGCATTAGACGTTGTGTGTACCTGAATCAAGCATTAGACGTTGTGTGTACCTGAATCAAGCATTAGACGTTGTGTGTACCTGAATTAAGCATTAGACGTTGTGTGTAACTGAATCGAGCATTAGACGTTGTGTGTACCTGAATGAAGCATTAGACGTTGTGTGTACCTGAATGAAGCATTAAACGTTGTGTGTACCAGAATCAAGCATTAGACGTTGTGTTTACCTGAATCAAGCATTAGACGTTGTGTGTACCTGAATCAAGCATTAGACGTTGTGTGAATCTGAATCAAGCAATATACGTTGTGAGTACCTGAATCGAGAATTAGACGTTGTGTGTACCAGAATCAAGCATTAGACGTTGTATGTACCAGAATCAAGCATTAGACGTTGTGTGTACCTGAATCAAGCATTAGACGTAGTGTGTGCCTGAATCGAGCATTAGATGTTGTCTGTACCAGAATCAAGCATTAGATGTTGTGTGTACCAGAATCAAGCATTGGACATTGTGTTTACCTGAATCAAGCATTAGACGTTGTGTGTACCTGAATCGAGCATTAGACGTTGTGTGTACCAGAATCAAGCATCAGACGTTGTGTGTACCTGAATCGAGCATTAGACGTTGTGTGTACCTGAATCGAGCATTAGACGTTGTGTGTACCAGAATCAAGCATTAGACGTTGTGTTTACCTGAATCAAGCATTAGACGTTGTGTTTACCTGAATCAAGCATTATACGTTGTGTGTGCCAGAATCAAGCATTAGACGTTGTGTGTACCTGAATCAAGCATTACACGTTGTGTTTACCTGAATCAAGCATTAGACGTAGTGTGTACCTGAATCGAGCATTAGATGTTGTCTGTTCCAGAATCAAGCATTAGACGTTGTGTGTACCAGAATCAAGCATTGGACATTGTGTTTACCTGAATCAAGCAATAGACGTTGTGTTTATCTGAATCAAGCATTAGACGTTGTGTGTACCTGAATCAAGCATTATACGTTGTGTACCAGAATCAAGCATTAGACGTTGTGTGTACCAGAATCAAGCATTAGACGTTGTGTGTACCAGAATCAAGCATTAGACGTAGTGTGTACCTGAATCGAGCATTAGACGTTGTCTGTTCCAGTATCAAGCATTAGACGTTGTGTGTACCAGAATCAAGCACTAGACGTTGTGTTTACCTGAATCAAGCATTATACGTTGTGTGTACCAGAATCAATCATTAGACGTTGTGTGTACCTGAATCAAGCATTAGACGTTGTGTTTTCCTGAATCAAGCATTAGACGTTGTGTGTACCTGAATCGAGCATTAGACATTGTCTGTACCAGAATCAAGCATTAGACGTTGTGTGTACCAGAATCAAGCATTGGACATTGTGTTTACCTGAATTGAGCATTAGACGTAGTGTGTACCAGAATCAAGCATTAGACGTTGTGTTTACCTGAATCGAGCATTAGACGTAGTGTGTACCAGAATCAAGCATTATACGTTGTGTGTACCAGAATCAAGCATTGAACGTTGTGTTTACCTGAATCAAGCATTAGACGTTATGTGTACTTGATTCGAGAATTAGACGTTGTGTGTACCTGAATCGAGCATTAGACGTTGTCTGTACCAGAATCAAGCATTAGACGTTGTGTGTACCAGAATCAAGCATTGGACATTGTGTTTACCTGAATCAAGCATTAGACGTTGTGTGTTCCTGAATCGAGCATTAGACGTTGTGTGTACCAGAATCAAGCATCAGACGTTGTGTGTATCTGAATCGAGCATTAGACGTTGTGTGTACCTGAATCAAGCATTAGACGTTGTGTTTTCCTGAATCAAGCAATAGACGTAGTGTGTACCTGAATCGAGCATTAGACATTGTTTGTACCAGAATCAAGCATTAGACGTTGTGTGTACCAGAATCAAGCATTGGACATTGTGTTTACCTGAATCAAGCATTAGACGTTGTGTGTACCTGAATCGAGCATTAGACGTTGTGTGTACCAGAATCAAGCATTAGACGTTGTGTTTACCTGAATCAAGCATTAGACGTTGTGTTTACCTGAATCAAGCATTATACGTTGTGTGTGCCAGAATTAAGCATTAGACGTTGTGTTTACCTGAATCAAGCATTAGACGTTGTGTTTACCTGAATCAAGCATTATACTTTGTGTGTACCTGAATCGAGCATTAGACGTTGTGTGTACCTGAATCGAGCATTAGACGTTGTGTGTACCAGAATCAAGCATTAGATGTTGTGTTTACCTGAATCAAGCATTAGACGTTGTGTGTACCTGAATCAAGCATTATACGTTGTGTGTGCCAGAATCAAGCATTAGACGTTGTGTGTACCTGAATCAAGCATTAGACGTTGTGTTTACTTGAATCAAGCATTAGACGTAGTGTGTACCTGAATCGAGCATTAGACGTTGTCTGTACCAGAATCAAGCATTAGACGTTGTGTGTACCAGAATCAAGCATTGGACATTGTGTTTACCTGAATCAAGCATTAGACGTTGTGTTTACCTGAATCAAGCATTAGATTTTGTGTGTACCTGAATCAAGCATTATACGTTGTGTGTACCAGAATCAAGCATTAGACGTTGTGTGTACCAGAATCAAGCATTAGACCTTGTGTGTACCAGAATCAAGCATTAGAAGTAGTGTGTACCTGAATCGAGCATTACACGTTGTCTGTTCCAGAATCAAGCATTAGACGTTGTGTGTACCCGAATCAAGCATTAGACGTTGTGTGTACCTGAATCAAGCATTATACGTTGTGTGTACCTGAAACAAGCATTATACGTTGAGTGTACCTGAATCAAGCATTAGACGTTGTGTGTACCTGAATCAAGCATTAGACGTTGTGTTTACCTGAATCAAGCATTAGACGTAGTGTGTACCTGAATCGAGCATTAGACGTTGTGTGTACCAGAATCAAGCATTAGACGTTGTGTGTTCCCGAATCAAGCATTAGACGTTGTGTGTACCTGAATCAAGCATTATACGTTGTGTGTACCTCAATCAAGCATTATACGTTGGGTGTACCAGAATCAAGCATTAAACGTTGTGTGTACCAGAATCAAGCATTAGACGTTGTGTTTACCTGAATCAAGCATTAGACGTTGTGTGTACCCGAATCAAGCATTAGACGTTGTGTGTACCAGAATCAAGCATTAGACGATGTGTGTACCAGAATCAAGCATTAGACGTTGTGTGTACCCGAATCAAGCATTAGACGTTGTGTGTACCTGAATCAAGCATTATACGTTGTGTGTACCAGAATCAAGCATTAGACGTTGTGTGTACCTGAGTCAAGCATTAGACGTTGTGTTTACCTAAATCAAGCATTAGACGTAGTGTGTACCCGAATCAAGCATTAGACGTTGTGTGTACCTGAATCGAGCATTAGACGTTGTATGTTCCAGAATCAAGCATTAGACGTTGTGTGTACCAGAATCAAGCATTAGACGTTGTGTGTACCAGAATCAAGCATTATACGTTGTGTTTACCTGAATCAAGCATTAGACGTGGTGTGTACCTGAATCAGGCATTAGACGTTGTGTGTACCTGAATCAAGCATTAGACGTTGTATGTACCTGAATTAAGCATTAGACGTTGTGTGTAACTGAATCGAGCATTAGACGTTGTGTGTACCTGAATGAAGCATTAGACGTTGTCTGTGCCTGAATTAAGCATTATACGTTGTGTGTACCAGAATCAAGCATTAGACGTTGTGTGTACCTCAATGAAGCATTAGACGTTGTGTGTACCTGAATGAAGCATTAAACGTTTTGTGTACCAGAATCAAGCATTAGACGTTGTGTTTACCTGAATCAAGCAGTAGACGTTGTGTGTACCTGAATCAAGCATTAGACGTTGTGTGTATCTGAATCAAGCAATAGACGTTGTGTGTACCTGAATCGAGCATTAGACGTTGTGTGTACCAGAATCAAGCATTAGACGTTGTGTGTACCAGAATCAAGCAGTAGACGTTGTGTGTACCTGAATCAAGCATTAGACGTAGTGTGTACCTGAATCGAGCATTAGATGTTGTCTGTACCAGAATCAAGCATTAGACGTTGTGTGTACCAGAATCAAGCATTGGACATTGTGTTTACCTGAATCAAGCATTAGACGTTGTGTGTACCTGAATCGAGCATTAGACGTTGTGTGTACCAGAATCAAGCATCAGACGTTGTGTGTACCTGAATCGAGCATTAGACGTTGTGTGTACCTGAATCGAGCATTAGACGTTGTGTGTACCAGAATCAAGCATTAGACGTTATGTTTACCAGAATCAAGCATTAGACGTTGTGTTTACTTGAATCAAGCATTAGACGTTGTGTTTACTTGAATCAAGCATTAGACGCTGTGTGTACCTGAATCAAGCATTAGACGTTGTGTTTACCTGAATCAAGCATTAGACGTTGTGTGTACCTGAATCAAGCATTAGACGTTTTGTGTACCTGAAACAAGCATTAGACGTTGTGTTTACCTGAATAAAGCATTAGACGTAGTGTGTACCTGAATCGAGCATTAGACGTTGTGTGTCCCAGAATTAAGCATTAAACGTTGTGTGTACCAGAATCAAGCATTAAACGTTGTGTGTACCTGAATCAAGCATTAGACGTTGTGTGTACCTGAATCAAGCATTAGACGTTGTGTGTACCTGAATCAAGCATTAGACGTTGTCTGTGCCTGAATCAAGCAATATACGTTGTTTGTACCAGAATCATGCATTAGACGTTGTGTGTACCAGAATCAAGCATTATACGTTGTGTGCACCAGAATCACGCATTAGACGTTGTGTGTACCTGAATCAAGCATTAGACGTTGTGTGTACCTGAATCAAGCATTAGACATTGTGTGTACCTGAATCAAGCATTAGACGTTGTGTGTACCTGATTCGAGCATTAGACGTAGTGTGTACCAGAATCAAGCATTAGACGTTGTGTGTACCTGAATCCAGCATTATACGTTGTGTGTACCTGAATCAAGCATTAGAGGTTGTGTTTACCTGAATCAAGCATTAGACGTTGTGTGTACCTTAATCGAACATTAGACGTTGTGTGTACCAGAATCAAGCATTAGACGTTGTGTGTACCCGAATCAAACATTAGACGTTGTGTGTACCTGAATCAAGCATTATACGTTGTGTGTACCTGAATCAAGCATTATACGTTGTGTGTACCTGAATCAAGCATTAGACGTTGTGTGTACCTGAATCAAGCATTAGACGTTGTGTTTACCTGAATCAAGCATTAGACGTAGTGTGTACCTGAATCGAGCATTAGATGTTGTGTGTACCAGAATCAAGCATTAGACATTGTGTGTTCCCGAATCAAGCATTAGACGTTGTGTGTACCTGAATCAAGCATTATACGTTGTGTGTACCTCAATCAAGCATTATACTTTGGGTGTACCAGAATCAAGCATTAGACGTTGTGTGTACCAGAATCAAGCATTAGACGTTGTGTTTACCTGAATCAAGCATTAGACGTAGTGTGTACCCGAATCAAGCATTAGACGTTGTGTGTACCAGAATCAAGCATTAGACGATGTGTGTACCAGAATCAAGCATTAGACGTTGTGTGTACCAGAATCAAGCATTAGACGTTGTGTTTACCTGAGTCAAGCATTAGACGTTGTGTTTACCTAAATCAAGCATTAGACGTAGTGTGTACCCGAATCAAGCATTAGACGTTGTGTGTACCTGAATCGAGCATTAGACGTTGTATGTTCCAGAATCAAGCATTAGACGTTGTGTGTACCAGAATCAAGCATTAGACGTTGTGTGTACCAGAATCAAGCATTATACGTTGTGTTTACCTGAATCAAGCATTAGACGTTGTGTGTACCTGAATCAAGCATTAGACGTTGTGTGTACCTGAATCAAGCATTAGACGTTGTGTGTACCTGAATTAAGCATTAGACGTTGTGTGTAACTGAATCGAGCATTAGACGTTGTGTGTACCTGAATGAAGCATTAGACGTTGTATGTACCTGAATTAAGCATTAGACGTTGTGTGTACCTGAATCGAGCATAAGACGTTGTGTTTACCTGAATGAAGCATTAGACGTTGTCTGTGCCTGAATCAAGCATTATACGTTGTGTGTACCAGAATCAAGCATTAGACGTTGTATGTACCTGAATTAAGCATTAGACGTTGTGTGTACCAGAATCAAGCATTAGACGTTATGTTTACCAGAATCAAGCATTAGACGTTGTGTTTACTTGAATCAAGAATTAGACGTTGTGTTTACTTGAATCAAGCATTAGACGCTGTGTGTACCTGAATCAAGCATTAGACGTTGTGTTTACCTGAATCAAGCATTAGACGTTTTGTTTACCTGAATCAAGCATTAGACGTTTTGTGTACCTGAAGCAAGCATTAGACGTTGTGTTTACCTGAATCAAGCATTAGACGTAGTGTGTACCTGAATCGAGCATTAGACGTTGTGTGTCCCAGAATTAAGCATTAAACGTTGTGTGTACCAGAATCAAGCATTAAACGTTGTGTGTACCTGAATCAAGCATTAGACGTTGTGTGTACCTGAATCAAGCATTAGACGTTGTGTGTACCTGAATCAAGCATTAGACGTTGTCTGTGCCTGAATCAAGCAATATACGTTGTTTGTACCAGAATCATGCATTAGACGTTGTGTGTACCAGAATCAAGCATTAGACGTTGTGTGCACCAGAATCACGCATTAGACGTTGTGTGTACCTGAATCAAGCATTAGACGTTGTGTGTACCTGAATCAAGCATTAGACGTTGTGTGTACCTGAATCAAGCATTAGACGTTGTGTGTACCTGATTCGAGCATTAGACGTAGTGTGTACCAGAATCAAGCATTAGACGTTGTGTGTACCTGAATCCAGCATTATACGTTGTGTGTACCTGAATCAAGCATTAGACGTTGTGTGTACCTGAATCAAGCATTAGACGTTGTGTTTACCTGAATCAAGCATTAGACGTAGTGTGTACCTGAATCAAGCATTAGACGTTGTGTGTACCTGAATCGAACATTAGACGTTGTGTGTACCAGAATCAAGCATTAGACGTTGTGTGTACCCGAATCAAACATTAGACGTTGTGTGTACCTTAATCAAGCATTATACGTTGTGTGTACCTGAATCAAGCATTAGACGTTGTGTGTACCTGAATCAAGCATTAGACGTTGTGTTTACCTGAATCAAGCATTAGACGTAGTGTGTACCTGAATCGAGCATTAGACGTTGTGTGTACCAGAATCAAGCATTAGACGTTGTGTGTTCCCGAATCAAGCATTAGACGTTGTGTGTACCTGAATCAAGCATTATACGTTGTGTGTACCTCAATCAAGCATTATACTTTGGGTGTACCAGAATCAAGCATTAGACGTTGTGTGTACCAGAATCAAGCATTAGACGTTGTGTTTACCTGAATCAAGCATTAGACGTAGTGTGTACCCGAATCAAGCATTAGACGTTGTGTGTACCAGAATCAAGCATTAGACGATGTGTGTACCAGAATCAAGCATTAGACGTTGTGTGTACCCGAATCAAGCATTATACGTTGTGTGTACCAGAATCAAGCATTAGACATTGTGTGTACCTGAGTCAAGCATTAGACGTTGTGTTTACCTAAATCAAGCATTAGACGTAGTGTGTACCCGAATCAAGCATTAGACGTTGTGTGTACCTGAATCGAGCATTAGACGTTGTATGTTCCAGAATCAAGCATTAGACGTTGTGTGTACCAGAATCAAGCATTAGACGTTGTGTGTACCAGAATAAAGCATTATACGTTGTGTTTACCTGAATCAAGCATTAGACGTTGTGTGTACCTGAATCAAGCATTAGACGTTGTGTGTACCTGAATCAAGCATTAGACGTTGTGTGTACCTGAATTAAGCATTAGACGTTGTGTGTAACTGAATCGAGCATTAGACGTTGTGTGTACCTGAATGAAGCATTAGACGTTGTGTGTACCTGAATGAAGCATTAGACGTAGTGTGTGCCTGAATCGAGCATTAGATGTTGTCTGTACCAGAATCAAGCATTAGATGTTGTGTGTACCAGAATCAAGCATTGGACATTGTGTTTACCTGAATCAAGCATTAGACGTTGTGTGTACCTGAATCGAGCATTAGACGTTGTGTGTACCAGAATCAAGCATCAGACGTTGTGTGTACCTGAATCGAGCATTAGACGTTGTGTGTACCTGAATCGAGCATTAGACGTTGTGTGTACCAGAATCAAGCATTAGACGTTGTGTTTACCTGAATCAAGCATTAGACGTTGTGTTTACCTGAATCAAGCATTATACGTTGTGTGTGCCAGAATCAAGCATTAGACGTTGTGTGTACCAGAATCAAGCATTACACGTTGTGTTTACCTGAATCAAGCATTAGACGTAGTGTGTACCTGAATCGAGCATTAGATGTTGTCTGTTCCAGAATCAAGCATTAGACGTTGTGTGTACCAGAATCAAGCATTGGACATTGTGTTTACCTGAATCAAGCAATAGACGTTGTGTTTATCTGAATCAAGCATTAGACGTTGTGTGTACCTGAATCAAGCATTATACGTTGTGTACCAGAATCAAGCATTAGACGTTGTGTGTACCAGAATCAAGCATTAGACGTTGTGTGTACCAGAATCAAGCATTAGACGTAGTGTGTACCTGAATCGAGCATTAGACGTTGTCTGTTCCAGTATCAAGCATTAGACGTTGTGTGTACCAGAATCAAGCACTAGACGTTGTGTTTACCTGAATCAAGCATTATACGTTGTGTGTACCAGAATCAATCATTAGACGTTGTGTGTACCTGAATCAAGCATTAGACGTTGTGTTTTCCTGAATCAAGCATTAGACGTTGTGTGTACCTGAATCGAGCATTAGACATTGTCTGTACCAGAATCAAGCATTAGACGTTGTGTGTACCAGAATCAAGCATTGGACATTGTGTTTACCTGAATTGAGCATTAGACGTAGTGTGTACCAGAATCAAGCATTAGACGTTGTGTTTACCTGAATCGAGCATTAGACGTAGTGTGTACCAGAATCAAGCATTATACGTTGTGTGTACCAGAATCAAGCATTGAACGTTGTGTTTACCTGAATCAAGCATTAGACGTTATGTGTACTTGATTCGAGAATTAGACGTTGTGTGTACCTGAATCGAGCATTAGACGTTGTCTGTACCAGAATCAAGCATTAGACGTTGTGTGTACCAGAATCAAGCATTGGACATTGTGTTTACCTGAATCAAGCATTAGACGTTGTGTGTTCCTGAATCGAGCATTAGACGTTGTGTGTACCAGAATCAAGCATCAGACGTTGTGTGTATCTGAATCGAGCATTAGACGTTGTGTGTACCTGAATCAAGCATTAGACGTTGTGTTTTCCTGAATCAAGCAATAGACGTAGTGTGTACCTGAATCGAGCATTAGACATTGTCTGTACCAGAATCAAGCATTAGACGTTGTGTGTACCAGAATCAAGCATTGGACATTGTGTTTACCTGAATCAAGCATTAGACGTTGTGTGTACCTGAATCGAGCATTAGACGTTGTGTGTACCAGAATCAAGCATTAGACGTAGTGTGTACCTGAATCGAGCATTAGACGTTGTCTGTTCCAGTATCAAGCATTAGACGTTGTGTGTACCAGAATCAAGCACTAGACGTTGTGTTTACCTGAATCAAGCATTATACGTTGTGTGTACCAGAATCAATCATTAGACGTTGTGTGTACCTGAATCAAGCATTAGACGTTGTGTTTTCCTGAATCAAGCATTAGACGTTGTGTGTACCTGAATCGAGCATTAGACATTGTCTGTACCAGAATCAAGCATTAGACGTTGTGTGTACCAGAATCAAGCATTGGACATTGTGTTTACCTGAATTGAGCATTAGACGTAGTGTGTACCAGAATCAAGCATTAGACGTTGTGTTTACCTGAATCGAGCATTAGACGTAGTGTGTACCAGAATCAAGCATTATACGTTGTGTGTACCAGAATCAAGCATTGAACGTTGTGTTTACCTGAATCAAGCATTAGACGTTATGTGTACTTGATTCGAGAATTAGACGTTGTGTGTACCTGAATCGAGCATTAGACGTTGTCTGTACCAGAATCAAGCATTAGACGTTGTGTGTACCAGAATCAAGCATTGGACATTGTGTTTACCTGAATCAAGCATTAGACGTTGTGTGTTCCTGAATCGAGCATTAGACGTTGTGTGTACCAGAATCAAGCATCAGACGTTGTGTGTATCTGAATCGAGCATTAGACGTTGTGTGTACCTGAATCAAGCATTAGACGTTGTGTTTTCCTGAATCAAGCAATAGACGTAGTGTGTACCTGAATCGAGCATTAGACATTGTTTGTACCAGAATCAAGCATTAGACGTTGTGTGTACCAGAATCAAGCATTGGACATTGTGTTTACCTGAATCAAGCATTAGACGTTGTGTGTACCTGAATCGAGCATTAGACGTTGTGTGTACCAGAATCAAGCATTAGACGTTGTGTTTACCTGAATCAAGCATTAGACGTTGTGTTTACCTGAATCAAGCATTATACGTTGTGTGTGCCAGAATTAAGCATTAGACGTTGTGTTTACCTGAATCAAGCATTAGACGTTGTGTTTACCTGAATCAAGCATTATACTTTGTGTGTACCTGAATCGAGCATTAGACGTTGTGTGTACCTGAATCGAGCATTAGACGTTGTGTGTACCAGAATCAAGCATTAGATGTTGTGTTTACCTGAATCAAGCATTAGACGTTGTGTGTACCTGAATCAAGCATTATACGTTGTGTGTGCCAGAATCAAGCATTAGACGTTGTGTGTACCTGAATCAAGCATTAGACGTTGTGTTTACTTGAATCAAGCATTAGACGTAGTGTGTACCTGAATCGAGCATTAGACGTTGTCTGTACCAGAATCAAGCATTAGACGTTGTGTGTACCAGAATCAAGCATTGGACATTGTGTTTACCTGAATCAAGCATTAGACGTTGTGTTTACCTGAATCAAGCATTAGATTTTGTGTGTACCTGAATCAAGCATTATACGTTGTGTGTACCAGAATCAAGCATTAGACGTTGTGTGTACCAGAATCAAGCATTAGACCTTGTGTGTACCAGAATCAAGCATTAGAAGTAGTGTGTACCTGAATCGAGCATTACACGTTGTCTGTTCCAGAATCAAGCATTAGACGTTGTGTGTACCCGAATCAAGCATTAGACGTTGTGTGTACCTGAATCAAGCATTATACGTTGTGTGTACCTGAATCAAGCATTATACGTTGAGTGTACCTGAATCAAGCATTAGACGTTGTGTGTACCTGAATCAAGCATTAGACGTTGTGTTTACCTGAATCAAGCATTAGACGTAGTGTGTACCTGAATCGAGCATTAGACGTTGTGTGTACCAGAATCAAGCATTAGACGTTGTGTGTTCCCGAATCAAGCATTAGACGTTGTGTGTACCTGAATCAAGCATTATACGTTGTGTGTACCTCAATCAAGCATTATACGTTGGGTGTACCAGAATCAAGCATTAAACGTTGTGTGTACCAGAATCAAGCATTAGACGTTGTGTTTACCTGAATCAAGCATTAGACGTTGTGTGTACCCGAATCAAGCATTAGACGTTGTGTGTACCAGAATCAAGCATTAGACGATGTGTGTACCAGAATCAAGCATTAGACGTTGTGTGTACCCGAATCAAGCATTAGACGTTGTGTGTACCTGAATCAAGCATTATACGTTGTGTGTACCAGAATCAAGCATTAGACGTTGTGTGTACCTGAGTCAAGCATTAGACGTTGTGTTTACCTAAATCAAGCATTAGACGTAGTGTGTACCCGAATCAAGCATTAGACGTTGTGTGTACCTGAATCGAGCATTAGACGTTGTATGTTCCAGAATCAAGCATTAGACGTTGTGTGTACCAGAATCAAGCATTAGACGTTGTGTGTACCAGAATCAAGCATTATACGTTGTGTTTACCTGAATCAAGCATTAGACGTGGTGTGTACCTGAATCAGGCATTAGACGTTGTGTGTACCTGAATCAAGCATTAGACGTTGTATGTACCTGAATTAAGCATTAGACGTTGTGTGTAACTGAATCGAGCATTAGACGTTGTGTGTACCTGAATGAAGCATTAGACGTTGTCTGTGCCTGAATTAAGCATTATACGTTGTGTGTACCAGAATCAAGCATTAGACGTTGTGTGTACCTCAATGAAGCATTAGACGTTGTGTGTACCTGAATGAAGCATTAAACGTTTTGTGTACCAGAATCAAGCATTAGACGTTGTGTTTACCTGAATCAAGCAGTAGACGTTGTGTGTACCTGAATCAAGCATTAGACGTTGTGTGTATCTGAATCAAGCAATAGACGTTGTGTGTACCTGAATCGAGCATTAGACGTTGTGTGTACCAGAATCAAGCATTAGACGTTGTGTGTACCAGAATCAAGCAGTAGACGTTGTGTGTACCTGAATCAAGCATTAGACGTAGTGTGTACCTGAATCGAGCATTAGATGTTGTCTGTACCAGAATCAAGCATTAGACGTTGTGTGTACCAGAATCAAGCATTGGACATTGTGTTTACCTGAATCAAGCATTAGACGTTGTGTGTACCTGAATCGAGCATTAGACGTTGTGTGTACCAGAATCAAGCATCAGACGTTGTGTGTACCTGAATCGAGCATTAGACGTTGTGTGTACCTGAATCGAGCATTAGACGTTGTGTGTACCAGAATCAAGCATTAGACGTTATGTTTACCAGAATCAAGCATTAGACGTTGTGTTTACTTGAATCAAGCATTAGACGTTGTGTTTACTTGAATCAAGCATTAGACGCTGTGTGTACCTGAATCAAGCATTAGACGTTGTGTTTACCTGAATCAAGCATTAGACGTTGTGTGTACCTGAATCAAGCATTAGACGTTTTGTGTACCTGAAACAAGCATTAGACGTTGTGTTTACCTGAATCAAGCATTAGACGTAGTGTGTACCTGAATCGAGCATTAGACGTTGTGTGTCCCAGAATTAAGCATTAAACGTTGTGTGTACCTGAATCAAGCATTAAACGTTGTGTGTACCTGAATCAAGCATTAGACGTTGTGTGTACCTGAATCAAGCATTAGACGTTGTGTGTACCTGAATCAAGCATTAGACGTTGTCTGTGCCTGAATCAAGCAATATACGTTGTTTGTACCAGAATCATGCATTAGACGTTGTGTGTACCAGAATCAAGCATTATACGTTGTGTGCACCAGAATCACGCATTAGACGTTGTGTGTACCTGAATCAAGCATTAGACGTTGTGTGTACCTGAATCAAGCATTAGACATTGTGTGTACCTGAATCAAGCATTAGACGTTGTGTGTACCTGATTCGAGCATTAGACGTAGTGTGTACCAGAATCAAGCATTAGACTTTGTGTGTACCTGAATCCAGCATTATACGTTGTGTGTACCTGAATCAAGCATTAGAGGTTGTGTTTACCTGAATCAAGCATTAGACGTTGTGTGTACCTTAATCGAACATTAGACGTTGTGTGTACCAGAATCAAGCATTAGACGTTGTGTGTACCCGAATCAAACATTAGACGTTGTGTGTACCTGAATCAAGCATTATACGTTGTGTGTACCTGAATCAAGCATTATACGTTGTGTGTACCTGAATCAAGCATTAGACGTTGTGTGTACCTGAATCAAGCATTAGACGTTGTGTTTACCTGAATCAAGCATTAGACGTAGTGTGTACCTGAATCGAGCATTAGATGTTGTGTGTACCAGAATCAAGCATTAGACATTGTGTGTTCCCGAATCAAGCATTAGACGTTGTGTGTACCTGAATCAAGCATTATACGTTGTGTGTACCTCAATCAAGCATTATACTTTGGGTGTACCAGAATCAAGCATTAGACGTTGTGTGTACCAGAATCAAGCATTAGACGTTGTGTTTACCTGAATCAAGCATTAGACGTAGTGTGTACCCGAATCAAGCATTAGACGTTGTGTGTACCAGAATCAAGCATTAGACGATGTGTGTACCAGAATCAAGCATTAGACGTTGTGTGTACCAGAATCAAGCATTAGACGTTGTGTTTACCTGAGTCAAGCATTAGACGTTGTGTTTACCTAAATCAAGCATTAGACGTAGTGTGTACCCGAATCAAGCATTAGACGTTGTGTGTACCTGAATCGAGCATTAGACGTTGTATGTTCCAGAATCAAGCATTAGACGTTGTGTGTACCAGAATCAAGCATTAGACGTTGTGTGTACCAGAATCAAGCATTATACGTTGTGTTTACCTGAATCAAGCATTAGACGTTGTGTGTACCTGAATCAAGCATTAGACGTTGTGTGTACCTGAATCAAGCATTAGACGTTGTGTGTACCTGAATTAAGCATTAGACGTTGTGTGTAACTGAATCGAGCATTAGACGTTGTGTGTACCTGAATGAAGCATTAGACGTTGTATGTACCTGAATTAAGCATTAGACGTTGTGTGTACCTGAATCGAGCATAAGACGTTGTGTTTACCTGAATGAAGCATTAGACGTTGTCTGTGCCTGAATCAAGCATTATACGTTGTGTGTACCAGAATCAAGCATTAGACGTTGTATGTACCTGAATTAAGCATTAGACGTTGTGTGTACCAGAATCAAGCATTAGACGTTATGTTTACCAGAATCAAGCATTAGACGTTGTGTTTACTTGAATCAAGAATTAGACGTTGTGTTTACTTGAATCAAGCATTAGACGCTGTGTGTACCTGAATCAAGCATTAGACGTTGTGTTTACCTGAATCAAGCATTAGACGTTTTGTTTACCTGAATCAAGCATTAGACGTTTTGTGTACCTGAAGCAAGCATTAGACGTTGTGTTTACCTGAATCAAGCATTAGACGTAGTGTGTACCTGAATCGAGCATTAGACGTTGTGTGTCCCAGAATTAAGCATTAAACGTTGTGTGTACCAGAATCAAGCATTAAACGTTGTGTGTACCTGAATCAAGCATTAGACGTTGTGTGTACCTGAATCAAGCATTAGACGTTGTGTGTACCTGAATCAAGCATTAGACGTTGTCTGTGCCTGAATCAAGCAATATACGTTGTTTGTACCAGAATCATGCATTAGACGTTGTGTGTACCAGAATCAAGCATTAGACGTTGTGTGCACCAGAATCACGCATTAGACGTTGTGTGTACCTGAATCAAGCATTAGACGTTGTGTGTACCTGAATCAAGCATTAGACGTTGTGTGTACCTGAATCAAGCATTAGACGTTGTGTGTACCTGATTCGAGCATTAGACGTAGTGTGTACCAGAATCAAGCATTAGACGTTGTGTGTACCTGAATCCAGCATTATACGTTGTGTGTACCTGAATCAAGCATTAGACGTTGTGTGTACCTGAATCAAGCATTAGACGTTGTGTTTACCTGAATCAAGCATTAGACGTAGTGTGTACCTGAATCAAGCATTAGACGTTGTGTGTACCTGAATCGAACATTAGACGTTGTGTGTACCAGAATCAAGCATTAGACGTTGTGTGTACCCGAATCAAACATTAGACGTTGTGTGTACCTTAATCAAGCATTATACGTTGTGTGTACCTGAATCAAGCATTAGACGTTGTGTGTACCTGAATCAAGCATTAGACGTTGTGTTTACCTGAATCAAGCATTAGACGTAGTGTGTACCTGAATCGAGCATTAGACGTTGTGTGTACCAGAATCAAGCATTAGACGTTGTGTGTTCCCGAATCAAGCATTAGACGTTGTGTGTACCTGAATCAAGCATTATACGTTGTGTGTACCTCAATCAAGCATTATACTTTGGGTGTACCAGAATCAAGCATTAGACGTTGTGTGTACCAGAATCAAGCATTAGACGTTGTGTTTACCTGAATCAAGCATTAGACGTAGTGTGTACCCGAATCAAGCATTAGACGTTGTGTGTACCAGAATCAAGCATTAGACGATGTGTGTACCAGAATCAAGCATTAGACGTTGTGTGTACCCGAATCAAGCATTATACGTTGTGTGTACCAGAATCAAGCATTAGACATTGTGTGTACCTGAGTCAAGCATTAGACGTTGTGTTTACCTAAATCAAGCATTAGACGTAGTGTGTACCCGAATCAAGCATTAGACGTTGTGTGTACCTGAATCGAGCATTAGACGTTGTATGTTCCAGAATCAAGCATTAGACGTTGTGTGTACCAGAATCAAGCATTAGACGTTGTGTGTACCAGAATAAAGCATTATACGTTGTGTTTACCTGAATCAAGCATTAGACGTTGTGTGTACCTGAATCAAGCATTAGACGTTGTGTGTACCTGAATCAAGCATTAGACGTTGTGTGTACCTGAATTAAGCATTAGACGTTGTGTGTAACTGAATCGAGCATTAGACGTTGTGTGTACCTGAATGAAGCATTAGACGTTGTGTGTACCTGAATGAAGCATTAGACGTAGTGTGTGCCTGAATCGAGCATTAGATGTTGTCTGTACCAGAATCAAGCATTAGATGTTGTGTGTACCAGAATCAAGCATTGGACATTGTGTTTACCTGAATCAAGCATTAGACGTTGTGTGTACCTGAATCGAGCATTAGACGTTGTGTGTACCAGAATCAAGCATCAGACGTTGTGTGTACCTGAATCGAGCATTAGACGTTGTGTGTACCTGAATCGAGCATTAGACGTTGTGTGTACCAGAATCAAGCATTAGACGTTGTGTTTACCTGAATCAAGCATTAGACGTTGTGTTTACCTGAATCAAGCATTATACGTTGTGTGTGCCAGAATCAAGCATTAGACGTTGTGTGTACCTGAATCAAGCATTACACGTTGTGTTTACCTGAATCAAGCATTAGACGTAGTGTGTACCTGAATCGAGCATTAGATGTTGTCTGTTCCAGAATCAAGCATTAGACGTTGTGTGTACCAGAATCAAGCATTGGACATTGTGTTTACCTGAATCAAGCAATAGACGTTGTGTTTATCTGAATCAAGCATTAGACGTTGTGTGTACCTGAATCAAGCATTATACGTTGTGTACCAGAATCAAGCATTAGACGTTGTGTGTACCAGAATCAAGCATTAGACGTTGTGTGTACCAGAATCAAGCATTAGACGTAGTGTGTACCTGAATCGAGCATTAGACGTTGTCTGTTCCAGTATCAAGCATTAGACGTTGTGTGTACCAGAATCAAGCACTAGACGTTGTGTTTACCTGAATCAAGCATTATACGTTGTGTGTACCAGAATCAATCATTAGACGTTGTGTGTACCTGAATCAAGCATTAGACGTTGTGTTTTCCTGAATCAAGCATTAGACGTTGTGTGTACCTGAATCGAGCATTAGACATTGTCTGTACCAGAATCAAGCATTAGACGTTGTGTGTACCAGAATCAAGCATTGGACATTGTGTTTACCTGAATTGAGCATTAGACGTAGTGTGTACCAGAATCAAGCATTAGACGTTGTGTTTACCTGAATCGAGCATTAGACGTAGTGTGTACCAGAATCAAGCATTATACGTTGTGTGTACCAGAATCAAGCATTGAACGTTGTGTTTACCTGAATCAAGCATTAGACGTTATGTGTACTTGATTCGAGAATTAGACGTTGTGTGTACCTGAATCGAGCATTAGACGTTGTCTGTACCAGAATCAAGCATTAGACGTTGTGTGTACCAGAATCAAGCATTGGACATTGTGTTTACCTGAATCAAGCATTAGACGTTGTGTGTTCCTGAATCGAGCATTAGACGTTGTGTGTACCAGAATCAAGCATCAGACGTTGTGTGTATCTGAATCGAGCATTAGACGTTGTGTGTACCTGAATCAAGCATTAGACGTTGTGTTTTCCTGAATCAAGCAATAGACGTAGTGTGTACCTGAATCGAGCATTAGACATTGTCTGTACCAGAATCAAGCATTAGACGTTGTGTGTACCAGAATCAAGCATTGGACATTGTGTTTACCTGAATCAAGCATTAGACGTTGTGTGTACCTGAATCGAGCATTAGACGTTGTGTGTACCAGAATCAAGCATTAGACGTTGTGTTTACCTGAATCAAGCATTAGACGTTGTGTTTACCTGAATCAAGCATTATACGTTGTGTGTGCCAGAATTAAGCATTAGACGTTGTGTTTACCTGAATCAAGCATTAGACGTTGTGTTTACCTGAATCAAGCATTATACTTTGTGTGTACCTGAATCGAGCATTAGACGTTGTGTGTACCTGAATCGAGCATTAGACGTTGTGTGTACCAGAATCAAGCATTAGATGTTGTGTTTACCTGAATCAAGCATTAGACGTTGTGTGTACCTGAATCAAGCATTATACGTTGTGTGTGCCAGAATCAAGCATTAGACGTTGTGTGTACCTGAATCAAGCATTAGACGTTGTGTTTACTTGAATCAAGCATTAGACGTAGTGTGTACCTGAATCGAGCATTAGACGTTGTCTGTACCAGAATCAAGCATTAGACGTTGTGTGTACCAGAATCAAGCATTGGACATTGTGTTTACCTGAATCAAGCATTAGACGTTGTGTTTACCTGAATCAAGCATTAGATTTTGTGTGTACCTGAATCAAGCATTATACGTTGTGTGTACCAGAATCAAGCATTAGACGTTGTGTGTACCAGAATCAAGCATTAGACCTTGTGTGTACCAGAATCAAGCATTAGAAGTAGTGTGTACCTGAATCGAGCATTACACGTTGTCTGTTCCAGAATCAAGCATTAGACGTTGTGTGTACCCGAATCAAGCATTAGACGTTGTGTGTACCTGAATCAAGCATTATACGTTGTGTGTACCTGAATCAAGCATTATACGTTGAGTGTACCTGAATCAAGCATTAGACGTTGTGTGTACCTGAATCAAGCATTAGACGTTGTGTTTACCTGAATCAAGCATTAGACGTAGTGTGTACCTGAATCGAGCATTAGACGTTGTGTGTACCAGAATCAAGCATTAGACGTTGTGTGTTCCCGAATCAAGCATTAGACGTTGTGTGTACCTGAATCAAGCATTATACGTTGTGTGTACCTCAATCAAGCATTATACGTTGGGTGTACCAGAATCAAGCATTAAACGTTGTGTGTACCAGAATCAAGCATTAGACGTTGTGTTTACCTGAATCAAGCATTAGACGTTGTGTGTACCCGAATCAAGCATTAGACGTTGTGTGTACCAGAATCAAGCATTAGACGATGTGTGTACCAGAATCAAGCATTAGACGTTGTGTGTACCCGAATCAAGCATTAGACGTTGTGTGTACCTGAATCAAGCATTATACGTTGTGTGTACCAGAATCAAGCATTAGACGTTGTGTGTACCTGAGTCAAGCATTAGACGTTGTGTTTACCTAAATCAAGCATTAGACGTAGTGTGTACCCGAATCAAGCATTAGACGTTGTGTGTACCTGAATCGAGCATTAGACGTTGTATGTTCCAGAATCAAGCATTAGACGTTGTGTGTACCAGAATCAAGCATTAGACGTTGTGTGTACCAGAATCAAGCATTATACGTTGTGTTTACCTGAATCAAGCATTAGACGTGGTGTGTACCTGAATCAGGCATTAGACGTTGTGTGTACCTGAATCAAGCATTAGACGTTGTATGTACCTGAATTAAGCATTAGACGTTGTGTGTAACTGAATCGAGCATTAGACGTTGTGTGTACCTGAATGAAGCATTAGACGTTGTCTGTGCCTGAATTAAGCATTATACGTTGTGTGTACCAGAATCAAGCATTAGACGTTGTGTGTACCTCAATGAAGCATTAGACGTTGTGTGTACCTGAATGAAGCATTAAACGTTTTGTGTACCAGAATCAAGCATTAGACGTTGTGTTTACCTGAATCAAGCAGTAGACGTTGTGTGTACCTGAATCAAGCATTAGACGTTGTGTGTATCTGAATCAAGCAATAGACGTTGTGTGTACCTGAATCGAGCATTAGACGTTGTGTGTACCAGAATCAAGCATTAGACGTTGTGTGTACCAGAATCAAGCAGTAGACGTTGTGTGTACCTGAATCAAGCATTAGACGTAGTGTGTACCTGAATCGAGCATTAGATGTTGTCTGTACCAGAATCAAGCATTAGACGTTGTGTGTACCAGAATCAAGCATTGGACATTGTGTTTACCTGAATCAAGCATTAGACGTTGTGTGTACCTGAATCGAGCATTAGACGTTGTGTGTACCAGAATCAAGCATCAGACGTTGTGTGTACCTGAATCGAGCATTAGACGTTGTGTGTACCTGAATCGAGCATTAGACGTTGTGTGTACCAGAATCAAGCATTTGACGTTGTGTTTACCTGAATCAAGCATTAGACGTTGTGTTTACCTGAATCAAGCATTATACGTTGTGTGTGCCAGAATCAAGCATTAGACGTTGTGTGTACCTGAATCAAGCATTAGACGTTGTGTTTACCTGAATCGAGCATTAGACGTAGTGTGTACCTGAATCGAGCATTAGACGTTGTCTGTTCCATAATCAAGCATTAGACGTTGTGTGTACCAGAATCAAGCATTGGACATTGTGTTTACCTGAATCAAGCATTAGACGTTGTGTTTACCTGAATCAAGCATTAGACGTTGTGTGTACCTGAATCAAGCATTATACGTTGTGTGTACCTGAATCAAGCATTAGACGTTGTGTGTACCAGAATCAAGCATTAGACGTTGTGTGTACCAGAATCAAGTATTAGACGTAGTGTGTACCTGAATCGAGCATTAGACGTTGTCTGTTCCAGAATCAAGCATTATACGTTGTGTGTACCTGAATCAAGCACTAGACGTTGTGTTTACCTGAATCAAGCATTATACGTTGTGTGTACCAGAATCAAGCATTAGACGTTGTATGTACCTGAATCAAGCATTAGACGTTGTGTTTTCCTGAATCAAGCATTAGACGTAGTGTGTACCTGAATCGAGCATTAGACATTGTTTGTACCAGAATCAAGCATTAGACGTTGTGTGTACCAGAATCAAGCATTGGACATTGTGTTTACCTTAATCAAGCATTAGACGTAGTGTGTACCAGAATCAAGCATTAGACGTTGTGTTTACCTGAATCGAGCATTAGACGTAGTGTGTACCAGAATCAAGCATTAGACGTTGTGTGTACCAGAATCAAGCATTGAACGTTGTGTTTACCTGAATCAAGCATTAGACGTTGTGTGTACTTGATTCGAGCATTAGACGTTGTGTGTACCTGAATCGAGCATTAGACGTTGTCTGTACCAGAATCAAGCATTAGACGTTGTGTGTACCAGAATCAAGCATTGGACATTGTGTTTACCTGAATCAAGCATTAGACGTTGTGTGTTCCTGAATCGAGCATTAGACGTTGTGTGTACCAGAATCAAGCATCAGACGTTGTGTGTACCTGAATCGAGCATTAGACGTTGTGTGTACCTGAATCGAGCATTAGACGTTGTGTGTACCAGAATCAAGCATTAGACGTTGTGTTTACCTGAATCAAGCATTAGACGTTGTGTTTACCTGAATCAAGCATTATACGTTGTGTGTGCCAGAATCAAGCATTAGACGTTGTGTTTACCTGAATCAAGCATTAGACGTTGTGTTTACCTGAATCAAGCATTATACGTTATGTGTACCTGAATCGAGCATTAGACGTTGTGTGTACCTGAATCGAGCATTAGACGTTGTGTGTACCAGAATCAAGCATTAGATGTTGTGTTTACCTGAATCAAGCATTAGACGTTGTGTTTACCTGAATCAAGCATTATACGTTGTGTGTGCCAGAATCAAGCATTAGACGTTGTGTGTACCTGAATCAAGCATTAGACGTTGTGTTTACCTGAATCAAGCATTAGACGTAGGGTGTACCTGAATCGAGCATTAGACGTTGTGTGTAACAGATTCAAGCATTAGACGTAGTGTGTACCAGAATCAAGCATTAGACGTTGTGTTTACCTGAATCGAGCATTAGACGTAGTGTGTACCAGAATCAAGCATTATACGTTGTGTGTACCAGAATCAAGCATTGAACGTTGTGTTTACCTGAATCAAGCATTAGACGTTATGTGTACTTGATTCGAGAATTAGACGTTGTGTGTACCTGAATCGAGCATTAGACGTTGTCTGTACCAGAATCAAGCATTAGACGTTGTGTGTACCAGAATCAAGCATTGGACATTGTGCTTACCTGAATCAAGCATTAGACGTTGTGTGTTCCTGAATCGAGCATTAGACGTTGTGTGTACCAGAATCAAGCATCAGACGTTGTGTGTATCTGAATCGAGCATTAGACGTTGTGTGTACCTGAATCAAGCATTAGACGTTGTGTTTTCCTGAATCAAGCAATAGACGTAGTGTGTACCTGAATCGAGCATTAGACATTGTCTGTACCAGAATCAAGCATTAGACGTTGTGTGTACCAGAATCAAGCATTGGACATTGTGTTTACCTGAATCAAGCATTAGACGTTGTGTGTACCTGAATCGAGCATTAGACGTTGTGTGTACCAGAATCAAGCATTAGACGTTGTGTTTACCTGAATCAAGCATTAGACGTTGTGTTTACCTGAATCAAGCATTATACGTTGTGTGTGCCAGAATTAAGCATTAGACGTTGTGTTTACCTGAATCAAGCATTAGACGTTGTGTTTACCTGAATCAAGCATTATACGTTGTGTGTACCTGAATCGAGCATTAGACGTTGTGTGTACCTGAATCGAGCATTAGACGTTGTGTGTACCAGAATCAAACATTAGATGTTGTGTTTACCTGAATCAAGCATTAGACGTTGTGTTTACCTGAATCAAGCATTATACGTTGTGTGTGCCAGAATCAAGCATTAGACGTTGTGTGTACCTGAATCAAGCATTAGACGTTGTGTTTACCTGAATCAAGCATTAGACGTTGTGTGTACCTGAATCGAGCATTAGACGTTGTCTGTACCAGAATCAAGCATTAGACGTTGTGTGTACCAGAATCAAGCATTGGACATTGTGTTTACCTGAATCAAGCATTAGACGTTGTGTTTACCTGAATCAAGCATTAGATGTTGTGTGTACCTGAATCAAGCATTATACGTTGTGTGTACCAGAATCAAGCATTAGACGTTGTGTGTACCAGAATCAAGCATTAGACCTTGTGTGTACCAGAATCAAGCATTAGACGTAGTGTGTACCTGAATCGAGCATTACACGTTGTCTGTTCCAGAATCAAGCATTAGACGTTGTGTGTACCCGAATCAAGCATTAGACGTTGTGTGTACTTGAATCAAGCATTATACGTTGTGTGTACCTGAATCAAGCATTATACGTTGAGTGTACCTGAATCAAGCATTAGACGTTGTGTGTACCTGAATCAAGCATTAGACGTTGTGCTTACCTGAATCAAGCATTAGACGTAGTGTGTACCTGAATCGAGCATTAGACGTTGTGTGTACCAGAATCAAGCATTAGACGTTGTGTGTACCTGAATCAAGCATTATACGTTGTGTGTACCTCAATCAAGCATTATACGTTGGGTGTACCAGAATCAAGCATTAGACGTTGTGTGTACCAGAATCAAGCATTAGACGTTGTGTTTACCTGAATCAAGCATTAGACGTTGTGTGTACCCGAATCAAGCATTAGACGTTGTGTGTACCAGAATCAAGCATTAGACGATGTGTGTACCAGAATCAAGTATTAGACGTTGTGTGTACCCGAATCAAGCATTAGACGTTGTGTGTACCTGAATCAAGCATTATACGTTGTGTGTACCAGAATCAAGCATTAGACGTTGTGTGTACCTGAGTCAAGCATTAGACGTTGTGTTTACCTAAATCAAGCATTAGACGTAGTGTGTACCCGAATCAAGCATTAGACGTTGTGTGTACCTGAATCGAGCGTTAGACGTTGTATGTTCCAGAATCAAGCATTAGACGTTGTGTGTACCAGAATCAAGCATTAGACGTTGTGTGTACCAGAATCAAGCATTATACGTTGTGTTTACCTGAATCAAGCATTAGACGTGGTGTGTACCTGAATCAAGCATTAGACGTTGTGTGTACCTGAATCAAGCATTAGACGTTGTATGTACCTGAATTAAGCATTAGACGTTGTGTGTAACTGAATCGAGCATTAGATGTTGTGTGTACCTGAATGAAGCATTAGACGTTGTCTGTGCCTGAATTAAGCATTATACGTTGTGTGTACCAGAATCAAGCATTAGACGTTGTGTGTACCTCAATGAAGCATTAGACGTTGTGTGTACCTGAATGAAGCATTAAACGTTGTGTGTACCAGAATCAAGCATTAGACGTTGTGTTTACCTGAATCAAGCAGTAGACGTTGTGTGTACCTGAATCAAGCATTAGACGTTGTGTGTATCTGAATCAAGCAATAGACGTTGTGTGTACCTGAATCGAGCATTAGACGTTGTGTACCAGAATCAAGCATTAGACGTTGTGTGTACCAGAATCAAGCAGTAGACGTTGTGTGTACCTGAATCAAGCATTAGACGTAGTGTGTACCTGAATCGAGCATTAGATGTTGTCTGTACCAGAATCAAGCATTAGACGTTGTGTGTACCAGAATCAAGCATTGGACATTGTGTTTACCTGAATCAAGCATTAGACGTTGTGTGTACCTGAATCGAGCATTAGACGTTGTGTACCAGAATCAAGCATCAGACGTTGTGTGTACCTGAATCGAGCATTAGACGTTGTGTGTACCTGAATCGAGCATTAGACGTTGTGTGTACCAGAATCAAGCATTTGACGTTGTGTTTACCTGAATCAAGCATTAGACGTTGTGTTTACCTGAATCAAGCATTATACGTTGTGTGTGCCAGAATCAAGCATTAGACGTTGTGTGTACCTGAATCAAGCATTAGACGTTGTGTTTACCTGAATCGAGCATTAGACGTAGTGTGTACCTGAATCGAGCATTAGACGTTGTCTGTTCCATAATCAAGCATTAGACGTTGTGTGTACCAGAATCAAGCATTGGACATTGTGTTTACCTGAATCAAGCATTAGACGTTGTGTTTACCTGATTCAAGCATTAGACGTTTTGTGTACCTGAATCAAGCATTATACGTTGTGTGTACCAGAATCAAGCATTAGACGTTGTGTGTACCAGAATCAAGCATTAGACGTTGTGTGTACCAGAATCAAGTATTAGACGTAGTGTGTACCTGAATCGAGCATTAGACGTTGTGTTTACCTGAATCAAGCATTATACGTTGTGTGTACCAGAATCAAGCATTAGACGTTGTATGTACCTGAATCAAGCATTAGACGTTGTGTTTTCCTGAATCAAGCATTAGACGTAGTGTGTACCTGAATCGAGCATTAGACATTGTTTGTACCAGAATCAAGCATTAGAGGTTGTGTGTACCAGAATCAAGCATTGGACATTGTGTTTACCTGAATCAAGCATTAGACGTAGTGTGTACCAGAATCAAGCATTAGACGTTGTGTTTACCTGAATCGAGCATTAGACGTAGTGTGTACCAGAATCAAGCATTAGACGTTGTGTGTACCAGAATCAAGCATTGAACATTGTGTTTACCTGAATCAAGCATTAGACGTTGTGTGTACTTGATTCGAGCATTAGACGTTGTGTGTACCTGAATCGAGCATTAGACGTTGTCTGTACCAGAATCAAGCATTAGACGTTGTGTGTACCAGAATCAAGCATTGGACATTGTGCTTACCTGAATCAAGCATTAGACGTAGTGTGTACCTGAATCGAGCATTAGACGTTGTGTGTACCAGAATCAAGCATTAGACGTTGTGTGTACCTGAATCAAGCATTATACGTTGTGTGTACCTCAATCAAGCATTATACGTTGGGTGTACCAGAATCAAGCATTAGACGTTGTGTGTACCAGAATCAAGCATTAGACGTTGTGTTTACCTGAATCAAGCATTAGACGTTGTGTGTACCCGAATCAAGCATTAGACGTTGTGTGTACCAGAATCAAGCATTAGACGATGTGTGTACCAGAATCAAGTATTAGACGTTGTGTGTACCCGAATCAAGCATTAGACGTTGTGTGTACCTGAATCAAGCATTATACGTTGTGTGTACCAGAATCAAGCATTAGACGTTGTGTGTACCTGAGTCAAGCATTAGACGTTGTGTTTACCTAAATCAAGCATTAGACGTAGTGTGTACCCGAATCAAGCATTAGACGTTGTGTGTACCTGAATCGAGCGTTAGACGTTGTATGTTCCAGAATCAAGCATTAGACGTTGTCTGTACCAGAATCAAGCATTAGACGTTGTGTGTACCAGAATCAAGCATTATACGTTGTGTTTACCTGAATCAAGCATTAGACGTGGTGTGTACCTGAATCAAGCATTAGACGTTGTGTGTACCTGAATCAAGCATTAGACGTTGTATGTACCTGAATTAAGCATTAGACGTTGTGTGTAACTGAATCGAGCATTAGATGTTGTGTGTACCTGAATGAAGCATTAGACGTTGTCTGTGCCTGAATTAAGCATTATACGTTGTGTGTACCAGAATCAAGCATTAGACGTTGTGTGTACCTCAATGAAGCATTAGACGTTGTGTGTACCTGAATGAAGCATTAAACGTTGTGTGTACCAGAATCAAGCATTAGACGTTGTGTTTACCTGAATCAAGCAGTAGACGTTGTGTGTACCTGAATCAAGCATTAGACGTTGTGTGTATCTGAATCAAGCAATAGACGTTGTGTGTACCTGAATCGAGCATTAGACGTTGTGTACCAGAATCAAGCATTAGACGTTGTGTGTACCAGAATCAAGCAGTAGACGTTGTGTGTACCTGAATCAAGCATTAGACGTAGTGTGTACCTGAATCGAGCATTAGATGTTGTCTGTACCAGAATCAAGCATTAGACGTTGTGTGTACCAGAATCAAGCATTGGACATTGTGTTTACCTGAATCAAGCATTAGACGTTGTGTGTACCTGAATCGAGCATTAGACGTTGTGTACCAGAATCAAGCATCAGACGTTGTGTGTACCTGAATCGAGCATTAGACGTTGTGTGTACCTGAATCGAGCATTAGACGTTGTGTGTACCAGAATCAAGCATTTGACGTTGTGTTTACCTGAATCAAGCATTAGACGTTGTGTTTACCTGAATCAAGCATTATACGTTGTGTGTGCCAGAATCAAGCATTAGACGTTGTGTGTACCTGAATCAAGCATTAGACGTTGTGTTTACCTGAATCGAGCATTAGACGTAGTGTGTACCTGAATCGAGCATTAGACGTTGTCTGTTCCATAATCAAGCATTAGACGTTGTGTGTACCAGAATCAAGCATTGGACATTGTGTTTACCTGAATCAAGCATTAGACGTTGTGTTTACCTGATTCAAGCATTAGACGTTTTGTGTACCTGAATCAAGCATTATACGTTGTGTGTACCAGAATCAAGCATTAGACGTTGTGTGTACCAGAATCAAGCATTAGACGTTGTGTGTACCAGAATCAAGTATTAGACGTAGTGTGTACCTGAATCGAGCATTAGACGTTGTGTTTACCTGAATCAAGCATTATACGTTGTGTGTACCAGAATCAAGCATTAGACGTTGTATGTACCTGAATCAAGCATTAGACGTTGTGTTTTCCTGAATCAAGCATTAGACGTAGTGTGTACCTGAATCGAGCATTAGACATTGTTTGTACCAGAATCAAGCATTAGAGGTTGTGTGTACCAGAATCAAGCATTGGACATTGTGTTTACCTGAATCAAGCATTAGACGTAGTGTGTACCAGAATCAAGCATTAGACGTTGTGTTTACCTGAATCGAGCATTAGACGTAGTGTGTACCAGAATCAAGCATTAGACGTTGTGTGTACCAGAATCAAGCATTGAACATTGTGTTTACCTGAATCAAGCATTAGACGTTGTGTGTACTTGATTCGAGCATTAGACGTTGTGTGTACCTGAATCGAGCATTAGACGTTGTCTGTACCAGAATCAAGCATTAGACGTTGTGTGTACCAGAATCAAGCATTGGACATTGTGTTTACCTGAATCAAGCATTAGACGTTGTGTGTTCCTGAATCGAGCATTAGACGTTGTGTGTACCAGAATCAAGCATCAGACGTTGTGTGTACCTGAATCGAGCATTAGACGTTGTGTGTACCTGAATCGAGCATTAGACGTTGTGTGTACCAGAATCAAGCATTAGACGTTGTGTTTACCTGAATCAAGCATTAGACGTTTTGTGTGCCAGAATCAAGCATTAGACGTTGTGTTTACCTGAATCAAGCATTAGACGTTGTGTTTACCTGAATCAAGCATTATACGTTGTGTGTACCTGAATCGAGCATTAGACGTTGTGTGTACCTGAATCGAGCATTAGACATTGTGTGTACCAGAATCAAGCATTAGATGTTGTGTTTACCTGAATCAAGCATTAGACGTTGTGTTTACCTGAATCAAGCATTATACGTTGTGTGTGCCAGAATCAAGCATTAGACGTTGTGTGTACCTGAATCAAGCATTAGACGTTGTGTTTACCTGAATCAAGCATTAGACGTAGGGTGTACCTGAATCGAGCATTAGACGTTGTCTGTAACAGAATCAAGCATTAGACGTTGTGTGTACCAGAATCAAGCATTGGACATTGTGTTTACCTGAATCAAGCATTAGACGTTGTGTTTACCTGAATCAAGCATTAGACGTTGTGTTTACCTGAATCAAGCATTAGACGTTGTGTGTACCTGAATCAAGCATTAGACGTTGTGTTTACCTGAATCAAGCATTAGACGTAGTGTGTACCTGAATCGAGCATTAGACGTTGTGTGTACCAGAATCAAGCATTAGACGTTGTGTGTACCTGAATCAAGCATTATACGTTGTGTGTACCTCAATCAAGCATTATACGTTGGGTGTACCAGAATCAAGCATTAGACGTTGTGTGTACCAGAATCAAGCATTAGACGTTGTGTTTACCTGAATCAAGCATTAGACGTTGTGTGTACCCGAATCAAGCATTAGACGATGTGTGTACCAGAATCAAGCATTAGACGTTGTGTGTACCCGAATCAAGCATTAGACGTTGTGTGTACCTGAATCAAGCATTATACGTTGTGTGTACCAGAATCAAGCATTAGACGTTGTGTGTACCTGAGTCAAGCATTAGACGTTGTGTTTACCTAAATCAAGCATTAGACGTAGTGTGTACCCGAATCAAGCATTAGACGTTGTGTGTACCTGAATCGAGCGTTAGACGTTGTATGTTCCAGAATCAAGCATTAGACGTTGTGTGTACCAGAATCAAGCATTAGACGTTGTGTGTACCAGAATCAAGCATTATACGTTGTGCTTACCTGAATCAAGCATTAGACGTGGTGTGTACCTGAATCAAGCATTAGACGTTGTGTGTACCTGAATCAAGCATTAGACGTTGTATGTACCTGAATTAAGCATTAGACGTTGTGTGTAACTGAATCGAGCATTAGATGTTGTGTGTACCTGAATGAAGCATTAGACGTTGTCTGTGCCTGAATTAAGCATTATACGTTGTGTGTACCAGAATCAAGCATTAGACGTTGTGTGTACCTCAATGAAGCATTAGACGTTGTGTGTACCTGAATGAAGCATTAAACGTTGTGTGTACCAGAATCAAGCATTAGACGTTGTGTTTACCTGAATCAAGCAGTAGACGTTGTGTGTACCTGAATCAAGCATTAGACGTTGTGTGTATCTGAATCAAGCAATAGACGTTGTGTGTACCTGAATCGAGCATTAGACGTTGTGTACCAGAATCAAGCATTAGACGTTGTGTGTACCAGAATCAAGCAGTAGACGTTGTGTGTACCTGAATCAAGCATTAGACGTAGTGTGTACCTGAATCGAGCATTAGATGTTGTCTGTACCAGAATCAAGCATTAGACGTTGTGTGTACCAGAATCAAGCATTGGACATTGTGTTTACCTGAATCAAGCATTAGACGTTGTGTGTACCTGAATCGAGCATTAGACGTTGTGTACCAGAATCAAGCATCAGACGTTGTGTGTACCTGAATCGAGCATTAGACGTTGTGTGTACCTGAATCGAGCATTAGACGTTGTGTGTACCAGAATCAAGCATTTGACCTTGTGTTTACCTGAATCAAGCATTAGACGTTGTGTTTACCTGAATCAAGCATTATACGTTGTGTGTGCCAGAATCAAGCATTAGACGTTGTGTGTACCTGAATCAAGCATTAGACGTTGTGTTTACCTGAATCGAGCATTAGACGTAGTGTGTACCTGAATCGAGCATTAGACGTTGTCTGTTCCATAATCAAGCATTAGACGTTGTGTGTACCAGAATCAAGCATTGGACATTGTGTTTACCTGAATCAAGCATTAGACGTTGTGTTTACCTGATTCAAGCATTAGACGTTTTGTGTACCTGAATCAAGCATTATACATTGTGTGTACCAGAATCAAGCATTAGACGTTGTGTGTACCAGAATCAAGCATTAGACGTTGTGTGTACCAGAATCAAGTATTAGACGTAGTGTGTACCTGAATCGAGCATTAGACGTTGTGTTTACCTGTATCAAGCATTATACGTTGTGTGTACCAGAATCAAGCATTAGACGTTGTATGTACCTGAATCAAGCATTAGACGTTGTGTTTTCCTGAATCAAGCATTAGACGTAGTGTGTACCTGAATCGAGCATTAGACATTGTTTGTACCAGAATCAAGCATTAGACGTTGTGTGTACCAGAATCAAGCATTGGACATTGTGTTTACCTGAATCAAGCCTTAGACGTAGTGTGTACCAGAATCAAGCATTAGACGTTGTGTTTACCTGAATCGAGCATTAGACGTAGTGTGTACCAGAATCAAGCATTAGACGTTGTGTGTACCAGAATCAAGCATTGAACATTGTGTTTACCTGAATCAAGCATTAGACGTTGTGTGTACTTGATTCGAGCATTAGACGTTGTGTGTACCTGAATCGAGCATTAGACGTTGTCTGTACCAGAATCAAGCATTAGACGTTGTGTGTACCAGAATCAAGCATTGGACATTGTGTTTACCTGAATCAAACATTAGACGTTGTGTGTTCCTGAATCGAGCATTAGACGTTGTGTGTACCAGAATCAAGCATCAGACGTTGTGTGTACCTGAATCGAGCATTAGACGTTGTGTGTACCTGAATCGAGCATTAGACGTTGTGTGTACCAGAATCAAGCATTAGACGTTGTGTTTACCTGAATCAAGCATTAGACGTTTTGTGTGCCAGAATCAAGCATTAGACGTTGTGTTTACCTGAATCAAGCATTAGACGTTGTGTTTACCTGAATCAAGCATTATACGTTGTGTGTACCTGAATCGAGCATTAGACGTTGTGTGTACCTGAATCGAGCATTAGACATTGTGTGTACCAGAATCAAGCATTAGATGTTGTGTTTACCTGAATCAAGCATTAGACGTTGTGTTTATCTGAATCAAGCATTATACGTTGTGTGTGCCAGAATCAAGCATTAGACGTTGTGTGTACCTGAATCAAGCATTAGACGTTGTGTTTACCTGAATCAAGCATTAGACGTAGGGTGTACCTGAATCGAGCATTAGACGTTGTCTGTAACAGAATCAAGCATTAGACGTTGTGTGTACCAGAATCAAGCATTGGACATTGTGTTTACCTGAATCAAGCATTAGACGTTGTGTTTACCTGAATCAAGCATTAGACGTTGTGTGTACCTGAATCAAGCATTATACGTTGTGTGTACCAGAATCAAGCATTCGACGTTGTGTGTACCAGAATCAAGCATTAGGCCTTGTGTGTACCAGAATCAAGCATTAGACGCAGTGTGTACCTGAATCGAGCATTACACGTTGTCTGTTCCAGAATCAAGCATTAGACGTTGTGTGTACCAGAATCAAGCACTAGACGTTGTGTTTACCTGAATCAAGCATTATACGTTGTGTGTACCAGAATCAAGCATTAGACGTTGTGTGTACCTGAATAAAGCATTAGACGTTGTGTTTTCCTGAATCAAGCATTAGACGTAGTGTGTACCTGAATCGAGCATTAGACATTGTCTGTACCAGAATCAAGCATTAGACGTTGTGTGTACCAGAATCAAGCATTGGACATTGTGTTTACCTGAATCAAGCATTAGACGTTGTGTGTACCTGAATCGAGCATTAGACGTTGTGTGTACCATAATCAAGCATTAGACGTTGTGTTTACCTGAATCAAGCATTAGACGTTGTGTTTACCTGAATCAAGCATTATACGTTGTGTGTGCCAGAATCAAGCATTAGACGTTGTGTTTACCTGAATGAAGCATTAGACGTTGTGTTTACCTGAATCAAGCATTATACGTTGTGTGTACCTGAATCGAGCATTAGACGTTGTGTGTACCTGAATCGAGCATTAGACGTTGTGTGTACCAGAATCAAGCATTACATGTTGTGTTTACCTGAATCAAGCATTAGACGTTGTGTTTACCTGAATCAAGCATTATAAGTTGTGTGTGCCAGAATCAAGCATTAGACGTTGTGTGTACCTGAATCAAGCATTAGACGTTGTGTTTACCTGAATCAAGCATTAGACGTAGTGTGTACCTGAATAAAGCATTATACGTTGTGTGTACCTGAATCAAGCATTATACGTTGTGTGTACCTGAATCAAGCATTAGACGTTGTGTGTACCTGAATCAAGCATTAGATGTTGTGTTTACCTGAATCAAGCATTAGACGTAGTGTGTACCTGAATCGAGCATTAGACGTTGTGTGTACCAGAATCAAGCATTAGACGTTGTGTGTTCCCGAATCAAGCATTAGACGTTGTGTGTACCTGAATCAAGCATTATACGTTGTGTGTACCTCAATCAAGCATTATACGTTGGGTGTACCAGAATCAAGCATTAGACGTTGTGTGTACCAGAATCAAGCATTATACGTTGTGTTTACCTGAATCAAGCATTAGACGTAGTGTGTACCCGAATCAAGCATTAGACGTTGTGTGTACCAGAATCAAGCATTAGACGATGTGTGTACCAGAATCAAGCATTAGACGTTGTGTGTACCCGAATCAAGCATTAGACGTTGTGTGTACCTGAATCAAGCATTATACGTTGTGTGTACCAGAATCAAGCATTAGACGTTGTGTGTACCTGAGTCAAGCATTAGACGTTGTGTTTACCTAAATCAAGCATTAGACGTAGTGTGTACCCGAATCAAGCATTAGATGTTGTGTGTACCTGAATCGAGCATTAGACGTTGTATGTTCCAGAATCAAGCATTAGACGTTGTGTGTACCAGAATCAAGCATTAGACGTTGTGTGTACCAGAATCAAGCATTATACGTTGTGTTTACCTGAATCAAGCATTAGACGTTGTGTGTACCTGAATCAAGCATTAGACGTTGTGTGTACCTGAATCAAGCATTAGACGTTGTGTGTACCTGAATTAAGCATTAGACGTTGTGTGTAACTGAATCGAGCATTAGACGTTGTGTGTACCTGAATGAAGCATTAGACGTTGTATGTGCCTGAATTAAGCATTATACGTTGTGTGTACCAGAATCAAGCATTAGACGTTGTGTGTACCTCAATGAAGCATTAGACGTTGTGTGTACCTGAATGAAGCATTAAACGTTGTGTGTACCAGAATCAAGCATTAGACGTTGTGTTTACCTGAATCAAGCATTATACGTTGTGTGTACCTGAATCAAGCATTAGACGTTGTGTGTATCTGAATCAAGCAATAGACGTTGTGTGTACCTGAATCGAGCATTAGACGTTGTGTGTACCAGAATCAAGCATTAGACGTTGTGTGTACCAGAATCAAGCATTAGACGTTGTGTGTACCTGAATCAAGAATTATACGTAGTGTGTACCTGAATCGAGCATTAGATGTTGTCTGTACCAGAATCAAGCATTAGACGTTGTATGTACCAGAATCAAGCATTGGACATTGTGTTTACCTGAATCAAGCATTAGACGTTGTGTGTACCTGAATCGAGCATTAGACGTTGTGTGTACCAGAATCAAGCATCAGACGTTGTGTGTACCTGAATCGAGCATTAGAAGTTGTGTGTACCTGAATCGAGCATTAGACGTTGTGTGTACCAGAATCAAGCATTAGACGTTGTGTTTACCTGAATCAAGCATTAGACGTTGTGTTTACCTGAATCAAGCATTATACGTTGTGTGTGCCAGAATCAAGCATTAGACGTTGTGTGTACCTGAATCAAGCATTAGACGTTGTGTTTACCTGAATCAAGCATTAGACGTAGTGTGTACCTGAATCGAGCATTAGACGTTGTCTGTTCCATAATCAAGCATTAGGCGTTGTGTGTACCAGAATCAAGCATTGGACATTGTGTTTACCTGAATCAAGCATTAGACGTTGTGTTTACCCGAATCAAGCATTAGACGTTGTGTGTACCTGAATCAAGCATTATACGGTGTGTGTACCAGAATCAAGCATTAGACGTTGTGTGTACCAGAATCAAGCATTAGACGTTGTGTGTACCAGAATCAAGCATTAGACGTAGTGTGTACCTGAATCGAGCATTAGACGTTGTCTGTTCCAGAATCAAGCATTATACGTTGTGTGTACCTGAATCAAGCACTAGACGTTGTGTTTACCTGAATCAAGCATTATACGTTGTGTGTACCAGAATCAAGCATTAGACGTTGTGTGTACCTGAATCAAGCAGTAGACGTTGTGTTTTCCTGAATCAAGCATTAGACGTAGTGTGTACCTGAATCGAGCATTAGACATTGTCTGTACCAGAATCAAGCATTAGACGTTGTGTGTACCAGAATCAAGCATTGGACATTGTGTTTACCTGAATCAAGCATTAGACGTAGTGTGTACCAGAATCAAGCATTAGACGTTGTGTTTACCTGAATCGAGCATTAGACGTAGTGTGTACCAGAATCAAGTATTAGACGTTGTGTGTACCAGAATCAAGCATTGAACGTTGTGTTTACCTGAATCAAGCATTAGACGTTGTGTGTACTTGATTCGAGCATTAGACGTTGTGTGTACCTGAATCGAGCATTAGACGTTGTCTGTACCAGAATCAAGCATTAGACGTTGTGTGTACCAGAATCAAGCATTGGACATTGTGTTTACCTGAATCAAGCATTAGACGTTGTGTGTTCCTGAATCGAGCATTAGACGTTGTGTGTACCTGAATCAAGCATCAGACGTTGTGTGTACCTGAATCGAGCATTAGACGTTGTGTGTACCTGAATCGAGCATTAGACGTTGTGTGTACCAGAATCAAGCATTAGACGTTGTGTTTACCTGAATCAAGCATTAGACGTTGTGTTTACCTGAATCAAGCATTATACGTTGTGTGTGCCAGAATCAAGCATTAGACGTTGTGTTTACCTGAATCAAGCATTAGACGTTGTGTTTACCTGAATCAAGCATTATACGTTGTGTGTACCTGAATCGAGCATTAGACGTTGTGTGTACCAGAATCGAGCATTAGACGTTGTGTGTACCAGAATCAAGCATTAGATGTTGTGTTTACCTGAATCAAGCATTAGACGTTGTGTTTACCTGAATCAAGCATTATACGTTGTGTGTGCCAGAATCAAGCATTAGACGTTGTATGTACCTGAATCAAGCATTAGACGTTGTGTTTACCTGAATCAAGCATTAGACGTTGTGTGTACCTGAATCGAGCATTAGACGTTGTCTGTAACAGAATCAAGCATTAGACGTTGTGTGTACCAGAATCAAGCATTGGACATTGTGTTTACCTGAATCAAGCATTAGACGTTGTGTTTACTTGAATCAAGCATTAGACGTTGTGTGTACCTGAATCAAGCATTATACGTTGTGTGTACCAGAATCAAGCATTAGACGTTGTGTGTACCAGAATCAAGCATTATACCTTGTGTGTACCAGAATCAAGCATTAGACGTAGTGTGTACCTGAATCGAGCATTACACGTTGTCTGTTCCAGAATCAAGCATTAGACGTGGTGTGTACCAGAATCAAGCACTAGACGTTGTGTTTACCTGAATCAAGCATTATACGTTGTGTGTACCAGAATCAAGCATTAGACGTTGTGTGTACCTGAATCAAGCATTAGACGTTGTGTTTTCCTGAATCAAGCATTAGGCGTAGTGTGTACCTTAATCGAGCATTAGACATTGTCTGTACCAGAATCAAGCATTAGACGTTGTGTGTACCAGAATCAAGCATTGGACATTGTGTTTACCTGAATCAAGCATTAGACGTTGTGTGTACCTGAATCGAGCATTAGACGTTGTGTGTACCAGAATCAAGCATTAGACGTTGTGTTTACCTGAATCAAGCATTAGACGTTGTGTTTACCTGAATCAAGCATTATACGTTGTGTGTGCCAGAATCAAGCATTAGACGTTGTGTTTACCTGAATCAAGCATTAGACGTTGTGTTTACCTGAATCAAGCATTATACGTTGTGTGTACCTGAATCGAGCATTAGACGTTGTGTGTACCTGAATCGAGCATTAGACGTTGTGTGTACCAGAATCAAGCATTACATGTTGTGTTTACCTGAATCAAGCATTAGACGTTGTGTTTACCTGAATCAAGCATTATACGTTGTGTGTGCCAGAATCAAGCATTAGACGTTGTGTGTACCTGAATCAAGCATTAGACGTTGTGTTTACCTGAATCAAGCATTAGACGTAGTGTGTACCTGAATCGAGCATTAGACGTTGTCTGTACCAGAATCAAGCATTAGACGTTGTGTGTACCAGAATCAAGCATTGGACATTGTGTTTACCTGAATCAAGCATTAGACGTTGTGTTTACCTGAATCAAGCATTAGACGTTGTGTGTACCTGAATCAAGCATTATACGTTGTGTGTACCAGAATCAAGCATTAGACGTTGTGTGTACCAGAATCAAGCATTAGACCTTGTGTGTACCAGAATCAAGCATTAGACGTAGTGTGTACCTGAATCGAGCATTACACGTTGTCTGTTCCAGAATCAAGCATTAGACGTTGTGTGTACCAGAATCAAGCACTAGACGTTGTGTTTACCTGAATCAAGCATTATACGTTGTGTGTACCAGAATCAAGCATTAGACGTTGTGTGTACCTGAATCAAGCATTAGACGTTGTGTTTTCCTGAATCAAGCATTAGACGTAGTGTGTACCTGAATCGAGCATTAGACATTGTCTGTACCAGAATCAAGCATTAGACGTTGTGTGTACCAGAATCAAGCATTGGACATTGTGTTTACCTGAATCAAGCATTAGACGTAGTGTGTACCAGAATCAAGCATTAGACGTAGTGTGTAGCTGAATCAATCATTAGACGTTGTGTGTACCAGAATCAAGCATTAGACGTTGTGCTTACCTGAATCGAGCATTAGACGTAGTGTGTACCAGAATCAAGCATTAGACGTTGTGTGTACCAAAATCAAGCATTGAACGTTGTGTTTACCTGAATCAAGCATTAGACGTTGTGTGTACTTGATTCGAGCATTAGACGTTGTGTGTACCTGAATCGAGCATTAGACGTTGTCTGTACCAGAATCAAGCATTAGACGTTGTGTGTACCTGAATCAAGCATTGGACATTGTGTTTACCTGCATCAAGCATTAGACGTTGTGTGTTCCTGAATCGAGCATTAGACGTTGTGTGTACCAGAATCAAGCATCAGACGTTGTGTGTAACTGAATCGAGCATTAGACGTTGTGTGTACCTGAAGCGAGTATTAAACGTTGTGTGTACCAGAATCAAGCATTAGACGTTGTGTTTACCAGAATCAAGCATTAGACGTTGTGTTTACCTGAATCAAGCATTATACGTTGTGTGTGCCAGAATCAAGCATTAGACGTTGTGTGTACCAGAATCAAGCATTAGACGTTGTGTTTACCTGAATCAAGCATTAGACGTTGTGTGTACCTGCATCAAGCATTATACGATGTGTGTACCAGAATCAAGCATTAGACGTTGTGTGTACCTGAATCGAGCATTAGACGTTGTGTTTACCTGAATCGAGCATTAGACGTAGTGTGTACCTGAATCGAGCATTAGACGTTGTCTGTACCTGAATCAAGCATTAGACGTTGTGTGTACCTGAAGCGAGCATTAGACGTTGTGTGTACCAGAATCAAGCATTAGACGTTGTGTTTACCTGAATCAAGCATTAGACGTTGTGTTTACCTGAATCAAGCATTATACGTTGTGGGTGCCAGAATCAAGCATTAGACGTTGTGTGTACCAGAATCAAGCATTAGACGTTGTGTTTACCTGAATCAAGCATTATACGTTGTGTGTACCAGAATCAAGCATTAGACGTTGTGTGTACCAGAATCAAGCATTAGACGTTGGGTGTACCAGAATCAAGCATTAGACGTAGTGTGTAACTGTATCGTGCATTAGACGTTGTCTGTTCCAGAATCAAGAATTAGACGTTGTGTGTACCAGAATCAAACACTAGACGTTGTGTTTACCTGAATCAAGCATTATACGTTGTGTGTACCTGAATCAAGCATTATACGTTGTGTGTACCAGAATCAAGCATTAGACGTTGTGTGTACCTGAATCAAGCATTAGACGTTGTGTGTACCTGAATCAAGCATTAGACGTTGTGTTTTCCTGAATCAAGCATTAGACGTAGTGTGTACCTGAATCGAGCATTAGACATTGTCTGTACCAGAATCAAGCATTAGACGTTGTGTGTACCAGAATCAAGCATTGGACATTGTGTTTACCTGAATCAAGCATTAGACGTAGTGTGTACCAGAATCAAGCATTAGACGTAGTGTGTAGCTGAATCAATCATTAGACGTTGTGTGTACCAGAATCAAGCATTAGACGTTGTGCTTACCTGAATCGAGCATTAGACGTAGTGTGTACCAGAATCAAGCATTAGACGTTGTGTGTACCAGAATCAAGCATTGAACGTTGTGTTTACCTGAATCAAGCATTAGACGTTGTGTGTACTTGATTCGAGCATTAGACGTTGTGTGTACCTGAATCGAGCATTAGACGTTGTCTGTACCAGAATCAAGCATTAGACGTTGTGTGTACCTGAATCAAGCATTGGACATTGTGTTTACCTGCATCAAGCATTAGACGTTGTGTGTTCCTGAATCGAGCATTAGACGTTGTGTGTACCAGAATCAAGCATCAGACGTTGTGTGTAACTGAATCGAGCATTAGACGTTGTGTGTACCTGAAGCGAGTTTTAGACGTTGTGTGTACCAGAATCAAGCATTAGACGTTGTGTTTACCAGAATCAAGCATTAGACGTTGTGTTTACCTGAATCAAGCATTATACGTTGTGTGTGCCAGAATCAAGCATTAGACGTTGTGTGTACCAGAATCAAGCATTAGACGTTGTGTTTACCTGAATCAAGCATTAGACGTTGTGTGTACCTGCATCAAGCATTATACGATGTGTGTACCAGAATCAAGCATTAGACGTTGTGTGTACCTGAATCGAGCATTAGACGTTGTGTTTACCTGAATCGAGCATTAGACGTAGTGTGTACCTGAATCGAGCATTAGACGTTGTCTGTACCTGAATCAAGCATTAGACGTTGTGTGTACCTGAAGCGAGCATTAGACGTTGTGTGTACCAGAATCAAGCATTAGACGTTGTGTTTACCTGAATCAAGCATTAGACGTTGTGTTTACCTGAATCAAGCATTATACGTTGTGGGTGCCAGAATCAAGCATTAGACGTTGTGTGTACCAGAATCAAGCATTAGACGTTGTGTTTACCTGAATCAAGCATTATACGTTGTGTGTACCAGAATCAAGCATTAGACGTTGTGTGTACCAGAATCAAGCATTAGACGTTGGGTGTACCAGAATCAAGCATTAGACGTAGTGTGTAACTGTATCGTGCATTAGACGTTGTCTGTTCCAGAATCAAGAATTAGACGTTGTGTGTACCAGAATCAAACACTAGACGTTGTGTTTACCTGAATCAAGCATTATACGTTGTGTGTACCTGAATCAAGCATTATACGTTGTGTGTACCAGAATCAAGCATTAGACGTTGTGTGTACCTGAATCAAGCATTAGACGTTGTGTTTACCTGAATCAAGCATTAGACGTAGTGTGTACCTGAATCGAGCATTAGACATTGTCTGTACCATAATCAAGCATTAGACGTTGTGTGTACAAGAATGAAGCATTGGACATTGTGTTTACCTGAATCAAGCATTAGACGTAGTGTGTACCAGAATCAAGCATTAGACGTAGTGTGTACCTGAATCGAGCATTAGACGTTGTGTGTACCAGAATCAAGCATCAGACGTTGTGTGTACCTGAATCGAGCATTAGACGTTGTGTGTACCTTAATCGAGCATTAGACGTTGTGTGTACCAGAATCAAGCATTAGACGTTGTGCTTACCTGAATCAAGCATTGGACGTTGTGTTTACCTGAATCAAGCATTATACGTTGTGTGTGCCAGAATCAAGCATTAGACGTTGTGTGTACCAGAATCAAGCATTAGACGTTGTGTTTACCTGAATCAAGCATTAGACGTTGTGTGTACCTGAATCAAGCATTATACGTTGTGTGTACCAGAATCAAGCATTAGACGTTGTGTTTACCTGAATCAAGCATTAGACGTTGTGTGTACCTGAATCAAGCATTATACGTTGTGTGTACCAGACTCAAGCATTAGACGTTGTGTGTACCAGAATCAAGCATTAGACGTTGTGTGTACCATAATCAAGCATTAGACGTAGTGTGTACCTGAATCGAGTATTAGACGTTGTCTGTTCCAGAATCAAGCATTAGACGTTGTGTTTACCTGAATCAAGCATTATACGTTGTGTGTATCTGATTCAAGCATTATACGTTGTGTGTACCAGAATCAAGCATTAGAAGTTGTGTGTACCTGAATCAAGCATTAGACGTTGTGTTTACCTGAATCAAGCATTAGACGTAGTGTGTACCTGAATCGAGCATTAGACATTGTCTGTACCAGAATCAAGCATTAGACGTTGTGTATACCAGAATCAAGCATTGGACATTGTGTTTACCTGAATCAAGCATTAGACGTTGTGTGTACCTGAATCGAGCATTAGACGTTGTGTGTACCAGAATCAAGCATTAGACGTTGTGTTTACCTGAATCAAGCATTAGACGTTGTGTTTACCTGAATCAAGCATTATACGTTGTGTGTGCCAGAATCAAGCATTAGACGTTGTGTTTACCTGAATCAAGCATTAGACGTTGTGTTTACCTGAATCAAGCATTATACGTTGTGTGTACCTGAATCGAGCATTAGACGTTGTGTGTACCTGAATCGAGCATTAGACGTTGTGTGTACCAGAATCAAGCATTACATGTTGTGTTTACCTGAATCAAGCATTAGACGTTGTGTTTACCTGAATCAAGCATTATACGTTGTGTGTGCCAGAATCAAGCATTAGACGTTGTGTGTACCTGAATCAAGCATTAGACGTTGTGTTTACCTGAATCAAGCATTAGACGTAGTGTGTACCTGAATCGAGCATTAGACGTTGTCTGTACCAGAATCAAGCATTAGACGTTGTGTGTACCAGAATCAAGCATTTGACATTGTGTTTACCTGAATCAAGCATTAGACGTTGTGTTTACCTGAATCAAGCATTAGACGTTGTGTGTACCTGAATCAAGCATTATACGTTGTGTGTACCAGAATCAAGCATTAGACGTTGTGTGTACCAGAATCAAGCATTAGACCTTGTGTGTACCAGAATCAAGCATTAGACGTAGTGTGTACCTGAATCGAGCATTACACGTTGTCTGTTCCAGAATCAAGCATTAGACGTTGTGTGTACCAGAATCAAGCACTAGACGTTGTGTTTACCTGAATCAAGCATTATACGTTGTGTGTACCAGAATCAAGCATTAGACGTTGTGTGTACCTGAATCAAGCATTAGACGTTGTGTTTTCCTGAATCAAGCATTAGACGTAGTGTGTACCTGAATCGAGCATTAGACATTGTCTGTACCAGAATCAAGCATTAGACGTTGTGTGTACCAGAATCAAGCATTGGACATTGTGTTTACCTGAATCAAGCATTAGACGTAGTGTGTACCAGAATCAAGCATTAGACGTAGTGTGTAGCTGAATCAATCATTAGACGTTGTGTGTACCAGAATCAAGCATTAGACGTTTTGCTTACCTGAATCGAGCATTAGACGTAGTGTGTACCAGAATCAAGCATTAGACGTTGTGTGTACCAGAATCAAGCATTGAACGTTGTGTTTACCTGAATCAAGCATTAGACGTTGTGTGTACTTGATTCGAGCATTAGACGTTGTGTGTACCTGAATCGAGCATTAGACGTTGTCTGTACCAGAATCAAGCATTAGACGTTGTGTGTACCTGAATCAAGCATTGGACATTGTGTTTACCTGCATCAAGCATTAGACGTTGTGTGTTCCTGAATCGAGCATTAGACGTTGTGTGTACCAGAATCAAGCATCAGACGTTGTGTGTAACTGAATCGAGCATTAGACGTTGTGTGTACCTGAAGCGAGTATTAGACGTTGTGTGTACCAGAATCAAGCATTAGACGTTGTGTTTACCAGAATCAAGCATTAGACGTTGTGTTTACCTGAATCAAGCATTATACGTTGTGTGTGCCAGAATCAAGCATTAGACGTTGTGTGTACCAGAATCAAGCATTAGACGTTGTGTTTACCTGAATCAAGCATTAGACGTTGTGTGTACCTGCATCAAGCATTATACGATGTGTGTACCAGAATCAAGCATTAGACGTTGTGTGTACCTGAATCGAGCATTAGACGTTGTGTTTACCTGAATCGAGCATTAGACGTTGTCTGTACCTGAATCAAGCATTAGACGTTGTGTGTACCTGAAACGAGCATTAGACGTTGTGTGTACCAGAATCAAGCATTAGACGTTGTGTTTACCTGAATCAAGCATTAAACGTTGTGTTTACCTGAATCAAGCATTATACGTTGTGGGTGCCAGAATCAAGCATTAGACGTTGTGTGTACCAGAATCAAGCATTAGACGTTGTGTTTACCTGAATCAAGCATTATACGTTGTGTGTACCAGAATCAAGCATTAGACGTTGTGTGTACCAGAATCAAGCATTAGACGTTGGGTGTACCAGAATCAAGCATTAGACGTAGTGTGTAACTGAATCGTGCATTAGACGTTGTCTGTTCCAGAATCAAGAATTAGACGTTGTGTGTACCAGAATCAAACACTAGACGTTGTGTTTACCTGAATCAAGCATTATACGTTGTGTGTACCTGAATCAAGCATTATACGTTGTGTGTACCAGAATCAAGCATTAGACGTTGTGTGTACCTGAATCAAGCATTAGACGTTGTGTTTACCTGAATCAAGCATTAGACGTAGTGTGTACCTGAATCGAGCATTAGACATTGTCTGTACCAGAATCAAGCATTAGACGTTGTGTGTACAAGAATCAAGCATTGGACATTGTGTTTACCTGAATCAAGCATTAGACGTAGTGTGTACCAGAATCAAGCATTAGACGTAGTGTGTACCTGAATCGAGCATTATACGTTGTGTGTACCAGAATCAAGCATCAGACGTTGTGTGTACCTGAATCGAGCATTAGACGTTGTGTGTACCTGAATCGAGCATTAGACGTTGTGTGTACCAGAATCAAGCATTAGACATTGTGCTTACCTGAATCAAGCATTGGACGTTGTGTTTACCTGAATCAAGCATTATACGTTGTGTGTGCCAGAATCAAGCATTAGACGTTGTGTGTACCAGAATCAAGCATTAGACGTTGTGTTTACCTGAATCAAGCATTAGACGTTGTGTGTACCTGAATCAAGCATTATACGTTGTGTGTACCAGAATCAAGCATTAGACGTTGTGTTTACCTGAATCAAGCATTAGACGTTGTGTGTACCTGAATCAAGCATTATACGTTGTGTGTACCAGACTCAAGCATTAGACGTTGTGTGTACCAGAATCAAGCATTAGACGTTGTGTGTACCATAATCAAGCATTAGACGTAGTGTGTACCTGAATCGAGTATTAGACGTTGTCTGTTCCAGAATCAAACATTAGACGTTGTGTTTACCTGAATCAAGCATTATACGTTGTGTGTATCTGATTCAAGCATTATACGTTGTGTGTACCAGAATCAAGCATTAGAAGTTGTGTGTACCTGAATCAAGCATTAGACGTTGTGTTTACCTGAATCAAGCATTAGACGTAGTGTGTACCTGAATCGAGCATTAGACATTGTCTGTACCAGAATCAAGCATTAGACGTTGTGTGTACCAGAATCAAGCATTGGACATTGTGTGTACCTGAATCAAGCATTATACGTTGTGTGTACCAGAATCAAGCATTAGACGTTGTGTGTACCTGAATCAAGCATTAGACGTTGTGTGTACCTGAATCGAGCATTAGACGTTGTCTGTACCTGAATCAAGCATTAAACGTTGTGTGTACCTGAATCAAGCATTATACGTTGTGTGTACCAGAATCAAGCATTAGACGTTGTTTGTACCAGAATCAATCATTAGACGTTGTGTGTACCTGAATCAAGCATTAGACGTAGTGTGTAACTGAATTGAGCATTAGACGTTGTCTGTTCCAGAATCAAGAATTAGACGTTGTGTGTACCAGAATCAAGCACTAGACGTTGTGTTTACCTGAATCAAGCATAATACGTTGTGTGTACCAGAATCAAGCATTAGACGTTGTGTGTACCAGAATCAAGCATTAGACGTTGTGTTTACCTGAATCAAGCATTAGACGTAGTGTGTACCTGAATCGAGCATTAGACATTGTCTGTACCAGAATCTAGCATTAGACGTTGTGTGTACCAGAATCAAGCATTGGACATTGTGTTTACCTGAATCAAGCATTAGACGTAGTGTGTACCAGAATCAAGCATTAGACGTAGTGTGTACCTGAATCGAGCATTAGACGTTGTGTTTACCTGAATCAAGCATTATACGTTGTGTGTATCTGATTCAAGCATTATACGTTGTGTGTACCAGAATCAAGCATTAGAAGTTGTGTGTACCTGAATCAAGCATTAGACGTTGTGTTTACCTGAATCAAGCATTAGACGTAGTGTGTACCTGAATCGAGCATTAGACATTGTCTGTACCAGAATCAAGCATTAGACGTTGTGTGTACCAGAATCAAGCATTGGACATTGTGTGTACCTGAATCAAGCATTATACGTTGTGTGTACCAGAATCAAACATTAGACGTTGTGTGTACCTGAATCAAGCATTAGACGTTGTGTGTACCTGAATCGAGCATTAGACGTTGTCTGTACCTGAATCAAGCACTAAACGTTGTGTGTACCTGAATCAAGCATTATACGTTGTGTGTACCAGAATCAAGCATTAGACGTTGTTTGTACCAGAATCAAGCATTAGACGTTGTGTGTACCAGAATCAAGCATTAGACGTAGTGTGTAACTGAATCGAGCATTAGACGTTGTCTGTTCCAGAATCAAGAATTAGACGTTGTGTGTACCAGAATCAAGCACTAGACGTTGTGTTTACCTGAATCAAGCATTATACGTTGTGTGTACCAGAATCAAGCATTAGACGTTGTGTGTACCAGAATCAAGCATTAGACGTTGTGTTTACCTGAATCAAGCATTAGACGTAGTGTGTACCTGAATCGAGCATTAGACATTGTCTGTACCAGAATCTAGCATTAGACGTTGTGTGTACCAGAATCAAGCATTGGACATTGTGTTTACCTGAATCAAGCATTAGACGTTGTGTGTACCAGAATCAAGCATTAGACGTAGTGTGTACCTGAATCGAGCATTAGACGTTGTGTGTACCAGAATCAAGCATCAGACCTTGTGTGTACCTGAATCGAGCATTAGACGTTGTGTGTACCTGAATCGAGCATTAGACGTTGTGTGTACCAGAATCAAGCATTAGACGTTGTGTTTACCTGAATCAAGCATTATACGTTGTGTGTGCCAGAATCAAGCATTAGACGTTGTGTGTACCAGAATCAAGCATTAGACGTTGTGTTTACCTGAATCAAGCATTAGACGTTGTGTGTACCTGAATCAAGCATTATACGTTGTGTGTACCAGAATCAAGCATTAGACGTTGTGTGTACCTGAATCAAGCATTAGACGTTGTGTTTACCTGAATCAAGCATTAGACGTAGTGTGTACCTGAATCGAGCATTAGACATTGTCTGTACCAGAATCAAGCATTAGACGTTGTGTGTACCAGAATCAAGCATTGGACATTGTGTTTACCTGAATCAAGCATTAGACGTAGTGTGTACCAGAATCAAGCATTAGACGTAGGGTGTACCTGAATCGAGCATTAGGCGTTGTGTGTACCAGAATCAAGCATCAGACGTTGTGTGTACCTGAATCGAGCATTAGACGTTGTGTGTACCTGAATCGAGCATTAGACGTTGTGTGTACCAGAATCAAGCATTAGCCGTTGTGTTTACCTGAATCAAGCATTATACGTTGTGTGTGCCAGAATCAAGCATTAGACGTTGTGTGTACCAGAATCAAGCATTAGACGTTGTGTTTACCTGAATCAAGCATTAGACGTTGTGTGTACCTGAATCGAGCATTACACGTTGTGTGTACCTGAATCGAGCATTAGACGTTGTGTGTACCAGAATCAAGCATTAGACGTTGTGTTTACCCGAATCAAGCATTAGACGTTGTGTGTACCTGAATCAAGCATTATACGTTGTGTGTACCAGAATCAAGCATTGGACATTGTGTTTACCTGAATCAAGCATTAGACGTTGTGTTTACCTGAATCAAGCATTAGACGTTGTGTGTACCTGAATCAAGCATTATACGTTGTGTGTACCAGACTCAAGCATTAGACGTTGTGTGTACCTGAATCAAGCATTAGACGTTGTGTGTACCAGAATCAAGCATTAGACGTTGTTTGTACCTTAATCGAGCATTAGACGTTGTCTGTTCCAGAATCAAGCATTAGACGTTGTGTTTACCTGAATCAAGCATTATACGTTGTGTGTACCTGAATCAAGCATTATACGTTGTGTGTACCAGAATCAAGCATTAGACGTTGTGTGTACCTGAATCAAGCATTAGACGTTGTGTTTACCTGAATCAAGCATTAGACGTAGTGTGTACCTGAATCGAGCATTAGACATTGTGTGTACCTGAATCAAGCATTATACGTTGTGTGTACCAGAATCAAGCATTAGACGTTGTGTGTACCTGAATCAAGCATTAGACGTTGTGTTTACCTGAATCAAGCATTAGACGTAGTGTGTACCTGAATCGAGCATTACACATTGTCTGTACCAGAATCAAGCATTAGACGTTGTGTGTACCAGAATCAAGCATTGGACATTGTGTGTACCTGAATCAAGCATTATACGTTGTGTGTACCAGAATCAAGCATTAGACGTTGTGTGTACCTGAATCAAGCATTAGACGTTGTGTTTACCTGAATCAAGCATTAGACGTTGTGTGTACCTGAATCGAGCATTAGACGTTGTCTGTACCAGAATCAAGCATTAGACCTTGTTTGTACCAGAATCAAGCATTGGACATTGTGTTTACCTGAATCAAGCATTAGACGTTGTGTTTACCTGAATCAAGCATTAGACGTTGTGTGTACCTGAATCAAGCATTATACGTTGTGTGTACCAGAATCAAGCATTAGACGTTGTGTGTACCTGAATCAAGCATTAGACGTTGTGTTTACCTGAATCAAGCATTAGACGTAGTGTGTAACTGAATCGAGCATTAGACATTGTCTGTACCAGAATCAAGCATTAGACGTTGTGTGTACCAGAATCAAGCATTGGACATTGTGTTTACCTGAATCAAGGATTAGACGTAGTGTGTACCAGAATCAAGCATTAGACGTAGTGTGTACCTGAATCGAGCATTAGACGTTGTGTGTACCAAAATCAAGCATCAGACGTTGTGTGTACCTGAATCGAGCATTAGACGTTGTGTGTACCTGAATCGAGCATTAGACGTTGTGTGTACCAGAATCAAGCATTAGACGTTGTGTGTACCTGAATCAAGCATTAGACGTTGTGTTTACCCGAATCAAGCATTATACGTTGTGTGTGCCAGAATCAAGCATTAGACGTTGTGTGTACCAGAATCAAGCATTAGACGTTGTGTTTACCTGAATCAAGCATTAGACGTTGTGTGTACCTGAATCAAGCATTATACGTTGTGTGTACCAGAATCAAGCATTAGACGTTGTGTGTACCGGAATCAAGCATTAGACGTTGTGCTTACCTGAATCAAGCATTAGACGTAGTGTGTACCTGAATCGTGTTTTAGACGTTGTCTGTACCAGAATCAAGCATTAGACGTTGTGTGTACCAGAATCAAGCATTGGACATTGTGTTTACCTGAATCAAGCATTAGACGTTGTGTTTACCTGAATCAAGCATTAGACGTTGTGTGTACCAAAATCAAGCATTAGACGTAGTGTGTACCTGAATCGAGCATTAGACGTTGTCTGTTCCAGAATCAAGCATTAGACGTTGTGTGTACCAGAATCAAGCATTGGACATTGTGTTTACCTGAATCAAGCATTATACGTTGTGTGTACCTGAATCAAGCATTATACGTTGTGTGTACCAGAATCAAGCATTAGACGTTGTGTGTACCTGAATCAAGCATTAGACGTTGTGTTTACCTGAATCAAGCATTAGACGTAGTGTGTACCTGAATCGAGCATGAGACATTATCTGTACCAGAATCAAGCATTAGACGTTGTGTGTACCAGAATCAAGCATTGGACATTGTGTGTAACTGAATCAAGCATTAGACGTTGTGTGTACCAGAATCAAGCATTAGACGTTGTGTGTACCTGAATCAAGCATTAGGCGTTGTGTTTACCTGAATCAAGCATTAGACGTAGTGTGTACCTGAATAGAGCATTAGACGTTGTCTGTACCAGAATCAAGCATTAGACGTTGTGTGTACCAGAATCAAGCATTGGACATTGTGTTTACCTGAATCAAGCATTAGACGTTGTGTTTACCTGCATCAAGCATTAGACGTTGTGTGTACCTGAATCAAGCATTATACGTTGTGTGTACCAGAATCAAGCATTAGACGTTGTGTGTACCAGAATCAAGCATTATACGTTGTGTGTACCAGAATCAAGCATTAGACGTAGTGTGTACCTGAATCGAGCATTAGACGTTGTCTGTTCCAAAATCCAGCATTAGACGTTGTGTGTACCAGAATCAAGCACTAGACGTTGTGTTTACCTGAATCAAGCATTATACGTTGTGTGTACCTGAATCAAGCATTATACGTTGTGTGTACCAGAATCAAGCATTAGACGTTGTGTGTACCTGAATCAAGCATTAGAAGTTGTGTGTACCAGAATCAAGCATTAGACGTTGTGTGTACCTGAATCGAGCATTAGACGTTGTGTGTACCTGAATCAAGCATTAGACGTTGTGTTTACCTGAATCAAGCATTATACGTTGTGTGTGCCAGAATCAAGCATTAGACGTTGTGTGTACCAGAATCAAGCATTAGACGTTGTGTTTACCTGAATCAAACATTAGACGTTGTGTGTACCTGAATCAAGCATTATACGTTGTGTGTACCAGAATCAAGCATTAGACGTTGTGTGTACCTGAATCAAGCATTAGACGTTGTGTTTACCTGAATCAAGCATTAGACGTAGTGTGTACCTGAATCAAGCATTAGACGTTGTCTGTACCAGAATCAAGCATTATACGTTGTGTGTACCAGAATCAAGCATTGGACATTGTGTTTACCTGAATCAAGCATTAGACGTTGTGTTTACCTGAATCAAGGATTAGACGTAGTGTGTACCAGAATCAAGCATTAGACGTAGTGTGTACCTGAATCGAGCATTAGACGTTGTGTGAACCAAAATCAAGCATCAGACGTTGTGTGTACCTGAATCGAGCATTAGACGTTGTGTGTACCTGAATCGAGCATTAGACGTTGTGTGTACCAGAATCAAGCATTAGACGTTGTGTGTACCTGAATCAAGCATTAGACGTTGTGCTTACCCGAATCAAGCATTATACGTTGTGTGTGCCAGAATCAAGCATTAGACGTTGTGTGTACCAGAATCAAGCATTAGACGTTGTGTATACCTGAATCAAGCATTAGACGTTGTGTGTACCTGAATCAAGTATTATACGTTGTGTGTACCAGAATCAAGCATTAGACGTTGTGTGTACCTGAATCAAGCATTAGACGTTGTGTTTACCTGAATCAAGCATTTGACGTAGTGTGTACCTGAATCGTGTATTAGACGTTGTCTGTACCAGAAACAAGCATTAGACGTTGTGTGTATCAGAATCAAGCATTGGACATTGTGTTTACCTGAATCAAGCATTAGACGTTGTGTTTACCTGAATCAAGCATTAGACGTTGTGTGTACCAAAATCAAGCATAAACGTAGTGTGTACCTGAATCGAGCATTAGACGTTGTCTGTTCCAGAATCAAGCATTAGACGTTGTGTTTACCTGAATCAAGCATTATACGTTGTGTGTACCTGAATCAAGCATTATACGTTGTGTGTACCAGAATCAAGCATTAGACGTTGTGTGTACCAGAATCAAGCATTAGACGTTGTGTTTACCTGAATCAAGCATTAGACGTAGTGTGTACCTGAATCGAGCATGAGACATTGTCTGTACCAGAATCAAGCATTAGACGTTGTGTGTACCAGAATCAAGCATTGGACATTGTGTGTAACTGAATCAAGCATTATACGTTGTGTGTACCAGAATCAAGCATTAGACGTTGTGTGTACCTGAATCAAGCATTAGGCGTTGTGTTTACCTGAATCAAGCATTAGACGTAGTGTGTACCTGAATCGAGCATTATACGTTGTCTGTACCAGAATCAAGCATTAGACGTTGTGTGTACCAGAATCAAGCATTGGACATTGTGTTTACCTGAATCAAGCATTAGACGTTGTGTTTACCTGAATCAAGCATTAGACGTTGTGTGTACCAGAATCAAGCATTATACGTTGTGTGTACCAGAATCAAGCATTAGACGTTGTGTGTACCAGAATCAAGCATTAGACGTTGTGTGTACCAGAATCAAGCATTATACGTTGTGTGTACCAGAATCAAGCATTAGACGTAGTGTGTACCTGAATCGAGCATTAGACGTTGTCTGTTCCAGAATCAAGCATTAGACGTTGTGTGTACCAGAATCAAGCACTAGACGTTGTGTTTACCTGAATCAAGCATTATACGTTGTGTGTACCTGAATCAAGCATTATACGTTGTGTGTACCAGAATCAAGCATTAGACGTTGTGTGTACCTGAATCAAGCATTAGAAGTTGTGTGTACCAGAATCAAGCATTAGACGTTGTGTGTACCTGAATCGAGCATTAGACGTTGTGTGTACCTGAATCAAGCATTAGACGTTGTGTTTACCTGAATCAAGCATTATACGTTGTGTGTGCCAGAATCAAGCATTAGACGTTGTGTGTACCAGAATCAAGCATTAGACGTTGTGTTTACCTGAATCAAACATTAGACGTTGTGTGTACCTGAATCAAGCATTATACGTTGTGTGTACCAGAATCAAGCAGTAGACGTTGTGTGTACCTGAATCAAGCATTAGACGTTGTGTTTACCTGAATCAAGCATTAGACGTAGTGTGTACCTGAATCAAGCATTAGACGTTGTCTGTACCAGAATCAAGCATTATACGTTGTGTGTACCAGAATCAAGCATTGGACATTGTGTTTACCTGAATCAAGCATTAGACGTTGTGTTTACCTGAATCAAGCATTAGACGTTGTGTGTACCTGAATCAAGCATTATACGTTGTGTGTACCTGAATCAAGCATTAGACGTTGTGTGTACCAGAATCAAGCATTAGACGTTGTGTGTACCAGAATCAAGCATTAGACGTAGTGTGTACCTGAATCGAGCATTAGACGTTGTCTGTTCCAGAATCAAGCATTAGACATTGTGTTTACCTGAATCAAGCATTATACGTTGTGTGTACCTGAATCAAGCATTATACGTTGTGTGTACCTGAATCAAGCATTAGACGTTGTGTGTACCTGAATCAAGCATGAGACGTTGTGTTTACCTGAATCAAGCATTAGAGGTAGTGTGTACCTGAATCGAGCATTAGACATTGTCTGTACCAGAATCAAGCATTAGACGTTGTGTGTACCAGAATCAAGCATTGGACATTGTGTTTACCTGAATCAAGCATTAGACGTAGTGTGTACCAGAATCAAGCATTAGACGTAGTGTGTACCTGAATCAAGCATTAGACGTTGTGTGTACCAGAATCAAGCATTAGACGTTGTGTTTACCTGAATCGAGCATTAGACGTAGTGTGTACCAGAATCAAGCATTAGACGTTGTGTTTACCTGAATCAAACATTAGACGTTGTGTGTACCTGAATCAAGCATTATACGTTGTGTGTACCAGAATCAAGCATTAGACGTTGTGTGTACCTGAATCAAGCATTAGACGTTGTGTTTACCTGAATCAAGCATTAGACGTTGTGTTTACCTGAATCAAGGATTAGACGTAGTGTGTACCAGAATCAAGCATTAGACGTAGTGTGTACCTGAATCGAGCATTAGACGTTGTGTGAACCAAAATCAAGCATCAGACGTTGTGTGTACCTGAATCGAGCATTAGACGTTGTGTGTACCTGAATCGAGCATTAGACGTTGTGTGTACCAGAATCAAGCATTAGACGTTGTGTGTACCTGAATCAAGCATTAGACGTTGTGCTTACCCGAATCAAGCATTATACGTTGTGTGTGCCAGAATCAAGCATTAGACGTTGTGTGTACCAGAATCAAGCATTAGACGTTGTGTATACCTGAATCAAGCATTAGACGTTGTGTGTACCTGAATCAAGTATTATACGTTGTGTGTACCAGAATCAAGCATTAGACGTTGTGTGTACCTGAATCAAGCATTAGACGTTGTGTTTACCTGAATCAAGCATTAGACGTAGTGTGTACCTGAATCGTGTATTAGACGTTGTCTGTACCAGAAACAAGCATTAGACGTTGTGTGTATCAGAATCAAGCATTGGACATTGTGTTTACCTGAATCAAGCATTAGACGTTGTGTTTACCTGAATCAAGCATTAGACGTTGTGTGTACCAAAATCAAGCATAAACGTAGTGTGTACCTGAATCGAGCATTAGACGTTGTCTGTTCCAGAATCAAGCATTAGACGTTGTGTTTACCTGAATCAAGCATTATACGTTGTGTGTACCTGAATCAAGCATTATACGTTGTGTGTACCAGAATCAAGCATTAGACGTTGTGTGTACCAGAATCAAGCATTAGACGTTGTGTTTACCTGAATCAAGCATTAGACGTAGTGTGTACCTGAATCGAGCATGAGACATTGTCTGTACCAGAATCAAGCATTAGACGTTGTGTGTACCAGAATCAAGCATTGGACATTGTGTGTAACTGAATCAAGCATTATACGTTGTGTGTACCAGAATCAAGCATTAGACGTTGTGTGTACCTGAATCAAGCATTAGGCGTTGTGTTTACCTGAATCAAGCATTAGACGTAGTGTGTACCTGAATCGAGCATTATACGTTGTCTGTACCAGAATCAAGCATTAGACGTTGTGTGTACCAGAATCAAGCATTGGACATTGTGTTTACCTGAATCAAGCATTAGACGTTGTGTTTACCTGAATCAAGCATTAGACGTTGTGTGTACCTGAATCAAGCATTATACGTTGTGTGTACCAGAATCAAGCATTAGACGTTGTGTGTACCAGAATCAAGCATTAGACGTTGTGTGTACCAGAATCAAGCATTATACGTTGTGTGTACCAGAATCAAGCATTAGACGTAGTGTGTACCTGAATCGAGCATTAGACGTTGTCTGTTCCAGAATCAAGCATTAGACGTTGTGTGTACCAGAATCAAGCACTAGACGTTGTGTTTACCTGAATCAAGCATTATACGTTGTGTGTACCTGAATCAAGCATTATACGTTGTGTGTACCAGAATCAAGCATTAGACGTTGTGTGTACCTGAATCAAGCATTAGAAGTTGTGTGTACCAGAATCAAGCATTAGACGTTGTGTGTACCTGAATCGAGCATTAGACGTTGTGTGTACCTGAATCAAGCATTAGACGTTGTGTTTACCTGAATCAAGCATTATACGTTGTGTGTGCCAGAATCAAGCATTAGACGTTGTGTGTACCAGAATCAAGCATTAGACGTTGTGTTTACCTGAATCAAACATTAGACGTTGTGTGTACCTGAATCAAGCATTATACGTTGTGTGTACCAGAATCAAGCATTAGACGTTGTGTGTACCTGAATCAAGCATTAGACGTTGTGTTTACCTGAATCAAGCATTAGACGTAGTGTGTACCTGAATCAAGCATTAGACGTTGTCTGTACCAGAATCAAGCATTATACGTTGTGTGTACCAGAATCAAGCATTGGACATTGTGTTTACCTGAATCAAGCATTAGACGTTGTGTTTACCTGAATCAAGCATTAGACGTTGTGTGTACCTGAATCAAGCATTATACGTTGTGTGTACCTGAATCAAGCATTAGACGTTGTGTGTACCAGAATCAAGCATTAGACGTTGTGTGTACCAGAATCAAGCATTAGACGTAGTGTGTACCTGAATCGAGCATTAGACGTTGTCTGTTCCAGAATCAAGCATTAGACATTGTGTTTACCTGAATCAAGCATTATACGTTGTGTGTACCTGAATCAAGCATTATACGTTGTGTGTACCTGAATCAAGCATTAGACGTTGTGTGTACCTGAATCAAGCATGAGACGTTGTGTTTACCTGAATCAAGCATTAGAGGTAGTGTGTACCTGAATCGAGCATTAGACATTGTCTGTACCAGAATCAAGCATTAGACGTTGTGTGTACCAGAATCAAGCATTGGACATTGTGTTTACCTGAATCAAGCATTAGACGTAGTGTGTACCAGAATCAAGCATTAGACGTAGTGTGTACCTGAATCAAGCATTAGACGTTGTGTGTACCAGAATCAAGCATTAGACGTTGTGTTTACCTGAATCGAGCATTAGACGTAGTGTGTACCAGAATCAAGCATTAGACGTTGTGTTTAACTGAATCAAACATTAGACGTTGTGTGTACCTGAATCAAGCATTATACGTTGTGTGTACCAGAATCAAGCATTAGACGTTGTGTGTACCTGAATCAAGCATTAGACGTTGTGTTTACCTGAATCAAGCATTAGACGTAGTGTGTACCTGAATCAAGCATTAGACGTTGTCTGTACCAGAATCAAGCATTATACGTTGTGTGTACCAGAATCAAGCATTGGACATTGTGTTTACCTGAATCAAGCATTAGACGTTGTGTTTACCTGAATCAAGCATTAGACGTTGTGTGTACCTGAATCAAGCATTATACGTTGTGTGTACCTGAATCAAGCATTAGACGTTGTGTGTACCAGAATCAAGCATTAGACGTTGTGTGTACCAGAATCAAGCATTAGACGTAGTGTGTACCTGAATCGAGCATTAGACGTTGTCTGTTCCAGAATCAAGCATTAGACATTGTGTTTACCTGAATCAAGCATTATACGTTGTGTGTACCTGAATCAAGCATTATACGTTGTGTGTACCTGAATCAAGCATTAGACGTTGTGTGTACCTGAATCAAGCATGAGACGTTGTGTTTACCTGAATCAAGCATTAGAGGTAGTGTGTACCTGAATCGAGCATTAGACATTGTCTGTACCAGAATCAAGCATTAGACGTTGTGTGTACCAGAATCAAGCATTGGACATTGTGTTTACCTGAATCAAGCATTAGACGTAGTGTGTACCAGAATCAAGCATTAGACGTAGTGTGTACCTGAATCAAGCATTAGACGTTGTGTGTACCAGAATCAAGCATTAGACGTTGTGTTTACCTGAATCGAGCATTAGACGTAGTGTGTACCAGAATCAAGCATTAGACGTTGTGTTTACCTGAATCGAGCATTAGACGTAGTGTGTACCTGAATCAAGCATTAGACGTTGTGTGTACCAGAATCAAGCATTGGACGTTGTGTTTACCTGAATCAAGCATTAGACGTTGTGTGTACTTGATTCGAGCATTAGACGTTGTGTGTACCTGAATCGAGCATTAGACGTTGTGTGTACCATAATCAAGCATTAGACGTTTTGTGTACCTGAATCAAGCATTAGACGTTGTGTGTACCTGAATCAAGCATTAGACGTAGTGTGTACCAGAATCAAGCATTAGACGTTGTGTGTACCTGAATCAAGCATTAGACGTTGTCTGTACCTGAATCAAGCATTAGACGTAGTGTGTACCTGAATCGAGCATTAGACGTTGTGTGTACCAGAATCAAGCATTAGTCGTTGTGTGTACCTGAATCAAGCATTATACGTTGTGTGTACCAGAATCAAGCATTAGACGTTGTGTGTACATGAATCAAGCATTAGACGTTGTGTGTACCAGAATCAATCATTAGACGTTGTGTGTACCTGAATCGAGCATTAGACGTTGTGTATACCTGAATCAAGCATTAGACGTTGTGTGTACCTGAATCGAGCATTATACGTTGTGTGTACCAGAATCCAGCATTAGACGTTGTGTGTACCAGAATCAAGAATTAGACGTTGTTTGTACCTTTATCAAGCATTATACGTTGTGTGTACCAGAAACAGGCATTAGACGTTGTGTGTACCTGAATCAAGCATTAGACGTTGTGTGTACCAGAATCAAGCATTAGACGTTGTGTGTACCTGAATCGAGCATTAGACGTTGTGTGTACCAGAATCAAGCATTAGACGTTGTGTGTACCGGAATCAAGCATTAGACGTTGTGTGTACCTGAATCAAGCATTAGAGGTAGTGTGTACCTGAATCAAGCATTATACGTTGTGTGTACCTGAATCAAGCATTAGACGTTGTGTGTACCTGAATCGAGCATTATACGTTGTGTGTACCTGAATCAAGCATTAGACGTTGTGTTTACCTGAATGAAGCATTAGACGTTGTGTGTACCTGAATCGAGCATTAGACATTGTCTGTACCAGAATAAAGCATTGGACATTGTGTTTACCTGAATCAAGCATTAGACGTAGTGTGTACCAGAATCAAGCATTGGACATTGTGTTTACCTGAATCAAGCATTAGACGTAGTGTGTACCAGAATCAAGCATTAGACGTAGTGTGTACCTGAATCAAGCATTAGACGTTGTGTGTACCAGAATCAAGCATTAGACGTTGTGTTTACCTGAATCGAGCATTAGACGTAGTGTGTACCAGAATCAAGCATTAGACGTTGTGTGTACCTGAATCAAGCATTGGACGTTGTGTTTACCTGAATCAAGCATTAGACGTTGTGTGGACTTGATTCGAGCATTAGATGTTGTGTGTACCTGAATCGAGCATTAGACGTTGTGTGTACCAGAATCAAGCATTCGACGTTTTGTGTACCTGAATCAAGCATTAGACGTTGTGTGTACCAGAATCAAGCATTAGACGTTGTGTGTACCTGAATCAAGCATTATACGTTGTGTGTACCAGAATCAAGCATTAGACGTTGTGTGTACCTGAATCAAGCATTAGACGTTGTGTGTACCAGAATCGAGCATTAGACGTTGTGTGTACCAGAATCCAGCATTATACGTTGTGTGTACCAGAATCAAGCAATAGACGTTGTGTGTACCTGAATCAAGCATTATACGTTGTGTGTACCAGAATCAAGCATTAGACGTTGTGTGTACCTGAATCAAGCATTAGACGTTGTGTGTACCAGAATCAAGCATTAGACGTTGTGTGTTCCTGAATCGAGCATTAGACGTTGTGTGTACCTGAATCAAGCATTAGACGTTGTGTGTACCTGAATCGAGCATTATACGTTGTGTGTACCTGAATCAAGCATTAGACGTTGTGTGTACCAGAATCAAGAATTAGACGTTGTTTGTACCTGAATCAAGCATTATACGTTGTGTGTACCAGAATCAAGCATTAGACGTTGTGTGTACCTGAATCGAGCATTATACGTTGTGTGTACCAGAATCAAGCATTAGACGTTGTGTGTACCAGAATCAAGCATTATAAGTTGTGTTTACCTGAATCAAGTATTAGACGTTGTGTGTACCTGAATCAAGCATTAGAGATAGTTTGTACCTGAATCAAGCATTAGACGTTGTGTGTACCAGAATCAAGCATTAGACGTTGCGTTTACCTGAATCGAGCATTAGACGTTGTGTGTACCTGAATCGAGCATTAGACGTTGTGTGTACCAGAATCAAGCATTAGACGTTGTGTGTACCTGAATCAAGCATTAGACGTAGTGTGTACCTGAAACAAGCATTATACGTTGTGTGTACCCGAATCAAGCATTAGACGTTGTGTGTACCAGAATCAAGCATTAGACGCTGTGTGTACCAGAATCAAGCATTAGACGTAGTGTGTACCTGAATCGAGCATTAGACGTGTGTGTACCAGAATCAAGCATTAGACGTTGTGTGTACCTGAATCGAGCATTAGACGTTGTGTGTACCAGAATCAAGCATTAGAAGTTGTGTGTACCAGAATCAAGCATTAGACGTTGTGTGTACCTGAATCAAGCATTATACGTTGTGTGTACCAGAATCAAGCATTAGACGTTGTGTGTACCTGAATCAAGCATTAGACGTTGTGTGTACCAGAATCAAGCATTATACGTAGTGTGTACCCGAATCGAGCATTAGACGTTTTGTGTACCAGAATCAAGCATTAGACGTTGTGTGTACCTGAATCGAGCATTAGACGTTGTGTTTACCTGAATCGAGCATTAGACGTTGTGTGTACCTGCATCGAGCATTAGACGTTGTGTGTACCTGAATCAAGCATTAGACGTTGTATGTAACTGAATCAAGCATTAGAAGTTGTGTGTACCTGAATCAAGCATTAGACGCTGTGTGTACCTGAATCGAGCATTAGATGTAGTGTGTACCTGAATCGAGCATTAGACATTGTGTGTACCAGAATCAAGCATTAGACGTTGCGTGTACCTGAATCAAGCATTAGACGTTGTGTGTACCAGAATCAAGCATTAGATGTTGTGTGTACCTGAATCGAGCATTAGACGTTGTGTGTACCTGAATCAAGCATTAGACGTTGTGTGTACCAGAATCAAGCATTAGACGTTGTGTGTACCTGAATCAAGCATTATACGTTGTGTGTACCAGAATCAAGCATTAGACGTTGTGTGTACCTGAATCAAGCATTAGACGTTGTGTGTACCAGAATCAAGCATTAGACGTAGTGTGTACCTGAATCGAGCATTAGACGTTTTGTGCACCAGAATCAAGCATTATACGTTGTGTGTACCTGAATCGAGCATTAGACGTTGTGTGTACCAGAATCAAGCATTAGACGTTGTGTGTACCAGAATCAAGCATTATACGTAGTGTGTACCAGAATCAAGCATTAGACGTAGTGTGTACCTGAATCGAGCATTATACGTTGTGTGTACCTGAATCAAGCATTAGACGTTGTGTGTACCTGAATCAAGCATTAGACGTTGTGTGTACCTGAATCAAGCATTAGACGTTGTGTGTACCTTAATCAAGCATTAGATGTAGTGTGTACCTGAATCGAGCATTAGACGTTGTGTGTACCAGAATCAAGCATTAGACGTTGTGTGTACCAGAATCAAGCATTAGACGATGTGTGTACCTGAATCGAGCATTATACGTTGTGTTTACCTGAATCGAGCATTATACGTTTTGTTTACCTGAATCGATCATTAGAGGTTGTGTTTACCTGAATCAAGCATTAGACGTAGTGTGTACCTGAATCGAGCATTAGACGTTGTGTGTACCTGAATCAAGCATTAGACGTTGTGTGTACCAGAATCAAGCATTAGACGTTGTGTGTACCTGAATCAAGCATTATACGTAATGTGTACCTGAATCAAACATTAGACGTTGTGTGTACCTGAATCGAGCATTGGAAGTTGTGTGTACCTGAATCAAGCATTAGACGTAGTGTGTACCTGAATCAAGCATTATACGTTGTGTGTACCTGAATCGAGCATTAGACGTTGTGTGTACCTGAATCGAGCATTAGACGTTGTGTTTACCTGAATCGAGCATTATACGTTGCGTTTACCTGAATCGAGCATTAGACGTTGTGTTTACCTGAATCAAGCATTAGACATAGTGTGTACCTGAATCGAGCATTAGACGTTGTGTGTACCTGAATCAAGCATTAGACGTTGTGTGTACCTGAATCGAGCATTAGACGTTGTGTGTACCTGAATCAAGCATTAAACGTTGTGTGTATTCTCTATATATGAATCCTCAATCAAGCATTAGTCGTTGTATGTACCTGAATCAAACATTTGACGTTGTGTGTATTCTCTATATATGTGTTAATATACTGTTAATATCTAAAATGTATTATAAAATATATTCCAAGAGCATATTGAAGAGTTATAAGGTCATCCATTCAGAGCATTAGAGGTAGTGTGTACCTGAATCAAGCATTATACGTTGTGTGTACCTGAATCGAGCATTAGACGTTGTGTGTACGAGAATCAAGCATTAGACGTTCTGTGTACCAGAATCAAGCATTAGACTTTGTGTGTACCAAAATCAAGCATTAGACGTAGTGTGTACCTGAATCGAGCATTATACGTTGTGTTTACCTGAATCGAGCATTAGACGTTGTGTGTACCTGAATCGAGCATTATACGTTGTTTGTACCTGAATCAAGCATTAAACGTTGTGTGTATTCTCTATATATGAATCCTCAATCAAGCATTAGTCGTTGTATGTACCTGAATCAAACATTTGACGTTGTGTGTATTCTCTATATATGTGTTAATATACTGTTAATATTTAAAATGTATTATAAAATATATTCCAAGAGCATATTGAAGAGTTATAAGGTCATCCGTTCAGAGTTAGAGCTTTAAGTTACTGTGTAGGACGCTTAACAACTCTATCGTGTACATCACGCTCTTTCCGGCAAATTTAAAGAAAAAGAGTATGTTAATTATAACTGAAAAAACGGAAGATCATTGCACACATACAATTTTATCATTGAACATAAAACATTATATAAATAATGGAAATGCCAAGCATGTTATTTTGAGAATCACGATATAAGATATCAACTTTTGCGTTCCTTGGTCTGTTTTCCTTTCCTTGTTGTCGCAGCCATGTACTCTTTGAGGCAAGCTCATCACGGGAATGTGTTAATTATTTGTTCTTGTAAAATATTTCCCGTGAGGCATATGTTAATGCTACCTTGTATATACTTCAACGTATCTGGTTCGAAATCACCATCAAGTTTCTTGGCAACCATAAAAAGTGCAAAGTACAAGTCTAGTTGTGCTGACAAAATCTCATGCCTGTCTCTGTGTTCATTCTGTTGCTCCAACCAGTGTTTGAATTTGTTTACATCTGGGTTAACTTTCCTGATGGTAATTGCATTCATCATCTGTAGTACAAAATCCTAGGTATTAATCTCAACCACATGATTTTCTTCGTAATTTTGCAAGTTGGTTGTTATATTTTATTTCTTATGTCCTGTCCTCCAATGGCAGAATGTCTTCTACCAAGATATTTAGGATTTGTTTTATCCATTTCAATCATCCGTTGACTTCTTCTCCTCATGAATGACATGGTCATCTGCTGAAAGTGAAGCGAATTACTCCCGATGTCTTTCAAATACTGATACGAGATGTTCCAAAATGGGTGCGATACAGGGTGTGTGATACGGGGTATGCGATACAGGTTTCAGGTTAGCATCTATATCAGACATTCAAAATCTAAGTAGTAAGTACTAACTATATGATGCGATGTGATTGATTGATATGATATGATATAATATCTTTATTCTCACCACCATATATACAAAGGAACAGAGAAACATAACAATGTATGTACATTATATACAAACATAGTTTTATGTCATATAATTTAGTCAGGGAGACTCACTCTTTCAGTGTCACTTGTGGCAATACAAACCACCAGCTATAGGTACATCATAGTATCTGAACTTGTTCTCTGAACTTGTTCTCGTCATGAGTGCAGTTGAAACACTGAAAAGATATGCTTATTTCTCATAATACGAGATTTTGACTTACCTGTACATTGATAGACCGTTCAACATATTTAACTTCAATTAAAGTATCATATTTCAAGATATAGATATATTTGTCGAGAATAACATATGGAAATTTTGTTATGTGAGGCTCAGGAATGGTCTTTCCTTCATAATACTTTTAACATTATAACAAATAATTATGTGAAGCTCATGAATGATTTTATCTTTGATATTACTTATTAACTATTTGAGGCAGAGCGTTTGACTAGTTAAGTATTTAAAGGGACATTTGCAATGTAACATACATTACTTTAAAACACGACATTAGGCTTCATATAGCCATCGTTTTTAAATGACCCGTTTCTTCAAACCGAGACACTATACAGAAACTTACTATTGTAGAACCTTTACAATTTGAGTTTGAATTTCCACATAGCTTAAAATTTGACGAATTAAGCAAAACAGAAGAACGAAACAAAATCAGCATAGTATTACTTTACCATATATGACAAATAAAATATTTGTTTTAATTAAATTTGAAATTTACATAATAATCATACTAGACGTTTTGGTTGTACACTGATACACTATTGGACCACTTTGGGAACAGGTTTGAACAGTCAGGAAATACTAGGGACCATCGTCGTTCTGGACGACAACGCGTAGCGTCAAGCTGTTAAGACAGTCAGATTATGTTGAGACATCTCAGTAATGGCCTCCATACTGCCAGCAACATCCCCGAATAGAGCAGAATTAATAGAAGGAGCGTCCACAATCGACTGTTGTAGTATATCAAGCGACCAAGACGATATGCAACGCGTCAATTGTTGTTGCCACACCATCGTAACGCTATACCGGTATGATGCAAATGCCAGATCAGATGAGATAACACATACAGGATTTAGGCAAATATTAATCTAATTGATATGTCTGTTGTATTTTTTTCTGTTTTTTTTTTTCTTTGTCTATCCACTAACACCTACCGCATCCTGTATGGGATCACGTCAGTGTTTATTCTTTTAACAGACCAATCGGCCACTAGCCTGTTAAATCGTTAACAGTTTCAATCCCGAGTATACACCAATAGCTGTTGTATGATTGGCCAACATATTTAACTGTCTTGTATATGATTGGACGGTCGAAGATGAATGAATGATTACATGACATGACCTCAAACGGAATGTAGGTATATGTTAGTACATCGCCAAAGAAAAAAAAAATACAACAGACGTCTAATTTTTATTGGATTTGGCCAATATTGTATTCACAGATAAGTCCCGAATTTACTTGGACAGCATGGATGGTCGTGCTAGGGTTCATTGCCACACAGACCTCATACAGGGAATACTCACGAAAACACAAATATGCTAGCACGATCCTTAAATTTCACGTTCCGCTATATAGATGATGTCCATTCACTAAATAATTATAGGTTTGATGATTTAGTTGATGACATATATCCCATTGGGCTTCATCCAATGATCTACAACTCGCTATTGACAGTAAAAGGTGGTTAAGAACAAAACAAAAGGCAAACGACAAAAGAGATGATTTCAATTTTCGCATTGTGAATTTTCCATTGATATGTAGCAACATTCCAGCAGCGTCTGCATATGGAGTATATATCGTTCTTTTAAACCGATATTCCAGAGTTTGTGGTTCCTATCAGGATTTCCTAACACGGAAGCTACTATACCAAGGGTTCCATTTGGTAAAGTTGAAGTCATCACCTCGAAAGATTTACGATATTTTTCAATGCTTTCCGTTATCTAGTACAATATTATTTTATCTTATTTTTCAGAATTTCCTGTCGTCTTGTGCTATTTTCTTTATTTGATTTTTTAAATGTTTCCCGTTATCTTTGACTATATTATTTTATTTTTCAAAGCTTCCCTTCATCTTGTGCAATAATATTTTCTTGTTCAGTGTTTTCCGTCATATTGTGCTATTTTAATTTACTTTTCAGTGTTTTTTGCAAAAAGAAAAACATATATATACGATTAAATGTACCACGTAATTGATTGTAAAAGATGTTTCCCGTGTCTCTGGATTGTCCATTCAAGTTTTCTTCGGTGTTCTCTTACTTTTATTTACAAATATATACATGCTAGGCGAAACATGTTTTAATTCATTGCACTTTTAATTTTTTATTTTGTGGTCTTGTATGCTGATTCGCTTGGCATAGCGACGAACTATTAGGTTTATTCTGCGTGACGTAAAAGCTGTCGTATGCAGAAAAGATTATAAACGATGGATTTTCATATAGTGAAAATGTATAAAGATAAGGTGTCAACAAAAATATCAAAAATATTTGCTTATCAATGTGTGACGTAAAAGTGTCTTTGACATTTACTTCACTGAATTTGGTGCTGCTTTGACAACTGTTTTACCTGTTTTGTTCAACTATTGTTATAAATACTGTTATGATGACAGCCGGAAACTTTGAGCCGTAATGAAAGGGGGAGGTTTGGCGCTTTAAAATCTGATTCAACCCACCATTTCGTTAGAAATGCCTGTACCAAGTCAGGGTCATTACGGTTTTCACAGTTTTCCGGTTGTTGACTGATTTTGTCTGTTTATATACTTATGCGTTTTGACTTTCCCTTTGTAAGATTGTTCGGAGTTCGGTAATTTTGTTATTACCCTTATTTATTAGTTCTATAAATAAACGTTAGAAACAGTTGGAATGAAAAATGGAAAATCCAGAAACACAAGAAACATTGGGCTGAAAACACAGAACGAAGACAAACATAACAACATAGAAAACTAAAGGAATTGAGTAACACTGATCGCATAATAGATCGGGGAGCAACCCAGATGCTCATCAAGGGAATAGCAGTTCCTGTTTCTTATTTTTTTAATTTGACCATGGACTTTTTCTATCAGATATGACACCCGAGTCTTAAATTCGTCAAACAAGGTAGCTATCTAATTTAATGCACACGATGTGTGTCTGGAATAGCCTTCATATAAATTATGTCACTATTATTCCAATTGATAAAGTAACCATTTCAAATTCTTTTTCATATGACTGTTTCCACAAACTTATTTATTGTCTAACCTGTGAAATCTCTCCTTTGTTAATCCAGGTTTTTAGGATTTCATAATATATTTCAGTGTTTATAGTATCTGCGTTTTTAATGACTTAGACAATATTCATTTTATTTACCCATTTTTCGAAATGATAAAGAGGGACATTGCATATATGAAATACTGTCCATAATGCAAAATCAGATTTTTGTTTGTTTTAAGAACTGAATATTTTATATAGAGATGATTTTTAAACCACCAGTATTGTAATCGTTTGCAAGGGTTGTTTCTTTATACCTTATCAATTACTGTTACATATGAATCAATGATTTTCTTAATTTCTTTTATATATTCATTCTGTAAAATGATACAGAATCTATGCATCTAAAAATATGTAGTATTAAACATTTAAGCACTGGTATGCTTTCTATAATATAATTTTAACTTATTTCATGACTTGAAATTATATATATGTTCACTATGTTGTTCAATATTTAATTGATCACATTTGTTTTTATATTTGCCAAATAAAAACGACGGTTAATGTAACGGTGTGGTATTTTTTTGTTTTTTTCATTTTATTCTTTTTTTTACTTCTGAATTATTGATACCAAAAAACAACAACATTTTACTTGATTTAATTCAATATATGACTGAACTTAATGAACATTTCTTTTATTTATCCCCTAATAAAATATGCGGAACTGATGACATATAGTGCACTACAATAAAAAGTGGCGGGGTTAAGCCAGTTATATGGATCGAGCCACCTGCATTCACCCCCGGGTTTTATTGGGGTTCATGTTGCTCGATCTTTATTTTTCTTTGTAATGTTTTGTAGATCGTTGTTTGTCTTTTTCCATTGACCATTGTGTTGCCTGTCCTTCGATTTACGGTTTCTGATTACCCTTTTAGAATGTTCAAACTTTTCCCTCAGCGCAAGTGACATATTACTTTTCAACAAGGTGTTGATATTTTCTGACAAACTTTTTGAAAAGTAACATTAGACAATTCTCTAAAAAATCTCTTATTTTATTGATTAATATTCACACGACGGTGACGTTTGTTAAAACAACTGTGAAAAGTTTACCAGTTGCTTGCACATGGTCTGTGGTTCTATACGGTTACTCCGGCATCTTCCACCACTAAAAGTGGTCGCCATGGTATAGCTGAAATATTGCTAAAAGTGGTGTTACACACAATAAATCAATCAAGAATGCTTTTCTTTTGTTGGTGTTCAGGATCAACAAAGAAAGTGCAATATAAATGTTAAAACTTATTTAATCTTCCGTTCTGAATCCTATTCCTGCCGGATAACCATACGAATCATGTAGTCCATTGCCATAAACCCACAGACCAAACCTTACACCAGCAGTATGTCGAATCTGGTGTGTTCCACTGGTGATATCCACAGTGAAAGTAGAGAAATGATAAGGTCCACCAAATATATGAGTACTGGTAATATGATTTATATGCTTGCCGTCTAAAACAAACCCATTTATATAGCCAGTTGAAACCACGATACTTATGAAGCTGGTAATACCATTTGGTACTGCAAAGTCGTATTGAGAAAGGTATTGGTTGACACCATGGATCGTCATCATGAACCCATCTCCAGATGTGTCGCTTAGCCCATATGGAAAAATCATTACCATAATATCATGGCTAGCATTGATAAATAATATTGTGCTATGGACAATGTCGACAACTCCTCTAGCTGCAATCTGCTTTATTTCCGATTTATCTCCCTGATGTATTTGTACATTTGTTAGATTGTTGCTATACAGTCTGACTGTACTACCGGGTCGAGTTGCAATTGTAGGTATGACATAAACCTTGTCCCACTGATGTAGTGGTAAAATCATCTGAACAAAAGGATTAGCGGCGCTAACACTTATATAGTTATTTTCATGTCCACTCCATACGGCAATGGGATTTGTTGATCTAATAAATGTTCCACTGAAATCTACGGTCTCTGAGAGTTGAAATGTTTCGTATTTATCTAGAGCTATATTTTTGTATATAGAGGATTGTCCGTTTTTTTTCATATATATATTTATTATTGTATTCGGCTTCGTTGCCGTGATAGCTATGAACGCGCTATGGTAATAGCCACCTACTGGTTTATATGTTGGAATGATATATGTTGTTGACAAAACTTTGGTTGGGAATGCTAAATAACCGTAACTTTCTTTGTCTGCTGTGTGATTATTGTATACAAACACATACACACTGGTTCTTAAATTCGTAGTTAATTCTATTCCACGCATTAGTTTTCCGTCAGACATTATTATACTTTTGTTGAATGATAGTTCGAATTTTTCAGGAGACAATGTTATTGTAGTATTAAAATGTGAGGAAAATGAATATGATGTGACGATTTTACGCTCCTTCACTGCAACTAATACTTGAGGGTAAGCATCGTCTGGGTAATGTGTTCCAGGGAAAATCAGAAGAAACATCTGGCCTCTGTAATCTAAATAAAAATACAATTATAGTCCAGAAGATATACACGACGAATTCTTATTTGAACGAAGCAATGACGAATCACAAATAGTCGTGACCTATTATAGAAGGAAAGTTTGAAGGACAGACAATGCACTGGCCAGAAAATAAAGGACAAAAGAACAAACAACGATATACAAGACATTATTGAAAACTACAGACCGAGTAACACAAATCCCACTAAAGCCGGGGATAAACTGTTTCTGCTCCTCAGTGTGGCACTCGTCGCGTAGCTCTTGCTACAAAGCTGGTGATAAGTCATGAATGAGGAAAGCGATGGACAAGTTCATGATTACGACAAACGGAATATATCCGTGGCCATTTGTGACAGAGATATTCCGTAACTGTTAACCAGGTCATGGTGGCCACAGTAAAACGTTTGAAGTGATGGCCAGCTTAACCACTAGAAAACTTAGTTTTCACACATTTGATTTGCAATCAGGTTTGTCACCAATAGTAGAAATGCAATCACTCTGTACACCGTCATACTTTCTGGTAATATGTCTCTCAGGCCTGGGTAATATTTTGGCATATTACATGGACAAGACCACATTAATATCATTATTATACTGAGTGTCTAATTGTCTAGGTAATATGCCAAAATATTACCCAGGTAATATGTTAAAATATTACAGTACCAAATATCACTACAGAAACTTACACGAATAATAATAATAAGCAATATTCTTTAGTTGGCGTCGTTAAGTGATAATATGCTTACAACTACTTTTAATCTTATTAATGAGAGGTGGTTGTCAATTATTACATCATGCACACAGTTTATAGGCCATGCTTATTAGTTGATGTTCGTATGTTGTTATTTTAAAAATGAGGGAAACAAGCAAAGAACGACAATAAAGAATGTCAAAATGTCATTCGCATTGCATGTTATTTCTGACAATAAAAAAAGATTTAATATGTCTAAAACGGACCATTGTAAAATATAATACTGCTATATTGTCCGTTCCATATTACTTCTACATGTTATTGTGTATTATTATACTTCAGTATCTTTTTTCCTTTATAAAAACATGACAGTAGTTTTGCTATTTCATCCTAAAATCAACTGAATGACTATACCCCCGATGGTGCCGGTCAGAAATTTTAGGGCTATTCCCCCTGTGGAAATTTCAGCAATAATATTTCCCGAACTTTTCTTAATCACTCATCTCATTGGTTTAAATTAAATGACGTCATGCAATTCCTCTGACTTTTTCATTGCGCGAGCTAAATTACAGAGACGACAGACGACAAGTAAACAATTCCCCCGGTGGTGCCGGTCAGAAGTTTTAGGGCTATTCCCCCTGTGGTAATTTCAGCGATCATATTTCCCGGACTTATCTAAATCATTCATCTCATTGATTTAAATTAAATGACGTATATAATGGAATAATCTTATCACCCTCTAATAGAGGACAAATGTCAATATCCATACAAAAATAACAAATGTTTTTTTTATTAATTTTTTCTTCAAATACACACACATGAAAATGCATTAGTTTTAAAATGCACTAATAAAGTAGACTAGAAATCCATCAGAAACGGGCTTACAATTTAGAATTTTGAATTACACAGTTGTTTAGTATAATGAAAACACTTATAGACTTGATATTCGGGTAATGGCACTTGTATTGTCCACTCTGTATCAACTATTGTCTTCGGCGTTGCCTCGGACAATGGTTGGTACCTTGGGGACAATAAAAGTGTTATTACCCTCAAACCCAGTCAATACGTGTATACTATTTAACGTGGTGTAATTTTGTCTTTCGGATATTATAATAATTTGCTCTGTTTTATCTTTTCTATTTATCTTGTATTGCTGTCTTTTCGATTAATAAAATGCTACACTGTTTCACTAATCTAATTTTGTGTTTCCGAATAATATTATTTGGTAGTGTTTCACATGTGTAGTTAATGCCTTTCTGAATGACAATTGTAATATTTTACACTGTTGCACTGGTGCAATTTTGTTTTTCTGTATTATAATATTCACACTGTTTCACATGTGTAATTTTGCTTCTGTATTATACTATTCTCAATGTTTCACAAATCTAATCTTGTGCTTCTGAATTATAATATTTACACTGCCTCGCCTGTGTAATTGTGTGCTTCTGAATAATAATATTTACACTGTTTCGCTGGTGTAATTTTGTGCTTTTGAATTATAATATTTACACTGTTTCGTCTGTGTGATCTTGTGGTTCTGAATGATACTATTCACACTGTTTCGCCTGGGTAATATTGTGCTTCTGAATTATAATATTCACTGTTTCGCTTGTGTGATCTTGTGGTTCTGAATGAAAATATTCACACTGTTTCGCTGGTGTAATGTTGTGCTTCTGAATTATAATATTTACACTGTTTCGCCTTTGTTATTTTGTGCTTCTGAATTATAATATTTACAATGTTTCGCCTTTGTTATTTTGTGCTTCTGAATGATATTATTCACACTGTTTCGCTTGTGTTATGTTGTGCTTCTGAATTATAATACATGTATTAACACTGTTTCGATTGTGTAATTTTGTGCTTCTGAATGATACTATTCACACTGTTTGGTCTCTGTAACTTTGTGCTTCTGAATTATAATAATTACACTGTTTCGCCTGTGTAATATTGTGCTTCTGAATTATGATATTTACACTCTTTTGCCTGTGTGATTCACACTGATTAGCTGGTGTGATTTTGTGCTTCTGAATGATAATATTCACACTGTTTCGCCTTTGTTATTTTGTGCTTCTGAATGATAATATGCACACTGTTTCGCCTGTGTTATTTTGTGCTTCTGAATTATAATATTTACACTGTTGCGCCTTTGTTATTTTGTGCTTCTGAATTATAATATTTACACTGTTTCGCTTTGTTATTTTGTCCTTCTGAATGATAATATGCACACTGTTCCGCTTGTGTTATTTTGTGCTTCTGAATTATAATATTTGTACTGATTCGCTTGTGTAATTTTGTGCTTCTTAATTATATTATTTACACTGCTTCGCCTGTGTAATGTTGTGTTTTTTAATGCCAATATATACACTGTTTCGCTGCTGTAATTTTGTGATTCTGAAGGATAATATTCACACTGTTTCGCTGGTGTAATTTACTGCTTCTGAATTATAATATTTACACTGTTTCGCCTTTGTTATTTTGTACTTCTGAATTATAATATTCACACTGTTTCGCCCGTGTAATTTTGTGTTTCCGAATTTTTAGATTTACACTGTTTCGCCTCTGTAATTGTGTGCTTATGAATTATAATATTCACACTGTTTCGCTGGTGTAATCTACTTCTTCATAATGATAATATTTACACTGTTTCGCCTTTGTTATTTTGTGCTTCTGAATGATAATATTCAAACTGTTTCGCCTGTGTTATTTTGTGCTTCTGAATGACAATATTCACACTGTTTTGCTGGTGTAAGTTTGTGCTTCTGAATTATAATATTCACACTGTTTCGCCTGTGTAATTTTCTGTTTCTGAATTATAATATTCACACTGTTTCGCCTGTTTAACTTTCTTGTGCTTCAGAATTATAAATATTCACACTGTTTCGCCTGTGTAATTTTATGCTTCTGAATGATAATATTCACACTGTTTCGATTGTGTAATTTTGTGCTTCTGAATTATAATATTTACACTGTTTCGATTGTGTAATTTTGTGCTTCTGAATGATACTATTCACACTGTTTGGTCTCTGTAACTTTGTGCTTCTGAATTATAATAATTACACTGTTTCGCCTGTGTAATATTGTGCTTCTGAATTATGATATTTACACTCTTTTGCCTGTGTGATTCACACTGGTTAGCTTGTGTGATTTTGTGCTTCTGATTGATAATATTCACACTGTTTCGCCTTTGTTATTTTGTGCTTCTGAATGATAATATGCACACTGTTTCGACTGTGTTATTTTGTGCTTCTGAATTATAATATTTACACTGTTGCGCCTTTGTTATTTTGTGCTTCTGAATTATAATATTTACACTGTTTCGCTTTGTTATTTTGTCCTTCTGAATGATAATATGCACACTGTTTCGCCTTTGTTATTTTGTGCTTCTGAATGATAATATGCACACTGTTTCGCCTGTGTTATTTTGTGCTTCTGAATTATAATATTTACACTGTTGCGCCTTTGTTATTTTGTGCTTCTGAATTATAATATTTACACTGTTTCGCTTTGTTATTTTGTCCTTCTGAATGATAATATGCACACTGTTCCGCTTGTGTTATTTTGTGCTTCTGAATTATAATATTTGTACTGATTCGCTTGTGTAATTTTGTGCTTCTTAATTATATTATTTACACTGCTTCGCCTGTGTAATGTTGTGTTTTTTAATGCTAATATATACACTGTTTCGCTGCTGTAATTTTGTGCTTCTGAAGGATAATATTCACACTGTTTCGCTGGTGTAATTTACTGCTTCTGAATTATAATATTTACACTGTTTCGCCTTTGTTATTTTGTACTTCTGAATTATAATATTCACACTGTTTCGCCCGTGTAATTTTGAGTTTCCGAATTTTAAGATTTACACTGTTTCGCCTCTGTAATTGTGTGCTTAAGAATTATAATATTCACACTGTTTCGCTGGTGTAATCTACTTCTTCATAATGATAATATTTACACTGTTTCGCCTTTGTTATTTTGTGCTTCTGAATGATAATATTCAAACTGTTTCGCCTGTGTTATTTTGTGCTTCTGAATTATGATATTTGTACTGATTCGCTTGTGTAATTTTGTACTTCGGAATTATATTATTTACACTGTTTCGCCTGTGTAATTTTGTGTTTTTTAATACTAATATTTGTACTGATTCGCTTGTGTAATTTTGTGCTTCTGAATTATATTATTTACACTGTTTCGCTGGTGTAATTTACTGCTTCTGAATTATAAAATTTACCAAATACAAGTAGTCTATGTTTTTTCATTTTCAAATTTCTTGACGAAAACAAACTTAAAATGTTCAGTTGGAAACTTTTTCATTTTATTATACCAAATAAAGTTTTACTTTCCAAATGGAAAATTGTTGGGAATAGTTTATGTAATTTCTGTAAATTAGATGAAGATTACTCTCATTATTTTATTACTTGTACCTTTCTAAAAGAGTTTTGGACAAAATTTCAGAATTTAATGAAGGGTTTGGGTATCGAAAACAAAATTACTTTGAATCATATAGTACTTGGATACAAGATAGATGATAAAAACTATCTTGCATTAAATTTTTTGATAACAGTTGTAGGGTTTTCCATCTACAAATCGTACTATATATCTGAACAGAAAACAAAGTATATTGATGTTTATAGAATATTTGCCAATGCATATATTAAAAGAATAAATGACAATAAAACACTTCAAAAGTGTTTTTTTTTAATGAAAGTAAAAAATTATATAATAAATACAAAATAAATAAATGTTTTCAAAGGTATTAAATAGAAATTGTATTTAGGTTGTATATATATTTTATGTAATTCTGATTATAGCCCTGGATAATCAGAACAAGATGTAACAGGGAAACACCAAAAGGAGCTTGGACTTTTGGCGTGTTAATTGTAGCAAGCATTTGAATAAAATATATTACGTTGTTAAAAAAAAAAAAAAAATATTTACACTGTTTCGCTGGTGTAATTTACTGCTTCTGAATTATAATATTTACACTGTTTCGCCTTTCTTATTTTGTATTTCTGAATTATAATATTCACACTGTTTCGCCCGTGTAATTTGTGTTTCCGAATTTTAATATTTACACTTGTTCGCCTCTGTAATTGTGTGCTTATGAATTATAATATTCACACTGTTTCGCTGTGTAATCTACTGCTTCAGAATTATAATATTTATACTGTTTCGTCTTTGTTATTTTGTGCTTCTGAATTATATTATTTACACTGTTTCGCCGTTGTTATTTTGTGCTTCTGAATGATAATATTCAAACTGTTTCGCCTGTGTTATTCTGTGCTTCTGAATTATGATATTTGTACTGATTCGCTTGTGTCATTTTGTGCTTCTGAATTATATTATTTACACTGTTTCGCCGTTGTTATTTTGTGTTTCTGAATGATAATATTCACACTGTTTCGCCTTTGTTATTTTGTACTTCTGAATTATAATATTCACACTGTTTCGCCCGTGTAATTTGTGTTTCCGAATTTTAATATTTACACTTGTTCGCCTCTGTAATTGTGTGCTTATGAATTATAATATTTACACTGTTTCGCTGTGTAATCTACTGCTTCAGAATTATAATATTTATACTGTTTCGTCTTTGTTATTTTGTGCTTCTGAATTATATTATTTACACCGTTTCGCCGTTGTTATTTTGTGCTTCTGAATGATAATATTCAAACTGTTTCGCCTGTGTTATTCTGTGCTTCTGAATTATGATATTTGTACTGATTCGCTTGTGTCATTTTGTGCTTCTGAATTATATTATTTACACTGTTTCGCCGTTGTTATTTTGTGTTTTTGAATGATAATATTCACACTGTTTCGCCTTTGTTATTTTGTACTTCTGAATTATATTATTCACACTGTTTCGCCCGTGTAATTTGTGTTTCCGAATTTTAATATTTACACTTGTTCGCCTCTGTTATTGTGTGCTTATGAATTATAATATTCACACTGTTTCGCTGTGTAATCTACTGCTTCAGAATTATAATATTTATACTGTTTCGTCTTTGTTATTTTGTGCTTCTGAATTATAATATTTACACTGTTTCGCTTTGTTATTTTGTCCTTCTGAATGATAATATGCACACTGTTTCGCCTTTGTTATTTTGTGCTTCTGAATGATAATATGCACACTGTTTCGCCTGTGTTATTTTGTGCTTCTGAATTATAATATTTACACTGTTGCGCCTTTGTTATTTTGTGCTTCTGAATTATAATATTTACACTGTTTCGCTTTGTTATTTTGTCCTTCTGAATGATAATATGCACACTGTTCCGCTTGTGTTATTTTGTGCTTCTGAATTATAATATTTGTACTGATTCGCTTGTGTAATTTTGTGCTTCTTAATTATATTATTTACACTGCTTCGCCTGTGTAATGTTGTGTTTTTTAATGCTAATATATACACTGTTTCGCTGCTGTAATTTTGTGCTTCTGAAGGATAATATTCACACTGTTTCGCTGGTGTAATTTACTGCTTCTGAATTATAATATTTACACTGTTTCGCCTTTGTTATTTTGTACTTCTGAATTATAATATTCACACTGTTTCGCCCGTGTAATTTTGAGTTTCCGAATTTTAAGATTTACACTGTTTCGCCTCTGTAATTGTGTGCTTAAGAATTATAATATTCACACTGTTTCGCTGGTGTAATCTACTTCTTCATAATGATAATATTTACACTGTTTCGCCTTTGTTATTTTGTGCTTCTGAATGATAATATTCAAACTGTTTCGCCTGTGTTATTTTGTGCTTCTGAATTATGATATTTGTACTGATTCGCTTGTGTAATTTTGTACTTCGGAATTATATTATTTACACTGTTTCGCCTGTGTAATTTTGTGTTTTTTAATACTAATATTTGTACTGATTCGCTTGTGTAATTTTGTGCTTCTGAATTATATTATTTACACTGTTTCGCTGGTGTAATTTACTGCTTCTGAATTATAAAATTTACCAAATACAAGTAGTCTATGTTTTTTCATTTTCAAATTTCTTGACGAAAACAAACTTAAAATGTTCAGTTGGAAACTTTTTTATTTTATTATACCAAATAAAGTTTTACTTTCCAAATGGAAAATTGTTGGGAATAGTTTATGTAATTTCTGTAAATTAGATGAAGATTACTCTCATTATTTTATTACTTGTACCTTTCTAAAAGAGTTTTGGACAAAATTTCAGAATTTAATGAAGGGTTTGGGTATCGAAAACAAAATTACTTTGAATCATATAGTACTTGGATACAAGATAGATGATAAAAACTATCTTGCATTAAATTTTTTGATAACGGTTGTAGGGTTTTCCATCTACAAATCGTACTATATATCTGAACAGAAAACAAAGTATATTGATGTTTATAGAATATTTGCCAATGCATATATTAAAAGAATAAATGACAATAAAACACTTCAAAAGTGTTTTTTTTTAATGAAAGTAAAAAATTATATAATAAATACAAAATAAATAAATGTTTTCAAAGGTATTAAATAGAAATTGTATTTAGGTTGTATATATATTTTATGTAATTCTGATTATAGCCCTGGATAATCAGAACAAGATGTAACAGGGAAACACCAAAAGGAGCTTGGACTTTTGGCGTGTTAATTGTAGCAAGCATTTGAATAAAATATATTACGTTGTTAAAAAAAAAAAAAAAATATTTACACTGTTTCGCTGGTGTAATTTACTGCTTCTGAATTATAATATTTACACTGTTTCGCCTTTCTTATTTTGTATTTCTGAATTATAATATTCACACTGTTTCGCCCGTGTAATTTGTGTTTCCGAATTTTAATATTTACACTTGTTCGCCTCTGTAATTGTGTGCTTATGAATTATAATATTCACACTGTTTCGCTGTGTAATCTACTGCTTCAGAATTATAATATTTATACTGTTTCGTCTTTGTTATTTTGTGCTTCTGAATTATATTATTTACACTGTTTCGCCGTTGTTATTTTGTGCTTCTGAATGATAATATTCAAACTGTTTCGCCTGTGTTATTCTGTGCTTCTGAATTATGATATTTGTACTGATTCGCTTGTGTCATTTTGTGCTTCTGAATTATATTATTTACACTGTTTCGCCGTTGTTATTTTGTGTTTCTGAATGATAATATTCACACTGTTTCGCCTTTGTTATTTTGTACTTCTGAATTATAATATTCACACTGTTTCGCCCGTGTAATTTGTGTTTCCGAATTTTAATATTTACACTTGTTCGCCTCTGTAATTGTGTGCTTATGAATTATAATATTTACACTGTTTCGCTGTGTAATCTACTGCTTCAGAATTATAATATTTATACTGTTTCGTCTTTGTTATTTTGTGCTTCTGAATTATATTATTTACACCGTTTCGCCGTTGTTATTTTGTGCTTCTGAATGATAATATTCAAACTGTTTCGCCTGTGTTATTCTGTGCTTCTGAATTATGATATTTGTACTGATTCGCTTGTGTCATTTTGTGCTTCTGAATTATATTATTTACACTGTTTCGCCGTTGTTATTTTGTGTTTTTGAATGATTATATTCACACTGTTTCGCCTTTGTTATTTTGTACTTCTGAATTATATTATTCACACTGTTTCGCCCGTGTAATTTGTGTTTCCGAATTTTAATATTTACACTTGTTCGCCTCTGTTATTGTGTGCTTATGAATTATAATATTCACACTGTTTCGCTGTGTAATCTACTGCTTCAGAATTATAATATTTATACTGTTTCGTCTTTGTTATTTTGTGCTTCTGAATTATAATATTTACACTGTTTCGCTTTGTTATTTTGTCCTTCTGAATGATAATATGCACACTGTTTCGCCTTTGTTATTTTGTGCTTCTGAATGATAATATGCACACTGTTTCGCCTGTGTTATTTTGTGCTTCTGAATTATAATATTTACACTGTTGCGCCTTTGTTATTTTGTGCTTCTGAATTATAATATTTACACTGTTTCGCTTTGTTATTTTGTCCTTCTGAATGATAATATGCACACTGTTCCGCTTGTGTTATTTTGTGCTTCTGAATTATAATATTTGTACTGATTCGCTTGTGTAATTTTGTGCTTCTTAATTATATTATTTACACTGCTTCGCCTGTGTAATGTTGTGTTTTTTAATGCTAATATATACACTGTTTCGCTGCTGTAATTTTGTGCTTCTGAAGGATAATATTCACACTGTTTCGCTGGTGTAATTTACTGCTTCTGAATTATAATATTTACACTGTTTCGCCTTTGTTATTTTGTACTTCTGAATTATAATATTCACACTGTTTCGCCCGTGTAATTTTGAGTTTCCGAATTTTAAGATTTACACTGTTTCGCCTCTGTAATTGTGTGCTTAAGAATTATAATATTCACACTGTTTCGCTGGTGTAATCTACTTCTTCATAATGATAATATTTACACTGTTTCGCCTTTGTTATTTTGTGCTTCTGAATGATAATATTCAAACTGTTTCGCCTGTGTTATTTTGTGCTTCTGAATTATGATATTTGTACTGATTCGCTTGTGTAATTTTGTACTTCGGAATTATATTATTTACACTGTTTCGCCTGTGTAATTTTGTGTTTTTTAATACTAATATTTGTACTGATTCGCTTGTGTAATTTTGTGCTTCTGAATTATATTATTTACACTGTTTCGCTGGTGTAATTTACTGCTTCTGAATTATAAAATTTACCAAATACAAGTAGTCTATGTTTTTTCATTTTCAAATTTCTTGACGAAAACAAACTTAAAATGTTCAGTTGGAAACTTTTTCATTTTATTATACCAAATAAAGTTTTACTTTCCAAATGGAAAATTGTTGGGAATAGTTTATGTAATTTCTGTAAATTAGATGAAGATTACTCTCATTATTTTATTACTTGTACCTTTCTAAAAGAGTTTTGGACAAAATTTCAGAATTTAATGAAGGGTTTGGGTATCGAAAACAAAATTACTTTGAATCATATAGTACTTGGATACAAGATAGATGATAAAAACTATCTTGCATTAAATTTTTTGATAACAGTTGTAGGGTTTTCCATCTACAAATCGTACTATATATCTGAACAGAAAACAAAGTATATTGATGTTTATAGAATATTTGCCAATGCATATATTAAAAGAATAAATGACAATAAAACACTTCAAAAGTGTTTTTTTTTAATGAAAGTAAAAAATTATATAATAAATACAAAATAAATAAATGTTTTCAAAGGTATTAAATAGAAATTGTATTTAGGTTGTATATATATTTTATGTAATTCTGATTATAGCCCTGGATAATCAGAACAAGATGTAACAGGGAAACACCAAAAGGAGCTTGGACTTTTGGCGTGTTAATTGTAGCAAGCATTTGAATAAAATATATTACGTTGTTAAAAAAAAAAAAAAAATATTTACACTGTTTCGCTGGTGTAATTTACTGCTTCTGAATTATAATATTTACACTGTTTCGCCTTTCTTATTTTGTATTTCTGAATTATAATATTCACACTGTTTCGCCCGTGTAATTTGTGTTTCCGAATTTTAATATTTACACTTGTTCGCCTCTGTAATTGTGTGCTTATGAATTATAATATTCACACTGTTTCGCTGTGTAATCTACTGCTTCAGAATTATAATATTTATACTGTTTCGTCTTTGTTATTTTGTGCTTCTGAATTATATTATTTACACTGTTTCGCCGTTGTTATTTTGTGCTTCTGAATGATAATATTCAAACTGTTTCGCCTGTGTTATTCTGTGCTTCTGAATTATGATATTTGTACTGATTCGCTTGTGTCATTTTGTGCTTCTGAATTATATTATTTACACTGTTTCGCCGTTGTTATTTTGTGTTTCTGAATGATAATATTCACACTGTTTCGCCTTTGTTATTTTGTACTTCTGAATTATAATATTCACACTGTTTCGCCCGTGTAATTTGTGTTTCCGAATTTTAATATTTACACTTGTTCGCCTCTGTAATTGTGTGCTTATGAATTATAATATTTACACTGTTTCGCTGTGTAATCTACTGCTTCAGAATTATAATATTTATACTGTTTCGTCTTTGTTATTTTGTGCTTCTGAATTATATTATTTACACCGTTTCGCCGTTGTTATTTTGTGCTTCTGAATGATAATATTCAAACTGTTTCGCCTGTGTTATTCTGTGCTTCTGAATTATGATATTTGTACTGATTCGCTTGTGTCATTTTGTGCTTCTGAATTATATTATTTACACTGTTTCGCCGTTGTTATTTTGTGTTTTTGAATGATAATATTCACACTGTTTCGCCTTTGTTATTTTGTACTTCTGAATTATATTATTCACACTGTTTCGCCCGTGTAATTTGTGTTTCCGAATTTTAATATTTACACTTGTTCGCCTCTGTTATTGTGTGCTTATGAATTATAATATTTACACTGTTTCGCTGTGTAATCTACTGCTTCAGAATTATAATATTTACACTGTTTCGCTTTGTTATTTTGTCCTTCTGAATGATAATATGCACACTGTTTCGCCTTTGTTATTTTGTGCTTCTGAATGATAATATGCACACTGTTTCGCCTGTGTTATTTTGTGCTTCTGAATTATAATATTTACACTGTTGCGCCTTTGTTATTTTGTGCTTCTGAATTATAATATTTACACTGTTTCGCTTTGTTATTTTGTCCTTCTGAATGATAATATGCACACTGTTCCGCTTGTGTTATTTTGTGCTTCTGAATTATATTATTTACACTGTTTCGCCGTTGTTATTTTGTGTTTCTGAATGATAATATTCACACTGTTTCGCCTTTGTTATTTTGTACTTCTGAATTATAATATTCACACTGTTTCGCCCGTGTAATTTGTGTTTCCGAATTTTAATATTTACACTTGTTCGCCTCTGTAATTGTGTGCTTATGAATTATAATATTTACACTGTTTCGCTGTGTAATCTACTGCTTCAGAATTATAATATTTATACTGTTTCGTCTTTGTTATTTTGTGCTTCTGAATTATATTATTTACACCGTTTCGCCGTTGTTATTTTGTGCTTCTGAATGATAATATTCACACTGTTTCGCCTTTGTTATTTTGTACTTCTGAATTATAATATTCACACTGTTTCGCCCGTGTAATTTGTGTTTCCGAATTTTAATATTTACACTTGTTCGCCTCTGTAATTGTGTGCTTATGAATTATAATATTTACACTGTTTCGCTGTGTAATCTACTGCTTCAGAATTATAATATTTATACTGTTTCGTCTTTGTTATTTTGTGCTTCTGAATTATATTATTTACACTGTTTCGCCGTTGTTATTTTGTGCTTCTGAATGATTATATTCACACTGTTTCGCCTTTGTTATTTTGTCCTTCTGAATTATAATAATTACTCTGTTTCGCCTGTGTTATTTTGTGCCTCTGAATTATAATATTTGCACTGATTCGCTTGTGTAATTTTGTGCTTCTGAATTATATTATTTACACTGTTTCGCCTGTGTAATTTTGTGTTTTTTAATACTAATATTTACACTGTTTCGTTGGTGTAATTTTGTGCTTCTGAATGATAATAATTACACTGTTTCGCCTTTGTTATTTTGTGCTTCTGAATTATAATATTCACACTGTTTCGCCCGTGTAATTTTGTGTTTCCGAATTATAATATTCACACTGTTTCGCCTCTGTAATTGTGTGCTTATGAATGATAATATTCACACTGTTTTGCTGGTGTGATTTTGTGCTTCTGAATGATAATATTCACACTGTTTTGCTGGTGTAATTTATTGCTTCTGAATTATATTATTTACACTGTTTCGCCTTTGTAATTTTTTATTTCTTAATGCTAATATTTACACTGTTTCGCCTTTGTTATTTTGTGCTTCTGAATTATAATATTTACACTGTTTCGCCTTTGTTATTTTGTGCCTCTGAATTATAATATTTGTACTGATTCGCTTGAGTAATTTTGTGCTTCTGAATTATATTATTTACACTGTTTCGCCTTTGTAATTCTTTTATTTCTTAATGGTAATATTTACACTGTTTCGCCTTGTTATTTTGTGCTTCTGAATTATAATATTTACACTGTTTCGCCTTTGTTATTTTGTGCCTCTGAATTATAATATTTGTACTGATTCGCTTGTGTAATTTTGTGCTTCTGAATTACAATATTCACACTGTTTCGCCTCTGTAATTGTGTGCTTATGAATGATAATATTCACACTGTTTCGCTGTGTAATCTACTGCTTCTGAAGGATAATATTTACACTGTTTCGCCTTGTTATTTTGTGCTTCTGAATTATAATATTTACACTGTTTCGCCTTTGTTATTTTGTGCCTCTGAATTATAATATTTGTACTGATTCGCTTGTGTAATTTTGTGCTTCTGAATTATAATATTCACACTGTTTCGCCTCTGTAACTGTGTGCTTATGAATGATAATATTCACACTGTTTCGCTGTGTAATCTACTGCTTATGAATGATAATATTCACACTGTTTCGCTGTGCAATCTACTGCTTCTGAATAATAATATTTACACTGTTTCGCCTTTGTAATTTTTTTATTTCTTAATGCTAATATTTACACTGTTTCGCCTTGTTATTTTGTGCTTCTGAATTATAATATTTACACTGTTTCGCCTTTGTTATTTTGTGCCTCTGAATTATAATATTTGTACTGATTCGCTTGTGTAATTTTGTGCTTCTGAATTATATTATTTACACCGTTTCGCCTGTGTAATTTTGTGTTTTTTAATACTAATATTTACACTGTTTCGCTGGTGTAATTTTGTGCTTCTGAATGATAATAATTACACTGTTTCGCCTTTGTTATTTTGTGCTTCTGAATTATAATATTCACACTGTTTCGCCCGTGTAATTTTGTGTTTCCGAATTATAATATTCACACTGTTTCGCCTCTGTAATTGTGTGCTTATGAATGATAATATTCACACTGTTTTGCTGGTGTGATTTTGTGCTTCTTAATGCTAATATTTACACTGTTTCGCCTTGTTATTTTGTGCTTCTGAATTATAATATTTACACTGTTTCACCTTTGTTATTTTGTGCCTCTGAATTATAATATTTGTACTGATTCGCTTGTGTAATTTTGTGCTTCTGAATTATATTATTTACACTGTTTCGCCGTTGTTATTTTGTGCTTCTGAATGATAATATTCAAACTGTTTCACCTGTGTTATTCTGTGCTTCTGAATTATGATATTTGTACTGATTCGCTTGTGTAATTTTGTGCTTCTGAATTATAATATTCACACTGTTTCGCCAGTGTAATTTTGTGTTTCCGAATTATAATATTTACACTGTTTCGCCTTTGTTATTTTGTGCTTCTGAATTATAATAATTACTCTGTTTCGCCTGTGTTATTTTGTGCCTCTGAATTATAATATTTGTACTGATTCGCTTGTGTAATTTTGTGCTTCTGAATTATATTATTTACACTGTTTCGCCTTTTTTATTTTGTGCTTCTGAATTATAATAATTACACTGTTTCGCCTTTGTTATTTTGTGCTTCTGAATTATAATAATTACACTGTTTGGCCTTTGTTATTTTGTGCTTCTGAATTATAATATTCACACTGTTTCGCACGTGTAATTGTGTGTTTCCGAATTATAATATTCACACTGTTTCGCCTCTGTAATTGTGTGCATATGAATTATAATATTTACACTGTTTCGCTGGTGTAATTGTGCGCTTATGAATGATAATATTCACACTGTTTCGCTGGTGTAATCTACTGCTTCTGAATTATAATATTTACACTGTTTCGCCTTTGTTATTTTGTGCTTCTGAATTATAATATTTACACTGTTTCGCCTTTGTTATTTTGTGCCTCTGAATTATAATATTTACACTGTTTCGCCTTGTTATTTTGTGCCTCTGAATTATAATATTTACACTGTTTCGCCTCTGTAATTGTGTGCATATGAATTATAATATTCACACTGTTTCGCTGTGTAATCTACTGCTTCTGAATTATAATATTTACACTGTTTCGCCTGTGTTATTTTGTGCCTCTGAATTATAATATTTACACTGTTTCGCCTGTGTTATTTTGTGCCTCTGAATTATAATATTTGTACTGATTCGCTTGTGTAATTTTGTGCTTCTGAATTATATTATTTACACTGTTTCGCCTGTGTATTTTTTTGTTTTTTAATGCTAATATTTACACTGTTTCGCTGGTGTAATTTTGTGCTTCTGAATGATAATATTCACACTGTTTCGCTGGTGTAATTTACTGCTTCTGAATTATAATATTTACACTGTTTCGCCTTTGTAATTTTGTGCTTCTGAATTATAATATTTACACTGTTTCGCCTTTGTAATTTTGTGCTTCTGAATTATAATATTTACACTGTTTCGCCTTTGTTATTTTGTGCTTCTGAATTATAATATTCACACTGTTTCGCCCGTGTAAATTTGTGTTTCCGAATTATAATATTCACACTGTTTCGCCTCTGTAATTGTGTGCTTATGAATTATAATATTCACACTGGGGTAATGTTGTCTTTCCCAGATGTTTTGTTAATTTGCACTGTTCTGACTATATTATTTGTAATTTGTAGTTTACATATGTATTTTAACAAATGTATAATGACTCATTCAGGGATAACATATCGCTTCAGAAATTCTATGGTCGACATTATCAATTGATTGTTCAATGTGTAATTATATTACAGACGGGTCTCCAAACTTTCCGTAACTCGCTTTTGGACATAGTATTTCAAGATTATTGCCTTTAATGGACACAACATGCTTACCATATTGTATCACCTAATTTAACCCCGTTTTATATGCGAATTGTTGTGTCTCTTCTGAAGCACATATGTTAACTCCGTGTTTTATTGTGATTGGTGTTATATATCTTTGTTTACTCCCATGTTTTATGGCGTTTCGTGGTTCCCATTCTGTAACAATATATCTAACCCCATGTGTTTTATTGGAGGATGGGTGCTGTGCGTTCTGTAGCGACTAGTCTAACCCCGGTTACTTTTCTCTTTGTTTTTGTTGGGTATTGTCCGTTCTGTATAGCACCTAGTCTAACCCCGGTTACTTTTCTCTTTGTTTTGGCTGGGTATTGGCCGTTCTGTAGCATATAGTCTAACACTGGCTACTCTTTTTTTTGGGGGGGGGGATGCATGTTGTTCCTTAAGTAGCACCTATTCTAACTAACCCCGTACTTTGTGACGATCAATGTTGTCCATTCTATAGCACCTAGTCTTGCAACGTGTTTTAATGGGATTATTGTTGTCTGTTCAGTAGCGCTTAGTCTAATCCCGTATTGTATCAGGATTGGTGTTTTTTATGTGATTTTTCTGTGTGTTTCTACTTTAGTATTCCTATCGACCCTTTATAAATGATCATTTGTGTACATGCTACAATAATACCTTCATCAATTTAGCCTGCCAATTCAATTAATCATGAAATTAACATAATGTAGTTAAATACTTACCAATTGTTGATTGAGAAGGCCATGGATATTGAGTGGAATGATGACCACTGCTAATGGTTGGTTGTGCTATATATGTTGATCCGCCTGGACTGTTGCACAGCTGTCCATGACAACAACGGAGGGGACGTGTCGTTTTCATTATGTCTCTACGTCCAAATGGGTTATACGATGATTTGCACACCTGTTAATATATGGTAAAACTTTCTATTGTGAGAAAAACAACTGTAAACATAATAATTAGTGGATTTTGTTATGACATGCATTTCCATTACTGACTTAAACTTGAAAAACTAAGCCAGATTGCTCCCATTAGAATCGAACTTATTTATGGAAACCATGGTTTATATAGCGCTTTAATATGGGAAACATTATTTCCGTTGCATTTTATCAATCGCTATAGTTCAGGATTTTTTTTAAAAGATCAAAAGACATTGACCAGTCATTAAAATCAATAGGCATTTGAAAAAAAAATCATAAAATAAAACAAAATTCAATTCTTTAAGATTAATTGTATACATATGCATATAATGTTTGTATCTACAGCGCCGTCTCAAAAGTATTCGCGAAAACAAGATGGCGGACGTCAACGAGTTTGAGTTATCGCTCTTTGCACCATTAAAATACATAAGGTAAACATGAACAATTTACCTTAATATTTTGTGAGGTAACCCTTCGACCGTATAACTGCCAGAATCCTGCGTGGAATAGAGGTATATAAGTTCTGAATGTAATCCACAGTAAAGTTCATCCAAATATCCTGAATGGCAGGAACAGTTCTTGAGGAGTATTTATGTTTCCTGCTGCATTTTGTAGCGATCTCTTGATGCGAAGCCACAAAATTTCAATAATATTTAAGTCCGAAGACTGAGCTGGCCATGTCATGCTATGAATGTCATTGTCTCGTTTGAATTCTTCAATTATACGGGTTCAATGGACAGGGGCATTGTCATCTTGGAAACGATAAGGTTTGTCGGCAAAGTGATGGGCTAAAACGGACCAAAGCATTTATATTACCATCAACCTTACATAAAGTTCCCACACCATACCATGTAATACACCCCCAGATCATAACAGACACCTTCCTCTGATATGGCGGACACATGCACTCGGGGCGGTAAGCCTCATTCGAAGATCTCCACACGTACACACGGTTATTTTGTCCAATAACTATCTGCAATTCATCACTGAATATTACTTAATTCCAGTGTAGATTAACAGTCCATCTCCGTCGTTCCAGACACCAAGAAAGTCATTTATTTTTGTTGACCTCTCTGACCACAATTTTCTTACGAACAACACGTCTAAATATTTTGTTTTTGTGTAAATAACGCTGTATAGTCTTTGGGTGGACACGAACAACCCCTCCTTCATTGAAATCATTGGTAATTTCTCTTAAAACCTTGCCACGATTCTTTTTAACCGTCCTCAATAATCTAACCTCACCGTGTCACTTTCCTTGGTCGTCCAACTCTGGGGATGTTTTCAACATTACCTGTGCTGTTGTACTTCTTCCAAATTCAACGAATTGTAGATTCAGGTATATGCAACAATTTCATGATCTCACAATTTCTCTGCCCTTCCCGTTTCAAATCCACAACCAGTTGTTTCCGATCCTCACTCAGTTCCTTGGACTTGAAAACACGTCTGTTTATTTGTAAACGCGTAGCAGACGACCTTAATATTACGTCACATATTTGGGGAAAGTTCAAAAGGGTAACTCAAAACAGCTTAAAACTATGTAGTTCTTTTTATTACAACGAAAAACATTGGTGACAATTTCAACTCGCTATACCGATCGCAGCCGTTTTCTTATTTTCGCGAATACTTATGAGGCAGCACTGTATATTCTAATTTTAAGGAGGTGTATATTCTGACAACAAACCTATCATGAACCTCAATTTTAACAGATTATAATTGCGAAGACAACAGTATGTACCATATGCGATCATACAAAATTTGAAATTCGAGGAGTACACCCTTAATAAGTACCTCCGACTTGTTAAAAATACACCAGGTTGTATCACACTGTGTCGTACGGAGCTTAAACACTATCTTAGTGGAAATGAATTTAAAATGTTTAATAAAACCTATTTCCTGATCTTTTATTTCTATGTATTCAATGGAAATGTAGTATTCTGTATTAGTCTCGTTTCTGTCCGTATTAGCCTCGTTTCAGTCTGTACAAAATCTGATTTTCTGTATAAGCACCATTGCATATTGGTAAAAATTGGTAATTTCTAATGTATTTTCATTAATTGCTTAATAAATATACATACGTGGGTTTCAATACATCCACTTGCATAATACTTTTCTCCTAATCTTTCTTTGTCTTCAATGTAGCACATCTACAAAATAATTTTACATATTCTTACAATTTATTTCATCCTCGATGATCGATTGGTTAATTGTTATTAAATATTAAGTTTGTAGTGTTTGTCAGCAATATTCAACAACACTACAAATCATACATCTTGTATGTCACAGAAGTGGCACTCGAATGGGGCTATGGTATAAGAGGAGAGGAAAAAAGAAATATTATGTTAAGGACTGCGAAGTTTGCTATAAAATGGACCTTCAAAGACAACAGCAATCAAAAGTATTTACCTTACTGCCATCACAGACAGTAATCCTGTTACATTGGTCCGCGTACAAGTTACCCTCACATCGGTAGCACGTTGTTGACTTACTCTGCAGTGAATCTAGAAAATATAACATTTTTCGTCAAATATGATAGGATTTTGGTGAGTAAACAACCGCCACAATATAACTAAGATATTGCTGAAAGTGGCGTTAAACACTGTTAACAAACAAACGTTAAGTAAACACTAAGGTCTCAACTCCATCTAAATATGTATGGTTTTGTTACGGATGAAGTCGTACATATCTCATATATTACCAATTGTGTGCTATCTTCCTGTTGATATTGATGTTTATATTGTACAACCACATACACCAATGAAATGAAATCACCATGATACGGAGAGAAACGTTTTGGGGACTTCTTTGGACGATATTAAAACGTTTCCAATTTCGACATTTTAGGTTGATTTTTTAGAATACATATGTACATTAAACAAAAATTCCATACATTCGATTCACCAGTTGGTCTAAAGTATCGACGTTTTCTTAGCAATTCTGCTCAACTTCGATAATATTATGTTGATATATCTTTTTTATGAAGTTATTAAAATGTATATTTACTTCAGTATAATGATAAGCTTGCGCACCAATATTGCTTCCGTTTGTTTGAAAAGTTCAGAAAATTGGCGTTCCAAAATAATGAATGAAAGTGCTTTCCGATTATCTAATAATTAATTAATATGCTTTCTTGTTGTCTAATAATTAATTAGTGTGCTTTCCATTATCAAATAATTAATTAGTGTGCTTTTCGGTTATCTAATAAGTAATTATTGTAGTTTCCGGTTATCTATTAATTAATTAGTGTTCTTTTTTGTTGTCTAATAATTAATTAGTGTGCTTTCCGGTTGTCTAATAATTAATTAGTGTGCCTTTCTGTTATCTAACAATTAATTAGTGTAGTTTCCGGTAATTTAATAATTAACTAGTGTGGTATCCGTTTATATATGTTAATGATATATACCTGTTTCACCACAGCCGTGTGAGTTACACATATCAGAAGAATCACAACAACGAAAACAAGGTTTTTGTCCAGATGGCGTTGTCGTAAAATCCAAACGCTTTAAATTACGACTTACGCAAACCTTTGAAAATATAATATTTGAAAACGAGTGTTCTGACTCTATATTATATCAAATAGGCCCGAAACAAAAATATGTTCACGACAGACCATTGGGTTAATGTGGATTGTTGGGGTTAAACGCTTCTTTCAGCAATATTGCAGTGATATCGTGGTGGTAAGTTTTCTTGGTAGCATGGGATAAAAACCAATCAATCTGCAGCATAAAATTGTACCGAGTACATTGGAGGACAACAAGGTACATTGTACATTAGAGGACTATAACGCACACTGTACATTAGAGGACTACAACGTGCATTGTACATACAACTCACCCTGTACATTAGAGGATTACAGCTTATATTGTACATTAGAGGACTACAGCTTACATTGTACATTAGAGGACTACAACATACATTGTACATTAGAGGACTACAGCTTACATTGCACATTATACGACTACAGCTTACATTGTACATTAGAAGACTACAACGTACATTGTACATTAGAGGACTACAGCTTACATTGTACATTATACGACTACAGCTTACATTGTACATTAGAGGACTACAACGTACATTGTACATTAGAGGACTACAACGTACATTGTACATTAGAGGACTATAACATACATTGTACATTAGAGGATTACAACGTGCATTGTACATTGAAGGACTACACCATACACTGTATATTAGAGGACTACAGCTTACATTGTACATTAGAGGACTACAACGTGCATTGTACATTAGAGGACTACAACGTACATTGTACATTAGAGGACTATAGCATGCATTGTACATTAGAGGGCTACAACGTACATTGTACATTAGAGGACTACAACGTACATTGTACATTAGAGGACTACAGCTTACATTGCACATTATAGGACTACAACGTGCATTGTACATTAGAGGACTACAGCGTACATTGTACATTATAGGACTACAACGTGCATTGTACATTAGAGGACTACAACCTACATTGTGCATTAGAGGGCTACAACGTGCATTGTACATTAGAGGACTAAAACATACACTGTACATTAGAGGACTACAACGTACATTGTACATTATAGGACTACAACGTGCATTGTACATTAGAGGACTACAACCTACATTGTGCATTAGAGGGCTACAACGTGCATTGTACATTAGAGGACTATAAAATACACTGTACATTAAAGGACTACAACGTACATTGTACATTAGAGGACGACAACGTACATTGTACATTAGAGGACTACAACGTACATTGTACATTAGAGGACTACAACGTATATTGTACATTAGAGGACTATAACGTACATTGTACTTTAGAGGACTACAACGTACATTATACATTAGAGAACGACAACGTACATTGTACATTAGAGGACTACAACGTGCATTGCACATTAGAGGACGACAACGTACATTGTACATTAGAGGATTACTACGTGCATTGTACATTAGAGGACTATAACATACACTGTACATTAAAGGACTACAACGTACATTGTACATTAGAGAACGACAACGTACATTGTACATTAGAGGACGACAACGTACATTGTACATTAGAGGACGACAACGTACATTGTACATTAGAGGACTACAACGTACATTGTACATTATAGGACTACAACGTGCATTGTACATTAGAGGACTACAACCTACATTGTGCATTAGAGGGCTACAACGTGCATTGTACATTAGAGGACTAAAACATACACTGTACATTAGAGGACTGCAACGTACATTGTACATTAGAGGGCTACAACGTACATTGCACATTAGATGACTACAACGTGCATTGTACATTAGAGGACTACAACGTACATTGTACATTAGAGGAATATAGCATACATTGTGTATTAGAGGGCTACAACGTGCATTGTGCATTAGAGGGCTACAAAGTGCATTGTACATTAGAGGACTACAACGTGCATTGTACATTAGAGGACTACAACGTGCATTGTACATTAGAGGACTACAACGTACATTGTACATTAGAGGACTACAACGTACATTGTACATTAGAGGACTACAACGTACATTGTACATCAGAAGACTACAACGTACATTGTACATCAGAGGACTACAACGTACATTGCACATTAGAGGACTACAACATACACTGTACATTAGAGGACTACAACATACACTGTACATTAGAGGACTACAACGTACATTGTACATCAGAGGACTACAACGTACATTGTACATTAGAGGACTACAACGTACATTGTACATTAGAGGACTACAACGTGCATTGTACATTAGAGGACTACAACGTGCATTGTACATTAGAGGACTACAACGTGCATTGTACATTAGAGGACTACAACGTGCATTGTACATTGGAGGACTACAACGTGCATTGTACATTAGAGGACGACAACGTACATTGTACATTAGAGGACTACAACGTACATTGTACATTAGAGGACTATAACGTACATTGTACATTAGAGGACTACAACGTGCATTGCACATTAGAGGACGACAACGTACATTGTACATTAGAGGACTACAACGTACATTGTACATTAGAGGACTACAACGTGCATTGTACATTAGAGGACTATAACATACACTGTACATTAAAGGACTACAACGTACATTGTACATTAGAGAACGACAACGTACATTGTACATTAGAGGACTACAACGTACATTGTACATTAGAGGACTACAACGTATATTGTACATTAGAGGACTATAACGTACATTGTACATTAGAGGACTACAACGTACATTGTACATTAGAGGACTACAACGTACATTGTACATTAGAGGACTATAACGTACATTGTACATTAGAGGACTACAACGTGCATTGCACATTAGAGGACGACAACGTACATTGTACATTAGAGGACTACAACGTACATTGTACATTAGAGGACTACAACGTGCATTGTACATTAGAGGACTATAACATACACTGTACATTAAAGGACTACAACGTGCATTGTACATTAGAGGACTACAACGTGCATTGTACATTAGAGGATTTCAACGTACATTGTACATTAGAGGACTATAGCATACATTGTGCATTAGAAGGATACAACGTGCATTGTACATTAGAGAACTACAACGTACATTGTGCATTAGAGGACTACAACGTGCATTGTACATTATAGGAATACAACGTGCATTGTACATTAGAGGACTACCACGTACATTGTACATTAGAGGACTACAACGTATAATGTGCATTAGAGGACTACAACATTCATTTTGCATTAGAGGACTACAACGTACATTGTGCATTAGAGAACTACAACGTACATTGTGCATTAGAGGACTACAACGTACATTGTACATTAGAGGACTACAACGTACATTGTACATTAGAGGACGACAACGTGCATTGTACATTAGAGGACTATAGCATACATTGTGCATTAGAAGGCTACAACGTGCATTGTACATTAGAAGGCTGCAACGTGCATTGTACATTGTAGAACTACAACGTGCATTGTATATTAGAGGACTATAACGTGCATTGTACATTGGAGGACTACAACGTGCATTGTACATTAGAGGAGTATAACGTGCATTGTACATCAGAGGACTACAACATGCATTGTACATTAGAGAACTACAACGTACATTGTACATTAGAGGACTACAACGTGCATTGTACATTAGAGGAATACAACGTGCATTGTACATTAGAGGACTACCACGTGCATTGTATATTAGAGGACTACAACGTGCATTGTACATTAGAAGATTACAACGTTCATTGTACATTAGAGGACTATAGCATACATTGTGCATTAGAGGGATACAACGTGCATTGTACATTAGAGGACTACAACGTGCGTTGTACATTAGAGAGCTATAACGTGCATTGTACATCAGAGGACTACACGTGCATTGTACAATAGAGGCCTACAACGTACATTGTACATTAGAGGACTACAACGTGCATTGTACATTAGAGGACTACAACGTACATTGTACAATAGAGGACTACAACGTACATTGTACATTAGAGGACTACAACGTGCATTGTACATTAGAGGACACCAACGTACATTGTGTATTAGAGGGCTACAACGTGCATTGTACATTAGAGGAATATAGCATACATTATACCTTAGAGGACTATAGCATACATTGTGCATTAGAGGGATAGAACGTGCATTGTACATTAGAGGACTACAACGTGCATTGTACATTAGAGAGCTATAACGTGCATTGTACATCAGAGGACTACAACGTGCATTGTACATTAGAGGACTACAACGTACATTGTACATTAGAGGACTACAACGTGCATTGTACATTAGAGGACTACAACGTGCATTGTACATTAGAGGACTCCAACGTACATTGTACATTAGAGGACTACAACGTACATTGTACATTAGAGGAGTACAACGTGCATTGTACATTATAGGACTACAACGTGCATTGTACATTAGAGGACTACAACGTACATTGTACATTAGAGGACTACAACGAGCATTGTACATTAGAGGACTATAGCATACATTGTGTATTAGAGGGCTACAACGTGCATTGTACATTAGAGGACTACAAAGTGCACTGTACATTAGAGGACTTCAACGTACATTGTACATTAGAGGACTACAACGTATAATGTGCATTAGAGGACTACAACATACATTGTGCATTAGAGGACTACAACATACACTGTACATTAGAGGACTACAACATACATTGTACATTAGAGGACTACAACGTACATTGTACATTAGAGGACTACAACGTACATTGTACATTAGAGGAATATAGCATACATTGTGTATTAGAGGGCTACAACGTGCATTGTGCATTAGAGGACTACAACGTGCATTGTACATCAGAGGACGACAACGTGCATTGTACATTAGAGGACTACCACGTGCATTGTACATTAGAGGACTACAACGTGCATTGTAAATTAGAGGATTTCAACGTACATTGTACATTAGAGGACTATAGCATACATTGTGCATTAGAGGGATACAACGTGCATTGTACAATAGAGGGCTATAACGTGCATTGTACATTAGAGGACTCCAACGTACATTGTACATTAGAGGACTACAACGTATATTGTACATTAGAGGAGTACAACGTGCATTGTACATTATAGGACTACAACGTGCATTGTACATTAGAGGACTATAACGTGCATTGTACATTAGAGGACTACAACGTGCATTGTACATTAGAGGACTATAGCATACATTGTGTGTTAGAGGGCTACAACGTGCATTGTACAGTAGAGGACTACAAAGTGCATTGTACATTAGAGGATTTCAACGTACATTGTACATTAGAGGACTACAACGTATAATGTGCATTAGAGGACTACAACATTCATTTTGCATTAGAGGACTACAACGTACATTGTGCATTAGAGAACTACAACGTACATTGTGCATTAGAGGACTACAACGTACATTGTACATTAGAGGACTACAACGTACATTGTACATTAGAGGACGACAACGTGCATTGTACATTAGAGGACTATAGCATACATTGTGCATTAGAAGGCTACAACGTGCATTGTACATTAGAAGGCTGCAACGTGCATTGTACATTCTAGGACTACAACGTGCATTGTACATTAGAGGACTATAACGTGCATTGTACATTGGAGGACTACAACGTGCATTGTACATTAGAGGAGTATAACGTGCATTGTACATTGGAGGACTACAACGTGTATTGTACATTAGAGGACTATAACATACACTGTACATTAGAGGACTACAACGTACATTGTGCATTAGAGGACTACAACGTCCACTGTACATTAGAGGACTACAACGTAAATTGTGCATTAGAGGACTACAACGTACATTAGAGGACTACAACCTACATTGTACATTAGAGGACTACAACTTACATTATACGTTAGAGAACTACAACGTACATTGTTCGTTAGAGGACTACAACGTACATTGTACATTAGATGACTACAACGTGCATTGTACATTAGAGGACTACAACGTGCATTGTACATTGGAGGACTACAACGTGTAAGGTACATTAGAGAACGACAACGTACATTGTACATTAGAGGTCTACAGCTTACATTGTACATTAGAGGACTACAACGTACATTGTACATTAGAGGACGACAACGTGCATTGTGCATTAGAGGACGATAGCATACATTGTGTATTAGAAGGCTACAACGTGCATTGTACATTAGAAGGCTGCAACGTGCATTGTACATTGTAGGACTACAACGTGCATTGTACATTAGAGGACTATAACGTGCATTGTACATTGGAGGACTACAACGTGCATTGTACATTAGAGGACTATAACGTGCATTTTACATTGGAGGACTACAACGTATATTGTACATTAGAGGACTATAGCATACACTGTACATTAGAGGACTACAACGTACATTGTGCATTAGAGGACTACAACGTACACTGTATATTAGAGGACTACAACGTACATTGTGCATTAGAGGACTACAACGTACATTAGAGGACTACAACCTACATTGTACATTAGAGGACTACAACTTACATTGTACGTTAGAGAACTACAACGTACATTGTACGTTAGAGGACTACAACGTACTTTGTACATTAGAGGACTACAACGTGCATTGTACATTATAGCACTACAACGTGCATTGTACATTAGAGGACTACAGCGTGCATTGTACATTGGAGGACTACAACGTGTAATGTACATTAGAGAACGAGAACGTACATTGTACATTAGAGGGCTACAGCTTACATTGTACATTAGAGGACTACAACGTACATTGTACATTAGAGAACTACAACGTATTATTGTACATTAGAGGATTACAAAGTACATTGTACATTAGAGAACGACAACATACACTGTACATTAGAGGACTACAACGTACATTGTGCATTAGAGGACTACAACGTACATTGTACATTAGAGGACTACAACGTACATTGTGCATTAGAGGACTACAACGTGCATTGTACATTAGAGGACTACAACGTACATTGTACATTAGAGGATTACAACGTACATTGTACATTAGAGGACTACAACGTGCATTGTACATTAGAGGACTACAACGTACATTGTACATTAGAGGACTACAACGTACATTGCACATTAGAGGACTACAACGTGCATTGTACATTAGAGGACTACAACGTACATTGTACATTAGAGGACTACAACGTACATTGTGCATTAGAGGACTACAGCGTGCATTGTACATTAGAGGACTACAACGTACATTGTACATCAGAGGACTACAACATGCATTGTACATTAGAGAACTACAACGTACATTGTACATTAGAGGACTACAACGTGCATTGTACATTAGAGGAATACAACGTGCATTGTACATTAGAGGACTACCACGTGCATTGTACATTAGAGGACTACAACGTGCATTGTACATTAGAAGATTACAACGTTCATTGTACATTAGAGGACTATAGCATACATTGTGCATTAGAGGGATACAACGTGCATTGTACATTAGAGGACTACAACGTGCGTTGTACATTAGAGAGCTATAACGTGCATTGTACATCAGAGGACTACACGTGCATTGTACAATAGAGGCCTACAACGTACATTGTACATTAGAGGACTACAACGTGCATTGTACATTAGAGGACTACAACGTACATTGTACAATAGAGGACTACAACGTACATTGTACATTAGAGGACTACAACGTGCATTGTACATTAGAGGACACCAACGTACATTGTGTATTAGAGGGCTACAACGTGCATTGTACATTAGAGGAATATAGCATACATTATACCTTAGAGGACTATAGCATACATTGTGCATTAGAGGGATAGAACGTGCATTGTACATTAGAGGACTACAACGTGCATTGTACATTAGAGAGCTATAACGTGCATTGTACATCAGAGGACTACAACGTGCATTGTACATTAGAGGACTACAACGTACATTGTACATTAGAGGACTACAACGTGCATTGTACATTAGAGGACTACAACGTGCATTGTACATTAGAGGACTCCAACGTACATTGTACATTAGAGGACTACAACGTACATTGTACATTAGAGGAGTACAACGTGCATTGTACATTATAGGACTACAACGTGCATTGTACATTAGAGGACTACAACGTACATTGTACATTAGAGGACTACAACGAGCATTGTACATTAGAGGACTATAGCATACATTGTGTATTAGAGGGCTACAACGTGCATTGTACATTAGAGGACTACAAAGTGCACTGTACATTAGAGGACTTCAACGTACATTGTACATTAGAGGACTACAACGTATAATTTGCATTAGAGGACTACAACATACATTGTGCATTAGAGGACTACAACATACACTGTACATTAGAGGACTACAACATACATTGTACATTAGAGGACTACAACGTACATTGTACATTAGAGGACTACAACGTACATTGTACATTAGAGGAATATAGCATACATTGTGTATTAGAGGGCTACAACGTGCATTGTGCATTAGAGGACTACAACGTGCATTGTACATCAGAGGACGACAACGTGCATTGTACATTAGAGGACTACCACGTGCATTGTACATTAGAGGACTACAACGTGCATTGTAAATTAGAGGATTTCAACGTACATTGTACATTAGAGGACTATAGCATACATTGTGCATTAGAGGGATACAACGTGCATTGTACAATAGAGGGCTATAACGTGCATTGTACATTAGAGGACTCCAACGTACATTGTACATTAGAGGACTACAACGTATATTGTACATTAGAGGAGTACAACGTGCATTGTACATTATAGGACTACAACGTGCATTGTACATTAGAGGACTATAACGTGCATTGTACATTAGAGGACTACAACGTGCATTGTACATTAGAGGACTATAGCATACATTGTGTGTTAGAGGGCTACAACGTGCATTGTACAGTAGAGGACTACAAAGTGCATTGTACATTAGAGGATTTCAACGTACATTGTACATTAGAGGACTACAACGTATAATGTGCATTAGAGGACTACAACATTCATTTTGCATTAGAGGACTACAACGTACATTGTGCATTAGAGAACTACAACGTACATTGTGCATTAGAGGACTACAACGTACATTGTACATTAGAGGACTACAACGTACATTGTACATTAGAGGACGACAACGTGCATTGTACATTAGAGGACTATAGCATACATTGTGCATTAGAAGGCTACAACGTGCATTGTACATTAGAAGGCTGCAACGTGCATTGTACATTCTAGGACTACAACGTGCATTGTACATTAGAGGACTATAACGTGCATTGTACATTGGAGGACTACAACGTGCATTGTACATTAGAGGAGTATAACGTGCATTGTACATTGGAGGACTACAACGTGTATTGTACATTAGAGGACTATAACATACACTGTACATTAGAGGACTACAACGTACATTGTGCATTAGAGGACTACAACGTCCACTGTACATTAGAGGACTACAACGTAAATTGTGCATTAGAGGACTACAACGTACATTAGAGGACTACAACCTACATTGTACATTAGAGGACTACAACTTACATTATACGTTAGAGAACTATAACGTACATTGTTCGTTAGAGGACTACAACGTACATTGTACATTAGATGACTACAACGTGCATTGTACATTAGAGGACTACAACGTGCATTGTACATTGGAGGACTACAACGTGTAAGGTACATTAGAGAACGACAACGTACATTGTACATTAGAGGTCTACAGCTTACATTGTACATTAGAGGACTACAACGTACATTGTACATTAGAGGACGACAACGTGCATTGTGCATTAGAGGACGATAGCATACATTGTGTATTAGAAGGCTACAACGTGCATTGTACATTAGAAGGCTGCAACGTGCATTGTACATTGTAGGACTACAACGTGCATTGTACATTAGAGGACTATAACGTGCATTGTACATTGGAGGACTACAACGTGCATTGTACATTAGAGGACTATAACGTGCATTTTACATTGGAGGACTACAACGTATATTGTACATTAGAGGACAATAGCATACACTGTACATTAGAGGACTACAACGTACATTGTGCATTAGAGGACTACAACGTACACTGTATATTAGAGGACTACAACGTACATTGTGCATTAGAGGACTACAACGTACATTAGAGGACTACAACCTACATTGTACATTAGAGGACTACAACTTACATTGTACGTTAGAGAACTACAACGTACATTGTACGTTAGAGGACTACAACGTACTTTGTACATTAGAGGACTACAACGTGCATTGTACATTATAGCACTACAACGTGCATTGTACATTAGAGGACTACAGCGTGCATTGTACATTGGAGGACTACAACGTGTAATGTACATTAGAGAACGAGAACGTACATTGTACATTAGAGGGCTACAGCTTACATTGTACATTAGAGGACTACAACGTACATTGTACATTAGAGGACTACAACGTATTATTGTACATTAGAGGATTACAAAGTACATTGTACATTAGAGAACGACAACATACACTGTACATTAGAGGACTACAACGTACATTGTGCATTAGAGGACTACAACGTACATTGTACATTAGAGGACTACAACGTACATTGTGCATTAGAGGACTACAACGTGCATTGTACATTAGAGGACTACAACGTACATTGTACATTAGAGGATTACAACGTACATTGTACATTAGAGGACTACAACGTGCATTGTACATTAGAGGACTACAACGTACATTGTACATTAGAGGACTACAACGTACATTGCACATTAGAGGACTATAGCATTCTTTGTACATTAGAGGGCTACAACGTACATTGTACATTAGAGGACTACAACGTACATTGTACATTAGAGAACTACAGCTGACATTGCACATTAGAGAACTACAACGTGCATTGTACATTAGAGGACTACAACGTACATTGTACATTAGAGTACTATAACATACATTGTACATTAGAGGACTACAACGTGCATTGTACATTAGAGGACTACAGCTAACACTGTACATTAGATGACTACAACGTGCATTGTACATTAGAGGGCTACAACGTACATTGTACATTAGAGGACTATAGCATTCTTTGTACATTAGAGGGCTACAACGTACATTGTACATTAGAGGACTACAACGTACATTGTACATTAGAGGACTACAGCTTACATTGCACATTAGAGGACTACAACGTGCATTGTACATTAGAGGACTAAAACGTACATTGTACATTAGAGGACTATAACATACATTGTACATTAGAGGACTACAACGTGCATTGTACATTAGAGGACTACAACGTACATTGTACATTAGAGGACTACAACGTACATTGTACATTAGAGGACTACAATGTACACTGTACATTATAGGACTATAACATACATTGTACATTAGAGGATTACAACGTGCATTGTACATTAGAGGACTACAACGTTCATTGTACATTAGAGGACTACAACGTGCATTGTACATTGGAGGACTACAACGTGCATTGTACATTAGAGGACGACAACGTACATTGTACATTGTAGGACTACAACGTGCATTGTATATTAGAGGACTATAACGTGCATTGTACATTGGAGGACTACAACGTGCATTGTACATTAGAGGACTATAACGTGCATTTTACATTGGAGGACTACAACGTATATTGTACATTAGAGGACTATAACATACACTGTACATTAGAGGACTACAACGTACATTGTGCATTAGAGGACTACAACGTACACTGTATATTAGAGGACTACAACGTACATTGTGCATTAGAGGACTACAACGTGCATTAGAGGACTACAACCTACATTGTACATTAGAGGACTACAACTTACATTGTACGTTAGAGAACTACAACGTACATTGTACGTTAGAGGACTACAACGTACTTTGTACATTAGAGGACTACAACGTGCATTGTACATTATAGCACTACAACGTGCATTGTACATTAGAGGACTACAGCGTGCATTGTACATTGGAGGACTACAACGTGTAATGTACATTAGAGAACGAGAACGTACATTGTACATTAGAGGGCTACAGCTTACATTGTACATTAGAGGACTACAACGTCCACTGTACATTAGAGGACTACAACGTAAATTGTGCATTAGAGGACTACAACGTACATTAGAGGACTACAACCTACATTGTACATTAGAGGACTACAACTTACATTGTACGTTAGAGAACTACAACGTACATTGTTCGTTAGAGGACTACAACGTACATTGTACATTAGATGACTACAACGTGCATTGTACATTAGAGGACTACAACGTGCATTGTACATTGGAGGACTACAACGTGTAATGTACATTAGAGAACGACAACGTACATTGTACATTAGAGGTCTACAGCTTACATTGTACATTAGAGGACTACAACGTACATTGTACATTAGAGGACGACAACGTGCATTGTGCATTAGAGGACGATAGCATACATTGTGTATTAGAAGGCTACAACGTGCATTGTACATTAGAAGGCTGCAACGTGCATTGTACATTGTAGGACTACAACGTGCATTGTATATTAGAGGACTATAACGTGCATTGTACATTGGAGGACTACAACGTGCATTGTACATTAGAGGACTATAACGTGCATTTTACATTGGAGGACTACAACGTATATTGTACATTAGAGGACTATAACATACACTGTACATTAGAGGACTACAACGTACATTGTGCATTAGAGGACTACAACGTACACTGTATATTAGAGGACTACAACGTACATTGTGCATTAGAGGACTACAACGTGCATTAGAGGACTACAACCTACATTGTACATTAGAGGACTACAACTTACATTGTACGTTAGAGAACTACAACGTACATTGCACGTTAGAGGACTACAACGTACTTTGTACATTAGAGGACTACAACGTGCATTGTACATTATAGCACTACAACGTGCATTGTACATTAGAGGACTACAGCGTGCATTGTACATTGGAGGACTACAACGTGTAATGTACATTAGAGAACGAGAACGTACATTGTACATTAGAGGGCTACAGCTTACATTGTACATTAGAGGACTACAACGTACATTGTACATTAGAGGACTACAACGTATTATTGTACATTAGAGGATTACAAAGTACATTGTACATTAGAGAACGACAACATACACTGTACATTAGAGGACTACAACGTACATTGTGCATTAGAGGACTACAACGTACATTGTACATTAGAGGACTACAACGTACATTGTGCATTAGAGGACTACAACCTGCATTGTACATTAGAGGACTACAACGTACATTGTACATTAGAGGATTACAACGTACATTGTACATTAGAGGACTACAACGTGCATTGTACATTAGAGGACTACAACGTACATTGTACATTAGAGGACTACAACGTACATTGTACATTAGAGGACTATAGCATTCTTTGTACATTAGAGGGCTACAACGTACATTGTACATTAGAGGACTACAACGTACATTGTACATTAGAGAACTACAGCTGACATTGCACATTAGAGGACTACAACGTGCATTGTACATTAGAGGACTACAACGTACATTGTACATTAGAGTACTATAACATACATTGTACATTAGAGGACTACAACGTGCATTGTACATTAGAGGACTACAGCTAACACTGTACATTAGATGACTACAAAGTGCATTGTACATTAGAGGACTACAACGTACATTGTACATTAGAGGACTATAGCATTCTTTGTACATTAGAGGGCTATAACGTACATTGTACATTAGAGGACTACAACGTACATTGTACATTAGAGGACTACAGCTTACATTGCACATTAGAGGACTACAACGTGCATTGTACATTAGAGGACTAAAACGTACATTGTACATTAGAGGACTATAACATACATTGTACATTAGAGGACTACAACGTGCATTGTACATTAGAGGACTACAACGTACATTGTACATTAGAGGACTACAACGTACATTGTACATTAGAGGACTACAATGTACACTGTACATTATAGGACTATAACATACATTGTACATTAGAGGATTACAACGTGCATTGTACATTAGAGGACTACAACGTTCATTGTACATTAGAGGACTACAACGTGCATTGTACATTGGAGGACTACAACGTGCATTGTACATTAGAGGACGACAACGTACATTGTACATTAGAGGACTTCAACGTTCATTGTACATTAGAGGACTACAACGTACATTGTACATTAGAGGACTACAACGTGCATTGTACATTAGAGGACTCCAACGTACATTGTACATTAGAGGACGACAACGTACATTGTACATTAGAGGACTTCAACGTTCATTGTACATTAGAGGACTACAACGTACATTGTACATTAGAGGACTACAACGTGCATTGTACATTAGAGGACTCCAACGTACATTGTACATTAGAGGACTACAACGTACATTGTACATTATAGGAGTACAACGTGCATTGTACATTATAGGACTACAACGTGCACTGTACATTAGAGGACTACAACGTATATTGTACATTAGAGGACTACAACGTGCATTGTACATTAGAGGACTATAGCATACATTGTGTATTAGAGGGCTACAACGTGCATTGTACATTAGAGGACTACAAAGTGCACTGTACATTAGAGGACTTCAACGTACATTGTACATTAGAGGAGTACAACGTATAATGTGCATTAGAGGACTACAACATACATTGTGCATTAGAGGACTACAACATACACTGTACATTAGAGGACTACAACATACATTGTACATTAGAGGACTACAACGTACATTGTACATTAGAGGACTACAACGTACATTGTACATTAGAGGAATATAGCATACATTGTGTATTAGAGGGCTACAACGTGCATTGTGCATTAGAGGACTACAACGTGCATTGTACATCAGAGGAAGACAACGTGCATTGTACATTAGAGGACTACCACGTGCATTGTACATTAGAGGACTACAACTTGCATTGTACATTAGAGGATTTCAACGTACATTGTACATTAGAGGACTATAGCATACATTGTGCATTAGAGGGATACAACGTGCATTGTACAATAGAGGTCTATAACATGCATTGTACATTAGAGGACTCCAACGTACATTGTACATTAGAGGACTACAACGTATATTGTACATTAGAGGAGTACAACGTGCATTGTACATTATAGGACTACAACGTGCATTGTACATTAGAGGACTATAACGTGCATTGTACATTAGAGGACTACAACGTGCATTGTACATTAGAGGACTATAGCATACATTGTGTGTTAGAGGGCTACAACGTGCATTGTACAGTAGAGGACTACAAAGTGCATTGTACATTAGAGGATTTCAACGTACATTGTGCATTAGAGAACTACAACGTACATTGTGCATTAGAGGACTACAACGTACATTGTACATTAGAGGACTACAACGTACATTGTACATTAGAGGACTATAGCATTCTTTGTACATTAGAGGGCTACAACGTACATTGTACATTAGAGGACTACAACGTACATTGTACATTAGAGAACTACAGCTGACATTGCACATTAGAGGACTACAACGTGCATTGTACATTAGAGGACTACAACGTACATTGTACATTAGAGTACTATAACATACATTGTACATTAGAGGACTACAACGTGCATTGTACATTAGAGGACTACAGCTAACACTGTACATTAGATGACTACAAAGTGCATTGTACATTAGAGGACTACAACGTACATTGTACATTAGAGGACTATAGCATTCTTTGTACATTAGAGGGCTATAACGTACATTGTACATTAGAGGACTACAACGTACATTGTACATTAGAGGACTACAGCTTACATTGCACATTAAAGGACTACAACGTGCATTGTACATTAGAGGACTAAAACGTACATTGTACATTAGAGGACTATAACATACATTGTACATTAGAGGACTACAACGTGCATTGTACATTAGAGGACTACAACGTACATTGTACATTAGAGGACTACAACGTACATTGTACATTAGAGGACTACAATGTACACTGTACATTATAGGACTATAACATACATTGTACATTAGAGGATTACAACGTGCATTGTACATTAGAGGACTACAACGTTCATTGTACATTAGAGGACTACAACGTGCATTGTACATTGGAGGACTACAACGTGCATTGTACATTAGAGGACGACAACGTACATTGTACATTAGAGGACTTCAACGTTCATTGTACATTAGAGGACTACAACGTACATTGTACATTAGAGGACTACAACGTGCATTGTACATTAGAGGACTCCAACGTACATTGTACATTAGAGGACGACAACGTACATTGTACATTAGAGGACTTCAACGTTCATTGTACATTAGAGGACTACAACGTACATTGTACATTAGAGGACTACAACGTGCATTGTACATTAGAGGACTCCAACGTACATTGTACATTAGAGGACTACAACGTACATTGTACATTATAGGAGTACAACGTGCATTGTACATTATAGGACTACAACGTGCACTGTACATTAGAGGACTACAACGTATATTGTACATTAGAGGACTACAACGTGCATTGTACATTAGAGGACTATAGCATACATTGTGTATTAGAGGGCTACAACGTGCATTGTACATTAGAGGACTACAAAGTGCACTGTACATTAGAGGACTTCAACGTACATTGTACATTAGAGGAGTACAACGTATAATGTGCATTAGAGGACTACAATATACATTGTGCATTAGAGGACTACAACATACACTGTACATTAGAGGACTACAACATACATTGTACATTAGAGGACTACAACGTACATTGTACATTAGAGGACTACAACGTACATTGTACATTAGAGGAATATAGCATACATTGTGTATTAGAGGGCTACAACGTGCATTGTGCATTAGAGGACTACAACGTGCATTGTACATCAGAGGAAGACAACGTGCATTGTACATTAGAGGACTACCACGTGCATTGTACATTAGAGGACTACAACGTGCATTGTACATTAGAGGATTTCAACGTACATTGTACATTAGAGGACTATAGCATACATTGTGCATTAGAGGGATACAACGTGCATTGTACAATAGAGGTCTATAACATGCATTGTACATTAGAGGACTCCAACGTACATTGTACATTAGAGGACTACAACGTATATTGTACATTAGAGGAGTACAACGTGCATTGTACATTATAGGACTACAACGTGCATTGTACATTAGAGGACTATAACGTGCATTGTACATTAGAGGACTACAACGTGCATTGTACATTAGAGGACTATAGCATACATTGTGTGTTAGAGGGCTACAACGTGCATTGTACAGTAGAGGACTACAAAGTGCATTGTACATTAGAGGATTTCAACGTACATTGTGCATTAGAGAACTACAACGTACATTGTGCATTAGAGGACTACAACGTACATTGTACATTAGAGGACTACAACGTACATTGTACATTAGAGGACGACAACGTGCATTGTACATTAGAGGACTATAGCATACATTGTGCATTAGCAGGCTACAACGTGCATTGTACATTAGAAGGCTGCAACGTGCATTGTACATTGTAGGACTACAACGTGAATTGTACATTAGAGGACTATAACGTGCATTGTACATTGGAGGACTACAACGTGCATTGTACATTAGAGGAGTATAACGTGCATTGTACATTGGAGGACTACAACGTGTATTGTACATTAGAGGACTATAACATACACTGTACATTAGAGGACTACAACGTACAGTGTGCATTAGAGGACTACAACGTCCACTGTACATTAGAGGACTACAACGTACATTGCGCATTAGAGGACTACAACGTACATTAGAGGACTACAACCTACATTGTACATTAGAGGACTACAACTTACATTGTACGTTAGAGAACTACAACGTACATTGTTCGTTAGAGGACTACAACGTACATTGTACATTAGAGGACTACAACGTGCATTGTACATTAGAGGACTACAACGTGCATTGTACATTGGAGGACTACAACGTGTAATGTACATTAGAGAACGACAACGTACATTGTACATTAGAGGTCTACAGCTTACATTGTACATTAGAGGACTACAACGTACATTGTACATTAGAGGACGACAACGTGCATTGTGCATTAGAGGATGATAGCATACATTGTGTATTAGAACGCTACAACGTGCATTGTACATTAGAAGGCTGCAACGTGCATTGTACATTGTAGGACTACAACGTGCATTGTACATTAGAGGACTATAACGTGCATTGTACATTGGAGGACTACAACGTGCATTGTACATTAGAGGACTATAACGTACATTTTACATTGGAGGACTACAACGTGTATTGTACATTAGAGGACTATAACATACACTGTACATTAGAGGACTACAACGTACATTGTGCATTAGAGGACTACAACGTACATTAGAGGACTACAACCTACATTGTACATTAGAGGACTACAACTTACAATGTACGTTAGAGAACTACAACGTACATTGTACGTTAGAGGACTACAACGTACTTTGTACATTAGAGGACTACAACGTGCATTGTACATTATAGCACTACAACGTGCATTGTACATTAGAGGACTACAGCGTGCATTGTACATTGGAGGACTACAACGTGTAATGTACATTAGAGAACGAGAACGTACATTGTACATTAGAGGGCTACAGTTTACATTGTACATTAGAGGACTACAACGTACATTGTACATTAGAGGACTATAACGTATTATTGTACATTAGAGGATTACAAAGTACATTGTACATTAGAGAACGACAACATACACTGTACATTAGAGGACTACAACGTACATTGTGCATTAGAGGACTACAACGTGCATTGTACATTAGAGGACTACAACGTACATTGTACATTAGAGGATTACAACGTACATTGTTCATTAGAGATCGACAACGTACATTGTACATTAGAGGACTACAACGTACATTGTACATTAGAGGACTACAACGTACATTGTACATTAGAGGACTATAGCATTCTTTGTACATTAGAGGGCTACAACGTACATTGTACATTAGAGGACTACAACGTACATTGTACATTAGAGGACTACAGCTTACATTGCACATTAGAGGACTACAACGTGCATTGTACATTAGAGGACTACAACGTACATTGTACATTAGAGGACTATAACATACATTGTACATTAGAGGACTACAACGTGCATTGTACATTAGAGGACTACAACGTACATTGTACATTAGAGGACTACAACGTACATTGTACATTAGAGGACTACAATGTACACTGTACATTATAGGACTATAACATACATTGTACATTAGAGGATTACAACGTGCATTGTACATTAGAGGACTACAACGTTCATTGTACATTAGAGGACTACAACGTGCATTGTACATTGGAGGACTACAACGTGCATTGTACATTAGAGGACGACAACGTACATTGTACATTAGAGGACTTCAACGTTCATTGTACATTAGAGGACTATAACATACACTGTACATTAAAGGACTACAACGTGCATTGTACATTAGAGACTACAACGTACATTGTACATAAGAGAACTACAACGTGCATTGTACATTAGAGGACTACAACGTACATTGTACATTAGAGGACTACAACGTGCATTGTACATTAGAGGACTACAACGTATATTGTACATTAGAGGACTACAGCTTACATTGTACATTAGAGGACTACAACGTGCATTGTACATTATAGGACTACAACGTACATTGTACATTAGAGGACTACAATGTACACTGTACATTAGAGGACTATAACATACATTGTACATTAAAGGACTACAACGTACATTGTACATTAGAGAACGACAACGTACATTGTACATTAGAGGACTACTACGTACATTGTACATTAGAGGACGACAACGTACATTGTACATCAGACGACTACAACGTACATTGTACATTAGAGGACTACAACGTGCATTGTACATTGGAGGATTACAACGTGCATTGTACATTAGAGGACTACAACATGCATTGTACATTAGAGGACTATAACATACACTGTACATTAAAGGACTACAACGTACATTGTACATTAGAGAACGACAACGTACATTGTACATTAGAGGACTACTACGTACATTGTACATTAGATGACGACAACGTACATTGTACATCAGAGGAGTACAACGTACATTGTACATTAGAGGATTACAACGTGCATTGTACATTAGAGGACTATAACATACATTGTACATTAAAGGTCTACAACGTACATTGTACATTGGAGGACTACAACGTGCATTGTACATTAGAGGACGACAAAGTACATTGTACATTAGAGGACTTCAACGTTCATTGTACATTAGAGGACTATAACATACACTGTACATTAAAGGACTACAACGTGCATTGTACATTAGAGGACTACAACGTACATTGTACATTAGAGGACTACAACGTGCATTGTACATTAGAGGACTACAATGTATACTGTACATTATAGGACTATAACATACATTGTACATTAGAGGATTACAACGTGCATTGTACATTAGAGGACTACAACGTTCATTGTACATTAGAGGACTACAACGTGCATTGTACATTGGAGGACTACAACGTGCATTGTACATTAGAGGACGACAACGTACATTGTACATTAGAGGACTTCAACGTTCATTGTACATTAGAGGACTATAACATACACTGTACATTAAAGGACTACAACGTGCATTGTACATTAGAGACTACAACGTACATTGTACATTAGATGACGACAACGTACATTGTACATCAGAGGAGTACAACGTACATTGTACATTAGAGGATTACAACGTGCATTGTACATTAGAGGACTATAACATACATTGTACATTAAAGGTCTACAACGTACATTGTACATTGGAGGACTACAACGTGCATTGTACATTAGAGGACGACAAAGTACATTGTACATTAGAGGACTTCAACGTTCATTGTACATTAGAGGACTATAACATACACTGTACATTAAAGGACTACAACGTGCATTGTACATTAGAGACTACAACGTACATTGTACATAAGAGGACTACAACGTGCATTGTACATTAGAGGACTACAACGTACATTGTACATTAGAGGACTACAACGTGCATTGTACATTAGAGGACTACAACGTATATTGTACATTAGAGGACTACAGCTTACATTGTACATTAGAGGACTACAACGTGCATTGTACATTATAGGACTACAACGTACATTGTACATTAGAGGACTACAATGTACACTGTACATTAGAGGACTATAACATACATTGTACATTAAAGGACTACAACGTACATTGTACATTAGAGAACGACAACGTACATTGTACATTAGAGGACTACTACGTACATTGTACATTAGAGGACGACAACGTACATTGTACATCAGACGACTACAACGTGCATTGTACATTAGAGGACTACAACGTGCATTGTACATTGGAGGATTACAACGTGCATTGTACATTAGAGGACTACAACATGTATTGTACATTAGAGGACTATAACATACACTGTACATTAAAGGACTACAACGTACATTGTACATTAGAGAACGACAACGTACATTGTACATTAGAGGACTACTACGTACATTGTACATTAGATGACGACAACGTACATTGTACATCAGAGGAGTACAACGTACATTGTACATTAGAGGATTACAACGTGCATTGTACATTAGAGGACTATAACATACATTGTACATTAAAGGTCTACAACGTACATTGTACATTAGAGAACGACAACGTACATTGTATATTAGAGGACGACAACGTTAATTGTACATTAGAGGACTACAACGTACATTGTACATTAGAGGACTACAGCGTACACTGTACATTAGAGGACTACAACGTACATTGTACATTAGAGGACTACAACGTACATTGTACATTAGAGGACTACAACGTGCATTGTACATTAGAGGACTACAACCTACATTGTGCATTAGAGGCCTACAACGTGCATTGTACATTAGAGGACTACAACATACACTGTACATTAGAGGACTACAACGTACATTGTACATTAGAGGACTACAACGTACATTGCACATTAGAGGACTACATGTGCATTGTACATTAGAGGAATACAACGTACATTGTACATTAGAGGACTACAACGTACATTGTACATTAGAGGAATATAGCATACATTGTGTATTAGAGGGCTACAACGTACATTGTACATCAGAGGACTACAACGTGCATTGTACATTAGAGGAATATAGCATACATTGTACATTAGAGGACTACAGCGTACATTGTGCATTAGAAGGCTACAACGTGCATTGTATATTAGAGGACTACAACGTACATTGTACATTAGAGGACTACAACGTGCATTGTACATTAGAGGACTACAACGTGCATTGTACATTTGAGGACTACAACGTACATTGTACATTAGAGGAATATAGCATACATTGTGCATTAGAGGACTACAACGTGCATTGTACATTAGAGGACTACAACGTGCATTGTACATTAGAGGATTTCAACGTACATTGTACATTAGAGGACTATAGCATACATTGTGCATTAGAGGGATACAACGTGCATTGTACATTAGAGGAATATAGCATACATTGTACATTAGAGGACTACAGCGTACATTGTGCATTAGAAGGCTACAACGTGCATTGTACATCAGAGGACTACAACATGCATTGTATATTAGAGGACTACAACGTACATTGTACATTAGAGGACTACAACGTGCATTGTACATTAGAGGACTACAACGTGCATTGTACATTAGAGGACTACAACGTACATTGTACATTAGAGGAATATAGCATACATTGTGCATTAGAGGACTACAACGTGCATTGTACATTAGAGGACTACAACGTGCATTGTACATTAGAGGATTTCAACGTACATTGTACATTAGAGGACTATAGCATACATTGTGCATTAGAGGGATACAACGTGCATTGTACATTAGAGGACTACAACGTGCATTGTACATTAGAGGACTACAACGTGCGTTGTACATTAGAGAGCTATAACGTGCATTGTACATAGGAGGACTACAACGTACATTGTACATTAGAGGACTACAACGTACATTGTACATTAGAGGACTACAACGTGCATTGTACATTAGAGGAATACAACGTGCATTGTACATTAGAGGACTACAACGTGCATTGTACATTAGAGGACTGCAACGTGCATTGTACATTAGAGGATTACAACGTACATTGTACATTAGAGGACTATAGCATACATTGTGCATTAGACGGATACAACGTGCATTGTACATTAGAGGACTACAACGTGCGTTGTACATTAGAGACCTATAACGTGCATTGTACATCATAGGACTACACGTGCATTGTACAATAGAGGACTACAACGTACATTGTACAATAGAGGACTACAACGTGCATTGTACATTAGAGGACGACAACGTACATTGTACATTAGAGGACTTCAACGTTCATTGTACATTAGAGGACTATTACATACACTGTGCATTAGACGGATACAACGTGCATTGTACATTAGAGGACTACAACGTACATTGTGCATTAGAAGGCTACAACGTGCATTGTACATCAGAGGACTACAACATGCATTGTATATTAGAGGACTACAACGTACATTGTACATTAGAGGACTACAACGTGCATCGTATATTAGAGGACGACAACGTACATTGTACATTAGAGGAGTTCAACGTTTATTGTACATTAGAGGACTATAACATACATTGTACATTAAAGGACTACAACGTGCATTGTACATTAGAGGACTACAACGTACATTGTACATTAGAGGACTACAACGTGCATTGTACATTAGAGGACTACAACGTACATTGTACATTAGAGGACTACAACGTGCATTGTACATTAGAGGACGACAGCGTACATTGTACATTAGAGGACTACAGATTACATTGTACAGTATAGGACTACAACGTGCATTGTACATTAGAGGACTACAACGTACATTGTACATTAGAGGACTACAATGTACACTGTACATTAGAGGACTATAACATGCATTGTACATTAGAGGATTACAACGTGCATTGCACATTAGAGGACTACAACGTGCATTGTACATTAGAGGACTACAACTTGCATTGTACATTAGAGGATTACAACCTACATTGTACATTAGAGGACTATAGCATACATTGTGCATTAGACGGTTACAACGTGCATTGTACATTAGAGGACTACAACGTGCGTTGTACATTAGAGAGCTATAACGTGCATTGTACATCAGAGGACTACACGTGCATTGTACAATAGAGGACTACAACGTACATTGTACAATAGAGGACTACAACGTACATTGTACATTAGAGGACTACAACGTGCATTGTACATTAGAGGACTCCAACGTACATTGTGTATTAGAGGGCTACAACGTGCATTGTACATTAGAGGAATATAGCATACATTGTACATTAGATGACTATAGCATACATTGTGCATTAGAGAGCTATAACGTGCATTGTGCATTAGATGACTACAACGTGCATTGTACATCAGAGGACGACAACGTGCACTGTACATTAGAGGACTACAACGTGCATTGTACATTAGAGGACTACAACGTGCATTGTACATTAGAGGACTACAACGTGCATTGTACATTAGAGGATTTCAACGTACATTGTACATTAGAGGACTATAGCGTACATTGTGCATTAGAGGGATACAACGTGCATTGTGCAATAGAGGACTACAACGTGCGTTGTACATTAGAGGGCTATAACGTGCATTGTACATTAGAGGACTCCAACGTACATTGTACATTAGAGGACTACAACGTACATTGTACATTAGAGGAGTACAACGTGCATTGTACATTATAGGACTACAACGTGCATTGTACATTACAGGACTACAACGTGCATTGTACATTAGAGGACTACAACGTGCATTGTACATTAGAGGCCTATAGCATACATTGTGCATTAGAGGGCTACAACGTGCATTGTACATTAGAGGACTATAAAGTGCATTGTACATTAGAGGATTTCAACGTACATTGTACATTAGAGGACTACAACGTATAATGTGCATTAGAGGACTACAACGTACATTGTGCATTAGAGGACTACAACGTACATTGTACATTAGAGGACTACAACGTACATTGTACATTAGAGGACGACAACGTGCATTGTACATTAGAGGACAATAGCATACATTGTGCATTAGAAGGCTACAACGTGCATTGTACATTAGAAGGCTGCAACGTGCATTGTACATTGTAGGACTACAATGTGCATTGTACATTAGAGGACTATAACGTGCATTGTACATTAGAGGACTATAACGTGCATTGTACATTGGAGGACTACAACGTGTATTGTACATTAGAGAACTATAACATACACTGTACATTAGAGGACTACAACGTACATTGTGCATTAGAGGACTACAACGTACACTGTACATTAGAGGACTACAACGTACATTGTGCATTAGAGGACTACAACGTACATTAGACGACTACAACCTACATTGTACATTAGAGGACTACAACTTACATTGTACGTTAGAGAACTACAACGTACATTGTCCGTTAGAGGACTACAACGTACATTGTACATTAGAGGACTACAACGTGCATTGTACATTATAGGACTACAACGTGCATTGTACATTAGAGGACTACAACGTGCATTGTACATTGGAGGACTACAACATGTAATGTACATTAGAGAACGACAACTTACATTGTACATTAGAGGTCTACAGCTTACATTGTACATTAGAGGACTACAACGTACATTGTACATTAGAGGACGACAACGTGCATTGTGCATTAGAGGACTATAGCATACATTGTGTATTAGAAGGCTACAACGTGCATTGTACATTAGAAGGCTGCAACGTGCATTGTACATTGTAGGACTACAACGTGCATTGTACATTAGAGGACTATAGCATACACTGTACATTAGAGGACTAAAACGTACATTGTGCATTAGTGGACTACAACGTACACTGTACATTAGAGGACTACAACGTACATTGTGCATTAGAGGACTACAACGTACATTAGAGGACTACAACCTACATTGTACATTAGAGGACTACAACTTACATTGTACGTTAGAGAACTACAACGTACATTGTACGTTAAAGGACTACAACGTACATTGTACATTAAAGGACTACAACGTGCATTGTACATTATAGCACTACAACGTGCATTGTACATTAGAGGACTACAGCGTGCATTGTACATTGGAGGACTACAACGTGTAATGTACATTAGAGAACGACAACGTACATTGTGCATTAGAGGGCTACAGCTTACATTGTACATTAGAGGACTACAACGTACATTGTACATTATAGGACTACAACGTATCATTGTACATTAGAGGATTACAACGTACATTGTACATTAGAGGATTACAACGTACATTGTACATTAGAGAACGACAACATACACTGTACATTAGAGGACTACAACGTACATTGTGCATTAGAGGACTACAACGTACATTGTACATTAGAGGACTACAACGTACATTGTGCATTAGAGGACTACAACATGCATTGTACATTAGAGGACTACAACGTACATTGTACATTAGAGGATTACAACGTACATTGTTCATTAGAGAACGACAACGTACATTGTACATTAGAGGACTACAACGTGCATTGTACATTAGAGGACTACAACGTACATTGTACATTAGAGGACTACAACGTACATTGTAAATTAGAGGACTACAACGTGCATTGTACATTAGATGACTACAACGTACATTGTACATTAGAGGACTACAACGTGCATTGTACATTAGAGGACTACAACGTACATTGTACATTAGAGGACTACAACGTACATTGTACATTAGAGGACTATAACATACATTGTACATTAGAGGACTACAACGTGCATTGTACATTAGAGGACTAAAACCTACATTGTACATTAGAGGACTACAACGTACATTGTACATTAGAGGACTACAACATACATTGTACATTAGAGGACTATAACATACATTGTACATTAGAGGACTACAACGTGCATTGTACATTAGAGGACTACAACCTACATTGTACATTAGAGGACTACAACATACATTGTACATTAGAGGACTACAATGTACACTGTACATTATAGGACTATAACATACATTGTACATTAGAGGATTACAACGTGCATTGTACATTAGAGGACTACAACGTTCATTGTACATTAGAGGACTACAACGTGCATTGTACATTGGAGGACTACAACGTGCATTGTACATTAGAGGACGACAACGTACATTGTACATTAGAGGACTTCAACGTTCATTGTACATTAGAGGACTATAACATACACTGTACATTAAAGGACTACAACGTGCATTGTACATTAGAGGACTACAAGGTACATTGTACATTAGAGGACTACAACGTGCATTGTACATTAGAGGACTACAACGTGCATTGTACATTAGAGGACTACAACGTACATTGTACATTAGAGGACTACAGCTTACATTGTACATTAGAGGACTACAACGTGCATTGTACATTAGAGGACTACAACGTACATTGTACATTAGAGGACTACAATGTACACTGTACATTAGAGGACTATAACATGCATTGTACATTAGAGGATTACAACGTGCATTGTACATTAGAGGACTACAACGTGCATTGTACATTAGAGGACTACAACGTGCATTGTACATTGGAGGACTACAACGTGCATTGCACATTAGAGGACGACAACGTACATTGTACATTAGAGGACAACAACGTGCATTGTACATTAGAGGACTATAACATACACTGTACATTAGAGGACTACAACGTACATTGTACATTAGAGGACTACAGCTTACACTGTACATTAGATGACCACAACGTACATTGTACATTAGAGGACTACAACTTGCATTGTACATTAGAGGACTACAACGTACATTGTACATTAGAGGACTACAGCTTACATTATACATTAGAGGACTACAACGTGCATTGTACATTAGAGGACTACAACGTACATTGTACATTATAGGACTACAACGTACCTTGTACATTATAGGACTACAATGTACATTGTACATTAGAGGACTACAATGTACACTGTACATTAGAGGACTATAACATACATTGTACATTAAAGGACTACAACGTACATTGTCATTAGAGAAAGACAACGTACATTGTACATTAGAGGACTACTACGTACATTGTACATTAGAGGACGACAACGTACATTGTACATCAGAGGACTACAACGTACATTGTACATTAGAGGACTACAACGTGCATTGTACATTGGAGGATTACAACGTGCATTGTACATTAGAGGACGACAACGTACATTGTACATTAGAGGACTACAACATACATTGTAAATTAGAGGACGACAACGTTCATTGTACATTAGAGGACTATAGCATACATTGTGTATTAGAGGACTACAACGTGCATTGTACATTAGAGGACTACAACGTACACTGTACATTAGAGGACTACAACGTACATTTTACATTAGAGGACGACAACGTGCATTGTACATTAGAGGGACTATAGCATACATTGTGTATTATAGGGCTACAACGTGCATTGTACATTAAAGGACTACAACGTGCATTGTACATTAGAGGACTACAACGTACATTGTACATTAAAGGACTACAACGTACATTGTACATTAGAGAACGACAACGTACATTGTACATTAGAGGACTACTACGTACATTGTACATTAGAGGACAACAACGTACATTGTACATCAGAGGACTACAACATGCATTGTACATTAGAGGACTACAACGTGCATTGTACATTGGAGGATTACAACGTGCATTGTACATTAGAGGACGACAACGTACATTGTACATTAGAGGACTACAACGTGCATTGTACATTAGAGGACTATAACATGCATTGTACATTATAGGACTACAACGTACATTGTACATTAGAGGACTACAATGTACACTGTACATTAGAAGACTATAACATACAGTGTACATTAAAGGACTACAACGTACATTGTACATTAGAGAACGACAACGTACATTGTACACTAGAGGACTACTACGTACATTGTACATTAGAGGACGACAACGTACATTGTACATCAGAGGACTACAACGTACATTGTACATTAGAGGACTACAACGTGCATTGTACATTAGAGGACTATAACACACATTGTACATTAAAGGTCTACAACGTACATTGTACATTAGAGGACGACAACGTACAGTGTACATTAGAGGACGACAACGTTAATTGTACATTAGAGGACTACAACGTGCATTGTACATTAGAGGGCTACAGCGTACACTGTACATTAGAGGACTACAACGTACATTGTACATTAGAGGACTACAACGTACATTGTACATTAGAGGACTACAACGTGCATTGTACATTAGAGGACTACAACCTACATTGTGCATTAGAGGCCTACAACGTGCATTTTACATTAGAGGACTACAACATACACTGTACATTAGAGGACTACAACGTACAATGTACATTAGAGGACTACAACGTACATTGCACATTAGAGGACTACAACGTGCATTGTACATTAGAGGACTACAACGTACATTGTACATTAGAGGACTACAACGTACATTGTACATTAGAGGAATATAGCATACATTGTGTATTAGAGGGCTACAACGTACATTGTACATCAGAGGACTACAACGTGCATTGTACATTAGAGGAATATAGCATACATTGTACATTAGAGGACTACAACGTACATTGTACATTAGAGGACTACAACGTGCATTGTACATTAGAGGACTACAACCTACATTGTGCATTAGAGGCCTACAACGTGCATTTTACATTAGAGGACTACAACATACACTGTACATTAGAGGACTACAACGTACAATGTAAATTAGAGGACTACAACGTACATTGCACATTAGAGGACTGCAACGTGCATTGTACATTAGAGGACTACAACGTACATTGTACATTAGAGGACTACAACGTACATTGTACATTAGAGGAATATAGCATACATTGTGTATTAGAGGGCTACAACGTACATTGTACATCAGAGGACTACAACGTGCATTGTATATTAGAGGACTACAACGTACATTGTACATTAGAGGACTACAACGTGCTTTGTAGATTAGAGGACTACAACGTGCATTGTACATTAGAGGACTACAACGTGCATTATACATTAGAGGACTACAACGTGCATTGTACATTAGAGGACTACAACGTGCATTGTACATTAGAGGATTTCAACGTACATTGTACATTAGAGGACTATAGCATACATTGTGCATTAGAGGGATACAACGTGCATTGTACATTAGAGGACTACAACGTGCATTGTACATTAGAGGACTACAACGTGCATTGTACATTAGAGGATTACAACGTACATTGTACATTAGAGGACAATAGCATACATTGTGCATTAGAGGGATACAACGTGCATTGTACATTAGAGGACTACAACGTGCGTTGTATATTAGAGAGCTATAACGTGCATTGTACATCAGAGGACTACACGTGCATTGTACATTAGAGGCCTACAACGTACATTGTACATTAGAGGACTACAACGTGCATTGTACATTAGAGGCCTACAACGTGCATTGCACATTAGAGGACTCCAACGTACATTGTACAATAGAGGACTACAACGTACATTGTACATTAGAGGACTACAACGTACATTGTACATTAGAGGACTCCAACGTACATTGTGTATTAGAGGGCTACAACGTGCATTGTACATTAGAGGAATATAGCATACATTGTACATTAGAGGACTACAACGTACATTGTGCATTAGAAGGCTACAACGTGCATGGTACATCAGAGGACTACAACGTGCATTGTACATTAGAGGACTACAACGTACATTGTACATTAGAGGACTACAGCGTACACTGTACATTAGAGGACTACAACGTACATTGTACATTAGAGGACTACAACGTACATTGTACATTAGAGGACTACAACGTGCATTGTACATTAGAGGACTACAACCTACATTGTGCATTAGAGGCCTACAACATGCATTGTACATTAGAGGACAACAACATACACTGTACATTAGAAGACTACAACGTACATTGTACATTAGAGGACTACAACGTACAATGCACATTAGAGGACTACAACGTGCATTGTACATTAGAGGACTACAACGTACATTGTACATTAGAGGACTACAACGTGCATTGTACATTAGAGGATTTCAACGTACATTGTACATTAGAGGACTATAGCATACATTGTGCATTAGAGAGCTATAACGTGCATTGTACATCAGAGGACTACACGTGCGTTGTACATTAGAGGCCTACAACGTACATTGTACATTAGAGGACTCCAACGTACATTGTACAATAGAGGACTACAACGTACATTGTACATTAGAGGACTACAACGTGCATTGTACATTAGAGGACTCCAACGTACATTGTGTATTAGAGGGCTACAACGTGCATTGTACATTAGAGGAATATAGCATACATTGTACATTAGAAGGACTACAACGTACATTGTGCATTAGAAGGCTACAACGTGCATTGTACATCAGAGGACTACAACGTGCATTGTACATTAGAGGACTACAACGTACATTGTACATTAGAGGACTACAACGTGCATTTTACATTAGAGGACTACAACGTACATTGTACATTAGAGGACTACAACGTACATTGTACAATAGAGGAATATAGCATACATTGTGCATTAGAGGACTACAACGTGCATTGTACATTAGAGGACTACAACGTGCATTGTACATTAGAGGACTACAACGTCCATTGTACATTAGAGGACTACAACGTGCATTGTACATTAGAGGATTGCAACGTACATTGTACATTAGAGGACTATAGCATACATTGTGCATTAGAGGGATAGAACGTGCATTGTACATTAGAGGACTACAACGTGCGTTGTACATTAGAGAGCTATAACGTGCATTGTACATCAGAGGACTACAACGTGCATTGCACATTAGAGGACTACAACGTACATTGTACATTAGAGGACTACAACGTGCATTGTACATTAGAGGACTACAACGTGCATTGTACATTAGAGGACTCCACCGTACATTGTACATTAGAGGACTACAACGTACATTGTACATTAGAGGAGTACAACGTGCATTGTACATTATAGGACTACAACGTGCATTGTACATTAGAGGACTACAACGTACAATGTACATTAGAGGACTACAACGTGCATTGTACATTAGAGGACTATAGCATACATTGTGTATTAGAGGGCTACAACGTGCATTGTACATTAGAGGACTACAAAGTGCACTGTACATTAGAGGACTTCAACGTACATTGTACATTAGAGGACTACAACGTATAATGTGCATTAGGGGACAACAACATACATTGTACATTAGAGGACTACAACGTACATTGTGCATTAGAGGACTACAACGTACATTGTGCATTAGAGGACTACAACGTACATTGTAAATTAGAGGACTACAACGTACATTGTACATTAGAGGACTACAACCTACATTGTGCATTAGAGGGCTACAACGTGAATTGTACATTAGAGAACTACAACATACATTGTACATTAGAGGACTACAACGTACATTGCACATTAGAGGACTACAACGTGCTTTGTACATTAGAGGACTACAACGTACATTGTACATTAGAGGACTACAACGTACATTGTACATTAGAGGAATATAGCATGCATTGTACATTAGAGGACTACAACGTGCATTGTGCATTAGAGGACTACAACGTGCATTGTACATCAGAGGACGACAACGTGCATTGTACATTAGAGGACTACAACGTGCATTGTACATTAGAGGACTACAAAGTGCATAGTACATTAGAGGACTACATCGTGCATTGTACATTAGAGGATTTCAACGTACATTGTACATTAGAGGACTATAGCATACATTGTGCATTAGAGGGATGCAACGTGCATTGTACAATAGAGGACTACAACGTGCGTTGTACATTAAAGGAGTACAACGTGCATTGTACATTATAGGACTACAGCGTGCATTGTACATTAGAGGACTACAACGTGCATTGTACATTAGAAGACTACAACGTGCATTGTACATTAGAGGACTATAGCATACATTGTGTATTAGAGGGCTACAACGTGCATTGGACATTAGAGGACTACAAAGTGCATTGTACATTAGAGGATTTCAACGTACATTGTACATTAGAGGACTACAACGTATAATATGCATTAGAGGACTACAACATTCATTGTGCATTAGAGGACTACAACGTACATTGTGCATTATAGGACTACAACGTACATTGTGCATTAGAGGACTACAACGTACATTGTACACTAGAGGACTATAGCATACATTGTGCATTAGAAGGCTACAACGTGCATTGTACATAAGAAGGCTGCAAGGTGCATTGTACATTTTAGGACTACAACGTGCATTGTACATTAGAGGACTATAACGTACATTGTACATTGGACGACTACAACGTGCATTGTACATTAGAGGACTATAACGTGCATTGTGCATTGGAGGACTACAACGTGTATTGTACATTAGAGGACTATAACATACATGGTACATTAGAGGACTACAACGTACATTGTGCATTAGAGGACTACAACGTACACTGTACATTAGAGGACTACAACGTACATTGTGCATTAGAGGACTACAACGTACATTAGAGGACTACAACCTACATTGTACATTAGAGGACTACAACTTACATTGTACGTTAGATAACTACAACGTACATTGTCCGTTAGAGGACTACAACGTGCATTGTACATTATAGGACTACAACGTGCATTGTACATTAGAGGACTATAGCATACATTGTGTATTAGAAGGCTACAACGTGCATTGTACATTAGAAGGCTGCAACGTGCATTGTACATTGTAGGACTACAACGTGCATTGTACATTAGAGGACTATAACGTGCATTGTACATTGGAGGACTACAACGTGCATTGTACATTAGAGGACTATAACGTGCATTGTACATTGGAGGACTACAACGTGTATTGTACATTAGAGGACTATAACATACACTGTACATTAGAGGACTACACCGTACATTGTGCATTAGAGGACTACAACGTACACTGTACATTAGAGGACTACAACGTAGATTGTGCATTAGAGGACTACAACGCACATTAGAGGACTACAACCTACATTGTACATTAGAGGACTACAACTTACATTGTACGTTAGAGAACTACAACGTACATTGTACGTTAGAGGACTACAACGTACATTGTACATTAGAGGACTACAACGTGCATTGTACATTATAGGACTACAACGTGCATTGTACAACGTGTAATGTACATTAGAGAACAACAACGTACATTGTACGTTAGAGGACTATAACGTACATTGTACGTTAGAGGACTACAACGTACATTGTACGTTAGAGGATTACAACGTACATTGTACGTTAGAGGACTACAACGTACATTGTACGTTAGATGACTTCAACGTACATTTTCCATTAGAGGACTACAACGTACATTGTACGTTAGAGGACTACAACGTACATTGTACATTAGAGGACTACAACGTACATTGTACATTAGAGGACTACAACGTACACTGTACGTTAGAGGACTACAACGTACATTGTACATCAGAAGACTACAACGTACATTGTACATTATAGGACTATAATGTACATTGTACATTAGAAGACTACAACGTACATTGTACATTAGAGGACTATAACGTACATTGTACACTAGAGGACTACAACGTACATAGTACATTACAGGACGACAACATGCATTGTACATTAGAGGACTATAGCATACATTGTGCATTAGAAGGCTACAACGTGCATTGTACATTAGAAGGCTGCAAGGTGCATTGTACATTGTAGGACTACAACGTGCATTGTACATTAGAGGACTATAACGTGCATTGTGCATTGGAGGACTACAACGTGTATTGTACATTAGAGTACTATAACATACATGGTACATTAGAGGACTACAACGTACATTGTGCATTAGAGGACTACAACGTACACTGTACATTAGAGGACTACAACGTACATTGTGCAATAGAGGACTACAACGTACATTAGAGGACTACAACCTACATTGTACATTAGAGGACTACAACTTACATTGTACGTTAGATAACTACAACGTACATTGTCCGTTAGAGGACTACAACGTGCATTGTACATTATAGGACTACAACGTGCATTGTACATTAGAGGACTACAACATGCATTGTACATTGGAGGACTACAACGTGTAATGTACATTAGAGAACGACAACGTACATTGTACATTAGAGGGATACAACGTGCGTTGTACATTAGAGGACAACAACGTGCATTGTGCATTAGAGGACTATAGCATACATTGTGTATTAGAAGGCTACAACGTGCATTGTACATTAGAAGGCTGCAACGTGCATTGTACATTGTAGGACTACAACGTGCATTGTACATTAGAGGACTATAACGTGCATTGTACATTGGAGGACTACAACGTGCATTGTACATTAGAGGACTATAACGTGCATTGTACATTGGAGGACTACAACGTGTATTGTACATTAGAGGACTACAACGTACATTGTGCATTAGAGGACTACAACGTACACTGTACATTAGAGGACTACAACGTAGATTGTGCATTAGAGGACTACAACGTACATTAGAGGACTACAACCTACATTGTACATTAGAGGATTACAACTTACATTGTACGTTAGAGAACTACAACGTACATTGTACGTTAGAGGACTACAACGTACATTGTACATTAGAGGACTACAACGTGCATTGTACATTATAGGACTACAACGTGCATTGCACAACGTGTAATGTACATTAGAGAACAACAACGTACATTGTACGTTAGAGGACTATAACGTACATTGTACGTTAGAGGACTACAACGTACATTGTACGTTAGAGGATTACAACGTACATTGTCCATTAGAGGACTACAACGTACATTGTACGTTAGAGGACTACAACGTACATTGTACATTAGAGGACTACAACGTACATTGTACATTAGAGGACTACAACGTACATTGTACATTAGAGGACTACAACGTACACTGTACGTTAGAGGACTACAACGTACATTGTACATTAGAAGACTACAACGTACATTGTACATTAGAGGACTATAACGTACATTGTACATTAGAAGACTGCAACGTACATTGTACATTAGAGGACTATAACGTACATTGTACATTAGAAGACTACAACGTACATTGTACATTAGAGGACAATAACCTACATTGTACATTAGAGGACTACAACATACATTGTACATTAGAGGACTATAACGTACATTGTACATTATAGGACTATAACGTACATTGTACATGAGAGGACTACAACGTACATTGTACATTAGAGGACTACAACGTACATTGTACGTTAGAGGACTACAACGTACATTGTACGTTAGAGGACTACAACGTACATTGTACATTGTACATTAGAGGACTATAACGTACATTGTACATTGTACATTAGAGGACTATAACGTACATTGTACATTAGAGGACTATAACGTATATTGTACATTGGAAGACTACATCGTACATTGTACGTTAGAGGACTATAACGTACATTGTACATTAGAAGACTACAACGTTCATTGTACATTAGAGGACTATAACATACATTGTACATTAGAGGACTACAACATACATTGTACATTAGAGGACTATAACGTACATTGTACATTATAGGACTATAACGTACATTGTACATGAGAGGACTACAACGTACATTGTACATTAGAGGACTACAACGTACATTGTACGTTAGAGGACTACAACGTACATTGTACGTTAGAGGACTACAACGTACATTGTACGTTAGATGACTACAACGTATATTGTACATTAGAGAACGACAACGTACATTGTACATTAGAGGACTACAAAGTACATTGTACATTAGAGGACTACAACGTACATTGTACATTAGAGGACTACAACATAAATTGTACATTAGAGGACTACAACGTACATTATAAATTAGAGGACTACAACGTACATTGTACGTTAGAAGACTACAACGTACATTGTACATTAGAGGACTACAATGTACACTGTACATTAGAGGACTACAACGTACATTGTACATTAGAGGACTACAACGTACACTGTACATAGAAGACTACCACGTACATTGTACATTATAGGACTACAACGTACATTGTACACTAGAGTACTACAACGTACATTTTACATTAGAGGACTATAACATAATTGTACATTAGAGGACTATAACGTACATTGTACATTATAGGACTACAACGTACATTGTACATTAGAGGACTACAACGTACAGTGTACATTAGAGGACTACAACGTACATTGTACATTAGAGGACTACAACGTATATTGTAGAATAGAGGAATATAACATACATTGTACATTAGAGGACTACAACGTACATTGTACATTAGAGGACTATAACGTATATTGTACATTAGAAGACTACAACGTACATTGTACATTAGAGGACTATAACATACATTGTACATTAGAAGACTACAACGTACATTGTACATTAGAGGACTATAACCTGCATTGTACATTATAGGACTATAACGTACATTGTACATTAGAAGAATACAACGTACATTGTACATTAGAGGACTATAGCGTACATTGTACATTAGAGGACTATAACGTATATTGTACATTAGAAGACTACATCGTACATTGTACATTAGAGGACTATAACGTACATTGTACATTAGAATACTACAACGCATATTGTACATTAGAGAACGACAACGTACATTGTACATTAGAGGACTACAACGTACATTGTACATTAGAGGACTACAACGTGCATTGTACATTATAGGACTATAACGTGCATTGTACAACGTGTAATGTACATTAGAGAACAACAACGTACATTGTACGTTAGAGGACTATAACGTACATTGTACGTTAGAGGACTACAACGTACATTGTACGTTAGAGGATTACAACGTACATTGTCCATTAGAGGACTACAACGTACATTGTACGTTAGAGGACTACAACGTACATTGTACATTAGAGGACTACAACGTACATTGTACATTAGAGGACTACAACGTACATTGTACATTAGAGGACTACAACGTACACTGTACGTTAGAGGACTACAACGTACATTGTACATTAGAAGACTACAACGTACATTGTACATTAGAGGACTATAACGTACATTGTACATTAGAAGACTGCAACGTACATTGTACATTAGAGGACTATAACGTACATTGTACATTAGAAGACTACAACGTACATTGTACATTAGAGGACAATAACCTACATTGTACATTAGAGGACTATAACGTACATTGTACATTGTACATTAGAGGACTATAACGTACATTGTACATTGTACATTAGAGGACTATAACGTACATTGTACATTAGAGGACTATAACGTATATTGTACATTGGAAGACTACATCGTACATTGTACGTTAGAGGACTATAACGTACATTGTACATTAGAAGACTACAACGTTCATTGTACATTAGAGGACTATAACGTACATTGTACATTAGAGGACTACAACATACATTGTACATTAGAGGACTATAACGTACATTGTACATTATAGGACTATAACGTACATTGTACATGAGAGGACTACAACGTACATTGTACATTAGAGGACTACAACGTACATTGTACGTTAGAGGACTACAACGTACATTGTACGTTAGAGGACTACAACGTACATTGTACGTTAGATGACTACAACGTATATTGTACATTAGAGAACGACAACGTACATTGTACATTAGAGGACTACAAAGTACATTGTACATTAGAGGACTACAACGTACATTGTACATTAGAGGACTACAACATAAATTGTACATTAGAGGACTACAACGTACATTATAAATTAGAGGACTACAACGTACATTGTACGTTAGAAGACTACAACGTACATTGTACATTAGAGGACTACAATGTACACTGTACATTAGAGGACTACAACGTACATTGTACATTAGAGGACTACAACGTACACTGTACATAGAAGACTACCACGTACATTGTACATTATAGGACTACAACGTACATTGTACACTAGAGTACTACAACGTACATTTTACATTAGAGGATTATAACGTACATTGTACATTAGAGGACTACAACGTACAGTGTACATTAGAGGACTACAACGTACATTGTACATTAGAGGACTACAACGTACAGTGTACATTAGAGGACTACAACGTACATTGTACATTAGAGGACTACAACGTATATTGTACAATAGAGGATTATAACATACATTGTACATTAGAGGACTACAACGTACATTGTACATTAGAGGACTACAACGTACATTGTACGTTAGAGGATTACAACGTACATTGTCCATTAGAGGACTACAACGTACATTGTACATTAGAGGACTACAACGTACACTGTACGTTAGAGGACTACAACGTACATTGTACATTAGAAGACTACAACGTACATTGTACATTAGAGGACTATAACGTACATTGTACATTAGAAGACTGCAACGTACATTGTACATTAGAGGACTATAACGTACATTGTACATTAGAAGACTATAACGTACATTGTACATTAGAATACTACAACGCATATTGTACATTAGAGAACGACAACGTACATTGTACATTAGAGGACTATAACGTACATTGTACATTAGAGGACTACAACGTACATTGTACGTTAGAGGACAACAACGTACATTGTACGTTAGAGGACTACAACGTGCATTGTACATTAGAGGACTACAACGTACATTGTACGTTAGAGGACTACAACGTACATTGTACATTAGAGGACTACAACGTACACTGTACGTTAGAGGACTACAACGTACATTGTACGTTAGAGGACAACAACATACATTGTACGTTAGAGGACTAGAACGTACACTGTACATAGAAGACTACAACGTACATTGTACATTATAGGACTACAACGTACATTGTACACTAGAGTACTACAACGTACATTTTACATTAGAGGACTATAACATAATTGTACATTAGAGGACTATAACGTACATTGTACATTAGAGGACTACAACGTACATTGTACATTAGAGGACTACAACGTACAGTGCACATTAGAGGACTACAACGTACATTGTACTTTAGAGGACTACAACGTATATTGTAGAATAGAGGATTATAACATACATTGTACATTAGAGGACTACAACTTACATTGTACATTAGAGGACTATAACGTATATTGTACATTAGAAGACTACAACGTACATTGTACATTAGAGGACTATAACGTACATTGTACATTAGAAGACTACAACGTACATTGTACATTAGAGGACTATAACGTACACTGTACGTTAGAGGACTACAACGTACATTGTACATTAGAGGACTACAACGTACACTGTACGTTAGAGGACTACAACGTACATTGTACGTTAGAGGACTACAACGTACATTGTACGTTAGAGGACTACAACGTACATTGTACGTTAGAGGACTAGAACGTGTAATGTACATTAGAGAACAACAACGTACATTGCACGTTAGAGGACTATAACGTACATTGTACATTAGAAGACTACAACGTACATTGTACATTAGAGGACTACAACGTACATTGTACATTAGAGGACTATAACCTGCATTGTACATTATAGGACTATAACGTACATTGTACATTAGAAGACTACAACGTACATTGTACATTAGAGGACTATAACCTGCATTGTACATTATAGGACTATAACGTACATTGTACATTAGAAGACTACAACGTATATTGTACATTAAAGAACGACAACGTACATTGTACATTAGAGGACTATAACGTACATTGTACATTAGAGGACTACAACGTACATTGTACGTTAGAGGACTACAACGTACATTGTACGCTAGAGGACTACAACGTACATTGTACATTAGAGGACTACAACGTACATTGTACGTTAGAGGACTACAACGTACATTGTACATTAGAGGACTATAACGTACATTGTACATTGTACATTAGAGGACTATAACGTACATTGTACATTGTACATTAGAGGACTATAACGTACATTGTACATTAGAGGACTATAACGTATATTGTACATTAGAAGACTACATCGTACATTGTATGTTAGAGGACTATAACGTACATTGTACATTAGAAGACTACAACGTTCATTGTACATTAGAGGACTATAACGTACATTGTACATTAGAGGACTACAACATACATTGTACATTAGAGGACTATAACGTACATTGTACATTATAGGACTATAACATACATTGTACATGAGAGGACTACAACGTACATTGTACATTAGAGGACTACAACGTACATTGTAGGTTAGAGGACTACAACGTACATTGTACATTAGATGACTACAACGTATATTGTACATTAGAGAACGACAACGTACATTGTACATTAGAGGACTATAACGTACATTGTACATTAGAGGACTACAAAGTACATTGTACATTAGTGGACTACAATATAAATTGTACATTAGAGGACTACAACGTACATTATAAATTAGAGGACTACAACGTACATTGTACGTTAGAAGACTACAACGTACATTGTACATTAGAGGACTACAATGTACACTGTACATTAGAGGACTACAACGTACATTGTACATTAGAGGACTACAACGTACACTGTACATAGAAGACTACAACGTACATTGTACATTATAGGACTACAACGTACATTGTACACTAGAGTACTACAACGTACATTTTACATTAGAGGACTATAACGTACATTGTACATTAGAGGACTACAACGTACAGTGTACATTAGAGGACTACAACGTACATTGTACATTAGAGGACTACAACGTACAGTGTACATTAGAGGACTACAACGTACATTGTACATTAGAGGACTACAACGTATATTGTACAATAGAGGATTATAACATACATTGTACATTAGAGGACTACAACGTACATTGTACATTAGAGGACTATAACGTTTATTGTACATTAGAAGACTACAACGTACATTGTACATTAGAGGACTATAACGTACATTGTACATTAGAAGACTACAACGTACATTGTACATTAGAGGACTATAACCTGCATTGTACATTATAGGACTATAACGTACATTGTACATTAGAAGATTACAACGTACATTGTACATTAGAGGACTATAGCGTACATTGTACATTAGAGGACTATAACGTATATTGTACATTAGAAGACTACATCGTACATTGTACATTAGAGGACTATAACGTACATTGTACATTAGAAGACTACAACGTATATTGTACATTAGAGAACGACAACGTACATTGTACATTAGAGGACTATAACGTACATTGTACATTATAGGACTACAACGTACATTGTACGTTAGAGGACTACAACGTACATTGTACGTTAGAGGACTACAACGTACATTGTACATTAGAGGACTACAACGTACATTGTACGTTAGAGGACTACAACGTACATTGTACATTAGAGGACTACAACGTACACTGTACGTTAGAGGACTACAACGTACATTGTACGCTAGAAGACTACAACGTACATTGTACGTTAGAGGACTACAACGTACATTGTACGTTAGAGGACTAGAACGTACATTGTACGTTAGAGGACTACAACGTACATTGCACGTTAGAGGACTACAACGTACATTGTACGTTAGAGGACTACAACGTACATTGTACGTTAGAGGATTACAACATCCATTGTACGTTAGAGGACTACAACTTACATTGTACGTTAGAGGACTACAATGTATATTGTACGTTAGAGGACTACAACGTACATTGTACGTTAGAGGACTACAACGTACATGGTACGTTAGAGGACTACAACGTACATTGTACGTTAGAGGATTACAACGTACATTTTACACTAGAGGATTACAACGTACATTGTACGTTAGAGGACTACAACGTACATTGTACGTTAGAGGACTACAACGTACACTGTACGCTAGAGGACTACAACGTACATTGTACGTTAGAGGACTACAACGTACACCCTACGTTAGAGGACTACAACGTACATTGCACGTTAGAGGACTACAACGTAAACGGTACGTTAGAGGACTACAACGTACATTGTACGTTAGAGGACTACAACGTACATTGTACGTTAGAGGACTACAACGTACACTGTACGTTAGAGGACTACAACGTACATTGTACGTTAGAGGACTACAACGTACACTGTACGTTAGAGGACTACAACGTACATTGTACGTTAGAGGACTACAACGTACACTGTACGTTAGAGGACTACTACGTACATTGTACGTTAGAGGACTACAACGTACACTGTACGTTAGAGGACTACTACGTACATTGTACGTTAGAGGACTACAACGTACACTGTACGTTAGAGGACTACAACGTACACTGTACGTTAGAGGGCTACAACGTACACTGTACGTTAGAGGACTACAACATACACTGTACGTTAGAGGACTACAACGTACATTGTACGTTAGAGGACTACAACGTACACTGTACGTTAGAGGACTACAACGTACATTGTACGTTAGAGGACTACAACGTACATTGTACGTTAGAGGACTACAACGTACATTGTACGTTAGCGGACTACAACGTACATTGTATGTTAGAAGACTACAACGTACATTGTACGTTAGAGGACTAAAACGTACACTGTACGTTAGAGGACTACAACGTACATTGTACGTTAGAGGACTACAACGTACATTGTACGTTAGAGGACTACAACGTACATTTTACACTAGAGGATTACAACGTACATTGTACGTTAGAGGACTACAACGTACAATGTACGTTAGAGGACTACAACGTACACTGTACGCTAGAGGACTACAACGTACAGTGTACGTTAGAGGATTACAACGTACATTGTACATTAGAGGACTACAAGGTACACTGTACATTAGAGGACTACAACGTACATTGTACATTAGAGGACTATAACGTACATTGTACATTAGAGGACTATAACGTCTCCTAAGCGTGACGTTTCTCATCAGTGATGGTAATCTGTCGTATGTGTCTCCTGGGTGGATGATTCTATAGGGGATAAATAGTTTACCAGCAGAGACCAAGTTATGGAAATGAAAATCTAGATATCTAATTTAGTACCCATATCTGGATTCTGAAATAACTATCACAACCCGGTCTTTTCCTTATTCTTGACATATCTCCGGATTGTTATTGCAAAATTAATACGACGGATGCTACTAGTGATGCAGGAAGTGCTTACATTTTCTATGCATATGTATTCAACATCTGATTTTTAGTGGAATGTGTGTTGTTCTGTCCGTACACTGTACGTTAGAGGACTACAACGTACATTGTACGTTAGAGGACTACAACGTACACTGTACGTTAGAGGACTACAACGTACACTGTACGTTAGAGGACTACAACGTACATTGTACGTTAGAGGACTACAACGTACATTGTACGTTAGAGGACTACAACGTACATTGTACGTTAGAGGACTACAACGTACATTGTACGTTAGAGGACTACAACGTACATTGTACGTTAGAGGACTACAACGTACATTGCACGTTAGAGGACTACAACGTACATTGTATGTTAGAAGACTACAACGTACATTGTACGTTAGAGGACTACAACGTTCATTGTACGTTAGAGGATTACAACGTACATTGTACGTTAGAGGACTACAACGTACATTTTACACTAGAGGATTACAACGTACATTGTACGTTAGAGGACTACAACGTACATTGTACGTTAGAGGACTACAACGTACACTGTACGCTAGAGGACTACAACGTACAGTGAACGTTAGAGGATTACAACGTACATTGTACATTAGAGGACTACAAGGTACACTGTACATTAGAGGACTACAACGTACATTGTACATTAGAGGACTATAACGTACATCGTACATTAAAGGACTATAACGTCTCCTAAGCGTGACGTTTCTCATCAGTGATGGTAATCTGTCGTATGTGTCTCCTGGGTGGATGATTCTATCGGGGATAAATAGTTTACCAGCAGAGACCAAGTTATGGAAATGAAAATCTAGATATTTAATTTAGTACCCATATCTGGATTCTGGAATAACTATCACAACCCGGTCTTTTCCTTATTCTTGACATATCTCCGGATTGTTATTGCAAAATTAATACGACGGATGCTACTAGTGATGCAGGAAGTGCTTACATTTTCTATGCATATGTATTCAACATCTGATTTTTAGTGGAATGTGTGTTGTTCTGTCTTTCAGTATAGTGTATTGTAGATCTTTGTTTGTCCTTTCTTTTGGCTATTGTATTGTCAGTTCTTTTTCGATTTACGGCTTTTTCTTACATCTTCGGTATCACAGCCACTTGACATTTCTGTTAAAGCTTGTTTAAATGTGTTTGTTGTTCCCTTGAAATCATAATTATACCGGTACTTTAATAACTTCAGTGGAAGATATAAGTTCATTTGTATCATGAGACAAATCGGGATTTCTGACTGACTGTTTTTCGCCCTGTCGGTATACGGCTGGTGTCATTGACAGAATTGACACATGGTCTCAGTATTAGTGGGCATTCATGTTTTCTGAGCTTTTGAAATGAAGCAAGTAAACAGTGATGTCTAAAGTAATGAATTAGCGTATTTTAAAACTATCTTACATTCTGCTGGAAACATCCAAGTTTAAATCTAACATCACCGTATGCATCTAAGATACGTTCTAATCCACAAACCTATAAATGTAAGTTATGTTGGTTATCTAAGTTTGATTGGTTGTTGTATAACATCACATTGGAAGTATTTCAATTTTATTAATGACATTGATTGATTGATTTATTGATTGATTTATTGATTGAATGATTGTAACTTACCGTTAAATGGGCAGTATTTAATATCTAATATTTGACAGAGACTTACCTCTCCTTGACTACAATGCTTAACATGGTCACAAAATCGAGGATGTGTTATGTCAGGACAATTCAAGCAAGTAAGCCCTGTCAATGATAGATAACGATTGATGTAATGATATCCAACTATATAAATGCATACTAAATCAAACCGATAATTAAATCAAGTACAAAACTCAGGCTACAAAATGAAAGGCATTTCCCAAAACAAATATGTCAAGATATGGTAAAAGTGTGGATATTGCGAGTGAGATTAGTTGTTTTTGAGATTTTAAATTACATCCATTTGCCACAAGGGTTATCTTATATTTTCATCAATATAGCAAGTTTTTAACCGTTTATCTGTCATACATTTCCATCTCAAGTATTTTGGACACAAAATTGTGACCAATATGCTAGCTCCTTTTCCCAGTTTTGTTGCATAGCCTTTCAGTGATCTTTGGCAGTCCAGTCATGGGTAATGATATAAAAAAAAAAAAACTTCCACTGTAATAACAGTTTCAAAATCTTGGCCATTGTTGTTATGACAGGTGGACTAATTCCTTTTTATCTGTCATTTAGTTTTGTGTGAGTATTAGTTGTGTAGATGGTAGAGAAGTCAAATGTTCTAATGCTAATGCAGGAGGAGAATGACCTTGATTGTATGTACTCTAGCATATATTTAACCATTTTCAGAATCCACATCTGATTCACATCCTCCATTCAGCAGTTAGTGTCACAGTAACTCAGAAACCCGTTTTTTACCGCTGATAGAATAGATGTTAATAGACGACAGATCCAACAATGTAACGATGTTTGTAAACACTGTTTGAGTACTACATTGATGAAAGATCCAGTTTTATTTTCGGTTAAAATTTTAAAGGAAATACAAAACAGACATATGATTGTACGGGATTTCCTTCTTTTATAAATGCCGTCGGGTTATTGTAGAGTGAATTATCAATACCGGATTCCTTTATCAAGCAGTCTATGTAATGTGATCTACACAAACAAAACCGATGCTGTTAGGGGCCTTGTCAGCAGGGACAACAGCATAAGGTGAAACAGGTTTTTAGTAACATTTGTGTTTTTAAAGATCGATATTACACAAGTGCTTATTGACCTATTGAGTTTTTTCATTCTAATTTGTATGAACGACTTACCACTTTTTACCCATTCGTAAAGACTATCTACGCCCTCTTTTTCATGGTTTGCCCATTTTCTGGCATAAGTTAGATATTAGTGTATATATTGATATGTTGTGATTTTTCTATTATTAAAATAAAACGCATCTAAAATAATAAAAATGCATTATTGATATAGTATTTATTAATGAGCTCACCGAGACAAGTGGATGTAATTGTCGAAAAATACAAAAGTCCTGAAATAAAAAGATATGTATCACATGTATGTATATAAATATTACTTTTTTAAGATTAATGGAGTATTAATGACATAGTAAACGAGGTACAACACAATCAATACTAATATGCACAGCTGTTTCGTTTTCTACTTCATGTTTACGTTTACAGCACACACTTAACTGACACGTGCAATGCAAAATATGGAGAAATTATATTGTATAATGTAACGTTAAAAAGTAGTTAACGTAAGACAAAAGTAGTTAACGTTAAAAAGTAGTTAACGTAAGAAAAAAGTAGTTAACGTAAAACAAAAAGTAGTTAACGTAAAACAAAAAGTAGTTAACGTAAAAAGGGAGTTAGCGTATAAAAAGTAGTAAGCTTAAAAGGGTAATTAACATCACATTAGTAGTTTTACGATAAATAAGTAGCTAAATTTCATATAACTTATTTAATGTCATATAAGTAGTTGAATGTCAACGAACTAGTTCAAGTCAAATGTGTAGTTTATCATGAACTAACTAGTTTAAGTCGAATAAGTAGTTGAACGTCAACGAACTACTTGAAGTCAAATAAGTAGTTTAACGTCAACAAACTACTTTAAGTCGAATAAGTAGTTGAACGTCAACAAATTAGTTTACCTCGAATAAGCAGTTGAACGTCAACGAACAAGTTTAAGTCGAATTAGTAGTTGAACGTCAACGAACTAGTTGAAGTCAAATAAGTAGTTTAACGTCAACAAACTAGTTGAAGTCGAATAAGTAGTTGAACGTCAACGAACTAGTTGAAGTCGAATATGTAGTTGAACGTCAACGAACTAGTTGAAGTCAAATAAGTAGTTGAACGTCAACGACATAGTTGAAGTCAAATAAGTAGTTTAACTTAAAATAAGTCACTTTAAAGTCAAATAAGTAATTCTCCCCCCTCTGTCATAGGTGACCCTAGCCGACTTTGATGATCCTGTTTTGCCCCTTTAGATCACTTGCTCCCAAAACGTTTTAAAATATATAGTTTTCCAACCTTTTGACGTTGATCGTACCTGATGAAGATTATTCCAGAAGCGCGTCGTGCGCGCTAAATTTAAATTCTAGCAACTTTTTTAATTAGAGAATGCACAAGGTTATCGTAAGACATAATAGTGAAACAATAGTCAACTTTGTTAATTAGAGAATGCACAAGGTTATCGTAAGACATAATAGTGAAACAATAGTCAACTTTGTTAATTAGAGAATGCACAAGGTTATCGTAAGACATAATAGTGAAACAATAGTCAACTTTGTAAATTAGAGAATGCACAAGGTTATCGTAAGACATAATAGTGAAACAATAGTCAACTTTGTTAATTAGAGAATGCACAAGGTTATCGTAAGACATAATAGTGAAACAATAGTCAACTTTGAACCAACATTTAGTTGCCAATACCATCTTTCTTCATTTGTATACAACTGACAGAATATTTTTCAATCAAGCACAAATGACTTTTTTGAAGCAATCAATCAATTGTCGAATACATTTATTTAACAAAATACTTATCTGACTTGTCATATATCTACTCACTAAACAGCATTGTCTTGAATTACAGTATTTACAGCAACACGTTGTCCTACAACAGTATAAAGTCTAGATCTTAGTTGCACACGTGGAATGGTGATACATAAGGTTGAGGAATTTAATACAAATATACTGAAATCCAGAATTATAAGTCCTTAACAAGTAGCTTGAGATTTCATATATCCAAATATGATTAACACCACTTCTATGAAAGCTGGTATAATGATTCCTCTGCTTGTGTTTCTGTTGTGCTCTTTGACCCTTTGCTGATTATAATTTGAATCAATGAACTTTCAACTTTGACCAGTTCCGAAATGCATTAATCGTCTTTTTTTTTCATTTTGTCCAATATCTGGAGCAATCCTCCATAAAGTACATAAACACTATAACGTTGTATTTCCAATTTATAAACTGGTTCATTTGACGATAGTTTTGATGATTATCAAGAATTTTACGGTGAATATCTTTGTCTATAATGTTCAATTACTCCTTAATGACGTGGCCGGGGGGATGGTATTTGCATGGAAAATTGAGACAAAAATAATCACTCGGCTATTAATCAATGCTGAAGTCCTGCAATACATGTCCATATTTAAAGATTTTGGGTGCAATGCGTGGCGTGTATAATATGCAATGGTTGGATCAGAGTGATCTTTCAAATACGATTGAAAAGTAGCTCTGTCAGAGTAATGCTGTTGGATGCTGCATCCAAACATTTACTAGCGAAGACGAGTGGCGGGAAATATAGACAATTCCTTATTAGGACATAGATAGGAGTATTGACACCCTTACATTTGAGGGGGGCATCGGGGAACGAACCCACGCATACTTCATTGGTATTACACTTGTAGTTTGAAGCATTCGGCAATCCACACATAAAAACATGAACCTGAAATTTCAAACCAAAATCCGCCTGTTGATTATGACATTATTTTAAACATTGACCAGATTGTTCTCAAATTCTAATTCGGTTATCGAGATAACAATTATGTCAAAAATGGGCACGTTTAATATTTGCAGAAAACCTAGATAAGGAGCTTATTTTGGCAGTTTTGATGTTTCACAAGGGGTAAAAAACAGATATATTGATTTAGTTTAAGGTAGTGGCACCCGTCTTGTTAATCTACAGACCCGGTGATAGGTCACGAATAAGGAAAGGACTGGGAAGTGCTTATGACAAGTGGAACATACATGGTTGGTAATGCACATACATTGCCATGGTATAGTGGTACTGCCAAAATGCTTGCCATTCTGAATGCTAAGATAAATTTTTACACAACAATCCTGTTGAAAGACTTGATCAGACAAATATCATTTCAATACTAAAAACAATACGCATTCTTACATGCCTACCTTTTAAACCAAATCAAAATATAAAGAAAGGTTGAACCCTGATTTTACCACAGTTGAAACCACAATTACAGTTCATCCTCGGTTTTTAGTGGGGTTCGTGTTACTCAAAGCTTTAGTTTTATGTGTATGTTTTGTAGATCATTGTTTGTCCTTTTGTACTTTTTCCTTTGACCATTGTGTTGTCTGTTCTTCTTCGATGTACGGATTCTGCTTACCCTTTGGTATCTTCAAACTATCCTTGCAGATAAGGAGATCTGTCGGAGAGAAAGAGTAAGTTGAGCAAGCAAAAATAACCAGAAATCAATAATTAAATCATCACTTAATTGCCCTTATGTTGGATTAGTTAAATCTTCAGGAATACGTGTGTCTCGTCTCTCTCTGGTGCAAACTTAATAATCAACGTTCCTTTACCTGGCCTTTTAATGGGTGCCATTGATCGGACAATATATTCTTATTGGTATGTACTCAGACCAGAAACGACCGCTCGCCTGATAACCTGTTGTTCTTTAGTAACCGATATAATTTAGGTTGTCGTTTAAATGCAAGAAGCGTGGTAATCTCCAAGCACCAGGTATTTGTTTATGTCCATTGGTTAAAACAAGCTGTATCTATAAACATTTCATTCTTCACGCCAATTCATTAGCCATCTGTTTTGTAGGGGAGTCACCAGTATCGGAGAAATTATGCCGCATTGCTATACCTTGATGCTTCCTAAGAGGTGTGATATATCTAATAATTTTGACGAACGCTGTAAGTAGGATTAAATTAGTCGTGAAAGTTCGAATACCCTGATATTTATTATTCACTTAAAACAGGCATATCTCTTCTTTAAATCTACCAAACCAATAATGTTACAATTGAATTGGAATATGCAAACGTTAATTCAAGTCACCATATTGGCGTCATGCACGTCTAGTGTCTGCATTGTGAGAATTTATGCATATGTTGTTTTTATGAATGATTAAAATAACAATGAAATATATGTCAAGGCTCTCAAGCCTCAGATAAAATATGACCGATTTTGATGTTTGATTTGTTGCTTAACGTCAGACGAGAATTAAATTCATGACTCATGACGAGAACAAGTTTAGAAGATAACAAGAGATCATTTGGTTTGTCCTGTATGTATATGTTATGTTAGCACCATTTGTTAAAAACAATAATACTGTTAAATTAATTCATCTAGTTTTTCCACACCATATAACAAATGACAATGCTATTGTGACATAATTTTCTTACTTGATCACCAACTCGACATACTGATCATTGTGACATAATTTTCTTACTTGATCACCAACTCGACATACTGATCATTATGACATAATTTTCTTACTTGATCACCAACTCGACATACTCATCAATGTGACATAATTTTCTTACTTGATCACCAACCCGACATACTGATCATTGTGACATAATTTTCTTACTTGATCACCAACTCGACATACTGATCAGTGTGACATAATTTTCTTACTTGATCACCAACCCGACATACTGATCATTGTGACAAAATTTTCTTACTTGATCACCAACTCGACATACTGATCATTGTGACATAATTTTCTTACTTGATCACCAACTCGACATACTGATCATTGTGACATAATTTTCTTACTTGATCATCAACTCGACATACTGATCATTGTGACATAATTTTCTTACTTGATCACCAACCCGACATACTGATCAATGTGACATAATTTTCTTATTTTGTTAAGGTGACGAAAAAATGAATTACGAAAAACTACAATTTGAACGTGAAATAATAGATGTGGTACGTAGTTCTTACATTTAAAGATGACATCTTTAGATCAGATTTCATGAGATCATTCATGCAATTTCAGCAGCATAATATAACCTCTGACAAATTAAGCGATCAAAATGATGAGAGATTTTATCACGTGAAACAAACCGTCGAAAATGGGTGACGCTGCGACATTACTATTCGTTCACTTTAATTTCATAATACAGCTTCGGAACATGTTTTTATTCCTGAAATCAATCCATATTGCATATTAAGTCAAATTTATGCTTTGTTTATTGAGTTTTATTATGCTTTGTTTTTGTTTTTTAAAGATATGCATTATAATACAATGATACGTACGTTCTGTATAATGAAAAAAAATAAGGTTCAGTGCTTTTCATTACCTGACATTGTCGGTCCGCTGTGAGGAATTAGATACACATATTAACTAACTGTATTTATTTCTGAAAAGCACATATTGTGAATACATTTTGGAGAAAATTTCATCGACATCTGAGGTGGGGCCGATTTTGGCCCTTATAGCTCCCAGTCCTTTGTACCATACCTTTGCCCCCCAAAATCGTGAAATTTTAGACCCGCGAAAATAACCTGCTATATGGTATATGATGTTTATTTTTTCACATTAAGACCACGAAACAAGAAATGTTCCAGCAGATATAAATACCGTGTATATCCACTACATTCTATAAACAATGAATTGTTTCTTTTTCAGGTTTTATTGATAGACTAAAGTTGATCCTAGGTTTTTTAGTTTCTCTGTTTTGCTGTGTTAATGGTAATCCAATAGAAACAAAAGGTTCACGAAGTAACAAAACAAGTAAGTAATCAAAACCATTGGGTAGACATTTTTTTTGTATTAAATATTTAACCAGAATTTAAAAGGATTATGGGTGTTTTATGCCAATATCAGCAATTTCAGTAATATCATGTCTGTCAGTTTTATTGGCAGAGGGAAATTTCTTGTGCAGAGAATACCACATTGTTGGATTGAAATGTTGTGTTCATGGATATTTCAGAGTCATTTTTAGCTCACCTGGCCTTTATATTGCCATCACTTTTCGTCCGCCGTCCGTCCGTCAACATTTAACATTTTAATCTTCTCCTCAGAAACCATTGGGCCAATTGCAGCCAAACTTTGGTGAAATGGTCCTTGGATGACCCCCTTTCAACATTTTGTCCGGTGATCCCGACTTCCAACCAAGATGGCTACCAAGCTAAAAATAGAAAAAAAGGGGGATGAAATTTAAATAAAATCTTCTCCTCTCAAACTACTGGCCAATCTCAACCAAACTTTGCTGAAATGATCCTTGGATTAATTTAACATAGGACCCTATGGGAAATAAACTTTCACATTTAAATTTTCTCCTCTGAAACCCTTGAACCAAATTAAACCAAACCTGGCAGGGATGATCCTTGGGTGGGTGCCTTTCACAAGTATGTCCGACAGACCCGCCCGCCTTTCAAGATGGCTGCTGTTACTAAAAATAGAAATTTCTTCAATTGTCCATTGTTGCTTTATTATAAATCTAAATGAGCTCAAATTTTTACTGCAGCTACATGGAAATGAGTAGTTTAACATATATTCCGGGCTTTTCTGTGAAATTTTTCTTTCAGCCGATTTATACCGATTATGTATATTAGGCATATTTTGATAAAAGATCACATTTAAATATTTTCCTCTGAAACCGCTGAACCAATTAAGCCAAACCTGGCAGGGTGGGTCCCTTTCAAAATTATGTCCAACAGCCCTGCCCTCCATTCAAGATGGCTCCTGTTACTAAAAATAGAAATTTCTTCAATTATCCATTGCTGCTTTGGTATAAGTCAAAATGAGCTCAAATGTTAACTGCAGCTACTTGGCAAGGAGTAGTTTAACATTTATTTGGGGTTTTTCTGTGAAATGTTTCGTTCAGCCAATTTATGCCGATTATGCAAATTAGGCATATTTTGATAAGCAATCACATTTAAATCTTTTCCTCTGAAACCGCTGAACCAAATTAAACCAAACCTGGCAGGGGGGGGTCCCTTTCACAATTATGTCCGACAGTCTTTTCCATTCAAGATGGCTGCTGTTACTAAAAATAGAAATTTCTTTAGTTGTCAATTTCTGCTTTATTACAAATCAAATTTTAACTGCAGCTACATGGCAATGAGTAGTTTAACATATATTCCGGGTTTTTCTGTGAAATTTTTCTTTCAGCCGATTTATACCGATTATACAAATTAGGCATATTTTGATAAAAGATCGCATTTAAATCTTCTCTTCTGAAACCGCTGAACTAAAATAAAACAAACCTGGCAGGGATGGTCCCTGAGTGAGTCCCTTTAAAAATTGTGTCTGACAGCCCCGCCCTCCATTCAAGATGGCTGCTGTTACTAAAAATAGATATTTCTTCAATTGTCCATTGCTGCTTTAGAATAAGTCAAAAGGAGCTCAAATTTTAACTGCAACTACATGGCAGTGAGTGGTTTAACATATATTCCGGGTTTTTCTGTGAAATTTTTCTTTCAGCCAATTTAAACCGATTATGCAAATTAGGTATATTTTGATAAAAGATCACATTTAAGTCTTCTACTCTGAAACTGCTGAACCAAATTAAAGCAAATTTGGCTGGGATGGTCCTTGGGTGGTTCCCTTTCAATTTGTGTCCGACAGCCCTGCCCTCCATTCAAAATGGCTGCTGTTACTAAAAATTGAAATTTAGTTGTCAATTTCTGCTTTATTGCAAATCAAAATGAACTCAAATTTTAACTGCAGCTACATTGCAATGAGTAGCTCAACATATATTCTGGGTTTTTCTGTGATATTTTTTCAGCCAGTTTATTCCGTTTAGGAATATTATGACATGAAAATCACATCAAAATCTTTTGCTCAGAAATTTAAGTTGAAATGATCTTTGGGTGGCCCATGTTCAAAATTATTTGTGACACCTCCATTTTCTATCAACTGTTCATGTCATAAATATGCAAGCAATATTTATACTATAACCAATTGACCAAGTATCATTATCACAAATATGTCACAAATTACCAAATAACACAGTTGCAACAATACTTTATCATGTGTAAATAATTTTAATATTATCCTCTTAAGAACCAGGAATGAAAACACAATTTTATTTTATTATAATATAAAGATTCTGTTTTGTACCAATAAATGTTGCAGTGTATTATACCGGTCACCTGCTGTAAACGACCACTATAAAACACTCCTGACCGGCTTAATGTGTTAATTATTTTTAACTTGTATAAGCGGTCATCTCACTGACATGTTCCGTCAAAGTTTATCCCATCGTATCAGTTTACTAGTATTTAACCGTCGGTTTCCATTGTAGACTTTTTCATCTGAGGGTGACCGTTAAATACACATTTGAATATATATATTGTGTTCTAGCTTTGGGGGAAAAAATTAACAACTTTTAAAAACAAATTCAACTTTAAGCATCAAAGTGACACAGGTTTGTGTGATTCTATTATTTTTTTTGTATTCTTTGCAGGTATTTTGATATTTTATTATTTTCTCAATTTCTACAATGTATATTTTCAGTTGGTTTCTATTACAATCATTTTGGAAAAGAAGATTATATGACATGTTCAACAAATGATCCTAGTATTAAAATAGACAAATGGAAAGTGTCTAAAGTTTTGGGTAGAAACAATGATTTGATTTATTATGGAAACTGGACAGCTAATGAATCAAAGTATAAATGGAAAAACATTGGCAGTATACGAAAGTTGATAATAAGGAACTTTAATGAAGAGGATCGAAAGTCCTGTTATTACTGTACTATTGGTAGTGTTACCTCTAAATGCAAAAATATTAGAGATCCAGTTCGTAAGTATTATTATAGTTACTGATTCTGTAAAATTAATACCCCTGTGAAGTTGGGGTAAAGGAGGGGGGTTGAATAAATGAAGGAATTTTGCAGTAATTCTAAGTTATGGCTCTGTTGTTGTCATCAGTCTGTTGTCAGATTTGTTTCTGTGTGATAACTTCTAGTTCTAAGTTACAGATCATTGACACTGAATAAAGGTTGGTATTGATTTGTTTTCAAACATGAGGCCCAAAGGTGCAAAAATGGATGTTTCTGTTATTTGTACATGTTTATTTTTCATCTGATTTTGAAGGTTTTTAGCTCACCTGGCCATAGGCCATGTGAGCTTTTGTCATGGGTAGTCGTCCGGCCGTCCGATAGCTTTTCACATTTAAATCTTCTTCTCTGAAACCACTGAATAGAATTGAACCACATTTGCCAGAAATGTTCATTGGATGGTCCTCTACCAGATTTGTGTTTTTGGTGATGATTTGAAATCCAACATGGCCACCAGGGTCCATAATGTGTTCTCATTGGCTGAAATTTTAAAAATCTTCTTGTCAGGAACCACCAAGCCAATTGAATTGTGACTTTGCAGAAATGATCATTGGGTGGTTCTGTGCTAAACTTGTGAATCGTTTGCTGATCGGAAATTCAAGATGGCCACCATGACTCGACTTAGTTTTAACATTGGACCCCATGGAAAAAATGTTTAAAAGTTTTCTCCTCTGAAACCAGTAAGTCAATGTAAAGCAAACATGGCATGAATGGTCCTTAGGTGGTCAACTTTCAAAATTATGTCTGTGACTCAGACCTCTATCCAAGATGGCCGCCATCAGCAGACATAGTTTTAACATAGGACCCTATGGGAAATATGTTTAAAAATCTCCTCCTCTGAAACCAGTAAGCCAATTTAAAGCAAGCATGGCATGAATGGTCCTTAGATGGTCGACTTTCAAAATTATATCCAGTGACCCAGACCTCCATCCAAGATGGCCACCTTCAGCGGACATAGTTTTAACATAGGACCCTATCGGAAATATGTTTAAAAATCTTCTCCTCTGAAATCAGTAAGCCAATTTAAAGCAAACATGGCATGGATGGTCCTTAAGCGGTCAATTTTCAAAATTGTGTCCAATGAGCCTGACCTCCATCCAAGATGGCCACCTTCAGCAGACATAGCTTTAGCATAGAACCTTATGGGGAATTTTTTTTTTAATCTTCTCCTCTGAAACCAGTAAGCCAATATAGCAAACATGTCATCGATTGTCCTTAGGTGGTCAACTGCCAAAAATGTGTTCAGTGACCCCGATCTCGGTCCAAAATGGCCACCGTCAGCGGACATAGTTTTAACATAGGGCCTATGGGAAAATTGTTTAAAAGTCTTCTCCTCTGAAACCAGTCAGCCAATTTAAAGCAAACATGGCATGGATGGTCCTTGGGTAGTATACTTTGAAAATTGTGTCCGGTGACCACGACCTCCATCCAAGATGGCTGCCATGAGCAGACATAGTTTTAACATAGAACCCTATGGGATTTGAATGGTAAAACCTAGATGTATTTGGCATGCAGACATTCTTAAGAGGGCATATTTATGTCAGGTGAGCGATACAGGCTCACCTGAGCCTCTAGTTTTTAATGAATTCCGTAGGAAAATCCCTCTTAAATAAATCCATACCGTTAGTATGTAACTGCATTTTGTATTCCCATCTTAATCTTAAAAAAGAGAAAATTTCAAATTTTTTGCTTTTTAGCTATGGTCATGTGAGCTTTTGTCATGGGTAAGCGTCAGTCCGTTTGTCCGTTAGCTTTTCACATTTAACTCTTCTTCTCTGAAACTGTTGAACAGATTTCAACCAAACTTGCCATAAATGTTCATTGGAAGGTCCTCTACCAGATTTGTGTTTTTGGTGTAGATCAGAAATTCAATATGGCTGCCAGAATCAATAACGTGTTCTGATTGGCTGAAATTTTAAAACTCTTCTTGTCAGAAACCACCAAGCCAATTGAATTGTGACTTTGCAGGAATGATCATTGGGTGGTTCTGTACTAAACTTGTGAATCGTTTGCCGATTGGAAATTCAGGATGGCCAGACCTCCATCCAAGATGGCCGCCATCAACGGACATAGTTTTAACATAGGAACCTATGGAAAAAATGTTTAAAAGTCTTGTCCTCTGAAACCAGTAAGTCAATTTAAAGCAAACATGGCATGAATGGTCCTTAGGTGGTCAACTTTCAAACTTATGTCCTGTGACCCCGCTTTCCATCCAAGATGGCCACCGTCAGCGGACATAGTTTTAGCATAGGACCCTATGGGAAATATGTTTAAAAATCTTCTCTTCTGAAACCTGTAAGCAAATTTAAAGCAAACATGGCATGGATGGTCCTTAAGCGGTCAATTTTCAAAATTGTGACCGATGAGCCTGACCTCCATCCAAGATGGCCACCTTCAGCAGACATAGCTTTAGCATAGAACCTTATGGGGAAATTTTTTTTTAAATCTTCTCCTCTGAAACCAGTAAGCCAATATAGCAAACATGTCATCGATTGTCCTTAGGTGGTCAACTGTCAAAAATGTGTTCAGTTACCCCGATCTCGGTTCAAAATGGCCACCGTCAGCGGACATAGTTTTAGCATAGGGCCTATGGGAAAATTGTTTAAAAGTCTTCTCCTCTGAAACCAGTCAGCCAATTTAAAGCAAACATGGCATGGATGGTCCTTGGGTAGTATACTTTGAAAATTGTGTCCGGTGACCACGACCTCCATCCAAGATGGCTGCCATGAGCAGACATAGTATTAACATAGAAACCTATGGGATTTGAATGGTAAAACTTAGATGTATTTGCCATGCAGACATTCTTAAGAGGGTTTATTTATTTCAGGTGAGCGATACAGGCTCACCTGAGCCTCTAGTTTTTAATGAATTCCGTAGGAAAATCCCTCTTAAATAAATCCATACCGTTAGTATGTAACTGCATTTTGTATTCCCATCTTAACCTTAAAAAAGAGAAAATTTCAAATTTTTTGCTTCTTAGCTATGGTCATGTGAGCTTTTGTCATGGGTAAGCGTCAGTCCGTCTGTCAGTTTGCTTTTCACATTTAACTCTTCTTCTCTGAAACTGTTGAACAGATTTCAACCACACTTGCCATAAATGTTCATTGGATGGTCTTCTACGAGATTTGTGTTTTTGGTGTAGATCGGAAATTCAACATGGCTGCCAGGGCCAATAACGTGTTCTGATTGGCTGAAATTTTAAAAATCTTCTTGTCAGGAACCACCAAGCCAATTGAATTGTGACTTTGCAGGAATGATCATTGGGTGGTCCTGTACTAAACTTGTGAATCGTTTGCCGATCGGAAATTCAAGATGGCCATAATGACTCGACTTAGTTTTAGCAAAGAACCATATGGAAAAAATGTTTAAAAGTCTTCTCCTCTGAAACCAGTAAGTCAATTTAAAGCAAACATAGCATGAATGGTCCTCAGGTGGTCAACTTTCAAAATTATGTCCTGTGACCCTGACCTCCATCCAAGATGGCCGCCATCAGCGGACATGGTTTTAATATAAAATGTTAATTTTTTTTCCCTCTGAATCCAGTAAGCCAATTTAAAGCAAACATGGCATGAATGGTCCTTAAATGGTCAACTTTCAAAATTATATCCAGTGACCCAGATCTCCATCCAAGATGGCCGCCATCAGCGGACATAGCTTTAATATAAAATGTGTTAAATTTTTTTCCCACATGGGTGGAATATGGGGAAAAAAATAACTCATATTTTCTAGGTCTGGAAAAACAGAGGCAAATTAAAAAGTCAATAAACAAATTAATAGATGAAAACAATGAAATATTAACTGACCAGATGCACATTCTTAGTACTATTAAATCATATTATGAAAAATTGTATACTACAAAATATCCTGATGAAAATCTAACCAGTAATTATATTTTTGATACAAAATTAGAAAACAGGCTTCAGGATCAGGATCAATCAATTTGTGATGGAAAGGTAACTGAAGAAGAGTGTTCTAATGCAATAAATAATATGAAATCAAATAAAGCCCCAGGTTTGGATGGACTAACGGTAGAATTTTATAGAGAATTTTGGGGATAAGTCAAATTTTTTTTAATTGATGTTCTAAATAAAAGCTATGATGAAAAGCTACTGAGTTTTTCTCAGCGGACTAGTGTTTTATCTTTATTGTTTAAAAAGGGGGATCCCTTAGTTCTAGATAATTATAGACCTATTTCTCTTTTAAATGTTGATTTAAAACTTCTTTCTTATGTTCTAGCACAGCGTTTAAAAAAAGTTTTAGAAAAAATTGTAAATAATGACCAAACTGGATATATTAAAAACAGGTTCATTGGCTTCAATCATAGACAAATACAAGACATTATTGATTTTGCTGAATCTTATAATGTTGAAGGGGAAATAGTCTTTGTTGATTTTAAAAAAGCGTTTGACTCACTTGAATGGACATTTATCTTGACAACTTTAAAACATTTTGGGTTTAATGAATCGTTTATAATTTGGGTTAAAACTTTATACAGTAATATTCAAACTTGTGTAATGAACAATGGCTGGATATCAGAGATTTTCAAAAACTCGCGCGGAATACGTCAAAGTTGTCCTTTATCTGCTTTGCTATTTGTTTTATCAGTTGAAATCATGGCTCTTCGAATAAGAAATAATAAGGATATCAAAGGTTTTCAGATAAAAATAGATGAACAAACACATAGTATAAAAATTTCGCAATTAGCAGATGACACAACACTATATTTTAACTCTAAAAACGATATATCCGTTGCTATGAACGAAATTGAAATTTTTGGTAATTTTTCAGGTTTAATGATAAATAGAAATAAGACAGAGGGGTTGTGGATTGGGAAACTAAAACACAGTAAAGATAAGGTAGAAAATATTAAATGGACAAACAAACCAATAAAGACCTTAGGTATTTATTATGGTCATGATTACATAGAATGTGAAAAACTTAATTGGGAAAAAAAAATTGAAAAAATTAATAGCTTATTTTTGTCATGGTCAAAGCGAAATCTCTCAATATAGGGTAAAATACTAATCATTAAAGCTTTGATTATACCTATTTTTACTTTTATTGTTAGTTCCTGTGTTATTCCAGAAAAATACAAAAATGAGATAGAGAGTAAGTGTTTTAAATTTATATGGAATGGGAAACCAGATAAGGTAAAAAGAAATACATTGATAGGAGATTTTGAGAAGGGTGGACTGAAAATGATAGATATAGAAAGTTATTTTATATCTTTGAAGGCATCATGGGTAAGTAGATTAGCTGACTCAAAATTTTCGAATTGGAAATTGATACCACTAAAATATTTAAATGTATTTGGGAAAATATGGCTTATTTTTAAAATGAACATAGATGTGAAAAAACATAAACAGTTTCTAAATAATATCCCCGAATTTTACAAAAATGTTTTGACCAGTTGGATAAAAACAGGTGGTGGTCAATTAAGTTCACCATTGACATTCAGTAATGTAAGAAAGCAAATTTTATGGGGAAATAGATTTATTACATTTGAAAAAAAAAAAATTTTTTTAAAGAATGGATTAATAGTGGAATATTTTTTGTTAATGATATAATAGATAATAATGGTAAAATTACGCAAGAATTTATTCTTCACAAGTTAAAAAATAAATCTAATTGGATATCTGAATTTAGTATTCTCAAAAAAGCTTTCCCAAAGAATTGGATAGACATTTTAAAAACAGAAAGCTCAGTTAAAAGCATTGTAAATATCAAAAAAGATTATTTCATCTGGAACAATCAGTTTATTAATTTATCTACATTGTCTAATAAGTTATTATATAATAAACTGGTGAATGTTAAATTTTCAAACCCTATTGGTACACATTATTGGATTAATTATTTAGTGTTGTCTGAAAAACCAAATACAAGTAGTCTATATTTTTTCATTTTCAAATTTCTTGACGAAAACAAACTTAAAATGTTCAGATGGAAACTTTTTCATTTTATTATACCAAATAAAGTTTTACTTTCCAAATGGAAAATTGTTGGGAATAGTTTATGTAATTTCTGTAAATTAGATGAAGATTACTCTCATTATTTTATTACTTGTACCTTTCTAAAAGAGTTTTGGACAAAATTTCAGAATTTAATGAAGGGTTTGGGTATCGAAAACAAAATTACTTTGAATCATATAGTACTTGGATACAAGATAGATGATAAAAACTATCTTGCATTAAATTTTTTGATAACAGTTGTAGGGTTTTCCATCTACAAATCGTACTATATATCTGAACAGAAAACAAAGTATATTGATGTTTATAGAATATTTGCCAATGAATATATTAAAAGAATAAATGAAAATAAAACACTTCAAAAGTGTTCTTTTTTAATGAAAGTAAAAAATTATATAATAAATGCAAAATAAATAAATGTTTTCAAAGGTATTAAATAGAAATTGTATTTAGGTTGTATATATATTTCATGTAATTCTGATTATAGCCCTGGATAATCAGAACAAGATGTAACAGGGAAACACCAAAAGGAGCTTGGACTTTTGGCGTGTTAATTGTAGCAAGCATTTGAATAAAATATATTACGTTGTTAAAAAAAAAAAAAAAAAATTTCCCTCTGAAACCTGTAAGTCAATTTAAAGCAAACATGGCATGAATGGTCCTTAAGTGGTCAACTTTCAAAATTATGTCCTGTGACTCTGACCTCCATACGAGATGGCCACCTTAAGCGGACATAGTTTTAATATAGGACCCTATGGGAAATATGTTTAAAAATCTTCTCCTCTGAAACCAGTAAGCCAATTTAAAGCAAACATGGCATGGATGGTCTTTAAGCGGTCAATTTTCAAAATTGTGTCCGATAAGCCTGACCTGCATCCAAGATGGCCACATTCAGCAGACATAGTATTAACATAGTACCTTATGGGTAATTTTTTTTAAAATCTTCTCCTCTGAAACCAGTCAGCCAATTTAAAGCAAACATGGCATGCATGGTCCTTGGGTAGTATACTTTCAAAATTGTGTCTTGTGACCACGACCTCCATCCAAGATGGCTGCCATGAACAGACATAGTTTTAACATGCATTGTAGAACCCTATGGGATTTGAATAGTAAAACTTAGATGTATTCGGCATGCAGACATTCTTGAGAGGGCTTATTTATGTCAGGTGAGCGATACAGGCTCACTTGAGCCTCTAAATTTTTATTCCAATTTTAATGCAGTTATTTTGCAAATGATCATCTTAATTGGCTATTGATGGACCATGAAGACAATGTTTGGTATATTATTTCTAAAAGGGACCCAAATTCCATAATTTTGCATATTTCGAGTTTAGAGTCCACAGATTTCCTCTATCTCTTACGATTTCGTAGATAAATTCAAACAAAAGGGACCAACAAAAGCAGAATTCCAAAATTTGAACTTTCTTATATTTGCAGTTTTTATTTTTTGGCAAAATAATCATATTGATGTGTTATTGAGGTTTCATAAAAATTGTTGATGTTTTATTTCGAAAATGGATCTAAATGGGGCCCAAATTTCGACACTTGGCATTTTTTGTAAGATTTTGATGCAGTTTATTATACAACCGGCTTACATTAAAAAAATTGCAGTCAAATTATGTTATGGCCTTGTTTTAGTCTCTCTGTCAACAGAATGGTTTCCGTGAGATAACTTATGTTCTATTTGACAGATCCTTCTGAATTTTGAATGCAGTTATACTTGGCACTGAATAAAGGTTGGTTTTTGGGATATTATAGCTCTACCTATTTCAAAACAACAAGCCCTAAGATGCAAAAATGGATGTTTCTGTTATTTGTACATGGCGAATTTATTGTTCATCTGATTTTGATATGTTTTTAGCATTACTTGGCATCTGTTGTCTGTTAGCCTTTCACATTTTAAACTTCTCCTCTGCAACCGCTTGGCCGATTGAACCAAAATTAGGAAGCATCTATGGTATGTCCTCTATATAGATTGCTCTTTTTGTCCTGATTCTCTAACAAACATATGGCATAGGCAATTCTTGTTTCTGGTTGGTCAATTTCTGAAAAAAATATTCTCCTCTGAAACAGCTTAGCCAAATGAGCCGAAACTTAGGAGGAAGCTTTTATGGAAGGTCCTCTATTATTAAGATTGCTCATTTTGTTACTATCTGTTAACAAACATTGCCGCCATAGGCAATTCTTGTTTCTAGTCGGTTGATTTCTAAGAATCATCTCTGAACCCGTTGAGCCAAATGAACTGAAACCTGGTAGGATGCATCTATGGAAAGTCCTCTATAACGATGCTCATTTCATCCCGATCCATTAACAAACATGGCCGGCACAGGTAATTCTTATTTCTAATTGGTTGATTTCTAAAAAAATCTTCTCATCTGTAACCACTTGGTCAAATGAACCGATACTTGGTAGGAAGCATCTATGGAAGGTCCTCTATTAATGTTGAAAAGTTAGTCCCGATCCGTTTACAAACATGGCTGCCAACGGCAATTCTTGTTTCTGGTTGTTAGATTTCTAAAAATCTTCTCTGAAACCACTTTGCCAAATACCGGTAAACCGAAACTTGGTATGAAGCATCTATGAAAGGTTCTCTAAAAAATTGTTAATTTTATCTCTTTCCACTACTTTCAAATTAGAGGGAGAAGTGACTTCTCTTTCAGAGAGCTCACAGGGAGGAGTGGGAGACAACAGAGAGAAGTGGGGAGATTTCTGGGAGAAGTTAATTGCGGTTAATCGAAACATTGTTTCGCTACCCCTCTGACGTTACCCTGCCCAAATTTAGTAAATAGTTAAAAAGCTGTCTGAACTGATTTGTTCTGGGTTTTTTTTATTTATAACTACCTTAAGGACATCTATTCAATGTCACATTTTTATTTCTGTCTACCTTGACTACCAGTGAATTTTATATGTACCCCTTTTCCTTTTGAAATATTACTGTGTTGTGATCCAATACCACACAAATAGTAATAACTCATATTTGTGTGAACTTCAGCAGAAGAACGATGTCTCTGTCAATTTGCTCAATGGTCCAACTATATATAGCAGTACAGTACAGTAGGGAATGAAAATATAGCACAAACGTAAATTGCCACTGGCACTGATAGGCAAAAATTGAAGAAAGTAAAGGCTGTAATTATTATTTGCCAGACCTCAAATCAGATTGCAACAATGGTGGAAAGCTACTCACTGTAGTTTATTTTTTAATTGGATATGTGTTAACGTTTGTAAACACATGTATGTCTGTATGTAAATAAACAGTTCGATAGATCGTAATATTAACCCGGTGTCGAGTATAAAATACCAATGCGGACGGATAAATATCTGAAGCGTCTACGTGCATTTTAACGAATTTTGAATTGCAATCTTCGCATATATGAACATATTTGATATGAGAACTATGATTTTATGTCACAGAAATGAGAGGGAGAAAAAGTTTGTTTCGTTGAAAGTAGCTTCTGACAAAAAGTTTGGTCAACATTTCCCGTAGCACAGTACCGCATTGCGTCCCCTTACCAAAATGGTGCCATTGTTGTTTGTTTACGAAAAACAAATACAAATAGTTTTATTTTTAGCCGAGCATATATAAACAATAAACAAAACCTATAATGAACGAAATTAAAGTTTCTATAAACCGTAATGAATCACTTTCATAATACTTAATAAAGGATACGATAGATTTCAATAAACACGTGCACAACATTTTCATAAATGACAAGTGGAGAAAATACGCGGGCGACGACATAAGGCGACTTGAACTTCGCTTTTGACCAAAGAGGAAAGCGAAGTCAATCTTCACAAGGCGACTTCTTTGTCCGAATCTCCCTCCAACGTGAGCACTGCCACCATGGCAATTCTTATTTCTTAATCGATTTCTAAAAAATCTTCTGCTCTGAAACCAATCAAATTTGTCACTTGCCAGAATAAGATTCAATTGGGTTTTTTACCCACCATGAATAAATTGAATTGGGTCTTTTATTCTCTGTACGACATGCATTGTTTTTTTGTTGCATGTATATCAGGCATTGAAAATGTATACATCCAGTTTTATTCTCCTGGTGTACTTTATACTGTATTCTTTAAATAATGTTCATTGGTGTAGATGATACGTACATGTAAAGAAAAAATCCTGAGAGGGGGTCTTGTCCCGCATTCCCGTTAAAATAAATAGACTATCCCATTATTACTGCAGAATACTGGAAGTCGGGGGTACCCTCATGTCCCCACACACTACTGATTTTAATACCCTTGGAAGCAGCTGATATGCATTCTGTGCATTGCAAATATGGAATACCCATTTTAGCTCACCTGACCTTTAGGCCATGTGACCTATTGTCATCACTTTTCGTCCGTCGTCTGTCGTCCGTCGTCCGTCCGTCAACATTTCACATTTTAATCTTCTCCTCAGAAACCACTGGGCCAATTGCAACCAAACTTTGGTGGAATGGTCCTTGGATGGCCCCCTTCCAAAATTGTGTCCGGTGATCCCGACTTCCAACCAAGACGGCCGCCAAGCTAAAAATGGAAAAAAGGGGGGATGCAATTTTAATTGCCCATTGCTGCTTTAGTGTAAGTCAAAATGAGCTAAATTTTTGCTGCAGCTACATGGAAAGGAGTAGTTTAAAATACATTGCGGGTTTTTTTGTGAAATATTTCTTTCAGCCGATGTTTACCGATTATGCAAATTAGGCATATTTTGATAAAAAAATCACATTTAAATCTTCTCCTCGGAAACCGCTGAACCAAATTAAACCAAACCTGGCAGGGATGGTCCCTGGGTGGGTCCCTTTCAAATTTGTGTCCGACAGCCCCGCCCTGCATTCAAGATGGCTCCTGTTACTAAAAATAGAAATTTCTTCAATTGTCCATTGCTGCTTTAGTATAAGTCAAAATGAGCTCAAATTTGAACTGCATCTACATGGCAAGGAATAGTTTAGCATATGTTCGGGGTTTTTGTTTGAAATTTTCTTTCTGCCGATTTATACCGATTATGCAAATTAGGCATATTTTGATAAAAGATCACATTTAAATCTTCTCCTCTGAAACCGCTGAACCAAATTAAACCAAACCTGGCGGGGATGTTCCCTGGGTAGGTCCCTTTCAAAATTGTGTCCGTCAGCGTCGTCCTGTATCCAAGATGGCCGCCATTTCTAAAAATAGAAATTTCTTCAAATGGCCAAAACTGCTCTATTTTAAGCCAGAATGTGCCCAAATTTGAACTCTATAAGCATAATGATGAGCTGTTTAACATATATTACTGGATTTGTTATGAACTTTGAACTTTTGCCGATTTTCACCGATTTTGCTAATTAGAAAAAAGGGGGATGAAATTTTAAAAAAATCTTCTCCTCTGAAACTACTGAGCCAATCTCAACCAAACTTTGCTGAAATGTTTCTTGGGTGGTCCTCTTCCAAAATTCTTTCTAGTATTTCAGAACTCCAACCAAGATGGCCACCACAGCCGAAGTTAATTTAACATAGGACCCTATAGGAAATTTCCATACAAATCTTCTTGTCTGAAACCATTTGCTCAACAAAATTTTGATGAAATAGTCATTGGATGGTTCTCTTCCAAAAATGTGTCCGGCGATTCGGCCCTTCGACCCTATGGGAAATTCACATTACAATCTTCTCCTCAGAAACCACTGGGCCAATTACAACAACACTTTGGTGGAATGATCCCTGGATGGCCCCCTTCCAAAATTATGTCCGGTGATCCCGACGCCCAACCAAGATGGCGGCCAAGCTAAAAATAGAAAAAAGGGGGAGATGAAATTTGAAAAAAATCTTCTCCTCTGAAACTTTTGGGCCAATCTCAACCAAACTTTGCTGAAATGATCCTTCGGTGGTCCCCTTCCAAAATTGTGTCCGACATTTCATACCTCCGACCAAGATGGCTGCCACAGCCGAACTTAATTTAACATAGAACCCTATGGGAAATTCCCATAAAAATCTTCTTGTCTGAAACCATTTGCTCAATAAGAACTGAATGTTTTTTTGTTTTTTTTTTTCAATATCACAGATTTTATTTAGTAAATATCTTGTTACATTTTTACTTCAGAGTCCAAGTTCCTCTGAAGTATCCCTGTGAAATTCTGTTTTGAATATCCAGGGTGATACTCCAAACTATAATTACATATAAAACTATTTTATTCTAATATATTCTATTGCATAAGTTATGATCACAGTTTATTTAATATATGATTGAACAATGAATTCATTCCTAGTAATTTATTTTCCTTCATTTTTCTTTGAAATTCATTTTTAAATAACAGATAAACATCAATTGTCTTTGTCTTTTGTTCCGATACATAATAGGATTTGTAAATTGTAAATGCCAATATAGTTAAAAAATAGTTTAGGTGAAAATATTCTTTGTCGAAAATTTTGTACCCAAATACTAAATGTTGAAGTTTGATATTGTTTTCAAATTGGACCTTTTTTAACATTTCATTTATTTTATTCCAAAATATATCTAAATATTTACACGACATGAAAAAGTGATCATAATCTTCTTCTACTTTACAAACATTACATAAACTGTCAGTTGATATTTTCCATTTGAACAGATGTGATTTGGTTGGAATAATAAATTGTAATAGTTTCCATCTAAATATTTTCAATTTGTTTTCTAACAAAATTTTAAAAATAAATTCATATAAGTCTGTTATTTTTTGAAAATCTTGGATATCCAAGTAAGTTGTCCAAAAATGTATACCTATAGGTTTGATAAAAACTTTGTTTTTGATAATATTGTAAAAATCTTTGTTAACTAATTTATCCATATCAATCACCCTACCAGCAGAAATAATATTTTTTTTTTTTTTTTTTTTTTTTTTTTTATTTTTTTTATTTTTTTTTTTTTTTGAATGATTGTTGATGAAATAGTCATTGGATGGTTCTCTTCCAAAAATATGTCAGGCGGTTCAGCCCTTCGACCAAGATGGCCCCGACAGCCGAACTTAGCTTAACATAGGGCCCTATGGGAAATTCACATAAAAATCTTCTACTCAGAAACCACTGGGCCAACTGCAACCAAACTTTGGTGGAATAGTCCTTGGATGGCCCCCTTCCAAAATTGTGTCCGGTGATCCCGACTTCCACCCAAGATGGCCGCCAAGCTAGAAATAGAAAAAAAGGGGAAGAAATTCAAAAAAATCTTCTCCTTTGAAACTACTGAGTCAATCTCAACCAAACTTTGCTGAAATGATCCTTGTGTGGTCCCCTTCCAAAATTATGTCTGGCATTTCAGACCTCCGACCAAGATAGCCGCCACAGCCGAACTTAATTTAACATAGGACCCTATGGGAAATTCCCATATAAATCTTCTTGTCTGGAACCAGTTGCTCAAGTGGAACCAAACTTTGATAAAATAGTCATTGGATGGTCCTCTTCCAAAATTGTGTCTGGTGGTCCCGCCCTCTGATCAAAATGGCTGCACAGCTGAACTTAGTTTAACATAGGGCTCTATGTGAAATTCACATAAAAACCATCTTGTCTGGAACCAGTAGCTCAATTAGAACCAAACTTGGATGGTCCTCTTCCAAAATTGTGTCCGGCAGTCGCGCTCTCCCACCAAGATGGCGGCCACAGTGCAGTTGCGTTGTTATTGAAAGCAGCTTTGATCTAGGTGAGAGATTACAGGCTCCTGGGAGCCTCTGGTTTCTACTTTACATAGCCATGGAAATTTTTCTTTCCAAGTGACAAAAGTTTTGTCTGACGGAATGTTTCCGTTTCGTTGAATTATTGTCAGTGTTTACTGCCCCTTTCAAAATATCGTCAATGATTTCTGTTGCAACAATTTTACTATGATTCACAGCATTTTCAATCAGCGTATCTAAAATTCGTGTAACCACAGGCCTCTACATTAACATTTTTTAGCTCACCTGGCTATAGGCCATGTGAGCTTTTGTCATGGGTAAGCGTCCGTCCGTTAGCTTTTCACATTTAAATCTTCTCTGAAACCGCTGAACAGATTTCAACCAAACTTGCCAGAAATGTTCATTTGATGATTCTCTACCAGATTGTTGTTTTTGGTGCTGATTTGAAATCCAACATGGCTGCCAGGGTCCATAATGTGTTCTCATTGGCTGAAATTTAAAAAAACGTCTTGTCAGAAACCACCAAGCCAATTGAATTGTGACTTTGCAGGAATGATCATCGGGTGGTCCTGTACTAAACTTGTGAATTGTTTGCCGGTCTGAAATTCAAGATGGCCGCCATGACTCGACTTAGTTTAACATTGGACCCTATAGGAATTTCACATTTTCATCTTTTTTTCTGAAACCACAAAACAAATTTGAACCAAACTTGGCAGAAATGTTCATTGGATGGTCATACATACAAGATTTTTGTTTATGGCGCTGATTGGAAATCCAACATGGCTGCCAGGCCCATAATGTGTTCTGATTGGTCGAAATTTTAAAAATCCTCTTGTTGGAAACCACCAAGCCAATTGAATTGTGACTTTGCAGGAATGATCATTGGGTGGTCCTGTACTAAACTTGTGAATCGTTTGCCGATCGGAAATTCAAGTTGGCCACCATGACTCGACTTAGTTTAACATAGGACCCTATGAGAATTTCACATTTTCATCTTTTTTTCTGTAACCACAGAACAGATTTGAACCAAACGTGGCAGAAATGTTCATTGGGTGGTCATATACAAGATTTTTGTTTTTGGCACTGATCGGAAATCCAACATGGCTGCCAGGGCCCATAATGTGTTCTGATTGGTCGCAATTTTAAACATCTTCTTGTTAGAAACCACTAAGCCAATTGAATTGTGATTTTGCAGGAATGATCATTGAGTGGTCCTGTACTAAACCTGTGAATCGTTTGCTGATTGGAAATTCAAGATGGCCGCCATGACTCGACTTAATTTTAACATAGGACCCTATGGAAACCAGTAAGCCAATATAGCAAACATTTCATCGTTGGTCCTAGGGTGGTCAACTTCCGAAATTGTGTTCAGTGACCCCGATCTCGGTCCAAAATGGCCACCGTCAGCGGACATAGTTTTAACATAGGACCCTATGGGAAAATTGTTTGAAAGTCTTCTCCTCTGAAACCAGTCAGCCAATTTAAAGCAAGCATGGCATGGAGGGTCCTTGGGTAGTATACTTTCAAAATTGTATCAGGTGACCACAACCTCCATCCAAGATGGCTGCCATGAGCAGACATAGTTTTAACATAGAACCCTATGGGATTTGAATAGTAACTTAGATGTGTTCGGCTTGCAGATATTCTTAACAGGACTTATTTATGTCAGGTGAGCGATACAGGCTCACATGAGCCTCTAATTTAAAAACGTACTTGTCCCACTCAATCTTTTAGTTGTCCGAAATTGTTTTTTTAATAAAAATGATTAAAACCAGAGAATAATTATCAGCAGTTTGGTAAAATGTTTTGATTATTGTCTCGCACACATTGTTTGCTAAAACAAGTCTGCTTTGAAGGAAACATTTTTTAGAATTTATTTATTTTTCAATATAAGTATTTTATTTAAATTCAGAGAAAAAAAAAATAGTGGATCTTTTCAACCATTTGTCTTAGTCAGAAAAAAGCTTGTAATATTTGTCCATTTCAAAGGTTTCAATATTTCCCAAAAGCCTATATCAAGTCATCTATCGTATTTTGCACAAAAGACAAGTTTAAATTTGGTGCCAAATTTATATCCGATAATTTTTACGTGTCCGTTCCGGAGTGATTCTTGTTCTTACATATATATTTCAAATATTGATATTTCCGTTCATTAAAGCGTTTCTAAGATTGCGACTTTAATTTTGTCAATGTCCTTGAACTTCATATAGAGGAACGATAAATGATACAATAAAAGAGTTTTGATCTGGCGTTTCACTTTAGTTTTAATCAAAATAAATTATGGACAAATTGGAGATCAAACAGGGCTCTTAACCAATGTTTTTCTGGATCGAATTTGATTTTTACCGGATTTGTCCGTCGTACCAGTACGTTTGGGAATCACAGATTTTTTTCACTTGTCCCCTCGGACAACCGTAATAGAAGATCTACTTGTCCGACGTCAGTTTCCACTGGTATCGGACAAATGTTAATGTCGAGGCCTGAACCATGGCTTTTGAATCTGTCTTTAAATAATTAGCGATAGAATAATTCGCCCGTAAAGGGGCGTTCTTGTTCCCTCGACGATTCATAATAATAGACTGAAACCGCTACCAAATTAATTTCAAGGAAAACAAGATTAAATTATAGCAGTGAACCGGAATTTATTTCCTCCGATTTCTGCGGAGCACCTTTGCTTAAGTGGAGTGAATATTTGGAACTCCTCGCACATTTAGATAGAAGTAACGGATCCCATCAGAACTATATATCGGCACACCTCAGAAGATTTGTAGTCTTACGAGTGTTGACGAGTGAAAGAGAAAGTAAAATGTAACGCAACAGAAATCATACGATATGCTTTAATTATGCAACTACATAAAAATGAATGAGTGAAGTAAGCACTCATTAAACGAAGAATCAGGTTATATCTGGATGGAATTGGGTTTAACAACGCAAAGGAAATAGAAAAAATGGGTTTTTGTTAATTTATTTGCGTAATCACGCAAAAACGCAGCTTATCTGGAGCTCTGCACAATATTATATATAAGAGGTATAATATAAAATTTGCATAAAATAGGTCGTTTTCAACAATGCATTTTTTTTTTCTGATTTTAGCCGATAATTAGTTATTCATGTGAAACCGATGATCGATTATGAAATTCCTTCCGATTCCCATCACTAGTTTTACCCCAGCGTAGTTCTGACACTCGGCCAATACACATAATTGAATCATAATTGAACTAGTCTATTATTCATCTACTACCCGGAATAATCCATTTTATATATCAAGTGTTAGTTACACATATAGAAACCAATGTTTTGTTTTGTTCTAAGTTAGTGATTACAAATGATAAAATTGTAGTTTGTAAATATATGATACAATTTTATTCAAATCTTTTCTTTTGCAAAGCATACTCTTAAAATAAGGACTATTTCTTTGGGTAATTATAGTTTAGTAGGTAATTGATACCGATGATCGATCATCGGTCGATGTTGGTAGAATGATCATCAAACTTGAAAATGTGACCAATTCCCATCACTAATCTTTATCGATTATGCAAATTAGGCATTTAATAAAAGATCACATTTGTCATTCTACTAAAAATAGAAATTTCTTGACATTCTTTATTTTAAAAGTCAAAATGAGCTCAAATTTAAACTGCAGCCGCATAACCAGGAATAGTTCAATATTTCTTCCGTTTTTTTCTGAAAAATTTGTCCTTCTGTTGATTTATACCGGCTATGCTTATTTTAAGAAAAAAAAATTGCATTACAATCTTCTGCTAAGAAACTTGAGCTGAAATGATATTTGGTTAACCAACATTCAAAATAGTGTGTGTCACCCCGACTCTTCATCTAAGATGACTGCCAATACTGTAAATAGATTAATTCAATGACATTTACCTGAAAAAGTTTTTATGAAATTTAGAAGTCAGATTGAAAACCAGGTGAGCGATTACAGGCTCCTGTGAGCCTCTAGTTTCATAATTTTGACACTGTGACTGATGACTTTAACAGCTAACTGTAAAGACCATGAACATACTCATGGTTGTGCATTAGACCGGTATAGTTGCCCTAATTATGTTTCGCTAGTCCTACTTGATTTTTGCTAGACAGGGGTCGCAGGCTGCATTATGTCCTTTTTGCACTGATTGGAAATACAAGTTGGTCATAAACAAAGTGTATATTCTGTCTGTTAGCCAGAATAAAAGAATAGCCACTGCTGCTGGGAAAACTTGAAAGAAACCCAATGGAGAAATGTTAAAACATCTTTTAAGTAGCCACAAACCTAGTTAAATACACACTGTACATAAATGAATAATAACATCTCTAGATGAGGCTCTAACAATGTGCTTAATCCTTTCATTTGTTTACCATTTCAGATGAAGAAGAGACCAGTTTATCTGACTGGGGAATCGCTGGACTAATTGTTGTTGCATTTGGTTTTATAGCTCTTTGTATTGCTCTAGGATGTATTTACAAAAAGAGACAACAATTTGCAAAAGGAGACAAGATAGAAATGAAAGCAATGCAAGTATAAATTTAGCATTTATCAAAATTAAAGTATCTAACATACTTGCATAATAATATATTGTTCTTTTATCATTTAGCAATGACAGTAAAATAAATAGAGAACAGAATGATAAATATCGGGGGTCATTTAAAAATAAAAAGACTTTCAAGTTATCACCAAAACTTCAATCATGCTTCCAAGATATCGCCAATTAAGCTAATTTTAAATTGTTGGGTATTGAGGGGATTTGTTTATTTATTAACACAGGTCATGACAGATTTGTTTTTACATTAGGTGGCATCTGATGTTATATTTTCATATTTTAATCCTCCGAAACCATTGGCTAAAATTAGACCAGACTTGCTATCTCCTTCTGTGAAACGCTGCACATTCAAAACAATGATTATATCTAATTATTTTTTATCTGATTTCAGGATGAAACACACATTCCCTTGCAAGATGAAAGAGAACCAAATGGATATCATCCACTTTGTGTTCCAATTTTTTACTTTTTTTTAACTCACTTTGCCAAAGGCAATGTGAGCTTTTGACATCACTTGGCGTCCGTCGTCAGTTAACTTTTCACATTTTAATCTTCTCCTCTGAAACCCCTCAGCCAAATGAAGTGATCGGTACCTGGGTATACTACGTTATTTATGTGTATGTATTTTATTTGTATCAATTAGGAGTAAGTTACTAAAGTCACAAAATAATAGAAGACAGATATTGTAAAGGAATAAGTGTTTTGTTTATGAAAGGGAGAGAGAGAATGTGAAAGAATGAATGTGTCTCAATTGATTTATTTATTCATGTCATATTTTGCTTATTAATTAACTTTAAAAAAAAATGCAAGTCACATAATAATTATGTTGTAAATCCTTGTACATCCATGTCAGGTGGTAATGTATGGGCTTTTATATGAATGTAAATTCCTGACTATTGAAGAAACAAATAAAAAAAAATGAAGTGAAACTTGGTAGGAAACATCTATGGAAGGTTCTCTCTAAAGAATGCTCATTTTGTCCCGATCCATCAACAAACATGGCCGCCATAGGCAATTCTTGTTTCTGATTGGTCGATTTTTAAAAAAATCTTCTCACCTGAAACCGCTTGGCCAAATGAATTGAAACTTGGTAGGAAGCATCTATGGAAGGTCCTCTATAAAGATTGTTCACTTAGTTCCGATTCGATAACAAACATGGCTGCCATAGGCAATTCTTGTTTCTGATTGGCCGATTTAAAAAATCTTCTTCTCTGAAACCACTTGGCCAAATGAACCGAAACTTGGTAGGAAGCATCTATGGCAGGTCCTCTATAAAGATTACTCATTTCGTCCCGATCCATTATCAAACATGGCGCCACAGACAATTCTTGTTTCTGATTGGTTGATTTCTAATTTCTAAAAAAACTTCTCCTCTGTAACCACATGGCCAAATGAATAAAAATTTGGTAGGAAGCATCCGTGAAAGGTCCTCTATAACGATTGCTCATTTAGTTCCAATCCGCTAACAAACATGGCAGCCACAGGCAATTCTTGTTTCTGATTGGTTGATTTCTAAAAAAATCGTCTCCTCTGAAACAGCTTAGCTAAATGAATCGAAACTTGGTAGGAATCACCCTTGGAAAGTCCCTTATAAAGATTGCTAATTTAGTTCCGATCCGTTGACAAACATGGCCGCCAAAAGCAATTCTTCTTTTTGATTGGTTGATTTCTAAAAAAATTCTCTGAAACCGCTTTGCCAAATGAATCGAAACTTGGTAGGAAGCATCCTTGGAAGGTCATCTATAAAGATTGCTCATTTAGTTCAATACAATACAATACAATACAATAAGCTTTATTTAAAGTCGGAAAACATCAAACATTACAACACAAGCTCTAATGAGCTTTTAAATCCGACATAAGAATATGCATATATAAACAATAAAACAAAAACATGCACACAATATTTGTAAAAAAAAAACAAAAAAAACAACATTGTCATATTAAGATTTTCTATGAAATTTCAAACCAAATTAAAATATGAAAGCAATTAAAAACACAGCAGTAGCAGAAGCATAATTTAAAAGCACATTATATATTGATGTGAATAAACAAAAAGCATGGATAAAATGAGACAAATAGAAATCAAAATTTTTAAAATCACATGCATCTATATATAAAAATATTAAAAAATAAAGCAAAAATGTATGAAAATAATCTAAAATCATGTACAGAAGCTGCAGTGACATGAGCTGCCATTCCAAGAGTTTATTAAACTCTTCAATTGATTGAAAGATGTTTCTTTCCTGAAATGGTCTGGCAGCTCATTCCAAATTTTTGAAGCATAGTATCTAAAAGAGTTCATTCCATACCGGGTAGTCTTGACTGTTGGTATATGTGCTGTATTGCTGTTTTAAAGTTACAAGATCATGTAGATAATGATGGGTTTCCTTATTTATAATTTTAAATGTTTCAATAGCTATTGTACGTATACGCCTAATTTTTAGAGAAGGTAATTTTGATTTAGCCAGAAGTTCTTCATATGTGGAGTGGTTTTCATTATATATAAATTGTATTGGTCTCTCTTGAATTTTTTCCATCTTGTTAGTATTGGCTTCAGAACAAAAATGCCAAATTACTGGGCAGTAGTTAAAGTTTGATAGAATAAATGAGTGATATGTAATTAATTTGCCTAATATATTTAAATATTTTCTCATTCTTTTTAATACATTAAGTTGCCTAGAAGCTTTTCTACAGATATTTGTGATGTGACAGTTAAATATTAATTCATAATCAATTGTTACTCCAAGGAGCTTAACTTCATCCTCAGTTTTTATAATGTTACCATTTAAATTAAAAGAAATATTTTTAGATTGTGTGTTTTTACCAATAAACATGGCCGCCACATGCCATTCTTGTTTCTGATTGGTCGATTTCTAAATATCTTCTTCTTTGTAACTGTTTAGCCAAATGACCACAATTTGGTGGGAAGCAGCTATGGGAGGTTCTGTATTAAGTTTCCTCAAAGCAGAATGAAAGGTGAGCGACACAGACTCAGCCCACTGAGCCTCTAATTTATTCATGTCAAAACATATTTATATTACATTATATATATTTCCAATTGGATTTAATATCTTTTCATTGTGTGGAAGACATCATTGTATATACTTGATAATTCCAATAAACAGTCTTAGTCTTATATTTTGCTACATAATTAAATTAAAAAAATGCAATAGTCACATTATAATTATGTTGTAAACCCTTGTACATCCATGTCAGGTGGTAATGTATGGGTTTTTTTTATGATATAAATTCCTGATAATTGAAATATTTTTTTTTTTAAATTATAAATTATGTAGTACAGTTATTAAGATTGTATACAGTCAAACATGTTCACAGAGTGTCAAGTGAACCTATATTCCTATATTTTAAAGATTTTGCTATATTTCCGATAATTGCCTAAAATTTCCTATATTACAATTGTACATCCCAAAATCCTATGTTTTTCCAAAACAATGAGAAAAAAAGTTGAATCTTTTATTTTGAGTGTAAATTTCATATAAACATGATAGATAGAGGCTATGCAAGATATTAATGGTGATACTTTTATAGTTTTTAGCTGATCTTGTATATCAACAAATGCATTCATGTGACTTTTATTGTTGAATTTTTTAGAGTTTAAAGGAATATTGTCTATTGTCTACCACAATCGTATTTTTTTCATACCCAAAATTATTGTCGTTTTCCGTACTGACCTTCATAAAATGAAGATTAAACACCGAATTATTGGCGAATACGCTACGAAACGTTGTTTTTTCGATTTAAAAAAGCTGACCATCGTTACTGGAAGCTAATTAATTATGCACTGAGATGAGCGAGGCCAAATCTATTTTTATGCCAGTAGCCCGGATGCTGCAGCATGGATGTTAAAATTCGTGTTTGTTTACCTCGCAAATACGGTCGTTTTATGCTATTCATTGACAATAATTTGCTGTTGCCAGGTGCAAGATTACATATATTGAATAATATCTACCGAAAATGATCATAGGCATCATCATAAATTCATAAAATATGAAAAACGATTGAGAAAAGAAGGAAAAATCATGCTCGGCTTACCTATCGAGCAAAATTTGTGCCACTTCAGCTCGAGTTTGGATCCATAGCACTTCCTTGAGTTCGTTCCAACGGTCCAACTGATCCACTACACATATCCTGCATTTGTTCCATTTGGAAGATACTTCACTTCTAATCATCTTTCTCTCTGAATCCGTCAAAGTCCGCTTTCTTCCACGCATTGACACTTTCTCTTTTGCCCAAGAACCACATGTTGTTTATTGTTTCTAAACAGCGCGCATGCTCAAGACTGGTTCACATAGAAGGCCATGTGAATAGATTTGAATTCTTGCTACCCTGGACAATAATTCGGATAACAATAATTTGGGTCTTTTTTGTCAAAAAGTCGTATCTTTTGCAGCATAACTCGGTGTTAATCTTCATTTTATGAAGGTCAGTACGAAAAACGGCAATAATTTTGGGTATGAAAAAATTACGATTTTAGTACACAATATCCCTTTAAATTCACACGATTGCATATTTTTTCAGTATTGTAGTCTTCTGTGGCACATGTTCATTTTTATAGTATTCTGTTACTTAATAGAAGTGATCGCAGGGGCAGGTTTGACTGTATATTGCTTGTCAAGTTTTTTTTCGGTGTTTGTAAGATTAATAAATTAAACTATTAATTTGTGTGCGTGCTATTTATTTTTATACAGTGCATGCCATGTGATGTCTTTATTGTTTTGATATGCCAACTTTAAATAAAGCTTATTTCATCTTATCTTATCTTACTCTGTCATGACCATTGTTGTTTAACTTTCTATTGACAAAATCTACTTTGATCTTTACATTGTTATTAGCATCCTTGGCCAATTTACATTATCTGATCAACAGTATTCTTCCTTTATATCTCCCCTGACCCAAAGGATCACTGTGGCATCCGTCTGTCCGTCCATCGTCTGTAAACCTTTTACATTTATATCTTCTCCTCTGGAACTACTCCAAGGGCCTGGGTGGCTCAAAGAGTTAGGTAGTTGGATGACCTAATAACTCATACAAGCCTATCACCAATAAGGCCTGGGTTTGCAACCAGCTTTGTAAATTACAAAAAGGTGCACTCGACTCGCAGCCGCAGGTGATACAGTTTAAGAGTTGGTTGCCCGTGGTCGGTGGTTCTCTCCGAGTACTCCGGCTTCATCGGTAACAGGTCTAATCAACCCCAAACAAAATCAGCCCCAGATCAAATCGTATAATATTGAAGTGGTCATGCGAAAGTACTGGTTGCTAACTTGGACGTTGCGCAGGATATTGTGTCAATGATGAACAATCTCTGAACACGAAGTTTCTATTTATATGTTGGCAAAAAACATGCATTTTTGTACATGTATATTCTAAGCTTGTATGAACCAGCATAAGTATCCGAAAAATGTCCAACATTGAAGTTTAACCATTCAAAGTAACGAAACAATCATAGTAAGACGTCATATTGTAAGATAAATGTTGATAATGTGAAAAGTGGTGGTTTATTGTGAAAGTACCTGTACTGAATGAGACATAGATCATAATTTTTTTTAATGTATCTAATACTAAAAACATCTTTTAGAGCAAAGCCTAATGTCCGAATTGCTATGTCCACTAAGCCATTTATTACACATTACAAAAGTGTTGGCTCGACTTGAAAGTTACTTGATATGCAGATGCTTTATATGACCCACGACACACTATATTATTAGAGAGTTTCCTTTAACCTGCTCAAAACTTCTTCCACCGCTAAAACTGGTCGCCATGATATTGCTGAAAGTGGCGCTATAACACAATAAATCAATCAATCTGGAACTAGTTGGTCTACGAAATAAATCATTTCGTTTTAATCTAACAAAAAACATTGCCGATACAGACATTCTTGTTTCTCATTGGACAATATAATGTAAATTCGTTAGATTAATATAATTTAAGAAATATATCTATGAAATTGGATCCCGGGGTAATCAGTTAATATTATTTAATGGTATTTATATTAATTCTAACGAATTTACATGCCACATTGGTTCCGGTTCCGGTTTGGTTGAATGTGTTTGAGAAAATTCAGAGTGATAAAGTAGAGAAATCGTAATGATTTAATGAACTTTAAAGACTTATATTACGTCATTAACATGTGTATTTATCTGAGGAAATAGGAAAAATGACTTTTTGAGTGTATCGTAAGATAAAAAGTGAAGAAATGGACAATTGTCGACAGAAATCCATCAGCGGCCATTTTTATAGGAGGATGAAACAAATAAAAAGAGGACGACTTCTAGTTCTACTGCAAGGGGGAAAGGAACAAAGAAAAGCAAGGATGGTTGAAAATGTACGATTTGCACAAATAAATTCACGAAAGACGACGATAAAGTGGTGCAATGTGAGTATTGTAATTTATATGACTGCACAGAATGCCTGAAAATAAGCGACACAGAATACCAAGGATTCAGTAATCCTTCATTGCACTCGTACTGTCCGAATTGTGAATCTAAGGTCATACAAAATTTGAGAATTGATCAAGAGATTGAAGCAATGAGTATTTCAAAATTATAGTTAGTCGGATGACCAAAATAGAGAAGGTTCTTAACGAAAAACCGAGCGTTGTACAAGTAGAGTCGATGATAGCCGATGCTATATATAATAATGACAAGAGTGAATCGAAGCAAATTTGTGATGATGACATTGTAGCATCAATAAATTGCAAAGTTTCTGAAATTAGAGAAAGTGTACAGAGAGAAAAAAGCATTATAATTCATGGTATAAAGGAATCTCAGGAGACTGAGGCAATCGATAGAAAAAGAGATGATACTAACATAGTTGTAGAATTATGTGAATTTGTTAATGTAGATGTAGGGATCATAAAGAAGGTGGTACGGCTTGGTAAAAGAAACAATGGTGATAAAAATACAGCAGAAGAGAATACAGATAAGTCATGTCCAGTCAATGTAACATTGTCAGACATTGAAGGGAAACAAATGTTAATGAAAAACTTGTCTAAACTTAAACATGCACCGGAACATAGTCAATTGAAAAAAAATATGATACGTCGGGAAAAGACAGGTGGATAGTAAGAGCCCCCCCACCCCTCCATGGGAGAGAAAAGTGGTCAAGATCAAAATAAAAGTAAACAGGCAAAATGAGAAAGATGTACAAAAACAAATGTAACATAGATCAGTTAAGTTTTTAAACACACGTTCAGGTGGATCAGATTTTAATTCACAAAGTTTGAAATGTATATACACAAATGCAGACAGTTTTCTAAATACATTTGATGAATTTAAGCAGAGATATGTGAGCGAAAGCGAGACACCAGATACTATTGCTATCACGGAAGTGCTACCGAAAAATATGAGATATACTGTCAATAAAGCCGATCTAGATATAGAAGGATATGAGCTATTTCCTGGTGAATTCCCAATAGGAGCTAAACGTGGCATTATAATATACGTAAAGAAAAGTCTTATTGCTGTGGAAGTTAAAATTGACACTAACTTTAACGAAAGTGCATGGATAAAAGTAAATATTATTGGTAACGATAAACTGTTATTTGGTTGTATATATAGAAGTCCATCGTCCGATGAAGAAAATGTAAAAGCTTTAAATGAACTGTTAACCAAAGTTAGTGATTTAAAATGTTCTCATATGATTACTACAGGACATTACAATTTTCCAGATATAGATTGGTGTACGTGGAACACAAGAAACGAATCCAGTAATGACTTTTTGGAATGCATCAGAGACAATTTTTTGAACCAGGTAATAAATCAGCCGACAAGGCATAGACACTGCCAAGAATCTTCATTATTGGACTTATTGCTAGTTAATGACAATAACAATGTAGTGAATGTGGAGTATTTAGATCCACTAGGATCAAGTGACCATATTGTGATTAGGTTCGAATATAGATGCTACTTTGAATATGAAAAGCACAATTTTGAGCATCTGAACTATTATAAAGGTGATTATGAATCGATGAGGAAAGAATTAGATATATATTGGGATAGTGAGCAAAAGGATAACAATACAGTGTCAATGCTTAATATATTTATGGACAAATTTAACAGTGCGATAGACAAACATGTACCGAAGAGCAAAAATAGAAACATTAAAGGCAATACACCCTTAAGTAAGGAGGCAGTACTGAGTATTAAGAGAAACATAGAATGTGGGAAAGATACATGGAAGACCGTAGCAAAGAAAAATATAGGGAATATTGTAAAGCAAGGAACAAAGTTAAAAGATTAACTCGGAAAGAAAGAAAAGAGAGAGAAAAACAAGTGGCAGAATCTGCAAAAACAAACAACAAAAACTTTTGGAAATTTGTAAATTCAAAAAGGAAATGCAAAAGTGGGATATCAGAACTCCACGAAAAGACAGATACAGGAGCTTTCATAGCTAGATGTGACAGACAAATCCGAGGTATTGGCAAATTTCTTTAGTAGCGTATTTACTGAGGAGGATGTGAAAAATTTACCGAAAATGAATATTAGAAACAATACGCACAACGAGGTAGAAATAATTACGCAAAAGGAGGTTAAAAGGTTATTAGTTGATCTGAATACAGCCAAATCACGGGCCCTGATAGAGCGCACCCGAAAATATTATTTGAATTGAGCTCAGTTATAGACAAACCGTTATAGAAATTCTTTTGAAACAGGAATTGTGCCAGACAACTGGAAAGTTGTAATTATAAAAGCATTATTTAAGAAGGGAGATAAGAAACTTGCGTCAAATTACCGACCAGTCAGTCTGACGGGCATCCTATATAAATTAATGGAGAAGATAATAAGGAAAAGGATTACAGATCATATGAATAGTTTTAATTTGCTTAGCGATACACAGTTCGGGTTCCTAGGTGGCCGTTCAACTTCGTTGCAATTACTGAAAGTTTTGGACAACTGGACTGAGATTCTAGATAAGTATGGAGTTCTGAATGTCATATACATGGATTTTATGAAGGCGTTCGATAAAGTGCCACACGTCAGATTATTGCAAAAAATGAAAGCTTATGGTTTTAAGTGATTCGATATGGGTTCAAAATTTTCTAAGTGGCAGGAAACAGTGTGTACAAGTAAATGGATCATAATCGAGATGGCATAGTGTAACAAGCGGGATCCCTCAAGTATCAGTACTGGGTCCAGTATTATTCGTAATTTGCATACGCCCGTCTCGAGACAGGCCGTATTATGTGATTGGATATGGCGGGTGGCGGGTGGCGGGCGGTCGGACGTCCACACAGTTTTCCGCCTGATAGCTTTAGTTCTGTATATTGGATCTTTACCAAACTTGGCCACATGATTCCCCTGTGGAATGGGAAGAACACTATATATCTTGGGGTCAAAGGTCAAGGTCACCGTTACTATAAATAGAATTTCTGACAACAGGGTCGTTTCCACATGATAACTTTAGTTCTGTATTTTGGATATTTACCAAACTTGGCCACATGATTTCCCTGTGGAATGGGAAGAACACTATATATCTTGGGGTCAAAGGTCAAGGTCACCGTTACTATAAATAGAATTTCTGACAACAGGGTTGTTTCCATTTGATAACTTTAGTTCTGTATTTTGGATCTTGACCAAACTCGGTCACATGATTCCTCTGTGGAAGGGGCAGAACCTTATTTATTTTGGGGTCATTAAGTCAAAGGTCAAGGTCACCGTTACTATAAATATATTTTTGACAACAGGATCGTTTCCGCACGATAACTTTAGTTCTGTATATTGGATCTTTACAAAACTTGGCCACATGATTCCCCTGTGGAAGAAGAAGAAGCTTATATTTGTTGGTGTCATTAGGTCAAAGGTCAAGGTCACTGTTACTATAAATATAATTTTTGACAACAGGATCGTTTTTGCACAATAACTTTAGTTCTGTATATTGGATCTTCACCAAACTTGGCCACATGATTTCCCTGTGGAAGGGGAAGAACCCTATTTATTTTGGTGTCAAAGGTCAAGGTCACCGCTACTATAAATATAATTTCTAACAACAGGGTCGTTTCCACATGATAACTTTAGTTCTGTATATTGGATCTATAACAAACTTGGCCACATGATTCCCCTGTGGAAGGGGAAAACCCTATTTATGTTGGGGTCATTAGGTCAAAGGTCAAGGTCACCGTTACTATGAATAGAATTTGTGACAACAGGATCGTTTCTGCACGATAACTTTAGTTCTGTATATTGGATCTTTCCCAAACTTGGCCATATGATTCCCCTGTGGAAGGGGAAGAACCCTATTTATTTTGGGGTCATTACCATTATACCGTTTGATAATTTATATAGGAGGGCGTATTTCGTGATGCACACATTTTTTGTTACAAATGATTGGCCGCATTATTTTCTGTATTATCAGATGTCTTCCTATTTGCAGACGACACGAAAATATTTAGAGAGATAAAAGATGAAAATGAGAAATGAGCGAACTTTTCAACTGGAGTGAAACATGGTTGTTAAAGTTTCACCCGGACAAATGTAAAATGTTGCCAATCTACAACAAGAACAAAGCCTATGGAGAAAATACGTATACAATGGGAACTTATGATGGGGGAACAACGGTACTGGAAAATGAAGAGAGTGAAAAAGATATTGGTGTGACGATACGCAGGAATTTAACATTTGAAAAGCATATTCAGACTCAAATCAATAAGGCGAACCAGATCTGAGGGCTAATGAGAAGGGCATTTTCACACCTAGACAATAGAACTTTCAGCTTATTATTTAAAGCACTCGTTCGACCGCATTTGAAGTATGCAAGTAGCGCTTGGTCACCATACAAGAGGAAGGATATTAACTCAATCGGAAATGTGCAGAGACGAACAACTAGAATGCTTCCGCAAAATGAAAAATCTAGAGAATGGAGAAAGGTTAAGAAAATTGAAATTGACGCATGAGAGGTGACAGGATAGAAACATTCAAGATTATAATTGGTATTTATGACAAAAGAGTCACCAAAGATATTTTTCACCTGAGTAAATCAACCACAACAAGAGGAAATACATACAAATTGGAAAAACACCGTAGCGCAAGAGATCTGTGAAAATACAGAATTGTAGATTTATGGAATAGCTTGCTTGACGCGATAGTGACATCTAAGACCATTCACCAATTCGAAAACATACCGGACAAGTACTGGGAGAACCACCAAATGAAACAGCGAATATGGACCACCAACCGGAAGAAAGACAGTTAAAGTAGAGGAAGATGACGAAGAAGAGCTGCCTATAGAGGACCAGAAGGTGCTGCGGGAAGAAACCACATAAGGTAACATGCTTCATGGTTATTTATAGCAGTTATCGACAAACATCGGAAGAGCAGCCTACTTATAATTAGGTGTGTTAATGGCGATTCCACCGACAGACATTCGAATTCTTTTTACTAATTACGACATTATAACATATTTTTTAAACCTGGTTTCTTGTTCAGAATATTTTATTAGTATAAAACATCGAATATTGGCAATTTTTAATATAAACAAAAAAATTAAATTCTGACAGCCTGTATGCCTTTCAGACATTACACCGTATCTGTTTCTCGATACAGCCACTCGATTACAGTGACCCGTGACCCAACTAGCAGGTTCCAGCAGTTTTTTCTAAATACTGTTTAACAAGCCATGGAATCAGATATTCCATGGAAAGTGGTTGTCGATAGATAATAGTTTTACAATCAAGTATTTCATATATATTTATGATGAGAACAAGCTTACAACCATATGATTAATCGTGTAGGTAAAATGTGTGTCGCTACCATGAGTTTATGTATGATTGTTTTGATTGTCACTAGAAAAAGAGGAGATGGTAGATATTATTTTGCCTTGTGACAAACCAACAACAACACTCCTAATAAAATGTTGCTATCAGAATATGCTGTAAGTTGTCTTTTACGTGTAAGGAGTGTGTCCTTTACATCCTGCGCTAAGGGATGTATTAAATTCGTTCCTCACAGCTGCCTGGTGTCCCTTTCACATGAAATCGGCGTTTTCCTAGAGGAAGCCATTTGTTATTTTATTTATGCCAAATTCGCAGTCATGTCACTTAAAGTTGTCCATCAATACGGCTGTTTCGAATCATGTCAATTCCGACCACGTTCCGTCTTTGTCGTGTCTTGACGTTTGAAGTGCTTGGCAGACGACTTCCGGTGTTTACGCTATTATTGTGACAACGTCAGCATTTCATAGTCGTAGATGCGGTAGATTATAATAATTGTAATATAGAGACGCCAAGGAAACGGCTGAATAGATACTGATGTTCGGTACCGCAATATCAGTCTGATATCAGAAATATATAAAGGCAGATCGGTTTCCTTTCATAATGCTGACGGCAGCCAATACAGAAAGAAAACAAATTTCATTTTAAAGAAGTAATTGTCTCTGTATTCAAGTCTTTGATACAAATAAAATAATTTAATTGATATCTGTCTTTTACAGAAAATGCTAAGATGTTTTTAAGCTGAGGATCGAACGTTAAAACGGCACATATCGATTGAAGTTTTTGTTGTGTACATTAACACCTGAAGTCTAGTGCTATGCATTCCCAATCGTAACTACTCGACCATATAACTATATATTATTGGAAGGGTAGCGAGAATGGCCGAGTAGTTACGATTGAAGCATTCCATCAAAATCACGTGATCAGGCGGACGAAAATAACAACATTTTGACGGAATGGAAATGATTCGGAACAACCGTATTGGAAATCCATAAAAAAAACAACGTGTTTTTACCTTTTGGTTCAATACACGCGAAAATGCATTAATTCTAATCATTTAATTAAGCCATAAACCATTAAAATTATTTGTGATCTGCTCAAATTGAAAAAAATATATATTAGGAATCAATCACAGAGGTCACGTGATCACATTAAAGAGAGAGTAGCATCATGACCACTAAAACCGAGCAGAACAACGGCATAACGATGTTCAATATAAGTAATGAAGGAACCGGCAGAAAAATTTCCGACCCTTTCATGTATAAATAAGTTGAAAATACGAACTACAGATGAAAGCCTGCAGACCATATTTTTTCAAATCGGAAATTTACTAGTACAAAATGTATTTGACAATTCAGTGACTCCAGCTACACTTCTGTATCTTGTGCATAAGTCTTCATCTTGGATGTGACCCACATGTGCGCAAAACAAGAAAAGAATGCTTCAATACCAATAAATCAGATGTATGGAATAGACTATACCACGTAATTCGTGGAAAAAGCGATCACGTGACATACTTTCAAAACAAATAAAAATGGCGACATTCAATGGATCTGAAGCGGCGGCTGGGAATGATGAGCTGTATCTGGCGTCATAGGTAGGTGATCATGATTCTATTTACATATTTATGCAGCAAAATATGTCTACTTTTAAATACTCCAGCGCCGGTTGGCACGATATTGAGGTGCAGGCGTAATTCACGCCGGTTCGAGGCGGGGTATCTGAAAAAAAATTCCTGAATAGAACTATGCATGTTTGGTAAGGGATTCGGAGGCAGGCAATATCAGAAAACAACTCTGGCTTCGAATTTGCCTACTACTTTTCAATTTTCTCCTGCTACTTCAAAATCTATTGACATCCCTGGTTAGCTTTATTAATTTGTTGTTGCATATGTTTAGAGCAGCTTAGTTGTTCATCAACCAAAACCCCAATATCTTTCTCCCCTTCTGATGTTTGCAGTTCAGTTTCTTGGCATAAATTATCATAAAGATGTTATTGATTTGAAATTTCCTTTCGTGTCTTCTTGCTCGATACTGTCATGACTTTGCACTTGTTTGAATGGATTTTGATGAACATTAGTCTAGATGAACGATTAAACGATAGTACTTGCTTTCAATAAAGACCCAATAATTATATATGAACAGTTCAACTTCATAGCATAAAATTACCTAGGCTCTTCGACGAAGTGTGCATTTGTTGTTGGTAATAAAACAACCTTGACTGACGATCCTACTAAGTTGTTTCCCTTAGTCGTTGACTGCTAAAATTGATCGTTAAATTAACGATAGCTTTAAAGTAAAAGGGAAAGTACTATTTTAGCTAGCAATAGTCACGCCCCTATCTTATTGAGGTTTCTTGTTCCCAATGTTACTAGTGCCTCTAGATTGTGCATTCTTGATTGGCAGTTCGGTTTTCTCTAACGTTTTGAAGCAGTCGGCAAAACCAAGTCAATTCTCAAATTGCTCTATGCACATTTTAATAAACATTCATCTAAAACTTGGAATCAAAATCCAACTGCTAAGTATAACAATATTTCTAACGTTGATCAGTAGTCCTTAGATTCTCAGTTGGTCATCAAGATACAAATTATGTCACTATAAAATGGATATTTGTAGGAGGCCTATGGTAAAACAACAGTATTGATGTTTTTGAAAGAAAAAAAGCAAGCCAAAAAAAAAATCAGTAAATAATTATGTTTGTTTTTGTTACTTTGCTTTTGTAATATTTAATATACATGTAATGTGATATATACCGAAATTAACCCATTTTAACAGGCACCAGGTAAAGTAATTATGTGTCAAATTATCACTTCAATTTAAAGTTCAACATATGACAATATCTACAAAAGAAGGTATTTTTGCATTGACAATATGTAACATACATATAATGTGAGATAGGACCAAGGTAGCGTTTTATTATGTGTTTGTCAAATTGTTATTGTAATCTATAAATAACCATATTGGTCAATAATTACTAACGAAAGTAATAAAGAACATGCAATATGATAACACATATTTATCACTTGAGAGTTTTATATTGTATAAGAAATATTTATTGTCATTCGTCCTGATATGTAGATCGTATTATAGTTTATTACACTTTTCTTCTGTTATAAAAATAAAATGTTGTCAGTTCAGAGTTGTACAAAACATTTATTAAGTCGTTGTCAGTGCCGGATTTACCAATAGGCTTGATAGGATTACGCCTAGGGTATCATCCTCTAGGAGGGGGGTGGGCTCTGGTCAAGGTGTATAATTTGTTTGACATTGTCAATTAGTCATAGACCTTACACATGCTGTCACAACGCATTGTATTCTCCAAACAATCCTCCTGTAATTTTCCTTCCACTCCATTTCAGAATAATACTGTCTTAAGCCAATAACTTGCATTGATTTTTGCAATGATTGTGGCTTTCAAGGAAAGCAATGAGATAGAAAACATAAGAGGCTCACCTGATTATTCATATTCAAGTTTGTTTTCAATGTTCAATAAAGTCTAGAGTTTAAGAACAAATATCATATTCATTTTTACATACGATCCAATTTTCAATTGTAACCCATTAAAGTAAGATTTACGTATTACCTACAACACTTAACACAATCCATTCAACAACAACAACAACAACAAAAACACATCAAAATTGGATAAAGAATAACAATTCTATATAACTATCAAATACGCAAAATTTCTGAATTTGTGTCCCTTTTTTGGAATGAAATAGCGCATTTTTATGACCCACCTATAACACTTTAAGATGAATACTTTGCAAAAACTACATTCAAATTGGATTAAAAATAAAACCTTAAGCATTGTTGAAATTTGTACTTTTCGGTCAAGTTTATCTCGGAAACCGTAAAAGATTACAAACCGAAAAACAAAATACTATGCACCTTTCAAATATGCAATATGCAAAATGTCGAATTTGAGACCGCTTAGACCCCTTTTTGAAATTAAATAGTTAACAAAATTCATGGTCCATCAATAACCCATAAAGAACACTGTGAAAAACAAAATGCATTAAAATTGGATGAAAATTTAAATAGTTCAATTTTTTTAATTGCTCCTTTTATGTAAAAATCGGCAATCGTATTATAATGACGTTATGTATGTTTCTGAAAGGGATTTTCTGACGAAATGCATTAAAAAAATCCTCATAAAAAACAAATGAACAATAAATAATGTATGCTCTTTGGGCATCTTGTTTGTTTTGTGTTCTTCTGATCAACATTACACATAAGCTATGTAGGGTACCATCAATTGAACATTCCTACCAAGTTGGTACCAATTGGTGTGTTACTTTCAGAGAAAAAGATTGAAATGTAAAAGTTTACGGACGGCGACGGACGCCAAGCGATGGATATACATCGTATGAATCTTTGGATCAAGTGAGCTAAATAAGGCGTCATCAGCCATCACATTTGTTTTCACATCGTGGGCCATAAATGTTCTTCCAACGGATGTAAAGAGAGCCCCTGGCCTAATTACTGCTATTGATCACACTTGCTGAACCCACGCTTTGTAGGTTGCACTGAATTGTGTTTAAAATACTCTTCCATCTTCCCTTTGTCGCAAAGGTTGTGACATTGGGAGGACCTCACTTGTGGATTAGCCTAGGGCCTCTATTCATCTAAATCCGGCCCTAGTTGTTGTGATATTGAAATGTCCTCAGGACTAGTGTTCTCAATATAGAAGTTAGTATTTTTGGATTTGTATGACAGAAACAATCGTTTCGTGGCCATTATTTATTAATAAAGAACGTCTAAAAGTTCTATAAATATTCAATTATGCACATTATTATACCTTACATAATGTGCTTTTACATATCAATGTAATAAAGCAATTTTGATGTTTTACAAAAAATACGCTGACAAGGGAGACAACCCGGTGGACAACCGCAGCAACTATAATGTTAGGGGAGAAAATAGGTTAACAACCTAAATTATCTTGTTCAGTCCGATTCATGTATCGAAAATTTGTCGTTTCGGTATAATATCATTTCCTTCATATGAGGCAACGGTCAAGATGGAAACCCTTGAGAGGTTGTTTTTTCCTCGGATGAAAGCCCTCGGTAAAACAACCACCTTTGGATTGAAAATGCTGATGTTCACCTCACAATGATAATACCAAAATGAAATATAATCACATATCATGAGAATATCAAAACAACGTGTTGCTTATCCTAATAAACAAAAATAAGTCACTTAAATCAAACTATAATATATAATTAGAAGTGTGCACACTGTCCTTTACGTAATAACAAACAGGAGCTAAAAGACACAAGATAATTCCACTACCCGTTTTAGGCCATGTTATTTTCGTCCTTTTTATATCCTCAAACTTTTGTTTTACGCCATACAACTAACTTAAATAACAGTTAGACAAAAACAAGGTATTATCAATAATGAATAATCCAGAGACATTTGGCACACAAGACACAGGACGAAGACCCATGTTTATTGTTCACTGCTTGTACCAAGCCAGGAAAGGATGTGGTTGTCAATATTTCTGCTAAGGGTATCGCTATTCTACAATTTTGTTTATTGATGTTTATATATGGATTGCTTGTGAATATATACTTTTTCTGTAGTTCTTAACATATATCTCCAACCATGGTTTAATGTTTTGTTTTATGATAAAAATAGGTAATATAATATTATGATATGATGCTGCTTATCACTTTAGGATGAATAATAGCATAAGATGTTTTGCTTTGTAAGAATGCATGTTTTATTTATTTTATTTGTCTTTGTTCATGAATACTGGAGTACAACACGATTGTCATGTCAAATGTTGCGTGTCTCCTTTATCAGTAATATGACGGGTGTCACTAGTGGAGCAGGAACTGCCTACCCCTCCAATGCACCTGATTCCCCATGATTTAGTTTTCTGTGTAATATGTTATAGATCATAGTTATTTTGTTCCCTTTTCTAAAGGCCATTGTATTGTATGTCCTCTGACTCACGGCTACTGACCACTCCTTTTGTATATTCAAACCTGTCTTACATACGGCATGAAGACGGAAAGCAAGGATCACTGCTTTCATTATTAGTTAATTAGTTAATTACTTAATGGGTATTTTGTCCATGCATAATATTGTATTTTATTTCATGTACATCAAATCCATTTCTTCCATTTTATTATATCTCAATAATTATCCAAGACATGCACATAAACTTAAAGATTGAGTAACACGAACCCCACCTAAAGATCAGAAGTGAAAGCAGTTGCTCCGGAAGGGTACACAGTTCCTGCTCCACTAGTTGCACCCGTCTTGGTAATCTACTTGTAAAACCTGGTGATAGGTCATGAATGAGGAAAGGACCGCGAAGTGTTTACGCCAAGTGGAACATATCCGTGGTCATTTGTGACACATATATTTCATAACGGTCAACCATGTCATGGTGGCGACCATAAAACTTTAGAAGTGATGACTTCAAATATGCCAAATGTTTTCTGTTGCAAAACTCTTTGAAAAGTTTTCCCATTTTCGCTATGTCAAACTAAATAAGGGTAATAACAAAATTACCGAACAATCTGGCAAAGGGAAAGTCAAAAACAAAAGAATATAAACAGAAAAAATCAGTCAACAACCGGAAAACTGTGAAAGCCATAATGACCCTGACTTGGTACAGGCATTTCTAAAGAAATGGTGGGTTGAATCAGATTTTAAAGCGCCAAACCTCACACTTTCATTACGGCTCAAAGGTTCCGGCTGTCACTATAACAGTATTTATAACAATACTGGAACAAAATAAGTAAAATAGTTGTCAATGCAGTACCAAATTCAGTGAAGTAAATGCCCAAAACACTTTTACGTCACACATTGTTAAAAAAATATTTTTGACATTTTTGTTGACTTCCTTATCTTTATACATTTTCACTATTTAAAAATGCATCGTTTATTATCGTCTCTGCAGAGACGGAATATATTTCGACAAGATCTTGGTATCGGAATATAAACTTTTTAAGAGATCGAATAAGGCGAATCTTTTAATAACCCTGGTCCAGTAGCCTGTTTCTCAGATGAAGATGACGTTTCAGGAAATCAGAATAATTGCTACTGGCCCTTGCATAGCGAATCAATTGCGAGATCTAAACACTATATGCAGGAGAAGCTGGTATATTGCTGCACATATTCGGAAAATTTATGATTTTAAAATTGAAGTCGTCCCATTTATCATACATTTCAGTACTGAGTTGACCACTGTCGTAAAATTCGACGTATACGTCCAAAATTGACGCGGACGAAGCTGTGTCTGTGGTCTCTTTAACTTCCAGCTCTGGAGGATATATCAATGGAAGAAATTCTGCAAATCTAAAATTATTGATAGATAAAACGTCATCAATATACCTGTATGTGAAATTAAAGGCTCTAGCCTCATGAATCTTCTTCTCTTTTACAAGCTTTTGAAGAAACTCCGACTCATATGAGTATAAAAATAAATCGGCTAGAAGAGGGGTACAATTCGTACCCTTTGGTATGCCGACGACCTGCTGAAACAGTGTCCCTCTAAAGGAGACAAATACTATGCTTTTGGCAGGCAGCTCTAATTCTTAATCAGATTAATATATCTTTCTTAATCAAATTAATAGAGAGTCATTTATGAAATATTCTTGCAATGTCCAAATGTAATGTTCCAAACGGTTTCTTAGAAGATTTGCTTAAATTTGACAGAATACTGTAGTGGGCTAGACGGTGAAAAGCTATACCTTCTTTACTAATTGAAAACGACATCTTCTCTGAAACAGGGGATGTCTCTGGAATCGGATGGGGGAAAATAAAGGAGCCAGTGACTCACTGGTCACTAACAATTGACTTGGTAATCTTGGTATGTCTAATCTAGAATATTTTCCATTGAAATAAAATTAATTCATATAGGTTTATGATTTAATGGACATCATAAATGATAGATTAAATGTATTAAATACACAATTTAACAAACTACCAAATTGGACATTTAACCCAATACTTAATAATGTTTATTATATTTACTTATTAATTATAGAGATTAACAATGCTTTGGTTTGATCAACTATACTACTTGTGTATATGTGTTCAGATTAACATGTCTACTAATACTTTATTATAAATAGTTTTGTCTTCTTATTCAGATTTATTTAAGTTATTTGAGTAATGTTTCAGGTACTTGCGTATGATTTCAGTTACCTGCGTAAAGTTTCAGTTACTTGTGTTTTGCTTCAGTTACCTGCGTAATGTTTCAGTTACTTGCATATTATTTCAGCTTCTTGCACATTGTAAAGTCCTGCACTGGCAACCTAAGCTAATAGCGTTGACTTTGAGTTTTCTAAAAAAGTGTCTTTAAAAGTTAAAATAATATTGCAAAGCCTTGCATCAGCAACATAAGCTAATAACGTGGACCTTGAGTTTTCTAAGCAAAGTATCTTTCGAAGTTTAATATAATTTTGCAAATCCCTGCATTAGCGACCTAAGGTAATAACGTGGACCTTGAGTTTTTAAAGCAAAATATCTTTAAAGGCTTCATATTTTTTTCTAAACAAAACAATTGTTAAAGGTTGTGTACTCTTATTGAATTATTTAGCAGCTATGCTGGCTTTAGGAATATGTGTGCAATGCAATTACATAATATTAAATGAAAATATGCATAGTAGTATATCTAACTAATTAAAAATAATTACTTCTAATGTAAAAATCACTTTGGAAGAATATACAATTTTTTTCAACCAATAAAAATCATCTAGCAACTTTGAAACTCGTTAAAATATCAGTTAGCGTTTTAAAATAGCCAGTTTCTGTATATTCGGCAAAAATTATAAAAATTACAAATTTCACAGAAAAACTGAATATACATGTATTTTATACAGAGTAAATATGTTAACCACGCACACTTATTAATAGTTAAAACGATATATTTCTATTCATAAGGTCAATGACTATAGTCTCCCGAAATCTCTGCAAATAATTGATTGATTCTTTTAATCAAAGGTTATTATTTAATAGAAATTAGAGAAAAAAGTGGGAATTCAAAACTTTTAGCAAAAAAAAAAACAAACCAAAAAAAAAAAAAAAAAAAAAAAAAGACAAAAAATCAAAAACACAAAAAAAGAAAACAAAGAAAGCACATTTCGTTGCTATTAAGTAATACATTAAAATTTGTTTGTCGCTCAACATCAACTTCCGATGACAAACATTTCTTAACACAATAATACAATACATAATGTTGACATCTGATAAATAATATCGTAAATAAGGGTAATAACAAAATTACCGAACTCCGAACAATCTTACCAAGGGAAAGTCACTGTTTATACATTTAAGGAATCAAAATAGCTTGTTAATTTTAAAAGTTCCTGATTATTATTCTCTTTATTCTCTTTTTAGTTGATTCCATTCCATGTATTACGTCACCACAAATTATACAATGTTAAATACAGAGATAACTCCGCCATAGTGGTTTACAACATACAACTTTCTGTAGTTTCCATTAAAACAACATGTTACTGGATATTCAATACTATCTTCTTCCTTCAGTATAATGTCTATACATGTACCATCAGGTCTAAGTCTGTGTATGTTGTTAAAAAATAACCTACTATGTATACGTTGTCATGGTTATCTGTTGTTACACCCTGTGTACCACGTAGATCTGCTGAGCTATAGGTAAATACTTCTTCACCATCAGGTTTTATGCTAAACAAAGAATCGTAATCACTGTAACATAAGTTACCACTACTACATATAGTAATGTAATACGGTATACGGTATTCTTTCTTCGTTTTTAATTTACTAACCGGATGACCCTGGTGATCTAATACGTGTATTGAACCTTCACCACCAACAAATATGTTAGTATTCGATACTGCCACACCTCCACATTTGGATCCAGTAATGTGTATTTCATTATATACCTTCTTTCTAACTACATCTATAAATTGCATATAGTCACTGTTAAAAGAAGACACCACAACCATATTAGTACCAGGTATTGTAGCTATATCACATGGTTTATACCTGGTCTTGTACTGGTACTGATTGTTATCGTTAACAACCAGTAGTCTAGAGTTAATCCTGTCACATAGTACTATCATATTAGTATCTATTACTGTACGGCCACCTATAGTGACATCGCCATGCCGACATATGATGTCAATATCACAATCATGGATGAATGACGACATCTGATGTCTACCTACAACTGGCATTTGTGATTGACGTTTTTTCACGAGAACAAATGTAATTTCGCATGGATTTTCAACTAAATTAATGGATCCGATTGATTTCATTGTATCGCACGGTTCATTGGCTTCAAACTTAAAGGTTGAATATTTTGCCTTTTCTGTTAAAGTTGCTATTTTTACTTCTACATCTGATATATCTGTTTTTAAAGTTTGGGTTAGAAGAAATGCTTGCTTGTCAGATCCATGTTTCTCTACAAATTCAAATGTATCCTTCAGCTTAGTGATGTCTTCGTCAATCTGTTTTGTTTCAAATATTTCTTCTTGTGCATTTGATACAAATTTGTCTTTTTGTCCCTGTACATTTTCTAATAAAGTCTTCTCAAGTGATTCTAAATAACTAATCCATCCTTGTTTTGCATTTATGATTTTGTCTTTCACTTGTTTTATCTCGTCATCCATACTTTCAATGTGTTCTCTTCTATCTTTAGTAAATTCATTGACTGTTTCCAATACATGTTCTAAGAGCTGGAGGGAATCAATGAAAGATTGTGATCGCTTAGCTCCCTTGGACGCCATATCTATGGACATCGCCTTTGCACATGTGCTATGAGACTCGACAAGACATTCCTTGCAGCAAATGACATCATGATCAATGCAGAAGTATTCGAATGGTAATTCATCATGTTTCAGACAGGATTGGGCCGTCATTTGGGTTTCGGTTGGTTTCTTGGATATGTCAATAAGATGGTGACTTCTGGACATCTTCATGGCTCGGTGATTCTCTGTACAGTCCGTGCATAGTGATTCTTCACAGTTAACACACCAAAAGACAGATGTCTTCCTGTTTCCTCGCTCGCTACACGGATCACATAGGACACTAGCCATTCCTCTGATATATATTTCATCATTACAATTGTTGGACGAAGACCGGCGCAAATTGAACAATAACTCCGACTACCCTGAAAATATTGTGCGCTCATTATTTTCTGTTATTTATTTATTTTTGTTGTTGTTGTAATTTTCCAATTTTACATACAATACAGATATTACTATTCACTTACACTACAAGACATTGCATACTATATATTGGCATTTTCCGATCTGGATATATAAAGTTATTACATATTAAATGGTCATGATTAGAGCTCCAGATAATTTTCTATTTTCATGGAGTTATTTCCCCTTAAATTTTGGAAATAGGAATATTCGTTTTGTTTTAATTACTTATTACTAATCTAAAAACTTAATCAAATATTAGTTTTAAAATGTGATTTTGAATACACTGTTTTGGTTTTTTTAATAACCCATGCATGTGATTATAGTCTGAAGATTGAAAAGAAATCATTAAGTAATATGTATTTTATACTAAAACAGTTTACATACTCCCCTTATCTGGAGTATTGATAATGCTGTACACAAATCAAGACTATGTAAATTTTCACCAGTTTGTTTCATGCTTTGTGATGGTGTCTGACAATAATGCATTTATTTTTTTTTTATTTATCTTTTCTCTACATTTCAGTTTGCATTTTAAGCTAAAATATTTTACATGCAAGTAGTTAATTCTACAATCATATTGATCTTTAACTTCTTCAAGTGTTTTAAATATGCTGTCGTCATTAAGGGTATCTGTAATAAGTAAGACCCCTTGATCAAAACGTTCCCTGTAGAAGATTGTTTTTCCTTCCAGTTTCAAGTGTGAATTATACCATATTACACTGTCTAGGTTTAACTCGTTTCTGAATTTCAATTCAAAGAAATATTTTATGAGATCTTACCAACATGTTTTTTGATCGGAGCATTATCAATGTCTTCCAATTTCAAATTGCAATTAAGTGGAATTTTTGTCCAGGACCGATATCACAATTTTATTAAATCTGTCCAGGAACTGTCAAAGGAATTCTTCATCATTGTTTTACTCCACATAAATTTGATTGACTTACTATAACTATATATATATGTCTAAGCCCTATTGTTAATGCTTTAATAATACCACATTTCTCTTTATTTTGGGGGGTGGGGGTGGGGTTTGTTGTCCGATAAAACATTTAAAATAATTTTATCAATATCTTTGAGGTAACCATGTCCTAGATGTGGTAGAACTGATAATGAATATGTTAATTGTGGGATTATTGATCTTTTTATTATTGTACCCTTTCCATATGATGTCAGATTATTTCATTAATTTAGCGTGTGTGGAAATGTTAATACTTTATGTGCACTTTTTATAATTGGGTGCATGCATTATATTTATTTGGTGCACAATTTATAATTATTTAGTGAACATCTTAACGTTAGTTGGTGCATATATGAAATTTATTTGTTGCACATATTAAATTTATTTGTTGCACATATTATATTTATATGGTGTATACATTATATTTTCTGGTGCACACATAATGTTTTGATATTTCGATATATTCATTTGGTCCTAACATTTTTTTTTATTTTGTGCGAATATTTCATTATCTTCGGCCAACATTTTATCTATTTTTGCATGAATTTTAATTATTTTGTGGAAGCATTATTTTTATTTGGTGCGCGCGTTAGATTATCTAGTGCACAAACAATTCATTTATTTTGTCATCACAATATATTCATTTGGTACGCATATCATTTTAATTGGCTGTTAATTGTGCACACGTGATATTTTTTTTGTGAACAACTAATAATATTTTGTGCGCACATCAAGTTTATCTTATGAACACATTATACCACTTGGTGTGAGCATTATCTTATTTGGTACATGCATTATAAGGGGTTCCTACTGAACCAATGATTCCTAGTGGCTAGGTTGAAGTCGTCACATCACTTTGAGTGAATGATTGTTGTTTAACGCCAATTCAGCAATTTTTCACCTATATCATGGCGAGAACAGGTTGATTTTCAATGAGATGATGATGAGGTCCGCTTTGTACTAGACCAACACGCTGAGTTGGATTTTTATAGTGCTAGACCACTGAAACCACAGTCAACTTGCTCTTTCTCCTTAATGCTGCGTGCTTAGCAGAGAAGCAACACATAACAATTTTATGGTCTTTGGTTTGACCCGATCGTGGCTCGAACACACGATCTACCGCACTCGAGGCGAGCACGCTAACCATTAAGCCACCGATGCGGTTCACATCACTTTGAAGGTTTTACGTTCACTACCATGACTTTGCTAACCGATACGGGATATTTATGTCACAAATGATTACGAATATGTTCCACTTGTCGCTATCACTTCCCCGCCCTTTCCTCATTCCTGACTTGACCCATGGTTTGTAGCAAAAGTACCATGACTGTTGCTATACGTGGAGCAGGAACTGCTTATCTTTCCGGAGCATGTAAGTTCACCCCCGATTTTAAGTGGTGTGTTGTGGTGCTCGATCTTTAGTTTTCTGTGTAATGTAATGTAGATCGATGTTTGGACGAACAATTTTGAAATTAATTGTCAGAGTTCGTATATATCATATATTAATATACATCTAGAAATATAATTGTTGATTTGAAAACTGGATTTTAAAGAATTTTTTCTGAACATTTATGAAAGTCAGAGGGACTATATCAGTTATGCTTTTTGTCGGAAGACTGATGGTCTTTAATCTACAGGTTCTACTTTTCTAGCTAGTAGTCAGTTAACCACGAGCATTCATTGACCTTGCTATTGTACTGACCATGTAAATGACTAATATGTATTTAATCTGTTAGGACTATCAGTTATACTTTTTGTCGTACTAGTAATGGTCTTTAACCAACATAATCTATCTCTGTAGCTAGTAGTGAGTTAATGAGTGGGAGCTAACCTGTGTAGGTTCATTGTTTGTTTATATCTGTCTTACTGCTGGAGATCAAATAAGCAAGAAGCGCGGAGCTAGGGATCCCATTATCCGGTTTTACCGCGGCCACTTTTTTGCGCCTTCACTAGCTAGGACCTGGATTTCCATGATCATATGTCATGGTCTATTTTATGCTTAATGGATTCAGGTGAGAGTTAGGTTTTCGTTTTTTTTCAAGTTGGCGGAATTGTTGATCGTCATTTTTAAAACTTTCACAATTTCACAAAAATACCGATAACTTGGACATAGTAAGGAGGGATCACCAATCTGAGTTTTAATGATGGACGAGAGAATTCCAATGTATTTGTAAAGAATACCATGTGCAAATATATAGGAAGATAAATTTAAGAAAAGTTGACTTTGTGTATTTACATGGTGATATGATAACCAAGAAGTTTAACCTTAGACGACCTCTCTTGTGTGTTTATGATAACAGTAACTGTTACGAATCATTATCTACATATCTAACAAGACAGGTAAAATTAAAGCAAATCAATGGGATATAGTATCTAAATATTTTTATTTTAGCTCCATTGTGTGATCTGTGGTCGTGAAATCTGATGGAATGTGAATAAAATAATAATTTGCGATATCATTAGTTCTCACAATGTATTTCTTCATTTACACAAATTAAAAAAAACAGATAAAATTGAAATATTTATCAATCACACATAAGATACATATAGATTTGATAAGGGTGTAGCAATGTCACATTCAATATTACATACTTTTTGTTTCTCCTTGAAAGATGAGGATTGTATGTTTCCCTTTCTGTATTGGATACCAAAATGTGTTCATACAAACAACGTTATATCACAGGAACTGCCAAGTGTTCTACCAGGCCTCTTTCTAATATTTCTATTTTTTTCAGCTATCAAAACGGGTCTACAGAAATATCATAATACTTGCTTTTCGAGAAGTGGCGTTAATCAAATGTGGATACTAAAAACTCAAAAGATTTGCTGGAGACTTTAAGTTCTGGATCTCAGTATGTTTGTAACAGCATTAAAACATTTGATTTCTCGACCTTATATACCACCATCTCACATACACTACTAACATCTAGAATTAAAGAATTTATTCAGCGTTTCTTCTCAAAGAAGAACGGAGAACAAAGGTATCTTGTTTTCGGTAGAGACAAATCTTACTTTGTCACAACCTTTCAAAATCTAATAATAAATATAAACAGGACGATATCATTCAAATGTTGAATATGTTAATCTACAACATATTTATCCTGTTTGGTGCACGGGGTTTTCAACAAACTATTGGTATTCCAATGGGTACGAATTCTGTTCCTCTACCTAGTCGTCGATTGGTTTCTACATGCTTATGAAGCAAACTTCTTTCATGGGCTTCTCAAGCATAAAGATAGTAAATTAGCTCAGATTTAATTCCAGCTGCCGCTATATAGATGATGTTCTGTCACTGAACAATTTCCCCATTTCGATGATTATCTACATCGCATCCATCCAAATGAGCTTAAAGTTAATGATACTACTGATACTCAAATGTCTGCTTCTTACCTTGAAATCGACAACGGAGGAAGATTAAAAACAAAACTCTACGGTCAACGCGATGACTTCAATTTTCTAATAGTCAACTTCCCCTTTATCAGTTACAATATTACAGCATCACCAGCGTACGGAGTTTACATTTCACAACTAATACGTCATTCTAGAGCTACAGTGATTTTGCGGAAAGAGCTGAGATGCTGACGCGAAAGCTACTAATACAAGGCTACGCTGCTCTTAGGTTGAAGTCATCGCTACACAAATTCTACGGTCATCACAATCTGGTTGACCGTTACGAAATATTAATATCTCAAATGCCAAGATTTGACTTGACTGTACATATGAGTAACACGGCGGGTGTTTAATAGCAAACAGGAACAAGAGTTCACCCCGGGTTATATGGTGGGGTCCGCGTTGCTAAGATTTGACTTGACAGTACATATGAGTAACACGGCGGGTGTTTAATAACAAGCAGGAACAAGAGTTCACCCCGGGTTATATGAGTAACACGGCGGGTGTTTAATAACAAGCAGGAACAAGAGTTCACCCCGGGTTATATATGAGTAACACGGCGGGTGTTTAATAACACACAGGAACAAGAGTTCACCCCGGGTTATATGAGTAACACGGCGGGTGTTTAATAACAAGCAGGAACAAGAGTTCACCCGGGTTATATGAGTAACACGGCGGGTGTTTAATAACAAACAGGAACAAGAGTTCCCCCCGGGTTATATGAGTTACACGGCGGGTGTTTAATAACAAACAGGAACAAGAGTTCACCCCGGGTTATATGAGTAACACGGCGGGTGTTTAATAACAAACAGGAACAAGAGTTCACCCCGGGTTATATGAGTAACACGGCGGGAGTTTAATAACAAACAGGAACAAGAGTTCACCCCGGGTTATATGAGTAACACGGCGGGTGTTTAATAACAAACAGGAACAAGAGTTCACCCCGGGTTATATGAGTAACACGGCGGGAGTTTAATAACAAACAGGAACAAGAGTTCACCCCGGGTTATATGAGTAACACGGCGGGTGTTTAATAACAAACAGGAACAAGAGTTCACCCCGGGTTATATGAGTAACACGGCGGGTGTTTAATAACAAACAGGAACAAGAGTTCACCCCGGGTTATATGAGTAACACGGCGGGTGTTTAATAACAAACAGGAACAAGAGTTCACCCCGGGTTATATGAGTAACACGGCGGGAGTTTAATAACAAACAGGAACAAGAGTTCACCCCGGGTTATATGAGTAACACGGCGGGTGTTTAATAACAAACAGGAACAAGAGTTCACCCCGGGTTATATGAGTAACACGGCGGGAGTTTAATAACACACAGGAACAAGAGTTCACCCCGGGTTATATGTTGGGGTCGCGTTGCTCGTCCTTTTAGTTTTTTGTGTCGTCCTATTATTTGTATTTTCGTTCTAAGCTCGATTTCTGCATACAAACGATGCTCGTATCGTCTTTACCTCCGTTGTTTGTAGGAGGGCTCATGTCTTATTTACGTTATTTGTGTTTGTTTGCGCACAGTAGTGTCCAACATATATTGTGTTGTTTTTTTGTTGTTTTGTCTTAGTCTTGTGTTACCAGTTTTTCTGGATTGTCCATTTTTGATTCCTCCTTCGGTGTTTCCTAACGTTTATTTCCATCGTCATATGTCGTCACTCGTGGTCTATTTTTATCTTCAGTGATTTAGGGTGAAAGTTAGTTAATTTTACACAAATACCGAGAAGTTGGACAGAATTATGCAAAAAAAAAAAAAAAAAATACATATATTGACGAGGGATCAACCACCTGATGTCCATTGTGTAAATATATAGGATGATAAATTTAACAAAATTTAGCATTGAATATTTACATGGCGATATAATCACCAGGTAGTTTAACCTTAGATGACCTCTCTTGTGTGTTTAATATAACAGTAACTGTTACACAGAGTGTTACCTACATATCTAACAAGACAGGTAAAGATTAAAGCAAATCAATGGGACATTTTTAGTTATAATTATACCATTGCGAGTCAATGGGTGTTGTTTAAAGCTAAATCAGTAATATTTCAGCTATATCATGGCGAGAACAAGTTAATTTTCAATGAGATGGTGATGAGGTCAGCTTAGTTCTAGACCAACAGGCTGAGTTGGATTTTTATAGTGCTAGCTCACTGAAACAACAGTCCTCTGGTAGACACGTCGCCCCACTCGGACACATTATACTGATTCCAAGCCAACCAGACTTTGCTCTTTCTCTTTAATGCTGCTTGCTTGGCGGAGAAGCAACACATACCAATTTTAGTCTTTGGTTTGGCCCGAGCGGGACTAGAACCCACGATCTAACACACTCGGGGCGAGCACGCTAACCATTACGTCACCGATGCGGTTATATCCGTGATTTGTGTGCGTGAAATCTGGTGGAATATGAATATAATAATAATTTGAGATATCTCATAATGTATTTCTTCATTTACCCAAATTAAGATAAGAACAGACAAAATTACTTATAAATTACAAATAAGATAGATATCAATCTAATAAGGACGTAACCGTGTCAACTTTTTATATATTGTTGGTCCTGCTGATGAGGTCACATTCAATGTTGCATACGGTTTACTGGTCAGATCACCCCTTAAGCACATTATTAATATACTGAGCAGAAAAAGTTTTGCAACAAATAGTTTTGATTTTAAATTATCAATTTGTTTTTAGATTTCATTGCATGACAATAAATATATTGTCCTAACAAACAATAACCACAATAAAAAGCAACATGAACTTACAAAAAAATCATAATTCACAAACTTCCCGATTTATGGAATGCAATACGTGACACATGTTGAGTTCACACAAACATCCACAATGGTACTATCTTGTCCTGGTCCCATTGGCAGTAATGGTAGCTCTACATCTTTTGTTCATGCCACTGATGATTTTTTGGATATTGCATGATGGAATGGCGTTCCATTCAATTATGAGCGCATTTTCCAATGCCTGCAGAGAGTTGAATTGATGACGCTTCTCTCGAATTCGTGTGTTTAGCATGTCCCAACCATGTCCGATATGAGCCAGATCAGAAGAACGACTCGGCCAAGGTAATGTAATAACTTGTTGGCCTGTGAAAAATTCCTGGAAGATTCGAGCGGTGTGTGGCCGAGCATTGTCCTGTTGAAAGACAAAACGATTGTTTCTGCGCATGAACGACCCCACAACAGGGCGCAACATGTTATCATAGTAGCGCTGTGCATTCATTGTTGGTCTTATCACAATCAAGGGGATCTTTCCTGCATAATGCACTCCTCCCAACACCATCAAACTACCGCCACCAAACCGGTCAACGGGCATAAAACAAGCCTCCGCACAGCTTTCCCCAGGCCGTCTCCAGACACGAATGCTACCATCTGCAAACTTTGGTGTGAATCGAGATTCATCCAAAGAAACTACTGTTCTAAAATTTCGGCGCATGTACTGATTTGCCCATGCGTGTCACTCTCTTTTGTGGTGGACAGTTAACTCCATACCTTTATGTCGTCTTCTTGATTTGAAACGACAAGCCTTAAGTGTATTGCGGACTGTTTGCGCGGATATACGGACTCCACTTGTTGCTGGTAAGAAGCAGTTACGACCTGCTGTGATCCTGATGTAACGTTCTTCTCTAGGAGTGGGACGTTTTGGCCTACAGGATCTTGGCCTATCCTAAGCTGCGCCAGTGGTCCTGAAACGTTATGCTAATCTCCATATGGTTGTACGGTGAACACCAAATGACACAGCAACGTCATTTACCGTCATTCTGCTTTCTAACACACCGATGGCCTGATGGCGGTCATTCTGTGGAAGTTCTCTACGGCGCCCCTTAACATTTTTTGTTACAAGAAAAAGCTCTATCCTGCTTTGAACCTTACTCAAGAACAAATTGTCGATTAAATTAACTTTCGGAAAGCATAAACAGGTTAGACAAGTAAAACACTCCTACTGCACGTGCAGCTGATTTTCGGTGCGAAATAACTCGGTAAAACGTTGTTGTACCTGTTTTAAATGCCTTGTGTATTGATTAACCACGTGATGTATATAATATTTATAGCCGCAGTTTGTGAGAAAACAAATTAGCATTAAAAAAAAAGATTTTGTTACTAAACTTTTTTTAGTTCACAAATAGTTAATGCGATATATGTATGAACATTATTCATTGGTTGAAAGAGTTAGGCCCATACAACTAGTTTTCCCGCCACTTTTAAGTGAAGTGCCTGTATCAAGTCAGGAAAGTAGGAGGTTATATATTTTTGTGCCAGGAACATCGATTGTGCCTCTTTCTACGATTTTGATTTTTGAATTTTTCATTTAATTGTAAGTATGAGTTTTGAAACAAAAATTTCCCTAAAAGAAATAAATACAGGCTTTACTATATTATAGTCAGACAACCCTTTAACGAGAGAGCTCTTTGCTATTCGTCACCTGGGGCAGTTCTGCGGATTGAGTCGTGAGAACCGTCAACATTACTCAGTACATGACTTTACTCCGGTAAAATAAATTCTTATTTGTCTTTATTGTGCTCAAGCGAGAACTAATTTTATTCTCACCATTAGCTATCCTTTTTTGTTCACAATGTCAATGTGTCTACCAGGCAGCTTGTCGATAGGTTCGCATCTGTTAAAAATATTGATGAATGATTGTTCAGCCAACATAGAGGTAGGCGGAGTTTAATTTAACTATCAACATGTAAAATAGAATACATAATATCTCTGTTTACTATAATACAAGGTGGTTGATTTTATGTTTATCACTTAATTAAAAAGATAAATATGTTATCTGGAGTGTACTTGTTTAAAAATACCGTATATTTAGGAAGCGTCTCAATTATTATATATTATGCTGATCTATTTTCCAATTATTCTAAAGTATTCGGAATTACATTTGTAGCGATAAAAATGGAATCATATCATACATTTTCGTTCGCAGTTCAAGTTATCATAATTTCGTTATCTATATCCAATGATAATTTATTAGATGCAACAAATAAAATATAGATTATCTAAACTGGTGCTTAAGCTTGTATGGATAATCTTGAAATTTACCAAAACTATATATTATTTATAAATTTATTATATCTTTGCAACAATAAAACTTGTGTCATATATATTTTACAGGTTATCATCGACAATCTGGATTTCTTGCTCACGAAAACGACGCAAACTGCAATCACCAAATAGAGCCCAATGAACCAGATGCACCTCTGGAATTTACTGATTACTTGGAGAATGTATTTATCCAAACGGGAACCCTGTTATAGCCCTGTATAAAGTAACTGACAAAATTCGCCAACCGAGCGCTGTAAAACTTGTAAGGCGGAAGTTCAACATATTACATCGGAGTCGAAGAGTATTTATTGGATATTAAAATATTCAAGATTATTGGATCTTTATATAGACATCCGAGGGTTGCGATAGCTTCCATTGTGAAGACTAAGTAGTACTCTGGCAAAGCGACGCGCTGAATAATATAGATACCTGTAAATAAAGATAAGATCATTTCATTTGTCCGCCTTCTACCCATGTCTAGCAGAGAAACACATATGCATTATAAATTTGTTTTACAATCTTTATTCGTTTACCTTAATGAAATAGGAAATGAATCCTTAAGTCAACAATGTACCTATCTAGAAGCTCAAAACTAATCTGGTCCCAGTTTCATACGATTTTTCAAACTTATTCAAATCAGTCACAGCTTTAAATCCTATATGCTGTTGTTAAATGGTATGTAAGAATTAATGGCTAACTGTTTAGAGAATAATGAGTATCAAAAGAGACAGAAAACACAAACCAGACAAACAGCTCAACACGCACAATAAAACAAAACACAGATAGCACAAAATACAAAGCAAGACCGATTGCAAAACTGGACAAAACCACAAGCAAAAACAAATGCCAAACACAAAAGCAAGAGTTTGGCTTCAGTCGGAAAAACTATTGAAAGTCGATTGCATTCAAGCTTGTCTCTCTCCGAAGGCCGACATCAAGTACATTGTATTATCTTTCTGTCCAAAACTCATACTGCTATCAATTGTTTTTGGTTTATACCCATCAATAACACAGACACTGACTTAGCTGCATCGTATTCCTCACTCATCTTTATCTTAATTGACGAGTCGCCTTAACTGTACATACTGCATAAACAGCATCCACGTATCAACTAAATGTGTTGAATTTCATTTATTTTTATTCGTTTACAGAGTTGTTCAAACCTTTCTGACATCCGGCATGAACACTAGAGATGATCACTGCTTTCATTATTAGTTGTTTGCTGTATGGGTATTTTCTCCATGGATACTTTTTGTATTATAATTCATGTACATCAACACCATTTCTATCATTTTATTACATCCAATATTTATTCAAAGCATGCACATAAACCTAGAGATCGAGTAACACGAATCCCACCTAAAAACCGAGAGTGAACTTAGTTGCTCAGGAAGAGGAAGCAGTTTCTGCTGCATTAGTGGCACCCGGTGTGTTAATCCAGTTACAAAGCCGATGATAAGTCATAAGGAAAGGACCGGAAAGTGTTTAGGACAAGTGGAACATATTCGTGGTCATTTGTGACTCAGATCAACCATGTCATGGTGGCGACCATAAAACTTTCAAAGTGATGACTTCAAATATGCCAAATGTATTCTGAGGAAAAGGTAATGTATATATTTCCCATTTTCACTATGTCAAACTAAGCTATACTTTGGTAGGCAACTCTCATTCTTAATCAAAGTAATATCTTAGTCTTAATCAAATTAATAGAGAGCCATTTAAGAAATATTCTTGTAATATTCAAATTTAATGCTCAAAACAGTTTCTGAGAAGACTTGTTTTGACAGAACACATCACTGGTTCTGGTCACCATGCTGAATTGTCTATTAACACATAAAAAACACGTTTGTCCTGTTAACTTTGGTTGAAATTTACCAATTGGTTAATACAGAGAAAATCAGCTTAGTTTGCAAGTTCAGCGAAGATCGGCATAGCCACAATCAGGGCATCCAGGAGAAATTTTGCAAGGCGGAACAAGACTGCTTTAGGGCCCAGGGGACAGGATGAGACTTCTCTCGAAATTGAGGATTTGAGATATATATATCCAATAAAACCACTGGTATACTTTCATTAATGCTTTATGTCCTGTGAAGCAGAATGTCCAGATAATATATACTTTATTCAAAGCAGTGACAAACATAATAAGTTAAAATTATTTATATAATATTATATATTGGACGGTGTTTCTCTCAGGGTACTCCGTCTTCTTCAACCACTAAAACTGGTCACCATGATATAGCTGAAATATTGCCGAAAGTGGCGTTAAGCACAATAAAGCAAATCATGAATAAAATAATGTATATGATATTATATATTGTAGCCTACCATATGACATATAATATCATAAGCATTATTGTTAAATTTCAACAAGTTTCATAATAAAAAAGAATAAAATATTCTTCGTGAAGGTGTCCATGTCTCAGATAAAGGATGATTATATATACCATACTATTTTAATTTGACCACATCGTACCTCGTAGCTAAGGTAAACAGGAACCGAACATGGAAAGTAGAAAGAAATTAATGAATTTCTCCAAAATAAAAAACGTACTAAGTTTAAAAAAAGGATAAATAAATGAAATTCCCCCACATTCCAAAGCATGTCCATTCTAATTTTACAAGATCCAGCAAATTTTCTTTTCTTTCGATTAATAAAATATTTGCACCGTAAATATCGGAAAGGCCAAATTCGTGATAAATTCTCTCATTATTTTGATCACTTAATTTGTCAGAGGTTATACTATGATACTGGAATTGCATGAATGATCACAAGAAATCTGATCTAAAAATGTCATCTTTAAATGTAAGAACCATGTACCACATCTAATATGATAATAGGTGATACTTAACTTGTGACGAAGTCCAATATTTTTTTTAAGCAATATTAACTCAGATATATGGACCTATAATTTTTTTTCAAAGTAAACGGGGAAAAATCCAGACTTTCTGAAAAGAGGGGGGAAATAGGGGGATCCAAACCCAACGTCTCAATTTCATAGAAAATATTATTTCGGACAAGAGGAGGAAGAAATGAAACTCTGTTTAATTATATTGTCAGTCCCATGGTATATGCTTAATGGGCTAGAACACATTGCGATTTTGAGTCATTTTTTAACATTCATAACCTAAAGTAGTTCCAGAGTTTCAACTATACATACACTATTTTAATTAACGAGTTTATTACACATTTATGAGTTGAAAAGAATGTACGAAACGTCTCACTATACATTTTTAACCCGGTACGAAACGTCCTGATCTAGGTACGAAACGACCAGGTTACGAAACGTCCTGTACCTTTCCAGATTACTGCGCATCCGATTTTCTGCAGATTTAACCATGTATTGGTTTCCGGTGTGTCATTTCCGGTGCAAGGAATTTAAGCCAGTAGTGATATGAAAAATATTGCTATTTCTACCACATATTATTTCACGTTCAAATTGTAGTTTTTCGCAATTCATTTTTTCGTCACCTTAACAAAGCTTTAATCATTTAAAAATATATCTCATACAGACCAATTTTGAATTCATCGTCTGCTATGACATTGATAATGTACATGTACATATTGAGGTCATATCAATTCAGAAACTTATTAACATTGATCGTCGAAAACTGGTCGAAATGTTGGTATTAATCTTAAAGAAGTAAAAGATAGATTTATTTGTACAATAGATCTTTGTCATTTTTTAAACTTTTTAAAATATCTTTGCTACCGTACTTTATTCTTAACGAAAGCCAATGCGATGATATATTCCAGTACATTTTTACGGACAACCATCACAAATCTATAGAAAAAATGCCAATGTGCGGGTTGAAAGAAGTCCAATATTTAAAGATCGCCTTTTTTATAATATGGAAATATTTTGGGAAATGGTGTGAAGCAAAATGTTAACGTGTAACAATTTTAGCTAGGACCCTGTGCGAATTATTTTTACTTGTTTTGATAAACTGATGACAAGCCTTGGAATCAGATTTCCCATAGAAAGTGGTTGTCGATAGATAATTGTTTTACAATCAAGTATTTCATATATATTTATGATGAGAACAAGTTTACAAGCATAAGATTAATCGTGTAGGTAAAATATGTGTCGCTGCCATGAGTCTATGTATGATTGTTTTGATTGTCACTAGAAAAGGAGGAGATGGTAGATATTATTTGGCTTTGTGACAAACCAACAACAACACTCATAATAAACTGTTGCTATCAGAATCTGCTGTAAGTTGTCTTTTACGTGTACGGAGTGTGTCCTTTACACCCCGCGCTAAGGGATGTTTTCAATTCGTTCCTCATAGCTGTCTGGTGCCCCTTTCACATAAAGTCGGCGTTTTCCTAGAGGAAGCCATTTTTTTTTTATTTATGCCAAATTAGAAGTCATGTTAGGATTCTAATAATAATAGGTTATTATACATTATTATACACCTGTAATTTTAATCCAATCAAAAACAATATGGTTGTGATTGTCTTCCGTAATTAAAATCGTCAAAATGAAATACAACCGAATTAATATCAAATGGTGACTTGTTTCAACCTCATTAAAAAAATATCTTGACATTCTTTCAAACTTGTACATCACGTTCACGATCTTTTATTACAGCACTCAAGAGTACATTTTTTTCCTGTTCTAGTTAAAGGACTTTATCAAACTGAATCATACAGTTTACATGTAATGCAGTTAATACGCATTTAAACCACAGAAGAATATTTCTATTTTCCACACCTTGTGGTGTGGGATCGATATTGTGCATGCGAAATATTAATTTCAAACGCCATTGACTGGCTATTTGCTGCCTGTCTAGAATATTTTATTTTGTTCTCAATCGACAGCTAGAAAACAATATGATGAATATTGTCTGTCAATCATGCAAACAATAACTTATGCACATGACAGAAAGCATTTTCAATCCACTACATACACAAACTGTTGATCCATTGAAGGTTGATTTAAGAGAATGGAACGGATAGAAGTTAAACGTTTAATTTGGGCGCAAAAGGGGAAACTTTATATAATTGATGAAAATGTGATGTGAATTTTAGGGATCCTCAGATTCAAATCCATTCATCTACTTTTCTACACTTTAATGCATATTATACATATGTATACTCGTTATTTCAAATGATATTAATGTTATTTTAAAATATTTCCACTTTGTTTTACTTGTCATTTTCTTCTAAGAGCCCCAGCTTTATACTGCCGACGCTCAGCAACGGACCACCTTCGTCAATTGTTTTAGCTCATCGAAGATCATGAGGTTCACTAAGATAAATAGCACGGTCCGTGCAATATTTATTTATCTATTTATTTATTCTGTTATGCTTTGATGGCAGTGTTTCAACTGTTGACAGGGTTTTCAATTCAACATGGGTAGACTTATAGAAAGTGTGCAATCGTTAAATTCAGTGGCCAATCATCCCGGTCTGGTGGCAAAAGAAAAGGTATTGTTCTGATATGCCTAACGTTGTGTCTACAATTGACGGAACTTCACATGAGATACAAATTCCATCCAATGAACCCCAACAAAAAACATACTTTCAGCAAACTAATTCTTTTCATTGATTGATATGAAAAGAAAGGTTATAAACAGTGATAATCATAAATTCCATCAATATCAATAAAACAATTACCTGTCATCTTAACTGAACTTGAGCCGTCGTGGTCGAATGGTAGTTGTATACAAATACATGTGCAATCGTTACCCATCACCACTTAAGTTGTGAGTTGGAACCCCATTCATGGCGAGGTGTACTCGATAAAACATTATGTGATAAATGTTGTCAGTGACTTGCGACAGGTCTGTTGATTTCTCTGGGTACTCCAATTTCCGCCACAAAAGTAGTAACTGAAATATTTGTGAAAGTGGTGTTAAACACCCAACCTTCAATGGACAAATGATGGATCAAAGGTTTGTGTATGTAGTACATAATATAAAACACCTTTGGGTCATAATGTGGCATATCTTTACAAGTACCAATAATACTACAACAATATTGTTTCCCACACAATTATGGGAACTGTTATACACATATCATGTCATTAAACAATGCACTGAAAAAGAAACAACTTCACTTTCAATTTGTTTTATTAACAATTAAATTAAATCATCTCCATGATTTCAAAATTATGTTTCAGTGTTTACTGCATCTTATAATTATCACATATTTTATTGAAACAACGTCGAATTTGCATATGTAATAGAAACATAATTTGCGGCGTGTTATTTGCCTCCGAGGCAATAACATTTTACGAGGGCAATGACATGTTTTCTGCCCTCTTGTGGTTTTTATGGACCCTATGCCATGGACAGGAATAATTACATAGGGATCCACCCAACCCAAGCACAAGTTGCAAAAATTTCATATCACCACCCATCAAAATATCTAAATCAAAATGTTTCCCCTCAACTTCAATACTTGCTTTTTCGTATAATGTGTTTATTTTCTGAAAAATGGGTTTGCAAGCAAAGCTTAAATGATCATAATCTTCTTTGCAGTTTACAATGCAAAACACATTTTGATCTTTTGATGATAATGTCGGATCATCGGTAATTACAGAAAAGGACAAGACGACAAAGTTTGAAATTCTACTAACTTGTGACCCGTCCTCCGAAATTTAAATGTTTTTCTTGTCTGTTTCAGGATTTACATGATACTTGATGTACCGGATAAGTTCGCTTTCTAGACTAACATATGCGCCAGGGATATTTCCCGGAATTCTTTCAAAATGATATAAACTGTAAATATCTTCCTGGCATTTATAAAACCAGATATGTTCGTGGTAGCCCATCACAAAATACTGTCAGTTCTCTATAAGCGCTCTCGCTAACATGAATTGTTTCCAAAATAAATAACAAATCTTTATTTTTTTGTCTTTCTTCTTCAGGCAAATCTTGGTATGAAGATTTGCTGGACGACGGGTTGAAATCGACTTTAACAGTCTGCCCATCAGTACTTTCTAATTTTAAGTACTGGGGTACAAGGCCATAGGGCTCTACAAACCAAAGCGCAATTTCAGCCTTCGATTTAAATTCTTTTATTTTCCTTGATTTGTTATTTTCGGTAATTTCCGAAAACTCTTTTCCACTATTCGCGGTTCCAACTTTGTATTTATTAATTTTACATAATCTATATGGCGACTGTCTGTATCTTTCAGACTGTCAAGTTGATTTGACAGATTCTGGTTTTTTCCTAGAAAGACCCCCTTAAGAAATATTTCTTCCTGTAAACTATTATGCAAATCAGACCACTTTTTTTCAAATTCTATGTTGTCGCTTTCAAACTTGTGCAAACTAAAATTTAATTGTTTTACATTTTCTAACTCATCTGAGAATATTGCGATCTTATGCACATTACTATCAAAAGCAATTCGCTTCCTCCCTGTAAATTTTTCTTTTTGATAACAAGACTTTAATAGTCTTACTTGAAAGTCTCTCTGTGAATTTTAACTGAAATGATTGTAATTGGGAATTTAAAATATCTATTTATTTAAAATCGGGGTATTTGTCCTTTGCTTTGGAGAGCACCTTGAAAAAAGAGCTTGTAATTGAAAATGTGAGAGCTATCTGTTGGATTGTGCCCAAAAAATTTCTACTCCTTTTGGATCAAACTATTTTACTTCATTTTAGAAGTAGCATCGATAGACCATTACACCTACCTCAGTATCCCTGTAGTAATAACTATTTCAGTATCCCGGAAGAAAATATATAATCAATAATTGGGGGCTTATGAATTCTTTTTATTTTGGATGAAGTGGTGTTTATTTTATTTTTATCTTACATTTGCATATAACTGTTACGTGCCGACATACCATCGTTTTTTACGGCAAAGATTGCTTCTCAAAGATCAAAACGTCATCTAAGCGCTTGGAATATTTGAACATTTTCCCGTCGTTTTCTAAGAAAATTAACACCTCGTGAAACCAAAAAAATACTTTCACAGTATTTGTGTTTTATTCATTTTAATAATCTGGTAAAATATTTTTCTGGTGCACGACTGCGGAGGTGCTTAATTTCTACGAAAAACCGTCGAAATGTCGAGGGCAAAATTCCACGAAATACAGAAAACAAATAACACTCATGACGTCACAATGACGTCAAATACGTATCGATTTTGTTGGAAGCAAGTTTTAACATCAAAAGTATGATGTCGTCTATAATATAAAGCACATCAAATTTTAATCAAGTATTTTCTAAGATAATGATTCATTAAATATGGGGCCATATATGGCACTTATAGTCCCTAGTTCTTGTTGTGGCATTGACGCCGGATTGTATCCACTGAGTTTTTCTCTTGGTTTTAATGTACACAAACTGTATTTAAATTAAATACAATTATTTACAGAAACATAAGTTATTTACTGATGAATTTCAGTACTTGAAATGAATCATGAAATGTACAGATTGTATATATAATGGTCTCATATATACATTCAGAAGAGTGAACATATTGATTTTAAGGGTGTGGCTGAGGTTATGAATGAACTAATATTCAACAACCTCCACAATCCTCCACCAACAAAATATGTTGATACAATCATTAACCCTCGATACTCAAAACAACTGCTCAATTTGGTGTTGGTAGAAGACTGTGGAGGTATACAAAATAGCTAAAATGTACATTAAATATGTCTTTGTAGTCCATTTTTAGCATTATCCGTCTAATTATGATGTCATTATGACGTCATAACGCACCCAATTTCACGAAAGTTATATCTTTTGAAAAAAAATTATATAACAATTAAATTAGTAAATTGTTTATATTCTATGTCAAGCATTATTTTTTAATATAACGTGGGGCCAATTTTGCACCTTAACACCTCTTTCGCTGTGGAGCTGTTTGAACTACAACCAATAGGAGCATCTTCTGTTGGAGTATATGAACAAATGCAGAGAATCTCCAGGCAGGCAACCCTACTCTTGTTCCACAAATTGATTCCAGGAAACCTGCAATTCAGGAAATCTTGCAACCTGTGCCTGAGAGGTCAATTCAACAAACTGACCCTAGCCCTCCTCCTCAAAATTATGTGCAGCCTTCTTCTGATTCTGCCCAACAGCTTGATTAGGTTCCTTAGCAACTTGATGAAGGTTCAGCCAACATGCCAGAACCAAAAAGGCTAAAATCAATGAATGAAACAGAACTTAAGAACCTTCAAGACAATTACTAGTACCACCAATCAAAGGCCACTAAACAAAGCACAAGATGGGGAGTTAAGTTATTCCAAGGTGTGTTATTTTCTTCATTTTGCACATACAAATAAAAATACTATGGTCACTTAATTTTGCATGATATTAATTTGGATTTTTGTACATCAAAACAAATGAGTTATTTTTTCTTAAAAAAACTAGTTTTTTAAATAATTTTTATGAACTATGTGTCTGAATTAATTATGAACTTGAAAATCATGTCAGCACTGAAATGTTTTTGATGAAAATTTACTAATAAGGCCAAACCAAAAAATATGTGTGTTTACTGTCGCATGTCCAAAAAATCTAGGGTCGGTCGGGATTAATTTTTGTTTTCATTATCGGCAAAACCGGAAATAGTCGTTCCCGGTTCCGGAATCCAATTCCGGTATTTCATTCTCGAAATTCCCGGTAAACCGTCATTTATTGAAGCTGTTTTATGACGAATAAACGGAATTGTGCAGTCTTTCTACCTTCTTTGCTCTCAATTTCGACAAAAAGCCAGCAGTTGAATAAATAAAACATGCTGATGGTTAAACAAAAATGGTTATCCGAATTCTGTGTAAAAATTCATAGGGTCGCTAGTAAGAATTAGGGTCTGTCGGGTGATCGTAAACACATATTATTATTGTTTGGCCTATTGAAATATCGACAACAGCATACCAAAGGAACAAGGTAAAGGGATTATTAAAAAAACCCGACAGAATCCAAAGACATGGCAAAATCGAGATAACACACACGAAAACAACAAAAAGAAGGGGGTACACAAACACAACAAAGCACAGAGAAAAAAATACACATGAATAAGATGACACCAAAACTGAAGCACATAGTATGAACTGGTGAAAAAATGCACAGATAATATAAAATCCAAAGTAGCATTGTTTTACCCTGGCAGGGATTCGAACCATGATCTACTGTTACATTAACAGTCGTATTACCATTATACTACCTTGGTGTCTAAACAGCTGATAAGGAATATATTATTTTGCAAATTCTTTACTAAATTACTAAACACTTCTGCAATGAAAACTTAATTTAGTAATGCATGTACAATAAGTCTTTCCCAAAATATGACAATAAAAAAAACATGGAGATTGCACAAGATTAATGTAGGGAAAATTGTAAAGTATTTTCTAATCAACATGCCAATCGCTTAAGAACAGAGTGAAATTTATAATTGTTTCTAGCTATCGGGGGAGGGGTGTGTGCAAAAATGGGTGCACTCGACTCGCAGCCATAAGTGATAAAGTTTACCAGTTGCTTACCCATGGTCGGTGGTTCTCTCCTGCTTCCTTCACCACTAAAACTGGTCACTGTGTTATAGCTGAAATATTGTTGAGTTGAAAATGGCGTTAAGACACCAAAAATAGAAATTAAATCAATTTAGTTATCGGGCCAATCCTACAAAATTACCACCCACTGCAATTTATAAAGTCAAACTGATGTGGCCTAGCTTTAATACTAATTACAGAACAAGAACTGTTTAGCTCTTTTTTTTACCGTTTCACCTTATTCCTTTTTTATCTTCTTTTCAGAGTGGTGTGTGGAAACATCTGGGTCTATCACTAATTTTAACAACATAGAGAAAGCAGAACGAAACTGCGCCATATTTTTGCGGAGGCAAAACCTAAAAATAATGAAAAGAGAGCAAAATCTATGGTAGATGAACACGTCCAGGTGTATCATAAAAATACATTGAAAAATATGCGAGCCGCTCTGAATAGACACATAAAGGATTTGAACCGCAATTTTGATATCGTTCACGTCTCCGATTTCCGTACAAGCAACATTATTTATGACTCGACCCTAAAAATGATTGTCAAAACTAGATTATCGCGGCCGACCAAACATAAAGAGATCATAGATCTTCAAGATTTACAGCTTATCAACGCATACTTAAACAACAACGCAAAAAATCCAGTTTTACTACGCTTAAGGTTCTGGTTTAATCTAGCCATACATTTTGTATCACGAGGTCTAGAGTTTCACCATCAATTAAACCTGAACTCTTTTGATTTTCATGTCGATGCTGAAGGTGATGAATACGCGACGATAAGCCACGAAACACAACAAAAATAAATACAAGGTGGAATAATGTGCGCGGAAGCACCTGCTGACAAATTTTTGTACGGAAACGCGGTAGATCAGAATGTTTGCCCTGTGGCATCTTTGAAGATGTTTATCAGTAAGACCGACCCAAATGCCAAATCGTTGTTTAACCGTTGTACTAAAGATCTGAATGTGAATGATGCGGTCTGGTACACCTGTCAACCCTTAGCTAAACGCACCTACAGTGGCTTCATGACCGATTTATTTAAACAAGCGAAATGCAGCAAAATTTACACAGCTCACTGCCTTCGTGCCACTGCAATTCAGAAAATGAATGACGCAGGCCATGAACACCGCAATATCATGTTCTTGACAGGACACAAAAATGAAGCGTCAATCAGAAGCTATAACCATCATTGTTCCGTGCAACCAAAGAAATTCCAAAGTGCCACATCAACTCGTCACAGCCATGCTTGGAAATTTCAGACATTAAGGGAGTATTCTAAACTTCCATATACTTGTACAGTGCAAATAATATATTGTTTCTTTTAAGCTTTGAGGCTCTGCTGTGCGCGCGTGTAAATATAGTCCTTAGTGAGATGTCTGCTTGGGGATGTTACTAAGTAACTTGATTGAAGTTGAAGTTCCAACCAGAGTAGTAGGCTCATCCGCCATGACACCCGTTCAGCAGGGTATCGCGCCTCAACATTGTATGTCACAAAATCTTCCTTTCAGGTCAGAAATCGGGTTCCAATGAAACGAAACATAATCGACAAATGTACTTGCCAATGCCGGGATACTAAACAATTCCATGTTTTCAAGCTGTGTCTTCACCATAAACCTGCCAGCCGAGGCACAGAAATGAACGCTGTGTTTTGTATCTCGACAGATTAATGCGCGACAACGACACATAACCGTGACAATGTAGAAAATAAAAACTTGTTCTTGTTTTGACTGAATATTTATGAGAACTGATACAAACAATTTTTGCATAACTTGTTATTTGTTTTCAATTGGTTTACAGTCATTAAAATATATCATAAGAGGTTTATTTGATAGTCTTTAATGAACAAGGCAAATTCTCTCAACATCTCCACACAACGAAAAACAGGTGACACACAAAAGTACACAAAGTAAATACTGACAATCGAAAAAAAGATACCCGCGCTTTGTCGCAAATGTAATTATAAGTTTTGAATGCATTTTTTTATAGTTTTATTGGCGTGTAAAGGCGTGGACCGAAGGCACAATTTTTTTTATGAAGCGATATCGCGCTTCATACAAAATGTGCTTCGGTCTATGCTTTTACACGCCAATAAAATTATGAAAAAAAATGCCTTCAATTCTTAAGTAAAATGTCCTTTGCATAATAACAAACAGGAACTAACAGACACAAGATAATTTCTCTACCATTTTAGGACATGTGGTTTTCGATCTACAAATATGATAATTTCTGAAATTTTCGCTTAATTTGCATTTCATTAAAATGGGCAACAACAATAATTATACGGCCACGTAAATTTGCAAAATGAAACCTAACGCGAATGTTTGTTTTAAACACAGATCCCGAAGCTTTTTAATTATTTAGCTTTCCAATCTTTTGACCTTGAGCGTACCTGTTGAAGGTTATTCCAGACATAATTGTTGGCGCCATTAAACTAATTCAAATAAACGTTAGAGAAAACAGAAGGTATAATCAAGAATTAACAATCCAGAGACATTTTGGTACACAGACACAGGACGAAGACTAACAAGACACCAATGTTTATTGTTCAATGCTTGTACCAAACCAGAAAAGGGTGTGGTTGTCAATATATCTGCTAGGGGTATCGGTATTCTACAATTTTGTTTATTGGATTTTATTACATACTTAGTTCAAATAAAGGCATTTTTGTATGACCAATATGACCGGAGGTAAACTGTCCATATTTTCACCCCCCTGGAAAATAACCGGTTATTGGATTACTACAAGATCATTTCCATATCGAGGCCCATATTGGCCCGGGTCAATATGGGCCTCGACTTCGTCTCAGGCCAATATGGGTGTCTCTTTTCTAGATGTCGGAAGTATGTAATAAAAGGTTTAATACTTGGGCATTTCCATATTGACCTGGTTATCATTCCTCGACCCATATTGGCCCTCGATTCCGTCTCAGGCCAATATGGGGGTCTCGGGATGATAACCAGGCCAATATGGAAATGCCCATGTATTAATCTGTTCTGACTGTGATATTTTTTATTTTCATTGTATTGCTTGATTGATATTTGTATATGGATTCCTTGTGAATATTTCATAAATGACCTTATAAACATTTTCTGTAGTTTTTAACAAAGTTTTCCATCCATGGTTTAATGTTTTATTTTATGATAACCATAGCTTGTAGAATATGATGATATGATGTTGCTTATCACTTTAGGCTGTATAATAGCATAAGATGTTTTGATTTTTAAGGATACATGTTTTATTAATGTTATTTGTATTTGTTCATGAATACTGCTCTACAACACGATTGTCATGTCAAATGATGTACCTGTCGTTTATCAGTAACATGACGGGTGTCACTAGTGGAGCAGGAACTGCCTACCCCTCTTGAACCTGATTTCCCATGGTTTAGTTTTCTGTGTAATATCTTATAGATCATAGTTCTTTTGTTCCCTTTTCTTAAGGCCATTTATTGTATGTCCTCTGACTCTGACGGTTTTTGATTACTCCTTTGATATATTCAAACCTTTCTTACATACGGCATGAACACGGAAGGTAATGATCACTGCTTTCATTATTAGTTAATTGCTTTATGGGTATTTTGTACATGCATACTTTTGTGTTATATTTCATGTACATCGCCTCCATTTCTTCCATTCTATTAGATCGCAATAATTTCCTCTAGAAAACTTTGACATTCTCACCCGATGCCAACGGTCGAGAGCAATGGATAAAAAAGTGTCCTCCCCTCAATTTTGTGAAAGACCAAAGTGTTCTACTAACGTCGACCGTTGTCATCGGGCAATAAAGCAATTTGGTCTTTCCCAGTACCTCAGGAAAAATATGTTGATATATTGCCTGCACTCCCATTAAATAACTGTAAATTATTATGTAATCTTGGTGTTTATCGTTGAGTTAAATAAAAAAATATTTCTCAGGTTGTAGATTTTATTTGTGGTCCGTCATTCAACAATCAACAGTAAAAATGATTTATGCAAATAATTTACTGTTGACCCTGCAAATACATAAGTTAAAATAACATAAGCAAATGGCACAACGAAAGATAACTCATATTGAACACTATAAAGGTGCTTGTGCTGTGTAAATAAAAATATAACCAATTTGATCCAAACAATATAATTGTCTTGTATATCATTAAAGCATGAAATACCTTATGTTGGAAAATAATGCAAGGTGTATAATACTTATAAGTTTGTCAGTTACTGACTATATACACATCTATATGTAAAACTTGACTTTTACATCACATCTACAAAATAACATAATATAAATAAGAAAAGCAAATAAAGTAAGCATAAACATATTAAAAGCAATAAACAAAAATACAATTAGTAAGATAAAAAAAAACCAACACAATATCTCACCTCACATGAGGTGTAAAGGTCTTTGTATAATTAGGATATAATGTAACTCTGGTAAACTCAGTGTAACAAAATCAAAATTATATGTCATGTGTTTCATGAGAAGATAAAAGTTTTCTACATTCAATAATACATTATTAAAAGTAACAGTTACTATTGTATGTAGTTAACTTCTCTTCAACTTTAACATTGCAATTGATTAGAAATGATTCTTTTATGTTTTAATTATATAATTAAACTGGTTTTACCAGTAAGCTTTCCAATGCCTAATTATAATTATTTTATATTCATTTCATGTCTATTTTTCAAAGCATTTTATGCATTTTGTATCTTTCATTCAAAACTCTTGCATTCTATAACTATTATATAAATCGTGACTATTTCAATGGTTAATACAGAAATGTAAAGAAACTTACGTTCATTTATAATAGTAAGATGTGAAGATGTGAAGATAAGTTGATAATATTCCATATGACTATTAGACAAGAAATTCAGTCAGTCAGACATGTCCAGCAAGTAAACAATAATAAAGTCTATAACAACAGAATGAAAGAAAGTTTCCCGCCTAAAGTACACATCACCAAACTGACCAATAAGAAATGAAATTGTGAAGGACAACAGATTATAGAGTATTCATTTAACATAATCACTAAATGTATAAATATCTAAACTATAAATACTAATGAAAATAAGCTTATGTTACTAAAACAGATATATAAATATATTAAGGATTAAATACAAATGTAATCTTTTAATTAATAAAAATAAATTGTTAATAAAAAATAATCATAATGCTGAAAAAATATGTCCAAATCCACTGAACCACAATTACATATGTATGTATCAATAGATTATGCTTCAGCAAATTCCATTTTTTTCTAAGCTATTTGAAGTGTTAGTCTCTATGTTCTTGTTATAATGAAGACAAGCTTGAAGGTACCAAAGGGGCAATCCAAAGCCGTAACATTGACATTGTGAGCAAATCAATATTTATTAAAATAGCCAGTTTCTGTATATTCGGCAAAAATCATAAAAAATACAAATTTCATTGAAAAACTGAATATATTTTATACAGAGTTAATATTTTAACCACGTTTACTGATTAATTATGCAAATGATATATTTCTACTCATCAAGTCAGTGAATATAATCTCCTGAAATCTCTGGAAATAATATATTAATTCTCTTAATCAAAAGTTCAAATTTAAAAGAAATTAAAGGAAAACGTGAGAATTAAAAGCTTGTAGCAAAACACAAATTAACATATCTTTTTCACAGGCGCTCGTGGCACGGCCCACCCCCCTTTTTCTAACTTTCTATTTACAAATTTTTTTCAATCAAATTTCTTTTTTTCTTTATTATTTCATCTCTTTTTCCTTATTTTAACTTGTTCTTGTCAATATTCAAACAGTCTTATGTCAATATCAAATTGCATGTGTCGACCCTATATACATACTAATAATACACAAGACATGCAACTCGACAGGTTTAAAAATCGTACCCCTACTCGCTTCGAGTACATTTATTGCACCTTATTTCCATGATGTTATTCAAACTAGGACATGTATCCATTTCTAAAAGACGCATCTTTTTGCCCCTGTTTTTGTATTGTGCATACGATAGCTCAGTTCTCCAGAATTTGAAGATTTTCATATATTTATTGCCAAATTGTTCGTATAAGGACCCACGGCTGACGGAAGTGACGTACCACTGCATTAGCTTCAACGATAGGGTCAGAAAAGTTCCAAAAATTAAAATTTATATTTTTGGAACTTTTCTGATCCTTTCGTTGAAGTTTGACAATAAATGTGTGACAATCTTAAAATTCGGGAGAACTGAGCTATCGTATGCACAAAACAAAAACAGGGGCAAAAAGATGCATCTTTTAGGAATGGACACATGTCCTAGTTTGAATAACATAATGGAAATAAGGTGCAATAAATGTACTCGAAGCGAGCAGGGGTACGATATTTAAACCTGCCGAGTTGCATGCCTTGTGTATTATTAGTATCTATATAGGGTCGACACATGCAATTTGATGTTGACATAATATTTTATGAATATTGACAAGAACAAGTTAAAATAAGGAAAAAGAGATGAAATAATAAAGAAATAAAGAAATTTTATTGAAAATAAATTTGTAAACAGAAAGTTGGAAAAAGGGGGACGGTCGGTGCCATGAGCGCCTGTGATCTTTTTACTATTAAGTAATACATTAAAAATGATTGTTTTTCACTCAGCATCAACTGTCGATGATAAACATTTGTCAACACAACTATAAAATACATAAAGTTGACTTCTGAAAAATAATAAATAATAAAATGTTAATGAATTTAAGGAATCAAAATAGCTTGTTAATTTTAAAAGTCCCTGATTGTTATTTTTATTCTCTTTTAAGTTTATTTGATTCCCGTTTTTAATCACCAAATATCATACAACGTTAAATACAGAGATAACGTTGCCATAGTTGTTTACAACATATAACTTTCTGTAGTTTCCATTAAAACAACATTTTATTTGATAGTTTACATTATCTTCCTCCGTCAGTATAATGTCTATCAATGTACCATCAGGTCTAAGTCTGTGTATGTTGTTAGAAAGACAACCTACTATGTATACGCTGCCATGGTTATCTGTTGTTACACCCTGTGTACCACGTAGATCAGTTGAGTTATAGGTAAATACTTCTTCACCATCAGGTTTTATACAATGCAAAGAAACGTAATCACTGTAACATAAGTTACCACTACTACATACAGTAATGTACACCGGTATACGATCTTGTTTCTTAGTTTTTATTTTTCTAACCGGATGACCCTGGTGATCTAAAACGTGTATTGAACCTTTACAACCCACAAATATGTTAGTATTTGATGCTGCAACACCTCCAGATTGTGATCCAGTAATATGTATTTTTTTACATACCTTCTTTCTAACTATATCTATCAATTGTATATTGTCACTGTTATTAAAAGACACCACAGCCATATTAGTACCAGGTATTGTAGTTATATCATATGGTTTATACCTGGTAGTGATATGGTACTGGTACTCGTTGTTATCGCTATTAACCAGTAGTCTGGACGTACACGAGTCACAGAGTACTATCATGTCATTATCTATTACTGTAATGCCGGATATGTATATCGCTCCCCCATTTGGAGAGTTGGTTTTAATATCACCATAATGGATGAATGACGACATCTGATGTCTACCTACAACTAGCATTTGTGACTGACGCTCTTTGACGGGAACAAACGTAATTTCGCATGGATTTTCTACTATACTAATGGATCCGATTGATTTCATTGTATCGCACGGTTCAATGGATTCAAACTTAAAGGTTGAATATTTTGCATTTTCTGTTAAAGTTGCTATTTTTTCTTCTATATCTGATAGATCTGTTTTTAAAGTTCGGGCTAGAAGAAATGCTTGTTTGTCAGATCCATGTTTCTCTACAAATTCAAACGTATCCTTCAGCTTAGTGATGTCTTCGTCAATCTGTTTTGTTTCAAATATTTCTTCTTGTGCATTTGATACAAATTTGTCTTTTTGTCCCTGTACATTTTCTAATAAAGTCTTCTCAAGTGATTCTAAATAACTAATCCATCCTTGTTTTGCATTTATGATTTTGTCTTTCACTTGTTTTATCTCGTCATCCATACTTTCAATGTGTTCTCTTCTATCTTTAGTAAATTCATTGACTGTTTCCAATGCCTGTTCTATGAGCTCGACGGAATCAATGAAAGATTGTGATCGCTTAGTTCCCTTAGACGCTATGTCTATGGACATCGCTTTTGTACACGTGCGGTGAGACTCGACCAAACATTCCCTGCAGCATATGACATCATGATCAACGCAGAAGTATTCGAATGGTAATTCATCATGCTTCAGACAGGATTGGGCGGTCATTTGGGTTTCGGTTGGCTTTTTAGATATGTCAATAAGATGGTGTCTTGCCGACAACTTCATGACTTGGTGATTCTCTGTACAGTCCGTGCAAAATGATTCTTCACAGTTAACACACCAACGGACAGATGTCTTCAAGTTACCTCGTTTGGTACAGGGTTCACACGGGATACTAGCCATTACTCTGAAACACATATTTCATTATTGTAATTGTTGACATGACGACGAATGCAAAATTATGATAACAGCTTATGATCATTATGATGTTTTTTCGCACATTATATATATTTGGTACGCATATTATCTTTAATTGGTGGACATATTATCATCATTTGATGAGCACGTTATAATTATTTGATGAACACGTTATAATTGTTTGATGAGCACGCTATTATTATTTTATGAGCACGTCATGATTAATTTATGTGCACATTATACTTATTTTATGAGCACGTCATAATTATTTTATGGGCGCGTTATAATTAATTGATGTGCACGTTATGATTATTTTATGAGCAGGTTAAAATTATTTGGAGAGCACATTATATACTCTGATGCCATAGTATCTTTATGTGGAGTGCATATTAGATTTATTTGATAAACATATGATTATATTTACTTCAAGTTATGTGCGTATTATATTATTTCGTGTACAAATCACATTATCTAGTATATATCCTAAGTATAATCAGGCGAGAAGTAACGTAATCCGCGAGATCCTTTACATTTCGAGATGCAGTCGACGAGGACAGACGTGCATCTGTCCTATCGTTTTTCTAATTTACCACGTGTTCACGCAAGTTTGACTTTAGAGTTTATTAATTTACGCTTTGTAGCTTCATTAATTTAACTGAATGTATTTCTATTGTTTTTCTTTGTAACCAGGAGGTATAACCGGAGGTTACATTTATTTTCTTTATCCTTAGTGTCAGCAGGTTTAGCCGAAAATATTTGTTGTATTAATTGTAATAGAGAATTTAACGCTCTGTAGTTTTAATAATTTAACTGTAAGTATTTCTTATGTTTTTCTTTGTAACAAGGAGATATAGTCGGAGGTTACATTTATTTTCTTATTTTAGTGTCAGGAGGTTTAGCCGGAGACATTTTGGTATTAATTTTAATAGTAAATTTAACGGATGGGTGTATCTGTTTATTTGTTTGGTAGTCAGTGGACAGGTGTGTCCTTGCTTGAACTTTTTCGGACTGTGTGGCCGAGTTTTGTAGCATATATTTGCCGACTATGTACCTGAATTCCTGAAGTAATTTTTGAACGGTCGTGTCCGTGTTCATGGCGTTAAGAACGTAATTAAGCGTTGTGTATACTGATTCATCAGAAGTTGACACAAGTTCGTCCAATGTGAGACGTAGGAGTAAGAACAAGAGCAAGAAACATAAAACTAAGTATGTTAGTTCTGATTCGTCAGAATATGATTCAAAGCTGGTCAGATAAAACATATCAGAGTAAGAGTAAAAACAAAAAACGCAAAACTAAGTTTATTTCTGACTCATCAGAATCTGAATCTGATTCAAGTTCATCAGATACAAAATACAAGAGTAAAAGTAAAAAGATAAAACGCAAAAATAAATCGGGTTTGGTTGCTAAGGCTAGTGATTATGTTGTGAATCCACATATTTGGCCTCATACAGCTCGTATATATTTTGCCTTTTTGTTTGGGGAGTAGAAATGACAGACTGAATGAATTTGTTATGTTGATATATATTTATAATAATGCTATGCGACCGTGTAACGAACGTACAACCCTACACTGTGTCGAGTCTTATTTATATTTGTTGTATATTACATTATTTTAATAAATGAACAAAATATTTTCAGAGGAATGAAACGAGGAAGAAAAAAAATAGACAATATATATACATAGTCGAAAATATAAAATTTATATATGCGAGTTTTGTCGAGTTTTTCTTACCTGTTTCGCAGCGAGTGGAAATGAATTATATATTTTGTAAATCAAAATTGAATAACGATATCGTTTCCCACATCACATATGCGTCAATCATCATCGTGTGGATCCAATTACATGTGTACAATAGCTACCTGTTACTTTGTGACCTTTAGTGTAAACAATATTTAGTGAATAAATTTCATGAGTTATAACAATTGTACATACATAGGGATCAGAAAACAAGTGACGCATCACTTATATAAATTCTTCTCCCAGATACCAAAAAAGAAAAGAAAAGAAAAATACATGTACGATGGATTAGGACATGCACATTAATAATACACACATTTGTTTAAATAAGCATATGAAGTGAAAGGGTGACAATTTTTACAATGAACAATAAAATGACAGATCTAATATTTTGCAACAAGTAAAAGCATGGTACATTTATATTCTAGGTGTAAAACGTTTAGATTTTATTATAGAATCTTGAATTACAAGGATATTACTTTCATTTTCACAATCTGGGAGGTTAGAATCGCCAAAGAGTAGATAATTGATATTCAAATGAGAAGACAGGTTAACAAATAAATCATTTCTTAACCTTTCATACAGAGAACATTTGAGTAAAAAATGCTCGGACGTTTATACCAGTTTACAACTACAGTAGGGATTAGCTTCGATATTTTTCTTATAAAGATGATTCTTGAGCGCACTACTCTCAGTTCGAATTCTAGTATGTAGTATTTGACCAATTCTAGAACCTGCATAGAAGTAAGATGTGACAGGATTTATTGTGTTGTTCAAAAATATTTTCATGGAATTGACTGAAACATTACTTTTGATATTCGCTGGAAGTTCGTTCCAGAGTCGAACGGTTGAAGGCATAAAGCTATTATTATAATAAGCTGTACGAGAATGTACATGAACTAGATTAGAATGGTTCGGGTGCTATATTGATGAGTTTGTCCGAAGGAGGATGGAACTAAATTGGATAAATATTCGGGAACTGTTTTGTTAACCATTTTGTGAAATAATAAAATCTTATGTTTGTTTCTTCGTTGCTCTGAGGTTTCCCATCCACATTCTTGTAAAAGTATACGTATACTTGTCAATTTTGTAGCACCAGTTATTATACGTGCGGCTTCATAGTTAATGTGTTCTAGTTTTTCCTTTATATAATTTGGACAGTTATCCCAGACTACATCCGCATATTCTAGAATAGGGCGGACATAACTGAAGTACATATGCTCAAGCGATTTACGGTCTACTTTAAATTTCTACTTACGAATAATATTTAATCTAGAAGACGCCTTTGTTATAATTTCGTTAATATGTGTGGTCCAAGATCCATCATTATAAAAAGGGAGACCAAGATGTTTATGTGTAGTTACATTTTTAATGGGAACATTATTAAAATAAAGTGGAGGATGGAATTGAGGCTCGACCTTTCGTGAAATAATCATAGATTCGTTCTTCTTGGGATTGAAATTAACCAACCATCTGTTTGACCAGTTTTGAACCTTTTGCAAGTCTGAATTTAAAGAAAGAGAAGTAATCAATGGGTTATCGACGATTGCATAAATACTGGTGTCATCTGCGAAAAGTTTGATAGGACAATTTACTTCGTCAACGATATCATTGATAAATATTAGAAATAATAAGGGGCCTAAGATGGACATTGTGGAACTCCTGCATTGACAGTTTTCCAAGACGATTCTTTCCCATTTATAACGACTCTTTGTTTCCTTTTGGTTAAATAGTCTTTAAACCATAAAAGCAAATTCCCAACAATTCCCATTTCTTTTAACTTAAAAAGTAGACCCCTATGCCATACTCTATCAAAGGCTTTGCTAATATCAAAAAAGATTACTCTTATTTCCTTTCCCTCATCCAGAGCTTTGCTAAGCATATTCGCAATATACAGTAGTTGATTCCTAGTCGATTCATTTATTGTAAAACCAGACTGATGTTCGGTGATTAAGTCCCTGATAAAATTAAAAATATGTTTGTAAATACATTTTTCGAAATCTTTACTAGAAATAGGGAGCAAAGAAATAGGTCGATAATTTCCAATTATGTTTTTTATCCTCTTTTTTGTGGACAGAGGTGACGTTTGCCAGTTACCATTTATTTTGAAAATGTTTAGTTATCAGACTAATGTTAAAAATAGCACACAATGGTTTAGAAATAACATCGTAAGCCACTTTTAGCAGTTTGGCATGAATAGCATCTGGGCCCGATGCCTTGTTAGTATTTAGAAGTCTCAGTACATCTTGAACTTCATGTTGCCGAAGAACAATACGATCCAGACATCTCGGTGGCGGTGTATCGTCAGCTGGTACTGATTTGTCAGTATCATCAATATTTGATTGAGACGAAAAAAAGGTATTAAAAGCTTCGGCCTTTTCTGCATCATCGTGAACAATATTATTAGAACAATTTAGAGGGGGGATGACAGAATTGTTTGAGTTTCGCCCAACAAGTTGTGACGCGGATTGCCACCAGTCTCTTAAACTGGTTTGACGCGATTTCAATTTGGCTATTAAGTTATCAAAATAAAGTTCTTTTTGTCTACGAATTATGTTAATAGTTTTGTTCCGGGATTTTCCGAAGTTTGCCCAATGAACTGGAAGATTTGATTTTTTCGCTTGTCTTTGAAACCGGTTCCGTTTCCTAATGGCTCTACGAATAGCACCATTCATCCATGGAGGGTCGGTCTTTCGTACTGTTATTATTTTGTTAGGAATTGTTTCACCTGCTGCTTGTAATATTACATTTGAGAATGACTCGCATAAATCATCTAAGCTATTTCCAGAATTAATAAGTTCATCCCAGTCGACACGCTGCAATTTTTCACGATATAGATTATAGTTTCCACGATCATATAACCATATTCGTCTCTTAAAACATGTATGCAATGTTTTAGGGACTTTAAATATTCCATATATAGGACAGTGATATCGGACATTTACGTTAAGGAATGGTTGGCCAACATGGATAAGACCAATGATATTCGGATCGGTAGACGAGATAAAATCAATACATGAACTAGAGTTCTCCGTAAAATGAGTCGGTTCGTTAATAAATTGAATCAAATTGTATTTTACAAATATATTGGACATTTTATTGTTCTGGGGCTTTAATTGATCTTCATTGAAGTCACCTAACACTACAATTGTATTTATACCTGTGTCCACAGCTAAATCTATCGAATGTTCGATTAAATCGAAAGTATAATTTAAAGAATCAGGTGGCCTATAAAAGGTCCCTATTAGTACAGGGTGATTCTTGCTGATCTTGAATTCAACCCAGACACATTCTACTCCAAGGACCTCTAAGTCATTTCGATGGACCACATGCTAATCGTTTTTAACATAAATTGCTACACCTTCTCCTAGCCTATCCACACGGTCTTTTCTAAACGGTGATTGAAAATTATCGAGAGAAATATCTTGATTCGCAACATTAGTATTTAACCAAGTTTCTGTAAAACAGAGAATATCAAATTTTTGAAGTTCTACATTTAATAAATCAATTTTAGGGACAAGGCTTTGGACATTAAGATGCATGAACGAGGTAAACTGGGTAATGCATTCATCAAATTTGTCTAAGAGTGGATCTGATATTGACGAGGCTGATGATATTGAAGTGGACTGAGACGATGGTCCAGGATTTGATTCGATATCGCCAGACAACATTAACAAGATGAAAGTACATATAAAGTCAAACTATATCTTACAAGCGAAATAAAATTGATTACTAGTAAGATTAGATACATGTGTGTATGAGTCCCTCTCGTAAAGGGGTGTATAATTAACAATATGTTTTATATTATTCGATCTATCTAAATGTATATATACTTTTTCATGATAAAATTTCAGAAAGTTGAACAATACCGTCAAAGGAATAGATTTTGACTTGATAGATACATACAAATTAATAAATATAACATGTTCAATATTTAATAACATTTTAGCTTTCACTCCTGTTGCTCTACTATAGAACAGACCTATTCGAGTTATATGTTCTGAATTTGAAATACCCATTACGAGACTTTAGTATCCCATGCATAGTGGAAAGAACTCGAAACAGGAATGCTCAATTTAAATATAAAGACATACATACAACATTGAAAAAAAATGTCACCCTTTGATTGACAGAAGGAAAAACTAAGAAAAATATACACAAATACATAAGAACAAATCAAAATCATATTTACAATCAACTTCTAGGAATATGTGGAGTACAGAGTATTACTCCAGAAATGAGCTTTGTTTGATAAAGTTGGGGGGTTTTTTTGATTTTTTTTCCCTATATAATTGTAACCTGCAATTTATGTCAACAAATTGACGGCAAAGGTATACACACATCAAATTCACGTACATCTGAAAAATTATTTATTTTATTATATATATATTATTGTAATTTTTTTTTTTTTTTATATATTTTTCTTTGGGTGGGGGTGGGGGGTGGGGATAGGGAGGATTTACCTAGTGAAAAAGAAACGGTGACATGACTGGCCTATGTTTAATTTGACGCATATTTTCACGCAGTACACCAATATACAAATTAATGTTTGGTTTTACAGACAGACATAATGTGAATAAATACATAATATACACAAACACAAAACATTGAAATAACATATTTACAAGCTGATTTAATCTAGACTGGGTTGAATATTCCAGAAAAGTTATTTCATTATAGGTAAATTATAAAAAATTTCCATATTCATATTTTTACTTAAATCACCCCTTCATTACCATTTAATTGATGGTTATTGTCAGTAATTAATAAACAATTAACATTTCCCACCGAGATTCCGTATTTTGTTATGCAAATTCGATACGACCTAATTTGATTAAAGTATATAAAGATGACCCCCAAATAGGGACGTATAAGTTGAACACTCTAGGCAGTCACAACAAATTTATAAGATCATTGCGCGGAAAACTAGTCAGTAATAAATTTGGATAATCACATATGTAGTATATGCAGTATTGTCACAGGAATGAGGTACATAATACAAGATAGACCCATTTAGTTTCCAACTTGAATTTGACATTTGACACTTTTTTGAATACTCAGGGTTGCAATCCCGTTGATTTGTTATGGTAGCATTATCTAAATATGGTAATTTAACTTTTAACATATAGTTTGTTATTACATTATTACATGTATGTCTATATGAAGGCACAAAGGGAAGTAACTAATTGGCAAGTTCAAATAATTAAGAGAGTTAGTTTACATTAACTGTGAACCAAACATGTTTGGCATACATTGGTTCAGCATATGCGGTTGACAAGGTATCTGCGGTAAACCCAAATGTAATTCCTTGCTGTGAGAGAAGAGCTGAAGAGGGAGATCGCACTGCAAACATACCATGTGATTGGGGTGGAGGAATACTCAAGTTAATGTTGAAAGTTCCATCCTGATTGTCACAACCAGTATTCAGAATAGCATTAAGTTCGTCTTCACATGTTATAATTTTCCTGTTGTCAGCTTTGTCGGTTATGAAGATTTTTCCATCCCGTACCGAGGTTGATTTGATTTGTTTCTGCTTTACGGCCTGTCTGGCAAGATAAGCTATTTTGCACCTATTTTTGGTAAGGTCTTGACTTATTCCAATTCCTTTCAAATCTGGGATCTTTGGTATATTTTTTGTAGCCTTCAAGAGTTCTGAGCGTTTTTGTGCATGTGTGAACCGGGCAATTATTTGTTTATGACCTTTTGCACTTGGTAAACGATGAGAAACACTAATATCATTGCTGACTAGATTGACGTTAAGTTTTTTGGCGATATCACATACTATGTCTGCAGTATTCTCGCCAACTGATTCTGGGACACCACTAATTCTTACACAACTTTTCCTACTATGTTGTTCAAGGTCGTCAAGTTTGGAGTTAATTTTTGGAATTTCACCGATTGATTTTTTTAGGTTGAAATTTTCTTGTTTTAGTTGTTGAATTTCAGCGTATAGCGGTGATGTGGCGTTTTTGATACACAAATGCATATCTTGTCTGAGTTCCTTACGCAGGTCATCAAGCATTAGATTTTTAACGGCCATTGCAAGTCAATGTACATCATCGTCTGTGAACAAAGATTTTTTTTCATCAAATGAATGTTTTTCTGTTGGTGCCTTGGCAGAGTTTTCAGAGGACACGGAGACGTGAGGTGATAGAACCGAGTTGTCTCCTTGCATTTCTAATAAGTCGATGTGTAAGTCAGAATCGAAATTTAATTTTTTCCTTAGTGGTTTATGGTCTGGTGTAAGTATACTATTAGGTGAAGGTTCTGAAGAATGTCTTCTACGCTTTTGCTTTGTTATATTTGCATCAATTCTTGACATATTTCAAAGCTGCCATTCTGTTGATGTAGTATGTTGACATTATTTTAATATGGCTGCTAGTGTCTATAAACAATGTACGGGTCACTGACTACCACCGTGTACATAGTAAAGATTAGTATGAAAAGTACTCACTATAGATAGAATTAGAAAAACTAATAAAATGCAGGTTTTTTCATTAACCCGTTGATTGTCCAAAATCGAATAACATATTTTAACACTTGATCAAGAATGAATAAACCATATCCGAAAAAAACTCAAATTTGGAGTTTGTAAAATGTCCAATTTTCACATTTTCTGCTCTTGTGAAAACATGAACTATCACAACTTGCGCATGCCCTGTTATTTGTGACCTTTAACGTCGAACGATTTGAATAAAGTCGCACGTTATTGACAATAACACGATCAATGTTTTTAAGTTTAATTTATTAAATTGGTTTGTTTTTCATTTAAGATAATAACAACATTATTATCATACATTACTATATTATAGGGATATATATTTGATTACCTTTAATACTATACATTTTTTTAATGCACACTCGATTGGTAATATAGATATATTTCAAGGAGGGGTGTTTTTCAAATGTATTTATATATATATATATATTATATATAATATATATATATTTTAATATTTCTGATTTACATTTTCGTGCAACTAAATAATTTTGCTAGACTTGGGAGAAAAAAAATATTCTGACTAAGAAATTCAGGCAGCATAATACATATGTAAAACTGGATATTGAACGGAACATTGTAAAGAACAATAAATGATTTCATTCTCACAAAGCTTGTGTGTCCCATTGGAAAACAACAGCCCCTTTTGGGCTCATTTATGCTTCTTCAGAGACCGTCGCTCGACCATTGCCCGATCGTCGTGCAAAAATCGCGCGATTTTCGCTTTCTATAAGAGCAATGCTGTAAGAAAAAGTCTACTGTATACTAGTTTAACCCCGTCACTTTTATTGAAATACTCCTGCTAAGCCATGATCGGTCATGTTTATTTGTGTGAGGGATATCGAATTTACCTATTCCTACTTTTTTTCGATGGATTGTTGGAACAGTGTATTTTTTTATTTTCATTTCATTATAGGTTGTGAAAAAACATTCTCCTAACAGCTGAGTTGAAATGACAATCATTAAAACAAATGTTTGCGGTTCGTCTTCCGTAATTAAAATCGTCAAAATGAAATACAATTGAATTGATATCAAATGGTGACTTGCTTTAACCTTATATAAGATCACTGTCGTTAAAGAGCTCCGATCGAAAATGTTTGGTCAACATTCGAGATATTTAAAAGCGGTATTTTTAAGGAAGACACAGATAAGTATCGTAAGTATTTATGAATATACTGTGTATATCATGTTTTGAATTATGATGCTTTATGATTGTTATTATTATTAATTTCATTTTTTGTCCAAATATCATTTATTTTTGCAGTGTAACATTATATTGTTCTATAAGTTATAAGGAATCCGGCATCAAAATCATTACAATCAACTGAAATATCGCTATATCTGGCATTTACGAATGAATTAAATGTTGCCAAAAAAGAAAAAAAAGTATTGATGAATGATTGATTTTACTTAGAAATATTATTTTGTTGGGGAAATGTCAATTAGTAACTAGTTTTACCCTAAAACTTGATGTCAACATATGTTTTTGAAATTCGGCTTGGTCAAAATGTAAACATGTATACAAACCGGTTGTGTCATTTATTAAGAAACGGATTTGTTAGTATATAAATACGACTGATCGTATTATTATTGATCATTATATTGGAATTTAACAATAGTTATGATTAGAAAATATCTCAAAAGCGATAAATACTGATCCATAGTATGAATATTCGCCATGGCTGCTAATTTAAGCTACTTTGTACAATAAAACAATCGTTATTTCTATGTCATCACGGTTGGTGTTCAATACGCTACACTCACTTTAAGTCGATGTCCAGGCGCATCAATTGAGTAGTGGGAGATTCTTTTTATAACACAATATTTTAATTGTATACTTGTTGATAACGAAGTAAGTCACTCTGTGGAAATAATTTCGTGGATACAATATTTAGATTTCTTCACAGTATAATGTTTACATTAACATTACAGATAAGCAAATTAGCAAAGGCTGTAGTATTGAATTCCGTTCCGCACGGACGATTTTGGCAGTTTGCATAAAAAGAAAATGTTCGGTGTACTCGATTAATGCAACATTCGTTACAAGTTGTAATACGACAAAAGTTCGTGCTTTGGATGTTATAGTCTCCCGCCCATCCACCAATATTAATGCCAAAAGAATTTCAATCACTCGTATATATTTTGCCTTTTTGATTGGGGAGTAGAAATGACAGACTCAAAGAATTTGTTATGTTGATATATATTTATAATAATGCTATGCGATCGTGTAACGAACGGACAACCCTACACTGTGTCGAGTCTTATTTATATTTGTTGTATATTACATTATTTTAGTAAATGAACAAAATATTTTTGTAGGAGTGAAACGAGGGAGAAAAAAAAAATAGACAATATATATACATAGTCGAAAATATAAAATTTATATATACGAGTTTTGACGAGTTTTTTCTTACCTGTTTCGCAGCGAGTGGAAATGAATTATATATTTGTAAATCAAAATTGAATAACGATATCGTTTTCCACATCACATGTGCGTCAATCATCATCGTGTACATCCAATTACATGTCTACAATAGTTACCTGTTACTTTGTGACCTTTAACGGTCGAACGATTTGAAAAAAGTCGCACATTATTGACAATAACACGATCAATGTTTTTAAGTTTAATTTATTAAATTGGATTGTTTTCTCATTTAAGATAATAACAACATTATTATCATACATTACTGTATTATAGTGATATATATTTGATTACCTTTAATACAATACATTATTTTAATGCACACTCGATTGGTAATATAGATATATTTCAAGAAGAGGTGTTTTTCAAATGTATTTATTTAAATATTTCTGATTTACATATTCGTACAATTAAATAATTTTGCTAGACTTGGGAGAAAAAAATAATCTGACTGAGAAATTCAGGCAGTATAATACATATGTAAAACTGGATATTGAACGAACATTGTAACGAAAAATAAATGATTTCATTCTCACAAAGCTTGTGTGTCCCATTGGAAAACAACAGCCCCTTTTGGGCTCATTTATTCTTCTTCAGAGACCGTCGCTCGACCATTGCCCGATCGTCGTGCAAAAATCGCGCGATTTTCGCATTCTATTGTTTCTATTGTTTTTATTAAATAAGAGCAATGCTGTAAAAAAAAATCTACTGTATACTAGTTTAACCCCGTCACTTTTTATTGAAATACTCCTGCTAAACCAGGATCGGTCATGTTTATTTATGTGAGGGATATCGAATTTACCTATTCCTACTTTTTTTCGATGGATTGTTGGAACAGTGTATTTTTTTATTTTCATTTCATTATATGTTGTGAAAAAACATTCTCCTAACAGCTGAGTTGAAATGGCAATCATTAAAACAAATGTTTGCGGTCCGTCTTCCGTAATTAAATTCGTCAAAATGAAATGCAATTGAATTGATATCAAATGGTGACTTGCTTCAACCTTATATAAGATCACTGTCGTTAAAGAGCTCCAATCGAAAATGTTTGGTCAACATTCGAGATATTTAAAAGCGGTATTTCTAAGGAAGACACCGATAAGTATCGTAAGTATTTATAAATATACTGTGTATATAATGTTTTGAATTATGATGTTTTATGATTGTTATTATTATTAATTTCATTTTTTGTCCAAATATCATTTATTGTTGCAGTGTACAATTAGATTGTTATAAGTTATAAGGAATCCGGCATCAAAATCATTACAATCAACTGAAATATCGCTATAACTTGCATTTACGAATGAATTAAATGTTGCCAAAAAAGACAAAAAAGTATTGATGAATGATTGATTTTACTTAGAAATAATATTTTGTTGAGGAAAAGTCAATTAGTAACTAGTTATACCCTAAAACTTGATGTCAACATATGTTTTTGAAATCCGGCTGGGTCAAAATGTAAACATGTATTCAAACCGGTTGTGTCATTTATTAAGAAACGGATTTGTCAGTATGTAAATACGACCGATCGTATTATTATTGATCATTATATTGGAACTTAACAATAGTTATGATTAGAAAATATCTCAAAAGCGATAAATACTGATCCATAGTATGAATATTCGCCATGGCTGCTAATTTCAGCTACTTTGTACAATAAAACAATCGTTATTTCTATGTCATCACGGTTGGTGTTCAGTACACTACACTCACTTTCAGTCGATTTCCAGGCGCATCAATTGAGTAGTGGGAGATTCTTTTTATTACACAATATTTTAATTGTATACTTGTTGATAACGAAGTAAGTCACTCTGTGAAAATAATTTCGTGGATACGATATTTAGATTTCTTCACAGTATAATGTTTACATTAACATTACAGATACGCAAATTAGCAAAGGCTGTAGTATTGAATTCCGTTCCGCACGGACGATGTTGGCAGTTTGTATATAAAGAAAATGTTAGGTGTACTCGAGTAATGCAGCGTTCGTTACAAGTTGTAATACAACAAAAGTTCGTGCTTTGGATGTTATAGTCTCCCGCCCATCCACCAATATTAATGCCAAAAGAATTTCAATCACTCGTATATATTTTGCCTTTTTGATTGGGGAGTAGAAAAGACAGACGCAAAGAATTTGTTATGTTGATATATATTTATAATAATGCTATGCGATCGTGTAACGAACGGACAACCCTACACTGTGTCGAGTCTTATTTATATTTGTTGTATATTACATTATTTTAGTAAATGAACAAAATATTTTTGTAGGAGTGAAACGAGGGAGAAAAAAAAATAGACAATATATATACATAGTCGAAAATATAAAATTTATATATACGAGTTTTGACGAGTTTTTTCTTACCTGTTTCGCAGCGAGTGGAAATGAATTATATATTTGTAAATCAAAATTGAATAACGATATCGTTTTCCAAATCACATGTGCGTCAATCGTCATCGTGTGCATCCAATTACATGTCTACAATAGTTACCTGTTTCTTTGTGACCTTTAACGGTCGAACGATTTGAATAAAGTCGCACTTTAGTGACAATAACACGATCAATGTTTTTAAGTTTAATTTATTAAATTGGTTTGTTTTTTCATTTAAGATAATAACACCATTATTATCATACATTACTGTATTATAGGGATATATATTTGATTACCTTTAATACAATACATTATTTTAATGCACACTCGATTGGTAATATAGATATATTTCAAGGAGGGGTGTTTTTCAAATGTATTTATATATAAATATATATATTATATACGTCTGAAAATTAAACCAAACAGCGTTAGAATTAGATTTTAGAGCTGTCAAATTTTTGTTCTTCCCTCGACGGGATTTGAACCCACACCATTGTTACACTGCAGCACCATTCGCTTAGCCTTACGTCCAGCGCCCTAGACCACTCGACTACATCCATATATTATATATATATATATATATTTAAATATTTCTGATTTACATTTTCGTACAATTAAATAATTTTGCTAGACTTGGGAGAAAAAAATAATCTGACTAAGAAATTCAGGCAGTATAATACATATGTAAAACTGGATATTGAACGAACATTGTAACGAAAAATAAATGATTTCATTCTCACAAAGCTTGTGTGTCCCATTGGAAAACAACAGCCCCTTTTGGGCTCATTTATTCTTCTTCAGAGACCGTCGCTCGACCATTGCCCGATCGTCGTGCAAAAATCGCGCGATTTTCGCATTCTATTGTTTCTATTGTTTTTATTAAATAAGAGCAATGCTGTAAAAAAAAATCTACTGTATACTAGTTTAACCCCGTCACTTTTTATTGAAATACTCCTGCTAAGCCAGGATCGGTCATGTTTATTGATGTGAGGGATATCGAATTTACCTATTCCTACTTTTTTTCGATGGATTGTTGGAACAGTGTATTTTTTTATTTTCATTTCATTATATGTTGTGAAAAAACATTCTCCTAACAGTTGAGTTGAAATGGCAATCATTAAAACAAATGTTTGCGGTCCGTCTTCCGTAATTAAATTCGTCAAAATGAAATGCAATTGAATTGATATCAAATGGTGACTTGCTTCAACCTTATATAAGATCACTGTCGTTAAAGAGCTCCGATCGAAAATGTTTGGTCAACATTCGAGATATTTAAAAGCGGTATTTTTAAGGAAGACACCGATAAGTATCGTAAGTATTTATGAATATACTGTGTATATAATGTTTTGAATTATGATGTTTTATGATTGTTATTATTATTAATTTCATTTTTTGTCCAAATATCATTTATTGTTGCAGTGTACAATTAGATTGTTCTATAAGTTATAAGGAATCCGGCATCAAAATCATTACAATCAACTGAAATATCGCTATAACTTGCATTTACGAATGAATTAAATGTTGCCAAAAAAGACAAAAAAGTATTAATGAATGAATGATTTTACTTAGAAATAATATTTTGTTGAGGAAAAGTCAATTAGTAACTAGCTATTCCCCAAAACTTGATGTCAACATATGTTTTTGAAATCCGACTTGGTCAAAATGTAAACATGTATACAAACCGGTTGTGTCATTTATTAAGAAACGGATTTGTCAGTATGTAAATACGACTGATCGTATTATTATTGATCATTATATTGGAATTTAACAATAGTTATGATTAGAAAATATCTCAAAAGCGATAAATACTGATCCATAGTATGAATATTGGCCATGGCTGCTAATTTCAGCTACTTTGTACAATAAAACAATCGTTATTTCTATGTTAAATTGCTACAGTCGCGAACACTTGATTTTTTAATGCTTTTTGTGGCACTAGCATCACGGTTGGTGTTCAATACGCTACACTCACTTTAAGTCGATGTCCAGGCGCATCAATTGAGTAGTGGGAGATTCTTTTTATAACACAATATTTTAATTGTATACTTGTTGATATCGAAGTAAGTCACTCCGTGGAAATAATTTCGTGGATACGATATTTAATTTTCTTCACAGAATAATGTTTACATTAACGTTACAGATAAGCAAATTAGCAAAGGCTGTAGTATTGAATTCCGTTCCGCACGGACGATGTTGGCAGTTTGTATATAAAGAAAATGTTAGGTGTACTCGAGTAATGCAGCGTTCGTTACAAGTTGTAATACAACAAAAGTTCGTGCTTTGGATGTTATAGTCTCCCACCCATCCACCAATATTAATGCCAAAAGAATTTCAATCACTCGTATATATTTTGCCTTTTTGTTTGGGGAGTAGAAATGACAGACTGAATGAATTTGTTATGTTGATATATATTTATAATAATGCTATGCGATCGTGTAACGAACGGACAACCCTACACTGTGTCGAGTCTTATTTATATTTGTTGTATATTACATTATTTTAGTAAATGAACAAAATATTTTCGGAGCAGTGAAACGAGGGATAAAAAAAATAGACAATATATATACATAGTCGAAAATATAAAATTTATATATACGAGTTTTGTCTTACCTGTTTCACAGCGAGTGGAAATGAATTATATATTTTCGACAATGTACGTATATTGTATCTATTGTGTTATTTCAAAAGTCCCAAAGAAACTGTCAAATTGTATAAAAAGAGCAGAAACAAGCGTTGTTCTTATCGTGAAGTCAGCGCTTAAATGATGTTACTGTTTTTTACCGTCTCTCAACATGAATCAGGTACCAGAAAAAGACATCTTGGTCAGAAACCAAATACAAATGTACAACAAAAAATATCCGGTCAATACAATGTGACTACTCGAATAGAACAAATGCGGGATAAGAAAAAAACATTAACTGGGCAGCGAAGAAATACTATTAAAACTTCTTGTGTTTCAATCTTGCGATTACCCTCATTTTATTTGTATATGCATCAGACAATTTGAATGCTACATTTATATTATATTGTGAGCTCCATATAGATGTGTGTGTATCCTTACATTCAGCATTCACTTACTAGTATCTGCTATGTTTTAAATTTACTTTACAGATGAATCCTATCAGTGTAACAGACGTTGAAGCGTCGTTTCATGAAATGCGGGACAAGTCATATTTGTGTTCAGTTTGTGGGATCGGGAATGAAATGAACAATTTTTATAGAAGACCTTCCATAGTTGCTTCCTACCACGTTTCGGTTCATTTGGCTGAGAAGTTTCTAGAGGAGAATATTTTTAAAAAATCTGCCAATCAGAAACAAGAATCGCCTGTGGTGACCATGTTTGTTAGCGGATTGGGACGAAATGCCTTATCGTTAGTGTTACAAAGGACCTTTCATAGATGATTCCTACTAAGTTGCACTTCATTTGGCTGAAGCGTTTCAGAGGAGAAGATTAAAATGTGAAAAGTAAGCAGATGACAGACGACGGACGGTGGGTGCCACGTGATGGTAAAAGCTAGCATTGCCTTCCGGACACTCTGCTTCAACATTATCTCTCATTATGTGTCTCCCGCAGATTCTAGGTTTTTTACCTCTATTTCTAGTAGTTCATATATTCGTTTAACACGCCTCTCAACACACTGGTAGTGGAATTGTTCAACATTTGCTTTGCAGTCTAGTGAGATATGACCTAAAGTTACGCTTTTTAAGGCTCTGCCTATGTCAAGTGATTTCTCTTGTAGTGATTTCTTGAAAGCCAGGCACATTTAAACAATAACAATGGTTACGACAAAATCAAAGTTGCAAATGGAATACAATAAAGAAGTTACATCACTATGATCAGCTGCTCTTGGTCTGGTGTATGTGTGATTTAGCAGTTTTGTATTCATATATTTTCATCACGTTCATGTTTTTATTTATTACAGCTCGATTTCACTCAGGTGTCACATTTTTTTCCTGTTCTAGTTAAAGGACTTTATCAAACAGAAGCATACATGTATATTACATGTAATGCAGTTAGTACGCATTTAAACCACAAAAGGATATTTCTATTTTTCACACGTTTTGGGTGTGTGGTCGCTATTGCGCATTCGAAATATCAATTGCAAACTCCATTGGCTTGTTATATATTCTACCTGTCTAGGATATTTTTTTTTCTCGAACGACAGTTCAGAAGCAAGAAAACAATATGCTGAATATTGTCATTCAAGCCTGCAAACAGTAACAGACACTTGGCACAACGCATTTTCAAGCTCCGGGCTGGTAATTCCCTTTGATGTAAGAGAATGTAATTGGTAAAAATCAAAAGTTTAATTTGGGCGCAAAAGGGGAAACATTAAATAATATATGAAAATGTGATGTGTATTTTAGGGATCTTCGGATTCAAATCCATTCATCTACTTTTCTATACGTGTATACATAGTATAAATAGATATATATAGATATTTCAAATTATAGTAATGTTATTTTAAAATATTTCCACTTTCCTTTACTCGTCAATTTATTTATTTATTTATTTATTTATTTATTTATTTATTCATTCATTCATTCATTCATTCATTCATTCATTCATTCATTCATTCATTCATATGAATGTAAATAAATTATTCGTTTGTATGCATTTTTATTCTTTTTTTTTATATCTTATTTCAGAACACGTCGTGTACCCCATTCCCGTACTTAAACATTTCACCCAGATACATTTACAAAGGCAAGATGCATGAGTTTGGACTGGATCCATTTTTGTATGCAAATAGTCGCTTCTGATTAGTTTTCAGGATTGTTCAATCCTTATCTAGACAATAGCAAGAAATAAATAAATAAATAGATAAATAAATAACCCTATACTAGATGTATTTTAACTGTAGCTAAGATGAATGACAAGGATGTTTTACCTTTGATACTAATGCTGTACTATTATCATACAAAAGTTGTGATCGCACCATTACCCTATAGAGACCATGAGGCAGATGTCAGGTTTATTTTAGTTCTACCATCTTTTGAACATCTCACTAAACAATTTCCACCTTTGGATATGTATCACTGAAGTCAAAACTGCTCTAAAATTGACTAAGCCAGTCGTTCTGTTCCCAAGATGTATGTGTTGTTCTTTTGATGAGACCATATGAGTTTTTGATTCTGTCCAGTGCAACTCCAGTGTATCAGAGACTTTAAGATTTAATCCAAGAGGTCAATTCACAAGAGGAAATGTGAGCGCTCAAAATAGGGTTTCGATAACGTCAATTTGGCCATTATCAAACCTACCCTCTGTTATCATTATCTTTTGGTGTCCGTGTTTCAACTGTTAGCAAAGTTTTAATTTCAACATAGGCAGACTTATAAAAAGTGTGCAATAGTGAAATTTAGTGGCCAAACATCTCAGATGGCAGAAGAAAGGGTACTGTTCTTATATGCCTAACGTTGTATGTGCAATTGACAAATCTTTACATGAGATACAAATTCCATCCAATGAACCCCAACAGCAATTTTATAGTGGTCACAGAAAACACCATTGTATCCATACCTAGGTAAAAAATGTAATAGTGAAAACGAGTAAGGGTCCTACCATTTACTTTCAAAAGGGGGAGAGGGCGCTAAGGTTTCTAACCTGAAGTCAAAACAATGTTATTTTTATGGGTGAAAATCTTTCATCAGAATATTTTTTCCTTTCATTTTCCTTGCAAAAATAGATTTTTTCTTGACAATTCAGCATATAAATATTGTTTTAGGAAAATATAATAGCATAGTCCCACCCCTACTCGGTCCCTAAAGACATAATTATTCTAAAGTATTCGGAATTACATTTGTAGCGATAAAAATGGAATCATATCATACATTTTCGTTCGCAGTTCAAGTTATCATAATTTCGTTATCTATATCCAATGATAATTTATTAGATGCAACAAATAAAATATAGATTATCTAAACTGGTGTTTAAGCTTGTATGGATAATCTTGAAATTTACCAAAACTGTATATTATTTATATATTTATTATATCTTTGCAACAATAAAACTTGTGTCATATATATTTTACAGGTTATCATCGACAATCTGGATTTCTTGGTCACGAAAACGACGCATATTGCAATCACCAAATAGAGCCCAATGAACCAGATGCATCTCTGGAATTTACTGATTACTTGGAGACTGTATTTATCCAAACGGGAACTCTGTTATAACCCCGTATAAAGTAACTGACAAAATTCGCCAACCGAGCGCTGTAAAACTTGTAAGGCGGAAGTTCAACATATTACATCGGAGACGAAGAGTATTTATTGGATATTAAAATATTTAAGATTATTGGATCTTTATATAGACATCCGAGGGTTGTGATAGCTTCCATTGTGAAGACTAAGTAGTACTCTGGCAAAGTGACGCGCTGAATAGTATAGATACCTGTAAATAAAGATAAGATCATTTCATTTGTCCGCATTCTACCCAGGTCTAGCAGAGAAACACATATGTATTCTAATTTTGTGTTACAATCTTTATTCGTTTACCTTAATGAACATAGGAAATGAACCCTTGAGTCAACAATGTACCTATCTAGAAGCTCAAAACTAATCTGGTCCCAGTTTCATACGATTTTTCAAACTTATTCAAACGAGTCACAGCTTTAAATCCTATAATGCTGTTGTTAAATGGCAATTAAGAATTAATAACTAACTGTTTAGAGAATAATGAGTATCAAAAGAGACAGAAAACACAAACCAGACAAACAGATCAACACGCACTAAAAACCACAGATAGCACAAAATACAAAGCAAGACCGATTGCAAAACTGGACAAAACTACAAGCAAAAAAAAAAATCGCAAACACAAAAGCAAGAGTTTCGCGTCAATCGGAAGAACCGTTGAAAGTCGATTGCATTCAAGCTTGTCTCTCTCCGAAGGCCAACATCAAATATTATCTTTCTGTTCAAAATTGATACTGCTATCAATTGTTTTTGGTTTATACCCATCAATAACACAGACACTGACTTAGCTGCATCGTATGCCTCACTCATGTTTATCTTAATTGACGAGTGGCCTTAACTGTGCATGCTGCATAAACAACATCCATGTATCAACTAAATGTGTTGAATTTCATTTATTTTTATTCGCTTACAGAGTTGTTCAAATCTTTCTGACATCCGGCATGAACACTAGAGATGATCACTGCTTTCATTATTAGTTGTTTGCTGTATGGGTATTTTCTCCATGGATACTTTTTGTATTATAATTCATGTACATCAACTCCATTTCTGTCATTTTATTACATCCAATATTAATCCAAAGCATGCACATAAACCTAGAGATAGAGTAACACGAATTCCCCCTAAAACTCGGGAGTGAACTTAGTTGCACAGGAAGGGTAAGCAGTTCCTGCTGCATTAGTGGCACCCGTTGTGTTAATCTAGTTACAAACCCGATGATAAGTCATGAAGGAGGAAAGGACCGGAAGGTGTTTACGACAAGTGGAACATATTCGTGGTCATTTGTGACACAGATATTTCATTAAGGTCAACCAAGTCATGGTGGCGACCATAAAACTTTCAAAGTGATGACTTCAAATATGCCAAATGTATTCTGAGGCAAAGGTGTTGTAAATATTTACCATTTTCACTATGTCAAACTAAGCTATACTTTGGCAGGCAACTTTCATTCTTAATCAAAGTAATATCTCAGTCTTAATCAAATTAATAGAATGCCATTTAAGACATATTCTTGTAATATTCAAATTTAATGTTCCAAACGGTTTCTGAGAAGATTTCTTTTGACAGAACACATCACTGGTTCTGGTCACCATGCTGAATTTCCTATTAACAAAAAAAGACAAGTTTGTCCTGTTAACTTTGGTTCAAATTTACCAATTGGTTAATACAGAGAAAACTGTTTTATTTTTTTCGAAATCAGCTTAATTTGCAAGTTCAGCGAAGATTGCCATAGCCACAATCAGGGCATCCAGGAAAAATTTTGCAAGGCGGAACAAGACTGCTTAGGGACCAGGGGACAGGCTGAGTCTTCTCTCGAATTTGAGGATTTGAGATATATATATCCAATAAAACCACTGGTATACTTTCATTAATGTTTTATTTCCTGTGAAGCAGAACGTCCAGATAATATATACTTTATACAAAGCAGTGACAAACATAATAAGTTAAAATTATTTATATAATATTATATATTGGTCGGTGTTTCTCTCCGGATACTCCGTCTTCTTCAACCACTAAAACTGGTCACCATGATATAGCTGAAATATTGCCGAAAATGGCGTTAAACACAGTAAATCTAATCATGAATAAAATAATGTATATGATATTATATATTGTTGACTACCATATGACATATAATATCATAAATATAATTGTTAAATTTCAACAAGTTTCATCATCAAAAAGAAAAATATATTCTTCGAGAAAACCTAATTTAGTAATGCATGTACAATAAGTCTTTGCCAAAATATGACAATAATTGCACAAGATAATTGTTGGTAAAATGTTAAAGTATCTTCTAATCAACATGCCAATCGTTTAAGAACAGAGTGAAATTTATTATTGTTTCTAGTTATTGGGGGGTGGGGTGTTGTGCAAAAAAGGGTACACTCGACTCGCAGCCGTAAGTGATAAAGTTTACCAGTTGCCTGCCCATGGTCGATGGTTCACTCTGGCTTCCTCCACCACTAAAACTGGTCATTGTGTTATTGCTGAAATATTGTTGAGTTGAAAGTGGCGTTAAAACAACAACAATAAAAATTGAATCATTCTAGTTATCGGGCCAATCCTACAAAATTACCACCTACTGCAATTTATAAAGTCAAACTGATGTGGCCTAGCTATAATACTAATTACAGAACAAGAACTGTTTAGCTCTTTTTTTTACCGTTTCACCTTATTACTTTTTTTATCTTCTTTTCAGAGTGGTGCATGGAAACATCTGGGTCTATCACTGATTTTAACAACAGAGAGAAAGCAGAACTAAATGAAAAACTGCGCCATTTTTATGCGGAGGCAAAACCTAAAAATAATGAAAAGAGAGCAAAATATATGCTAGATGAACACGCCCAGGTGTATCATAAAACTACATTGATATATGTTCGGGCCGCTCTGAATAGACACATTAAGGATTTGAACCGCAATTTTGATATCGTTCATGTCTCCGATTTCCGAACAAGCAACATCATTTTAGACTCGACCCAAAAAATGATGGTCAAAACTGGATTATCGTGGCCGACCAAATATAAAGAGATCATAGGTCTTCAAGATTTACAGCTTATCAACGCATACATAAAAACAACGCAAAAAATCCAGTTTTACTACGCTTAAGGGTCTGGTTTAATCTAGCCATACATTTTGTATCACGAGGTTTAGAGTTTCACCATCAATTAAACCTGAACTCTTTCGACTTTCATGTCGATGCTGAAGGTGATGAATACGCGACGATAAACCACGAAACACAACAAAAAATATACACGGTGGAATAATGTGCGAGGAGGCACCTGCTGACAATTTTTGTTATGGGAACGCGGTAATCAGAATGTTTGCCCTCTAGCATCTTTGAAGATGTTTATCAGTAAGACCCACCCAAACGCCAAATCGCTGTTTAACCGTTGTATTAAAGATCGGAATGTGAATGACGCGGTCTGGTACACCTGTCAACTCTTAGCTAAACGCATCTACATTGGTTTCATGACCGATTTCTGTAAACAAGCGAAATGCAGCAAAATTTACACAGCCCATTGCCTTCGTATCACTACAATTCAGACAACGAATGACGCAGGCCATGAACACCGTCATATCATGTTCATGACAGGACACAAATATGAAGCGTCAATCAGAAGCTATAACCGTCATTGTTCCGTGCAACAAAAGAAATCCCCAAGTGCCACATCAAATCGTCACCGCCATGCTTGGAAAGTTCAGACGATAAGGACAAACATAAATGTATATAGATATTCATTCTTTCCACGAGCTATCATCCTATTCATTCTTTCCACGAGCGATTATCCTGTCGAACCAACTACCACCGCCTGTGATAGACGTCCCGGACTTGGGCGCATTCAAGGTGACAGTTAAGGGAGTATTCTAAACTTCCATATACTTGTACAGTGTAAATAATATGTTGTTTCTTTTAAGCTTTGAGGCTCTGCTATGCGCGCGTGTAAATATTGTCCTTAGTGAGATATCTGTTTGCGGATGTTACTAAGTAACCTGATTGAAGTTGAAGTTGAAGTTGCAACTGGAGAAGTAGTAGCCTCATCCACCATGACACCCGTTCAGCAGAGTATCGCGCCTCAAAATGGTATGTCACAAAATCTTCCTTTCAGGTCAGAAATCGGATTCCAAAGAAACGAAACATAATCGACAAATGTACTTACCAATGCCGGGATACTAAACAATTACATGTTTTCAAGCTGTGTCTTCACCATAAACCTGCCAGCCGAGGCACAGAAATGAACGCTGTGTTTTGTATCTCGACAGATTAATGCGCGATAACGACACATAACCGTGACAATGTAGAAAATAGGAACGTGTTCTTGCTTTGACTGAATATTTATGAGAACTGATAGAAACAATTTTCTGCATAACTTGTTATTTGTTTTCAATTGGTTTACAGTCATTAAAATATATCATGAGAGGTTTATTTGATAGTGTTTAATGAACAAGGCAAATTCTCCCAACATCTCCACACAACGAAAAACAGGTGATACACAAAAGTACACAAAGTAAATATTGACAATCAAAAAAAAAATACCCGCGCTTTGTCGCAAATGTAATTATAAGTATTGAATGCATTTTGTTATAGTTTTATTGCCGTGTACAAGCGTGCTTCATACAAAATGTGCTTCGGTCCACCCTTTTACACGCTAATAAAACTATAAAAAAAATGCATTCAATTCTTAAGTAAAATGTCCTTTACGTAACAACAAACAGGAACTAACAAACACAAGATAATTTCTCTACCATTTTAGGACATGTGGTTTTCGATCTACAAATATGACAATTTCTGTACTGTACAAGTAGAAATGTTCTCGTGGGGGAAATTTTCGCTTAATTTGCATTTCATTTAAATGCGCAACAACAATAATTATACGGCCACGTGAATTTGCATAATGAAAACTAACGCGAATATTTGTTTTAAACACAGATCTCGAAGCTATTTAATTATTTAGCTTTCCAATCTTTTGACCTTGAGCGTACCTGTTGAAGGTAATTCCAGACATAATTCCGCACTTAATTCCATAACAGCGTTTTTTACGGCTTTTGATTAGCCCCTTTGTATCTTCAAATTTTTTGGCGCCATAAAACTAATTTAAATAAACGTTAGAGAAAACAGAAGGTATAATCAAGAATTAACAATCCAGAGACATTTTGGTACACAGACACAGGACGAAGACTAACAAGACACCAATGTTTATTGTTCAATGCTTGTACCAAACCAGAAAAGGGTGTGGTTGTCAATACATCTGCTAGGGGTATCGGTATTCTACAATTTTGTTTATTGGATTTTATTACATACTTAGTTCAAATAAAGGCATTTTTGTATGACAAATATGACCGGAGGTAAACTATCCATATTTTCACATCCCGGGAAAATAACCGGTTATTGGATTACTACAAGATCATTTCCATATCGAGGCCCATATTGGCCCGGGCCAATTTGGGCCTCGACTTCGTCTCAGGGCAATATGGGTGTCTCTTTTCTAGATGTCGGAAGTAGGTAATAAATAGTTTAATACATGGGCATTTCCATATTGGCCTGGTTATCATCCCTCGACCCATATTGGCCCTCGATTCCGTCTCAGGCCAATATGGGCGTCTCGGGATGATAACCAGGCCAAAATAGAAATGCCCATGTATTAATCTGTTCTGACTGTGGTATTTTTTATTTTCATTGTATTGCTTGATTGATATTTGTATATGGATTCCTTGTGAATATTTCATAAATGACCTTATAAACATTTTCTGTAATTTTTAACATAGTTTTCCATCCATGGTTTAATGTTTTATTCTATGATAAACATAGCTTGTAGAATATGATGATATGATGTTGCTTATCACCTTAGGCTGTATAATAGCATAAGATGTTTTGATTTTTAAGGATACATGTTTTATCTATGTTATTTGTATTTGTTCATGAATACTGGTGTACAACACGATTGTCATGTCAAATGATGTGCGTGTCGTTTATCAGTAACACGACGGGTGTCACTAGTGGAGCATGAACTGCCTACCCCTCCTGAGCACATGATTTTCCATGGTTTAGTTTTCTGTGTAATATCTTATAGATCATAGTTCTTTTGTTCCCCTTTCTTAAGGTCATTTATTGTATGTCCTCTGACTCTGACGGTTTTTGATTACTCCTTTGATATGTTCAAACCTTTCTTACATACGGCATGAACACGGAAGGTAATGATCACTGCTTTCATTATTAGTTAATTGCTTTATGGGTATTTTGTACATGCATACTTTTGTATTATCTTTCATGTACATCACCTCCATTTCTTCCATTCTATTAGATCGCAATAATTTCGTCTTGAAAACTATGACATTCTCACCCGATGCCAACGGTCGAGAGTAATGGATAAAAAAGTGTCTCCCCCTCAATTTTGTGAAAGACCAAAGTGTTTTACTAACGTCGACCGTTGTCATCGGGAAATAAAGCACTTTGGTCTTTCCCAGTACCTCAGGAAAAATATGTTGATATATTGCCTGCACTCCCATTAAATAACTGTATATTATTATGTAATCTTGGTGTTTATCGTTGAGTTAAATAAAAAAAATATTTCTCAGGTTGTAGATTTTATTTGTGGTCCGTCATTCAACAATCAACAGTAAAAATGATCTATGCAAATAATTTATTGTTGACCCTGCAAATACATAAGTTAAAATAACATAAGCAAATGGCAGAAAGAAAGATAACCCATATTGAATATGACAAAGGTGCTTGTGCTGTGTAAATAAAAATATAACCAATTTGATCCAAACAATATAATTGTCTTGTATTTCATTAAAGCATGAAATACCTTATGTTGGAAAATAATTCAAGGTGTATAATACTTATAAGTTTGTCAGTTACTGACTATATACACATCTATATGTAAAGCTTGACATTTACATGGCATCTACAAAATAACATAATATAAATAAGAAAACCAAATAAAGTAAGCATAAGCATATTAAAAGCAATAAGCAAAATTACAATTAGTAAGATAAAAAAAACCAACACAATCTCTTACCTCTCATGAGGTGTAAAGGTCTTTGTATAATTAGGATATAATGTAACTCTGGTAAACTCAATGTAGCAAAATTAACATTATATGTCATGTGTTTCATGACATGATAAAGGTTTTATACATTCAATAATACATTATTAAAAGTAACAGTTACTATTTTATGTAGTTAACATCTGTTCAACTTTAACATTGCAATTGATTAGAAATGATTCTTTTATGTTTTAATTATATAATTAAACTGGTTTTACCAGTAAACTTGCCAATGCCTAATTATAATTATTTTTTATTCATTTCATTTCTATTTCTCAAAGCATTTTATGCATTTTGTATCTTTCATTCAAAACTCTTGCATTCTATAAATATTATATAAATCGTGACTATTAAAATGGTTAATACAGAAATGTAAAGAAACTGACCTTCATTTTAAATAGTAAGATGTGAAGATGTGAACATATGGTGATAATATTCCATATGACTATTAGACAAGAAATTCAGTCAGTCAGACATGTCCAGCAAGTAAACAATAATAAAGTCTATAACAACAGAATGAAAGAAAGTTTCCCGCCTAAAGTTCACATCACCAAACTGACCAATAAGAAATGAAATTGTGAAGGACAACAGATTATAGAGTATTCATTTAACATAATCACTAAATGTATAAATATCTAAACTATAAATACTAATGAAAATAAGCCTATGTTACTAAAACAGATATATAAATATATTAAGGATTAAATACAAATGTAATCCTTTAATTAGTAAAAATAAATTGTTAATAAAAAATAATCATAATGCTGAAAAAAATATGTCCAAATCCACTGAACCACAATTACATATGTATGTATCAATATATTATGCTTCAGCAAATTCCATTTTTTTAAGCTATTTGAAGTGTTTGTCTCTATGTTCTTGTTATAATGAAGACAAGCTTGAAGGTACCAAAGGGGCAATCCAAAGCCGTAACATTGACATTGCGAGCAAATCAATATTCATTAAAATAGCTAGTTTCTGTATATTCGCAAAAATCATAAAAATTTAAAAAATCATTGAAAAACTGAATATGTTTTATACAGAGTTAATATTTTAACCACGTGTACTGATTAATTATGCAAATGATATATTTCTACTCATCAAGTCAGTGAATATAATCTCCTGAAATCTCTGGAAATAATATATTAATTCTTTTAATCAAAAGTTAAAATTTAAAAGAAATTAAAGGAAAACGTGAGAATTCAAAGCTTGTAGCAAAACAAAAATTAACATATCTTTTTCACAGGCGCTCGTGGCACGGCCCACCCCCTTTTTCTAACTTTCTATTTACAAATTTTTTTCAATAAATTTCTTTTATTTCTTTATTATTTCATCTCTTTTTCCTTATTTTAACTTGTTCTTGTCAATATTCAAACAATCTTATGTCAATATCAAATTGCATGTGTCGACCCTATATAGATACTAATAATGCACAAGGCATGCAACTCGGCAGGTTTAAAAATCGTACCCCTACTGTCTTCGAGTACATTTATTGCACCTTATTTCCATTATGTCATTCAAACTAGGACATGTATCCATTTCTAAAAGACGCATCTTTTTGCCCCTGTTTTTGTTCTGTGCATACGATATCTCAGTTCTCCAGAAATTTAAGATTTTCACACATTTATTGCCAAATTGTTCGTATAAGGACCCACGGCTGACGGAAGTGACGTACAACTGCATTAACTTCAACGATAGGGTGAGAAAAGTTCGAAAAATTAAAATATATATTTTTGGAACTTTTCTGATCCTTTCGTTGAAGTTTGGCAATAAATGTGTGAAAATCTTAAAATTCTGGAGAACTGAGCTATCGTATGCACAAAGCAAAAACAGGGGCAAAAAGATGCATCTTTTAGGAATGGATACATGTCCTAGTTTGAATAACATAATGGAAATAAGGTGCAATAAATGTACTCGAAGCGAGCAGGGGTACGATATTTAAACCTGCCGAGTTGCATGCCTTGTGTATTATTAGTATCTATATAGGGTCGACACATGCAATTTGATGTTGACATAATATTTTATGAATATTGACACGAACAAGTTAAAATAAGGAAAAAGAGATGAAATAATAAAGAAATAAAGAAATTTTATTGAAGATAAATTTGTAAACAGAAAGTTGGAAAAAGGGGGATGGTCAGTGCCACGAGCGCCTGTGATCTTTTTACTATTAAGTAATACATTAAAAATGATTGTTTTTCAGTCATCATCAACTGTCGATGATAAACATTTGTCAACACAAAAATAAAATACATAAAGTTGACATCTGAAAAATAATAAATAATAAAATGTTAATGAATCTAAGGAATCAAAATAGCTTGTTAATTTTAAAAGTCCCTGATTATTATTTTTATTCTCTTTTAAGTTTATTTGATTCCCGTTTTTAATCACAACATATCATACAACGTTAAATACAGAGATAACGTTGCTATAGTTGTTTACAACATATAACTTTCTGTAGTTTCCATTAAAACAACATGTTATTGGATAATTTACATTATCTTCCTCCGTCAGTATAATGTCTATGATTCAAGATTCAAGATTCAAGATTTAAGATTTTATTAACAAGGCTCAGGCACAGTATGCAACATGAGCATACAGTTATTATAACATAAATACATACATAGGAAATAAGACAAAGACACAACAAGAATATTAACATTGGAGAAAAAAAAACATAGTGAATAGAAGTGATCACTCTAATATCTAATGTACTATATGAATATACCATCAGGTCTAAGTATGTGTATGTTGTTAGAAAGACAACCTACTATGTATACGTTGTCATGGTTATCTGTTGTTACACCCTGTGTACCACGTAGATCAGGTGAGTAATAGGTAAATACTTCTTCACCATCAGGTTTTATACAATACAAAGAAACGTAATCACTGTAGCATAAGTTACCACTACTACATACAGTAATGTACACCGGTATACGATCTTGTTTCTTCGTTTTTATTTTTCTAACCGGATGACCCTGGTGATCTAAAACGTGTATTGAACCTTTACTACCCACAAATATGTTAGTATTTGATGCTGCTACACCTCCAGATTGTGATCCAGTGATTTGTATTTTTTTACATACCTTCTTTCTAACTATATCTATCAATTTTATATTGTCACTGTTTTTAAAAGACACCACAACCATATTAGTACCAGGTATTGTAGTTATATCATATGGTTTATACCTGGTAGTGATATGGTACTGGTACTCGTTGTTATCGTTATTAACCAGTAGTCTGGACTTACACGAGTCACAGAGTACTATCATGTCATTATCTATTACTGTAATGCCGATATGCATATCGCGCCCCCATGGCGAGAGTTGGTTTTAATATCACCATCATGGATGAATGACGACATCTGATGTCTACCTACAACTAGCATTTGTGACTGACGTTCTTTGACGGGAACAAACGTAATTTCGCTTGGATTTTCTACCATACTAATGGATCCGATTGACTTCATTGTATCGCACGGTTCAATGGATTCAAACTTAAAGGTTGAATATATCTGATAGATCTGCTTTTAAAGTTTGGGTTAGAAGAAATGCTTGCTTGTCAGATCCATGTTTCTCTACAAATTCAAACTTATCCTTCAGTTTAGTGATGTGTTCTTCAATCTGTTTCGTTTCAAATATTTCTTTTTGTGCATTTGATGCAAATTTGTCTTTTTGTCCTTATACATTTTCTAATAAATTCTTCTCAAGTGATTCTAAATAAATAATCCAACCTTGTTTTGCATTTGTGATTTTCTCTGTCACTAGTTTTATCTCGTCATCAATACTGTCAATGTGTTCTCTTCTATCTTTAGTAAATTCATTGACTGTTTCCAATACCTGTTCTATGGGCTGGAGGGAATCAATGAAAGATTGTGATCGCTTAGTTCCCTTAGACGCTATGTCTATGGACATTGCTTTTGTACACGTGCGGTGAGACTCGACCAAACATTCGCTGCAGCATATGACATCATGATCAACGCAGAGGTATTCGAATGGTAATTCATCATGTTTCAGACAGGATTGGGCGGTCATTTAGGTTTCGGTTGGTTTTTTACATATGTCAATAAGATGGTGACTTGCCGACAACTTCATGACTTGGTGATTCTCTGTACAGTCCGTGCATAGTGATTCTTCACAGTTAACACACCAACGGACAGATGTCTTCAAGTTACCTCGTTTGGTACAGGGTTCACACGGGATACTAGCCATTACTCTGAAACACATATTTCATTATTGTAATTGTTGACACGACGACGAATGCAAAATTATGATAACAGCTTATGATCATTATGATGTTTTTTCGCACATTATATATATTTGGTACGCATATTACCTTTAATTAGTGGACATATTATTATCATTTGATGAGCACGTTATAATTATTTTATGAGCACGTTATAATTATTTGATGAGCACGTGATAATTGTTTGATGAGCACGTTATAATTATTTTATGAGCACGTCATAATTATTTTATGAGCGCGTTATAATTAATTTATGTGCACGTTATGATTATGTTATGAGCAGGTTAAAATTATTTGGAGAGCACATTATATACTCTGATGTCATATTATCTTTATGTGGAGTGCATATTAGATTTATTTGATAAACATATGATTATATTTACTTCAAGTTATGTGCGTATTATATTATTTCGTGTACAAATCACAGTATCTAGTATATATCCTAAGTATAATCAGGCGAGAAGTAACGTAATCCGCGAGATCCTTTACATTTCGAGATGCAGTCGACGAGGACAGACGTGCATCTGTCCAATCGTTTTTCTTATTTACCACGTGTTCACGCAAGTTTAACTTCAGAGTTTATTAATTTACGCTTTGTAGCTTCATTAATTTAACTGAATGTATTTCTATTGTTTTTCTTTGTAACCAGGAGGTATAACCGGATGTTACATTTATTTTCTTTATCCTTAGTGTCAACATGTTTAGCCGAAAATATTTGTTGTACTAATTGTAATAGAGAATTTAACGCTCTGTAGTTTTAATAATTCAACTGTAAGTATTTCTTATGTTTTTCTTTGTAACAAGGAGATATAGTCGGAGGTTACATTTATTTTCTTATTTTAGTGTCAGGAGGTGTAGCCAGAGACATTTTTGGTACTAATTTTAATAGTAAATTTAACGAATGGGTGTATCTGTTTATTTGTTTGGTAGTCAGTGGACCTGTGTGTCCTCGCCTGAATTGTGTGGCCGAGTTTTGTAGCATATATTTGCCGGACTATGTACCTGAATTCCTGAAGTAATTTTTTGAACGGTGGTGTCCATGTTCATGGTGTTCAGTACGTAATTAAGCGTTGTGTATGCTGATTCATCAGAAGTTGACACAAGTCCGTCCGATGTGAGACGTAAGAGTAAGAACAAGAGCAAGAAACATAAAACTAAGTATGTTAGTTCATCAGATACAAAATACAAGAGTAAAAGTAAAAAGATAAAACACAAAAATAAATCGGGTTTGGTTGCTAAGGCTAGTGATTATGTTGTGAATCCACAAATTTGGCCTCATACAGCTCGTATAGATTTTGCATTTTTGCTTGGGGAGTAGAAATGACAGACTGAATGAATTTGTTATGTTGATATATATTTATAATAATGCTATGCGATCGTGTAACGAACGTACAACCCTACACTGTGTCGAGTCTTATTTATATTTGTTGTATATTACATTATTTTAATAAATGAACAAAATATTTTCGTAGGAGTGAAACGAGGGAGAAAATAAAATAGACAATATATATACATAGTCGAAAATATAAAATTTATATATACGAGTTTTGACGAGTTTTTCTTACCTGTTTCGCAGCGAGTGGAAATGAATTATATATTTTCCGACAATGTACGTATATTGTATCTATGGTGTTATTTCAAAAGCCCCAAAGAAACTGTCAAATTGTATAAAAAGAGCAGAAACAAGCGTTGTTCTTATCGTGAAGTCAGCGCTTAAATGATGTTACTGTTTTTTACCGTCTCTCAACATGAATCAGGGACCAGAAAAAGATATCTTGGTCAGAAACCAAATACAAATGTACAACAAAAAATATCCGGTCAATACAATGTGACTACTCGAATAGAACAAATGCAGGATAAAAAAAAACATTAACTGGACAGCGAAGAAATACTATTAAAACTTCTTATGTTTCAATCTTGCGATTACCCTCATTTTAGTTGTATGAGCTTCAGACAATTTGAATGCTACATTTATATTATATTGTGAGCTCCATACAGATGTTTGTGTATCTTTACATTCAGCATTCACTTACTAGTATATGCTATATTTTAAATTCACTTTACAGATGAATCCTATCAGTGTAACAGCCGTTGAGGCGTCGTTTCATGAAATGCGGGACAAGTCATATTTGTGTTCAGTTTGTGGGATCGGGAATGAAATGAGCAATTGTTATAGAAGACCTTCCATAGTTGCTTCCTACCACGTTTCGGTTCATTTGGCTAAGAAGTTTCTAGAAGAGAATATTTTAAAAAAATCTGCCAATCAGAAACAAGAATCGCCTGTGGTGACCATGTTTGTTAGCGGATCGGGACGAAATGCCTTATCGTTAGTGTTACAAAGGACCTTTCATAGATGATTCCTACTAAGTTGCACTTCATTTGGCTGAAGCGTTTCAGAGGAGAAGATTAAAATGTGAAAAGTAAGCAGATGACAGACGACGGACGGTGGGTGCCACGTAATGGTAAAAGCTAGCATTGCCTTCCGGACACTCTGCTTCAACATTATCTCTCATTATGTGTCTCCCGCAGATTCTAGGTTTCTTACCTCTATGTCTAGTAATTCATATATTCTTTTAACACTCCTCTCAACACACTGGTGGTTGAATTGTTCAACATTTGCTTTGCAGTCTAGTGAGAAATGACCTAAAGTTACGCTTTTTAAGGCTCTGCCTATGTCAAGTGATTTCTCTTGTAGTGATTTCTTAAAAGCCAGGCACATTTGAACAATAACAATGGTTACGACAAAATCAAAGTTGCAAATGGAATACAATAAAGAAGTTACATCACTATGATCAGCTGCTCTTGGTCTGGTGTATGTGTGATTTGGCAGTTTTGTATTCATATATTTTCATCACGTTCATGGTTTTTATTACAGCTCGATTTCACTCAGGTGTCACATTTATTTCCTGTTCTAGTTAAAGGACTTTATCAAACAGAAGCATACATGTACATTACATGTAATGCAGTTAGTACTCATTTAAACCACAAAAGGATATTTCTATTTTTCACACGTTTGGGTGTGTGGTCGCTATTGCGCATTCGAAATATCAATTGCAAACTCCATTGACTTGTTATATATTCTACCTGTCTAGTATATTTTTGTTTTCTCGAACGATATTTCAGAAGCAAGAAAACAATATGCTGAATATTGTCATTCAAGCATGCAAACAGTAACAGGCACTTGGCATAACGCATTTTCGAGCTCCGGGCTGGTAATTCCCTTTGATGTAAGAGAATGTATTTGGTAAAAACCAAATGTTTAATTTGGGCGCAAAAGGGGAAACATTAAATAATATATGCAAATGTGATGTGTATTTTAGGGATCTTCGGATTCAAATCCATTCATCTACTTTTCTATACGTGTATACATAGTATAAATAGATATATATAGATATTTCAAATTATAGTAATGTTATTTTAAAATATTTCCACTTTCTTTTACTCGTCAATTTATTTATTTATTTATTTATTTATTCATTCATTCATTCATTCATTCATTCATTCATTCATTCATTCATTCATTCATATGAATGTAAAAAAAGTATTCGTTTGTATGCATTTTTATTCTTTTATTTATATCTTATTTCAGAACACGTCGTGTACCCCATTCCCGTACTTAAACATTTCACCCAGATACATTTACAAAGGCAGGATGCATGAGTTTGGACTGGATCCATTTTTGTATGCAAATAGTCGCTTCTGATTAGTTTTCAGGATTGTTCAATCCTTATCTAGACAATAGCAAGAAATAAATAAATAAATAGATAAATAAATAATCCTATACTAGATGTATTTTAACTGTAGCTAAGATGAATGACAAGGATGTTTTACCTTTGATACTAATGCTGTACTATTATCATACAAAAGTTGTGATCGCACCATTACCCTATAGAGACCATGAGGCAGATGTCAGGTTTATTTTAGTTCTACCATCTTTTGAACATCTCACTAAACAATTTCTACCTTTTGGATATGTATGACTGAGGTCAACACTGCTCTAATATTGACTAAGCCAGTCGTTCTGTTCCCAAGATGTATGTGTCGTTCTTTTGATGAGACCATATGAGTTTTTGATTCTGTCCAGTGCAACTCCAGTGTATCAGAGACTTTAAGATGTAATCCAAGAGGTCAATTCACAGGAGGAAATGTGAGCGCTCAAAATAGGGTTTCTATAACGTAAATTTGGCCGAGACATTATCAAACCTAACCCCTGTTATCATTATGTTTTGGTGTCAGTGTTTCAACTGTTAGCAAAGTTTTAATTTCAACATAGGCAGACTTATTAAAAGTGTGCAATAGTGAAATTTAGTGGCCAAACATCCCAGATGGCAAAAGAAAGGGTATTGTTCTTATATGCCTAACGTTGTATGTGCAATTGACAAATCTTCACATGAGATACAAATTCCATCCAATGAACCCCAACAGCAATTTTATAGTGGCCACAGAAAACAACATTGTATCCATACCTATGTAAAAAATATAATGGTGAAAACGAGTAAGGGTCCTACCATTTACTTTCAAAAGGGGGAGGGGGGCTAAGGTTTCTAACCTGAAGTCAAAACAATGTTATTTTTATGGGTGAAAATCTTTCATCAGAATATGTTTTCCTTTCATTTTCCTTGCAAAAATAGACTTTTTCTTGACAATTCAGCATATAAATATTGTTTTGGGAAAATATAATAGCATAGTCCCACCCCTACTCGGTCCCTAAAGACATAATTATTCTAATGTATTCGGAATTACATTTGTAGCGATAAAAATGGAATCATATCATACATTTTCGTTCGCAGTTCAAGTTATCATAATTTCGTTATCTATATCCAATGATAATTTATTGGATGCAACAAATAAAATATAGATTATCTAAACTGGTGCTTAAGCTTGTATGGATAATCTTGAAATTTACCAAAACTGTATATTATTTATATATTTATTATATCTTTGCAACAATAAAACTTGTGTCATATATATTTTACAGGTTATCATCGACAATCTGGATTTCTTGGTCACGAAAACGACGCAAATTGCAATCACCAAATAGAGCCCAAATGAACCAGATGCATCTCTGGAATTTACTGATTATTTGGAGACTGTATTTATCCAAACGGGAACCCTGTTATAACCCCGTATAAAGTAACTGACAAAATTCGCCAACCGAGCGCTGTAAAACTTGTAAGGCGGAAGTTCAACATATTACATCGGAGACGAAGAGTATTTATTGGATATTAAAATATTTAAGATTATTGGATCTTTATATAGACATCCGAGGGTTGTGATAGCTTCCATTGTGAAGACTAAGTAGTACTCTGGCAAAGCGACGCGCTGAATAATATAGATACCTGTAAATAAAGATGAGTTCATTTCATTTGTCCGCCTTCTACCCAGGTCTAGCAGAGAAACACATATGTATTCTAATTTTGTGTTACAATCTTTATTCGCTTACCTTAATGAACATAGGAAATGAACCCTTGAGTCAACAATTTACCTATCTAGAAGCTCAAAACTAATCTGGTCCCAGTTTCATACGATTTTTCAAACTTATTCAAACGAGTCACAGCTTTAAATGTTAAATGGCAATTAAGAATTAATAACTAACTGTTTAGAGAATAATGAGTATCAAAAGAGACAGAAAACACAAACCAGACAAACAGATCAACACGCACAAAAAACCACAGATAGCACAAATACAAAGCAAGACCGATTGCAAAACTGGACAAAACCACAAGCAAAAAAAAATCGCAAACACAAAAGCAAGAGTTTCGCTTCAGTCGGAAGAACCGTTGTAAGTCGATTGCATTCAAGCTTGTCTCTCTCCGAAGGCCGACATCAAATATTATCTTTCTGTCCAAAACTCATACTGCTATCAATTTTTTTGGTTTATACCCATCAATAACACAGACACTGACTTAGCTGCATCGTATGCCTCACTCATGTTTATCTTAATTGACGAGTGGCCTTAACTGTGCATGCTGCATAAACAGCATCCACGTATCAACTAAATGTGTTGAATTTCATTTATTTTTATTCGTTTACAGAGTTGTTTAAACCTTTTCTACATACGGCATGAACACTAAAAATGATTACTGCTTTCATTATTAGTTATTTGCTGTATGGGTATTTTTTCCATCGATACTTTTTGTATTATAATTCATGTACATCAACTCCATTTCTGTCATTTTATTAGATCCCAATATTAATCCAAAGCATGCACATAAACCTAATAATCGGGTAACACGAATCCCACCTAAAAACCGGGAGTGAACTTAGTTGCTCAGGAAGAGTAAGCAATTCCTGCTGTATTAGTGGCACCCGTTGTGTTAATCTAGTTACAAACCCGATGATAAGTCATGAGGAAAGGATCGGAAAGTCTTTAGGACAAGTGGAACATATTCGTGGTCATATGTGACACAGATATTTCATCAAGATCAACCAAGTCATGGTGGAAACCATACAACTTTCAAAGTGATGACTTCAAATATGCCAAATGTATTCTGAGGCAAAGGTGTAGTAAATATTTCCCATTTTCACTATGTCAAACTAAGCTATACTTTGGCAGGCAACTCTCATTCTTAATCAAAGTAATATCTCAGTCTTAATCAAATTAATAGAGAGCCATTTAAGACATATTCTTGTAATATTCAAATTTAATGTTCCAAACGGTTTCTGAGAAGATTTCTTTTGACAGAACACATTACTGGTTCTGGTCACCATGCTGAATTTCCTATTAACAAAAAAAGACAAGTTTGTCCTGTTAACTTTGGTTCAAATTTACCAATTGGTTAAAACAGAGAAAACTGTTTTATTTTTTTCGAAATCAGCTTAATTTACAAGTTCAGCGAAGATTGGCATAGCCACAATCAGGGCATCCAGGAGAAATTTTGCAAGGCGAAACAAGACTGCTTTAGGGCCCAGGGGACAGGCTGAGACTTCTCTCGAAATTGAGGATTTGAGATATATATATCCAATAAAACCACTGGTATACTTTCATTAATGCTTTGCTTCCTGTGAAGCAGAATGTCCAGATAATATATACTTTATACAAAGCAGTGACAAACATAATAAGTTAAAATTATTTATATAATATTATATATTGGTCGGTGTTTCTCTCCAGATACTCCGTCTTCTTCAACCACTAAAACTGGTCACCATCATATAGCTGAAATATTGCCGAAAATGGCGTTAAACACAATAAATCTAATCATGGATAAATAATGTATATGATATTATATATTGTAGCCTACCATATGACATATAATATCATAAACATAATTGTTAAATTTCAACAAGTTTCATAATAAAAAAGAAAAAAATATTCTTCGTGAAGGTGTCCATGTCTCAGATAAAGGATGATTATATATACCATAATATTTTAATTTGACCACATCGTACCTCGTAGGTAAGGTAAACAGGAACCGAACATGGAAAGTAGAAAGAAATTAATAAATTTCTCCAAAATAAAAAACGTACTAAGTTTAAAAAAAGGATAAATAAATGAAATTCCCCCACATTCCAAAGTATGTCCATTCTAATTTTACAAGATCCAGCCGATTTTATTTTCTTTCCATTAATAAAATATTTGCACCGTAAATATCGGAAAGGCCAAATTCGTCGGCTATTCTTTCAAAAATGTCTGGAGGAGTGGAGGCATCGGAAATTTTAACATTACCCTGCCTGAAAATATAGATATTTCGTTTGACGATGAGGATTTCATTTTGGCAAAGGACTGGGAACTATAGGGGCCAAAATCGGCCCCACTTCAGATGTCGATAAGATGTTCTCCAAAATGTATTCACAATATGTGCTTTTCAGAAATAAATACAGTTAGTTAATATGTGCATCTAATTTCTCACAGCGGATCGACAAATTCAGGTAATGAAAACCACTGAACGTCATTTTTTTTCAATATACAGAACGTACGTATCATTGCATTATAATGCATATCTTTAAACAAAAACAAAAACAAAAACAAAGCATAATAAAACTCGATAAACAAACCATAAATTTGACTTAATATGCAATGTGGATTGATTTCAGGAATAAAAACATGTTCCGAAGCTGTATTATGAAATTAAAGTGAACGAATAGTAATGTCGCAACGTCACCCATTTTCGACGGTCTCCTGTTTTCGACGGTCTCCTGTTTTCGACGGTTTGCTTCACGTGATAAATTCTCTCATTATTTTTATCGCTTAATTTGTCAGAGGTTATACTATGATACTGGAATTGCATGAATGATCACAAGAAATCTGATCTAAAAATGTCATCTTTAAATGTAAGAACTATGTACCACATCTAATATGATAATAGGTGTTACTTAACTTGGGACGAAGTCCAATATTTTTTTTAAGCAATATTAACTCAGATATATGGACCTATAATTTTTTTTCAAAGTAAACGGGGAAAAATCCAGACTTTCTGAAAAGAGGGGGGAAATAGGGGGATCCAAACCCAACGTCTCAATTTCATAGAAAATATTATTTCGGACAAGAGGAGGAAGAAATGAAACTCTGTTTAATTATATTGTCAGTCCCATGGTATATGCTTAATGGGCTAGAACACATTGCGATTTTGAGTCATTTTTTAACATTCATAACCTAAAGCAGTTCCAGAGTTTCAACTATGCATACACTATTTTAATTAACGAGTTTATTACACATTTATGAGTTGAAAAGAATGTACGAAACGTCTCACTATACATTTTTAACCCGGTACGAAACGTCCTGATCTAGGTACGAAACGACCAGGTTACGAAACGTCCTGTACCTTTCCAGATTACTGCGCATCCGATTTTCTGCAGATTTAACCATGTATTGGTTTCCGGTGTGTCATTTCCGGTGCAAGGAATTTAAGCCAGTAGTGATATGGAAAATATTGCTATTTCTACCACAGTTGGGACTTCGTCCCATATTATTTCACGTTCAAATTGTAGTTTTTCGTAATTCATTTTTTCGTCACCTTAACAAAGCTTTAATCATTTAAAAATATATCTCATACAGACCAATTTTGAATTCATCGTCTGCTATGACATTGATAATGTACATGTACATATTGAGGTCATATCAATTCAGAAACTTATTAACATTGATCGTCGAAAACTGGTCGAAATGTTGGTATTAATCTTAAAGAAGTAAAAGATAGATTTATTTGTACAATAGATCTTTGTCATTTTTTAAATTTTTTAAAATATTTTTGCTACCGTACTTTATTCTTAACGAAAACCAATGCGATGATATATTCCAGTACATTTTTACGGACAACCATCACAAATCTATAAAAAAAAAATGCCAATGTGCGGGTTGAAAGAAGTCCAATATTTAAAGATCGCCTTTTTTATAATATGGAAATATTTTGGGAAATGGTGTGAAGCAAAATGTTAACGTGTAACGATTTTAGTTAGGACCCTGTGCGAATTATTTTTACTTGTTTTGATAAACTGATGACAAGCCTTGGAATCAGATTTCCCATAGAAAGTGGTTGTCGATAGATAATTGTTTTACAATCAAGTATTTCATATATATTTATGATGAGAACAAGTTTACAAGCATAAGATTAATCGTGTAGGTAAAATATGTTTCGCTGCCATGAGTCTATGTATGATTGTTTTGATTGTCACTAGAAAAGGAGGAGATGGTAGATATTATTTTGCTTTGTGACAAACCAACAACAACACTCATAATAAACTGTTGCTATCAGAATCTGCTGTAAGTTGTCTTTTACGTGTACGGAGTGTGTCCTTTACACCCCGCGCTAAGGGATGTTTTCAATTCGTTCCTCATAGCTGTCTGGTGCCCCTTTCACATAAAGTCGGCGTTTTCCTAGAGGAAGCAATTTTTTTTTGTTTATGCCAAATTCGAAGTCATGTTAGGATTCTAATAATAATAGGTTATTATACATTATTATACAGCTGTAATTTTAATCCAATCAAAAACAATATGGTTGTGATCGTCTTCCGTAATTGAAATCGTCAAAATGAAATACAACCGAATTAATATCAAATGGTGACTTGTTTCAACCTCATTTAAAAAATATCTTGACATTCTTTCAGACTTGTACATCACGTTCACGATCTTTTATTACAGCACTCAAGAGTACATTTTTTTCCTGTTCTAGTTAAAGGACTTTATCAAACTGAATCATACAGTTTACATGTAATGCAGTTAATACGCATTTAAACCACAGAAGAATATTTCTATTTTCAACACCTTGTGGTGTGGGATCGATATTGTGAATGCGAAATATTAATTTCAAACGCCATTGACTGGCTATTTGCTGCCTGTCTAGAATAGTTTGTTTTGTTCTCAATCGACAGCTAGAAAACAATATGATGAATATTGTCTGTCAATCATGCAAACAATAACTTATGCACATGACAGAAAGCATTTTCAATCCACTACATACACAAACTGTTGATCCATCATGTGTCCATTGGAGGTTGATTTAAGAGAATGGAACGGATAGAAGTTAAACGTTTAATTTGGGCGCAAAAGGGGAAACTTTATATAATTGATGAAAATGTAATGTGAATTTTAGGGATCCTCAGATTCAAATCCATTCATCTACTTTTCTACACTTTAATGCATAGTATACATATGTATACTCGTTATTTCAAATGATATTAATGTTATTTTAAAATATTTCCACTTTGTTTTACTTGTCATTTTCTTCTAAGAGCCCCAGCTTTATACTGCCGACGCTCAGCAACGGACCACCTTCGTCAATTGTTTTAGCTCATCGAAGATCATGAGGTTCACTAAGATAAATAGCACGGTCCGTGCAATATTTATTTATCTATTTATTTATTCTGTTATGCTTTGATGGCAGTGTTTCAACTGTTGACAGGGTTTTAAATTCAACATGGGTAGACTTATAGAAAGTGTGCAATCGTTAAATTCAGTGGCCAATCATCCCGGTCTGGTGGCAAAAGAAAAGGTATTGTTCTGATATGCCTAACGTTGTGTCTACAATTGACGGAACTTCACATGAGATACAAATTCCATCCAATGAACCCCAACAAAAAACATACTTTCAGCAAACTAATTCTTTTCATTGATTGATATGAAAAGAAAGGTTATAAACAGTGATAATCATAAATTCCATCAATATCAATAAAACAATTACCTTTCATCTTAACTGAACTTGAGCCGTCGTGGTCGAATGGTAGTTGTATACAAATACATGTGCAATCGTTACCCATCACCACTTAAGTTGTGAGTTGGAACCCCATTCATGGCGAGGTGTACTCGATAAAACATTATGTGATAAATTTTGTCAGTGACTTGCGACAGGTCTGTTGATTTCTCTGGCTACTCCAATTTCCACCACAAAAGTAGTAACTGAAATATTTGTGAAAGTGGTGTTAAACACCTAACCTTCAATGGACAAATGATGAATTAAAGGTTTGTGTATGTAGTACATAACATAAAACACCTTTGGGTCATAATGTGGCATATCTTTACAAGTACCAATAATACTACAACAATATTGTTTCCCACACAATTATGGGAACTGTTATACACATATCATGTCATTAAACAATGCACTGAAAAAGAAACAACTTCACTTTCAATTTGTTTTATTAACAATTAAATTAAATCATCTCCATGATTTCAAAATTATGTTTCAGTGTTTACTGCATCTTATAATTATCACATATTTTATTGAAACAACGTCGAATTTGCATATGTAATAGAAACATAATTTGCGGCGTGTTATTTGCCTCCGAGGCAATAACATTTTACGAGGGCAATAACATGTTTTCTGCCCTCTTGTGGTTTTTATGGACCCTATGCCATGGACAGGAATAATTACATAGAGATCCACCCAACCCAAGCACAAGTTGCAAAAATTTCATATCACCACCCATCAAAATATCTAAATCAAAATGTTTCCCCTCAACTTCAATACTTGCTTTTTCGTATAATGTGTTTATTTTCTGAAAAATGGGTTTACAAGCAAAGCTTAAATGATCATAATCTTCTTTGCAGTTTACAATGCAAAACACATTTTGATCTTTTGATGATAATGTCGGATCATCGGTAATTACAGAAAAGGACAAGACGACAAAGTTTGAAATTCTACTAACTTGTGACCCGTCCTCCAAAATTTAAATGTTTATCTTGTCTGTTTCAGGATTTACATGATACTTGATGTACCGGATAAGTTCGCTTTCTAGACTAACATATGCACCAGGGATATTTCCCGGAATTCTTTCAAAATGATATAAACTGTAAATATCTTCCTGGCATTTATAAAACCAGATATGTTCGTGGTAGCCCATCACAAAATACTGTCAGTTCTCTATAAGCGCTCTCGCTAACATGAATTGTTTCCAAAATAAATAACAAATCTTTATTTTTTTGTCTTTCTTCTTCAGCCAAATCTTGGTATGAAGATTTGCTGGACGACGGGTTGAAATCGACTTAAACAGTCTGCCCATCAGTACTTTCTAATTTTAAGTACTGGGGTACAAGGCCATAGGACTCTACAAACCAAAGCGCAGTTTCAGCCTTCGATTTAAATTCTTTTATTTTCCTTGATTTGTTATTTTCGGTAATTTCAGAAAACTCTTTTCCACTATTCGCGGTTCCAACTTTTTATTTATTAATTTTACATAATCTATATGGCGACTGTCTGTATCTTTCAGACTGTCAAGTTGATTTGACAGATTCTGTTTTTTTCCTAGCAAGACCCCCTTAAGAAATATTTCTTCCTGTAAACTATTATGCATATCAGACCACTTTTTTTCAAATTCTATGTTGTCGCTTTCAAACTTGTGCAAACTAAAATTTAATTGTTTTACATTTTCTAACTCATCTGAGAATATTGCGATCTTATGCACATTACTATCAAAAGCAATTCGCTTCCTCCCTGTAATTTTTTCTTTTTGATAACAACACTTTAATAGTCTTACTTGAAAGTCTCTCTGTGAATTTTAACTGAAATGATTGTAATTGGGAATTTAAAATATCTATTTATTTAAAATCGGGGTATTTGTCCTTTGCTTTGGAGAGCACCTTGAAAAAAGAGCTTGTAATTGAAAATGTGAGAGCTATCTGTTGGATTGTGCCCAAAAAATTTCTACTCCTTTTGGATCAAACTATTTTACTTCATTTTAGAAGTAGCATCGATAGACCATTACACCTACCTCAGTATCCCTGTAGTAATAACTATTTCAGTATCCCGGAAGAAAATATATAATCAATAATTGGGGGCTTATGAATTCTTTTTATTTTGGATGAAGTGGTGTTTATTTTATTTTTATCTTACATTTGCATATAACTGTTACGTGCCGACATACCATCGTTTTTTACGGCAAAGATTGCTTCTCAAAGATCAAAACGTCATCTAAGCGCTTGGAATATTTGAACATTTTCCCGTCGTTTTCTAAGAAGTTTAACACCTCGTGAAACCAAAAAAATACTTTAACAGTATTTGTGTTTTATTCATTTTAATAATCTGGTAAAATATTTTTCTGGTGCACGACTGCGGAGGTGCTTAATTTCTACGAAAAACCGTCGAAATGTCGAGGGCAAAATTCCACGAAATACAGAAAACAAATAACACTCATGACGTCACAATGACGTCAAATACGTATCAATTTTGTTGGAAGCAAGTTTTAACATCAAAAGTATGATGTCGTCTATAATATAAAGCACATCAAATGTTAATCAAGTATTTTCTAAGATAATGATTCATTAAATATGGGGCCATATATGGCACTTATAGTCCCTAGTTCTTGTTGTGGCATTGACGCCGGATTGCATCCACTGAGTTTTTCTCTTGGTTTCAATGTACACAAACTGTATTTAAATTAAATACAATTATTTACAGAAACATAAGTTATTTACTGATGAATTTCAGTACTTGAAATGAATCATGAAATGTACAGATTGTATATATAATGGTCTCATATATACATTCAGAAGAGTGAACATATTGATTTTAAGGGTCTGGCTGAGGCTATGAATGAACTAATATTCAACAACCTCCACAATCCTCCACCAACAAAATATGTTGATACAATCATTAACCCTCGATACTCAAAACAACTGCTCAATTTGGTGTTGGTAGAAGACTGTGGAGGTATACAAAATAGCTAAAATGTACATTAAATATGTCTTTGTAGTCCATTTTTAGCATTATCCGTCTAATTATGATGTCATTATGACGTCATAACGCACCCAATTTCACGAAAGTTATATCTTTTGAAAAAAAATTATATAACAATTAAATTAGTAAATTGTTTATATTCTATGTCAAGCATTATTTTTTAATATAATGTGGGGCCAATTTTGCACCTTAACACCACTCTCGCTGTGGAGCTGTTTGAACTACAACCAATAGGAGCATCTTCTGTTGGAGTATATGAACAAATGCAGAGAAATCTCCAGGCATGCAACCCTACTCTTGTCCCACAAATTGATTCCAGGAAACCTGCAATTCAGGAAATCTTGCAACCTGTGCCTGAGAGGTCAATTCAACAAACTGACCCTAGCCCTCCTCCTCAAAATTATGTGCAGCCTTCTTCTGATTCTGCCCAACAGCTTGATTAGGTTCCTTAGCAACTTGATGAAGGTTCAGCCAACATGCCAGAACCAAAAAGGCTCAAATCAATGAATGAAACAGAACTTAACAACCTTCAAGACAATTACTAGTACCACCAATCAAAGGCCACTAAACAAAGCACAAGATGGGGAGTTAAGTTATTCCAAGGTGTGTTATTTTCTTCATTTTGCACATACAAATAAAAATACTATGGTCACTCAATTTTGCATGATATTAATTTGGATTTTTGTGCATCAAAACAAATGAGTTATTTTTTCTTAAAAAAACTAGTTTTTTAAATAATTTTTATGAACTATGTGTCTGAATTAATTATGAACTTGGAAATTATGTCAGCACTGAAATGTTTTTGATGAAAATTTACCAATAAGGCCAAACCAAAAAATATGTGTGCTTACTGTCGCATGTCCAAAAAATCTAGGGTCGGTCGGGATTAATTTTTGTTTTCATTATCGGCAAAACCGGAAATAGTCGTTCCCGGTTCCGGAATCCAATTCCGGTATTTCATTTTCGAAATTCCCGGTAAGCCGTCATTTATTGAAGCTGTTTTATGACGAATAAACGGAATTTTGCAGTCTTTCTACCTTCTTGCTCTCAATTTCGACAAAAAGCCAGCAGTTGAATAAATAAAACATTGCTGATGGTTAAACAACACAAATGGTTATCCGAATTCTGTGTAAAAATTCATAGGGTCGCTAGTAAGAATTAGGGTCTGTCGGGTGATCGTAAACACACATTATTATTGTTTGGCCTATTGAAATATCGACAACAGCATACCGAAGGAACAAGGTAAAGGGATTATTAAAAAAACCCGACAGAATCCAAAGACATGGCAAAATCGAGATAACACACACGAAAACAACAAAAAGAAGGTGGTACACAAACACAACAAAGCACAGAGAAAAAAATACACATGAATAAGATGACACCAAAACTGAAGCACATAGTATGAACTGGTGAAAAAATGCACAGATAATATAAAATCCAAAGTAGCTTTGTTTTACCCTGGCAGGGATTCGAACCCTGATCTACTGTTACATTAACAGTCGTATTACCATTATGCTACCTTGGTGTCTAAACAGCTGATAAGGAATATATTATTTTGCAAATTCTTTACTAAATTACTAAGCACTTCTGCAATGAAAACTTAATTTAGTAATGCATGTACAATAAGTCTTTCCCAAAATATGACAATAAAAAAAACATGGAGTTTGCACAAGATTAATGTAGGGAAAATTGTAAAGTATTTTCTAATCAACATGCCAATCGCTTAAGAACAGAGTGAAATTTATAATTGTTTCTAGCTATCGGGGGAGGGGTGTGTGCAAAAATGGGTGCACTCGACTCGCAGCCATAAGTGATAAAGTTTCCCAGTTGCTTACCCATGGTCGATGGTTCTCTCCTGCTTCCTTCACCACTAAAACTAGTCACTGTGTTATAGCTGAAATATTGTTGAGTTGAAAGTGGCGTTAAGACACCAAAAATAGAAATTAAATCAACTTAGTTATCGGGCCAATCCTACAAAATTACCACCCACTGCAATTTATAAAGTCAAACTGATGTGGCCTAGCTTTAATACTAATTACAGAACAAGAACTGTTTAGCTCTTTTTTTTACCGTTTCACCTTATTCCTTTTTTATCTTCTTTTCAGAGTGGTGTGTGGAAACATCTGGGTCTATCACTAATTTTAACAACATAGAGAAAGCAGAACGAAATGAAAAACTGCGCCATATTTTTGCGGAGGCAAAACCTAAAAATAATGAAAAGAGAGCAAAATCTATGGTAGATGAACACGCCCAGGTGTATCATAAAAATACATTGAAAAATATTCGGGCCGCTCTGAATAGACACATAAAGGATTTGAACCGCAATTTTGATATCGTTCACGTCTCCGATTTCCGTACAAGCAACATTATTTATGACTCGACCCTAAAAATGATTGTCAAAACTAGATTATCGCGGCCGACCAAACATAAAGAGATCATAGATCTTCAAGATTTACAGCTTATCAACGCATACTTAAACAACAACGCAAAAAATCCAGTTTTACTACGCTTAAGGTTCTGGTTTAATCTAGCCATACATTTTGTATCACGAGGTCTAGAGTTTCACCATCAATTAAACCTGAACTCTTTTGATTTTCATGTCGATGCTGAAGGTGATGAATACACGACGATAAGCCACGAAACACAACAAAAAAAAATACAAGGTGGAATAATGTGCGCGGAAGCACCTGCTGACAAATTTTTGTACGGAAACGCGGTAGATCAGAATGTTTGCCCTGTGGCATCTTTGAAGATGTTTATCAGTAAGACCGACCCAAATGCTAAATCGTTGTTTAACCGTTGTATTAAAGATCTGAATGTGAATGATGCGGTCTGGTACACCTGTCAACCCTTAGCTAAACGCACCTACAGTGGCTTCATGACCGATTTATTTAAACAAGCGAAATGCAGCAAAATTTACACAGCTCATTGCCTTCGTGCCACTGCAATTCAGACAATGAATGACGCAGGCCATGAACACCGCAATATCATGTTCATGACAGGACACAAAAATGAAGCGTCAATCAGAAGCTATAACCATCATTGTTCCGTGCAACCAAAGAAATTCCAAAGTGCCACATCAACTCGTCACAGCCATGCTTGGAATTTTCAGACAATAAGGGAGTATTCTAAACTTCCATATACTTGTACAGTGCAAATAATATATTGTTTCTTTTAAGCTTTGAGGCTCTGCTGTGCGCGCGTGTAAATATAGTCCTTAGTGAGATGTCTGCTTGGGGATGTTACTAAGTAACTTGATTGAAGTTGAAGTTCCAACCAGAGTAGTAGGCTCATCCGCCATGACACCCGTTCAGCAGGGTATCGCGCCCAAACATTGTATGTCACAAAATCTTCCTTTCAGGTCAGAAATCGGGTTCCAATGAAACGAAACATAATCGACAAATGTACTTGCCAATGCCGGGATACTAAACAATTCCATGTTTTCAAGCTGTGTCTTCACCATAAACCTGCCAGCCGAGGCACAGAAATGAACGCTGTGTTTTGTATCTCGACAGATTAATGCGCGACAACGACACATAACCGTGACAATGTAGAAAATAAAAACTTGTTCTTGTTTTGACTGAATATTTATGAGAACTGATACAAACAATTTTCTGCATAACTTGTTATTTGTTTTCAATTGGTTTACAGTCATTAAAATATATCATAAGAGGTTTATTTGATAGTCTTTAATGAACAAGGCAAATTCTCTCAACATCTCCACACAACGAAAAACAGGTGACACACAAAAGTACACAAAGTAAATACTGACAATCGAAAAAAAGATACCCGCGCTTTGTCGCAAATGTAATTATAAGTTGTGAATGCATTTTTTTATAGTTTTATTCGCGTGTAAAGGCGTGGACCGAAGGCACATTTTTTTTATGAAGCGATATCGCGCTTCATACAAAATGTGCTTCGGTCTATGCTTTTACACGCCAATAAAATTATGAAAAAAATGTCTTCAATTCTTAAGTAAAATGTCCTTTGCATAATAACAAACAGGAACTAACAGACACAAGATAATTTCTCTACCATTTTAGGACATGTGGTTTTCGATCTACAAATATGATAATTTCTGAAATTTTCGCTTAATTTGCATTTCATTAAAATGCGCAACAACAATAATTATACGGCCACGTAAATTTGCAAAATGAAAACTAACGCGAATGTTTGTTTTAAACACAGATCCCGAAGCTTTTTAATTATTTAGCTTTCCAATCTTTTGACCTTAAGCGTACCTGTTGAAGGTTATTCCAGACATAATTGTTGGCGCCATCAAACTAATTCAAATAAACGTTAGAGAAAACAGAAGGTATAATCAAGAATTAACAATCCAGAGACATGTTGGTACACAGACACAGGACGAAGACTAACAAGACACCAATTTTTATTGTTCAATGCTTGTACCAAACCAGAAAAGGGTGTGGTTGTCAATATATCTGCTAGGGGTATCGGTATTCTACAATTTTGTTTATTGGATTTTATTACATACTTAGTTCAAATAAAGGCATTTTTTTATGACCAATATGACCGGAGGTAAACTGTCCATATGTTCACCCCCCTGGAAAATAACCGGTTATTGGATTACTACAAGATCATTTCCATATCGAGGCCCATATTGGCCCGGGTCAATATGGGCCTCGACTTCGTCTCAGGCCAATATGGGTGTCTCTTTTCTAGATGTCGGAAGTATGTAATAAAAGGTTTAATACTTGGGCATTTCCATATTGACCTGGTTATCATTCCTCGACCCATATTGGCCCTCGATTCCGTCTCAGGCCAATATGGGGGTCTCGGGATGATATCCAGGCCAATATGGAAATGCCCATGTATTAATCTGTTCTGACTGTGGTATTTTTTATTTTCATTGTATTGCTTGATTGCTATTTGTATATGGATTCCTTGTGAATATTTCATAAATGACCTTATAAACATTTTCTGTAGTTATTAACAAAGTTTTCCATCCATGGTTTAATGTTTATTTTATGATAAACATAGCTTGTAGAATATGATGATATGATGTTGCTTATCACCTTAGGCTGTATAATAGCATAAGATGTTTTGATTTTTAAGGATACATGTTTTATTAATGTTATTTGTATTTGTTCATGAATACTGCTCTACAACACGATTGTCATGTCAAATGATGTACCTGTTGTTTATCAGTAACATGACGGGTGTCACCAGTGGAGCAGGAACTGCCTACCCCTCTTGAACCTGATTTCCCATGGTTTAGTTTTCTGTGTAATATCTTATAGATCATAGTTCTTTTGTTCCCTTTTCTTAAGGCCATTTATTGTATGTCCTCTGACTCTGACGGTTTTGATTACTCCTTTGATATATTCAAACCTTTCTTACATACGGCATGAACACGGAAGGTAATGATCACTGCTTTCATTATTAGTTAATTGCTTTATGGGTATTTTGTACATGCATACTTTTGTGTTATATTTCATGTACATCACCTCCATTTCTTCCATTCTATTAGATCCCAATAATTTCCTCTAGAAAACTTTGACATTCTCACCCGATGCCAACGGACGAGAGCAATGGATAAAAAAGTGTCCTCCCCTCAATTTTGTGAAAGACCAAAGTGTTCTACTAACGTCGACCGTTGTCATCGGGCAATAAAGCAATTTGGTCTTTCCCAGTACCTCAGGAAAAATATGTTGATATATTGCCTGCACTCCCATTAAATAACTGTAAATTATTATGTAATCTTGGTGTTTATCGTTGAGTTAAATAAAAAAATGTTTCTCAGGTTGTAGATTTTATTTGTGGTCCGTCATTCAACAATCAACAGTAAAAATGATTTATGCAAATAATTTACTGTTGACCCTGCAAATACATAAGTTAAAATAACATAAGCAAATGGTACAACGAAAGATAACTCATATTGAACACTATAAAGGTGCTTGTGCTGTGTAAATAAAAATATAACCAATTTGATCCAAACAATATAATTGTCTTGTATTTCATTAAAGCATGAAATACCTTATGTTGGAAAATAATGCAAGGTGTATAATACTTATAAGTTTGTCAGTTACTGACTATATACACATCTATATGTAAAACTTGACTTTTACATCACATCTACAAAATAACATAATATAAATAAGAAAAGCAAATAAAGTAAGCATAAACATATTAAAAGCAATAAACAAAAATACAATTAGTAAGATAAAATAAAACCAACACAATATCTTACCTCACATGAGGTGTAAAGGTCTTTGTATAATTAGGATATAATGTAACTCTGGTAAACTCAGTGTAACAAAATTAAAATTATATGTCATGTGTTTCATGAGAAGATAAAGGTTTTCTACATTCAATAATACATTATTAAAAGTAACAGTTACTATTTTATGTAGTTAACTTCTCTTCAACTTTAACATTGCAATTGATTAGAAATGATTCTTTTATGTTTTAATTATATAATTAAACTGGTTTTACCAGTAAGCTTTCCAATGCCTAATTATAATTATTTTATATTCATTTCATGTCTATTTTTCAAAGCATTTTATGCATTTTGTATCTTTCATTCAAAACTCTTGCATTCTATAACTATTATATAAATCGTGACTATTTCAATGGTTAATACAGAAATGTAAAGAAACTTACGTTCATTTTTAATAGTAAGATGTGAAGATGTGAAGATAAGGTGATAATATTCCATATGACTATTAGACAAGAAATTCAGTCAGTCAGACATGTCCAGCAAGTAAACAATAATAAAGTCTATAACAACAGAATGAAAGAAAGTTTCCCGCCTAAAGTACACATCACCAAACTGACCAATAAGAAATGAAATAGTGAAGGACAACAGATTATAGAGTATTCATTTAACATAATCACTAAATGTATAAATATCTAAACTATAAATACTAATGAAAATAAGCTTATGTTACTAAAACAGATATATAAATATATTAAGGATTAAATACAAATGTAATCCTTTAATTAATAAAAATAAATTGTTAATAAATAATAATCATAATGCTGAAAAAATATGTCCAAATCCACCGAACCACAATTACATATGTATGTATCAATAGATTATGCTTCAGCAAATTCCATTTTTTTCTAAGCTATTTGAAGTGTTAGTCTCTATGTTCTTGTTATAATGAAGACAAGCTTGAAGGTACCAAAGGGGCAATCCAAAGCCGTAACATTGACATTGTGAGCAAATCAATATTTATTAAAATAGCCAGTTTCTGTATATTCGGCAAAAATCATAAAAAATACAAATTTCATTGAAAAACTGAATATATTTTATACAGAGTTAATATTTTAACCACGTGTACTGATTAATTATGCAAATGATATATTTCTACTCATCAAGTCAGTGAATATAATCTCCTGAAATCTCTGGAAATAATATATTAATTCTCTTAATCAAAAGTTAAAATTTAAAAGAAATTAAAGGAAAACGTGAGAATTAAAAGCTTGTAGCAAAACACAAATTAACATATCTTTTTCACAGGCGCTCGTAGCACGGCCCATCCCCCTTTTTCTAACTTTCTATTTACAATTTTTTTTCAATAAATTTCTTTTTTTCTTTATTATTTCATCTCTTTTTCCTTATTTTAACTTGTTCTTGTCAATATTCAAACAGTCTTATGTCAATATCAAATTGCATGTGTCGACCCTATATAGATACTAATAATACACAAGACATGCAACTCGGCAGGTTTAAAAATCGTACCCCTACTCGCTTCGAGTACATTTATTGCACCTTATTTCCATTATGTCATTCAAACTAGGACATGTATCCATTTCTAAAAGACGCATCTTTTTGCCCCTGTTTTTGTATTGTGCATACGATAGCTCAGTTCTCCAGAATTTGAAGATTTTCACATATTTATTGCCAAATTGTTCGTATAAGGACCCACGGCTGACGGAAGTGACGTACCACTGCATTAGCTTCAACGATAGGGTCAGAAAAGTTCCAAAAATTAAAATTTATATTTTTGGAACTTTTCTGATCCTTTCATTGAAGTTTGACAATAAATGTGTGAAAATCTTAAAATTCGGGAGAACTGAGCTATCGTATGCACAAAACAAAAACAGGGGCAAAAAGATGCATCTTTTAGGAATGGACACAGTCCTAGTTTGAATAACATAATGGAAATAAGGTGCAATAAATGTACTCGAAGCGAGCAGGGGTACGATATTTAAACCTGCCGAGTTGCATGCCTTGTGTATTATTAGTATCTATATAGGGTCGACACAGGCAATTTGATTTTGACATAATATTTTATGAATATTGACAAGAACAAGTTAAAATAAGGAAAAAGAGATGAAATAATAAAGAAATATAGAAATTTTATTGAAAATAAATTTGTAAACAGAAAGTTGGAAAAAGAGGGACGGTCGGTGCCATGAGCGCCTGTGATCTTTTTACTATTAAGTAATACATTAAAAATGATTCTTTTTCACTCAGCATCAACTGTCGATGATAAACATTTGTCAACACAACTATAAAATACATAAAGTTGACATCTGAAAAATAATAAATAATAAAATGTTAATGAATTTAAGGAATCAAAATAGCTTGTTAATTTTAAAAGTCCCTGATTGTTATTTTTATTCTCTTTTAAGTTTATTTGATTCCCGTTTTTAATCACCAAATATCATACAACGTTAAATACAGAGATAACGTTACCATAGTTGTTTACAACATATAACTTTCTGTAGTTTCCATTAAAACAACATTTTATTGGATAGTTTACATTATCTTCCTCCGTCAGTATAATGTCTATAAATGTACCATCAGGTCTAAGTCTGTGTATGTTGTTAGAAAGACAACCTATTATGTATACGCTGCCATGGTTATCTGTTGTTACACCCTGTGTACCACGTAGATCAGGTGAGTTATAGGTAAATACTTCTTCACCATCAGGTTTTATACAATGCAAAGAAACGTAATCACTGTAACATAAGTTACCACTACTACATACAGTAATGTACACCGGTATACGATCTTGTTTCTTAGTTTTTATTTTTCTAACCGGATGACCCTGGTGATCTAAAACGTGTATTGAACCTTTACTACCCACAAATATGTTAGTATTTGATGCTGCTACACCTCCAGATTGTGATCCAGTAATATGTATTTTTTTACATACCTTCTTTCTAACTATATCTATCAATTGTATATTGTCACTGTTATTAAAAGACACCACAGCCATATTAGTACCAGGTATTGTAGTTATATCATATGGTTTATACCTGGTAGTTATATGGTACTGGTACTCGTTGTTATCGCTATTAACCAGTAGTCTGGACTTACACGAGTCACAGAGTACTATCATGTCATTATCTATTACTGTAATGCCGGATATGCATATCGCGCCCCCATGGCGAGAGTTGGTTTTAATATCACCATAATGGATGAATGACGACATCTGATGTCTACCTACAACTAGCATTTGTGACTGACGTTCTTTGACGGGAACAAACGTAATTTCGCATGGATTTTCTACTATACTAATGGATCCGATTGATTTCATTGTATCGCACGGTTCAATGGATTCAAACTTAAAGGTTGAATATTTTGCATTTTCTGTTAAAGTTGCTATTTTTTCTTCTATATCTGATAGATCTGTTTTTAAAGTTCGGGCTAGAAGAAATGCTTGTTTGTCAGATCCATGTTTCTCTACAAATTCAAACGTATCTTTCAGTTTAGTAATGTGTTCTTCAATCTGTTTCGCTTCAAATATTTCTTTTTGTGCATTTGATGCAAATTTGTTTTTTTGTCCCTGTACATTTTCTAATAAATTCTTTTCAAGTGATTCTAAATAAATAATCCATCCTTGTTTTGCATTTGTGATTTTCTCTTTCACTAGTTTTATCTCGTCAGCCATACTGTCAATGTGTTCTCTTCTATCTTTAGTAAATTCATTGACTGTTTCCAATGCCTGTTCTATGAGCTCGACGGAATCAATGAAAGATTGTGATCGCTTAGTTCCCTTAGACGCTATGTCTATGGACATCGCTTTTGTACACCTGCGGTGAGACTCGACCAAACATTCCCTGCAGCATATGACATCATGATCAACGCAGAAGTATTCGAATGGTAATTCATCATGCTTCAGACAGGATTGGGCGGTCATTTGGGTTTCGGTTGGCTTTTTAGATATGTCAATAAGATGGTGTCTTGCCGACAACTTCATGACTTGGTGATTCTCTGTACAGTCCGTGCAAAATGATTCTTCACAGTTAACACACCAACGGACAGATGTCTTCAAGTTACCTCGTTTGGTACAGGGTTCACACGGGATACTAGCCATTACTCTGAAACAAATATTTCATTATTGTAATTGTTGACACGACGACGAATGCAAAATTATGATAACAGCTTATGATCATTATGATGTTTTTTCGCACATTATATATATTTGGTACGTATATTATCATTAATTGGTGGACATATTATCATCATTTGATGAGCACGTTATAATTATTTGATGAACTCGTTATAATTGTTTGATGAGCACGCTATAATTATTTTATGAGCACGTCATAATTAATTTATGAGCACGTTATAATTATTTTATGTGCACATTATAATTATTTTATGAGCACGTCATAATTATTTTATGGGCGCGTTATAATTAATTGATGTGCACGTTATGATTATTTTATGAGCAGGTTAAAATTATTTGGAGAGCACATTATATACTCTGATGCCATAGTATCTTTATGTGGAGTGCATATTAGATTTATTTGATAAACACATGATTATATTTACTTCAAGTTATGTGCGTATTATATTATTTCGTGTACAAATCACATTATCTAGTATATATCCTAAGTATAATCAGGCGAGAAGTAACGTAATCCGCGAGATCCTTTACATTTCGAGATGCAGTCGACGAGGACAGACGTGCATCTGTCCTATCGTTTTTCTTATTTACCACGTGTTCACGCAAGTTTGACTTTAGAGTTTATTAATTTACGCTTTGTAGCTTCATTAATTTAACTGAATGTATTTCTATTGTTTTTCTTTGTAACCAGGAGGTATAACCGGATGTTACATTTATTTTCTTTATCCTTAGTGTCAGCAGGTTTAGCCGAAAACATTTGTTATATTAATTGTAATAGAGAATTTAACGCTCTGTAGTTTTAATAATTTAACTGTAAGTATTTCTTATGTTTTTCTTTGTAACAAGGAGATATAGTCGGAGGTTACATTTATTTTCTTATTTTAGTGTCAGGAGGTTTAGCCGGAGACATTTTGGTACTAATTTTAATAGTAAATTTAACGGATGGGTGTATCTGTTTATTTGTTTGGTAGTCAGTGGACAGGTGTGTCCTTGCTTGAACTTTTTCGGACTGTGTGGCCGAGTTTTGTAGCATATATTAAGCATATCAGAGGAAGAGTAAAAACAAACTAAGTTTATTTCTGACTCATCAGAATCTGAATCTGATTCAAATTCATCAGATACAAAATACAAGAGTAAAAGTAAAAAGATAAAACGCAAAAATAAATCGGGTTTGGTTGCTAAGGCTAGTGATTATGTTGTGAATCCACAAATTTGGCCTCATACAGCTCGTATATATTTTGCCTTTTTGTTTGGGGAGTAGAAATGACAGACTGAATGAATTTGTTATGTTGATATATATTTGTAATAATGCTATGCGATCGTGTAACGAACGGACAACCCTACACTGTGTCGAGTCTTATTTATATTTGTTGTATATTACATTATTTTAGTAAATGAACAAAATATTTTCGGAGGAGTGAAACGAGGGAGAAAAAATAGACAATATATATACATAGTCGAAAATATAAAATTTATATATACGAGTTTTGTCGAGTTTTTCTTACCTGTTTCGCAGCAAGTGGAAATGAATTATATATTTTGTAAATCAAAATTGAATAACGATATCGTTTTCCACATCACATATGCGTCAATCATCATCGTGTGCATCCAATTACATGTGTACAATAGCTACCTGTTACTTTGTGACCTTTAGTGTAAACAATATTTAGTGAATAAATTGCATGAGTTATAACAATTGTACATACAAAGGGATCAGAAAACAAGTGACGCAGCACTTATATAAATTCTTCTCCCAGATACCAAAAAAGAAAAGAAAAGAAAAATACATGTAAGATGGATAGGACTTGCACATTAATAATACACACATTTGTTTAAATAAGCATATGAAGTGAAAGGGTGACAATTTTTACAATGAACAATAAAATGACAGATCTAATATTTTGCAACAAGTAAAAGCATGGTACATTTATATTCTAGGTGTAAAACGTTTAGATTTTATTATAAAATCTTGAATTACAAGGAAATTACTTTCATTTTCACAATCTGGGAGGTTAGAATCGCCATCGAGTAGATAATTGATGTTCAAATGAGAAGACAGGTTAACAAATAAATCATTTCTTAACCTTTCATACAGAGAACATTTGAGTAAAAAATGCTCGGACGTTTCTACCAGTTTACAACTACAGTAGGGATTAGCTTCGATATTTTTCTTATTAAGATGATTCTTGAGCGCACTACTCTCAGTTCGAATTCTAGTATGTAGTATTTGACCAATTCTAGAACCTGCATAGAAGTAAAATGGGACAGGATTTATTGTGTTGTTCAAAAATATTTTCATGGAATTGACTGAAACATTACTTTTGATATTCGCTGGAAGTTCGTTCCAGAGTCGAACGGTTGAAGGTAAAAAGCTATTATTATAATAAGCTGTACGAGAATGTACATGAACTAGATTAGAATGGTTCCGGGTGCTATATTGATGAGTTTGTCCGAAGGAGGATGGAACTAAATTGGATAAATATTCGGGACCTGTTTTGTTAACCATTTTGTGAAATAATAAAATCTTATGTTTGTTTCTTCGTTGCTCTAAGGTTTCCCATCCACATTCTTGTAAAAGTATACGTATACTTGTCAATTTTGTAGCACAAGTTATTATACGTGCGGCTTCATAGTTAATGTGTTCTAGTTTTTCCTTTATATAATTTGGACAGTTATCCCAGACTACATCCGCATATTCTAGAATAGGGCGGACATAACTGAAGTACATATGCTCAAGCGATTTACGGTCTACTTTAGATTTCAACTTACCAATAATATTTAATCTAGAAGACGCCTTTGTTATAATTTCGTTAATATGTGTGGTCCAAGATCCATCATTATAAAAAGGGAAACCAAGATGTTTATGTGTAGTTACATTTTTAATGGGAACATTATTAAAATAAAGTGGAGGATGGAATTGAGGCTCGATCTTTTGTGAAATAATCATCGATTCGGTCTTCTTGGGATTGAAATTAACCAACCATCTGTTTGACCAGTTTTGAACCTTTTGCAAGTCTGAATTTAATGAAAGAGAAGTAATCAATGGGTTATCGACGATTGCATAAATACTGGTGTCATCTGTGAAAAGCTTGATAGGACAATTTACTTCGTCAACGATATCATTGATAAATATTAGAAATAATAAGGGGCCTAAGATGGACATTGTGGAACTCCTGCATTGACAGTTTTCCAAGACGATTCTTTTCCATTTATAACGACTCTTTGTTTCCTTTTGGTTAAATAGTCTTTAAACCATAAAAGCAAATTCCCAACAATTCCCATTTTTTTTAATTTAAAAAGTAGACCCCTATGCCATACTCTATCAAAGGCTTTGCTAATATCAAAAAAGATTACTCTTATTTCCTTTCCCTCATCAAGAGCTTTGCTAAGCATATTCGCAATATACAGTAGTTGATTCCTAGTCGATTCATTTATTGTAAAACCAGACTGATGTTCGGTGATTAAGTCCCTGATAAAATTAAAAATATGTTTGTAAATACATTTTTCGAAATCTTTACTAGAAATAGGGAGCAAAGAAATAGGTCGATAATTTCCAATTATGTTTTTTATCCTCTTTTTTGTGGACAAGGGTGACGTTTGCCAGTTTCCATTTATTTTGAAAATGTTTAGTTATCAGACTAATGTTAAAAATAGCACACAATGGTTTAGAAATAACATTGTAAGCCACTTTTAGCAGTTTGGCATGAATAGCATCTGGGCCCGATGCCTTGTTAGTATTTAGAAGTCTCAGTACATATTGAACTTCATGTTGCCGAAGAACAATACGATCCAGACATCTCGGTGGCGGTGTATCGTCAGCTGGTACTGATTTGTCAGTATCATCAATATTTGATTGAGACGAAAAAAAGGTATTAAAAGCTTCGGCCTTTTCTGCATCATCGTGAACAATATTATTAGAACAATTTAGAGGGGGGATGACAGAATTGTTTGAGTTTCGCCCAACAAGTTGTGACGCGGATTGCCACCAGTCTCTTAAACTGGTTTGACGCGATTTCAATTTGGCTATTAAGTTATCAAAATAAAGTTATTTTTGTCTACGAATTATGTTAATAGTTTGGTTCCGGGATTTTCTGAAGTTTTCCCAATGAACTGGAAGATTTGATTTTTTCGCTTGTCTTTGAAACCGGTTCCGTTTCCTAATGGCTCTACGGATAGCACCATTCATCCATGGAGGGTCGGTCTTTCGTACTGTTATTATTTTGTTAGGAATTGTTTCACCTGCTGCTTGTAATATTACATTTGAGAATGACTCGCATAAATCATCTAAGCTATTTCCAGAATTAATAAGTTCATCCCAGTCGACACGCTGCAATTTTTCACGATATAGATTATAGTTTCCACGATCATATAACCATATTCGTCTCTTAAAACATGTATGCAATGTTTTAGGGACTTTAAATATACCATATATAGGACAGTGATATCGGACATTTACGTTAAGGAATGGTTGGCCAACATGAATAAGATCAATGATATTCGGATCGGTAGACGAGATAAAATCAATACATGAACTAGAGTTCTCCGTAAAATGAGTCGGTTCGTAAATAAATTGAATCATGTTGTATTTTTCAAATATATTGGACATTTTATTGTTCTGGGGCTTTAATTGATCTTCATTGAAGTCACCTAACACTACAATTGTATTTATACCTGTGTCCACAGCTAAATCTATCGAATGTTCGATTAAATCGAAAGTATAATTTAAAGAATCAGGTGGCCTATAAAAGGTCCCTATTAGTACAGGGTGATTCTTGCTGATCTTGAATTCAACCCAGACACATTCTACTCCAAGGACCTCTAAGTCATTTCGATGAACCACATGCTAATCGTTTTTCACATAAATTGCTACACCTCCCCCTAGCCTATCCACACGGTCTTTTCTAAACGGTGATTGAAAATTATCGAGAGAAATATCTTGATTCGCAACATTAGTATTTAACCAAGTTTCTGTAAAACAGAGAATATCAAATTTTTGAAGTTCTACATTTAATAAATCAATTTTAGGGACAAGGCTTTGGACATTAAGATGCATGAACGAGGTAAACTGTGTAATGCATTCATCAAATTCTTCTAAGAGTGGATCTGATATTGACGAGGCTGATGATATTGAAGTGGACTGAGACGATGGTCCAGGATTTGATTCGATATCGCCAGACAACATTAACAAGATGAAAGTACATATAAAGTCAAACTATATCATACAAGCGAAATAAAATTGATTACTAGTAAGATTAGATACATGTGTGTATGAGTCCCTCTCGTAAAGGGGTGTATAATTAACAATATGTTTTGTATTATTCGATCTATCTAAATTTATATATACTTTGTCATGATAAAATTTCAGAAAGTTGAACAATACCATCACAGGAATAGATTTTGACTTGATAGATACATACAAATTAATAAATATAACATGTTCAATATTTAATAACATTTTAGCTTTCACTCTTGTTGCTCTACTATAGAACAGACCTATTCGAGTTATATGTTCTGAATTTGAAATACCCATTACGAGACTTAAGTATCCCATGCATAGTGGAAAGAACTCGAAACAGGAATGCTCAATTTAAATATAAAGACATACATACAACATTGAAAAAAAATGTCACCCTTTGATTGACAGAAGGAAAAACTAAGAAAAATATACACAAATACATAAGAAAAAATCAAAATCATATTTACAATCAACTTCTAGGAATATGTGGAGTACAGAGTATTACTCCAGAAATGAGCTTTGTTTGATAAAGTTGGGGTTTTTTTTAATTTTTTTTTTCCTATATAATTGTAACCTGCAATTTATGTCAACAAATTGACGGCAAAGGTATACACACATCAAATTCACGTACATCTGAAAAATTATTTATTTTGTTATATATATATTATTGTAATTTTTTTTTTTATATATATTTTTCTTTGGGGGGGGGGGATAGGGGGGATTTACCTAGTGAAAAAGAAACGGTGACATGACTGGCCTATGTTTAATTTGACGCATATTTTCACGCAGTACACCAATATACAAATTAATGTTTGGTTTTACAGACAGACATAATGTGAATAAATACATAATATACACAAACACAAAACATTGAAATAACATATTTACAAGCTGATTTAATCTAGACTGGGTTGAATATTCCAGAAAAGTTATTTCATTATAGGTAAATTATAAAACTTTTCCATATTCATATTTTTACTTAAATCACCCCTTCATTACCATTTAATTGATGGTTATTGTCAGTAATTAATAAACAATTAACATTTCCCACCGAGATTCCGTATTTTGTTATGCAAATTCGATACGACCTAATTTGATTAAAGTATATAAAGATGACCCCCAAATAGGGACGTATAAGTTGAACACTCTAGGCAGTCACAACAAATTTGTAAGATCATTGCGCGGAAAACTAGTCAGTAATAAATTTGGATAATCACATATGTAGTATATGCAGTATTGTCACAGGAATGAGGTACATAATACAAGATAGACCCATTTAGTTTCCAACTTGAATTTGACATTTGACACTTTTTTCAATACTCAGGGTTGCAATCCCGTTGATTTGTTATGGTAGCATTATCTAAATATGGTAATTTAACTTTTAACATATAGTTTGTTATTACATTATTACATGTCTATATGAAGGCACAAAGGAAAAAGTAACTAATTGGCAAGTTCAAATAATTAAGAGAGTTAGTTTACATTAACTGTGAACCAAACATGTTTGGCATAAATTGGTTCAGCATATGCGTTGACAAGGTATCTGCGGTAAACCCAAATGTAATTCCTTGCCGTGAGAGAAGAGCTGGAGAGGGAGATCGCACTGCAAACATACCATGTGATTGGGGTGGAGGAATACTCAAGTTAATGTTGAAAGTTCCATCCTGATTGTCACAACCAGTATTCAGAATAGCATTAAGTTCGTCTTCACATGTTATAATTTTCCTGTTGTCAGCTTTGTCGGTTATGAAGATTTTTCCATCCCGTACCTAGGTTGATTTGATTTGATTCTGCTTTACGGCCTATCTGGCAAGATAAGCTATTTTGCACCTATTTTTGGTAAGGTCTTGACTTATTCCAATTCCTTTCAAATCTGGGATCTTTGGTATATTTTGTGTAGCCTTCAAGAGTTCTGAGCGTTTTTGTGCATGTGTAAACGGGCAATTATTTGTTTATGACCTTTTGCACTTGGTAAACGATGAGAAACACTAATATCGTTGCTGACTAGATTGACGTTAAGTTTTTTGGCGATATCACATACTATGTCTGCAGTATTCTCGCCAACTGATTCTGGGACACCACTAATTCTTACACAACTTTTCCTACTATGTTGTTCAAGGTCGTCAAGTTTGGAGTTAATTTTTGGAATTTCACCGATTGATTTTTTTAGGTTGAAATTTTCTTGTTTTAGTTGTTGAATTTCAGCGTATTGCGGTGATATGGCGTTTTTGATACACAAATGCATATCTTGTCTGAGTTCCTTACGCAGGTCATCAAGCATTAGATTTTTAACGGCCATTGCAAGTCGCTGTACATCATCGTCGGTGAACAAAGATTTTTTTTCATCAAATGAATGTTTTTCTGTTGGTGCCTTGGCAGAGTTTTCAGAGGACACGGAGACGTGAGGTGATAGAACTGAGTTGTCCCCTTCCATTTCTAATAAGTCGATGTCTAAGTCAGAATCGAAATTTAATTTTTTCCTTAGTGGTTTATGGTCTGGTGTAAGAATACTATTAGGTGAAGGTTCTGAAGAATGTCTTCTACGCTTTTGCTTTGTTATATTTGCACAATTCTTGACATATTTCAAAGCTGCCATTCTGTTGATTTAGTATGTTGACATTATTTTAATATGGCTGCTAGTGTTTATAAACAATGTACGGGTCACTGACTACCACCGTGTACATAGTAAAGAATAGTATGAAAAGTACTCACTATATATAGAATTAGAAAAACTAATAAAATGCAGGTTTTTTCATTAACCCGTTGATTCTCCAAAATCGAATAACATATTTTAACACTTGATCAAGAATGAATAAATCATATCCGAAAAAAACTCAAATTTGGAGTTTGTAAAATGTTCAATTTTCACATTTTCTGCTCTTGTGAAAACATGAACTATCACAACCTGCGCATGCCCTGTTTTTTGTGACCTTTAACGGTCGAACGATTTGAATAAAGTCGCACTTTATTGACAATAACACGATCAATGTTTTTAAGTTTAATTTATTAAATTGGTTTGTTTTTCATTTAAGATAATAACAACATTATTATCATACATTACTATATTATAGGGATATATATTTGATTACCTTTAATACTATACATTTTTTTAATGCACACTCGATTGGTAATATAGATATATTTCAAGGAGGGGTGTTTTTCAAATGTATTTATATATATATATATATATATTATATATAATATATATATATTTTAATATTTCTGATTTACATTTTCGTACAACTAAATAATTTTGCTAGACTTGGGAGAAAAAAAATAATCTGACTAAGAAATTCAGGCAGTATAATACATATGTAAAACTGGATATTGAACGGAACATTGTAAAGAACAACAAATGATTTCATTCTCACAAAGCTTGTGTGTCCCATTGGAAAACAACAGCCCCTTTTGGGCTCAGTTATGCTTCTTCAGAGACCGTCGCTCGACCATTGCCCGATCGTCGTGCAAAAATCGCGCGATTTTCGCTTTCTATAAGAGCAATGCTGTAAGAAAAAGTCTACTGTATACTAGTTTAACCCCGTCACTTTTATTGAAATACTCCTGCTAAGCCAGGATCGGTCATGTTTATTTGTGTGAGGGATATCGAATTTACCTATTCCTACTTTTTTTCGATTGATTGTTGGAACAATGTATTTTTTTATTTTCATTTCATTATAGGTTGTCAAAAAACATTCTCCTAACAGCTGAGTTGAAATGACAATCATTAAAACAAATGTTTGCGGTTCGTCTTCCGTAATTAAAATCGTCAAAATGAAATACATTGAATTGATATCAAATGGTGACTTGCCTCAACCTTATATAAGATCACTGTCGTTAAAGAGCTCCGATCGAAAATGTTTGGTCAACATTCGAGATATTTAAAAGCGGTATATTTAAGGAAGACACAGATAAGTATCGTAAGCATTTATGAATATACTGTGTATATAATGTTTTGAATTATGATGGTTTATGATTGTTATTATTATTAATTTCATTGTTTGTCCAAATATCATTTATTTTTGCAGTGTAACATTAGATTGTTCTATAAGTTATAAGGAATCCGGCATCAAAATCATTACAATCAACTGAAATATCGCTATATCTTGCATTTACGAATGAATTAAATGTTGCCAAAAAAGAAAAAAAAGTATTGATGAATGATTGATTTTACTTAGAAATATTATTGTTGAGGAAATGTCAATTAGTAACTAGTTTTACCCTAAAACTTGATGTCAACATATGTTTTTGAAATTCGGCTTGGTCAAAATGTAAACATGTATACAAACCGGTTGTGTCATTTATTAAGAAACGGATTTGTCAGTATATAAATACGACTGATCGTATTATTATTGATCATTATATTGGAATTTAACAATAGTTATGATTAGAAAATATCTCAAAAGCGATAAATACTGATCCATAGTATGAATATTCGCCATGGCTGCTAATTTCAGCTACTTTGTACAATAAAACAATCGTTATTTCTATGTCATCACGGTTGGTGTTCAATACGCTACACTCACTTTAAGTCGATGTCCAGGCGCATCAATTGAGTAGTGGGAGATTCTTTTTATTACACAATATTTTAATTTTATACTTGTTGATAACGAAGTAAGTCACTCTGTGGAAATAATTTCGTGGATACGATATTTAGATTTCTTCACAGTATAATGTTTACATTAACATTACAGATAAGCAAATTAGCAAAGGCTGTAGTATTGAAGTCCGTTCCGCACGGACGATTTTGGCAGTTTGTATAAAAAGAAAATGTTCGGTGTACTCGATTAATGCAACATTCGTTACAAGTTGTAATACGACAAAAGTTCGTGCTTTGGATGTTATAGTCTCCCGCCCATCCACCAATATTAATGCCAAAAGAATTTCAATCACTCGTATATATTTTGCATTTTTGATTGGGGAGTAGAAATGACAGATTCAAAGAATTTGTTATGTTGATATATATTTATAATAATGCTATGCGATCGTGTAACGAACGGACAACCCTACACTGTGTCGAGTCTTATTTATATTTGTTGTATATTACATTATTTTAGTAAATGAACAAAATATTTTTGTAGGAGTGAAACGAGGGAGAAAAAAAATAGACAATATATATACATAGTCGAAAATATAAAATTTATATATACGAGTTTTGACGAGTTTTTTCTTACCTGCTTCGCAGCGAGTGGAAATGAATTATATATTTGTAAATCAAAATTGAATAACGATATCGTTTTCCACATCACATGTGCGTCAATTATCATCGTGTGCATCCAATTACATGTCTACAATAGTTACCTGTTACTTTGTGACCTTTAACGGTCGAACGATTTGAATAAAGTCGCACTTTATTGACAATAACACGATCAATGTTTTTAAGTTTAATTTATTAAATTGGTTTGTTTTTTCATTTAAGATAATAACAACATTATTATCATACATTACTGTATTATAGGGATATATATTTGATTACCTTTAATACAATACATTATTTTAATGCACATTCGATTGGTAATATAGATATATTTCAAGGAGGGGTGTTTTTCAAATGTATTTATATATAAATATATATATTATATACGTCTGAAAATTAAACCAAACAGCGTTAGAATTAGATTTTAGAGCTGTCAAATTTTTGTTCTTCCCTCGACGGGATTTGAACCCACACCATTGTTACACTGCAGCACCATTCGCTTAGCCTTACGTCCAGCGCCCTAGACCACTCGACTACATCCATATATTATATATATATATATATATTTAAATATTTCTGATTTACATTTTCGTACAATTAAATAATTTTGCTAGACTTGGGAGAAAAAAATAATCTGACTAAGAAATTCAGGCAGTATAATACATATGTAAAACTGGATATTGAACGAACATTGTAACGAAAAATAAATGATTTCATTCTCACAAAGCTTGTGTGTCCCATTGGAAAACAACAGCCCCTTTTGGGCTCATTTATTCTTCTTCAGAGACCGTCGCTCGACCATTGCCCGATCGTCGTGCAAAAATCGCGCGATTTTCGCATTCTATTGTTTCTATTGTTTTTATTAAATAAGAGCAATGCTGTAAAAAAAAATCTACTGTATACTAGTTTAACCCCGTCACTTTTTATTGAAATACTCCTGCTAAGCCAGGATCGGTCATGTTTATTGATGTGAGGGATATCGAATTTACCTATTCCTACTTTTTTTCGATGGATTGTTGGAACAGTGTATTTTTTTATTTTCATTTCATTATATGTTGTGAAAAAACATTCTCCTAACAGTTGAGTTGAAATGGCAATCATTAAAACAAATGTTTGCGGTCCGTCTTCCGTAATTAAATTCGTCAAAATGAAATGCAATTGAATTGATATCAAATGGTGACTTGCTTCAACCTTATATAAGATCACTGTCGTTAAAGAGCTCCGATCGAAAATGTTTGGTCAACATTCGAGATATTTAAAAGCGGTATTTTTAAGGAAGACACCGATAAGTATCGTAAGTATTTATGAATATACTGTGTATATAATGTTTTGAATTATGATGTTTTATGATTGTTATTATTATTAATTTCATTTTTTGTCCAAATATCATTTATTGTTGCAGTGTACAATTAGATTGTTCTATAAGTTATAAGGAATCCGGCATCAAAATCATTACAATCAACTGAAATATCGCTATAACTTGCATTTACGAATGAATTAAATGTTGCCAAAAAAGACAAAAAAGTATTGATGAATGATTGATTTTACTTAGAAATAATATTTTGTTGAGGAAAAGTCAATTAGTAACTAGCTATTCCCTAAAACTTGATGTCAACATATGTTTTTGAAATCCGGCTTGGTCAAAATGTAAACATGTATACAAACCGGTTGTGTCATTTATTAAGAAACGGATTTGTCAGTATGTAAATACGCCGGATCGTATTATTATTGATCATTATATTGGAACTTAACAATAGTTATGATTAGAAAATATCTCAAAAGCGATAAATACTGATCCATAGTATGAATATTCGCCATGGCTGCTAATTTCAGCTACTTTGTACAATAAAACAATCGTTATTTCTATGTCATCACGGTTGGTGTTCAGTACGCTACACTCACGTTAAGTCGATGTCCAGGCGCATCAATTGAGTAGTGGGAGATTCTTTTTTTAACACAATATTTTAATTGTATACTTGTTGATAACGAAGTAAGTCACTCTGTGGAAATAATTTCGTGGATACGATATTTAGATTTCTTCACAGTATAATGTTTACATTAACATTACAGATACGCAAATTAGCAAAGGCTGTAGTATTGAATTCCGTTCCGCACGGACGATGTTGGCAGTTTGTATATAAAGAAAATGTTAGGTGTACTCGAGTAATGCAGCGTTCGTTACAAGTTGTAATACAACAAAAGTTCGTGCTTTGGATGTTATAGTCTCCCGCCCATCCACCAATATTAATGCCAAAAGAATTTCAATCACTCGTATATATTTTGCCTTTTTGATTGGGGAGTAGAAAAGACAGACTCAAAGAATTTGTTATGTTGATATATATTTATAATAATGCTATGCGATCGTGTAACGAACGGACAACCCTACACTGTGTCGAGTCTTATTTATATTTGTTGTATATTACATTATTTTAGTAAATGAACAAAATATTTTTGTAAGAGTGAAACGAGGGAGAAAAAAAAATAGACAATATATATACATAGTCGAAAATATAAAATTTATATATACGAGTTTTGACGAGTTTTTTCTTACCTGTTTCGCAGCGAGTGGAAATGAATTATATATTTGTAAATCAAAATTGAATAACGATATCGTTTTCCACATCACATGTGCGTCAATCGTCATCGTGTGCATCCAATTACATGTCTACAATAGTTACCTGTTACTTTGTGACCTTTAACGGTCGAACGATTTGAATAAAGTCGCACTTTAGTGACAATAACACGATCAATGTTTTTAAGTTTAATTTATTAAATTGGTTTGTTTTTTCATTTAAGATAATAACAACATTATTATCATACATTACTGTATTATAGGGATATATATTTGATTACCTTTAATACAATACATTATTTTAATGCACACTCGATTGGTAATATAGATATATTTCAAGGAGGGGTGTTTTTCAAATGTATTTATATATATATATATATATTATATACGTCTGAAAATTAAACCAAACAGCGTTAGAATTAGATTTTAGAGCTGTCAAATTTTTGTTCTTCCCTCGACGGGATTTGAACCCACACCATTGTTACACTGCAGCACCATTCGCTTAGCCTTACGTCCAGCGCCCTAGACCACTCGACTACATCCATATATTATATATATATATATATATATTTAAATATTTCTGATTTACATTTTCGTACAATTAAATAATTTTGCTAGACTTGGGAGAAAAAAATAATCTGACTAAGAAATTCAGGCAGTATAATACATATGTAAAACTGGATATTGAACGAACATTGTAACGAAAAATAAATGATTTCATTCTCACAAAGCTTGTGTGTCCCATTGGAAAACAACAGCCCCTTTTGGGCTCATTTATTCTTCTTCAGAGACCGTCGCTCGACCATTGCCCGATCGTCGTGCAAAAATCGCGCGATTTTCGCATTCTATTGTTTCTATTGTTTTTATTAAATAAGAGCAATGCTGTAAAAAAAAATCTACTGTATACTAGTTTAACCCCGTCACTTTTTATTGAAATACTCCTGCTAAGCCAGGATCGGTCATGTTTATTGATGTGAGGGATATCGAATTTACCTATTCCTACTTTTTTTCGATGGATTGTTGGAACAGTGTATTTTTTTATTTTCATTTCATTATATGTTGTGAAAAAACATTCTCCTAACAGTTGAGTTGAAATGGCAATCATTAAAACAAATGTTTGCGGTCCGTCTTCCGTAATTAAATTCGTCAAAATGAAATGCAATTGAATTGATATCAAATGGTGACTTGCTTCAACCTTATATAAGATCACTGTCGTTAAAGAGCTCCGATCGAAAATGTTTGGTCAACATTCGAGATATTTAAAAGCGGTATTTTTAAGGAAGACACCGATAAGTATCGTAAGTATTTATGAATATACTGTGTATATAATGTTTTGAATTATGATGTTTTATGATTGTTATTATTATTAATTTCATTTTTTGTCCAAATATCATTTATTGTTGCAGTGTACAATTAGATTGTTCTATAAGTTATAAGGAATCCGGCATCAAAATCATTACAATCAACTGAAATATCGCTATAACTTGCATTTACGAATGAATTAAATGTTGCCAAAAAAGACAAAAAAGTATTGATGAATGATTGATTTTACTTAGAAATAATATTTTGTTGAGGAAAAGTCAATTAGTAACTAGCTATTCCCTAAAACTTGATGTCAACATATGTTTTTGAAATCCGGCTTGGTCAAAATGTAAACATGTATACAAACCGGTTGTGTCATTTATTAAGAAACGGATTTGTCAGTATGTAAATACGCCGGATCGTATTATTATTGATCATTATATTGGAACTTAACAATAGTTATGATTAGAAAATATCTCAAAAGCGATAAATACTGATCCATAGTATGAATATTCGCCATGGCTGCTAATTTCAGCTACTTTGTACAATAAAACAATCGTTATTTCTATGTCATCACGGTTGGTGTTCAGTACGCTACACTCACTTTAAGTCGATGTCCAGGCGCATCAATTGAGTAGTGGGAGATTCTTTTTTTAACACAATATTTTAATTGTATACTTGTTGATAACGAAGTAAGTCACTCTGTGGAAATAATTTCGTGGATACGATATTTAGATTTCTTCACAGTATAATGTTTACATTAACATTACAGATACGCAAATTAGCAAAGGCTGTAGTATTGAATTCCGTTCCGCACGGACGATGTTGGCAGTTTGTATATAAAGAAAATGTTAGGTGTACTCGAGTAATGCAGCGTTCGTTACAAGTTGTAATACAACAAAAGTTCGTGCTTTGGATGTTATAGTCTCCCGCCCATCCACCAATATTAATGCCAAAAGAATTTCAATCACTCGTATATATTTTGCCTTTTTGATTGGGGAGTAGAAAAGACAGACTCAAAGAATTTGTTATGTTGATATATATTTATAATAATGCTATGCGATCGTGTAACGAACGGGCAACCCTACACTGTGTCGAGTCTTATTTATATTTGTTGTATATTACATTATTTTAGTAAATGAACAAAATATTTTTGTAAGAGTGAAACGAGGGAGAAAAAAAAATAGACAATATATATACATAGTCGAAAATATAAAATTTATATATACGAGTTTTGACGAGTTTTTTCTTACCTGTTTCGCAGCGAGTGGAAATGAATTATATATTTGTAAATCAAAATTGAATAACGATATCGTTTTCCACATCACATGTGCGTCAATCGTCATCGTGTGCATCCAATTACATGTCTACAATAGTTACCTGTTACTTTGTGACCTTTAACGGTCGAACGATTTGAATAAAGTCGCACTTTAGTGACAATAACACGATCAATGTTTTTAAGTTTAATTTATTAAATTGGTTTGTTTTTTCATTTAAGATAATAACAACATTATTATCATACATTACTGTATTATAGGGATATATATTTGATTACCTTTAATACAATACATTATTTTAATGCACACTCGATTGGTAATATAGATATATTTCAAGGAGGGGTGTTTTTCAAATGTATTTATATATATATATATATATTATATACGTCTGAAAATTAAACCAAACAGCGTTAGAATTAGATTTTAGAGCTGTCAAATTTTTGTTCTTCCCTCGACGGGATTTGAACCCACACCATTGTTACACTGCAGCACCATTCGCTTAGCCTTACGTCCAGCGCCCTAGACCACTCGACTACATCCATATATTATATATATATATATATATATTTAAATATTTCTGATTTACATTTTCGTACAATTAAATAATTTTGCTAGACTTGGGAGAAAAAAATAATCTGACTAAGAAATTCAGGCAGTATAATACATATGTAAAACTGGATATTGAACGAACATTGTAACGAAAAATAAATGATTTCATTCTCACAAAGCTTGTGTGTCCCATTGGAAAACAACAGCCCCTTTTGGGCTCATTTATTCTTCTTCAGAGACCGTCGCTCGACCATTGCCCGATCGTCGTGCAAACATCGCGCGATTTTCGCATTCTATTGTTTCTATTGTTTTTATTAAATAAGAGCAATGCTGTAAAAAAAAATCTACTGTATACTAGTTTAACCCCGTCACTTTTTATTGAAATACTCCTGCTAAGCCAGGATCGGTCATGTTTATTTATGTGAGGGATATCGAATTTACCTATTCCTACTTTTTTTCGATGGATTGTTGGAACAGTGTATTTTTTTATTTTCATTTCATTATATGTTGTGAAAAAACATTCTCCTAACAGTTGAGTTGAAATGGCAATCATTAAAACAAATGTTTGCGGTCCGTCTTCCGTAATTAAATTCGTCAAAATGAAATGCAATTGAATTGATATCAAATGGTGACTTGCTTCAACCTTATATAAGATCACTGTCGTTAAAGAGCTCCGATCGAAAATGTTTGGTCAACATTCGAGATATTTAAAAGCGGTATTTTTAAGGAAGACACCGATAAGTATCGTAAGTATTTATGAATATACTGTGTATATAATGTTTTGAATTATGATGTTTTATGATTGTTATTATTATTAATTTCATTTTTTGTCCAAATATCATTTATTGTTGCAGTGTACAATTAGATTGTTCTATAAGTTATAAGGAATCCGGCATCAAAATCATTACAATCAACTGAAATATCGCTATAACTTGCATTTACGAATGAATTAAATGTTGCCAAAAAAGACAAAAAAGTATTGATGAATGATTGATTTTACTTAGAAATAATATTTTGTTGAGGAAAAGTCAATTAGTAACTAGCTATTCCCTAAAACTTGATGTCAACATATGTTTTTGAAATCCGGCTTGGTCAAAATGTAAACATGTATACAAACCGGTTGTGTCATTTATTAAGAAACGGATTTGTCAGTATGTAAATACGCCGGATCGTATTATTATTGATCATTATATTGGAACTTAACAATAGTTATGATTAGAAAATATCTCAAAAGCGATAAATACTGATCCATAGTATGAATATTCGCCATGGCTGCTAATTTCAGCTACTTTGTACAATAAAACAATCGTTATTTCTATGTCATCACGGTTGGTGTTCAGTACGCTACACTCACTTTAAGTCGATGTCCAGGCGCATCAATTGAGTAGTGGGAGATTCTTTTTTTAACACAATATTTTAATTGTATACTTGTTGATAACGAAGTAAGTCACTCTGTGGAAATAATTTCGTGGATACGATATTTAGATTTCTTCACAGTATAATGTTTACATTAACATTACAGATACGCAAATTAGCAAAGGCTGTAGTATTGAATTCCGTTCCGCACGGACGATGTTGGCAGTTTGTATATAAAGAAAATGTTAGGTGTACTCGAGTAATGCAGCGTTCGTTACAAGTTGTAATACAACAAAAGTTCGTGCTTTGGATGTTATAGTCTCCCGCCCATCCACCAATATTAATGCCAAAAGAATTTCAATCACTCGTATATATTTTGCCTTTTTGATTGGGGAGTAGAAAAGACAGACTCAAAGAATTTGTTATGTTGATATATATTTATAATAATGCTATGCGATCGTGTAACGAACGGGCAACCCTACACTGTGTCGAGTCTTATTTATATTTGTTGTATATTACATTATTTTAGTAAATGAACAAAATATTTTTGTAAGAGTGAAACGAGGGAGAAAAAAAAATAGACAATATATATACATAGTCGAAAATATAAAATTTATATATACGAGTTTTGACGAGTTTTTTCTTACCTGTTTCGCAGCGAGTGGAAATGAATTATATATTTGTAAATCAAAATTGAATAACGATATCGTTTTCCACATCACATGTGCGTCAATCGTCATCGTGTGCATCCAATTACATGTCTACAATAGTTACCTGTTACTTTGTGACCTTTAACGGTCGAACGATTTGAATAAAGTCGCACTTTAGTGACAATAACACGATCAATGTTTTTAAGTTTAATTTATTAAATTGGTTTGTTTTTTCATTTAAGATAATAACAACATTATTATCATACATTACTGTATTATAGGGATATATATTTGATTACCTTTAATACAATACATTATTTTAATGCACACTCGATTGGTAATATAGATATATTTCAAGGAGGGGTGTTTTTCAAATGTATTTATATATATATATATATATTATATACGTCTGAAAATTAAACCAAACAGCGTTAGAATTAGATTTTAGAGCTGTCAAATTTTTGTTCTTCCCTCGACGGGATTTGAACCCACACCATTGTTACACTGCAGCACCATTCGCTTAGCCTTACGTCCAGCGCCCTAGACCACTCGACTACATCCATATATTATATATATATATATATATATTTAAATATTTCTGATTTACATTTTCGTACAATTAAATAATTTTGCTAGACTTGGGAGAAAAAAATAATCTGACTAAGAAATTCAGGCAGTATAATACATATGTAAAACTGGATATTGAACGAACATTGTAACGAAAAATAAATGATTTCATTCTCACAAAGCTTGTGTGTCCCATTGGAAAACAACAGCCCCTTTTGGGCTCATTTATTCTTCTTCAGAGACCGTCGCTCGACCATTGCCCGATCGTCGTGCAAACATCGCGCGATTTTCGCATTCTATTGTTTCTATTGTTTTTATTAAATAAGAGCAATGCTGTAAAAAAAAATCTACTGTATACTAGTTTAACCCCGTCACTTTTTATTGAAATACTCCTGCTAAGCCAGGATCGGTCATGTTTATTTATGTGAGGGATATCGAATTTACCTATTCCTACTTTTTTTCGATGGATTGTTGGAACAGTGTATTTTTTTATTTTCGTTTCATTATATGTTGTGAAAAAACATTCTCCTAACAATTGAGTTGAAATGGCAATCATTAAAACAAATGTTTGCGGTCCGTCTTCCGTAATTAAATTCGTCAAAATGAAATGCAATTGAATTGATATCAAATGGTGACTTGCTTCAACCTTATATAAGATCACTGTCGTTAAAGAGCTCCGATCGAAAATGTTTGGTCAACATTCGAGATATTTAAAAGCGGTATTTTTAAGGAAGACACCGATAAGTATCGTAAGTATTTATGAATATACTGTGTATATAATGTTTTGAATTATGATGTTTTATGATTGTTATTATTATTAATTTCATTGTTTGTCCAAATATCATTTATTGTTGCAGTGTACAATTAGATTGTTCTATAAGTTATAAGGAATCCGGCATCAAAATCATTACAATCAACTGAAATATCGCTATAACTTGCATTTACGAATGAATTAAATGTTGCCAAAAAAGACAAAAAAGTATTGATGAATGAATGATTTTACTTAGAAATAATATTTTGTTGAGGAAAAGTCAATTAGTAACTAGCTATTCCCTAAAACTTGATGTCAACATATGTTTTTGAAATCCGACTTGGTCAAAATGTAAACATGTATACAAACCGGTTGTGTCATTTATTAAGAAACGGATTTGTCAGTGTGTAAATACGACTGATCGTATTATTATTGATCATTATATTGGAATTTAACAATAGTTATGATTAGAAAATATCTCAAAAGCGATAAAAACTGATCCATAGTATGAATATTCGCCATGGCTGCTAATTTCAGCTACTTTGTACAATAAAACAATCGTTATTTCTATGTTAAATTGATACAGTCGCGAACACTTGATTTTTTAATGCTTTTTGTGGCACTAGCATCACGGTTGGTGTTCAATACGCTACACTCACTTTAAGTCGATGTCCAGGCGCATCAATTGAGTAGTGGGAGATTATTTTTATAACACAATATTTTAATTGTATACTTGTTGATATCGAAGTAAGTCACTCCGTGGAAATAATTTCGTGGATACGATATTTAATTTTCTTCACAGAATAATGTTTATATTAACGTTACAGATAAGCAAATTAGCAAAGGCTGTAGTATTGAATTCCGTTCCGCACGGACGATGTTGGCAGTTTGTATATAAAGAAAATGTTAGGTGTACTCGAGTAATGCAGCGTTCGTTACAAGTTGTAATACAACAAAAGTTCGTGCTTTGGATGTTATAGTCTCCCGCCCATCCACCAATATTAATGCCAAAAGAATTTCAATCACTCGTATATATTTTGCCTTTTTGTTTGGGGAGTAGAAATGACAGACTGAATGAATTTGTTATGTTGATATATATTTATAATAATGCTATGCGATCGTGTAACGAACGCACAACCCTACACTGTGTCGAGTCTTATTTATATTTGTTGTATATTACATTATTTTAGTAAATGAACAAAATATTTTCGGAGCAGTGAAACGAGGGATAAAAAAAATAGACAATATATATACATAGTCGAAAATATAAAATTTATATATACGAGTTTTGTCTTACCTGTTTCACAGCGAGTGGAAATGAATTATATATTTTCGACAATGTACGTATATTGTATCTATTGTGTTATTTCAAAAGTCCCAAAGAAACTGTCAAATTGTATAAAAAGAGAAGAAACAAGCGTTGTTCTTATCGTGAAGTCAGCGCTTAAATGATGTTACTGTTTTTTACCGTCTCTCAACATGAATCAGGTACCAGAAAAAGATATCTTGGTCAGAAACCAAATACAAATGTACAACAAAAAATATCCGGTCAATACAATGTGACTACTCGAATAGAACAAATGCGGGATAAGAAAAAAACATTAACTGGGCAGCGAAGAAATACTATTAAAACTTCTTATGTTTCAATCTTGCGATTACCCTCATTTTATTTGTATATGCATCAGACAATTTGAATGCTACATTTATATTATATTGTGAGCTCCATACAGATGTGTGTGTATCCTTACATTCAGCATTCACTTACTAGTATCTGCTATATTTTAAATTTACTTTACATATGAATCCTATCAGTGTAACAGACGTTGAAGCGTCGTTTCATGAAATGCGGGACAAGTCATATTTGTGTTCAGTTTGTGGGATCGGGAATGAAATGAACAATTTTTATAGAAGACCTTCCATAGTTGCTTCCTACCACGTTTCGGTTCATTTGGCTGAGAAGTTTCTAGAGGAGAATATTTTTAAAAAATCTGCCAATCAGAAACAAGAATCGCCTGTGGTGACCATGTTTGTTAGCGGATCGGGACGAAATGCCTTATCGTTAGTGTTACAAAGGACCTTTCATAGATGATTCCTACTAAGTTGCACTTCATTTGGCTGAAGCGTTTCAGAGGAGAAGATTAAAATGTGAAATGTAAGCAGATGACAGACGACGGACGGTGGGTGCCACGTGATGGTAAAAGCTAGCATTACCTTCCGGACACTCTGCTTCAACATTATCTCTCATTATGTGTCTCCCGCAGATTCTAGGTTTTTTACCTCTATTTCTAGTAGTTCATATATTCGTTTAACACGCCTCTCAACAAACTGGTAGTGGAATTGTTCAACATTTGCTTTGCAGTCTAGTGAGATATGACCTAAAGTTACGCTTTTTAAGGCTCTGCCTATGTCAAGTGATTTCTCTTGTAGTGATTTCTTGAAAGCCAGGCACATTTAAACAATAACAATGGTTACGACAAAATCAAAGTTGCAAATGGAATACAATAAAGAAGTTACATCACTATGATCAGCTGCTCTTGGTCTGGTGTATGTGTGATTTAGCAGTTTTGTATTCATATATTTTCATCACGTTCATGTTTTTTTTTATTACAGCTCGATTTCACTCAGGTGTCACTTTTTTTTCCTGTTCTAGTTAAAGGACTTTATCAAACAGAAGCATACATGTATATTACATGTAATGCAGTTAGTACGCATTTAAACCACAAAAGGATATTTCTATTTTTCACACGTTTTGGGTGTGTGGTCGCTATTGCGCATTCGAAATATCAATTGCAAACTCCATTGGCTTGTTATATATTCTACCTGTCTAGGATATTTTTTTTTCTCGAACGACAGTTCAGAAGCAAGAAAACAATATGCTGAATATTGTCATTCAAGCCTGCAAACAGTAACAGACACTTGGCACAACGCATTTTCAAGCTCCGGGCTGGTAATTCCCTTTGATGTAAGAGAATGTAATTGGTAAAAATCAAATGTTTAATTTGGGCGCAAAAGGGGAAACATTAAATAATATATGAAAATGTGATGTGTATTTTAGGGATCTTCGGATTCAAATCCATTCATCTACTTTTCTATACGTGTATACATAGTATAAATAGATATATATAGATATTTCAAATTATAGTAATGTTATTTTAAAATATTTCCACTTTCCTTTACTCGTCAATTTATTTATTTATTTATTTATTTATTTATTCATTCATTCATTCATTCATTCATTCATTCATATGAATGTAAATAAATTATTCGTTTGTATGCATTTTTATTCTTTTTTTTTATATCTTATTTCAGAACACGTCGTGTACCCCATTCCCGTACTTAAACATTTCACCCAGATACATTTACAAAGGCAAGATGCATGAGTTTGGATTGGATCCATTTTTGTATGCAAATAGTCGCTTCTGATTAGTTTTCAGGATTGTTCAATCCTTATCTAGACAATAGCAAGAAATAAATAAATAAATAGATAAATAAATAACCCTATACTAGATGTATTTTAACTGTAGCTAAGATGGATGACAAGGATGTTTTACCTTTGATACTAATGCTGTACTATTATCATACAAAAGTTGTGATCGCACCATTACCCTATAGAGACCATGAGGCAGATTTCGGGTTTATTTTAGTTCTACCATCTTTTGAACATCTCACTAAACAATTTCCACCTTTTGGATATGTATCACTGAGGTCAAAACTGCTCTAAAATTGACTAAGCCAGTCGTTCTGTTCCCAAGATGTATTTGTCGTTCTTTTGATGAGACCATATGAGTTTTTGATTCTGTCCAGTGCAACTCCAGTGTATCAGAGACTTTAAGATTTAATCCAAGAGGTCAATTCACAAGAGGAAATGTGAGCGCTCAAAATAGGGTTTCGATAACGTCAATTTGGCCATTATCAAACCTACCCCCTGTTATCATTATCTTTTGGTGTCAGTGTTTCAACTGTTAGCAAAGTTTTAATTTCAACATAGGCAGACTTATAAAAAGTGTGCAATAGTGAAATTTAGTGGCCAAACATCTCAGATGGCAGAAGAAAGGGTATTGTTCTTATATGCCTAACGTTGTATGTGCAATTGACAAATCTTTACATGAGATACAAATTCCATCCAATGAACCCCAACAGCAATTTTATAGTGGTCACAGAAAACACCATTGTATCCATACCTAGGTAAAAAATGTAATAGGGAAAACGAGTAATGGTCCTACCATTTACTTTCAAAAGGGGGAGGGGGCGCTAAGGTTTCTACCCTGAAGTCAAATCAATGTTATTTTTATGGGTGAAAATCTTTCATCAGAATATTTTTTCCTTTCATTTTCCTTGCAAAAATAGATTTTTTCTTGACAATTCAGCATATAAATATTGTTTTAGGAAAATATAATAGCATAGTCCCACCCCTACTCGGTCCCTAAAGACATAATTATTCTAAAGTATTCGGAATTACATTTGTAGCGATAAAAATGGAATCATATCATACATTTTCGTTCGCAGTTCAAGTTATCATAATTTCGTTATCTATATCCAATGTTAATTTATTAGATGCAACAAATAAAATATAGATTATCTAAACTGGTGCTTAAGCTTGTATGGATAATCTTGAAATTTACCAACACTGTATATTATTTATATATTTATTATATCTTTGCAACAATAAAACTTGTGTCATATATATTTTACAGGTTATCATCGACAATCTGGATTTCTTGGTCACGAAAACGACGCATATTGCAATCACCAAATAGAGCCCAATGAACCAGATGCATCTCTGGAAGTTACTGATTACTTGGAGACTGTATTTATCCAAACGGGAACCCTGTTATAACCCCGTATAAAGTAACTGACAAAATTCGCCAACCGAGCGCTGTAAAACTTGTAAGGCGGAAGTTCAACATATTACATCGGAGACGAAGAGTATTTATTGGATATTAAAATATTTAAGATTATTGGATCTTTATATAGACATCCGAGGGTTGTGATAGCTTCCATTGTGAAGACTAAGTAGTACTCTGGCAAAGTGACGCGCTGAATAATATAGATACCTGTAAATAAAGATAAGATCATTTCATTTGTCCGCCTTCTACCCAGGTCTAGCAGAGAAACACATATGTATTCTAATTTTGTGTTACAATCTTTATTCGTTTACCTTAATGAACATAGGAAATGAACCCTTGAGTCAACAATGTACCTATCTAGAAGCTCAAAACTAATCTGGTCCCAGTTTCATACGATTTTTCAAACTTATTCAAACGAGTCACAGCTTTAAATCCTATAATGCTGTTGTTAAATGGCAATTAAGAATTAATAACTAACTGTTTAGAGAATTATGAGTATCAAAAGAGACAGAAAACACAAACCAAACAAACAGCTCAACACGCACAAAAAAACACAGATAGCACAAAATACAAAGCAAGACCGATTGCAAAACTGGACAAAACCACAAGCAAAAAAAAAAATCGCAAACACAAAAGCAAGAGTTTCGCGTCAGTCGGAAGAACCGTTGAAAGTCGATTGCATTCAAGCTTGTCTCTCTCCGAAGGCCAACATCAAATATTATGTTTCTGTTCAAAATTGATACTGCTATCAATTGTTTTTGGTTTATACCCATCAATAACACAGACACTGACTTAGCTGCATCGTATGCCTCACTCATGTTTATCTTAATTGACGAGTGGCCTTAACTGTGCATGCTGCATAAACAACATCCATGTATCAACTAAATGTGTTGAATTTCATTTATTTTTATTCGTTTACAGAGTTGTTCAAACCTTTCTTACATCCGGCATGAACACTAGAAATGATCACTGCTTTCATTATTAGTTGTTTGCTGTATGGGTATTTTCTCCATGGATACTTTTTGTATTATAATTCATGTACATCAACTCCATTTCTGTCATTTTATTACATCCAATATTAATCCAAAGCATGCACATAAACCTAGAGATAGAGTAACACGAATCCCCCCTAAAACCCCGAAGTGAACTTAGTTGCACAGGAAGGGTAAGCAGTTCCTGCTGTATTAGTGGCACCCGTTGTGTTAATCTAGTTACAAACCCGATGATAAGTCATGAAGGAGAAAAGGACCGGAAGGTGTTTACGACAAGTGGAACATATTCGTGGTCATTTGTGACACAGATATTTCATCAAGGTCAACCAAGTCATGGTGGCGACCATAAAACTTTCAAAGTGATGACTTCAAATATGCCAAATGTATTCTGAGGCAAAGGTGTTGTAAATATTTACCATTTTCACTATGTCAAACTAAGCTATACTTTGGCAGGCAACTTTCATTCTTAATCAAAGTAATATCTCAGTCTTAATCAAATTAATAGAATGCCATTTAAGACATATTCTTATAATATTCATATTTAATGTTCCAAACGGTTTCTGAGAAGATTTCTTTTGACAGAACACATCACTGGTTCTGGTCACCATGCTGAATTTCCTATTAACAAAAAAAGACAAGTTTGTCCTGTTAACTTTGGTTCAAATTTACCAATTGGTTAATACAGAGAAAACTGTTTTATTTTTTTCGAAATCAGCTTAATTTGCAAGTTCAGCGAAGATTGCCATAGCCACAATCAGGGCATCCAGGAAAAATTTTGCAAGGCGGAACAAGACTGTTTTAGGGACCAGGGGACAGGCTGAGACTTCTCTCGAATTTGAGGATTTGAGATATATATATCCAATAAAACCACTGGTATACTTTCATTAATGTTTTATTTCCTGTGAAGCAGAACGTCCAGATAATATATACTTTATACAAAGCAGTGACAAACATAATAAGTTAAAATTATTTATATAATATTATATATTGGTCGGTGTTTCTCTCCGGATACTCCGTCTTCTTCAACCACTAAAACTGGTCACCATGATATAGCTGAAATATTGCCGAAAATGGCGTTAAACACAATAAATCTAATCATGAATAAAATAATGTATATGATATTATATATTGTTGACTACCATATGACATATAATATCATAAATATAATTGTTAAATTTCAACAAGTTTCATCATCAAAAAGAAAAATATATTCTTCGTGAAAACCTAATTTAGTAATGCATGTACAATAAGTCTTTGCCAAAATATGACAATAATTGCACAAGATAATTGTTGGTAAAATGTTAAAGTATCTTCTAATCAACATGCCAATCGTTTAAGAACAGAGTGAAATTTATTATTGTTTCTAGTTATTGGGGGGTGGGGTGTTGTGCAAAAAAGGGTACACTCGACTCGCAGCCGTAAGTGATAAAGTTTACCAGTTGCCTGCCCATGGTCGATGGTTCACTCTGGCTTCCTCCACCACTAAAACTGGTCATTGTGTTATTGCTGAAATATTGTTGAGTTGAAAGTGGCGTTAAAACAACAACAATAAAAATTGAATCATTCTAGTTATCGGGCCAATCCTACAAAATTACCACCTACTGCAATTTATAAAGTCAAACTGATGTGGCCTAGCTATAATACTAATTACAGAACAAGAACTGTTTAGCTCTTTTTTTTACCGTTTCACCTTATTACTTTTTTTATCTTCTTTTCAGAGTGGTGCATGGAAACATCTGGGTCTATCTCTAATTTTAACAACAGAGAGAAAGCAGAACTAAATGAAAAACTGCGCCATTTTTATGCGGAGGCAAAACCTAAAAATAATGAAAAGAGAGCAAAATATATGCTAGATGAACACGCCCAGGTGTATCATAAAACTACATTGATATATGTTCGGGCCGCTCTGAATAGACACATTAAGGATTTGAACCGCAATTTTTATATCGTTCATGTCTCCGATTTCCGAACAAGCAACATCATTTTAGACTCGACCCAAAAAATGATGGTCAAAACTGGATTATCGTGGCCGACCAAATATAAAGAGATCATAGGTCTTCAAGATTTACAGCTTATCAACGCATACATAAAAACAACGCAAAAAATCCAGTTTTACTACGCGAAACACAACAAAAAAATATACACGGTGGAATAATGTGCGAGGAGGCACCTGCTGACAATTTTTGCTATGGGAACGCGGTAATCAGAATGTTTGCCCTGTGGCATCTTTGAAGATGTTTATCAGTAAGACCCACCCAAACGCCAAATCGCTGTTCAACCGTTGTATTAAAGATCTGAATGTGAATGACGCGGTCTGGTACACCTGTCAACCCTTAGCTAAACGCATCTACATTGGTTTCATGACCGATTTCTGTAAACAAGCGAAATGCAGCAAAATTTACACAGCCCATTGCCTTCGTATCACTACAATTCAGACAACGAATGACGCAGGCCATGAACACCGTCATATCATGTTCATGACAGGACACAAATATGAAGCGTCAATCAGAAGCTATAACCGTCATTGTTCCGTGCAACAAAAGAAATCCCCAAGTGCCACATCAAATCGTCACCGCCATGCTTGGAAATTTCAGACGATAAGGACAAACATAAATGTATATATAGATATTCATTCTTTCCACGAGCTATCATCCTATTCATTCTTTCCACGAGCGATCATCCTGTCGAACCAACTACCACCGCCTGTGATAGACGTCCCGGACTTGGGCGCATTCAAGGTGACAGTTAAGGGAGTATTCTAAACTTCCATATACTTGTACAGTGTAAATAATATGTTGTTTCTTTTAAGCTTTGAGGCTCTGCTATGCGCGCGTGTAAATATTGTCCTTAGTGAGATATCTGTTTGCGGATGTTACTAAGTAACCTGATTGAAGTTGAAGTTGAAGTTGCAACTGGAGAAGTAGTAGCCTCATCCACCATGACACCCGTTCAGCAGAGTATCGCGCCTCAAAATGGTATGTCACAAAATCTTCCTTTCAGGTCAGAAATCGGATTCCAAAGAAACGAAACATAATCGACAAATGTACTTACCAATGCCGGGATACTAAACAATTACATGTTTTCAAGCTGTGTCTTCACCATAAACCTGCCAGCCGAGGCACAGAAATGAACGCTGTGTTTTGTATCTCGACAGATTAATGCGCGATAACGACACATAACCGTGACAATGTAGAAAATAGGAACGTGTTCTTGCTTTGACTGAATATTTATGAGAACTGATAGAAACAATTTTCTGCATAACTTGTTATTTGTTTTCAATTGGTTTACAGTCATTAAAATATATCATGAGAGGTTTATTTGATAGTGTTTAATGAACAAGGCAAATTCTCCCAACATCTCCACACAACGAAAAACAGGTGATACACAAAAGTACACAAAGTAAATATTGACAATCAAAAAAAAAATACCCGCGCTTTGTCGCAAATGTAATTATAAGTATTGAATGCATTTTGTTATAGTTTTATTGCCGTGTACAAGCGTGCTTCATACAAAATGTGCTTCGGTCCACCCTTTTACACGCTAATAAAACTATAAAAAAAATGCATTCAATTCTTAAGTAAAATGTCCTTTACGTAACAACAAACAGGAACTAACAAACACAAGATAATTTCTCTACCATTTTAGGACATGTGGTTTTCGATCTACAAATATGACAATTTCTGTACTGTACAAGTAGAAATGTTCTCGTGGGGGAAATTTTCGCTTAATTTGCATTTCATTTAAATGCGCAACAACAATAATTATACGGCCACGTGAATTTGCATAATGAAAACTAACGCGAATGTTTGTTTTAAACATAGATCTCGAAGCTATTTAATTATTTAGCTTTCCAATCTTTTGACCTTGAGCGTACCTGTTGAAGGTAATTCCAGACATAATTCCGCACTTAATTCCATAACAGCGTTTTTTACGGCTTTTGATTAGCCCCTTTGTATCTTCAAATTTTTTGGCGCCATAAAACTAATTTAAATAAACGTTAGAGAAAACAGAAGGTATAATCAAGAATTAACAATCCAGAGACATTTTGGTACACAGACACAGGACGAAGACTAACAAGACACCAATGTTTATTGTTCAATGCTTGTACCAAACCAGAAAAGGGTGTGGTTGTCAATACATCTGCTAGGGGTATCGGTATTCTACAATTTTGTTTATTGGATTTTATTACATACTTAGTTCAAATAAAGGCATTTTTGTATGACCAATATGACCGGAGGTAAACTGTCCATATTTTCACATCCCGGAAAAATAACCGGTTATTGGATTACTACAAGATCATTTCCATATCGAGGCCCATATTGGCCCGGGCCAATTTGGGCCTCGACTTCGTCTCAGCCCAATATGGGTGTCTCTTTTCTAGATGTCGAAGTAGGTAATAAATAGTTTAATACATGGGCATTTCCATATTGGCCTGGTTATCATCCCTCGACCCATATTGGCCCTCGATTCCGTCTCAGGCCAATATGGGCGTCTCGGGATGATAACCAGGCCAAAATAGAAATGCCCATGTATTAATCTGTTCTGACTGTGGTATTTTTTATTTTCATTGTATTGCTTGATTGATATTTGTATATGGATTCCTTGTGAATATTTCATAAATGACCTTATAAACATTTTCTGTAATTTTTAACATAGTTTTCCATCCATGGTTTAATGTTTTATTCTATGATAAACATAGCTTGTAGAATATGATGATATGATGTTGCTTATCACCTTAGGCTGTATAATAGCATAAGATGTTTTGATTTTTAAGGATACATGTTTTATCTATGTTATTTGTATTTGTTCATGAATACTGGTGTACAACACGATTGTCATGTCAAATGATGTGCGTGTCGTTTATCAGTAACACGACGGGTGTCACTAGTGGAGCAGGAACTACCTACCCCTCCTGAGCACATGATTTTCCATGGTTTAGTTTTCTGTGTAATATCTTATAGATCATAGTTCTTTTGTTCCCCTTTCTTAAGGTCATTTATTGTATGTCCTCTGACTCTGACGGTTTTTGATTACTCCTTTGATATGTTCAAACCTTTCTTACATACGGCATGAACACGGAAGGTAATGATCACTGCTTTCATTATTAGTTAATTGCTTTATGGGTATTTTGTACATGCATACTTTTGTATTATCTTTCATGTACATCACCTCCATTTCTTCCATTCTATTAGATCGCAATAATTTCGTCTTGAAAACTATGACATTCTCACCCGATGCCAACGGTCGAGAGTAATGGATAAAAAAGTGTCTCCCCCTCAATTTTGTGAAAGACCAAAGTGTTTTACTAACGTCGACCGTTGTCATCGGGAAATAAAGCACTTTGGTCTTTCCCAGTACCTCAGGAAAAATATGTTGATATATTGCCTGCACTCCCATTAAATAACTGTATATAATTATGTAATCTTGGTGTTTATCGTTGAGTTAAATAAAAAAAATATTTCTCAGGTTGTAGATTTTATTTGTGGTCCGTCATTCAACAATCAACAGTAAAAATGATCTATGCAAATAATTTATTGTTGACCCTGCAAATACATAAGTTAAAATAACATAAGCAAATGGCAGAAAGAAAGATAACCCATATTGAATATGACAAAGGTGCTTGTGCTGTGTAAATAAAAATATAACCAATTTGATCCAAACAACATAATTGTCTTGTATTTCATTAAAGCATGAAATACCTTATGTTGGAAAATAATTCAAGGTGTATAATACTTATAAGTTTGTCAGTTACTGACTATATACACATCTATATGTAAAGCTTGAAATTTACATGGCATCTACAAAATAACATAATATAAATAAGAAAACCAAATAAAGTAAGCATAAGCATATTAAAAGCAATAAGCAAAATTACAATTAGTAAGATAAAAAAAACCAACACAATCTCTTACCTCTCATGAGGTGTAAAGGTCTTTGTATAATTAGGATATAATGTAACTCTGGTAAACTTAATGTAGCAAAATTAACATTATATGTCATGTGTTTCATGACATGATAAAGGTTTTATACATTAAATAATACATTATTAAAAGTAACAGTTACTATTTTATGTAGTTAACTTCTGTTCAACTTTAACATTGCAATTGATTAGAAATGATTATTTTATGTTTTAATTATATAATTAAACTGGTTTTACCAGTAATCTTGCCAATGCCTAATTATAATTATTTTTTATTCATTTCATTTCTATTTCTCAAAGCATTTTATGCATTTTGTATCTTTCATTCAAAACTCTTGCATTCTATACATATTATATAAATCGTGACTATTAAAATGGTTAATACAGAAATGTAAAGAAACTGACCTTCATTTTAAATAGTAAGATGTGAAGATGTGAACATAAGGTGATAATATTCCATATGACTATTAGACAAGAAATTCAGTCAGTCAGACATGTCCAGCAAGTAAACAATAATAAAGTCTATAACAACAGAATGAAAGAAAGTTTCCCGCCTAAAGTTCACATCACCAAACTGACCAATAAGAAATGAAATTGTGAAGGACAACAGATTATAGAGTATTCATTTAACATAATCACTAAATGTATAAATATCTAAACTATAAATACTAATGAAAATAAGCCTATGTTACTAAAACAGATATATAAATATATTAAGGATTAAATACAAATGTAATCCTTTAATTAATAAAAATAAATTGTTAATAAAAAATAATCATAATGCTGAAAAAAATATGTCCAAATCCACTGAACCACAATTACATATGTATGTATCAATATATTATGCTTCAGCAAATTCCATTTTTTTAAGCTATTTGAAGTGTTTGTCTCTATGTTCTTGTTATAATGAAGACAAGCTTGAAGGTACCAAAGGGGCAATCCAAGGCCGTAACATTGACATTGCGAGCAAATCAATATTCATTAAAATAGCCAGTTTCTGTATATTCGCAAAAATCATAAAAATTTAAAAAATCATTGAAAAACTGAATATGTTTTATACAGAGTTAATATTTTAACCACGTGTACTGATTAATTATGCAAATGATATATTTCTACTCATCAAGTCAGTGAATATAATCTCCTGAAATCTCTGGGAATAATATATTAATTCTTTTAATCAAAAGTTAAAATTTAAAAGAAATTAAAGGAAAACGTGAGAATTCAAAGCTTGTAGCAAAACAAAAATTAACATATCTTTTTCACAGGTGCTCGTGGCACGGCCCACCCCCTTTTTCTAACTTTCTATTTACAATTTTTTTTCAATAAATTTCTTTTATTTCTTTATTATTTCATCTCTTTTTCCTTATTTTAACTTGTTCTTGTCAATATTCAAACAATCTTATGTTAATATCAAATTGCATGTGTCGACCCTATATAGATACTAATAATGCACAAGGCATGCAACTCGGCAGGTTTAAAAATCGTACCCCTACTGTCTTCGAGTACATTTATTGCACCTTATTTCCATTATGTCATTCAAACTAGGACATGTATCCATTTCTAAAAGACGCATCTTTTTGCCCCTGTTTTTGTTCTGTGCATACGATATCTCAGTTCTCCAGAATTTTAAGATTTTCACACATTTATTGCCAAATTGTTCGTATAAGGACCCACGGCTGACGGAAGTGACGTACAACTGCATTAACTTCAACGATAGGGTGAGAAAAGTTCGAAAAATTAAAATATATATTTTTGGAACTTTTCTGATCCTTTCGTTGAAGTTTGGCAATAAATGTGTGAAAATCTTAAAATTCTGGAGAACTGAGCTATCGTATGCACAAAGCAAAAACAGGGGCAAAAAAATGCATCTTTTAGGAATGGATACATGTCCTAGTTTGAATAACATAATGGAAATAAGGTGCAATAAATGTACTCGAAGCGAGCAGGGGTACGATATTTAAACCTGCCGAGTTGCATGCCTTGTGTATTATTAGTATCTATATAGGGTCGACACATGCAATTTGATGTTGACATAATATTTTATGAATATTGACAAGAACAAGTTAAAATAAGGAAAAAGAGATGAAATAATAAAGAAATAAAGAAATTTTATTGAAGATAAATTTGTAAACAGAAAGCTGGAAAAAGGGGGATGGTCAGTGCCACGAGCGCCTGTGATCTTTTTACTATTAAGTAATACATTAAAAATGATTGTTTTTCAGTCATCATCAACTGTCGATGATAAACATTTGTCAACACAAAAATAAAATACATAAAGTTGACATCTGAAAAATAATAAATAATAAAATGTTAATGAATCTAAGGAATCAAAATAGCTTGTTAATTTTAAAAGTCCCTGATTATTATTTTTATTCTCTTTTAAGTTTATTTGATTCCCGTTTTTAATCACCACATATCATACAACGTTAAATACAGAGATAACGTTGCTATAGTTGTTTACAACATATAACTTTCTGTAGTTTCCATTAAAACAACATGTTATTGGATAATTTACATTTACATGCATAGGAAATAAGACAAAGATACAACAAGAATATTAACATTGGAGAAAAAAAAACATAGTGAATAGAAGTGATCACTCTAATATCTAATGTACTATATGAATATACCATCAGGTCTAAGTCTGTGTATGTTGTTAGAAAGACAACCTACTATGTATACGTTGTCATGGTTATCTGTTGTTACACCCTGTGTACCACGTAGATCAGGTGAGTAATAGGTAAATACTTCTTCACCATCAGGTTTTATACAATACAAAGAAACGTAATCACTGTAACATAAGTTACCACTACTACATACAGTAATGTACACCGGTATACGATCTTGTTTCTTCGTTTTTATTTTTCTAACCGGATGACCCTGGTGATCTAAAACGTGTATTGAACCTTTACTACCCACAAATATGTTAGTATTTGATGCTGCTACACCTCCAGATTGTGATCCAGTGATTTGTATTTTTTTACATACCTTCTTTCTAACTATATCTATCAATTTTATATTGTCACTGTTTTTAAAAGACACCACAACCATATTAGTACCAGGTATTGTAGTTATATCATATGGTTTATACCTGGTAGTGATATGGTACTGGTACTCGTTGTTATCGTTATTAACCAGTAGTCTGGACTTACACGAGTCACAGAGTACTATCATGTCATTATCTATTACTGTAATGCCGATATGCATATCGCGCCCCCATTGCGAGAGTTGGTTTTAATATCACCATCATGGATGAATGACGACATCTGATGTCTACCTACAACTAGCATTTGTGACTGACGTTCTTTGACGGGAACAAACGTAATTTCGCATGGATTTTCTACCATACTAATGGATCCGATTGACTTCATTGTATCGCACGGTTCAATGGATTCAAACTTAAAGGTTGAATATTTTGCATTTTCTGTTAAAGTTGCTATTTTTTCTTCTATATCTGATAGATCTGCTTTTAAAGTTTGGGTTAGAAGAAATGCTTGCTTGTCAGATCCATGTTTCTCTACAAATTCAAACTTATCCTTCAGTTTAGTGATGTGTTCTTCAATCTGTTTCGTTTCAAATATTTCTTTTTGTGCATTTGATGCAAATTTGTCTTTTTGTCCTTATACATTTTCTAATAAATTCTTCTCAAGTGATTCTAAATAAATAATCCAACCTTGTTTTGCATTTGTGATTTTCTCTTTCACTAGTTTTATCTCGTCATCAATACTGTCAATGTGTTCTCTTCTATCTTTAGTAAATTCATTGACTGTTTCCAATACCTGTTCTATGGGCTGGAGGGAATCAATGAAAGATTGTGATCGCTTAGTTCCCTTAGACGCTATGTCTATGGACATTGCTTTTGTACACGTCCGGTGAGACTCGACCAAACATTCGCTGCAGCATATGACATCATGATCAACGCAGAGGTATTCGAATGGTAATTCATCATGTTTCAGACAGGATTGGGCGGTCATTTAGGCTTCGGTTGGTTTTTTAGATATGTCAATAAGATGGTGACTTGCCGACAACTTCATGACTTGGTGATTCTCTGTACAGTCCGTGCATAGTGATTCCTCACAGTTAACACACCAACGGACAGATGTCTTCAAGTTACCTCGTTTGGTACAGGGTTCACACGGGATACTAGCCATTACTCCGAAACACATATTTCATTATTGTAATTGTTGACACGACGACGAATGCAAAATTATGATAACAGCTTATGATCATTATGATGTTTATTCGCACATTATATATATTTGGTACGCATATTACCTTTAATTAGTGGACATATTATCATCATTTGATGAGCACGTGATAATTGTTTGATGAGCACGTTATAATTATTTTATGAGCACGTCATAATTATTTTATGAGCGCGTTATAATTAATTTATGTGCACGTTATGATTATGTTATGAGCAGGTTAAAATTATTTGGAGGGCACATTATATACTCTGATGCCATATTATCTTTATGTGGAGTGCATATTAGATTTATTTGATAAACATATGATTATATTTACTTCAAGTTATGTGCGTATTATATTATTTCGTGTACAAATCACAGTATCTAGTATATATCCTAAGTATAATCAGGCGAGAAGTAACGTAATCCGCGAGATCCTTTACATTTCGAGATGCAGTCGACGAGGACAGACGTGCATCTGTCCAATCGTTTTTCTTATTTACCACGTGTTCACGCAAGTTTAACTTCAGAGTTTATTAATTTACGCTTTGTAGCTTCATTAATTTAACTGAATGTATTTCTATTGTTTTTCTTTGTAACCAGGAGGTATAACCGGATGTTACATTTATTTTCTTTATCCTTAGTGTCAACATGTTTAGCCGAAAACATTTGTTGTACTAATTGTAATAGAGAATTTAACGCTCTGTAGTTTTAATAATTCAACTGTAAGTATTTCTTATGTTTTTCTTTGTAACAAGGAGATATAGTCGGAGGTTACATTTATTTTCTTATTTTAGTGTCAGGAGGTGTAGCCAGAGACATTTTTGGTACTAATTTTAATAGTAAATTTAACGAATGGGTGTATCTGTTTATTTGTTTGGTAGTCAGTGGACCTGTGTGTCCTCGCCTGAATTGTGTGGCCGAGTTTTGTAGCATATATTTGCCGGACTATGTACCTGAATTCCTGAAGTAATTTTTTGAACGGTGGTGTCCATGTTCATGGTGTTCAGTACGTAATTAAGCGTTGTGTATGCTGATTCATCAGAAGTTGACACAAGTCCGTCCGATGTGAGACGTAGGAGTAAGAACAAGAGCAAGAAACATAAAACTAAGTATGTTAGTTCTGATTCGTCAGAATATGATTCAAAGCTGGTCAGATAAAACATATCAGAGTAAGAGTAAAAACAAAAAACGCAAAACTAAGTTTATTTCTGACTCATCAGAATCTGAATCTGATTCAAGTTCATCAGATACAAAATACAAGAGTAAAAGTAAAAAGATAAAACGCAAAAATAAATCGGGTTTGGTTGCTAAGGCTAGTGATTATGTTGTGAATCCACATATTTGGCCTCATACAGCTCGTATATATTTTGCCTTTTTGTTTGGGGAGTAGAAATGACAGACTGAATGAATTTGTTATGTTGATATATATTTATAATAATGCTATGCGATCGTGTAACGAACGTACAACCCTACACTGTGTCGAGTCTTATTTATATTTGTTGTATATTACATTATTTTAGTAAATGAACAAAATATTTTCGGAGGAGTGAACCGAGGGAGAAAAAAAAATAGACAATATATATACATAGTCGAAAATACAAAATTTATATATACGAGTTTTGACGAGTTTTTCTTACCGGTTTCGCAGCGAGTGGAAATGAATTATATATTTTGTAAATCAAAATTGAATAACGGTATCGTTTTCCACATCAAATATGCGTCAATCATCATCGTGTGCATCCAATTACATGTGCACAATAGTTACCTGTTACTTCGTGACCTTGAACGGTCGATCGATTTGAATAAATTCGCACTTTATTGACAATAACACGATCAATGTTTTTAAGTTTAATTTATTAAATTGGTTTGTTTTTCATTTAAGATAATAACAACATTATTATCATGCATTACTATATTATAGGGATATATATTTGATTACCTTTAATACTATACATTTTTTTAATGCACACTCGATTGGTAATATAGATATATTTCAAGGAGGGGTGTTTTTCAAATGTATTTATATATATATATATATATATATATAATATATATATATTTTAATATTTCTGATTTACATTTTCGTACAACTAAATAATTTTGCTAGACTTGAAGAAAAAAAAATGACTAAGAAATTCAGGCAGTATAATACATATGTAAAACTGGATATTGAACGGAACATTGTAAAGAAAAATAAATGATTTCATTCTCACAAAGCTTGTATTTCCCATTGGAAAACAACAGCCCCTTTTGGGCTCATTTATTTTTCTTCAGAGACCGTCGCTCGACCATTGCCCGATCGTCGTGCAAAAATCGCGCGATTTTCCCATTCTATTGTTTCTATTGTTTTTATTAAATAAGAGTAATGCTGTAAAAAAAAATCTACTGTATACTAGTTTAACCCCGTCACTTTTTATTGAAATACTCCTGCTAAGCCAGGATCGGTCATGTTTATTTGTGTGAGGGATATCGAATTTACCTATTCCTACTTTTTTTCGATGGATTGTTGGAACAGTGTATTTATTTATTTTCATTTCAATATAGGTTGTGAAAAAACATTCTCCTAACATCTGAGTTGAAATGGCAATCACTAAAACAAATGTTTGCGGTCCGTCTTCCGTAATCAAAATCGTCAAAAGGAAAGACAATTGAATAGATATCAAATGGTGACTTGCTTCAACCTTATATAAGATCACTGTCGTTAAAGAGCTCCGATCGAAAATGTTTGGTCAACATTCGAGATATTTAAAAGCGGTATTTTTAAGGAAGACACAGATAAGTATCGTAAGTATTTATGAATATACTGTGTATATAATGTTTTGAATTATGATGCTTTATGATTGTTATTATTATTAATTTCATTTTTTGTCCAAATATCATTTAATTTTGCAGTGTAACATTAGATTGTTCTATAAGTTATAGGGAATCCGGCATCAAAATCATTACAATCAACTGAAATATCGCTATATCTTGCATTTATGAATGTTGCCAAAAAAGAAAAAAAGTATTGATGAATGATTGATTTTACTTAGAAATATTATTTTGTTGAGGAAAAGTCAATTAGTAACTAGTTATACCCTAAAACATGATGTCAACAGATGTTTTTGAAATCCGGCTTGGTCAAAATGTAAACATTTATACAAACCGAATGTGTCATTTATTAAGAAACGGATTTGTCAGTATGTAAATACGACTGATCGTATTATTATTGATCATTATATTGGAATTTAACAATAGTTATAATTAGAAAATATCTCAAAAGCGATAAATCCTGATCCATAGTATGAATATTCGCAATGGCTGCTAATTTCAGCTACTTTGTACAATAAAACAATCGTTATTTCTATGTTAATTTGCTACTGTCGCGAACACTTAATTTGTTACTGCTCTTTGTGGCACTAGCATCACGATTGGTGTTCAATACGCTACACTCACTTTAAGTCGATGTCCAGGCGCATCAATTGAGTAGTGGGAGATTCTTTTTATAACACAATATTTTAATTGTATACTTGTTGATAACGAAGTAAGTCACTCTGTGGAAATAATTTCGTGGATACGATATTTAGATTTCTTCACAGAATAATGTTTACATTAACATTACAGATAAGCAAATTAACACAGGCTGTAGTATTGAATTCCGTTCCGCACGGACGATTTTGGCAGTTTGTATAAAAAGAAAATGTTAGGTGTACTCGATTAATGCAACATTCGTTACAAGTTGTAATACGACAAAAGTTCGTGATTTGGATGTTATAGTCTCTCGCCCATCCACCAATATTAATGCCAAAAGAATTTCAATCACTCGTATATATTTTGCATTTTTGTTTGGGGAGTAGAAATGACAGACTGAATGAATTTGTTATGTTGATATATATTTATAATAATGCTATGCGATCGTGTAACGAACGCACAACCCTACACTGTGTCGAGTCTTATTTATATTTGTTGTATATTACATTATTTTAATAAATGAACAAAATATTTTCGTAGGAGTGAAACGAGGGAGAAAATAAAATAGACAATATATATACATAGTCGAAAATATAAAATTTATATATACGAGTTTTGACGAGTTTTTCTTACCTGTTTCGCAGCGAGTGGAAATGAATTATATATTTTCCGACAATGTACGTATATTGTATCTATCGTGTTATTTCAAAAGCCCCAAAGAAACTGTCAAATTGTATAAAAAGAGCAGAAACAAGCGTTGTTCTTATCGTGAAGTCAGCGCTTAAATGATGTCACTGTTTTTTACCGTCTCTCAACATGAATCAGGTACCAGAAAAAGATATCTTGGTCAGAAACCAAATACAAATGTACAACAAAAAATATCCGGTCAATACAATGTGACTACTCGAATAGAACAAATGCAGGATAAAAAAAAACATTAACTGGGCAGCGAAGAAATACTATTAAAACTTCTTATGTTTCAATCTTGCGATTACCCTCATTTTAGTTGTATGAGCTTCAGACAATTTGAATGCTACATTTATATTATATTGTGAGCTCCATACAGATGTTTGTGTATCTTTACATTCAGCATTCACTTACTAGTATATGCTATATTTTAAATTTACTTTACAGATGAATCCTATCAGTGTAACAGCCGTTGAGGCGTCGTTTCATGAAATGCGGGACAAGTCATATTTGTGTTCAGTTTGTGGGATCGGGAATGAAATGAGCAATTTTTATAGAAGACCTTCCATAGTTGCTTCCTACCACGTTTCGGTTCATTTGGCTAAGAAGTTTCTAGAGGAGAATATTTTAAAAAATCTGCCAATCAGAAACAAGAATCGCCTGTGGTGACCATGTTTGTTAGCGGATCGGGACGAAATGCCTTATCGTTAGTGTTACAAAGGACCTTTCATAGATGATTCCTACTAAGTTGCACTTCATTTGGCTGAAGCGTTTCAGAGGAGAAGATTAAAATGTGAAAAGTAAGCAGATGACAGACGACGGACGGTGGGTGCCATGTAATGGTAAAAGCTACCATTGCCTTCCGGACACTCTGCTTCAACATTATCTCTCATTATGTGTCTCCCGCAGATTCTAGGTTTTTTACCTCTATGTCTAGTAATTCATATATTCTTTTAACACTCCTCTCAACACACTGGTGGTTGAATTGTTCAACATTTGCTTTGCAGTCTAGTGAGAAATGACCTAAAGTTACGCTTTTTAAGGCTCTGCCTATGTCAAGTGATTTCTCTTGTAGTGATTTCTTGAAAGCCAGGCACATTTGAACAATAACAATGGTTACGACAAAATCAAAGTTGCAAATGGAATACAATAAAGAAGTTACATCACTATGATCAGCTGCTCTTGGTCTGGTGTATGTGTGATTTGGCAGTTTTGTATTCATATATTTTCATCACGTTCATGGTTTTTTATTACAGCTCGATTTCACTCAGGTGTCACATTTATTTCCTGTTCTAGTTAAAGGACTTTATCAAACAGAAGCATACATGTACATTACATGTAATGCAGTTAGTACTCATTTAAACCACAAAAGGATATTTCTATTTTTCACACGTTTGGGTGTGTGGTCGCTATTGCGCATTCGAAATATCAATTGCAAACTCCATTGACTTGTTATATATTCTACCTGTCTAGGATATTTTTGTTTTCTCGAACGACATTTCAGAAGCAAGAAAACAATATGCTGAATATTGTCATTCAAGCATGCAAACAGTAACAGGCACTTGGCATAACGCATTTTCGAGCTCCGGGCTGGTAATTCCCTTTGATGTAAGAGAATGTATTTGGTAAAAACCAAATGTTTAATTTGGGCGCAAAAGGGGAAACATTAAATAATATATGCAAATGTGATGTGTATTTTAGGGATCTTCGGATTCAAATCCATTCATCTACTTTTCTATACTTGTATACATAGTATAAATAGATATATATAGATATTTCAAATTATAGTAATGTTATTTTAAAATATTTCCACTTTCTTTTACTCGTCAATTTATTTATTTATTTATTTATTTATTTATTCATTCATTCATTCATTCATTCATTCATTCATTCATTCATTCATTCATTCATTCATATGAATGTAAAAAAAATATTCGTTTGTATGCATTTTTATTCTTTTATTTATATCTTATTTCAGAACACGTCGTGTACCCCATTCCCGTACTTAAACATTTCACCCAGATACATTTACAAAGGCAGGATGCATGAGTTTGGACTGGATCCATTTTTGTATGCAAATAGTCGCTTCTGATTAGTTTTCAGGATTGTTCAATCCTTATCTAGACAATAGCAAGAAATAAATAAATAAATAGATAAATAAATAACCCTATACTAGATGTATTTTAACTGTAGCTAAGATGGATGACAAGGATGTTTTACCTTTGATACTAATGCTGTACTATTATCATACAAAAGTTGTGATCGCACCATTACCCTATAGAGACCATGAGGCAGATTTCAGGTTTATTTTAGTTCTACCATCTTTTGAACATCTCACTAAACAATTTCTACCTTTTGGATATGTATCACTGAGGTCAAAACTGCTCTAAAATTGACTAAGCCAGTCGTTCTGTTCCCAAGATGTATGTGTCGTTCTTTTGATGAGACCATATGAGTTTTTGATTCTGTCCAGTGCAAATCCAGTGTATCAGAGACTTTAAGATGTAATCCAAGAGGTCAATTCACAGGAGGAAATGTGAGCGCTCAAAATAGGGTTTTTATAACGTAAATTTGGCCGAGACATTATCAAACCTAACCCCTGTTATCATTATGTTTTGGTGTCAGTGTTTCAACTGTTAGCAAAGTTTTAATTTCAACATAGGCAGACTTATTAAAAGTGTGCAATAGTGAAATTTAGTGGCCAAACATCCCAGATGGCAAAAGAAAGGGTATTGTTCTTATATGCCTAACGTTGTATGTGCAATTGACAAATCTTCACATGAGATACAAATTCCATCCAATGAACCCCAACAGCAATTTTATAGTGGCCACAGAAAACACCATTGTATCCATACCTATGTAAAAAATATAATGGTGAAAACGAGTAAGGGTCCTACCATTTACTTTCAAAAGGGGGAGGGGGGCTAAGGTTTCTAACCTGAAGTCAAAACAATGTTATTTTTATGGGTGAAAATCTTTCATCAGAATATTTTTTCCTTTCATTTTCCTTGCAAAAATAGATTTTTTCTTGACAATTTAGCATATAAATATTGTTTTATGAAAATATAATAGCATAGTCCCACCCCTACTCGGTCCCTAAAGACATAATTATTCTAAAGTATTCGGAATTACATTTGTAGCGATAAAAATGGAATCATATCATACATTTTCGTTCGCAGTTCAAGTTATCATAATTTCGTTATCTATATCCAATGATAATTTATTAGATGCAACAAATAAAATATAGATTATCTAAACTGGTGCTTAAGCTTGTATGGATAATCTTGAAATTTACCAAAACTGTATATTATTTATATATTTATTATATCTTTGCAACAATAAAACTTGTGTCATATATATTTTACAGGTTATCATCGACAATCTGGATTTCTTGGTCACGAAAACGACGCAAATTGCAATCACCAAATAGAGCCCAAATGAACCAGATGCATCTCTGGAATTTACTGATTATTTGGAGACTGTATTTATCCAAACGGGAACCCTGTTATAACCCCGTATAAAGTAACTGACAAAATTCGTCAACCGAGCGCTGTAAAACTTGTAAGGCGGAAGTTCAACATATTACATCGGAGACGAAGAGTATTTATTGGATATTAAAATATTTAAGATTATTGGATCTTTATATAGACATCCGAGGGTTGTGATAGCTTCCATTGTGAAGACTAAGTAGTACTCTGGCAAAGCGACGCGCTGAATAATATAGATACCTGTAAATAAAGATGAGTTCATTTCATTTGTCCGCCTTCTACCCAGGTCTAGCAGAGAAACACATATGTATTCTAATTTTGTGTTACAATCTTTATTCGCTTACCTTAATGAACATAGGAAATGAACCCTTGAGTCAACAATTTACCTATCTAGAAGCTCAAAACTAATCTGGTCCCAGTTTCATACGATTTTTCAAACTTATTCAAACGAGTCACAGCTTTAAATGTTAAATGGCAATTAAGAATTAATAACTAACTGTTTAGAGAATAATGAGTATCAAAAGAGACAGAAAACACAAACCAGACAAACAGATCAACACGCACAAAAAACCACAGATAGCACAAAATACAAAGCAAGACCGATTGCAAAACTGGACAAAACCACAAGCAAAAAAAAATCGCAAACACAAAAGCAAGAGTTTCGCTTCAGTCGGAAGAACCGTTGAAAGTCGATTGCATTCAAGCTTGTCTCTCTCCGAAGGCCGACATCAAGTATTATCTTTCTGTCCAAAACTCATACTGCTATCAATTTTTTTTGGTTTATACCCATCAATAACACAGACACTGACTTAGCTGCATCGTATGCCTCACTCATGTTTATCTTAATTGACGAGTGGCCTTAACTGTGCATGCTGCATAAACAGCATCCACGTATCAACTAAATGTGTTGAATTTCATTTATTTTTATTCGTTTACAGAGTTGTTTAAACCTTTTCTACATACGGCATGAACACTAAAAATGATTACTGCTTTCATTATTAGTTATTTGCTGTATGGGTATTTTTTCCATCGATACTTTTTGTATTATAATTCATGTACATCAACTCCATTTCTGTCATTTTATTAGATCCCAATATTAATCCAAAGCATGCACATAAACCTAAAAATCGGGTAACACGAATCCCACCTAAAAACCGGGAGTGAACTTAGTTGCTCAGGAAGGGTAAGCAATTCCTGCTGTATTAGTGGCACCCGTTGTGTTAATCTAGTTACAAACCCGATGATAAGTCATGAGGAAAGGATCGGAAAGTCTTTAGGACAAGTGGAACATATTCGTGGTCATTTGTGACACAGATATTTCATCAAGATCAACCAAGTCATGGTGGCGACCATACAACTTTCAAAGTGATGACTTCAAATATGCCAAATGTATTCTGAGGCAAAGGTGTAGTAAATATTTCCCATTTTCACTATGTCAAACTAAGCTATACTTTGGCAGGCAACTCTCATTCTTAATCAAAGTAATATCTCAGTCTTAATCAAATTAATAGAGAGCCATTTAAGACATATTCTTGTAATATTCAAATTTAATGTTCCAAACGGTTTCTGAGAAGATTTCTTTTGACAGAACACATTACTGGTTCTGGTCACCATGCTGAATTTCCTATTAACAAAAAAAGACAAGCTTGTCCTGTTAACTTTGGTTCAAATTTACCAATTGGTTAAAACAGAGAAAACTGTTTTATTTTTTTCGAAATCAGCTTAATTTACAAGTTCAGCGAAGATTGGCATAGCCACAATCAGGGCATCCAGGAGAAATTTTGCAAGGCGGAACAAGACTGCTTTAGGGCCCAGGGGACAGGCTGAGACTTCTCTCGAAATTGAGGATTTGAGATATATATATCCAATAAAACCACTGGTATACTTTCATTAATGCTTTGTTTCCTGTGAAGCAGAATGTCCAGATAATATATACTTTATACAAAGCAGTGACAAACATAATAAGTTAAAATTATTTATATAATATTATATATTGGTCGGTGTTTCTCTCCGGATACTCCGTCTTCTTCAACCACTAAAACTGGTCACCATCATATAGCTGAAATATTGCCGAAAATGGCGTTAAACACAATAAATCTAATCATGGATAAATAATGTATATGATATTATATATTGTAGCCTACCATATGACATATAATATCATAAACATAATTGTTAAATTTCAACAAGTTTCATAATAAAAAAGAAAAAAATATTCTTCGTGAAGGTGTCCATGTCTCAGATAAAGGATGATTATATATACCATAATATTTTAATTTGACCACATCGTACCTCGTAGCTAAGGTAAACAGGAACCGAACATGGAAAGTAGAAAGAAATTAATAAATTTCTCCAAAATAAAAAACGTACTAAGTTTAACAAAAGGATAAATAAATGAAATTCCCCCACATTCCAAAGTATGTCCATTCTAATTTTACAAGATCCAGCCGATTTTATTTTCTTTCCATTAATAAAATATTTGCACCGTAAATATCGGAAAGGCCAAATTCGTCGTCTATTCTTTCAAAAATGTCTGGAGGAGTGGAGGCATCGGAAATTTCAACATTACCCTGCCTGAAAATATAGATATTTCGTTTGACGATGAGGATTTCATTTTGGCAAAGGACTGGGAACTATAGGGGCCAAAATCGGCCCCACTTCAGATGTCGATAAGATGTTCTCCAAAATGTATTCACAATATGTGCTTTTCAGAAATAAATACAGTTAGTTAATATGTGCATCTAATTTCTCACAGCGGATCGACAAATTCAGGTAATGAAAACCACTGAACGTCATTTTTTTTCAATATACAGAACGTACGTATCATTGTATTATAATGCATATCTTTAAACAAAAACAAAAACAAAAACAAAGCATAATAAAACTCGATAAACAAACCATAAATTTGACTTAATATGCAATGTGGATTGATTTCAGGAATAAAAACATGTTCCGAAGCTGTATTATGAAATTAAAGTGAACGAATAGTAATGTCGCAACGTCACCCATTTTCGACGGTCTCCTGTTTTCGACGGTCTCCTGTTTTCGACGGTTTGCTTCACGTGATAAATTCTCTCATTATTTTTATCACTTAATTTGTCAGAGGTTATACTATGATACTGGAATTGCATGAATGATCACAAGAAATCTGATCTAAAAATGTCATCTTTAAATGTAAGAACTATGTACCACATCTAATATGATAATAGGTATTACTTAACTTGGGACGAAGTCCAATATTTTTTTTAAGCAATATTAACTCAGATATATGGACCTATAATTTTTCTTCAAAGTAAACCGGGGGCAAAGCCAAACTTTCTGAAAAGAGGGGGAAAATAGGGGGATCCAAAACCCAACGTCTCAATTTCATAGAAAATATTATTTCGGACAAGAGGAGGAAGAAATGAAACTCTGTTTAATTATATTTTCAGTCCCATGGTATATGCTTAATGGGCTAGAACACATTGCGATTTTGAGTCATTTTTTAACATTCATAACCTAAAGTAGTTCCAGAGTTTCAACTATACATACACTATTTTAATTAACGAGTTTATTACACATTTATGAGTTGAAAAGAAGGTACGAAACGTCTCACTATACATTTTTAACCCGGTACGAAACGACCAGGTTACGAAACGTCCTGTACCTTTCCAGATAACTGCGCATCCGATTTTCTGCAGATTTAACCATGTATTGGTTTCCGGTGTGTCATTTCCGGTGCAAGGAATTTAAGCCAGTAGTGATATGGAAAATATTGCTATTTCAACCACAGTTGGGACTTCGTCCCATATTATTTCACGTTCAAATTGTAGTTTTTCGTCACCTTAACAAAGCTTTAATCATTTAAAAATATATCTCATACAGACCAATTTTGAATTCATCGTCTGCTATGACATTGATAATGTACATGTACATATTGAGGTCATATCAATTCAGAAACTTATTAACATTGATCGTCGAAAACTGGTCGAAATGTTGGTATTAATCTTAAAGAAGTAAAAGATAGATTTATTTGTACAATAGATCTTTGTCATTTTTGAAACTTTTTAAAATATTTTTGTTACCGTACTTTATTCTTAACGAAAACCAAAAGCGATGATATATTCCAGTACATTTTTACGGACAACCATCACAAATCTATAAAATAAAATGCCAATGTGCGGGTTGAAAGAAGTCCAATATTAAAAGATCGCTTTTTTTTTAAGATGGAAATATTTTGGGAAATGGTGTGAAGCAAAATGTTAACGTGTAACGATTTTAGCTAGGACCCTGTGCGAATTATTTTTACTTGTTTTGATAAACTGATGACAAGCCTTGGAATCAGATTTCCCATAGAAAGTGGTTGTCGATAGATAATTGTTTTACAATCAAGTATTTCATATATATTTATGATGAGAACAAGTTTACAAGCATATGATTAATCGTGTAGGTAAAATGTGTGTCGCTGCCATGAGTCTATGTATGATTGTTTTGATTGTCACTAGAAAAGGAGGAGATGGTAGATATTATTTTGCTTTGTGACAAACCAACAACAACACTTATAATAAACTGTTGCTATCAGAATCTGCTGTAAGTTGTCTTTTACGTGTACGGAGTGTGTCCTTTACACCCCGCGCTAAGGGATGTATTCAATTCGTTGCTCATAGCTGTCTGGTGCCCCTTTCACATAAAGTCGGCGTTTTCCTAGAGGAAGCCATTTGTTGTTTTATTTATGCCAAATTCGCAGTCATGTTAGGATTCTAATAATAATAGGTTATTATACATTATTATACAGCTGTAATTTTAATCCAATCAAAAACAATATGGTTGTGATCGTCTTCCGTAATTAAAATCGTCAAAATGAAATACAACCGAATTAATATCAAATGGTGACTTGTTTCAACCTCATTTAAAAAATATCTTGACATTCTTTCAAACTTGTACATTACGTTCACGATCTTTTATTACAGCACTCAAGAGTACATTTTTTTCCTGTTCTAGTTCAAGGACTTTATCAAACTGAATCATACAGTTTACATGTAATGCAGTTAATACGCATTTAAACCACAGAAGAATATTTCTATTTTCCACACCTTGTGGTGTGGGATAGATATTGTGCATGCGAAATATTAATTTCAAACGCCATTGACTGGCTATTTGCTGCCTGTCTAGAATATTATATTTTGTTCTCAATCGACAGCTAGAAAACAATATGATGAATATTGTCTGTCAATCATGCAAACAATAACTTATGCACATGACAGAAAGCATTTTCAATCCACTACATACACAAACTGTTGATCCATCATTTGTCCATTGGAGGTTGATTTAAGAGAATGGAACGGATAGAAGTTAAACTTTTAATTTGGGCGCAAAAGGGGAAACTTTATATAATTGATGAAAATGTGATGTGAATTTTAGGGATCCTCAGATTCAAATCCATTCATCTATTTTTCTACACTTTAATGCATATTATACATATGTATACTCGTTATTTCAAATGATATTAATGTTATTTTAAAATATTTCCACTTTGTTTTACTTGTCATTTTCTTCTAAGAGCCCCAGCTTTATACTGCTGACGCTCAGCAACGGACCACCTTCGTCAATTGTTTTAGCTCATCGATGATCATGAGGTTCACTAAGATAAATAGCACGGTCCGTGCAATATTTATTTATCTATTTATTTATTCTGTTATGCTTTGATGACAGTGTTTCAACTGTTGACAGGGTTTTTAATTCAACATGGGTAGACTTATAGAAAGTGTGCAATCGTTAAATTCAGTGGCCAATCATCCCAGCCTGGTGGCAAAAGAAAAGGTATTGTTCTGATATGCCTAACGTTGTGTCTACAATTGACGGAACTTCACATGAGATACAAATTCCATCCAATGAACCCTAACAAAAAAAATACTTTCAGCAAACTAATTCTTTTCATTGATTGATATGAAAAGAAAGGTTATAAACAGTGATAATCATAAATTCCATCAATATCAATAAAACAATTACCTGTCATCTTAACTGAACTTGAGCCGTCGTGGTCGAATGGTAGTTGTATACAAATACATGTGCAATCGCTACCCATCACCACTTAAGTTGTGAGTTGGAACCCCATTCATGGCGAGGTGTACTCGATAAAACATTATGTGATACATTTTGTCAGTGACTTGCGACAGGTCTGTTGATTTCTCTGGGTACTCCAATTTCCGCCACAAAAGTAGTAACTGAAATATTTGTGAAAGTGGTGTTAAACACCTAACCTTCAATGGACAAATGATGGATCAAAGGTTTGTGTATGTAGTGCATAACATAAAACACCTTTGGGTCATAATGTGGCATATCTTTACAAGTACCAATAATACTACAACAATATTGTTTCCCACACAATTATGGGAACTGTTATACACATATCATGTCATTAAACAATGCACTGAAAAAGAAACAACTTCACTTTCAATTTGTTTTATTAACAATTAAATTAAATCATCTCCGTGATTTCAAAATTATGTTTCAGTGTTTACTGCATCTTATAATTATCACATATTTTATTGAAACAACGCCGAATTTGCATATGTAATAGAATCATAATTTGCGGCGTGTTATTTGCCTCCGAGGCAATAATATTTTACCAAGCCAATAACATGTTTTCTGCCCTCTTGTGGTTTTTATGGACCCTATGCCATGGACAGGAATAATTACATAGAGATTCACCCAATCTAAGCACAAGTTGCAAAAATTTCATATCACCACCCATCAAAATATCTAAATCAAAATGTTTCCCCTCAACTTCAATACTTGCTTTTTCGTATAATGTGTTTATTTTCTGAAAAATGGGTTTGCAAGCAAAGCTTAAATGATCATAATCTTCTTTGCAGTTTACAATACAAAACCCATTTTGATCTTTTGATGATAATGTCGAATCATCGGTAATTACAGAAAAGGACAAGACGACAAAGTTTGAAATTCTACTAACTTTTGACCCGTCCCCCGAAATTTAAATGTTTATCTTGTCTGTTTCAGGATTTACATGATACTTGATGTACCGGATAAGTTCGCTTTCTATACTAACATATGCGCCAGGGATATTTCCCGGAATTCTTTCATAATGATATAAACTGTAAATATCTTCCTGGCATTTATAAAACCAGATATGTTCGTGGTAGCCCATCACAAAATACTGTCAGTTCTCTATAAGCGCTCTCGCTAACATGAATTGTTTCCAAAATAAATAACAAATCTTTATTTTTTTGTCTTTCTTCTTCAGGCAAATCTTGGTATGAAGATTTGCTGGACGACGGGTTGAAATCGACTTTAACAGTCTGCCCATCAGTACTTTCTAATTTTAAGTACTGGGGTACAAGGCCATAGGACTCTACAAACCAAAGCGCAATTTCAGCCTTCGATTTAAATTCTTTTATTTTCCTTGATTTGTTATTTTCGGTAATTTCCGAAAACTCTTTTCCACTATTCGCGGTTCCAACTTTTTTATTTATTAATTTTACATAATCTATATGGCGACTGTCTGTATCTTTCAGACTGTCAAGTTGATTTGACAGATTCTGTTTTTTTCCTAGCAAGACCCCCTTAAGAAATATTTCTTCCTGTAAACTATTATGCAAATCAGACCACTTTTTTTTCAAATTCTATGTTGTCGCTTTCAAACTTGTGCAAACTAAAATTTAATTGTTTTACATTTTCTAACTCATCTGAGAATATTGCGATCTTATGCACATTACTATCAAAAGCAATTCGCTTCCTCCCTGTAAATTTTCTATTTGATAACAAGACTTTAATAGTCTTACTTGAAAGTCTCTCTGTGAATTTTAACTGAAATGATTGTAATTGGGAATTTAAAATATCTATTTATTTAAAACCGGGGTATTTGTCCTTTGCTTTGGAGAGCACCTTGAAAAAAGAGCTTGTAATTGAAAATGTGAGAGCTATCTGTTGGATTGTGCACAAAACATTTCTACTCCTTTTAGATCAAACTATTTTACTTCATTTTAGAAGTAGCATCGATAGACCATTACACCTACCTCAGTATCCCTGTAGTAATAACTATTTCAGTATCCCGGAAGAAAATATATAATCAATAATTGGGGGCTTATGAATTTTTTTTATTTTGGATGAAGTGGTGTTTATTTTATTTTTATTTTACATTTGCATATAACTGTTACACACTTATAAACATACCATCGTTTTTTACGGCAAAGATTGCTTCTCAAAGATCAAAACGTCATCTAAGCGCTTGGAATATTTGAACATTTTCCCGTCGTTTTCTAAGAAATTTAACACCTCGTGAAACCAAAAAAATACTTTAACAGTATTTGTGTTTTATTCATTTTAATAATCTGGTAAAATATTTTTCTGGTGCACGACTGCGGAGGTGCTTAATTTCTACGAAAAACCGTCGGAATGTCGAGGGCAAAATTCCACGAAATACAGAAAACAAATAACACTCATGACGTCACAATGACGTCAAATACGTATCGATTTTGTTGGAAGCAAGTTTTAACATCAAAAGTTTGATGTCGTCTATAATATAAAGCACATCAAATTTTAATCAAGTATTTTCTAAGATAATGATTCATTAAATATGGGGCCATATATGGCACTTATAGTCCCTAGTTCTTGTTGCGGCATTGACTCCGGATTGTGTGAAAATCTTAAAATTCGGGAGAACTGAGCTATCGTATGCACAAAACAAAAACAGGGGCAAAAAGATGCATCTTTTAGGAATGGACACATGTCCTAGTTTGAATAACATAATGGAAATAAGGTGCAATAAATGTATTCGAAGCGAGCAGGGGTACGATATTTAAACCTTCCAAGTTGCATGCCTTGTGTATTATTAGTATCTATATAGGGTCGACACAGGCAATTTGATGTTGACATAATATTTTATGAATATTGACAAGAACAAGTTAAAATAAGGAAAAAGAGATGAAATAATAAAGAAATAAAGAAATTTTATTGAAGATAAATTTGTAAACAGAAAGTTGGAAAAAGGGGGATGGTCAGTGCCACGAGCGCCTGTGATCTTTTTACTATTAAGTAATACATTAAAAATGATTGTTTTTCACTCATTATCAACTGTCGATGATAAACATTTGTCAACACAACTATAAAATACATAAAGTTGACATCTGAAAAATAATAAATAATAAAATGTTAATGCATTTAAGGAATCAAAATAGCTTGTTAATTTTAAAAGTCCCTGATTATTATTTTTATTCTCTTTTAAGTGTATTTGATTCCCGTTTTTAATCACCACATATCATACAACGTTAAATACAGAGATAACGTTGCTATTGTTGTTTACAACATATAACTTTCTGTAGTTTCCATTAAAACAACATGTTATTGGATAATTTACATTATCTTCCTCCGTCAGTATAATGTCTATGAATATACCATCAGGTCTAAGTCTGTGTATGTTGTTAGAAAGACAACCTACTATGTATACGTTGTCAAGGTTATCTGTTGTTACACCCTGTGTACCACGTAGATCAGGTGAGTTATAGGTAAATACTTCTTCACCATCAGGTTTTATACAATGCAAAGAAACGTAATCACTGTAACATAAGTTACCACTACTACATACAGTAATGTACACCGGTATACGATCTTGTATCTTCGTATTTATGTTTCTAACCGAATGACCCTGGTGATCTAATATGTGTATTGAACCTTTACTACCCACAAATATGTTAGTATTTGATGCTGCTACACCTCCAGATTGTGATCCAGTAATATGTACTTTTTTACATACCTTCTTTCTAACTATATCTATCAATTTTATATTGTCACTGTTTTTAAAAGACACCACAACCATATTAGTACCAGGTATTGTAGTTATATCATATGGTTTATACCTGGTAGTGATATGGTACTGGTACTCGTTGTTATCGTTATTAACCAGTAGTCTGGACTTACACGAGTCACAGAGTACTATCATGTCATTATCTATTACTGTAATCCCGGATATGCATATCGCGCCCCCATTGCGAGAGTTGGTTTTAATATCACCATCATGGATGAATGACGACATCTGATGTCTACCTACAACTAGCATTTGTGACTGACGTTCTTTGACGGGAACAAACGTAATTTCGCATGGATTTTCTACTATACTAATGGATCCGATTGATTTCATTGTATCGCACGGTTCAATGGATTCAAACTTAAAGGTTGAATATTTTGCATTTTCTGTTAAAGTTGCTATTTTTTCTTCTATATCTGATAGATCTGTTTTTAAAGTTCGGGCTAGAAGAAATGCTTGTTTGTCAGATCCAAGTTTCTCTACAAATTCAAACGTATCCTTCAGTTTAGTAATGTGTTCTTCAATCTGTTTCGCTTCAAATATTTCTTTTTGTGCATTTGACGCAAATTTGTCTTTTTGTCCCTGTACAATTTCTAATAAATTCTTCTCAAGTGATTCTATATAAATAATCCATCCTTGTTTTGCATTTGTGATTTTCTCTTTCACTAGTTTTATCTCGTCATCCATACTGTCAATGTGTTCTCTTCTATCTTTAGTAAATTCATTGACTGTTTCCAATGCTTGTTCTATGAGCTGGACGGAATCAATGAAAGATTGTGATAGCTTAGTTCCCTTAGACGCTATGTCTATGGACATCGCTTTTGTACACATGCGGTGAGACTCGACCAAACATTCCCTGCAGCATATGACATCATGATCAACGCAGAAGTATTCGAATGGTAATTCATCATGCTTCAGACAGGATTGGGCGGTCATTTGGGTTTTGGTTGGCTTTTTAGATATGTCAATAAGATGGTGACTTGCCGACAACTTCATGACTTGGTGATTCTCTGTACAGTCCGTGCAAAATGATTCTTCACAGTTAACACACCAACGGACAGATGTCTTCAAGTTACCTCGTTTGGTACAGGGTTCACACGGGATACTAGCCATTACCCTAAAACACATATTTCATTATTGTAATTGTTGACACGACGACGAATGCAAAATTATGATAACAGCTTATGATCATTATGATGTTTTTTCGCACATTATATATATTTGGTACGCATATTATCTTTAATTGGTGGACATATTATCATCATTTGATGAGCACGTTATAATTATTTGATGAACACGTTATAATTGTTTGATGAGCACGCTATTATTATTTTATGAGGACATCATAATTAATTTATGAGCACGCTATAATTATTTTATGTGCACATTATAATTATTTTATGGGCACGTCATAATTATTTTATGGGCGCGTTATAATTAATTGATGTGCACGTTATGATTATTTTATGAGCAGGTTAAAATTATTTGGAGAGCACATTATATACTCTGATGCCATATTATCTTTATGTGGAGTGCATATTAGATTTATTTGATAAACACATGATTATATTTACTTCAAGTTATGTGCGTATTATATTATTTCGTGTACAAATCACATTATCTAGTATATATCCTAAGTATAATCAGGCGAGAAGTAACGTAATCCGCGAGATCCTTTACATTTCGAGATGCAGTCGACGAGGACAGACGTGAATCTGTCCTATCGTTTTTCTTATTTACCACGTGTTCACGCAAGTTTGACTTTAGAGTTTATTAATTTACGCTTTGTAGCTTCATTAATTTAACTGAATGTATTTCTATTGTTTTTCTTTGTAACCAGGAGGTATAACCGGAGGTTACATTTATTTTCTTTATCCTTAGTGTCAGCAGGTTTAGCCGAAAATATTTGTTGTATTAATTGTAATAGAGAATTTAACGCTCTGTAGTTTTAATAATTTAACTGTATGTATTTCTTATGTTTTTCTTTGTAACAAGGAGATATAGTCGGAGGTTACATTTATTTTCTTATTTTAGTGTCAGGAGGTTTAGCCGGAGACATTTTTGGTACTAATTTTAATTGTAAATTTAACGGATGGGTGTATCTGTTTATTTGTTTGGTAGTCAGTGGACAGGTGTGTCCTTGCTTGAACTTTTTCGGACTGTGTGGCCGAGTTTTGTAGCATATATTTGCCGGACTATGTACCTGAATTCCTGAAGTAATTTTTGAACGGTGGTGTCCGTGTTCATGGTGTTAAGAACGTAATTAAGCGTTGTGTATACTGATTCATCAGAAGTTGACACAAGTCCGTCCGATGTGAGATGTAAGAGTAAGAACAAGAGCAAGAAACATAAAACTAAGTATGTTAGTTCTGATTCGTCAGAATATGATTCAAAGCTGGTCAGATAAAACATATCAGAGTAAGAGTAAAAACAAAAAACGCAAAACTAAGTTTATTTCTGACTCATCAGAATCTGAATCTGATTCAAGTTCATCAGATACAAAATACAAGAGTAAAAGTAAAAAGATAAAACGCAAAAATAAATCGGGTTTGGTTGCTAAGGCTAGTGATTATGTTGTGAATCCACAAATTTGGCCTCATACAGCTCGTATATATTTTGCCTTTTTGTTTGGGGAGTAGAAATGACAGACTGAATGAATTTGTTATGTTGATATATATTTATAATAATGCTATGCGATCGTGTAACGAACGTACAACCCTACACTGTGTCGAGTCTTATTTATATTTGTTGTATATTACATTATTTTAGTAAATGAACAAAATATTTTCGGAGGAGTGAAACGAGGGAGAAAAAAAAATAGACAATATATATACATAGTCGAAAATATAAAATTTATATATACGAGTTTTGACGAGTTTTTCTTACCTGTTTCGCAGCGAGTGGAAATGAATTATATATTTTGTAAATCAAAATTGAATAACGATATCGTTTTCACAAGATTTTTCACAAGATTGTATTGATAACACTCAGACACATAAATGTGTTACGTGAGGACATAACATATATACAGTGTTACATGGCGAAATGATCATATATTATGAAAAACATTAAAACATACCAGCAATTTTCTTTATGAACAATGATAACCTTTTATAAACTTCTACATTACAAAAAGATAGGAGACCATTCATTTTAACAATACTAGGATAAGTAACATAATACCTAGGTAAATATATACGTCTCATGTTTACTAAATATTCATTACAACAAACAAATAACAAGTGGAACTCATCACAAATTGATTGTCCACACAAAGTACAAAACCTCTCATCTTTAGGAATATTATACCATCGCGCAGTTTCTATTGGAATTCGTAAATTTGACGCCCTTAATTTTGTCATCCAAATTCTAGTTTTCTCGTTTAATCTCACTAAATAATTTTCTAATCCAAAGTCTTTTTTGAAAGAGCCATAAAATTGTCCTCGAGATGAATTTTCAATGTCATTATACCATGAACTGACAAACTGATCTGTTAAAATTTGGTTAAGATATGCTTTATCACAATATCCAACCTGATTTATAACAGTATATCCTTAGCCAGCTCTATTTAATATAGATTCTATATAATTAATCCACTTGAAATTATTCTGACCCTGATTTTTTAAACATAACATCAACCTGTATAAGGAACTACTCAATTTTGTTTCGTTATTCACATGTTTACACCAATATGAAATCATACGAAGTTTTACTCGAATTTCCAAAGGAAATCTACCTAATTCCCCATAAACGATAAAATTTGGAGTAGTATTTCTAACTTTTAAAATTCGTTTACAAAATTTAAGATGAATCTGTTCTAATATTTTTAAATTCTCATATCCCCAAACTTCAGAACCATATAAAAGTATTGGTTCAATCATAGAATCAAACAATTTTAATTGTAAGTCGACAGGTATGCTTTCGTTCCTGATAGTCTTATAAATAAAATGTAGGGACCTTTGAGCCTGATCTACAAGTTTTCCACATCACATGTGCGTCAATCATCATCGTGTGCATCCAATTACATGTGTACAATAGCTACCTGTTACTTTGTGACCTTTAGTGTAAACAATATTTAGTGAATAAATTGCATGAGTTATAACAAGTGTACATACATAGGGATCAGAAAACAAGTGACGCAGCACTTATATAAATTCTTCTCCCAGATACCAAAAAAGAAAAGAAAAGAAAAATACATGTACGATGGTTAGGACATGCACATTAATAATACACACATTTGTTTAGATAAGCATATGAAGTGAAAGGGTGACAATTTTTACAATGAACAATAAAATGACAGATCTAATATTTTGCAACAAGTAAAAGCATGGTACATTTATATTCTAGGTGTAAAACGTTTAGATTTTATTATAAAATCTTGAATTACAAGGAAATTACTTTCATTTTCACAATCTGGGAGGTTAGAATCGCCAAAGAGTAGATAATTGATATTCAAATGAGAAGACAGGTTAACAAATAAATCATTTCTTAACCTTTCATACAGAGAACATTTGAGTAAAAAATGCTCGGACGTTTCTACCAGTTTACAACTACAGTAGGGATTAGCTTCGATATTTTTCTTATAAAGATGATTCTTGAGCGCACTACTCTCAGTTCGAATTCTAGTATGTAGTATTTGACCAATTCTAGAACCTGCATAGAAGTAAGATGGGACAGGATTTATTGTGTTGTTCAAAAATATTTTCATGGAATTGACTGAAACATTACTTTTGATATTCGCTGGAAGTTCGTTCCAGAGTCGAACGGTTGAAGGTAAAAAGCTATTATTATAATAAGCTGTACGAGAATGTACATGAACTAGATTAGAATGGTTCCGGGTGCTATATTGATGAGTTTGTCCGAAGGAGGATGGAACTAAATTGGATAAATATTCGGGACCTGTTTTGTTAACCATTTTGTGAAATAATAAAATCTTATGTTTGTTTCTTCGTTGCTCTAAGGTTTCCCATCCACATTCTTGTAAAAGTATACGTATACTTGTCAATTTTGTAGCACCAGTTATTATATGTGCGGCTTCATAGTTAATGTGTTCTAGTTTTTCCTTTATATAATTTGGAAAGTTATCCCAGACTACATCCGCATATTCTAGAATAGGGCGGACATAACTGAAGTACATATGCTCAAGCGATTTACGGTCTACTTTAAATTTCAACTTACCAATAATATTTAATCTAGAAGACGCCTTTGTTATAATTTCGTTAATATGTGTGGTCCAAGATCCATCATTAGAAAAAGGGAGACCAAGATGTTTATGTGTAGTTACATTTTTAATGGGAACATTATTAAAATAAAGTGGAGGATGGAATTGAGGCTCGATCTTTCGTGAAATAATCATCGATTCGGTCTTCTTGGGATTGAAATTAACCAACCATCTGTTTGACCAGTTTTGAACCTTTTGCAAGTCTGAATTTAAAGAAAGAGAAGTAATCAATGGGTTATCGACGATTGCATAAATACTGGTGTCATCTGCGAAAAGTTTGATAGGACAATTTACTTCGTCAACGATATCATTGATAAATATTAGAAATAATAAGGGGCCTAAGATGGACCCTTGTGGAACACCTGCATTGACAGTTTTCCAAGACGATTCTTTCCCATTTATAACGACTCTTTGTTTCCTTTTGGTTAAATAGTCTTTAAACCATAAAAGCAAATTCCCAACAATTCCCATTTTTTTTAATTTAAAAAGAAGACCCCTATGCCATACTCTATCAAAGGCTTTGCTAATATCAAAAAAGATTACTCTTATTTCCTTTCCCTCATCAAGAGCTTTGCTAAGCATATTCGCAATATACAGTAGTTGATTCCTAGTCGAGTCATTTATTGTAAAACCATACTGATGTTCGGTGATTAAATCCCTGATAAAATTAAAAATATGTTTGTAAATACATTTTTCGAAATCTTTACTAGAAATAGGGAGCAAAGAAATAAGTCGATAATTTCCAATTATGTTTTTTATCCTCTTTTTTGTGGACAGGGGTGACGTTTGCCAGTTTCCATTTATTTGGAAAATGTTTAGTTTTCAGACTAATGTTAAAAATAGCACACAATGGTTTAGAAATAACATCGTAAGCCACCTTTAGCAGTTTGGCATGAATAGCATCTGGGCCCGATGCCTTGTTAGTATTTAGAAGTCTCAGTACATATTGAACTTCATGTTGCCGAAGAACAATACGATCCAGACATCTCGGTGGCGGTGTATCGTCAGCTGGTACTGATTTGTCAGTATCATCAATATTTGATTGAGACGAAAAAAAGGTATTAAAAGCTTCGGCCTTTTCTGCATCATCGTGAACAATATTATTAGAACAATTTAGAGGGGGGATGACAGAATTGTTTGAGTTTCGCCCAACAAGTTGTGACGCGGATTTCCACCAGTCTCTTACACTGGTTTGACGCTATTTCAATTTGGCTATTAAGTTATCAAAATAAAGTTCTTTTTATCTACGAATTATGTTAATAGTTTTGTTCCGGGATTTTCTGAAGTTTGCCCAATGAACTGGAAGATTTGATTTTTTCGCTTGTCTTTGAAACCGGTTCCGTTTCCTAATGGCTCTACGGATAGCACCATTCATCCATGGAAGGTCGGTCTTTCGTACTGTTATTATTTTGTTAGGAATTGTTTCACCTGCTGCTTGTAATATTACATTTGAGAATGACTCGCATAAATCATCTAAGCTATTTCCAGAATTAATAAGTTCATCCCAGTCGACACGCTGCAATTTTTCACGATATAGATTATAGTTTCCACGATCATATAACCATATTCGTCTCTTAAAACATGTATGCAATGTTTTAGGGACTTTAAATATACCATATATAGGACAGTGATATCGGACATTTACGTTAAGGAATGGTTGGCCAACATGGATAAGATCAATGACATTCGGATCGGTAGACGAGATTAAATCAATACATGAACTAGAGTTCTCCGTAAAATGAGTCGGTTCGTTAATAAATTGAATCATATTGTATTTTACAAATATATTGGACATTGTATTGTTCTCGGGCTTTAATTGATCTTCATTGAAGTCACCTAACACTACAATTGTATTCATACCTGTGTCCACAGCTAAATCTATCGAATGTTCGATTAAATCGAAAGTATAATTTAAAGAATCAGGTGGCCTATAAAAGGTCCCTATTAGTACAGGGTGATTCTTGCTGATCTTGAATTCAACCCAGACACATTCTACTCCAAGGACCTCTAAGTCATTTCGATGGACCACATGGTAATCGTTTTTCACATAAATTGCAACACCTCCCCCCTAGCCTATCCACACGGTCTTTTCTAAACGGTGATTGAAAATTATCGAGAGAAATATCTTGATTCGCAACATTAGTATTTAACCAAGTTTCTGTAAAACACAGAATATCAAATTTTTGAAATTCTACATTTAATAAATCAATTTTAGGGACAAGGCTTTGGACATTAAGATGCATGAACGAGGTAAACTGGGTAATGCATTCATCAAATTCATCAAAAAACTATATCATACAAGCGAAATAAAATTGATTATTAGTAAGATTAGATACATGTATGTATGAGTCCATCTCGTAAAGGGGTGTATAATTAACAATATGTTTTGTATTATTCGATCTATCTAAATGTATATATACTTTGTCATGATAAAATTTCAGAAAGTTGAACAATACCATCAAAGGAATAGATTTTGACTTGATAGATACATACAAATTAATAAATATAACATGTTCAATATTTAATAACATTTTAGCTTTCACTCTTGTTGCTCTACTATAGAACAGACCTATTCGAGTTATATGTTCTGAATTTGAAATACCCATTACGAGACTTTAGTATCCCATGCATAGTGGAAAGAACTCGAAACAGGAATGCTCAATTTAAATATAAAGACATACATACAACATTGAAAAGAAATGTCACCCTTTGATTGACAGAAGGAAAAACTAAGAAAAATATACACAAATACATAAGAACAAATCAAAATCATATTTACAATCAACTTCTAGGAATATGTGGAGTACAGAGTATTACTCTAGAAATGAGCTTTGTTTGATAAGGATGGGATTTTTTTTTGATTTTTTTTTTTTTTGCTTCGAGTTTATATAATTGTAACCTGCAATTTATGTCAACAAATTGACGGCAAAGGTATACACACATCAAATTCACGTACATCTGAAAAATTATTTATTTTATTATATATAAATTATTGTAATTTTTTTTTTTTTTTATATATTTTCCTTGGGGGTAGGGGGGATTTACCTAGTGAAAAAGAAACGGTGACATGACTGGCCTATGTTTAAATTGACGCATATTTTCACGCAGTACACCAATATACAAATTAATGTTTGATTTTACAGACAGACATAATGTGAATAAATACATAATATACACAAACACAAAACATTGAAATAACATATTTACAAGCTGATTTAATCTAGACTGGGTTGAATATTCCAGAAAAGTTATTTCATTATAGGTAAATTATAAAAAATTTCCATATTCATATTTTTACTTAAATCACCCCTTCATTACCATTTAATTGATGGTTATTGTCAGTAATTAATAAACAATTAACATTTCCCACCGAGATTCCGTATTTTGTTATGCAAATTCGATACGACCTAATTTGATTAAAGTATATAAAGATGACCCCCAAATAGGGACGTATAAGTTGAACACTCTAGGCAGTCACAACAAATTTATAAGATCATTGCGCGGAAAACTAGTCAGTAATAAATTTGGATAATCACATATGTAGTATATGCAGTATTGTCACAGGAATGAGGTACATAATGCAAGATAGACCCATTTAGTTTCCAACTTGAATTTGACATTTGACACTTTTTTCAATACTCAGGGTTGCAATCCCGTTGATTTGTTATGGTAGCATTATCTAAATATGGTAATTTAACTTTTAACATATAGTTTGTTATTACATTATTACATGTCTATATGAAGGCACAAAGGGAAGTAACTAATTGGCAAGTTCAAATAATTAAGAGAGTTAGTTTACATTAACTGTGAACCAAACATGTTTGGTATAAATTGGTTCAGCATATGCGGTTGACAAGGTATCTGCGGTAATCCCAATGGAATTCCTTGCTGAGAGAGAAGAGCTGGAGAGGGAGGTCGCACTACAAACATACCATGTGATTGGGGTGGAGGAATACTCAAGTTAATGTTGAAAGTTCCATCCTGATTGTCACAACCAGTATTCAGAATAGCATTAAGTTCGTCTTCACATGTTATAATTTTCCTGTTGTCAGCTTTGTCGGTTATGAAGATTTTTCCATCCCGTACCGAGGTTGATTTGATTTGTTTCTGCTTTACGGCCTGTCTGGCAAGATAAGCTATTTTGCACCTATTTTTGGTAAGGTCTTGACTTATTCTAATTCCTTTCAAATCTGGGATCTTTGGTATATTTTTTGTAGCCTTCAAGAGTTCTGAGCGTTTTTGTGCATGTGTGAACCGGGCAATTATTTGTTTATGACCTTTTGCACTTGGTAAACGATGAGAAACACTAATATCATTGCTGACTAGATTGACGTTAAGTTTTTTGGCGATATCACATACTATGTCTGCAGTATTCTCGCCAACGGATTCTGGGACACCACTAATTCTTATACAACTTTTCCTACTATGTTGTTCAAGGTCGTCAAGTTTGGAGTTAATTTTTGGAATTTCACCGATTGATTTTTTTAGGTTGAAATTTTCTTGTTTTAGTTGTTGAATTTCAGCGTATAGCGGTGATGTGGCGTTTTTGATACACAAATGCATATCTTGTCTGAGTTCCTTACGCAGGTCATCAAGCATTAGATTTTTACATCATCGTCGGTGAACATATTTTAAAGCTGCCATTCTGTTGATTTAGTGTGTTGACATTATTTTAATATGGCTGCTAGTGTCTATAAACAATGTACGGGTCACTGACTACCACCGTGTACATAGTAAAGAATAGTATGAAAAGTACTCACTATAGATAGAATTAGAAAAACTAATAAAATGCAGGTTTTTTCATTAAGCCGTTGATTCTCCAAAATCGAATAACATATTTTAACACTTGATCAAGAATGAATAAACCATATCCGAAAAAAACTCAAATTTGGAGTTTGTAAAATGTCCAATTTTCACATTTTCTGCTCTTGTGAAAACATGAACTATCACAACCTGCGCATGCCCTGTTATTTGTGACCTTTAACGTCGAACGATTTGAATAAAGTCGCACTTTATTGACAATAACACGATCGATGTTTTTAAGTTTAATTTATTAAATTGGTTTGTTTTTCACTTAAGATAATAACAACATTATTATCATACATTACTATATTATAGGGATATATATTTGATTACCTTTAATACTATACATTTTTTTAATGCACACTCGATTGGTAATATAGATATATTTCAAGGAGGGGTGTTTTTCAAATGTATTTATATATATATATAATATATATATATTTTAATATTTCTGATTTACATTTTCGTACAACTAGATAATTTTGCTAGACTTGGGAGAAAAAAAATAATCTGACTAAGAAATTCAGGCAGTATAATACATATGTAAAACTGGATATTGAACGGAACATTGTAAAGAAAAATAAATGATTTCATTCTCACAAAGCTTGTGTGCCCCATTGGAAAACAACAGCCCCTTTTGGGCTCATTTATGCTTCTTCAGAGACCGTCGCTCGACCATTGCCCGATCGTCGTGCAAAATTCGCGCGATTTTCGCTTTCTATAAGAGCAATGCTGTAAGAAAAAGTCTTCTGTATACTAGTTTAACCCCGTCACTTTTATTGAAATACTCCTGCTAAGCCAGGATCGGTCATGTTTATTTGTGTGAGGGATATCGAATTTACCTATTCCTACTTTTTTTCGATGGATTGTTGCAACAGTGTATTTTTTTATTTTCATTTCATTATAGGTTGTGAAAAAACATTCTCCTAACAGCTGAGTTGAAATGACAATCATTAAAACAAATGTTTGCGGTCCGTCTTCCATAATTAAAATCGTCAAAATGAAATACAATTGAATTGATATCAAATGGTGACTTGCTTCAACCTTATATACGATCACTGTCGTTAAAGAGCTCCGATCGAAAATGTTTGGTCAACATTCGAGATATTTAAAAGCGGTATTTTTAAGGAAGACACAGATAAGTATCGTAAGTATTTATGAATATACTGTGTATATAATGTTTTGAATTATGATGCTTTATGATTGTTATTATTATTAATTTCATTTTTTGTCCAAATATTATTTATTTTTGCAGTGTAACATTAGATTAATCTATAAGTTATAAGGAATCCGGCATCAAAATCATTACAATCAACTGAAATATCGCTATATCTTGCATTTACGAATGAATTAAATGTTGCCAAAAAAGAAAAAAAAATATTGATGAATGATTGATTTTACTTAGAAATATTATTTTGTTGAGGAAATGTCAATTAGTAACTAGTTATACCCTAACACTTGATGTCAACATATATTTTTGAAATCCGGCTTGGTCAAAATGTAAACATTTATACAAACCGGTTGTGTCATTTATTAAGAAACGGATTTGTCAGTATGTAAATACGACTGATCGTATTATTATTGATCACTATATTGGAATTTAACAATAGTTATGATTAGAAAATATCTCAAAAGCGATAAATACTGATCCATAGTATGAATATTCGCCATGGCTGCTAATTTAAGCTACTTTGTACAATAAAACAATCGTTATTTCTATGTCATCACGGTTGGTGTACAATACGCTACACTCACTTTAATTCGATGTCCAGGCGCATCAATTGAGTAGTGGGAGATTCTTTTTATAACACAATATTTTAATTGTATACTTGTTGATAACGAAGTAAGTCACTCTGTGGAAATAATTTCGTGGATACGATATTTAGATTTCTTCACAGAATAATGTTTACATTAACATTACAGATAAGCAAATTAGCAAAGGCTGTAGTATTGAGTTCCGTTCCGCACGGACGATTTTGGCAGTTTGTATATAAAGAAAATGTTAGGTGTACTCGATTAATGCAACATTCGTTACAAGTTGTAATACGACAAAAGTTCGTGTTTGGATGTTATAGTCTCCCGCCCATCCACCAATATTAATGCCAAAAGAATTTCAATCACTCGTATATATTTTGCCTTTTTGAATGGAGGAGTAGAAATGACAGACTGAATGAATTTGTTATGTTGATATATATTTATAATAATGCTATGCGATCGTGTAACGAACGCACAACCCTACACTGTGTCGAGTCTTATTTATATTTGTTGTATATTACATTATTTTAGTAAATGAACAAAATATTTTTGTAGGAGTGAAACGAGGGAGAAAAAAAAAATAGACAATATATATACATAGTCGAAAATATAAAATTTATATATACGAGTTTTGACGAGCTTTGTCTTACCTGTTTCGCAGCGAGTGGAAATGAATTATATATTTTGTAAATCAAAATTGAAGAACGATATCGTTTTCCACATCAAATATGCGTCAATCATCATCGTGTGCATCCAATTACATGTGCACAATAGTTACCTGTTACTTTGTGACCTTGAACGGTCGAACGATTTGAATAAAGTCGCACTTTATTGACAATAACACGATCAATGTTTTTAAGTTTAATTTATTAAATTGGTTTGTTTTTCATTTAAGATAATAACAACATTATTATCATACATTGCTATATTATAGGGATATATATTTGATTACCTTTAAAACTATGCATTTGTTTAATGCACACTCGATTGGTAATATAGATATATTTCAAGGAGGGGTGTTTTTCAAATGTATTTATATATATATATATATATTATATATAATGTTAATATTAATGCCAAAAGAATTAATGCCTAAAGAATTTCAATCACTCGTATATATTTTGCCTTTTTGTTTGGGGAGTAGAAATGACAGACTGATTGAATTTGTTATGTTGATATATATTTATAATAATGCTATGCGATCGTGTAGCGAACGCACAACCCTACACTGTGTCGAGTCTTATTTATAGTTGTTGTATATTACATTATTTTAGTAAATGAACAAAATATTTGTGTAGGAGTGAAACGAGGGAGAAAAAAAAAATAGACAATATATATACATAGTCGAAAATATAAAATTTATATATACGAGTTTTGACGAGTTTTGTCTTACCTGTTTCGCAGCGAGTGGAAATGAATTATATATTTTGTAAATCAAAATTGATGAACGATATCGTTTTCCACATCAAATATGCGTCAATCATCACCCTGTGCATCCAATTACATGTGCACAATAGTTGCCTGTTACTTTGTGACCTTGAACGGTCGAACGATTTGAATAAATTCGCACTTTATTGACATTAACACGATCAATGAAACGAGGGAGAACAAAAATAGACAATATATATACATAGTCGAAAATATAAAATTTATATATACGAGTTTTGACGAGTTTATCTTACCTATTTCGCAGCAAGTGGAAATGAATTATATATTTTCCGACAATGTACATATATTGTATCTATCGTGTTATTTCAAAAGCCCCAAAGAAACTGTCAAGTTGTATAAAAAGAGCAGAAACAAGCGTTGTTCTTATCGTGAAGTCCGCGCTTAAATGATGTTACTGTTTTTTACCGTCTCTCAACATGAACCAGGGACCAGAAAAATATATCTTGGTCAGAAACCAAATACAAATGTACAACAAAAAATATCCGGTCAATACAATGTGACTACTCGAATAGAACAAATGCAGGATAAAACAAAACATTAACTGGGCAGCGAAGAAATACTATTAAAACTTCTTATATTTCAATCTTGCGATTACCCTCATTTTATTTGTATGAGCTTCAGACAATTTGAATGCTACATTAATATTATATTGTGAGCTCCATACAGATGTTTGTGTATCTTTACATTCAGCATTCACTTACCAGTATCTGCTATATTTTAAATTTACTTTACAGATGAATCCTATCAGTGTAACAGCCGTTGAGGCGTCGCTTCATGAAATGCGGGACAAGTCATATTTGTGTTCAGTTTGTGGGATCGGGAATGAAATGAGCAATTTTTATAGAAGACCTTCCATAGTTGCTTCCTACCACGTTTCGGTTCATTTGGCTAAGAAATTTCTAGAGGACAATATTTTTAAAAAATCTGCCAATCAGAAACAAGAATCGCCTGTGGTGACCATGTTTGTTAGCGGATCGGGACGAAATGCCTAATCGTTAGTGTTACAAAGGACCTTCCATAGATGATTCCTACTAAGTTGCACTTCATTTGGCTGAAGCGTTTCAGAGGAGAAGATTAAAATGTGAAAAGTAAGCAGATGACAGACGACGGACGGTGGGTGCCACGTGATGGTAAAAGCTAGCATTGCCTTCCGGACACTCTGCTTCAACATTATCTCTCATTATGTGTCTCCCGCAGATTCTAGGTTTTTTACCTCTATGTCTAGTAATTCATATATTCTTTTAACACTCCTCTCAACACACTGGTGGTTGAATTGTTCAACATTTGCTTTGCAGTCTAGTGAGATATGACCTAAAGTTACGCTTTTTAAGGCTCTGCCTATGTCAAGTGATTTCTCTTGTAGTGATTTCTTAAAAGCCAGGCACATTTGAACAATAATAATGGTTACGACAAAATCAAAGTTGCAAATGGAATACAATAAAGAAGTTACATCACTATGATCAGCTGCTCTTGGTCTGGTGTATGTGTGATTTGGCAGCTTTGCATTCATATATTTTCATCACGTTCATGGTTTTTTATTACAGCTCGATTTCACTCAGGTGTCACATTTTTTTCCTGTTCTAGTTAAAGGACTTTATCAAACAGAAGCATACATGTACATTACATGTAATGCAGTTAGTACTCATTTAAACCACAAAAGGATATCTCTATTTTTCACACGTTTGGGTGTGTGGTCGCTATTGCGCATTCGAAATATCAATTGCAAACTCCATTGACTTGTTATATATTCTACCTGTCTAGTATATTTTTTTTTCTCGAACGACAGTTCAGAAGCTAGAAAACAATATGCTGAATATTGTCATTCAAGCATGCAAACAGTAACATGCACTTGGCATAATGCATTTTCAAGCTCCGGGCGGGTAATTCCGTTTGATGTAAGAGAATGTAATTGGTAAAAATCAAATGTTTAATTTGGGCGCAAAAGGGGAAACATTAAATAATATATGAAAATGTGATGTGTATTTTAGGGATCTTCGGATTCAAATCCATTCATCTACCTTTTTATACTTGTATACATAGTATAAATAGATATATATAGATATTTCAAATTATAGTAATGTTATTTTAAAATATTTCCACTTTCTTTTACTCGTCAATTTATTTATTTATTTATTTATTTATTCATTCATTCATTCATTCATATGAATGTAAATAAATTATTCGTTTGTATGCATTTTTATTCTTTTTTTTAATATCTTATTTCAGAACACGTCGTGTACACCATTCCCGTACTTAAACAATTCATCCAGATACATTTACAAAGGCAGGATGCATGAGTTTGGACTGGATCCATTTTTGTATGCAAATAGTCGCTTCTGATTAGTTTTCAGGATTGTTCAATCCTTATCTAGACAATAGCAAGAACTAAATAAATAAATAGATAAATAAATAATCCTATACTAGATTTATTTTAACTGTAGCTAAGATGGATGACAAGGATGTTTTACCTTTGATACTAATGCTGTACTATTATCATACAAAAGTTGTGATCGCACCATTACCCTATAGAGACCATGAGGCAGATTTCAGGTTTATTTTAGTTCTACCATCTTTTGAACATCTCACTAAACAATTTCTACCTTTTGGATATGTATCACTGAGGTCAAAACTGCTCTAAAATTGACTAAGCCAGTCGTTCTGTTCCCAAGATGTATGTGTCGTTCTTTTGATGAGACCATATGAGTTTTTGATTCTGTCCAGTGCAACTCCAGTGTATCAGAGACTTTAAGATTTAATCCAAGAGGTCAATTCACAGGAGGAAATGTGAGCGCTGCAAATAGGGTTTCTATAACGTAAATTTGGCCGAGACATTATCAAACCTAACCCCTGTTATCATTATGTTTTGGTGTCAGTGTTTCAACGGTTAGCAAAGTTTTAATTTCAACATAGGCAGACATATTAAAAGTGTGCAATAGTGAAATTTAGTAGCCAAACATCCCATATGGCAGAAGAAAGGGTATTGTTCTTATATGCCTAACGTTGTATGTGCAATTGACAAAACTTCACATGAGATACAAATTCCATCCAATGAACCCCAACAGCAATTTTATAGTGGCCACAGAAAACACCATTGTATCCATACCTAGGTAAAAAATATAATAGTGAAAACGAGAAAGGGTCCTACCATTTACTTTCAAAATGGGGAGAGGGCGCTAAGGTTTCTACCCTGAAGTCAAAATAATGTTATTTGTATTGGTGAAAATCTTGTGTGTTGCAATCTTTATTCGTTTACCTTAATGAACAAAGGAAATGAACCCTTGAGTCAACAATGTACCTATCTAGAAGCTCAAAACTAATCTGGTCCCAGTTTCATACGATTTTTTAAACTTATTCAAACGAGTCACAGCTTTAAATCCTTTAATGCTGTTGTTAAATGGCATATAAGAATTAATAGCTAAATGTTTAGAGAATAATGAGTATCAAAAGAGACAGAAAACACAAACCAGACAAACAGCTCAACACGCACTAAAAAACACAGATAGCACAAAATACAAAGCAAGACCGATTGCAAAACTGGACAAAACCACAAGCAAAAACAAATCGCAAACACAAAAGCAAGAGTTTCGCTTCAGTCGGAAGAACCGTTGAAAGTCGATTGCATTCAAGCTTGTCTCTCTCCGAAGGCCGACATCAAGTATTATCTTTCTGTTCAAAATTGATACTGCTATCAATTGTTTTTGGTTTATACCCATCAATAACACAGACACTGACTTAGCTGCATCGTATGCCTCACTCATGTTTATCTTAATTGACGAGTGGCCTTAACTGTGCATGCATAAACAGCATCCACGTATCAACTAAATGTGTTGAATTTCATTTACTTTTATTCGTTTACAGAGTTGTTCATACCTTTCTTACATACGCATGAAAACTAGAAATGATCACTGCTTTTATTATTAGTTATTTGCTGTATGGGTATTTTTTCCATGGATACTTTTTGTATTATAATTCATGTACATCAACTCCATTTCTGTCATTTTATTAGATCCCAATATTAATCCAAAGCATGCACATAAACCTAAAAATCGGGTAACACGAATCCCACCTAAAAACCGGGAGTGAACTTAGTTGCTCAGGAAGAGTAAGCAATTCCTGCTGTATTAGTGGCACCCGTTGTGTTAATCTAGTTACAAACCCGATGATAAGTCATAAGGAAAGGACCGGGAAGTGCTTAGAACAAGTGGAACATATTCGTGGTCATTTGTGACTCAGATATTTCATCAAGATCAACCAAGTCATGGTGGCGACCATACAACTTTCAAAGTGATGACTTCAAATATGCCAAATGTATTCTGAGGCAAAGGTGTTGTAAATATTTCCCTTTTTCACTATGTCAAACTAAGCTATACTTTGGCAGGCAACTCTCATTCTTAATCAAAGTAATATCTCAGTCTTAATCAAATTAATAGAGAGCCATTTAAGACATATTCTTGTAATATTCAAATTTAATGTTCCAAACGGTTTCTGAGAAGATTTGTTTTAACAGAACACATCACTGGTTCTGGTCACCATGCTGAATTTCCTATTAACAAAAAAAACAAGTTCAAATTTACCAATTGGTTAAAACAGAGAAAACTGTTTTATTTTTTTCGAAATCAGCTTAATTTGCAAGTTCAGCGAAGATTGGCATAGCCATAATCAGGGCATCCAGGAGAAATTTTGCAAGGCGGAACAAGACTGCTTTAGGGCCCAGGGGACAGGCTGAGACTTCTCTCGAAATTGAGGATTTTAGATACATATATCCAATAAAACCACTGGTATACTTTCATTTATGCTTTATATCCTGTGAAGCAGAATGTCCAGACAATATATACTTTATACAAAGCAGTGACAAACATAATAAGTTAAAATTATTTATATAATATTATATATTGGTCGGTGTTTCTCTCCGGATACTCCGTCTTCTTCAACCACTAAAACTGGTCACCATCATATAGCTGAAATATTGCCGAAAATGGCGTTAAACACAATAAATCTAATCATGGATAAAATAATGTATATGATATTATATATTGTTGACTACCATATGACATATAATTGTTAAATTTCAACAAGTTTCATCATCAAAAAGAAAAATATATTCTCCGTGAAAACTTAATTTAGTAATGCACAATAAGTCTTTGCCAAAATATGACAATAAAAAAACATGGAAATTGCACAAGATCATTGTTGGGAAAATGTTAAAGTATCTTCTAATCAACATGCCAATCGTTTAAGAACAGAGTGAAATTCATTATTTTTTCAATTAATTGGGGGGGGGGGGGTGTTGTGCAAAAAAGGGTACACTCGACCCGCAGCCGTGAGTGATAAAGTTTACCAGTTGCTTGCCCATGGTCGATGGTACTCTCTGGCTTCCTCCAGCACTAAAACTGGTCATTGTGTAATAGTTGAAATATTGTTGAGTTGAAAGTGGCGATGAAACAACAATAAAATTAAATTATTCTAGTTATCGGGCCAATCCTATAAAATTACCACCCATTGCAATTTATAAAGTCAAACTGATGTGGCCTAGCTATAATACTAATTACAGAATAAGAACTGTTTAACTCTTTTTTTTACCGTTTCACCTTGTTACTTTTTTTTATCTTCTTTTCAGAGTGGTGTATGGAAACATCTGGGTCTATCACTGATTTTAACTTCAGAGAGAAAGCAGAACTAAATGAAAAACTGCGCCATTTTTTTGCGGAGGCAAAACCTAAAAATAATGAAAAGAGAGCAAAATATATGCTAGATGAACACGCCCAGGTGTATCATAAAACTACATTGATATATGTTCGGGCCGCTCTGAATAGACACATTAAGGATTTGAACCGCAATTTTGATATCGTTCACGTCTCCGATTTCCGTACAAGCAACATCATTTTAGACTCGACCCAAAAATTGATGGTCAAAACTGGATTATCGCGGCCGACCAAATATAGAGAGATCATAGATCTTCAAGATTTACAGCTTATCAACGCATACATAAAAACAACGCAACAAATCCAGTTTTACTACGCTTAAGGGTCTGGTTTAATCTAGCCATACATTTTGTATCACGAGGTCTAGAGTTTCACCATCAATTAAACCTGAACTCTTTTGACTTTCATGTCGATGCTGAAGGTGATGAATACGCGACGATAAACCACGAAACACAACAAAAAAATATACAAGGTGGAATAATGTGCGAGGAAGCACCTGCTGACAAATTGTTTTACGGGAACGCGGTAGATCAGAATGTTTGCCCTCTAGCATCTTTGAAGATGCTTATCAGTAAGACCGACCCAAACGCCAAATCGCTGTTTCGCCGTTGTATTAAAGATCTGAATGTGAATGACGCGGTCTGGTACACCTGTCAACCCTTAGCTAAACGCATCTACATTGGTTGCATGACCGATTTATGTAAACAAGCGAAATGCAGCAAAATTTACACAGCTCACTGCCTTCGTGCCACTGCAATTCAGACAATGAATGATGCAGGTCATGAACACCGTAATATCATGTTCATGACAGGACATAAAAATGAAGTGTCAATCAGAAGCTATAACCGTCATTGTTCCGTGCAACAAAAGAAATCCCCAAGTGCCACATCAACTCGTCACCGCCATGCTTGGAAATTTCAGACAAAAAGGACAAACATAAATGTAAATAGATATTCATTCTTTCCACGAACGATCATCCTGTGGAACCAACTACCACCGCCTGTGATAGCCGTCCCGGACTTGGACGCATTCAAGGTGGCAGTCAAGGGAGTATTCTAAGCTTCCATATACTTGTACAGTGTAAATAATATGTTGTTTCTTTTAAATTTTGAGGCTCTGCTGTGCGCGCGTGTAAATATAGTCCTTAGTGAGATGTCTGCTTGCGGATGTTACTAAGTAACCTGATTGAAGTTGAAGCTGAAGTTTCAACCGGAGAAGTGGTAGCCTCATTCGCCATGACACCCGTTCAGCAGAGTATCGCGCCTCAAAATTGTATGTCACACAATCTTCCTTTCGGGTCAGAAATCGGGTTCCAAAGAAACGAAACATAATCGACAAATGTACTTACCAATGCCAGGATACTAAACAATTCCATGTTTTCAAGCTGTGTCTTCACCATAAACTTGCCAGCCGAGGCACAGAAATGAACGCTGTATTTTGTATCTCGACAGATTAATGCGCAACAACGACACATAACCGTGACAATGTAGAAAATAGAAACTTGTTCTTGTTTTGACTGAATATTTATGAGAACTGATAGAAACAATTTTCTGCATTTTCAATTGGTTTACAGTCATTAAAATATATCATGAGAGGTTTATTTGATAGTCTTTAGTGAACAAGGTAAATTCTCCCAACATCTCCACACAACGAAAAACAGGTGATACACAAAGGTACACAAAGTAAATGCTGACAATCGAAAAACAATACCCGCCCTTTGTCGCAAATGTAATTATAAGTATTGAATGCATTTTCTTTATAGTTTTATTGGCGTGTAAAAGCGTGGACCGAAGCACATTTTGTATGAAGCGATATCGCGCTTCATACAAAATGTGCTTCGGTCCACGCTTTTACACGCCATCGCTTCATACAAAATGTGCTTCGGTCCACGCTTTTACACGCCAATAAAACTATTTAAAAATGCATTCAATTCTTAAGTAAAATGTCCTTTACGTAATAACAAACAGGAACTAACAGACATAAGATAATTTCTCTACTATTTTAGGACATGTGATTTTCGACCTACAAATATGACAATATATGTACTGTACAAGTAGAAATGTTCTCGTGGGGGAAATTTTCGCTTAATTTGCATTTCATTTAAATGCGCAACAACAATAATTATACGGCCACGTGAATTTGCAAAATGAAAACTAACGCGAATGTTTGTTTTAAACACAGATCCCGAAGCTTTTTAATTATTTAGCTTTCCAATCTTTTGACCTTGAGCATACCTGTTGAAGGTTATTCCAGACATAATTCCGCACTTAATTCCATAATAGCGTTTTCTACGGCTTTTGATTAGTCCCTGTGTATCTTCAAACTGTTTGGCGCCATAAAACTAATTTGAATAAATGTTATAGAAAAACGAAGGTATAATCAAGAATGAACAATCAAGAGACATTTGGTACACAGGACACAGAACGAAGACTAACAAGAAACCAATGTTTATTGTTCAATGCTTGTACCAAACCAGAAAAGGGTGTGGTTGTCAATATTTTGTTTATTGGATTTTATTACATACTTAGTTCAAATACAGGCATTTTTGTATGACCAATATGACCGGAAGTAAACTGTCCATATTTTCACACCCCTGGAAAATAACCGGTTATTGGATTACTACAAGGTAATTTCCATATCGATGCCCATATTGGCCCGGGCCAATATGGGTCTCGACCTTATCTCAGGCCAATATGGGCCTCTACTTCGTCTCAGGCCAATATGGGTGTATCTTTTCTAGATGTCGGAAGTATGTAATAAATAGCTTAATACATGGGCATTTCCATATTGGCCTGGTTAATATCCCTTGACCCATACTGTTCTGACTGTAGTAATTTCTATTTTCATTGCATTGCTTGATTGATATTTGTATATGGATTCCTTGTGAATATTTCATAAATGATATATACACATTTTCTGTAGTTTTTAAGATAGTTTTCCATCCATGGTTTAATATTTTATTTTATGATAAACATAGCGTGTAGAATATGATGATATGATGTTGCTTATCACATTAGGCTGTATAATAGCATACGATGTTTTGATTTTTAAGGATACATGTTTTATTTATGTTATTTGTATTTGCTCATGAATACTGCTGTACAACACGATTGTCATGTCAAATGATGTGCGTGTCGTTTATCAGTAACATGTAATTAATGAAGCAGGAACTGCCTACCCCTCCTGAGCACCTGATTTCCCATGGTTTAGTTTTCTGTGTAATATATAAGGGTAATAACAAAATTATCGAACTCCGAACAATCTTACAAACGGAAAGTCAAAACTCATAAGTATATAAACAGACAAAATCAGTCAACAACCGGAAAACTGTGAAAACCGTAATGACCCTGACTTAGTACAGGCATTTCTAAAGAAATGATGGGTTGAATCAGATTTTAAAGCGCCAATCCTCCCCCTTTCATTACGGCTCAAAGTTTCCGGCTTTCACTATAACAGTAGTTATAACAATACTTGAACAAAACAGGTAAAACAGTTGTAAAAGCAGCTTATAGATCATAGTTCTTTTGTTTCTTAAGGCCATTTATTGTATGTCCTCTGACTCTGACGGTTTTTGATTACTCCTTTGATATATTCAAACCTTTCTTACATACGGCATGAACACGGAAGGTAATGATCACTGCTTTCATTATTATTTGATTGCTTTATGGGAATTTTGTACATGCATACTTTTGTGTTATATTTCATGTACATCACCTCCATTTCTTCCATTCTATTAGATCCCAATAATTTCGTCTAGAAAACTATGACTTTCTCACACGATGCCAGCGGTCGAGGGCAATGGATAAAAAGTGTCCCCCCTCCCTCAATTTTGTGAAAGACCAAAGTGTTCTACTAACCTCGACCGTTGTCATCGGGCAATAAAGCACTTTGGTCTCTCCCAGTACCTCAGGAAAAATATTTTGATATATCGCCTGCACTCCCATTAAATAACTGTATATTATTATGTAATCTTGGTGTTTATCGTTGAGTTAAATAAACAAATATTTCTCAGGTTGTAGATTTTATTTGTGGTCCGTCATTCAACAATCAACAGTAAAATTCATCTATGCAAATAATTTACTTTTGACCCTGCAAATACATAAGTTAAAATAACATAAGCAAATGGCACAAAGAAAGATAACTCATATTGAATATGACAAAGGTGCTTGGGCTGTGTAAATAAAAATATAACCAATTTGATCCAAACAATATAATTGTCTTGTATTTCATTAAAGCATGAAATACCTTATGTTGGAAAATAATGCAAGATGTATAATACTTATAAGTTTGTCAGTTACTGACTATATACACATCTATATGTAAAACTTGACATTTACATGGCATCTACAAAATAACATAATATAAATAAGAAAAACCAAATAAAGTAAGCATAAACATATTAAAAGCAATAAGCAAAAATACAATTAGTAAGATAAAAAAAAAAAACAACACAATATCTCACCTCACATGAGGTGTAAAGGTCTTTGTATAATTAGGATATAATGTAACTCTGGTAAACTCAGTGTAACAAAATTAACATTATATGTCATGTGTTTCATGAGAAGATAAAGGTTTTATACATTCAATAATACATTATTAAAAGTAACAGTTACTATTTTATGTAGTTAACTTCTCTTCAACTTTAACATCGCAATTGATTAAAAATGATTCTTTTATGTTTTAATTATTTAATTAAACTGGTTTTACCTGTAAACTTTCCAATGCCTAATTATAATTATTGTATATTCATTTCATATATATGTCTATTTCTCAAAGCATTTGATGCATTTTATATCTTTCATTCAAAACTCTTGCATTCTATAAATATTATATAAATCTTGACTATTAAAATGGTTAATGCAGAAATGTAAAGAAGCTGATCTTCATTTTTAATAGTAAGATGTGAAGATGTGAAGATAAAGTGATAATATTCCATATGACTATTAGACAAGAAATTCAGTCAGTCAGACATGTCCAGCAAGTAAACAATAATAAAGTCTATAACAACAGAATGAAAGAAGTTTCCTGCCTAAAGTTCACATGACCAAACTGACCAATAAGAAATGAAATTGTGAAGGCCAACAGATTATGGAGCATTCATTTAACATAATCACTAAATATATAAATATCTAAACTATAAATACTAATGAAAATAAGCCTATGTTACTAAAACAGATATATAAATATATTAAGGATTAAATACAAATGTAATCCTTTAATTAATAAAAATAAATTGTTAATAAAGAAAATCATTATGCTCAAAAAATATGTACAAATCCATTGTACCACAATTACATATGTATGTATCAATAGATTGTGCTTCAGCAAATTCCATTTATTTTAACTATTTGAAGTGTTAGTCTCTATGTTCTTTTTATTATGAAGACAAGCTTGAAGGTACCAAGGGGGCAATTCAAAGCCGTAACATTGACATTGTGAGCAAATCAATATTCATTAAAATAGCCAGTTTCTGTATATTCTGCAAAAATCATAAAAATTACAAATTTCATAGAAAAACTGAATATATTTTATACAGAGTTAATGTTTTAACCACGTGTACTGATTAATTATACAAATGATATATTTCTACTCATCAAGTCAGTGAATATAATCTCCTGAAATCTCTGGAAATAATTTATTAATTCTCTTAATCAAAAGTTAAAATTTAAAAGAAATTAAAGGAAAACGTGAGAATTCAAAGCTTGTAGCTAAACAAAAATTAACATATTTCTTTGCTATTAAGTAATACCTTAAAAATGATTGTTTTTTGCTCAGCATCAACTTTTGATGATAAACATTTGTCAACATAACTATAAAATACATAAAGTTGACATCTGAAAAATAATATCCCAAATGTTAATGAATTTAAGGACTCAAAATAGTTTGTTAATTTTAAAAGTCCCTGATTATTATACATCACTTCTATGTCATAGGTAGCTCTGTAAGGGTAATACCGATCATCTTCTGGGACGTCGATGCCTTCGTCTTCTAACCGGTGGAATACGGTCTTTGCTGTATGGTACACGCCAACAGGATACTTTACAGCCTATTGTCAAGAAATGATCCGAGAAGTCGGAGTGGACCAGTCATCATGTACTACTCAATGGGTCTGTATGTTCCAACGTTCCTACCTATACAGAGCCCAGCTGCTTTGTTACGGAAGGTGACACCAGTGAGACGGTGGAGTCCTGTTTGCAGCATTTAACAGATATCAGCGAAAAAGCTTTTCGCTTACTGGTGCCAAGGTATGAAATGGTATTTGAAGAAATTAAACAGAGACTAGACCAAGACATCAAAGAGTACAAAGACGACGAAGAAAGAGAACGTGAAGAAAAGAAACATCACCTGTACCAGTTGAAACAGCAGTTGGAACAGTACCTTCAAGAACTTCCCGTGGTTGGTTTCAACACGGGGAAATATGACGTCTACGCCATGAAGCTGGATTTTTTTACTCGATTGGTGGACAGTCACAAGATCAGGTACACCGTGAAACGGAACAACAATTTCATATGTATCAAGACAGAGAATCTGAAGTTTCTCGACATCGCCAATTACCTCGCTCCTGGTTTTAGTCATGGTCAGTACATGAAAGCCTACAAATGTACAGAACAGAAGGGGTTCTTCCTGTACGAATGGATGACGTCCCTGGACAAACTGAACGTCAGCCAGCTGCCACCTCACGAAACCTTTTTCAGCACTTTGAAGAATGAGAACATCTCCGCCGACGACTACCAGCTGTGCCAGAGAGTATGGGAAAACAACGACATGAAGACCATGAAAGAGTTCCTGACATGGTACAACTACAAAGACGTCGAACCCATGTTGGAAGCCATCGACACGATGTTTCAGTTTAACCAGAACAGACGTATTGATATGTTTAAAGACGGTATCAGCGTTCCCGGACTCGTCTTGAAGTACATGTTCCAAGACCTACCAGACTACTTCACCGTACCTGATGAGAAGAAAAAAGATTTGAACGATCTGTACAAGAACAACATCGTTAGTAGCACGAGCATCGTGTTTCATCGTTACCACGAGAAAGACAAGACCTTCATACGACCTGCCGAGTACACAGATCCAAAGCCCTGTCAGTTGATTTATGGTGTAGACGCCAATGCTCTGTACCTTTAGAGTATTATGCAGAAGATGCCTACCGGACATTTCGTCCTACGGAAGAGAGAAGATGGGTTCAAGAGACAAGCTCCAAGACGCTATGAGTGTATGGCCATCGACTGGTTGAAGTGGGAAGCCAAGAACACTGGACAGCATATTCGTCACCAGGGCAACGACTCCGAAAAATTGATCGGGATGAAACGCATACCCGTAGACGGATTTTGCAGAGACACCAACTCCGTCTACGAATTCCAGGGATGTATTTTGCACGGACATCGATGTTGGATGACCAAGAAACATAACGGCGTCAACCCCGTCAATGGAAAGAGCTTAGACGACTTGTACCAGCGTACGCGGGACAAGATACAATACATCAAAGACCAAGGCTACAACGTCATGGAGATGTGGAAATGCCAGTGGCAAGCCAGTATCAAAAGAGACTCGGAATTGAGTCGTTTTATCGAAAATCGAAAACGGTCATGTGATGGCTTGGTCACCATGACAGAGGACCAGATACTGACCGCCGTCATGGACGAGAAGCTGTTTGGTGCTTTGGAAGTTGATCTTCACGTCCCGGATGATATGAAGTCCCAGCTTGCCGAGATGCCCCCGATCTTTAAAAACATCGAAGTATCCAGAGACGATATCGGAGATCACATGAAAACCTACGCCGAAGAAAGAAACGTAATGAATCAACCCCGAAAAAGTCTGATTGGAAGTATTTATGGGGAAAAGGTCATGGTTATTTCACCTTTGCTGAAGTGGTATGTGGAACACGGCTTGAAAGTGACACAGATCCATCAAGTGGTGGAGTACAAGCCTGCAACCTGTTTCCAGAAATTCGGCGAACAAGTCAGTGAAGCTCGGCGTGCCGGAGATGGAAATTCCAGCTATGGGAAAACCGTCATGATGTCTCCGATACCGGACCGTATCTTGTGGTGTTATGGTGAATATCAGCCGCTGTACGAGACCATACGAGGCGTAGAATTCCGAGCGGGCTTGCCAATCTTGGATACCTTGGATCCCGAGCAGAGAAATCTCATCATCATAGACGATTTGATGGACGAAACGGACCAAAGGATGGCTTCACTGTTTACGAAAAAGAGTCACCACAGAAACATCAGCGTGATGTACATCGTACAGAACTTATTCCACAAAGGAAAATATCACAGAACCATAAGTCTCAATGCCCATTACATGGTTTTATTCAAAAATTCGAGAGACGTATCACATATTTACAGTATAGCTCAACAGATGTTTCCTAGAAATACGACATACATGTTACAAGCCTTCGCCGCCGCTACTTCCGAAAAACCGCACGGGTACTTGCTGATAGACATGAAACAACAGACCGTGGACAGACTCAGATTGAGAAGTCACATCTTCCCTGGAGAGAAACAAACGGTCTATTTGGACGAATAAATCAGGAGCACGAACAACACTTGCGTCAGTTGTGATCGAGACGCCGATGTGGTAGCATGATATCTCCACGTTTAAGGAAATACGCTAACGACTTGTTGTATTTATAGAAAGCCAAACCTTGCATCAGTAAACAAATCATCGCCAAAGCCGATCAAAGTTTGGTAGAGTGTGTGTGTGAGTGTGCGGACAACAATTTAAGAGGAAGCGTAAAATTGACCCAGACACAGAAGATCAAGCTCAGAAGAAACAAAGCAGGTTTGAGGACCCTAGCCAAGAAGTCCATCAGTCTCCAGAAGAAGAAAATCGTTTTACAGAGAGGAGGTTTCCTGGGATCTTTATTAGCACCCATCGCGTTCCTGGTTGCACCCTTGATTTCCAAGCTATTCCAATGAGGACTGTACATTTGACCCACACCAACCACTTTCAACAGAGACCCAAACCACCCGTTGAACAGAGGGTCCAGGTTGATTAGTTTTTTTTACCACTTGTATGGAGAGTGCGATGTGTATATTTTGTTCATTCACGTGTCTGTCGTTTCTGGGTAATTTGAGGTTAGCGTTTACATTGGCATGTGTTCATGATACACGTGCATTTATCATTTCGGATCAAGATAAATGATCAGTGCACACGATGCGTATTTGATATGTCTGTTGTGTCGGTGTAATCCGATGTCATCTTTTACATTGCATTAGATTTAGCAGAATTTGAAGATACCAAAGGGAGGTAATCAGAATCCCTATATCGAAGAAAAACAGACAACACAATGGAAAAGGACAAACAATGATCTACAGATCATACACATATCACTTAAGATCGAGTAACATGAACCCCACTACAACCGGAGGTGAACTCAGGTGCTGCGGGAGGGTTAGCAGTTCCTGCTCAACTAGTGGCACCCGTCGTATTAAAAAGAACCGATACAGTTGTTATCATCTGATCATACCGTTAAAATCATTCTAGTCTGACCATACGATTGTAATTAAATCCAAGGTTAATATCGTTAACCTCTTTCCTATTTGAATCGACTTACCTTTAATCAAGTATTGATAATTGGACAGGTTAAAAACAGTGATTAAAAAAATGTGGGAATTAAAATATCAGCATTTTAATGGGGTATTGTATAGAAATCATAAGTGAACTGATGCATGATAAAAACTAATGATCGGTACGTGAGTCATCATACGTAAGGGAGTCCATCGGTCATAATAAATAGGGGGTAAGACTGTACGTCATTCGAGATTGAAATCCAGGTATGGTCATATTTAATATTCGTAGAACAAAATTATGAGTCATGCATTGGGTGTGGTACAGAACGGTGACATCAGTTTGACGTCCTTGTACGTATATAAATCCACTATGATTCGTGGAGGATATCTTGGTTGACCGTTATGGAATATTGGTGTCACAAATGACCACGGATATGTTCCACTTGTCATAAACACTTCCCAGTCCTTTCCTCATTCATGAATTATCACCGGGTGTGTAATTAGAATAATAACCTAAGTTCACTCCCGCGTCTTAGTGGGGTTCGTGTTACTCGATCTCCAGTTGTATGTGTATGTTTTGTAGATCGTTGTTTGTACTTTTTCTTTTGGCAATTGTGTTGTCTGTTCTTCTTCAATATACGGATTCTGATTACCCCTTTGGTATCTTAAAACGCTTCTTTTAAGGGTGTCTCGTCTTCCGGTGTGTGACGTCATGTCAGGGGTGGGTCATGGTGACGACAATTTGAGGCAGAGACATAGCGTTATGAGAGACACGTCCTCGTATAATGGTGCGTCCGGGTGCCGTGCTTTCTTGTCTAACTAAAATATCACCCACATTACTACTTACAACTACCTATGCAATCAGTGCATATCACCACTCAAGTGAGTTCGAATCCCACTCATGGCGAAGTGTACTCGATACAATTATATGTGATAAAGTTTGTCAGTGACCTGCGACAAGTCGGTGGTGTTTTCCTGGTACTCCACCATTAAAACTGACCGCCAACTGAAATATTGTTGAAAGTGGCGTCAAACACCATAACACAAACCCTTTAGAACGGTAGAACTGTTATCAAAATTATCTAAATAGGATGCAGATTGATAAAATCGCGGGGGCTGTCATGAACATGACTATATGCTAGTCTGCATATGCAATTGGTGACTATCGTAACATATTATATGTTAGAGAAAACCGAAGGGTCAATCAAAAATGAGGAATCCAGAGATATTGGGAGCCTCGAGTGTCTTTGATTTCCTCCCATGACAAGGTGTACTCTTTTCCACTTGATGGGATACAGTTTGTCGGTGACATGCGTTGGGTCAGTGGTTGTCACCGGATACTCCGTTTTCTTCGGAAGTCCTTTGATTTCAACTCCATAACGGCAATGTTAAATACATATCGAACAAACAAACTTTACTTTATCCGAAAATATGTTGTAAATCTAAATATAGAAATATATACAGATATTTAACATTTTTATATATCTGATACGATATTCCAGAGCGTGTGGTTCTTTATCTTGATAGAAGGTTGCTGCTGACAAGGAAGCTGCTTATCCAAGGGTTTCTAATGGTTAAGATGAGGTCATCACTTCCAACGTTTTACGGTCGACATGGTTGATTTCAACTGCATAACGGTAACTGTCCAATACATAGTGAACAAACAAATAGTATTATATATGCTGGTTGGTTTATGGTGTCTAACGCCACTTAACAATATTTCAGTTATATCGTATATGGTGGTCAGTTTGATTGCTGGAGGGAACTGACAAACTCTATTTTATCTGAAAATATGTTGTTAATCTTAATACAGAAATACAGACATTTAATAACTCTTTTATTTACATACAATCCCAATATTTTGTACATCTGTTGTTTGTTTTATTATGAAATATATTTACAACTTTAAATTTTGTACATTTTATTTTTTGCGATAGTGAAACTTGATTTATTTTTCCTTTTCAGTGACCATTGTTGTGATGGTACAAATGAATATTAATGAAAACTAAGTCATAATATTGGATATTTATAATAAGAACTAGTAGATTACATAATGATATAATTTAATGTTATTGAAGCTGTACGTAGTAGACATAATAGAACAATTCTCCTCAAATTTTTATTATAAAAATACAAGTAATGATAGCATGTTTTATTTATATGATCTCAATACATTTTAATGTTGTTGAGTTTTATTTGTTCATACATTGTGCTATGAAATATAGGGGGAGGGGGGTTAAAATGGCCCATATAATAAAGTGTGACGCTTCCTAAACATATGGTATATTTAAACACGTCCACTCTAAAGAGATATATTTATCTTTTTAATTAAATGATCAACATAAAATCAACCACATTGTATTACAGTAAACACAGATATTATGTATTATGTTTTACCTCTTGTCTGTTAAACTCCGCCTACCCCCTATGTTTGCTTAGCGATCATTCATAAATATGTTTAACAGAAGTGAGCCCGCCGTGAAGTTTCCTGGTTGACATACTGAAATTTAGAGTAAATAAGATAGCTACTGGTGAGTATAAAGTTGTTCTCATTTTCTTTAGCGCAGTAACATCCTGTATTGGCTAATGGGGTGACGGTTCTCAGGGCCCAACCCACTAATCTGAACAGAAAGTCTCCAGGTGACAGATAGGGGAATCGCTCCACCCCATCCCCCTGGTTAGCGCTCGTCAGGTTACAGAAAGCCCATGTGGAAGCTCTTTAAAGGAGCGAGGTCAAATGATTTGCTTTGCAAGGAAATAATAAATCGATGGTAATTTTCGTTCCCAAAAGGCGAAAAGTGGTACGATAAACTGTTTAATGTGAACTATTTACCTTTATTTCATCATTTTAAAGCTATTTACCAATTTCCAAAACATATAATTTTTTTGGTCAAAATCGTAGCTAATGCCTGTATCGCAAATAATAGTGAGTGAGCAAGATATTTTGGATATGATTTCCACTTTAGATGCTAATAAAGCTGTTGGACCGGATATCATAAGTAACAAGATGCTTATTGCAGTAAAAGTTCAAATTTCAAAACCATTATGCATGTTGTTTAATAAATCTCTCCATCAAAATATTTTCCCAACAGATTGGAAATTAGCCCATGTCATTCCTTTATTCAAAGCAGGAGACAAATCATTCCCTTCTAATTATAGACCAGTCTCATTGCTTTCCTGTGTTAGTAAACTTTTAGAAAAAATAGTTTTTAAACATATTTTTAATCATTTACAGGGAAATAAATTATTGTGTAAATTTCAGTCAGGTTTTTTACCAGGTTGCTCTACTACCCATCAACTTGTAGAGTTATATCATAGAATTTTACTAGCTTTAAACAGTAAGCAATTTACAAGTGTAACGTTTGTCGATATAAGTAAAGCTTTCGACACTGTGTGGATAAAAGGGCTTTTACTCAAATTGGAAAGATATGGTATAGGGGACAATTTGCTTATCTGGTTAAAAAGTTACTTATCAAACCGCACACAAAGAGTTGTGATAAAAGATGCTCTATTAAACATTGGTCAGCTTAAAGCAGGGGTGCCTCAAGGGTCGGTTTTAGGCCCGTTATTATTTTTGGTATTTATAAATGACATTGCAGATGGTATGACTGGTTTAGGTAGATTATTTGTAGATGATACATCGATTGGGCACATTGCAAATGACAAAGATTCTTTACAAGACATGGTAAATTTAGATTTAGCTTACCTAAAAGATTGGTCAAAACGTTGGTTAGTCAAATTCAATCAAAATAAAACTGAAATTATGGTCTTCAGTTCTAGAGACACAAAACTTTATTTCAATTTTGACTTTGAGGGTGCTTCATTAAGAGATGTTGAATTGCATAAACATTTAGGTGTTATTTTTAGTAATGACTGTAAGTGGACCAAACATATTGATAAACTTATAGAAAAATCTTCTAAACAAATAAATGTATTAAGAAAACTTAAATTTAAACTTAAACGAAACTATCTTGAAAAAATTTATTTAACATTTATAAGGCCAATTTTAGAATATGCGTCTGAAGTTTGGTTTAATTGTGGCCAATTCAATTCAAATCGTTTAGAAAAAGTGCAAACTGAAGCCGCTCGTATTGTTTGTGGTTTTCCCAGTTACGCTAGTATAGCATCTATTTACAAAGAAACGGGATGGGATAAATTGAAAGTAAGGAGAGAAGTTAAAAATCTCACATTATTTTACAAAATTTATAATAATCTGGCACCTGAATATTTATCAGATTTAATACCACCTACAGTTTCTGAAACTTCAAATTATTATTTACGTAACAGTCAAAATATAAGTCAACAAGTAAACAGACTTGCACTTCTTCAACAATCTTTTTTTCCTTCAACTATTAAGCTGTGGAATACGTTGGATCTTAATATCCGACAAATCCCTATTTTAGCTCATTTTAAGTCAAAAATCCGTCAGATATATTTTCAAAATGGGAAAAAATCCGCACACTTTTCATGTGGTAATAGATATCTTAGTGTATTACACACGAGGATAAGAAACAAATGTAGTTCATTGAAAGAAGACTTGTATAGTACTAATTTAATTTCAAATCCAAACTGTATATGTGGATACCAAAATGAAAATGCGGATCATTATTTGCTATTTTGTAATCGTTATATTGTATATAGAAATAAAATGTTATCGTCATTGGCAATACTGAATATGAACGGGGTAGAAATAAATGTTGATACTTTGTTATTTGGAAATGATTTTCTATCAGATGAAACAAATTGTGAAATATTTTTAATTATTCAAAGATATATTAAAGATACTGGTCGTTTTTCAGTATAATTGTAACAAAACAACCGGGTGAATTCCCTTACAGGTATACTATTTTGACACAAATGTTAACGTGTTATTCGAATGATCATAATTGAAAATAAAACCTCTGGATGATCTTTGAAGACTATTTGATCTTACAAAATAAATAGAAATATATTTACTTACCATGACTATTTTCAGCAACTAAATCCCAATAGATGAATGAAAGTAAATATGTCCATTGCCACGTAGTACGCATTTGGGTCTGTTCGATATGTATCAATAGGTTATCTATATGTTGATCATATAGTCAATGAGGCTCCATGAGGGTTTTAATTGTTTTACTGTTTATATTTTTCTTCATGCCTTCATTTACTATAAACGTTTACTATAAATTTGTGTAATTAAATATCATTATGTTCAATTGTGTATTTTGAAATATATGTAATGGGAGAAGACTGTCTAAGTTGTTTAACTTGTGTCTTATCCTTTTGTCTTTTTGAACAATAAAATATGTTTAAAGTAAATAGACACGGAGAAAAAAGGGGGACGTAAATGTATATAAAATGTATATATCTTGAAGGAATGCCCCAATATATTATATATTCATCACATGTTTACAAAAAATGAATACACACACTCGAGAAAGGACAAAACAAGTCAAAGGTTGTTAAGTTTTTCTTGAAATTTGTTGATTGTTCTGATCCTTTGACTTGTTTTTCTTCGGCACAAAACGTAACATGAAAACTGACATAACATACACCATAAAGATGAATTTATAAATGTGGTGGTTTATGTGAAAGTGTTTGTGTTTGTTTCGATCGGAAATTTAAGGTTGCCGCCACCACAGGGCACATTTTTAACATTGGACCCATTACGAAAATAATGGGAAAATATCTTAGAAACATCATTTTTGATTGAACCCAAAATGTATATAAATAATCATTGGACGACCCCTTACAATTTTATTCTCAACACAAGACAAAATAAAATCTTTTGAAATTATTGTTATCTGTAATATATAAACTATTGGACGGTAAAATTATCTAGATTGTGTGTTGGGTTGTTCTTCACAATTAAGTACTTTTGGATCGAACGGAAATCCCAGACGGCTGTCATATCTGGACATAGTTTTAGCATAGGACCGAATTGGAATTAAAAAGAAAATAAAAGAAATTAGCAGATACTAACGGTCCATAGATAGACATTGGATTGTCATTTTCATTTTTTGTGTAGACTATAAATCCAAATCGACTAATTCCACGTGACCTCGTAGAAGAAAAATCGATAACCCTAACACACAAATACATGACCACTCACTTTCCTACCTCGGTACATGCACATTAATAAAAAGTGGCGGGTTTAAACTACCTTTATAGGCCCAAACCCCTCCATTAATGAAATTATGTGGTCATGTAAGTATTACTTTTAAATTTGATAGGTCGTTTCATTTAGTTTTTAAAGTTGAAGTATGATTCATTTATTGTAGTAACACCCGGATAACTCAAATACTGGGATACTTCGTAGTAGAATAGCTTTACTTACATATAATGAGATTTCACTGTACTAGAGGTCAATATACCCGTGAAATTCATCTCCTGAATAAAAGAAACAGACATCGGTGACCTTCTCCGGTTTTGTCTATACTGTTAGGCCCTTTGGTTTTTTTGCACCCAAAAACTTGCAAATATTTTGACCATGAACGCACCTGATATGGCGAATGTCCCATATCTTCAAATTCAACAGCATAACCAACGATGATATTATCTACGTATCACTGATAGTGACAAAATAAAACCAGTGACCTATATGAAAAGAAAATTATAATGTGCGTACCAAATTAATATCATGTACTCACTAAATCCTAATGTGTCGGCACAAAATAAATAAATTGTGCACACCAGCTAATGCGTGTATCAACTAATATAATGCACGCACCAAATTATATAATGTGCGCACAAAATAATTTTAAGTAATATTACACCAGTTTTGGGTGAAGAAATGTTTTCCCTGAAAATCCAATTTGGAATACGGTGGTACCTTTACTAAGCTAGTCATGCATGTTTCAAGTCGAAATATGTTCCCAACAACCAGAAATCTGCAAATCCGTGTGCAGGTTCATCGACCTCGTCATTTTTGTGGAGACTAATTAACTTTCGGTTGCTTTGTTCCGATTATTGCCTATCATGACCTCGTGAAGAAAAGTTTTGGTCCGACGATTGCCGTTCATGACCTCATTAGGGAGGGAGGGAGGGAGGGAGGGAGTGAGTGAGTGAGTGAGTGAGTGAGTGAGTGAGTGAGTGAGTGAGTGCGTGCGTGCGTGCGTGCGTGCGTGCGTGCGTGAGTGAGACCTCATTAGGGAGGGAGGGAGTGAGTGAGTGAGTGAGTGAGTGAGTGAGTGAGTGTTGCTTAACGCCAATACCGCAATTTTCAGCTATATCATGGCGATAACAATTAATTTTCAATAAGATGATGAGAGGTTCGCTTTATACTAGACCAACACGCTTGCTTAGTTGAGTTTGTTATGGTGCTAGCTCACTGAAGCAACAGTCCGTAGATAAACATGTCGCCCCACTCGGACACATTATCCTGATTCCAAGCCACCCAGTCTTTGCTCTTTCTCCTTCATACTCCATGCTTAGCGGAGAACAACAAATACCAATTTCATAGTTTTTGGTATGATCCGATCGGGGCTCGAACTCACGATCTACAACACTCGAGGCGAGCATGTTAATCATTACAACACCGATGCAGTTAACCAAATAATATTATGAGTGAAAAAATAATTATAATATGCAAACAAAATAATATAATGTGCGCATAAAAAAATGTGTTCACCACATAATATAATGGGCACATAAAGTAATTATAATCTGCTCAACACATTATATAACGTGCCCATTAGAGTGAGTGAGTGAGTGAGTGAGTGAGTGTTGCTGAACCCAAATTTAGCAATTATTCAGCTATATCATGGCGAGGACAAGTAAATTTTCAATGAGATAATGATGAGGTCCGCATTGTACTAGATCAACATGCCAAGTTGGAGTTTTATAGTGCTAGTTCACTGAAACAGCAGTCTGTGGATAGTCATGTCGCCCCACTCGGACACATTATCATGAATCCGAGCCAGCCAGTCTTTGTTCTTTCTCCTTAATGCTGTGTGTTTAGCGGAGAAGCAACACATACCAATTGTATAGTCTTTGGTTTGACCAGACAGGGGCTCGAACAAACGATCTACCGCACTCGATGCGAGTGCGCTAGCCATTACGCCACCGATGCGGTTCGTGCCAATTAGATGACAGTATGCACCAAATAAATGTGCGCGCAAAGTAATGATAATATGTATAACAAATAATCATAATGTACGCATCAAAGAAATATGATATGATAAAAACAAAATATAATACAATATTTTACAACTACATATAGTATGTGTAACAAATAAAACAATGTGCTGAACAAATAATCATAATATCCGCAAAAAAATTATATAATAAGCAACCAAGTTATCGTTTGTGTTCCCCAAATGAATTTAATGTGTGCGCAAAATAAAATAGTGCGCGTTAAAAATAGCTATGATGTGCACACTAAATTGATATGATGTACACACTAAGTTGATATGATGTACACACTAAGTTGATCTGATGTACGTACAAAATAAACACAAGGAACACACCAGATAATTAAATGCACGCACAAAGTAATCATAAAGTGCGCACAAAATTCATATTTTTCTCACCAGATGATATAATTTGCACACCAAATAAAATCAATGTGCACATTAAAAAATGTGGAAGCTAGATAATAAAATGCCCGCACAAAGTAATAAGGATCTGCGTAAAAAAGTATTTAACATGCTCATTTGATCATACAGTGCACGCCAAATTAAGGTTCATTTTAACACGTCTCAAGGGTGTGTTCGACTTGTAAATTGACAAAAGAAAAAAGAAAAATTTGTTTTAAATGAATAAAAATTGCAAAAAAAAACATAGTCAAAATCATTTACAGGGTGATTGTTTGTATAGCATTAAAAGAAAGACATACAAAACATTGTGCAGCATTGGCATTCGTCAAAGTCACCTGCTGCAGAATGGTCATGATTTTTTTTTTATAGAATTTTTTTTTTTTCTTTATTTGTTATACAGTTGGATTATTACAATATTTAACGAGTGCATGAGCACTGTTTATATAGTCAGAAGTTGTACTTTAATGCCTCAAAATTGTATCAGAAGTGGAAAAAGTTGCAAAATGTACGCCATATTTACAATGTTTTCAAGTTCTGAGGTGTCTCTTCAACATTTTCAAATTAAATAACGATATATATATATATGCTGGGAGTAGCTAGCCTATACCATTAATATCATGTTGTGGTATTTATATTTACAGATTTTTATTTAAAGCAAAATATCTGAATTCTTTTAAAAACAATGATGTTGAATTATGAAAAACCGGGAACTTTGAACCCATTATTAGACGTGTATGATGTCTATGTGAAAACAACATCTTATATAAATATCAAGTAACTCTTAATGTTTTAGATTCATTTTTGATTTCAAATAACATATTGAAGGACACTAAGAAATTTTCATAAAATCCAATTGGCATATCGAGTGCACCATTTGAGTTTGATAAGTGTTATGATGAACCTTAATATAATGTGTGCACCAAGTCAATACGAGTACCAAACAATTATTTACGGCAACAGCAATTATAATGTGTGTATGCATCATATAAATATAATGTGCGCATCATATAGATATATAGAATCTAACACCGGTAAAAGTGCAAGACAGGGAAATCTCCGATACCCGAGTGTAAGATTTCAATCGTTCGCTGACGAGGCTCGCCGAGTCAGCGAACGATTGAAATCTTACCCGAGGGTGTCGGAGATTGCCGGTGTTTGATTTTATTTCTCACTTTTATCAGCTGTTTTTAGTTTCGTGTTTGTTTGACAGCTATGTACTTTTAGCAGACGATCATGTAAACAATGTGAGTTATTTCCCCTTCATGTCAATCAAAAAAGTGTTGTGTGTATTGCGTGAAGGTTATTATGTAATAATATGGCTGATTGTTAGGATTTGCGTGTTTATAAAAGATTGAAAACTTATATACAGTGAATTGTTTATTTTAAAAAGGAAAAGCATGGAGAATTCGGGGGGCAGTTGACATAAACTGCACAGCATGCATTTGCCGGTAAAACGCACGTGATTTTTTTGTCTTGCACTAGTGCAAGATAAGAAAATCTCACATCGCTAAAAATAGGAACTGGTCTGTCTAAAAGGTGAGAAATGTGTGTGCCAAATAATGTGCGTACATAATATTACAAGTGTCGTCCGAGCTGTTGTCATCCCTTTGCGCCCGTCGTCTTTAATCTATTTTAACGATGACATATTTGTTTCAGAGTAATGGCTAGTAACCCTTGTGAATCGTGTAACAAGCGAGGTAACTTGAAGACATCTGTCCGTTGGTGTGTTAGCTGTGAGGAATCGTTATGCACGGACTGTACAGGGACTCACCAAGCCATGAAGATATCCCTAGGTCATCGTCTTATTGATATATCTGAAAAACCAACCGAAACCAAAATGTCCGCCCAATCCTGTCTAAAACATGATGAATTACCATTCGAATACTTCTGCATTGATCATGATGTCATTTGCTGCAGAGAATGTCTTGTCGAGTCTCATCGCACATGTGCAAATGCGATGTCCGTAGACATAGCGTCCAAGGGAGCTAAGGGATCACAATCTTTCATAGATTCCGTCAAGCTCATTAACCATGCATTGAAAACAGCCAATGAATTTACCAAAGATAGGAGAGAACACATTGAAAGTCTCAATAAAAAGATAAAACAAGTGAAAGACAAAATCACAAATGCAAAACAAGGATGGATTAGTTATTTAGAATCGCTTGAGACGACTTTATTAGAAAATCTACAGAGACAAAAAGACAAAGTTGTGGAAAATGTACAAAAAGAAATGTTTGAAACGAAACAGATTGAAGAACACATAATAAAGCAGAAAGATACATTTGAATATGTAGAGAAACATGGATCTGACAAGCAAGCATTTCTTCTATCCCAAACTTTAAAAACAGATCTATCAGATATAGAAGAAAATATAGCAACTTTAACAGAAAAGGCAAAATATTCAACCTTTAAGTTTGAATCCATTGAACCGTGCGATACAATGAAATCAATCGGATCCATTAGTATAGTAGAAAATCCATGCGAAATTACGTTTGTTCCCGTCAAAGAACGTCAGTCACAAATGGCAGTTGTAGGTAGACATCAGATGTCGTCATTCATCCATGATTGTGATATTGACATCAAATCTCGGCATGGCGGCGAGGTCAATTTAGACGGCATTACAGTAATAGATAATGACATGATAGTACTATGTGACACGGGTAACTACAGACTACTGGTTTGCAACGATAACAACCAGTACCAGTACAAGATCAAGACTAAGTATTCAACACATGATATAGCTACAATACCTGGTACTAATATGGTTGTGGTGTCTTCTGATAACAGTGACTATATACAATTTATAGATATAGTTAGAAAGAAGGTATGCAATGCTATACCAATCGCTGGATCAAAAAATGGAGGAATGACAGTATCGAATACTAACTTATTTATTGGTTGTACAGGTTTAATACACGTCTTAGATCACCAGGGTCATTCGGTTAGTAAAATAGAAACGAAGCCAGAAGACCGTACACCGTGGTATATTACTATATGTAGTAGTGGTAACTTATGTTACAGTGTTGTCGATTCTTTGTATTGTATAAAACCTGATGGTGGAGAAGTATTTACCTATCACTCACCTGATCTACGTGGTGCATGGGATGTAACAACAGATAACCATGACAACGTATACATAGTAGGTCGTTATTCTGACAACATACACAGACTTAGACCAGATGGTACACTTATAGACATTATACTGAAGGAGGAAGATAATATTAAATATCCATTAACATGTTGTTTTACTAGAAACTACAGAAAGTTGTATGTAGTAAACAACATTGACAACGTTAACTCTGTATTTAACGTTGTGTGATTTGTGTTGACGTAAAACGGGAATCAAATAAACTTCAAAAAGAATAAAAAGGATAATAATCATGGAATTTTAAAATTAACAAACTACTTTGATTCTAAATTGGGAAACATTTGTGGTATTACTATGTCAACTGTTGTATGCATATAATTGTGTTGACAAATGTTTGTGATAGACAATTGATGTTGAGCGAATATTTTAATATTCAGGGCTATGAGGTTAGGGTTATGGTGTTGAACGCCATTTGCAAACATTTTTCAGCTATATAGTAGCGGTCAGTTTTATTGTTGGAGGAAACCGGAGTACCCGGAGAAACCCACCGACCAGTTGAAAGTCACTGACAAACTTCATCACATAATGTTGTATCGAGTAGACCTCGCCTGAGCGGAATTCCAACTTACAGCGTTAGTTGTGATATGCAATGATTGCATAGGTAGTTGTTAATCCAACTACCATACCATCACGATCACCATGGGCCCTTTTTAATATTCATTTGTAATAGTTTATTGGAAAGAAATGTGAGAATTGTCGTTGCTACAAGAATTGAATTATCACATGTTTTTATCAAATGTTTTATTTTCTTTAATTTCTTTTAAATTTTAACTTTTAATTAAAGGAATTAATCAATTATTTCCAGAGATTTCCGGAGATTATAGTCTCTGAATTAATGAGTTTAAGTAAATAATTTGAAACAATAATCAGTGAACGTGGTTAAAATATCAACACTTTATAAATTATTTTTTTCTTTTTTTTTAATTATTTTTGTATGGGCAGGAAATATCTCAGCTCTCCTGATTCTAAAGGTCATGTGAGCTTTTGCCATCATTTGGTGTCCGTCGTCTACATCGTACTCTTTAAATAAATCGTCTCTGAAACCACTGGGAACATTTTAACCAAACCTTCCCCGAATCGCCTCTAGTGAGTTTAGTTCTAAGATTGTATCCGGTGATGATACGAATAGTCCAAGCATGGCTGATGTCGATACAAAAATAGACCATTGGGGTAAAATACACGTACAGGTCCATGATATGTAAATTGGGCTAATTTTGACCCCAAAAAAAGAAGAACAAAAAGACAAACAATGATCGACCAAAACTACACAGACAACTAGCGATTGAACACCACAATACGTGTGAACTCGTGTACTGTAGAAGTGCGCCCATGTGCTCCAGTCCTATCAAATAACCTTTGTATTATTCGTTCTTTTAGATTTGTGTCTTCTGATAACTCCTTTAGTATCTGAAAACTTGCTTTGCAAATCACTGTACCAGAATATTATAATAAAAGAGATAAATACATATATTGCCTGACTCTTTATGAAGGCCTATATTAACACTATCAAATGGCAGTCAATATTGATTTTGTTATCAACCAGAGCAGCCGGTAATACCCTGCACGGTTTTATACTTTCTGTAACCATCTTCACATTCACAAACAAATCCATTTGGGGTTTGTAGGACTTGAACACAAATGGGAGCAACCATGATTTAGTCCCGAACACACGTTTAATCCTAAAAAGAAAACTTTAGTTATGAGTTATGTGTGTTTAAAGTCACATTCAACAATATTTTAATAATATTAGATTAAACCCGCGAATTTTGTCAATTGAAATGACTATACCAAGCCCGGAAGTGAGCCGTCATGTATTTGTGTGTTAGAGGTACCAAGCCCGGAAGTGAGCCGTCATGTGTTTGTGTGTTAGAGGTACCAAGCCAGGAATGTGAGCGGTCATGTATTTGTGTGTTAGAGGTACCAAGCCAGGAAAGTGAGCCGTCATGTATTTGTGTGTTAGAGGTACCAAGCCAGGAAAGTGAGCTGTCATGTATTTGTGTGTTAGAGGTACCAAGCCCGGAAGTGAGCCGTCATGTATTTGTGTGTTAGGAGTATCAAGTCAGGAAAGTGAGCTGTCATGTATTTGTGTGTTAGGGGTATCAAGCCAGGAAAGTGAGCCGTCATGTATTTGTGTGTTAGAGGTACCAAGCCAGGAACGTGAGCCATCATGTATTTGTGTGTTAGAGGTACCAAGCCAGAAAAGTGAGCCGTCATGTATTTCTGTATTAGAGGTTGTACGTGTGTCATTATTGATGCCGTATCTGTTGTACGTATGTCAATATTGATGTCATGACTGTTCTACATGTGTCATTATTGATGCCGTGGTCTGTTGCACATGTGTCATTATTAGTGCCGTGGTCTGTTGTACGTGTATCATTATTGATGCTGTGTATGTTGTACGTGTGTCATTATTGATGCCGTATCTGTTGTACGTATGTCATTATTGATGCCGTGTCTGTTGTACGTGTATCATTATTGATGCCGTGTTTGTTGTATGTGTCGTTAATCATGCCGTGTCTGTTGTGCGTGTATCATTATTGATGCCGTATCTGGTGTACGTGTGTCATTATTGATGCCGTATCTGTTAGACGTGTGTCATTATTGATGCCGTGTCTCTTGTACGTGTATCATTATTGATGCCGTGTCTGTTGTATGTGTCGTTAATCATGCCGTGTCTATTGTACGTGTGTCATTATTGATGCCGTGTCTGTTGTATGTGTGTCATTATTGATGCCGTATCTGTTGTACGTGTCATTATTGAAGCCGTGTCTGTTGTACGTGTATCATTATTGATGCCGTGTCTGTTGTACGTCTGTCATTATTGATGCCGTGTCTGTTGTACGTGTGTCATTATTGATGCCATGTCTGTTGTACGTGTGTCATTATTGATGTCGTGTCTGTTGTACGTGTGTCATTATTGATGCCGTGTCTGTTTTACGTGTGTCATTATTGATGCCGTGTCTGTTGTACGTGTATCATTATTGATGCCGTGTCTGTTGTACGTGTGTCATTATTGATGCCGTGTCTGTTGTACGTGTGTCATTATTGATGCCGTGTCTGTTGTAGTGTGTCATTGAAGCGTGTCTGTTGTACGTGTGTCATTATTGATGCCGTGTCTGTTGTACGTGTGTCATTATTGATGCCCTGTCTGTTGTACGTGTATCATTATTAATACCGTGTCTGCTGTACGTGTATCATTATTGATGCCGTGTCTGTTGTACGTGTATCATTAGTGATACGTGTCTGCTGTACGTGTATCATTTTTGATGCCATGTCTGTTGTACGTGTATCATTATTGATACCGTGTCTGCTGTATGTGTATCATTATTGATGCCGTGTCTGTGGTACGTGTGTCATTATTGATGCCATGTCTGTTGTACGTGTGTCATTAGTGATGCCGTGTCTGTTGTACGTGTGTCATTATTGAATCCGTGTCTGTTGTACTTGTATCATTATTGATGCAATGACTGTTGTAAGTGTGTCATTATTGATGCCGTGTCTGTTGTACGTGTGTCATTATTGATTCCGTGTCTGTTGTACGTGTGTCATTATTGATGCCGTGTCTGTTGTGCATGTATCATTATTGATTCCGTGTCTGTTGTACGTGTGTCATTATTGATGCGTGTCTGTTGTGCGTGTATCATTATTGATTCCGTGTCTGTTGTAAGTGTGTCATTATTGATGCCGTGTCTGTTGTACGTGTATCATTATTGATGCCGTGTCTGTTGTACGTGTATCATTATTGATGCCGTGTCTGTTGTACGTGTGTCATTATTGATGCCGTGTCTGTTGTATATGTGTCATTATTGATGCCGTGTCTATTGTACGTGTGTCATTATTGATGCCGTGTCTATTGTACGTGTGTCATTATTGATGCCGTGTCTATTGTACGTGTGTCATTATTGATGCCGTGTCTATTGTACGTGTGTCATTGTTGATGCCGTGTCTATTGTACGTGTATCATTATTGATGCCCTGTCTGTTGTACGTGTGTCATTATTGATGCCGTGTCTATTGTGCGTGTATCATTATTGATTCCGTGTCTGTTGTATGTGTCGTTATTCATGCCGTGTTTGTTGTACGTGTATCATTATTGATGCCGTGTCTGTTGTATTTGTCGTTAATCATGCCGTGTCTGTTGTGCGTGTATCATTATTTATTCCGTGTCTGCTGTAAGTGTATCATTATTGATTCCGTGTCTGTTGTACGTGTGTCATTATTGATGCCGTGTCTATTGTACGTGTGTCATTATTGATGCCGTGTCTATTGTACGTGTGTCATTATTGATGCCGTGTCTATTGTACGTGTGTCATTATTGATGCCGTGTCTGTTGTACATGTGTCATTATTGATGCCGTGTCTGTTATACGTGTGTCATTATTGATGCCGTGTCTGTTGTATTTGTCGTTAATCATGCCGTGTCTGTTGTGCGTGTATCATTATTTATTCCGTGTCTGCTGTAAGTGTATCATTATTGATTCCGTGTCTGTTGTACGTGTGTCATTATTGATGCCGTGTCTATTGTACGTGTGTCATTATTGATGCCGTGTCTATTGTACGTGTGTCATTATTGATGCCGTGTCTATTGTACGTGTGTCATTATTGATGCCGTGTCTATTGTACGTGTATCATTATTGATGCCGTGTCTGCTGTACGTGTGTCATTATTGATTCCGTGTCTGTTGTAAGTGTGTCATTATTGATGCCGTGTCTGTTGTACGTGTATCATTATTGATGCCGTGTTTGATGTACGTGAATCATTATTGATACCGTGTCTGTTTTATGTGTCAATATTGATGCCATGTTCTGTTACACGTGTATCATTATTGATGCCATGGCTGTTGTACGTGGACTATTAGTGATGCCGTGTCTGTTGTACGTGTGTCATTATTGATGCCGTGTCTGTTGTACGTGTGTCATTATTGATGCCGTGTCTGTTGTAGCGTGTCATTGATGCCGTGTCTGTAGTACGTGTGTCATTATTGATGCTGTGTCTGTTGTACGTGTGTCATTATTGATGCCGTGTCTGCTGTACGTGTATCATTTTTGATGCCATGTCTGTTGTACGTGTGTCATTATTGATGCCGTGTCTGTTGTACGTGTGTCATTAGTGATGCCGTGTGTGTTGTACGTGTGTCATTATTGATGCCGTGTCTGCTGTATGTGTATCATTATTGATGCCGTGTCTGTGGTACGTATGTCATTATTGATGCCGTGTCTGTTGTACGTGTGTCATTAGTGATGCCGTGTGTATTGTACATGTGTCATTATTGATGGCGTGTCTGTTGTACGTGTATCATTATTGATACCGTGTCTGCTGTACGTGTATCATTATTGATGCCGTGTCTGTTGTACGTGTATCATTATTGATGCCGTGTCTGTTGTACGTGTGTCATTATTGATGCCGTGTCTGTTGTACGTGTGTCATTATTGAATCCGTGTCTGTTGTACTTGTATCATTATTGATGCCATGACTGTTGTAAGTGTGTCATTATTGATGCCGTGTCTGTTGTACGTGTGTCATTATTGATTCCGTGTCTGTTGTACGTGTGTCATTATTGATGCGATGTCTGTTGTGCGTGTATCATTATTGATTCCGTGTTTGTTGTACGTGTGTCATTATTGATGCCGTGTCTGTTGTGCGTGTATCATTATTGATTCCGTGTCTGTTGTACGTGTGTCATTATTGATGCCGTGTCTGTTGTGCGTGTATCATTATTGATTCCGTGTCTGTTGTACGTGTGTCATTATTGATGCCGTGTCTGTTGTACATGTGTCATTATTGATGCCGTGTCTATTGTATGTGTGTCATTATTGATGCCGTGTCTATTGTACGTGTATCATTATTGAAAACGTGTGTATTGTACGTGTGTCATTATTGATGCCGTGTCTATTGTACGTGTGTCATTATTGATGCCGTGTCTATTGTACGTGTGTCATTATTGATGCCGTGTCTATTGTACGTGTGTCATTATTGATGCCGTGTCTATTGTACGTGTATCATTATTGATGCCGTGTCTGTTGTACGTGTGACATTATTGATACCGTGTCTATAGTACGTGTGTCATTATTGATGCCGTGTCTATTGTGCGTGTATCATTATTGATTCCGTGTCTGTTGTATGTGTCGTTATTCGTGCCGTGTCTGTTGTACGTGTATCATTATTGATTCCGTGTCTATTGTACGTTTGTTATTATTGATGCCGTGTCTGTTGTACGTGTGTCATTATTGATGCCGTGTCTATTGTACGTGTGTCATTATTGATGCCGTGTCTGTTGTACATGTGTCATTATTGATGCCGTGTCTGTTGTACGTGTGTCATTATTGATGCCGTGTCTATTGTACGTGTGTCATTATTGATGCTGTGTCTGTTGTATTTGTCGTTAATCATGCCGTGTCTGTTGTGCGTGTATCATTATTTATTCCGTGTCTGCTGTAAGTGTATCAGTATTGATTCCGTGTCTGTTGTACGTGTGTCATTATTGATGCCGTTTCTATAGTACGTGTGTCATTATTGATGCCGTGTCTATTGTACGTGTGTCATTATTGATGCCGTGTCTATTGTACGTGTGTCATTATTGATTCCGTGTCTATTGTACGTGTGTCATTATTGATGCCGTGTCTGTTGTACGTGTGTCATTATTGATGCCGTGTCTGTTGTGGGTGTAACATTATTGATTCCGTGTCTGTTGTACATGTGTCATTATTGATGCCGTGTCTATTGTACGTGTATCATTATTGATGCCGTGTTTGATGTACGCTAATCATTATTGATACCGTGTCTGTTGTATGTGTGTCATTATTGAATCGTGTCTTGTGTACGTGTATCATTATTGATGCCGTGTCTGTTGTACGTGAGTCATAATTGATGCCGTGTCTTTTGTACGTGTATCATTATTGACGCCGTGTTTGATGTACGTGAGTCATTATTGATGCTGTGTCTGTTGTACTGAGTCATTATTGATGGCATGTCTGTTGTATGTGTCATTATTGATGCCATGTTCTGTTGCACGTGTATCATTATCGATGCCATGGCTGTTGTACGTGGACTATTAGTGATGCCGTGTCTGTTGTACGTGTGTTATTATTGATGCCGTGTCTTTTGTACGTGTATCATTATTGACGCCGTGTTTGATGTACGTGAGTCATTATTGATGCCGTGTCTGTTGTATGTGTCATTATTAATGCCATGTTCTGTTGCACGTGTATCATTATTGATGCCATGGCTGTTGTACGTGGACTATTAGTGATGCCGTGTCTGTTGTACGTGTGTCATTATTGATGCCGTGTCTGTTGTACGTGTGTCATTATTGATGGTGTGTCTGTTGTGCGTATCATTATTGACTCCGTGTTTGATGTACATGTGTCATTATTGATGCCGTGTCTATTGTACGTGTATCATTACTGATGCCATGTCTGTTGTACATGTGTCATTATTGATGCCATGTCTGTTGTACATGTGTCATTATTGATGCCATGTCTGTTGTACGTGTGTCATTATTGATGCCATATCTGCTGTACGTGTGTCATTATTGTTGCCGTGTCTATTGTATTTGTCATTATTGATGCCGTGTATGACATACGTGTGTCATTATTACTTCTGGCTCTGATATGTGTGTGAGAATACAGAAGGGGAAATAAACGTTAGAGAATACGGAAGGGGAAATAAACGTTAGAGAATACAGAAGGGGAAATAAACGTTAGAGAATACAGAAGGGGAAATAAACGTTAGAGAATACAGAAGGGGAAATAAACGTTAGAGAATACAGAAGGGGAAATAAACGTTAGAGAATACAGAAGGGGAAATAAACGTTAGAGAATACAGAAGGGGAAATAAACGTTAGAGAATACAGAAGAGGAAATCAAAAAAAAGAACAATCCAGAGAACTGACAACAAGACGAAGAAAAATAAAAACAAATTCACAGCACAATATGTGTCTGACACCACTATGCGGAATCAAACACAGATAACGTAAATAAGACATCCACCCTCCTACAAACAACTGGGGGTAGAGACGAACCGAAGGTCAGAGTGTTCATGCGGGAAGCGCAACAGACATCACAATACGGAACTCAGAGCGTGAAGACTAAGCTAGCATGTGTTGACAAAAATATTGCCTAATGTATAAACGTAAATGGGATCATTTATTCACAGTATGTCTGCCAAACATTGAAAAAGGAATTAAAAGGCATGAACATATTTGAAATATATACTTTACCCAAATCATAATATAATTGAGGAAGATATAGCATGCAGATATATCATATACAAAAATTGGAGAATAGTGCATTAATCCTTTCTTATTGTATTGATGCCAATTTCGTTATTCTCAGTACATTTCTTTATTCATATCGATTTTACCTTATTGTCTCATATGTTATGTCATGTTTATATTTAATTTCAAACAAGAATTGGGAAGTAATACATATTGCAATTCGAGAAATAATAAATTGTCAGATCTGTATTTAACTGTTTTCATATTACCCATTCATGCATTGTATGACGAGATGTCACATTGACGTATTATTATAATGTGGGGAAAGCTCTACACTGAATTTGGTACTGCTTTGACAACTATTTTACCTATTTTGTTCCAGTATTGTTATAAATACTGTTATAGTGACAGCCGGAACATTTGAGCCGTAATGAAAGCGGGAGGTTTGGCGCTTTAAAATCTGATTCAACCCACAATTTCTTTAGAAATGCCAGTACCAAGTCAGGGTCATTACGGTTTTCAGTTTTCCGGTTGTTGACTGATTTTGTCTGTATTTATACTTATGAGTTTTGACTTTCCCTTTGGAAGATTGTTCGGAGTTCGGTAATTTTGTTATTACCCTTATTATAATCATAATAGAAGTAACTATTGTGATTCTATTCTAACAACAACAATATATATCAAATTATTGTATTGTTTATTTTCAAATCAGTGCATTATGATCATTATACATCACTTTCCAAGATGTAATAATTTTTAATAACTGGCTTCATTTTTTGCGTATTATGTTCGCACGAGTGTTAAATTAATCCAACATAATTGCCTTTGGTGTTTACGGTGCGACATTGTGACACTCTTAACAAGTGGTGCATAATTGAATAATTCTATATTGTAAAACGACAAAATGAAATGTATAACATATATAAATTTTACTTTGGTTAATTTAAGATACTGGCCAGATGAAAGGGAGACGAAAGACCTGCTTGACTTCGGTGAATACCATACAAAGGATGACAACAATGAATATGGGATCTGTAAGTTAAATTTGAAGTAAGGGATCGTCGCAAAATGTGACAGTTTTTTTCAAACGAAGTTAGTTTCGTTTGGTAGGTGGGTGGTTTTCAGCTGTCACGTTTGGAAAAAAAAACAAAATCGCACATTGAGATTTGTCAATAAATCTTTAAAAATGCACTTAAAAAACGGCATAAAATTGAATGGAACATCGTTTTAATTTCTTTCGAGTCTGTATATTGTACTGTTTCTTTAGTACTGTATAAGTAATGGGTGTATATGTACACAGCTCTGGTTTCCTGTTTGCGGTACAACTAAATATCATACGCAACGGTGTTCTTTTGCAAATTAAAAAAAATAATGTTTTCGATTCTTGGAACGTTTTATGGTTCACATGTATAGAAAGGGCTTTAATTCGATCTCTTGATATACAAGATGCATGCACTGCTCCACAAATAATAAATAAGTGGTCCAGATCTTTGCATTTATTATAAGAATGCACATTACAGAGATATCCATATTAATCTATAAATATCATTTTATTGGTACAGTATGTTTGTTGAATTATATTTACACTTGGATGAAATCAAGTGTCTGTGATTTTGAAAGGATAAAGATTCATAGATAGACCCTTTATCATGACATGCATATGGAGAATACATGGTTCTAAACCCAATATTGTTAGGTGGAGTTTGGTTTATAATACATCGGTATTCTATTTTTCACACTTTCATTTGGAGAGGTGGGTGGGTGGTCTGAGCCAAATGAAACTAACTTCATTTAAAAAAAAAATGTCACATTTTGAGACGACCCCTAATGCATTTATATGAAATGTCAAACTTTGGGAACAGCATTAGTGGTGTAATGGATAGCGTGATCGCCTCGAGTGTTGTAGATCGTGGGTTCGAGCACTGTTCTGGTCAAGCAAAGACTAGAAAATTGGTATTTGTTGCTTCCCCGCGAAGGATAAAGGGTAAAGAAGCATTAAGGGTAAAGAGCAAAGACTGGTTGTCTCGGAATTAGAATAATAGAATCTAACACCGGTGACAGGTCAAGATCGAGATATCTCAGACATCCAAGGGTAAGATTTCAATCGTTCTCTGACGTATGTCACACCCGATATTTTATATAGTTAATTGTCAACTGTATGTCACACCCGATATTTTATATAGTTAATTGTCAATCGTATGTCACCCCCGATATTTTATATAGGTAATTGTCAACCGTATGTCACCCCCGATATTTTATATAGTTAATTGTCAATCGTATGTCACCCCCGATATTTTATATAGTTAATTGTCAACCGTATGTCACCCCCGATATTTTATATAGTTAATTGTCAACCATATGTCACCCCGATATTTTATATAGTTAATTATCAACCGTATGTCACACCCGATATTTTATATAGTTAATTGTCAACCGTATGTCACCCCCGATATTTTGTATAGTTAATTGTCAACCGTATGTCACCCCCGATATTTTATATAGTTAATTGTCAACGTATGTCACCCCCGATATTTTATATAGTTAATTGTCAACCGTATGTCACCCCCGATATTTTATATAGTTAATTGTCAACCGTATGTCACCCCCGATATTTTATATAGTTAATTGTTAACCGTATTTCACCCCCGATATTTTATATAGTTAATTGTCAAACATATGTCACCCCGGATATTTTATATAGTTAATTATCAACCGTATGTCACACCCGATATTTTATATAGTTAATTGTCAACCGTATGTCACCCCCGATATTTTATATAGTTAATTGTCAACCGTATGTCACCCCCGATATTTTATATAGTTAATTGTCAACCGTATGTCACCCCCGATATTTTATATAGTTAATTGTCAACCGTATGTCACCCCCGATATTTTATATAGTTAATTGTCAACCGTATGTCACCCCCGATATTTTATATAGTTAATTGTCAACCGTATGTCACCCCCGATATTTTATATAGTTAATTGTCAACCGTATGTCACCCCCGATATTTTATATAGTTAATTGTCAACCGTATGTCACCCCCGATATTTTATATAGTTAATTGTCAACCGTATGTCACCCCCGATATTTTATATAGTTAATTGTCAACCGTATGTCACCCCCGATATTTCATATAGTTAATTGTCAACCGTATGTCACCCCCGATATTTTATATAGTTAATTGTCAACGTATGTCACCCCCGATATTTTATATAGTTAATTGTCAACCGTATGTCACCCCCGATATTTTATATAGTTAATTGTCAACCGTATGTCACCCCCGATATTTTATATAGTTAATTGTCAACCGTATGTCACCCCCGATATTTTATATAGTTAATTGTCAACCGTATGTCACCCCCGATATTTTATATAGTTAATTGTCAACCGTATGTCACCCCCGATATTTTATATAGTTAATTGTCAACCGTATGTCACCCCCGATATTTTATATAGTTAATTGTCAACCGTATGTCACCCCCGATATTTTATATAGTTAATTGTTAACCGTATGTCACCCCCGATATTTTATATAGTTAATTGTCAACCATATGTCACCCCGGATATTTTATATAGTTAATTATCAACCGTATGTCACACCCGATATTTTATATAGTTAATTGTCAACCGTATGTCACCCCCGATATTTTATATAGTTAATTGTCAACCGTATGTCACCCCCGATATTTTATATAGTTAATTGTCAACCGTATGTCACCCCCGATATTTTATATAGTTAATTGTCAACCGTATGTCACCCCCGATATTTTATATAGTTAATTGTCAACCGTATGTCACCCCCGATATTTTATATAGTTAATTGTCAACCGTATGTCACCCCCGATATTTTATATAGTTAATTGTCAACCGTATGTCACCCCCGATATTTTATATAGTTAATTGTCAACCGTATGTCACCCCCGATATTTTATATAGTTAATTGTCAACCGTATGTCACCCCCGATATTTTATATAGTTAATTGTCAACCGTATGTCACCCCCTATATTTCATATAGTTAATTGTCAACCGTATGTCACCCCCGATATTTTATATAGTTAATTGTCAACCGTATGTCACCCCCGATATTTTATATAGTTAATTGTCAACCGTATGTCACCCCCGATATTTTATATAGTTAATTGTCAACCGTATGTCACCCCCGATATTTTATATAGTTAATTGTCAACCGTATGTCACCCCCGATATTTTATATAGTTAATTGTCAACCGTATGTCACCCCCGATATTTTATATAGTTAATTGTCAACCGTATGTCACCCCCGATATTTTATATAATTAATTGTCAACCGTATGTCACCCCCGATATTTTATATAGTTTATTGTCAACCGTATGTCACCCCCGATATTTTATATAGTTAATTGTCAACCGTATGTCACCCCCGATATTTGAAGGGGTTCATATTGCTCAACGTTTTAGTTTTCTGTGTTGTGTTGTTTTGGTTTGTTAGTCTTCGTCCTGTATCTTGTGCCCACTGTTACCAGTTTCTCTGATTTGTCCGTTCTTGATTGCCATTTCGGTATTCTCTAATGTTTATTTCAACAGTGCGCATTGATAGCATAATTAACAACTGTAAGAACTAAATGCGCAGTTAAATTCGATACCTACGTTTTATGTCAATCACTGGGTCGATAGCCCTGTTGGTGGACTACGAGTCTCCAAAAATGTTATCTCCTAATAGTTAGTGTTCCGACACTTACATGGATTATTTGTTATATATATATATAATGTGCCTCAGGTATATGTAGACCCTTTGACGAAGACATTTAAATTATTTGGCTTTCCAATCTTTTGATTACAAGCATAGCTGATGAAGTTTATTCCAGGGACGCGTTGATATCCACGTTTTTATTAGATGTCTGTTAATGATTTATGTCGATCGTTTTATATGATATAATGCATTACACTAAGAAGGGAGATTTGGGATAAGGATTGTTCCGGCGTTTTAGATTAATTCTCCGCTTCTGGCTGTCGCATTTCTTTGCACTGCTTGTTTTTAAAGGTTTGAAACCCTGTGAAAAAAATAAATGCGCTATGCTGTTTTCACTGTCTCCGTCACTGTCTTGATGCGCACTAATTCTTTGGGCGCCGTAACAGGTTGCTCGTCCATTCCACTGTCTGGTAGTAGAATTCCAGGACTAGGTCCAGGGGTAGAAGGGTCCAAAGTGCTCCCTGCTACTTCATCCGACACTTTTTCTTCGGAGTCACTCTCCTAGATAATAGTTACTTTGTAGGCTGCTTCGTCCTCTTTACTTGGAGGTGTCCAACTCGGAAATAACGGCGTCGAATTGTTATACCGTCCAGACGAAATATTGATTTCAACAAATGGAAAAACATTTCATGTATTTTTTCATTATGTTCATGGTTCCTCCAAATATTTCAGACAAATGTTGCTCAAATGTTGCCGTATTTGTCCCATTTATTCTTCTAAAGTGATCTTTGAATATTTGCCATGCCCTTTCAATTCTGTTACTTGTACACACAACAATTTCGCCCGTTTGAACATTTCTATATGATTGTTTGAAAGTTGATTTATGGGTTACTGAAAAATGCTCATAGCCTAATTCATTGAGGTGTAGATAGGCAGCCCAACTGTCTGAAAATATATGGCTTCCAGAGCGACCTGTTTTTCAATCAAAGGGATTAATTTTTGTGGATCCCGTTTATCGACCGGATACATTATTCTCTTATTTGAACTTCGTTGTACCATTCCAAATATCCATATTCGGGTTCCGGTAGGATTACCTCTGTTGTATTTAGCTTTTCGACCGAACAAGCTTTCATCGATTTCGACATCCCCGTCAAATACTATATCTTTATACGTAGAATACACAAATTCATAACTGGCCCAATCCACATATGTGTGGTGATATTCCATTCCTGTGCTACTGGCGGACTGGTGTAGGTATATTGGCCATCTAAATGTTTTCTTTATGAAAAGAAGTAAGTCACGAATGTCATAAGAGGAGCCTTGCAAAAATGAATATTTTCTCATTCCAAATTGATGGCCGCTGGAACATCGAAAGGAATACCCGTCTGTAGTTTTTGATCTGTTGTTTAGAGCGCACGTTTTACCGCAGTGCCATCTTAAACTATTAGAAAGCAATCCGTGTTCTCTTAGCCATGGGAAAAAATGTTATTGGACGAAAGATATAAATTTGAAAATGTCCATGGATTACGGAAATCTCTGAAAGTAATTTCCCGTGAATCCTTTCTCTGTAAGTGATAACTTCCTTCGCCGTGTTTTTTTTCGACCTTTCCCTTTTCCAGACATTATTAACGCAATACAAATCAGCCAACAAAAGACTCAAATACATATACATGATTGAATTGTGTTCACTAGTAGAATCCAGTAGAAAAAAAAACTATAACCTTGCAATGTATTCATTTTTTTCAACATAAACAAAACTCACAACATGTAAAGTTGTATTCAAAATTAAAATTACGCTATTTCCCTATTTTGCAACCTGGTCATTTTCGCGTTTATTCAACTGATAATGACCCTGATAATCTTCCCCATTTGATGCAAAATCATAAATGTTTATAGAAATCATTAAATGAAATACATAAGAAAATAATTAATATCTCATGGGGAAGAATATCAGTGAAATAAAGCATATATTAACATTATTATTCTGTGACAATTTAACCTATAAGACCAAATGACATTCTTCCCCATTTGACGTCAAATCATATCAAAGTAATGTTAATATATGTTTGATTTCACTGACATTCTTCCCCGTTAAATCTTATTTATTTTCTTATATATTTTATAAAAATCTAACTAAGCATGTTGGTCTAGTATAAAGCGGACATCATCATCATCTCAACAAATGTAACTTTTTCTCGCTAACACCGATCACTTGCTCACTCACTCACCAAAATCAACCAAAAGTGAAGAAAAATGTTGAAATTTTAACATTTATTATAAAAATCAGACTTAAAGTGAAAGTAGAAATCAGTGTTACACAAGAATGTTTATGATCTGTGCATGAAATAAACAAAGAAATAATGACTAAATGCATGAGTAAAGATTAATTAATTTCTCTTTTGGTAGAATCCTATAAATCTATCGCCATGGTTATTACCTTTATAACATGAATAATACCTTGTATGACAAACATACAAACAAGCAAATAAGACGACAAATGCAAACGATTCCCTTGGAGGCCCTGGTTAGAACAGGAAGCAATTAATGGTGGCTATAATAAAACACAAGGATGTAGTCATATCATGTATCCTACCGTGACATCTGCTCGGTCATGCAATAAAATCGGTCACTTGTTTTGATTTACAATTCTCGCGCAGCACAAGACCAATGACGTCATTCTGTATATTCATAGCGTACATAAACACAGAGGGAATTCTTTTCAACGTCAACATTACAAGATGAGATTAAAACAGAGAAGTTTGAATTGAATAAATTCCATGCAAGTAAAAAAGATCCTTTTCACTAATGTCTTTTTTTCCTGATCATTATGCTTGTTAAATGTTTCCATCGATGGTATTCCCCAAGCATTTGTATTTTTCCGGTTTGTTGACATAATCGTCATCACAGTTCATGACCGTTTCTGGAATGTAGGCTAAGCAAATTGTATTTTAAAATACTTTGAAAATATGATGATTGATCATTCACATTCACCATTTTCTAGAAAATGGCCGATTGTACCGGGAAAATACATGCAAGTGCTCTCCATTAGTCACAAAATGGCAGATTATTTTGCATTTCCACTGCTGCTTTAATAACAAATATACCCCTTACTTCTTGGGGTAATGAAATGAAATTCAATGAGAAGATAGAAAAAGAATTAATTTACAGCAATAATCAAAATGTATAGCATAAATTGAACAGAGAATTAAATTAAACCAGACAGAAAAATGAGATTATCTGGGTAAAAAAAAACTGTCATTATTACAAATAGCATCAACAAAACTGTATTGTTATCACTCTGTGATAATAAATATGATTAAAATAAATTGAAATCAGTCATTAATTGTTTTACAAAAATATGGCAGAATGTAGTCAGTCTAATAGATTGTATTGACAAAAGCAAAAACACCAAATTCACTGGATTAAATACTTTATTATATGGGTAAGCAAGTTTAACATTTGCATCAGACAATTAATTTTTAATACTTCAATTTCAAACTATTTAAAAAAAACATCCTTTGAAATTTTTCAGACAAAACAATTACACTGAAAAAGCTAAAATACTGTACTTTCTTAATCTGGTTTACTTTCTAAGTTTGGTTGGCCTATGACAAAATCATGTGCCTTATTGACCTTTGACCGACTTTATGTGACGTAATAGGACGCCATTTGGAAAAAGGGTAGTAAACAAATATGGGTCAGTGTGTTATTATTATCGATCTTTTTTCCATGGAACTTTACACATGTGAGCAAGAATAGATGCGGAACATAATTAAAAAGAAAAAAATGTTTACTTTTCAAACATGAAAAAAATAATCAAACATTATCCAATGACTGACCGACTTATTGTCAGACGAGGATATGATTGGATAATGCTAGTAGTAAGCAAGTTTTATGTCATAAACGTCTAGGTCTTATTTTCAATGATAAAATGACATGGTCTGATCACATTGACCACATTTGTATAAAGTCACAAGCGTTTAGATATAAGTTAGAAAATGTGTTATATATTACCCAGAATATATATATAAAAACTGCATAAATCATTTGTATTTTCCCTTTTATATTATGTTGACCATATTTATGACACTTGCTTTATTATCAACCCCACAAATCTTGATAATATTCAGCGACGGGCATTTATCGTCCTGACGTGCGATTATAGTATCTAAACATGAAACTTTATTACAAGAAGCTGGCGTTGAACCACTTAAGACGCACAGAAAATTACACAGATGAACATATTTATTTAAGATAAAAGAAAATTAATTAACACATGATTATCTACTTAATATTCATCCTAGGTCTACCGAGTCATAAATACACAAAATTACTATCTGAGAAAACCATCACAGTTGATTCATATAAAAGCTAGAACTGCCATATATTACAATTCTTTTTCCCAACCACTATAAGGAAATGAAATAGTCTTCATCAAGATATCTTATCAGCCAAATCAATTTCTAATTAAAACAAAATAACCCAACAAACTGATAAACAGCATATTAATCCTGCTTACTCTCATGGACATGACAAAATACACAAACTAGATTTCCACTTGTACTAAGTAGTCTAAATGACCATTTATTCAAGTATAATCTTTCACATACCAAATTCTGCGAATCATACTGAAACCATCGAACATTACCTACTACATTGTAACAGATATAGTTTCAAAAACCATTATGTTACTTGGTACAAAACATATGTTTTATCCTGATTTGAATATTACAAGATCTATGTCCAGCAAATCTAAGTAAATTCATGGATTTGTCTTCGTCTTGTGTACCCTATGTTGCCAGTTTCTCTGGATTGTCCACTTTTGATTGCCTCCTTGGTATTTTCTAACGTTTATTCATAAATAAATGATGCAAAATGCAAACTAACAATCACTAAGTTAAGCACAAATGTTTAACATTAACATGGTGACGAAAACGAAAGTGCATTCGAATGTGCTAAAATTAACAAATGTACAGATTTCAATAAGATATACACCTGACGATTTTCAAACAATATAGATTTTTATGATAAAAACGTTTTCATACGCTTTTTAATCTTTTTCTTACAATGTGGGCAAACTTTAAGTTGGTATGCACATGTTTCACACGTCACACGATGTCCACAGTTTGGGAATAACATCGATATTTCATTGGCTTTACATCGTACACATACAATACTCTCCTTCAGCTGTTTGTTGATTTCTCTCAGGTTCTGGGAATCTATAATAAAAGAAAATTAGAATTATTGAAGCAACTGATACATGTCAATGACAGGAGTAATACTATACAATCTATGGTTAAAGACCAATACACTTAGAACAAAGATCATAACTGACACTTCTAACAGATCTGTAACATGGAAGGAGTAATACTATACAATCTATGGTTAAAGACCAATACACTTAGAACAAAGATCATAACTGACACTTCTAACAGATTTGTAACATGGAAGGAGTAATACTATACAATATATGGTTAAAGACCAATACATTTAGAACAAAGATCATAACTGACACTTCTAACAGATTTATAATATGGCAGGAGTAATACTATACAATCTATGGTTAAAGACCAATACCCTTAGAACAAAAATCATAACTGACACTTCTAACAGATTTATAACATGGCAGGAGTAATACTATACAATCTATGGTTAAAGACCAATACACTTAGAACAAAGATCATAACTGACAATTCTAACAGATTTATAACATGGAAGGAGTAATACTATACAATATATGGTTAAAGACCAATACATTTAGAACAAAGATCATAACTGACACTTCTAACAGATTTGTAACATGGAAGGAGTAATACTATACAATCTATGGTTAAAGACCAATACCCTTAGAACAAAAATCATAACTGACACTTCTAACAGATTTATAACATGGAAGGAATAATACTATGCAATCTATGGTTAAAGACCAATACACTTAGAACAAAGATCATAACTGACACTTCTAACAGATTAATAGAATGGCAGGAGTAACACTATACAATCTATGGTTAAAGACCAATACATTTAGAACAAAGATCATAACTGACACTTCTAACAGATTTATAACATGGCAGGAGTAACACTATACAATCTATGGTTAAAGACCAATACACTTAGAACAAAGATCATAACTGACACTTCTAACAGATTTATAACATGGAAGGAGTAATACTATACAATCTATGGTTAAAGACCAATACACTTAGAACAAAGATCATAACTGACACTTCTAACAGATTTGTAACATGGAAGGAGTAATACTATACAATCTATGGTTAAAGACCAATACACTTAGAACAAAGATCATAACTTACCCTTCTAACAGATTTATAACATGGCAGGAGTAATACAATACAATCTATGGTTAAAGACCAATACATTTAGAACAAAGATCATAACTGACACTTCTAACAGATTTATAACATGGCAGGAGTAATACTATACAATATATGGTTAAAGACCAATACACTTAGAACAAAGATCATAACTGACACTTCTAACAGATTTATAACATGACAGGAGTAATACTATACAATCTATGGTTAAAGACCAATACACTTAGAACAAAGATCATAACTGACACTTCTAACAGATTAATAGAATGGCAGGAGTAATACTATACAATCTATGGTTAAAGACCAATACACTTATAACAAAGATCATAACTGACACTTCTAACAGATTTATAACATGGCAGGAGTAATACTATGCAATCTATGGTTAAAGACCAATACACTTAGTACAAAGATCATAACTGACACTTCTAACAGATTTATAACATGGCAGGAGTAACACTATACAATCTATGGTTAAAGACCAATACACTTAGAACAAAGATCATAACTAACACTGCTAACAGATTTATAACATGACAGGAGTAATACTATACAATCTATGGTTAAAGACCAATACACTTAGAACAAAGATCATAACTGACACTTCTAACAGATTTATAACATGGCAGGAGTAATACTATACAATCTATGGTTAACGACCAATACACTTAGAACAAAGATCATAACTGACAATTCTAACAGATTTATAACATGGAAGGAGTAATACTATACAATATATGGTTAAAGACCAATACATTTAGAACAAAGATCATAACTGACACTTCTGACAGATTTGTAACATGGAAGGAGTAATACTATGCAATCTATGGTTAAAGACCAATACACTTAGAACAAAGATCATAACTGACACTTCTAACAGATTTATAACATGGAAGGAGTAATACTATACAATCTATGGTTAAAGACCAATACACTTAGAACAAAGATCATAACTGACACTTCTAACAGATTAATAGAATGGCAGGAGTAACACTATACAATCTATGGTTAATGACCAATACATTTAGAACAAAGATCATAACTGACACTTCTAACAGATTTATAACATGGCAGGAGTAACACTATACAATCTATGGTTAAAGACCAATACACTTAGAACAAAGATCATAACTGACACTTCTAACAGATTTATAACATGGCAGGAGTAATACTATACAATCTATGGTTAAAGACCAATACACTTAGAACAAAGATCATAACTGACACTTCTAACAGATCTGTAACATGGAAGGAGTAATACTATACAATCTATGGTTAAAGACCAATACACTTAGAACAAAGATCATAACTGACACTTCTAACAGATTTGTAACATGGAAGGAGTAATACTATACAATCTATGGTTAAAGACCAATACACTTAGAACAAAGATCATAACTGACCCTTCTAACAGATTTATAACATGGCAGGAGTAATACTATACAATCTATGGTTAAAGACCAATACATTTAGAACAAAGATCATAACTGACACTTCTAACAGATTTATAACATGGCAGGAGTAATACTATACAATATATGGTTAAAGACCAATACACTTAGAACAAAGATCATAACTGACACTTCTAACAGATTTATAACATGACAGGAGTAATACTATACAATCTATGGTTAAAGACCAATACACTTATAACAAAGATCATAACTGACACTTCTAACAGATTAATAGAATGGCAGGAGTAATACTATACAATCTATGGTTAAAGACCAATACACTTAGAACAAAGATCATAACTGACACTTCTAACAGATTAATAGAATGGCAGGAGTAATACTATACAATCTATGGTTAAAGACCAATACACTTAGAACAAAGATCATAACTAACACTGCTAACAGATTTATAACATGGCAGGAGTAATACTATGCAATCTATGGTTAAAGACCAATACACTTATAAAAAAGATCATAACTGACACTTCTAACAGATTTATAACATGGCAGGAGTAATACTATACAATCTATGGTTAAAGACCAATACACTTAGTACAAAGATCATAACTGACACTTCTAACAGATTTATAACATGGCAGGAGTAACACTATACAATCTATGGTTAAAGACCAATACACTTAGAACAAAGATCATAACTAACACTGCTAACAGATTTATAACATGACAGGTGTAATACTATACAATCTATGGTTAAAGACCAATACACTTAGAACAAAGATCATAACTGACACTTCTAACAGATTTATAACATGGCAGGAGTAACACTATACAATCTATGGTTAAAGACCAATACACTTAGAACAAAGATCATAACTAACACTGCTAACAGATTTATAACATGGCATGAGTAATACTATACAATCTATGGTTAAAGACCAATACACTTAGAACAAAAATCATAACTGAGACTTCTACCAGATTTATAACATGGCAGGAGTAATACTATACAATCTATGGTTAAAGACCAATACACTTAGAACAAAGATCATAACTGACACTTCTAACAGATTTATAACATGGCAGGAATAATACTATACAATCTATGGCTAAAGACCAATACACTTAGAACAAAGATCATAACTGACACTTCTAACAGATTTATAACTTGGCAGGAATAATACTATACAATCTATGGTTAAAGACCAATACACTTAGAACAAAGATCATAACTGACACTTCTAACAGATTTATAACATGGCAGGAGTAACACTATACAATCTATGATTAAAGACCATTACACTTAGAACAAAGATAATAACTGACACTGCTAACAGATTTATAACATGGCAGGAGTAATACTATACAATCTATGGTTAAAGACCAATACACTTATAACAAAGATCATAACTGACACTTCTAACAGATTAATAGAATGGCAGGAGTAATACTATACAATCTATGGTTAAAGACCAATACACTTAGAACAAAGATCATAACTGACACTTCTAACAGATTAATAGAATGGCAGGAGTAATACTATACAATCTATGGTTAAAGACCAATACACTTAGAACAAAGATCATAACTAACACTGCTAACAGATTTATAACATGGCAGGAGAAATACTATACAATCTATGGTTAAAGACCAATACACTTATAACAAAGATCATAACTGACACTTCTAACAGATTTATAACATGGCAGGAGTAATACTATACAATCTATGGTTAAAGACCAATACACTTAGTACAAAGATCATAACTGACACTTCTAACAGATTTATAACATGGCAGGAGTAACACTATACAATCTATGGTTAAAGACCAATACACTTAGAACAAAGATCATAACTAACACTGCTAACAGATTTATAACATGAGAGGAGTAATACTATACAATCTATGGTTAAAGACCAATACACTTAGAACAAAGATCATAACTGACACTTCTAACAGATTTATAACATGGCAGGAGTAACACTATACAATCTATGGTTAAAGACCAATACACTTAGAACAAAGATCATAACTAACACTGCTAACAGATTTATAACATGACAGGAGTAATACTATACAATCTATGGTTAAAGACCAATACACTTAGAACAAAGATCATAACTGACACTTCTAACAGATTTATAACATGACAGGAGTAACACTATACAATCTATGGTTAAAGACCAATACACTTAGAACAAAGATCATAACTGACACTTCTAACAGATTTATAACATGGAAGGAGTAATACTATACAATCTATGGTTAAAGACCAATACACTTAGAACAAATATCATAACTGACACTTCTAACAAATTAATAGAATGGCAGGAGTAATACTATACAATCTATGGTTAAAGACCAATACACTTAGAACAAAAATCATAACTGACACTTCTAACAGATTTATAACATGGCAGGAGTAATACTATACAATCTATGGTTAAAGACCAATACACTTAGAACAAAGATCATAACTGACACTTCTAACAGATTTATAACATGGAAGGAGTAATACTATGCAATATATGGCTAAAGACCAATACATTTAGAACAAAGATCATAACTGACACTTCTAACAGATTTGTAACATGGAAGGAGTAATACTATACAATCTATGGTTAAAGACCAATACACTTATAACAAAGATCATAACTGACAATTCTAACAGATTTATAACATGGAAGGAGTAATACTATACAATATATGGTTAAATACCAATACATTTAGAACAAAGATCATAACTGACACTTCTAACAGATTAATAGAATGGCAGGAGTAATACTATACAATCTATGGTTAAAGACCAATACACTTATTACAAAGATCATAACTGACAATTCTAACAGATTTATAACATGGAACGAGTAATACTATACAATATATGGTTAAAGACCAATACATTTAGAACAAAGATCATAACTGACACTTCTAACAGATTAATAGAATGGCAGGAGTAATACTATACAATCTATGGTTAAAGACCAACACACTTATAACAAAGATCATAACTGACACTTCTAACAGATTTATAAAATGGCAGGAGTAACACTATACAATCTATGGTTAAAGACCAATACATTTAGAACAAAGATCATAACTGACACTTCTAACAGATTTATAACATGGCAGGAGTAGCAATATACAATCTATGGTTAAAGACCAATACACTTAGAACAAAGATCATAACTGACACTTCTAACAGATTTATAACATGGAAGGAGTAATACTATACAATCTATGGTTAAAGACCAATACACTTAGAACAAAGATCATAACTGACACTTCTAACAGATTTATAGCATGGCAGGAGTAACACTATACAATCTATGGTTAAAGACCAATACACTTAGAACAAAGATCATAACTGACACTTCTAACAGATTTATAACATAGCAGGAGTAACACTATACAATCTATGGTTAAAGACCAATACACTTAGAACAAAGATGATAACTGACACTTCTAACAGATTTATAACACGGAAGGAGTAATACTGTACAATATATGGTTAAAGACCAATACACTTAGAACAAAGATCATAACTGACACTTCTAACAGATTTATAACATTGCAGGAGTAACACTATACAATCTATGGTTAAAGACCAATACACTTAGAACAAAGATCATAACTGACACTTCTAACAGATTTATAACTTGGCAGGAATAATACTATACAATCTATGGTTAAAGACCAATACACTTAGAACAAAGATCATAACTGACACTTCTAACAGATTTATAACATGGCAGGAGTAACACTATACAATCTATGATTAAAGACCAATACACTTAGAACAAAGATAATAACTGACATTGCTAACAGATTTATAACATGGCAGGAGTAATACTATACAATCTATGGTTAAAGACCAATACACTTATAACAAAGATCATAACTGACACTTCTAACAGATTAATAGAATGGCAGGAGTAATACTATACAATCTATGGTTAAAGACCAATACACTTAGAACAAAGATCATAACTGACACTTCTAACAGATTAATAGAATGGCAGGAGTAATACTATACAATCTATGGTTAAAGACCAATACACTTAGAACAAAGATCATAACTAACACTGCTAACAGATTTATAACATGGCAGGAGAAATACTATACAATCTATGGTTAAAGACCAATACACTTATAACAAAGATCATAACTGACACTTCTAACAGATTTATAACATGGCAGGAGTAATACTATACAATCTATGGTTAAAGACCAATACACTTAGTACAAAGATCATAACTGACACTTCTAACAGATTTATAACATGGCAGGAGTAACACTATACAATCTATGGTTAAAGACCAATACACTTAGAACAAAGATCATAACTAACACTGCTAACAGATTTATAACATGACAGGAGTAATACTATACAATCTATGGTTAAAGACCAATACACTTAGAACAAAGATCATAACTGACACTTCTAACAGATTTATAACATGGCAGGAGTAACACTATACAATCTATGGTTAAAGACCAATACACTTAGAACAAAGATCATAACTAACACTGCTAACAGATTTATAACATGACAGGAGTAATACTATACAATCTATGGTTAAAGACCAATACACTTAGAACAAAGATCATAACTGACACTTCTAACAGATTTATAACATGGAAGGAGTAATACTATACAATCTATGGTTAAAGACCAATACACTTAGAACAAAGATCATAACTGACACTTCTAACAAATTAATAGAAGGGCAGGAGTAATACTATACAATCTATGGTTAAAGACCAATACACTTAGAACAAAAATCATAACTGACACTTCTAACAGATTTATAACATGGCAGGAGTAATACTATACAATCTATGGTTAAAGACCAATACACTTAGAACAAAGATCATAACTGACACTTCTAACAGATTTATAACATGGCATGAGTAATACTATACAATCTATGGTTAAAGACCAATACACTTAGAACAAAGATCATAACTGACACTTCTAACAGATTTATAACATGGAAGGAGTAATACTATACAATATATGGCTAAAGACCAATACATTTAGAACAAAGATCATAACTGACACTTCTAACAGATTTGTAACATGGAAGGAGTAATACTATACAATCTATGGTTAAAGACCAATACACTTATAACAAAGATCATAACTGACAATTCTAACAGATTTATAACATGGAAGGAGTAATACTATACAATATATGGTTAAATACCAATACATTTAGAACAAAGATCATAACTGACACTTCTAACAGATTAATAGAATGGCAGGAGTAATACTATGCAATCTATGGTTAAAGACCAATACACTTATTACAAAGATCATAACTGACAATTCTAACAGATTTATAACATGGAACGAGTAATACTATACAATATATGGTTAAAGACCAATACATTTAGAACAAAGATCATAACTGACACTTCTAACAGATTAATAGAATGGCAGGAGTAATACTATACAATCTATGGTTAAAGACCAATACACTTATAACAAAGATCATAACTGACACTTCTAACAGATTTATAACATGGCAGGAGTAACACTATACAATCTATGGTTAAAGACCAATACATTTAGAACAAAGATCATAACTGACACTTCTAACAGATTTATAACATGGCAGGAGTAGCACTATACAATCTATGGTTAAAGACCAATACACTTAGAACAAAGATCATAACTGACACTTCTAACAGATTTATAACATGGAAGGAGTAATACTATACAATCTATGGTTAAAGACCAATACACTTAGAACAAAGATCATAACTGACACTTCTAACAGATTTATAACATGGCAGGAGTAACACTATACAATCTATGGTTAAAGACCAATACACTTAGAACAAAGATCATAACTGACACTTCTAACAGATTTATAACATGGCAGGAGTAACACTATACAATCTATGGTTAAAGACCAATACACTTAGAACAAAGATCATAACTGACACTTCTAACAGATTTATAACACGGAAGGAGTAATACTGTACAATATATGGTTAAAGACCAATACACTTAGAACAAAGATCATAACTGACACTGCTAACAGATTTATAACATGCCAGGAGTAATACTATGCAATTTATGGTTAAAGACCACTACACTTAGAACAAAGATCATAACTGACCCTTCTAACAGATTTATAACATTGCAGGAGTAACACTATACAATCTATGGTTAAAGACCAATACACTTAGAACAAAGATCATAACTGACACTTCTAACAGATTTATAACATGGCAGGAGTAACACTATACAATCTATGGTTAAAGACCAATACACTTAGAACAAAGATCATAACTGACACTTCTAACAGATTAATAGAATGGCAAGAGTAATACTATACAATCTATGGTTAAAGACCAATACACTTAGAACAACAATCATAACTGACACTTCTAACAGATTTATAACATGGCAGGAGTAACACTATACAATCTATGGTTAAAGACCAATACATTTAGAAAAAGATCATAACTGACACTTCTAACAGATTTATAACATTGCAGGAGAAACACTATGCAATCTATGGTTAAAGACGAATATACTTAGAACAAAGATCATAACTGACACTTCTAACAGATTTATAACATGGAAGGAGTAATACTATACAATCTATGGTTAAAGACCAATACACTTAGAACAAAGATCATAACTGACACTGCTAACAGATTTATAACATGCCAGGAGTAATACTATGCAATGTATGGTTAAAGACCAATACATTTAGAACAAAGATCATAACTGACCCTTCTAACAGATTTATAACATTGCAGGAGTAACACTATACAATCTATGGTTAAAGACCAATACACTTAGAACAAAGATCATAACTGACACTTCTAACAGATTTATAACATGGCAGGAGTAACACTATACAATCTATGGTTAAAGACCAATACACTTAGAACAAAGATCATAACTGACACTTCTAACAGATTTATAACATGGCAGGAGTAATACTATACAATCTATGGTTAAAGACCAATACACTTAGAACAAAAATCATAACTAACACTTCTAACAGATTTATAACATGGCAGGAGTAATACTATACAATCTATGGTTAAAGACCAATACACTTAGAACAAAGATCATAACTGACACTTCTAACAGATTTATAACATGGAAGGAGTAATACTATACAATCTATGGTTAAAGACCAATACACTTAGAACAAAGATCATAACTGACACTTCTAACAGATTTATAACATGGAAGGAGTAACACTATACAATCTATGGTTAAAGACCAATACACTTAGAGCAAAGATCATAACTGACACTTCTAACAGATTTATAACATGGCAGGAGTAACACTCTACAATCTATGGTTAAAGACCAATACACTTAGAACAAAGATCATAACTGACACTTCTAACAGATTTATAACATGGAAGGAGTAATACTATACAATCTATGGTTAAAGACCAATACACTTAGAACAAAGATCATAACTGACACTTCTAACAGATTTATAACATGGAAGGAGTAACACTATACAATCTATGGTTAAAGACCAATACACTTAGAACAAAGATCATAACTGACACTTCTAACAGATTTATAACATGGCAGGAGTAACACTCTACAATCTATGGTTAAAGACCAATACACTTAGAACAAAGATCATAACTGACACTTCTAACAGATTTATAACATGGAAGGAGTAATACTGTACAATATATGGTTAAAGACCAATACACTTAGAACAAAGATCATAACTGACACTGCTAACAGATTTATAACATGCCAGGAGTAATACTATGCAATTTATGGTTAAAGACCACTACACTTAGAACAAAGATCATAACTGACCCTTCTAACAGATTTATAACATTGCAGGAGTAACACTATGCAATCTATGGTTAAAGACCAATACACTTAGAACAAAGATCATAACTGACACTTCTAACAGATTTATAACATGGCGGGAGTAACACTATACAATCTATGGTTAAAGACCAATACACTTAGAACAAAGATCATAACTGACACTGCTAACAGATTTATAAAATGGAAGGAGTAATACTATACAATCTATGGTTAAAGACCAATACACTTAGAACAAAGATCATAACTGACACTTCTAACAGATTAATAGAATGGCAGGAGTAATACTATACAATTTATGGTTAAAGACCAATACACTTAGAACAACAATCATAACTGACACTTCTAACAGATTTATAACATGGAAGGAGTAACACTATACAATCTATGGTTAAAGACCAATACATTTAGAACAAAGATCATAACTGACACTTCTAACAGATTTATAACATTGCAGGAGAAACACTATACAATCTATGGTTAAAGACCAATACACTTAGAACAAAGATCATAACTGACACTTCTAACAGATTTATAACATGGAAGGAGTAATACTATACAATCTATGGTTAAAGACCAATACACTTAGAACAAAGATCATAACTGACACTGCTAACAGATTTATAACATGCCAGAAGTAATACTATGCAATTTATGGTTAAAGACCAATACACTTAGAAGAAAGATCATAACTGACACTTCTAACAGATTAATAGAATGGCAGGAGTAATACTATACAATCTATGGTTAAAGACCAATACACTTAGAACAAAGATCATAACTGACACTTCTAACAGATTTATAACATGGCAGGAGTAACACTATACAATCTATGGTTAAAGACCAATACACTTAGAAGAAAGATCATAACTGACACTTCTAACAGATTAATAGAATGGCAGGAGTAATACTATACAATCTATGGTTAAAGACCAATACACTTAGAACAAAGATCATAACTGACAATTCTAACAGATTTATAACATGGCAGGAGTAACACTATGCAATCTATGGTTAAAGACCAATACACTTAGAACAAAGATCATTGCTTTGACTTTGAGAGTATAGAACGCGTTACTTTCCTCGGTGGAACAACTTGTTTATACTTATCCCAAATTTTACTGATATCGCTTGTACTCTCCTTCAAATCATTACACCTCACTATATTAATAATTATACAATTTGGTGATCTGTATATTTCAGAAATATCTTGATTCCCAAAAACGTTAAAATCTCCATCAGAATTATCCATTGTCTTAGAAAATTAGGCGAGTCGTATAAGAAAGAGGTTAATTCTACACTGTTGCACAATGATTTTAAATATAATACAACAGAGTAAAACGTTCGTATGTGTTGCTATAAACTCCTTCTAGGAACCAGCCTATTCCGGTGTTACCAAGGGGGTTCTTATTGAATATATTTGATATCACATTTTTATTTGTCGGTATAAATTTCCCGATGGTAATATTCTATATTTAGATTGAGATTTTTTTAACACTTATTTATTTCATTTGGAAATACCAATTGATATATAAATAGAATAAAGATTTTAAATCGCCTGTATGATTTCAATGGCTTGCATCGTTGCTACTTCTCTGTAAACATTTGAGGTGTTTGCTAGAGGAGCGGTTCATGCTAAGATGGCTGGTTATTTTGTTTAACTTATTCATTTTCTTCTAATTTATAACTTGATGCTTTTATTGGTAAATATTTTAAATTTATACAATAATGACAGATAATAATGAACACAAATTGAATGAAATCGTGTATTTCCAATTTGAATTTAGAATTGAGGATTAGCTTTGGGGCTATGGTGTTGAACAAGCTTTGGTGCTATGGTGTTGAACACCACTTTAAGCAATACTTCAGTTATATCGTGGCGGTCAGTTTTATTGATAGAGGAAACCAGGGGCGGATCCAGAATTTGTGGTTAGGGGGGGCGTGAGTAGGCGAGAGGTTTGGGGACCGCATACGGTCCCCAGCGGGTCCAGGGCAGAGCCCCTGTAGGGGGCCCAGGGGGGGCCAAGCCCCCCGGAAGCTCTGTGGGTTTAAGGAATTACAGACATTTATTTGAACGACATTTTTGAACCAACCACACCATTTTTATCAGACCAAAAAAACTTGACTGAGTCTTAATTTTGTCGGATAATTGTTAACAGTATGTTTTTGTCAGATTATAAGAACCTAAAGTAAAACTTTTTTTGAACAACCTTGATGCGAATTGTTCAACTCATGACTGATTGATCACGATATTTTAACCCTTCAAAGAACTATTGGTTTACTAGTTTTAACGCATTCCTCATTTCACTGTACTTTCGGTGCTTGTCCTTTCGGGTGGTTCTAGTTAATACTGCCCGTCCGGATGGAGCTTTTCTTTTCGTCGATTGATTAATTCATTGAAAACGTATGATTCGACCGTTCTTGTTTATAGACAAACAAAAGCAGAAATTGTCAATACATGAACTTGTTGTTGATTTCTGATTAACTAGCGTAACTGAATTAGATGATCAGAATCGTCTCATGCAGCATTAATGTTAACATATTCGCCTTTGTGTGTCTATAAACAAGAACGAATCATACGTTTTCAGTGAATGAACCAACGGCGAAACGAAAAGCTTCATCCGAGCGGACAGTAATATGATCATGAAGATGTCTTCTGCGTGTAATTCATCAATGTGTATCTGGTTAGGGACCGACCATTTAACTTGCAAGGGGGGCGGGGGGACAATGGCTTTTTTTTTCGTTCAGAATTTGTTTTTCGGACAACACGAAATTTTTTCCAGTATTTAACATTAGATTATATGACAAAAACTCTGAATCAGCCATTCATGAAAAAATTGCTTGTTGAACTGCTTAATTAACGTTGTATAACATATGCTTTGCAAATTTTAGGGGGCGCACGCCCCGCACGCCCCCCTCTAAATCCGCCTCTGGAAACTGGAGGACCCAGAGAAAACCACCGACTTGTCGCAAATCACTGACAAACTTTATCACATAATGTTATATAGAGTATACCTCGCCTGAGATGAATTCGAACTCACAACGTTAGTGGTGATGGGCAATGATTGCACAAGTAGTTGTAAATCAAACTACCATATACGATCACGACCACGAAGGCCCCCAGTATATAATGTATATGTCAATAAAGTCAAAATACTTGCCAATTCTTGAAAGAATGTTGCTAAAGAATTAATTGTGAATATTTAAGTACAAGATGTGCTATGTTCATTGCTTTGCTTTTTTTATTTTTAGGAGCGAAAGTAAATATGGCAGTATGAACCTCTGGATTCACGCTTCGACGAATATTTGTTTCCATATTATTCAATCCTTTATAATTTCGTACTAAATCTGTGCAGTTCAGAACAAAAAATATTTGAATTTAAAAAAACAACAACTATTGTTAATATAATGTTGATGTCCGCTTTGTACTAGACCAATACAATGACTTTGATTTTTACAGTGCTAGTTCACTAACACAACAGTCGGCGAGTAGACATATCGCTCCACTCGGACTCATTATGCTGATTCCTAGGTAACCAGTCTCAGCTGTTACTCATTAATGCTGCATACTAAGCGAAGAAGCCATTTCTATGATCTTTGTTTTGACCCGATCGGTGCTCGAACTCACGACTTATTCCCCACTCGTGGCGAACACAATAGCCTTTACACCACCGATGCGGTTCAGCTGTAATATTGATGAGACCAAGTAAGTAGTATATAATAAATCTTGAAGGTAAAATAATGGCACCATGATGGGCTTAGGAGAAGGCCATACTGCAATGGGGAAATAAGACTATTTGTTGGATATGGTCGGGAATTTACATAACAAATTGACAACTTACAAAATGGACATGTTCAAAAGCAGAAAAATGGAACAATAATCCATAGAGAAAATATATACTCTACAAGATCACATATCACTGTGTAAACAGGGAGTTGAGTTTTGAGACAATTTTTTTCGGGGTTTGTCTTGCAACGGGACACCAATGAGCACTATTGGTTATAAATTGACCATTAAGAGTTACTGTGAGTTGCATTTATCAGTGCAATTAGCGTGGTATTCTATATGCATGTTTTCGATAGATTGTGTATGCTCTTTCGTATCCAAAATGATCGTGTAGACAATTTTAGGAACAATGTCCTCGAAGATGGTGACATTAAAATTCAGTCGAGACAAACGTTTCACACCAAAGAACCAATGATGTCAACAAGAACTACTTCTTCCCAAGAACCATCAAGGCACTCATAATTTACCTGCCAGGGTTGCAGAAACGGGGCCATTGGAGGATTTCCACTCGAAGCTACAAGCACCAGATTAATACCGAACTAAACAAGGTAAATAGTTTAACTGTAAATGGGCGAGTTCCGTTTTAAGACGATATATTTATGTTCACTATATGCAGTCTGGTCGGGCTTCAACGTTTCAGTTTAGAACCCAGTGAAATAGAATCTGAATGATTAGAAGACACCAATACATGATTAATCAAAATAACAACGAAATTAACTTTAAAATCTGATTCAATCCACCATTTCTTTAGAAATGCCTGTACCAAGTCAGGGTCATTACGGTTTTCACAGTTTTCCGGTTGTTGACTGATTTTGTCTGTTTATATAATTATGAGTTTTGACTTTCCCTTTGTAAGATTGTTCGGAGTTCGGTAATTTTGTTATTATCCTTATTATCTAATATTGTCAATAAAGTTGGAAGATTGTCTCATACCGTAAACAGGGGCCGTCGTGATCGTGATCGTATGGTAGTTAGATTTACAACTACCTATCCATTCAGTGACTATCACCACTGACGTTGTGAGTTCGAATCTCGCTCATGGTGAGATGTACTCTATACAACTTATGTGATAAAGAATATCATTGACTTGCGGCATGTCTGTGGTTTACTTTGGGTACTCTAGTTTCTCCCGCCAATAAAACTGACCGCCACGATATAGCTGAAATATTGTTGAAGGTGGTGTTAAGCATAATTAACCAATCACAAACAACTTAAAGCATACATTGTCGCCACCATGACTTAGTTGACCGCTATGGAATATTTGTGTCACAAATAACCACATATATGTTCCACTTGTCTTAAACACTTCCCGGTCCATTCCACATTCATGACTTATCATCGGATGTGTAACTAGATGAACACGATGGGTACCACTAGTGGAGCAGGAACTGCTCACCCTTCCGGAACACCTGAGTTCACCCCCGGTTTTTAGTGGGGCTCGTGTTATCCGATCTTTAGTTTTATGTGTATGTTTTGTAGAATCGTTGTTTGCCCTTTTGTGCTATTTCTTTGGCCATTTCGTTGTCTGTTCTTCTTCGATATACGGATTCTGATTACCCCTTTTGTATCTTCAAACTCTTATGGTATTGTTCATTCGAGCCAAATGCATATCATAAAGAATAGGTAGCATCTCATTAATTAAAAGCAACATTTTCATGTTTCTCTTTAAACATTCCGCATAACGGAAATGGTTCTAAACTGCTTTATGTCACCAATAAGTAGGGTACAACATATGTAGTTACAGTATTACAAGTTTTTACATTTCAGTACGAGACGACATTTGTTCGCATTTTAGCTTTAGAAACTACAGTTTTGTCTTGGTTCCATATAACTGTTGGGAATAGATATATAATATAATAGGACAACATTATATGATAAAATTTGTCAGTTACTTGCGACAGGTCAGTGACTCCAGGTACTCCAGTTTCTTCCACCAATAATGTTGACTGCAACGATAAAACTGAAATATCGTTGAAAGCATCGTTAAACACCATAACCCCAACCTTCCGAAAGGAATATCCTCTAGTTGTGTGGAGCAAATCAAATACACAAGACGTTCTCAGTCATCATCATATGACTTATGTATTGGATTCAAAAAGACCTAATTATGATTTTCCTTTGACAACTGCCGTTGTATCGATAATTTACAGTTCATAAAGACATAAATATCGAAGTTAGTGGTCACGACACGTTTCTATGACAATCCATGCAATGTGTACTATCACCGCCTAGGCTGCGAGTGCAATACAACTTCGTGTGATAAAGTGTGTCAGTAATTTGCAACAGTTGACGTTTTTCTCGGGTTACCTTCAACAATAAACCATCATCGATCATCAGTAGATATGAAATATATAGATATTAATATTTCACCTGGTCGAAAAAATATTTATGTTTTTGGATGTTATACACAATTGATAGCAAACTTTATCGGATTCAGCAGTTGTTATTTATTATCCCTAGAATCATGTGTATAGGAAACAGAGGGGTATATGTGGCACTGTGGCTAATGCCGTTCACTTCTAACAACAAACCACTAATGTGGAGTCCCACTTCGATAACATCTGAAGAGTTAAGGTTCCCAGACACCTATCAATAAATAGAGGGTGTCTTGTAGGAGTCAAGAACTGCTTGCCCTTCGCGGGCGCCTGGTTTTTCCCCCGGTTTCTGGTGGTATCCGTGTTGGTCATCATATTGGTTATCTGTGTTGTGTTTTTTGTTTTGTTTGTCTTCATCCTGTGTCTTGTATGCTAAACATTGGCAATGTCTTTGGATTGTCTATTCTTGATTGCTCCTTCGGTTTTCTCTAAACTCAATGGTCAGTTCGTTATATAGCTTTCCGGGCTTTCTTAAAGTTGAAAAATGAATTGCTAAAAGTGACGATAACACCAATGACATAACATAACAAACATGTCAATGTATCTACCTTCATTGTGAGTGGTCATGTATATGTGTGTTAGGGATATTGATTTTGTTTCTGTTCCGCAAATACTGCGAACGATTTTTAAACAGTTCTCACAGTGTTACATTTTTGTTGTTCAGTACGTTACTAAGAGTACTAGTATCGCCTCATATTCTTTATCGTATCTATCAAAGGGTTAAAATTATCATCGTATTCACTAGTTAAATACCGACACATCTGTGTGCCTTTCTTTTCTAGTCAGGAACTATAAAATTTTGTCGGGATCAGATTCGAATTCTTTATTTCTTTAAAGTCCAACTGGTGTCCTCACTATGTGTATTGGAAGTTAAAATGTGAACACATCGAATGGGCGTTTTCTTTCATATTTAATAAATATTGTTATCAATCAATTTGATAACACCACAGGCCAAATAATATAAAAAATTATCTCAGTAAAGGATATCTAACAAGTGACGATATATAACATAATGGTAGAAGTAACCATATGAAATTACAAACTAAACTGTGTCACACCGTCTAGTTGACGTGTAGAACACATAATATACATAAACCTATAAAATGATCACCCTACACAACGGCATTCGTCTGTTGTAACATTTATCCCTCTCGAACTGACGGATTTGGTTCATTTGTTAGAAAGTTTCCGTTCGGAAATCATCACTTGATATTTAATTCGCATTCTTTATCGACAAGGTTTGCTACATCACAAGTTTCCTTCCTTGTTATATTTTGCTCTCTATTTTCCAAATTCATAGCATTCCTTTCGTTTTCAGGTCTAATCAATATCAATATCGTTTCCATTTTGAAATTCATTACCCATAATTCCATTGGGAAGCAAAGGCTCCACATCAATAAGTGAGCGTGTTGTTTTTAATCCGTTGTTATGGCGACCGATGATATTTTCTTTTCTTGTGAGATTCCTAGCACAAAATTTTGTATTTCTAATTTCATTATAGGACGTGGTAATTAGTGGCGGACCCAAACGTTTCTTCACTTCCTTCATTAAGTTGTGGTTTCTATTAGAGAAATCAATCTCGCCACCCAGGCGTATAAAGGCACGTAATAGGGATCATTCACCAAATTTCTTTCGACAGACGTCGCTGTTGTTCCATAAGTGGTTAGCAGAACGTTCTAATCTCGATGACGCTTGAATTGTTAACGTTGGGTACAAGAACACGTCAATATCTAATGTCCTTATAACATGAATAGGAAAATTCTGTAAATTCGTTCACAAACAAAACTGTTCTCACGACTTTTTTTTATTGTATAAATTATAACATTATTGTACAAGTTAGCTAAACTACTATTGAAACAAAAGAAGTTACCCGTATTGCGGGATATTCAATACGGGCCGCTTCTTTTTTTTAATAGTACTGTATCTTATACTTACAACCATTGCGTAGTTGACTACCGGCCGAACGACAGGGATATTAGGTTATTAATTAAATTTCTAACGGTGTATACGTGTATCACATTTCATTTCTTTGCATTAGCATTAGGGGAAAAGGGTGTATTTTACTCTTATACAAAGATTTCGATGCTACATTTTTGTAACTGAAAAAAAAATGCACTCTGAAACATAATTGTTGTTCTGGGAAAAAATTGTCCCTTTATGACCAATAATAAAAATCTGGGTAAAAGGGTAAAAAATCAAAACCATACATGTACAATACACAGGAACACAACAAATTCATTTATACCTTTAGGCAATAATATACAATTTTCAACAAACACAGTAAAAGAACAAGTAATAATAAAAAAAACTTGTAACAATGAACAAATAGAATTTCTGTGTGTATAGACACCTTTTCAAGTAACATAGTTGGTATTTTATATCATTTAAAGGGAGCTTATTCAAAATAAATCTAAAAACGGCTAATGATAAAAAAAAATTAATAGCAATAATAAATTTATCTTTGTAATAAACAATCCAAAGGGAACACATTTATGATTATTTTCAAAAAAATTCAGCAAAAAATATTCTTCATCTGTACGATATATCCAGTTTACGGAAAAGAAAAACTTAATTGACCTTCCCTACCTAGATGATCACAGTTTTTATTTTTGAAGCATATTTTCCTTTTCTCATTTTTGTTTCAATTTTTAGTTTAAGCCACACAAAATAAAATTCTTTTTAGATTCTCATCCCATCCCTTCCCACTTTTTACCATCAAATTCACGATTTTCTATATTCAATCAATTCATTTTCAAAATTTAGCAAATTCTTCATTAGGGTATCAGTATACCAAATAAAGTTATTTTTTTATTATGTGATGTTCTATCACGATAGTTTCCAGATGTATCCAGTTCTACAATATTTAACTCAGTAGTCCGCAAGGGGCCTTCGTGGTCGTGATCGTTTGGTAGTTGGATTTACAAGTACCTATACATGTAGATGCAATCAGTACCTATCACGATTAACGTTACGAGTTCGAATCTCGCCTAGGCGAGACAACATTATGTGATAAAGTTTGCCAGTGACTTGTGGCAGGTCCATGGTTTTCTCTGTGCACTCCGTTTTCCTCCACCAATAAAACTGACCCGGGCACCCCACTGAAATTTGTTGAAAGTGGTGTTAAACACCAAACCCAGTAGTACGTTTCCAATCGTGTACGTTAACATTTTTTTTATGTTTATTTTTTTTTATTGCATAGAACGCTGGGTTTTATGCAAATTTCCGATTTTTTCGCAGCATTACTGAAATCGTAATTCAAATCGTTTGACTGTTAATTTGAATAACAGGCAGCTAACTAAAGTTATAAATAACGTCTGTGCCTTTAGTCCTTAACCATTAAACAATTCATTATACCAAATAATTGTAATCTTCAATATATTTTTACATATATATTACATTACAATGAAATAAATTTGATAATTGGGATAGTATAGTGGTGCGTGTATAGGTCAACAGATAAGAAAAGTTTGTAGATGCCAAAAGGGTTATAGGAAGTCATATATCGAATAAGGGCAGGCAATGCAATGGCCAAGCGAAAAAGGACAAAATGATAAACAGTGGTCTACAAAAAAACTACACAGAAAACTGAAGATTGAGCAGCACGAATCCCACTTAAAACCTGGACGGAATTTTGTCGGTGACAACTTGAGTCTTTAGTTTTACATTGTATGGCAGTTCCAGGTTTTGTACTATGATTGTACAACACGTCTGATTGTACAAAATATTTGAATGCTACCAAAATCTGTCGAAAATAATCAAAAATAGTAAGAAACAACGAATTTTCTTTATTTAACTATTTGTTAGGCCATTCATAATACATCTGCTCAAAATCTTTCTAAAATAAATGCTATGATTAACCCGCTTGTTGTCGAATCGTTAACAGTTAATAACACTACACGAAGAAGGAATATATTATCTGTATAATTTTGTACCAAATAATTTTAAAGAGTGTGATTTAGATTTGAAGATTGTCTAAATACAGAGAGACCTAGATATATTAATTCAAAATTTTGTATGTGGAGACAGGGACTTAATTATTCTATTTTGTTCACTTGGCGGTAGTATTTCCCGAAATTCAGGTATACTTTCAAATGTTGGAATGAAGTTCATCAGTATTGCAGTGTGAGTAACCAAACATCATGCACGCCTTTTATGAACATGTATAGGCTACACCAAGGTACATGCCGATATGGCTTGTAAACGTCCGTTTTATTTCTTAATATGGTCATAATAAAACTCTTTTCTTGCGACTTAAAGATAATACTTTTATTTTACATATACTCGTCAACTAAATCTATACTTCAAACAGGTAATATCACCCGCGCTGTACTAGTTAAGCTTCAATGTTTGCACCATCCAAGTTTTATAATTCAGTGCCGTCATTAGGTTAATGTTAAGATACACACGTCTTTGTGATTCAAACGCACAATTAACCACTTATGGAACAGTAGCGTCACCACACGGGAGAAGCGGTGAATGATCCCTATTGTATATGCATCTCATCTCCGACCTCTATTTGGTCAAAGTTTACAATTATAATGTTGCGTTCTAATTGCTCTTTGAAACTGTGCCAAATGTACTTCCATTCAATTTGCGTCCATGGTGTACCGCCTACTTTATAATAATCACATGGTATAACTATGTAATTCCTGGTATTTACAACTGCATCCAGAATGAGTTCTTCTTTGACCGACCCAAGAGGTAAATCGCGCCATGGAACATAAATACGATAGCCAGACGTTTCGAGGGATTTAGACAACACATTTAATACCCATAGTCTCAATGATTCATAGTCTTCATTTAATGAAATAAAAGCATCAAATTTCGAAAGACATCCAATTTTATGATACAATTTTCTATTAATATACTTTCTTTTTAATAAATATATTTCGCATCTGAATAAATATAAAGTACTTGTACTTGTACTTGTAGCAGCTAAGATAAAAATAGACAAAATGCTCAAAATAATAGATAAGTAAATAGACATGTACGAACGCTCCGGTTTGCATATATCATTTTTTGAAGCATCGTCTATTTTAACCAGTTTTCCACCAATCTCACAAAAATATCTGCTTATGTTTACACATTGTTGTATATGTCTGTTCTCCGTCCAATCCTTGATCCATTTATTGTTACAATTACAGTCTAATATGACGTCACCAAATTGTGCCTTGCACGGATTTAATGTTCGAATAGCGCGCGGAAAAGTCTTTAGCTCATTATTCGAAAAGTCTAGAGAAATTTCCTTTTGCAGATTTCCAATGGCTGCCGGTGTGATAGAATTAATTGAGTTGTTGGAAAGATCTAATAGCGTAATATTTTCCAAATATTTTTTGCTGTTAAATATTTTAATGCTATTGTTCTTAAATATGAGGTGAATCTTTTTTCCTTCAGGTACATGGCTCGGAATCATAATAATTTGTCCGAGTGGAGCGACATGTCTACCCGTGGACTGTTGTTACAGTCTCAGCGTATTGGTCTAGAACAAAGCGGACCTCATCATCATCTGATTGAAAATTAACTTGTTCTTGCCATGATGTAGTTGAAAAATTGCTGAATTTGCGTTAAACAACAGCCACTCATTTACTCTATCTGTTCATATATTGCTTCTAATTACACATTTGGTATCTACAAACTTTTCCTGATTCTTGTTTTTATAATAATTTATTTTCGGCATCTACCCAAACCTTTTAAATGGTTGTTGGACCTACATACTTATATATATTTGAACTGTTGAATGTGCATCAATACTGAGGGTATGCCTCTAATATATATATATATATATATATATATAGATTAAGCTGTTTTCATTCGGCGCAAGTAAAGGATAAATAAAAGAACATGGACATGTTCCACTTGTCGTAATCACAATGACTTCCTTTCCTCATTCATGACTTGCTTGTTTGGTAGCAAAAGCAACGCGACTGGTGCCATTATTGAAGCAAGAACAGAGTATCCTCTCGGAGCAGGTGCGTTCACTCCTGGTTTTTTGTGGGTTCATGTTGCTCAATCTTAAGCTTTGTAGACCATTGTTTGTCATTCTGTCCCTTTCTTTTGGCCATTGTATTCTCTGTCCTTCGTCGATTTATGGCTTTTTCTTATAATAATTCGAAACGGCCCGAGTGGCTCAATGAGTTAGGTAGTTGGATTACCTAACAACTCACACAAGCCTATCACCATTACGGTGTGGGTTCGCACCCGGCGGTGTAAAATTACAAAAAGGGTGCACTCGACTCGCAACCGCTAGTGATAAAGTTTACCAATTGCTTGCTTGTCCATGGTCGGTGGTTCTCTCCGGGAACTCCGGCTTCTTCCACCACTAAAAGTGGTCGCCATGATATAGCTGAAACATTGTTGAAAGTGACGTTAAGCACAATAAATCATTAAATCATATAATATCGGTAATTCAAATTGGATTAAGAAAACATATGTGTACGAATATTTTATCAAATAGAAACCAACAAAATGATTGATGTTGTTCTAGCTGAATTATCCTACTGCAGGACCAAATGGAAGTCTCACAAATTTGTAAAGACTGGGATGCGTTCCCTCACTCAACGTATAGTAATTGGTACCAGTTCTATCCCAGCAGATAGCTTCACTCAATGGTTCGGTGTGATGTGGTATTTCTACAGGAGATGTTAGGATAGCACCAAGATAGTCATTGTTCTTCACAGACCAGTAGTACACGTGGCTTCTGGTCTTGATGAGTAGCTGCGTTCTATCAGGGGATATATCATCTGCCCCAGGGTCATGATGATGTGTAGTGATGTTTAGACGAACAGATGCAGTAGCGTTAACAGGTGTTGTTGATCCCCAACCGGAAGCAGGAAGATGCGCCATTAGACCTTTCCCGCCAACAACATTTGAAACAACGTAAATTTCACCATTATTGTCTACCATTAAGGTTTGGCCGTCGTCTTCTGTCCACCTGAAATATACCCGAGTTTAGTTCAACAAAAAGAAGATCAAATGCGTTTGTGAATGTGGTCAGTGTATTATTTTGTTTTTCTTTCGCTTGTACCAAGCCAGTAGAGTTAGCAGACATACATTGGGTCATTATAAACAAATGGATAAATTTCAAATAACAAATACAAAAATATTTGATGCTTCAGATTTTTTATTCAGTGAATATAAAATACTTGTATAAGCTTATAGATAAATGTGACCAAATATACAACCTAAACTCAAGTAGTTTTTCTATAAATTCAAGGTGGAATCAGGTCATGAACCGATTTATGTCACTGATGTTACCAAGCTTTGAAATAAAAAATAATAAATATAGACAAACCATTTAAAAAACTTAGCTCCATATATCTGTGAAGTGATTAAACAATATGAAGCATATAAGAATAATAATTTGATTTTACTCTTTTCTCTGATAGGCGAAATTGCCATCTTACCTCACTTGTCAGGTAAGGTAAATAATATCAATAGCTTATTTGATTTATTCTGGGAATATAGTTTACTACAGCAAGATTTTTCTTTCAGAGAATATAAAAAACCTTAAATTGTATACAGTATGCTACATTCAAAGACAATCATGGTACAAATAAACACCGTAAAATTATTTTTTTTGAACGGCAACTTCCACTGTTGTGTACCCGATAAGGAATGGTCATTTCAAGATGGCGGATTGTAAATCATCAAATAGGTAGGTGTGAAGATTTTGACTATTATCGTTCTTTATAGGTTATCTTAGTGTCTATGAGTTACACGTTTAGATAGGACAGTCTTTTTTCTACTTCACCATTAAGTCAGTAAAGCTTGATCCTTTTGTTTTTATCGTAAACTGCCTTCTGTAGTTGATCAATGCAGCGACAAAGATATCGAGGCGTAGAATCCAATTTATTTCACCAATTCCTACCGCCTAGTGACTTTTTATATTAATATGTTGATGCCAAAATTATTCAAACATGTGAATTGTCCAGCAAATTTTTTTTCAGCCTTTGACAAGCCTTGTATCCCTCTTAAAACGTCTATGAAAAGTTTGTTTATGTCACGGAATGGTCACGACAAAAACATGACAAAAATGTATAGGAATGGTCTCATGTTTTGAGTGAAGGAATGGTCTTTCAAGCCAAGGAATGGTCTTTTTTGTTTAGGAATGGTCTGATTGAACATATCGGATGTAAAGCGGGAGCAATGGCTTTGTCGTTCATCCAGTGTTCACACTCGCATAAAATCTTATATTTCTTGTCTTACTACATTCACTGTCATGTATTTCAATTGGTTTGTCAATATGACGACATACCATTCGCTTCTCTGATATACTGTAAGCGTACGTTCTTTCCGATGTGTAGAATGTCCGGGAACGTAAATATCCTAGTGTATTTCTACCTTGCAGTATGCACTAGTGTGTTTATTCCGTAAGGAAGATGTATTTCTGTCGTGGAATTCCTACCTTAGTGCGTCTCAAGTGATATTTTCTTCGTATGGTAATCTAGCGAAACTCCTCAACTACAGGCAGTTATGTATTGATTTTTTTTTTATTTTTGGTGCTTAGCGCCACTTTCAACAATATTTCAGCTATATCATGGTGACCAGTTTTAATAGTGGAGGAAGTACCCGGAGAGAACCATCGACTATGGGCAAGCAACTAGTAAACTTTTATCACTTGCAGCTGCGAGTCGAGTGCACCCTTTTTGTAATTTACAAAGCCGGGCGCGTATTGGTGATAGGCTTGTATGAATTGTTATATCCAACGACCTAACTCATTGAGCCACCCGGACCCCGGCAGTTATGTATAATACATCACCATTTCAGTACACACCACTATTTTATTTGGACCGATGTTCTCAACTTTTATTATTATTTTTTTCTTCTTTTCTTTTACTTTTTGGATCTTCGGTTTTCTTACCACTAAGTCTAGACCACTGTTAGGTTTATGTATTAGTTTTTTCGTACATAGGTGCTTCAGTTCACATATATTATTTTAATTTTCCTATGTTTAAAATCAGTACATGTATTTACTTCATGAAAACAAAAATATACGAGGTTACTTAAATCTTCAATAGATATATCGTGTATTTCTCATTTTTACATGTTTACTGTGATGGATACATCTTTCCACGCCTCAGAGAATGATTTTATATGAGAGGACTGTGGAAAATGTCTGAAAAGTAAAGGTGGTCTCAGACGACATCGCCTGAGACAACATTTAAAACAAGAGATACAATTTAAATGTACCACTGATTCTTGCACAGCAGCATTTTGTGAAAAGGGGGAGCTATTGGCTCATCAGACCAACCATGGTGAACAAAAACGTATCACATGTAATTACTGTAACCACAAACTGTCAGGGAATATCACAGAGCTCACGAGGCAGAGATTCTTCCACATGTTCGGAGAGGATTATATCTTCAGGACTACTCACATTTTTCTCTGGATCAAATGACTATAATTGTAATTGTTTGCAAATTGATAATAAAGATATAAAGAGTTGATTTCATAAAATTTATTTAAATAACAATGAATATTTCTTTTAACAAAAATATTTTTATGTAAAAAATGACTCCCTGTCAATATCACAAAGTATAAACCATTACAATATGTGTACAATTGCTGAAAGAGTTCTTAACCAAATTTACCCACATTAGTGTTAAATTCAAAAGATCTAAATTTTAATGTTTCATCCCGATAATTCTGGCAGCAGTGGTCCACTATGGCTTGGTGATTGGAAGTATCAAATTGGCAGTAGTAACACTTGTACCTATAGATAAAAGAAACATTGCATAATGAAATGGAAAAGATTATAACAATTTAATAGCAAATAAGGTATTTCGGGTATTTTAAGGAAAGATTGATCATATGAAATAAGAAGATTTACATTAAAGACCACAAACGGAAATGAACTTCAATAATATTATTAATAAGCATATCTTATATGATGGAGACCATTCCTGAACAAAAAAGACCATTCCTTGGCTTGAAAGTCCATTCCTTCACTCAAAACATGAGACCATTCCTATACATTTTTGTCATGTTTTTGTCGTGACCATTACGTGACATAAACAAACTTTTCATAGACGTTTTAAGAGGGATACAAGGCTTGTCAAAGGCTGAAAAAAAATTTGCTGGACAATTCACATGTTTGAATAATTTTGGCATCAACATATTAATATAAAAAGTCACTAGGCGGTAGGAATTGGTGAAATAAATTGGATTCTACGCCTCGATATCTTTGTCGCTGCATTGATCAACTACAGAAGGCAGTTTACGATAAAAACAAAAGGATCAAGCTTTACTGACTTAATGGTGAAGTAGAAAAAAGACTGTCCTATCTAAACGTGTAACTCATAGACACTAAGATAACCTATAAAGAACGATAATAGTCAAAATCTTCACACCTACCTTTTTGATGATTTACAATCCGCCATCTTGAAATGACCATTCCTTATCGGGTACACAACAGTGACTTCATGGACGTAACTTCATGGACATTAAGTAACTTCATGGACTTTAAGTAACTTCATGGACTTTAAGTAACTTCATGGACATTAATTAGTACATCAGAGACATTTCAACTTAAAAAAGTCATTTTTCGTGTTATTTTACATGATAAATAACTGTGACATCTGTATAATTTGTTAATATCCAAATACAATGCCATTATACCAAGTTTAATTAATGCACTCTGATTTTAATAAAACGGTGGAAACTACATGGTAACATCATGGACATAGATGGTAACATCAGTGACATATTCATGACATTGTGTGACTAAATTGTTTTTGTATACCATAAAACATTTTATTTGTGTACCAATACTGAAGTACTAAAATGAGCTAATGTACACAGAAAATCAGGTGTTTTTGTCTTTTTAACCAACGTGATGTTTTAACAGTGTTGTCATTGATGTTACTGTTTACATGGTATCAGCAGTGATGTATTTGGGAAAGTTTATGGGGGTTTTTCTCGAAAGGATCGCTCCCTGCCATTTGAAATGATATGTCTTCTGTTGTGGATCATAATTGGTTCATAATAGGGGAAATAGATTAATTCTATATTTTTTATTTTCTGTATTATCTTGGTAACATCAAAGACTCTTTAACAAAATATTATAAAAAAAAAAAAACTTTTTTTTATCAAATATATGTTTTATTGTACTTGAAGTTTCTTTGTAGTTTAACCATCTTTAACAGTAAGTAGTAGGAAAGGGATTAACTATCAATTTATGTTCAAACAAAAATAAATAATTCTTATAAATTCACATAATGTAACTTGGCATTCAGTGACACAAAACAAAGGACACACACTTAAATATAAATTTCATGGATTTGTATTACAAAATGCTGATAGATCAAAATTACAATCTTGACAATGGGACAGAAACAAACAATATGCGGATTATCAAATTTAAGGAAAATGCATTGAAAGTTAGTACCCATTGTTTTACCCTAATTATAGAACATACAACTTTGTACATATTTTCTTAGAAAGCTGAAAATATCTAATAGCTGTGTTTAAATCTAAGAACACCATCATATTTAACTTTTCTGAGTTTAAATAGAAAGCCAACACAGGGGAATTTCAGAAAAAAGGGGAAGGACATGAATTTCTCCATTTTTTGATAATGACCCATCATGTTTATCTGTACTAGGATTTAAGATTTACCCTCTGTTTCTATGATTTCCCAATTGATATTTGAACTGTTCTGATGGTGTGATATTTGTTTATTGCTTTATTTCGGGGGAGGGGGGGGGTCTCTTTTTTCTCGTGTTTTTCGCATTATTTTTGTTCTATATCAAAATGAATAACGCTTAAGTATAGGAAATACAACACTTAATGCAGCTTACACTATTTATTGTTAGAATACCTCATACACCTTATAGCTCCACGTTCACACATCCGGGGTATTGAACACATACAAAAATTGTCATACCATCGTAGCAACCAATGAAGGCATCAATATTTTATGATAAAAACGAATATATTATAAAATGAACAAACGAATTAAATATTGTTGTTCAGACATTATAATATTGGCAACTAATAATAATGCTGTTGTTGGGGTATGGTAACGTATAGTAATATACACACACGTTACCGATGGACAATTTCTTTTATAGAAAAGATTGAAGATACCAAAGGTGTAACCAGAAGTCGTATGTCGAAGAAAGACACACAATACAATGGCCAAAAAGAAAAAAGAAACAATTCCGGAAGTCTGTGAACTACATGACAATCTATTGCTATCTAATGATTTAGTCAGAGATAGTACTAAAGATTCACAAATTTAAAAAGTACTATTTATCTGGTTATTTATCTGCCGATGTCAGGCATTGTTCACGCAGGCCACAAGCAAAACGTACCGTACCGTACTTGGTTAAATGGTAAACTATCGCGAATGTCAGGATTATGTCCCGTATAGAATGCATAGTATTAAAGAGACTCACAGAGAACCAGTATAGTACTTACACAAAAAGGTAATGCATCGGCCACTGTCAAGGATTGATCACGAACAGCACCAGGCTCTAGAACCATAAACACCATGTTGACCGATGAGAGTTATGATCTGCATCTGTGATATATAGATACACGATTTATTTCCAGGGCAAGAACCGACGGAAATATCCTCCCAATCATAATGGTCCGTCCCGGATATACCAAGCGTCGCTATCAGTCGGTAGCGTCGATAGCAAAGATTCGTGGGAAATCACCACCATCGTTATGCGTGTATAGAACATTGGCATGTAGTCTACTTGCAGTCAGACCGGAAGCTTCGTCGACGTCTCTTGAATCTACTCTCCCAACTGAGACACCTCCACTAAAATGTGACTGAGTAGTAGCTGACAGGAAACAACACAAATTTATCGATTGTAGCTTGAATAGCAAACAACACAATGTTATAGGAACTATTTTCTATTGATTAATAAGTAGATTTACCAAATATAGTGGTAAAATGTAAGGGGCCATCGTGGTTGTATGGTATTTGAATTTACAAGTAGCTGTGCAATCAGTGTATATTGCCACTAAAGTTGTGAGGTCGAACCCCGTTCATGGCGAGGTGTACTCGATACAAAATTATGTGATAAAGTTTGTCAGTGACTTGCGACAGGTCGCTGGTTTTCCCCCGGTCCTCCGGTTTCCTCCACCAATAAAACTGACCCCACGATATAACTGAAATATTGCTGAAATTTGCGTTAAACACCATAAACCAAACCTGGTAAATGTTATGTAATGTCATATTTGTTTACTATATATATTGTAATATGACGGAACCGATTATATTTGTACATCAAAATAAAAATTATCTTACATAAAATGCACAAGATTAGTGTAAAAAAATGAAAAACAAAATAAACCACACCGTCGGAAAAGTTCAAAAATCAAATAGAAAAATCGTAAAGAGGCAAAATCGAAACCTGTAGCACACATAATACATGATCTCTTACTTTCTTTGTTTGGTACAGGTACTTAATAAAAAAAAAACAAAGAAGCGTGGTAAATGGGCCCAAACCGCCCCTCTTAGAGAAATGATATCATGCGTGTCTTATTAATTACGTTATACACTGTCAAATGTTTATGTATGCCTTATCTTCATGTTGTGTAATGTTGCATGGTCCGGACGAGTGATTGTTGAGGCTGAATATGCTAGAGAAAATCTCTGCTGAATATATCTCAATGATTAAACAGAATTTATAGAAGTCATGATCATAGGACAGTTTGTATTATACATATTTGTTAGTCGTCGAGTGTTTGGAAAGAATATATTAATGACATGTTAATCAAAACCAGGCCGGTGATAGTTGATCTTAGCTGATTTTGGCTTTCCTCTTTATGAACTTTGGGTTTTCTAGCGCCGAAAGATTTATTTAATTTTCCAAACTTTCCACTTTGGGTGTACCTGATGAATTCGAAGGTTATTCACAGTAACTGAGATATCTACGTTTGCATTGCTAGGAATTGTACTATCATGGTAACATGATGTTTGTGGCGTCCATAAAAGACTGTATATGGAGCAGTGTATTAAAGTAATGTAATAGTATATACTTATTGACTGGGTATGAGGGAATAGCAAGTGTATTGTCCCCGAGACACTGACTATTGACCGAGGCGAAGCCGAGGTTAATAGTCAGGGTCGAGGGGACAAGAAACTTGCTATTCCCGAATACACAGTCTATAAGTATTTTATTATACCGAAAAACATTAGACTCATAGTTGAATGATCACCTCAAAATGATAAAGAATAATAAAATCACGCATCTTTTGCCAGTATTTTGCATTATAAATCTGAATATTGTCTCATGGACATTGTTATGCTGTTTCCCCAGTTATTCATAAGAGTTTGATTCTTTTGAGAAAGTAGACTTCAACATAAATGTACATGGTGACTACAAGTTTTATGAAAATTTTGAATTTTTTGGAAATTTTTGAAATTTAGAAATTTTTTGAAATTTTAAAATTTTGTGAAAATTTTGTGAAAATTTTGAAATTTTGAACTTTAAAATTTTTATTTTATTTTTTTTAATTTTTGAATTTTTTTTTAAAATTTTGAAATTTTATGAAATTTTAAATTTTTTTTTAAAATTTTGAAATCATGAAATTTTTGAAATTTTGACCAAAAAATCCGGGTTTCTCGATAGCAACGATAACGCCAGAGGATCACGCATAACAATTACCGTAGTTTGTCCAATAAGCGACGTCCAATTAAAAATTCCGCGAAAGTTGTTTAAATTGCCAGTAAATAGTTCAGCGGCAGTCAATAGTCTTGAAAACTATGGACCGGTCAATAGTCTCAGTGTTAAAAATGTGAAACAATAGCATTTTATTTCTTTAAAAAAGCTTTAAGAAAGTATATACTGAGGTATAATAATACATTTAATTGTGATAGACAATTACTACAACTTATACATATCGTAAATTGTAACTATTATCTGGGGTCACAATCTCCCCATCACGCATGAGTTCATGCTGCTTTCACAGGTAATACTTATGTTATTTCTGGTTATCAATTCGTGTCCACAGGTGTGAGACGAGATTTTGTTTCCATATATATATATATACATATGGAAACAATATATATATATAGGGAGTGAATGTGGTCGAGTGGCCTAGGGCGCTGGACATAAGGCAGTGTATCAATGGTGTGAGTTCAAATCCCGTCGAGGGAAGAACAAAACTTTGACAGCTCTAAAATCTAATTCTAACACTGTTTGGTTTAATTTTCAGACGCATATATATGAAAGACCAGTCAACGATCAATCTTACGGGGTGTTGGATCGTTACGGTACAACGATACTATACAAGTAAAACAATTATAAACGCCTAAAATGGTTTGTAAAACAACACCAAGTACACAAAACAAAGTGATAAAGAATTAAGCACTTCGTATAATATAAATATACAATAGGGCTACACATTTAAATAAATGTTCAATTAGAAATAAAAATAAATATAAAAATGAGACATTAAACTCATTAAAAAAAAACGGCCCGCCACAGTGTGGAATATATACTTTGGGCCAATAGAGCAAACTGTATGTCCTAATACGACTGGAGGAGATCAACACGAATGGGTTTGGGTATCATACCGTTTTCAACAATATTTTGGCAGTGCTATTTGATACATTTACCAATAATGTCTCATTTTTATATTTATTTTTATTTCTAATTTAACATTTATTTAAATGTGTAGCCCTATTGTATATTTATATTATTGTTATTGTACTTTTATTAATTTATATGTAGGATTTCCATTCTTTTATGCATGTAGTTTCATATGTGCATCTTCTGGTTCTTTTGTGCCGTACATGGACCGTCAAAAACTTTTTTTTGGAATTTGAAAAGTCGCCATATTGTTTCGAGATTTTATTTAATTAGACATTGATAAAGTCCCTCGATGGGACGAAAATTTTGTCATTCTACGAAGTGTTTAATTCTTTATCACTTTGTTTTGTGTACTTGGTGTTGTTTTACAAACCATTTTAGACGTTTATATATATATATATATATATATATATATATATATATATACACGTCTGAAAAAATAAATTCGTCTCGCACATATGGTTCACACGTGTTGGCAAGAATGTTGAAATGTTGGAATGCCAAATAATACACATTTTATTGTGAAACTCCCTTGTTGTGCTGTCCGTTGCAATTTCCGGATAAAAACGATGTTCGGTTCGTACATGTGTATTTACCTCCAGACGTTTGTATTATTTACGATATTTATGTTTGCTTGCGCTTAGTCCGACACATATTGTTCTGTTTTTTATTGTTACTTTGTCTGTCTTCGTCTTGTGTCGTGTGTATCCAATGTTCCCAGTTTCTCTGGATTGTCCCTTCAGTTTTCTTTAATTTACTACCTAATTCTAAATAAAAACTTGTCGGTTATTGTAATGCAGTAGCAATTAAGTATTTTAACATTATTCCCTACCTGATGATACAGACTTAATCAGAAGAAACAGAAATAAAAACATTATGAACTATTTACTACAGATCAATATATGTGATTGATAAGCATTTACACCTAATACAATGCTTAGCCTTACAAAGCTTATCATCTGACCTCTGATTTTGATGATGCATGTATTTGTCTGTGATCTTAATTCTACGTCATAGATAAAATGACATGATTTGGCCTTGTCGGTCGAGGACTTTGATATGTATGTAGCCTCCATATTATGATAACTATGGTAACATATTTACGAACCTAAGTGCAGTGATGGTTCTCCTTTAACAGATTTAATCTTACATGTATGACGTTTTAAGCAAATGTTAGAGAATACCGAAGGCATAGTAGAGAATGGAAAATCCAGAGCCACCGGCAAGATTGGTCATAAGACACAGAACGAAGACAAACAAAACAACAACACAACACAGAACACTATGTGTTCATTGACCACCAAATATGACAGATCAAGACGTCAGTCAACACATCACCAGTGCTTGGACAATTATTAGCTTACTATATATGACAATAAATAGTGATTTATGACATGAATTATTACTTATTGTGTCCAATCAAAGGAAAAATCTTGCTTGAGTTTTCAGATTGATTTTTTTTTTTATTTAATTGACAAAATCTAATATAATTAAAGAAGCAACGTCCTATTCAGGAGCACCTGCATTCACCCCCCGGTTTTTGTGGTGGTCGTGATGTGCAATATTTAGTTGTCTGTGTACATAGTGTTTTGTAGATCATTATTTGTCGTTTTTCTTTTAACCATTGTATTATGTGTCCTTCGATTTACGACTTTGTATTGCCCCTTTCCTTGATTCATGAAAATTTGTAAACAGTAACTTCCGAATGATATTCTTACCAATTCATAAAAAACCAACGCATTAATAAAATAATTTTTAATTGGAAATAATGACGATCATATAATAAATACAAATATAAATAATATTAAAAAAAAAAACCAAACAAACAAACAAATATGTTCATGCAGATTTCTTGATTAATGATCTAAGAATTGCTTAAAGACACCAAAGGGGTACTCAGATGCCGTAAATCGAAGGAAAGACAGACAACATAATGGCCAAAATTGAAATGACAAACAACAATCTATAAAACATTACAAAGAAATCTAATGGTGGAGCAACACAAATTCCACTAAAATCTGGGGCGAATTCAGGTGCTCTGGAATGGTTAGCAGTTCCTGCTCCCCATGTGACACCCATTGTGTCACTGTTAAACGACACGAAATTGTGTTAGACACCAGTATGCGTAAATAAATACAATAAAATAAACTAATAGTCAGATGCAAAGTCACATGACAGAAATATCTACGTAGAGCAATTTAAATAAAGGGTAACAAAGTAAAAGTTCACAAACATTTGAATAGTATAGACAGATACAAAATATTGTTAATAAAATGAACCCTGCGTCTTTAAATATTTTAATTGAAGATGTATTAATGGCTGTAAGTCTACTGATGTTTTTAAATACTACCAAGCCATGACCATGACTTTACTAATAGGCATGAAGATCTGCTATTCAAAACAAAATTGCAAACGTAAATATTAGGCGAACAAGAACTATATCTCTGAAATGTTTTTAAAACTTTAAACTGTATTGCACCACCCGTATTATCAGATTTGTTGAATAAATGTGAAAACAAATACATATGTTATATACAAATATTTTACAACATATAGAGATAAAATATTTTACAACATATAGAGATAAAATATTTAACCTATGGTAAAATGTTATTTAGATCCTATTCGTGTGGCATCACTTCCGGAAGAATTTAACAAATGCAGGAAAAGTTTGAAGACACCAAAGAGGTAATCAGAAGCCATAACTTAGAATACAGATATTATAATGACTGAACGAAAAACGACAAAAATACAATGGTAAACAACACGATTGAGCAACACGAACCCACTCAGTGAGTTTATGTGCTCCAGAAATAATAAACAATTTCTGCTCCACACAAAATAATAATAATTTTCGTAGTATTGAAAGTTTTCATAGCGAATCTCTCTCAATATTGTATCTGTATTTTCCTTTAATTCTATATTTTTATATTTTCAGTTTTTCGTAAAGCGTTATTGTCACTCGACGCAGCATATACCATTTTATTTATTCCGAGTTTTTACTTTTAACTCCTGATAAAATGTGGTGGGGTTTTTTCAACTTGTGTCCTATGTGTATGGTTTGTGCTAACCTGCGTTATTTATTATGCACGTATGTTTCTCGAGGACTTGGTAATCGCCACAAGGACACTGTTATCCAATTGCCCTTGCAGAATAAATGTTTCTCATGCTGAATATGACATCTTGCTTTTAGCTTTTATTGTATGTTTGTGCTTACATGATTTAAATGTGAATTGTTTGTGTTGTCCGTTTCAAACCTCATTGCTAGCCTTTGTAGTTTAGTTGACATATCCTGTCGCTTGGAAATAAATCATTCTTTCTTAATATTATAATATTTTTGCTTTCATATCTGCACCGATAAAGACTTGGAATCTATCGCTTTTTTAAATACAAATATATATTTTATAGTTCAAGTTTCCATGTCAGAATTATTACAAAAGAACTGATATACATGTATAATGAAGGAACTGCTTACCCTTTCGGAGCCCCTGAGTTCATCGTCGGTGTTTAGTGGGGCTCGTGTTACTCAATCTTTAGTTTTATGTGTAATGTTTTGTAAGTCGTTGTATGTCCTTTTGTACTTTTCTTTTGGTCATTGTGTTGTCTGTCCTTCTTCGATTTATGGATTCTGATTACTACTTTTCGTATCTTCAAACTCTTCTTAATCAACTGCTATCTTCGCTTCTATTCCTTTACTGTTAAGCTATATCTTGTTCATGGCTATCCGTATATCACTATGCATATTAGATTAAGCTAAAAGTGCTATCTTGTACTATCGGCAAGTGATTGACATTGGTACTAAGCTTCGACTTTAAATGGAAATGTTCACAGCATAATGTCATTAAGTTATATTAAAAACAAAATAACACTTATTGAAATCCCCGATGTTAATAGTAATGATGTTCTGAATTGATCTGATCTTCCTTCAAAGATAGATAAGTGTTATTGTAGCAGTGTTCATCACAAGCATTTGGACGTTGACCTTGCTTCATTCGACCTCTTGTGTTATCATTTTGCTGTGTGGTGCTTCAATAGCAATGAGTATAATCTCACCAATGGTCAGTGAACGGCTCTTACGGGTTACTATAACCACCACTGTCGTCATATCCACTTCCTGTCACTAGACTAAGTTCATCATGATTATGGTACGTTTGTGGTGGTATATTTTGTCTAACCACCTCCATATTACTTTGATCAGAAACCAGAACATTATTTATATCTTCAGATGGTTCACCACCAATGGTACTGTATTCCGATGTTAGCATTTCTGATCCAACAATATCTACTTCCACTGGAGGGATTGGTTGAGCATTGATAATGGCTGTCACATTTCTCTTTGCATAGCTACATATTATGAAAACAATTGCTAGAACACTTAAGCACCCTCCCACGATCCCCACGGCCAGGAATAATGTACTGCGCATGTAGCCAAAAACGGAAGAAAAAACTCAGTATAAAGTATCACTGTGTAGAGTACAAGATATGATCCCTCCACAGTTATATAATTGTCAAAGATTAATCTGATCATAAACTGGATAGTGGGACTTGTTTCTTTTTCTCTTGGTTATTGTGTTGTCTGTTCTTCTTCGATATACGGATTCTTATTACCCCTTTGGTATCTTCAATCTCTTCTTACACGCACTTCTAGAGTAGGAATATAATGTTGTATAATCACGATTTACAGTCAGACCTTCCTATGGGGCCACCTCTATTAAGAAGTCACGTCTTGTCTTGTCATAAAAAATTCATATGAATTTAAGAGTTCACCTGTCTTAAGAGACCAATTTTTCTTTGTCCCAATGTTGAAATCTTAATGGTTATATGACAAATTATTAAATGAAAGCTTAAACGGTTTTGTATCACAATTACACAAACATCAATAAAAATGAAGAACTACCTAAATTATATTAAATCATGAACACAAAGGAGATTAAGACATATGCAAATGGTAATCTTGACCTTGATTTCGACAGACACACAACTGTTACGGGATTAATGACCACGGATATGTTCCACTTGTCGGAAACACTTCCCGATCCTTACTTAATTCATGACTTATCACCAGGTTTGTAACTAGATTAACACGACGGGTGTCACTACTGGAGGAGGAACTGCTTACCCTTCCGGAGCACCTGAGTTCACTCCCGGTTTTTAGTGGGGTTCGTCAGTGTTACTCAATCTTTAGTTTTATGTGTATGTTTTGTAGATTGTTGTTTGTCCCTTTGTCCTTTTTATTTTAGCCATTACTGACAGCTAATCCATGACAAACAATTTTAATCAGCCATCATTATCATAAAATACATTTTTTTTAATCTTTATTTTAAATGAAATTAAAAAATCATTATAAGGGTGAATTCAATTCAAGCTTTTGGCTTTTATTTACTTTTCAACTTGGAAAGAAAAATTAATATGATTTAATATTTTAAAATAGTAATTGTTCATTTAAGTTTTTTGCTTAGCTCCTCCTATTTTATGTCGTAATACCCATAAGTCATAGCGATTTACTATTTCCGGTTTGACGGATTTTTATCAATGAATGCATCCAGGCGTTAATAAGGGTAATAACATAATTACCGAACTCCGAACAATCTAGCAAAGGGAAAGTCAAAACTCATAAATATATAAACAGACAAAATCAGTCAACAACCGGAAAACTGTGAAACCGTAATGACCCTGACTTGGTACAGGCATTTCTAAAGAAATGGTGGGTGAATCAGATTTTAAAGCGCCAAACCTCCCCCTTTCATTACGGCTCAAAGTTTCCGGCTGTCACTATAACAGTATTTATAACAATACTTGAACAAAACCGGTAAAACAGTTCTCAAAGCAGCACCAAACTCAGCGGGAGCGTAATATAACGACTGGATTATTCGGGTAATGGTCCACCCTAATTTTTCATGGCTATCATTTGGAACAGTGGCGGATTTAAGGGGGGCTTTGGGGGCTTCAGTCCCCCCGTCCAAAAAGTCAGGTACATATATTAACATACGTTTTTCAAGATTATTTAACGTCACGATATGTCTTTTAATCGAATGAGTTCGATCTGTGTAAAACAAAATACAAATTAATTTCTCTGTTTTGATTTAATCTTCAAAGAGGTAATTAGAAGTAATTATGCATCATTATGTATCATTTTTATGAATGTATCGTCAAAATACCAATTAATCAGGTGTTGTTGTCTTAAACCGTTATATAAACATGTCTAGTGTCATAATTTCATATAGGTATATCCACCAACACCTGTAAATTGAGGCTCTTTGAAGGAAATTCTTTTTTAAATATCATTTATTTTTACAAATAAAATTAAAGGAAAAGGTTGCTGTATTATAAAAAAAAATTCACGATTTTCCGATTTGAAAATATATGAATACAGCGCATTTTAAACTCTAAATGAAAATATAAATACATATAAAATAATTGAAATTAATTAAAAAAATAATAGACTTATTAGATTTTTTTCCTTCTATTGCTCAGACCCTTGAGCACTTTACACTTTACAAAACTGCAAAAAACACACATACACCAGACCAGAGGCAGCTGATGTAACTTCTTTAAATTCTTCTTCTTCCCGTCAGCAGTGTACTCATACTTGAGTGTTGATACTCCGAGCATGACCAAACTGTACAGGTAAAAACCAATCCTATATACAATTAAAAACTGACTGTTATTTACACTTGGGACTGCACTGGGAGAGTGACAGACCCAAGTCCTGCTCGGAACTGGTCGATGGTAGGGACCAGTCTAAGTTCTTGAGGTATGTGACTCCAGGTGAGTATGGTACGCGGAAAGAAGGAGTATTTATAAGCGTCAATTCGGGTGTAGATTACTCTATATACAGTAGTTCCTCGGGTTCTTCCATCGGGTGGTATAAGTAGTGTGTGTGATGGTATATCTACTAAATTGTGTATGATCTTATACATGAGGACGGCCCTTGTCTTAGCTCGTCTCTGCTCTAATGTTTCCCAACTGAGTTCACTTAACATTGCTATTACTGCTCCAGGTTCTCTATTGTAAAAGTTGTTATTTACAAATCTGGCAGCTCTCCGTTGTACTTGTTCTAGTTGGTTAATCTGATTTCTTGTGTAAGGGTCCCACACAGCACTAGCATATTCAACTGATGGACGCACGAGGGTGGTATAAGCGTTCCTTTTTACTTCCTTTGGACATGAGTGGATGTTGCGTCTTAGGAAACTGATGGTGCGGTTTGCTTTTGCATAGATGTTGTTGATGTGGGAATTCCAGCTTAGGTCGGTGCTGATGGTGACGCCTAAGTATTTGCTGTCTTTCGTTACTTCTAGCTTCTGATCATGCAGCTTATAATCATATTCAGTTGTTTTGCGTTTCTTTGTGATGTGGAGAGTGAAGCATTTGTCTGTATTGAAGGACATCTGCCAGGTTTTTTCCCATATTTCTAAGCTTTTGAGGTCTTCTTGTAGTCTAACTTGGTCTGATGGATTATTTATCACTCGATATAGTAAAGAGTCATCGGCGAACAATCGTGCCTGAGATGATACAACATCAGGGAGGTCGTTTATAAATAATAGGAACAGTATAGGTCCTAATACTGTACCTTGTGGTACACCAGAGTCAACAGGGCAAGTCTTTGATTGTGTTCCTTCCAAGAGTACTTGTTGAGTTCGGTCCAGCAGGAAGTTTTTAATCCACTGCAGTGTAAGCCCTCGTATTCCATAATGGTGAAGTTTTAGGAGCAGTCTCTCATGAGGCACCTTATCAAATGCCTTTGAAAAGTCTAAAAGTATGGCATCCACCTGTTTACCTTCTGATAGATTTTTCGCAATGTCTTGTATGGTAGTGATTAATTGCGTCTCGCAAGATCGTCGCGATCTAAATCCATGCTGACTATCTGATAGTATGTTATGTGTTGTTAGGTGGTCCATAATATTACTGCATAAGATGTGTTCTTGCAGCTTGCTGCATATGGCTGTTAGAGATACCGGTCTATAGTTGGCTGCATTTGACTTATCTCCTTTTTTAAATATGGGTACAACGCTAGCTGTTCTCCATTCTTTTGGTACTGCCCCTTTGTCTAGTGAAGTCTGAAATATGCGTGCAAGAGCCGTTGCAATTATATCGGCTAACTGTCGCAGAAGTCTAGGTGGTACGGCGTCTGGACCAGCTGCCTTATGGTCATTCAGCTTCGATAGCAATGTGTGTACTCCAATCTCTGAGATGTGTATGTTTGGCATTGATGGTATTTTACTTTCACCAAGGTTGGGTAGAGATGTTGTGTCTTCTAGTGTGTATGCTGACTTAAATGGAGTGTTGAGTATCTCAGCTTTGTTGTTATTGTCACTGTATATTATACCATCTTTAGCACGCAAGGGAGCTACTCCAGAGTTGTCTTGTTTCTTTGACTTAATGAATGACCAGAAACGTTTAGGGTTATTTGTTTGTTCTGGACTGATGATGTTGGTTACATAGTCGTTGTAAGCTTCCCTTGTTGTTCGTTGTGTAAGCGATTTAAGTTTTCTATATCTGTCTATGTCTCTCTGTGATTTTGTTTTGTGTGCTTTATTCCCTGCTTTATTTTTCTTGTTAATAATTCTTCGGACTTCTGTCGTAATCCACGGATGTGTTGGTTTTGACCTTGATAATTTTGAAGGTACAGATTTCTCCATGGCATTCAATAGAATGTTCTTAAATGAGGTCCACATGTCATCAATAGTAGGAAATTCATTGGAGGAAAAATCCTCCATGTTTGTTCTAACTTCAACTTGTAATTCCTGGGTATTTGCTGTCTTCCATAAGTAAATATTTCGTTTTGGTGTCCTTGTCCTAGTTGCTCTTACATTTGCGTCAATGAGTACAATATCATGATCGCTTATACCAGGTAGCGGTTTGCATCTGTTGACTAAACTGGGGTGTGATGTTAGTACCAAGTCCAAGATGTTATCCTGTCTAGTTGGGAAATTTACAACTTGTTCCAAGTCCAGTTCTTGGATGGTGTCAAGTAAGAATTTATTCAGTCGGATTGGATAAATAAAGGTAATAACAAAATTACCGAACTCCGAACAATCTTACAAAGGGAAAGTCAAAACTCATAATTATATAAACAGACAAAATCAGTCAACAACCGGAAAACTGTGAAAACCGTAATGACCCTGACTTGGTACAGGCATTTCTAAAGAAATGGTGGGTTGAATCAGATTTTAAGGCGCCAAACCTCCCGCTGTCATTACGGTTCAAAGGTTCCGGCTGTCACTGTAACAGTATTTAAATACAGGAACAAAATAGGTAAAATAGTTGTCAAAGCAGTACCATATTCGGTGACGTAAATGTCAAAAATATTTTTACGTCACACATTGACAAAAAAAATTCTTGACATATTTGACTCTTTATCTTTATACATTTTCACTATATGAAAATGCATCGCTTATAATTTTTTCTGCAGAGACGGAATATATTTCGACAAGATATTGGTATCGGAATATAAACTTTTTAAGAGATCGAATAAGGCGAATCTTTTTATAGCCCTGGTCCAGTAGCCTGTTTCTCAGATGAAGATGACGTTTCAGGAAATCCCCCTTGCATAGCGAATCAATTGCGAGATGTAAACACCATATGCAGGAGAAGCTGGTATATTGCTGCACATATTTGGAAAATTTATGATTTTAAAATTGAAGTCGTCCCGCTTATCATAAATTTTAGTACTGAGTTGACCACTGTCGTCAAATTCGAGGTATAAGTCCAAAAATGATGCGGACGAAGCTGTATCGGTGGTCTCTTTAACTTCCAGCTCTGGAGGATATATCAATGGAAGAAATTCTGCAAATCTAGAATTATTGATAGATAAAACGTCATCAATATACCTGTATGTGAAATTAAAGGCTCTAGCCTCATGAATCTTCTTATCTTTTACAAGCTTTTGAAGAAACTCCGACTCATATGAGTATAAAAATAAATCGGCTAGAAGAGGGGCACAATTCGTACCCATTGGTATGCCGACGACCTGCTGAAACAGTGTCCCTCCAAAGGAGACAAATATGTTATCGATGAGGAACTCCAGCATACTGATCACTTGTTCCTCGGAGTAGCATGTTTTACCTTTATGAATTTTGTTTGAAAAATATGTGGAATTGTAGCCTAACACAACAAATTTTGAGCCATAGTTTCTATGACTAAAAGCTTTATGAATTGTTTCTTTTAAGCGGGTTTTTAATTTGTCATGCGGTAGGGTGGTATATAGAGTTGAAAAATCAAAGGTTTTGATGGAGGATACCTGAGAGAAAGATCTTGATTTCAGGTTATCCAAAAGATCTTTGTAGCAACGGACATGCTCTTCCAATCAATGTCAGGGAGATTAAAGTCTCCTGCTATCCAGATATTACCATTCTTTGTAAGCTGTTTCAAGTGTGTAAATTCTTTATAAACGGTTTCTAAGTATTTTTCGTCATGTTTTGTTGGTGGTCTATAGTATGCAGCAAGTACTGTGGGTCGATGATTATGGTGGATTTTAACAGCAAGTATTTCGGTATCATTGCTTTTAAATATTTCTGAACTTATTAGAGTTTTCCGGACTGCAATGAGGACTCCTCCACCTCTGGAGTTGTCTCTGTCGTTTCTGTATACATCGTATTGATCAGTTGGTATGATTTCAGAAGAATATATAGTATTGTTAAGCCAAGTTTCTGTGCCTATAATGATGTCTGTTTCTGATGATGTTAACAGATCGAGAAGTTCAACTTTTTTGTTCTTTACACTTTGAAAATTGATGTTCAAAATTCTTATGGATTCTTTAGAGTTTAGTCTGGTTGGTTTATTTTCTGGCTTTGGTGATGACGTACCTAGTGGACTGTTGATGGTTGATAGACTACTATTCAGTGATGAGTGACAACTTACATTTTGGTCGATATCACTTAAGGAACTAAACTGATTGTCGTCTGAATTTATGGATTGATATAAAATTGAACAATGGTTAGGCGTGTTGCAGACCTTACACAACCATATAAGAGAAGAATTATCTGCGAATCGATGGTAGGAATCTGAAGTCATTGTCATGCATTCTCGATGGTACCAGATGTCACAATTGTCACATGCTATTCCTTCTTGACCCCATTTAACTGCATCTTTGCATATTTGACAGGGATATAATGTTTCTGCCCGTGGTCCAGGATTTAGTTCAACCTGACCACCTAATATCAATAAAAATGTTAATTGTTTCAGGCATTTGTCTTCGAGATGGAACATATATGTAATTTGTTTACGGAAATGATGGATAAGTTTTTGCCATACATATATACTTTGTGAGCTGATTTCGCCTTGTGTGACATAGTTGTTTGTCAAACTTAAGTCTTTTTCATGAGCTTGCCAATGGTGGATAATACTGTATAAGGTAATAATCAAGGCTAACCCTTTCATGATTATATGGCTTCCATGTATCTGAAGGTTAAAACAGGAGAAATTCAACACTGCATGGCTTCCCTGCAGTTGAAATTTGGCGACGGTAGACTGTAAACAATCAACCGGAAATGAATTTGTTTTGTAAAACGTTTGTATGAAGTGTTCCAGCGAATATAATTGGTATTACAATGAATCAAAAAATTTTCAATGGCGGAATTCGAATGTATTAGAACGTGTATTGGGATCGACAATCGTCTCCATCTGTAAGAAATCTGAAATTTTTTTTAGGAGCAGATCGGCTTCCATCTGTACAGTTCGGACATGCGCATTTGTTGTATTATATTTGTTGTATTATATTTGCAACTTTTTGTCGTAGCCATTGTTATTGTTCAAATGTGCCTGGCTTTTAAAAAAGGCCTCAGCAGATCACTACAAGAGAGATCACTTGACATAGGCAGGGCCTTAAATAGCGAAACTTTAGTTCAGAGCTCACTAGAAGACTGTAGAGCAAATGTTGAACAATTCAACCGCCAGTGATTTGAGAGGAGCATTAAAATCTGTGAACCGCTAGACATAGAGGTTAAAAAAAAATTAGAATATGCGGGAGACCAATAATGAGAGATAATGTTCAAGCAGGGGGTCCGGAAGATTACTTTAGGAAGTCAACAACTGTACCTTATCTCAGCTATACGCTAAATAAAATGAAAACAAGGTTTACCAACCTTCACGCCAGAACCGCTTTGGGGCTACAGTTGGTTCCATCTATTATTGAAAATATTACCCCATATTTGAGTCAAAAGAGTCTCTGGATCCGCCCCTGTGGAACACGGATCATTTGAACTTGACGATAACAATACTCGTATAGTATTGTCCACAATACTCGTACAAAAAAATATACGAGTATTGTAAAAAAAAAATTGAAAAAAAGAAAGAATATTGTTTTATGATAAGTAATATAAACATAGATGATATTTAATGTCTTTTTCAAATCACTTTTGAATAAAAAGAAGTAATGGTTTCATTTTTGACAGCTTGGGTTTGTGTTTTTACAAGATTGACATGTTGTGAACAACAATACTAATTAGATCTAAATATAAAATTATATAGCTTTTAGTTAATTTAAGGTATTTTCATTATTTTCCAAATTTTTTTAATCATTTTTTAATCATTTTAATACATATTTATTTTTGATACATAACACAATTAGATTCTTTTGATGATATTTTGGAGGCCCTTAAAAGGGCCGTTGTTATATTTCTGGTTGATGGTGTCTTTAGAGTGGGTACTGCTCTGAAATGTGTCTGCATAGGTTGTAGAAAGCATCTTTGGTGGTAGTTCCCCATCTGTCTCTCCACATTCTTTCGTCTAAGTAAGATGGTAGAGCGTCGGATCTTACATCTTATCCAGTAAAATTATGAAAACTGTGGTTAAAACAACATAATTATGAAACATCAAAGGTAATTAGCTGTGAGTTATATTAATTAATTACCTTTGATATTTCTTAATTTGGTGATTACAATTGTGAATTGTATTCAATAACCAATGATATATATCAGGCCAACATCAATAAAAATGAAGTGTCCAGAAACAGACAACTGGCATTTCAACTTCAACTTCAATCAGGTTACTTAGTAACATCCGCAAGCAGACATCTCACTAAGGACTATATTTACACGCGCGCACAGCAGAGCCTCAAAGTTTAAAAGAAACAACATATTTACACTGTACAAGTATATGGAAGTTTAGAATATTCCCTTGACTGCCACCTTGAATGCGTCCAAGTCCGGGACGGCTATCACAGGCGGTGGTAGCTGGTTCCACAGGATGATCGTTCGTGGAAAGAATGAATATTTATATATATTTATGTTTGTCCTTATTGTCTGTAATTTCCAAGCATGGCTGTGGCGAGTTGATGTTATTTCTGCCATAGTGGGGTGATGGTAAACCGGCACAGCGATGAGGTGGTGGACTACCTTGTGCATGAGTGTTACATCTGATCTTTTTCGCCTCTGTTCTAATTTTCCCCAATTTAGATCTTTTACCATTTTCGTTGTGCTGTCAGGTTTTTTGTAGTCATGCGGTTTGTTCAGGACAAATCTTGCTGCGTTCTTTTGGACAGATTCTAATTTGTTGATGTTGCTCGTTGTATGAGGGTTCCAAATCGTTGAGCAGTATTCTAATTTTGGTCTTACAAGGCTTAAGATTTCTTTTAAGGAAACCAAGTACTTTTGATGCCTTCTTGCAGGTTTGGTCGATGTGCAAGTTGTACTTGAGGTTGTTACTGAGTTCTACTCCAAGGTATGGTTGATGGTCAACTTTTTGTAGAGTCTCTCCTTTCATTTTATAAGGGAAATCGGTCTTTGATCTTTTGTTTGTCGTTTGCATTATTGCACATTTGGAAACATTAAATTCCATTTGCCATGTGTCTGACCAGCCTACGAGTGTGTCCAGGTCTTCTTGCATTAGTTGATGATCTTTTTCTGTGTGTATAGGTCTATATATTACACAGTCGTCTGCAAATACTCTGGCGGTGGAATGGAGATTGTCTGCGATGTCATTGATGAACACCAGGAATAATGTAGGGCCAAGTACTGTTCCCTGGGGAACTCCTGATGTTACATGGGAACACATGGAAGCCTCCCCGTCTACGACTACTCTTTGGATCCTTTTACTGAGGAATGCATCAATCCATATTCTGGTGGTTCCATCAATGCCATAGTATTGGAGTTTCTCTGATAGTCTTTTATGAGCAACTTTATCGAAAGCTTTTGCAAAGTCAAGGATTGCTATGTCGACTTGTATGTTGTTGTTCATCCATTTGGTGATGTCGTTGGTTGTCATCAGGAGTTGGCTTTCGCATGATCGTTTTGCTCTGAACCCATGTTGATTTTCATTGAGGATGTGTTGGTTGTCTAAGTGGTCCATAATTTGTGATACAATGATATGTTCTAAGATTTTTGATGCCACTGATGTTAATGACACTGGTCTGTAATTAGATGGTTTTGAGCGATCCCCTTTTTTAAATATTGGAACTATGTTGGCATGTTTCCAATCCTCTGGTATTTGGCCTGTGTTGATCGACTGTTGATAAATTTTTGTAAGAATAGGTGTGATGATATTGGCTGTCTCTTTAAGTATTCTTACTGGAACTTTGTCGGGGCCGGTTGCTTTACACGGGTTTAATCTATTTAATTCTTTTTCTACACCTTTTTCGCTGATTTTGATGTCCTTCATTGGCTTAAATGGCGAGTTTCCTTTCGATGGCATATTGGTGGTGTTTTCAGTTGTAAATACTGATGTAAACTGACTGTTTAGCATTTCAGCTTTCTGTTCTGCAGTCTCGGCTAATACACCGTTGTTCTTAAGAGTGCCAATCCCCATTGTGTCTTGTTTCCTTGATTTTATATATTTCCAAAATTTCTTACTGTTATTGTCTTTTTCAGGGTCTAACATGTTGTTTAGGTAATCCCAGTAGTTCTTGTGTAGTTTGTTTCTAATTAAGCTTCTGATGTCTTTGAAAGCTTTTTTGTGTGATGGTTTCTTGCTTTTGTTGCATAAGCGTTGTTTTTTCCTAATAAGTCTTTTGATATCTGTTGTCATCCAAGGTACGTGGTGGTGTATCCCTATTTTCTTTTTTGGAATATGTTTTTCAATGCAGGTTTCAATGGCCTCTTTAAATTGTTTCCAGTTTTCTTCTATTGTGTCCATGTTTGTTCCTGATTCAAATTTGGCAATAAATTTGTCTCTGGATGATATGAGATCCTGTTTGATTCCTTCCCAATTTGCTTTTTTATAGTTGGGCACTGATCTACTTTGCTGTTTGCTAATTCTTGGTGTTATATTTGTTGTTACTGATAATATATCATGGTCGCTTTTTCCAATAGGTGGACATGTGGTGGTTCTTGTAACAAGTGTTGGATGTGACGTTATCATGAGGTCTAATATTCTGTCGTTTCGTGTCGGTAGTTCATTGATTTGTTCCAAGTGGAAATTATTTAGTACGTTTATCAAGATTTTACTTTGAGATATGTTCCTCCCGCGTGGAATTGTTCCTCCTGTCGTCCAGTTTATGTCACCAAGGTTGAAGTCTCCTCCCAAGAATATTTTAGCATTTCTATATCTTTTGTCACTTTTGATTTTTGAAAGTGATTTTCCTAATTCTTGTATTGCCTTTTCATCTGAGTCAGGTGGTCTGTAAAAGGATCCTATAAGTATTTGGTCTTTATCATTTGGTCTAATTTCAATCCATTTGATTTCACATTCTGTGTCTAAATCTGGGCACTCATCTGATTTTATGTCTGGTCTTACCATTATGAGTACACCTCCATCGTTTTTGTCAATGAGTTCTTTCCGGTCTTTCCTGTATATTTTATACTGGTAGCTACTTGGTATGTCATACGGTAATATTTCGGCATTGTTATATGTTGGGTCCAGGTGTGTTTCCGTGCCAATTATTATATCAGGTGATGAACTTGATATGATGTTGTATAGTTCAGTGCCTTTATTTGTAATGCTTTGAAAGTTGATTGTCAAGATGGTTAAATTGTCAGTCTTTGTTGTAGTTTCTGACTGGCTGGTGGTGTTACTATTTGTTCTACTATAATGTACTGTAGATCTGGAGTTATCTCTATTTTTTGGGGATGATGAAGCTATCGGTTCTAATTTTCCTGATGTAAGTTCATCTATTGTGGTGTTTAGGTGGTGTTTCGGTAGTGATCTAGTACTATTTCTTGATGTTTCCGCGGTGATCTCAATAGATGTTTCTTGGAAGTTTCTCATACTGACAGCGTGGTTGTCAGGCGGTGGGTTAGAGATGTTAATCGGTATGACAGCAGGGCTGTCATTTAAAGTGTTAATCGGCATGACAGGAGGGCTGTCATAAAAGGTGTTAAATCTGTTCGATATTTCAATACGTTCTTCGGTTTCGAAAAATGTAGTTGAGAAGTTTGGTAGACCGCATTGAAAGCATATCCAGCTTAAGTTGTTACCTTGAAGTGCTTTGTAAATATGTGGTGGTACGTTTGAACACTTTGTATGGTACCAGATATCACAGCCGTCACATTGTAGGGCTTTAGCATTCCAGTTGACATTTTTGCTACATATTCCACACGGATACTTTATATATGTTGGGCCTGGCTGAATTTGTATGTCCCCGGCCTGTAGAATTAACATATACAGGTAGATGGCGGATTTACAAGTAATGTTTATGTGTAATCTCTTTTTTAGAAGTTTTGACTGACTTACAGTTACCATGAAATGTTGAAGGTTGTTATCTTCATTCCTGACCAAACCTTGTTTTGAACAGAATCGATCATTTTGCTTCATATGTTCTTCTGGTTTGCACGATATCAATGTTATTAATATAAAACAAAAACAAATGTTTACTTCCGGTCTCATCATTTCCGATTGCGCAATACTATTGCCTGGGGCAGTCAAAGGATTTGAAGTCTGGAATTTTGCAAAGTTGTGTTTTTGACAAATTGTAGGTTTTTACACATTTTACATTGACTACAAAGGATACTGAACAGATTTCCTGAATATTTGTGATCAGATTGTTGAATAACATGGATCTTCAAGCAGATTTTGTAGCTCCGAACTTTGTTGAGGCTCTACTATACACGCATGCGCATGCATCACCTCAGCAGAAACAGAAAATGCACCAAGGTAAGATGAAATCCTTCATATTCAAATCTATGAATATATCAAAATTTAACATTTAATTTCTAGTTATTTCATTTTAAATTTTAAGGTGTATTTTTATTCAATTTCAATTTATTTTTAATTTGATATTAATTTAATTTTTTATATTATTTTTTTATTAATTTTTTTTATTATTAATTTTAATGTATTTAGTTAATGTATTTACATATTTATCCTTTCCATTGCTAATGATAATTAAGTCATTTGTAATTATTTGAAATATACAGACCATGGACAAAAGTATTCGCACGATAGATGATCACAGCTATTTTTCTTTTTCAGTAAGTGTATTGCAATAGTATTAGAAAACAACCAAACAGAACAGGAAATATATGTTATATTTGGCATTATATTGTACAAATACAATAATATTATTGATAAATATCTTCTGGGAAAAAATGCCTGAAAAGTGGATGACCAAAGATTAATGTTTGTTTTGAAATTTGAGTGTACAGACATGATCTAAATAAATACCTTAGTTGTGATGAAAAAATTATAATTAATTTGATTACTTTGCAATGGATTATTTTTTCTGGCACAAAACTTTTGGGATCAATTTTTTCTTGAGTAATCAAGGGTGCGGTTAAAATAACATCAACACATCAAAATTAAGATATGGGGGAACAAAGAATTTTATTTTCGGCCTGAAATAATGGTCATTAAAATTTCAAGGGCATTCACTGATAAAGTATAGATCATCATTTATGTACATGCCTAAAGTATAGTATTCTATTAGGATTTACGCCCTGTGGAAATTGACCAGCCTATAGCCCATTTGGTTGATGAATCCCAACCTACTCCTAACAACATGACCAATGAACTGATGAAAGACACACAACAGTTACCTGTACAGGTACGTTAAAAAAAGCTTGAATTTACACATTTTAAAACAATATTCCCTCAATACAAAAAAACGTAAAAGGGATCATATTAATGTGAAAGGATCGTCTGTTAATGCAGTGTGAAAAACCACATTCTCAATTTAAAGACTTTGGGTCTATGAAAATTTTGTTGAGCGAAAACTTAAGTAAAAGGCAGTCGGGAGCATTAAGTTTTACCAATGTCCGTCTGTACATCCGTCCGTCCGTCCAAAATATTTTCGTCAAAGATTTCACAGCTTCTACTGGGCAAAATGATTTGATATTTGGTCTAGAGCTTCAGCTAGTCCGATATTCCTCTGCCGTCCGACGGCTTTTATGGACTTGCTGTAGCCGTGGGACGTCAGAGAGCTCTACATACGGAAAACAGCTGATTTGCCTCTCCAACTCTTGATCGGCACATTTCCACGTTTCGTGGCTATCGGATTTTATTTTCTAACAGAAACCCTTATATAAATCGCTTCACCAATCATTTTTCTATTCATTCATAACCATCATACACGTAGTAATCGTGACGTAAGAGGGAGACCTAGCGATCGCTACTACTCTCCGCACCGTGACAAAATCAATGTTAACAACCGTGGTTCCTCTGGAAAACTTGACACTGATAAGCTTGCAAACAGCATTGCACAGGCAATCGCTTTAGCCTTGAAGTAACTGCTCAATATTTTGTAAATAGAATTATGCCACATGTTTAGATATATGGAACTGTTTTTCTTTTGTTTTTTTTTTTGTTTTTGTTGTGTTTTTTTTTTATACAGAGGTACTAATAATATGTATATTAGAAAAATGTTGGTAGATTAGTAGAGAAAGGATTGGACACATATAAATCATTTAATGAAATTTTGGATAATTTTCACTGTACTCTATAGCTATCAAAAGTTCAAGATAAGTTTAGATACTGGTAGTAACAATCTAAACCCTTTTGATTAATTACTAAAGTATGCATTTCAACAACAAAAATAAATTAATTTAGTCAAGTGGAAAATGAAGCTAAAGAGAGATAACTCTATCGTTACTAGGAATTATAACTTTTAATTGTGAGGCATTCAGTATCTCTAAATGTAATTTGAATTTTACATTTACCAAATGTCTATTGCACTTATGTTATAGTTGTTATTCTGTTAATTTGTATTTTTCAAATGTGTAAGAAGGTTTCTAAGTATATATCCATCACGTCATGGAATGTTAATGGGTTATATAGAAGATCTAATGGTGAAAGGTTGTGTAAACTAGACGATGATTCTGTCCATACTTTTATGAAATCTAATATTGTTTGCTTATCGGAGACGCATGCCACTAAACAAGATATTCTAAAATATGAAGGTTATAAGTGTTATACAAGTTGTAGACATAAAGAAACAAATAAACCTAGTGGGGGACTGGCGGTATTTATTAGAAATGTACATGTTACAGGTATTAAGGTAAATCTTACCCTGATTTATTGTGGCTTAAATTAGATAAGTCCTTTTTCCACTTTAGTAGGGATTTATACATTTGCTTTCTTTACATATCTCCCATAAACTCATGTTACACAAAAAGAACTAATTGTGACAAATTAATATTTGATAAATTAGAAAAAGACATTTTGAAATATTCTCTTCTTGGTGATATTTCATTAATGGGTGATTTGAATGCACGTGTTAAAGCAAGTAATCAGGACTATATTACTTTCGATATGAATGATGTACTGGACGACTTTCTGTCAAATAATTATATAGCGGACACAGTCCATATAAAATTATACAGAAATATACCAAAATACTAATGAGTATGGAAGACAAATATTAGATATATGTAATGATGCCCAGTTACGCATTTTGAATGGCAGGACTATAAGGGACTCGAAAGGGAATTACTCTTTATAGTTACAACGGGACTGCTATCACTGATTACTGCATTTGCAGTGCTAATGTTTTACCCAAAATAGTGAGCTTTACAGTTGATGAACTGAATCCTGTTTTATCTGTTCATTGCCCTATTTCAGTTAGGTTGCAATATTATAATGATCTAGGTTCATCGTCTAGTTTACATAAACCAAAACGAAAACCTATTATATGGAATAAAAATAAAGAGATGCTGCTTAAGGCTAATATGCAAAAAGATTTTTTTGCTGACTCTTGTCGAGAGGTGTTAGAACTGGGAAATTTAAAAGAAAAGACTAGTAGTAAAAATGTTAACTTTGTCATTAATAAATTTCTGACATTCTCTATAATGCAGCCTTAAATGTTTCATATAAAGAGGTGGATCCTGAGAAGAAAAAGAATAGAAAAGTTTGTAAGAAAAAGAAACCTTGGATTGACATGGAATGTGAAGAAAAATACAGAACTATTAAGTCATTATCCAGAACATTACAAGAAAATCCATGGGATAAACATTTGCGAATAAAAGTTTATAAACTTAAAAAAGATTTTAATAAATTAACCAGAAAGAAGCATAGATTATATAGAAACATTTTAATTAATAAGATTGTAGAGTCAGAAAAGAATGACCCTAATGAATTTTGGAAGACTATAGATAAACTTAAAAATAGAAGCTCTGACCCTAGTTCTGGCATCTCTAGTCATGAATGGCTTACGTATTTTAGAGATTTGATGAATGTTGATTATACAAACGGTTTTGAAGTTTTACAAAATGTTAGTTTAGCTGATTATGATAGTAATATTCTGAATTCTGAAATCAGGGCTGAGGAGGTATATAAGGCTGTTAAAACACTAACGAATCAAAAGGCATGTGGTACAGAAGGTATTAATAATGAGATGTTGAAATTAGCATGTAGCATCAATGTTGATATATTTGTGAAGGTGTTTAATATGATTTTAAAATCTGAAGTATATCCTGAGTAGTGGAGAGAAAATTATATTAAACCAATTTTTAAGGGGGGATGTCTCAATAATCCTTCAAATTATAGAGGACTAGCACTCTCTAGTTGCTTTGGAAATTTTTTCTCCAAAACTCTACATAATAGGCTTGATTCTTTAATAGAATATAATAATGTAATTTAATAGTTTATTATTAAATTCGTTTATTGTATTAAGTTATTCCGATTAACAACTTATATAACGCCAACATTAAAATATACTATGTTTAGACATCTGTTTATATAATGCCTAATTTGCCGCCAAACTGCAGCACGAGCATCTGTATTTCGCAGGTCTAACAGACCTTTAAAAACGAGTGTTTCCGTGTAGAATATTCAGTTGTAAAGGAGATACGAAGGATTGAGGACACAAAAAACCAGCCATAAGATGCCTAGAGGTCGGGGTGTAAGGAGGCCAAGACGTCAGCAGCATTATCCACTGCGAAACAGACGGGGTCATGTGCAACGTGACAATCCACAAAGAGAAGTGGAACAAATAGCGGCAGAACCTGAAGCAGTGCCACATGTTCCTGAGGTCCAGTTACCGGAACCAGAAGTTAATTTGCCACCTAATGCACCAGCACACACCAACACTATTGGTGTACAAGCAGACAATAATAATGTCATAAATGGTGAGGACTTTATTTCTGAAAATACACCATTAATGAATAATGACCCATTAGTTGTGCCTTTATGTAACGAAACTGATTTATTTATCAGTCAAAGTTTAAAGGAAAAAATATGGGGGCTTCAGTACATAAATCTTGCCTTGTTGTTACATCAAAATTTTGATGTACCCAGTGAACCAAAAATGAATAGCTTGACTTTTAAATGATAATGTAGTAGTTAACACTGAAAACAAAAAATTAAAAGTAAAAAATATTGAAAATATAGAATCATGGACTGATGCCTTTTGTAATTTGGCAAAAGTCGCATTACAAAGACATCCTATGTTAGCAACCGACTTGATATCATATATGATTTTAATAAGAGGAGCTGTATCTGACGCTTTATTTGAGCGGGTATACAATTATGATAAGCAAATCAGATTAAGAATTGCACAAAATCTTATTAGGTCATGTACGTCACAAATAGATGGCAACTTCTGGTTTCGTTTTATTGCAATGGGTGCATTAGGTGGTCAACTGTCTCAACAACCTCAAATAGCGCATGGGTTTTGTTATGATTTTAATTTTAGAAAAGGATGTTTTCGCATGAATTGCAGATACAAACATGTATGTTTAAAATGTAATGGTATGCATCCTTCTGTTGTATGTAATACCTTTAAAAATAGTCATGTGAATCGATCAGTTAGGGCGGTACAAAACAGTAACCTATTTAATCGTACAAGTAGTCTCAGGCAGCCTATGGCAGCTAATGTCAATCAAATAAGACCAAATATTCAGCAGACAAGATTTAGTTTCAGACCACCTGTTGGTGCAAATCCTCAAAATGTTCGATTTTAAAATTTTCAAATAAAAGTATACACAGATTTAATGTATGGAAGCTCGGTTTCACACCAATATCCACCGTGGAGTTAGATAAAGTTTTGCGGTGTTATCCAAAGATGGATGATGCTGAGTTATTGTCCTTTGGGTTTAAATATGGTTTCAAATTACATTATGAAGGTTCTAGACGACTAATTGAAACAACAAAATTTAAAATCAGTTATGCAAAATCCCTTAGCAGCTAAGGAAAAGATTGAAAATGAAATACAAAATGGGAGAATAGCTGGTCCATTTTCAAAACGGCCTATGTGGAACCTTAGATGTTCTCCAGTAGGCATAGTGCCAAAAAAGACTTCCGGTTATCGATTAATAACTCATTTATCATATCCACCATCTAATAGTGTAAATGATTTTATTGATAAAAAATTTTCAACAGTTCAATACTCGTCATTTGATAAAGCAATATCGATTGTTAAGAAATTGGACAAAAATGTTCTTATTGCAAAAATGGATATAAAATCAGCATTTCGACTACTGCCCGTTTATCCTGGAGACTTCAATTTATTGGGCTTCAAAATTGATTCTGATTATTTCATCAATAAATGTATGCCAATGGGCTGTTCAATCAGTTGCTCAACATTTGAAAAATTTTCTACATTTTTGCACTGGCTTACAACGAAAGAATCGAACTCAGAAAATTTAGATCATTATCTTGATGATTTCTTTTTTGCCGGAAAGGCCAATTCAAATGATTAGCCCTAAACTCCTCGAAGGTAGCTGCGGCAACTGTGCTGGTTGGTAGGAGGTTCCAGTCTCTGACTGTTCGTTGGAAGAAGGAATTCCTGTACGTTTCGTTGTTGGTTCTTTCTTGGAAAAGGCGATGTTGGCCTCTTGTCCTGCTGTCGTTATGCCTAATATATAAATCCCTGTTGATGTCAATCAGGTTGTGCTGGATCTTGTATAGTCTACTGTTGTGTCTTCTCTGTTCTAAGCTTTGCTAACCAAGTGATGTTATCATGTTGGTCACACAACCAGGCGTTCGGTCGGTGTAATTGTTGGTGACAAAGCGTGCTGCTCTTCTCTGTATGTTCTCCAATGCCTTGATCTTACCGTGGCTAGTTGGATCCCATACAGTCGCTGCGTATTCGATGGTTGGTCTCACAATTGCGGTGTAGCTTGTCTCCTTGACTGTCCTCGTGCTGTCTTTGAAGTTCCTTCTAATAAATCCAAGAGTTCTATTTCCTTTGGCAGCTACATTGTCCACATGTTTGTCCCAGGATAAGTTGCTGGTTAGGGTGACTCCTAGATATTTGTTGGAGTCAACTATCTCCAGTGTGTGGCCATGAAGCTGGTAGTTGGTATGAATAGCGGTCTTGGACTTATTAGGTGCCACTCTAATGACTGTGCATTTGCTCGGGTTGAAGCTCATCTGCCATCTATTTTCCCAATTTTCCAGTGCGGTTAGGTCTTCCTGTAATAGTTGGCTGTCTATAGTCCCATTTATGGCTAGGAATAAGATGGTGTCATCCGCAAAAAGTCGAGTTTCTGAATGTATGATGGTCTCTGGCATATCATTTATGTAGGCTAAGAACAGGAGGGGTTCTAGCACTGAGCCCTGTGGTACTCCTGACAAGACTTGAGCTGATGTTGACTTTGCTCCTTCCATCACTACATTTTGGTTTCGGTTTTCCAAGAACGACTTGATCCATGTAACGGTGTTGTGGTTAACTCCATAGTACGAAAGTTTGTGCAATAGTCTGGCATGTGGGACCTTGTCGAATGCCTTAGCAAAGTCTAACAAGATTATGTCGACTTGTGATCCTTTTACTAAGCGTTTAACTATTTCCTGTACGGTGATGACGAGTTGTGATTCACAAGATCGCTTGTATCTAAAACCATGTTGCGCGTCTGATAAAATGTTGTTGGCATCGAAATGTTTCATTATGCTACTATGTATGATATGTTCCATTATTTTGCATGCTATTGATGTCAGTGATACTGGTCTATAATTTGCTGCTATGTGTCTTTCACCTTTTTTAAAGATGGGAACAACCCACGCATCTCTCCAGTCTTGGGGAACTGCTCCAATGTCGAGGGAGTGCCTGTAGATCTGCGTTAAAATAGGAGCCAGTTGTTGTGCTGCGGATCTAAGTATAAATGCAGGGACTTCGTCTGGGCCTGTAGCCTTATGTGGTTTCTGGTTCTTTAACAGTTTGGAGACTCCGTGTTCGGTGATGTTTATGTTCGTCATTGATGGAAATGGACTTGGTCCTTTGTCTGGGAAGTTTGTATGGTTTTCATTGGTAAAGACTTCTTTTGATTTCCCTTTCTTATAAGGACCCCCCCCCCCCTTTTTTTTTATAGGATAGTCAGACAACAAAATATACGAGATTTAGATTAATTTTCTTCAAGTTAATCGATAAGTACCTGCTAGGATGATATATTTTATTTATTCTTGCAGACTATTTGCGAGGTTGTGTCACAATATCCTTGGAAGTTGGAACTACTATAACTGATTATTCACACAATCTCTCATTATTTTCAAGATCTACGGGATACATGTAGTCATAAATTATTTTCCTAACCAACAAATTCACGAAAACTTCCTTACGACCGTGACGATATGGGCATAACTGCCACAATGAATAAAGTGTGTCACCGTGTTTACAAATGCAATGATGTCTTGTTTACGTTTTTTTACTCGGATTGATTTATAATATTGTTTGATCATAAATTTTGCCAATTTAATCCAACTAAATTTTACAAATATAAACAATTTAACCTCCTGGAAATCCCCCCTTTAAGAACTTTTGGATCCGCACCTGCGTTTTATTTTATTAAAACATGCACATCATCATTCATAACGGTAGCGGGGGGAATCCGGAATAAATATAGACCCGTCACCGACTTTGTAAGGGTTGTTAGTGTTTGCCTCGCCGTTGACACTCACTTAAGACAGGCTATAATAAATAAATAAGCTTTATTTAGAGTCGGCATGGTTAAAACAACATACAAACATAAGCTCTGTTGAGCTTTTAACCGAAAGTCAAAGTCAAAGATTTTATTGATTTAAAATCCAAAATCTGGATTGTCGTCAAACACAATACAAAATAACAAACATTAATCATTACATCACTTTTTAATGACTTTAATTTTTAATAGTACATCGTTTTATTATAAGGATTGTGTGTTTGCTCGAAGTCAATTCAACTTGTGTGGTATTTCACTGTGTGGACTGATGAGGAGGAGCTAAATACTGACGACTAACAGCAACGCCAGTGGTTCATCTGACATAGGTGGCATATAAAGGTAAAGGATAAAAGGTATGTACATGTATATTTCAAGGCAAACATATATAAATAACACTGTATTTTTTTCTTTCAATTTGACTGAGGAGGTACATCATCATGTAGGGGTGTGACTTTATACCCAAATACACCATAAAATCATATTTATTGTAATAGTTAAAGGTTCTACATGAATAATTTTTCATAAAAAAATACAAATTTCATAAATTTGTCACAAGAGTAATCAAAATGATCAATTTTATAACTATTAGGCCTAGATTGAAATGTTGTTTGTTTACCGTCAGCCGACCGACCCAAAAATATCTGCGCGACTCAAAAGATTTTATTGCCGTTTTTAAAATAATTTTTATTTTATTTCCGAAATTTTCGTTCCGGTCCGTTCCGTGTTTTAGTAAAGTTCCGGTTTCCGGTGTATTCGGAATTCTTGTAGTCTTTCCATGGTTCGTGTCGACAGGCTTGACATTAACATTTGTCAGATTTTCCGGTACCAGTGAAAACTGACGTCGGACAAGTATATCTTGTATTACGGTTGTCCGACGGGACAAGTGAAAAAAATCAGAGATTCCCAAAAGTGCCGATACGACGGACAAATCTATTTCCACTGGTATAAAATACTGGGTTTGTTGTATAAAAGAGCCCTGTCTGATCTCCAATTTGTTCATAATTTATTTTGATTAAAACTAAAGTGAAACGCCAGATCAAAACTCTTTTATTGATATCATTTATCATGGCTTTGATGAAGTTCAAGGACATTGACAAAATTAAAGTCACAATCTCAGAAACGCTTTAATGAACGGAAATATCAATATTTGAAATATAAGAACAAGAATATCTCCGGAACGGACACATAAAAATTATCGGATATCAATTTGGGGCCAAATTTAAACTTGTCTGTTGTGCAAAATACGATATAGAGGACTTGATTTAGGCTTTTGGGAAATATTGAAACCTTTGAAATGGACAAATATTACAAGCTTTTTCCTGATCTGGTTGAAAAGATCCACTAAAATTTGTATTTCTCTGTGAATTTAAATAAAATACTTTGCTTTATTTATATCACAGGCACATGTTTCTGGTGAAAAAAAATATACCTACAGTACAGAAAGGGACATACCGTGATAGTGGTCATGTCTAGGAGAGTGATGGGGATTAAAATTTTAATTCATGTCGGTGATCAGGGGGCAATAAAACACCAGGTGTTAATCTTGTAATCAAGTGTGTCGTTTTACAGGTAAACTAGTCAGATAAGATGTACAGGTGAAATTACGTTTTTATATCGCCTATTTTTTTTTTCAGATACTGTCTCAGATTCCCCTCAGAATTAAAAAAAACATTTTTATTTCTTTCCTCAAAACGTAAAACATCCTTCAACGTAATCCCGGGAATGAAATCCCGAGATCGAGAAAATAGCACGAGAACGGAGAGTTCATTTGAATTGATGAATAAAATGTAAATAATAAATGATTATTCAACTTCAATTCAGTGAAATCATGGGTTGTGCAAATATGTTTCAAAGATTGTTAACCGTGGCTGTGTATTGCGTATCTACACCTAGTATTTTATTGACATGCGTACACGTGACCTGGCTTGTGCACAAATGAAGTTTCATAAATACATGCGCGATATGCGTGATTTGTTACGTTTTAAAGCGTATTTCCAGTTCAATATTACATTTTAGTTCACTAATATATTTTATACGTTCAGTAATTTTTTTTATTTTAATTTTCGTAGAAAACCCAGTTAAAACCCTTTTGGTTGTAGAAATACGTACTAAATAATTTTTATACGGTCATTGAAGAATTTGATTAAAAATTAACGAAACAAATATTTATAAACAGATCGTTCAAAGAAGTACTACATGTCCAAAAGTCACTAAATTTACGGATATATTTTGGAAATTAGCGGCTAATCTGCAGAAAGTTTAGAAACGTGAAAGGAAATAAAGAATTAACCTTTATCATGATTTTACCCCTACAAATGTTTGACATTACACAGTATCTGACCAAAATCAAATGTCACCAGTTTATTTATTTATTCAAATTCAAATCTTAATTGGCTTTCAATCCAATAGATTTGTGACAAAATACAGCCAAAAAAAACCCAAAGTTATAGGTTTTTGTTTGCAATTTTAAAGAAAATTATTTTCATCTATAACGGAATTACGTAACAAGCCAAGTGTGTAAAACAGTTTACTTGAATTGTTAATTTTTTTCAATACGAGAGGTTAAAGTCCAAAACACAAAATAAACCAATAATCAATTTGAAGTCAGCTCTTTACCAACTAAACACTACAAAACCCGCGCTTGCAAAGTCCGTGCTTCAAAAACCCGCGCCTGCGGTTTAACTTATAAACAAAAAATACATTTATGAAGTAGCCCGTATTTACGAATAATTCAATACATACTGAATTCGACCCAACAGAAGAAAAAAAATGAGAAATTAAAATTAAACAAGATAAAGTTCAGTTGCGGTTTCAACAAAATTCTTAATATAGAACTCGAGGTCATAAAGTAGAACTTTCTAAAACAAACGAAAACGATAACTAGACAGACATTCTTTGGCAATGAAAAGCAACAAACAGTCAAATATTAACAGCAAGAGGATACAAAATTAATTGTCAAAAATACATCCTTCAGTAGCAATAATTACGGCTTACGATATTAAAAGTCAACAGGTAGAACAGGTAATGCTAATCTCTTAATTGGCGGTAAAATATCAATCAGCGCACAATTGACCTAGAGCCATAAAATTTAATCCCCACCACCTTGTTTTATGGTCCTTTTTAGGTCTATCACAGTGGGTTTATGTCCGTGATGATATGTCTAAAGGATTAAAAATTATGTCTCTCGGAGTGATCAATCACGGTATGTCCCTTTCTGTACTGTAGATACTGGTATGTATAGTATCTAGGTATATTTTTTTTTACCAGAAACAAGGATTTATAGAACACAAATATGAGTTATTACAATTTGTGTGGTATTGGATCACAACACAGTAATATTTCAAAAGGAAAAGGGGGGGAGGGGGGAGGGTACATATAAAAATCACTGGTATGCAAGACTCCAATCAAGGTAGACAGAAATAAAAATGTGACATTGAATATATGTCCTTATGAAGACAAAAAACCCAGAACAAATCGATTCGGGCAGCTTTAACTATTTACTAAATTTGGGCAGGGTAACGTCAGAGGGGTTGCGAAACAATGTTTCGATTAATCGCAATTGACTTCCCCCAGAAGTCTCCCCACTTCTCTCTGTTGTCTCCCACTTCTCCCTGTGAGCTCTCTGAAAGAGAAGTCATTTCTCCCTCTAATTTGAAAGTAGTGGGAGCCTTGGATAATTATTCTCTACTTTTTGTAATTTTTATTAATTTTTTCGGACAACTAAAAGATTTAGTCGGACAAGTACTTTTTTTAGTTAGTTGTCCGAATGGACAAGTTGAAAAATATGTTAATATAGAGGCCTGGTCGATAACAGCTGTTAATATTAAATACTTTTTAAATTTTACCTGTACAAACAACAAATACGAACATCAAAAACCTGGCCCTAAAAGAAAATAACACAATATCCATCAAAGTCAATGATCTAGGTCATAAATCATGCAAATGATATTGCAGCTTAGGACCGTTAGATAGCATGCTGAACTGACTGATTAATCCTGCCCCATTTCTGTGTCTGTCCTCAACCCAGATATCAAAAATGTAATCAAACTGATTACAATTTATAAACAATAGATAAATACAGTACAGAAAGCGACATACCGTGATTGATCACTCCGAGAGACATAATTTTTAATCCTTTAGACATATCATCACGGACATAAACCCACTGTGATAGACCTAAAAAGGACCATAAAACAATGTGGTGGGGATTAAATTTTATGGCTCTCTGTCACCTGTGCGCCGATTGATATTTTACCGCCAATTAAGAGATTAGCGTTACCTGTTGACTTTTAATATCGTAAGCCGTAATTATTGCTACTGAAGGATGTATTTTTGACAATTAATTTTGTATCCTCTTGCTGTTAATATTTGACTGTTTGTTGCTTTTCATTGCCAAAGAATGTCTGTCTTGTTATCGTTTTCGTTTGTTTTAGAAAGTTCTACTTTATGACCTCGAGTTCTATATTAAGAATTTTGTTGAAACCGCAACTGAACTTTATCTTGTTTAATTTTAATTTCTCATTTTTTTTCTTCTGTTGGGTTGTATTCAGTATGTATTGAAATATTCGTAAATACGGACTACTTCATCAATGTATTTTTTGTTTGTAAGATAAACCGCAGTCGTGGGTTTTTGAAGCACGGACTTTGCAAGTGCGGGTTTTTAGTGTTTAGTTGGTAAAGAACAGACTTAAAATTGATTATTGGTTTATTTTGTGTTTTGGACTTTTACCTCTCGTATTGAAAAAAAATTAACAATTCAAGTAAACTGTTTTACACACATGGCTTGTTACGTAATTTCGTTATAGATGAAAATAATTTTCTTTAAAATTGCAAACAAAAACCTATAACAATCCAAATTTACGTAGCCTAATGGCTACAAAATGAACAAAAAGCAGAAAACTATGAGCATGCTTTTAATTTGTTCCATAAACTTTGAGTTTTTTTTACTGTATTTTGTCATAAATCTATTGGGTTGAAAGCCAATTAAGATTTGAATTTGAATAAATAAATAAATAAATAAATAAATAAATAAACTGGTGACATTTGATTTTGGTCAGATACTGTGTAATGTCAAACATTTGTAGGGGTAAAATCATGATAAAGGTTAATTCCTTATTTCCTTTCACGTTTCTAAACTTTCTGCAGATTAGTCACTAATTTCCAAAATATATCCATAAATTTAGTGACTTTTGGACATGTAGTACTTCTTTGAACGATCTGTTTATAAATATTTGTTTCGTTAATTTTTAATCAAATTCTTCAATGACCGTATACAGGTATAAAAATTATTTAGTATGTATTTCTACAACCAAAACGGTTTTAACTGGGTTTTCTACGAAGATTAAAATAAAAAAAATTACTGAACGTATAAAAAATATTAGTGAACTAAAATGTAATATTAAACTGGAAATACGCTTTAAAACGTAAAATATTAGTGAACTAAAATGTAATGTTGAACTGGAAATACGCTTTAAAACGTAACAAATCACGCATATCGCGCATGTGTTTATGCAACTTCATTTGTGCACAAGCCAGGTCACGTGTACACGTGTCAATAAAATACTAGGTGTAGATACGCAATACACAGCCAAGGTTAAAAAATTTTGAAACATATTTGCACAACCCATGATTTCACTGAATTGAAGTTGAATAATCATTTATTATTTACATTTTATTCATCAATTCAAATGAACTCTCCGTTCTCGTGCTATTTTCTCGATCTCGGGAATTCATTCCTGGGATTACGTTGAAGGATGTTTAACGTTTTGAGGAAAGAAATAAAAATGTTTTTTTTTTAATTCTGAGGGGAATCGGAGACAGTACCTGAAAAAAAAAATAGGCGATTTAAAAACGTAATTTCACCTGTACATCTTATCTGACTAGTTTACCTGTAAAACGACACACTTGATTACAAGATTAACACCTGGTGTTTTATTGCCCCCTGATCACCGACATGAATTAAATTTGTTAATCCCCATCACTCTCCTAGACATGACCACTATCACGGTGATTGATCACGGCATGTCCCTTTCTGTACTGTAATAACCATTTCTGGTTACATATTATAGGCAGCTAATTGTCAAATAATTGAAAATAAAAGAAATAGATATATTAAAGTTAAGAAAATAGATATTCTAAAATAATATACAATTTCTTCCATTTATGCAAAATTTACAATATTTGATCAAAACAAGTCTCATTAATATCTATCGCTACCATGACTTGATTAACCGCTACATAATATCTGTGTCACAAATGACCACAGATATGTTCCTTTTGATGTAATCACAATCCTGTCCTTTCCTCATTCATGACATATCACTGAGTTTGTAACGAGAGTAATATAAGGAGTGCCACTAGTGGAATAGGAACTGCTTACCCTTTCTGAACACCTGTATTCATCCCTTCCCTTTTTTGAGTGAGATTCGAGTTGCTCGATTTTTAGTTTTCCGTGTAGTGTTGTGTAGATCATGGTTTGTCCTTTTTCTTTTAGCCATTGCATTGTCTATCGAGTGCGGTAGATCGTGGGTTCGAGCCCCGATAGTTGCAAACCAAAGACTATGAAATTGGTATTTGTTGCTTCTCCGCTAAACACACAGAACACATGCAATATAGCCCAAAAAGTGCAAGGTTCATGTATCTAAATCTGAAACATGCACGGATGTCTATTTAACTTCATGCATGCTCAGTACATGTATATTCATACTCATACTGTGCTTAATATTTTAAACATACAAAAAATGTATGTCTGCTTCAGAAAAATAAAATAATATACCTACCTACCTACCCCTACAAAAAAATCTGAGTCGGAGAATGGCAAACAAACAATATTTTAATTTAGGCCTGTATAATAAACATCGATACACCAACATGGCCGCTTCCAACAAATACAAATGTACCCAAACGCACTCAAAATTCATATGGTATGTGTTACTTACATACAACAAATATATTTCTTCCAACACTCTTAGTTATTTTGTTTATTTATCTTATTCCTTTTCTTCCTTTTTAATATGAATAAAAATATATATGAAAATGGGAAATGATCAATATGCTCCTTTTTTTCGGTGATTAGACATACCACTTTCTCACATACATTATAGCAATCGCCTTAAATCAACTGCATAAGTTTTAAAAAGACTAGAATTGTTTTCAGTATCAGAATTTATGTAAAAATATAAAAATAATTTATATATATCAGATTTTTGAAAGACGAAATTTTAATGTATATTTGGGTATATTCGTGATTGTTAGCGACCAGACCGAGATCCGTAAAAACCTGACTATTTTGTTGAAATTCATGAAAAAAATAACGATAGAGGAGCTAATAAATCATTAATTATTCATAAAACATCTCAAAATAATAGAAATAATAATACAATTTGAAGCTGTATTTGGGTAAAAAGTCACGCCGATCATGTAGTGATGATGTACAGGCTTACAAGTTACAGACAGTTATCTATATCCAACATTTGGCTGTCTTAAAAGAGAGGCATGAGAGGCGAATGGCATGCCTCCTAAAATTGAATAACTAGAAGAAATGTTTCCATAGTCTGTGTTAGCGGTAGACATTTTTTTTTATTAGCCACTGTGGCTAATGAGTAATAATTTCTTTTAGCCACACTCAATTTCAGTTAGCCACACTAAATATAAACAAAGAGCAGAAAACAGTTGAAAGTTCAAAACTTTATTATTTAATTAACTAACAATAAACTTTGAACATTAGATAAACAGAACATTCAATATTCGTATGATTTTGTTGTTTTATGCTGTGTGGGGGCATTGCCAAAAAAGGATAAAATAGATCCTTGGTGCTTGGCCATGCTTGGTATCGGGTCCGTTCACCCTGGGTTCATTCGCCCTAAAAGTGGGTCCGTTTTGCCCTGATAATTAAAAAGTATCTTGATGAACATAATAAATATTGTAATTGAAATTAAAGAAGTAATGATATAGAAAAGATTTAATTAAAAATATAAGCTTTTGTTAAAGAAATTAAGCAGCTATTAGATATTGTTTGAAATGAATGATTGTTGATTTCATCATTACAATTAATTGATGTAAAGCTTGGTTTGAGTAAAACAAATTTAAGCATAAAAGAATTATTTACTTTACAGCTTGTGTTCTTTGATCTCGTGTGTGTTTTGATAAACATTTTTATTATTGAAATACACTTTTTAGTTTTTAGCATGTCAACACCATATTTAAAATTTCTAAATTTTTAAACCATCAAATATCATTAATACTTCATTTATTTTCAATAACTTTCATATATATAATTATCAGGGCGAATGGACCCAGGGCGAACGTGAATTAGTCATTCTTGACCTTCTTATTGTCAAATAATTTACTGGTTTTAGATTCAAGCGTAGACAGAAGGACAGACAGAATAAAGCGTAATTTAGGAAACCAGTCAGTCAGTGACTAAATTCGAAACTATTTCCGGAATGGGACCCGGATAATGTTATTTCAACTGAAAAAAACTACCGGAAATAATCAATTTGACCCGCTTTTTAAAATCATTTTGGATATTATACATCGATCAAATCATTGTCTATAACACGTTTTATTCGACGTTGACTTTCTACATAATAAAAGATCGTTGTCAGATGCACGCTCTAAAAGTTTTTCGTTCGCCAGTGTGGCTACTGCTACACAAATTATCCTCGCCATACTACCGTTATATTCGCAAAATGCGACGTGGCGATCGTCTACCGCTAACACAGATAGTACATGTAGCATATGCCCTCGCCTAACAGGAAGTTGATGCCTAAAGGGGGGATAAAAAACGATGTGGGAGGAAAGGTTTCTGAAGGGGCCTAGGGGTTTATTGAATGTGCCTATGCATGTACCGTGCTCCTTCGGTCTATCGCCCCCCGTTTTCTCGCCCATCGCCAAAATTCTCGTCTGTCCCGATTTCCCCCATTAAAAATACCCCGTTATACTGCCAAACTCAGCTACCGCCATCCGCCACAGGTTTTCAGACACAAAAGTCGTAAAACCAATATAAATTCCCCCGTTAGTACCGCCCACAACTACCTTTTGACAGCTGTGTATTGATCGGTAATTATGGAATGTCAAAACTGGTCATCGGACACGGTCATTGATCTCATAGTTGAGGGTTGGAACAGGTGATCAGTTGTTTTGATTACAATAATTACCTGTATTTACTTTTCTAGTGATTACATTTGTACTTTTAATCCTGAGTAAAATTTGTAATTTAATTAGTTGTCATCAAAATGTCGTGCTTGAAGAGAAAGCGTAATTAATTAGACGACAAACAAAAATGTGCAATTATAAGTTATGCAAAGGAAAATACAAAATTAAAATAACAACAAATTGCCGATAATTTGACAATTAAATGGGATCTTCCAATAACCCCACAAATGAAGATGAACTGTTGCTGTCACGTGTTTATAATAACCTTGATGTCCCGAGCTACAAATGACGGTTTAAGAATTTGTCAACATTGACAAAGATCTGCAAACTGTACAGGACATTTCCGATGTGAATATAATTATTCTAATTTATTTATTTATTAAACATGTATTATTTATACTTATGTATTTGTACAAGTGCAAAATGCATGTCAGTCGAGTTGAAAGTTTATCTATTCATATGATCACTTAACTTCCGGTTTTCAATGTCCCTCAGTTTATCGCCAAACTCGTTATACCGCCAAACTACCAACTGCACAGAAGGTGGCGGTTTAACGAGGGAGCACTGTATGTTGCAATGTCTGAAAATCGTTTTATGAGGTTTTTACCATTTAGACTTTTTCGAGTTTCTCATAGCATGAAGTGTCAAAACATGATGGGGCAACCATTTGTTTTTGAGAGGGGGGCTTGAAATATTTTGACCCAGAATTAGTTGACTCTTGTCGAAAATAAAAATTCTGATATCAAAGTCATTTGCTCAGATTTACATATTTTTTGTCACAATGTGAGTGTGCAAGATAAAGGGTAAGAACAGGTCCAGCAGCTATCAAGTAGGTCCACTGAATGTATTTTTGCAGGACCTAGAATTGACCTAATGACTAATGTCAACAACAATTTTATTCTATATAGTTAAGGGTTTTGGGCTTAGGCCAAAAAAAAAATATGTGTGTTTACGGTCACCCGACCTACCCTAATTTTTGCTAGCGACCCTATGAATTTTTACACAGAATTCGGATTTAACCATTTTTGTTGTTTAACCAGCAGCAATGTTTTATTTATTCAACTGCTAGCTTTTTGTCGAAATTGAGAGCAAAGAAGGTAGAAAAACTGCATAATTCGTGATTTTACCGGAAATTTCGAAAATGAAATACTGGAATCGGATTCCGGAACTGGGAACGACTATTTCCAGTTTTGCCGATAAAAAGGAAAAAAAAAATTAATCCTGACCCACCGACCCTAGATTTTTTTGACATGTGACAGTAAACACACATATATTTTTTTTTGGCCTTATCAAAAGGGGAATGAGGGTCAAACGAAAATACAATCATTTTAAATGCAATCAAGGTTTTTCAAGTAAAGCTGCTTGCCATAAAAAGAAAAAACACACCTGTCATTAGGGAATTATAAAACTTGCTGTCATACTTGTCTTGTCAGAATCATTTCATGTTTTTGAATCGCAGATAGCATGTAAATGTAACAGATTCCCTAGCTGAAGATGAAGGCGAGCTACTCTTTCTATTTGACACCAGTTCACACAAAGTATTCAGAGAGGAGAATCATACTGTCAGGAGAAATGCATGGACTTTCATGAAATTCATCCCAGGGTTGCATACGACCTGGCACATGTGTATATTTCATGATCAGTACACACTAACAAATGTGTGGATATTATAAGGTTTCTTTTAGAATTTTCATTTGAGTTTATTTGAATTTTTCAGAATATAAACAATAAGAGATTTCAGGATTTCTCATTGAAATAAATTTGATTGCGATTTTAAATACTATTTTGTTCAATATTTTTACACTTCCGGTGAAAAGATATTTGGCTATGAATACAAGTCACGTGACTAAAATTCGTTATAGCCTATAGTTAAAAGAGCTTCGCCCTTTATAAGTATACAGAGCTCCAGATAAGCTGCGTATTTGCGTTTTTTACGCTATGAAAACGAGTTAAAACGCATGTATTATCAGATCAGAGTGTACATTTACGCATACATATTGCTGTGTAAGCAAACTTTCCAAATTCGGAGCATACTTGTACGCTGTTGACGATAATACATCGTGTACATAAACAATACATTTTTGACTTTGAGAAATTCCCCGTAATTACTTCTCTTTATACTTTTCGAAAGAGAAAGTGTATACATCCGAGGGGTACAGAATGTTTGCCTTTCTAAGCATCGATGTCAAAAGAGATCTGATTGGATGTTTAGGATAAATCATCCAATCGCGGTCAATATTACAAATAAATGCGGTTTAGTTAAGAACTAAAACGAAAGTGAATTTGGGAACACGTTGTTCGTTGAAAATGAGCAAGAACATGAATAAGCGCACTACGGAAAATTATATACTTTTTTAAAAGTTCCTGACAGTTTCATCTGTGTCTAGTGACAGTATAGTTAAAGGAATCATTGATGACATTATCAACACGGCTGTGAAAACTGCCAAAGTCGACGAGCAAAAAACAAAATATTTACAACATTTTATTAATAAACGTGACACAATCGTGTCAAATTAAACAGAGATATACATTTCACTTGCATCCTGTGTTTATTGAATAATACTTGTGTCCAACATAATTTTAAAAGAGTACATGTAAGCAATCTTTTCTGAAGTAGAGAGTACAACAGTGCAAAGGAAATGTGCAAATACGCATCATTTTCAAAAGTAGCTCATACTCCATGCAGATAATTTGTATAACAATAATTATTCATGTTCGTTTATTTACATATTATCATATGTATAACTTGTATCTCATTTTATTATGTAATTGAGCTATTACCCATATCCTGTTGATGAGTTTGCAGGCCTCGACATTAACGTTTGTCTGATTGTCCGCTACCAGTGAAAACTGACGTCGGACAAGTACATCTTGTATTACGGTTGTCCGACGGGACAAATGAAAAAATCAGAGAATACGTGCCGGTACGGCGGACAAATCCAGTAAAAATCATTTATTTCCACCGGTATAAAATACTTGGTTTGTTGTATAAATAAGGGTAATAACAAAATTACCGAATTCCGAACAATCTTACAAAGGGAAAGTCAAAAGTCAAAAAAGAGCCCTGTTTGATCTCCAATTTGTCCATAATTTATTTTGATTAAAACTAAAGTGAAACGCCAGATCAAAACGCTTTTATTGTATCATTTATCGTTCCTCCATGCTTTGATGGAAGTTCAAGGACATTGACAAAATTAAAGTCGCAATCTCAGAAATGCTTTAATGAACGAAAATATCAATATTTGAAATAATATGAAACAGGCACTGCCTGGAAAGCTCACGAAGCTCATCACTAATTAGATATCCTTAGTCTTGGATGAGCAAACATATGCAAAACTTTATGCTTATGTACATATAATTATTTACCAACTTTGCCTGAAAATAGAAATTTGGTTTACTAGTGACCATAGACATAATAGAGTATGTAAATGTTGCACATAGTCATAGCATAGGGTCTGAGACACTCTTCAAGATGTGAAATTTCGTTGATAGTGGTATTGTAATCACTAGTTCAGTTTGATATGAGGCAGGTACTACCTGTAAACTACCTGCAGGCACTACCTGTACAAGCGTAAGCAAGATCAGAAAGGGTTAATAATAATATTGGACCAAACAACATTACAAAGGTTAGCTTCCTGGATGGTTTGCCAGACATTTGGTCAGACACATAATTTAAATAAATTCACTGAACCGACTCAGAATTTGCCTGTTGTGTCCTTCGGTTGGGCACAGTTCCAGAAGACTGATATCCCTCCTCCCCCAGGAGTTGGGTGAAATTTAAAACAAGGAAGAACAAGAAATAACAAAATAAAACACTAATTAAATGTAAACGCTACAAAATACTTACCATAAATTGTCTAAGCTTTGGAGAGATGCAACTCTGGTCTGTACATACTGTGACTGTGTACGTACTTCTCAAAGAAAATGGTTCATTCAGTAAATGGGTTGGTCCTAAAGTAGACAATGTGTTCATCAGTGGCTTTTACATTGTTGAAACATTTTAAATTAATACTTTCATTGTAAAATTTGGTCCAGTTTCTGAAACTTATGCTAAGGTTATATATTTCAAGTGTAAAGCAGACCAGACTTTTTCTTAGATAAATTGAAATGTAAACTGAAAAATAACATGCATACATGCTACCAGATAGAATGGCCGAGTAATTTTTTTTGCAGATTTTAAACTGCATTCATTTGCAGTATGGACACTTAAGATACAGATTAAAAGTAGAAGGTAAAAGCTGTATCTGGCTGTTTGGAGATCATTTGTTGTGACAATTTGGTATATCATATAAGATTCGGATTGAATTCTCTGCAAATCTAAATTCAGATGGCCTTTCTTGAAAAGACAAGACAAGACAAATACAGATGGCCTATCTACATGTACATGCACATTGCAGTCATCGACCAATGGTCCCTGGATAGTGAAAATCTGTTCAAGCTAGTGAATTTCCTCTCAGTTTGTTATAGAGTCTATATATATTTAAAAAAGAATTCAAATTTAAAGTGTTCAGGCCAGTAACTTAAATTGACTTATTTCGGAGACTGCATATATATAGAAAATAATTTACCATAGACAAAAGACAAAAATACATGTATTTCTGCTAACGCAACTGACCCTATTTTTTCAAGTCATTAGTGCCATTTTTGTAAACACTAAATAATCAAGTCAAAGAAGGTTTTTTCTATAAACTAGGAAATATTGTAGATTGAGACCCCCCCCCAAAAAAAATGACCCCAATTTTCTAAGGATATTTAGCAGAAGCACATGGTTTTTTTTTCATGGCCTAAAATCAAACACAAAATCTTACTTTTAAAATTATTCTGCTTTTCAGATTCACTGGTACTTGATATTTGGACAAAAGAGACAATTTGAATTGAAAGTTGTATGCATATTTTTGTACTGATTGTCAAAGATTGCTATTGGTGTTAATTTTCATTGTTTCATGGTACTTTTTAGCTCACATGGCCTTTGGCCTTTCAGCCGATTTATACCGATTATGCAAATTGGGCATATTTTGATAACAATTTAAATCTTCTCCTCTGAAACCGCTGAACCAAATTAAACCAAACCTGGCAGGGATGGTCCCTGGGTGGGTTCCTTTAAAAAATTGTGTCTGACAGCCCCACCCTCCATTCAAGATGGCTGCTGTTACTAAAAATATAAATTTCTTCAATTGTCCATTGCTGCTTTAGTATAAGTCAAAATGAGCTCAAATTTTAACTGCAGCTACATGGCAAGGAGTAAGTAGTTTAACATATATTCCGGTTTTTTCTGTGAAATTTTTCTTTCAGCCGATTTATACCGATAATGCAAATTAGGCTTATTTTGATAAAAAAAATCACATTTAAATCTTCTCCTCTGAAACCGCTGAACCAAATTAAAAAACAAATTTGGCTGGGATGGTCCTTGGTTGGTCCCCTTTCAATAATGTGTCCGACAGCCCTACCCTCCATTCAAAATGGCTGCTGTTACTAAAAATAGAAATTTCTTCAATTGTCCATTGCTGCTTTAGTATAAGTGAAAATGAGCTCAAATTTTAACTGCAGCTACATGGCAAGGAGTAGTTTAACATATATTCCGTTTTTTTCTGTGAAATTTTTCTTTCGGCCGATTTATACCGATTATGCAAATTAAGCATATTTTGATAAAAGATCACATTTAAATCTTCTACTCGGAAACCGCTAAACCAAATTAAACCAAACCTGGCAGGGATGGTCTCTGAGTGGGTCCCTTTCAAAATTGTGTCTGACAGCCACGCCCTCCATTCAAGATGGCTGCTGTTACTAAAAATAGAAATTTCTTCAATTGTCCATTGCTGCTTTAGTATAAGTCAAAATGAGCTCAAATTTTAACTGCAGTTACATGGCAAGAAGTAGTTTAACATGTATTTCATTTTTTTCTGTGAAATATTTCTTTCAGCCGATTTATACCGATTATGCAAATTAGGCATATTTTGATAAAAGATCACATTTAAATCTTCTCTGAAACCGCTGAACCAAATTAAAACAAATTTGGCTGGGATGGTCTTTGGTTGGTCCCCTTTCAATAATGTGTCCGACAGCCCAGACAGTAGCAGCCCTCCATTCAAAATGGCTGCTGTTACTAAAAATAGAAATTTCTTCAATTGTCCATTGCTGCTTTAGTATAAGTCAAAATGAGCTCAAATTTCAACTGCAGCTACATGGCAATGAGTAGTTTAACATATATTCTGGGTTTTTCTGTGAGATTTTTTCAGCCAGTTTATTCCGTTTTGGAATATTATGAAATAAAAATCGCATCTAAATCTTTTGCTCAGAAATTTGAGTTGAAATGATCTTTGGGTGGCCCACTTTCAAAATTATGTGTAACAACCTCATTTTCTATCAACTTTAGATGTCAAATTGAAAACCAGGTGAGCGATTACAGGCTCCTGGGAGCCTCTAGTTTTTTTAGTTGATTCACTCTATTTTTTAGTTGATTAGGTTACATTTTATAGAATGTGGGACATGAATAATTTCTCAAATTTTTGTTTCAAAATATATAAGAGTTGAAGTTGACATATATGACAGACAAACTTTTTCTAGCGTAAGATATTTACTATCGGTAATTTCACAGTAAAGTGACAAACTTTTTTTTTCACATGTTATATGCAATTAGTATGATATTCGCAAGGTCAAAAACTTTATCAAATAGCTACAGGCCTTTCATTAAAGGGAGGTACCAGGTACTTTTACCTGCCTAAAATGGTCTTTGGTACCTGCTGTTTTTAAAAACTTGAATAAGATACTCAAAAAATTGTTCAAATTTTAATAAAAAGTACCACCTGTAAATAGTGAAGTACTGCTACAGTTGGAAAATATTGAAAGCCCTGAGCTATAAGCAACATTTGCTTCTTAAGAAAACCTATCAAGTGCAAAAAAATATTTTGAAATCGGTCAAGATTTGACCGAATTATGAGTTAATGAGTGCTGAAAAATTAGCAAAAAACACTGTAACAAATCATCATCAAGAAAATTGTCCATTTCCTTAAGTAAATTTAGAAGTTATAATGGCATTATGTGCTAAAAAATCAGTTGTCAATTCTTAAATTGACCAGTACTTTTTCAGTCTTGGAAACCTTATCATGTTTGAAAGCTTGATCTTGTCAAAAGCAAATTAAAAAGAATAAATAGACATGTAACAAATTTTCAATTTTTAGATAATACTTTTTCTACTTGGCTTTTCTTTGCTTTCTAGAATGATAGAATTGGAAATATTGGTATTAATATCAACGTAATGACTGATTTTCTTGGAAAAAACTTAATTTGATTGAAATTAAAAAGTCACAAAATTACAGTAATGTGTTGAAAAGCAGTCTGAATTTTCCGAAAAAATCGGTAGTCTCCATCCCCCCTCAGTAAAACTGACACAACAGTACTTACAATCTTTTCTTAAGTATATGTTATGCATTAGCTTAAACCAAAAGCCATTTAACTTGAATGGTAAAGATTTCTCTTTCAAGGGAGATTTTTTTTACAGAAATACTACTGTAGTGTCTGTCCCACCAGAACTGTAGTGTCCATCCCCCGTCTTCTCCTGCACTAAGATCTATATTTTGTTCAAATCTGGGACTTAAGACATGACAAAATTTATTCATTTGAATGTGCTCTGTCATTGAACCCATTCTAGATATATATAACACCCTTTATCATCATAAAAGAAAAGAAAATATAAAATTGGTCATAGATTGTTAAAAAATTTGAAATTTCAACACATAAAAATCCACCAATTTTAATTCACAAGTCAAATTGTCCAATACAAAAGCTGCATGTATAACAACTCTAGATAGATAGGTATGCATACATTTGCATGATTTGTATTGGTTTTCATTGACATCTGAAGATGATAAACTCAGACTTGAACATAATAGCAGAGAGGGGGACGGACACTACAAAACAGATGGTGCATTTTATGTTCCGTCATCGACATGTCAATTTTCTCTGGTCAAAATATAAGTAAACTAAGAGATATGAAGTCTTTAACAAATGAAAGGAAAAGAAACAAAAGAAAGACAACAATATATGTAATAAAAGAATTCATGAAAAATAGATTTTTTAATGCCTATATATTGTTTTTTCCTTGTAAAATGGAGATAAATAGCAATCTTGGTTACCATGGCAACCATATTTATTTTGTTTACCTTCAACATAGTTTTTATGTTTTAGTGAGGTGAATCCCTCATTATACATCAAAACAAGCAAATTTTATTTTTTTGTATTTCTAGAGCTAAATGTACTATAACTACAGTCGTTTGCCATGAATGAGTTCGCAATATGGCTGACGTTACGTTATGCATAAAATCACATTAGCATTTAAAAAATCCAATTATTATTAATAAAAGAATATTTTACTTACCGGAATTCTTCAGTATTTTGATATATGACCCCTAGAACGAAAAACACATCGTATTCTTCATGGTAGACTTGCATACAGGCTCTGTACATAGTGTAAAGGGAGGGAACTCCAAATGTCAGATACAATTCGTTTCAAGTCCTGGGCATTTCGGATTTCGTTTACTCGTCGTTGCACCTGAATTTTTAGCACTTTCCATACGTTTTCTATTAGGCCAATTTGAATGAAACTTTGCTATAATGGTCCCCATTCAAAATTATATCCAACAGTTTCAGCTTGCTAGGGGAAAGGCCAACAAGGGGCCCAATAGGGTAAAATTGATTAAATATTTAAAAATCTTCAGAACCAATAATGTCAGTGCAATGATATTTGGTGTAGAACACTGATAGATCATGAGGATTCAAAATTGTATCAATGAAGTCCTGTGGTCAATGGTGTTCAAGACCCATTTGTCCAAAGCGTACATAGGATTCCATTGAAAAACACCTGTGTAAACTAATTCCCATCAGCTGTTGCCATCGCTTAGCGTCTGTCATCTGTCTATCATCCACCCATGCGTTGGTAAATGATACTATTCTCTAAAACCACACAGCTAATTTGAGCCAGGTGAGCGATTACAGGCTCCGGGGAGCCTCTAGTTCCTCCTTTACTTTGTCCTTGATTGCTATCGGTACTTTACGGGGTGTGTGTACGACAGGTTGTACCGTACTATCAATTTTGATTGTTGAGTGTTCTCCCGGTATGCATCCAATTCCTTTGAAAACATCTGCATAGTTCTTTTGAATGTCTGCAGGTATTTCGTAAGTTTGATTGTTTTCAAAGAGTTCATTTTCATTTGACTGAATTGAGTACATGCGTTTTACAAGTCCTAAATCGGAACATGTTTTTGCACCAAGAACAGGTGTTGCATCAATATCAACAATATAGAATTGGATATCATGTGTGCTGGTTTTAAACGTGCATGGAATTTTAACGACGTATTTTGGTGTGATACTGTGACCTGAGTATGACTTTAATGATGTGTTTGGCTTTGTTTTGATAACGTCAAGTTTAAATTGCGAGAATGTTTTAAGTTGTTGTTTCGACAGTACATACGTCCTTGCAATATCAATTGCCTTTTCTAGCATTGAAGTCACTTCCTTCGTTGATAAGTTTCTCACGTATTTTCGGAGATTGCACTGTGAATACGATTTGGTCACGCAACATTTCATCTTTCTGTTGATAATCACAATCTTTGATTAATATTCTAAGATCCGTTACAAATTGTTTGAATGTTTCTGTTTGTCTTCATTATTCGACTTTGGTTTCACATAGTTTTCGAATTTGTCATAGTAAGTTTTCAGTAATTTTGATTCTGCTTGTTTCTTCATTCTTTCCTTTGAGCGGTCCATCGAACATAAATTGAACATGCTGCTTGAAAGATTTCAATGCGGTTGGTAGGTCGCCACTTATCCAATCCATTTTAGGGGTTGAACCTAGCGTGGTCTCCATGATGACTTTGTTTGTTTACAATTCTGGACTGTTTTCCCAACTTTTCACATTGGCGAATGTCCTGGATGGTCTTGTTTTACCCTCTTTTCGTCATCGATTCATCTGACACCATGTTTTGTATGGCATCTATGACAGACGTCCTTAACCGGAAGACCTGTTTTATTTTTAGATTACATGTGACATATATGTTGTAACAGAGGCTGTAACTGAGTGTGTTTTAGCATACATGTGGTACATGACATCAATGTACTTCCTGCTTAAAACTTCTTATTAAAACGTAAATCTTCCAACAAAAATTGATCACATTGAGACATTTGTATTTATAATAATATGCAAAATCGTCTTTGGTTATATGTTAATTTTAACATCACATGCATTAGATAGGATAACGTAACCCTCAGTCCGCTTTTGCTCCAGCCAGGGTTACGAATCGGTCCCATTCAACGTAATGGAGCAGCGCCGGAGCAAAAGCGGACTGAGGGTTACGTTATCGTATCTACACAGGCATCCAATCAAAAAGTTCAAACCGGGTGTCCATTTGTAAAAGTTTGTAAAACCTTTTCCCATTTTTTTACGGTTTTCACAGACAACGTAACACTTATACATTTATTGTTATTATTGGAGTCTTTATTGTCTGTAATGTTATCATTTGTCTTCACTTTTTTGTTGTTTACACTGAAGAAATTGGTAATTTGGTGCATGGTTTCACTTTGACACATGCATAATTAATGGAGGTCATGAAAGCATAATGTAGTTGAATATCATACAAATGCTTTAATTGCATGAATAAAACATTAAAGCACCTATTGGACCTAAATTCAACAGTTACAGTCACAGTCACTTAAATGTTTTTGACAACTACAATTTATACACAAAACTGAAAATTTAGCACACTCACAATATTCTTCGAGTCTCTTTGGCTTTTACTTGCTAAATTTAATGCTAGTATTTCGTATTTAATTCGATCCCTGTGATAGTAAAGAATTTTATTCTAAATGACCTCGCGGATGCATGATGAGTGGAGAATACACCTCAGTCGTGGGTTACCGATGAGAGTGTAATTGAAATACAAAATTAAGAACAGATTATATAATGTACTGGATAAATGTAAATTATATTTTTTTTTTCAGTTTCAAGATGGAACAAAATCTTTATGGCCAAATGGAAACAGAAAACAATGTTAAGAAAGAAACAACAACAAGTATTGAACATTCAGATTTTGAGGATATCTTCACTGGTTACGGAAACACGGATTCAGTGCAGAAAATTGTTTCGGACTATAATTCAGATGAAGATGTTGAATCAGAAACGGATTATCACAACATTGCAATGAAAACGACTTGTTTTGACATCCATGAACAACAACTTGAAATCATTAGACAGTATGCTTCAGGAATGATCTTTTCTCAAAATTTACTGTCGGATGTTCCAGAAAGACATGTAGTCAGTGGATTTTTGTCAGTTCATAACTTTATTTGTGACTCTATTAAAAATACTGAACTCAATGATAAAGCCGAAATTTTTAAGCATGGAATACCTCAATTTAGGGAAGTAAGGTCAAAACAATTATTTCATGAAAGTGAAGACAACAAATACACAAGTGATTGTTGTCATGGACAACATAAAATTGTTGAAACTGATAAAAGACAACATGCAAGAACATATGTTGTCAAGGACTGTTGTAGAAGAGCACCTAGAAATACCAGACAAGAAAACAATATTTCACCAAACTGTCCCTACATGAATGGACAGGAGATTGGAAATGTACCCATCCACGAAGAAGACAGACTCCAACCCAGACACCATATTGAACAGACACTGGTTCCCAGTACTGCACCAGTAAATCAAGCAAGAGTAGCAGCTGAAGCAGAAGCTGTTAGGATACCAGGTGATTTTAGATTGTACCGGGTATATCAAGCTTTATGTATTTTTAATACGATGAATGATGGGAAATTAAGGTTAATTGCCTTTGATCACCTGTCAATTAACTTTTCAGACCACACAACAGTTATCAAAATGTGTGATGACAATAGACAATATTTTATTTGCAGGAACACATTTACAATAAATGGTTATGGCATAAACTGAAACAATACAGAATAACAGACTCATGGAATGACAGTGGTATTTAGTGCTATATTAAAATAGCCAGTTTCTAAATGACCTTTCTCATTAAGAAACAATCATTTAAAAAATTGACTGCAATTTTAAGAGTGACCGGCAAACTGCTATTAAAAAGTAAAGACATGTGTCTTAATGTTTTTCTTAAAGATATATAATGTGGACAAGTTGAAAAGAAATGATATTCGTTCTCAACTACTCCTGTATCTTATGACAGGCAGACACGATTCTGTCTCTCTATATTTGAGAAACAACCTTTTTCAATGGCTAGAGAATGAGCACTAAGACGAAATTTGCTCAGCAAAGATCTATCTGATTTTAATTTACAGATATCAATGTATGGGGGTCTTTCACCACTTTTATGAATTTCTCGAAAAAACTTCAACTTTTCACACACATTAATCAAGCTATTCATATTCTGTTTAGCCTGATCTTGAATCCTTTGTTGAATGCTATTAATATAAAATTTACTATTACATATATGTATTTGTGTTAAAGTTAAGATGTCCAATTTCTAACTTATTAATCCACTCTTTTATAGTGGTTACCCATTTATTGTTTTTTTTTGTATTTATATAATAAATTTTATTTACAAGTGTATTTTGGGAGTTAACTATGTGATCAAGTAATTTTATAGCTGAAAGTTTGATTTTTAGATGCAAAGGAGTTCTGTTTGTTCTCTGCTAGACAAGCTACATTAGTAGTTTTACACTGTACCCCTAAAACTTCTTTTATAAATTTTAGATGCAGGTGTTGTTCAAAAGGGTCAGAATCTCTGAACTTATTACCTACACCCCAAACTTCACTTCCATACAGGATGATGGGGACAACCAGGGAATCAAAAAGTTTTTCAAGAAGATTGCAAGGATTGTTTAGAGTAATTGTCTTTTTAATTTTGAACCATGCCTTTCTGCCCTTTTCCATTAGGTTTTTGCTAGTTTGGCTCAAATTGCCAGTGTAGCTAACAGTAACACCAAGGTAGCACTGTATGATTTAACTGTCTCTAAGTATTCATTATCCAATTTAATGTGATTGAGGAATGATTTACCATTAGAGTTAGATATCAATATTTTGGATTTTTAGCTCATCTAGGCCCAAAGGGCCAGGTGAGCTATTGTCATCACTTGGCGTCCGTCGTGCGTCGTAAACTTTTTCAAAAATCTTCTCCTCTGAAACTACTAGACCAATTGAAACCAAACTTGATCTGAATCATCACTAGGGTGTCTAGTTTCAAAATTGTGTCCGGTGATTCCGTGCACCAACCAACATGGCCACTGTTACTAAAAATAGAACATATGGTAAAATTGCAGGTTTTTGGGTAATAACTCAAAAACCATTAATAATATCAGAAATCTTACATGGGGTAAAAATGTTCAGCATGTCAAGATCTACATACCCTGCAATTTTGAAGTAAATCTGAATACCCATCTTGGAGTTATTGCCCTTTCTTTCAATTTTTTTTTTTTTTAATTTTAATACTTTTCGTCTTATATTTTAAAAACTATAAGAGATAGATGTTAAGTTTAAACTGCAAAAATGTGAAACATGTCAAGATCTACCTACCCTGCAATTTTTAAGTAAATCCCATTACCCATTTTGGAGTTATAATCCTTTTTTCCATCAAATTTTCAAAATGTTAATACTTTTCGTCCTTTATTTCTAAAACTATAAGAGATAGATGTTAAGTTTAAACTGCAAACATGTTCAGCATGTCAAGATCTACATACCCTGCAATTTTGAAGTAAATCTGATTACCCATCTTGGAGTTATTGCCCTTTTTTCATCAATTTTTTTTTAAATTTAATACTTTTCGTTTTATATTTCAAAAATTATAAGAGATAGATGTTAAGTTTAAATTGCAAAAATGTGCAGCATGTCAAAATCTACCTACCCTGCACTTTTTAAGTAAATCTCATTACCCATTTTGGAGTTATTTCCCTTTTTTCATCAAATTTTCAAAAATGTAAAACGTTTCGTTCTTTATTTCAAAAACTATAAGAGATAGATGTTAAGTTTAAACTGCAAACATGTTCAGCATGTCAAGATCTACCTACCCTGCAATTTTGAAGTAAATCTGATTACCCATCTTGGAGTTATTGCCCTTTTTTCATCAATTTTTTAAAATTTAAAACTTTTCGTCTTATATTTCAAAAATTATAAGAGATAGATGTTAAGTTTAAATTGCAAAAATGTGCAGCATGTCAAAATCTACCTACCCTGCACTTTTTAGCTCACCTGACCCAAAGGGTCATGTGAGCTATTGCCATCACTTGGCGTCCGTCGTCGTCGTACGTCGTAAACTTTTTCAAAAATCTTCTCCTCTGAAAGTACAAGACCAATGGAAACCAAACTTGGTCTGAATCATCACTAGGGTGTCTAGTTTCAAAATTGTGTCCGGTGATGCCGTGCACCAACCAACATGGCTGCTGTTACTAAAAATAGAACATATGGTAAAATTGCAGGTTTTTGGTAATAACTCAAAAACCGTTAATAATATCAAAAATCTGACATGGGGTAAAAATGATCAGCACATCAAGATCTACCTACCCTGCAATTTTGAAGTAAATCTGATTGCCCATCTTGGAGTTATTGCCCTTTTTTCATCAAATTTGTAAAATTTTAATACTTTTCGTCTTATATTTCAAAAATTATAAGAGATAGATGTTAAGTTTAAATTGCAAAAATGTGCAGCATGTCAAAATCTACCTACCCTGCACTTTTTAGCTCACCTGACCCAAAGGGTCATGTGAGCTATTGCCATCACTTGGCGTCCGTCGTCGTCGTACGTCGTAAACTTTTTCAAAAATCTTCTCCTCTGAAAGTACAAGACCAATGGAAACCAAACTTGGTCTGAATCATCACTAGGGTGTCTAGTTTCAAAATTGTGTCCGGTGATGCCGTGCACCAACCAACATGGCTGCTGTTACTAAAAATAGAACATATGGTAAAATTGCAGGTTTTTGGTAATAACTCAAAAACCGTTAATAATATCAAAAATCTGACATGGGGTAAAAATGATCAGCACATCAAGATCTACCTACCCTGCAATTTTGAAGTAAATCTGATTGCCCATCTTGGAGTTATTGCCCTTTTTTCATCAAATTTGTAAAATTTTAATACTTTTCGTCTTATATTTCAAAAACGATAAGAGATAAAGGTTAACTTTAAATTGCAAAAATGTGCGGCATATCAAGATCTACCCACCCTGCAATTTTGAAGTAAATCCCATTACCCATTTTGGAGTTATTTCCCTTTTTTCATCAAATTTTCAAAATTTTAATACTTTTCGTCCTTTATTTCAAAAACTATAAGAGACATGTGGTAAGTTGAAACTGCAAACATGTTCAGCATGTCAATATCTACCTACCCTGCAATTTTGAAGTAAATCCCATTACCCATTTTGACCGATTATGCAAATTAGAAAAATGGGAGGATGAAATTAAAAAAATTTCTTCTCCTCTGAAACTAAAGAGCCAATCTCAATCAAACTTTGCTGAAATGATCGTTGGGTGGTCCCCTTTCAAAATTGTGTCCGTCAGCGCCGTCCTGTATCCAAGATGGCCACCATTACTAAAAATAGAAATTTCTTCAAATGGCCAAAACTGGTCTATTTTAAGCCAGAAAGTGCCCAAATTTCAACTGTATAAGCATAATGATGAGTTTTTTAACATATATTACAGGATTTTTTATGAACTTTGAACTTTTGCCTATTTTGACCGATTATGCAAATTAGAAAAAAGGGGGGATGAAATTTAAAAAAAGTCTTCTCCTCTGAAACTACTGAGCCAATCTCAACCAAACTTTGCTGAAATGATCGTTGGGTGGTTCCCTTTCAAAATTGTGTCCGTCAGCACCGTCTTGTATCCAAGATGGCCACCATTACTAAATATAGAAATTTCTTCAAATGGCCAAAATTGCTCTATTTTAAGCCAGAAAGTGCCCAAATTTGAACTGTATAAGCATAATGATGAGCTTTTTAACATATATTACGGGATTTTTTATGAACTTTGAACTTTTGCCTATTTTGACCGATTATGCAAATTAGAAAAAAGGGGGGATGAAATTTAAAAAAATTCTTCTCCTCTGAAACTACTGAGCCAATCTCAACCAAACTTTGCTGAAATGATCCTTGGGTGGTCCCCTTTCAAAATTGTGTCCGTCAGCACCGTCTTGTATCCAAGATGGCCACCATTACTAAAAATAGAAATTTCTTCAAATGGCCAAAATTGCTCTATTTTAAGCCAGAAAGTGCCCAAATTTGAACTGTATAAGCATAATGATGAGCTTTTTAACATATATTACAGGATTTTTTATGAACTTTGAACTTTTGCCTATTTTGACCGATTATGCAAATTAGAAAAAAGGGGGGATGAAATTTAAAAAAAGTCTTCTCCTCTGAAACTACTGAGCCAATCTCAACCAAACTTTGCTGAAATGATCCTTGGGTGGTCCCCTTTCAAAATTGTGTCCGTCAGCGCCGTCTTGTATCCAAGATGGCCACCATTACTAAAAATAGAAATTTCTTCAAATGGCCAAAATTGCTCTATTTTAAGCCAGAAAGTGCCCAAATTTGAACTGTATAAGCATAATGATGAGCTTTTTAACATATATTATGGGATTTTTTATGAACTTTAAACTTTTGCCTATTTTGACCGATTATGCAAATTAGAAAAAAGGGGGAATGAAATTTAAAAAAAATATTCTCCTCTGAAACTACTAAGCCAATCTCAACCAAACTTTGCTGAAATGATCCTTGGGTGGTCCCCTTTCAAAATTGTGTCCGTCAGCGCCGTCTTGTATCCAAGATGGCCGTCATTACTAAAAATAGAAATTTCTTCAAATGGCCAAAACTGCTCTATTTTAAGCCAGAAAGTGCCCAAATTTGAACTGTATAAGCATAATGATGAGCTTTTTAACATATATTACGGGAATTTTTATGAACTTTGAACTTTTGCCTATTTTGACCGATTATGCAAATTAGAAAAAAGGGGGGATGAAATTTAAAAAAAATATTCTCCTCTGAAACTACTGAGCCAATCTCAACCAAACTTTGCTGAAATGATCCTTGGGTGGTCCCCTTTCAAAATTGTGTCCGTCAGCACCGTCTTGTATCCAAGATGGCCGCCATTACTAAAAATAGAAATTTCTTCAAATGGCCAAAACTGGTCTATTTTAAGCCAGAAAGTGCCCAAATTTGAACTGTATAAGCATAATGATGAGCTTTTTAACATATATTATTGGATTTTTTATGAACTTTGAACTTTTGCCTATTTTGACCGATTATGCAAATTAGAAAAAAGGGGGGATGAAATTTAAAAAAAATATTTTCCTCTGAAACTACTGTGCCAATCTCAACCGAACTTTGCTGAAATGATCCTTGGGTGGTCCCCTTTCAAAATTGTGTCCATCAGCACCGTGTTGTATCCAAGATGGCCACCATTACTAAAAATAGAAATCTCTTCAAATGGCCAAAACTGCTCTATTTTAAGCCAGAAAGTGCCCAAATTTGAACTGTATAAGCATAATGATGAGCTTTTTAATATATATTATGGGATTTTTTATGAACTTTGAACTTTTGCCTATTTTGACCGATTATGCAAATTAGAAAAAAGGGGGGATGAAATTTAAAAAAAATATTCTCCTCTAAAACTACTGAGCCAATCTCAACCAAACTTTGCTGAAATGATCCTTGGGTGGTCCCCTTTCAAAAATGTTCCCGTCAGCACCGTCTTGTATCCAAGATGGCCGCCATTACTAAAAATAGAAATTTCTTCAAATCGCCAACACTGCTCTATTTTAAGCCAGAAAGTGCCCAAATTTGAACTGTATAAGCATAATGATGAGCTTTTTAACATATATTACGGGATTTTTTATGAACTTTGAACTTTTGCCTATTTTGACCAATTATGCAAATTAGAAAAAGGGGGGATGAAATTTTTAAAAAATCTTCTCCTCTGAAACTATTGAGCCAATCTCAACCAAACTTTGCTGAAATGATTCTTGGGTGGTCCTCTTCCAAAATTGTGTCCCGCATTTCAGAACACCGACCAAGATGGCCGCCACAGCCGAACTTAATTTAACATAGGACCCTATGGGAAATTCAGATAAACATCTTCTTTTCTGAAACCATTTGCTCAATAAGAACAAAATTATGATTAAATAGTCATTGGATGGTTCTCTTCGAAAAATGTGTTCGGCGGTTCGGCCCTTCGATCAATTTTTTTTTAATACTTTTCGTGTTATTTTTCAAAAACTATAAGAGATAGATGTTAAGTTTAAATTGCAAAAATGTGCACCATGTCGATATCTACCTACCTGGCAATTTTGAAGTAAATATGATTACCCATCTTGGAGTTCTTGCCCTTTTTTTCATCAAATTAAAAAAAAAAATTAATACTTTTCGTCTTATATTTCAAAAACTATAAGAGAAAAAGGTTAAGTTTAAATTGCAAAAATTTGCAGCATATCTTCCTACCCTGCAATTTTGAAGTAAATCCCATTTCCCATTTTGGAGTTATTGCCCTTTTTTCATCAAAATGTTCTCAATTTTAATACTATCATCTTATATCTCAACAACTATTAAAGATAGAGGGAAAGTTTAAACTGCAAAAATGTTCAGCATGTCAAGAAGATCTAAAAAAAACAATTTCACAGTTAAAATGTGCGACAATTGTGTGAAGAGTTATTCCTCTTGAAATGCATTTTTTTGTTGACTCACTGCTTTTGGTTACTCAAATAATCAAAGGGAAGCAACTCTATTACAAAATGTGAAGTAGGAAAAGCTAAATTTTGAGAATCATTGACATATATGTTTTTTTACAGCAATTTTGATAACTTACATTAAAGGGGGAACCCCTGCCCAAATTTTTTTGTAGAAGGGGTCTGCAATGATGAAGGCTACATTTGTTAATTTTTTTCACCGAAGTTATCAAGTTTTATTGACTGATGTTGTTATTATACCCAGGTGAGCTATACAGGCTCCTGGGAGCCTCTAGTTAAGTAAATCTCATTACCATTTTGGAGTTATTTCCCTTTTTTCATCAAATTTTCAAAAAATGTAAAACGTTTCATCCTTTATTTCAAAAACTATAAGAGATAGATGTTAAGTTTCAACTGCAAACATGTTCAGCATGTCAAGATCTACCTACCCTGCAATTTTGAAGTAAATCTGATTACCCATCTTGGAGTTATTGCCCTTTTTTCATCAATTTTTTTTAAAATTTAATACTTTTCGTCTTATATTTCAAAAATTATAAGAGATAGATGTTAAGTTTAAATTGCAAAAATGTGCAGCATGTCAAAATCTACCTACCCTGCACTTTTTAAGTAAATCTCATTACCCATTTTGGAGTTATTTCCCTTTTTTCATCAAATTTTCAAAAATGTAAAACGTTTCGTCCTTTATTTCAAAAACTATAAGAGATAGATGTTAAGTTTAAACTGCAAACATGTTCAGCATGTCAAGATCTATCTACCCTGCAATTTTGAAGTAAATCTGATTACCCATCTTGGAGTTATTACCCTTTTTAGCTCACCTGGCCAAAGGCCATGTGAACTTTTGCCATCACTTGGCGTCCGTCGTACGTCGTAAGCTTTTTCAAAAATCTTTTTCTCTGAAACTACTAGACCAATTGAAACCAGACTTGGTGTGAATCATCACTAGGGTGTCTAGTTTCAAAATTGTGTCCGGTGATGCCGTGCACCAACCAACATGGCCACTGTTACTAAAAATAAAACATATGGTTTTTGGGTAATAACTCAAAAACCGTTAATGATATCAGAAATTTGACATGGGATAAAAATGATCAGCACATCAAGATCTACCTACCCTGCAGTTTTTAAGTAAATCCCATTACCCATTTTGGAGTTATTTACCTTATTAGCTCACCTGGCCAAAAGCCATGTGAACTTTTGCCATCACTTGGCATCCGTCCATCGTACATCGTAAACTTTAATCTTCTCCTCAAAAACCACTGGGCCAATTGCAACCAAACTTTGGTGGAATGGTATTTGTATGGCTCTCTTCCAAAATTTTGTCCGTTGATCCCGACTTCCATCCAAGATGGCCACCAAGCTAAAAATAGAAAAAAGGGGGAAGGAAATTTTAATTGTCCATTGCTGCTATAGTGTAAGTCAAAATGAGCTCAAATTTTAATTGCAGCTACATGGCAAGGAGTAGTTTAGCATACCTTTGTATATTCCGGATTTTTCTATGAAATTTTTCTTTCAGTCGATTTATACCGATTATGCAAATTAGGCCTATTTTGATAAAAGATCACATTTAAATCTTCTGCTCTGAAACCGCTGAACCAAATTACACCAAACCTGGCAGGGATGGTCCCTGGGTGGGTCCCTTTCAAAATTGTGTCCGACAGCCCCACCCTCTATTCAAGATGGCTGCTGTTACTAAAAATATAAATTTCTTCAATTGTCCATTGCTGCTTTAGTATAAACCAAAATGAGCTCAAATTGTAACTGCAGCTACATGGCAAGGAGTAGTTTAACATATATTCCGGTTTTTTCTGTGAAATTTTTCGTTCAGCCGATTTATACCGATTATGCAAATTAGGTATATTTTGATAAAAGATCACATTTAAATCTTCTCCTCTGAAACCTCTGAACCAAATTAAACCAAACCTGGCAGGGATGGTCCCTGTGAGAGTCCCTTTGAATGTTGTGTCCGACAACCCTGCCCTCCATTCAAGATGGCTGCTGTTACTAAAAATAGAAATTTCTTCAATTGTGCATTGCTGCTTTAATATAAGTCAAAATGAGTTCAAAATTTAACTGCAGCTACATGCCAAGGAGTAGTTTAACATATGTTCCGGGTTTTTCTGTGAAATATTTCTTTCAGCCAATTTATACCGATTATGCAATTTAGGCATATTTTGATAAAAGATCACATTTAAATCTTCTTCTCTGAAAACGCTGAACTAAATTAAACCAAACCTGGCAGGGATGGTCCCTGTGTGGGTCCCTTTCAACATTGTGTCCGACAGCCCCGCCCTCCAATTCAAGATGGCTGCTGTTGCTAAAAATTGAAATTTCTTCAATTGTCCATTGCTGCTTTATTATAAGTCAAAATAAGCTCAAATTTTAACTGCAGCTACATGGCAAGGAGTAGTTTAGCATACAATTTTTGTAGATTCCGTTTTTAGCTCACCTGGCCTTTAGGTCATCACTTTTCGTCCATCGTCTGTCCGTCAACATTTCACATTTTAATCTTCTCCTCAGAAACCACTGGGCCAATTGCAACCACACTTTGGTGGAATGGTCCTTGGATGGCCCTCCTTGAAAATTGTGTCTGGTGATCCCGACTTCGAACCAAGATGGCCACCAAGCTAAAAATAGAAAAAAGGGGGGATGAAATTTAAAAAAAAATCTTATCGTCTGAAACTACTGAGCCAATCTGAACCAAACTTTGTTGAAATGATCCTTGGGTGGTCCCTTCCAAAATTGTGTCCGGAATTTCAGATCTCCGACCAAGATGGCCACCACAGCCAAACTTAATTTAACATAGGACCCTATGGGAAATTCCCATAAAAATCTTCTTGTCTGAAACCATTTGCTCAATAAGAACTAAATTTTGATGAAATAGTGATTGGATGGTTCTCTTCCAAAAATGTGTCCGGCTGTTCGGTCCTCGGACCAAGATGGCTGCACAGCTGAGCTTAGTTTAACATAGGACCCTATGGGAAATTCACCTAAAAACCATCTTGTCTGGAACCAGTAGCTCAATTAGAACCAAACTTTGATGGAATAGTCATTGGATGGTCCTTTTCCAAAATTTTGTCCGGCAGTCACGCTCTCCCACCAAGATGGTCGCCACAGTGCAGTTGCGTTGTTATTGAAAGCAGCTTTGATCCAGGTGAGCGATTACAGGCTTCCAGGAGCCTCTGGTTGTAAATTCCATATTGTGGAAGTGTAGTGCCGTCCGTACAATTTAGTTTAACATATATATTCCGGGTTTTTCTATGAAATGTTTCTTTCAGCCGATTTATACCGATTATGTAAATTAGGAATATTTTGATAAAAGAACACATTTAAATCTTCTCCTCTGAAACCGCTGGACCAAATTAAACCAAACCTGGCAGGGATGGTGCCTGGGTGGGTCCCTTTTAAAATTGTGTCCGACAGCCCCGCCTCCATTCAAGATGGCTGCTGTTACTAAAAATAGAAATTTCTTCAATTGTCCATTACTGCTTTAGTATAAATGAAAATGAGCTCAAATTTTAACTGCAGCTACATGGCAAGGAGTAGTTTAACATATATTCTGGGTTTTTCTGGGAATTTTTTCTTTCAGCCGATTTATACCGATTATGCAAATTAGGCATATTTTGATTAAAGATCACATTTAAATCTTCTCCTCTGAAACTGCTGAACCAAATTACACCAAACCTGGCAGGGATGGTTTTTGGGTGGGTCCCTTTCAAAATTGGGTCCGACAGCCCCGCCCTTCATTCAAGATGGCTGCTGTTACAAAAAATATAAATTTCTTCAATTGTCCATTGCTGCTTTAGTATAAACCAAAATGAGCTCAAATTGTAACTGCAGCTACATGGCAATAAGTAGATTAACATATAAGGTAAACCAACTTTTGTTCGTGTGCTATAAACCTTTGCACCTTTCGCGGTATAGTACAAAATCACGATTATATAGCCTAGCAAACACCATATAGCGTAATGTATTTTCTGGTATAGAACGATATCCGTTAGACAACACAAAGTCATGTATACGTACATGTTTTAGTTAAATTTGGGGGGTCATGTAAATTAACATAATTAATTTTCAAAAGAACTTTATTTGTAAGATACTGACAATTAATGTAATGCAGATTACTAGTAAGTGTTATATTTCATTTATATGGTATATACAGTACAGGATTTCGTTCCACAGTATTACAATTTATATAATATTATTTTTCTGCATTAAAATTTATAAAGTTACGCATTGGCAAATATAATTATAAGTGAAGAAAGTTATCGAAATGTGTTCAAAACAGGTTTTATAATTATACATGTATATTGTAGTATAAAGTGCCGTGAGCATAATGTTGACAGGTAATTAAAAGCGCTTGATTGTAATAATCAGCTGGGATTATAAAATCAATAATTGCTGTCACCTATAAGTACATTGATAATTGAAACTATTAATCAAAGGGGATAATCCGATAATCATTGGAAAAACAAACGAGATCAACTACAACATTATGACATCTTGGTCTATAATATAAACTTTTATCAACCACTTTTGAAGAGACATTTTGAACACTCAGAACGCCTGTTTTGTTTATTCTGATAAATTTACACATTGGGACTAATAAAAAGTGTTCACGAAATCAATGGGGTATGTCAATCGAACGATCAATAATATATTACGAAAGACAACTCTTGTTATAAAAAAACAAACCGATGTTGGCGGCGATGTCGACCAAAGTCATACCGCGAAAAATTTTAACTTTTAGCATTTTGGTTATCGCGAAATTAAATCTCCGCGAAACTGTCTTGAAGCAGAAAAACGCGAAACATAATAGCTGCGAAAATAAGTTGGTTTAAAGTATTCTGGGTTTTTCTGTGAAATTTTTCTTTCATCCGATTTATACCGATTATACAAATTAGACATATTTTGATAAAAGATCACATTTAAATCTTCTCTGAAACCGCTGAACCAAATTACAGCAAATTTGGCTGAGATGGTCCTTGGGTGGTCCCCTTTCAATATTGTGTCCGACATCCCTGCCCTTCATTCAAAATGGCTGCTGGTACTAAAAATAGAAATTTCTTTAGTTGTCAATTTCTGCTTGATTACAAATCAAAATGAACTCAAATTTTAACTGCAGCTACATGGCAATGAGTAGTTTAGCATATATTCTGGGTTTTTCTGTGAGATTTTTTCAGCCAGTTTATTCCGTTTAGGAATATTATGAGATAAAAATCACATCAAAATCTTTTGCTCAGAAATTTGAGTTGAAATGATCTTTGGGTGGCCCACTTTCAAAATTATTTGTAACACCCCCATTTTCTATCAACTTTAGATGTCAAATTGAAAACCAGGTGAGCGATTACAGGCTCCTTGAGCCTCTAGTTTTGTATTAACTTCCAATTTCCAGGAGGAGCAGAATTACTTTACACATTTAACCCATTTTGTAATCCTTCTTCAGATTCTGATACTAAAATAATATCATCAGCATATAATAGGGATGTAACTGTGACATCACCTACTACAAGTGGATGGGTATGTCCAATTTTAAGATCATTTACAAGGTTATTAATATACAAATTGAACAAAGTGGGATAAAAAAAAGAACGTCACCTTGCTTTACTCCGCAAGTTGATGTGAAATCATGACTAATGCCGTTTTGGAATTTAATCCTACATTTAGTCTCATGATACATAGAATAAATAATATTAAATAATTTATATGGGAGGTGGTGCTGCAGTAGCACATAGAATAGACCCTCCCTCCAAAGAGTGTCGAAAGCCTTTCGTAGATCAATGAAGGCAGCAAATACCTTCTTTTTTTAACCTTATAATGATCTACTAATGATTTATGCAAGAATATATGGTCAGCAGTTCTGCAATTTTCTTTAAATCCAATTTGATTTTCACATATTAAATTATTAGAACCAATAAATTTTAGGAGTCTTGCATGAATTATTTTGTTAAAAGGCTTTCCTAAGAAAAGGTAATAACAAAATTACCGAACTCCGAACAATCTTACAAAGGGAAAGTCAAAACTCATAAGTATATAAACAGACAAAATCAGTCAACAACCGGAAAACTGTGAAAACCGTAATGACCCTGACTTAGTACAGGCATTTCTAAAGAAATGGTGGGTTGAATCAGATTTTAAAGCTCTAAACCTCCCGCTTTCATTACGGCTCAAAGTTTCCAGCTGTCACTATAACAGTATTTATAAAAATACTTGAGCAAAACAGGTAAAACAGTTGTCAAAGCAGCACCAAGCTCAGTGAAGTAAATGTCAAAGACACTTTTACGTCACACATTGATAAAAAAATATTTTTGACATTTTTGTTGACACCTTATCTTTATACATTTTCACTATATGAAAATCCATCGTTTATGACCTTTTCTGCAGAGACGGAATATATTGCGACAAGATCTTGGTATCGGAATATAAACTTTTTAAGAGATCGAATAAGGCGAATCTTTTTATAGCCCTGGTCCAGTAGCCTGTTTCTCAGATGAAGATGACGTTTCAGGAAATCAGAATAATTGCCAATTCCATGTAATAAATTACAGGAAACTAATGTGTAATCAACAACACTGCAGCCATTGTAGGTTACACATGTGCATTTTCCTCTAAGATCTCCAATTGTTCTACCATTAAGTATTCTGATGCCAGATTCTTTACATAAGTCGATTAACAATATACCACTTTTGTTTGTAGGCTTATTATCAAGATTATTCCTTGAATCAATAGAGTATTCATTGTCAATTGGCCTAGGAAATTCAGTGTTGTTTGAAATAACAAAGTCAGGCACTGTGTTTGTGTAAGCATTGAAATCACCTTGGATTACAATATCTCCAAGCTGGCTGTAGTGTTCAATGTTTCTAAGCAAACGTGAATAAATTTCATTTATATCCTCTGTACAACCTAATGAATTCTCAGATAAAAAATATACTACAGCAATAAAAAAATCCCTGTTTAAGCTGAATTTGCTGTCCAGTTTAATCCAGACAATATCAATATGACGACTAGACAAATTAGATACACCTTTAGATATACAGTTTTTGACACATACTGCAATACCATCAGAACCTCGCCTGGCTCTTCGATGTTTTTTCCTAGTACTATTACAAATACAAGTAAAACTAGGTACATGTACATGTGTATATTATTAACATATTTACCACTGTCATTCCATGTTTCAACAAAACTAACAATATGCAATTTATTTACAAAGTTTTTGAATGCATGTTCATCGGTTTTTTCTTCAGTTAGACCTTGAATATTCCACATGCCGATATTGAGGTTATTAAAAGAACTTGTTTTTGGCATTTTTATATTGAAATTTAAGGAAAAAAAATATGACCGTTAAGTTAAAGGAATAATTGTTCATGGATAGTCCATAAATTTGTCAAATACTAATTTGCAATTAATGATAGCAAAATAAGTTTTGATGATTGAAATATCAAGAGAGAAAATAATTAAACTATATTTTTCTGGTTTCTTTCGACATATTTAGTCTACATGTATTGGTTGCAATTGGGACACTATAAAGATCCTTATAAATGTAGAATTACCATATACATGTATATGTAAATATTATTCAAATGGCATATTACTAATAAAAGAGTGCAAAATATACATACAATATTCATGATTATTAATTAACTTTGATTTATTAGCCATTATATGATCAAATCTACAAGATATGTAAAATAAAATCACCATATTTGAATTTCCAATGATTAATTGACCCCTCCTCCATTTAGGTTGCTAAGCAACAAAGGACAAAGTGAAATCATCCAAAAATTTATTGTTCTTACCTTTTAATGATTGTATATATAGGAGAAGACTCCATAAGTTGGTAAAACTTGTGTGATCCTCTTTGTATCATTGATCAAATAAAATAATTATAAACAAAGTGTCTATCACCACTGATGTTGTGAGTTCGAATCTCGATCAGGGTGAGGTGTACAACATTTATGTGATAAAGTTTGTCAGTGACTTGTGACAGGTCGATGGTTTTCTCCGAGTCCTCCAGTTTCCTCCATCAATAAAACTAACAGCCACAATATAACTGAAATATTGTTGAAAGTGTCATTAAACACCATCAAACAAATATAAAAGGCTATTCATATCTATTAATTAATTTATTATTATTTTTAATATTGTTTTTGTTTCCAGTAATTTCTAGAATTTGTTGGGATTTTTTTTGTAGGACTAAATAGTATTGAAATTTCTGGATCTGCTGGACAGGGAAGACTTTTGGGTACCAGTCAAAGTGGAGATTTTTCGTTCAGATTCCCGAGTACCCAATCAGGTAAATAACCTGTTCATTTCCAGGAAGTACCAATAACTTATATATGATTTATTCAAGTAAATAATAATTAATTTAGTTAGTCATGTTATGCAGTTGACTTGGTTCCTTTGACATTCTAATTACTGATAATAATTTCCTCTCATGAATTAAAAAATAAAAAGATCAACATTCGGTTATAAAAAGATAAAAAAAAGAAATTTACACAGCTCAGCATTGACGAGTTTCTGCGGTTGCTAGGGATAATATTTGGTTACTAGGGACATTGTAAGGTTTAAGGAATTCTTATAATATATACTGGTTAGTAAATGATAAGATGTGTCTGCTAAGGTGCTGTTGTAGAACATTTGTTCTTGATTAAATAAAAGGTCCATGAGATCTACAGGAAAATACTGTGCATAGGGAAACCTGTTGCTATGGACGGGGCATAACTATGAATAAAAATATCAAAATGTATTTTTGAAATATGAAATGACATTTGTAGTGTGTATAGCTTGACAAATATGTACCGCTTAGTCAAATATCAAGTCAAAAGATCGTAGATGTCAAAATTCAACCATTAATTGCAATAATATAGGCTAATTTAATGTTTACAAAACCATTGCTAGGGTGACAAAACTACATGTACACAAAAATACTATATGCTACCTGACAGCATTGGAATATCATTTGTAGAGTGTACATACACAGAATATAACATTTTGTCGAAAAGACTATGCAAGATATGTAAAATAAAATCACCATATTTGAATTTCCAATGATTAATTGACCCCTCCTCCATTTAGGTTGCTAAGCAACAAAGGACAAAGTGAAATCATCCAAAAATTTATTGTTCTTACCTTTTAATGATTGTAAATATAGGAGAAGACTCCATAAGTTGGTAAAACTTGTGTGATCCTCTTTGTATCATTGATCAAATAAAATAATTATAAACAAAGTGTCTATCACCACTGATGTTGTGAGTTCGAATCTCGATCAGGGTGAGGTGTACAACATTTATGTGATAAAGTTTGTCAGTGACTTGTGACAGGTCGATGGTTTTCTCCGAGTCCTCCAGTTTCCTCCACCAATAAAACTAACAGCCACAATATAACTGAAATATTGTTGAAAGTGGCATTAAACACCATCAAACAAATATAAAAGGCTATTCATATCTATTAATTAATTTATTATTATTTTTAATATTGTTTTTGTTTCCAGTAATTTCTAGAATTTGTTGGGATTTTTTTTGTAGGACTAAATAGTATTGAAATTTCTGGATCTGCTGGACAGGGAAGACTTTTGGGTACCAGTCAAAGTGGAGATTTTTCGTTCAGATTCCCGAGTACCCAATCAGGTAAATAACCTGTTCATTTCCAGGAAGTACCAATAACTTATATATGATTTATTCAAGTAAATAATAATTAATTTAGTTAGTCATGTTATGCAGTTGACTTGGTTCCTTTGACATTCTAATTACTGATAATAATTTCCTCTCATGAATTAAAAAATAAAAAGATCAACATTCGGTTATAAAAAGATAAAAAAAAGAAATTTACACAGCTCAGCATTGACGAGTTTCTGCGGTTGCTAGGGATAATATTTGGTTACTAGGGACATTGTAAGGTTTAAGGAATTCTTATAATATATACTGGTTAGTAAATGATAAGATGTGTCTGCTAAGGTGCTGTTGTAGAACATTTGTTCTTGATTAAATAAAAGGTCCATGAGATCTACAGGAAAATACTGTGCATAGGGAAACCTGTTGCTATGGACGGGGCATAACTATGAATAAAAATATCAAAATGTATTTTTGAAATATGAAATGACATTTGTAGTGTGTATAGCTTGACAAATATGTACCGCTTAGTCAAATATCAAGTCAAAAGATCGTAGATGTCAAAATTCAACCATTAATTGCAATAATATAGGCTAATTTAATGTTTACAAAACCATTGCTAGGGTGACAAAACTACACAAAAATACTATATGCTACCTTAGAGCATTGGAATATCATTTGTAGAGTGTACATACACAGAATATAACATTTTGTCGAAAAGACTATGCAAGATATGTAAAATAAAATCACCATATTTGAATTTCCAATGATTAATTGACCCCTCCTCCATTTAGGTTGCTAAGCAACAAAGGACAAAGTGAAATCATCCAAAAATTTATTGTTCTTACCTTTTAATGATTGTATATATAGGAGAAGACTCCATAAGTTGGTAAAACTTGTGTGATCCTCTTTGTATCATTGATCAAATAAAATAATTATAAACAAAGTGTCTATCACCACTGTTGTTGTGAGTTCGAATCTCGATCAGGGTGAGGTGTACAACATTTATGTGATAAAGTTTGTCAGTGACTTGTGACAGGTCGATGGTTTTCTCTGAGTCCTCCAGTTTCCTCCACCAATAAAACTAACAGCCACAATATAACTGAAATATTGTTGAAAGTGGCATTAAACACCATCAAACAAACAAACAAATATAAAAGGCTATTCATATCTATTAATTAATTTATTATTATTTTTAATATTGTTTTTGTTTCCAGTAATTTCTAGAATTTGTTGGGATTTTTTTTGTAGGACTAAATAGTATTGAAATTTCTGGATCTGCTGGACAGGGAAGACTTTTGGGTACCAGTCAAAGTGGAGATTTTTCGTTCAGATTCCCGAGTACCCAATCAGGTAAATAACCTGTTCATTACCAGGAAGTACCAATAACTTATATATGATTTATTCAAGTAAATAATAATTAATTTAGTTAGTCATGTTATGCAGTTGACTTGGTTCCTTTGACATTCTAATTACTGATAATAATTTCCTCTGATGAATTAAAAAATAAAAAGATCAACATTCGGTTATAAAAAGATAAAAAAAAAGAAATTTACACAGCTCAGCATTGACTAGTTTCTGCGGTTGCTAGGGATAATATTTGGTTACTAGGGACATTGTAAGGTTTAAGGAATTCTTATAATATATACTGGTTAGTAAATGATAAGATGTGTCTGCTAAGGTGCTGTTGTAGAACATTTGTTCTTGATTAAATAAAAGGTCCATGAGATCTACAGGAAAATACTGTGCATAGGGAAACCTGTTGCTATGGACGGGGCATAACTATGAATAAAAATATCAAAATGTATTTTTGAAATATGAAATGACATTTGTAGTGTGTATAGCTTGACAAATATGTACCGCTTAGTCAAATATCAAGTCAAAAGATCATAGATGTCAAAATTCAACCATTAATTGCAATAATATAGGCTAATTTAATGTTTACAAAACCATTGCTAGGGTGACAAAACTACATGTACACAAAAATACTATATGCTACCTGACAGCATTGGAATATCATTTGTAGAGTGTACATACACAGAATATAACATTTTGTCGAAAAGACTATGCAAGATATGTAAAATAAAATCACCATATTTGAATTTCCAATGATTAATTGACCCCTCCTCCATTTAGGTTGCTAAGCAACAAAGGACAAAGTGAAATCATCCAAAAATTTATTGTTCTTACCTTTTAATGATTGTATATATAGGAGAAGACTCCATAAGTTGGTAAAACTTGTGTGATCCTCTTTGTATCATTGATCAAATAAAATAATTATAAACAAAGTGTCTATCACCACTGATGTTGTGAGTTCGAATCTCGATCAGGGTGAGGTGTACAACATTTATGTGATAAAATTTGTCAGTGACTTGTGACAGGTCGATGGTTTTCTCCGAGTCCTCCAGTTTCCTCCACCAATAAAACTAACAGCCACAATATAACTGAAATATTGTTGAAAGTGGCATTAAACACCATCAAACAAACAAACAAATATAAAAGGCTATTCATATCTATTAATTAATTTATTATTATTTTTAATATTGTTTTTGTTTCCAGTAATTTCTAGAATTTGTTTGGATTTTTTTTGTAGGACTAAATAGTATTGAAATTTCTGGATCTGCTGGACAGGGAAGACTTTTGGGTACCAGTCAAAGTGGAGATTTTTCGTTCAGATTCCCGAGTACCCAATCAGGTAAATAACCTGTTCATTATTAGGAAGTACCAATAACTTATATATGATTTATTCAAGTAAATAATAATTAATTTAGTTAGTCATGTTATGCAGTTGACTTGGTTCCTTTGACATTCTAATTACTGATAATAATTTCCTCTCATGAATTAAAAAATAAAAAGATCAACATTCGGTTATAAAAAGATAAAAAAAAAGAAATTTACACAGCTCAGCATTGACTAGTTTCTGCGGTTGCTAGGGATAATATTTGGTTACTAGGGACATTGTAAGGTTTAAGGAATTCTTATAATATATACTGGTTAGTAAATGATAAGATGTGTCTGCTAAGGTGCTGTTGTAGAACATTTGTTCTTGATTAAATAAAAGGTCCATGAGATCTACAGGAAAATACTGTGCATAGGGAAACCTGTTGCTATGGACGGGGCATAACTATGAATAAAAATATCAAAATGTATTTTTGAAATATGAAATGACATTTGTAGTGTGTATAGCTTGACAAATATGTACCGCTTAGTCAAATATCAAGTCAAAAGATCGTAGATGTCAAAATTCAACCATTAATTGCAATAATATAGGCTAATTTAATGTTTACAAAACCATTGCTAGGGTGACAAAACTACATGTACACAAAAATACTATATGCTACCTGACAGCATTGGAATATCATTTGTAGAGTGTACATACACAGAATATAACATTTTGTCGAAAAGACTATGCAAGATATGTAAAATAAAATCACCATATTTGAATTTCCAATGATTAATTGACCCCTCCTCCATTTAGGTTGCTAAGCAACAAAGGACAAAGTGAAATCATCCAAAAATTTATTGTTCTTACCTTTTAATGATTGTATATATAGGAGAAGACTCCATAAGTTGGTAAAACTTGTGTGATCCTCTTTGTATCATTGATCAAATAAAATAATTATAAACAAAGTGTCTATCACCACTGATGTTGTGAGTTCGAATCTCGATCAGGGTGAGGTGTACAACATTTATGTGATAAAGTTTGTCAGTGACTTGTGACAGGTCGATGGTTTTCTCTGAGTCCTCCAGTTTCCTCCACCAATAAAACTAACAGCCACAATATAACTGAAATATTGTTGAAAGTGGCATTAAATACCATCAAACAAACAAACAAATATAAAAGGCTATTCATATCTATTAATTAATTTATTATTATTTTTAATATTGTTTTTGTTTCCAGTAATTTCTAGAATTTGTTTGGATTTTTTTTGTAGGACTAAATAGTATTGAAATTTCTGGATCTGCTGGACAGGGAAGACTTTTGGGTACCAGTCAAAGTGGAGATTTTTCGTTCAGATTCCGGAGTACCCAATCAGGTAAATAACCTGTTCATTACCAGAAAGTACCAATAACTTATATATGATTTATTCAAGTAAATAATAATTAATTTAGTTAGTCATGTTATGCAGTTGACTTGGTTCCTTTGACATTCTAATTACTGATAATAATTTCCTCTGATGAATTAAAAAATAAAAAGATCAACATTCGGTTATAAAAAGATAAGAAAAAAGAAATTTACACAGCTCAGCATTGACGAGTTTCTGCGGTTGCTAGGGATAATATTTGGTTACTAGGGACATTGTAAGGTTTAAGGAATTCTTATAATATATACTGGTTAGTAAATGATAAGATGTGTCTGCTAAGGTGCTGTTGTAGAACATTTGTTCTTGATTAAATAAAAGGTCCATGAGATCTACAGGAAAATACTGTGCATAGGGAAACCTGTTGCTATGGACGGGGCATAACTATGAATAAAAATATCAAAATGTATTTTTGAAATATGAAATGACATTTGTAGTGTGTATAGCTTGACAAATATGTACCGCTTAGTCAAATATCCAGTCAAAAGATCGTAGATGTCAAAATTCAACCATTAATTGCAATAATATAGGCTAATTTAATGTTTACAAAACCATTGCTAGGGTGACAAAACTACATGTACACAAAAATACTATATGCTACCTGACAGCATTGGAATATCATTTGTAGAGTGTACATACACAGAATATAACATTTTGTCGAAAAGACTATGCAAGATATGTAAAATAAAATCACCATATTTGAATGTCCAATGATTAATTGACCCCTCCTCCATTTAGGTTGCTAAGCAACAAAGGACAAAGTGAAATCATCCAAAAATTTATTGTTCTTACCTTTTAATGATTGTATATATAGGAGAAGACTCCATAAGTTGGTAAAACTTGTGTGATCCTCTGTATCATTGATCAAATAAAATAATTATAAACAAAGTGTCTATCACCATTGATGTTGTGAGTTCGAATCTCGATCAGGGTGAGGTGTACAACATTTATGTGATAAAATTTGTCAGTGACTTGTGACAGGTCGATGGTTTTCTCCGAGTCCTCCAGTTTCCTCCACCAATAAAACTAACAGCCACAATATAACTGAAATATTGTTGAAAGTGGCATTAAACACCATCAAACAAACAAACAAATATAAAAGGCTATTCATATCTATTAATTAATTTATTATTATTTTTAATATTGTTTTTGTTTCCAGTAATTTCTAGAATTTGTTGGGATTTTTTTTGTAGGACTAAATAGTATTGAAATTTCTGGATCTGCTGGACAGGGAAGACTTTTGGGTACCAGTCAAAGTGGAGATTTTTCGTTCAGATTCCCGAGTACCCAATCAGGTAAATAACCTGTTCATTACCAGGAAGTACCAATAACTTATATATGATTTATTCAAGTAAATAATAATTAATTTAGTTAGTCATGTTATGCAGTTGACTTGGTTCCTTTGACATTCTAATTACTGATAATAATTTCCTCTGATGAATTAAAAAATAAAAAGATCAACATTCGGTTATAAAAAGATAAAAAAAAAGAAATTTACACAGCTCAGCATTGACTAGTTTCTGCGGTTGCTAGGGATAATATTTGGTTACTAGGGACATTGTAAGGTTTAAGGAATTCTTATAATATATACTGGTTAGTAAATGATAAGATGTGTCTGCTAAGGTGCTGTTGTAGAACATTTGTTCTTGATTAAATAAAAGGTCCATGAGATCTACAGGAAAATACTGTGCATAGGGAAACCTGTTGCTATGGATGGGGCATAACTATGAATAAAAATATCAAAATGTATTTTTGAAATATGAAATGACATTTGTAGTGTGTATAGCTTGACAAATATGTACCGCTTAGTCAAATATCAAGTCAAAAGATCGTAGATGTCAAAATTCAACCATTAATTGCAATAATATAGGCTAATTTAATGTTTACAAAACCATTGCTAGGGTGACAAAACTACATGTACACAAAAATACTATATGCTACCTGACAGCATTGGAATATCATTTGTAGAGTGTACATACACAGAATATAACATTTTGTCGAAAAGACTATGCAAGATATGTAAAATAAAATCACCATATTTGAATTTCCAATGATTAATTGACCCCTCCTCCATTTAGGTTGCTAAGCAACAAAGGACAAAGTGAAATCATCCAAAAATTTATTGTTCTTACCTTTTAATGATTGTATATATAGGAGAAGACTCCATAAGTTGGTAAAACTTGTGTGATCCTCTTTGTATCATTGATCAAATAAAATAATTATAAACAAAGTGTCTATCACCACTGATGTTGTGAGTTCGAATCTCGATCAGGGTGAGGTGTACAACATTTATGTGATAAAGTTTGTCAGTGACTTGTGACAGGTCGATGGTTTTCTCTGAGTCCTCCAGTTTCCTCCACCAATAAAACTAACAGCCACAATATAACTGAAATATTGTTGAAAGTGGCATTAAATACCATCAAACAAACAAACAAATATAAAAGGCTATTCATATCTATTAATTAATTTATTATTATTTTTAATATTGTTTTTGTTTCCAGTAATTTCTAGAATTTGTTTGGATTTTTTTTGTAGGACTAAATAGTATTGAAATTTCTGGATCTGCTGGACAGGGAAGACTTTTGGGTACCAGTCAAAGTGGAGATTTTTCGTTCAGATTCCCGAGTACCCAATCAGGTAAATAACCTGTTCATTACCAGAAAGTACCAATAACTTATATATGATTTATTCAAGTAAATAATAATTAATTTAGTTAGTCATGTTATGCAGTTGACTTGGTTCCTTTGACATTCTAATTACTGATAATAATTTCCTCTGATGAATTAAAAAATAAAAAGATCAACATTCGGTTATAAAAAGATAAGAAAAAAGAAATTTACACAGCTCAGCATTGACGAGTTTCTGCGGTTGCTAGGGATAATATTTGGTTACTAGGGACATTGTAAGGTTTAAGGAATTCTTATAATATATACTGGTTAGTAAATGATAAGATGTGTCTGCTAAGGTGCTGTTGTAGAACATTTGTTCTTGATTAAATAAAAGGTCCATGAGATCTACAGGAAAATACTGTGCATAGGGAAACCTGTTGCTATGGACGGGGCATAACTATGAATAAAAATATCAAAATGTATTTTTGAAATATGAAATGACATTTGTAGTGTGTATAGCTTGACAAATATGTACCGCTTAGTCAAATATCCAGTCAAAAGATCGTAGATGTCAAAATTCAACCATTAATTGCAATAATATAGGCTAATTTAATGTTTACAAAACCATTGCTAGGGTGACAAAACTACATGTACACAAAAATACTATATGCTACCTGACAGCATTGGAATATCATTTGTAGAGTGTACATACACAGAATATAACATTTTGTCGAAAAGACTATGCAAGATATGTAAAATAAAATCACCATATTTGAATTTCCAATGATTAATTGACCCCTCCTCCATTTAGGTTGCTAAGCAACAAAGGACAAAGTGAAATCATCCAAAAATTTATTGTTCTTACCTTTTAATGATTGTATATATAGGAGAAGACTCCATAAGTTGGTAAAACTTGTGTGATCCTCTGTATCATTGATCAAATAAAATAATTATAAACAAAGTGTCTATCACCACTGATGTTGTGAGTTCGAATCTCGATCAGGGTGAGGTGTACAACATTTATGTGATAAAATTTGTCAGTGACTTGTGACAGGTCGATGGTTTTCTCCGAGTCCTCCAGTTTCCTCCACCAATAAAACTAACAGCCACAATATAACTGAAATATTGTTGAAAGTGGCATTAAACACCATCAAACAAACAAACAAATATAAAAGGCTATTCATATCTATTAATTAATTTATTATTATTTTTAATATTGTTTTTGTTTCCAGTAATTTCTAGAATTTGTTTGGATTTTTTTTGTAGGACTAAATAGTATTGAAATTTCTGGATCTGCTGGACAGGGAAGACTTTTGGGTACCAGTCAAAGTGGAGATTTTTCGTTCAGATTCCCGAGTACCCAATCAGGTAAATAACCTGTTCATTACCAGGAAGTACCAATAACTTATATATGATTTATTCAAGTAAATAATAATTAATTTAGTTAGTCATGTTATGCAGTTGACTTGGTTCCTTTGACATTCTAATTACTGATAATAATTTCCTCTGATGAATTAAAAAATAAAAAGATCAACATTCGGTTATAAAAAGATAAAAAAAAAGAAATTTACACAGCTCAGCATTGACGAGTTTCTGCGGTTGCTAGGGATAATATTTGGTTACTAGGGACATTGTAAGGTTTAAGGAATTCTTATAATATATACTGGTTAGTAAATGATAAGATGTGTCTGCTAAGGTGCTGTTGTAGAACATTTGTTCTTGATTAAATAAAAGGTCCATGAGATCTACAGGAAAATACTGTGCATAGGGAAACCTGTTGCTATGGATGGGGCATAACTATGAATAAAAATATCAAAATGTATTTTTGAAATATGAAATGACATTTGTAGTGTGTATAGCTTGACAAATATGTACCGCTTAGTCAAATATCAAGTCAAAAGATCGTAGATGTCAAAATTCAACCATTAATTGCAATAATATAGGCTAATTTAATGTTTACAAAACCATTGCTAGGGTGACAAAACTACATGTACACAAAAATACTATATGCTACCTGACAGCATTGGAATATCATTTGTAGAGTGTACATACACAGAATATAACATTTTGTCGAAAAGACTATGCAAGATATGTAAAATAAAATCACCATATTTGAATTTCCAATGATTAATTGACCCCTCCTCCATTTAGGTTGCTAAGCAACAAAGGACAAAGTGAAATCATCCAAAAATTTATTTTTCTTACATTTTAATGATTGTGTTTAATATTATATCTATATAAACAGTTTCTGAGATTGGGCCAAAATTGACCCCTTATCCTTTGAAAATCGGTTAAAAACTGAAACTGCAAATTCTGTTAATCTTTCACATTTAAAGTCAAACCTACTAATCAAATAATATGGCCACTATAAGCAGTTCTTCTTTGTGATTGGCCAAATTTAATATAGGATTAAACACATTTTTTCCGGAGTTTATTGATGTATAACCTGGACCAAGTCACTCACAAACTTACATAAAAGTCCTTTGGACTTTTATTTGATTGTGAGTGACTTGGTCCAGGTTATACATAAATAAACTCTGTAAAAAATGCGTTTAATCCTTATAATTCTGTAACTAAGTATTTTTTTTTCATTTGTTTTGAAAATTTACCTTTGGGGATCCCCATTACGCACACAGACATTCCATTGATGTGTGTCGGCCAATGAATAACAAAATGCACTAACCTTGTTTTCCTACATTGATAAATAGACGGTGATGTAATTAAGTTACTGATATTTTCCAATTTGATGGCATTTTGCATTTAGCTACTGCTCACAAAATCGTAAAATAAATCAGTAACCAGCTTGTGTCAGTCAGCGTCCCTTGCAAACAACGTCACAGGATGACGATATATTACAAAAGTCAAAGTCGATAGATGGTTGTCTTAAGTATTTTTTCCAGAATTTTTTTTTTATGTCAACAATACAAGCTTTTTTTTTCATTGGCATTTATTTTTTTATTTCATATCTAACGATAATTGTCGATTATTAACAATAAACATTGTTTCTTTTATCTTTTTTTATTATCGGGAATCCAAGCCGCCATTTTGTTTACATTACGAAAAAAGTAGTCCGGTGAACATCGTCTCTCGAAAAATAAACTGACAAAAACCCTGCCTCCATAAGTGCTTATACCCAATCAGAGTATAGGATTTCTAATTATGTAAATCATATAAGAATTATTTAGTATTAATTTCTTTGTAGGTTCAAAAGGACCTACACCACCACAGCGGCCCAACAGAAAGTCACCTACATTAGACCAAGGTACACATGTGCCTAGTGGTAGTCCAGAGAAACAGTCTCTCTCTCAACCCAGACCCGACCTTAGAGCATCTACACCACCACAGCAGCTCAACAGAAAGTCACCTACATTAGACCAAGGTACACATGTGTCTAGTGATAGTCCAGAGAAACAGTCGCTCTCTCAACCCAGACCTGACCTTAGAGGACCTACACCACCACAGCAGCCCAACAGAAAGTCACCTACATTAGACCAAGGTACACATGGGATTAGTGGTAGTCCAGAGAAACAGTCTCTCTCTCAACCCAGACCCGACCTTAGACCACCAGCAAGACCTAAATCAACATCATCTTGCTCAAGGGGTAACAGTTTGGGGCAATCAGGATTTTACATTGGAGGTAAGAATTTCTAGTATCTGGAAACAAAAGCAAAAAGAGAGGAAAAGTTAAACATATAATTTTTTTTTTCAACATTAGGAATCAGAATCGATCATCGAATTGGGTGCCTACATCTGACTGATTAGTCAATGTTTCCGTTAATCGGTGCACCACTAATGGTTGCCCAAAATAAATATCTTTATTTCAACTTTTCTTAAATTTACTCATAAAACAAGGCATCACTGTTTAGACATTTTGTCGTCAGTTGTTTTTTTTTTTATTTTTTTTTTTTTTTGTATAAACAGGCGATCTTGATTGATTTTCAACTGAAAGGTATGATATAAAGAAACATTATGTAATTCATAGACTGTCAGCCAATCAAAGTTTTATTTTCTATTGATTGTTGGAAAGCAGCTTTTAGCCAATCGGCCCCCTTCCACTATAAACAAGAATGTCAGGTAATATCAATTGGAAATTACAATCACTTTATTAACTGGCAAGAAATTGTTCAATAGTTATAGAAGACTACTTTCTTCAACTTTTAGCTCTTCCAATACCAATTTCACAGACTGAATTGAAATACTTTTTAAAATCAGTTGAACAATTACAAAACTGGAATGACAAATTGGCTAGTATGAATTCTCCTCTTGCCTGACCAATCTGGTAAGCAAATAACAGGTCAGGGAATATGTATCCATTAAGGTATATGATGTTTATTTTTTCACATTAAGACCATGGATCAAGTTTTGCCTATTGATTTGTGAAATGTTTCCAGCAGTTATAAATATATCTACTGCATTCTATAAAAAATGAATTCTTTCCTTTTCAGGTTTTATAATCTGTCTTTTAGTTTTGCCCCTTTGCTGTGCTACTAGTCAACCAAACGGAACAAAAGGTTAGTACATAAAGTAACAAAACATTTACAAAAAGTAAGTAATCAAAACCTTTGGGTAGACATTTTTTGTGCATTAAGTATTTAAAATGATTATGGGTGTTTTATGCCAATATCAGCAACATTTCAGTAATATCATATCTGTCAGTTTTATTGGTAGAGGAAAATACGTTATGGAGAGAGAACCACATTATTGGACTATATGTATTGTTCATGGATATTTCAGGTTAATTTTGTATCGTCCTTTTAGGTATCTAGATATCTTGTTTGTGTCCTACCTAACTGTCAGTCTCAAAAGTTCATTATTTCTCAACCTCAGTGTGTATTAATATTTGGAGATTTTGATATCTTTTTTACAATTTTATTGGACCATTTGTGCAGGAGTAATTGTCCTTTTTGACTGAGAATATTTCATGAAAAAGTGTGTACACACAACCCTTCCTACATTTTAATGGGAATTCCTCAAAGCTTTGCATGCTTGCTAATACCACATGCAGATTTGAATATCATTAAGGTAATTGCCCTTTTTAATATTAAATATTATATAAAAAGGAATTTCTTAAAACTTTTCATGTTTGCTTTTTGCCATTTGGAGATTTGCATATTGCTACAGCAATTCGGTCACACAATTTTTCAAGGAATTATTTCCCTTTTTGACTAAGATTATTTCACATAGTACCTGCAACTCCTACCTGTTTGAATATGTCATAAAAATGACAGAAGTTGTCTTTTTACATGAAACTCTTACACATTAAATTGTTAAGTGTTTTATTAGGTTAGTTTTATATGCGCATTTTGCCATCACTTGGGGTCCGTCATTTATTGTCGTCCATTGTACGTCGTAAACTTTCACATTTAAATCTTTTCCTCTGAAACCACTGAACCAAATTAAATCAAACCTGGCAGGGATGGTCCTAGGGTGACCCCCTTTAAAAATTGTGTTCAGAATTCCACCTTCCATTCAAGATGGCTGCTGTTACTAAAAATAAAAATTTCTTCAGTTGTCCATTGCTGCTTTATTTTAAGTCAAAATGAGGTCAAACTTAAACAACAGCTATATGCCCTAATATGGCAATGAGTAGTAGAACATATATTCTAAGGGTTTTTTCTGAAGCATATAGTTCAACCAATTTATACCGATGGCGATATTGCATAATTTGAGAAAATAAATTACCATAATATCTTCTGCTCAGAAATGAGCTGAAATCATCTTTGATTCAAGAAGGCTGACATTACTATTAGCAGAAATTTCAAATGGCAAAAAAAAAAGATCTGCTGAAATTATTCTATGAAATTGAAAAGTCAAATTGAAAACGAAGTGAGCAATTACAGGCTCCTGAGACCCTCTAGTTTCAACTTCCTAATTCCGTGGTCCTGGTTGTGTGGTAGTTGGATTTACAAATACCTGTGCAATCAGTGCCTATCACCACTTAAGTTGTGTGTTTGAACCCTGTTCATGTCAAGGTGTACTCAATGCAACATTTTTGATAAAGTTTTGACAGTGATTTGCAACAGGTCAGTTGTTTTTTCTGGGTATTCCGGTTTCCTCCACCAATAAAACTGACTGCCACGATATAGCTGAAATATTGTTGAAAGTGGTGTTAGCACCTTAAACCTACACCTAATGACTGCTCATAGTCATTGCTCTCCCAAAAGGGGAGACATATCTTTATGAGTCTAAAACGACCTTTAATTGAAGTCCCATTTTAATGGATTGAATTTGAAGGTAGGACCCTAAATATGAAAATGAATCAAATATTTTTTCTAGACTTGATTGAGCACAATATAAGATGGTTGCCATCATAGAACTTTTTTTTTTCTGAAATCACTATTTGCTATGAAAGAAAAATTGACTGGAATATAACATGTTGTAAACATTGAAGACTTTTGTTCTAAGGGTGGCCATTGAATGCAAGTTTGTCTGTATATATTGTTTTCAAGCCCTGTGAAATAAAAAAATATTTTTAACATTATGCTTTGATTGTCAATATTTTTAAAAATCTTCTTCATCAATTGCAACATCAGAGTGATACATGTAACGTTAATTTGTTTCAATAGTTAAATGTGTTGTAGTTTTTGCAGGTAATTTGATATTCTATTATTTTTTTCAGTTGATTTGCAGTCGGATTCCTTGGTACACGTATTTGGGGAATCATTGAACTTGATATGTTCAATAAATAATTCTATCGCAAACAAAACATATGCATGGAATAGACAGGTTGGAGAATTAAAAGCTGAACTAATTTATTTTCGTAGTATTCTAATAAATACAACAAAGTTTGAAATCATTGGTGACGGATCAACTCTGTTGATAAAAAACTTGAATGAAGTAGATATCAGAGATTACTTTTATTACTGTAGTATAGGTGTTATTTATTCTGCATGCAAAAACATATTAGATCAGAATAACACTGTTGGTTAGTATTATTATAGTTATTCTGTAATATTAATACCCCTTTGAAGAAGTTGGATGGTGAGAGGTGGGTGTAAACTGGTACAAGTGTTGTCTGTCTTCACACAATCTTGTCAGGTGCAGAACATTTTTGTGCGACTGCAGTCATTTTAATTAAGTATATTAATGGCTCTGTCATCGTCCTCGTCCATCTGTAGATGGAATGATTTCCATGCAAAAACTATATGGCGAATCCGTCTGAATTTTGAACGCAATAATCCTTGACACTAAATGAAGGTTTGCATTGATTTTGGGTATTGTAACCGTACTCGTTTCCAAACAAGAGGCCATAAGGTACAAACATGGGTGTTTCTGTTATTTGCACATGGAGAGTTTATTTATTTTCTGATTTTGAAGGGTTTTACTGTAATGAATTCTTTAGGACAATCAGTGTCAGATAAATAGTGTTATTATGTTACTATTACCATTTTTGACATAAAGGGACCCAAAAGGATAAAATTTCTAATTTTGGACAGTTTGTTCATCCAATTTTAATGCAGTTTTTTAACTCTTTTGCCATCACTTGGCGTCCGTCGTCTGTTAACTTTTCACATTTTAATCTTCTCCTCTGAAACCCCTCAGCCAAATGAAGTGAAACTTGGTAGGAAGCATCTATGGAAGGTCCTCTCTAAAGATTGCTCATTTTGTCCCGATCCATCAACAAACATGGCAGTTGTAGGCAATTCTTGTTTCTGATTGGCCGATTTTTAAAAAATCTTCTCTGAAACCGCTTGGCCAAATGAACTGAAACTTGGTAGGAAGCATCTATGGCAGGTCCTCTATAAAGACTGCTCATTTCGTCCCGATCCGTTAACAAACATGACCGCCACAGGCCTTTCTTGTTTCTGATTGGTTGATTTCTAAACAAATCTTTTCCTCTGAAACTGCTTGGCAAAATGAATCCAATCTTGGTTAGGAGATCCTCTATAAAGATTGCTCATTTCGTCCCGATTCATTAACAAACATGGCCACAACAGGCAATTCTTGTTTCTGATTGGTCGATTTCTAAAATTCTTCTCCTCTGAACCACTTCGCCAAATGAACCGAAACTTGGTAGGAAGCATCTATGGAATGTCCTCTATAAAGGTTGCTCATTTTGTCCCGATCCATTAACAAACATGGCCACCACAGGCAATTTTTGTTTCTGATTGGTCGATTTCTAAAAATCTTCTACTCTGAAACAGCTTGGCCAAATGGACCGAAACGTGGTAGGAAGCATCTATGGAAGGTTCTCTATGAGAATTGCTCATTCCATTTTGATCCATTAACAAACATGGCCACTACAGGCAATTCTTGTTTTTGATTGGTTGATTTCTAGCAAATCTTCTCCTCTGAAACCACTTGGCTAAATGAACCAAAACTTAGTAGGAAGCATGTATGGATGGTCCTCTATAGAGATTGCTCATTTCGTTTTGATCCATTAACAAACTTTTTTTTTTTTATTCCTATTGTCAGGATTTTATAAATTCCCTTCATCACCACCTGACTAGGGTGTGACAGGGGTTTTCAAAAATAAGTTTTGTGACTACATTGGTTTTACATTTTGATAAACAAAATAAAGAAATGATAATATATAATAGTAATAAACACTTTCATTCATCTTTCACACACACGCTTACCATTTTGTTTTTCTAAAATATTTGATTGCTCCTGACATTTTGTACTTAATCAAAAAAGCTGAAAAAAGAATCTCATCACTATATGAATCAAACAAACAAAAAATATTATGATTAGTTGAAAATATATTGTAAGGGGGTCCACATTTTTTCAAATGCTAAAATGGTATTGTTTTTCTTTGATATATATTGTTCAAGTGAACGGTACCACATAATTTTATGTTTAAATTCTACAATATTTAGCCTTTGTTCGTTGAGTTTGCACTTGAAGATGTAATTTTTTGCAATAATTGAAATCAAATTAACAAGAAGATCCCCTGACTCAAAACCAAAGAAATATTCTTTTTTGTCAAAAATCAAATTCTTGTAATATTGTTTTAATTGTTTTGACAAAGAATTGAGAAAAATTTGTGTCACAGGACAGTCAAAGAATAGATGTTCAATAGTTTCATCATGAATTTTGCAAAATGTACAAAAATTAGTATTCTTGAGCTTTATTTTATGTAAAAAGGAATTGGTAGGAATGATCCTGTGTAACAATTTAAATTGACAAACATGGCTGCCACAGGCAATTCTTGTTTTAGATTGGTTGATTTCTAAAAAATCTTCTTCTCTGAAACTGCTTTGCCAAAATGAACCGATATTTGGCGGGAAGCACCTATGGAAGGTTCTGTATTAAGTTTCCTCAAAGCAGAATGAAAGGTGAGCGACACAGGCTCAGCTCAGTGCTGAGCCTCTAGCTAACTTCAAAAACAAAAGCAACTTGGCATGTTCATTTCCAATGTCAGCTACAATTTTCCAGCCTTGTCCATGATTGCATGCAGATTGTTATCACCTGCATTAAAAAACAAATATTGTTATTGAATAACCTTAGATCTATAATAAGTATCCTAGGGTTACTGTCTTTCCAACCATTTTGGTGGTTTTAAGTAAGCAGATTTTTCAACAGTAACATGATATCTTTTTATTTTCCTTTTGTGATTATATCTGTTATATATTCTTTGTTGTACGTACATGTATATTACCTTTACAGTCATACCAAGCAGGACAGCAGTTACATTTCCTATGAATAAAACAATTCGGCTTCAATCTGGATGTTATCCGAATCTCACCTTCTTCTTGATTATACAGGTAGATATATGTATTAATTACTACTGGGTTTTTACCCCTTGTTTAAAAAATGTGTGTTTTCCTATTTAATATTATAAACAGTTGAGATCTGAAGTGTTTTGTTGTATCGTGGCGTTATCAGTTCTCGATAGTTTTGCCTCTGTGCAATTTGACAGATTTTGTGAAATTGCACGTGTCTTCTGTTCGCTTGTATTTTACCTACAGAACACCACCTCTCTTGATCAAAGCAAAAAAACACCATGTTACTTAAAATATGTAAACAAACATAGTTTCCTTCTACCCCAAGTTTACGGCCTTTCTCTTATTCACAAAACTAGACCAACTTCCCCATTTTCCCTCAGAAAATCCTGGTTATCAATGTAAATAAAAGGTGAACTGAAATGAAGGTCAACTACACGCAATTCATGTATAACGGTAGTATAGCTGTGAAAAATGTCTGTCATACATACAAATGCACACTTATTGAGAACAGATGACGTAGTACACAAAATGTCAGAAATTATCACACATGGAAATCATCGATCTGGAGTGAAATATTATTGAGGCATACATAGGGATAGTATGTAAATATTATTGAGGCATACATAGGGATAGAATGTAAATGTTTTTTTACATCTACTATGTTTTAATAAAAGCATCATATGAAAACGCCAATAAACCCAATACATTTAATATTTTGCAACTTTATTGGAGATGAAAAGAGATAAATGGTTCTAAAATTCTGCCAGCAAATGAAACATGCTCAAAGGACTGAAAAATATATACGACTGATATTTAATTCTTACATTTCCAACGACGATTTTTTTCAAAAGTCCATGCACATTATAGACACAAACTAGTTTTTTTCTGGAGATTTTCAAGGCCAAGAGGGGGTGCGCATTATGCAATCCTAAATACGGTACACAAAATGTCAGAAATTATCACACATGAAAATCATCGATCTGAAGTAAAATATTATTGAGGCATACGTATGTAAATGAAGAAAAACGTATGATAAAATAATGTAAACAAAATTATAGGTTTTTATTGTGCAGGAAAGTGGACAAAACAAGTTTGTTATGTTATCGAGAACCGATAATAAAACACCATGATACTTACTAATGAAGTTAACCCAATGCCTTTGTTTGATTGTTTAAGAAATCATTCATGGAAGCCATACTGTGTTGTGAGTTTTAACATGGGTTGGTGGATATTAGTATTTATCCACTAATTGATTAGTGGATGATTTTTTGTAAATTGAAAAAACAAAAACAAAAAACACACCATGAGAATAATTAAAAAATCCAATAAGAAAATCGAAGAAACAGGCAAAATAATTTGTAACCAGATTTTATCTTCTTTTTTAATATTAATTGCAACTGACTCAATTTATTTTATTATTTGCAGGGTAGCGTGGTAGCTAACAAGACAGCAACTAAAAAGGATAATGGGTTGTATGAAGTTGATATGATCTATAATGGTACATTGAAAAATGGTGAACAGCTTCTAGTGATTGCTCGTCATGGAAATAAGAACTTCACAGTGTATAATTCTACTGTTGTCCAAATTATAAAACGTAAGGGTTTTTTTTGGTCACATTCACTCACATCCATATAATTTTGTATTGAAATTAATGAATATTAAATTTTCGTCAAGCATTGCTGAATACATTTTTGTATGCGAAAGTACTGATGTCTAAAGTTTGTTTGTTTGATGGTGGTTTACGCCACTTTCAGCAATATTTCAGTTATATCGTGGTGGTCAGTTTTATTGGTGGAGGAAACTGGAGGACCCGGGGAAAACCGCCGACCTGTCCTAAGTCACGACAACCCCCCCACCCCCTGATGTCTTAAGAGATTTTCAATGTCATACTGACAATCATCTTGCAATTTTAGCCTAGTGTAGTTCTGACACTCAGCCCATACACATACTTGAGCTAGTCTATTATTCATCTACTACCCGGAATAATCCATTTTATATATCAAGTGTTAGTTACACATATAGAAACCAATGTTTTGTTTTGATTATAAATGATAAAATTGTATTTTGTAAATATACGATACCATTTTATTCAAATCTTTACTTTTGAAAAGCATACTCTTGAAATAAGGACTATTTCTTTGGGTAATAATAGTCAGTAAATACATTTAGTAGATAATTGTCACAGATGATCGATCATCGGTCGATGTTGGTATAATGATCATCAAACTTGAAAATGTGACCGATTCCCATCACTAATCCTTACTGATTATGCAAATTAGGCATTTTTTTGTTATAAAAGATCACATTTGACTAAATATAGAAATTTTTTGACATGTTAAAGGGATATTAAAGCTTGTTTTAACTTATATTTTTTCAACTCGTGACGAAGGTTGTTTCTTTTCAATTTAATTGTAAAAACAATCCAAAAATACTTTGCACGCCCATATAATCCCTAATATCGTTAAAATATCACTAAAAGGGTCGAAATGAATTATGGTCCAGGAAGCAAAAATTCAATTAATGGAAAAACCGCAAGATATGACAGAATTATCAACGAATTGTGTCACTTTTACAAAGTTTCATTGATAAAAACCGGGTTAATGTTTCATAAATATCATTTATTGAACCAATTGCATGTTTTCATGAGATACAAAAAATTACCAAAATGAGCTTTAATATCCCTTTAATTATTCTTTATTTTAAGTCAAAATGAGCTCAAATTTAAACTGCAGCCACGTTGATTTATACTGGTTATGCTTATTTTAAAGGAAAACTCCAGTCAGTTGAACAATTGTTATAATTCAATACATTGTAACTTTTTATTCGTAAATAACTAATTATTAAGCAAAAAACACCTTTATTAACATTAATATACCCAATTAGAAATATGAATATTTGGAATTTCCTCTCCTAGTGTAAGCGGCCATGACACCTCTTCATGTGACGTCACGGAGACGGATCATGTTAGTTGAATAAATACTGTATTTGACTCTTTCCAGCATCGAGCCCTTTTGGTTATGTTTTAATATCAGATCAACTGCAATACAATGTTAACGATTTGTATATCGTTCCAATTTTTTTCTTAATATTCCCATCCCATGTTACATTTAATAACAAATGAGTGTATTGGTATTGGGTTATTTTTGGGTGGGGGGGAGGGGGTGGTATCTACGTATAATTCCATGTATGTTTTACATGATTGACTATAGGTTGGTTAAATAACTGTCACTTTCAACTCGTTTTATGCGTACACATGTTTTTTTTTCTGATTTGTCGCCAATGCTGTCGTACTTTCCCGTGTTTTTCGTGGTCACTGGTCGATGTGTCGACAAGGGTAGTCCTGATCAGTAATTACAAAAAAAACAATTCTTCTCACACTTTCCCTTTTCGTTAATGCAATAAAATGTTTGACATGAAGTCATAATGATTTTGTAAATATCAAAAGATAAATATGTGACGTTATTTTGCGATTTACATAAATTTTAATGATAAAATTGCAACTGATCAATGCTGCTATAATAGACGATACTGACACCGTAGCGTCACGGCTCTTTCAGAAGAGCTTTAATTGCAGGTATAATCCGAGAATGGATTATGACTTTGTCTCCTCACATTGAAGAGTTCTGAAAAATGGTGATCCCCATTATTTGGTGCTACATGCAACTTCAATGACCAAATTCTACCTTACGGTATACTATTTTTAGCATTCAATACAGATGTCTTTTATTTACTGTCATTTAAATTTTCACCCTAACTTGCTAAGACCATGGCGTTTTCCTTTAAGAAAAAAAAATTGCATTAAAATCTTCTGCTAAGAAACTTGAGCTGAAATGATCTTTGGATGACCAACATTCAAAATAATGTGTGACACCCCTACTCTCCTTCCAAGATGACTGTCAATACTGTAAATAGATTTTTAATTCAATGACATTTACTTGAAAAGGTTTCTATGAAATTTAGAAATCAAATTGAACACCAGGTGAGCGATTACAGGCTCTCGTGAGCCTCTAGTTGCAGAATGTTGACACTTCGACTGATTACTTTAACAGCTAACTGTAAAGATCATGAACATACTCATGGATGTGCACTAGACCGGTATCGTTACAGCCATTATGTTTCGCTATCTTTGCAGGCTGCATTATGTCCTTTTTGCACAGATTGGAAATACAAGTTGGTCATAAACAAAGTTTATATTCTGTCTGTTAGCCAGAATTAAAGAATAGCCACTGCTGCTGGGAAAACTTGAAAGAAACTCAATGGAGAAATGTTAAAACATCTTTTAAGTAGCCACAAACCTAGTTAAATACACACTACATAAATGAATAATAAAATCTCTAGATGAGGTTCTAACAATGTGTTTAATCCTTTCATTTGTTTACCATTTCAGATGAAGATTCTAGTGGAATTAATATTGGATTAATTGTTGGTATACTTGTAGTAGCTGTTATTAGTATTGTACTAGTAGTATACATTATTTATAAACGGAGACGATTGAGACGAGATGCAAATGGCATCAACGTAAGTAAAGATTAAGACATTTATCAAAATTAGATTATCTACTTGCCAGTATTTGCATAATAATATATTCTTCTTTTAACATTTTGCAATGACAGTAAAATAAATAGTGAACAGAATGACAGATATCATTTAAAAAAAGACTTGTATCATCAAAACTTAAGTCATGCTTCCAAGATAATGCCCATTAAACGAATTTTAGATTGTTGGGTATTGAGGGGATTAATTTATTTATGAACATGGGTGATGGGTCATGACAGATGTTTTTAGCTCACTTTGCCAAAGGCAATGCGAGCTTTGCCATCACTTGGCATCCGTTGTCCGTTAACTTTTCGCATTTTAATCTTCTCCTCTTAAACCTCTCAGCCAAATCTTCTCCGAAACCGCTTAGTCAAATGAACCGAAGCTTGGTAGGAAGCATCTATGGAAGGTTCTCTATAAAGATTGCTCATTTCATCCTGATCCGTTAACAAACATGGCCACCACAGGCAATTCTTGTTTCTGATTGGCCGATTTTTTTAAAATCTTCTCTTCCGAAACCGCTTGGCCAAATGAACCGAAACATGGTAAGAAGCATCTATGGAAGGTCCTCTATAAATATTGCTCATTTCATCCTGATCCGTTAACAAACATGGCTGCCACAGGCAATTCTTGTTTCTGATTGACCGATTTTTAAAAATCTTCTCCAAAACTACTTGGCCAAATGAACCGAAACTTGGTAGGAAACATCTATGGAAGGTCCTCTATTAATATTGCTCATGTCATCCCGATCCATTAAAAAACATGGCCACCACAGGCAATTCTTGTTTCTGATTGGTTCATTTCTAAAAAACAAATTCTCCATTGTAGTAAACTGCTAAAAGGGAGATAACTCTTGCTTTAAACTGTTAAAAGAAAGATAACGTGCCATTATCTCCCTTAGAAATTAACTAATGCCGATATAGTGTAACATGTTAATAAGGGTAATAACAAAATTACCGAACTATACATTGCATGTAGGTATTCACATTTTAATATTCTTTTTAGCTCACCGTGCCAAAGGCAATGTGGGCTTTTGGCATCCGTCATTTGTTGTCTGTCATCTGTTAACTTTTCACATTTTAATCTTCTCCTCTGAAACCCAGCAGCCAAATGAACTGAAACTTAGTAGGAAGCATCTAAAGAGTGCACATTTTGTTATGATCCATTTATACCAAACATGGCCCTCCACAGGCAATTCTTGTTTCTGATTGGCCAATTTTTTTAAATCTCCTCCTCTGAAACCGCTTGGCCAAATTAACCGAAACATGGCAGGAAGCATCTATGGAATGTCCTCTATCAAGATTGCTCATTTTGTCTCGATCGATTAACAAACATGGCTACCACAGGAAATTCTTGTTTCTGATTGGTCGATATCTAAAAAATCTTCTCCTCTGAAACTGCCTAGCCAAATGAACCAAAACTTAGGAAGCATCTACATGTATTGTATGGCCATTAAAGATATTAAAAAGTGTGAAAAGTGTAAAAAAAAATCTTCTTTTTTGTTTTGCTCACCTTGCCAAAGGCAATGCCATCACTAGGCATCTGCCGTCTGTTTTCCATTGACTTTTCACATTTTAATCTTCTCATCTGAAACCCCTTAGCCAAATGATCTAAAACTTGGTATGAAGCATCTATGGAAGGTGCTCTATAAAGATTGCTCATTTTGTACCGATCCAATAATAAACATGGCCGCCACAGGCAATTCTTGTTTCTGATTGGTTGATTTCTAAAAAATATGCTCCTTTGAAACCGCTTAGGCAAATGAATCGCAATTTGGTAGGAAGCATTCTCGGAAGGTCCTCTATAAATAGTGCTCATTTAGTTATGATCCGTTAACAAACATGGCTGCCACAGGCAATTCTTGTTTCTGATTGGTTGATTTCTAAATAATCCTCTCCTCTGAATCCATTTTCCCAAATGAACCGAAATTAGATAGAAAGCATCCTTGGAAAGTCCTCTATGAAGATTGCACATTTGGTCCCGATTCATTAACGAACATGGCCGCCACAGGAAATTCTTGTTTCTGATCGGTCGATATCTAAAAAATCTTCTCCTCTGAAACTGCCTAACCAAATGAACCCAAACTTAGGAAGCATCTACATGTATTGTATTTCCATTAAAAATATTAAAAAGTGTGAAAATGGTCTTGTTATTGCACAAGCAAAATGGTTCCTCAACATATTAAATCCTAATTTATATATGAACTATATATCAAGAATATCTCAGAGTTGGGAAAAGTAACCAGAATTTTTCATAAAGAATGTTAATGATATAAGGCACATGAGACTGTTCATCTCTGATGCTCTTACAATGAAGAAATGAAAGTTGAAACAGCCATGGTCGAAACAATTCTACAAATATCAACAAAATGAGCAAACAATTTGATATAGTGGTTATAGATACTACTTATTATATATTGAAAGTGTATTGAAATAAATATACAAAACTAATCTTGATAAAATAAAATATCCAACAGGTACCACAAGCAGGTGAAACAGGTGCACAGAATGGGGCTAATCAGGTCTTATTAGAAACTGCAGTATAACACCATCAGCAGGGACACCCTCTACACAAGATAATGTTTTACAGGTATATTACCAACATGTTCAATACATCATTTGTAGTACATTGTTGGATGGCTGTCAGATTCCCATGTCACAGAAACCACAAAGATGGGGATCCCTTTCTTATCCTGTTATGCAAATTTCATATGAATTGAACCTCTTTTTAGAGGTCGCCTGTCTTATAAGGCCACCTTTTCTTTGTCCCAAAGGTGACTTATTAATACAGGTTTGACTGTATTTATTTATAAACGAAATGCAAGTTCAGTTTGAGTAATATAACTTTTTTTTTTACCAGTAGACCAAGTGTATTTAAATTTGACATCTGGTAACCTCAATGTACAGTCTCTTTGGTTAAAATTCTGTCAGCTATGACCATAACGATACTATGCCCTTAACCTATTTTCCAAAAACATGACAATCTTGGGAATTCCCACATGGTATTGATTTGAAAATTGATGTATTGAATGGTGCACATCTATTGCATGACAATTCATTCAGGGACGAGAAACAAAAAGATGATTATTGCTCTGATTATGCAGGAATAATGGCAAAGTCATGTAACCCAGCAATTAGAGGTCAATTTGTCAATGATAACTCAGTCTGTTGTGAGTCATTAAGCCACAGTAAGATTAGCAGATATTGCAAAGTTCTGTAGGCACTCATTGTCGGCAAGTGTGTTAAAAAAAAATCTTCTTTTTTGTTTTGCTCACCTTGCCAAAGGCAATGCCATCACTAGGCATCCGCCGTCTGTTTTCCATTGACATTTCACATTTTAATCTTCTCATCTGAAACCCCTTAGCCAAATGATCTAAAACTTGGTATGAAGCATCTATGGAAGGTGTTCTATAAAGATTGCTCATTTTGTACCGATCCAATAATAAACATGGCCACCACAGGCAATTCTTGTTTCTGATTGGTTGATTTCTAAAAAATATGCTCCTTTGAAACCGCTTAGTCAAATGAATCGCAATTTGGTAGGAAGCATTCTTGGAAGGTCCTCTATAAATAGTGCTCATTTAGTTATGATCCGTTAACAAACATGGCTGCCACAGGCAATTCTTGTTTCTGATTGGTTGATTTCTAAATAATCTTCTCCTCTGAATCCATTTTCCCAAATGAACCGAAATTAGGTAGGAAGCATCATTGGAAAGTCCTCTATGAAGATTGCTCATTTGGTCCCGATTCATTAACGAACATGGCCGCCACAGGCAATTCTTGTTTCTGATTGATCGATTTCTAAAAATCTTCTCTTCTGAAAACGTTTTGCCAAATGAACCGAAACTTAGTAGGACGCATCTATGGAAGGTCTTCTATAAAGATTGCTCATTTCGTCCCAATCCGATAACAAACATGGCCACTACAGGCAATTCTTGTTTTTGATTGGTTGATTTCTAGCAAATCTTCTCCTCTGAAACCACTTGGCTAAATGAACCAAAACTTAGTAGGAAGCATGTATGGATGGTCCTCTATAGAGATTGCTCATTTCGTTTTTATCCGTTAACAAACATGGCCACCGCAGGCAATTCTTGTTTCTGATTGGTGGATTTCTAAAAAATCTTTTCCTCAAAGCAGAATGAAAGGTGAGCGACACAGGCTCAACCCACTGAGCCTCTAGTTTACATTAGGTGGCATCTGATGTTATATTATCACATTTTAATCCTCTGAAACCCTTTGGCAAAATTAGACCACACTTGTATAGGCTGGGATGTTTCCTAGGTAGACTCCTTTCAGAAGTAATCAAACCCTGTTAAACTGCCACCGTTTGTTCAGCAATAATTTGGCATTATAACGAGTTTGGCGATAAACTGAGGGAAGCCTTAAACCGGAAGTATTGACACCGACATCGGAAATAGAATGACAAATTTACGGACGGTGACTGTTCATTGATAAGAAATCAATAAATAAACAATAATAATTTATTTTAACTGATAGAAACAATATTTCATGATACAAACATGACATACAGAAATTATCGTTTGTACGATAAATAAAGTTTTTATACGTCATCGAACGTATTTGCATGCATCAAACAGAATCGTAAGTTTCTTTATTTGATAGGATATCTCCGACAGTTCTACGCTTTACGGATAATTCCCTAAAAATAGAGAAATATTCTGATATTTGTTGCTGAATGCTATAGAATGATTCATTGCACAGTCTTATGATTTCACGTTTATGTTTGAAATCAAGCAGATTTCTTTTCCGCTTTGGAGTATATACATTTTTACACTACAAAATTGAAAACACTGAAAACTTCAAACAATTTTTTTTACAATTAAAAGAGTTCACAAACTATAAAACTAACACTATGGTTTCAACTTTTAATTATACAACAATTAACTGTAATCAGATTGTTTATACAAGAACTTCAATTTACCATAATTGCTTGTAAACCTACCTGTAAAAAAAACAAATGCCTGTAAAATCATTGACTTGTGACATAACTGATTGGCATTATATCGAGGGACAATCAACAGTAAATTGACCCTTTGATCTTTTGACACCTGGGCACTAGCGATATGCAAGTTTGGCGTTGTACAAGGTTTTTTACATGGAAAGAAAATGGGACTTGATAATTTCATGACGATATGTGAGTTTGGCGATGAATCGACAGAGTTTGCCTGTATATCATACAAGATGTTCACCATAACCAAAAATGAACATGATTGTACCCAAACTGTACATGTAGTAAGAAAGGATGTGGATGTAAATGATCATGTGAAGGGTGTGTGCTTCAGCTAATATATCAATGGATTTCCTCTATCTCTTATGAGTACTGTGAAAAACTCATCCGAATGGGGCAAAATTACAAAATTGGAACAGTGTTACTGTTTTTTTTCATCCAATTTTAACACATTTTTTGGGGGGGGGGGGGGGGAGCAAAATGCTCATTTTTATAAGTTACCAGTATTTATGAGTCGATAAAGAAAATTCTGATGCTAAAAAAAACCAATGATCAATTATTAATTTTTTATCTAATTTCAGAATGGGAAAAACATTTCCATGGAAAGTTTTGTTTAGAACCAAATGGATGTCTTGAATAGGAAAAGTTTGAGAAGAAAAAACAATTTCCATAATTTATTTTGTATTATGTTTGATTGTAATGTAATGTAATATCATAAATGCAATCGGCGAAATTTCATTAACAGAAGATCTAGAACAAGAACTAGACACTTACTTGAAGCTTTTTATTTTACTATATGCTGACGACACAGTAATTTTAGCTGAAAGCAGTGACGATATGCAAAACCAAATAAATTATTTCTATGATTTCTGTGAGAAATGAAGATTAAAAGTGAATATAGAAAAGTCTAAAGTTCTGGTTTTTTCGAATGGTCGCCTACCAAATAACATTAAATTTAACTATAACGACAAAGAGTTGGAAATTGTTGCACATTTTTCTTATCTTGGGATAGTATTTTCAAAAACGGGATCATTTAATATAGCAAAAAAATAACTCGTAAATAAAGGTATTAAGGCCATGTAAGGAAAGGCAGAAAACATAATTTATCAATTAAATGCCAGTTAGATTTGTTTGATAAAATTGTAAAACCTATTTTATTGTATGGGTGTGAAATTTGGGGGTCTGGTAAAAACGATATTATCGAGAGGGTACATTTAAAATTTTGTAATTTTTTATTATGTCTAAAAATATCCATACCTAATTTCATGGTATATGGAGAATTGGGTAGATATCCTCTAGAAATTGATATTAAAGTAAGAATGATTTTATATTGGTGTAAACTTATACAAGGGAAACAGTCAAAATTATCAATAATAGCATACAAACTGTAAATACATGTTAAATTTTCAAAATTGTAAAATTTCTGCTTGGATAAATCACATCCATAAAATCTTAAATGACAGTTGAATGTCGTATATATGGACTTTGCAAAATTGTATATCTGAAAAATGGTTAAAATTAGTAATTAAAAACAATTTAATTGATCAGTTTAAGCAAATATGGAACTCATCCATCGAAACATCTTTAAAGGGGGATAATTAGAAACTGTTTAAAGAGGAATTAAAATTCGAGAATTATTTAGACATTTTAGAAGATAAGGACACATTTACATTATGTAGATTTAGAACTGTGAACGTGACAGACTACCAGTAGAAGTGGGGAGATGGAAAAAAATTATTAGAGAAAACAGGTTCTGTCATTTATGTTCAAGAAGAGAATTGGGAGACGAGTATCACTATATTTTTGAACGTACTAAATTTATTAATGAAAAAAAAACTTGATTTTGATATTGTCCATAGAAATAGACCTAATATCATTAGATATAGTAACCTGATGTCTTCTAAGTCTATATATACTTTAAGTAAACTCAGAATAGTAAACAAGAGGATATGTCCTCTAGATTGATCCACTTCTTTTCACAATTCACTATTTGTTTAATTATGTATTACATGTATTTATTTCTTATGTATATTGTGTTAATTGTACATGTCATCTCTGTACCTCTGTAAATTGGTTATGAGAAATATATATATACCTATTAAGATAGCTTTCATTCTGGCCTTCCATCCAGGGTGGCAACTGTTGCCTAAATGTATATATACTTTAAGTAAACTCTGTAAATTTATCAGAATAGTAAACAAGAGGATATTTCCTCTAGGTTGATCCACTTCTTTTCACAATTCAATATTTGTTTAATTATGTATTACATGTATTTATTTCTTATGTATATTGTGTTAATTGTACATGTCATCTCTGTACCTCTGTAAATTGGTTATGAGAAAATAAAGATATATATTCCCTCATAAAATAATTATACTATAATTAATTGACGAGTTTCATTATCAAAAATATGTCAAGAATGACCAAATAACGCAGTAACTCACGAATGCGCGCAGTGCATGAGTGAGTTACAATGTTATTTGGTCATGCGTGACATATTTTTGATAATGAAACTCGTCAATTAGTAATAGTATTTATTATATAGATAAAAAAATGTTTCGAATCGAATTTAATATAAAATGAGTTTAATTGCACTATATTACGTGTGTAGCGTAGGGATATACTATAATGTGTATCGCTTCAAAAAACATGGCGCCACCCACCAACGACAATAAAATAATTAAAATGATTACCATGAAATATTATTTTAGTTAAATTTGATCAAAATTGAAGCGTACACGAAGCCAAATAACGTCTAATTTTTACGTTTCAAACTGGAAGTCTTCATATGACGTTGACAGCGAAATGGAGCGAAATATAGCGAGAGTGAAATTATCGTTTTTATTTAACTCAGAAAATTCTGTAATTCACAGTTATCTATATAATAAAGAATATTATTATTATCATTATTATTAATTTTGTTAAAATTTTAATTCTCATTGCTATTCTTGTTTATTGTTGTCCATATTAAGACCAGTCTTAGATTCTTATCTCATAAACTTGTAACTTGTATTTGATGAAGATTCAGACAAAGTTTTAAAATTGTTTACTTTTTTATTTTTAATCCAATTTTAATGTAGTTTTTATTGATGGGCCATAAACAAATTTGGGGTATTTTCTTTCTAAAAGGTATATATGATTTTTATTTTTTATCCAATTTTGATGGAGTTTTATTCTTAGAATTGATTGTGTCAGATTTCCTTTATCTCTTACGTTATGGAGATAGACCGTTGAACTGTAGGGGCCAACAAAAGCTGAATTCCAGAATTTTCATATTTTTCATTCAATTTTAATGTAGTTTTTTGCAAAATGATCATCTTTATGCGTTACTGATGGACCATAAACATTGTTAGCTCACCTTGCCAAAGGCAATGTGAGCTTTTGCCATCACTTGGCATCCGTCGTCCGTTAACTTTTCACATTTTAATCTTCTCCTCTGAAACCCCTCAGCCAAATGAACTGAAACTTGGTAGGAAGCATCTATGGAAGGTCCTCTGTAAAGATTGCTAATTTCGTCCCGATCCATTAACAAACATGGCCGCCACAGGCAATTCTTGTTTCTGGTTGGCCTGTTTTTTTAAATCTTCTCCTCTGAAACCACTGGGCCAAATGAACTGAAACTTGGTAGGAAGCATCTATGGAAGGTCCTCTGTAAAGATTGCTCATTTCGTCCCGATCCATTAACAAACATGGCCGCCACAGGCAATTCATGTTTATGATTGTATGCTTTCTAAAAAAAAAAAACAGTTTTTCTAATTTAAATATAGATAAATGCAGTTAGCTATGAATTGAATTACAGATAAATATGCCTCTAACACCCCTCAGCCAAATGAACTGAAACTTGGTAGGAAGCATCTATGGAAGGCCCTCATTGCTCATTTCGTCCCAATCCGTTAACAAACATGGCCGCTATAGGCGACTCTTGTTTCTGATTGGCTGATTTTAGAAATTCTTCTCTTCTGTAACCGTTTGGCCAAATGAACCGAAACTTGGTAGGAAACATCTATGGGAGGTCCTCTATAAAGATTGCTCATTCCGTCCCGATCCATTAACAAACATGGCCACCACAGGCGATTCTTGTTTCTGATTGGCTGATTTTAAAAAATTCTTCTCCTCTGAAACTGTTTGGCCAAATGTACCGAAACTTGGTAGGAAGCATCTATGGAAAGTCCTCTGTTGTGATTGCTTATGTCATTCTGATCCGTTAACAAACATGGCCACCACAGGCAATTCTTGTTTCTGATTGGCCTATTTTTTAAATCTTCTCCTCTGAAACTGCTTGGCCAAATGTACCGACACTTTGTAGGATGCATCTAGGGGAGGTCCACTATAACGATTACTCATTTCGTCCCGATCCATTAACAAACATGGCCGCCACAGGCAATTCTTGTTTCTGATTGGTCGATTTCTAAAAATCATCTCTGAAACTGCTTGGTCAAATGAACTGAAACTTGGTAGGATGCATCTATGGAGGTCCTCTATAAAGATTACTCATTTCGTCCCTATCAATTAACAAATATGGCTGCCACAGGCAAGTCTTGTTTCTTATTGGTCAATTTCTAAAACAGCTTTTCCTCTGAATGATATGAAACTTGGTAAGAAGCATCTATGGAAGATCCTCTATAGAGATCACTCATTTCGTTTTGATCCATATACAAACATGGCTGCCACAGGCAATTCCTGTTTTAGATTGGTCAATTTCTAAAAAATGTTCTTATCTGAAACTGCTTTGCCAAAATGAACCGATATTTGGTGGGAAGCACCTATGGATGGTTCTGTATTAAATTTCCTCAAAGCAGAATGAAAGGTGAGTGACACAGACTCAGCCCACTGAGCCTCTAGTTTAATTTTATTTGGAAAAGAGGACAAAATTCAGAAATTTCACATATTTGGAAGGCATTTTCAACACTTGAGTAATTATTGTTTAATTAAATTAAATTAAATTAATCAAAAATGGCTTAATATTGATGCAGCATTGAATGGCTGATTATCTTTAGATATATATATTATTGTCTTTGTTCTTGTTTTTTAATCTGTTTGTATGAAAACAAAATATCATTTACAGTAGAGTTCGTTTATAACGAAGTCCAGGTGACTCTCGATCCTAGTTCGTTATAGGCATCGTTCGTTATAAGAGAAACAATGTAGAATTACCTCCCCTTTTGAAAATCGTACAGTAGAACTTCGCTGGCTCGAACTCGAAGGGACTGTCAAAATCTGTTCTAGCTATCGGTAGTTCGAGCCACAGAGGTCGCGTAATTTTAGAGAGAAAAAAATCTGGTTCTGACCCGGGCAGTTTCATTACGCTATGACAACTGATGCACAGTAAAGTGGGCCTTTATCGTAAAAAAATATTTAATCCTTTAGACAGTTCTCAAAGACTACGGCTTTGGCATCTTCAAATGTTCCTTAGAAACATTTTTTTCAACTTTGTTCACGATCTATTTTATAAACAGGAAATATGAGGTCGGGTATTAACACTTGGATCGATATCGGTATAATGCTGATAATTCGGATATATATTTTTAACGGCCAATTTTAAGATTGTAGCCATTTTCCTTTTTTTTTTATTTGAATTTGAAGAATAATTGTTTCTTTTTGGTATTATATACACATAAAAACTCAGGTTAATCGAAATTTCAGAACGAGTACATTTCTTTTGTTTTTGGTATTTAGATGAACCTTGAGACCAAAGAAAAAATAAACAATAGCGAAGGAATTAATCTCACACATGACTTTGTTTTTAATTTCTTTAGCTTGTGCATCCATTCATTAAAATTTAGATTACGTTTTATTAATTTTTAATGAAATAAATTAGCGCGTGTGTTATTAATTGACAACTTGTTAATCACATCATTAATATCCATTTTATTGTTTGAATATTTTAAAGAAAAGTCTTGATTGACATCATTAACAACATCAAAGGTGGGATTATTGATTTTTCAATTATCAATAACGGAAGTGTCAAGTGCACTTGACCATTCTAATATGTGATCGTCCGTGCGTAACGGAAGACAGGTAAACGATTTATTTGTTCAGCAATTTTCTTTGTTATATCATGTCAATTTTGAGTGATAAAAACGTTGTTTGGGTTTAAAATTCTCTTCGTTATAAGCCTGATTTCATTATAAAAAATTTGTAATAGGCCTTCACAAATACATTGTTTAAATAGCGATGGGCCCAGAGATTTATCTTTACTTCGCTACAAGCCTGTTCGTTATAAACGAATTTTACTGTATATATATAATTTTCTGTGTATTATATGTATTGAAATTCATTTGTATGTAACACTTTTTCTATTTTTAAAATAAACAATTACACAAAAAAAATTATTGTTTAATGCTAATTGAGCAATTTTGTTGCTATATCATGGCGAGAAAGAGATGAAAATGATGTCCGTTTTATACTAGACGTACACACTGAGTCTTTATAGTGCTAACTCACTGAAACAACTTTCCTCGGGTTGACATGTTGCTCAACTCGGACACTTTATCCTGGTTCTGAGCCAACCAGTCTTTGCTCTTACTCCTAAATGCTGCATGCTTGGCAGAGAAGTAGCAAATTTAGTCCTTGGTTTGACCTCTGATTGACAGAAATATGCTTGATTTCTTCTCCAGAACTACTGCAGAATTATCAAACATGTTCCTCTAGGAGTTTGTAAGAAGTGTTGTTAGCTTTTGCAATCATTTCAAGATAGCTGTCCTGGTCTCTGATTGGTCGAAGCATTTTTTTACTTCTTTTACAGAAAAACTGCATACTCTGTCACCAGATATTTCAGAAATATTTTTTATGGGATCCAATGGAGGGAATCTCAATTCAGCTGTTTCATGACAAAAGATCAACTATAAATTAGTTCATATTCATATCCTCTAATAACAACTTGAGCAATGAACAAAGAGAGATAACTCTAATTTTACTTAGAATTAAACTTGAACAAATAATATAATTCTAGTAAGAAAGGTTATGAATGTAAATAACACAAGAGACTATCCAACTCTACATTTAAAAACTAATCAAAAGTAAAGGAACAGCTCTTTAATTGTTGTTCTACATTTCAAAGTCACAGTAGAATCTTTTAGCCTATACTTAAATATTTAAAGAAGAAAAAAATTAGTCTGTTTCTGACTTCAATCACTGAAAATAAACCAGAAATCACTATTAAAAATATTTATAGTACATTCATGATGTATCAAATGTATGTAAATTATTTTTATATCAGCCCATATCAACAATACAGAATGAAATAACTCTAAGCAATACTAAATGAAGTCATTCTGTAATCTAAAAAATTATTATACCTCCACTCATATTGCAATCACCTTGTACGTCTGTTCACACTTTCATAACAGATATCTCAGCTTCTACTGGAAGAAATGAATTTATATTTGATATATGGCTTTGGCATGGTGACTTGTACCGTGTCTCCCCTTTCCAGGTTTACCGCACATCTACTTCCTGTTTACCGTGCGACTTACAAATGAACGAGTGGGTGGGGGTATTCTTAGCACGACGTAGCGTGCAACATCTTGTTTTTTAGCTCACCTGACCCAAAGGGAAGGGTCAGGTGAGCTATTGCCATCACTTGGCGTTCGTCTCCGTCGTACGTCGTAAACTTTTTCAAAAATCTTCTCCTCTGAAAGTACAAGACCAATGGAAACCAAACTTGGTCTGAATCATCACTAGGGTGTCTAGTTTCAAAATTGTGTCCGGTGATGCCGTGCACCAACCAACATGGCCACTGTTACTAAAAATAGAACATATGGTAAAATTGCAGGTTTTGGGTAATAACTCAAAAACCGTTAATAATATCAAAAATCTGACATGGGCTAAAAATGATCAGCACATCAAGCATACCTACCCTGCAATTTTGAAGTAAATCTGATTGCCCATCTATAAGAGATAAAGGTTAACTTTAAATTGCAAAAATGTGCGGCATATCATGATCTACCCACCCTGCAATTTTGAAGTAAATCCCATTACCCATTTTGGAGTTATTTCCCTTTTTTCATCAAATTTTCAAAATTTTAATACTTTTCGTCCTTTATTTCAAAAACTATAAGAGACAGATGGTAAGTTGAAACTGCAAACATGTTCAGCATGTCAAGATCTACATACCCTGCAATTTTGAAGTAAATTTGATTTCCCATCTTGGAGTTATTGCCCTTTTTTCATCAATTTTTTTTTTAATTTTAATACTTTTCGTCTTATATTTGAAAAACTATTTAGAAATAGATGTTAAGTTTAAATTGCAAAAATGTGCAGCATGTCAAGATCTACCTACCCTGCAATTTTGAAGTAAATCCCAATACCCATTTTGACCGATTATGCAAATTAGAAAAAGGGGGGATGAAATTTAAAAAAAATCTTCTCCTCTGAAACTACTGAGCCAATCTCAACCAAACTCTGCTGAAATGATCCTTGGGTGGTCCCCTTTCAAAATTGTGTCCGTCAGTGCCGTCCTGTATCCAAGATGGCCGCCATTACTAAAAATAGAAATTTCTTCAAATGGCCAAAACTGCTCTATTTTAAGCCAGAAAGTGCCCAAATTTGAACTGTATAAGCATAATGATGAGCTTTTTAACATATATTACGGGATTTTTTATGAACTTTGAACTTTTGCCTATTTTGACCGATTATGCAAATTAGAAAAAGGGGGGATGAAATTTAAAAAAATCCTCTCCTCTGAAACTACTGTGCCAATCTCAACCAACCTCTGCTGAAATGATCCTTGGGTGGTCCCCTTTCAAAATTGTGTCCGTCAGTGCCGTATTCTATCCAAGATGGCCGCCATTATTAAAAATAGAAATTTCTTCAAATGGCCAAAACGGCTCTATTTTAAGCCAGAAAGTGCCCAAATTTGAACTGTATAAGCATAATGATGAGCTTTTTAACATATATTACAGGAATTTTTATGAACTTTGAACCTTTGCCTATTTTGACCGATTATGCAAATTAGAAAAAGGGGGGATGAAATTTAAAAAAAATCTTCTCCTCTGAAACTACTGAGCCAATCTCAACCAAACTCTGCTGAAATGATCCTTGGGTGGTCCCCTTTCAAAATTGTGTCCGTCAGTGCCGTCCTGTATCCAAGATGGCCGCCATTACTAAAAATAGAAATTTCTTCAAATGGCCAAAACTGCTCTATTTTAAGTCAGAAAGTGCCCAAATTTGAACTGTATAAGCATAATGATGAGCTTTTTAACATATATTACGGGATTTTTTATGAACTTTGAACTTTTGCCTATTTTGACCGATTATGCAAATTAGAAAAAGGGGGATGAAATTTAAAAAAATCCTCTCCTCTGAAACTACTGTGCCAATCTCAACCAACCTCTGCTGAAATGATCCTTGGGTGGTCCCCTTTCAAAATTGTGTCCGTCAGTGCCGTACTCTATCCAAGATGGCCGCCATTATTAAAAATAGAAATTTCTTCAAATGGCCAAAACGGCTCTATTTTAAGCCAGAAAGTGCCCAAATTTGAACTGTATAAGCATAATGATGAGCTTTTTAACATATATTACAGGAATTTTTATGAACTTTGAACCTTTGCCTATTTTGACCGATTATGCAAATTAGAAAAAAGGGGGATGAAATTTAAAAAAATCCTCTCCTCTGAAACTACTGAGCCAATCTCAACCAAACTTTGCTGAAATGATCCTTGGGTGGTCCCCTTTCAAAATTGTGGCCGTCAGCACCGTCATGTATCCAAGATGGCCGCCATTACTAAAAATAGAAATTTATTCAAATGGCCAAAACTGCTCTATTTTAAGCCAGAAAGTGCCCAAATTTGAACTGTATAAGCATAATGATGAGCTTTTTAACATATATTACGGGATTTTTTATGAACTTTGAACTTTTGCCTATTTTGACCGATTATGCAAATTAGAAAAAAGGGGGATGAAATTTAAAAAAATTATTCTCCTCTAAAACTACTGAGCCAATCTCAACCAAACTTTGCTGAAATGATCCTTGGGTGGTCCCCTTTCAAAATTGTGTCCGTCCTGTATCCAAGATGGCCGCCATTACTAAAAATAGAAATTTCTTCAAATGGCCAAAACGGCTCTATTTTAAGCCAGAAAGTGCCCAAATTTGAACTGTATAAGCATAATGATGAGCTTTTTAACATATATTACGGGATTTTTTATGAACTTTGAACTTTTGCCTATTTTGACCGATTATGCAAATTAGAAAAAAGGGGGATGAAATTTAAAAAAATCCTCTCCTCTGAAACTACTGTGCCAATCTCAACCAAACTCTGCTGAAATGATCCTTGGGTGGTCCCCTTTCAAATTTGTGTCCGTCAGTGCCGTACTCTATCCAAGATGGCCGCCATTACTAAAAATAGAAATTTCTTCAAATGGCCAAAACGGCTCTATTTTAAGCCAGAAAGTGCCCAAATTTGAACTGTATAAGCATAATGATGAGCTTTTTAACATATATTACAGGAATTTTTATGAACTTTGAACCTTTGCCTATTTTGACCGATTATGCAAATTAGAAAAAAGGGGGGATGAAATTTAAAAAAAACCTCTCCTCTGAAACTACTGAGCCAATCTCAACCAAACTTTGCTGAAATGATCCTTGGGTGGTCCCCTTTCAAAATTTTGGCCGTCAGCACCGTCATGTATCCAAGATGGCCGCCATTACTAAAAATAGAAATTTATTCAAATGGCCAAAACTGCTCTATTTTAAGCCAGAAAGTGCCCAAATTTGAACTGTATAAGCATAATGATGAGCTTTTTAACATATATTACGGGATTTTTTATGAACTTTGAACTTTTGCCTATTTTGACCGATTATGCAAATTAGAAAAAAGGGGGGATGAAATTTAAAAAAATTATTCTCCTCTAAAACTACTGAGCCAATCTCAACCAAACTTTGCTGAAATGATCCTTGGGTGGTCCCCTTTCAAAATTGTGTCCGTCCTGTATCCAAGATGGCCGCCATTACTAAAAATAGAAATTTCTTCAAATGGCCAAAACGGCTCTATTTTAAGCCAGAAAGTGCCCAAATTTGAACTGTATAAGCATAATGATGAGCTTTTTAACATATATTACGGGATTTTTTATGAACTTTGAACTTTTGCCTATTTTGACCGATTATGCAAATTAGAAAAAAGGGGGGATGAAATTTAAAAAAATCCTCTCCTCTGAAACTACTGTGCCAATCTCAACCAAACTCTGCTGAAATGATCCTTGGGTGGTCCCCTTTCAAAATTGTGTCCGTCAGTGCCGTACTCTATCCAAGATGGCCGCCATTACTAAAAATAGAAATTTCTTCAAATGGCGAAAACGGCTCTATTTTAAGCCAGAAAGTGCCCAAATTTGAACTGTATAAGCATAATGATGAGCTTTTTAACATATATTACAGGAATTTTTATGAACTTTGAACCTTTGCCTATTTTGACCGATTATGCAAATTAGAAAAAAGGGGGGATGAAATTTAAAAAAATCCTCTCCTCTGAAACTACTGAGCCAATCTCAACCAAACTTTGCTGAAATGATCCTTGGGTGGTCCCCTTTCAAAATTGTGGCCGTCAGCACCGTCATGTATCCAAGATGGCCGCCATTACTAAAAATAGAAATTTCTTCAAATGGCCAAAACTGCTCTATTTTAAGCCAGAAAGTGCCCAAATTTGAACTGTATAAGCATAATGATGAGCTTTTTAACATATATTACGGGAATTTTTATGAACTTTGAACTTTTGCCTATTTTGACCGATTATGCAAATTAGAAAAAAGGGGGATGAAATTTAAAAAAAATCTTCTCTGAAACTACTGAGCCAATCTCAACAAACTTTGCTGAAATGATCCTTGGGTGGCCCCCTTTCAAAATTGTGTCCGTCAGCACCGTCTTGTATCCAAGATGGCCGCCATTACTAAAAATAGAAATTTCTTCAAATGGCCATAAACTGCTCTATTTTAAGCCAGAAAGTGCCCAAATTTGAACTGTATAAGCATAATGATAGGCTTTTTAACATATATTATGGGATTTTTTATGAACTTTGAACTTTTGCCTATTTTGACCGATTATGCAAATTAGAAAAAAAGGGGGGATGAAATTAAAAAAAATTCTTCTCCTCTGAAACTACTGTGCCAATCTCAACCAAACTTTGCTGAAATGATCCTTGGGTGGTCCCCTTTCAAATTTGTATCCGTCAGCGCCATCCTGTATGCAAGATGGCCGCCATTACTAAAAATAGAAATTTCTTCAAATGGCCAAAAACTGCTCTATTTTAAGCCAGAAAGTGCCCAAATTTGAACTGTATAAGCATAATGATGAGCTTTTTAACATATATTATGGGATTTTTTATGAACTTTGAACTTTTGCCTATTTTGACCGATTATGCAAATTAGAAAAAAGGGGGGATGAAATTTAAAAAAAATCCTCTCCTCTGAAACTACTGTGCCAATCTCAACCAAACTTTGCTGAAATGATCCTTCGGTGGTCCCCTTTCAAAATTGTATCCGTCAGCACCGGCTTGTATCCAAGATGGCCGCCATTACTAAAAATAGAAATTTCTTCAAATGGCCAAAACTGCTCTATTTTAAGCCAGAAAGTGCCCAAATTTGAACTGTATAAGCATAATGATGAGCTTTTTAACATATATTATGGGATTTTTTATGAACTTTGAACTTTTGCCTATTTTGACCGATTATGCAAATTAGAAAAAAGGGGGAATGAAATTAAAAAAAATTCTTCTCCTCTGAAACTACTGAGCCAATCTCAATCAAACTTTGCTGAAATGATCCTTGGGTGGTCCCCTTTCAAATTTGTGTCCGTCAGCACCGTCTTGTATCCAAGATAGCCGCCATTACTTAAAATAGAAATTTCTTCAAATGGCCAAAACTGCTCTATTTTAAGCCAGAAAGTGCCCAAATTTGAACTGTATAAGCATAATGATGAGCTTTTTAACATATATTATGGGATTTTTTATGAACTTTGAACTTTTGCCTATTTTGACCGATTATGCAAATTAGAAAAAAGGGGGGATGAAATTTAAAAAAAATCCTCTCCTCTGAAACTACTGTGCCAATCTCAACCAAACTTTGCTGAAATGATCCTTGGGTGGTCCCCTTTCAAAATTGTGTCCGTCAGCACCATCTTTTATCCAAGATGGCCGTCATTACTAAAAATAGAAATTTCTTCAAATGGCCAAAACTGCTCTATTTTAAGCAGAAAGTGCCCAAATTTGAACTGTATAAGCATAATGATGAGCTTTTTAACATATATTACGGGAATTTTTATGAACTTTGAACTTTTGCCTATTTTGACCGATTATGCAAATTAGAAAAAAGGGGGGATGAAATTTTAAAAAAATCCTCCCCTCTGAAACTACTGTGCCAATCTCAACCAAACTTTGCTGAAATGATCCTTCGGTGGTCCCCTTTCAAAATTGTGTCCGTCAGCACCATCTTGTATCCAAGATGGCCGTCATTACTAAAAATAGAAATTTCTTCAAATGGCCAAAACTGCTCTATTTTAAGCCAGAAAGTGCCCAAATTTGAACTGTATAAGCATAATGATGAGCTTTTTAACATATATTACGGGATTTTTTATGAACTTTGAACTTTTGCCTATTTTGACCGATTATGCAAATTAGAAAAAAGGGGGGATGAAATTTAAAAAAAATCCTCTCCTCTGAAACTACTGTGCCAATCTCAACCAAACTCTGCTGAAATGATCCTTGGGTGGTCCCCTTTCAAAATTGTGTCCGTCAGCACCGTCTTGTATCCAAGATGGCCGCCATTACTAAAAATACAAATTTCTTCAAATGGCCAAAACGGCTCTATTTTAAGCCAGAAAGTGCCCAAATTTGAACTGTATAAGCATAATGATGAGCTTTTTAACATATATTACGGGATTTTTTATGAACTTTGAACTTTTGCCTATTTTGACCGATTATGCAAATTAGAAAAAAGGGGGATGAAATTAAAAAAAAATCTTCTCCTCTGAAACTACTGAGCCAATCTCAACCAAACTTTGCTGTAATGATCCTTGGGTGGTCCCCTTTCAAAATTGTGTCCGTCAGCACAGTCTTGTATCCAAGATGGCCGCCATTTCTAAAAATACAAATTTCTTCAAATGGCCAAAACGGCTCTATTTTAAGCCAGAAAGTGCCCAAATTTGAACTGTATAAGCATAATGATGAGCTTTTTAAAATATATTACGGGATTTTTTATGAACTTTGAACTTTTGCCTATTTTGACCGATTATGCAAATTAGAAAAAAGGGTGATGAAATTTTAAAAAAATCTTCTCCTCTGAAACTATTGAGCCAATCTCAACCAAACTTTGCTGAAATGATTCTTGGGTGGTCCTCTTCCAAAATTGTGTCCCGCATTTCAGAACACATACCAAGATGGCCGCCACAGCCGAACTTAATTTAGCATATGACCCTATTGGAAATTCCCATAAACATCTTCTTGTCTGAAACCATTTGCTCAATAAGAACAAAATTTTGATGAAATAGTCATTGGATGGTTCTCTTCCAAAATTGTGTCCGGCGGTTCGGCCCTTCGATCAATTGTTTTTTTTAATTTTAATACTTTTCGTGTTATATTTCAAAAACTATAAGAGATAGATGTTAAGTTTAAATTGCAAAAATGTGCACCATGTCGATATCTACCTACCTGGCAATTTTGAAGTAAATATGATTACCCATCTTGGAGTTCTTGCCCTTTTTTTCATCAAATTTAAAAAAAAAAATAATACTTTTCGTCTTATATTTCAAAAACTATAAGAGATAAAGGTTAAGTTTAAATTTGCAGCATGTCAAGATCTTCCTACCCTGCAATTTTGAAGTAAATCCCATTTCCCATTTTGGAGTTATTGCCCTTTTTTCATCAAAATGTTCTCAATTTTAATACTATCATCTTATATCTCAAAAACTATTAGAGATAGAGGGAAAGTTTAAACTGTAAAAATGTTCAGCATGTCAAGATCTACAAAAACTTTCCCACAGTTAAAAATGTGTGACAACTGTGTGAAGAGTTATTCCTCTTGAAATGCATTTTTTGTTGACTCACTGCTTTTGGTTACTCAAATAATCAAAGGGAAGCAACTCTATTACAAAATGTGAAGTAGGAAAAGCTAAATTTTGAGAATCATTGACATATATGGTTGTTTTTACAGCATTTTTGATAACTTACAAATTTTTTTGTAGAAGGGGTCTGCAATGACGAAGGCTACATTTGTTAATTTTTTTCACCGAAGTTATCAAGTTTTATTGACTGATGTTGTTATTATACCCAGGTGAGCTATACACGCTCCTGGGAGCCTCTAGTGTTAAATTTATTTATTAAAAAAAGACTATCAGGAAGGAATATATGTAATGTAGACTAATATCACAGCAATGTTACTTGTAATCATGTAGAATAGAATGGGAAGAAACTATTGTTTCAATGACACAGTGTAGGACTAAATTTCTAAGCTGGACATATAAAATAGCTCATGTCAACACTTGAAATAGTAAAACAAGACAAATGTTCAAAATACAATGGGTCCATCGTATTACTGTCTCCAACACTTCATTGTGTCAACCAAAATGATGTGTCCACACTTATTTTAAATATACACTTGTGTCAGACAAAATACTGTGTCCACATTTGTTTTAAATATACACTTGTGGCAGGCACAATACTGTGTCTACACTTGTTTTAAATATACACTTGTGTCAGGCAAAATACTGTGTCTACACTTGTTTTAAATATACACTTGTGTCAGACAAAATACTGTGTCCACATTTGTTTTAAATATACACTTGTGTCAGGCAAAATACTGTGTCCACACTTGTTTTAAATATACACTTATGTCAGGCAAAATACTGTGTCCACACTTGTTTTAAATATACACTTGTGTCCGGCAAAATACTGTGTCCACACTTGTTTTAAATATACACTTGTGTCAGGCAAAATACTGTGTCCACACTTGTTTTAAATACCTATACACTTGTGTCAGGCAAAATACTGTGTCCACACTTGTTTTAAATATACACTTCTGTCAGGCAAAATACTGTGTCCACACTTGTTTTAAATATACACTTGTGTCAGACAAAATACTGTGTCCACACTTGTTTTAAATACCTATGCACTTCTGTCAGGCAAAATACTGTGTCCACACTTGTTTTAAATATACACTTGTTCAGCTTTTCCTTTTCAACATGCTGCGGATATATCACGCTTCGCTCTGTATAGCCCATTATTTAACTGCTCGGACAGTGGTTTTTTTTCATTTATCAAGGAAAATTTAACACGTATTGTGACAAGCTGGATGATTTTCGTTTCTTTCACTATACATGTTCAGTCAAATTCGGATAAGCTGTTTCCTCTTATAATTCGAAGAAAATATATTCACACTGTTTCAGCAGGTCGTCGGCATACCAATGGGTACGAATTGTGCCCCTCTTCTAGCCGATTTATTTTTATACTCATATGAGTCGGAGTTTCTTCAAAAGCTTGTAAAAGATAAGAAGATTCATGAGGCTAGAGCCTTTAATTTCACATACAGGTATATTGATGACGTTTTATCTATCAATAATTCTAGATTTGCAGAATTTCTTCCATTGATATATCCTCCAGAGCTGGAAGTTAAAGAGACCACCGATATAGCTTCGTCCGCATCATTTTTGGACTTATACCTCGAATTTGACGACAGTGGTCAACTCAGTACTAAAATTTATGATAAGCGGGACGACTTCAATTTTAAAATCATAAATTTTCCAAACATGTGCAGCAATATACCAGCTTCTCCTGCATATGGTGTTTACATCTCGCAATTGATTCGCTATGCAAGGGCCAGTAGCAATTATTCTGATTTCCTGAAACGTCATCTTCATCTGAGAAACAGGCTACTGGACCAGGGCTATAAAAAGATTCGCCTTATTCGATCTCTTAAAAAGTTTATATTCCGATACCAATATCTTGTCGAAATATATTCCGTCTCTGCAGAAAAAATTATAAGCGATGCATTTTCATATAGTGAAAATGTATAAAGATAAAGAAGTCGCAAATGTCAATAATTTTTTTGTCAATGTGTGACGTAAAAGTATTTTTGACATTTACGTCACCGAATATGGTACTGCTTTGACAACTATTTTACCTATTTTGTTCCTGTATTTAAATACTGTTACAGTGACAGCCGGAACCTTTGAACCGTAATAAGAGCGGGAGGTTTGGCGCCTTAAAATCTGATTCAACCCACCATTTCTTTAGAAATGCCTGTACCAAGTCAGGGTCATTACGGTTTTCACAGTTTTCCGGTTGTTGACTGATTTTGTCTGTTTATATAATTATGAGTTTTGACTTTCCCTTTGTAAGATTGTTCGGAGTTCGGTAATTTTGTTATTACCTTTATTTACTATAACCATGCCCAATGTCACTGCTGGTGGAATTTCTTTTTCCCCGAGGTCATTGCAACTTGGTAGCTTTACTTAAGCAATTATGAATAACGAAATTAACGACAACATACCGGCTAGGACGTCACCCGGGTTAACAAGGTCCTCATTTGCTACTACACGGAACAGGGTAGCAAGTGATATATGCGTTCCACGGAATATCCTACGGGATACCCCCGATTTGTCTTACGTTCAGCCAGAGGGTAATTATTATTTCAAAACTTCAGATTCGTATCAAATTTTAAAATCTTGTTCTATTAATATTTCGGACTGTCTTAAATCTCCAGGTACTTGCGACTCTTCTCCATGCATTACTACTTGCAAAATAAAAACTGACAAAAATAATACTTGTAAAACATGCGTCATGCTAATAACTTCTCCTGAATTTACAAGTAATTTAACTGGAAAAACGTACTACACCAAATCGTTTGAACCTCTGGACTGTTCTACTAAAAATGTTATTTACGGTATAGAATGTACACTCTGTGGACTTTTGTATGTTGGTGAAACTCGTCAAACATTGCGAAGTAGGATGAGCCAACATCGATATGATGCAAAAGATCCCAAATACAGGATTTTGTATAATCATTTCAATCAACCGGGTCATGACCGCTGTTTGACGATGAAAGTTCGAATCATCGAGAAGATTTACCATCATACAAACAGTCCTATTCTTAGTACACCTTACCGCACCGATAGAGAGTTGTTCTGGATAAAAGAATTAGGCACTGCAATGCCTTACGGTTGCAATGATAACATCAAAGGAGTGGGAAATTTGTCAAGTCCTGGATGCAACGAAATCAACGTGATGAGCCTTTTTAATACTATTCCAAGAACTAAACGTAGCCATGGTCATAAAAGAATTCAACATCCTAATGTTAAAAAGTCCTCTAAACCAAGAACGTTACAAGATACTTTTAATGATTTACTTTCTAATATACAGAAACCTCTTGGAATTCATCATATTCGTACAATCTTATTTTCACTACCTGTAAACTACCTCAAAGATCTTAAGGATTTTGGACTTGACAAAGGAGGCGTAGATCCTTTTTCTCCTAAGTACAGATTGTCTAGTATTATATGTGACGTGGCGTCCTTTCGTCTTTTTAAACCAGTTCGATCTGAACCTCTTCATGATAACAACAGAAAATTCCTCCATATTCCGTTTGCTAACAAAGGAATCGATGCTATTAACATCAGCAACATTCTTAATAGAAAAGAGGTCGTAAAAGAAATTCCACCATATTTCAAAAATCAATCTGTTCCCATTGTCTCCTATAGCTACACTAACAGCATTGGCCGTAAAATTTTCAACTACAAAGAAGCATTGCAAGATATTAACATAGAAGAGTACCTTAAGAACCCTCTGACTTGTGACTGCTCCCACTCTCCTTTTCAATACAACCCATCTGGACATGTAATCACTGGTGATCTGAATATCATTCAACATGAGAGTCTCCGAAAGGTGATTTCTCATGGTCCTAAATTCAGAGAACCTCAACACATCAATTGGAAACATAATTTCAAGATAATTATGGATGCTGTTGAAGATTATGCCAGAAGGTGGATAAAGAGAGAAGTAGACCAAGATCCTGAGTTAGAGTCCTTGTCAGACTGGGTTAGAACAATTAGGTCTCTAGTACAAGGTCGGATTCACAAACTCAAAAATTGTGTTAATAGTCGACCTAAGTCTGTTTTTAAAGACCAAGAAGCTGTTAAGTGTCTTTCCTCTCTTCATGACAAATATGTTATCGTTCCTGCTGACAAGGCTTCCAACAATATCGTGTTTGTATGTAAATCATATTACTTCGAATGCCTAATCAAGGAATTAGGCATAAATAGCAACACCTCTAGTAATATCACATACAAACCAACTTCGTTCGACAAAGATGAAATCCTAGCTAACCACAGATCATTCATGACCTCTTTAAACATTCCCTCTGGTAAAGAGTCTGAGGATTTACCCTACTTATATTGGATACCTAAACTCCATAAGACACCATACAAAGAAAGGTACATAGCGGGATCATCAACTTGTTCGACGAAAGAATTGTCTATTCACCTGACAAAGATTCTGTCTGCAGTAAAAGAGGGACAACAGAAATATTGTGAAACTGTTTACTCGCGTAATGGCATAAATCACATGTGGATTTTGAAAAACTCTAAAGATCTTTTGGATAACCTGAAATCAAGATCTTTCTCTCAGGTATCCTCCATCAAAACATTTGATTTTTCAACTCTATATACCACCCTACCGCATGACAAATTAAAAACCCGCTTAAAAGAAACAATTCATAAAGCTTTTAGTCATAGAAACTATGGCTCAAAATTTGTTGTGTTAGGCTACAATTCCACATATTTTTCAAACAAAATTCATAAAGGTAAAACATGCTACTCCGAGGAACAAGTCATCAGTATGCTGGAGTTCCTCATCGATAACATATTTGTCTCCTTTGGAGGGACACTGTTTCAGCATGTCGTCGGCATACCAATGGGTACGAATTGTGCCCCTCTTCTAGCCGATTTATTTTTATACTCATATGAGTCGGAGTTTCTTCAAAAGCTTGTAAAAGATAAGAAGATTCATGAGGCTAGAGCCTTTAATTTCACATACAGGTATATTGATGACGTTTTATCTATCAATAATTCTAGATTTGCAGAATTTCTTCCATTGATATATCCTCCAGAGCTGGAAGTTAAAGAGACCACCGATATAGCTTCGTCCGCATCATTTTTGGACTTATACCTCGAATTTGACGACAGTGGTCAACTCAGTACTAAAATTTATGATAAGCGGGACGACTTCAATTTTAAAATCATAAATTTTCCAAACATGTGCAGCAATATACCAGCTTCTCCTGCATATGGTGTTTACATCTCGCAATTGATTCGCTATGCAAGGGCCAGTAGCAATTATTCTGATTTCCTGAAACGTCATCTTCATCTGAGAAACAGGCTACTGGACCAGGGCTATAAAAAGATTCGCCTTATTCGATCTCTTAAAAAGTTTATATTCCGATACCAATATCTTGTCGAAATATATTCCGTCTCTGCAGAAAAAATTATAAGCGATGCATTTTCATATAGTGAAAATGTATAAAGATAAAGAAGTCGCAAATGTCAATAATTTTTTTGTCAATGTGTGACGTAAAAGTATTTTTGACATTTACGTCACCGAATATGGTACTGCTTTGACAACTATTTTACCTATTTTGTTCCTGTATTTAAATACTGTTACAGTGACAGCCGGAACCTTTGAACCGTAATAAGAGCGGGAGGTTTGGCGCCTTAAAATCTGATTCAACCCACCATTTCTTTAGAAATGCCTGTACCAAGTCAGGGTCATTACGGTTTTCACAGTTTTCCGGTTGTTGACTGATTTTGTCTGTTTATATAATTATGAGTTTTGACTTTCCCTTTGTAAGATTGTTCGGAGTTCGGTAATTTTGTTATTACCTTTATTTACTATAACCATGCCCAATGTCACTGCTGGTGGAATTTCTTTTTCCCCGAGGTCATTGCAACTTGGTAGCTTTACTTAAGCAATTATGAATAACGAAATTAACGACAACATACCGGCTAGGACGTCACCCGGGTTAACAAGGTCCTCATTTGCTACTACACGGAACAGGGTAGCAAGTGATATATGCGTTCCACGGAATATCCTACGGGATACCCCCGATTTGTCTTACGTTCAGCCAGAGGGTAATTATTATTTCAAAACTTCAGATTCGTATCAAATTTTAAAATCTTGTTCTATTAATATTTCGGACTGTCTTAAATCTCCAGGTACTTGCGACTCTTCTCCATGCATTACTACTTGCAAAATAAAAACTGACAAAAATAATACTTGTAAAACATGCGTCATGCTAATAACTTCTCCTGAATTTACAAGTAATTTAACTGGAAAAACGTACTACACCAAATCGTTTGAACCTCTGGACTGTTCTACTAAAAATGTTATTTACGGTATAGAATGTACACTCTGTGGACTTTTGTATGTTGGTGAAACTCGTCAAACATTGCGAAGTAGGATGAGCCAACATCGATATGATGCAAAAGATCCCAAATACAGGATTTTGTATAATCATTTCAATCAACCGGGTCATGACCGCTGTTTGACGATGAAAGTTCGAATCATCGAGAAGATTTACCATCATACAAACAGTCCTATTCTTAGTACACCTTACCGCACCGATAGAGAGTTGTTCTGGATAAAAGAATTAGGCACTGCAATGCCTTACGGTTGCAATGATAACATCAAAGGAGTGGGAAATTTGTCAAGTCCTGGATGCAACGAAATCAACGTGATGAGCCTTTTTAATACTATTCCAAGAACTAAACGTAGCCATGGTCATAAAAGAATTCAACATCCTAATGTTAAAAAGTCCTCTAAACCAAGAACGTTACAAGATACTTTTAATGATTTACTTTCTAATATACAGAAACCTCTTGGAATTCATCATATTCGTACAATCTTATTTTCACTACCTGTAAACTACCTCAAAGATCTTAAGGATTTTGGACTTGACAAAGGAGGCGTAGATCCTTTTTCTCCTAAGTACAGATTGTCTAGTATTATATGTGACGTGGCGTCCTTTCGTCTTTTTAAACCAGTTCGATCTGAACCTCTTCATGATAACAACAGAAAATTCCTCCATATTCCGTTTGCTAACAAAGGAATCGATGCTATTAACATCAGCAACATTCTTAATAGAAAAGAGGTCGTAAAAGAAATTCCACCATATTTCAAAAATCAATCTGTTCCCATTGTCTCCTATAGCTACACTAACAGCATTGGCCGTAAAATTTTCAACTACAAAGAAGCATTGCAAGATATTAACATAGAAGAGTACCTTAAGAACCCTCTGACTTGTGACTGCTCCCACTCTCCTTTTCAATACAACCCATCTGGACATGTAATCACTGGTGATCTGAATATCATTCAACATGAGAGTCTCCGAAAGGTGATTTCTCATGGTCCTAAATTCAGAGAACCTCAACACATCAATTGGAAACATAATTTCAAGATAATTATGGATGCTGTTGAAGATTATGCCAGAAGGTGGATAAAGAGAGAAGTAGACCAAGATCCTGAGTTAGAGTCCTTGTCAGACTGGGTTAGAACAATTAGGTCTCTAGTACAAGGTCGGATTCACAAACTCAAAAATTGTGTTAATAGTCGACCTAAGTCTGTTTTTAAAGACCAAGAAGCTGTTAAGTGTCTTTCCTCTCTTCATGACAAATATGTTATCGTTCCTGCTGACAAGGCTTCCAACAATATCGTGTTTGTATGTAAATCATATTACTTCGAATGCCTAATCAAGGAATTAGGCATAAATAGCAACACCTCTAGTAATATCACATACAAACCAACTTCGTTCGACAAAGATGAAATCCTAGCTAACCACAGATCATTCATGACCTCTTTAAACATTCCCTCTGGTAAAGAGTCTGAGGATTTACCCTACTTATATTGGATACCTAAACTCCATAAGACACCATACAAAGAAAGGTACATAGCGGGATCATCAACTTGTTCGACGAAAGAATTGTCTATTCACCTGACAAAGATTCTGTCTGCAGTAAAAGAGGGACAACAGAAATATTGTGAAACTGTTTACTCGCGTAATGGCATAAATCACATGTGGATTTTGAAAAACTCTAAAGATCTTTTGGATAACCTGAAATCAAGATCTTTCTCTCAGGTATCCTCCATCAAAACATTTGATTTTTCAACTCTATATACCACCCTACCGCATGACAAATTAAAAACCCGCTTAAAAGAAACAATTCATAAAGCTTTTAGTCATAGAAACTATGGCTCAAAATTTGTTGTGTTAGGCTACAATTCCACATATTTTTCAAACAAAATTCATAAAGGTAAAACATGCTACTCCGAGGAACAAGTCATCAGTATGCTGGAGTTCCTCATCGATAACATATTTGTCTCCTTTGGAGGGACACTGTTTCAGCATGTCGTCGGCATACCAATGGGTACGAATTGTGCCCCTCTTCTAGCCGATTTATTTTTATACTCATATGAGTCGGAGTTTCTTCAAAAGCTTGTAAAAGATAAGAAGATTCATGAGGCTAGAGCCTTTAATTTCACATACAGGTATATTGATGACGTTTTATCTATCAATAATTCTAGATTTGCAGAATTTCTTCCATTGATATATCCTCCAGAGCTGGAAGTTAAAGAGACCACCGATATAGCTTCGTCCGCATCATTTTTGGACTTATACCTCGAATTTGACGACAGTGGTCAACTCAGTACTAAAATTTATGATAAGCGGGACGACTTCAATTTTAAAATCATAAATTTTCCAAACATGTGCAGCAATATACCAGCTTCTCCTGCATATGGTGTTTACATCTCGCAATTGATTCGCTATGCAAGGGCCAGTAGCAATTATTCTGATTTCCTGAAACGTCATCTTCATCTGAGAAACAGGCTACTGGACCAGGGCTATAAAAAGATTCGCCTTATTCGATCTCTTAAAAAGTTTATATTCCGATACCAATATCTTGTCGAAATATATTCCGTCTCTGCAGAAAAAATTATAAGCGATGCATTTTCATATAGTGAAAATGTATAAAGATAAAGAAGTCGCAAATGTCAATAATTTTTTTGTCAATGTGTGACGTAAAAGTATTTTTGACATTTACGTCACCGAATATGGTACTGCTTTGACAACTATTTTACCTATTTTGTTCCTGTATTTAAATACTGTTACAGTGACAGCCGGAACCTTTGAACCGTAATAAGAGCGGGAGGTTTGGCGCCTTAAAATCTGATTCAACCCACCATTTCTTTAGAAATGCCTGTACCAAGTCAGGGTCATTACGGTTTTCACAGTTTTCCGGTTGTTGACTGATTTTGTCTGTTTATATAATTATGAGTTTTGACTTTCCCTTTGTAAGATTGTTCGGAGTTCGGTAATTTTGTTATTACCTTTATTTACTATAACCATGCCCAATGTCACTGCTGGTGGAATTTCTTTTTCCCCGAGGTCATTGCAACTTGGTAGCTTTACTTAAGCAATTATGAATAACGAAATTAACGACAACATACCGGCTAGGACGTCACCCGGGTTAACAAGGTCCTCATTTGCTACTACACGGAACAGGGTAGCAAGTGATATATGCGTTCCACGGAATATCCTACGGGATACCCCCGATTTGTCTTACGTTCAGCCAGAGGGTAATTATTATTTCAAAACTTCAGATTCGTATCAAATTTTAAAATCTTGTTCTATTAATATTTCGGACTGTCTTAAATCTCCAGGTACTTGCGACTCTTCTCCATGCATTACTACTTGCAAAATAAAAACTGACAAAAATAATACTTGTAAAACATGCGTCATGCTAATAACTTCTCCTGAATTTACAAGTAATTTAACTGGAAAAACGTACTACACCAAATCGTTTGAACCTCTGGACTGTTCTACTAAAAATGTTATTTACGGTATAGAATGTACACTCTGTGGACTTTTGTATGTTGGTGAAACTCGTCAAACATTGCGAAGTAGGATGAGCCAACATCGATATGATGCAAAAGATCCCAAATACAGGATTTTGTATAATCATTTCAATCAACCGGGTCATGACCGCTGTTTGACGATGAAAGTTCGAATCATCGAGAAGATTTACCATCATACAAACAGTCCTATTCTTAGTACACCTTACCGCACCGATAGAGAGTTGTTCTGGATAAAAGAATTAGGCACTGCAATGCCTTACGGTTGCAATGATAACATCAAAGGAGTGGGAAATTTGTCAAGTCCTGGATGCAACGAAATCAACGTGATGAGCCTTTTTAATACTATTCCAAGAACTAAACGTAGCCATGGTCATAAAAGAATTCAACATCCTAATGTTAAAAAGTCCTCTAAACCAAGAACGTTACAAGATACTTTTAATGATTTACTTTCTAATATACAGAAACCTCTTGGAATTCATCATATTCGTACAATCTTATTTTCACTACCTGTAAACTACCTCAAAGATCTTAAGGATTTTGGACTTGACAAAGGAGGCGTAGATCCTTTTTCTCCTAAGTACAGATTGTCTAGTATTATATGTGACGTGGCGTCCTTTCGTCTTTTTAAACCAGTTCGATCTGAACCTCTTCATGATAACAACAGAAAATTCCTCCATATTCCGTTTGCTAACAAAGGAATCGATGCTATTAACATCAGCAACATTCTTAATAGAAAAGAGGTCGTAAAAGAAATTCCACCATATTTCAAAAATCAATCTGTTCCCATTGTCTCCTATAGCTACACTAACAGCATTGGCCGTAAAATTTTCAACTACAAAGAAGCATTGCAAGATATTAACATAGAAGAGTACCTTAAGAACCCTCTGACTTGTGACTGCTCCCACTCTCCTTTTCAATACAACCCATCTGGACATGTAATCACTGGTGATCTGAATATCATTCAACATGAGAGTCTCCGAAAGGTGATTTCTCATGGTCCTAAATTCAGAGAACCTCAACACATCAATTGGAAACATAATTTCAAGATAATTATGGATGCTGTTGAAGATTATGCCAGAAGGTGGATAAAGAGAGAAGTAGACCAAGATCCTGAGTTAGAGTCCTTGTCAGACTGGGTTAGAACAATTAGGTCTCTAGTACAAGGTCGGATTCACAAACTCAAAAATTGTGTTAATAGTCGACCTAAGTCTGTTTTTAAAGACCAAGAAGCTGTTAAGTGTCTTTCCTCTCTTCATGACAAATATGTTATCGTTCCTGCTGACAAGGCTTCCAACAATATCGTGTTTGTATGTAAATCATATTACTTCGAATGCCTAATCAAGGAATTAGGCATAAATAGCAACACCTCTAGTAATATCACATACAAACCAACTTCGTTCGACAAAGATGAAATCCTAGCTAACCACAGATCATTCATGACCTCTTTAAACATTCCCTCTGGTAAAGAGTCTGAGGATTTACCCTACTTATATTGGATACCTAAACTCCATAAGACACCATACAAAGAAAGGTACATAGCGGGATCATCAACTTGTTCGACGAAAGAATTGTCTATTCACCTGACAAAGATTCTGTCTGCAGTAAAAGAGGGACAACAGAAATATTGTGAAACTGTTTACTCGCGTAATGGCATAAATCACATGTGGATTTTGAAAAACTCTAAAGATCTTTTGGATAACCTGAAATCAAGATCTTTCTCTCAGGTATCCTCCATCAAAACATTTGATTTTTCAACTCTATATACCACCCTACCGCATGACAAATTAAAAACCCGCTTAAAAGAAACAATTCATAAAGCTTTTAGTCATAGAAACTATGGCTCAAAATTTGTTGTGTTAGGCTACAATTCCACATATTTTTCAAACAAAATTCATAAAGGTAAAACATGCTACTCCGAGGAACAAGTCATCAGTATGCTGGAGTTCCTCATCGATAACATATTTGTCTCCTTTGGAGGGACACTGTTTCAGCAGGTCGTCGGCATACCAATGGGTACGAATTGTGCCCCTCTTCTAGCCGATTTATTTTTATACTCATATGAGTCGGAGTTTCTTCAAAAGCTTGTAAAAGATAAGAAGATTCATGAGGCTAGAGCCTTTAATTTCACATACAGGTATATTGATGACGTTTTATCTATCAATAATTCTAGATTTGCAGAATTTCTTCCATTGATATATCCTCCAGAGCTGGAAGTTAAAGAGACCACCGATATAGCTTCGTCCGCATCATTTTTGGACTTATACCTCGAATTTGACGACAGTGGTCAACTCAGTACTAAAATTTATGATAAGCGGGACGACTTCAATTTTAAAATCATAAATTTTCCAAACATGTGCAGCAATATACCAGCTTCTCCTGCATATGGTGTTTACATCTCGCAATTGATTCGCTATGCAAGGGCCAGTAGCAATTATTCTGATTTCCTGAAACGTCATCTTCATCTGAGAAACAGGCTACTGGACCAGGGCTATAAAAAGATTCGCCTTATTCGATCTCTTAAAAAGTTTATATTCCGATACCAATATCTTGTCGAAATATATTCCGTCTCTGCAGAAAAAATTATAAGCGATGCATTTTCATATAGTGAAAATGTATAAAGATAAAGAAGTCGCAAATGTCAATAATTTTTTTGTCAATGTGTGACGTAAAAGTATTTTTGACATTTACGTCACCGAATATGGTACTGCTTTGACAACTATTTTACCTATTTTGTTCCTGTATTTAAATACTGTTACAGTGACAGCCGGAACCTTTGAACCGTAATAAGAGCGGGAGGTTTGGCGGCTTAAAATCTGATTCAACCCACCATTTCTTTAGAAATGCCTGTACCAAGTCAGGGTCATTACGGTTTTCACAGTTTTCCGGTTGTTGACTGATTTTGTCTGTTTATATAATTATGAGTTTTGACTTTCCCTTTGTAAGATTGTTCGGAGTTCGGTAATTTTGTTATTACCTTTATTTATCGAAGATGAGATATTTCACAATAAAGTCATTGGTCCTTCCTATTTCTAAACAGTGAGTTTCTATGGTACATTTTCATTTGTTGGATGATAAGGCTACTTGAACCATTATAAATGTGAAAGAATGAATGTGTCTCAGTTGATTTATTTAGTCATGTAAAAACATTATATTTTACTTCATGATTAACTTTAAAAAATGCAATAGTCACATAGTCATTATTGTACATCCATGTCAGGTGGTAATGTACCGGCTTTTTTATGAATGTAAATTCCTGACTATTGACCAATTATTTTTTTTTTTATAAACAAGTGTGGACACAGAAATGTATTGTCCTAAAGGCAAGTGTGGATGTCAATATTTCATATTATTAACTTTAACAAAAAAAATCATGGACACAGGGGTCCTGGATTTTTTTAATAAAAAACTAATCCTGGATTATTATTTTTGCTTAAAGTCCGGTCCTGTGTTTTTATTTCAAATTTTCATCATAACCCCCCTCCCCCTCCTCCTCCCAAGGGATATAAAATTGTATCATTAACAATAAATTAATAAATAATAAATTCAGATTTTCTATTTAAAATAAATCTCATTTACAAAACCACTGATATTTGTTCAATTTTTAACGCTGATTTAAGCTTTAGTCGCAACAATTTTTTATTTTTCTCTTTAAACTGTCGAAACAAAACATTTATTTAACTGTAAAATTCACCCCCCCCCCCTTTTTTTTCTTGTTTAAATCAATGATCAACAATATTCCAGAATCAAACAAATGAATAAATATAACATAGATTTCTTTTACATGCATCTTTTTACCATGCGGTGTCAATGTGTTTTAAATTGGTCATCCAATCAGGACGCTCATTATTCTTGTCCAAGATAAAAATACATCGCTAAAATTACCTGTGGGTGTTTCCCCACTTCAACTCGTCAATTTACATAGAAATCGGAGATATTTCGTCATAAAACTTCACACATGGTTTTGTCTATCATATTTCTTGAAGACAAACATAAAACTTTACTGCATTTATCAATATTGTATGAGTATCAACAGTTTTATCAACACCGTATCTGTTTCTCGATTCAGCCGCAACTTCAACCCGTAAATTTACATAGAAATCGGAGATATTTCGTCATAAAACTTCACACATGGTTTTGTCTATCATATTTCTTGAAGACAAACATAAAATTTTATAGCATTTATCAATATGTTATGAGTATCAACAGTTTTTCAACACCGTATCTGTCTCCCGATACAGCGCACGATTACAGTGACCCGTGACCCAGATTAGCACATCCCAGCAGTTTTTTCTTCATAAGGTTGTTTAATAATGTACAGTTATCAAAATTATATACAGTCAAACATGTTACACAGGGTGTCAAGTGAACCTATATTCCTATATTTTAAAGATTTTGTTATGTTTCCTATACTTTCCTAAAATTTCCTATATTACATCCCAAAATCCTATATTTTTCCAAAACTATGAGAAAAAAAGTTGAATCTTCAATTTTGAGAGTAAATTTCATATAAATGAACAAAGAGAGAATATACAAGATATTAATGCTAATACTTCTATTGTTTTTAGCTGATCTTGTATATCAACAAATGCATTCATGTGACTTTTTTATTGTTGAATTTTATAGGGTTTAAATTCACATGATTGCATATTTTTTTCAGTATGTTTTAGTCTTCTGTGGCACATGTTCATTTTTTATAGTATTCTGCGACTTATTACCTGTGGGTCGTCGTGATCGTATGGTTGTTGAATTTATAACTTCATATGTAATCAGTGCCTATCACCACTAATGTTGTGAGTTCTAATCTCGCTCAGGCCGAGGTGTATTCAATATAACATTATATGATAAAGTTTGTTAGCGACTTGTGACAGATCGGTGGTTTTCTCAGTGTACTCCGGTTTCCTCCACCAATATAACTGACCACCACGATATTACTGAAATATATGTTGCTTGGTTTATGATAATACAATGTTTAATGGTCTATAACATAAACAAATACTGTGTTATCTCAGTTTATTACTACACGTATCTTTTGAAAGAGTCATTGTAAAAAAATGTAAGCCCTAAGTCTTGCTACAGAGCATTCATTCCAACAAACTTTGCAAAGCTGAATATGTACCTTTTTCCTCGCAAAGAAATATTATATATAATTTAGAAGTCATGATTTCGAAGACATTGAATCAAAATGTGTCCCTTAAAAAGTGTAAAAGGAGTTGTCATGTAATGTTCAATCCTCTGAAAAAGACTAATTTTATTTTTTTCATTTTATGTCACAATATTTATTTTGTAAAAAGAGCAATAGGAAACTAGAGTTTAATGATACTGTTTTTTTCTACATTTGTCAGTAAAAAGGGAGATGAGGCATAGCTACTGGGGAGGTGGATGCCCTATATACCTTAAATTTACCTTATATTTATCCTATATTTTCATCCAAAAAAATCAAATTTTCCTATATATTTTTTGTCAAAAATGGCTTGACACCCCGCCTGTATTAAGAGGTCACCTTTAGGACAAAAAAAAGTGGCTGTATGACAGGTGACCTCTAAAAAGAGGTTAAATTCATATGAAATTTTCTATGACGGGACAAGAAAAAGCTGACCTTTTAATACAGGTGACTGCTTATTAGAGGTGACCGCATGGGCAGGTTTAACTGTATAATATTTGTCAAGTTTTGTCGGTATTTGTAAGATTAATAAATTAAACTATTAATTTGTGTGTGTGCTATTTATTTGTATGCAGTGTATGCCATGTGGATGTATTTGTTGTTTTGACATGCCAACTTTAAATAAAACTTATCTTATCTTATCTTATTCTGTCCTTGTGTTTGAACGAGATGGATTTTCCAGAAGAATTGTTGTTAATATGGTTGTTGGTTGTATCGTCGACCATTGTTGTTTAACTTTTTATTGACAAAACAAAAAGTGAAAGATTGGCTAAAATCTACTATTATCTTTACATTGTTATTAGCATACTAGGCCATTTCCATTATCTGCTCAACAGTATTCTTCCTTTCATGATCACCTGACCCAAAGGATCACTGTGGCATCCGTCCGTCCATCCATCCAACTTCTGTAAACTTTTTACGTTTATATCTTCTCCTCTGGAACTACTCCAAGGGCCTGGGTGGCTCAGTGAGTTAGGTAGATGGATGACCTAACAACTCGTACAAGCCTATCACCAATACGGTGTGGATTCGCCACCAGCTTTGTAAATTACAAAAAAGGTGCACTCGACCAGCAGCCGCAAATGATAAAGTTTACCAGTTGGTTGCCCATGACCGGTGGTTTTCTCCGGGTACTCCGGCTTCATCAGTAACAGGTCTAATCAGTCAAAAAACAAAATCAGCCCCAAGTAAAATCGCCCCCTGATCAAATCGTATAATATTGAAGTGGTCATGCGAAAGTACTGGTCGCTAGCTTGGACGTTGCGCACGATATTGTGTCAATGATGAAAAATCTCTGATTATGAAGTTTCTATTTAAATATGTTGACAGAAAACATGCATTTTTTGTAAATTTATTTTCAACTGGTATGAACCTGCATAATTATCCGAAAAATGTCAAAAATTGAAGTTTTACCATTCAAAGTAATGAAACAATCAGTAAGACGTCATATTGTAAGATAAATGTTAATAATGTGAAAAAGTACCTGTACTGAATGAGACACAGACCATATATTTTTTTAATGTATCTAATACTAAAAATGTCTTTTGGAACAAAGCCGAATGTCCAAATAGTTATGTCCACTAAGCCATTTATAAGTTGTTAATGTCATACAATTATTATGTACATTGAAGATGTTCTGAAACCGCTTTTTACAAATTGCGAAAGTGTTGGCTCGACTTGAAAGTTACTTGATATGCAGATGCTTTATATGACACACGACTTTTATATGATTAAAGTTTCCTTTAACCTGCTCAAAGCTTCTTCCACCACTAAAACTGGTCGCCATGATATTACTGAAAGTGAGGTTAAAACACAATAAATCAATCAATCTGGAACTACTTGGTCTACAAAAAAAATAATTTCGTTTTAATCTAAAGAAAAACATTGCCGATACAGGCATTCTTGTTTCTCATTGGCCAATATACAAAAACAAATTCTCCTCTGAAAATACTGTGAAAATTGGGGTTAGGGTTACGGTGTTTGACTCCACTTTCAACAATATTTCAGTTATATCATGATGGGCAGTTTTATTGGTGGAGGAAACAGGAGTACCCGGAGAAAAACACAGACCTGCTGCAATTCACTGACAAACTTTATCACATAATGTTGTATCGAGTACACCACACCATGATCGGGATTCGCACTAAAAACTTTAGTGGTGTTAGACATTGATTGCATAGGTAGTTGTAAATCCAACTACCATAACACATCGAAATTAATTTAAAAAATGCAGTTGTTATATTTGAGCAGTCAAATTGCATTCACTGGAAATAAGGTCACTGACCAAGATATACATGTAGTTTTTTTTTCTGGTACCTGATTCATGCTTAGCGTAAGCGCTGTCGTCACAGGGAACACCACTAAAGATGATTAGAACGACGATTGTTTCTGATCTTTTAATACAATTTGGTAGTTGCTTTGGAATTTTTTTGACATTGCAAGATAAACACAATATACGTATGTTTGTATATTTGTAAGAAAATATAAAAACAATTGCATTCACTGCGAAACATGACAGAAAAGCTCGCCAAAAGCTCACTTTTCTACACGTTTCTAAAGCTGTACACATAAATTACTTAGTATACATTTTCCGACAGTGTACGTATATTGTCGAAATCTGTACAAACTCGGGTAATTTTATCGTCATTAAATAGTCTACACCATAACTATGATATTCTGAATACAATGTACTTCACAATTCCTTCACCCACCGCCCCGGAACTATAATAAATAATAAATTATAACATTTAAGGTCAGCCCTGTACAAAGTCTGGTAATTATATTGTCTATTTTAACAGACTGCATGTACTTCATGACCAAAATTAGTCCTCAGACACAAGTAAGCATAGCATATTTTTGTTGTTCTGTTTCACGGGAAGGGGAAAAATTAATATATACCAAGGCCGTAACTAGGGTCTCATTTCTAGTGTGGAAAGTAGTCTGGGGACCACACATGTCCACAGCAGGTCCCGGACATAGTGCTGCTAGGGGTCAAGGGGGCAAAACCCCCTGGAGCTCCGGCTTTATTTGAAATTGCAAGGGTATTTTGGCTATGAAAATGATCGTTGTACATGTAATTAAAGTGGTTGTTTCAGTAGTCAAAATGAAAATCCAATGTATGGTATTCATGGCTTTAAAAAGGAGGAAGTCATGTAGTGGTCATGTGTTCAATGAAAAAAGCAAATCGAAATAAATTCAACACTATAGTACGACAATGTGCGATACATGTAGTAGGCATGATTTGAAGATATGAATTGTCATTCAAACTGCAGTGTGCCAATCTTCCGGGGTCCCGTTTCGTCAAATCGTCTTAGAATGCTTTCTCTGCTCACATTCGTATCTCTGTGAACATATAGAGCATGGCCAAACCACACAACACATCTTCGTCCATTGTAGCTCTTTCCAACGATTTGAGTCTACAAAGAGATGAGAATGATCTTTCACAGCAAACACTAGTTACGGTGAGTGTCAACAGAATTATGAAGATACGCTTAATATTAGGGTAAAAGTCTTCATGCGCGTAACTCAGAGATTTCTGGAGAGGAATAGGGATATATTCAAACCCATCATGAAATTTCATTCTCCATCTCTGTAGGGTTATCTTCATTTAGAAAATACTAAAGATCAAAGGAAAACACACTGGGTTGTGATACAAGAATAAAATAATGAACATGATTTTGCCATATGGGTTTCTCCCAACTGGACAAATTCGCGGGTACCTTTTTTCGCGTATTTCTTATTGCTCAAAAGCAAACAAAATGTACTTTTCGGTCAACCAGTTTATTAGTAGACGACATTTTATACTGACAAGGTAAAATCGTATTACGTATTACATTTGTCATGTGAAATCGTTTTTTTTGGTATTTCAAAATATGTAATTAGCAAGAGGTTTACAATAAATTTATATTTTATTTATTTTTTTTTTTGATGTTTGTTGTTTTTTTTGTTTTTTTTAACAACGTAATATATTTTATTCAAATGCTTGCTACAATTAACACGCCAAAAGTCCAAGCTCCTTTTGGTGTTTCCCTGTTACATCTTGTTCTGATTATCCAGGGCTATAATCAGAATTACATGAAATATATATACAACCTAAATACAATTTCTATTTAATACCTTTGAAAACATTTATTATTTTGCATTTATTATATAATTTTTTACTTTCATTAAAAAAGAACACTTTTGAAGTGTTTTATTTTCATTTATTCTTTTAATATATTCATTGGCAAATATTCTATAAACATCAATATACTTTGTTTTCTGTTCAGATATATAGTACGATTTGTAGATGGAAAACCCTACAACTGTTATCAAAAAATTTAATGCAAGATAGTTTTTATCATCTATCTTGTATCCAAGTACTATATGATTCAAAGTAATTTTGTTTTCGATACCCAAACCCTTCATTAAATTCTGAAATTTTGTCCAAAACTCTTTTAGAAAGGTACAAGTAATAAAATAATGAGAGTAATCTTCATCTAATTTACAGAAATTACATAAACTGTTCCCAACAATTTTCCATTTGGAAAGTAAAACTTTATTTGGTATAATAAAATGAAAAAGTTTCCATCTGAACATTTTAAGTTTGTTTTCGTCAAGAAATTTGAAAATGAAAAAATATAGACTACTTGTATTTGGTTTTTCAGACAACACTAAATAATTAATCCAATAATGTGTACCAATAGGGTTTGAAAATTTAACATTCACCAGTTTATTATATAATAACTTATTAGACAATGTAGATAAATTAATAAACTGATTGTTCCAGATGAAATAATCTTTTTTGATATTTACAATGCTTTTAACTGAGCTTTCTGTTTTTAAAATGTCTATCCAATTCTTTGGGAAAGCTTTTTTGAGAATACTAAATTCAGATATCCAATTAGATTTATTTTTTAACTTGTGAAGAATAAATTCTTGCGTAATTTTACCATTATTATCTATTATATCATTAACAAAAAATATTCCACTATTAATCCATTCTTTAAAAAATAAATATTTTTTTTCAAATGTAATAAATCTATTTCCCCATAAAATTTGCTTTCTTACATTACTGAATGTCAATGGTGAACTTAATTGACCACCACCTGTTTTTATCCAACTGGTCAAAACATTTTTGTAAAATTCGGGGATATTATTTAGAAACTGTTTATGTTTTTTCACATCTATGTTCATTTTAAAAATAAGCCATATTTTCCCAAATACATTTAAATATTTTAGTGGTATCAATTTCCAATTCGAAAATTTTGAGTCAGCTAATCTACTTACCCATGATGCCTTCAAAGATATAAAATAACTTTCTATATCTATCATTTTCAGTCCACCCTTCTCAAAATCTCCTATCAATGTATTTCTTTTTACCTTATCTGGTTTCCCATTCCATATAAATTTAAAACACTTACTCTCTATCTCTTTTTTGTATTTTTCTGGAATAACACAGGAACTAACAATAAAAGTAAAAATAGGTATAATCAAAGCTTTAATGATTAGTACTTTACCCAATATTGAGAGATTTCGCTTTGACCATGACAAAAATAAGCTATTCATTTTTTCAATTTTTTTCTCCCAATTAAGTTTTTCACATTCTATGTAATCATGACCATAATAAATACCTAAGGTCTTTATTGGTTTGTTTGTCCATTTAATATTTTCTACCTTATCTTTACTGTGTTTTAGTTTCCCAATCCACAACCCCTCTGTCTTATTTCTATTTATCATTAAACCTGAAAAATTACCAAAAATTTCAATTTCGTTCATAGCAACGGATATATCGTTTTTAGAGTTAAAATATAGTGTTGTGTCATCTGCTAATTGCGAAATTTTTATACTATGTGTTTGTTCATCTATTTTTATCTGAAAACCTTTGATATCCTTATTATTTCTTATTCGAAGATCCATGATTTCAACTGATAAAACAAATAGCAAAGCAGATAAAGGACAACCTTGACGTATTCCGCGCGAGTTTTTGAAAATCTCTGATATCCAGCCATTGTTCATTACACAAGTTTGAATATTACTGTATAAAGTTTTAACCCAAATTATAAACGATTCATTAAACCCAAAATGTTTTAAAGTTGTCAAGATAAATGTCCATTCAAGTGAGTCAAACGCTTTTTTAAAATCAACAAAGACTATTGCCCCTTCAACATTATAAGATTCAGCAAAATCAATAATGTCTTGTATTTGTCTATGATTGAAGCCAATGAACCTGTTTTTAATATATCCAGTTTGGTCATTATTTACAATTTTTTCTAAAACTTTTTTTAAACGCTGTGCTAGAACATAAGAAAGAAGTTTTAAATCAACATTTAAAAGAGAAATAGGTCTATAATTATCTAGAACTAAGGGATCCCCCTTTTTAAACATTAAAGATAAAACACTAGTCCGCTGAGAAAAACTCAGTAGCTTTTCATCATAGCTTTTATTTAGAACATCAATTAAAAAAAATTTGACTTTTCCCCAAAATTCTCTATAAAATTCTACCGTTAGTCCATCCAAACCTGGGGCTTTATTTGATTTCATATTATTTATTGCATTAGAACACTCTTCTTCAGTTACCTTTCCATCACAAATTGATTGATCCTGATCCTGAAGCCTGTTTTCTAATTTTGTATCAAAAATATAATTACTGGTTAGATTTTCATCAGGATATTTTGTAGTATACAATTTTTCATAATATGATTTAATAGTACTAAGAATGTGCATCTGGTCAGTTAATATTTCATTGTTTTCATCTATTAATTTGTTTATTGACTTTTTAATTTGCCTCTGTTTTTCCAGACCTAGAAAATATGAGTTATTTTTTTCCCCATATTCCACCCATTTCTCACGACATCTAATTTGTGCCCCTTTAGCTTTTTGGTCATATATTTTTACAAGTTCTATTTCAATATTATGAATAACTTTATTTAAGTTATCGTTTTCCTCGCTTTGATTATCCCTTACCATAATTTTTTTTTCTAATTCACTTTCTAATTTATGTCTAAGTTCTCTAGTTAATTTTGATTTGTTTTTACAATACATAGTGGTTACTTCTCGAATTTCAACTTTCATTGCGTCCCATAATAATCTTATGTCGATCTTATTATTATGACACTGTATTAAATATTTATCAATTACTTTATTTATTAACTGTTTATAATCATATTCCTGTATTACAGAATTATTAATTTTCCAATACCCTCTTCCCTTTTCAGACACCCCCGACCGAAAGGTTAAAACCACACTTTGATGATCAGTATACTGTATGACCGCAGGTTTAATTTTACAGCTTTGAACAAGCGATAAAAAATCTTTTCCTAAAAGAATCATATCAATCCGACTAGCTTGTGTTTTGTCTTTCCTACGCCATGTAAACTGTTGTCTGTTTTCATTATATATCCTCCAGACATCAATTAACTTATTAGTTTTTATAAAGGACTTTAAACTATTTACTGATTGTTTACTAACATTACCTGTACGTAAACTTCTACGATCTATGTCTTGCATTATCTCGTTAAAATCTCCCCCGACCACAAGAATACCCGTTCCATGTTCTTTACAGAAATTACTTACCTTTTTAAAAAACATGTTTCTTAAAGTTTTGCTATTTGGTGCATAAATGCATACTAACGAAAAAACTGCATCATCTATCTGTACATTTAATAAAACAATTCTGCCATTTTCATCAGTAACCTTGTCAATGACCTTATGATTGACTGCTTTATTAATAAATATTGCTACCCCCCTACTAGCAGATGTTCCTATACTACCATAAACGTTAAAATCTGTATTGAAATTTATTTCGTTTTCAATATTCTGATCGAAATGTGTTTCTTGAAAATAAGCTATATCACATTTCATTGACTTGACCCATTCTATAGCTCGACCTCTTTTCTCTCTGTTTTGCAAACCGTTCACATTTAAGCTACATAAATTTATCATATTTTTGACAGACATTTTTTATGAGATAAGATTTGTATTTGATATGTAACAATTCTATTTTTTTTTAACCACAAAAGGGTCATTAATATCCCATATTTACACACTATCATATTTTTTTTTTTTTTATATAGCAATTCTAATTTTGTCAAATAGAAAAAAAACATAATTAATCTACAATATCTACATAATATTACAAATATGCAACATTTAATATCATTTTTACATATTTCTATACCCGTAAATAGCATGCGAACTTTTCCGTGTATGTATCCTAATATATTTTTTAACATCTCATGTACTGGCCTCGACCTATATTTAATACAGACTATCCGACCTTTAAAAGTACATTTATGCGACTCAATACAGACAGGATTATATTTAACATGTGGATAATATTTTTTCCATAAACTTGGTTCATAGTGTAACATTAGTACAAACATTATGAAGCTTGAAAATATTTTAAATGCAGTGATCTTGAAAACAAATAATTCACTTAAAGAAAGTATCTGTGATGTTTTACCCACTGGTAAGTATTTTTTTCTATATATTTTATATGACACTTGGCTATAGCCAATTTGTTTTATTAGCGTTTCTCTTTTGTTTACATTTATATTTGTAAGGAATATATATATGTATAACCACGTGCTATATTTGGCGTGACACATCTCATGTGTATTAACGATGGCTAAAAATAGATTAGGTGGAAACCTGAATTGTAATTGTATGGGATAAATAAATATGTGTTGCTTTGTAAAGAAAATACATACTGTTTTGTAAAGGAAAACTGAGAAAATAACAATATGAAAATAGTAACGAGCCATGTTATATGTACACACTAAATACATGTTTAGATATTCATAATAATAGTATAAATCTATAGTCAGATTTATCATAAAAAACATCAATATAAAGGTACATCTATTAATAGTATACTTCTTATGTTGTAATGATTTTTTACTTCTTATATCTTCATTAAACATCATATAACCCTCACTTAGGTTTTTAATGATATACAACATTTTTACTCTTTGTTGGAGCTTAAATAACATTAGTAGTTTGTAAATCTTTTTAAATTTTAATTTAAGATAAAAAGAAACTTATTTCAAATAGCACACTAAATGATGATTAAGTTTTCCTGTTGCTTGGTTTTAGCTTCTTTCGACCTTTACTGCTTCCTTGTTGATCATGTAATTTCTCAGTAGGAGTTGGTGGAGTCCTTTGAATTGCACTAGGCCTGTTTGAAGTTTTCATGAAATTGTCCATAGTTTTTTGACCAGCTTTAACTTGTTTATTTTCTGATTTATCAGTTTCAATGATTTTCACTTTTTTATTTCCTTTTGCTTCTATGTCTTTGTCTTCCTTGTCTGTTGTAATTGATTTTACAGCTCTGTTGTGGGGTTGAGAATCCTCAGCTTGACTTGCATCATCATCCTCATCATGCTCAGTCAGATTTTCCTCCTCAACACCATCATGTACACTTATGTTTGGATCAGGGAAAACAAGATCATGAGGACAGTCAACCATTTTATGACCTTGCTGATTGCATGACCTACACACCCAATCACTTGTGCACTGATACATGAAGTGTCCTGGCTTGAGACATTTGTGACAGTTTTTATTATTCTCCCTGCTTTGATTGTCGGTTTCTACTTGACCAGGATGGAATATCCTCCCCCAGTACTTGCCTATTTGAAGACTCCTTGGAAGTGGGTGTGGGAGTGGTTTACTGATGACTAGTCTGTCACCTGTATCACAGTTAGTTAATCTCCCATCCACTCTAAGTTTTTCCCTAAAGATACCTTCAATATTGCAGCCTTCTAGAGTCAAAGTACGGTGAATTTGGCCGTCATCAGCGGAAAGAGGGATATTTTTGACTTTAATGCGGATGGTATATTTTATTTATTTGGCCTAAGTTCTATACGTGTGATCTGTTCAGTTACCGGTTTTTCAAGTAAGGTAGATAAAGCTACTCACTACCTTATTCTTATTGGTTTAATTCTTACTATTGTTCTTTGCACTTTAAAAGCCAGTGTTTTGTACACTGTGATCATTATTTTAATTTAATTTGATGCGTGTAAAGTAGAACACGCTTGTTAAAATATGGTTGAAGAAACAGTAGACTTAACTTTGTTGGATAAGTGTTCACAATTTTGTAGTAAACATAAAGGTGAATTGTATGACGATGTATCAATCAATATTCACAATACAATAGACATACAAGACGATAAAAAAAACAATAGAATGTAATACAAAGGAGCAGATTAGAAACTGTTTTATGGAAATAAAAAATATAGCTTTTGAAAAGTTGAATGATTTAGAGTTTAAAAACACCATTCAAGTACACGATGTTGTGTGGCAATCAGGTGTTCCAAATTATTTAGGTTGTAGAATACCGGTTCATTCTAATATTAATGTTGAATTTTTTAGAACTCATTTAAAAAATTATAATGATAAAATTATTTGTGAATTATTAGAATTTGGAGCTCCAATTGGTTTCGAAGGAAAGTTAGACAAAGACAAGTGTGAATCACGTGTATTAAATCACAAAGGGGCAAGTGATTTTAGTAATGATATTTTGAATTATTTAAAGAAAGAAGCGTCATATGGTGCTATTATTGGGCCATTTAAAAACAATCCATTTGTCAGTGAGCTTAAGATATCTCCACTTAATACAGTTACAAAGAGAGATTCCCCAGAGAGAAGGGTTATTTTAGATCTTAGTTTTCCGAGTGGAAAATCTGTCAACGATCATATTTCCAAAGAATTTTATTTAGGGGAGAAAGTGGAGTTGTCGTATCCAAATGTAGATGATCTTGTCGGAATAATAAAAGATAAAGTTCCCGTTGTATGCTTTTTAAAAAAGATTTAAAAAGGGCTTATCGACAAATTCCTGTTTGTCCTCGAGATATTCATTTTATTGGATTCTCTTGGGAAAATTGTTTATTTGTTGATAGAGTGCTTCCTATGGGCCTCAGATCGAGTGCTCAAATTTGTCAAAGAATTACTACAGCTGTGTGTTACATGTATTTTCAAATGGGATTTTCGGCAGTAAATTATTTAGATGATTTCGGGGGAGCTGAAATTCTAGAACATGCACAAAAGGCATATGAATGTCTAGGTGAATTACTTAATTCATGTGGTCTAGAGGAATCAAAGAAAAAAAGTGTGGAACCTACCAACAGAATGACCTTTCTAGGTGTTACTTTTGATACAGTCAGTATGACATTAGAAGTAACACCAGAGAGGGTGGTTGAAATATCCCTCTTGGTTCAATCTTGGTTGAGAAAGAAAAAGGCGTCATTAAAAGAGTTACAATCTTTGCTTGGAAAATTACATTTCATTTCATCCTGTGTAAGAACAGGCAGAGTATTTGTAAATAGATTGTTGTCATGGTTACGCGCTGCTTTTCCCGAAAATAGTACAGGTAATCATAGGGTATTTAGAAATATACCAAATTATGTTTTAAAGGATCTGAGATGGTGGGAACGTTATCTGTCAAAGTTTAACGGTATTTCTATGATGTCAATAGAAAATTGGTCAGCTCCAGAGGAGATGTTGTCTTGTGATGCATGTTTATTGGGTATGGGGGCTATTTCAAAGAATCAGTTTTTTCATACAGTTTTCCCGAGTTTTTAAAAAAAAAAAAAAATCTACACATTAATTGTCTTGAATTATTAACTATATCCATTGCTATGAAAATTTGGGGAAAACAATTTGGTGGAAAGAAAGTTTTGGTGTATTGTGACAATGAGACTTCAGTCAAAGTGTTAAATTCAGGTTTTACTAAAGATGAGTTCATGCAATGTTGTTTAAGAGAGATTTGTTTTATAGCAGCTACTCATGAGTTTGAGATTAGGGCAAAACATATTGCTGTTAAAGAAAATCGAATAGCTGATTATTTGTCAAGGTGGAATTTGTATAAGAAGTACAGGCAGTTATTTGAGAAATTCGTAAATCTTAAAAATTTTCAGGAAATTAAAATTACGGATGAATTTTTCAGGTTTTTTGATATTTGGTAATTAAATTTTACAGAATTTACACTACTTCAGCTACAGAGCAAGAAGACGTCAAGACATTCCTTCGCAGAAGGTTCTTATAAAAATATTAAAACACAGTGGGAATGTTATTTTATGTTTTGCGAGTATTTTCAAATTAATCCAATTCCCACTACGGTTCAGGTATTATGTTTTTATGCACAGTTTTTGAGCAGATCATTTAAATCAGTTAATTCGATTAAAAACTATTTAAGTGGTGTTAAATTGTTACATCTGTATTTAGATGATGATTATCCAAAATTTGACGAGTTTCAATTAAAGTTATCTTTAAAAGGTTTAGCTAGAATGAATCCACATTGTCCGAAGCAGGATTTACCCATAACACCACAAATTTTGTTAAGAATATTCGAATTATTAGATATTTCAAAGCCTTATGATGCTACGTTTTGGTGCTTGTTTCTACATGCATTTTTTCTTATGTTTAGAAAGTCAAACCTAGTACCAAATTCAGTTAAACAATTCGATGAAAGAAAACAATTGTGTAGAAAAAATATTAAATATGATAGAAGTAAAGGAATGTTAATTTTTGATATTTGTTGGTCAAAAACTATACAGTGTGGGGAAAGAACATTATATATTCCTTTAGTTGAAATTCCAAATTCTTCACTTTGTCCAGTGAAAGCATACATTAATATGATAACATTAATACCTGCTGAAAATGAAAGCCCTGCTTTTTGTATTTTGAAAGGAAAACTGCTCGTTCCGGTTACTTATTATTTGTTTCAAAACGTTTTACGTAAATTAATTAAAGAAATTGGAGAGGATCCAAAACAATATTCTTCGCATAGTTTTAGAAGGGGAGGGGTTACATGGGCTTTTTCTTCGAATATACCAAGTGAATTGATTCAATTATACGGCGATTGGAGCAGCGATGCTTATAAGACATATTTGAAATTCAGTTTAAAAGACAACATTTCCGTTGCTATCAAAATGAAGGACCATATTTTAGATATTTAAGTGTTTGTATTTATATATATTTCCAGGTGTTTTTAGTAAAAAGATAGGAACAATTCTTTCAGCTTCAATTCCTAAATATGTAACAGATATTAATGGGTGTTCAGTGCAGGCGTTTCCAGGTGCCACTATTGGTAGGCTATCTAACCTGGTTGCCAACGGAACGGTCAATTTGAAACATATAGATTTTCTTATAATACATGTAGGTTCCAATAATATTGCTATACACCAATCTGTAAACCAAATAATATCTTTTTATGGAGATTTAATTCACTATATAAAATGTAAGACTTCTGCACAAATAGTTTTTACTTCAATATTACCAAGGTTATGTGATTTTCATCAGACAGAAAGAATGGTTACCAAAGTTAATGCCGAGTTAAAAAATTTATATAAACGAAGACATATTTCATTTTCAAATATTTACAGAAGTTTTTTGCATAAGAATAAACCTGATCCGTCTCTTTTTGCCCCAAAAGATCATTTACACTTGAATTTTTCTGGAACAGCATTACTTAGGAAGAAATTTATTAATATTATTAAACATTTAAGAGTATAAACGGTTGCACACGTAAATGTATGGTTCAAGAATGTATTTTAACTATTATTAAATATAATGTTTATTTTTGTGTTATAAACATACAATATATTTAATTTTGTGTTTCTGTGTCTGTTTTTGTATTTGATATTATATATATACATGTCAGCTGCGTAATTTTTCTTTCTCGTTTCAGGGAGCTATTGTCCAGAATATGATGAAGTTCCCTTTTCCCTTTCTACCTGAGATCTACACTCATCTCAGGTGGGATGTTTGCTTCGTATCCTACACTACAAAAGGTTGTTGTGTGGAGAAATTCGGGTTACGAGAGAGGAAACTTAGCGCAGTTTTCAGTATTCTTTTAATTTTTGGCGGCCTTTTTAAGGCTTGGTGGACAGTTAATAGCCAAAAATGATATTTATTTTGGTAATTTTATTTATTGTGATATAATAATATATATATATATATATAAATGGCAATACACATATTCTCGTTTGCTTGTTTTCTTGTAGCCATAATTGCTAATTGTTTTTTTTGGTATTTCAAAATATGTAACAATTAATTTATATTTTATTTATTTGGCCTAAGTTCTATACGTGTGATCTGTTCAGTTACCGGTTTTTCAAGTAAGGTAGATAAATCTACTCACTACCTTATTCTTATTGGTTTAATTCTTACTAATGTTCTTTACACTTTAAAAGCCAGTGTTTTATACACTGTGATCATTATTTTGATTTAATTTGATGCGTGTAAAGTAGAACACGTTTGTTAAAATTCCCACCCACCCGCGGTACCTAAATATTTTAGTAAATTTATAAAACCACAAGCAATATATAGTATATGAATATATTATTAAAGTTTTAGTGGTATATAAAGAAACGTTTATTGCATTATATGATTAGTGGATTTTATGGACAGCGATTGTGAGATCAATATTCATGGACAACGATAATATAATAGTGACCACCAGTTAACATTGAATTTCATGGACAGTGATAATTAATGTGATAATGGTGGACAGTTAATAGCCAAAAATGATATTTATTTTGGTAATTTTATTTATTGTGATATAATAATATATATATATATATATAAATGGCAATACACATATTCTCTTTTGCTTGTTTTCTTGTAGCCATAATTGCTAATTTGCTCACTCTGTTTTATCTTAACAGTAAGCTAACTTATGTTCACTCATCATAAAATTACTAGTAAAACTTTCAAATACTAGTAGTGAAAAGAAATAAAAGAACTTTAATTAGGGGGTAGGAAAAAACAAGTATCAAAGAATGTGTTGACAATTGCCGACTATGATTACCCTAATTATCTGTTTCACATTTACAGTATGATTTCACGCTTTTTGACGCACACTGTGATTGTAACATTTTATATCCAGTATTGACACTCAGTGTACCTGTAATTATGGCAGTATTTTTTGTAATTTTGTAATTAAATTTTGTTCTTGAAACGTACATTTGTGTATGTCTTAATTACAATATAAGGTCATGATCATAAAACATGCGCCCCCCCCCCCCCCCTTAAATTTGCAAAGCATATGTTATACAACGTTAATTAAGCAGTTCAACAAATAACCTTTTCATGAATGTTTATTAACTCGTGATCTGTAGTAAAATATTCCTACACATTGTAAATACATGTTGGGTGTGTTCGCTGATTCATATATGGATTCGCCGTCAGTAGTTCAAAGATTATTCCATTCTGATTGGTTCCGAGGTACCAGACATCAACTATTTGTTCACGCTAATTAAACATTATTTCTTCAGTCAATTTTACAACTATAAGAAAAACAAATCTTTACAGATCAAAGCATTTAGTAAGCTTAAATCCTGATACTGATGTTCTTTCAACATCAGTATCATTCATAACCAGATACAAATTGATGAATTACACGCAGAAGCTCCATTCGGACGGGCAGTATTAACTAGAACCACCCGAAAGGACAAGCACTGAAAGTACAGATCAATTAGTGAAATGAGGAATGCGTTAAAACTAAACCAATAGTTCTTTGAAGGGTTAAAATATCGTGATTGATCATTCATGAGTTGAACAATTCGCATCACAGTTTTTCAAAGAAAGTTTTACTTTAGGTTCTTATAATCTGACAAAGACATACTGTTAACAATTATCCGACAAAATTAAGACTCAAAGTCAAGTTTTTTTGGTCTGATAAAAATGGTGCAGTTGGGCAAAATTGTCGTTCAAATAAATGTCTGTAATTCCTCAAACCCTCAGACCTTCAGGGGGGCTTCGTGCCCCTGGGCCCCCTTCCAGGGCTCTGCCCTGGACCCACTGGGAACATTAAGCGGTCCCCAGACTTCTCGCCTACTCACGCCCCCACCTAACCACAAATCCTGGATCCGCCCCTGGAATTGAATTGTATGGTTACACGGGAGACAATCGGATACACAATGAAAACGAAATCGACCTGAAAATACTTCAACTTTACATAAAAATACCAATAATTAAATATAGTATACTTTATTGTAGAAAATAAAAAGTTCACAAAACACACTTGATAGAAATACTCCACATTGATCATGTAAAGAATACGAAAAGTTAACATGTTGGGTTGAAGTTACTACTATGATGGACTGACATAAGTACTCTGTTGTTACAATTTTTCGAGGGTACTATTTTTCGCTGTCTGACCCTCCTCGAAATAAGCGAAAATTAGTACTTTTACAGTAGTAGTTGTACATATACAACTAAATGTAACTAGGCAATCAGCTCCAACCACCGTGGTGTAATGGTCGGCTTGCTTGCCTCGAGTATGGTAGATTGTGTGTCCGATAAAACAAAGACTTTATATTTGGTATATTCTGCTTCTCCGCTAAACACACAGCATTAAGGAAAAAGAGCAAAGACTGATTGGCTCGTAATCAAGATTATGTGTCAGAATGGACTTGATCAGTGAACTAGCACTATAAAAATCCAACTAAGCGTGTTGGTCTAGTTCATAGCGGACATCATCTCAATGAATGCATCTTGATCTTTCCATGATATACAAATGTAGATGAAAATTGCTGGCTTCCCATGGCAAGGTGTACTCAATGCAACATCAGGTGAAAAAGTGTTACTTTGAGACAGTTCAGTAGATTTCTCTCTGTACTCGTGCTGTTCTGGGCCAATAAAACTGACCATTGTGCTATAACTGAATTATTCATGTAAATGTTGTTAGACCCCCATAATCCTAAACTGTCAAACATCACGAGATGTGATTGATCCTTATTTTAAAAAACACCTTTTGAATATTTATTTCCTGACTTGGCTTGGACAATTTTGTTGTTTATACTAGGACGTGAGAACCAAAATATTAGTAACTCTTATATGTTTTTTGCATAAGACTTAATATGATTTGAGTTTTGAAAATTTTAAAGAGCTATTAAAAAAAAAAAAAGGCATTTAAAAACAGGGGTGTGCTGGCAGCAGTAAAGGTTGGTCACACTAGGATATTTATAAACATAAAAAAAAAATACATGGTATAAAAAGTTTTATAAGTATGTCAGATTCCGAACAGTTACGGGCAGATGGCGACATTTGGTCACTCGACGGGACAACCAGAAAAATACATATGTAAAAACTTAACTCCAAGGACCATCTAAACAGAACAATTCCATGGAAACTGAGAAGAGTTGTCGTGTCGATTGACAATATGTTGCTGTCTACTGAATTGATAGAGTCTGACATACAAAATAGAATACAGAAAACACAACTGTAAATAACGAAATGCTTATTATAGAGAAGTTATAGTGTTGATGACTTGTTGTACCTCCAACATATAAGGGCTTTAAGAGGAAGACAATTATCTTCCCATGCTGTTAGCATTCCCCACAACGCGATAATGTGACAGAGAATAATATTATAATTTTCTTTGTGTGGAAAAATGAATATGAAAAGAGTTGATAATAATTACGAATAAAGTAGATGTTTTCTGATTTTTTCTTAGCTATCAATAATTGTGTGAAAGAATTGTTGAATAATTTTATCAATGCCCGGGCAATGTATGTACATAGATATACTTGTTTAATAATACATGTGTTATATATTTTTCAGAATGATCAATAGTCAGCCAGTTTTGGAAATCTTCAGTTTTATATATAATTTGTTTTTAAAGATAGAATAGAGGATAAATTTCAAAAAAATAATTGAAGAAGTTATTCATTAAATGTTTGTGTAAATCTTAAAAAAAAAATCGTGATATTATTTTATTAACAAAATAAAGGCTGGCTGGAGAATTGAGACTTGCCTATACAGTTCCCAGCTCGTGGAAAGAGCTAGTGGACCAGCGGGGATCTGTCAGAATAGAAAAATCAAGAAAAAATATGTTGACTGCCTAACATATAAAAACATCGTTTGGCCTCTGTCCAGTTACGAAAACCAGTCTAATGCCAATAATAAAATTATTTCAGAAAACAAGTACAGGGTGAAAAAGTCAAGGTAGCTAAAAAACCGTGATGATCGGGTTCCGAAAGAAAAGTATGGAAGGTGTGATTTTCACTTGGCTGATAATTTTGTGATTTTTGACGTAAATATAACTTACTCATAGATAAAATTTGAAAGCTGAATTCAGATATGTATTTGGGTCCTGATCCCCGACTTAGTTTTATCATTAGACTTGTAATTTTGAAGTTTTGAACGCCAACCCTGACACTTGAAACCCTTTGTTTGAAGTTGTGTATTGAAGCGTATTCATGCATGCATGAATGCGTATGTGAACGAACTGCGACAGTGTTATTGAGGGCCTATGCGAGGCGCCTTAAAAATGCCACACAATAGGGGGAATAGTGGAAACAAGGACAAACAGAACCAAACGTCTGAAGTATTAAATGAAAGTAGAGAAACTCTTTATGGTACAGATAGGCCAAATGATCCGCTTTCTAATAGTATGTTTTTCCAATTTATGACCAGACTTGATGACAGATTAAAAACAATAGAAACTAATGTAACAAAGTCAGTGGGTGAATTAGACGATATAAAAAAGACAGTACGATCAATTTCTGGTACTGTAACAACTGTTCAAAATGAAGTCAAGGAACTCAGTAAGAAATATGTCGATCTCGAAACACATACACAAGGCATGAGTAACATTTTTGATAACGTACGAAGTGAATGTTCAGATAACAGCAAAGCTATTAAGGAACTTGATCAAGACAATATTAGCATTTGCACACACATGGAGTCACTGGCGGAAGATCTGAAAGCTTTTAAATTAGAACGGAATGAAATGAAAAGCACACTGCTGGATTTAAGATGTCGTTCAATGAAGAACAACCTGGTATTCACAGGATTAAGGGAAACCGCAGGTGAGGAAACGGAAGCTAAATTGAGGGATTTTTTAAGATGTGAGCTCAATATTGATTACTACATTGAGTTTGGTAATGTGCACCGTTTCGGACCCCGCCAGAATAACACCAACGGGACTGAAATAAGACCTCGCCCTATAGTAGCTCGCTTCTTATACTATAACGATTTGGCTTATGTGCTCGAATGTGCGAAGCGGCTAAGGGGAAGCCATACGGAATAAACCAGCAATTCCCGGCAGAGATTGAAAACCGTAGACGGTCGTTGTATCCGGTAATGAAAGAGGCAAAAACAGAGGAAAACGGGTAAAACTTGTACGGGATAGACTTTTTATAAACAATGAGGAATATGTACCCGAAGAAGAGCAAATAACATTGCCAGCAGCAACCAGCATGAACTTTAAACAGGCATGGTCGACCACGCCTGTGGCCCCCCATCGTGACGGCCGGCCAGAGAAACGTCCTCGTATTGGATCTACCCCCGAGCGACCTACATACTAGGATCACCTAGGAGGTCAAACTGTAAATGTACATCAACAAAATTCTAAAAACTGTTCACTTATTAGTGGTAGTATTGTTAAAGACAATTCTGATAATATATGTGATAATTCGAACTATAACCGTAAATCTTGTGTAAATAAAAGGTTAAATCTTTTGTCATTGAACTGTTGTGGTTTAAAATCGAAACTAAATTATCCAGAATTTCATGAGTTTGTTAATACCTTTGATATTCTTTGCTTTGTTGAATCAAAAACTGACGATTTAGATGAAATTGTTTTACCGGGATTTTTGATAAAGATGAAAAATCGTAAAAGTTTTTCAAATAGAAAATCAGGGGGAATTGTATTGGGTTTTAAGGAAGAATATGATAGTTTTATACATCCTATTCCTACTGATAGTTCGTATGTATTCTGGTTTAGAATATCTAGAGAGCTACTTGGGTTAGATGAGGATGTTGTTTGTGGTATAGTTTATATTCCACCGGAGTATACGGTTTATTCCTCTGTAGACGCGTTTAGTGAATTAGAAAATGAATATTTGGCTTTGCAGAGGAATTATAAATATATATTTCTAAACGGGGATTTTAATAGCAGAACAGCGAAAGATCCTGATTTCATTTATATTGAAAACAATAATGATAATATAGATTTTTTCGAATTATCAGATGTAAATAGTGTAAATATACCTGTAGGTAGGATTAATAAAGATAGTGTCAAAAATCATTATGGTAGTAGATTGTTAGATTTATGAAAAGGTAATGACTTATTTATCATAAATGGAAGGATTGGAAATGACAAAGGTATTGGTAAACTGACTTGTAAGAATAGTAGTGTTGTTGATTATGTTATTTCGTCTGTTGATTTTTTTAAACATATTGTAAATTTTAATATTTGTGAATTTAGTAAACTATTTTCGATGTACATTCACAAATATCGCTGTCATTGACATGTGAAAATAAAGATGAGATAATGGTCACTGAAAATGTAAGTAATAATGCAGAAGCTTGTCGTGAGAAACCTAAAAAATGGGATGAGACATATAAGGTAGATTTTGTAAATAACATTGATGTAGATAGTATACAAAACTTGAAAATACAATTGGAAAACTTAAATATTGAGAACGTTGTACAGTTCGACATAGATACTCTTGTAGGTAAGCTAGGAGAAATATTTGTATCATCTGCGAAGGAAACATTTGGAATAGCCAGTAAACCATTTAAGAATAAGAAAAGAAAGGTATGTATTAGCTCAAAACCATGGTTTGGAGCTGATTGCAAATTTGCGAGGCAACATTACCGCAAACTTAAACGGAGAAGTAAAACTAACAATACTGAGGAAACACGAGAATTAATGAAAAAAGCTGAGAAATATTATAAGAAACAAATGGATGTAAGTATAAAAAAACATAGAAAGGAAATGACGAAAAAGATTAAAAATTTAAGATCTAACAACAGCAAGGAGTTTTGGAAGCTGATGAGAAAAGGTACATATCGAAAACAGCCAAATATATCTATCGACACTCTATTTGATTTTTTTAAGACCCTGAATCAAAACCCAACAAATGATGGCGATGGTGCAACTGTACTACCGGAAATAAACGAAAATTTGGTTAACAATCTAAACATAGAAATTAATGGGCATATTACAAGTGAAGAAATACTACATTGTGTTAAAAATTTGAAAAATGAGAAAGCTTGTGGCGATGATATTATTAAAAATGAGTATATTAAATCATCAATTGATGTCTTTCTACCCGTTTATTTAAAGTTGTTCAATTGTATATTTGACTCAGGTATTATCCCTGAGAGCTGGTTAACTGGTAATGTTAAGCCCATTTACAAGAACAAAGGAAATCATTTAGACCCGAAAAATTTTCGTCCGATCACGATTTTGCGCTGTTTTGGCAAATTATTTACAGCAGTATTGCTGACAAGATTAAATGCTCTTTCTGAAAAATTTTCTATCTTGAATGAAAACCAGAGTGGTTTCAGGAAGGGTTATTCGACAATTGATAATATTTTTGTTCTATATGCCTTCTTTGAATTGTTAAAATTAAAAAAGAAAAAGTTATTTGTTACATTTGTGGACTTTGAAAAAGCCTTTGATAAGGTATGGAGGGATGGTTTATGGTGTAAATTACTTTTAAATAATATAAATGGGAAGATGTATAAAGTTATTTATAATATGTATCAGAATATAAAATCTAGAATTGTATATAATAACGCAGTGTCAGATTTTTTCGATTGTAATAATGGTGTGCGACAAGGGGAAAATCTTTCCCTTTCCTTTTCTCGATGTATTTAAATGATCTGGAACAGTTTTTAAACGATCGAATTGTCAACGGTCTAACATCTATTACTGAGGATTTTGAAATTGAACTAGATGTATATTTAAAACGTTTTGTACTTTTATATGCCGACGATACTGTTATTATGTCGGAATCAAAAGAAGATATGCAAAACCAGCTAAATGTTTTTAATGATTTTTGCAAAAAATGGAAACTCAAAGTAAATGCTGAAAAGTCGAAAGTTCTTGTGTTTAGTAATGGTAGATTACCTGCAAATATAAAATTTACTTATAACAATAGAGACTTGGAAATTGTTCCAAATTTTTCTTATCTTGGTATAACATTTTCAAAGTCTGGATCATTCAACGCAGCAAAAAAAGATCTTGTAAATAAAGGTACGAAAGCTATGTATGAAGTATTGAAGAAAGGTAGACTTCATAATTTGTCAATACAATGTCAACTGGATATTTTCGATAAAACAGTAAAACCTATACTATTATATGGTTGTGAAACTTGGGGCTTTGGGAAAAACGATATTATTGAGAGAGTTCATCTAAAATTGTGTAAGCTTCTTTTGCATGTAAAAACATCCACACCAAATGTTATGGTCTATGGGGAATTGGGTCGATATCCAATTGACATTGACATTAAAGTTCGTATGATTTCATATTGGTCAAAACTCATTTTAGGAAATCAGTCAAAAATTTCATCATTATCATACAAACTATTGTATATAAAAGATTTTCAAAATAAAAATGTTACATGTGCTTGGTTAAATAGAATTCGTTGTATTTTGAATGATTGTGGTATGTCATATATTTGGAACATGCAGAATTGTATTTCTGATAAATGGTTGAAATTAGTAGTTAAAAATAATTTAGTGGATCAATTTAAACAAACATGGACTTCAATGGTTGAACATTCATCAAAAGGGAATAATTATAAGTTATTTAAGCATGATTTAAAATTTGAAGATTATTTGGATGTATTAGATGATAAGGACAAATTCTTACTTGTTAAATTTAGGACTTCAAACCATAGGCTACCGATAGAAGTTGGGCGTTGGCGTAATATAAAATGGGAAAATCGGATTTGTAACCTATGCATCGGAAGAAACTTAGGTGATGAATTTCACTATCTATTTGAATGTCCATCTTTGTCAAATGAACGTAAGAAGTATTTTGAACCACACTTTATAAATAGACCAAATATACTTAAGTTTTGTAATCTGATGAATTCAAAATCAGTTAGCGTTTTATGTAATATGTGTAAATATATCAGAATTGTAAATATGAGGGTATGTCCTCCAGGTTGATCCACCTTCTATCTTTCTTTAAACGTAATAATAGGTGTTATATTGTTGTTATCTCTGTACCTTTGTAAAATTGGTTATGAGAAATAAAGATATACATGGTTCATCACCTAACCCAATTTGGCTTAAGAATTCAAGGGGAAAAAAAATTTCGAGCAAGAAAATAAAATATGAAAAATAAAATAAATATATATACTCAAAGATGAAATCTAAACAGAGAGTTTGGAAAGAAATATATGAAAACCTTTTAATATCGAAAGACAATAAATAAAAAGAAATCAGAAGTAAGAAAACGAAAGAGGGTCGAAAGGTCGATTGATGATCCTTCAAGTAGTATAAAAAGAGGAGAAATTCCAGTGTGCGGCAGTCAACAAATAAAATCAGATTCCTGCTGGAATACTTGTGTTTATTTAATTATTATAGGTAGGTCTCTGTTATTTTGTTTTATTATTTTATCTTAATGATAATTTCAAATTTCTTTAGTTTCATATGAAATTTGTGTTATTAAATATCATTAGTATGGATTGTTAACAATAAAAGAAATTAGTTTTTCCAGCATGAGAATCATAATTAATTGAATAAGTGAATGAAAATAGTCAAATGATTAATTTTAGTGATAAGCATATCTTGAATTAATGTTGTGCTTTATTGGTAGGAACCTATGTGAGATGGACTTTCGAGGTATACATTTGATTAATTAAAATTGTATTTTAAAGGTGAAATTTTAAATACTTAAATTGTATTTTTGATAATGTTAAAGAGATAAAAATAGTTAGATGATTTAGTCTCGATTTCAATTTACTTACTATACTTTTGATTTTCATTTTATTATCATGCAGTATTATACTTTCAAACTGTTGATATGTTTCCTTTGATTCCTTTGTATACTGTAATTATATATATTAAGTGAACAAATAAAATCAGATTCCTGCTGGAATACTTGTGTTTACTTAAATATTATAGATCCCGGTGTTCCCTAAGTGACAGGACTGCTTCAATTACACCAGAACAATAACACCACACTAGTCATTGTCGCAGACCATTGTCACATTTATGTCAATCGACATGTTCAGATCTTGACTTTATAGATAGCCACTGAAATAAAATGAATAAAAATATACCACTCAAATATCAAAATCGTAGAAAAGGACAACATCGATTGCCCTAACACACACATATATGAGCGTTTACTTTTTTGACTTAGTACAGGTACTCCATGCTACTGATCATAATATAACGTTATATCTACATACGTGTACTAACTGACTGAGGGTGGGATATGTAGTGTTTAATCTGGGAATGCCACTGAATTATCTTTATCAAATAACTGGGAACTTAGCGAAGAAAACAATTTATCTCATTATTACGGCGTTTTAGCCCCGCCGAACTAATGGTGGAAAAATCTGTAATCCTCTAGAGGATTAAAATGTCTCGTGCCTTTCCCCGCATGTTGTCAAATCGGTAATTGGTAGGATTTTGAAATCAAGTTCGTGTTAAATAATGGGAGAAACAAATTCTGCTTCAGTTGCCCATATGGGTTACGATTTTTCTCCACTCTTGAGAGTCAAATTTGGAATTTTAGCCACTCGCCTGACGGCTTGTGGTTAAAACTTTAAATTTAACTCTCTTGAGTGGAGAAATATCGTAACCCACGGGCAACTGAAGGAGAATCTATGGTGTCATCCTGTTTCGCATACATTTAATTAGCATACTAATTAAATAGTTAAATAAACAAAAAAGACAATAGTTTCACATACCATAAAGAACTAGTCTATTCTGAATATGTTAAATTTAAAATGTATCTGTGATTGAATATTGCAATATAGTTATAAGTAAATTCTCATTTATGTTGGTTGAAATCTTTGTGCATATGTCTCTTCTGAATATGTTAATTTACATAGATGTTTTGTGTGTACCTGTAGCCATATACATACATATGTATTTTAATATTTTGAAGTATCTTTCCCATTTAAGCTGTTTCACATTGAAGCTGTTTCACATTTAAGTTGTTTCACATTTAAGCTGTTTCACATTTAAGCTGTTTCCCATTTAAGTTGTTTCAATATGTCTGATATTTATCTAACTTGTCTTGCATTAATACATGATAAATAATAAATAAATAAAACTTATTTGTAATTATATATTTATTCAATAACAAAGTTTAATTCATAAGTCTTTCATAATTTCAATCTTCCATCAAGTACTAAGCTGTCCTTACCAAACTTGTTCTTTACAAATTCAAGTGCATGTAGTTGAGCCTATGCCATGATTGTTGATGAATGATTTCAAGTAAAAAGCACTGAATATTTATAATGCTGGACATTTGTGAGAACAGTTCACAGCTTAATTTAATTTAATTGTTTAAAGTTGCATTTTTCCTTTTCAAGCTTCAATCATTATGCTTATATAATTAGCTTGGAATCTAAACACTAAAGCTCTTAATGAACTGCAAGAATATGAGTATGAAAATAATTAATGAATAAATAGATAAATACTTTAATAAACTTTATATTCATTATATGATATATTTTAAAGAGAATCAAAACTTTGTAAACAAGATATTACTATAATAATTCTTTAATTTTAATCATGTCTATATTTATTTACTTGTAATAATTACAGGTAAATGTGTGTGATCAATAAAGAACAGACTATAATTGTTAAAACAACAATTTCCTCAGTGTTTAATTATACCTGTAATTAAGTGTATGCGAACCAGGATTAAACCGAATCTATATTTATCCCGGAAACTAGTGGAGGGAATGAATAAATCAGAAAGAGGGAATCATGTATTGTCTTATCTGAACTCAGACATGTATAAATTACAGGTAATTACAAATGTAAGACGAAATCAGATAGATATGTTTGTATTATATAGTATATTTTATTTGACTTTTAATTTCATTCCTTGAGTCATCTCTCAAAAGTCATGTGACCTCAAAGCGAGAATACCACAAAGACAAGATGGCAGGACTAAGCAGGTGAAATCAGTTAATATCGAAACATTTCTTATTATAATGAGCTAGGAATGAATAATAATAAGTAAGTAAATATGAAAAGCGATAGATAAATATGTAACGAAAGGAGTTATCTACATGACTCCGCTCTCAGAAAGCGTTTTGTTGTGAAAATTATTGTTGAAAGGTTCGACGAATTCTTGGTCGCAGTTCCACAAATTTTTGATAGCGTGAAATCCGTAGCCCTAGGGTACGCCAAAAAAAAAAAAAATAAAAAATAAAAGGACTATAAAGGGTTACGTTCCGCAGCTAGGATAGTCCAACATATAATAGATATTTACGAATTTACTGATCATTGTATATATTAGAAAGTATAATACTAAATAATCTTATAAATATATAAATGAGTGTTTATACGTATTATATTGTTTTATATTGTGACCCGCAACGATATAACTGAAATATTGTTGAAAGTGGCGTTAAACACCATAAACATAAATAATATTCATCGATACTAATAACATGTCTGACATAAAGGATTATAGCTGACCATCGACGATCTAGTCTTGATACAACATATTTAGAAAAGTGCTCTCGACCAATAAGATTGCTTGATTGTGGTTTTCTGAATTCTGACGAATGTTGCATTCCATGTTTTATTAGAAAATTAAATGTTCCGTTTCTATTGTAACAATAATTTAGAGTTGTTCATACGTTCTGGATACATATAGTGATACATATTATAAGTCAACAATACATGTGATCACAATCATTTGAAGTCAAATAATAAAGAGCTATACAGAGTGAAGCATGATGCGACCGCAGGGTGTCGACTAGTGGAAATTTAACAAGTGCATATTAAAAGCAATCGTGAACACTCTAATTTCCCTGTCATAATAATATGCTAGACCCATTGTATTTTGGACATTTTTCTTGTTTTACTATTTCAAGTGTTAACTATGCCGTCGAAATATGCAAATTGGTGGAATTTGAGCAACTTGTATATCCCTTTTCGGAATAAAATATCAATAACCCTTTTCACCAATAATCTTCTAACCTTCCGTATACGCTTCTAATATCTGTTATTTTGATATTTTAACAAAATTATTTTTTTCTCTTAACTTTCAAATGCATCAGTAAAGTACATACACATGTACACAGTATTATATCTCTATGAACATGGAGTATTAATAGTGTTACACTGTATTTTCATATTAAATATGAGTTATCCCTGATATATAGCGCTCAGTTCTAGTCGTCTAAACAGAAAAGATTAATAGCAGCATAATAACATGGTCTAAAAGCCGCAGTTAAAAATTTGAAAGAAATATAAGATATTTTGTCATGAGATATTTGAGTGAAGTCGGCTTGTTGTGTTCGGTTTGTCTTCACCACAGTTGTTTGTATAAGGGTACATGTCTTACTTGTGTTGTTTGTCTTACTGTGTATAGTGGTGTCCTACACGACTTTACTATAGGAGAAACGTGGAGGGTATATTATAAGTGGAAGGAACTGCTTAACCTTCGTGAGCCCATTGGGTTCACCCTGGTGGGTGTTGGGGTCCGTGGTGCTCATTGTTTTATACTTCTTTGTTTTGCTTTGCTTTGTTTGTCTTGAAAGAAAACCCACACACAGCACACTATCGGAATGATTCAAAAATCCAATAGAAAATCGTAGTAATATGTAAAATGCATACTACCAACATAAATATATTACCCATATTGTTTTTTTAATATTGCTCTTAGCATAGCAGAATGTCTTAAAATATATTTCAGAAGATTAATTTAATTCAAATTAAAAAAAGCAGTATATGTTTAGTATAAACATATTTTATTAATTAATTTATGTTTATGGTGTTTAACGCCACTTTCAACAATATTTCAGTTATATCGTTGCGGGTCACAATATAGAACAATATAATACGTATACACACTCATTTATATATTTATAAGATTATTTAGTATTATACTTTCTAATATATACAATGATCAGTAAATTCGTAAATATCTATTATATGTTGGACTATCCTAGCTGCGGAACGTAACCCTTTATAGTCCTTTTATTTTTTTTTTTTTTTTTTTTGGCGTACCCTAGGGCTACGGATTTCACGCTATCAAAAATTTGTGGAACTGCGACCAAGAATTCGTCGAACCTTTCAACAATATTTTCACAACAAAACGCTTTCTGAGAGCGGAGTCATGTAGATAACTCCTTTCGTTACATATTTATCTATCGCTTTTCATATTTACTTACTTATTATTATTCATTTCTAGCTCATTATAATAAATGTTTCGATATTAACTGATTTCACCTGCTTAGTCCTGCCATCTTGTCTTTGTGGTATTCTCGCTTTGAGGTCACATGACTTTTGAGAGATGACTCAAGGAATGAAATTAAAAGTCAAATAAAATATACTATATAATACAAACATATCTATCTGATTTCGTCTTACATTTGTAATTACCTGTAATTTATACATGTCTGAGTTCAGATAAGACAATACATGATTCCCTCTTTCTGATTTATTCATTCCCTCCACTAGTTTCCGGGATAAATATAGATTCGGTTTAATCCTGGTTCGCATACACTTAATTACAGGTATAATTAAACACTGAGGAAATTGTTGTTTTAACAATTATAGTCTGTTCTTTATTGATCACACACATTTACCTGTAATTATTACAAGTAAATAAATATAGACATGATTAAAATTAAAGAATTATTATAGTAATATCTTGTTTACAAAGTTTTGATTCTCTTTAAAATATATCATATAATGAATATAAAGTTTATTAAAGTATTTATCTATTTATTCATTAATTATTTTCATACTCATATTCTTGCAGTTCATTAAGAGCTTTAGTGTTTAGATTCCAAGCTAATTATATAAGCATAATGATTGAAGCTTGAAAAGGAAAAATGCAACTTTAAACAATTAAATTAAATTAAGCTGTGAACTGTTCTCACAAATGTCCAGCATTATAAATATTAAGTGCTTTTTACTTGAAATCATTCATCAACAATCATGGCATAGGCTCAACTACATGCACTTGAATTTGTAAAGAACAAGTTTGGTAAGGACAGCTTAGTACTTGATGGAAGATTGAATTATGAAAGACTTATGAATTAAAATTTGTTATTGAATAAATATATAATTACAAATAAGTTTTATTTATTTATTATTTATCATGTATTAATGCAAGACAAGTTAGATAAATATCAGACATATTGAAACAACTTAAATGGGAAACAGCTTAAATGTGAAACAGCTTAAATGTGAAACAGCTTAAATGTGAACCAACTTAAATGTGAAACAGCTTAAATGTGAAACAACTTAAATGTGAAACAGCTTCAATGTGAAACAGCTTAAATGGGAAAGATACTTCAAAATATTAAAATACATATGTATGTATATGGCTACAGGTACACACAAAACATCTATGTAAATTAACATATTCAGAAGAGACATATGCACAAAGATTTCAACCAACATAAATGAGAATTTACTTATAACTATATTGCAATATTCAATCACAGATACATTGTAAATTTAACATATTCAGAATAGACTAGTTCTTTATGGTATGTGAAACTATTGTCTTTTTTGTTTATTTAACTATTTAATTAGTATGCTAATTAAATGTATGCGAAACAGGATGACACCATAGATTCTCCTTCAGTTGCCCGTGGGTTACGATATTTCTCCACTCAAGAGAGTTAAATTTAAAGTTTTAACCACAAGCCGTCAGGCGAGTGGCTAAAATTTCAAATTTGACTCTCAAGAGTGGAGAAAAATCGTAACACATATGGGCAACTGAAGCAGAATTTGTTTCTCCCATTATTTAACACGAACTTGATTTCAAAATCCTACCAATTACCGATTTGACAACATGCGGGGAAAGGCACGAGACATTTTAATCCTCTAGAGGATTACAGATGTTTCCACCATTAATTCGGCGGGGCTAAAACGCCGTAATAATGAGATAAATTGTTTTCTTCGCTAAGTTCCCAGTTATTTGATAAAGATAATTCAGTGGCATTCCCAGATTAAACACTACATATCCCACCCTCAGTCAGTTAGTACACGTATGTAGATATAACGTTATATTATGATCAGTAGCATGGAGTACCTGTACTAAGTCAAAAAAGTAAACGCTCATATATGTGTGTGTTAGGGCAATCGATGTTGTCCCTTTCTACGATTTTGATATTTGAGTGGTATATTTTTATTCATTTTATTTCAGTGGCTATCTATAAAGTCAAGATCTGAACATGTCGATTGACATAAATGTGACAATGGTCTGCGACAATGACTAGTGTGGTGTTATTGTTCTGGTGTAATTGAAGCAGTCCTGTCACTTAGGGAACACCGGGATCTATAATATTTAAATAAACACAAGTATTCCAGCAGGAATCTGATTTTATTTGTTCTCTTAATATATATAATTACAGTATACAAAGGAATCAAAGGAAACATATCAACAGTTTGAAAGTATAATACTGCATGATAATAAAATGAAAATCAAAAGTATAGTAAGTAAATTGAAATCGAGACTAAATCATCTAACTATTTTTATCTCTTTAACATTATAAAAAATACAATTTAAGTATTTAAAATTTCACCTTTAAAATAAAATTTTAATTAATCAAATGTATACCTCGAAAGTCCATCTCACATAGGTTCCTACCAATAAAGCACAACATTAATTCAAGATATGCTTATCACTAAAATTAATCATTTGACTATTTTCATTCACTTATTCAATTAATTATGATTCTCATGCTGGAAAAACTAATTTCTTTTATTGTTAACAATCCATACTAATGATATTTAATAACACAAATTTCATATGAAACTAAAGAAATTTGAAATTATCATTAAGATAAAATAATAAAACAAAATAACAGAGACCTACCTATAATAATTAAATAAACACAAGTATTCCAGCAGGAATCTGATTTTATTTGTTGACTGCCGCACACTGGAATTTCTCCTCTTTTTATACTACTTGAAGGATCATCAATCGACCTTTCGACCCTCTTTCGTTTTCTTACTTCTGATTTCTTTTTATTTATTGTCTTTCGATATTAAAAGGTTTTCATATATTTCTTTCCAAACTTTCTGTTTAGATTTCATCTTTGAGTATATATATTTATTTTATTTTTCATATTTTATTTTCTTGCGCGAAATTTTTTTTTCCTTGAATTCTTAAGCCAAATTGGGTTAGGTGATGAACCATGTATATCTTTATTTCTCATAACCAATTTTACAAAGGTACAGAGATAACAACAATATAACACCTATTATTACATTTAAAGAAAGATAGAAGGTGGATCAACCTGGAGGACATACCCTCATATTTACAATTCTGATATATTTACACATATTACATAAAACGCTAACTGATTTTGAATTCATCAGATTACAAAACTTAAGTATATTTGGTCTATTTATAAAGTGTGGTTCAAAATACTTCTTACGTTCATTTGACAAAGATGGACATTCAAATAGATAGTGAAATTCATCACCTAAGTTTCTTCCGATGCATAGGTTACAAATCCGATTTTCCCTTTTTATATTACGCCAACGCCCAACTTCTATCGGTAGCCTATGGTTTGAAGTCCTAAATTTAACAAGTAAGAATTTGTCCTTATCATCTAATACATCCAAATAATCTTCAAATTTTAAATCATGCTTAAATAACTTATAATTATTCCCTTTTGATGAATGTTCAATCATTGAAGTCCATGTTTGTTTAAATTGATCCACTAAATTATTTTTAACTACTAATTTCAACCATTTATCAGAAATACAATTCTGCATGTTCCAAATATATGACATACCACAATCATTCAAAATACAACGAATTATATTTAACCAAGCACATGTAACATTTTTATTTTGAAAATCTTTTATATACAATAGTTTGTATGATAATGATGAAATTTTTGACTGATTTCCTAAAATGAGTTTTGACCAATATGAAATCATACGAACTTTAATGTCAATGTCAATTGGATATCGACCCAATTCCCCATAGACCATAAAATTTGGTGTGGATGTTTTTACATGCAAAAGAAGCTTACAAAATTTTAGATGAACTCTCTCAATAATATCGTTTTTCCCAAAGCCCCAAGTTTCACAACCATATAATAGTATAGGTTTTACTGTTTTATCGAAAATATCCAGTTGACATTGTATTGACAAATTATGAAGTCTACCTTTCTTCAATACTTCATACATAGCTTTCGTACCTTTATTTACAAGATCTTTTTTTGCTGCGTTGAATGATCCAGACTTTGAAAATGTTATACCAAGATAAGAAAAATTTGGAACAATTTCCAAGTCTCTATTGCTATAAGTAAATTTTAAATTTGCAGGTAATCTACCATTACTAAACACAAGAACTTTCGACTTTTCAGCATTTACTTTGAGTTTCCATTTTTTGCAAAAATCATTAAAAACATTTAGCTGGTTTTGCATATCTTCTTTTGATTCCGACATAATAACAGTATCGTCGGCATATAAAAGTACAAAACGTTTTAAATATACATCTAGTTCAATTTCAAAATCCTCAGTAATAGATGTTAGACCGTTGACAATTCGATCGTTTAAAAACTGTTCCAGATCATTTAAATACATCGAGAAAAGGAAAGGGAAAGATTTTCCCCTTGTCGCACACCATTATTACAATCGAAAAAATCTGACACTGCGTTATTATATACAATTCTAGATTTTATATTCTGATACATATTATAAATAACTTTATACATCTTCCCATTTATATTATTTAAAAGTAATTTACACCATAAACCATCCCTCCATACCTTATCAAAGGCTTTTTCAAAGTCCACAAATGTAACAAATAACTTTTTCTTTTTTAATTTTAACAATTCAAAGAAGGCATATAGAACAAAAATATTATCAATTGTCGAATAACCCTTCCTGAAACCACTCTGGTTTTCATTCAAGATAGAAAAATTTTCAGAAAGAGCATTTAATCTTGTCAGCAATACTGCTGTAAATAATTTGCCAAAACAGCTCAAAATCGTGATCGGACGAAAATTTTTCGGGTCTAAATGATTTCCTTTGTTCTTGTAAATGGGCTTAACATTACCAGTTAACCAGCTCTCAGGGATAATACCTGAGTCAAATATACAATTGAACAACTTTAGATAAACGGGTAGAAAGACATCAATTGATGATTTAATATACTCATTTTTAATAATATCATCGCCACAAGCTTTCTCATTTTTCAAATTTTTAACACAATGTAGTATTTCTTCACTTGTAATATGCCCATTAATTTCTATGATTAGATTGTTAACCAAATTTTCGTTTATTTCCGGTAGTACAGTTGCACCATCGCCATCATTTGTTGGGTTTTGATTCAGGGTCTTAAAAAAATCAAATAGAGTGTCGATAGATATATTTGGCTGTTTTCGATATGTACCTTTTCTCATCAGCTTCCAAAACTCCTTGCTGTTGTTAGATCTTAAATTTTTAATCTTTTTCGTCATTTCCTTTCTATGTTTTTTTATACTTACATCCATTTGTTTCTTATAATATTTCTCAGCTTTTTTCATTAATTCTCGTGTTTCCTCAGTATTGTTAGTTTTACTTCTCCGTTTAAGTTTGCGGTAATGTTGCCTCGCAAATTTGCAATCAGCTCCAAACCATGGTTTTGAGCTAATACATACCTTTCTTTTCTTATTCTTAAATGGTTTACTGGCTATTCCAAATGTTTCCTTCGCAGATGATACAAATATTTCTCCTAGCTTACCTACAAGAGTATCTATGTCGGACTGCACAACGTTCTCAATATTTAAGTTTTCCAATTGTATTTTCAAGTTTTGTATACTATCTACATCAATGTTATTTACAAAATCTACCTTATATGTCTCATCCCATTTTTTAGGTTTCTCACGACAAGCTTCTGCATTATTACTTACATTTTCAGTGACCATTATCTCATCTTTATTTTCACATGTCAATGACAGCGATATTGGTGAATGTACATCGGAAAATAGTTTACTAAATTCACAAATATTAAAATTTACAATATGTTTCAAAAAATCAACAGACAAAATAACATAATCAACAACACTACTATTCTTACAAGTCAGTTTACCAATACCTTTGTCATTTCCAATCCTTCCATTTATGATAAATAAGTCATTACCTTTACATAAATCTAACAATCTACTACCATAATGATTTTTGACACTATCTTTATTAATCCTACCTACAGGTATATTTAATGACTCTAATATATTTACACTATTTACATCTGATAATTCGAAAAAATCGATATTATCATTATTGTTTTCAATATAGATGAAATCAGGGTCTTTCGCTGTTCTGCTATTAAAATCCCCGTTTAGAAATATATATTTATAATTCCTCTGCAAAGCCAAATATTCATTTTCTAATTCACTAAACGCGTCTACAGAGGAATAAACCGTATACTCCGGTGGAATATAAACTATACCACAAACAACATCCTCATCTAACCCAAGTAGCTCTCTAGATATTCTAAACCAGAATACATACGAACTATCAGTAGGAATAGGATGTATAAAACTATCATATTCTTCCTTAAAACCCAATACAATTCCCCCTGATTTTCTATTTGAAAAACTTTTACGATTTTTCATCTTTATCAAAAATCCCGGTAAAACAATTTCATCTAAATCGTCAGTTTTTGATTCAACAAAGCAAAGAATATCAAAGGTATTAACAAACTCATGAAATTCTGGATAATTTAGTTTCGATTTTAAACCACAACAGTTCAATGACAAAAGATTTAACCCTTTATTTACACAAGATTTACGGTTATAGTTCGAATTATCACATATATTATCAGAATTGTCTTTAACAATACTACCACTAATAAGTGAACAGTTTTTAGAATTTTGTTGATGTACATTTACAGTTTGACCTCCTAGGTGATCCTAGTATGTAGGTCGCTCGGGGGTAGATCCAATACGAGGACGTTTCTCTGGCCGGCCGTCACGATGGGGGGCCACAGGCGTGGTCGACCGTGCCTGTTTAAAGTTCATGCTGGTTGCTGCTGGCAATGTTATTTGCTCTTCTTCGGGTACATATTCCTCATTGTTTATAAAAAGTCTATCCCGTACAAGTTTTACCCGTTTTCCTCTGTTTTTTGCCTCTTTCATTACCGGATACAACGACCGTCTACGGTTTTCAATCTCTGCCGGGAATTGCTGGTTTATTCCGTATGGCTTCCCCTTAGCCGCTTCGCACATTCGAGCACATAAGCCAAATCGTTATAGTATAAGAAGCGAGCTACTATAGGGCGAGGTCTTATTTCAGTCCCGTTGGTGTTATTCTGACAGATCCCCGCTGGTCTACTAGCTCTTTCAACGAGCTGGGAACTGTATAGGCAAGTCTCAATTCTCCAGCCAGCCTTTATTTTGTTAATAAAATAATATCACGATTTTTTTTTTTTAAGATTTACACAAAAATTTAATGAATAACTTCTTCAATTATTTTTTGGAAATTTATCCTCTATTCTATCTTTAAAAACAAATTATATATAAAACTGAAGATTTCCAAAACTGGCTGACTATTGATCATTCTGAAAAATATATAACACATGTATTATTAAACAAGTATATCTATGTACATACATTGCCCGGGCATTGATAAAATTATTCAACAATTCTTTCACACAATTATTGATAGCTAAGAAAAAATCAGAAAACATCTACTTTATTCGTAATTATTATCAACTCTTTTCATATTCATTTTTCCACACAAAGAAAATTATAATATTATTCTCTGTCACATTATCGCGTTGTGGGGAATGCTAACAGCATGGGAAGATAATTGTCTTCCTCTTAAAGCCCTTATATGTTGGAGGTACAACAAGTCATCAACACTATAACTTCTCTATAATAAGCATTTCGTTATTTACAGTTGTGTTTTCTGTATTCTATTTTGTATGTCAGACTCTATCAATTCAGTAGACAGCAACATATTGTCAATCGACACGACAACTCTTCTCAGTTTCCATGGAATTGTTCTGTTTAGATGGTCCTTGGAGTTAAGTTTTTACATATGTATTTTTCTGGTTGTCCCGTCGAGTGACCAAATGTCGCCATCTGCCCGTAACTGTTCGGAATCCGACATACTTATAAAACTTTTTATACCATGTATTTTTTTTTATGTTTATAAATATCCTAGTGTGACCAAGCTTTACTGCTGCCAGCACACCCCTGTTTTTAAATGCCTTTTTTTTTTTTTAATAGCTCTTTAAAATTTTCAAAGCTCAAATCATATTAAGTCTTATACAAAAAACATATAAGAGTTACTAATATTTTGGTTCTCACGTCCTAGTATAAACAACAAAATTGTCCAAGCCAAGTCAGGAAATAAATATTCAAAAGGTGTTTTTTAAAATAAGGATCAATCACATCTCGTGATGTTTGACAGTTTAGGATTATGGGGGTCTAACAACATTTACATGAATAATTCAGTTATAGCACAATGGTCAGTTTTATTGGCCCAGAACAGCACGAGTACAGAGAGAAATCTACTGAACTGTCTCAAAGTAACACTTTTTCACCTGATGTTGCATTGAGTACACCTTGCCATGGGAAGCCAGCAATTTTCATCTACATTTGTATATCATGGAAAGATCAAGTTGCATTCATTGAGATGATGTCCGCTATGAACTAGACCAACACGCTTAGTTGGATTTTTATAGTGCTAGTTCACTGATCAAGTCCATTCTGACACATAATCTTGATTACGAGCCAACCAGTCTTTGCTCTTTTTCCTTAATGCTGTGTGTTTAGCGGAGAAGCAGCATATACCACATATAAAGTCTTTGTTTTATCGGACACACAATCTACCATACTCGAGGCAAGCAAGCCGACCATTACACCACGGTGGTTGGAGCTGATTGCCTAGTTACATTTAGTTGTATATGTACAACTACTACTGTAAAAGTACTAATTTTCGCTTATTTCGAGGAGGGTCAGACAGCGAAAAATAGTACCCTCGAAAAATTGTAACAACAGAGTACTTATGTCAGTCCATCATAGTAGTAACTTCAACCCAACATGTTAACTTTTCGTATTCTTTACATGATCAATGTGGAGTATTTCTATCAAGTGTGTTTTGTGAACTTTTTATTTTCTACAAAAAAGTATACTATATTTAATTATTGGTATTTTTATGTAAAGTTGAAGTATTTTCAGGTCGATTTCGTTTTCATTGTGTATCCGATTGTCTCCCGTGTAACCATACAATTCAATTCCAGGGGCGGATCCAGGATTTGTGGTTAGGTGGGGGCGTGAGTAGGCGAGAAGTCTGGGGACCGCTTAATGTTCCCAGTGGGTCCAGGGCAGAGCCCTGGAAGGGGGCCCAGGGGCACGAAGCCCCCCTGAAGGTCTGAGGGTTTGAGGAATTACAGACATTTATTTGAACGACAATTTTGCCCAACTGCACCATTTTTATCAGACCAAAAAAACTTGACTTTGAGTCTTAATTTTGTCGGATAATTGCTAACAGTATGTCTTTGTCAGATTATAAGAACCTAAAGTAAAACTTTCTTTGAAAAACTGTGATGCGAATTGTTCAACTCATGAATGATCAATCACGATATTTTAACCCTTCAAAGAACTATTGGTTTAGTTTTAACGCATTCCTCATTTCACTAATTGATCTGTACTTTCAGTGCTTGTCCTTTCGGGTGTTTCTAGTTAATACTGCCCGTCCGAATGGAGCTTCTGCGTGTAATTCATCAATTTGTATCTGGTTATGAATGATACTGATGTTGAAAGAACATCAGTATCAGGATTTAAGCTTACTAAATGCTTTGATCTGTAAAGATTTGTTTTTCTTATAGTTGTAAAATTGACTGAAGAAATAATGTTTAATTAGCGTGAACAAATAGTTGATGTCTGGTACCTCGGAACCAATCAGAATGGAATAATCTTTGAACTACTGACGGCGAATCCATATATGAATCAGCGAACACACCCAACATGTATTTACAATGTGTAGGAATATTTTACTACAGATCACGAGTTAATAAACATTCATGAAAAGGTTATTTGTTGAACTGCTTAATTAACGTTGTATAACATATGCTTTGCAAATTTAAAGGGAGGGGGGGGGGGGGGGGGCGCACGTTTTATGATCATGGCCTTATATTGTAATTAAGACATACACAAATGTACGTTTCAAGAACAAAATTTAATTACAAAATTACAAAAAATACTGCCATAATTACAGGTACAGTGAGTGTCAATACTGGATATAAAATGTTACAATCACAGTGTGCGTCAAAAAGCGTGAAATCATACTGTAAATGTGAAACAGATAATTAGGGTAATCATAGTCGGCAATTGTCAACACATTCTTTGATACTTGTTTTTTCCTACCCCCTAATTAAAGTTCTTTTGTTACTTGTCACTACTAGTATTTGAAAGTTTTACTAGTAATTTTATGATGAGTGAACATAAGTTAACTTACTGTTAAGATAAAACAGAGCGAGCAAATTAGCAATTATGGCTACAAGAAAACAAGCAAAAGAGAATATGTGTATTGCCATTTATATATATATATATATATATTATTATATCACAATAAATAAAATTACCAAAATAAATATCATTTTTGGCTATTAATTGTCCACCATTATCACATTAATTATCACTGTCCATGAAATTCAATGTTAACTGGTGGTCACTATTACATTATCGTTGTCCATGAATATTGATCTCACAATCGCTGTCCATAAAATCCACTAATCATATAATGCAATAAACGTTTCTTTATATACCACTAAAACTTTAATAATATATACATATACTATATATTGCTTGTGGTTTTATAAATTTACTAAAATGTTTAGGTACCGCGGGTGGGTGGGTATTTTAACAAACGTGTTCTACTTTACACGCATCAAATTAAATCAAAATAATGATCACAGTGTATAAAACACTGGCTTTTAAAGTGTAAAGAACAATAGTAAGAATTAAACCAATAAGAATAAGGTAGTGAGTAGGTTTATCTACCTTACTTGAAAAACCGGTAACTGAACAGATCACACGTATAGAACTTAGGCCAAATAAATAAAATATAAATTAATTGTTACATATTTTGAAATACCAAAAAAAACAATTAGCAATTATGGCTACAAGAAAACAAGCAAACGAGAATATGTGTATTGCCATTTATATATATATATATATTATTATATCACAATAAATAAAATTACCAAAATAAATATCATTTTTGGCTATTAACTGTCCACCAAGCCTTAAAAAGGCCGCCAAAAATTAAAAGAATACTGAAAACTGCGCTAAGTTTCCTCTCTCGTAACCCGAATTTCTCCACACAACAACCTTTGGTAGTGTAGGATACGAAGCAAACATCCCACCTGAGATGAGTGTAGATCTCAGGTAGAAAGGGAAAAGGGAACTTCATCATATTCTGGACAATAGCTCCCTGAAACGAGAAAGAAAAATTACGCAGCTGACATGTATATATATAATATCAAATACAAAAACAGACACAGAAACACAAAATTAAATATATTGTATGTTTATAACACAAAAATAAACATTATATTTAATAATAGTTAAAATACATTCTTGAACCATACATGTACGTGTGCAACCGTTTATACTCTTAAATGTTTAATAATATTAATAAATTTCTTCCTAAGTAATGCTGTTCCAGAAAAATTCAAGTGTAAATGATCTTTTGGGGGAAAAAGAGACGGATCAGGTTTATTCTTATGCAAAAAACTTCTGTAAATATTTGAAAATGAAATATGTCTTCGTTTATATAAACTTTTTAACTCGGCATTAACTTTGGTAACCATTCTTTCTGTCTGATGAAAATCACATAACCTTGGTAATATTGAAGTAAAAACTATTTGTGCAGAAGTCTTACATTTTATATAGTGAATTAAATCTCCATAAAAAGATATTATTTGGTTTACAGATTGGTGTATAGCAATATTATTGGAACCTACATGTATTATAAGAAAATCTATATGTTTCAAATTGACCGTTCCGTTGGCAACCAGGTTAGATAGCCTACCAATAGTGGCACCTGGAAACGCCTGCACTGAACACCCATTAATATCTGTTACATATTTAGGAATTGAAGCTGAAAGAATTGTTCCTATCTTTTTACTAAAAACACCTGGAAATATATATAAATACAAACACTTAAATATCTAAAATATGGTCCTTCATTTTGATAGCAACGGAAATTTTGTCTTTTAAACTGAATTTCAAATATGTCTTATAAGCATCGCTGCTCCAATCGCCGTATAATTGAATCAATTCACTTGGTATATTCGAAGAAAAAGCCCATGTAGCCCCTCCCCTTCTAAAACTATGCGAAGAATATTGTTTTGGATCCTCTCCAATTTCTTTAATTAATTTACGTAAAACGTTTTGAAACAAATAATAAGTAACCGGAACGAGCAGTTTTCCTTTCAAAATACAAAAAGCAGGGCTTTCATTTTCAGCAGGTATTAATGTTATCATATTAATGTATGCTTTCACTGGACAAAGTGAAGAATTTGGAATTTCAACTAAAGGAATATATAATGTTCTTTCCCCACACTGTATAGTTCTTGACCAACAAATATCAAAAATTAACATTCCTTTACTTCTATCATATTTAATATTTTTTCTACACAATTGTTTTCTTTCATCGAATTGTTTAACTGAATTTGGTACTAGGTTTGACTTTCTAAACATAAGAAAAAATGCATGTAGAAACAAGCACCAAAACGTAGCATCATAAGGCTTTGAAATATCTAATAATTCGAATATTCTTAACAAAATTTGTGATGTTATGGGTAAATCCTGCTTCGGACAATGTGGATTCATTCTAGCTAAACCTTTTAAAGATAACTTTAATTGAAACTCGTCAAATTTTGGATAATCATCATCTAAATACAGATGTAACAATTTAACACCACTTAAATAGTTTTTAATCGAATTAACTGATTTAAATGATCTGCTCAAAAACTGTGCATAAAAACATAATACCTGAACCGTAGTGGGAATTGGATTAATTTGAAAATACTCGCAAAACATAAAATAACATTCCCACTGTGTTTTAATATTTTTATAAGAACCTTCTGCGAAGGAATGTCTTGACGTCTTCTTGCTCTGTAGCTGAAGTAGTGTAAATTCTGTAAAATTTAATTACCAAATATCAAAAAACCTGAAAAATTCATCCGTAATTTTAATTTCCTGAAAATTTTTAAGATTTACGGATTTCTCAAATAACTGCCTGTACTTCTTATACAAATTCCACCTTGACAAATAATCAGCTATTCGATTTTCTTTCCCAGCAATATGTTTTGCCCTAATCTCAAACTCATGAGTAGCTGCTATAAAACAAATCTCTCTTAAACAACATTGCATGAACTCATCTTTAGTAAAACCTGAATTTAACACTTTGACTGAAGTCTCATTGTCACAATACACCAAAACTTTCTGTCCACCAAATTGTTTTCCCCAAATTTTCATAGCAATGGATATAGTTAATAATTCAAGACAATTAATGTGTAGATTTTTTTTTTTTTTTAAAAACTCGGGGAAAACTGTATGAAAAAACTGATTCTTTGAAATAGCCCCCATACCCAATAAACATGCATCACAAGACAACATCTCATCTGGAGCTGACCAATTTTCTATTGACATCATAGAAATACTTTGACAGATAACGTTCCCACCATCTCAGATCCTTTACAACATAATTTGGTATATTTCTAAATACCCTATGATTACCTGTACTATATTCGGGAAAAGCAGCGCGTAACCATGACAACAATCTATTTACAAATACTCTGCCTGTTCTTACACAGGATGAAATGAAATGTAATTTTCCAAGCAAAGATTGTAACTCTTTTAATGACGCCTTTTTCTTTCTCAACCAAGATTGAACCAAGAGGGATATTTCAACCACCCTCTCTGGTGTTACTTCTAATGTCATACTGACTGTATCAAAAGTAACACCTAGAAAGGTCATTCTGTTGGTAGGTTCCACACTTTTTTCTTTGATTCCTCTAGACCACATGAATTAAGTAATTCACCTAGACATTCATATGCCTTTTGTGCATGTTCTAGAATTTCAGCTCCCCCGAAATCATCTAAATAATTTACTGCCGAAAATCCCATTTGAAAATACATGTAACACACAGCTGTAGTAATTCTTTGACAAATTTGAGCACTCGATCTGAGGCCCATAGGAAGCACTCTATCAAAAAATAAACAATTTTCCCAAGAGAATCCAATAAAATGAATATCTCCAGGACAAACAGGAATTTGTCGATAAGCCCTTTTTAAATCTTTTTTAAAAAGCATACAACGGGGACCTTTATCTTTTATTATTCCGACAAGATCATCTACATTTGGATACGACAACTCCACTTTCTCCCCTAAATAAAATTCTTTGGAAATATGATCGTTGACAGATTTTCCACTCGGAAAACTAAGATCTAAAATAACCCTTCTCTCTGGGGAATCTCTCTTTGTAACTGCATTAAGTGGAGATATCTTAAGCTCACTGACAAATGGATTGTTTTTAAATGGCCCAATAATAGCACCATATGACGCTTCTTTCTTTAAATAATTCAAAATATCATTACTAAAATCACTTGCCCCTTTGTGATTTAATACACGTGATTCACACTTGTCTTTGTCTAACTTTCCTTCGAAACCAATTGGAGCTCCAAATTCTAATAATTCACAAATCATTTTATCATTATAATTTTTTAAATGAGTTCTAAAAAATTCAACATTAATATTAGAATGAACCGGTATTCTACAACCTAAATAATTTGGAACACCTGATTGCCACACAAAATCGTGTACTTGAATGGTGTTTTTAAACTCTAAATCATTCAACTTTTCAAAAGCTATATTTTTTATTTCCATAAAACAGTTTCTAATCTGCTCCTTTGTATTACATTCTATTGTTTTTTTTATCGTCTTGTATGTCTATTGTATTGTGAATATTGATTGATACATCGTCATACAATTTACCTTTATGTTTACTACAAAATTGTGAACACTTATCCAACAAAGTTAAGTCTACTGTTTCTTCAACCATATTTTAACAAACGTGTTCCACTTTACACGCATCAAATTAAATCAAAATAATGATCACAGTGTACAAAACACTGGCTTTTAAAGTGCAAAGAACAATAGTAAGAATTAAACCAATAAGAATAAGGTAGTGAGTAGCTTTATCTACCTTACTTGAAAAACCGGTAACTGAACAGATCACACGTATAGAACTTAGGCCAAATAAATAAAATATAAATTTATTGTAAACCTCTTGCTAATTACATATTTTGAAATACCAAAAAAAAACGATTTCACATGACAAATGTAATACGTAATACGATTTTACCTTGTCAGTATAAAATGTCGTCTACTAATAAACTGGTTGACCGAAAAGTACATTTTGTTTGCTTTTGAGCAATAAGAAATACGCGAAAAAAGGTACCCGCGAATTTGTCCAGTTGGGAGAAACCCATATGGCAAAATCATGTTCATTATTTTATTCTTGTATCACAACCCAGTGTGTTTTCCTTTGATCTTTAGTATTTTCTAAATGAAGATAACCCTACAGAGATGGAGAATGAAATTTCATGATGGGTTTGAATATATCCCTATTCCTCTCCAGAAATCTCTGAGTTACGCGCATGAAGACTTTTACCCTAATATTAAGCGTATCTTCATAATTCTGTTGACACTCACCGTAACTAGTGTTTGCTGTGAAAGATCATTCTCATCTCTTTGTAGACTCAAATCGTTGGAAAGAGCTACAATGGACGAAGATGTGTTGTGTGGTTTGGCCATGCTCTATATGTTCACAGAGATACGAATGTGAGCAGAGAAAGCATTCTAAGACGATTTGACGAAACGGGACACCGGAGGATTGGCACACTGCAGTTTGAATGACAATTCATATCTTCAAATCATGCCTACTACATGTATCGCACATTGTCGTACTATAGTGTTGAATTTATTTCGATTTGCTTTTTTCATTGAACACATGACCACTACATGACTTCCGTCTTTTTAAAGCCATGAATACCATACATTGGATGTTAATTTTGACTACTAAAACAACCACTTTAATTACATGTACAACGATCATTTTCATAGCCAAAATACCCTTGCAATTTCAAATAAAGCCGGAGCTCCAGGGGGTTTTTTCCCCTTGACCCCTAGCAGCACTATGTCCTGGACCTGCTGTGGACATGTGTAGTTCCCAGACTACTTTCCACACTAGAAATGAGACCCTAGTTACGGCCTTGGTATATATTAATTTTTCCCCTTCCCGTGAAACAGAACAACAAAAATATGCTATGCTTACTTCTGTCTGAGGACTTGGAGTAATATATTACACTCAGTTGAGGATGAACATTTAAATTTTATGAACTATGCTCTGAAAAACATATCTAAGACTTGGAACTTCTGTTGTATTACTCTCTGACCAGACCTGCAATCTAGTAGGGTTAGGGTTGTGGTGTTTAATACAACTTTCAACAATATTTCGGTTATATTGTGGCGGTCAATTTTATTGATGGAGGAAACTGCAATACTCGGAGAAAACTACCTGTCGCAAGTCACTGACAAACTATATCACATAATATTGTATCGAGTTCACCTTGCCATGAGCGATATTCGAAATCAGACATTTAGTGGTGATAGGCACTGATTGGACAGGTAGTTGTAAATCCAACTACGATACGATTATGACCACCACGGCCCACACAATCCAATATAAAAGGGGTCTGTGTATATATACTTTCATAAACCAGACATATATTCTTTTATGTTTAAGGATCTAAAACCGAATGACTGAAACTTGGCGCTAATTAAAAAAGCAACCTTAAAATCATTACGCATAACAAAATGAAATTCTACACTTTTCTTGATCGAGTACTGTTTTTCACATTTAAAAAGAGATTGTACAAGATCTGCAGTAAATATAATTCGGCAGTTGTTTAGTTAAACCAGCTCTACTGACATAATTCGTGTAAATAGGTCAGCAGGACCGGATTAACCATATAGTAGATGTAGCAAATGCTACGGGTCCAGGTCTTTTGAGGACCATCTGGCAAAGTATAGAATTGAGTAGAATTTTAAAACGAATATCACAACATATAGTTTTATCTGTGTAAATGTTTTGAATACAATTAATTTTATATTAAATTAAGCACATATTTTCTAGTTTAAATTAAAAAAATAAAATAAATCAAGACTAGTGTGTGTATTTTAATTTTGGTCATGAAGTACATGCAGTCTGTTAAAATAGACAATATAATTACCAGACTTTGTACAGGGCTGACCTTAAATGTTATAATTTATTATTTATTATAGTTCCGGGGCGGCGGGTGAAGGAATTGTGAAGTACATTGTATTCAGAATATCATAGTTTGGGACGGACCATTTAACTTGAAGGGGGGAGGGGGGGGGGGGGGGGGGGTATGCTTTTTTTTCTAAAAAAATATTCTGATTCCCAATGTTGCTGAAAAAAAGATTCTGATTTTGGTAGAGGAAAAAAAATAATTTGATTCAGAGTTTTTGTCATATAACCTAATGTACAGTTCTGGAAAAAAATTTCGAAACAAAAAACCATAACTCCCCCTTCAAGTTAAATGGTCAGTCCCTTATGGTGTAGACTATTTAACTGACGATCAAATTACCCGAGTTTGTACAGATTTCGACAATATACGTACACTGTCGGAAAATGTATACTAAGTAATTCATGTGTACAGCTTTAGAAACGTGTAGAAAAGCGAGCTTTTGGCGAGCTTTTCTGTCATGTTTCGCAGTGAATGCAATTGTTTTTATATTTTCTTACAAATATACAAACATACGTATATTGTGTTTATCTTGCAATGTCAAAAAAATTCCAAAGCAACTACCAAATTGTATTAAAAGATCAGAAACAATCGTCGTTCTAATCATCTTTAGTGGTGTTCCCTGTGACGACAGCGCTTACGCTAAGCATGAATCAGGTACCAGAAAAAAAAACTACATGTATATCTTGGTCAGTGACCGTATTTCCAGTGAATGCAATTTGACTGCTCAAATATAACAACTGCATTTTTTAAATTAATTTCGATGTGTTATGGTAGTTGGATTTACAACTACCTATGCAATCAATGTCTAACACCACTAAAGTTTTTAGTGCGAATCCCGATCATGGTGTGGTGTACTCGATACAACATTATGTGATAAAGTTTGTCAGTGAATTGCAGCAGGTCTGTGTTTTTCTCCGGGTACTCCTGTTTCCTCCACCAATAAAACTGTCCATCATGATATAACTGAAATATTGTTGAAAGTGGAGTCAAGCACCGTAACCCTAACCCCAATTTTCACAGTATTTTCAGAGGAGAATTTGTTTTTGTATATTGGCCAATGAGAAACAAGAATGCCTGTATCGGCAATGTTTTTTGTTAGATTAAAACGAAAGTATTTTTTTTGTAGACCAAGAAGTTCCAGATTGATTGATTTATTGTGTTTTAACCCCACTTTCAGTAATATCATGGCGACCAGTCTTAGTGGTGGAAGAAGCTTTGAGCAGGTTAAAGGAAACTCTCTAATCATATTTAAATCGTGCGTCATATAAAGCATCTGCATATCAAGTAACTTTCATGTCGAGCCAACACTTTTGCAATTTGTAAAAAGCGGTTTCAGAACATCTTCAATGTACATAATAATTGTATGACATTAACAACTTATAAATGGCTTAATGGACATAACAATTTGGACATATGGCTTTGTTCCAAAAGACGTTTTTAGTATTAGATACATTAAAAAAAATTATCTTCTGTGTCTCATTAAGTACATGTACTTTCACAATAAACCACCACTTTTTCACATTATCAACATTTATCTTACAATATGACGTCTTACTGATTGTTTCGTTACTTTGAATGGTAAAACTTCAATGTTGGACATTTTTCGGATAATTATGCAGGTTCATACCAGTTGAAAATAAATGTACAAAAATGCATGTTTTCTGTCCACATATTTAAATAGAAACTTCATGTTCAGAGATTTTTCATCATTGACACAATATTGTGCGCAACGTCCAAGCTAGCGACCTGGTGACCGTTTCACTAAAGGTCGTAAGTCGTAAACGTAGACGTAAGTGTACCCTTAAGAGTTACGACCGTTTCACTAATAGTTAGGATTTACGACTTACGATGAAAAGTGATCGCAAAGTTAAGAGTGGTGGAAGGTACTCGTAAGTCGTAAATCGTAAACCTATTTTTGAAGAGAAGAATTGCTATCTATATTTTTTTTTAATATAAACATTAATCAAATGAAACAATCAATAAATATTAGATGCACGCAACATATTTTATATTTCGAGAGCCATAAAAAATCATTAAAACAGCTACAAATTATTGTTTGTTTCAGTGTACTTTCTATCAGTTCTGCATTTACAATATCAACATATTTTATTAACGAGTGTATGTACCTAGATGAAATTTCAAGAAAACAACGATATCGGGTGCATGTACAAACAATGGTTCAAAAATAAAGTTAAGCACAAACAGAGGGCTCATTACATTTCCGTGGATTTGAGGATTAACAGGTATCACTTTTGCACGGAGAAAGAGCACTACAATTACCCGTAAAATATACCTGAGACTTTTTATTTTACATTTGCGCGGATTACCTGTTATTTAGAATATATTTGAATTACTCATAACATTTTCTGCATTTTGCAGCACGACTGACGATGCAATATGGATTATTCGCCTCTTTGGTCAGCCTTTAAAATGAAAACAAAATATATGAGAATAACATCTATACAAATATATGAAATATAGATTAAAAAAAAATAGTGGAACATACATGTATAAATAAAAACAATAATTTTGAAGGCAACAGATATTTCTGCAGTCCAAATGTTAAAATTCATTGGTAGTTTTTATTGATTATATAAAGCGTTAAACACTCATTATGAATATAAATCAACAGTACATGTACATGTTAAGGTTTGATATTGTAAGATGTGTATTTTTGTTGTTTTATGTGTTGATGAAGCATATTATTGTATATGCATGAATATAGTGATGCAATAAAACTACCCAAATCCTACCACCCCCCTCCCCCCTCCCACACAATTGTCATGTGTTGAAGTTCTTCACGTAAATGTACGATTTTTTTCCGCGCAATTGAAATGCATCGCAAACGGAATATCAGTGCAGAATGTGAAGTATTGCCAAATATTTATGGTCACATTTTTTAAATTTCCCCTTACATATAGCATGAAATTTGTTAAAATATATTCGGTAAATTTTTATACTTAACATTTTGTTCCTGATAGCTTTGGTTTATTCATTTAAAAAATCACGTTGGAGTTTTATAATTAGTTGAATATTTAAAATGTGATTATTAATATAATCAGCTTTTGATTTGATTTTTTTGTGTTTAATCGCCACTTTCAGCAGTATTTCAGCTATATCGGCTGCGAGTCGAGTGCCCCCTTTTTGTAATTTACAAAGCCGGGCGCGAACCCACTCCATATTGGGGATAGGCTTGTATGAGTTGTTAGATCCAACTCATTGAGCCACCCGGGCCCCTGATCAGCTTTTGAGCTGTTGGGTTTATTATATATAAAATATATGATACAATACAATATCTTTTTACCTCCATTATAGGAGATGTTACTTGTCGCAAGTCGCAAGTCGTAACTCTTAAGCTTAGGACTAGTTTAATAGTGAAACGCACGTATACGTACACGTAAGGAAATCTTAAGAGTGATCTTAGACTTACGATTTACGATCACATTAGTGAAACGGTCGCCAGTACTTTCGCATGACCACTTCAAATTATACGATTTGATCTGGGGGCGATTTTACTTGGGGTCGATTTTGTTTGGGGCTGATTAGACCTGTTACCGATGAAGCCGGAGTACCCAGAGAGAACCACCGACCATGGGCAACCAACTGGTAAACTTTATCACTTGCGGCTGCGAGTCGAGTGCATCCTTTTTGTAATTTACAAAGCTGGTCGCGAATCCACACTGTATTGGTGATAGGCTTGTACGAGTTGTTAGGTCATCCATCTACCTAACTCACTGAGCCACCCAGGCCCTTGGAGTAGTTCCAGAGGAGAAGATATAAACGTAAAAAGTGTACAGAAGTTGGATGGATGGACGGACGGGATGCCACAGTGATCCTTTGGGTCAGGTGATCATAAAAGGAAGAATACTGTTGAGCAGATAATGGAAATGGCCAAGTATGCTAATAACAATGTAAAGATAATAGTAGATTTTAACCAATCTTTCACTTTTTGTTTTGTCAATAAAAAGTTAAACAACAATGGTCGACGATACATCCAACAACCATATTAACAACAATTCTTCTGGAAAATCCATCTCGTTCAAACACAATGACAGAATAAGATAAGATAAGTTTTATTTAAAGTTGGTATGTCAAAACAACAAATACATCACATGGCATACACTACAAAAATAAATAGCACACACACAAATTAATAGTTTAATTTATTAATCTTACAAATACCGACAAAACTTGACAAGTATTATACAGTTAAACCTGCCCATGCGGTCACCTCTAATAAGCAGTCGCCTGTATTAAAAGGTCACCTTTTTCTTGTCCTGTCATAGAAAATTTCATATGAATTTAACCTCTTTTTAGAGGTCATCTGTCATACAGCCACTTTTTCTTTGTCCTAAAGGTGACCTCTTAATACAGGCGGGTGTCAAGCCATTTTTGACAAAAATTATATAGGAAAATTGGATTTTTTTGGATGAAAATATAGGATAAATATAAGGTAAATTTAAGGTATATAGGGCATCCACCTCCCCAGTAGCTATGCCTCATCTCCCTTTTTACTGACAAATGAAGAAAAAAAACAGTATCATTAAACTCTAGCTTCCTATTGCTCTTTTTACAAAATAAATATTGTGACATAAAATGAAAAAAATAAAATTAGTCTTTTTCAGAGGATTGAACATTACATGACAACTCCTTTTACACTTTAAGGGACACATTTTGATTCAATGTCTTCGAAATCATGACTTCTAAATTATATATAATATTTCTTTGTGAGGAAAAAGGTACATATTCAGCTTTGCAAAGCTTGTTGGAATGAATGCTGTGTAGCAAGACTTAGGGTTTACATTTTTTTACAATGACTCTTTCAAAAGATACGTGTAGTAATAAACTGAGATAACACAGTATTTGTTTATGTTATAGACCATTAAACACTGTATTATCCTAAACCAAGCAACATATATTTCAGTAATATCGTGGTGGTCAGTTATATTGGTGGAGGAAACCGGAGTACACTGAGAAAACCACCGACCTGTCACAAGTCGCTGACAAACTTTATCATATAATGTTATATTGAATACACCTCGGCCTGAGCGAGATTAGAACTCGCAACATTAGTGGTGATAGGCACTGACTACATATGAAGTTATAAATTCAACTACCATACGATCACGACGACCCACAGGTAATTAGTAGCAGAATACTATAAAAAATGAACATGTGCCACAGAAGACTGAAAAATACTGAAAAAAAAAATGCAATCATGTGAATTTAAACCCTATAAAATTCAACAATAAAAAAGCCACATGAATGCATTTGTTGCTATACAAGATCAGCTAAAAACAATAGAAGTATCGGCATTAATATCTTGTATATCCTCTCTTTGTCCATTTATATGAAATTTACTCTCAAAACTAAAGATTCAACTTTTTTTCTCATAGTTTTGGAAAAATATAGGATTTTGGGATGTAGTATAGGAAATTTTAGGAAATTATAGGAAATATAGCAAAATCTTTAAGATGTAGGAATATAGGTTCACTTGACACCCTGTGTAACATGTTTGACTGTATATAATTTTGATATCTGTACATTATTTATAAAAAAAAAATTTGGTCAATAGTCAGGAATTTACATTCATAAAAAAGCCCTTACATTACCACCGGACATGGATGTACAAGGGTATACAACATAATGACTATGTGACTATTGCATTTCTTAAAGTTAATTAAGAAGTAAAATATAATGTTTTGACATGAATAAATAAATCAACTGAGACACATTCATTCTTTCACATTTATAATGGTTCAAGTAGCCTTATCATCCAACAAATGAAAATGTACCATAGAAACTCACTGTTTAGAAATAGGAAGGACCAATGACTTTATTGTGAAATATCTCATCTTCGATAAACGTAGCTTACTGTGTTCTTCGAATTATAAGAGGAAACAGCTTATCCGAATTTGACTGAACTTGTATAGTGAAAGAAAAGAAAATCGTCTAGCTTGTCACAATACTGTGTTTAATTTTCCTAGATAAATGGAAAAAAAAACACTGTCCGAACAGTTAAATAATGGGCTATGCAGAGTTGAACAAGTGTATATCTAAAACAAGTGTGGACACAGTATTTTGCCTGACACAAGTGTATATTTAAAACAAGTGTGGACACAGTATTTTGCCAGACACAAGTGTATATTTAAAACAAGTGTGGACACAGTATTTTGCCAGACACAAGTGTATATTTAAGACAAGTGTGGAAACAGTATTTTGTCTGACAAAAGTGTATATTTAAAACAAATGTGGACAGAGTATTTTGCCAGACACAAGTGTATATTTAAAACAAGTGTGGACACAGTATTTTGCCTGACACAAGTGTATATTTAAAACAAGTGTGGACACGATATTTTGTCTGACACAAGTGTATATTTAAAACAAGTGTGGACACAGTATTTTGCCAGACACAAGTGTATATTTAAAACAAGTGTGGACACAGTATTTTGCCAGACACAAGTGTATATTTAAAACAAGTGTGGACACAGTATTTTGCCAGACACAAGTGTATATTTAAAACAAATGTGGACAGAGTATTTTGCCAGACACAAGTGTATATTTAAAACAAGTGTGAACACTGTATTTTGTCTGACACAAGTGTATATTTAAAACAAATGTGGACAGGGTATTTTGCCTGACACAAGTGTATATTTAAAACAAGTGTGGACACAGTATTTTGTCTGACACAAGTGTATATTTAAAACAAGTGTAGACACAGTATTTTGGTTGACACAAGTGTATATTTAAAAGAAGTGTGGACACAGTATTTCGGTTGACACAAGTGTATATTTAAAATAAGTGTGGACACAGTATTTTGGTTGACACAAGTGTATATTTAAAACAAGTGTGGACACAGTATTTTGGTTGACACAAGTGTGGACACAGTATTTTGGTTGACACAAGTGTATATTTAAAACAAGTGTGGACACAGTATTTTGCCTGACACAAGTGTATATTTAAAACAAGTGTGGACACAGTATTTTGCCTGACACAAGTGTGGACACAGTATTTTGCCAGACACAAGTGTATATTTAAAACAAGTGTGGACACAGTATTTTGCCAGACACAAGTGTATATTTAAAACAAGTGTGGACACAGTATTTTGCCAGACACAAGTGTATATTTAAAACAAGTGTGGACACAGTATTTTGTCTGACACAAGTGTATATTTAAAACAAATGTGGACAGAGTATTTTGCCAGACACAAGTGTATATTTAAAACAAGTGTGGACACATTATTGTGCCTGACACAAGTGTATATTTAAAACAAATGTGGACAGAGTATTTTGCCAGACACAAGTGTATATTTAAAACAAGTGTGGACACAGTATTTTGTCTGACACAAGTGTATATTTAAAGCAAGTGTAGACACAGTATTTTGGTTGACACAAGTATATATTTAAAATAAGTATGGACACAGTATTTCGGTTGACACAAGTGTATATTTAAAATAAGTGTGGACACAGTATTTTGGTTGACACAAGTGTATATTTAAGACAAGTGTGGACACAGTATTTTGGTTGACACAAGTGTATATTTAAAATAAGTGTGGACACAGTATTTTGTCAGACACAAGTGTATATTTAAATTAAGTGTGGACACAGTATTTTGGTTGACACAAGTGTATATTTAAAACAAGTGTGGACACAGTATTTTGGTTGACACAAGTGTATATTTAAAACAAGTGTGGACACAGTATTTTGGTTGACACAAGTGTATATTTAAAACAAATGTGGACAGGGTATTTTGCCAGACACAAGTGTATATTTAAAACAAGTGTGGACAAAGTATTTTGACTGACACAAGTGTATATTTAAAACAAATGTGGACAGGGTATTTTGCCAGACACAAGTGTATATTTAAAACAAGTGTGGACACAGTATTTTGTCTGACACAAGTGTATATTTAAAACAAGTGTAGACACAGTATTTTGTCTGGCACAAGTGTATATTTAAAACAAGTGTGGACACAGTATTTTGGTTGACACATGTATATATTTAAAATAAGTGTGGACACAGTATTTTGGTTGACACAAGTGTATATTTAAAACAAATGTGGACACAGTATTTTGGTTGACACAAGTATATATTTAAAACAAGTGTGGACACAATGAAGTGTTGGAGACAGTAATACGATGGACCCATTGTATTTTGAACATTTGTCTTGTTTTACTATTTCAAGTGTTGACATGAGCTATTTTATATGTCCAGCTTAGAAATTTAGTCCTACACTGGGGCGTTGAAACAATAGTTTCTTCCCATTCTATTCTACATGATTACAAGTAACATTGATGTGATACTGGTCTACATTACATATATCCCTTCCTGAGTCTTTTTTTAATAAATAACTTTTACAAATATAATTTTTTACAGATTACAGAATGACTTCATTTAGGATTGCTTACAGAGTTATTTCATTCTGTATTGTTGATATATGTGCTGATATAAAAATAATTTACATACATTTGATACATCATGAATGTACTATAAATATTTTTAATAGTGATTTCTGGTTTATTTTCAGTGATTGAAGTCAGAAACAGACTAATTTTTTTCTTCTTTAAATATTTAAGCATAGGCTAAAAGATTCTACTGTGACTTTGAAATGTAGAACAACAATTAAAGAGCTGTTCCTTTACTTTTGATTAGTTTTGTAGAGTTGGATAGTCTCTTGTGTTATTTACATTCGTAACCTTTCTTACTAGAATTATATTATTTGTTCAAGTTTAATTCTAAGTAAAATTAGAGTTATCTCTCTTTATTCGTTGCTCAAGTTGTTATTAGAGGATATGAATATGAACTAATTTATAGTTGATCTTTTGTCATGAAACAGCTGAAATGAGATTCCCTCCATTGGAAAAAAAACATTGGATCCCCTAAAAAAATATTTCTGTAATGTCTGGTGACAGAGTATGCAGTTTTTCTGTAAAAGAAGTAAAAAAATGCTTCGACCAATCAGAGATCAGGACGGCCATCTTGAAATGATTACAAAAGCTAACAACACTTCTTACAAACTCCTCGAGGGGAACATTTTTGATAATTCTGCAGTATTTCTGGAGAAGAAATCGAACATATTTCTGTCAATCAGAGGTCAGGACAACTATCTTGGATTTCTAATTGGATCAGAAAGATTTGTTCAGGTCTCCATGAGTAACAATTTGGTGGCTGGGAGCTATAAAATGCATTGGTGGTGTAATGGTTAGCGTATTCGCCTCAAGAGCAAAGACTGGTTGGCTCAGAACCAGGATAAAGTGTCCAAGTTGAGCAACATGCCTACCCGAGGAATGTTGTTTCAGTGATTTAGCACTACAAAGATTCAACTCAGTGTGTTCGTCTAGTAGTATAAAGCGGATATCATTTTCATCTCTTTCTCGCCATGATATAGCTGCAAAATTGCTCATTTAGCATTAAACAATAAAAAAATTTGTAATTGTTTATTATAAAAATAGAAAAAGTGCTACATACAAATGAATTGCAATAGGTACATATAATACACAGATAATTATATATATATATGATATTTTGTTTTCATACAAACAGTTTAAAATACAAGAACAAAGACAATAATATAGATATCTAAAGGTAATCAGCCATTCATTACTGCATCAATATTAAGCCATTTTTGATTAATTTAATTTAATTAAACAATAATTACTCAATTGTTAAAAATGCCTTCCAAATATGTGAAATTTCTGAATTTTGTCCCCTTTTCAAAATAAAATTAAAAAATGTTTATGGTCCATCAGTAACACATAAAGATGATTATTTTGCCAAAAATTACATTAAAATTGAATGAAAAATATGAAAATTCTGGAATTCAGCTTTTGTTGGCTCCTACGGTTCAACGGTCTATCCCCGTAACCGTAAGAGATAAAGGAAATTCTAAGAATAAAACTCCATCATAATTGGACATCAGGTTATTATATTTAATGATATTATGTCTATTTATATGGACAAAATCAAAATAAAGTTTTCTATCATTAATAAACTCAGTACATTCAAAAATATAGTGATACTCGTCTCCCAATTCTCTTCTTGAACATAAATGACAGAACCTGTTTTCTCTAATAATTTTTGTTTCCATCTCCCCACTTCTACCGGTAGTCTGTGGTTTGCAGTTCTAAATCTACACAATATAAATGTGTCCTTATCTTCTAAAATGTCTAAATAATTCTCGAATTTTAATTCCCCTTTAAACAGTTTCTAATTATCCCCCTTTGAAGATGTTTCGATGGACGAGTTCCATATTTGCTTAAACTGATCAATTAAATTGTTTTTAATTACTAATTTTAACCATTTTTCAGATATACAATTTTGCAAAGTCCATATATACGACATTCCACTGTCATTTAAGATTTTATGGATGTGATTTATCCAAGCAGAAATTTTACAATTTTGAAAATTTTTAACATATATAACAGTTTGTAATTTTGACTGTTTCCCTTGTATAAGTTTACACTAACATGAAATCATTCTTACTTTAATATCAATTTCTAGAGGATATCTACCCAATTCTCCATATACCATAAAATTAGGTGTGGATACTTTTAGACGTAATAAAAGTTTACAAAATTTTAAATGTACCCTCTCGATAATATCGTTTTTACCAAACCCCCAAATTTCACACCCATACAATAAAATAGGTTTTACAATTTTATCAAACAGATCTAACTGGCATTTAATTGATAAATTATGTATTCTGCCTTTCCTTACATGGCCTTAATACCTTTATTTACGAGTTATTTTTTTGCTATATTAAATGATCCCGTTTTTGAAAATACTATCCCAAGATAAGAAAAATGTGCAACAATTTCCAACTCTTTGTCGTTATTTGGTGGGCGACCATTCGAAAAAAACCAGAACTTTAGACTTTTCTATATTCACTTTTAATCTCCATTTCTCACAGAAATCATAGAAATAATTTATTTGGTTTTGCTTTCAGCTAATATTACTGTGTCGTCAGCATATAGTAGAATAAAAAGCTTCAAGTAAGTGTCTAGTTCTTGTTCTAGATCTTCTGTTAATGAAATTAAGCCGGTTGCATTTTTTTCATCCAACATTTTTTCTAAATCGTTCAACGAGAAGAAAAAGGGTGAACAATATTCTCCTTGACGAACACCATTATTACAATCGAAATAATTCGATACTTTACCATTATAGACAATTCTAGATTTAATGTTCAGATACATATTACAAATTACATTGTACATTTTACCATTTATATTATTAATTAATAACTTAGACCATAGGGCATCACGCCATACCGTATCAAAAGTTTTTTCAAAATCAACAAATGTAGCAAAAAGCTTTTTCTTTTTTAATTTTATCAGTTCGAAGAAATAATGTAAAACAAAAATATTGTCTACCGTGGAATATCCTTTTCTGAAACCACAATGACTTTCGTTTAAAACGGAAAATTGCTCAGAGTACTTTAGAAGAATTGATGTAAAAAGTTTGCCAAATCAACTCAAAATGGTAATAGGGCGAAATGTTTTGGATTCAAAGGATCGCCTTTGTTTTTATAAATAGTAACCAACTATCAGGGACAATTCCTGAAGAAAATATACAATTAAACATGTTTATATAGACCGGTAAAATAATGTCAATAGAAGATTTAATATATTCATTTACTATACAATCATCACCACTGGCTTTATCATTTTTCAAATTTTTGACGCAAGAAACAATTTCTTCACTTGGAATTTCACCATTTATTTCATTATTTAGATTATTTATCAGATTGTTATCAATATCTGGCAGGTTAATTTCATCTTCATTATTTGTCTCTGGAGCTTTATTAATATTTCTAAAAAACTCAAAAATTGAATCAATCGATATATTTTGTTGTTTTTTATTAGTAACTTGTCGGAAACTATTCCAATATTGTTTGCTATTACTTGATCTTAGATTTGATATTTTCCTTGACATCTCTTTTCTATGCATTTCTATGTTAGCGTCTATTTGTTTCTTGTATTCTTCATATCTTCCTTGGTTTCTATCTACAGGTCTATTTTGCAACGTCTTTTCAATTTTCGATATTGTTTACGTGCAATTTTACAGTCGGTACTAAACCAAGGCTTAGAAGAAATACACACGTTTTTCTACTTTTTTCTTACAACCGTGTATCTTTTACCAACAGTTTCTTTTGCAGTGGACAAAAAAATGTTTCCTAATTTATTAACACAGCTATCAATTTCCGGTTGTGTTATATTTTCCTTGTATAAATTATCTAACTGTGTTTCCAGATTGTGTATAGTTTTTATATTTAAATTATTTAAAAAATCTAGTAGTGAATCATTCCACTTTCGTGGTTTCTCTGTACTGTTTACTGTATTTTCATCTTCATGTACACCGGGTTCACATGGTTCCGCTACTGGTTTGAATTTTATCGATGGAGATATCGGGGAGTGTACATCTGAATAACATTTACTGAATTATAATACATCCATATCAACAATATATTCTAAAAAATCAACTGAAGAAATTACATAATCAACAATACTACAAGTTTTACAAGTTAGTTTACCAATATTTTTGTCTCCTCCGATTCGACCATTAACAATAAATAAGTCATTACATTTACATAGTTCTAATAATCTGTTTCCATACTGATTTTTAACAATATCTTGACTAGTTCTATTTACAGGAATGTTTAATTCTTCTAATATATTTACTCTATTTACATCAAATAATTCAGGTAAATCAATATTAAACAAATTTTCTTCAATAAATTTATAATCTGGTTCATTTGCTGTTCTTCCGTTAAAATCACCATTAAGAACGATATATTTATAATTTCTCTGTAAAGTTAAATATTCGTTTTCTATTTCACTAAAAGCATCAATGAACGAGTAAACTGTATATTCCGGAGGTATGTAAATGATACAAAAAATTACATCTTCATCTAACCCAAGTAATTCTTTCGAAATTTTGAACCAAAAAACAAATGAACTTTCAGTGTTCAAAGGATTAATATATTTTACAATTTTTTTTTAAAGGCCAGCATAATACCATAGAGGATATGATATTACATTACATTACAATCAAACAAATCAAACATAATACAAAACAAATTAGTTTGTTGTTGTCATGATCATATATTTTTTTTTTCTTCTCAAACTGAAGAAAGTATTTGGGTCAATATTCCTGGAAATGACAAAAATCAAGTGACACATTCTTTTTAAAAATATCATATATCATCTATTCAAGACATCTATTGGTAACATTTCTAAACTTTCCATGGAAAAGATTTTCCCATTCTGAAATTAGATAAAAAATTAATAATTGATATAATCATTGGTTTTTTTTTAACATCAGAATTTTCTTTATCGACTCATAAATACTGGTAACTTATAAAAATGAGCATTTTGCCACCCCCCAAAAAATGTGTTAAAATTGGATGAAAAATAACAGTAACACTGTTCCAATTTTGTAATTTTGCCCCATTCGGATGAGTTTTTCACAGTACTCATAAGAGATAGAGGAAATCCATTGATATATTAGCTGAAGCACACACCCTTCACATGATCATTTACATCCACATCCTTTCTTACTACATGTACAGTTTGGGTACAATCATGTTCATTTTTGGTTATGGTGAACATCTTGTATGATATACAGGCAAACTCTGTCGATTCATCGCCAAACTCACATATCGTCATGAAATTATCAAGTCCCGTTTTCTTTCCATGTAAAAACCTTGTATAATGCCAAACTCGCATATCACTAGCGCCCAGGTGTCAAAAGATCAAATGGTCAATTTACTGTTGATTGTCCCTCGATACAATGCCAATCAGTTATGTCACACGTCGATGATTTTACAGGCATTTGTTATTTTTACAGGTAGGTTTACAAGCAATTATGGTAAATTGAAGTTCTTGTATAAACAATCTGATTACAGTTAATTGTTGTATAATTAAAAGTTGAAACCATAGTGTTAGTTTTATAGTTTGTGACTTCTTTTAATTGTAAAAAAAAATTGTTTGAAGTTTTCAGTGTTTTCAATTTTGTAGTGTAAAAATGTATACTCCAAAGCGGAAAAGAAATCTGCTTGATTTCAAACATAAATGTGAAATCATAGACTGCGATGAAACATTCTATAGCATTCAGCAACAAATAGCAGAATATTTCTCTATTTTTAGGGAATTATCCGTTAAGCGTAGAACTGTCGGAGATATCCTATCAAATAAAGAAACTTACGATTCTGTTTGACGTCGAAGTATGCAAATAAATTTGATGACGTACAAAAACTTTATTTATCATACAAACGATAATTTCTGTATGTCATGTTTGTATCATGAAATATTGTTTCTATAAGTAAAAATAAATTGTTGCTGTTTATTAATTGATTTCTTATCAATGAACAATCGCCAATCTATTTCCGATGTCGGTGTCAATACTTCCGGTTTAAGGCTTCCCTCAGTTTATTGCCAAACTCGTTGTAATGCCAAATTATTGCTGAACAAACGGTGGCAGTTTAACAGGGTTTGATTACTTCTGAAAGGGGACTACCCAGGAAACATCCCAGCCTATACAAGTGTAGTCTAATTTTGCCAAAGGGTTTCAGAGGATTAAAATGTGATAATATAACAACAGATGCCACCTAATGTAAACTAGAGGCTCAGTGGGTTGAGCCTGTGACGCTCACCTTTCATTCTGCTTTGAGGAAACTTAATACAGAACCTTTCATAGATGATTTCTACCAAGTGTCAGTACATTTTGCCAAGCGGTTTCAGAGGAAAAGATTTTTAGAAATCCACCAATCAGAAACAAGAATTGCCTGCGGTGGCCATGTTTGTTAACGGATAAAAACGAAATGAGCAATCTCTATAGAGGGCCATCCATACATGCTTCCTACTAAGTTTCCGTTCATTTAGCCAAGCGGTTTCAGAGGAGAAGATTTGTTAGAAATCAGCCAATCAGAAACAAGAATTGCCTGTGGTGGCCATGTTTGTTACCGGATCGGGATGAAATGAGCAATATTTATAGAGGACCTTCCATAGATGCTTCCTCCCAAGTTTCTGTTCATTTGACCAAGTGGTTTCGGAGGAGAAGATTTAAACAAAACGGCCAACAGAAACAAGAATGGCCTGTGGCGGTCATGTTTGTTAATAGATCGGGACAAAATGAGCAATCTTTAGAGAGGACCTTTCATAGATGCTTCCTACCAAGTTTCAGTTCATTTGGCTGAGAGGTTTCAGAGGAGAAGATTAAAATGAGAAAAGTTAATGGACGACGGACGCCAAGTGATGGCAAAAGCTCACATTGCCTTTGGCAAAGTGAGCTAACAACATCTGTCATGACCCATCACCCATGTTCATAAATAAACTAATCCCCTCAATACCAAACAATTTAACATTCGCTTAATGGGCATTATCTTGGAAGCATGACTGTCATTGCAAAATGATAAAAGAAGAATATATTAATATGCAAATACTGGCAAGTAGATAATCAAATTTTGATAAATGTCTTAATCTTTACTTACGTTGGTTTTGTCATTTCTATCTCGTCTCCATCGTCTCCATTTATAAATAATGTATACTAGTACAATACTAATAACTACAATACTAACAACTGCAACAACAATTATTAATTGAATATCAATTCTACTAGAATCTTCTTCATCTGAAATGGTAAACAAATGAAAGGATTAAACACATTGTTAGAACCTCATCTAGTGATTTTATTATTCATTTATGTACAGTGTGTATTTAACTAGGTTTGTGGCTACTTAAAAGATGTTTTAACATTTCTCCATTGGGTTTCTTTCAAGTTTCCCGGCAGCAGTGGCTATTCTTTAATTCTGGCTAACAGACAGAATATAAACTTTGTTTATGACCAACTTGTATTTCCAATCAGTGCAAAAAAGGACATACATGTAATGCAGCCTGCAAAGATAGCCTGATGCCCCTGTCTAGCAAAAAAAAGTAGAACTAGTGAAACATAATGGCCGAAACGATACCGGTCTAGTGCACATCCATGATTATGTTCATGGTCTTTACAGTTGGCTGTTAAAGTAATCAGTCGAAGTGTCAACATTCTGACATTCTGAAACTAGAGGCTCACAGGAGCCTGTAATCGCTCACCTGGTTTTCAATTTGATTTCTAAATTTCATAGAAACTTTTTCAAGTAAATGTCATTGATTTAAAAATCTATTTACAGTATTGACAGTCATCTTGGAAGGAGAGTAGGGGTGTCACACATTATTTTGAATATTGGTCAACCAAAGATCATTTCAGCTCAAGTTTCTTAGCAGAAGATTTTAATGCAATTTTTTTTTCTTAAAGGAAAACGCCATGGTCTTAACAAGTTAGCGTGAAAATTTAAATGACAGTAAATAAAATACATCTGTGTTAATGAATGCTAAAAATAGTATACCGTAAGGTAGAATTTGGTCATTGAAGTTGCATGTAGCACCAAATAATGGGGATTGTCATTTTTCAGAACTCTTCAATGTGAGGAGACAAAAGGCATAATCCATTCTTGGATTATACCTGCAATTAAAGCTCTTCTGAAAGAGCTGTGATGCTACAGTGTCAGTATCGTCTATTATATCAGCATTGATCAGTTGCAATTTTATCATTAAAAATTATGTAAATCGCAAAATAACGTCGCATATTTATCTTTTGATATTTACAAAATCACTATGACTTCATGTCAAACGTTTTACTGCACTAACGAAAAGAAAAAGTGTGAGAAGAATTGTTTTTTTTGTATTTTACCGATGAGGACTACCCTTGTCGACACATCGACCACGAAAAACAATGGAAAGTACAACAGCATTGGCGACAAAAAAGAAAAAAAACATGTGTACGCATAAAACGAGTTGAAAGCGACAGTTATTTAACCTACGGTCAATCATGTAAAACATACATGGAATTATACGTAGATACCCCCCCCCCCCAAAAAAAATACCAATAAATCATTTGTTTTTAAATGTAACATGGGATGGGAATATTAAGAAAAAAATTAGGACGATATACAAATTGCTAACATTGTATTGCAGTTGATCTGATATTAAAATATAACCAAAAGGGCTCGATGTTGGGAAGAGTCTGTAGCCCTTTTCACAAAAATTCGTAACTATATTCTCAACTTTTTCACTTGAGATTATCTTACGACAATTCCTAAGTCCTTTTCACAAAGACTATCTTACAAAAAATTTTAATCTTACAACTAAAATTACACTTACGATAAAAATTCCTCCTTAGGTGTAATCAATACAACATTATGTGATAAAGTTTGTCAGTGATTTGCGACAAGTCAATGGTTTTCTCCGAGTACTCCAGTTTTCTCCACCAATAAAACTGACCGATATATTGTTGAAAGGGGCGATAAACACCATAAACCATCTTCCTTAGCAACCTAGTTTCATTTCCATAGCACAACAAAACATTTTTTTAAATAAAATTATTCTATAAAATATCCCCGGTGTCATATCGTATTTTGAACCCCATGGTAAATTGAACACAGGGTCAATTTACATCCATGGTATATTGAACCCCCTTATTGAAAACTGAACCCCCCTGTATGGTAAATTGAACCCCCATGGTTTTTGAACCTCCCCATTTCTAATGAAAAGATATGCAGGGAGGTCAAAATATCATGTGTAGGGGGGTCAAAATACCATAGATAGGGGGGTCGATATACCATGGGTAAGGGGTTCAATATACCATGGGTAGGGGGGTCGATATACCATGGATAGGGGGGTCAAAATACCATGGGTAGGGGGGGTCAAAATACCAAGGGTAGGGGGGTCGATATACCATGGGTAAGGGGGTCAATTAACCATGGGTAGGGGGGTCAATATATCATGGATAGGGGGATCAAAATACCATGGGTAGGGTGGTTGATATACCATGGGTAGGGGGGTCAAAATACCATGGGCAGGGGGGTTGATATTCCATGGGTAGGGGGGTCGATATACCATCGATAGGGGGGGTCCAAAACAAATATATAAAATATACTCAAAAATTTCATAAGATTTCAAAATTTTAATATTTAAATAATCTTGAAAAATGATAAAACAATTGTAGCCTATTTTGTTGAATATACTGTTGAAAAGTTTGAAAAATTCCTTATTATTTAATAAGCAGTTATTGACTTTTAATTTCAGTCTACTCATGACTATGCGACCTCAGTCAATCATTCATTGACCAGGTCCATATAGTCATGAGTAGATTGCATTAAAAGTCAATAATTGTATAGGGTAGGGGGGTCGATATACCATTGGTAAGGGGGTCGATATACCATGGGTAGGGGGGTCAATATACCATGGGTAAGGAGTTCAATATTCCATGGGCATTGAAATCAATTGATCAGGATTTGGTCATAATTTCTTTTGTACTTTGAATTCAAAATCAATGTTAAGATATCCAAGAAGGAATTCAATATACAAGAAAGTTACATGATTTTGATTACTATTTATTGTCATATAACAAAGAAAATAAATATCATAGCATCTATTCAGGATAAAAATAAATACAGTACTTTTAAAATATCTAAGCGAATGGTGCTGCAGTGTATCAATGGTGTGGGTTCAAATCCCGCCGAGGGAAGAACAAAAATTTGACAGCTCTAAAATAAATTCTAACACTGTTTGGTTTAATTTTCAGACGTATATATATATATATATATATATATAGAATTATTGCAACATATAGTGTCATAAATGAATGAACTTTTGAAACAGTTTGATGGTGTTAAGTCTTTCACTACTGGGTGGAGTTGGAAAACAGCTTATGGCTGGCAATCAGTAAACAAGTAAACCTTTGTTTATATAGGGAATCTCAATTTTAAGAAAAATATCAGATTCATGATATACAAATTTTGAAATTTTGGAAATTTTCTTAAAATTCCATGAAAAATTTGAATTTTTTTTTTTATTTTTTTTTTAATCTTTTTTTTTTTCATCATAATATAGTTTAATTTGATGAAATATGTTAGTTTTGAAATTTTATGAAAATTTGTAATTTTTTTGAAATTTTTATTTTAATTTATATATTTTTTTTAATTTTATAAAAAAAAAATTGAAATTTTGACCTTTTTTGAAAATTTAGATTTTTGGGAAATTTTGAAATTTTATTACCCCCCAACCCATAATTATTAATATATATTGAACCCCCTCCCTACCCATGGTATTTTGACCCCCCTACCCATGGAATATCGACCCCCTACCCATGGTATATCGACCCCCCTACCCATGGTATATCGACCCCCCTACCCATGGTATATTGACCCCCCTACCCATGGTATATCGACCCCCCTGCCCATGGAATATCGACACCCTACCTATGGTATATCAAACCCTCTCTTATGGTATTATGAACTCCTCTCTTGGTAGAAATGAGGGGGGTTCAATTTACCATGAGGGGGTTCAAAATACAATGACAAAAAAATGACCCCAGGGTTAAAATACCATTTGGAAAATTGAACCCAGAGTCAAAATATCATAGGTAAATCGACCCCGGGTTCAATTTATCATGGGGTTCAAAATACCACATGACACCGGCACTAATTTATAAGCAGTTTTTTATGCCATGATGTGTTTGTATGTTTATATTGAATTTTTATCTAATATATGAATCGGCCACCAATAACTGCACAAAATATGAACGGGTATGATTTTCGTATAGAGTAACATTTCTAATGCATGTAAATTAAAATGATCCATAATAATTATCATTACTTGGAGTTGTGCGTCATCATCCACGCATGTTTACTTTTGGTAGAAGTATTTTTTAATGGAGTGCATCTGGAGTGTGAAAAAAAACCTTTTCATATAATTCATTTTATCGGTTATTTGTCAGCAAAATATTTACCCCTTTTTTTCCAATTAATCCCATCCCACATCAAATTAAACGCTTGTTCTTTTACTGATGAAAATGTATCCCGATTTTTCTGAGATAACCCAAATTAAGATGTGTTTATCATCTATCAATCATGAAGACGAATAAATATCCCTGTTATATATTAATATTAATATAACAGAAAAATGTACACAAGTTTATCATACATAATATGTATTGCCAGAGTGTTCGATGATCATCGAAGTTGCCAGAAATTAATCAATTATATTACTAATATAAAGGCAAAATCAAAACGATATCATTGGATCCAGAAATTTCCAGTCCTAAAGCGGCTGTTCATACAAAACTTTTGTAAGCGGAGTAGATGTCTAGAAGAAAATCCTGTATTCCTGTTTTTATCCAAAAATAAATAAATAATAATAATGAAAAAGAAGAATTCTCCCCAAGTTTGCACGTCAGAGTAGTCTTTTCGATTGTCGATCGTTCCCAATTTCAAATCTAAAATTAAAAGAATTATCCTGATTTTTTTTGGTCATGTAAACGATACACTTTGCGGCATTGAAAAGGTAAATGTATGGAATGCATCGTTATAGACTCTGTTATTAGTCACGCCAAAAAGGAGTAAACAATGTCATGTGTAGCGTCTGTTTGTATTAAACCATATTCATTTCAATAAACATTTATCAATATGTGTAATTAGGTTTGTCATACGGTCAGAGAAAATGCGCTAACAATGAATTGCTCTCTTATTTTCAAGTCAAAGCACCAATACATCGTCCATCTTTTTTTCTATTTTTTTCACTTACGATAAAAGACGAGACCAAAATTTCTCTTACAATCAAAATTTTACACTTAGGACAGGGTAGTTTTACACGTAAAGTTAGGACTATATTTACACTTAAGATTATCGTAAGTATTTTTGTGAAACTGTTTTTAAACGTAGTTTTACACTTAAGACAATTTTTTATCGGAAGAATTTTTGAGAAAACGGCTACAGATACATTATTTATTCAACTAACATGATCCGTCTCCGTGACGTCACATGAAGAGGTGTCATGGCCACTTACACTATGACAGGAAATTCCAAATATTCATATTTCTAATTGGGTATATTAATGTTAATAAAGGTGTTTTTTGTTTAATAATTAGCTATTTACGAATAAAAAGTTACAATGTATTGAATTATAACAATTGTTCAACTGACTGGAGTTTTCCTTTAAAATAAGCATAACCGGTATAAATTAACGCGGCTGCAGTTTAAATTTGAGCTCATTTTGACTTTGAAAATAAAGAATAATTAACATGTCAAGAAATTTCTATTTTGAGTAAAATGTGATCTTTTATAAAAACAAATGCTTAATTTGCATAATCGGTAAGGATTAGTGATGGGAATTGGTCACATTTTCAAGTTTGATGATTGTTCTACCGACATCGACCGATGATCGATCATCTGTGACAATTACCTACTAAATGTATTTACTGACTATTATTACCCAAAGAAATAGTCCTTATTTCAAGAGTATGCTTTACAAAAGTAAAGATTTGAATAAAATGGTATCGTATATTTACAAAATACAATTTTATCATTTATAATCATTAACTTAGAACAAAACAAAACATTGGTTTCTATATGTGTAACTAACACTTGATATATAAAATGGATTATTCCGGGTAGTAGATGAATAATAGACTAGCTCAAGTATGTGTATGGGCTGAGTGTCAGAACTACACTAGGCTAAAATTGAAAGATGATTGTCAGTATGACATTGAAAATCTCTTAAGACATCAGGGGGGGGGGGGGGGGGGGGGGGGGTGTCGTGACTTACGACAGGTCGGCGGTTTTCCCCGGGTCCTCCAGTTTCCTCCACCAATAAAACTGACCACCACGATACAACTGAAATATTGTTGAAAGTGGCGTAAACCACCATCAAACAAACAAACTTTAGACATCAGTACTTTCGCATACAAAAATGTATTCAGCAAGCTTGATGAAAATTTAATATTTATTAATTTCAATACAAAATTATATGGATGTGAGTGAATGTGACCAAAAAAAACCTTACGTTTTATAATTTGGACAACAGTAGAATTATACACTGTGAAGTTCTTATTTCCATGACGAGCAATCACTAGAAGCTGTTCACCATTTTTCAATGTACCATTATAGATCATATCAACTTCATACAACCCATTATCCTTTTTAGTTGCTGTCTTGTTAGCTACCACGCTACCCTGCAAATAATAAAATAAATTGAGTCAGTTGCAATTAATATTAAAAAAGAAGATAAAATCTGGTTACAAATTATTTTGCCTGTTTCTTCGATTTTCTTATTGGATTTTTTAATTATTCTCATGGTGTGTTTTTTGTTTTTGTTTTTTCAATTTACAAAAAATCATCCACTAATCAATTAGTGGATAAATACTAATATCCACCAACCCATGTTAAAACTCACAACACAGTATGGCTTCCATGAATGATTTCTTAAACAATCAAACAAAGGCATTGGGTTAACTTCATTAGTAAGTATCATGAAGTTTTATTATCGGTTCTCGATAACATAACAAACTTGTTTTGTCCACTTTCCTGCACAATAAAAACCTATAATTTTGTTTACATTATTTTATCATACGTTTTACTTCATTTACATACTATTCCTATGTATGCCTCAATAATATTTACATACTATCCCTATGTATGCCTCAATAATATTTACATACTATCCCTATGTATGCCTCAATAATATTTACATACTATCCCTATGTATGCCTCAATAATATTTACATACTATTCCTATGTATGCCTCAATAATATTTACATACTATCCCTATGTATGCCTCAATAATATTTACATACTATCCCTATGTATGCCTCAATAATATTTACATACTATCCCTATGTATGCCTCAATAATATTTACATACTATTCCTATGTATGCCTCAATAATATTTACATACTATCCCTATGTATGCCTCAATAATATTTACATACTATCCCTATGTATGCCTCAATAATATTTACATACTATCCCTATGTATGCCTCAATAATATTTACATACTATCCCTATGTATGCCTCAATAATATTTACATACTATCCCTATGTATGCCTCAATAATATTTACATACTATCCCTATGTATGCCTCAATAATATTTACATACTATTCCTATGTATGCCTCAATAATATTTACATACTATTCCTATGTATGCCTCAATAATATTTACATACTATCCCTATGTATGCCTCAATAATATTTACATACTATCCCTATGTATGCCTCAATAATATTTACATACTATTCCTATGTATGCCTCAATAATATTTACATACTATCCCTATGTATGCCTCAATAATATTTACATACTATTCCTATGTATGCCTCAATAATATTTACATACTATCCCTATGTATGCCTCAATAATATTTACATACTATTCCTATGTATGCCTCAATAATATTTACATACTATTCCTATGTATGCCTCAATAATATTTACATACTATCCCTATGTATGCCTCAATAATATTTACATACTATTCCTATGTATGCCTCAATAATATTTACATACTATTCCTATGTATGCCTCAATAATATTTACATACTATTCCTATGTATGCCTCAATAATATTTACATACTATCCCTATGTATGCCTCAATAATATTTACATACTATCCCTATGTATGCCTCAATAATATTTACATACTATCCCTATGTATGCCTCAATAATATTTACATACTATCCCTATGTATGCCTCAATAATATTTACATACTATCCCTATGTATGCCTCAATAATATTTACATACTATCCCTATGTATGCCTCAATAATATTTACATACTATTCCTATGTATGCCTCAATAATATTTACATACTATTCCTATGTATGCCTCAATAATATTTACATACTATCCCTATGTATGCCTCAATAATATTTACATACTATCCCTATGTATGCCTCAATAATATTTACATACTATTCCTATGTATGCCTCAATAATATTTACATACTATTCCTATGTATGCCTCAATAATATTTACATACTATCCCTATGTATGCCTCAATAATATTTACATACTATTCCTATGTATGCCTCAATAATATTTACATACTATTCCTATGTATGCCTCAATAATATTTACATACTATCCCTATGTATGCCTCAATAATATTTACATACTATCCCTATGTATGCCTCAATAATATTTACATACTATCCCTATGTATGCCTCAATAATATTTACATACTATCCCTATGTATGCCTCAATAATATTTTACTTCAGATCATGATTTTCATGTGATAATTTCTGACATTTTGTGTACTACGTCATCTGTTCTCGATAAGTGTGCATTTGTATACATGACAGGCATTTTTCACAGCTATACTACCGTTATACATGAATTGCGTGTAGTTGACCTTCATTTCAGTTCACCTTTTGTTTACATTGAAAACCAGGATTTTCTGAGGGAAAATGGGGAAGTTGGTCTAGTTTTGTGAATAAGAGAAAGGCCGTAAACTTGGGGTAGAAGGAAACTATGTTTATTTACATACTTTAAGTAACATGGTGGTTTTTTTGCTTTGATCAAGAGAGGTGGTGTTCTGTAGGTAAAATACAAGCGAACAGAAGACACGTGCAATTTCACAAAATCTGTCAAATTGCACAGAGGCAAAACTATCGAGAACTGATAACGCCACGATACAACAAAACACTTCAGATCTCAACTGTTTATAATATTAAATAGGAAAACACACATTTTTTAAACAAGGGGTAAAAACCTAGTAGTAATTAATACATATACTTACCTGTATTATCATGAAGAAGGTGAGATTCGGATAACATCCAGATTGAAGCCGAATTGTTTCATTCATAGGAAATGTAATTGCTGTCCTGCTTGGTATGACTGTAAAGGTAATACACATGTATGTACAACAAACAATATATAACATAGGTTCAATATAATCACAAAGGGAAAATAAAAAGATATCATGTTACTGTTGAAAAATCTGCTTACTTAAAACCACCAAAATGGTTGGAAAGACAGTAACCCTAGGAGAATTATTATAGATCTAAGGTTATTCAATAATAATATTTGTTTTTTAATGCAGGTGATAACAATCTGCATGCAATCATGGACAAGAATGGAAAATTGTAGCTGACATTGGAAATGAACATGCCAAGTTGCTTTTGTTTTTGAAGTAAAAAAGGGTTTTTATTGGAAATGATATAAAATGACACAAAAAAAGTTTTAGTAAAGGCAGCAATATTGGATGGAATTGGGACCAGTTGGATACATTTAAGAATGGAGACCACCCTAGGACAGGCCTTTCAATAAGGGGTGGTACCATTCCTGCCCAGTTTGGTTCATGTTGACACAGTAGTTTCTGAGAAGTTTTCTGGTTAATAAATTGCTTAAATATGCTGTACTTCTTTATTTGGCTAAAACACTAACATGATGGAAAAAAACTTGGAATATATGTTATTACTACACAGAGTAATGCATGATACGACTGCAGCATGTCGAAGAGGGAAAGTTGAACAAGTGTATACCGTATAACTGGTAATTTCTGCGGCAATCTAATTTCTGCTGTATTCTGCGGTCATTTCCGGACTGCAGATATAAAAATCGCAGAATATTATGTAAAATAAATGTTAAATGTCCTGTTAAAAATACCTTTTCAAACTCCAATTCCGCCGTAAGTGTCAAATATTTAATGAGTCCTAATTACTATATCCAGATAAAAAAAACTGGTACTATATAAATGTTTACACAACAATTAAAGGTTATTTAACTGTGGCATGAGGATTGTTAACTGTTAATTACAATTATTCCAGATAAATAAATATGATTGTACCAAGCTGACACCGACAATGATTGAACAATCACATGATTAAATGTTTACAAACATAATAAAGTTTATCAAAGCAATATTTAAAATTGTTATTACATAAATTAACATAAGTGTGTTTTTTGTTTTATAAATTGTTGTAGTAGCTTCGATTGAATAATATCAAACTGTGTGATCTCAGGATTCATCTCAAAACCAAACAAATAGAAATGTACTGGTAGTAGAATTCCAGTTAACCCGAGTTTTTATGTCTACATTATACTAAAAGAATTGAATATAATTGCTTTTAATCCTATTCTTTTTAAAACTTTGTTATATTATGATCAAGTATGAAAATTCGACATTAAATCCGAAATATCAAACATATTTACACCGATATCGAGCCAACTATTGGCTTCGTATCTCCGGTCAACAAAATAGATCGCGAAGACAGTGGAAAAAAATAGTTTCTTAGAAATAATTGAAGCTACCAAATGTGTATTCAGAAGCTGTAACCTTTGAAAACTTTCCAAAGAACTAAAGATGTTTTTACTTCTAAGGATCACTATAATGTGCACCAGTTGTTTATCGTAACATCGCTTCAGTTGTTGCTTACTGTAATACAAACAAAATTGTTTTCGCTGCCAAGATTTTCAATCCGCAGAATAAAATATCCGTGAAAATTAAATGTCTTCTTTTTAGACCAAAACCGCAGAGATTACCGGTGGTTATACGGTATTAGAAACAAAAGTGGACACAGAATTTTGCTTGACACACTATATTTTGGACATTTGTCTTGTTTTACTATTTTTTAAGTATAACTTCCAAATATATGAACTTTCGGAATATGGGCACCTTTTAGACGCCTTTTCAAAATTAAATAGCAACTAGTATTACTGTGAGCACAGCTCACTAAGATATACCCCCCGCTCCCCACATCTGTCTAACCTATTTCCATAACTAAAACATTACTGATTGTTCCAACCAAAAATGAAAGGGACCCTCCTCTCTTCACCGGTAAGCTGCTGATAAAATTTCAAAACATTCTGAGAAACACTACTCAAGTTATCATACGACATAGGGTAAAAATCCTATTTTCCGTCATATCAAGTCCAATAACTCTGGAACGGCAAAAGTGAAAATCGTCAAAAATGAAAGGGATCCTCCTCTCTTCACCGGTAAGCTGCTGATAAAATTTCAAAACATTCTGAGAAACACTACTCAAGTTATCATACGACATAGGGTAAAAATCCTATTTTCCGTCATATCAAGTCCAATAACTCTGGAATGGCAAAAGTGAAAATCGTCAAAAAAGAAAGGGATCATCCTCTCTTCACCAGTAAACAGCTGATAAAATTTTAAAAGATTCTAAGAAACACAACTCAAGTTATCGTACGACATAGGATTTGTCTACAGACGGATGGACAGACGGACATGGTGAAACCAGTATACCCTCCTACAACTTCGTTGTGGGGGGGTATAAAAACGAATTTGATGGTCCACTAAAAATCCATAAGGATGATCATTTTGCAAAACACTACATTGAAATTGGATTGATTGATTGTTGTTTAACGCCAATTCAACAATTTTTCAGATATACACAATGTATCATGGTGAGAACAAGTTAATTTTCAATGAAATGATGATGAGGTCCACTTTGTAATAGACCAACACACTGAGTTGGATTTTTATAGTGCTAGCTCACTGAAACAAGTCAGCGGGTAGACATATCGCTTCAGTTGGACACATTAATCCTGATTATGAGTCAACCAGTCTATGCTCCTTCTCCATAATGCTGCATGCTTAGTAGAGAAGCAACAAATACCAATTTTATAGTCTTCGCTTTGACCCGACCAGGGCTCGAACTCACGATCTACCACACTCTCGATGAGCACGCTAACAATAACATCACCAATGCAGACAAAACTGTAAGAAATAGATGAAATCAGTCAACATACTACCGCAAGCTCTCGGAGCAATCAATTCAAAGAAGAAAATGCCTAAAAATTTTGATGAGAAATAAAACTTTTATCTATTTTCCAAATTTGCAAAATATTGCAATTTGGAATCCTTTTAGAAATAAAATACCAACATGTTTCCACCCATTAATAACCAATTAAGATGATCATTATGCCAGCAAACAAAAAAACTGCATTAAAATTGGATGAACAAGCTAAATAATTAGAAGTTTTATCCTTTGGGTCCCTTTATGTCAAAAACGGTACATGTTTGTAATAGTAACATAATAACACTATTTATCTGACACTGATTGTCCAAAGAATTCACTACAGTAAAACTTCAAAATCAGAAAATAAATAAACTGTGCAAATAACAGAAACACCCATTTTTGTACCGTATGGCCTCTTGTTTGGAAACGAGTAGGGTAACAATACTCAAAGTCAATGCAAACCTTCATTTTGTGTCAGGGATTATTGTGTCCAAAATTCAGAAGGATTCGTCATATAGTTTTTGCACGGAAATCATTCCGTCTACAGATGGACGAGGACGATGACGATGACAGAGCCATAACTTAATTAAAATGACGGCAAAATTTATTTGCAGTCGTATAAAAAAAGTTCTGCATCTGACAAGATTGTGTGAAGACAGACAACTATTGTACCAGTTTACACCCCCTTCTCCCCATCCAACTTCTTCAAAGGGGTATTAATATTATAGAATTAATAACTATAATAATACTAACCAACATGGTTTTTCCGATCTAATATATTTTGGCACTTAGAGGGAGTAGTGCCCATTCTACTGTAATAACAGTAATCTCTAATATCCTCTTCAATCAAGTTTTTTATCTCCAGAGTGGATCCATCATCAGTAATTTCAAACTTTGCTGGATTAATTGGATTAGTACCAAGATTAATTGCTTCTGTTTTTCCTGATATCAAATCACGTCTGGACCATATACATGTTTCGTTTTCAATTGAATAATTTTTTAAACATGTCAGGTACCATGTACCTCCAAATACATGCAACAATGAATCCGACTGCCAATCAACTGAAAAAATAACAGAATATCAAATTACCTGCAAAAACTATTGAACATGTATCACTCTGATGTTGCAATTGGCGTAGAAGATTTGTTTAAATATTTACAATCATAGCATACATGGCGACCAGTTTTAGTGGTGGAGGAAGCCAGAGTATCCGCAGAGAACCACCGATCATGGGCAATCAACTGTCGAGTTGAGTGCATCCTTTTTTGTAATTTACAAAGCCGGGCGCGAATCCAAATCGCATTGGTGATAGGCTTGTATCAGTTGTTAGGTATTCCAACTACATAACTGATTGAGCCACCCGCGTCCCTTCTTATCAAAATGGAATCATGTACGGTATATTGCTTGCTGGTTGTGACACACACAGTTTGTGTTCAATCAAGTCTTGTAAAAATATTTAATTCATTTTTATATTTAAGGTCCTACCTTCAACTTCAATCCATTAAAATGGGACTTCAAATAAAGACAGTTTCAGACTCATAAAGATATGTCTCCCCTTTTGCGAAAGCAATGACTGAGTATTCATTAGGTTTAGGTTAATGGTGTTTAACTCCACTTTCAACAATATTTCAGTTATATCGTGGCGGTCAAGGTGGAGGAGACCAGAGTATCCGGAGAAAACCAGCGAACTGTCGCAAGTCACTGTCAAACTGTATCGAGTACACCTCGACATTAACAGGGTTCGAACAAACAACTTTAGTGGTGATAGGCACTGCTTGATCACGTAATTAGGAAGCAGGGTTCGACATTAACGGTTGTCCGATTGCCCGGGGCAAGTGAAATGCTTCTTCGGGCAAGTGAAAACGGCACCCAACTTGTCCGATCGGGCAAGTGAAAATGATTCTATGATATGTTCAATTCCTGAAGAGCAAAATGATTAATATTGAATTATTCAGTGTTGGAAGTCGCGGCAAATTTTATCTAAACATCACGTCGTATGTATCGTGTATTTTACGCCATTTTGTTTTATTTTGTTGACTACAGAATTCCCCCATCTCAAATAAAGATCGTGTTATTTATATTAACACTGCATCAACATCGTATTTATTATATTAGGCTTTTGTTTGATATAATGGAATATGCAGAGGAGAATGATATACCTGGTTTATTTTTGTTAATAGATTTTGAGAAGGCTTTCGACTCAATATCATGGAACTTTCTTAATAACATTTTAAAATTTTTCAATTTTGGGAAATCTATTCAAAAATGGGTTAAAACGTTTTATAACAACATTAAATCTGCAGTCAATCAGGGAGGGAATTTATCTGAGTTTTTTCGTATAGAGAGAGGCTGTAGGCAAGGGGATCCGTTGTCCCCTTATTTATTCATACTATGTGCTGAAATAATGGCTAAAAAAATAAGAGAAAACCCTAAAATAAAAGGAATTAAAAGTCTTGCACTCAGAACATGAAATTTTTCAATTCGCTGATGATACATCAGTAATTTTGGATGGATCAGAAGAATCATTAAATGAAACACTTTTGGAATTGGAATGGTTCAAAAAGATATCAGGCCTTAAAATAATTTTTTCAAAAACACAAGTTATTTGGATAGGAAGCAAATAATACAGCAGTGATAGACTATGTGAAAACTGGAATCTCTCCTGGGGAAAAACTACGTTTACTGTTCTGGGAATAAATTTCGATGTTGATATTTCTAAAATTACAAAGATCAATTATGAAAAATATTTAAAAAAAATGAAAGGACTCTTTAAACAGTGGAACAAAAGAAATTTAACTCCTATAGGTAAGATTACTGTGGTTAAATCACTAATTCTGCCAGTACTTAACCATCTTTTTATTGCACTTCTAAACCCTAGTATAGAAATTATTAAAGATATTGAAGATATGTTATATACATTTATTTGGAAATCATCTGTTAATAGAGTGAAAAAGGATATCATGCAAAAGGAGTATCAAGAGGGTGGACTTAAGATGATTAATATACATTCTTTTATTTTGACTTTGAAGTCCACATGGATCAGGAGACTCTTTTTCAACAATTGTAAATGGCAGAATATTTTTATGTCATCAATTGATATAAATAAACTATCATGTGGCGGTAGTGGATATATAGAACAAGTAATAGAAAGTGTAAAAAATCAATTTTGGAAGGATGTATTATATGCTTGGAAATCTGTTATTGAAAAAGACGAAAACAAAGATTGGACAAACTTTCTTGCCAATACAGTTTGGTTAAATAAACAAGTAAAAATTGACAAAAGAACTATCTTTTATCCAGAGTGGTTCAACAGGGGTGTAAAGTTTGTTAACGATTTTGTCAATGATGATGGTTCTTTTCTGACTTTAGATCAGTTTTCAAACAAATTTGGATTTTGTGTAAATTTTTTGCAATATAATGGGGTTATTAGTTCTTTACGACAAATGCTAAAATTATATCCATATGGAGACAAATCATCTAATTTACAGACTCCTTTTGTCCCATCATCTCTACAAAATATTTTTCGAAGTTCTAAAGGTTCAAAAGATATGTACACAATTCTAAATAAAAACAGTAGTTTTCCTACAGCTCAAAGAAAATGGAATACAGTTTTCGATATTAATTCAAATGAGTGGAAAAAAATTTATATACTCCCTTTTAAAGCTACAGCATGTACAAAATTACATTGGTTTCAATTTAGAATAAACCACAATATTCTGGCTACTAATTATTTCCTGAAAAAAATTAAAATTATTGATGATGCAAATTGTAATTTTTGCCAAAAGGAAAATGAAACCATTGAACACATTTTTTGGGGTTGTGAAAATGTACAAAATCTTCTAGGGCAAGTAAATTCTTGGTTCGGTGACAAAGACATTAACCAAACATTTTTAAAGAAGACTCTAATTTTTGGGGATGTTGATAAAGTACATAAAGATGATGTATACAATTCCATTTTACTAAACATAAAATACTATATATATATACAAACAGATGTCTGCAGAAAAAATTATCCAATCATTCGCTTAAAGCCTGTTTGATAAATGTATATAAAACTGAAAAAATGATTGCTGTCCGAAATCAAAGAATTGCAGAATTTCAATTACATTGGAGTACTTTTGAAAAACTGTTTGAGGATTGTTGACATAGTTTTTATTCTTATGTAAATTCCCTTTCCATAGAGATTCCACTAAATACTAACTGATATAGTCTATCTAAATATACTTTTCTTGTTTATATTTACTATACTATAGTATACTTTATAGTATACTCATTACGGGATAATTAAAACAATATGAATTTATTTATATTAACACTGCATCAACATCGTATTTATTTATATCAAAACTGCATCAACATCGTATTTATTTATATTAACACTGCATCAACATCGTATTTATTTATATTAACACTGCATCAACATCGTATTTATTTATATTAACACTGCATCAACATCGTATTTATTTATATTAACGCTGCATCAACATCATATTTATTTATATTAACACTGCATCAACATCGTATTTATTTATATTAACACTGCATCAACATCGTATTTATTTATATTAATGCTGCATCAACATCGTATTTATTTATATTAACACTGCATCAACATCGTATTTATTTATATTAACACTGCATCAACATCGTATTTATTTATATTAACACTGCATCAACATCGTATTTATTTATATTAATGCTGCATCAACATCGTATTTATTTATATTAACACTGCATCAACATCGTATTTATTTATATTAACGCTGCATCAACATCATATTTATTTATATTAATAATGCATCAACATCATATTTATTTATATCAACACTGCATCAACATCGTATTTATTTATATTAACACTGCATCAACATCATATTTATTTATATCAACACTGCATCAACATCATATTTATTTATATTAACACTGCATCAACAACATATTTATTTATATTAACACTGCATCAACATCGTATTTATTTATATTAACGCTGCATCAACATCATATTTATTTATATTAACACTGCATCAACATCGTATTTATTTATATTAACACTGCATCAACATCGTATTTATTTATATTAATGCTGCATCAACATCGTATTTATTTATATTAACACTGCATCAACATCGTATTTATTTATATTAACACTGCATCAACATCGTATTTATTTATATCAACACTGCATCAACATCATATTTATTTATATTAACACTGCATCAACATCGTATTTATTTATACTAACACTGCATCAACATCGTATTTATTTATAGTAACACTGCATCAACATCGTATTTATTTATATTAACATTGCATCAACATCGTATTTATTTATATTAACACTGCATCAACATCGTATTTATTTATATTAACACTGCATCAACATCGTATTTATTTATATTAACACTGCATCAACATCGTATTTATTTATATTAACACTGCATCAACATCGTATTTATTTATATTAACACTGCATCAACATCGTATTTATTTTTGCCGGCCAATGAAAAGCTAGAGTTATTTGCGGTGTTCTAATTTTAGAAAATTATCCCTGATGTGTATTGTCTTTGCGATCATAATATTGAAAGCGTGATAGATTACTGGAATAAAAATTCAAACAAACTATACAGTCGTTGTCAGTCTATGATAAGGAACATTTATACTTAAATTTTCTAACAAAAATATTTCAGAAATCCTCATCAATCACCCGTATCTATAAAACTGTCATATTCCCACAAATTGATAGGTATGTCTACTCAATATCTCAGACTCAGAATTTGGTGCAAATATGGCACAAGTAACCCTCGGGAAATTCTTCAGTGGGGTTCCTCAGAAAAGGAAATCGGATGGTGAACACATTTCCCTTTGTACATACATTTTTTCACGTGAATGAGAATTTAGAAAGGTTTCCACATGTTGATAATATATTATCGAACGATCAAAGCGTGCTTTTGGGGATCTAGAAACTTTTGTAACAGGTGAACTTTAGTCACGTGCCGAGTCGACAGTAATTGAACATCCGAAGGCTTGGGTGATATAAAGGTTAATGAAATTACAAAGAAGATCAATTGAAGTGTACAAAATAAATTGGTAAACAAAAACAGCAGTTTAAAAGAATTATGGCTTGTATGAATCTTTTATCGGAACAAGATCGATGAGAAACCAAAATATTTTTGATCTACACTTACCACGAAAAAACATCGAATGAAACTGACAAGTCATTATTTTGCAAAACATTGAAACACAGACATTTAAATACACACTCTTTATTTTGTCCTTAGACATCACTTTGTGTTAGACATATTTACACAGGAAATTGTAATCAAAACAAGCATGACTATAATCATAACTTACTGCAATTATGAATATGAGTATTTTAATTATATAGCCAAATGATGCACTTACACTATGCCCACATCATAAGGTGTAAATAATTAATATGAGGGATTATTCTACTCTATGAACGGTCATTGTAGATTGCATAGTTCTGCACTACATGCATATATGGCACTTAAGAATTCGGGCTAGTAATTTACAGTTTCGGGCAAGTAAAATCAATATGGCACTTGCCCGAATGAACAAGTTGGTCAAAAAGTTAATGTCGAACCCTGGGAAGTTGACACCAGAGGCTCTAAGGAGCCTGTAATTGCTCACTAGGTTTTCAATTTGACTTTTCAATTTCATAGAAACATTTCAGCAGATTCTTTTTTTTTTTTGCCATTTAGAATTTCTGCTATAGTAATAGTAATGTCAGCCTTCTTGGATCAAAGATCATTTCAGCTCACTGAGCAGAATATATTATGGTAATTTATTTCTCTCAAAATATGCAAAATCGCCATCAGTATAAATTGGTTGAACTAAATACTTCAGAAAAAAACCCAGAATACATGTTATACTACTCATTGCCATATTAGGGCATATAGCTATGGTTTAAGTTTGACCTCATTTTGACTTAAAATAAAGCAGCAATGGACAACAGAAGAAATTTTTATTTTTAGTAACAGCAGCCATCTTGAATGGAAGGTGGAATTCTGAACACAATTTTAAAATGGTGCCACCATGAACCATCCCTGCCAGTCTTGATTTAATTTGGTTCAGTGGTATCAGAGGAGAAGATTTAAATGTGAAAGTTTATGACGTACAATGGACGACAACAAATGAAGGGCACCAAGTGATGGCAAACCTTTGGCCAGGTGAGCTAAAAATGTGCCCATCAAACACTTTACAATTTAATGTGTAGGAGTTTCCTGTATAAAGACAACTTCTGTCATCTTTTTTTACATATTCAAACAGGTAGGAGGAGTTAAAGGTACAATATGAAATAATTTTAGTCAAAAGAGAAATAACGCCTTCAAAAATTGAGCGACCAAATTGCTGTAGCAATATGTAAATCTCCAAATGGCAGAAGACAAACATTTAAGGAATTCCCATTTAAATTTAGGAGGAATTGAAATCGTAGCATTTTTATATAATATTTAATATTGAAAAGGGCAACTGCCTTAATGATATTCAAATCTGCATGTGGTATTAACAAGCATGCAAAGCTTTGAGAGATTCCCATTAAAATATAGGAAGGGTTGTGCATATACACTTTTTCATGAAATATTCCGAGACAAAAAGGACAATTACTCCTGCACAAATGGTCCAATCAAATTGTCAAAAAGATACGCAAATGTCCAAATATTAATATGCAAGGTTGAGAAATAATGAGAAACTCCAATTTAAAATGAACTTTTGAGACTGACAGTTAGGTACAGATCCCTCCAAGTGTATCAACGATCAAACTCTCAGGTCGGACACAGAGTTTTGTCGGACTTCACTCTTAAAATTGTCCGACAAAATCCTCCCAGGTCAGAGTGAGTCTCCACTCTCAGATAGTTAAACTGTAAACAGGAAACGTCCCCTAATTCTGCTAACCAATAAATTCGTGCATAAAGAAACATGCGTATCTTAGTAAAGCTGAACTAAATGAGTGATAAACAGTGGTACGGAAAGTATAGATATGTTAACGGCTGTCACGGGTGATATATACAATAATATCCATGAATAAAATGTATTAACATGCAGTACCCATGTTTTAAGTGCACTAGAAGTGAATATTAATATGTCCCTATGTACTCGCGACAATCGATGCCAAGGCCCTTTCACTTGCTGCAGACAGTTGCCGGTTTACGATATCGGGTGCGTTTGCTCTTTTACGTGTTTGCCAAATATAGGGCGAACGAACCCGGGTAAATAATTCTAATTTATACATTTAATTCTTTAAAGGCAAATTTGGATTAAAATTATTTAGTAAAATTTAAGTTTTATTTTGTTCATGGCGAATGGGTCATAAATCGGTAAATCCCGGTTTTTTTTTCTTGAAAATTGGCAGTCTGCGGAGTCCTGATATAAGTGAAATAATATTTTATTAGTGTATTCTACGTTCTTTTTTTTTTTACAGTTTACCTGTCAAAACATCACCCATCTCAGCATGTTGTCGCATCGTGCATTCATGATATACAAATACACCTATCACAGGTGTGAAAAAAACGTTGCTCAAAACTCTTTTTACTAAGACTTATAAACATAGATAACTATTTTGCGTTTTCGATTTTCAAGCCGTCTTCCAATTTATTTGTACTTAAAAAATGTATTTATATCTTTTTTCTTATATATGTGTATAAATATCTTAATAAAATAAATACATTTACGGTGAGAAATTATTATACGTCATGATATCGTTATTTAGGTAAATACTTATTAGACAGATTTTTTGGAAAACCATTTTTAATTTTTTTAATTGATAACTGACCCAAGCTAAATAAATGAAATGTGACTTAATGTGTTAATTATATAAATCCTTGCCTTCTATAAATTTTAATTTCTTATCTAATTCTTATTCTTATCTAACAATATGGTCAGGTTGTTATTTTCATTGAATGGCATCTCAAAATAGATGGCTTCACAGTAGGGTCTCTTTCTGTATATTGGTTACATCCTGTATATTACAACTGACAGCTAATGCATGACAAACAATTTTATTCAGCCATCATTATCATGAAATACATTTTTTAAATCTTTATTTTGATGATGGCACCTACTTCCCATCACCTAATCCAAATTAGTATAGTAGAGGAGTACCGTAATTTATATCAATTTCGTTACTTAATCGATATTTTATTGCAATAATTCATATGAGGCTATGGGTGTTTAAACGTCACTTTTCAACAATATTTCAGTTATATATTGACCTTTGAGCTACCTTTCCTGGCGCGAATATGGTGCAAGGTAGAAATACACTAGGGTATTTACGTAACCGGACATTCTACATACTGGAAAGAAAGTACGCTTACAAATATGCATCGATTACAAAATGTTTGACATATTCACCCCGAGAAATGTAAAAAAATTCTTTAAATATCCACTCTCACGTCCGACCAAATAGTCGGACTTAAGAGAGTGTTGACTCTCAAATTTGTCGGACATTTGATCAACAATATTCCAGAATCAAACAAATGAATAAATATAACATAGATTTCTTTTACATGCATCTTTTTAACATGTGTCAGTGTCTTTTAAATCGGTCATCCAATCAGGACGCTCATTATTCTTGTTCAAGATAAAAAAAATATGCACGGCTAAAATTACCTGTGGGTGTTTCCCCACTTCAACTTGTAAATTTACATAGAAATCGGAGATATTTCGTCATAAAACTTCCCACATGGTTTTTTCTACCTTTCCTGGCACGAATATGGTGCAAGGTAAAAATACACTAGGGTATTTACGTACCCACACATTCTACACACCGGAAAGAAAGTACGCTTACAAATACGCATCGATCATAAAATGTTTGTCATATTCACCTCGAGAAATGTAAAAAAAAATCTTTAAATATCCACTCTCACGTCCGACCAAATAGTCGGACTTAGAGAGTGTTGACTCTCAAATTTGTCGGACATTTTGGGAGGAATATGTCGGACCCGAGAGTATGATCGTTGATACACTTGGAGTGTACTGTAGGACAAAAACAAGATATCTAGTACCTAGAAGGACGATACAAAATTAACCTGAAATATCCATGAACAATACATATAGTCCAATAATGTGGTTCTCTCTCCATAACGTATTTTTCTCTACCAATAAAACTGACAGACATGATATTACTGAAATGTTGCCGATATTGGCATAAAACACCCATAATCCTTTTAAATTCTGGTTAAATATTTAATGCCAAAAAAATGTCTACCCAATGGTTTTGATTACTTACTTTTGACAAATGTTTTGTTACTTCGTGAACCTTTTGTTTCTGTTTGATTACTTACTTTTGACAAATGTTTTGTTACTTCGTGTACCTTTTGTTTCTGTTTGATTACTTACTTTTGACAAATGTTTTGTTACTTCGTGAACCTTTTGTTTCTGTTTGATTACTTACTTTTGACAAATGTTTTGTTACTTCGTGAACCTTTTGTTTCTGTTTGATTACTTACTTTTGACAAATGTTTTGTTACTTCGTGAACCTTTTGTTTCTGTTTGATTACTTACTTTTGACAAATGTTTTGTTACTTCGTGAACCTTTTGTTTCTGTTTGATTACTTACTTTTGACAAATGTTTTGTTACTTCGTGAACCTTTTGTTTCTGTTTGATTACTTACTTTTGACAAATGTTTTGTTACTTCGTGAACCTTTTGTTTCTGTTTGATTACTTACTTTTGACAAATGTTTTGTTACTTCGTGAACCTTTTGTTTCTGTTTGATTACTTACTTTTGACAAATGTTTTGTTACTTCGTGAACCTTTTGTTTCTGTTTGATTACTTACTTTTGACAAATGTTTTGTTACTTCGTGAACCTTTTGTTTCTGTTTGATTACTTACTTTTGACAAATGTTTTGTTACTTCGTGAACCTTTTGTTTCTGTTTGATTACTTACTTTTGACAAATGTTTTGTTACTTCGTGAACCTTTTGTTTCTGTTTGATTACTTACTTTTGACAAATGTTTTGTTACTTCGTGAACCTTTTGTTTCTGTTTGATTACTTACTTTTGACAAATGTTTTGTTACTTCGTGAACCTTTTGTTTCTGTTTGATTACTTACTTTTGACAAATGTTTTGTTACTTCGTGAACCTTTTGTTTCTGTTTGATTACTTACTTTTGACAAATGTTTTGTTACTTCGTGAACCTTTTGTTTCTGTTTGATTACTTACTTTTGACAAATGTTTTGTTACTTCGTGAACCTTTTGTTTCTGTTTGATTACTTACTTTTGACAAATGTTTTGTTACTTCGTGAACCTTTTGTTTCTGTTTGATTACTTACTTTTGACAAATGTTTTGTTACTTCGTGAACCTTTTGTTTCTGTTTGATTACTTACTTTTGACAAATGTTTTGTTACTTCGTGAACCTTTTGTTTCTGTTTGATTACTTACTTTTGACAAATGTTTTGTTACTTCGTGAACCTTTTGTTTCTGTTTGATTACTTACTTTTGACAAATGTTTTGTTACTTCGTGAACCTTTTGTTTCTGTTTGATTACTTACTTTTGACAAATGTTTTGTTACTTCGTGAACCTTTTGTTTCTGTTTGATTACTTACTTTTGACAAATTTGTTACTTCGTGAACCTTTTGTTTCTGTTTGATTACTTACTTTTGACAAATGTTTTGTTACTTCGTGAACCTTTTGTTTCTGTTTGATTACTTACTTTTGACAAATGTTTTGTTACTTCGTGAACCTTTTGTTTCTGTTTGATTACTTACTTTTGACAAATGTTTTGTTACTTCGTGAACCTTTTGTTTCTGTTTGATTACTTACTTTTGACAAATGTTTTGTTACTTCGTGAACCTTTTGTTTCTGTTTGATTACTTACTTTTGACAAATGTTTTGTTACTTCGTGAACCTTTTGTTTCTGTTTGATTACTTACTTTTGACAAATGTTTTGTTACTTCGTGAACCTTTTGTTTCTGTTTGATTACTTACTTTTGACAAATGTTTTGTTACTTCGTGAACCTTTTGTTTCTGTTTGATTACTTACTTTTGACAAATGTTTTGTTACTTCGTGAACCTTTTGTTTCTGTTTGATTACTTACTTTTGACAAATGTTTTGTTACTTCGTGAACCTTTTGTTTCTGTTTGATTACTTACTTTTGACAAATGTTTTGTTACTTCGTGAACCTTTTGTTTCTGTTTGATTACTTACTTTTGACAAATGTTTTGTTACTTCGTGAACCTTTTGTTTCTGTTTGATTACTTACTTTTGACAAATGTTTTGTTACTTCGTGAACCTTTTGTTTCTGTTTGATTACTTACTTTTGACAAATGTTTTGTTACTTCGTGAACCTTTTGTTTCTGTTTGATTACTTACTTTTGACAAATGTTTTGTTACTTCGTGAACCTTTTGTTTCTGTTTGATTACTTACTTTTGACAAATGTTTTGTTACTTCGTGAACCTTTTGTTTCTGTTTGATTACTTACTTTTGACAAATGTTTTGTTACTTCGTGAACCTTTTGTTTCTGTTTGATTACTTACTTTTGACAAATGTTTTGTTACTTCGTGAACCTTTTGTTTCTGTTTGATTACTTACTTTTGACAAATGTTTTGTTACTTCGTGAACCTTTTGTTTCTGTTTGATTACTTACTTTTGACAAATGTTTTGTTACTTCGTGAACCTTTTGTTTCTGTTTGATTACTTACTTTTGACAAATGTTTTGTTACTTCGTGAACCTTTTGTTTCTGTTTGATTACTTACTTTTGACAAATGTTTTGTTACTTCGTGAACCTTTTGTTTCTGTTTGATTACTTACTATTGACAAATGTTTTGTTACTTCGTGAACCTTTTGTTTCTGTTTGATTACCATTAACACAGCAAAACAGCAAAAGAAAAAGACTTGGGATCAAATAAAGTCTAATAAAACCTGAAAAGGAAAGAATTCATTTTTTATAGAATGTAGTGGATATATTTATATCTGCTGGAACAAAAAAAAAAACAACAGAAGATAAAATGTCTAAACACTGATGGCTTGTTTTATAAGTAAATTAAAAAAAAATTGAAACAAAGATACATTATAATTTATACATGATCTTAAATAGCTATTATTAAAGGAGAATGGTCTATTTTAAGTGAAAAATATATCCAGAGCAATTGCCAGTTTCACAGCAGACGACTTTTCACTAATATCACCTATTACAAAAGCCACATATAGTAGACGATGACACAGGAAAGTGTACTCTATATTTTAGGTCAAGCTGGAAATCAATACCTCTTTTACACAATCTTTCCATGTCAGACTTTTTGAAATTCGCCGGACCGAGCGGGCAGAAAATCACAAGGACCGGCAATACTGCCAAGTATGCCGGTCCGGGTGTCCGACAAATTTTTTTGTTTGTGTATTGTGTTTTGCACCGGAAATCGAAAATGCAACTGGTATGCCAGAACGATCACGGTCAACTCGGAATTAAGATTCTGCTTCAAATGACATTTACTACTTAAACATGCAACTGTTTCCATGGTAATTCTATTAATCATTGTATTTTTTTTAGCTTAAACTGGCTGTGATGCATCAATGCGACCATTTCGTGTGTTTATATTTGAAAACATGGCGGGTCAGGTTTTTATTATTATTCCCATCACCGATTCCGTTTAAATTTTAGAATTTTGTAAATTCCGGTGCTGCACAATTTCAGTAGGTCCTGCAGAAAATTATTGGGTGCAGGACCTATGTCCTGCATATTGAAACAAAATTTAAAAAAGTCTGCCATGTACATATTTCTGCTTTTCTTTTAATTCAGATTTATGTTTTAATATTAGAACATTCAGATAGAAATGTTATAATTATAATGTTATGGTCCTTTCGAGAAGAGTTGTACCTGTTCAAAGGTTCAGCTTTGTCCTCAACGCATTTAAAACAGTAACAACTGTACTCCAAAGCGACATATCCGACTTTTCAAGACTAATAACGTATTTAACAGTCCTCGAAATGAAAATTTGAACTTACTGTTTCAAAGCAAATTATTGAATTTATTTTTATATAGTTCTAAATAAAAACTGAAAAATTTACTGGTCCGAACAAAGTTTTACTGGTCTTGGGCCGGAGGACAGGTGCTCATCGTTAGGACTGTGTATAATGTACAACTAATTGCTATAACTTTGCTTAGTTTTCAAAAGTTTTTACAAAGTCAATTTTAATTAACTTTTAATTTAAAATGAAAAAAATATTTCTTAAAATAAGAAAAAAATTTATGATCTTGTTTTTGATCAATTGAACAATTTTAATACTACATATTAAACGATAGTATGATTTTCTGAAAACAGCTTATTCAGATTAAATGTGAAACTACACGGATATGATGTACGACAGACAGCAAGTGATGGGAAAAGCTCACATGGCCTTTTTAGTTGGGAGACATATACAGCAATGTTATAGAGGTAATGTTGAAATAATACCAAAGAATTTTCTCCTCCTCCTGTTGTTGTGACATCAAAAATCTGTGGACAGATATCAGTAATTTTCTCACCTTCTCTAGTGTTTTCCACACCGTCTGTGGCTGTAACATCATCTACAGCTACTAGACTTTTAACTTTCATAACATTGTTTGCTTGGCCTTCCATGGTAACCACTTTTGTGTCGTCTTCCATGATATCTGACTCAGTATCGTCAAGCTATATTAAAGAGAAACCTTGTTAGAGTAGGAGTTAGTTATTTTGAACTCATACAAGTCATTGCCTTGGATAGCCCCAACTTTGTAACTGTTGTTAGCTAGAATAATGTATTGCTGACTTATGGCTTATGGTGTTTAATGCCAATTTCAACAATATTTCAGTTATATCGTGGCGATCAGTTTTATTGTGGAGGAAACCAGAGTACCTGGAGAAAACTACCGACCTTCCGTAAGTCACTGACAAACGTTATCATATTATGTTGTATCAAGTACACCTTGCTATCTACAGCGACCTCTACCTATCTATAAGCCTATTAGTCTTTACTCCTACACCTTAATGCTGCATGCGTAGTAGAAAAGCACAAAATACCAATGTTATAGTCTTTGGTTTGAAACTATTATCTACCAGATTCGAGGCAATAATGTAATCCAATACACAATGGAGGCAGCTGATTCAACATATAGAGAGAATTTACTGCAAAAAAAAATTATTTGTTGATTTTGATGGATTTATATTTGTGTTTTCCCTGTCAGTGATCTGTACACAACAAAAACCCTTTTTTCCAATCCAAAGAATAAATACTGGTAAAACAAGAATATAACCGGTTATTTCTGCGGTTTTGGACTAAAATTTCTTTTCTGTGGTTTCTTGACGTCGAAACAATTTGCTTGTATTACAGGAAGCAACAAATTCTTTTCCAACATATAATATTCTGCTATTTTAATTTCTATGTTCTAGAATTGACAGCAGAAACAAGATGAACTGTGAGCTAATGCTATGATACCCCTGCTCTTCGGTAAACAGGAAGTAGGAATCTGACGGGTCAAAAAATGCTTCCCACGATATGGGGTACCTATATGAAGCTTGTGACCAAATATCAGATTCCTGTCATCAATGGTTGCTGAGAAAAATGCGACGAAAAATGAGCATATATGTTCAATGTGTATAAAAACCAACTAAGTCGGCTAACAGGAAGTAGGAATCTGATGGGTCCAAAAACACTTCCCACGATATGGGGTACTTATATGAAGCTTGTGACCAAATATCAGATTTCTGCCATCATAGCCCGGTGACCAACTCCGCAAAAGGCGCATATTAACGGAGTTTAATTTCACTTCATACTATATGGCTAAAAATTGGCATACTTGTAGGAAAATGATTTTACTTTGATTTTAGACTGGTCGTCAAAAAGTCGTATGGTGCAGTTTTCTAAAATTCTATGTATAGTTAGCAAAATTTAGTTAAATTTGGACCTCGAATGGCTAACAGTTTTGCTGCGGTATTTAAAAACTGTATAGAAATATATTTTTTTCGCATTGGATTCAAAGTTTACATATAATGTTTTATTCATTAAGCGAAAAAACTAACACAATAAACCTATAATTGAAAAATAATAACAATAACAAATATTGTAAATGGGGTCATTTTGTAGTTTCACCAGATTTTAATTCTGTACAATAATGCGCCAGTTGATAAATAGTTAAGTAACTAGTAGAAATTAAAAGTATAATCATTACCCTATTTAGTGACACACCTTTTTTTTATCTAAGTTTCTTTAATGGGATTATATATACCACCCAAAATACAGACTAACAAATCTTTACCTTACTTAATTTTTCGGAATGTTGTGTCTGGTCTTTCTAAAAAAATATTCTGATTCTCAATGTTGCTGAAAAAAATATTCTGATTTTGGTGGAGGAAAAAAAATAATCTGATTCAGAGTTTTTGTCATATAACCTAATGTTAAATTCTGGAAAAAAAATTTGCGCTTTGCGCGACAAAATAAATAAATATTCTAACTCTTGTGTTGTCCGAAAACAAATTTCTGTACGAAACAAAAAACCATAACCTCCACCCCCCCCTTCAAGTTAAATGGTCGGTCCCTTAGAATGAACAAAAATGAAAATTTAGTTATTGAGTTGAGGAGCATACTATACAAACATTCGACCAGCAACTTTATGCTATTGCCCAACAGGTGAAATGGTCAAAGCCTGACATTTTCAATCGCCATATTCTTAGACTTAGTGGTTTTCACATTTTTTCTTGTTTCATATCTTCGATAGGGAAACTTTGGGCCGATGGCGATCTTCGTGATCTTTTGGTTGATTCTGGCGTGTATGCTGGAAATACAGCTGAGCTTATGTTGGTTGGCAAAAAATTTAACAGGGCTGTCAGGGGGTTCACACTTGTATTTGAAGCCCTACGCAGCATTCATACACTGGTGTAGGACCTTTGACTACATCGATCAGACACCATCAGCGTTCTGGAATGCGCTGTTTGAATTTCATAGAAATATCTGTGATCAGACGATTGAAACATCAGTACTACTAATTAAAGTTGAAGAATTGTTTGAAGACCATGTACAGCCTCTAATCTGTAAGTTTAGACAATGGGGATGCGATGCATCACCTACATTCAAATACTGGGATATGTTTCTGGTGGCGGTTCAAATTATGTTGTCAAATGTACGAGCAGAACGGGAGCGTGATTGGTCGGCACATCTGATGTCTTCATCAAAAATGTTGCCATATTTCTTCATTACTAACCATACAAATTACTCTAGATGGATGCTTGTATATATACTTGATATGCTCGACCTTTCAGCCGAGATAAAATCAGCATTTGAAAAAGGCGAGTTTTTCATTAGACAAACATCCGGCAGTTTTAATGGTAATTGGAGCGATATGGACACTGAAAAAAACATCACATAAGATTTGAAGGGCTCAGGTGGTATCGTAGGAATAATGAATCAGAAATCTGCCCTTGTTAGATGGATACTCACTAAACATTTCATAGCATCACTTAGTAGAGCAATGAACGACAGGGCAGGTATTATAAGCACCAGCAATACCTCACATGAAAAATGAAGCAAACAGCTTTGAAGAGAGATGAGGAACAAGCCCAAGCAATAGTAAACCATTTGAACGAAACCATGACTGACTCCTTTGATATAGAGGCCCACCCTCCTTGTCTCATGAATATTTCTACAGGCATGCATGTTACCAGAGAAGTACAGGATTCTTTGCTGTCTGCTGTCAACGAAGGTGAAAAAAAGTGCAGAAAGTTTGTTAACAGTGCTCTCTCTGTAGGACAGTCTGAATTTTTATAGCCCTATCTCAAAGTCACAATTGAAAACATTTGAACACATGAATGCCAAAACATCCTGAAATGCAAATCTGGTGAAATCATAACCGGTCATATCAATCCAGAAATTGTTTTCAGACGTGCTCTGGTTTTGGCTAATAGCAGAGATGCTGTCACGATTGACAACATTCTTCACATCCAGTAGGGCCTATCCTGGTGTCCATGTTCCATGAAGATGGTACAATGAGGAAATCTTGTAAATCAGATCTAGTGCAGCAGTTCGAAAAAGAAGTTTCCCCAGTTCTTTCGTTGCCGGATTTTTACCCTTCGTTGACAACTTACATCAGAGATGGCATGGCACTAGTACAGTGCATGGATGCAAAGAAACATAGAACCTTTGGAGACCTTGCTACCGACTACTGTAGACAGTTGACATCATGCTTTGCAAAAGCACATACAGTAGCAGATGTATTTGACCGGTAGGACGTAAAAAACTCGGAAAAAATTCCATTAAATCGACTGAAAGAGAGCGTCGTACCAAAGTGACTGCCCATACAAAGGTGTTCCAAGTCATAGAAGGCAGAAATATTCCTGACTGGAAGAAATTTCTATCTGTCAAAGAAAACAAGCAGGCAGTCATAAACTTATTTGGTGACTTCATTGTCAAATTCAATCAAAGTAACCCATTAGTGCCAACTGGAAATATGTATTACATTGCCGGTTCATTTGGAAATCCGGAAATTGTGAACGTTGTTTCAGACCAGGAAGTCTTTGATTGTCCTGACTTGTACAGCACACAAGAAGAGGCGGACACCATATGATCCTCCAGGCTTTACATGCTGACAAAAGGCTCAAAGAATTGGGAAAGCAAGGCAGGATCATTATCACAACCTCTGATACAGATGTGATTGTTCTCTGTATTTATTTTTATAAGCAGATGAAAACACCAGTGAACTATGGGTTCAAATGGGAAACGTTATTAGTGTTAAGGACGGTCGTAGGTTTTTACCTATTCATGAACTATGTTCTTCTCTCTCAGAAATCACATGTAGAGTTCTTCCTGCCGCACATGCTCTCTCTGGGTGTGACACTACCTCTTCCTTCTTTGGAATTGGCAAAAAGTCAGTGTACAAAATACTGAAAGCACCAGATTTCTACGATTTAGACAATTTGGGAGATCCCGACAAAGATGTTGCTATTTCATGCTCTTCACGGTTTGTAGCTAGGCTTTATGATCAGAAGAAGTCTTGTGCATCCTCCCATCATAACATTAACAAACTTCAAGTAAAACTTGCTACAAGTCGGGATGCAAGTCTGGTTAGATTACCACCTTCAGAAGCGGCGCTTCGTCAGCATATTCTTTGTGCCTCATTACAGACCAAAGTTTGGCATGCTTTCTGTCTGGTAAAATCACCTCTGCCTTCACCAATGGAATACGGATGGCGAACTGTCAAGGATTCTTTGCATCCAGTCTATTTTGAAGGAAACAAGTCAGCAGAATTTCTCCGTGATCTAGTGAGTTCATGCAAGGGGAAATCGCAATGTAAAAAGTCCTGTGTTTGTGCAGAGCAGAACCTTGCATGTACTGACTTATGTTCTTGCCAAGGATCAGAATCATGTAAAAACGTCCATTCATATACCCCTGCAGAAGACGTTTAATGTGTTAACAGCATAATCATGTACACTTTTTGACGAGCTGTTTCATTGCTCTGCAAAGGTCTTGTTTCGCTTAAGTCTTGTGTAGAACAGCTCCAATTTCCACATGAAAAAGGCAGTTCCAGTCACTCAGAATGCCTTGTACAGTTGTTTTGCCTTATTTCTTGCTGATTCATATTCTGTTGATGCATTTTGTTGCATACAAGAAGTTGTGTTTTTGTTTATAAGTATGTTTTGTATGAGTTAATGTTGCCAATTGGACATGTACCAACACAAATCTATGTGAACAAAACTTATATTCCTCATTATAATTGGGCTATTATTTATATTTATTTTGTAGAATACATATTTTTCTATATTTTCTTTACGTTTGGATAAGTTTTAATGGCTTTACTATCGACAGTTTGGAAAATTATCAGGTTTTTAAGCAAAAACCCTTCCCCCTTTTTGTGAAAACACATAAATTTGCACAGAACAATTATTTTTTGATGACATCCGACGTTTCAGATAGAAAATTGAATATGAAAAACCAAATATGCAATTTTTCATCTTTCTTTAATGAAAAAGGGATTCTAATTGAAATTTGGTATTCAATGAATTTTTGTGTGAAAAATGTTTTTTGACCTTTGACCTTGATTTCTGAAAAACTGCACCATATTTTCTTTTGAAGACCAAATTATTTTGAAAGTACGAACATTGCTGAGTCGAATGATATATGACACATCCGTATAGTATTCATGACGATTAAATTTTGGAAATGATGTCTCTAGTCACCGGGCTATCAATAGTTGCTGAGAAAAATGTGACGAAAAATGTGTATATATGTTCAATGTGTATAAAAACCAACTAAGTCGGCTAACAGGAAGTAGGAATCTGATGCGTCCAAAAACGCTACCCACAATATGATATACCTATATGACGCTTGTGACCAAATATCAGATTTCTGCCATCAACAGTTACTGAGAAAAATGCGACGAAAAATATCTTGGACGGACGGACAGAGATAAAACAGTATACACCCCTCCCCCTTCGGGGAGCGGGGGTATAATTAGATAGCCACAGAAATTAACAGCTATATGGTATATATGTAAGCATACTATTATAGTTACTTTAAAAACCTTAAAGAAATATTTCTCTAATGTCATACAAGAAGTTCTTTGTCATAACTAGTACTTATTTAACATACAGAATCACTGATACACTAACTCTGACTCCTACAAATTAAATTTAATATTTGGTTGTTATAAGCCCCATTATTTCTAACATCAGCTACAAGATATTACATTCTCAAGTTTCAACCTTCTACACAAATCAATACAATACCATTCTAATTTAAATTAAATGTAGGATGGATTATTTTTGCGAGGCACTAGCTTCAAACAACATCCTTTACAAGGTGGTGTCCGTAATCTTGATCATTCAGTGTAGCTAATTCTATTGACCAATAGGAAAACAGTTCTGCATTGTAGCTAGGTAAGCTTGTAGTTGATTGGTCGGTTGACAATTTTACCCACTGATGTGACCATATAAGGGATGTCGTTAGATGCTAACGCATAAAGACCATTCAAATACATGTATCTAATTTTAATTTTAATGATATAATACCTGTATTGAATCATGTCCACCTGTTTTAACTAGTTGTTTAGTGAGTGTAAATTGTCCAACACCTCTGGTAATCTCTTCACCATTAACTTTGACTTCCTCTGTTTGTAGTTGTTTCAGAGGAATCTCTGCTACAAAAATAAATGTCATAGAGTTATCCCGTGCAGACAAAAATAAATCAATGTCATAGAGTTATCCCCTGCTGACAAAAACCAATCAATGTCATAGAGTTATCCCTTGCTGACAAAAATAAATCAATGTCATAGAGTTATCCTGTGCAGACAAAAATAAATCAATGTCATAGAGTTATTACCCTGCTGACAAAAATTAATCAATTTCATAGAGTTATCACCCTGCTGACAAAAATAAATGTTTAACTACTCATTGCCATGTAGCTGCTTTTAAAATTTGTACTTATTTTGATGCATAGCAAAGTAGCAATGGACAATTGAAGAAATTTCTATTTTTAGTAACAGCTAATAAAACAACAAAAACAATTTTGTCCATCAATAACCCATAAAGATGACCACTTTGTGTGAACAAACTGCAACAAATTGGATGAAAAATATAAAAGGAAAATGCTTTGCAATTTGACACTTGTTGACTTGGACTCTTTCAGTGGACTTTACCTCTGAGACTATAAGAGATGGATGAGATCTGTCAAACTACTAATTTGATGAAATTGTTGATCATCACAGTTTAAACTTATTGACCATCACTGCTTAAACTTTCTTTTCACAATATCGAAAACTCTTGGCTCAATTAGATGAATTTCAACGACAATCGATTATAATTTTTCAAAATGATCATCTCAAACTTTTCTGGAAATACAGCTTGTCTGAATCTATTTTGTAAACATTTGTAAGAGACAGTAAAAGAGACAGTAAATTATCTCTTTCAAAGTGAAAAACTGACATAGACTCATCAAGGTCATGGAGGCATAGCTAGCACAACAGAAGCCAGTCAGACTCCAAAACTTTATGACCACCCAGCAGCTAAAACAAAAATACTTTGGTGGAAATATTTAGGATTCATGAAAGCAAAAGATGCAACTAAAACCAATCTTGATATGACAAAGGCTACATATAAATTACATCAGAAATCATACACTAACCAAGGAGAGTACCCCTCTAACTGTAAATGTTTTTTTATACTTGAATAACCATCATTTATGGTAATAACAATTATAATAAAAACAATTTTTTAGCTAACTTTTTAATAAACAACACATTCCGATTATAATTGAAAATCGAATCGGTGTCAGTCATCTGATTATTCTGATTAATTTTCTAGCCGATTCCCAACACTACAGTAAACTTTCCCTACCTACTATAGACAAGTATATCTTATAGAGATATGCTACAGTTACATGATTGATATGTTGCCAATATGGTTGCTCTCTGTTATTCATGGTATATAATTTGTTCCAACCCAGGGATGACTCCAGCTATTTTAAAATGGGTCCCCTGTACATATAATTGGGAATTTTGTTTTTACCAAATTTGGAAATTTTGTAATGGGTCATTTTTTTTTAAATCAGAATACGATATTTTAGACGCTTGTTCTGCTAAGATTGCAGTGTCTGGATACTTGCTTAAAATAATTAGATGGCTATGTGTGTTAAAAAGTCTGCTTTTACAAGACTTTCATTTTGACAAATTCTCATATTTGTCATATCAAGAAGCAGCTTCATTTTGCGACTCTGGACAAATCAGTGTTACTATTTGAACAAAACAGAGTTTCCACATGCACTTGACTAACCCTGCATGGATTTCATGACATGTTCTTCTCTGACTGAAAACATGTCCTCTTTTAAGAGACACATTGTGACAGTGTCTGGGCATTTTTTCATTTTTAAGCCAAGTATGTCTCCTTTACGAGACATTCATATGACCGGTAACTGTTATCTGTTATCACGATCTTAGCACTGGGCATCGATCAACTGAGTTTGCATAGAAATGAGATACTTTCAAACTTACCATCGGAATTCAACCATGTGGATCAGGGATAAAACTTAACTATTTTTTTTACCAGGGGCCAGCTGGGTTGCTGACTTTTAATTTCTAGGGTCCAACAAAATTTTTAGGGCCCAGATTTTTTCAGTTGATGTGAAAGAAAAATCAAAACATTCATACATAAATGAATAATTTTTCATTTTAACTAAAGGCTCCCAAGAGCCTGTAATCGCTCACCTGGTTTTTAATTTGACATCTAAAGTTGATAGAAAATGCAGGTGTTACACATAATTTTGAAAGTGGGCCATCCAAAGATCATTTCAACTCAAATTTCTGAGCAAAAGATTTTGATGTGATTTTTATCTCATAATATTCCTAAACAGAAAAAACTGGCTGAAAAAATCTCACAGAAAAACCCAGAATATATGTTACACTACTCATTGCCATGTAGCTGGAGTTAAAATTTGACTTCATTTTGATTTGTAATAAAGCAGAAATTGACACCTAAAGAAATTTCTATTTTTGGTAACAGCAGCCATTTTGAATGGAGGGAGGGGCTGTCGGACACAATATTGAAAGGGGACCACCCCAGCCAAATTTGCTTTAATTTGGTTCAGCGGTTTCAGAGGAGAAGATTTAAATGTGATCTTTTATCAAAATATGCCTAATTTGCATAATCGGTATAAATCGACTGAAAGAAAAATGTCACAGAAAAATCTGGAATATATGTTAAACTACTCCTTGCCATGTAGCTGCAGTTAAAATTTGAGCTCATTTTGACTTATACCAAAGCCGCAATGGACAATAGAAGAAATATCTATTTTTAGTCACAGCAGCCATCTTGAATGGAGGGCAGGGCTGTCAGACACAATTTTGAAAGGGACCCACCCAGGAACCATCCCTGCCAGGTTTGGTTTAATTTGGTTCTGCGGTTTCAGAGGAGAAGATTTAAATGTGATCTTTTATCAAAATCTGCCTAATTTGCATAATCAGTATAAAACGGCTGAAAGAAAAATTTCACAGAAAAACCCGGAATACATGTTAAACTACTCCTTGCCATGTAGCTACAGTTAAAATTTTAGCTCATTTTAAAATTTCATTCCCCCTTTTTTCTATTTTTAGCTTGGTGCGAAAATCTTGGTTGGAAGTCAGGATCACCGGAAACAATTTTGGAAGGGGGCCATCCAAGGACCATTCCACCAAAGTTTGGTTCAAATTGGCCCAGTAGCTTCAGAGGACTTGATTAAAATGTGAAAAGTTAACAGACGGACGGATGACAGACCCTCCGTGGTGACAATAGCTCACATGACCCTTTGGGTCAGGTGAGCTAAAAAGGGTTCCAGAGATGTTGAATTAATTTGTATGTCATACAATAGATCCAGCAATAATTAAATTTAATCAGGTCTTGTCCTGATCCATCTGACCTAAAAAAAAATCATAATTTTGTTAGGAATGCTTTTTTGTGATGTCATGCCAATCTTGTCTAATGACATTTGATGGCAATTCAGTAAACAGTCGAATTAGACAGGGAGTCTGTATGTCACTATGTGATTGTGAGCAAAATTATGTCAGTCAGCATACATATAGTGTATAGTTTCCAGTGAATGTAACAGAATATATGTAAATATCTGTGTTTTACTTATTCCTTTTACTGTATGTTATATGTAGAGTATACAGATATTGTATTTTTATCTTTTTTTATTTGTAAACAAGTAAAAGGTAGCAGATAATTGTTATTTCATGAGTTTATAAATTTGAAAATATATTCTGCAGTATGGTATAAAAAATTATCTATAAAAGTATCCAATACACATCTTTTTGGAAAATTTTAGGATATCAATAAATATACATAAAAATATACATTTCCAATTGAAATACAATTCACTTTAGTCTAGTATTAATAAATTTTCATGCAAATATTTTTCAGTTAAATGTTCTTCTGTATTTTGTTATCTAAAAAGATAACTAGCCTACAATCCGTATTTAATGGGCCGATCCGGTTTGCGGTTTTACAATGTCAACTTCCGGTTTCATTTGTTTTATTGATTTCAGTTGAGAACATGAATCTGTTACCATCCTCAATACATAAGCATCTCAAAATAAATTTAATTAAACATAAGAAATCTTTGATACTTGGGGAGTGTGGAAGTCAACTTATTTCTGTGTTCAGTAATAAATATATATATCAGTTGTAAGGCTAAAGGAGTAATACCACTAAAGAATTCTCCATAGCCTTCTATGCTAAATAAAAAAAAAATTGAGCTTTCATACAGGATTCATCTTAAGTTTAATCTAAGTGACACTCATATCTTATGGAAGGGGCACCTAATTGGAAGCTTAACTCCGAAAATCACCATACATTTAATGACATATAAGAAAAAACAGACAGTCTGAAGATGTCTACCGTCAAAAATCCTACTTTCACTTTCGATTTAACACGAATTCAGGTGGTTTCTTTCCAATGCAATCAATTTTTTATTTAAAACCACAAGGACATCAAATATGGGCTTAAAATTATCCTAAAATATGTAGGTTGTTTGCTGACATTCAGTATTTTGCAGTATCTAATAGGGTTTATTTTTTATCCAACTATGTAGGAATCCATTTTGTGTTTACGTTCTTTTCGACTGGTACCCATGTTTAGTGGTATTACACCTAAAAGGATGCTTACATTATGCATAGGAAGAAGTAGGAGAAGTTCCAATTAATTACAAATGGGAACGTATCGGTCCGACAGAATAGATAAACAAATTTCAAGTCTCTGTCTGACATTTTAATAAATCTGAAAATGGAATTTAATGTCATTCTAGATACTCCAATGGCAATGAAAACTTGTGAGAGATGAATAAATCATGGGGTGGTATAAAATCTGCATCGCTGGCGGCCCCAAAATAGTTGGAAGTAAATAAAACAAGAATTGCATGTGACAGCCCCTGTTTGTTAATGGATCGGGGAGAAATGTGCATTCTTTATAGAGGACCTTCCATATATGCTTCCTACCAAGTGTTGGTTCATTTGGCCAAGCGGTTTCAGAGAAGAACATGTTTAGAAATAGACCAACCAGAAACAAGTATTGCCTATGGTGTTCATGTTTGTTAACGGATTGGAACGAAATGAGCAATCTTTATAGAGTACTTCCATAGATGTTTCCTACCAAGTTTCAGTTCATTTGGCCAAGCAGTTTCAGAGAAGAAGGGTTTTTGAAATTGACCAATCAGAAACAAGAATTGTCTGTGGTGGTCATGTTAGTTAACGAATCGGGACAAAATTAGCAATCATTATAGAGGATCTTCCATAGATGCTTCCTACCAAGTTTCAGTTCATTTAGCTTGGAGGTTTCAGAGGAGAAGATTACAATGTGAAAAGTAAATGGATGACAGATGCCAAGTGATGACAAAAACTCACATTGCCTTTGAAATGTGAGCTAACAAAAAAGCAAGACCCTACATGTAGCTTACAAATTCAATCCCAGTAAAGAGAAAACAAAGTGTAATACAGTAATATAGTACCTGGAGGGCGAAGATCAATTTCTTCATCCTCATCTTTTACTGTAGGATCAGTCCAAAGTTTTCTTTTACGAAAATCTGAAAAAATATTTATTCAACATCTCATTTGAAATCAAATAGTGTAAGAATATGACCGTTTAGTTAAAACGTTCTGCAGAGACGATAATAAACGATGGATTTTCATAAAGTACTGCGTTGACTACTATTATACCTATTTTGTCCCAGTATTGTTAAAAATGCTGTTATAGTGACAACCGGAACCTTTTAACCGTAATGGAAGTGGGAGGTTTGGTGCCGTAAAATCTGATTTAACCCACCATTTCTTTGGAAATGCCTGTACCAAGTCAGGGCCATTGCAGTTTTCTCAGGTTTCCGGTTGTTGACTGATTTTGTCTGTTTATTGACTTATGAGTTTTGCCTTTCCCTTTGTTCGATAATTTTGTTATTACCCTTATGTACATGATATACATAAAACTTTAAAGACTTTCTGCAATACAATATCTGCCATAAACTTTAAAAATAAAAAAATATTTTTCAAATTCCCACAAGTTACAAATCAATATTTATACATCATATAAAAATTGAATTATTAGAAATATATAATACTACATAAATATATTATACATAATGCAATATTAGTTCTCAAAAAATCATATTCACAAAAGTATCATATAAATTCATAGTCACTTCTTAGGATTTTTTTTAAGCGAATGAAAGAAAGGAAAGAGTTACTAAGGGAAAGTGGGGAAACTAAATTTTCAGTTGTGATTTTGGTGTTAATATTAGTGAGTTGTTTTTTTAATTATATAATATCAATATAGTATGCCTTCATAAATGTTCCATGTTTGACTGAACTGGGGAAGACATTTGTTTCTTACGGCTAGCATTTTTCTATATTATACACGTCTTTCAATTTTTCTTGTAATGCTTGGAAAGACAAAATTGTTTTAAAACATCTTTAATTATCTGCCATAAACATTTTTAAAAATCAAACAAACCAGAAAGAAGAATTGCCTATGGCAGCCTTGTTTGTTAATGGATCAGGACGAAATGTGCAATCTTTATGCAGGACCTTGCATAGTTGCTTCCTACCAAGTTTCGGTTCATTTGGCCAAGCGATTAAGAGGAGATTTCTTAGAAATCGACCTAACAAAAACAAGAATTGTTTGTGGTGACCATGTTTGTTAATGGATCAGGACGAAATGAGCAATCTTTATAACGGACCTTCCTTTCATAGATGCTTTCTACCAAGTTCCGCTTCATTTGTCCAAGCAGGTTCAGAGAAGAAGGGTTTTTGAAATTGACCAATCAGAAACAAGAATTGCCTGTGGTGGCCATGTTTGTTAACGAATCAGAACGAAATGAACAATCATAATAGAGGATCTTCCATAGATGCTTCCTACCAAGTTTCAGTTCATTTGGCTCAGAGATTTCAGAGGAGAAGATTACAATGTGAAAAGTAAACGGACGACAGATGCCAAGTGATGGCAAAAGCTCACATTGCCTTTGAAATGTGAGCTAACAAAAAAGCAAGACCCTACAAATTCAATCCCAGTAAAGAGAAAACAATGTGTAATACAGTAATATAGTACCTGGAGGGTGAAGATCAATTTCTACATCATCTTCTACTGTAGGATCAGTCCTTTTACCAAAATCTGAAAAATATTTATGTACTTGAATATGCAGCATATACATGGACATGTTTAAGAATTATAATAAAAGTAAAAATTAAAAAAATAAAGTTGTTTTTATCTTAAAAAAACCCCCAATATAGTGTATCTAAAAGGATGAGAAAATAACTCTTGATTAATTTCAATTTAAACAATTTAGCAGTGATTTTGTTTAATTTACACTTTATAAATGAACAGAACAACGAACAAAAGGTGGATAAAATATGTTTTTAAAGTATTTCATTTTTAATAGATTGATCTTTAAGATATCTTAAATATCACCATCATTTAAAAAAAAAATGTAATAAGATTGTATGATTATTCCATTATGGGGGGGGGGGGGGGGGGTCCTAGGGGGACTTTTGGCTTGTTCCCATCTTATAGAGATATGCTACAGTTACACGATTGGTATGTTGTTATTATGATTGCTGTCTGTTATTCATGTTATATAATTTGTTTCAATCTGAAATGCTGTAAGTGGCCTCAAAACCGAATATCCCTCCAGAGCATATTTAATGAACATGATTGATGAATCTATGAAATATACAAAAATCTTGAAACTGGTATCTAGGGCTCTCAAATATAGCAGGTAGCCGGCGGAAATCCGACAAAATAGAAAAATATATACTATCATTTAATAATTTTATCATTTATTCATAAACAAACAAAAAAAAGTCCATTTGTGAATTCACAACTTTACAATTTTCTGGGTAATGTAGATAACTTATTTGCACATCAGAAAAATAAATACAATTTAACAAAAATTTTCAATAATATTTTTTTATTTTTGGAAAAAAAAGTTGAAAAAAAAGTTTTAGATATAAAAAAAAGGGTACTAATAGTAATTCAAGAAGTCATTAAAAAGTGCCAGAAAATGCCCAAAATCAAGGATTTTGCACAATTTAGTCGTCAGCTTATGGGTGGCACAGCTATATACCCTGGCCCAATTTTGTTCGGCAAGTCAGTAGCCTCCTACTTTATCTTTAAGTCCCTGCTACTTCTAAAACTGTTGAAAGCCCTGGTATCTGTCAATCTGAAGTTGATTCAATTTTACAGCACTGTTAATTTAGAAGCACTCATGTCATAATTTAATAGCCTTACACAAACAGGGCCAGATTAAATTAGTGTGGGTCCTTTATATAGCTTATGCTATAAAGGGGTCCTAACACAAAACAAATATATATATATATTAAATCATAAATTTCCCCACACAGTTTGCAAGTATTTATTGTAGAGCCTGTAGCATGCTATTTTTGAAACCACGTTAATCCAGCCCTTTACATAGGTTACCTGTGAAGTAAAGAAAGCCCTGATATCTGTCAATCTGAAGTTGATTCAATTTCACGGCACTGTTAATTTAGAAGCACTCATGTCATAATTTAATAGCCTTACACAAACAGGGCCAGATTAAACTAGTGAGGGTCCTTTATATAGCTTATGCTATAAAGGGGTCCTAACACAAACAAATATATATATATTAAATCATAAATTTCCCCACACAGTTTGCAAGTATTTAGTGTAGAGCCTGTAGCATACTATTTTTGAAACCCCGTTAATCCAGCCCTTTACATACCTGGTACGTTCCATTCTTCCATTTGTGATCTGAAAATACATAATATAGCTTGTCAAGATAGGCAGAATTAAGAATGACATTTTAGAGAATAGACAGTGAATAAGGTTGACCATAAGTTCCATAACAGATATTATATTATTATATACAACAAATGTAGATACAGTAGGCGTGATTTACTGAGATTTCTCGATGAAATAAATCCCTGTGAATTTTTCAGTAGCGTAGCTATAATCCGACAGCCTGTTAAGCCTGCTGGGCCGACAGAGATGTGTTTGTTTTTCACCGTTCAAGTAAGAACAGCAACAAAGTAAAAATTCGAGGGAATACATCTAAAGATCTAAAGCTTTAGTTTGACCAATTTTCTTGAATATTTGTTTGAATTTGTACTTGTATGAAGGAATTTGTTCATTCACTTAAGATACATAAGAATAAGAGGTAAAGGTTTTATTCAAGCAATAAAGAAGGATTAATTTGTTGATACAAAAGTATCACGGCAAATTTCTGCAAATATGTACTGACGAAATTCCAGGTGAATATTAAATTCCAAATCTTAAAATAAACAAACAGACGCTTCCTTTACCAAATTGGCCGTTGAATTGTGTTATATTCTAATTATTTTCACAAAACTTGAGTTATTAAAAAAATATTTGTAGCTTTTTAAAAGCTAAACAATCAACATGTCTAAGTTTTAAACACAGCGATCATGGGGACGTAGGAAATCGAGGGAAGGAAACGAACATTTAGATGTGTTTGTACCGGAACATACATTTTACAAGCAAACAGAGCCTCATTCAATAGATCTCAACTAAATCCAATATGTCTTCTCTGTGGAAATAGAGAAGAAACTTTAGAACATTTCTTACTAACATGTAACTGTTTAGATGGCATCCGTGCACCGTTAGTTAAAGAGATAATTAACACTTGTAGCGCTCTATTTGCAAAGAATAAGTTGGATGGGAACGTTAATTTAATACAAGTTTTGGTGAATCCATATGTCTACTCTAATAATGGATAATTTACTAACATCATTAGCGAACCTTTAGAGCCTCTGTGTAGGTTCATATGCTTTAGACTTCATACTAAACGCTATGAACTTTTAGGATTGACGTCAAAGAAGATGAGGAAGGGTGGTAGTGCGAAGACATGAACTGTGAATGGGGGTCTTGGGTTGATCTCACTCTGGTAGGGCCCTACATTAATTTTACCTGAAGTGACATTTTAGATTTTAAAATCGTCTAGGGACTTTTAGATTTTGAAATCATCTAGGGACTTTTAGATTTTAGAATCGTCTAAGGACTTTTAGATTTTAAAATTGTCTAAGGACTTTTAGATTTTTGAAATCTTCCAAGGATATTCCGCTATAATTTTAAACGACGTAAATAGTGTATAGTGTACAGTAATACTTAAGTTTTATTATTGCGCATGTGTGTATATAATACATTTTTATGGAAGTGGATTTACAACGCTGATTCGTTTTAATTATAGGATTTTATGTGAAACCGTACTTCCCGGTCAAGGAGGTGTGCCTAGATTGGCAGAAGTTGATTTTACAGATACAGAGATTGACAGATTTCAAGGCAAAAATGAATAAATCTAAAATCAATAAATATAAGATCAATAATAAAACAAATACAAAACATGAATTTAATGTTAAATATGAAAGATATAAACAAGATATTAGCAAAGACACACTTCAAATGCAAAAAAAAAGTGAAAAAAACCCCACATTTTTGCGAAAACATGTCTCCCTGTCATGCCTTCACTTCTCCCTCATATTCTCTGAGGGAGAAGTCAAGTCTCCATATTTTTGGCAAGTGTGGTGAGCCCTGTTTAGACATAGCTATTCCATGATGCAAATTAAAAAAAAATTGAATGATGGGAAAATGTTAGGGTAACCCAGGTCTACACCTTTAAATGAAGAAATAGAAAACTTCTATAATTAAATGATAATCTCAATGTGACGACCATACTATTTTGGATCAAATTAAATATTTTCGTCTTCTTCACCGTTAAATTATTATTTTTCCGACAGAGCCGATGTAGCAGGCAATTTGTTCTGGACTGAGTGAGTGATTGTTGTTTAATGCCAATTCAGCAATTTTTCAGCTATATCATGGCGAGAACAAGTAAATTTTCAATGAGATGATGATTAGGTACTAGACCAACACGCTGAGCTTAAACTTAACATCTATCTCTTATAGTTTTTTAAATATAAGACGAAAAGTATTAAAATTTAAAAAATTTGATGAAAAAAGGGCAATAACTCCAAAATGGGTAATCAGATTTACTTCAAAATTGCAGGGTATGTAGATCTTGACATGCTGCAAATTTTTGAAATACAAGACGAAAAGTATTAAAACTTTCAAAAAATTGATGAAACTAGAGGCTCCCAGGAGGCTGTAATAAATCGCTCACCTAGTTTTCAATTTTACATCTAAAGTTAATAGAAAATGGGCGTGTTACACATAATTTTGAAAGTGGGCCACCCAAAGATCATTTCAACTCAAATTTCTGAGCAAAAGATTTAGATGTGATTTTTATCTCATAATATTCCTAAATGGAATAAACTGGCTGAAAAAATCTCACAGAAAAACCCAGAATATGTTAAACTACTCATTGCCATGTAGCTTCAGTTAAAATTTGAGCTCATATTTATTTATACTAAAGCAGCAATGGACAATTGAAGAAATTTCTATTTTTAGTAACATCAGCCATCTTGAATGGAGGGCGGGGCTGTCGGAAACAATTTTGAAAGGGACCCACCCGGGGACCATCCCTGCCAGGTTTGGTTTAACTTGGTTCAGCGGTTTCAGAGGAGAAGATTTAAATGCGATCTTTTATCAAAATATGCCTAATTTGCATAATCGGTATAAATCGGGTGAAAGAAAATTTCACAGAAAAACGCGTAATATATGTTAAACTACTCCTTGCCGTGTAGCTGCACTTAAAATTTCAGCTCATTTTGACTTATACTAAAGCAGGAATGGACAATTAAAATTTCATCCCCCCTTTTTTCTATTTCAAAATATGCCTAATTTGCATAATCGGTATAAATCAGCTCACCGAAAAAAATGGAAAATATCTTAAACTATTCCTTCCCATGTAGTGCAGTTAAAATTTGAGCTCATTTTGACTTATACTAAAGCAGTAATGGACAATTGAACAAATTTCTATTTTTAGTAACAGCAGCCATCTTTAATGGAGGGCAGGGCTGTCGGACACAATTTTGAAAGGGACCCACCCAGGGGCCATCCCTGCCAGGTTTGGTTTAATTTGGTTCAGCGGTTTCAAAGAGAAGATTTAAATGTGATCTTTTATCAAAATCTGCCTAATTTGCATAATTGGTATAAATCGGCAGAGAGAAAAATTTCACAGAAAAACGCTGAATATATGTTAAACTACTCCTTGCCATGTAGCTGCAGTTAAAATTTGACCTCATTTTGACTTATACCAAAGCAGCAATGGAATGAACAATTAAAATTTCATCCCCCTTTTTTCTATTTGTAGCTTGGCGGCCATCTTGGTTGGAAGTCGGGACCATTCCACCAAAGTTTGGTTGCAATTGGCCCAGTGGTTTCTGAGAAGATTAAAATGTGAAAGTTTACGACTGACGGACAACAGACGCCAAGTGAGCTAAAAAGGGCAATAACTCCAAGATGGGTAATCAGATTTACTTCACAATTGCAGGGTAGGTAGATCTTGACATGCTGAACATGTTTGCAGTTTAAATTTAATATCTATCTCTTATAGTTTTTGAAATAAAGGACGAAAAGTATTAAAATTTTGAAAATTTGATGAAAAAAGGGAAATAACTCCAAAATGGGTAATGGGATTTCCTTAAAAATTGCAGGGTATGTAGATCTTGACATACTGCACAATTTAAACTTAACCTTTATCTCTTATAGTTTTCGAAATATAAGACGAAAAGTATTAAAATTTTAAACATTTGATGAAAAAAGGACAATAACTCCAAGATGGGTAATCAGATTTACTTAAAAATTGCAGGGTATGTAGATCTTGCTGTGCTGATCATTTTTACCCCATGTCAGATTTCTGATATTATTAACGGTTTTTGAGTTATTACCCAAAAACCTGCAATCTTACCATATGTTCTATTTTTAGTAACAGTGGCCATGCTGGTTGGTGCACAGCATCACCAGACACAATTTTGAAACTAGACACCCTAGTGATGATTCAGACCAAATTTGGTTTCAATTGGTCTAGTAGTTTCAGAGGAGAAGATTTTTGAAACAGTTTACAACGTACGACGGACGGACGCCAAGTGATGGCAAAAGCTCACATGGCCTTTGGCCAGGTGAGCTAAAAATGATCTAAAAGGCCTCCTCTTCTAGCCTTGGGTGGGTAATTTGATAATTTGTTGAAATCCATAGTAGTTCATAAACTGAAGACACTTGTTTGTAATGCTGACTTTCTTGAGAATATTTATATTGAAATTTCTAAGTCCAAAGAATCATAACAGTGGTAAAACTCAATGGACTGGGATATCCTACTAATGTGCACATCTTCATATTAGGATCTTGCAATGTACAAAGTTTCATGAACTTCTGATTAATCATGTAGGAGAATTTGCGATGACAAAGTGCATACTGAATTGTCTCAAAATTTCTAAGTCCAAAGAGGCATAACATGGGTAAAACTCAATGGACAATACAATCCTTTATACTGCAAAGTTCTCACATCATGATCTTAAATTCCACAAAGTTTGGTGGAAATCGGATAAACGATTTGGAAGTTGGTCCGGAACGGACAGACAGATTCCTATATTATTATACCCCCCAAACTACGTTTGCGGGGGGTATAATTCAGAAACTTCCTATTTAAATCTTCCATGTGTTTCAGAGTAGTAAGGTGGTAGAAATGGTAAATTAGACCTTTTAGACTAATTTTATATGAACCAATCAGCAATGGATCACCAGACAGCTATTCTTTTCCAAAAAAGAAGCAAAGACAAATATTCTTGTTTCTTGCAAAAAATAACATGTTTGCTATATTGGCTTACTGGTTTCAGAGGAGAAGACTTTTAAACATTTTTTCCATAGGGTCCTATGTTAAAAATAGTCGAGTCATGGTGGCCATCTTGAATTCCGATCGGCAAACGTTTCACAGGTTTAGTACAGGACCACCCAATGATCATTCCTGCAAAGTCACAATTCAATTGGCCTGGAGGTTTCAGCCAATGAAAAACACATTATGAACCCTGGCAGCCATGTTGAATTTCAAATCAGCACCAAAAACATAAATCTGGTAGAGGACCATCCAATGAACATTTGTGGCAAGTTTGGTTCAATTCTGTTCAGTGTAAAAAGTTAACAGACGGACGACAACGTACACTTAGCCATGACAAAAGCTCACATGGCCTATGGCCAGGTGAGCTAATAATGGTGTATGGGACAAAAGTTTTCAATATTTATTTTGTTGTGGATTTCACTTACATTTAATTTAGAAAGTAATGAAATGTATTCTTATTTTTCAGTTTTCTACAATTTTACAAATGTGACTGTTTATTTAGCTTATTTTTGACAAAATGGGAATATTTTGTTAAGTTTGGGAAGTAAGAGCAACACACTCTTACATCCCTATAAACTATTTGGATGGATATATGTTTATGTAGTCATCAGTGTATTAGAGATGTAATGGTGTAATACCACTAAACATGGGTACCAGTCGAAAAGGATGTATGGGAAAGTAGTACGTAAACACAAAATGGATTCCTACATTGTTGGATAAAAAATAAACCCTATTAGATACATCATACTGCAAAATACTGAATGTCAGCAGAAACCTACATATTTTAGGATAATTTTAAACCCATATTCGATGTCCTTGTGGTTTTAAATAAAAAATGGATTGCATTAGAAAGAAACCACCTGAATTTGTGTTAAATCGAAAATGAAAGTAGGATTTTTGACGGTAGACATCTTCGGACTGTCTGTTTTTTCTTATATGCCATTAAATGTATGTTGATTTTCGGAGTTAAGCTTCCAATTAGGTACTCCTTCCATGAGATATGAGTGTCACTTAGATTAAACTTAAGATGAATCCTGTATGAAAGCTCAATTGTTTTCATTTAACATAGAAGGCTATGGAGAATTCTTTAGTGGTATTACTCCTAATGATGCAAAGAATGCAAGTCAGTAAAGGAATTTAAGAGACAAGTTTTTCCTACCTTACGTATGGGACAAAAAAGTCTTATGTATGGGACATTTCAAATTGACTTTGATGTCTTGTTACTTAGTACTACATTAATTGATGATAGTCAAAACCACAGTTATTTATACTTAGGTACCTTGATACCTCAAGTTAAAAGTGAGATCCTATATTTCAAGTATGTACTTTTCATGGTAATATGGAAAATGTCTTTTCAAACTTTGAAGAATTGAATAAAAAAAATCATCAGAATTCTTTCCATTCTTCCTTGTCACAGTTCTTCCTCACACTCTCAACAATAGAATAACTGTATATAATATAGATAAATAAGATGACCCCATATAATTCCTTGTTTATAGTGGTATCGATTCTGCATCTTTCTACAATTTTTATATCTTATTTTGTAATTGTTCCGAGGGTGTGGTATTTTTTGTTTTTCTAGATTTTGTAATTGTTCCGCGAGTGTGGTATTTTTTATTTTTCTAGATTTTGTAATTGTTCCAAGGGTGTGGTATTTTTTTTATTTGTCTAGATTTTCTAATTGTTCCGAGGGTGTGGTATTTTTTATTTTTCTAGATTTTGTAATTGTTCCGAGCGTGTGGTATTTTTGTTTTTATAGATTTTGTCATTGTTTCGAGGGTGTGGTATTTTTTATTTTTCTAGATTTTGTAATTGTTCCGAGGGTGTGAAATTTTTTGTTTTTCTAGATTTTGTAATTGTTTTGAGGGTGTGGTATTTTTTGTTTCTCTAGATTTTGTAATTTTTCCGAGGGTGTGGTAGTTTTTGTTTTTCTAGATTTTGTAATTTTTCCGAGGGTGTGGTATTTTTGTTTTTCTAGATTTTGTAATTGTTTCGAGGGTGTGGTATTTTTTATTTTTCTAGATTTTGTAATTGTTCCGAGGGTGTGGTATTTTTTTTTTTTCTAGATTTTGTAATTGTTCCGAGCGTGTGGTATTTTTGTTTTTATAGATTTTGTCATTGTTTCGAGGGTGTGGTATTTTTTATTTTTCTAGATTTTGTAATTGTTCCGAGCGTGTGGTATTTTTGTTTTTATAGATTTTGTCATTGTTTCGAGGGTGTGGTATTTTTTATTTTTCTAGATTTTGTAATTGTTCCGAGGGTGTGAAATTTTTTGTTTTTCTAGATTTTGTAATTGTTTTGAGGGTGTGGTATTTTTTGTTTTTCTAGATTTTGTAATTTTTCCGAGGGTGTGGTAGTTTTTGTTTTTCTAGATTTTTATAATTTTTCCGAGGGTGTGGTATTTTTGTTTTTCTAGATTTTGTAATTGTTTCGAGGGTGTGGTATTTTTTATTTTTCTAGATTTTGTAATTGTTTCGAGGGTGTGGTATTTTTTGTCTTTCTAGATTCTGTAATTTTTCCGAGGGTGTGGTAGTTATTGTTTTTCTAGATTTTGTAATTGTTCCGAGGGTGCACGTGTGGTATTTTTTTTCTTCTAGATCTTGTAAATGTTAGAAGAAAACATGGCTAATGTCGGCTGGACTTTATTAAGTAGGTCTACACATTGGCAGTAACACCATATGTAGGTACATGCCCTACACCTTTAAATTAAATACCGTATGAAAAGTTGGGGTCATTTCAGAGGGTACCCTACACCTACCCAATACATGTATATACATGTAATCGTTATGACAAAGTCGAATTGGGTAGGTTGTGGGTTCGAGCATCGATCGTGTCAAACCAAAGACTATATAATTGGTATTTGTTACTACTCTGCAAAGCACACAGCACTAAGGACAAAGAGCAAAGACTGGTTGGCTCGGAATCAGGATAATGTCTCCAAGTGGGGCGACATGTCTATCCGCGGACTGCTGTTTCAGTATAAAAATCCAACTAATCGTGTTGTTCTAGTACAAAGCGGACCTCATCAAAATTGCTGAGTTGGCATTAAGCAACAATCAATCACTCACTCACTGATAAAACAAGAAATGATTATAATCTAACGATTATGAAGTCTCCCAAACCGGCCGCTGACAACCGGTTTAAAAAATAAATTACCAGGAGCCTGTAATCGCTCACCTGGATCAAAGCTGCTTTCAATAACAACGCAACTGCACTGTGGTGGCTATCTTGGCGGGAGAACGCAACTGTCGGACACAATTTTGGACGAGGACCATCCAATGACTATTCCATCAAAGTTTGGTTCTAATTGTGCTACTGGTTCCAGACAAGATGGTTTTTATGTGAATTTCCCATAGGGTTCTATGTTAAACTAAGTACAGCTGTGCAGCCATCTTGGTCAGAGGGCGGGACCACCAGACACAATTTTGGAAGAGGACCATCCAATGACTATTTTATCAAAGTTTGGTTCCAATTGAGCAACTGGTTCCAGACAAGAAGATTTTTATGTGAATTTCCCATAGGTTCCTATGTTAAACTAAGTTCGGCTGTGGGGGCCATCTTGGTCGAAGGATCGAACTGCCTGACATATTTTTGGAAGAGAACCATCCAATGACTATTTCATCAACATTTAGTTCTTATTGAGCAAATGGTTTCAAACAAGAAGATTTTTATGGGAATTTCCCATAGGGTCCTATGTTAAATTAAGTTCGGCTGTGGCGGCCATCTTGGTCGGAGGTCTGAAATGTCAGACATAAATTTGGAAGGGAACCACCCAAGGATCATTTCAGCAAAGTTTGGTTGAGATTGGCTTAGTAGTTTCAGAGGAGAAGATTTTTTTTTAATTTCATCCCCCCTTTTTTCTAATTTGCATAATCGGTCAAAATCGGCAAAAGTTTAAAGTTCATAAAAAATCCTGTAATACATGTTAAAAAGCTCATCATTATGCTTATACAGTTCACATTTGGGCACATTCTGGCTTAAAATAGAGCAATTTTGGCCATTTGAAGAAATTTCTATTTTTAGTAACAGTGGCCATCTTAAATGGAGAGCGGGGCTCTCGGACACAATTTTGAAAGGGACCCACCCAGGGACCATCCCTGCCAGGTTTGGTTTAATTTGGTTTAGCGATTTCAGAGGAGAAGATTTAAATGCGATCTTTTATCAAAATATGCCTAATTTGCATAATCGGTATATATCGGCTGAAAGAAAAATTTCACAGAAAAACCCGGAATATATGTTAAACTACTTCTTGCCATGTAGCTGCAGATAAAATTTGAGCTCATTTTGACTTACACTAAAGCAGCAATGGACAATTAAAATTGCATCCCCCCTTTTTTCTATTTTGAGCTTGGCGGCCATCTTGGTTGGAAGTCGGGATCAACGGACATAATTTTGGAAGGGGGCCATCCAAGAATCATTTCAGCAAAGTTTGGTTGATATTGGCTCAGTAGTTTCAGAGAAGAAGATTTTTTTTAAATTTCATCCCCCCTTTTTTCTAATTTGCATAATCGGTCAAAATCGGCAAAAGTTCAAAGTTCATAAAAAATCCTGTAATACATTTTAAAAAGCTCATCATTATGCTTATACAGTTCAAATTTGGGCACATTCTGGCTTAAAATAGAGCAGTTTTGGCCATTTGAAGAAATTTCTATTTTTAGTAACAGCAGCCATCTTGAATGGAGGGCGGCTGTCGGACACAATTTTGAAAGAGACCCACCCAGGGACCATCCCTGCCAGGTTTGGTTTAATTTGGTTTAGCGGTTTCAGAGGAGAAGATTTAAATGTGATCTTTTATCAAAATATGCCTAATTTGCATAATCGGTATATATCGGCTGAAAGAAAAATTTCACAGAAAAATCGGAATATATGTTAAACTATTCCTTGCCATGTAGCTGCAGTTAAAATTTGAGCTCATTTTGACTTACACTAAAGCAGCAATGGACAATTAAAATTTCATCCCCCTTTTTTCTATTTTTAGCTTGGCGGCCATCTTGGTTGAAAGTCGGGATCACCGGACATAATTTCGAAAGGGGGCCATCCAAGGACCATTCCACCAAAGTTTGGTTGCAATTGGCCCAGTGGTTTCTGAGGAGAAGATTAAAATGTGAAATGTTGACGGACGGACGACGGACGACAGACGACGGACGAAAAGTAATGACAATAGGCATGTGAGCTAAACAGCTACCTTTGAAATCGAACAATGTTGAATTTTTGTGGTATTGTTTCGATCAATTTGAAAATGGAGACCGGTAGAAATTTTTCAATGTCAGGAATCAATTCCGGACGTTGAAATCGAACAATGTTGAATTTGTGCGGTATTGTGGCGGCCATTTTGAAAATGGCGACTGGTAGAAATTTTTCGATGTTAAGAATCAATTCGGGACATCATAGCCACATATCGAATGGCGTTGAAATCGGACAATGTTGAATTTGTGCGGTATTGTGGCGGCCATTTTGAAAATGGCGACCGGTAGAAATTTTTTAATGTCGGGACATCATTATCTACCCACATATCAAATTTTGATGATATCGGACAAGGTTGAATTTTTGCGGTATTGTGGCGGCCATTTTGAAAATGGCGACCGGTAGAAATTTTTCAATGTCAGGAGTCAATTCGGGACATCATTATCTACCCACATATCAAATTTTGATGATATCGGACAATGTTGAATTTTTACCGCCCATTTTTTATACCCTATTTTGGCAGCCATTTTGAAAATGGCAGACATCTCGAAATTTTGAAAACGCAGAATTGCTCCTCTAATGGTGACCTATCACTATGTCAAACTTTATGTCTCTATCATTATACATTTAGAAGTTATCAACATTAATGTACAAAATTTCAACTTTCCCATAGGATTCTATAGTAACCCCCACCCCCTTTGAACCCCTCAAAATATTACTTTGACCCCCTTTACCACAAAGCTGAAAACTTTAGGACCAAATAGAAACATATATCTATAACTCCACCATATTTCATGAAATTCTGTCCAGTAGTTCCTGAGATCTGCCGTGGACAAGTTCATGGTCCACGGAAAGAAAGGAGAAAGAGAAGAAGAAGAAGAATAATAATAATAAAAATAAAACGGAGCAAAAACAATAACTTTGTTTGGGAGACTTAATAAGGCAACTGATGATTATTTTTCATCTTAGTAAGTACCTTGAATATCAGTTAGCTATCTAGATAGCAGAAATATCGAAATAATGTTGTTTTATTATTTTATCAGAGAACAAGTGATACTACATTTGTACATCAGTTTAAATGGGGTCGAATTTCTTTTACTATTTTCACGATACGATTCTCATTAGACTGTTCGCTGGAAATAGAACTCAAACCGATTTTGAAACGAGTTTTCGGTTTGACTCCGACTTTTGTGGTCTAACGATACAATGTTTATTGAAAGAGTATCGAAAGGAAAATTGGAATGAAAATCGGACCGAAAATCGTATCGACCCCAAGGCCGAGCGGCCATTTCTTTCATAGAACGCGACTGTCATTGAACTTGTGACATCGTGCTTACTATACATTTTTGTACCTATAACTCTGCAGTTGGCACTCGAGGGGTTCGTTGGACATGTTAATCTACAGTTTATAATTTTCTAGTCAGTTAGCTACGAGCATTCTTTGACTCTGCTATGGCACTGTCCATGTTTATTTTGTCATTAAGCCCGGTATACATGATACAAGTTTTGCATCCAAGTCTCCATTCAAGAAAACTTGAATTAAAGTTTGTGTATACACGATGCAAGAAATTTTGATGAATACACACAAGTTTTGGCGGGAGATACAACAAACAAAATGGCATTTCTGGGAGGAGAGGAGGGTGCTTCCCTTTGTATTGCATTATTATGTACAATTGTACTGCGAAGGAGATTAAGCTCCAAAAAGAGGTCAACATGGGCTCGTAAATGGCTTCGAAGGCGACGATGGGATGTATTTCTATGAAGTCTATTAGATCTTCAATCATTTCATTAGTCCATGTAACTGTCTTTTTCCTGCATGTTGGAGTTTCCTCTTTACCCGCCATCTTTGCACAACACGTGTAGTTGTTATTATTTACATTCACAAATTGATGCTGATAAGGATTCTGTCTTCTGATTGGCCAATCTCCATCCAAGTTCCATCCAAGTTGAAAAAAATAGGATGCATTTCTATTCCATCCAAGTCCGTTCAAGTTTTTTGATTCAAGTTTCTGGTATGGTATACACGATCAAAAAACTTGAATTCAAGAAACTTGAATGGAGACTTGGATGCAAAACTTGCATCGTGTATACCGGGCTTTAAAGAAATGGTCTTTAACCAACATATTCTACCTTTCTAGCTGGTACCTAGTCAGTTACATACGAGCATTCATTGACCCTGTTGTTGTACTATCCACGTTTATACCTTCATTCATTTGATAGTGAGTCGTCTTTTTGGGTGGGAGCTAACATGTACAGGTTCATTGTTTGTTTATATCTGTATTTATATCTGTATTACTGTTGGAGATAAAATTACCAGGAAGTTCATGATTAGAATCTCATTAACAAGTTTTACCCCACATGTTTTTACCTTCATTAACTAAGACGTTTTCTATCGTCATATGTCGTGGTCTATTTTTATGATATTTATTGGTGTAAATATATAGGTTGATAAATTTAACAAAAGTTGACGTCGCAATATTTACATGGCAATATGATAACCAGGAAGTTTAGCCCTAGTTGACCTTTCTTCTGTGTTTAAGTCATGTATTATAGTTTAATATAATAGAAACATGTCATGCGTTACTGTTACGATACATTATCTAACATGCCAGATAAAATTTATAATCTTTAGACTGTTTCCCTTTATACTATTATATCTACATTAAATATGTTTCTTCAGCTCAAAATCTTTTTGTCTTGCATTAGAATAGAAATATCAGTATTGTATTTGTGTCAATTGGGGATTTGACGGTTGCAAATATCCGTTTTACTGCTTCCACTACAATATGACATATGAGATCAGAGTTAATTATTAATTATTATTGTTACTGTTAAAACGTTATTTTCATAATTTCACACAAATAACAAGAACAAAAGCAGATGGTTGAATATATTGTGAATACGTCGTCCTTAATACCAACACATTACAATGTTAATACTTTACATAGCAATATAATAACCAGGAAGTTTAACCCTAGTTGACCTTTCTTCTGTGTTTAAGTCATGTATTACAGTTTAATATAATAGAAACATGTCATACTGTTACGATACATTATCTAATAAAGTAGATTTGTTTGTAAATCGATGGGGTCATGGGGGTATATATATAAGTACGTAAGAAGAGTTTGAAGATCCCAAAGGGGTAATCTGAATTCGTAAATCAAAGAAGGACAGACAACACAATAGCCAAAGGACAAACATGGATCTACAAAGCATACACACAAAACTAAAGATCGAGTAACACGAACCCCACTAAAAACCATGTCAACTTTATTATATTTCCGTTGGCGTTGCCCTGCTGATGATGTCACATTCAATGTTATGCTACATACTTTTTACTGGTCGGATCTAACCTTTATAATAAAATTATAATGTTGATAAAACGTAAGATTGAGCAGTATTCATTGGCTTAAAATGGATTGGTTTGGGCCCATAAAACAAGTTAAAGCCCCCCCCCCCCCTCCCCCATTTTTATTGAGTGCAAATAGGCAAGAGAGTGAGCGGTTATTTATGTGTATTAGTGTTTTGAATGATTCTAATTTTAAAGAGTTTACTGTATTAATATGAGACAGGCATCATGTTTGAAGGACGAAGTCCTAAAATTTCAATAATACGATGATCCGTACAAGTTATTATCTTTTATTTTGAATGAATTTTGTAGCTGATTTGTTATGGCTGTTCTTCTTCAATTCAATTCAATTCCAAACTTTATTTAGAGTCGATATAAATCATACATATAACACAAGCTCTAATGAGCTTTTAAAATCGACTATCGTATATAACAACACATACAATCATGCATACAAACATATTAAATAAAAAAACATACATCAATTTAGGTGAAAGTAGTCCCTTTTCAAGAAAAAAGTTCCTTTCACTTTGTAGTATTGTGAAAACTACTGAATGGAATGGACTAATTAAAATTGATAATTGAAGTTAAATAAATAGGGATTATTTTGAGCCCAAATTTGATGGATTTAGTTGTATTTGAATACCTCTATGGAGGATTTGATGCATGACCTATAAATACTGAATTTCTTGGGGATGACCGAGCTATTTTTAGAGTAGGTGTTTTCCGTAGCATGGCATTTCATTGCAAGATTTTAAACATGCCCTGATATTTTGACAGAACGTATAGAGGAATCATGTACGTTTCAGAAAATATATGGTCTTGGAAAGGTTAAATTTAAGATAAAATGACCAGGTAGTTTCGAAAAAACACAAATTTAGTAGAAAACCTTAAAGAAATTAATTAGTGGTCTGACACCTTTATGCAATTTAATGGCCACCGTCACTGGTCGACTATTCTGCCTCTTTTTCGGTGTGCGTGTTTCTTTTGCGTTTCTAAATTATCAATTGATCTATTTTTTAAACTTCCGGTGAACAGATATTTGGCTATCAAGATAAAAGGAAAAATTGGACAGCCTACCGTTATAAGGACTTCGTCCTTTATTATGGCTGTTTCTTTTGCGTTTCTAAATTATCAATTGATCTAATAGTTGGGAGTGTCAACAGTCAGGGGCGTTGGGCATGCGCCAACTGTATCTGTATCCAATGAAATTCTGCCAATTAAGGCACACCTCCTTGGTTGGAGTAATAAAACACAATGTCACTATATCCCAATTGTCAATTCAATCCAGCACCAAAGTATTTACACGTCGCATGTTATTTGCATAGTTCATATTAAGTTAAATCGCTTAAAAGGTAAAATTTATGTATTTTAAAACAATATATGTCTAGGCGATCTGCATACACACAAGAGTTATCGACTACGCAGAAATGTTTATCTTTCTCTTACATCTCAACAGGTCGTTCTTCGCAAGCAGTTCATATCTTTTACAGTGCATTTTGTATATTAATTGCCTACACAGTGGCTCAATGCTGGTGCAAATATTTGCTTCTAAGCTATTATTCACAGCGTAGTGAAATGGATTAATAATAAATTGTATAATATCTAGCTGCGGGTTAGTACAGTGTGAAGCAAACAGTTTACTACTTTCCTCAATAATGTTATTTACCGTTGGTGCTCGGAGATATTCTAAGGTTTTACAGCATATTAAGAAGTGTGATACAGTTTCTTCTGCCTGGTTACACAGTTTGCAGGTTGGATCAATAGGGTTTTGATTATAAGCTGCCCTCATAGTTTGTAGCAGTGCCTGAAATGGACGGTCGCCCAGTCGCCAAATGCGACTAATATCTTATTCAGGCGACCAAAAGCTGCTCCAAATTAGGTAGTCACTGGCCCAACAAATAAACGTTTGGGCGATTGCCTAAAAGACAGTTAAAACATGTTGTTTTACCGAGACCGGACATATTTTACTGTAACTTCAACGGTAGATAACTCTTCTGTTCTAGTCCAAAACTGTTTGTTACGAGCACAGCGATTGGTCCAAATACATTTTTGTAGCCAATGAATACACAGCTAATGTAATTTACTGTTCTCCCCAATTATGTATTTTTATCGAGCCAATCAATACACGTTTCCTACACGTTTTCATGTAATACACAAGTATTCACTAAATATTAGAAAAGAAACGTGTTTTTTTGTTTCTTTATGATTTAATTATTAAAATTGTTAAAAATCATGGACGAAGTGGAAAGTTGTGAACAATAAAGATAATTCTGTCAACTTATAATGTTTGCGATCTGGTATCTTCCACGGTTCGGAAATTTATTCATTCAAACTGCTGCAAAATGTACATGTACGAATTTCATTTTACAGAAATAGGAAACCTTTTTGTGTCAATCCTTAGGTAATCATTGAAAAACTTTTCCCCAACAACGGAGAGAAAATCGTTGACAGTTGACAGTTGTCAAACTACGGAAACGATCTGGCCTGTCACTTCTTTTATTAGAATTGTCGATGCAAAGCGAGCTTGATCGTCTATTTATAACATTCACTGTCATCAGGTGATTAACGACAATATAAGGTAGTTCACAAATTGGTAAGAATTTTGAGTAATTCCTTCCCACAATCGGTCTCTTTCTTCCATGCAAGCCTTATACCAAGCGTAGACCCAAGCTTCGGAAAGAGCATGTGTTACGTCCCCCCTATTTTGGACAAGGTACTACATCATTTTTTTTCTTATGGTTATCTGTAATTCACTGTTGCTGTTAAAATCATTACCAATCAATATAATCAACTGTATTATGTTAATTGTTCTGCCTTAACAGGCGTGTATGAATGGCAATAAACATATTTGTTTGTTTGTTTATATGCAAATCATCTCCCATGATACATTGCGGTAATCGTGGTTTTCTCGTAGTCACGTGACAAATGTTTGAAAAATGGAAGACAAATGGCGGAATCATAGGATCTAAGGCAAAATCGTGCTGTAATGGAGTGTAACACCACTTTCTGAGGGTAAGATGGTTATGAATGAATAGAAAAATGATCGGTGAAGCGATTTATATAAGGGTTTCTGATAGAAAATAAAATCTGATAGCCACGAAACGTGTAAATGTGCTGACCCAGAGTTGGAGAAGCAAATCCGCTGTTTTCCGTATGCATAGCTCTCCGACGTCCCATGACTACAGCAAATCCATAAAAGCCGTTAGACGGCAGAGGAATCTCAGACTAACACTCTACCAGCAATGGCCAGAATGAATGTGCCAGTGCTTCAACTCCCCCCCTTGGGCCAATCTCACTACTTCCTCCGGTACAGTCTGCCCATTGGCAATACCTGCCCGGAGGACGTCCAAAGGAGACTGGCCCCTCACCCGAGCGACCTCCTCCGCCACCCTGAACAAATGAGCCGGGTGGTTGATAGAACCGGCCACATCGGGGAGATGGGGAGAGTCAGACTCCAAAAGGAGCCTATTCCCTGGAACGGCTTTGAGCCCCCGCCTCTGTCGGTCGCCAAACCCCTTCACCATACTCGAGAACCCAAAGTAGGTTCCGGGGTAAGCGTCCGACCAGAGCTTAACCGTAGCCTCATCCCCATTGAAGCAATGGAGATGAATACTCTGCAGGGTGCTAGGGACTTTATCCTGCGTCAAGCCCAATACCTCCCGGTATAACGTATCCATTGCCTGGGGGCAATCCCCCGAGGCCCTGATATGAAACACCAGAGGCATATACAGCCGAGCAAGCGCCAACACCCACTTCAGAGTACTCTGCTGTATACCAAAGGGCTTAGCTCCTTCACTAGTCTATCCCCACTTCCCCCAAGGCAGTCACAGCCGGGGAGTCCAACAGCTTGGACAGGCGATCAAAGTAGTAATCGCGAAAGTCCATTGCATGTTTTGGGTGAACTCCCACTGCTATAACCCATCCCTCGGGGAGATTTATTTTGTTGTATATGTGTGTATGCAACAATTTTTATAACGTACCAGATTTTTACACTGGGCCGCTTTTGTCTAATTAACAAAACCAATTAATACGCTCCCGAAGTTCGGGAGCGTTAATGGTAGAAGTATGAATATGTACTACTAATTCAGGGACTGCGCTGTCGGTCGTCAATGTCGCAATTTGCGATTGTTTTTCTTGACTGGCAACTGAAATTGGCTTCTGGCAATTTTTTTGGCGCAGAGATTTCCTTGTGTAAATTTATAGATAATCACTGTGTACCGTAACAAAAATCAATAATCCGTAAAATACAGGTAAGTTTTATCGTCTGCTAGCGTGTGTCGGTATTTAACTGTCAAAGGAAATCAGGTAAACAATTTATCGAGGTGTGAAATCTTGATCGCCAATTATGATTTATGATGTATTATTGTTGTTAATTGAAGTGTAATTAGATGATCATGTGGGAATGATGAGGTGATTAACGGCAATATAAGGTAGTTCACAAATTGGTAAGAATTTTGAGTAATTCCTTCCCACAATCGGTTTCTTTCTTCCATGCAAGCCTTATACCAAGCGTAGACCCAAGCTATACCAAGTTATACTAACAACTCAAACTGATCAAAGAAGTTAGAAAACATTAGAAGTTCCGATTAATTTCTAATAAATATAATGGTACTAAAGAAATGTGCCTATTTCTTCTCAAAACTCTGCATGCAACGTACATGTATGCGTTATAATGGGGAAACGACAATTAGAAATTCCAAATTCGTTGTCAAAGATGACAAAACTTTCATACTTTGGCTTTAGCTCCGGGGCTAATGACAACAGTGTATGTCAACCTGTTAGTCCAAAACCACCAAAAATGCATCAACTCTAGTAAGTGCAACACCTAGTAGTCCAAGTACTCGTAAATTTATTGACACATGGAAGTTTAATCGTCCGTGGTTGCGGTATGACCCCAAGTCAAAACTAACGTTTTGTGACATTTGTGTTAGTGCACAAGTAGTGAATTCATTCACAAGTGGATGTTCTGTGATGAAGAAGGAGTGTGTTACTAAACACAAATCTAAGAAAGGTAAGACTAAGTTTCTTTTTCTTAATTGTTTTTTATATGTGATCGGAAAATTACGGCAGTATATTATTATTTTTACGAAAAAAAAAAACCTGACTAGACCCCAAGTGCCATGTTCACAATCACTGTCATCAGGACACGATGTATATAATATGTATATGCATGAACTAAATGTACGTTCGTTTAGAAAAGTTGTACAAATTTTAATGTTTTCATATCATATACATACACATGCCATAGTGTTTCAGTCAAAATACGGCAAGAAACGCTAAATCAATTATAACGCCGAAGACTCGTGATCGATTCCAACGGTGGAAATATTTATAAATAGTTTTATTATTGGGACACACAACCAAAAAAAAGAAACTAAAAATCATTTATTCGTAAAATTTATTTATTCTTTACTTTGTAGGTCCCAACAACACACAGTCATTTTTTTCTCGCATGTAATTTTGTTTATTCTTTATTCTTTGTGTTACATTTATGTATTTATTCATAAAGTACTTTTAATCGTCGTTTATATTTATTGCCGAATTGTCGATGCAAATCGAGCTTGATCGTCTATTTACAACATCACTGTCATCAGGACAGGATGTATATATGTATAATATAAGATAAGACAGGGGTCGACTTAAGAAAAAAAATTAACTGGCCCAATGGGCCAGTAAAATTTTTGAACAACTGGCCCCTTCAAAATTCCACTGGCCCGAGAAATATCGGTCCACGAAGTGGACCGATATAAAAGGGGGATTTGCCCTCCCCCCCCCTCCCAAGAAACAGGAAACTAAAGATCGAGCAATATGAACCCCATTAAAACCTTGGGTGAACTCATTTTCTCCGGAAGGATAAGCAGTTCCTGCTCCACTAGTGGCATCCGCAAATAATTAAATTGACTGTCAGTGATTTAAACATGTACATATAGTTTTTGTATTCTATGAATGAATGTTGTACTTGCTTTAAACAAGGGTAAAGTTCATGACATTTTCCCATACATGCAGTGTTTTTAATGCACTACAATTAACAGGTATGGTTAGAAGATAATCAAACAATCTACACATAGATAGTCAAACTTGTTATCAAATGTATATAGTTTTAACCTTTGATTCATTGTTTATTGTATATATGCTAACTTATGTATTAACTAAATTTAATACGGCGCTCGGCCAATAATCTTCAGTAGTGAAGGACGGCCAGAAATATAAAGAAGAAGAAGTCTCAGCGACCCCCTCTGTATAACGGCTTCCTTTTTAAGCCAATCTTATTTATTCCTCCCCAGCGTTTTCCCGTGCATTCGACCTTTATATAACGACCCACTGTCTAACGCGACTAACGACCATGTTCTTTGCGTAAAAATCCTTCATATAACGACTATTAGAAGATTATTATCAAACCGGAAGTTAGATAATAAATAAACAAACACAGTCCCGACTTTGGAAAATTTTCCGTTTTGCCCAGCTGATGCTGCGATTATCAGTCAGTAGATCATGCCGATATCAGCAAGAGGGATATTGGCAATAATCGCAGCATCAGCTGGGCAAAACGGAACATTTTCCAAAGTCGGGACTGTGTTTGTTTATTTATTATCTAACTTCCAAAATCTACTGTTTGAGTAGTTAGATCTATGTAGTGACTTTTCACATAAGTTTGGTCATTTGTGGTTATTGAGGAAGCCTTGTGTGAAGTCAACATATCATTCGATTTGTTGTTTGACTGGGCGTCCAGATCAACATCTTTATATCTTTGGTCATCAAATCCTATACAATTATAGCACGTATTTGAGATGTTATTCATGCAGTTTTCATGAAAATTTAGGTTACATTTTGAGCAGGAGTTTGTTGGATCTTTCAGTATTTTTGTACAGGCCAGACATGTGGCTATATTTTCTTCTATTAAGAGAGACTCTGCTATAGTAGTGTCGTGTTCTTGTTTATTGACGGATTGAAGTTCTATACTCGGGATATTACCATTGGGTCTTTTTATATCTGTTATATCAATTTTACAGTTTTTACAAATATGAGGTTGATCATTTTTTTCTATTAACTCAATTTCAATTTCAGATAATTTATCACAAGCATAGTGAATCCAATGACCTCTCTGACATAATACAGCTCTTGTTTTGCAGTTTCTATTGCATTTTTGGCATTTTTCATCTTTATTTATTTTGGTTAAATTGTTGTTGCTGCTTTCAACTTTTAACTTTCTTGTTTTTAAGGATTTGATGGCTTCTTCTAGTGTTTTACAAAGTGCTGAGTTTAGGAGCTCAGTGTTGATTTTTGCTCCATTAATTGTCGTGTTACACATTATTTCATGTATATGTTCAATATCCCTTTCTAGGAATTTGCTGATATTTTTACCATTAATGAGAAGACTGCATTTGGTAATATATGCATTAATAATGTAGCTCAATGATGGTGCATCAAAAATTTGAAATGTGTATTGAACTTTTCTACCTCCTTTATCTTTTGCAATAACCTTGTTAAAATCAAATAGTTTTATTGCATTTGGATTTCTGCAGTATAATTCAACCGCAGATGTAAAGAGTTCGAAGGAAACGGCATATAATTCTACCGTAATACCACCACCAGTAGCAGTGTATTGGATTTCTGATCTTTTAGTACATTCCAACTTCTTTTTTACAGATTTTTCAATGTTAAGACTATAGTTGTTATTATAATAAATCTGTGCTTGGGAATTACATGATCTCGTCAATGTAGACTTTATTTCATCTGATATAGCTAATGCCATTTTGTGTTGTTAGGTATTATTTAAATTCTGCGAAATAAAACTGTTAAAACACAATAAGGTAGTAAAAAAGTACTGTCGAAATTACAGTATATGACTATCAATAGGTCGTTGTGGTAGGTCCCACTATCGCCCAATTGATAAACAGATAAAATAAAATAAATAAGATAATGGTATGATGATACGATAAAAACACAAAATAAAAGTTAATGTACATATATATATATATCGAAATCACCAGTAATCAATCCTAATTCTCTGTATAATTTTTCGTAGCCAGACTTTGGCTAGCAATTCTTTTGGATGGATACCATCGCGGTAAAGATTAAAGTTGTAGAGGTCTCTTGCACGCTTGTGTTTATTTTTGGCATGGCAAGTTATAGGGTGATAGACATCATTGTTGAAACCTGGTGATCTCACTGATAGACTATTATTTAGGGCTCTAATCTTATGGTTTGCATCTAGGATGTGGCCTATCAATGCGTTGTCCTTTGAGATAAAACTTCTAGGACCAGGATGTTATTTAGCTTTGTTCCATAAATAGATTGAATATACCGGTATTTCTAGAAAAGTTACCTTACATACAGGGTAGCCTTGTATTAATGCAACTATGTCTTCAAAATTTCTAATGAGATTATCTATTGATTCTTTAGGATTTTCTCTTATATCAACTGTATCATTGGTTTTGAATGTTAGGTCACAAGTCCCGAGCCACACATAGAGAGAGATATTATCTAATTGGCCAATTTTATTGTCTAAATTTGATCTCAACCAATTTAGTCCTAGATCTGAGGTCTGTCCCGATTTGAACCACCATTTGATATTATTTTCGAGTGGTAGAGAGCCTACATTACGCAGATATTTTGCTTTGCTATCTGTAAAAATCACCGGCGTCAGTATTTGTGAGCCAGCTGGAAGGACCAGAGTAGAGTTTTTTCTGAGATATCTATCCAATTTATGTTCCGTCATGTGGATTAATTATAATGGCTGTCGCTGAAATTTGCTTATTATTATTTTGTAATAATTTATTAGTATTGGTTATTTACGCAATGAAAAAGCAAGATACGATTTTTATCCGCGCATGCCTGAATCTAATGTGGCAGATCAGATATTAATATAATAAAAATTAAAAAATCAATTTAAAATAATAAAATAAATGAGTATTAGGTACAGTATTGATGCGTGTTGGGTCTGGGGCACACAAGGAACACACGGTTTAGAAGCCCGCCATGTGGTCTAGAAGTCCGCCATATTTAAAATGTGACGCGTCACGTACACCTAATTGAAATTTTTGATTAAATCACGATAATTTCAGTATTCCTCAGAATGTTTGTGTATAAAATGTGTGCAATAAAACACTAAATCTGTAATGAAATTTGTCTGTGAAGCAGGAGCAAGAAATTTCACATCCACCACCATCAATAACCTTCACCCAATCTTTGAATTGATCTTTTCACCATCGGAATGCACCGGGGGGTCAAATTAAAAATTTCCAGAATACCCTTGATAGGGCTTGAAACGAGATTAGGATGAAGAACCGACAGAAAATTTCTTCGGAATCCTAATCTCAACGAGATTAACTAACCACCTAACCTGACTCGCGAATTTGATTCGACTTGTAGTCGCAGCGCCAAAATAGCAATTACCACTACTTACTATTTGCTAGTAGTTACTGGCAATACTTCAGTCTTCTTGTTTTTCTCTATATCTGCTTATGCGTCTGGTTTAGTTAATGGTAGAATTCGTTATGCAATCGTGGGCACTTTCTGCTAAATCATTGGTGTTAAAATGTTGGCGCATGCCCAAAGCCCATGACTGTTGACAATGATTTGACAACCACGCAAAGAGAGATAATTGTTAAATTATCATACAACCAGAGCACACCTCTGTGTTTTAGATTTTAGTGATGATATATATAAACAAAGTATATAATTTTAAACAATATTCTATTGAAACATTTTAACAGTATATATGCACTATTCATGACTGACTCCAAATTAATAAAATACCTTGAAAAGATCAATTCAAAGACAGACCAAGCCCCTGTAGGACCACGTATTAGAAAACCGTTTATTATATCGGACAGTAAAGGAAGATACCTACGAGAACATATCCAATCGCCGGTAGAAAATCAAATCATATGGCAATACAAGGGTGGTAGAACAACATACGAGGGCTATAACTGGCTATTACAAAACATAGATCATCAAATAGGACAACACGATAATATTCATTTCTACATCTGGCTAGCAACACGTGATCTTACTAGCTACAATCCACCATTTATATATCTGGCTTGTGAAAACAATGATGGTATTCATCATATAATTGACACATATCATCAAATTACTGAAACGGTGAATCATTACCCACACTGTAGAGTAACATTTCTTGAAACGCCTGTGTACGATATACGAGCATAACAAATACAAAGGTCAAACAGACTCTGAATTCAAGAAGTTGGACAACAAACTCCTATCGCAAATTAATGAGCTAAACCAAATTACCAGGGAAATAAATATTGGATTAAACAATACATCACCTGTATTCTCAAATGATCTCAGCCGGCAGCACGGGAAAAACTCAAAGACAAAGCAAACACCCCGAGATCAATATAAGTATAACTTGCTCAAGGACGGACTTCACCCAGGCATAAATTTGTCAAAAGTTTGGTTAAAGAAACTAGAATTACAAATAAAAAAGGACTGTTGGGAAAACTGGCACTAGTCAACTGTGGGGGCATCCACAACGTACTATTATCGGTTAGATCATCTCCTTTATTTTGTATATACTAGCTCTGAAACATTAACAGACACAAACCTGGCAACTTGAAATAGCAATGGCAACCAATGGATCTATTGCAAGATATAAAAAGGACAATAAACATCAAACTAGAAGCATGCGTGGCACAGCCAGCTCGATTACAAATACGTACACTCTCAATATAGACAAAGGGTTGAGGAAAAAACTAGATGCTACCAAACGTCAACAAAATGTACTGTATGAATACACCAAAGGAGGACTAGTTATAACTGCGGATGCAGCAACATTTGAGCTATTAAGGATAGCCGCAACTATTTATTATGAAAACCTCCCAGAATCACTTGGAAAGGCTTATATAACACAAAGTACTGACTCTACAAAATGCAACAATGTGCAGACTACAATACGAGTACATGAACAAGAACAACCTGCATATACAATCAACCTGTATTTAACTAGTAGCAGAATCCTAGTAAATGGCAAAAAGCTGACACTATTTGTGGAAAGAGATATTACTGGAATTCATGACATCATTCATGCAGCCACATGTAATGGCAACCAGATAAATCTGAATAAACTGAACAACATACTAGCCGAACAATTGCAACGTATAATAGGAACAACTACAAGCATGGATGAACTCGGGAAGACACCAGCAACAAAACAACATGCAATTGAAGACATATCATGTAACAAATGCAGAAAGAACTGTAAAACACGTAGCACATACTGTACTGTAGGCGAACATTGGATACACTACAAATGTGAAAAGCTTAATCCTGAACAGATAACAGCAATAGAAGCAACAGCAGACTATACATGTACACTCTGCCAGAATGGAAAATCTAATATTTGTGCTAATGCACTAGCTATTCTAGATTAATGTAATCTAAGGACAGATGAAGTACAAGATGAAACTCGTTGTAATCTATGTGATAAAACAATGGACGACGAAAATTATGACTTATGTACATCATGTAACAACATATACCATCTGACGTGTATGGAAACTAACAACGATCACAAAACATGCTACTCGTGTAAATCATATATAGATGAGTTGGAAAATCAAAATGAGAGTGAAGTCAAACAACCAGAATTAGATGAACATACCACTATTCTGAAAGAAACCAGCATAACAACAATAGATGTACTGATGCAATACAAACACAAAGTCAAAATAATCTGAATGAAAACCATAGCATTAATGCCAATAAACACGAGACATCGCCTAAAAGACTTTTACTACCTAGTTCAATAACTAAAAGTCATGATGAGGAATCCATATCAGCCAAATTAAGAGAACTACGAAATAAAGAAACAAAATTAAAAAAACTAGAGGAAACACTCAAAATAAGAGAAAAATCTCTAACTGAGCAAAAGAGAAGTAGAATAGAAATGGAAACGTATTGTAATAAACTTGAAGCTAAGAACACCGAACTCGAATTAATGGTAAAAACATTACAGAGGAGTATAGAACAACATGAACAGTCAAGTGATAATCCATCAACTTCACCTGTAAATACAACTACCAACTCGGATATTAACTCTAGAATGAAAGAACAACTTAACAACAACATATTGGCAGTACATGATAAGATTACAAACATGGTTTTCGAACAAATCGATAAACAACTTGAGTTAGTCAACATTTCAATGAACAGTACTAGTCAAACAACAAATCAAATTAACTCCGATTGTTATAAAGAAATGACTAAAATGAGCACAGCTAGAGACAATATGCCCAAATGGAACAATGAAGCAACAACGACTAGTCATGACTACAGGCTGATCAACAATTCTCAAGATACATGTACCTCACAGACAATCCGAGAAGATAAAACCCCGCATATGATTACACCTGAGTTAGCAACAGGTATTCCAATATATTACAAACAGAGAAGTTCAAATAATGTAACAAAACCATCTCGCCGACCTCAACAGCAAACTAAAGCATATAGGATACCGACTATACAAGACCGAGAAAACTATGGATCAAATACCAAAGATAAAACTGACAGATTGAATGCCAACTATCCTTTTTTAGGCGAGACATGCCTCCAGCAGCAACTGAGATAGCACATATTCCAACTAGTTCTAAGGGAGAAGGAGAGATATATATAGCGTCCTTGAATTGCAAAAACTTAAAAACCAGTGCCTACATTATAGAAGAGCTATTGAAACAACATCAAATTATCTTAATACAAGAACATTGGCTATTTGAAGCTCAAATCGACACAATTGGCGACCTGAATAAAAACATCAATTTTGTCGGAAAAGGAGTTGATAAATATAATCCAGTCTTACCAAAAAGCATGCCGAGAGGATATGGAGGAGTTGCAATTATTTGGAGGGAAAACATTGATCATTTAATAAAAGTACTACCAGATGGCACTGAAAGGATACAGTGTGTAGAAATCAATAGTAATAATGATACAAAATTCCTAGTAGCTTCAGTCTATTTACCATTAAAGGGAAGCCATGACTATGTCGATGAATTCTATGACTGCATAGACCAACTATATGAAATCTACCAAAAGTATCAAGGAACACATAACATTATAATCGGTGGTGATCTAAATGAAGACTTCAACAATGAAAAGACAAATAAGAGGAAAAAATACTTATTTGATTTTATCAAAGAGTGTGGCTTATCATATGATATCAGTGGAAAAACATTCATTAAACCAAATGGGGAAGAATGTTCTGAATTAGACTATTTCCTACATACCATCAACTACAAGTTCTGCACAAAGAAAGAAGTGCTCAACAATACTATCACAAACGTGTCAGACCATCATCCTGTAAAAATGACTATAATGCTAGACCACGACATCAAGAACTTAAAAGAAGGGGAAAACAGCAATATTCGTCTGAAGGTAAAGTGGGAAAAGGTTGATATAGACTTGTATAAAGCTTTAACAGACCAATCTATTGATGCCTTAAACAAGACCACAAGAACATTAAACGATACAGAACACTTGACAGAAAAGATATGTACAATCATGAATGAAGCTGCAACAAAAAGCACAACTGTGAAAGCTAGATATTCGGCAAAACCTAAGCTTAAAGTGTGGACTCCAAAAATCAAGGATCTATTAGAAAATATGAGAAGTAACTACAAACGATGGGTAACTTACGGAAAACCAACGAATCCAACAAATATAATATACTCTCAGAGAATATTGAGCAGGAAAGTTTTTAGAAAGGCTATACGCATCGAAGAGGCGAAACAAAGAGAATCTGAACGCGACATGATACTAGACACAAGAACTAGAGACATGAGATTATTCCATAAACTAGTAAGAAACAACAGGGAAAAAGGGCATAATCTTATTGACGACCTTTATGTAAATGGTGAAACGTATTCAGGAAAGGAAAATGCACTACAAGGATTTACAGAACACTTTCGACAACTAGCAACAAATAACCAAAATAATGAGAGTGAATATCACAGGAAAATAGAACAAGAAATCCAACTGATAAATCAGCTTGTCAAAAATAAAGCGATACCGGTGGCAACAATATCCGAATTGGAAAAAAGTATCAAATCCATCAATACAGGGAAGTCGGCAGATATATACAACATCACCATTGAACATATCATCAATGCTGGAGAACAAATGATAACCATATTGCTACAAATAGTAAACGCCATATTTGATCATGGCAGTGTACCCGAAATTCTGAAAGTAGGCATACTTACACCGGTCTTTAAGAACAAAGGGAATATAGCTGAAGTGATAAACTACAGAGGCATAACCGTCTTACCAGTCATCAATAAAATAATTGAAACCATAATAAAAAACCGGACAAACCATAATATACTGGCAATCCAGAATCCAATACAACGTGGATTCACTAAAGGATCATCACCCTTAAATTCTGCTTTGCCAGTTGAAGAGACATACAGAGAAAATGCAGATAACAAAAATGAATGTCATCTAGTATTACTGGATGCCAAATCGGCATTTGACGTTGTTATGCATAGTCATCTGATGAGACGGGTATACCATGCTGGAATACAGGACAAACACTGGTCACTAATCAACAGTATGCACCAGAAAGCTAGTAGTTCGGTAAAATGGGATAACAAAATATCACAACAATTCCCAGTAACTCAAGGAGTTCGACAAGGAGGTATCCTAAGCAGTGACCTATACAAAGTCTACATAAATCCTCTATTAAACAATCTTAGTGACTCATATCTAGGAATGAAAATCGGAAATGTAAACTGTAATGCTAGTGCATGTGCAGATGATGTAGCACTAATGAGTAGACGTGAACATGAAACGCAAGTCATGATTAATATAGCACATGAATTTGCTACAATGGAAGGATACAAACTTCAGCCATCTAAAAGTGTTATCATCAACATACAACCAAACAAGAGAAAGCAAAGTATGATTGATCAAGAATATATTCTTGAAAATAATGTAATGCCTAATGTAAAGCAAGCCATTCATTTGGGAATAATAAGAACAAACACATTAGCTGACAACATGACAGTAAATGTAGAAGAGAATATCAAGAAATCTAGAAGAAGCGCTTATGGTCTATTTGGAGGAGGATTCCATGGCAACAATGGACTAGATCCTGAAACTCTAATACATTTATTCAATACATACATAACGCCAGTATTAATGTACGGTATGGAACTAATCATCCCAAAGACCACAGCACTAGAAGCTTCTCAAACAACTACTATCATTACCACCGAATACACCCGACCCAACAGTTTATTTACTATCCGGAACATTGCCAGTTGAGGCTCAACTACATATACGAGCATTAAATTTCTTCAATAACATCTGTAACCAAGAAGAGAAAAGCATAGAAAAATTACTAGCAAGGCAACAACTAAGAACAAAAACCATCAACAGTAACAGCTGGTTTATAGAAATTAAGAAAATGTTGATAAAATACAACCTGCAAGACCCAGAGTACTACTTTGACAATCCTATGACAAAAAGGCTGTGGATAACATCAATAAAGAGAGAAATTCAAAATTACTGGCAAGAACTCATAACTTCAATGGCTTCATACTACCCGAGATTTAAATACCTAAACTCCGCAGACTACCGACCGGGAAATATACATCCACTATTGAAAATTAAATGCTCATCATCTATAGAAATAAGTAGAATTCCACCAAAACTGAAAATGTTAACAGGAACATATATATTGCAAACTATTAGAACAAAAATGTATGCCGGCGAAGATGCGAAATGTCAACTATGCAAAGTAGAAACTGAAACTCTGGACCACTTATTGTTGGACTGCACAGAGTTATCAAATATCCGAAACCCGATCTTACGGCAACAATCAACAATCAACATCAGTTCAAATGCAGATACTATTAGACATCACCAGAATATCGAAAGTGTTGAGATTAACAGATGATCAAATCAGACAAATTGAATATCAAATAAGGAGACTAATATATGCACTCCACAGTGAGAGATACAAAATCTTGAACATTCATTGGAAATTAAAAAAAGTCATAAATAATCCGGCGTTACTAATATACAGCCACCATCATTATTGATCTGTTGTGCAAATACAGTAACAAGATAAGATAAGCTTTCTTTTTTAGACTCATTGAACGTGTATAATCACAGTTTTATATTTTAAAATCATATATATTTTACGCAAGGAACGTCAACTATCTTAAACCCTAATGTTTTAGGAGAGACTTTTTATCCTGGATTTATTAAATTTTATGCGTATGCACCGTGTATATATATCATGGACTTTTATTGTTAATATTTATTATGCTGCACTTGTAAATACTACACATGGTTTTTATTGGAGATGGGATGTTCTACATGCCAAATGGCATGGTTATCCTTAGAAGGATGTGAAGATACAGAGGTAAGGTAAGATCAGATGATGTAATGTTGTATGCAATACACATATCCGGATAAATACAACCAAACATAAATGAATAATTACTATTTTTAAATATTACAACATAATGATTTTTATTTCAAAGTTGGAAAGTAAAAAAGCTTGAATTGAATTCACTCTTATAATGATTTTTTAATTTCATTTACCATCGTGTTATCGGTGTTCGTGCTATTATCGATTTTCAGATATAGCGATTAACAGTGTTAACCCTCCATTCATATGACGATTGGAATTTTCAAAGAATGGCTAGTTAAATATTTCTTTGTGCATAAGATTGTTTTTAAAGCCATTCTTGTATTTTAATATACTCTCGATTACCTGGCAACTTTTGTTGTCAGTAAAATGGCGGTATCTGTTTCCGTGGCAAATAAAAACAAGGCAGATATAAATTCTATTGGCCAATAGGAAAACAGTTCTCTGCAGTGTAGCTAGGTAAGCTTGTAGTTGATTGGTCGGTTGACAATTTTACCCACTGATGTGACCATATAAGGGATGTCGTTAGATGCTAGGGCATAAAGACCATTCAAATACATGTATCTAATTTTAATTTTAATGATATAATACCTGTATTGGATAATGTTCGCCTCTTGTAATCTCTTTACCATTAACTTTGACATCCTCTGTTTGTAGTTGTTTCAGAGTAATCTCTGCTACAAAAATAAATGTCATAGAGTTATCCCCTGCTGACAAAAATAAATCAATGTCATAGAGTTATCCCCTGCTGACAAAAATCAATCAATGTCATAGAGTTATCCCCTGCTGACAAAAATCAATCAATGTCATAGAGTTATCCCCTGCTGACAAAAATAAATCAATGTCATAGAGTTATCCCCTACTGACAAAAATCAATCAATGTCATAGAGTTATCCCCTGCTGACAAAAATCAATCAATGTCATAGAGTTATCCCCTGCTGACAAAAATCAATCAATGTCATAGAGTTATCCCCTGCTGACAAAAATAAATCAATGTCATAGAGTTATCCCTTGCTGACAAAAATCAATCAATGTCATAGAGTTATCCCTTGCTGACAAAAATAAATCAGTGTCATAGATTTATCCTGTGCAGACAAAAATAAATCACTGTCATAGAGATATTACCCTGCTGACAAAAATTAATCAATTTCATAGAGTTATCACCCTGCTGACAAAAATAAATGTTTAACTACTCATTGCCATGTAGCTGCTTTTAAAATTTGTACTTATTTTGATGCATAGCAAAGTAGCAATGGACAATTGAAGAAATTTCTATTTTTAGTAACAGCTAATAAAACAACAAAAACAATTTTGTCCATCAATAACCCATAAAGATGACCACTTTGTGTGAACAAACTGCAACAAATTGGATGAAAAATATAAAAGGAAAATGCTTTGCAATTTGACACTTGTTGCCTTGGACTCTTTCAGTGGACTTTACCTCTGAGACCATAAGAGATGGATGAGATCTGTCAAACTACTAATTTGATGAAATTGTTGATCATCACAGTTTAAACTTATCGACCATCACTGCTTAAACTTTCTTTTCACAATATCGAAAACTCTCGGCTCAATTAGATGAATTTCAACGACAATCGATTATAATTTTTCAAAATGATCATCTCAAACTTTTCTGGAAATACAGCTTGTTTGAATCTATTTTGTAAACATTTGTAAGAGACAGTAAAAGAGACAGTAAATTATCTCTTTCAAAGTGAAAAACTGACATAGACTCATCAAGGTCATGGAGGCATAGCTAGCACAACAGAAGCCAGTCAGACTCCAAAACTTTATGACCACCCAGCAGCTAAAACAAAAATACTTTGGTGGAAATATTTAGGATTCATGAAAGCAAAAGATGCAACTAAAACCAATCTTGATATGACAAAGGCTACATATAAATTACATCAGAAATCATACACTAACCAAGGAGAGTACCCTTCTAACTGTAAATGTTTTTTTATACTTGAATAACCATCATTTATGGTAATAACAATTATAATAAAAACAATTTTTTAGCTAACTTTTTAATAAACAACACATTCCGATTATAATTGAAAATCGAATCGGTGTCAGTCATCTGATTATTCTGATTAATTTTCTAGCCGATTCCCAACACTACAGTAAACTTTCCCTACCTACTATAGACAAGTATATCTTATAGAGATATGCTACAGTTACATGATTGATATGTTGCCAATATGGTTGCTCTCTGTTATTCATGGTATATAATTTGTTCCAACCCAGGGATGACTCCAGCTATTTTAAAATGGGTCCCCTGTACATATAATTGGGAATTTTGTTTTTACCAAATTTGGAAATTTTGTAATGGGTCATTTTTTTTTAAATCAGAATACGATATTTTAGACGCTTGTACTGCTAAGATTGCAGTGTCTGGATACTTGCTTAAAATAATTAGATGGCTATGTGTGTTAAAAAGTCTGCTTTTACAAGACTTTCATTTTGACAAATTCTCATATTTGTCATATCAAGAAGCAGCTTCATTTTGCGACTCTGGACAAATCAGTGTTACTATTTGAACAAAACAGTGTTTCCACATGCAATTGACTAACCCTGCATGGATTTCATGACATGTTCTTCTCTGACTGAAAACATGTCCTCTTTTAAGAGACACATTGTGACAGTGTCTGGGCATTTTTTCATTTTTAAGCCAAGTATGTCTCCTTTATGAGACATTCATATGACCGGTAACTGTTATCTGTTATCACGATCTTAGCATTGGGCATCGATCAACTGAGTTTGCATAGAAATGAGATACTTTCAAACTTACCATCGGAATTCAACCATGTGGATCAGGGATAAAACTTAACTATTTTTTTTACCAGGGGCCAGCTGGGTTGCTGACTTTTAATTTCTAGGGTCCAACAAAATTTTTAGGGCCCAGATTTTTTCAGTTGATGTGAAAGAAAAATCAAAACATTCATACATAAATGAATAATTTTTCATTTTAACTAAAGGCTCCCAGGAGCCTGTAATCGCTCACCTGGTTTTTAATTTGACATCTAAAGTTGATAGAAAATGCAGGTGCTACACATAATTTTGAAAGTGGGCCATCCAAAGATCATTTCAACTCAAATTTCTGAGCAAAAGATTTTGATGTGATTTTTATCTCTTAATATTCCTAAACGGAAAAAACTGGCTGAAAAAATCTCACAGAAAAACCCAGAATATATGTTACACTACTCATTGCCATGTAGCTGGAGTTAAAATTTGAGTTCATTTTGATTTGTAATAAAGCAGAAATTGACACCTAAAGAAATTTCTATTTTTGGTAACAGCAGCCATTTTGAATGGAGGGCGGGGCTGTCGGACACAATATTGAAAGGGGACCACCCCAGCCAAATTTGCTTTAATTTGGTTCAGTGGTTTCAGAGGAGAAGATTTAAATGTGATCTTTTATCAAAATATGCCTAATTTGCATAATCTGTATAAATCGACTGAAAGAAAAATGTCACAGAAAAATCTGGAATATATGTTAAACTACTCCTTGCCATGTAGCTGCAGTTAAAATTTGAGCTCATTTTGACTTATACCAAAGCCGCAATGGACAATAGAAGAAATATCTATTTTTAGTCACAGCAGCCATCTTGAATGGAGGGCAGGGCTGTCAGACACAATTTTGAAAGGGACCCACCCAGGAACCATCCCTGCCAGGTTTGGTTTAATTTGGTTCTGCGGTTTCAGAGGAAAAGATTTAAATGTGATCTTTTATCAAAATATGCCTAATTTGCATAATCGGTATAAATCGGCTGAAAAAAAACACACAGAAAAACCTGGAATATATGTTAAATTACTCCTTGCCATGTAGCTGCAGTTAAAATTTGAGCTTATTTTGACTTTTACTAAAGCAGCAATGGTCAATTGAATAAATTTCTATTTTTAGTAACAGCAGCCATCTTGAATGGAGGGCAGGGCTGTCGGACACAATTTTGAAAGGGACCCACCCAGGTTTGGTTTAATTTGGTTCAGCGGTTTCAGAGGAGAAGATTTAAATGTGATCTTTTATCAAAATATGCCTAATTTGCATAATCAGTATAAAACAGCTGAAAGAAAAATTTCACAGAAAAACCCGGAATACATGTTAAACTACTCCTTGCCATGTAGCTACAGTTAAAATTTGAGCTCATTTTAAAATTTCATTCCCCCTTTTTTCTATTTTTAGCTTGGTGGCCAACTTGGTTGGAAGTCAGGATCACCGGAAACAATTTTGGAAGGGGGCCATCCAAGGACCATTCCACCAAAGTTTGGTTCAAATTGGCCCAGTGGCTTCGGAGGACTTGATTAAAATGTGAAAAGTTAAGACGGACGGACGGAAGACAGACTCTCCGTGGTGACAATAGCTCACATGACCCTTTGGGTCAGGTGAGCTAAAAAGGGTTCCAGAGATGTTGAATTAATTTGTATGTCATACAATAGATCCAGCAATAATTAAATTTAATCAGGTCTTGTCCTGATCCATCTGACCTAAAAAAAAATCATAATTTTGTTAGGAATGCTTTTTTGTGATGTCATGCCAATCTTGTCTAATGACATTTGATGGCAATTCAGTAAACAGTCGAATTAGACAGGGAGTCTATGTCACTATGTGATTGTGAGCAAAATTATGTCAGTCAGCATACATATAGTGTATAGTTTCCAGTGAATGTAACAGAATATATGTAAATATCTGTGTTTTACTTATTCATTTTACTGTATGTTATATGTAGAGTATACAGATATTGTATTTTTATCTTTTTTTATTTGTAAACAAGTAAAAGGTAGCAGATAATTGTTATTTCATGAGTTTATAAATTTGAAAATATATTCTGCAGTATGGTATAAACAATTATCTATAAAAGTATCCAATACACATCTTTTTGGAAAATTTTAGGATATCAATAAATATACATAAAAATATACATTTCCAATTGAAATACAATTCACTTTAGTCTAGTATTAATAAATTTTCATGCAAATATTTTTCAGTTAAATGTTCTTCTGTATTTTGTTATCTAAAAAGATAACTAGCCTACAATCCGTATTTAATGGGCCAATCCGGTTTGCGGTTTTACAATGTCAACTTCCGGTTTCATTTGTTTTATTGATTTCAGTTGAGAACATGAATCTGTTGCCATCCTCAATACATAAGGATCTCAAAATAAATTTAATTAAACATAAGAAATCTTTGATACTTGGGGAGTGTGGAAGTCAACTTATTTCTGTGTTCAGTAATAAATATATATATCAGTTGTAAGGCTAAAGGAGTAATACCACTAAAGAATTCTCCATAGCCTTCTATGTTAAATAAAAAAAAATGAGCTTTCATACAGGATTCATCTTAAGTTTAATCTAAGTGACACTCATATCTTATGGAAGGGGCACCTAATTGGAAGCTTAACTCCGAAAATCAACATACATTTAATGACATATAAGAAAAAACAGACAGTCTGAAGATGTCTACCGTCAAAAATCCTACTTTCACTTTCGATTTAACACGAATTCAGGTGGTTTCTTTCCAATGCAATCAATTTTTTATTTAAAACCACAAGGACATCAAATATGGGCTTAAAATTATCCTAAAATATTTAGGTTTTTGCTGACATTCAGTATTTTGCAGTATCTAATAGGGTTTATTTTTTATCCAACTATGTAGGAATCCATTTTGTGTTTACGTTCTTTTCGACTGGTACCCATGTTTAGTGGTATTACACCTAAAAGGATGCTTACATTATGCATAGGAAGAAGTAGGAGAAGTTCCAATTAATTACAAATGGGAACGTACCGGTCTGACAGAATAGATAAACAAATTTCAAGTCTCTGTCTGACATTTTAATAAATCTGAAAATGGAATTTAATGCCATTCTAGATACTCCAATGGCAATGAAAACTTGTGAGAGATGAATAAATCATGGGGTGGTATAAAATCTGCATCGCTGGCGGCCCCAAAATAGTTGGAGGGTAAATAAAACAAGAATTGCATGTGACGGCCCCTGTTTGTTAATGGATCGGGGAGAAATGTGCATTCTTTATAGAGGACCTTCCATATATGCTTCCTACCAAGTGTTGGTTCATTTGGCTGGTTTCAGAGAAGAACATGTTTAGAAATTGACCAACCAGAAACAAGTATTGCCTATGGTGTTCATGTTTGTTAACGGATTGGAACGAAATGAGCAATCTTTATAGAGTACTTCCATAGATGTTTCCTACCAAGTTTCAGTTCATTTGGCCAAGCAGTTTCAGAGAAGATGGGTTTTTGAAATTGACCAATCAGAAACAAGAATTGTCTGTGGTGGTCATGTTAGTTAACGAATCAGGACAAAATTAGCAATCATTATAGAGGATCTTCCATAGATGCTTCCTACCAAGTATCAGTTCATTTAGCTCAGAGGTTTCAGAGGAGAAGTTTACAATGTGAAAAGTAAATGGATGACAGATGCCAAGTGATGACAAAAGCTCACATTGCCTTTGAAATGTGAGCTAACAAACTAGAGGCTCAGGTGAGCCTGTATCGCTCACCTGACATAAATAAGTCCTCTTAAGAATGTCTGCATGCTGAATACATCTAAGTTACTATTCAAATCCCATACTGCCATAGGGTTCTATGTTAAAACTATGTCTGCTTATGGCAGCCATCTTGGATGGAGGTCGTGGTCACCGGACACAATTTTGAAAGTATACTACCCAAGGACCATCCATGCCATGTTTGCTTTAAATTGGCTGACTGGTTTCAGAAGAGAAGACTTTTAAACAATTTTCCCATAGGGTCCTATGTTAAAACTATGTCTGCTGACGGTGGCCATTTTGAACCGAGATCGGGATCACTGAACACAATTTTGGAAGTTGACCACCTAAGAACCATCGATGACATGTTTGCTATATTGGCTTACTATTTTCAGAGGAGAAGATTTTAAAACATTTTTTCCCATAGGGTCCTATGTTAAAACTACAGTATGTCTGCTGAAGGTGGCCATCTTGGATGGAGGTCAGGGTCACTGGACACAATTTTGAAAATTGACCACTTAAGGACCATCCATGCCATGTTTGCTTTAAATTGGCTTACTGGTTTCAGAGAAGAAGATTTTTAAATATATTTCCCATAGGGTCCTATGTTAAAACTATGTTCGCTGATGGTTGCCATCTTGGATGGAGGTCGGGGTCACAGGACATAATTTTGAAAGTTGACCACCTGAGGACCATTCATGCCATGTTTGCTTTAAACTGACTCACTGGTTTCAGAGGAGAAGACTTTTAAACATTTTTTCCATAGTGTCTATGTTAAAATTAAGTCGAGTCATGGTGGCCATCTTGAATTTCCGATCAGCAAACGATTCACAAGTTTAGTACAGGTCCACCCAATGATCATTCCTGCAAAGCCACAATTCAATTGGCTTAGTGGTTTCTAACAAGAAGATTTTTAAAATTTCAACCAATCAGAACACATTATAGGCCCTGGCAGCCATGTTGGATTTCCGATCAGCGCCAAAAACAAAAATCTTGTATATGACCATCCAATGAACATTTCTGCCAAGTTTGGTTCAAATCTGTTTTGTGGTTTCAGAAAAAAAGATGAAAATGTGAAATTCCCATAGGGTCCAATGTTAAACTAAGTCGAGTCATGGCGGCCATCTTGAATTTCCTATTGGCAAACGATTCACAAGTTTAGTACAGGACCACCCAATGATCATTCCTGCAAAGTCACAATTCAATTGGCTTAGTGGTTTCTAACAAGAAGATTTTTTAAATTTCGACCAATCAGAACACATTATGGGCCCTGGCAGCCATGTTGGATTTCCGATCAGCGCCAAAAACAAAAATCTTGTATATGACCATCCAATGAACATTTCTGCCAAGTTTGGTTCAAATCTGTTTTGTGGTTTCAGAAAAAAAGATGAAAATGTGAAATTCCCATAGGGTCCAATGTTAAACTAAGTCGAGTCATGGCGGCCATCTTGAATTTCCGATCGGCAAACGATTCACAATTTTAGTACAGGACCACCCAATGATCATTCCTGCAATGTCACAATTCAATTGACTTAGTGGTTTCTGACAAGAAGATTTTAAAAATTTCAGCCAATGAGAACACATTATGGGCCCTGGCAACCATGTTGGATTTCAAATCAGCACCAAAAACACAAATCTGGTAGAGGACCATCCAGTGAACATTTCTGGCAAGTTTGGCTGATTTCTGTTCAGCGGTTTCAGCGAAGAAGATTTAAATGTGAAAAGCTAACGGACGGACGCTTACCCATGACAAAAGCTCACATGGCCTATGGCCAGGTGAGCTAAAAGCAAGACCCTACATGTAGCTTACAAATTCAATCCCAGTAAAGAGAAAACAAAGTGTAATACAGTAATATAGTACCTGGAGGGCGAAGATCAATTTCTACATCCTCATCTTCTACTGTAGGATCAGTCCAAAGTTTTCTTTTACGAAAATCTGAAAAAATATTTATTCAACATCTCATTTGAAATCAAATAGAGTAAGAATATGACCGTTTAGTTAAAACGTTCTGCAGAGACGATAATAAACGATGGATTTTCATATAGTACTGCGTTGACTACTATTATACATATTTTGTCCCAGTATTGTTAAAAATGCTGTTATAGTGACAACCGGAACCTTTTAACCGTAATGGAAGTGGGAGGTTTGGTGCCGTAAAATCTGATTTAACCCACCATTTCTTTGGAAATGCCTGTACCAAGTCAGGGCCATTGCAGTTTTCTCAGGCGCCAACAACAAAAATCTTGTATATGACCATCCAATGAACATTTCTGCCAAGTTTGGTTCAAATCTGTTTTGTGGTTTCAGAAAAAAAGATGAAAATGTGAAATTCCCATAGGGTCCAATGTTAAACTAAGTCGAGTCATGGTGGCCATCTTGAATTTCCGATCGGCAAACGATTCACAATTTTAGTACAGGACCACCCAATGATCATTCCTGCAATGTCACAATTCAATTGACTTAGTGGTTTCTGACAAGAAGATTTTTAAAATTTCAGCCAATGAGAACACATTATGGACCCTGGCAGCCATGTTGGATTTCAAATCAGCACCAAAAACACAAATCTGGTAGAGGACCATCCAGTGAACATTTCTGGCAAGTTTGGCTGATTTCTGTTCAGCGGTTTCAGCGAAGAAGATTTAAATGTGAAAAGCTAACGGACGGACGCTTACCCATGACAAAAGCTCACATGGCCTATGGCCAGGTGAGCTAAAAGCAAGACCCTACATGTAGCTTACAAATTCAATCCCAGTAAAGAGAAAACAAAGTGTAATACAGTAATATAGTACCTGGAGGGCGAAGATCAATTTCTACATCCTCATCTTCTACTGTAGGATCAGTCCAAAGTTTTCTTTTACGAAAATCTGAAAAAATATTTATTCAACATCTCATTTGAAATCAAATAGAGTAAGAATATGACCGTTTAGTTAAAACGTTCTGCAGAGACGATAATAAACGATGGATTTTCATATAGTACTGCGTTGACTACTATTATACATATTTTGTCCCAGTATTGTTAAAAATGCTGTTATAGTGACAACCGGAACCTTTTAACCGTAATGGAAGTGGGAGGTTTGGTGCCGTAAAATCTGATTTAACCCACCATTTCTTTGGAAATGCCTGTACCAAGTCAGGGCCATTGCAGTTTTCTCAGGCGCCAACAACAAAAATCTTGTATATGACCATCCAATGAACATTTCTGCCAAGTTTGGTTCAAATCTGTTTTGTGGTTTCAGAAAAAAAGATGAAAATGTGAAATTCCCATAGGGTCCAATGTTAAACTAAGTCGAGTCATGGTGGCCATCTTGAATTTCCGATCGGCAAACGATTCACAATTTTAGTACAGGACCACCCAATGATCATTCCTGCAATGTCACAATTCAATTGACTTAGTGGTTTCTGACAAGAAGATTTTTAAAATTTCAGCCAATGAGAACACATTATGGACCCTGGCAGCCATGTTGGATTTCAAATCAGCACCAAAAACACAAATCTGGTAGAGGACCATCCAGTGAACATTTCTGGCAAGTTTGGCTGATTTCTGTTCAGCGGTTTCAGCGAAGAAGATTTAAATGTGAAAAGCTAACGGACGGACGCTTACCCATGACAAAAGCTCACATGGCCTATGGCCAGGTGAGCTAAAAGCAAGACCCTACATGTAGCTTACAAATTCAATCCCAGTAAAGAGAAAACAAAGTGTAATACAGTAATATAGTACCTGGAGGGCGAAGATCAATTTCTACATCCTCATCTTCTACTGTAGGATCAGTCCAAAGTTTTCTTTTACGAAAATCTGAAAAAATATTTATTCAACATCTCATTTGAAATCAAATAGAGTAAGAATATGACCGTTTAGTTAAAACGTTCTGCAGAGACGATAATAAACGATGGATTTTCATATAGTACTGCGTTGACTACTATTATACATATTTTGTCCCAGTATTGTTAAAAATGCTGTTATAGTGACAACCGGAACCTTTTAACCGTAATGGAAGTGGGAGGTTTGGTGCCGTAAAATCTGATTTAACCCACCATTTCTTTGGAAATGCCTGTACCAAGTCAGGGCCATTGCAGTTTTCTCAGGTTTCCGGTTGTTGACTGATTTTGTCTGTTTATTGACTTATGAGTTTTGCCTTTCCCTTTGTTCGATAATTTTGTCATTACCCTTATGTACATGATATACATAAAACTTTAAAGACTTTCTGCAATACAATATCTGCCATAAACTTTAAAAATAAAAAAATATTTTTCAAATTCCCACAAGTTACAAATCAATATTTATACATCATATAAAAATTGAATTATTAGAAATATATAATACTACATAAATATATTATACATAATGCAATATTAGTTCTCAAAAAATCATATTCACAAAAGTATCATATAAATTCATAGTCACTTCTTAGGATTTTTTTTAAGCGAATGAAAGAAAGGAAAGAGTTACTAAGGGAAAGTGGGGAAACTAAATTTTCAGTTGTGATTTTGGTGTTAATATTAGTGAGTTGTTTTTTTAATTATATAATATCAATATAGTATGCCTTCATAAATGTTCCATGTTTGACTGAACTGGGGAAGACATTTGTTTCTTACGGCTAGCATTTTTCTATATTATACACGTCTTTCAATTTTTCTTGTAATGCTTGGAAAGACAAAATTGTTTTAAAACATCTTTAATTATCTGCCATAAACATTTTTAAAAATCAAACAAACCAGAAAGAAGAATTGCCTATGGCAGCCTTGTTTGTTAATGGATCAGGACGAAATGTGCAATCTTTATGCAGGACCTTGCATAGTTGCTTCCTACCAAGTTTCGGTTCATTTGGCCAAGCGATTAAGAGGAGATTTTTTAGAAATCGACCTAACAAAAACAAGAATTGTTTGTGGTGACCATGTTTGTTAATGGATCAGGACGAAATGAGCAATCTTTATAACGGACCTTTCATAGATGCTTTCTACCAAGTTTCGCTTCATTTGTCCAAGCAGGTTCAGAGAAGAAGGGTTTTTGAAATTGACCAATCAGAAACAAGAATTACCTGTGGTGGCCATGTTTGTTAACGAATCAGAACGAAATGAACAATCATAATAGAGGATCTTCCATAGATGCTTCCTACCAAGTTTCAGTTCATTTGGCTCAGAGGTTTCAGAGGAGAAGATTACAATGTGAAAAGTAAACGGATGACAGATGCCAAGTGATGGCAAAAGCTCACATTGCCTTTGTAATGTGAGCTAACAAAAAAGCAAGACCCTACATGTAGCTTACAAATTCAATCCCAGTAAAGAGAAAACAATGTGTAATACAGTAATATAGTACCTGGAGGGTGAAGATCAATTTCTACATCATCTTCTACTGTAGGATCAGTCCTTTTACCAAAATCTGAAAAATATTTATGTACTTGAATATGCAGCATATACATGGACATGTTTAAGAATTATAATAAAAGTAAAAATTAAAAAAATAAAGTTGTTTTTATCTTAAAAAAAAAAAATATCTAAAAGGATGAGAAAATAACTCTTGATTAATTTCAATTTAAACAATTTAGAAGTGATTTTGTTTAATTTACACTTCATAAATGAACAGAACAACGAACAAAAGGTGGATAAAATATGTTTTTAAAGTATTTTATTTTTAATAGATTGATCTTTAAGATATCTTAAATATCACCATCATTTAAAAAAAAAATGTAATAAGATTGTATGATTATTCCATTATGGGGGGGTCCTAGGGGGACTTTTGGCTTGTTCCCATCTTATAGAGATATGCTACAGTTACATGATTGGTATCTTGTTATTATGATTGCTGTCTGTTATTCATGTTATATAATTTGTTTCAATCTGAAATGCTGTAAGTGGCCTCAAAACCGAATATCCCTCCAGAGCATATTTATTGAACATGATTGATGAATCTATGAAATATACAAAAATCTTGAAACTGGTATCTAGGGCTCTCAAATATAGCAGGTAGCCGGCGGAAATCCGACAAAATAGAAAAATATATACTATCATTTAATAATTTTATCATTTATTCATAAACAAAAAAACCAAAAAAAGTCCATTTGTGAATTCACAACTTTACAATTTTCTGGGTAATGTAGATAACTTATTCGCACATCAGAAAAATAAATACAATTTAACAAATATTTTCAATAATATTTTTTTATTTTTGGAGAAAAAAGTTTTAGATATAAAAATAAAGGGTACTAATAGTAATTCAAGAAGTCATTAAAAAGTGCCAGAAAATGCCCAGAATCAAGGATTTTGCACAATTTAGTCGTCAGCTTATGGGTGGCACAGCTATATACCCTGGCCCAATTTTGTTCGGCAAGTCAGTAGCCTCCTACTTTATCTTTAAGTCCCTGCTACTTCTAAAACTGTTGAAAGCCCTGGTATCTGTCAATCTGAAGTTGATTCAATTTTACAGCACTGTTAATTTAGAAGCACTCATGTCATAATTTAATAGCCTTACACAAACAGTGCCAGATTAAACTAGTGAGGGTCCTTTATATAGCTTATGCTATAAAGGGGTCCTAACACAAAACAAATATATATATATTAAATCATAAATTTCCCCACACAGTTTGCAAGTATTTAGTGTAGAGCCTGTAGCATGCTATTTTTGAAACCACGTTAATCCAGCCCTTTATATAGGTTACCTGTGAAGTAAAGAAAGCCCTGGTATCTGTCAATCTGAAGTTGATTCAATTTCACGGCACTGTTAATTTAGAAGCACTCATGTCATAATCTAATAGCCTTACACAAACAGGGCCAGATTAAACTAGTGAGGGTCCTTTAGCTTATGCTATAAAGGGGTCCTAACACCAAAGTCCAAAACAAATACATATATATATATATTAAATCATAAATTTCCCCACACAGTTTGCAAGTATTTAGTGTAGAGCCTGTAGCATACTATTTTTGAAACCCTGATAATCCAACCCTTTACATACCTGGTACGTTCCATTCTGCCATTTGTGATCTGAAAATACATGATATAGCTTGTCAAGATAGGTAGAATTAAGAATGACATTTTAGAGAATAGACAGTGAATAAGGTTGACCATAAGTTCCATAACAGATATTATATTATTATATACAACAAATGTAGATACAGTAGGCGTGATTTACTGAGATTTCTCGATGAAATAAATCCCTGTGAATTTTTCAGTAGCGTAGCTATAATCCGACAGCCTGTTAAGCCTGCTGGGCCGACAGAGATGTGTTTGTTTTTCACCGTTCAAGTAAGAACAGCAACAAAGTAAAAATTCGAGGGAATACATCTAAAGATCTAAAGCTTTAGTTTGACCAATTTTCTTGAATATTTGTTTGAATTTGTACTTGTATGAAGGAATTTGTTCATTCACTTATAATTAAGATACATAAGAATAAGAGGTAAAGCTTTTATTCAAGCAATAAAGAAGGATTAATTTGTTGATACAAAAGTATCACGGCAAACTTCTGCAAATTTGTACTGACGAAATTCCAGGTGAATATTAAATCCCAAATCTTAAAATAAACAAACAGACGCTTCCTTTACCAAATTGGCCGTTGAATTGTGTTATATTCTAATTATTTTCACAATACTTGAGTTATTAAAAAAATATTTGTAGCTTTTTAAAAGCTAAACAATCAACATGTCTAAGTTTTAAACACAGCGATCATGGGGACGTAAAAATCGGGGGAAGGAAAACGAACATTTAGATGTGTTTGTAGACACTAGACACGAGGAGGAATGCTCATTGCTAATCTTAGTAGATGCAATACATTTCCTGAAGCACTGTCCCTTGGTGTCTGTTGCAGATAAACGATACATCTATTTATTCCCATTTTAGTTTATTACTTGAACTGCTTGCTTTCCTGGATCAGACAAGGGGAGAATCGAAATGCGATTCTTAAGCACCGTCCCATGGTGTCTCCTCCAGCTTTGTAATCACAGTCCTTTCATCAAACACATGATGTTTTACTACTTGAACCGCTTGCTTTGCTGGATCAGACACGGGGAGAATCAAAACACAATTCTTAAGCATCGTCCCCTGGTGTCTCCTCCAGCTAAGTAATCGCATACATGTAGTCCATTCTTCAACCATATGATACACTGCAACTATTCATTACTCATTGCCTCTCCTCGGGTCGTGCTGCCGAACACGGCCTATTTATTTATTTATTAATATATTTTTTGTAACATATATCATTTAAATAGTTAGAATTGTCTTGTTTAAAATCATATATCTCCATTCTGTATTGTTGTAACTGTTGATATAATTATGAATGTATATTTGTTATTGCCCCTTGAGGGACCCTAATTGGAATAAAAATATTGTATTGTATTGTACCGGTACATACATTTTACAAGCAAACAGAGCCTCATTCAATAGATCTCAACTAAATCCAATATGTCTTCTCTGTGGAAATAGTGAAGAAACTTTAGAACATTTCTTACTAACATGTAACTGTTTAGATGGCATCCATGCACCGTTAGTTAAAGAGATAATTAACACTTGTAGCGCTCTATTTGCAAAGAATAAGTTGGATGGGAACGTTAATTTAATACAAGTTTTGGTGAATCCATATGTCTACTCTAATAATGGAGAATTTACTAACATCATTAGTGAACATTTAGAGCCTCTGTGTAGGTTCCTATGCTTTAGACTTCATACTAAACGCTATGAACTTTTAGGATTAACGTCAAAGAAGATGAGGAAGGGTGGTAGCGCGAAGACATGAACTGTGAATGGGGGTCTTGGGTTGATCGCACTCTGGTAGGGCCCTACATTAATTTTACATTAATTTTACCTGAAGTGACATTTTAGATTTTAAAATCGTCTAGAGACTTTTAGATTTTGAAATCGTCTAGGGACTTTTAGATTTTAGAATCGTCTAAGGACTTTTAGATTTTAAAATTGTCTAAGGACTTTTAGATTTTTGAAATCTTCCAAGGATATTCCGCTATAATTTTAAACGACGTAAATAGTGTATAGTGTACAGTAATACTTAAGTTTTATTATTGCGCATGCGTGTATATAATACATTTTTATGGAAGTGGATTTACAATGCCGATTCGTTTTAATTATTGGATTTTATGTGAAACCGTACTTCCCGGTCAAGGAGGTGTGCCTAGATTGGCAGAAGTTGATTTTACAGATACAGAGATTGACAGATTTCAAGGCAAAAATGAATAAATCTAAAATCAATAAATATAAGATCAATAATAAAACAAATACAAAACATGAATTTAATGTTAAATATGAAAGATATAAACAAGATATTAGCAAAGACACACTTCAAATGCAAAAAAAAAAGTGAAAAAAAACCCACATTTTTGCGAAAACATGTCTCCCTGTCATGCCTTCACTTCTCCCTCATATTCTCTGAGGGAGAAGTCAAGTCTCCCTATTTTTTGCAAGTGTGGTGAGCCCTGTTTAGACATAGTTATTCCATGATGCAAATTAAAAAAATATTGAATGATGGGAACATTTTAGGGTAACCCAGGTCTACACCTTTAAATGAAGAAATAGAAAACTTCTATAATTAAATGATAATCTCAAAGTGACGACCATACTATTTTGGATCAAATTAAATATTTTCGTCTTCTTCACCGTTAAATTATTATTTTTCCGACAGAGCCGATGTAGCAGGCAATTTGTTCCGGACTGATTGATTGTTGTTTAATGCCAATTCAGCAATTTTTCAGCTATATCATGGCGAGAACAAGTAAATTTTCAATGAGATGATGATTAGGTACTAGACCAACACGTTGAGTTTAAACTTAACATCTATCTCTTATATTTTTTGAAATATAAGACGAAAAGTATTAAAATTTAAACCAGAGGCTCTCAAGAGCCTGTATCGTTCACCTGGTAATAAAAAAAACCAATTGGTCCTATGTAAAAACTATATCCTGCGTCATCTTGGAATTACGATCAACATAAAAAACACAAAGTTTGTAAAGGACCTTCCAATGATTGATGCGCAGTTTAGGTTCAATCAGTGCAATAGCTTCAGAGAAGAATATATTTCTGTATTTTCCCCATATGGTTCTGTGTTAATACTATGACCTGTGGTGGCAGCCATCTTGGATTTCCGATCGGCAAAAAAAACAGGACCTTCCAATGATCATTCCTAGGCAGTTTGGTTTCAACTGTCCAAGTGGTTTCAGAGAAGAAGCATTTTGAAACATTTTTCCCATAGGGTCCAATGTTAAACTAAGTCCTGCCGTAGCCGCCATTTTGAATTTCATATCAGAATAAAAAACGTATATTTTGTAGAGGACCATTCAATGAACATTCATGTACAGTTTGGCTTTAATCAAATTTTAGTTTCTGAGAAGAAGGCATTTGAACATTTTCCCATAGGGTCCAATGTTAATCTATGTCCTGCGGTGGTGGCCATCTTGGATTTCCGATCGGCATAAAAAACACACAACTTGTAGAGGACCTTCCAATGATCATTCCTGGGCAGTTTGGTTTCAATTATCCAAGTGGTTTCAGAGAAGAAGCGTTTTGAAACATTTTTCCCATAGGGTCCAATGTTAAACTAAGTCCTGCCGTAGCCGCCATTTTGAATTTCATATCGGAACAAAAAACGTAAAGTTTGTAGAAGACCATCCAATGTACACACATATGGACAGTTTGGCTTTAATCATATTTGTAGTTTCTGAGAAGAAGGCATTTGAACATTTTCCCATAGGGTCCAATGTTAATCTATGTCCTGCGGTGGTGGCCATCTTGAATTTTCGATCGGCATAAAAAAACAGAAACTTTGTAGAGGACCTTCCAATGATCATTCCTGGGCAGTTTGGATTCAATTGTCCAAGTGGTTTCAGAGAAGAAGCGTTTTGAAACATTTTTCCCATAGGGTCCAATGTTAAACTAAGTCCTGCCGTAGCCGCCATTTTGAATTTCATATCGGAACAAAAAACCTAAAGTTTGTAGAGGACCATCCAATGAACATTCATGTACAGTTTGGCTTTAATAATATTTGTAGTTTCTGAGAAGAAGGCATTTGAACATTTTCCCATAGGGTCCAATGTTAATCTATGTATTGTGGTGGCGGCCATCTTGGATTTCCGATTGGCATAAAAAACATAAAACTTGTAGAGGACCTTCCAATGATCATTCCTGGGCAGTTTGGTTTCAACTGTTCTAGTGGTTTCAGAGAAGAAGCGTTTTCAAACATTTCCCCCATAGGGTCCAATGTTAAACTAAGTCCTGCCGTAGCCGCCATTTTGAATTTCATATCGGAACAAAAAACGTAAAGTTTGTAGAGGACCATCCAATGAACATTCTTGTACAGTTTGGCTTTAATCATATTTGTAGTTTCTGAGAAGAAGGCATTTGAACATTTTCCCATAGGGTCCAATGTTAATCTATGTCCTGCGGTGGTGGCCATCTTGGATTTCCGATCGGCATAAAAAAACACACACCTTGTAGAGGACCTTCCAATGATCATTCCTGGGCAGTTTGGTTTCAATTATCCAAGTGGTTTCAGAGAAGAAGCGTTTTGAAACATTTTTCCCATAGGGTCCAATGTTAAACTAAGTCCTGCCGTAGCCGCCATTTTGAATTTTATATCGGAACAAAAAATGCAAAGTTTGTAGAGGACCATCCAATGAACATTCATGTACAGTTTGGCTTTAATCATATTTGTAGTTTCTGAGAAGAAGGCATTTGAACATTTTCCCATAGGATCCAATGTTAATCTATGTCCTGCGGTGGTGGCCATCTTGGATTTCCGACCGGCATAAAAAACAAAAACTTTGTAGAGGACCTTCCAATGATCATTCCTGGGCAGTTTGGTTTCAACTGTCCAAGTGGTTTCAGAGAAGAAGCATTTTGAAACATTTTTCCCATAGGGTCCAATGTTAATCTATGTATTGTGGTGGCGGCCATCTTGGATTTCCGATTGGCATAAAAAACATAAAACTTGTAGAGGACCTTCCAATGATCATTCCTGGGCAGTTTGGTTTCAACTGTTCTAGTGGTTTCAGAGAAGAAGCGTTTTCAAACATTTCCCCCATAGGGTCCAATGTTAAACTAAGTCCTGCCGTAGCCGCCATTTTGAATTTCATACCAGAACAAAAAACCTAAAGTTTGTAGAGGACCATCTAATGAACATTCATGTACAGTTTGGCTTTAATCATATTTGTAGTTTCTGAGTAGAAGGCATTTGAATATTTTCCCATAGGGTCCAATGTTAATCTATGTCCTGCGGTGGCGGCCATCTTGGATTTCTGACCGGCATAAAAAACAGAAAATTTGTAGAGGACCTTCCAATGATCATTCCTGGGCAGTTTAGTTTCAACTGTCCACGTGGTTTCAGAGAAGAAGCATTTTGAAACATTTTTCCCATAGGGTCCAATGTTAAACTAAGTCCTGCCATAGCCGCCATTTTGAATTTCATACCAGAACAAAAAACGTAAAGTTTGTAGAGGACCATCTAATGAACATTCATGTACAGTTTGGCTTTAATCATATTTGTAGTTTCTGAGTAGAAGGCATTTGAACATTTTCCCATAGGGTCCAATGTTAATCTATGTATTGCGGTGGTGGCCATCTTGGATTTCCGATCGGCATAAAAAACATAAAATTTGTAGAGGACCTTCCAATGATCATTCCTAGGCAGTTTGGTTTCAATTATCCAAGTGGTTTCAGAGAAGAAGCGTTTTGAAACATTTTTCCCATAGGGTCCAATGTTAAACTAAGTCCTGCCGTAGCCGCCATTATGAATTTCATACCAGAACAAAAAACGTAAAGTTTGTAGAGGACCATCTAATGAACATTCATGTACAGTTTGGCTTTAATCATATTTGTAGTTTCTGAGTAGAAGGCATTTGAATATTTTCCCATAGGGTCCAATGTTAATCTATGTCCTGCGGTGGCGGCCATCTTGGATTTCTGACCGGCATAAAAAACGGAAAATTTGTAGAGGACCTTCCAATGATCATTCCTGGGCAGTTTGGTTTCAACTGTCCAAGTGGTTTCAGAGAAGAAGCATTTTGAAACATTTTTCCCATAGGGTCCAATGTTAAACTAAGTTCTGCCGTAGCCGCCATTTTGAATTTCATATCGGAACAAAAAACTTTAAGATTGTAGAGGACCATCCAATGAACATTCATGTACAGTTTGGCTTTAATCATATTTGTAGTTTCTGAGAAGAAGGCATTTGAACATTTTCCCATAGGGTCCAATGTTAATCTATGTATTGTGGTGGCGGCCATCTTGGATTTCCGATCGGCATAAAAAACATAAAATTTCTAGAGGACCTTCCAATGATCATTCCTAGGCAGTTTGGTTTCAATTATCCAAGTGGTTTCAGAGAAGAAGCGTTTTGAAACATTTTTCCCATAGGGTCCAATGTTAAACTAAGTCCTGCCGTAGCCGCCATTTTGAATTTCATACCAGAACAAAAAACGTAAAGTTTGTAGAGGACCATCTAATGAACATTCATGTACAGTTTGGCTTTAATCATATTTGTAGTTTCTGAGTAGAAGGCATTTGAATATTTTCCCATAGGGTCCAATGTTAATCTATGTCCTGCGGTGGCGGCCATCTTGGATTTCCGACCGGCATAAAAAACAGAAAATTTGTAGAGGACCTTCCAATGATCATTCCTGGGCAGTTTGGTTTCAACTGTCCAAGTGGTTTCAGAGAAGAAGCATTTTGAAACATTTTTCCCATAGGGTCCAATGTTAAACTAAGTCCTGCCGTAGCCGCCATTTTGAATTTTATATCGGAACAAAAAACGCAAAGTTTGTAGAGGACCATCCAATGAACATTCATGTACAGTTTGGCTTTAATCATATTTGTAGTTTCTGAGAAGAAGGCATTTGAACATTTTCCCATAGGGTCCAATGTTAATCTATGTCCTGCGGTGGTGGCCATCTTGGATTTCCGACCGGCATAAAAAACAGAAAATTTGTAGAGGACCTTCCAATGATCATTCCTGGGCAGTTTGGTTTCAACTGTCCAAGTGGTTTCAGAGAAGAAGCATTTTGAAACATTTTTCCCATAGGGTCCAATGTTAAACTAAGTCCTGCCGTAGCTGCCATTTTGAATTTCATATCGGAACAAAAAACGTATTGTTTGTAGAGAATCATCCAATGAACATTCATGTACAGTTTGGCTTTAATCATATTTGTAGTTTCTGAGAAGAAGGCATTTGAACATTTTCCCATAGGGTCCAATGTTAATCTATGTCCTGCAGTGGCGGCCATCTTGAATTTCCGATCGGCATAAAAAAACAGAAACTTTGTAGAGGACCTTCCAATGATCATTCCTGGGCAGTTTGGTTTCAATTATCCAAGTGGTTTCAGAGAAGAAGCGTTTTGAAACATTTTTCCCATAGGGTCCAATGTTAAACTAAGTCCTGCCGTAGCCGCCATTTTGAATTTCATACCAGAACAAAAAACGTAAAGTTTGTAGAGGACCATCTAATGAACATTCATGTACAGTTTGGCTTTAATCATATTTGTAGTTTCTGAGTAGAAGGCATTTGAATATTTTCCCATAGGGTCCAATGTTAATCTATGTCCTGCGGTGGCGGCCATCTTGGATTTCTGACCGGCATAAAAAACAGAAAATTTGTAGAGGACCTTCCAATGATCATTCCTGGGCAGTTTAGTTTCAACTGTCCACGTGGTTTCAGAGAAGAAGCGTTTTGAAACATTTTTCCCATAGGGTCCAATGTTAAACTAAGTCCTGCCATAGCCGCCATTTTGAATTTCATACCAGAACAAAAAACGTAAAGTTTGTAGAGGACCATCTAATGAACATTCATGTACAGTTTGGCTTTAATCATATTTGTAGTTTCTGAGTAGAAGGCATTTGAACATTTTCCCATAGGGTCCAATGTTAATCTATGTATTGCGGTGGCGGCCATCTTGGATTTCCGATCGGCATAAAAAACATAAAATTTGTAGAGGACCTTCCAATGATCATTCCTAGGCAGTTTGGTTTCAATTATCCAAGTGGTTTCAGAGAAGAAGCGTTTTGAAACATTTTTCCCATAGGGTCCAATGTTAAACTAAGTCCTGCCGTAGCCGCCATTATGAATTTCATACCAGAACAAAAAACGTAAAGTTTGTAGAGGACCATCTAATGAACATTCATGTACAGTTTGGCTTTAATCATATTTGTAGTTTCTGAGTAGAAGGCATTTGAATATTTTCCCATAGGGTCCAATGTTAATCTATGTCCTGCGGTGGCGGCCATCTTGGATTTCTGACCGGCATAAAAAACGGAAAATTTGTAGAGGACCTTCCAATGATCATTCCTGGGCAGTTTGGTTTCAACTGTCCAAGTGGTTTCAGAGAAGAAGCATTTTGAAACATTTTTCCCATAGGGTCCAATGTTAAACTAAGTTCTGCCGTAGCCGCCATTTTGAATTTCATATCGGAACAAAAAACTTTAAGATTGTAGAGGACCATCCAATGAACATTCATGTACAGTTTGGCTTTAATCATATTTGTAGTTTCTGAGAAGAAGGCATTTGAACATTTTCCCATAGGGTCCAATGTTAATCTATGTATTGTGGTGGCGGCCATCTTGGATTTCCGATCGGCATAAAAAACATAAAATTTCTAGAGGACCTTCCAATGATCATTCCTAGGCAGTTTGGTTTCAATTATCCAAGTGGTTTCAGAGAAGAAGCGTTTTGAAACATTTTTCCCATAGGGTCCAATGTTAAACTAAGTCCTGCCGTAGCCGCCATTTTGAATTTCATACCAGAACAAAAAACGTAAAGTTTGTAGAGGACCATCTAATGAACATTCATGTACAGTTTGGCTTTAATCATATTTGTAGTTTCTGAGTAGAAGGCATTTGAATATTTTCCCATAGGGTCCAATGTTAATCTATGTCCTGCGGTGGCGGCCATCTTGGATTTCTGACCGGCATAAAAAACGGAAAATTTGTAGAGGACCTTCCAATGATCATTCCTGGGCAGTTTGGTTTCAACTGTCCAAGTGGTTTCAGAGAAGAAGCATTTTGAAACATTTTTCCCATAGGGTCCAATGTTAAACTAAGTTCTGCCGTAGCCGCCATTTTGAATTTCATATCGGAACAAAAAACCTTAAGATTGTAGAGGACCATCCAATGAACATTCATGTACAGTTTGGCTTTAATCATATTTGTAGTTTCTGAGAAGAAGGCATTTGAACATTTTCCCATAGGGTCCAATGTTAATCTATGTCCTGCGGTGGCGGCCATCTTGGATTTCCGACCGGCATAAAAAACAGAAAATTTGTAGAGGACCTTCCAATGATCATTCCTGGGCAGTTTGGTTTCAACTGTCCAAGTGGTTTCAGAGAAGAAGCATTTTGAAACATTTTTCCCATAGGGTCCAATGTTAAACTAAGTCCTGCCGTAGCCGCCATTTTGAATTTCATATCGGAACAAAAAACCTTAAGATTGTAGAGGACCATCCAATGAACATTCATGTACAGTTTGGCTTTAATAATATTTGTAGTTTCTGAGAAGAAGGCATTTGAACATTTTCCCATAGGGTCCAATGTTAATCTATGTCCTGCGGTGGCGGCCATCTTGGATTTCCGACCGGCATAAAAAACAGAAAATTTGTAGAGGACCTTCCAATGATCATTCCTGGGCAGTTTGGTTTCAACTGTCCAAGTGGTTTCAGAGAAGAAGCATTTTGAAACATTTTTCCCATAGGGTCCAATGTTAAACTAAGTCCTGCCGTAGCCGCCATTTTGAATTTCATATCGGAACAAAAAACCTTAAGATTGTAGAGGACCATCCAATGAACATTCATGTACAGTTTGGCTTTAATCATATTTGTAGTTTCTGAGAAGAAGGCATTTGAACATTTTCCCATAGGGTCCAATGTTAATCTATGTCCTGCGATGGCGGCCATCTTGGATTTCCGATCGGCATAAAAAACAGTAACTTGGTAAAGGACATTCCAATGATCATTCCTTTACAGTTTGGGTTCAGTCAGTTCATTAGTTTCGGAGAAGAAGATCTTTGAAATTTCAGCCAATCAGAGCATATTATTGGCCCTGGCAGCCATATTGAATATCCGACTGGAACGAAAAACAGTAACTTTGTAGAGGACCATCCAAGGAACATTCCTGCTAAGTTCGGTTCCAATCGGCAAAGTGGTTTCGGAGAAGAAGCTTGAAATGTGAAAAGTTTACAGACGACAGACGACGGACGCCAAGTGATGGCAATAGTTCACCTGGACCTTTGGTCCAGGTGAACTAAAAATTTGATGAAAAAAGGGCAATAACTCCAAAATGGGTAATCAGATTTACTTTAAAATTGCAGGATAAGTAGATCTTGACATGCTGAACATGTTTGCAGTTTAAACTTAACATCTATCTCTTATAGTTTTTGAAATAAAGGACAAAAAGTATTAAAATTTTGAAAATTTGATGAAAAAAGGACAATAACTCCAAAATGGGTAATGGGATTTACTTCAAAATTGCAGAGTTGGTAGATCTTGACATGCTGCAATTTTTTGAAATATAAGACGAAAAGTATTAAAATTTTCAAAAAATTGATGAAACTAGAGGCTCCCAGGAGCCTGTAATAAATCGCTCACCTAGTTTTCAATTTTACATCTAAAGTTAATAGAAAATAGGCGTGTTACACATAATTTTGAAAGTGGGCCACCCAAAGATCATTTCAACTCAAATTTCTGAGCAAAAGATTCAGATGTGATTTTTATCTCATAATATTCCTAAATGGAATAAACTGGCTGAAAAAATCTCACAGAAAAACCCAGAATATGTTAAACTACTCATTGCCATGTAGCTTCAGTTAAAATTTGAGCTCATTTTGATTTATACTAAAGCAGCAATGGACAATTGAAGAAATTTCTATTTTTAGTAACATCAGCCATCTTGAATGGAGGGTGGGGCTGTCGGAAACAATTTTGAAAGGGACCCACCCGGGGACCATCCCTGCCAGGTTTGGTTTAACTTGGTTCAGCGGTTTCAGAGGAGAAGATTTAAATGTGATCTTTTATCAAAATATGCCTAATTTGCATAATCGGTATAAATCGGCTGAAAGAAAATTTCACAGAAAAACGTGTAATATATGTTAAACTACTCCTTGCCGTGTAGCTGCACTTAAAATTTGAGCTCATTTTGACTTATACTAAAGCAGCAATGGACAATTAAAATGTCATCCCCCCTTTTTTCTATTTCAAAATATGCCTAATTTGCATAATCGGTATAAATCAGTTCACCGAAAAAAATGGAAAATATCTTAAACTACTCATTGCCATGTAGCTTCAGTTAAAATTTGAGCTCATTTTGATTTATACTAAAGCAGCAATGGACAATTGAAGAAATTTCTATTTTTAGTAACATCAGCCATCTTGAATGGAGGGCGGGGCTGTCGGAAACAATTTTGAAAGGGACCCACCCGGGGACCATCCCTGTCAGGTTTGGTTTAACTTGGTTCAGCGGTTTCAGAGGAGAAGATTTAAATGTGATCTTTTATCAAAATATGCCTAATTTGCATAATCGGTATAAATCGGCTGAAAGAAAATTTCACAGAAAAACGTGTAATATATGTTAAACTACTCCTTGCCGTGTAGCTGCACTTAAAATTTGAGCTCATTTTGACTTATACTAAAGCAGCAATGGACAATTAAAATTTCATCCCCCCTTTTTTCTATTTCAAAATATGCCTAATTTGCATAATCGGTATAAATCAGTTCACCGAAAAAAATGGAAAATATCTTAAACTATTCCTTCCCATGTAGCTGCAGTTAAAATTTGAGCTCATTTTGACATATACTAAAGCAGTAATGGACAATTGAAGAAATTTCTATTTTTAGTAACAGCAGCCATCTTTAATGGAGGGCAGGGCTGTCGGACACAATTTTGAAAGGGACCCACCCAGGGGCCATCCCTGCCAGGTTTGGTTTAATTTGGTTCAGCGGTTTCAGAGGAGAAGATTTAAATGTGATCTTTTATCAAAATATGCCTTATTTGCATAATCGGTATAAATCGGCTGACAGAAAAATTTCACAGAAAAGCCTGGAATATATGTTAAACTACTCCTTGCCATGTAGCTGCAGTTAAAATTTGAGCTCATTTTGACGTATACTAAAGCAGCAATGGACAATTGAAGAAATTTCTATTTTTAGTAACAGCAGCCATCTTGAATGGAGGGCAGGGCTGTCGGACACAAATTTGAAAGGGACCCACCCAGGGACCATCCCTGCCAGGTTTGGTTTAATTTGGTTCAGCGGTTTCAGAGGAGAAGATTTAAATGTGATCTTTTATCAAAATCTGCCTAATTTGCATAATCGGTATAAATCGGCAGAGAGAAAAATTTCACAGAAAAACGCTGAATATATGTTAAACTACTCCTTGCCATGTAGCTGCAGTTAAAATTTGAGCTCATTTTGGCTTATACTAAAGCAGCAATGGAATGGACAATTAAAATTTCATTCCCCTTTTTTCTATTTTTAGCTTGGTGGCCATCTTGGTTGGAAGTCAGGATCATCGGACACAATTTTGGAAGGGGGCCATCCAAGGACCATTCCACCAAAGTTTGGTTGCAATTGGCCCAGTGGTTTCTGAGAAGATTAAAATGTGAAAGTTTACGACTGACGGACAACGGACGCCAAGTGACCTAAAAAGGGCAATAACTCCAAGATGGGTAATCAGATTTACTTCACAATTGCAGGGTAGGTAGATCTTGACATGCTGAACATGTTTGCAGTTTAAATTTAATATCTATCTCTTATAGTTTTTGAAATAAAGGACGAAAAGTATTAAAATTTTGAAAATTTGATGAAAAAAGGGAAATAACTCCAAAATGGGTAATGGGATTTCCTTAAAAATTGCAGGGTATGTAGATCTTGACATACTGCAAATTTTTGCAATTTAAACTTAACCTTTATCTCTTATAGTTTTTTTTAATATAAGACGAAAAGTATTAAAATTTTAAACATTTGATGAAAAAAGGGCAATAACTCCAAGATGGGTAATCAGATTTACTTCAAAATTGCAGGGTAGGTAGATCTTGCTGTGTTGAACATTTTTATCCCATGTCAAATTTCTGATATTATTAACGGTTTTTGAGTTATTACCCAAAAACCTGCAATTTTACCATATGTTCTATTTTTAGTAACAGTGGTTGGTGCACAGCATCACCAGACACAATTTTGAAACTAGACACCCTAGTGATGATTCAGACCAAATTTGGTTTCAATTGGTCTAGTAGTTTCAGAGGAGAAGATTTTTGAAACAGTTTACAACGTATGACGGACGGTGATGGCAAAAGCTCACATGGCCTTTGGCCAGGTGAGCTAAAAATGATCTAAAAGGCCTCCTCTTCTAGACTATGGGTGGGTAATTATAATTTGTTGAAATCCATAGTAGTTCATAAGCTGAAGACACTTGTTTGTAATGCTGGCTTTCTTGAGAATATTTATATTGAAATTTCTAAGTCCAAAGAATCATAACAGTGGTAAAACTCAATGGACTGGGATATCCTACTAATGTGCACATCTTCATATTAGGATCTTGCAGTGTACAAAGTTTCATGAACTTCTGATTAATCATGCAGGAGAATTTGCGATGACAAAGTGCATACTGAATTGTCTCAAAATTTCCAAGTCCAAAGAGGCATAACATGGGTAAAACTCAATGGACAATAAAATCCTTTATACTGCAAAGTTCACACATCATGATCTTAAATTCCACAAAGTTTGGTGGAAATCGGACAAACGATTTGGAAGTTGGTCCGGAACGGACAGACAGATTCCTATATTATTATACCCCCCAAACTACGTTAGCGGGGGGTATAATTCAGAAACTTCCTATTTAAATCTTCCATGTGTTTCAGAGTAGTAAGGTGGTAGAAATGGTAAATTAGACCTTTTAAACTAATTTTATATGAACCAATCAGCAATGGATCACCAGACAGCTATTCTTTTCCAAAAAAGAAGCAAATACAAATATTCTTGTTTCTTGCAAAAAATAAAAAAATTTTTAGACTGACTAAAATTAAGCTGATTTAACTAAGAAGTCAACACATTGTAAAGTATTCAGAATTCAGATTGTAGCATTTGACACATTCTCACAAGGAAAAACATGATATTTGTTGTCACGTATATATAGGAACACTAGAGGCTCAGGTGAGCCTGTATCGCTCACCTGACGTAAATAAACCCTCTTAAGAATGTCTGCATGCCGAATACATCTAAGTTACTATTCAAATCCCATAGGGTTTTATGTTAAAACTATGTCTGCTCATGGCTGCCATCTTGGATGGAGGTCGTGATCACCAGACACAATTTTGAAAGTATCATCCATGCCATGCTTGCTTTAAATTGGCTGACTGGTTTCAGAGGAGAAGACTTTTAAACAATTTTCCCATAGGGTCCTATGTTAAAACAATGTGCGCTGACGGCAGCCATTTTGGACCTAGATTAAGGTCTGACACTGAACAAAAATTTGGAAGTTGACCACCTAAGGACCATCGATGACATGTTTGCTATATTGGCTTACTGGTTTCAGAGGAGAAGACTTTTAAACATTTTTTCCATAGGGTCCTATGTTAAAAATAGTCGAGTCATGGTGGCCATCTTGAATTCCGATCGTCAAACGATTCACAGATTTAGTACAGGACCACCCAATGATCATTCCCGCTAAGTCACAATTCAATTGGCCTGGAGGTTTCTGACAAGAAGATTTTTAAAATTTCAACCAATGAAAAACACATTATGAACCCTGGCAGCAATGTTGAATTTCAAATCAGCACCAAAAACACAAATCTGGTAGAGGACCATTCAATGAACATTTGTTGCAAGTTTGGTTCAATTCTGTTCAGTGTAAAAAGTTAACAGACAGACGACAATGGACACTTAGCCATGACAAAGGCTCACATGGCCTATGGCCAGGTGAGCTAATAATAGTGTATGGGACAAAAGTTTTCAATATTTATTTTGCTGTGGATTTCACTTACATTTAATTTAGAAAGTAATGAAATGTATTCTTATTTTTCAGTTTTCTACAATTTTACAAATGTGACTGTTTATTTAGCTTATTTTTGATAAAATGGGAATATTTTGTTAAGTTTGGGAAGTAAGAGCAACACACTCTTACATCCCTATAAACTATTTGGATGGATATATGTTTATGTAGTCATCAGTGTATTAGAGATGTAATGGTGTAATACCACTAAACATGGGTACCAGTCGAAAAGGATGTATGGGAAAGTAGTACGTAAACACAAAATGGATTCCTACATTGTTGGATAAAAAATAAACCCTATTAGATACATCATACTGCAAAATACTGAATGTCAGCAGAAACCTACATATTTTAGGATAATTTTAAACCCATATTCGATGTCCTTGTGGTTTTAAATAAAAAATTGATTGCATTGGAAAGAAACCACCTGAATTTGTGTTAAATCGAAAATGAAAGTAGGATTTTTGACGGTAGACATCTTCGGACTGTCTGTTTTTTCTTATATGCCATTAAATGTATGTTGATTTTCGGAGTTAAGCTTCCAATTAGGTACTCCTTCCATAAGATACGAGTGTCACTTAGATTAAACTTAAGATGAATCCTGTATGAAAGCTCAATTGTTTTTATTTAACATAGAAGGCTATGGAGAATTCTTTAGTGGTATTACTCCTAATGATGCAAAGAATGCAAGTCAGTAAAGGAATTTAAGAGACAAGTTTTTTCTACCTTACGTATGGGACAAAAAAGTCTTATGTATGGGACATTTCAAATTGACTTTGATGTCTTGTTACTTAGTACTACATTAATTGATGATAGTCAAAACCAAAGTTATTTATACTTAGGTACCTTGATACCTCAAGTTAAAAGTGAGATCTTATATTTCAAGTATGTACTTTTCATGGTAATATGGAAAATGTCTTTTCAAACTTTGAAGACTTGAATAAAAAAAATTATCAGAATTCTTTCCATTCTTTCTTGTCACAGTTCTTCCTCACTCTCAACAATAGAATAACTGTATATAATATAGATAAATAAGATGACACCATATAATTCCTTGTTTATAGTGGTATCGATTTTGCATCTTTCTACAATTTGTATATCTTATTTTGTAATTGTTCCGAGGGTGTGATATTTTTTGTTTTTCTAGATTTTGTAATTGTTCCGAGGGTGTGATATTTTTTGTTTTTCTAGATTTTGTAATTGTTCCAAGGGTGTGGTATTTTTTATTTTTCTAGATTTTGTAATTGTTCTGAGGGTGTCAGGTATTTTTTATTTTTCTAGATTTTGTAATTGTTCCAAGGGTGTGGTATTTTTTATTCTTCTAGATTTTGTAATTGTTCCGAGGGTGTGGTATTTTTGTTTTTCTAGATTTTGTAATTGTTTCGAGGGTGTGGTATTTTTTATTTTTCTAGATTTTGTAATTGTTCCGAGGGTGTGAAATTTTTTATTTTTCTAGATTTTGTAATTGTTTCGAGGGTGTGGTATGTTTTTCTAGATTTTGTAATTTTTCCCGAGGGTGTGGTAGTTTTTGTTTTTCTAGATTTTGTAATTGTTCCGAGGGTGTGGTATTTTTTTTCTTCTAGATCTTGTAATTGTTTCGAGGGTGTGGTAGTTTTTGTATTTATTTATAAATATGTATAATTATGTTTTCTTAACTTTTTTCTGATCTGTTTCCTGGGGAGTCTAATCCTTAGTGGTTTATGCAAGATGGTTCCTTACAATATTAGAGGAAAACTAAACCTCTTTAGATACGTCATAATACAGAATGTTAGAAGAAAACATGGCTAATGTCGGCTGGACTTTATTAAGTAGGTCTACACATTGGCAGTAACACCATGTGTAGGTAAATTAAATACCGTATGAAAAGTTGGGGTCATTTCAGAGGGTACCCTACACCTACCCAATACATGTAATCGTTATGACAAAGTCGAATTGGGTAGGTCGTGGGTTTGAGCATCGATCGTGTCAAACCAAAGACTGTATAATTGGTATTTGTTACTTCTCCGCTAAGCACACAGCACTAAGTAGAAAGAGCAAAGACTGGTTGGCTCGGAATCAGGATAATGTCTCCAAATGGGGCGACATGTCTATCCACGGACTGTTGTTTCAGTATAAAAATCCAACTAATCGTGTTGTTCTAGTACAAAGTGGACCTCATCATCATCTCATTGAAAATAACTTGTTCTCGCCATGTATCTGCAAAATTGCTGAGTTGGCATTAAGCAACAATCAATCACTCACTCACTGATAAAATAAGGGAACTGATGATCATTTTTCATCTTAGTAAGTACCTTGAATATCAGTTAGCTATCTAAATAGCAGAAATATCGAAATAATGTTGTTTTATTATTTTATCAGAAAACAAGTGATACTACATTTTGTACATCAGTTTAAATGGGGTCGAATTTCTTTTACTATTTTCACGATACGATTCTCATTAGACTGTTCGCTGGAAATAAACTCAAACCGATTTTGAAACGAGTTTTCGGTTTGACTTCGACTTTTGTGGTCTAACGATACAATTTTTATTGAAAGAGTATCGAAAGGAAAATTGGAATGAAAATCGGACCGAAAATCGTATCAACCCCAAGCGGCCATTTCTTTCATAGAACGTGACTGTCATTGAACTTGTGACATCGTGCTTACTATACATTTTTGTACTTATAACTCTGCAGTTGGCCCTCGAGGGGTTCTTTGGACACGTTAATCAACAGTTTCTAAATTTCTAGCAAGTAGTCAGTTAGCTACGAGCATTCTTTGACTCTGCTATGGCACTGTCCATGTTTATTTTGTCATTAAAGAAATGGTCTTTAACCAACATATTCTACCTTTCTAGCTGGTACCTAGTCAATTACCTACGAGCATTCATTGACCCTGTTGTTGTACTATCCACGTTTATACCCTCATTCATTTGATAGTGAGTCGTCTTTTTGGGTGGGAGCTAACATGTACAGGTTCATTGTTTGTTTATATCTGTATTTATATCTGTATTACTGTTGGAGATAAAATTACCAGGAAGTTCATGATTAGAATCTCATTAACAAGTTTTACCCCACCACATGTTTTTACCTTCATTAACAAGTTTTACCCCACCACATGTTTTTACCTTCATTAACCAGGACGCTTTCTATCGTCATGTCGTGGTCTATTTTTATGATATTTATTGGTGTATAAATATAGGATGATAAATTTAACAAACGTTGATGTTGCAATATTTACATGGCACTATGATAACCGGGAGGTTTAACCCTGGTTGACCTTTCTTCTGTGTTTAATAATTCATGTATTACAGTTTAATATAATAGAAACATGTCATGTGTTAGTACTACGGACAGAAATTAACGGTCGCCCACTCGCCATTGCGACTGAAACTTCAGCTGGACGACTAAATAATACCTCAAAGGAGCCCAGCTGGCAACTAATAATTTTATATTTCCTTGTCGTAAGTTTGACGTTTGAAGCGAGTTGTTTACAATACGACCACGTGAAATATCATATACATTTCACTGGTTCTGGTTCTTTCTACTTCTTGTCTACTGTAATTTGCGTAATAAGGGGATTAAAAATGGCGGCGGAGTTGATGGCAGCTTGAAAAACAGCTCAGCAATTTTTGCAGTTTTTTGATGTTTTATGAAGTTCTAATGCAAAAAAGTTTAGGAAAGATAATTGCCTATATAATGTGTTAAAGGATGATGTTTCTGTTGATGAAAATTTTGGATTTTTGAACATTTATTGAGTGTGTACAGATATTTTCATTGGAATTTATTGTTAGTGAAATTGACATTATGTCTGGAGGCAGTAATTCACTTAAACCTGGACAACCTAGAAGTACAAATATAAATACTGTTCAAACACTGCTCAAAGCAAAATTGGGTTCAACAAAGGAGAAAGCACCTAAGAAGGGTAGAACACATTCTCAGCTATCTAATGACTCAAGCAATAGTATTGAATTTGATCTGTCAGGATTGGACCATATACAAAAGGACCTTGAGGAAATAAAATCAAGTCTTCAAGGTGTGACAAAGATAACTGATCTTAACGAGGCAACAAAAGATCTGGTAAAAAGTACTGAATTAGAAACATTAGTTACTGTTATAGTTAACAAACTACTCAACAATTTTGAAAGTAAATTGGAAACAAAATTTGAAACTAAACTTACACAAGTTACAAACAATATGCAGGAAAAAATAGATGCATTATCATTGGAAAATGAAAACTTGAAAGGCCAACTAGATGCCACAAAAAATGTACTTGGAAATGTAAAGACAACTCTTAATAGGAATGTTATACTGACCAAAGACGCTACCATACAAAGTAACTACAATGAACAATATTCGAGGAAAAACAATATAAAAGTGTTTAACATGAAAAAAAGAGACAAACAAAACCTGAGAGAGGATTTCATTGATCTTGTCAAGAAAGACCTTAATGTGGATTTAGAACTAAGGGATGTTGTAGCCATACACCGTTTACCTTCAGATCGACCAGGAGAAAAACCAATTATTGTCAGACTATTTAACAGTGATGCCAAAAGGAATGTCATGCGTGCAAAGAAAAACTTGAAAAACAATGTTCGTTTTGTAGACGACATTACAAAACAAAATCATGAACTAATGAAAAGGATGCGTGATTCCAATAGATTTGACTCTGTGTGGTTCTACAATTGTGGCATATATGGAAGAACATCTGATGATAAACAATTCAAATTTGGTTTGTATGATGACATTGACATTAAAATCAGACAGAGAAGGTAAATGCTTACTTTTTTACCATACATTAACTGTCCATATTTATTTAACTTTATATTTAATTTGCCTTTACCTGTTATGATATGCATATTGAATACACAGTAAAAAAGATTATATAGAATGTACATAAGATGATATCTACATACCGGTACCAGAAAACATACTGTCATGATTATTGATATACATTACATTTCATTTATGATTTTTATTACCGTATACATGTAGTACCCTGTATTTGATTCTGTATAGATTCTTTGGTTTTTTCAGAAATACATATTGTGACTACTTGCAACTGTCTAAGCACAAAATTTTAATTATTTACATTTGCATATTGAAGATAATATATACTATTACCTGCTCTACCAACAGTGGACATAGGCTTAGGGGCCATATGACTCCACCTGTTTGCCCAAATATATATATACATGTACCTAGGTAGGTTATGTAATCTGGAACTCTGAGTTTTTCGTATAACATGTCTTAGATTTGACCCATGTCTGAGGCGGAATAATGGTGTGCACCTCCTGTATTCATAAGTATTGGACAAATTTTATCATGAACTTTCCGTATAATTATGTGTATTAAACTTGTTGGTTTGTTCACTGAAACATTAGTTTGTGTAATTGTTAACGATCCTTTAGTTTTGTTCATCACTTTTCTAATGTACCCAGTGTTACCCACTCATGTATTTGTGGATAGATTCAAGATGTACATTGGAAAAGGGGGGGGGGGGGGTATTTCCAGCATGATTGAACATAGTTATTGGTTTGTTGTCTGGAACAAGGGCAATGATCTAGAATTGATGTAGTTTATATTCTGGCTGCATGAAATAATTGCACACCTCCTTTTCATAGGTGATTTTTTTTTTTGTGGATTTTCCCACAACTGAAACACTAATGGTACATTGTACATGGGTGGAAATCCTACATGTTATAGTTCATATAATTAAATGTGGCTTTCTCTAGTTGTTTGCCACCTTGAATCTTTGAATCTTAAATTGAAGTAGTAGATTTTCTGCATGTGTGACTTGCTCAGGGTATGGCCGTATCTATTGTTTGGGACAACAGTGAGTAGAGTGGGTATGAATTCAGTGTTGGTCTTGTATCTTAATTGATAAATATAATAGAAATGATATGTATAATACTGATAACTTATTTAATTTTTGTTTTGTTTACCAGTTACATTTTAACAGAATGAAACAGAATATTTGATTTTGCTGATACTATATGAAATTAAAAGGATATAATTTATAACTGTAAAAATTGCAATATATTATGTTGTTTAGCTTTTTGTAGCCATGTTTGATTACAGTCATTGTTTTTATTGTCTCTTTCTTTTGTCTTCTTTCTCTTTGTACTACTGTTCATTACATTTTTTCTGTTGTCTTCTTTCTTTTTGTACTACTTTTAATTTCATTTTTGTGTACTTATTATTATATTGGTTGGTCTGGTGCAGAATTTATGTATATTGTCTGTTTATTTATGATAATCAATCAGTGTGTTATGTTATAAGATTACTTAATGGCTAGTGTAAGAATTCTTTCAGTAAACTGTAAGGGACTCAGTAACATTGTAAAAAGAACAGATGTCTTTAATTATCTAAAAAAAAAGCAGTGCAACATCTACTGTCTACAAGATACTCATTTTACTTGTGAAAATGAAAAGAGCATACGATCAAGTTGGGATTATGAATGTTATTTTAGCTCATTTACATCAAATGCCCGGGGTACTGCTATTCTTTTTAACAATAATTTTGAATTTAATATTCTTAAAGAGAAAAGAGACATAAATGGGAATTATCTTGTTTTAGATATTAATGTTGACAAAATTAACTTTACACTTGTTTCTATTTATGGACCGAATGATGATAATCCTCAATTTTATGAGAATATCATGTCAATAGTTGAGGAATTTGGAAATGAAAATTTTATAATTTGTGGTGATTTCAATCTTGTATTATGTCCAGAGTTAGATTACTGTAACTATTTGCATGTAAATAACCCAAAGTCGAGAGAGAAGGTTTTAGAATTAATTGAAGAAAGAAGTCTAATAGACCCTTATAGGCAACTTTATCCAGATAGTTTTCGTTATACTTGGAGGAAAAAAAATCCATTTAGACAGGCTAGATTGGATTTTTTCCTTTTTACAGAAAGTATGCTTACTAATTTAAAAAATTGTACTATTGATCCAAGTTACAGATCTGATCATTCAATGATTATTTTAAGCCTTGTGTTTAATCCCTTCAATAAAGGTAAAGGCTTGTGGAAGTTTAACAACTCACTATTATACGAAAAGGACTACAGCAAAATTGTAAGGGAAAAAATCATTGATCTGAAAAAACAATATGCAGCATTAATCTATAATAGGGATAAAATTCAAGAAATTGATGATAATGAACTGCAACTTACTATTAACGTTCAACTGTTTTTGGAAATGTTACTTTTAGAAATACGAGGAAAAACAATTTCATTTGCAAGCTATATAAAAAAAATTAAGGAACAGAGATTTAGAGATCTTCAAGAAGAAATTGCTACCCTTGAAAAAAATGTTACTGAAAACTCAATTGAAAATTTAGAAACAAAAAAGCATGAATTGGAATCTCTTAGAAATGAAAAAATGAAAGGTAAGTTAGTAAGATCAAGAGCTCAATGGGTAGATGAAGGAGAAAAGCCAACAAAATATTTTTGTGGGCTAGAGTCTAAAAATTATACCAGTAAGATAATTCCAAAAGTTGAAAAAGATAGTGGGGAAATTGTTACAGATCAGAAGGAGATATTAAAAGAAGTACAATATTTTTATGAAAATTTGTACAAAAATAAAGATGAAGATAAAGGTTGTAGTCTTAAAGATATAGTGGAGGGTTTGAAGGGGGCAAGTACAAGAAAACTCACAGAAGAAGAAAAAGATAATTTAGAAGGGGAAATTGGGAGCTTTGAAGCTGGGGAAATTTTGAAAAAAATGAAAAATAACAAAAGTCCTGGATCAGATGGGTTTACATCAGAGTTTTTAAAGTTTTTTTGGAAAGATCTGAAAGTTTTTGTTATTGGTTCTTTAAATTATGGGTATAGTTTAGGAAGTTTATCTGTTACACAAAAACAAGGTATAATCACATGTTTACCAAAGGGAGACAAATCAAGACATTTTCTAAAAAATTGGCGGCCAATCTCATTGTTGAATACAGTATATAAGATAGGGTCTGGGGTGATAGCAAATAGAATTAAAAAAGTTCTCCCCACATTAATTAATAATGATCAGACTGGTTTTAATGCAGGTAGGTACATGGGGGAAAATATTAGGCTTTTGTTTGATATAATGGATTATGCAGAGGAGAATGATATACCTGGTTTATTTTTGTTAATAGATTTTGAGAAGGCTTTTGACTCAATATCATGGAACTTTCTTAATAACATTTTAAAATTTTTCAATTTTGGGGAATCTATTCAAAAATGGGTTAAAACGTTTTATAACAACATTAAATCTGCAGTCAATCAGGGAGGGAATTTATCTGAGTTTTTTCGGATAGAGAGAGGCTGTAGGCAAGGGGATCCATTGTCCCCTTATTTATTCATACTATGTGCTGAAATAATGGCTATAAAAATAAGAGAAAACCCTAAAATAAAAGGAATTAAAGTCTTGCACTCAGAACATGAAATTTCTCAGTTCGCTGATGATACATCAGTAATTTTGGATGGATCAGAAGAATCATTAAATGAAACACTTTTGGAATTGGAATGGTTCAAAAAGATATCAGGCCTTAAAATAAATTTTTCAAAAACACAAGTTATATGGATAGGAAGCAAAAAATACAGCAGTGATAGACTATGTGAAAACTGGAATCTCTCCTGGGGAAAAACTACATTTACTGTTCTGGGAATAAATTTCGATGTTGATATTTCTAAAATTACAAAGATCAATTATGAAAAATATTTAAAAAAAATGAAAGGACTCTTTAAACAGTGGAACAAAAGAAATTTAACTCCTATAGGTAAGATTACTGTGGTTAAATCACTAATTCTGCCAGTACTTAACCATCTTTTTATTGCACTTCCAAACCCTAGTATAGAATTTATTAAAGATATTGAAGCTATGTTATATACATTTATTTGGAAATCATCTGTTAATAGAGTGAAAAAGGATATCATGCAAAAGAAGTATCAAGAGGGGGGACTTAAGATGATTAATATACATTCTTTTATTTTGGCTTTGAAGTCCACATGGATCAGGAGACTCTTTTTCAACAATTGTAAATGGCAGAATATTTTTATGTCATCAATTGATATAAATAAACTATCATGTGGCGGTAGTGGATATATAGAACAAGTAATAGAAAGTGTAAAAAATCAATTTTGGAAGGATGTATTATATGCTTGGAAATCTATTATTGAAAAAGACGAAAACAAAGATTGGACAAACTTTCTTGCCAATACAGTTTGGTTGAATAAACAGGTAAAAATTGACAAAAGAACTATCTTTTATCCAGAGTGGTTCAATAGGGGTGTAAAGTTTGTTAACGATTTTGTCAATGATGATGGTTCTTTTCTGACTTTAGATCAGTTTTCAAACAAATTTGGACTTTGTGTAAATTTTCTGCAATATAATGGGGTTATTAGTTCTTTACGACAAATGCTAAAATTATATCCATATGGAGACAAATCATCTAATTTACAGACTCCTTTTGTCCCATCATCTCTACAAAATATTTTTCGAAGTTCTAAAGGTTCAAAAGATATGTACACAATTCTAAATAAAAACAGTGTTGTTCCTACAGCTCAAAGTAAATGGAATACAGTTTTCGATATTAATTCAAATGAGTGGAAACAAATTTATATACTCCCATTTAAAGCTACAGCATGTACAAAATTACATTGGTTTCAATTTAGAATAAACCACAATATTCTGGCTACAAATTATTTCCTGAAAAAAATCAAAATTATTGATGATGCAAATTGTAATTTTTGCCAAAAGGAAAATGAAACCATTGAACACATTTTTTGGGGTTGTGAAAATGTACAAAATCTGCTAGGGCAAGTAAATTCTTGGTTCGGTGACAAAGACATAAACCAAACATTTTTAAAGAAGACTCTAATTTTTGGGGATGTTGATAAAGTATATAAAGATGATGTATACAATGCCATTTTACTAAACATAAAATACTATATATATACAAACAGATGTCTGAAGAAAAAATTATCCTTTCATTCGCTTAAAGCCTGTTTGATAAATTTATATAAAACTGAAAAAATGATTGCTGTCCGAAATCAAAGAATTGCAGAATTTCAATTACATTGGAGTACTTTTGAAAAACTGTTTGAGGATTGTTGACATAGTTTTTATTCTTATGTAAATTCCCTTTCCATAGAGACACCACTAAATACTAACTGATATAGTCTATCTAAATATACTTTTCTTGTTTATATTTACTATACTATAGTATACTTTATAGTATACTCATTACGGGATAATTAAAACAATATGAATGTTTGATCCATCCAAATAATACTTTTGTATAGTCCAATTGATTGTTTGCACCAGGCCAGACCATAAAAGTTTTATATATAAATGCCAATATAAAGTACAATCTCATCTTCTCAATGTCTTCTTTTTTTTTTCTTCTCTACTTTTTTTCCTAATTATACAAAAAAAATATTTATCACATATATTAATAGTAAACAATTGACCTCTTTTCTCATCTTTTATATTCTAAAAAAAAAAAAACCTCCACTGCAATATACATATGATTATATATTGGAAAAGATTGTAAGAAGATTTAATTGTACTTTACTATATAGATTGTATGATGTTTTATATGTTATTATATTATTGTACTCTATTCTGTATTGATGTATTTTGCAGTTGAGAAAAAAAAAAATAATAATAAAAAAAAAAAAAATTTGCGTAATAATTCCCGGGAACCAGTATGGAAAATAGTAAAGTGATGATTTCATTTCTCAAAGTTCTTGACCAATTTTTCCGAGTTTCATTGAAAGAATGCATTTAATTTTGGGTGTTTTACAAAATAGGTACTTCTCCTCAATCCTCAATCAACGGCCTATGGCACACATTTGTCTCTTGGTGTTGTTAAACTATCTCATGTGTGGAATATTGTTACTACGTACTCTATGTACTTGAATGCGTTACGTACTTTGATCGAGGTTGAGGTTATTCAAAGCAGCCCGTTGCATCTATGAAATTCGCAACTGCGGCTAGCTTTTCGCTTTTCTCTAGTCTCTTCTGGATTTTCCTCCTCTAAATATTGTCTAATTTATATAAATAAGACACAAGCACTGAAAAAAGCGTAAGGTAAGTATAAATTAAATGTACCATATACGGGATTTTCCCATACCTTCTCCGTTAACGGACAATTAATAAAATTTATGAATTTCCGGAAAGTTTCATCAAAACAAATATATACCACTATAATCCCCTGATCAAAATGTGGAACTTTATAAAAGGTGTAATTGCTAAATAATAAATTGGGTTTTTTTTTTTACTTTTATTTTTTTAGACATTTTCAAAATATATACATAACAAACACAGACATTACACAACAGCACAGACAAAGACATTATTTGTACATACATTTTCAATACAAACATATGAAATGTTGTGTCCCCTTGTCTCCATGCAATAAACCAAATACATAGTTTATTTAAGGATATATGTCATCAGACGTTGATTTACCCCCTATATATAATTATATATACCAGGGCTCACACTACTTTGAAATCAGAGACAGAGGGAGAAGTGACTTCTCTTTCAGGTGCTGACAAAAGAGAAGTGAGAGACAACAGGGAGAAGTACAGGGAGAAATCAAAATATTTCTATTATTGTACCACTTTTCACATTCGCGGGGCATTATCGTGGCATTCGTATGTTATAATGTACTTGTTATGCATTAAGGTATATTCAGTAGTTGTTTAATTCCTTGTTTTTGTTAGCATATCATCTCTCTGATTTACATACATTGTACACGTATGTCCTTGTATTTGTTTTTTGTTTGTTTGTATTAAATAAACCCTTTTCAGATTCTTTGTTTTGTCTTGCAGATGATAAAGGCACATATATGATAGTCTTTGTCCAATAAATAATAAATAAATAAAATTGAATAATAAATTTTATCACAAGCTGTGAAATCGCAAATTATTTAATCAAATTTTAATGAGTGTACATGTATATTATTTACAAATGTACATTGCTTCTCTTTAATCACTGATTGATATTAATTAAGAAACTAATCATATCCACAAAGTTAACAATCCCTTTGGATAGCCGCCATCATGATCAAACCTCAAATAAATGAAATTAAACAATACCGACGTTATTTTCCCGAGTACGGATCCGTAGTACAGTTTTCATATTCGTGACTGTTTCGATTACGTCCCTTTACAATGGCGGTTTGAAAAACGGAAATTTTGTAGTAAAAATATACCGATGTTTTACCGTTAAAACAGTTAAAATTAGCAAAGCGACTTGGTAAAATTACAGGGCGACTTCCACTTCTCTTTTGGCACTAGTACAAAGTGAAGTGAGCAGCCACAAGGCGACTTTTTCGCCTGAATCGCCCTCCAACGTGAGCCCTGTATACATGAGTTTCTAATATAAGTTTCTTATGTATAAATTATTTTCTTGCATGATGACAAAAGTAGACCACTATAAATTAAGTTCATGTATGTAACACCATTTATTATCATGTTTGTACATTTTATTTTCAACAAGTGCATTAATCTTTTCGATTTTCTCTTTTTGTTTAACTTTAATTTTGAAAATGTTAAGGACTGGTTTTGTGTCAGTCCATTTACAACAGTGAATATAATTTCTTGCCACAAGGAATAAAAATGGAACAATTTTTTGCAAGGAGCTTTCATCTGAAAAAATACCTAAAACTGTTTCTTTTGGGGTTAATTCAAAAACTTCTAAATCTAAAGCTGATGAAAGCCAGATATTAAATGAAGTCCAAAATCTCTTTGCCACAGGGCAGCCCCACAGATAGTGTAAGATGGAGTCTTCTTCTTGGTTACAGAAATTACATAATGCACTGTTTTTTATTCCCATTTTGTGTAATAACTTGTTATTTGGAAGTATATGATGCAGAAGTTTGAACTGAAAATTTCTTAATTTTGTATCATTTGTGATTCTATAAATATCATTAAACAACATACTACCATCTAGTTCAGTATCAAGTTTGTGTTCCCATTTCACAATGCCTTTTACAAAATTTTCTTTTTCATCTTTTTCTATGAAATATTTGTATATATATTTTGAAATATCTTTCCTCTGCATCATATTAGTTATCAAAGGTGGTTTCATTTCCAAGTCATCAGTACTGTAGTGTTTTTTAATAACAGATAATAAATTGTATCACTTCATTTTGAGACTGTGTTTATAAAACAAGAATACAATTTTTAAATGAAGAATTATATTTTTAAAATGTGTGACAATCTTTGGGTACAATTGTTCTGGTCAGTGTATAGATACGATAACGTAACCCTCATTCCGCTTGTGCTCCAGTTAGGGTTACGAATCGGTCCCATTCAACGTATGGTAACAAATTAAAATTTTCGTTAAGTGAATATTTCAACTTTCTTTTTGCATATCTGGTCATAACTTATTATTCCCTACAATTTTTAAGTAATGGCGATACGAAATAAGTGTTACAATACCCGTTTCTACCTTCACGATCGATTTAGTATTCGAAAATTGTTTCTTGTCCGCCACGCACCTTACGTATACTCTTGTGATGGGCAGAGCCTATCTATATATGGATCTGAATGCCAAATATGAAAAACTTTACTATAATGTTTTACTACGATTGATCCAGATAAGGATATCTCCAAAACGAGGCAAGTGCACATGAAATAGCAACTGGTAAACAAAATGTCGGACAAAAAGAAGATTTCATGCATTCAAATTTTCAGACGGATATAAGTCTACCATGGATTGATGTAGCGTTTACTTAACACCTCAAGGTTTACCTAAATATATTTATCTTTCACCAACCACTTACAATGGAATTAGGACAAAAAACCGCCCGCCCGGTGTGAATCACTCTGGGCGCTGCTCCCATACGTTGAATGGGACCGATTCGTAACCCTCGCTGGGAGCAAAAGCGGACTGAGGGTTACGTTATCGTATCTAGTCAGTGTATAGTTCATATCTTTTAAATGAGATTTTTTCAATGTGTATTTGACTTAATGAATTACTGATTGAAAGGTCAAACTTTGTCAAAAGGATTAGATGTAGGTCATATTTAGATTCAAACCACTTTTGATAAAATAAGAGTAAAAAAATGCTCTCTTTTTTATCTAGTTCTACCTTCTTCAAATATGCTCAGAATGAAGGGTTTGCCTTTAAAAAATTCAAAATTTTCATGGGGGGGGGGGGGGGCATGCCCTCAAACCCCCCTAGCATGTTCGGACCGCTTCGCTGTACTCACCGGTGATACCTGGGCCCCTACATTTACACCTGGGCTACCAGATTTTTAAATCTAGGGGCCCAGATGGCTACTGCCTATAAAAGTTAATTTCTGTCCCTGGTTACTGTTACGATACATTATCTAATAAAGTAGATTTTTTTGTAAATCGATGGGGTCATGGGGGTATATATATAAGTACATAAGAAGAGTTTGAAGATCCCAAAGGGGTAATCTGAATCCGTAAATCAAAGAAGGACAAACATGGATCTACAAAGCATACACATAAAACTAAAGATCGAGTAACACGAACCCACTAAAAACCATGTCAACTTTATTATATTTCCGTTGGCCTTGCCCTGCTGATGACGTCACATTCAATGTTATGCTACATACTTTTTACTGGTCGGATCTACCCTTTATAATCAAATTATTATATTGATAAAACGTAAGGTTGAGCAGTATTCATTGGCTTAAAATGGATTGGTTTGGGCCCATAAAACTAGTTAAAGCCCCCCCCCCCCCTCATTTTTATTGGGTGCAAATAGGCAAGAAAGTGAGGGTTATTTATGTGTGTATTAGTGGTATCGATTTTGCATCTGTGTGGTTTTTTTTCTTCATTTTATTGTAACTTAAGTTTTGAATGACTTTAATATCTTAATGAAATCAATACAGGTTCCTAAAATTTCAATAATACGATGATCCGTACAAGTTATTATCTTTTATTTTGAATGAATTTTGTAGCCGATTTGTTATGGCTGTTCTTCTTCTTCCATTTAATGGCCACCGTCAACTGGTCGACTATTCTGCCACTTTTTGGCTGTGCGTGTTTCTTTTGCGTTTCTAAATTATCAATTGATCTATTTTTTAAACTTCCTGTGAACAGATATTTGGCTATCAATACAGAAGGAAAAATTGGACAGCCTACCGTTATAAGGACTTCGTCCTTTCTTTTATCATGGCTGTTTCTTTTGCGTTTCTAAATTATCAATTGATCTATTTTTTAAGTCTTTCTTAGGGTGACGTGCCACCTTTCTTAGGGAGTGTCAACAGTCAGGGGCGTTGGGCATGCGCCAACATTTTAACACCCAAAACCGGTACGGGCCAAATCCGGAATACTCGAGGCTATAAAAAATAAAAAGACTGCATTTTATAACTGGAAAACAAATTGGCGAATAAAGGACATCCATGACCCCTTCTTGATGGAAAAGAAAATTACAACATTTGAACTGAGGAAAAAATGCAGAAAAGAAATGGCACAAAAACGTAAACAAGAGAGACAAACAATAACAGAAGCTAGGACCTCTGATAAAACTCTATTTTATAGAATCATAAGACAGCAACGCGGAAAACTAACAAGATTTATTGACGAACTTTATGTTGGAAATCAAACACACAATACAGAAGACCAGATACTAGAAGGATGGAAATCACACTTTGAACAACTAGCAGAACGCTCCATATGTGAGAATTATGATAAGGATTACTTACACCTAGCCGAAGCTGAATATCAAACCATCATCCAATCATGTAAAGAAAGAGCCGTACATGTTCCAGTGACCAAACAAGAAGTAAAAAAAGCTATCAACAGTTTAAATCGTAACAAAGCAGCAGACTTTTATGGCATCACTGCTGAAAATATTGTCTATGGAGGGGATAATCTTGTAAAATATATACAAGAGGTACGCAATAAAACCTTCCAACTACATCACATTCCGGATATTCTGAAAATTGGAATCTTATTCCCTGTATTCAAAAATAAAGGTGACTGCAAAAATGCTAAGAACTACAGAGGAATTACAGTAACACCTACACTTTCTAAAATAATAGAGAAAATACTAAAAATAAGAGAAAATGGCAAAATCCTATTGAATCAGAATCCACTACAAAAAGGATTCACAGAAAACTCATCACCACTTCTTTGTGAATTACTTGTAGAAGAATTTGAACGAGAAAACAAAGATCTCAAAAGACCTACATACATTGCTATGTTGGATGCCAAATCAGCGTTCGATGTTGTAGTGCATGCAAACCTAATTAGAAGACTACATCAGTATGAATTTTCGGATCAGTCTATCCTATTAATAAATAGTCTTTATGAAAATGCAGTATCTCATATAAAATGGAAAAACCTAATGTCCGAACAAAACTTTAAAATTGAACAGGGTGTTCGACAAGGCGGTGTCTTAAGTTCCGACCTGTATAAACTGTATATCAACCCTCTCCTGAATTTCCTTGATGACTCTGGATTAGGTGGGAAAATTGGAAATATTAATGTCTGTGCTCCGACCTGCGCAGATGATGTTGCATTGATTGCTTACAACCCATTGGATATACAAACGATGGTGGACATTGCAGTAGATTTCAGCAAACGTGAAGGATACCAACTACAACCTGCCAAAAGTGTTATTCTTCCAGTCAAATCCAAAATTAAGACAATTGTAACAAATGAAGGCTTCTGGAAAATAGATAATAGAATAATGCCAGTAGTAGATAAAGCCACCCATATTGGAATTACCAGATCTGACACCAACTCAGCACGAACTACCGTAGATGAAAACATTAGAAAAGCCAGAAGAGCCACATACAGCCTCATGGGTACTGGATTGCATGGCGAAAATGGCCTAGATCCTGAAACATCAATATCACTGCTGAAAACTTATATCTTACCAATATTAACCTATGGACTAGAAATCGTAATACCAAAAGGAAAAATATTAGATGACATACAAAATTATTACAAGAAGCTTTTAAAGCAATTGTTGTCCCTGACTATAAATGTAGCAGATCCTGCTGTATACATGATATCAGGACTATTACCTCTAGAAGCAGAGATACATACTAAGGTTTTTACAATGTTCGGCAATATTACAAGAGCGCATAAAAACTCCACTGAATGGAAGTTAGCAGAGAGACAATTACATATCAAAAGTCTTGACAGTAACAGCTGGTTCATGGAAATAAAAAAGCTATGTATAAAATACGACCTAGAGGATCCAATACATTATATGCAAAACCACTTATCTAAAACAAAATGGAAGAGTCTGATTACATCAGCAATATATAATTATTGGAGTAACAGAATTAATAAGGAAATAAAATATTATTCTACTCTGAAATACCTCTCACCAACATATGAAATTGGAAAAATCCATCCACTAGCCAAAACAAATACTGTCAACCAGAAAGATATCAACAGAATTCCAACCAGACTTAAACTTGCAACTGGGAATTACATGCTACAAACTATGAGAGCAGCTTATAATCAAAACCCTATAGATCCAACCTGCAAACTGTGTAACCAGGCAGAAGAAACTGTCTCACACTTCTTAATATGCTGCAAAACCTTGGAATATCTCCGAGCACCAACGATAAATAACATTATTGAGGAAAGTAGTAAACTGTTTGCTTCACACTGTACTAACCCGCAACTAGATATTATACAATTGATTATTAATCCATTTCACTACGCTGTGAATAATAGCTTAAAAGCAAATACTTGCACCAGCATTGCGCCACTGTGTAGGCAATTAATATACAAATTGCACTGTAAAAGATATGAACTGCTTGCGAAGAACGACCTGTTGAGATGTAAGAGAAAGATAAACATTTCTGCGTAGTCGATAACTCTTGTGTGTATACAGATCACCTAGACATATATTGTTTTAAAATACATGTATTTTACCTTTTAAGCGACTTTACTTAATATGAACTATGTAAATAACATGTGACGTGTAAATACTTTGGTGCTGAATTGAATTGACAATTGGGATATAGTAACATTGTGTTTTATTACTCCAATCAAGGAGGTGTGCCTTAATTGGCAGAATTTCATTGGATACAGATACAGAATTGCTAATTTGTAAATGCAAATAAGGGAATCCCTGCTCACAGTCAGCCATATATCAATCATACTGCTGATGTAAGCACGGCTAAAAGATCAAGTATATAACTTAGGACAAAAGGAGAAAAGGAATCTAGAAATTCCCAACAATCATATTCGGTAAAAATCTCCTGAGAGCTTGTGTTTATTGTTATACAAAAACCGAATTCAAATAAAGTTTTCTTATCTTATCTTATCTTATCAAAAGTGTGAATGGGGATCATTCACCAAATTCTTACGACAGACGAAGTACAAAACCCCACAAAAACAGATATTAAAAAGCTTGAACAACTCCAGCGAAAAGTCTGTAGGCAATTTCAGTGCTTACCTGAAAGAACCTCATCTATAGCTGTCTATGCATTGACGGGAGCAGAACCAATAGAAGTAACACTGGATAAATATTGTATAAACTTATTTTTTGGAATTGCCAGGCTAGACTCAACAATTGAGAAACAAATGCTACTGTGGGAGTCCGCAAATGCCAATGCAAATGATACATTGTTTATCAACAAAATAGCTGGAATTCTAGAAAAGTATGGAATGCATACGCCAATGGAACTTCTTATAAACCCGCCAAGTAAACATATGGGGAAAACAATGATAAAGAAGGCCATAAATGAATACTGGTACACAAAGTACAATGAGGAAAAGTCAACGAAAACAACTATCAGACACCTTGAAATTCAAAAGGAACCTATAGGAACACCACATAATATATGGAACTGTGTAAAAAACCAAAAATTAGATATACAAAAAGCAGAAGTAAAAGTGAAACTGGTTACTGATACATATATGCTCCAGTACCATCAAGATAAGTTTAGTCATAAGGAAAATGCTGGATTTTGTAAAATCTGCAACGATGGAGTTGAAGATATAGAACATTTTATACTAAAATGCAAACCGCTAGATGAGGTACGACAGAACAAGTTAGAACAATTCAAAAGGACAGTGGAAGATATAAAGGGGGGTGGTGCAGAACTACTTGAAGAGAAAAATCAACTTGTACAGGCTATATTAGATTGTACATCTAAAAATGTATATACTATTATTACAAATAACCACAATGACTTGAAGGCCATAGAACGTGCCTCACAAAATTTGTGCTTTGAACTACATAGACTTAGAACCAAACTATATTGCGAATTAAGATAGAGACAAACTTGGACGTCGTTTTTCACTACAGGATCCATCTTTTATATTTTAACTCCTGAAGTGCATATAGACATATGTACATTTGCTACACAGAAACTTTTAACTAGACGCTTTTATAAGGTCAGAAAATGAACTTTTGTGATATACTGAACTATTTTACGTCTTTTTAAAATCATTGTGCTTTTATCCAATGGAAATTGGAGTGCTCCAGCTTATGGAGGAAATTACCTGAAAACGAACGGTTAGCGGAACGTTTTTATCTCGATGACGCTTGAATTGTTAACGTTAGGTACAAGGACACGTCAATATATAATGGCCTTATAACATGAAGAGGAAAATTCTGTACATTTCGTTCACAAACAAAACTGTTCTCGCGACTTTTTTTTTATATTATAAATTATAACATTATTGTACAAGTTAGAAAAACAAAAGAAGTTACCCGTATTGCGGGATATTCAATACGGGTCACTTCTTTTTTTTTGGATAGTACTGTATCTTATACTTACAACCATTGCGCTGGAACAGTTGACTACAGAACGACAGGGATATTAGGTTATTAATTAAATTCATAACGGTGTATACGTGTATCACATTTCATTTCTTTGCATTAGCATTAGAGGAAAAGGGTGTATTTTATTCTGATAAAAAGATTTCGATGGTACATTTTTGTACCTGAAAATAAAAATGCACTCTGAAACAGAATTGTTGTTGTGGGAAAAAATTGTCCCTTTATGACTAATAATAAAAATCTGGGTAAAAGGATAAAAAATCATAACCATACATGTACAATACACAGGAACACAACAAATTCATCTATACCTTTAGGCAGTAATATACAATTTTCAAAAAACACAGAAAAAGAACAAGTAATAATAAAAAAAAACCTTGTAACAATGAACAAATAGAATTTCTGTGTGTATAGACACCTTTTCAAGTAGCATAGTTGGTACTTTATATCATTTAAAGGGAGCTTATTCAAAATAAATCTAAAAACGGCCAATAATAAAAAAAAATAATTAATAGCAATAATAAATTTATGTTTGTAATTAACAATCCAAAGGGAACACATTTATGATTATTTTCAAAAAATTTCAGCAAAAAATATTCTTCATCTGTATGATATATCAGTTTACGGAAAGGGAAAACTTAATTGACCTTCTCTACCTAGATCAAGGATTTATATAGTAGTTCTACTATACAAATCCTTGCCTAGATGATCACAGTTTTTATTTTTAAAACATATTTTCCTTTTCTCATTTTTCTTTCAATTTTTAGTTTAAGCAACACAAAAAAAATCTTTTTAGATTCTCACTTTTTACCATTAAATTCACGATTTTCTATTTTCAATCAATTCACTTTCAAAATTTAACAAATTCTTCATTAGGGTATCAGTATACCAAATAAAGTATATATTTTTTTATTATGTAATGTTCTATCACGATAGTTACCATATGTATCTAGTTCTACAATATTTAACTACGGGCTCGAATCTAGCTCAGGCGATACAACATTATGTGATAAAGTTTGCCAGTGACTTGTGGTAAGTTCGTGGTTTTCTCTGTGCTCTCCATTTTACTCCACCAATAAAACTGACCCGACAGTTTGTTGAAAGTGGTGTTAAACACCAAACCCAGTAGTCCGTACGTTTCCAATCGTGTACGTTTACATCTTTTTATGTGTTTTTTTTATTATTGTATAGAACGCTGGGTTTTATGCAAATTCCCGATTTTTTTCGTAGCATTACTGAAATTATAATTTAAATCGTTTGACTGTTCATTTCAATAACAGGTAGCTAACTAAAGTTATCAATAACGTTTTTACCTGCATTAGAATGGAATAAACCTACAAAAATCATGTAGTCCTTTACCGCATTAAAAAGGTCATTATGCCAAATAATTGTAATTTTCAATATATTTTTACATATATATTACAATGAAATAAATTTGATAATTGGGATAGTATAGTTGTGCGTGTATAGATCAACAGATAAGAAAAGTTTGTAGATGCCAAAAGGGTTGTCGGAAGTCATAATTCGAAGAAGGGCAGGCAATGCAATGGCCAAACGAAAAAGGACAAAATGATAAACAGTGGTCTACAAAAAACTACACAAAAAACTGAAGATTGAGCAGCACGAATACCACTTAAAACCTGGACGCAACTCTGACGGTGACAACTTGAGTCTTTAGTTTTACATTGTATGGCAGTTCCAGCTTTTTTACGATGATCCGCCAATCTGATTGTACAAAATATTTGAATGCTACCAACATTTGTCGAAAATAATTTAAAATAGTAAGAAACAACGAATTTTCTTTATTTAAGTATTTATTATGCCATTCATAATACATCTGCTCAAAATCTTTTTAAAATAAATGCTATGATTAACCCGCTTGTTGTCGAATCTTTAACAGTTAATGACACTACACGAAGAAGGAATATATTATCTGTATAATTTTGTACCAAATAATTTTAAAGAGTGTGATTTAGATTTGAAGATTGCCTAAATATAGAGAGACCTAGATATATTAATTCAAAATTTTGTATGTGGAGACAGGGACTTTATTATTCTATTTTGTTCACTTGGAGGTAGTATTTCCCGAAATTCAGGTATACTTTAAAATGTTGGAATGAAGTTCATCAGTATTGCAGTGTGAGTAACCAAACATCATGTACACCTTTTATGAACATGTATATATAGGCTACACAAAGGTACATGTCGATATGGCTTGTAAACGTCCGTTTTATTTCTTAATATGGTCATAATAAAACTCTTTTCTATACTTCTAACAGGTAATACCACACGCGCTGTACTAGTTAAGCTTCAATGTTTGCACCATCCAAGTTTTATAATTCAGTGCCGTCATTAGGTTAACGTTAAGATACAAGCGTCTTTGTGATTCAAACGCACAATTAACCACTTATGGAACAGTAGCGTCACCAAACGGGAGAAGTGGTGAATGATCCCTATTAGGGAAGCCCTGTTTACACCAATTTTCTAAACTAGAATTTAAGTGAATATTAGTATAGTCAAATTAAACATGTGTCAAAATAGGAACCAATGTAATTTAAAGTGATATTAATTAATATTAATATTAACAAAGTGAATAAGGGAAGCCCTGTTCACAAGATAACAAGTAGTTCAAGTATAAACAAAAATGGCTATGAGTAGATGGCGAAATCCAAATTATGCTATGAATGATTACCAGCTTAACCTTGAAAAAGCGTTTTAAAAGAAGCTTATAGCAGCAAAAAAAGTAAAAAGCTTAAATTATGAATACACTGGAGGAGGAATAGTTGCAGAAGCAGACGTAGCAACATATGAACTCCATAGCCATTTGCATATCTAAGATGGCGACAGTGTGGTTGTCTATATGTTTGTTAGTGGTATCGGTGGTGGCTCTATTCTACTATTGTGTTTATTAGATTGTATAACTGTTCTGACAGTGTGGTTGTCTATATGTTTGTTAGTGGTATCGGTGGTGGCTCTATTCTACTATTGTGTTTATTAGATTTTATAGCTGTTCTGACAGTGTAGTTGTCTATATGTTTGTTAGTGGTATCGGTGGTGGCTCTATTCTACGATTGTGTTTATTAGATTTTATAACTGTTCTGACAGTGTGGTTGTCTATATGTTTGTTAGTGGTATCGGTGGTGGCTCTATTCTACTATTGTGTTTATTAGATTTTATAGCTGTTCTGACAGTGTGGTTGTCTATATGTTTGTTAATGGTATCGGTGTTGGCTCTATTCTACTATTGTGTTTATTAGATTTTATAACTGTTCTGACAGTGTGGCTGTCTATATGTTTGTTAATGGTATCGGTGGTGGCTCTATTCTACTATTGTGTTTATTAGATTTTATAACTGTTCTGACAGTGTGGTTGTCTATATGTTTGTTAGTGGTATCGGTGGTGGCTCTATTCTACGATTGTGTTTATTAGCTTTTATAACTGTTCTGACAGTGTAGTTGTCTATATGTTTGCTAGGGGGTATCGGTGGTGGCTCTATTCTACGATTGTGTTTATTAGATTTTATAGCTGTTCTGACAGTGTGGTTGTCTATATGTTTGTTAGTGGTATCGGTGGTGGCTCTATTCTACAATTGTGTTTATTAGATTTTATAGCTGTTCTGACAGTGTGGTTGTCTATATGTTTGTTAGTGGTATCGGTGGTGGCTCTAATCTACAATTGTGTTTATTAGATTTTATAGCTGTTCTGACAGTGTGGTTGTCTATATGTTTGTTAATGGTATCGGTGGTGGCTCTATTCTACGATTGTGTTTATTAGATTTTATAGCTGTTCTGACAGTGTAGTTGTCTATATGTTTGTTAGTGGTATCGGTGGTGGCTCTATTCTACTATTGTGTTTATTAGATTGTATAACTGTTCTGACAGTGTGGTTGTCTATATGTTTGTTAATGGTATCGGTGTTGGCTCTATTCTACGATTGTGTTTATTAGATTTTATAGCTGTTCTGACAGTGTGGTTGTCTATATGTTTGTTAGTGGTATCGGTAGTGGCTTTATTCTACGATTGTGTTTATTACATTTTATAGCTGTTCTGACAGTGTAGTTGTCTATATGTTTGTTAGTGGTATCGGTGGTGGCTCTATTCTACGATTGTGTTTATTAGATTGTATAACTGTTCTGACAGTGTGGTTGTCTATATGTTTGTTAATGGTATCGGTGGTGGCTCTATTCTACTCTTGTGTTTACTATATTTTATAACTGTTCTGACAGTGTGGTTGTCTATATGTTTGTTAGTGGTATCGGTGGTGGCTCTATTCTACTCTTGTGTTTACTATATTTTATAACTGTTCTGACAGTGTGGTTGTCTATATGTTTGTTAGTGGTATCGGTGGTGGCTCTATTCTACTCTTGTGTTTACTATATTTTATAACTGTTCTGACAGTGTGGTTGTCTATATGTTTGTTAGTGGTATCGGTGATGGCTCTATTCTACAATTGTGTTTATTAGATTTTATAGCTGTTCTGACAGTGTGGTTGTCTATATGTTTGTTAGTGGTATCGGTGGTGGCTCTATTCTACAATTGTGTTTATTAGATTTTATAGCTGTTCTGACAGTGTGGTTGTCTATATGTTTGTTAATGGTATCGGTGGTGGCTCTATTCTACGATTGTGTTTATTAGATTTTATAGCTGTTCTGACAGTGTAGTTGTCTATATGTTTGTTAGTGGTATCGGTGGTGGCTCTATTCTACGATTGTGTTTATTAGATTGTATAACTGTTCTGACAGTGTGGTTGTCTATATGTTTGTTAATGGTATCGGTGGTGGCTCTATTCTACTCTTGTGTTTACTATATTTTATAACTGTTTTGACAGTGTGGTTGTCTATATGTTTGTTAGTGGTATCGGTGGTGGCTCTATTCTACTCTTGTGTTTACTATATTTTATAACTGTTCTGACAGTGTGGTTGTCTATATGTTTGTTAGTGGTATCGGTGATGGCTCTATTCTACGATTGTGTTTATTAGATTGTATAACTGTTCTGACAGTGTGGTTGTCTATATGTTTGTTTGTGGTATCGGTGGTGGCTCTATTCTACGATTGTGTTTATTAGATTGTATAACTGTTCTGACAGTGTGGTTGTCTATATGTTTGTTAGTGGTATCGGTGTTGGCTCTATTCTACTATTGTGTTTATTAGATTTTATAGCTGTTCTGACAGTGTGGTTGTCTATATGTTTGTTAGTGGTATCGGTGGTGGCTCTATTCTACGATTGTGTTTATTAGATTGTATAACTGTTCTGACAGTGTGGTTGTCTATATGTTTGTTAATGGTATCGGTGTTGGCTCTATTCTACGATTGTGTTTATTAGATTTTATAGCTGTTCTGACAGTGTGGTTGTCTATATGTTTGTTAATGGTATCGGTGTTGGCTCTATTCTACGATTGTGTTTATTAGATTTTATAGCTGTTCTGACAGTGTGGTTGTCTATATGTTTGTTAATGGTATCGGTGGTGGCTCTATTCTACGATTGTGTTTATTAGATTTTATAGCTGTTCTGAAAGTGTGGTTGTCTATATGTTTGTTAATGGTATCGGTGGTGGCTCTATTCTACAATTGTGTTTATTAGATTTTATAGCTGTTCTGACAGTGTAGTTGTCTATATGTTTGTTAGTGGTATCGGTGGTGGCTCTATTCTACTATTGTGTTTATTAGATTGTGTAACTGTTCTGACAGTGTGGTTGTCTATATGTTTGTTAGTGGTATCGGTGGTGGCTCTATTCTACGATTGTGTTTATTAGATTGCATAGCTGTTCTGACAGTGTGGTTGTCTATATTTTTGTTAATGGTATCGGTGTTGGCTCTATTCTACGATTGTGTTTATTATATTTTATAGCTGTTCTGACAGTGTGGTTGTCTATATGTTTGTTAATGGTATCGGTGTTGGCTCTATTCTACGATTGTGTTTATTATATTTTATAGCTGTTCTGACAGTGTGGTTGTCTATATGTTTGTTAATGGTATCGGTGTTAGCTCTATTCTACGATTGTGTTTATTAGATTTTATAGCTGCTCTGACAGTGTGGTTGTCTATATGTTTGTTAATGGTATCGGTGGTGGCTCTATTCTACGATTGTGTTTATTAGATTTTATAGCTGTTCTGAAAGTGTGGTTGTCTATATGTTTGTTAATGGTATCGGTGGTGGCTCTATTCTACAATTGTGTTTATTAGATTGTATAGCTGTTCTGACAGTGTGGTTGTCTATATGTTTGTTAGTGGTATCGGTGGTGGCTCTATTCTATGATTGTGTTTATTAGATTTTATAACTGTTCTGAGAGTGTGGTTGTCTATATGTTTGTTAGTGGTATCGGTGGTGGCTCTATTCTACTATTGTGTTTATTAGATTGTATAACTGTTCTGACAGTGTGGTTGTCTATATGTTTGTTAGTGGTATCGGTGGTGGCTCTATTCTACTATTGTGTTTATTAGATTGTATAACTGTTCTGACAGTGTGGTTGTCTATATGTTTGTTAGTGGTATCGGTGGTGGCTCTATTCTACGATTGTGTTTATTAGATTGTATAGCTGTTCTGACAGTGTGGTTGTCTATATGTTTGTTAGTGGTATCGGTGGTGGCTCTATTCTACTATTGTGTTTATTAGATTGTATAGCTGTTCTGACAGTGTGGTTGTCTATATGTTTGTTAGTGGTATCGGTGGTGGCTCTATTCTACGATTGTGTTTATTAGATTGTATAACTGTTCTGACAGTGTGGTTGTCTATATGTTTGTTAGTGGTATCGGTGGTGGCTCTATTCTACTATTGTGTTTATTAGATTTTATAACTGTTCTGACAGTCTGGTTGTCTATATGTTTGTTAGTGGTATCGGTGGTGGCTCTATTCTACTATTGTGTTTATTAGATTGTATAACTGTTCTGACAGTGTGGTTGTCTATATGTTTGTTTGTGGTATCGGTGGTGGCTCTATTCTACTATTGTGTTTATTAGATTGTGTAACTGTTCTGACAGTGTGGTTGTCTATATGTTTGTTAGTGGTATCGGTGGTGGCTCTATTCTACTATTGTGTTTACTAGATTGTATAACTGTTCTGACAGTGTGGTTGTCTATATGTTTGTTAGTGGTATCGGGGGTGACTCTATTCTACGATTGTGTTTATTAGATTTTATAACTGTTCTGACAGTGTGGTTGTCTATATGTTTGTTAGTGGTATCGGTGGTGGCTCTATTCTACTATTGTGTTTATTAGATTGTGTAACTGTTCTGACAGTGTGGTTGTCTATATGTTTGTTAGTGGTATCGGTGGTGGCTCTATTCTATGATTGTGTTTATTAGATTGTATAACTGTTCTGACAGTGTGGTTGTCTATATGTTTGCTAGTGGTATCGGTGGTGGCTCTATTCTACTATTGTGTTTATTAGATTTTATAGCTGTTCTGACAGTGTGGTTGTCTATATGTTTGTTAATGGTATCGGTGGTGGCTCTATTCTACTATTGTGTTTATTAGATTTTATAACTGTTCTGACAGTGTAGTTGTCTATATGTTTGTTAGTGGTATCGGTGGTGGCCCTATTCTACGATTGTGTTTATTAGATTGTATAGCTGTTCTGACAGTGTGGTTGTCTATATGTTTGTTAGTGGTATCGGTGGTGGCTCTATTCTACGATTGTGTTTATTAGATTTTATAACTGTTCTGACAGTGTGGTTGTCTATATGTTTGTTAGTGGTATCGGTGGTGGCTCTATTCTACTATTGTGTTTATTAGATTGTGTAACGGTTCTGACAGTGTGGTTGTCTATATGTTTGTTAGTGGTATCGGTGGTGGCTCTATTCTACTATTGTGTTTATTAGATTGTGTAACTGTTCTGACAGTGTGGTTGTCTATATGTTTGTTAGTGGTATCGGTGGTGGCTCTATTCTACGATTGTGTTTATTAGATTGTATAGCTGTTCTGACAGTGTGGTTGTCTATATGTTTGTTAGTGGTATCGGTGGTGGCTCTATTCTACTATTGTGTTTATTAGATTTTATAATTGTTCTGACAGTGTGGTTGTCTATATGTTTGTTAGTGGTATCGGTGGTGGCTCTATTCTACTATTGTGTTTATTAGATTGTATAACTGTTCTGACAGTGTAGTTGTCTATATGTTTGTTAGTGGTATCGGTGGTGGCTCTATTCTACTATTGTGTTTATTAGATTGTGTAACTGTTCTGACAGTGTGGTTGTCTATATGTTTGTTAGTGGTATCGGTGGTGGCTCTATTCTACTATTGTGTTTATTAGATTGTATAACTGTTCTGACAGTGTGGTTGTCTATATGTTTGTTAGTGGTACCGGGGGTGACTCTATTCTACGATTGTGTTTATTAGATTTTATAACTGTTCTGACAGTGTGGTTGTCTATATGTTTGTTAGTGGTATCGATGGTGGCTCTATTCTACGATTGTGTTTATTAGATTGTATAACTGTTCTGACAGTGTGGTTGTCTATATGTTTGTTAGTGGTATCGGTGGTGGCTCTATTCTACTATTGTGTTTATTAGATTTTATAACTGTTCTGACAGTCTGGTTGTCTATATGTTTGTTAGTGGTATCGGTGGTGGCTCTATTCTACTATTTTGTTTATTAGATTGTATAACTGTTCTGACAGTGTGGTTGTCTATATGTTTGTTAGTGGTATCGGTGGTGGCTCTATTCTACTATTGTGTTTATTAGATTGTGTAACTGTTCTGACAGTGTGGTTGTCTATATGTTTGTTAGTGGTATCGGTGGTGGCTCTATTCTACTATTGTGTTTATTAGATAGTATAACTGTTCTGACAGTGTGGTTGTCTATATGTTTGTTAGTGGTACCGGGGGTGACTCTATTCTACGATTGTGTTTATTAGATTGTATAACTGTTCTGACAGTGTGGTTGTCTATATGTTTGTTAGTGGTATCGGTGGTGGCTCTATTCTACTATTGTGTTTATTAGATTTTATAGCTGTTCTGACAGTGTGGTTGTCTATATGTTTGTTAGTGGTACCGGGGGTGACTCTATTCTACTATTGTGTTTATTAGATTGTATAACTGTTCTGACAGTGTGGTTGTCTATATGTTTGTTAGTGGTATCGGTGGTGGCTCTATTCTACTATTGTGTTTATTAGATTTTATAGCTGTTCTGACAGTGTGGTTGTCTATATGTTTGTTAGTGGTACCGGGGGTGACTCTATTCTACTATTGTGTTTATTAGATTGTATAACTGTTCTGACAGTGTGGTTGTCTATATGTTTGTTAGTGGTACCGGGGGTGGCTCTATTCTACTATTGTGTTTATTAGATTGTGTAACTGTTCTGACAGTGTGGTTGTCTATATGTTTGTTAGTGGTATCGGTGGTGGCTCTATTCTACTATTGTGTTTATTAGATTGTATAACTGTTCTGACAGTGTGGTTGTCTATATGTTTGTTAGTGGTATCGGTGGTGGCTCTATTCTACTATTGTGTTTATTAAATTTTATAGCTGTTCTGACAGTGTAGTTGTCTATATGTTTGTTAGTGGTATTGGTGGTGGCTATATTCTACGATTGTGTTTATTAGATTTTATAACTGTTCTGACAGTGTAGTTGTCTATATGTTTGTTAGTGGTATCGGTGGTGGCTCTATTCTACGATTGTGTTTATTAGATTTTATAACTGTTCTGACAGTGTGGTTGTCTATATGTTTGTTAGTGGTATCGGTGGTGGCTCTATTCTACTATTGTGTTTATTATATTTTATAGCTGTTCTGACAGTGTGGTTGTCTATATGTTTGTTAATGGTATCGGTGGTGGCTCTATTCTACTGTTGTGTTTATTAGATTTTATAACTGTTCTGACAGTGTGGTTGTCTATATGTTTGTTAGTGGTATCGGTGGTGGCTCTATTCTACTATTGTGTTTATTAGATTGTATAACTGTTCTGACAGTGTGGTTGTCTATATGTTTGTTAGTGGTATCGATGGTGGCTCTATTCTACTATTGTGTTTATTAGATTGTATAACTGTTCTGACAGTGTGGTTGTCTATATGTTTGTTAGTGGTATCCTCTCGCAATTGAGGATTTGATGTCCAATAAAACCACTAGTAAACTTTCATAAATGCTTTATTTCCTGTGCAGCAGAATGTCCAGATAACATATACTTTATGCAAAGCAGTGACAAACATAATCAATTAAAAGTATGTACATGTTTTGTATATGATATTATATATGGTAGCCTAAAATATATAATATCATAAACATAATTGTTAAATTTCAACAAGTTTCATCTTAAAAAAGACAAAACAATATTCTCTGTGACGGTGTCCATACCTTAGATAGAGGACGAGTCTAAGCCATAATATTTTAATTGGACCAAAAAGGATCGTACCAATAAGGACTGGTTTTATGTGGTCTATTAGTTGACATTTTTTAATGATTTTTTGACAAAATTAACCTTATTTGCTTATTTATGTCAAAATTCAACAAAATTATAAATTTCACAGAAAAGAAAGAAAATATGTTATAGAAATGTTTACTACAGGTGTATGTACCAATAGTTTACTTTCGGGCCATTTGAATTGTTAACCTATATGCTTTAATTAGATCAAAAACAGTTTGAAGGTATTAAAGGGGTAATCCAAAGCCGTAACAATGACCATGTGATCAAATCAATATTCCTTAATGTCTGATCGAGTCTCACCGCACATGTGCAAAGGCGATGTCCATAGATATAGCGTCCAAGGGAGCTAAGCGATCCCAATCGTTCACTGATCCCGTCAAGCTTATAATACAGATCCAGTTTCTCTATATTTGGGAAAAATCATAAAAATTACAACTTTCACAGAAAAACTGAAGATATATTATGCAGAGTAAATGTTGTAGCGATGTGCATTGATAAATATTTCTACTCATAAAGTCTCTGGTAATAATTGATTAATTCTCTTAATCAAAAGTTAAAATTTAAAAGAAATTAAAGAAAAAAGTGAGAATTCAAAACTTTTACCCAAACAAAATTAAACATATTTCTTTGCTATTAAGTAATACATTACAAAATCATTTGTTTTCGCTCAACTTTCGATGATAAACATTTGTCAACACACTTAAAGTACATACAATTGACATCTGATAAATAATATCCCAAAATGTTTATAAATTAAGGAAATCAAAATAGTTTGTTAATTTTAAAAGTCCCTGATTATTATCCCTTTTAATTCTCTTTTAAGTTTATTTGGTTCCCTTATAAGTCACCACAAATCATACAACGTTAAATACAGAGATGATTGTGGCAGTGTGGTTTACAACAAACAACTTTTTGTAGTTTCTATTAAAACAACATGTTCCTGGATCTTTAATATCATCCTTCAGTATAATGTCTATAAATGTACCATCTGGTCTAAGTCTGTGTATATTGTTAGAATTATAACCTACTATGTATACGTTGTCATGGTTATCTGTTGTTACCCCCATTGTATCACGTAGATCAGGTGAGTTATAGGTAAATACTTCTTCACCATTAGGTTTTATGCAATACAAAGATTCGCCATTACTGTAGCATATGGTACCACTACTACATATAGTAATGTACCTCGGTGTACGGTCCTCGGGCTTCGTTTTTATTTTTCTAACCGGATGACCCTGGTGATCGAATACGTGCACTGAACCTTTACTACCAACAAATAAGCTAGTATTCGAGACTGCCACACCTCCATATTGTGATCCAGTAATGTGTATTTCATTATATACCTTCTTTCTAACTATATCTATAAATTGTATATAGTTACTGTTAATAGAAGACACCACAACCATATTAGTATCAGGTATTGTAGCTATATCACATGGTTTATACTTGCTCTTGATCTGGTACTGGTACTGTTTATTATCGTTATAAACCAGTAGTCTGGGTCCACGGATGTCACATAGTACTATCATGCCATTATCTATTACTGCAATCCCGAATATGCATGCCGCACGGACACGCCCAGATGTGATGTCAATATCACAATCATGGACGAATGACATCTGATGTCTACCTACAACTGCCATTTGTGACTGACGTTCTTTGACGGGAACAAACGTAATTTCGCATGCATTTTCTACTATACTAATGGATCCGATTGACTTCATTGTATAGCACGGTTCATTGGCTTCAAACTTAAAGGTTGAATATTTTGCCTTTTCTGTTAAAGTTGTTATTGTTTCTTCTACATCTGATAGATCTGTTTTTAAACTTTGGGTTAGAAGAAATGCTTGCTTGTCAGATCCATGCTTCTCTACAAATTCAAATGTATCTTTTAGCTTAGTTAAGTGTTCTTTAATCTGTTTTGTTTCAAATATTTCTTTTTGTATATTTGTCACAGCTTTTTCTTTTTGTCTCTGTACATTTTCTAATAACGACGCCGCAAGTGATTCTAAATAACTAATCCATCCTTGTTTTACATGAAAGATTTTCTCTTTCACTTGTTTTATCTCATCATCTATACTTTCCATGTGTTCTTTCCTATCTTTAGTAAATTCATTGGCTGTTTCCAATATCTGTATTATAAGCTTGACGGGATCAGTGAACGATTGGGATCGCTTAGCTCCCTTGGACGCTATATCTATGGACATCGCCTTTGCACATGTGCGTGAGACTCGATCAGACATTCCTTGCAGCAAATGACATCATGATCAACGCAGAAGTATTCGAATGGTAATTCATCATGTTTCAGACAGGATTGGGCGGTCATTTGGGTTTCGGTTGGGTTTTTAGATATATCAATAAGATGGTGACTTCTGGACATCTTCATGGCTCGGTGATTCTCTGTACAGTCCGTGCATAGTGATTCTTCACAGTTAACACACCAACGGACAGATGTCTTTCTGTTACCTCGCTCGTTACACGGTTCACATAGGACACTAGCCATTCCTCTGAAATATATATTTCATCATTACAATTGTTGGACGAATACAGACGCAAAATGACTACCATGAACATATTTTGTTCGCACATTATGTTTATTTGGTGTGCCCATTAAATTTACATGGTGTATGCATTATATATATCACGTGCGCTCATTATTTTAGCGTGTGTGGATATCTTAATACTTTATGTGCACATTATATATAAGGGTGGAGATATTACATTTATTTGGTGCAGATATTACATTTATTTGATGCAGATATTACATTTATTTGGTGCACAATTTAAAATTATTTAGTGAACTTTTTAAAATTATTTGCTGCATATACTATATTTATTTGGTGCACATATTATATTTATATGGTGCATGCATTATATTTTCTGGTGCACACATGATTTTTTGATACGTACGTTATCTTTAATTGGTGCTAACATTTTTTTTTATTTTGTGCGGATATTTCATTATCTTCGGCCTACATTTTAGCTATTTTTGCATGAATTTTAATTATTTGTGCAAGCATTATTTTTTATTTTGTGCGCGCGTTAAATTATCTAGTGCACAACAAAAATCATTTATTTTGTGATCATATTATATTTATTTTGTGCGCACATAATATTTATTTTGTGCGCATATTATTTTAGTTGGCTGTGTTTTGTGAACACGTGATATTTGATTGGTGAGCAACTAATATTATTTTACGCGCACATCAAGTTTATCCTATGCATACTTTATACAGGTTAGTGTGTGTATTATACTATTATATACACGCATTATAAGGGGTTCCTGCTAACAAGAAAGCTACTTATCCAATAAATAAATAAATAAATAATAAATAGAATTCTTTATTTAAAGAGAGTAACTTATTTGGATTATACCAATTTTCAATAAGGCTCTCTGAAAACAATACATAAGTACATGGACATAGATATCAGCAAAATATATATAACGCAATAACATATTCACATATTTTAAATAATATAAGGCAAATATTTAAAAAAAAAATCAGTTTATCAAAAATTTAATAATTTGTAAGAGTTTTTGAATTCAAATACAGTTTTCGAGGTTTTAATTTCATTTGGTAGTGAGTTCCATACTCTTGGCCCACTAAAAGAAAAGCTTGATTTGTACAATTCAGTCTTTGGTTTCGGAACAAGGAAATTGTGTGATGATAAAAATCTAGTATCGTATGACTCCTTGTTATTTGCAGAAACAATAAAATTTGATAAATATTCGGGGCTAATTCATTTTTAGATTTATACATTAATAAACCCCTGTGATAAAGTATTCTTTTCGTAATTGGAACAATCCCACATTCACGAAATAGTTCACTAGATTGTTTTTTAAAATCGTGCTCATCTAGAATAATTCTTGTAGCCCTTTTTTGTAATTTTAGTAAACTTTCAAGTAAATATTTATTACAATCCCCCCAAATTAAACAACAGTAATCTAAGTGGGGGAGAATATATCCAATGATTCCTAGTGGCTAAGTTGAAGTCATCACATCACTTTGAATGAAGGATTGTGTTCAACGCCAATTCAGCAATTGTTCACATATATCATGGAGAAAACAGGTTAATGTTCAATGAGATGAAGATGAGGTCCGCTTTGTACTAGACCAACACGCTGAGTTGGATTTTTATAGTGCTAGACCACTGAAACCACAGTCAACGGATAGACATGCCGCCCCACTTGGACACATTATCTTGATTCCGAGCCAACAAGTCTTTGCTCTTTCTCCTTAATGCTGCGTGCCTAGCAGAGAAGCAACACATAACAATTTTATGGTCTTTGGTTTGACCCGATCGTGGCTCGAACACACGATCTACCGCACTCGAGGCGAGCACGCTAACCATTAAGCCACCGATGCGGTTCACATCACTTTGAAGTTTTTACGTTCGCTACCATGACTTTGTTAACCGATCCGGGATATTTATGTCACAAATGATCACGAATATGTTCCACTTATTGTCATCACTTCCTCGCCCTTTCCTCATTCATGACTTGACACATGGTTTGTAGCAAAAGTACCATGACTGTTGCTATACGTGGAGCAGGAACTGTCCATCCTTCGACACATGGTTTGTAGCAAAAGTACCATGACTGTTGCTATACGTGGAGCAGGAACTGTCCATCCTTCCGGAGTATATGAGTTCAATTTTAAGTGGGGTTTGTGTTGCTTGATCTTTAGTTTTCTGTGTAATTAATGTAGATCGATGTTTGGACCAACAATTTTGAAATTAATTGTCAGAGTTCGTATATACCATATATTAATATACATCTAGAAATAAAATTGTTGATTTCAAAACTGGATTTTAAAGAATTTTTTCTGAACATTTATTGAAGTCAGAGGGGTTATATCAGTTATGCTTTTTGTCGGAAGACTAATGGTCTTTAATCTACAGGTTCTACTTTTCTAGCTAGTAGTCAGTTAACTACGAAATTCTTTGATCTTGCTATTGTACTGACCATGTTAATGACTAATATGTATTAAATCTGCTAGGACTATCCGTTATATTTTTATCGTAAGAGTAATGGTCTTTAGGCAACATATTCTACCTTTCTAGCTAGTAGTCAGTTAACCACGAGCATTCATTGACTATTGTACTGTCATTATTTATGTTGTCATTAACGTAATGGTCTTTAACCAATATAATCTATCTCTGTAGCTAGTAGTCAGTTAACGAGTGGGAGCTAACTTGTTGTTTATAAATTGTTTGTTTATATCTGTATTACTGTTGGAGATCAAATAAGCAAGAAGCGCGGGGTTTGGGATCACATGACCATGTTCTACCCCGGCCACATGTTTACGCCTTCACTAGCCAGGATCTGGATTTCCATGATCATATGTCATGGTCTATTTTATGCTTAATGGATTCAGGTGAGAGTTAGGTTTTCGGTTTTTTTCAAGTTGGCGGAATTGTTGATCGTCATTTTTAAAACTTTCACAATTTCACACAAATACTGATAACTTGGACATAGTGAGGAGGGATCACCAATCTGAGTTTTAATGATGGACGAGAGAATTCCAACGTATTTGTAAAGAATACCATGTGCAAATATATAGGATGATAAATTTAAGAAAAGTTGACTTTGAATATTTGCATGGCGATGTGATAACCAGGAAGTTTAACCTTAGACGACCTCTCTTGTGTGTTTATGATAACAGTAACTGTTACGAAACATTATCTACATATCTAACAAGACAGGTAAAAAATAAAACAAATCAATGGGATATAGTATTTAAATATTTTTATTTTTAGTTAGAATCGCTCCATTGTGTGATCTGTGGTCGTGAAATCTAGTGGATTGTAAATATAATAATAATTTGCGATATCGTTAGTTATCACTATGTATTTCTTCATTTACACAAATTAAAAAAACATAAAAATTAACTTCTTATCAATCACACATAAGATACATATTGATCTAATAAGGGCGTAATGTTTCAATGTCACATTCAATATTACATACTTTTGGTTTCTCCTTGAAAGATGAAGATTGTGATCTTCCCTTACTGTACTGGATACCAAAATGTGTTCATACAAACAACGTTATATCACAGGAACTGCCAAGTGTTCTACCAGGCCTCTTTCTAAAATTTCTATTTTTACAGCTATCAAAACGGGTCTCCAGAAATATCATAATACTTGCTTTTCGAGAAGTGGCGTTAATCAAATGTGGATACTAAAAACTCAATAGACTTGCTGGAGACTTTAAGTTCTAGATCTCAATATGTTTGTAACAGCACTAAAACATTTGATTTCTCGACCTTGTATACCACCATCTCACATACACTACTAAAATCTAGAATTAAATTATTGATTCAGCATTTCTTCTCAAAGAAGAACGGATAACAAATGTATCAGTATCTTGTTATCGGTAGAGACAAATCTTACTTTGTCAAAACCATTAAAAACAATCTAATAATAAATATAAACAGGACGATGTCATTCAAATGTTGAATATGTTAATCGACAACATATTTGTCCTGTTTGGTGCACGGGTTTTTCAACAAACTATTGGTATTCCAATGGGTACGAATTGTAATTGTGTTCCTCTACATAGTCGTCGATTTGTTTCAAAATGCTTATGAAGCAAACTTCTTTCATGGGCTTCTCAAGAATAAAGATAGTAAATTAGCCCAGATTTAATTCCAGCTGCCGCTATATAGATGATGTTCTGTCATTGAACAATTCTCGATTCGATGATTATCTACATCGCATCCATCCAAATGAGCTTGACGTTAATGATACTACTGATACTCAAATGTCTGCTTCTTACCTTGACCTTCACCTTGAAATCGACAACGGAGGAAGATTAAAAACAAAACTCTACGACAAACGCGATGACTTCAATTTTCCAATAGTCAACTTCCCCTTTATCAGTTACAATATTACAGCATCACCAGCGTACGGAGTTTACATTTCACAACGCATACGTCATTCTAGAACTACAGTGATGTTGTGGACAGAGCTGAGATGCTGACGCGAAAGCTACTCATACAAGGCTACGTTGCTCTTAGGTTGAAGTCATCGCTACAATCTGGTTGACTGTTACGAACTATTAATATCTCAAATGCCAAGATTTGACTTGACTGTATATATGAGTAACACGGCGGGTGTTTTATAACAAACAGGAACAAGAGTTCACCCCGGGTTATATGGTGGGGTCCGCGTTGCTCATCCTTTTAGTTTTTTGTGTCGTCCTATTATTTGTATTTACGTTCTGAGCTCGATTTCTGCATACAAACGATGCTCGTATCGTCTTTACCTCCATTGTTTGTAGGAGGGCTCATGTTTTATTTAGGTTATTTGTGTTTGTTTGCGCACAGTAGTGTCCAACATATATTGTGTTGTGTTGTTGTTGTTATTTCTTAGTCTTGTGTTACCAGTTTCTCTGGATTCTCCATTTTTGATTGCCCCTTCGTTGTTCCCTAGCATTTATTTCCATCGTCATATGTCGTCACCCGTGGTCTATTGTGAAAGTTAATTAATTTTATGCTAAAAAAATAAACAACTCCATATATTGACGAGGGATCAACCACTTGATGTCCATTGTGTAAACATATAGTATGATAAATTTAACAAAAGTTAACATTGAATATTTAAATGGCGATATAATAACCAGGTAGTTTAACCTTAGATGACCTCTCTTGTGTGCTTAATATAACAGTAACTGTTACGAAAAGTGTCATCTACATATCTAACGAGACAGGTAAAGATTAAAACAAATCAATGGGACATAGTACATGTAATTAAATACTTTTATTTTAGTTATAATTATACCATTGCGAGTGAGTGGGTGTTGTTTACCGCCAATTCAGTAATATTTCAGCTATATCATGGCGAGAACAAGTTAATTTTCAATGAGATGGTGATGAGGTCCGCTTTGTTCTAGACCAACACGTTGAGTTGGATTTTTATAGTGCTAGCTCACTGAAACAACAGTCCTCTGGTAGACACGTCGCCCCACTCGGACACATTATCCTGATTCTGAGCCAACCAGACTTTGCTCTTTCTCTTTACTGCTGCTTGCTTGGCGGAGAAGCAACACATACCAATTTTAGTCTTTGGTTTGGCCCGAGCGGGACTAGAACCCACGATATACCACACTCGAGGAGAACACGCTAACCATTACGCCACCGATGCGGTTATATCCGTGATTTGTGTGCCTGAAATCTGGTGGAATGTGAATATAATAATAATTTGAGATATCTCATAATGTATTTCTTCATTTGCACAAATTAAGAAAAGAACAGACAAAATTACTTATAAATTACAAATAAGATACATATCAATCTAATGAGGACGTAACCGTGTCAACTTTTTATATATTTTTTGTCCTACTGATGTGGTCACATTCAATGTTGCATACGGTTTACTGGTCAGACCACCCCTTAATCACATTATTAATATACTGAGCAAAAAATGTTTAGCAGCAAATATTTTTTATTTTATATTATCAAAAATAATTTAGATTTCATTGCATGACAATAAATATATTGTCCAAACAAACAATAACCACAAGGAAAAGCAACATGAACTTACAAAGAATCATAATTCACAATCTTCCGGATTTATGGATTGCAATGCGTAACACATGTTGAGTTCACACAAACATCCACAATGTCGGTATTTTGTCCAGGCCCCGTTGGCAGTTATGGTAGCTCTACACATTTTTGCATGCCTCTGATGACATTTTGGATCTTGCGCGATGGAATGGCGTTCCATTCAATGATGAGCGCATTTTCCAATGCCTGCAAAGAGTTGAATGGATGACGATTCTCTCGAATTCGTCTGTTTAGCATGTCCCAACCATGTTCGATAGGAGCCAGACCAGGAGAACGACTCGGCCAAGGTAATGTGTTAACTTGTTGGTCTGTACAAAATTCATGGAGGAGTCGACCGAGCATTGTCCTGCTCAAAGACAAAACGATTGTTTCTGCGCACGAACGGCACCACAACAGGGCGTAAAATGGCATCGCAGTAGCGCTGTGCATTCAGTGTTTGTCTTATCACAATCAAGGGGGTATTTCCTGCGTAATGCACTCCTCCCCACACCATCAAACTACCGTCACCAAAGCGGTCAACTGGCATAACACAAGCCTTCGCACAGCTTTCCCCAGGCAGTCTCCAGACACGAATGCTACCATCTGCAAACATTGGTGTGAATCGAGATTCATCGAAAGAAACTACTGTCCTAAAGTTTCGGCGCATGTACTGATTTGCCCATGCGTGTCACTCTCTTTTGTGGTGGTCTGTTAACTCCATACCTTTATGTCGTCTTCTTGGTTTGAAACGACAAGCTTTAAATGTATTGCAGACTGTTTGCGCGGACTCCACTTGTTGCTGGTAAGAAGCAGTCACGACCTGTTGTGATCCTGGTGTAACGTTCTTCTCTAGGAGTGGGACGTTTTGGCCTACCGGATGTAGGCCTATCATAAACTGCGCCATTGGTCCTGAAACGTTGTGCTAATCTCCATATGGTTGTACGGTGAACACCAAATAACACAGCAACGTCATTTACCGTCATTCTACCTTCTAACATACCGATGGCCTGATAGCGGTCATTCTGTGGAAGTCCTCTACGGCGCCCCTTTAAACTTTTTGTTACAAGAAAAATGTTCTCTTTTGTTTCGAACCTTACTCAAGAACAAATTGTCGATTAAATTAACTTTCGGATAGCATAAACAGGTTAGACAAGTAAAACACCCCTACTGCACGTGCAGCTGATTTTCCGTGCGAAATTACCCAGGTAAAACGTTGTTGTACCTGTTTTAAATGTCTTGTGTATTGATTAACCACGTGGTATATATAATATTCAGAGCCGCAGTTTGTAAGAAAAAAAATTAGTATTAAAAAAAAAAGATTTTGTTACTAAACTTTTTTTAGATCACAAATAGTTAATGAGATATATGAATGAACATTATGCATTGGTTGAAAGAGATGTTAGGCCCATAAAACTAGTTTATCCCCGCCACTTTTTTATTGAAGTGCCTGTACCAAGTCAGGAAAGTAGGAGGTTATATATTGTTGTGTTAGGAGTATCAATTGTGGCTCTTTCTACGATTTTGATTTTTGAATTGTTCCGACAATGTGGTATTTTTTATTTTTTTATTTAATTGTAAGTATGAGTTTTGAAATATTTCATCCCCTAAAAGAAATTAAAACAGGCTTTACCATATTATAGCCAGACAACCCTTTAACGAGAGAGCGTTTTGCTATTCGTCACCTGGGGTCGTTCTCCGCAGTTCTATGGATTGAGTCGTGAGAACCGTCAACATTACTCAGTACATGACTTTACTCCGGTAAAACAAATTCTTATTTGTCTTTAATGTGCTCAAATGAAAACAAATGTTATACTCACCATTAGCTATCCTTTTGTTTTCACAATGTCAATGTGGCTACCAGGCAGCTTGTCGATAAGTTCGCATCTGTTAAAAATATTCATGAATGATGGTTCAGCCAAAATAGAGGTAGGCGGAGTTTAATTTAACTATCAACATGTAAAATAAAATACACAATATCTGTGTTTACTATAATACAAGGTGATTGATTTTATGTTTATCACTTAATTAAAAAGATAAATATGTTATCTGGAGTGTACCGGGTATGTGTTTAAGAATACCGTATATTTAGGAAGCGTCTCAATTATTATATATTATGCTGATCTATTTTCCATTTTATTTAAATTTTTGTTGTTTGTTTTTAATTGTGAAGATATTTATTTGGTCAACATGTTTGCAATTTTTTTTATATATATTTATAGATGTAGTTTTTTAGATAACAACCACATGTAGTTTCTAAGCTTACAACCATATCTAGTTTCTAATCTGACACCTAAATGCAGTTTCGAGGCTGAGACACACAGGTGGTTAATAGGCTGACAACCACATCTAGTTTTTAAGCTGATACCCACATGTAGTTTTTAAGCTGACAACCACATATAGTTTATGAGGTGACAACCACATCTAGTTTCTAATCTGACACCCACATTTAGTTTCTAGGCTAACATCTACATCTTGTTTCTAGGCTAACACCCACATCTAGTTTCTAAACTGACTCCCACATGTACTTTCTAAGATGACACCCACATCTAGTTTCTAAGCCGACAACCACATGTAGCTTCTAAACTGACACCCACATGTAGTTTCTACGCTGATATCCACATCTAGTTTCTAAGCTGACACCCATTTTTAGTTTCTAGGCTAACACCTACATCTTGTTTCTAAGATAACACCCACATCTAGTTTCTAAGCTGACACCCACATGTAGTTTCTAAATTGACACCCACGTGTAGTTTCTAAACTGACACCCACATGTAGTTTCTAAGCTGACACCCAGATCTAGTTTCTAAGCTGACACCCACATGCAGTTTCTAAGCTGACACCCACCTGTAGTTTCAAAGCTGCCACCCACATGTAACTTCTAAACTGCCACCCACTTGTAGTTTCTAAACTGCCACCCACTTGTAGTTTCTAAACTGCCACCAACTTGTAGTTTCTAAGCTGACACCCACATCTAGTTTCTAAACTGACAAACACAAGTAGTTTCTAATCTGACAATCACATGTAGTTTCTAAGCTGACAACCACATGTAGTTTCTAAGCTGACCCATACATGTAGTTTCTAAGCTGACACCCACATGTAGTTTCTAATCTGACACCCACATGTAATTTCTAAGCTGACACCCACATGTAGTAGTTTCTAAGCTGACCCATACATGTAATTTCTAAGATGACACCCACATGTAGTAGTTTCTAAACTGACACCCACATGTAGTAGTTTCTAAGCTGACACCCACATGCTGATTATAAGCTGACAACCACATGTAGTTTGTAAGACCACACCCACATGTAATTTCTAAACTGACAACCACATGCAGCTTCTAAGCTGAAACCCACATGTAGTTTCTAAACTGACAACCACTTGTAGTTTCTAAGGTGACATCCACATGCAGTTTCTAAGTTAACACCCACCAGTAGTTTCTAAGCTGACACCCACATCTAGCATCTACACTGACACCCACATGTAGTTTCTAAGCTGACACCGATATCTATTTTCTAAACTGGCAACCACATGAAGTTTCTAAGCTAACACCCACATGTAGTTTCTAATCTGCCAACCACATGTAGTTTTTAAGCTGACACCCACATGCAGTTTCTAAGGTGACACCCACATGTAGTAGTTTCTAAGCTGACACCCACATGTTGTCTCTAAGCTGACAACGACATGTAGTTTTTAAGCTTACACCCACATGTGCTTTCTAAGGTGAAATCCTCATGTAGTTTCTAAGCAGTAACCGACATGTAGCTTCGAAGATGACATCCACTTGTAGTTTCTAAGCTGACACCCACATGTATTTTCTAAGCTGACACCCACATGTAGTTTCTAAGGTAACACCCACACGTGGTTTCTAAGCTAAAACCCACATGTAGTTTCTAAGTTGACACCAACATGCAGTTTCTAAGCTGACACCCAGTTGTAGTCTCTAAGCTGACACCTACATGTACTTTCTAATCTGACACCCACATGTAGTTTTTAAGTTGACACCCAAATGTAGTTTCTAAGCTAACACCCACATGTAGTTTCTAATATGACACCCACATGTAGTTTCTAAGCTGACACCCACATGTAGTTTCTAAGTAGACATCCACCAGTAGTTTCTAAGCTGACACCCACACGTAATTACTAAACTGACACCCACATGTAGTTTCTAAGGTAACACCCACACGTGGTTTCTAAGCTGAAACCCACATGTAGTTTCTAAGCTGACACCCACATGTAGTTTCTAAACTGACACACACCTGTAGTTTCTAAGCTGACACCCAGTTGTAGTTTCTAAGCTGACACCTACATGTACTTTCTAATCTGACACCCACATGTAGTTTTTAAGCTGGCACCCACGTGTAGTTTCTAAGATAACACCCACATGTAGTTTATAAGCTGACACCCACATGTAATTTCTAAGCTGACACCTAAATGTAGTTTATAAGCTGACACCCACATGTAGTTTCTAAATTGAAACCTAAATGTAGTTTCTAAGCTGACAACCCCATGTAGTTTCTAAACTGACACCTAAATGTAGTTTATAACCTGCCACCCACATGTAGTTACTAAACTGATAACCACATCTAGTATCTACACTGACACCCACATGTAGTTTCTAAGCTAACACACACATGCTGTTTTTAAGCTGACACCTAAATGCAGTTTCTAAGCTGACATCCACATTTTGTTTCTAAGCTGACACCACTTGTAGTTTCTATGCTGACACCACTTGTAATTTCTAATCTGACACCACTTGTAGTTTCTAAGAGGACACCACTTGTAGTTTCTAAGAGGACACCACTTGTAGTTTCTAATCTAACACCACTTGTAGTGTCTAAGCTGACACCGCTTGTAGCTTCTAAGCTGACACCCACATGTAGTTTCTAAGTTGACACCCACATACAGTTTCTAATCTGACACCCACATGTAGTTTCTAAGCTGACAGCCACGTGTAGCTTCTAAGCTGACACCAACTTGTAGTTTCTAATCTGACAATCACATGTAGTTTCTAAGCTGACAACCACATGTAGTTTCTAAGCTGACCCATACATGTAGTTTCTAAGCCGACACCCACATGTAGTTTCTAATCTGACACCCACATGTAATTTCTAAGGTGACACTCACATGTAATTTCTAAGCTGACACCCACATGTAGTAGTTTCTAAGCTGACCCATACATGTAATTTCTAAGATGACACCCACATGTAGTAGTTTCTAAGCTGACACCCACATGTAGTAGTTTCTAAGCTGACACCCACATGCTGATTATAAGCTGACAACCACATGTAGTTTCTAAGCTCACACCCACATGTAAATTCTAAACTGACAACCACATGCAGCTTCTAAGCTGAAACCCACATATAGTTTCTAAACTGACAACCACTTGTAGTTTCTAAGGTGACATCCACATGCAGTTTCTAAGTTAACACCCACCAGTAGTTTCTAAGCTGACACCCACATCTGGCATCTACACTGACACCCACATGTAGTTTCTAAGCTGACACCCACATGTAGTTTCTAAGTAGACACCGATATCTATTTTCTAAACTGATAACCACATGAAGTTTCTAAGATGACACCCACATGTAGTTTCTAATCTGCCAACCACATGTAGTTTCTAAGCTGACACCCACATGCAGTTTTTAAGGTGACACCCACATGTAGTAGTTTCTAAGCTGACATCCACATGTTGTCTCTAAGCTGACAACGACATGTAGTTTCTAAGCTTACACCCACATGTGCTTTCTAAGGTGAAATCCACATGTAGTTTCTAAGCAGAAACCGACATGTAGCTTCGAAGATGACATCCACTTGTAGTTTCTAAGCTGACACCCACATGTAATTTCTAAGCTGACACCCACATGTAGTTTCTAAGGTAACACACACACGTGGTTTCTAAGCTAAAACCCACATGTAGTTTCTAAGTTGACACCCACCTGTAGTTTCTAATCTGACACCCACATGTAGTTTTTAAGTTGACACCCACGTGTAGTTTCTAAGCTAACACCCACATGTAGTTTCTAAGATGACACCCACATGTAGTTTCTAAGTTGACATCCACCTGTAGTTTCTGAACTGACAACCACATGAAGTTTCTAAGCTGACACCCCCATATAGTTTCTACTCTGCCAACCACATGTAGTTTCTAAGCTTACACCCACATGCAGTTTCTAAGGTGACACCCACATGTAGTAGTTTCTAAGCTGACACCCACATGTTGTTTCTAAGCTGACAACGACAAGTAGTTTCTAAGCTGACACCCACATGTAATTACTAAACTAACACCCACATGTAGTTTTTAAGGTAACACCCACACGTGGTTTCTAAGCTGAAACCCACATGTAGTTTCTAAGCTGACACCCACATGTAGTTTCTAAACTGACACACACCTGTAGTTTCTAAGCTGACACCCAGTTGTAGTTTCTAAGCTGACACCTACATGTACTTTCTAATCTGACACCCACATGTAGTTTTTAAGCTGACACCCACGTGTAGTTTCTAAGATAACACCCACATGTAGTTTATAAGCTGACACCCACATGTAATTTCTAAGCTGACACCTAAATGTAGTTTATAAGCTGACACCCACATGTAGTTTCTAAATTGAAACCTAAATGTAGTTTCTAAGCTGACAACCCCATGTAGTTTCTAAACTGACACCTAAATGTAGTTTATAAGCTGCCACCCACATGTAGTTACTAAACTGATAACCACATCTAGTATCTACACTGACACCCACATGCAGTTTCTAAGCTAACACACACATGCAGTTTTTAAACTGACACCTAAATGCAGTTTCTAAGCTGACATCCACATTTTGTTTCTAAGCTGACACCACTTGTAGTTTCTATGCTGACACCGCTTGTAATTTCTAATCTGACACCACTTGTAGTTTCTAAGAGGACACCACTTGTAGTTTCTAATCTAACACCACTTGTAGTGTCTAAGCTGACACCGCTTGTAGCTTCTAAACTGACACCCACATGTAGTTTCTAAGTTGACACCCACATACAGTTTCTAATCTGACAACCACCTGTAATTTCTGGGCTGACATCCACATGTAATTTCTAAGATGACAACCACATGTAGCAGTTTCTAAGCTGACACACACATGTTCTTTCTAAGCTGACAACCACATGTAGTTTCTAAGCTCACACCCACATGTAATTTCTAAACTGACAACCACATGTAGTTTCTAGGTTAATACCCACCAGTAATTTCTAATCTGACACCCACGTGTAGTTTCTAAGCTGACAGCCACATGTAGCTTCTAAGCTGACACCCACTTGTAGTTTCTAAGCTGACATCCACTTGTAGTTTCTAAGCTGACACCCACGTGTAGTTTCTAAGCTGACACCACTTGTAGTCTCTAATCTAACACCTACATGTAGTTTTTAAGCTGACACCCACATGTAGTTTCTAAGCTGATATCCACTTGTTGTTTCCAAGCTGAAACCCACTTGTAGTTTTTAAGCTGACACCCACTTGCAGATTCTAAGCTGACAACCACACTTGTAGTTTCTAAGCCGACAACCACGTGTAGTGTCTAACCTAACACCCATATGTAGTTTCTAAAATGGCACCTAAATGTAGTTTCTAAGCTGACAACCCCATGTAGTTTCTAAACTGACACCTAAATGTAGTTTATAACCTGCCACCCACATGTAGTTACTAAACTGATAACCACATCTAGTATCTACACTGACACCCACATGTAGTTTCTAAGCTAACACACACATGCTGTTTTTAAGCTGACACCTAAATGCAGTTTCTAAGCTGACATCCACATTTTGTTTCTAAGCTGACACCACTTGTAGTTTCTATGCTGACACCACTTGTAATTTCTAATCTGACACCACTTGTAGTTTCTAAGAGGACACCACTTGTAGTTTCTAATCTAACACCACTTGTAGTGTCTAAGCTGACACCCACATGCAGTTTCTAAGGTGACACCCACATGTAGTAGTTTCTAAGCTGACACCCACATGTTGTCTCTAAGCTGACAACGACATGTAGTTTTTAAGCTTACACCCACATGTGCTTTCTAAGGTGAAATCCTCATGTAGTTTCTAAGCAGAAACCGACATGTAGCTTCGAAGATGACATCCACTTGTAGTTTCTAAGCTGACACCCACATGTAATTTCTAAGCTGACACCCACATGTAGTTTCTAAGGTAACACCCACACGTGGTTTCTAAGCTAAAACCCACATGTAGTTTCTAAGTTGACACCAACATGCAGTTTCTAAGCTGACACCCAGTTGTAGTCTCTAAGCTGACACCTACATGTACTTTCTAATCTGACACCCACATGTAGTTTTTAAGTTGACACCCAAATGTAGTTTCTAAGCTAACACCCACATGTAGTTTCAAATATGACACCCACATGTAGTTTCTAAGCTGACACACACATGTAGTTTCTTAGTAGACATCCACCTGTAGTTTCTAAACTGACAACCACATGAAGTTTCTAAGCTGACACCCACATGCAGTTTCTAAGGTGACACCCACATGTAGTAGTTTCTAAGCTGACACCCACATGTTGTTTCTAAGCTGACAACGACATGTAGTTTCTAAGCTTACACCCACATGTGCTTTCTAAGGTGAAATCCACATGTAGTTTCCTAGCAGACACCGACATGTAGATTCGAAGATGACATCCACCTGTAGTTTCTAAGCTGACACCCACACGTAATTACTAAACTGACACCCACATGTAGTTTCTAAGGTAACACCCACACGTGGTTTCTAAGCTGAAACCCACATGTAGTTTCTAAGCTGACACCCACATGTAGTTTCTAAACTGACACCCAGTTGTAGTTTCTAAGCTGACACCTACATGTACTTTCTAATCTGACACCCACATGTAGTTTTTAAGCTCACACCCACATGTAGTTTCTAAGCTGACAACCACATGTAGTTTCTAAGCTAACATCCATATGTAGTTTCTAAGGTGACATCCACAGGTAGTTTCTAAGGTGACACCAGATGTAGTTTTTAAGCTGACACCCACGTCTAGTTTATAAGCTAACATTCACGTGTACTTTCGAAGGTGACATCCACATGTAGCTTCTAAGGTGACATCCACATGTAGTTTCTAAGTTGACATCCGCATGTATTTTCTATGCTGACACCCTCCTCTAGTTTCTAATATTGGCGTCTTATTCAGTGATTTTCTGGACAGAGTCCAGCTACTAGCGCAAAAGCTACTCAACCAAGGCTACACTGTTCCTAGGTTGATGTCATCGCTACAACAATTAGACGGGGGCCATTAAGATCTAGGTGACGGATAATACATATCCTATACATTTAACAAATGGCAATTGATATATTATCTTTTACGTAGATATTTGTTCTTTCCTCTACCACTAACCAGACTTTTTTAGGACTTGACACGATGGATGTCTATTCAGAAACCGGAACTCCCCCTTTTCCCAAACACCTTTGTTCGCCCTCTTTTTTTGAGTGGGATCATTGTTGTTTATTTGTTTAGTTTTCTTGGTTGTGTGTTTTGTATTGTTTGTCTTCGTTTAGTATCTTGTGCACAATGGTGCATGCGTCCCTGGGTTGTTTTTTTCTTGATTGCACCTTCGGTCCTCTCAACCCGTTTATATACATGTACATATAATATCGAAAATACCTTAAGATATTTTAAAGAGTTTCAGGGTTAATGGTGTTTAACCGCCACTTTTAACAATAATATTCTTTTATCGTGGCTGTCCATTTTATTGATGAAGGAAATAAAAGTACACTGAAAAAATACCATACGATCGTGAGAACGACTGTCCTTATGTTTACTTCATCATTTCATCCAAGATATGATTGGTTGCTTTAAATGAATTAAAACAAGTGCCCGAACAATCATATGTAAGTGTTTGAGATACCGATTTTGCTTCTGTTTTTTACGTATATCTATTATGTGTTGGGGCTGTTGTTATGGTGTGGTATTATTTGTTTTTCATTTTAACATTAAAGTACCGGTTATACATTATTTTATGTGGACGTTTCTTTCCATAAAGTTCTTGGTGTGGTGTTATAGTGTTTTTTCATCATAACATTAAAGTGCCGGTTAACATTTTACTCTATGCGGACATTTAATTTTATTCCACCAAATTCTCACAATATTTGACAAAGATTTATAAAACGACAAATTTATTTATTATACTCAATCTGGTGAAATTATGACATGTCTGATCCTCCAGGAGCTAATTCTTGTAGGTACAAATATCTGTAAAAATAAATATATTATTATACTGATTGTAGTATAAGGCTCCGGAAGGGTCGACATTTCCTGCCTCATTAACGTCTGTCTAATACATAAAGATAAATAAGGATATTAAGATTACTATGAAAGCGTGTTTACTTAAGAAATATTTTAAATTTTTGAACAGGTTATACGATATAACCTGGTTTGGGGCAGTTTATGTTGCGTTGCCTGTTCATCTTTGATATACGAATTATGATTGACACTTTGGTATATTCAATCTCTTCTTACGCTTAATAAACCGATTTTAATTTCGATTATATCATGGAACTACATGTATTTGCATTAGTAACTTGCGAATGAATACGCTGGTGACGTCACCATACCAACCCATGTTATCATGCATAACCATTGTTACTTCAGGAAGATAAGCCAATCAGATTCCAGTATTCACATCAACTAAAATTATAACCAATTGAGACAAAGTAATTCTATATCTATCGACAAACTCATGGTGGAGACCACTGAATGTCAGAAGTAATAACTTCAGTTGATATTTCTGGTAACCTTGATTTAATAAATTACCAGACTGAAGTAATCCCATTTTCACACATAACCCCTTAGAATACCAAGATATCCAGTAGGGATACACACATCCTAGAATCGGGGATATGACAGGAATGTTGCTAGTCAAGACATGAAGCTTTGCATAGACAATCATTACGATTTTCTTAAATCTCACATTACATTTGATTCCATGTCAATAGCTAGGTATACGTTTACCAGTATCAGGAGTATCATTAATGCATAACTCGCTCGGTTGGTTTGGTTGGGTTATGGTGTTTAACGCCACTTCAACAATATTTCAGTTATATCATGATGGTAAGTTTTATTGGTGTAAACCGGAGAAAACCACCGAACTGTGGCGAGTCACTGACAAACTTGAGGGTATATTAAAGGAAAGCAAAACCAATGGTTTATAGACAGGCTACATTCCATCATCCTTGTCGGGATATATGCAAAACAAGGATGTAAAAACTGGTCACATCAGTATTTTATCATTTGCTTATTTATATTTATCACAACAGTAACTTTAGATTATATACAATTATGGCATATGACTTCTAGTGGAGAGAATATTTTATGTGGAAAAGCTTTTAGAAAAGAAAACGTATGACTGTGTTATATTTCATTAATTAAACATCATTCTTTGATTTCAGAAGTGTCACTTTTGCCTCTTTCTACGATTCTTCGATGGGATTTTGATATTGTTCAGACAGTGTGGTACATTTGCATTGTTTTTGATATTGTTCAGAGAGTGTGGTACATTTGTATTGTTTTTGATATTGTTCAGACAGTGTGGTACATTTGTATTGTTTTTGATATTGTTCAGACAGTGTGGTACATTTGTATTGTTTTTGATATTGTTCAGACAGTGTGGTACATTTGTATTGTTTTTGATATTGTTCAGACAGTGTGGTACATTTGTATTGTTTTTGATATTGTTCAGACAGTGTGGTACATTTGTATTGTTTTTGATATTGTTCAGACAGTGTGGTACATTTGTATTGTTTTTGATATTGTTCAGACAGTGTGGTACATTTGTATTGTTTTTGATATTGTTCAGTCAGTGTGGTACATTTGTATTGTTTTTGATATTGTTCAGACAGTGTGGTACATTTGTATTGTTTTTGATATTGTTCAGACAGTGTGGTACATTTGTATTGTTTTTGATATTGTTCAGACAGTGTGGTACATTTGTATTGTTTTTGATATTGTTCAGACAGTGTGGTACATTTGTATTGTTTTTGATATTGTTCAGACAGTGTGGTACATTTGCATTGTTTTTGATATTGTTCAGACAGTGTGGTACATTTGTATTGTTTTTGATATTGTTCAGACAGTGTGGTACATTTGCATTGTTTTTGATATTGTTCAGACAGTGTGGTACATTTGCATTGTTTTTGATATTGTTCAGACAGTGTGGTACATTTGCATTGTTTTTGATATTGTTCAGACAGTGTGGTACATTTGTATTGTTTTTGATATTGTTCAGACAGTGTGGTACATTTGTATTGTTTTTGATATTGTTCAGACAGTGTGGTACATTTGTATTGTTTTTGATATTGTTCAGACAGTGTGGTACATTTGTATTGTTTTTGATATTGTTCAGACAGTGTGGTACATTTGTATTGTTTTTGATATTGTTCAGTCAGTGTGGTACATTTGTATTGTTTTTGATATTGTTCAGACAGTGTGGTACATTTGTATTGTTTTTGATATTGTTCAGACAGTGTGGTACATTTGTATTGTTTTTGATATTGTTCAGACAGTGTGGTACATTTGTATTGTTTTTGATATTGTTCAGACAGTGTGGTACATTTGTATTGTTTTTGATATTGTTCAGACAGTGTGGTATATTTGTATTGTTTTTGATATTGTTCAGACAGTTTGGTACATTTGTATTGTTTTTGATATTGTTCAGACAGTGTGGTATATTTGTATTGTTTTTGATATTGTTCAGACAGTGTGGTACATTTGTATTGTTTTTGATATTGTTCAGACAGTGTGGTATATTTGTATTGTTTTTGATATTGTTCAGACAGTGTGGTACATTTGTATTGTTTTTGATATTGTTCAGACAGTGTGGTACATTTGTATTGTTTTTGATATTGTTCAGACAGTGTGGTACACTTGTATTGTTTTTGATATTGTTCAGACAGTGTGGTACATTTGTATTGTTTTTGATATTGTTCAGACAGTGTGGTACATTTGTATTGTTTTTGATATTGTTCAGACAGTGTGGTATATTTGTATTGTTTTTGATATTGTTCAGACAGTGTGGTACATTTGTATTGTTTTTGATATTGTTCAGACAGTGTGGTATATTTGTATTGTTTTTGATATTGTTCAGACAGTGTGGTACATTTGTATTGTTTTTGATATTGTTCAGACAGTGTGGTACATTTGTATTGTTTTTGATATTGTTCAGACAGTGTGGTATATTTGTATTGTTTTTGATATTGTTCAGACAGTGTGGTACATTTGTATTGTTTTTGATATTGTTCAGACAGTGTGGTATATTTGTATTGTTTTTGATATTGTTTAGACAGTGTGGTACATTTGTATTGTTTTTGATATTGTTCAGACAGTGTGGTATATTTGTATTGTTTTTGATATTGTTCAGACAGTGTGGTACATTTGTATTGTTTTTGATATTGTTCAGACAGTGTGGTATATTTGTATTGTTTTTTATATTGTTCAGACAGTGTGGTACATTTGTATTGTTTTTGATATTGTTCAGACAGTGTGGTATATTTGTATTGTTTTTGATATTGTTCAGACAGTGTGGTACATTTGTATTGTTTTTGATATTGTTCAGACAGTGTGGTACATTTGTATTATTTTTGATATTGTTCAGACAGTGTGGTACACTTGTATTGTTTTTGATATTGTTCAGACAGTGTGGTACATTTGTATTGTTTTTGATATTGTTCAGACAGTGTGGTACATTTGTATTGTTTTTGATATTGTTCAGACAGTGTGGTACATTTGTATTGTTTTTGATATTGTTCAGGCAGTGTGGTATATTTGTATTGTTTTTGATATTGTTCAGACAGTGTGGTACATTTGTATTGTTTTTGATATTGTTCAGACAGTGTGGTATATTTGTATTGTTTTTGATATTGTTTAGACAGTGTGGTACATTTGTATTGTTTTTGATATTGTTCAGACAGTGTGGTATATTTGTATTGTTTTTGATATTGTTCAGACAGTGTGGTACATTTGTATTGTTTTTGATATTGTTCAGACAGTGTGGTATATTTGTATTGTTTTTGATATTGTTCAGACAGTGTGGTACATTTGTATTGTTTTTGATATTGTTCAGACAGTGTGGTACATTTGTATTGTTTTTGATATTGTTCAGACAGTGTGGTACATTTGTATTGTTTTTGATATTGTTCAGACAGTGTGGTACATTTGTATTGTTTTTGATATTGTTCAGACAGTGTGGTACATTTGTATTGTTTTTGATATTGTTCAGACAGTGTGGTACATTTGTATTGTTTTTGATATTGTTCAGACAGTGTGGTACATTTGTATTGTTTTTGATATTGTTCAGACAGTGTGGTATATTTGTATTGTTTTTGATATTGTTCAGACAGTGTGGTACATTTGTATTGTTTTTGATATTGTTCAGACAGTGTGGTATATTTGTATTGTTTTTGATATTGTTTAGACAGTGTGGTACATTTGTATTGTTTTTGATATTGTTCAGACAGTGTGGTATATTTGTATTGTTTTTGATATTGTTCAGACAGTGTGGTACATTTGTATTGTTTTTGATATTGTTCAGACAGTGTGGTATATTTGTATTGTTTTTTATATTGTTCAGACAGTGTGGTACATTTGAATTGTTTTTGATATTGTTCAGACAGTGTGGTATATTTGTATTGTTTTTGATATTGTTCAGACAGTGTGGTACATTTGTATTGTTTTTGATATTGTTCAGACAGTGTGGTACATTTGTATTATTTTTGATATTGTTCAGACAGTGTGGTACACTTGTATTGTTTTTGATATTGTTCAGACAGTGTGGTACATTTGTATTGTTTTTGATATTGTTCAGACAGTGTGGTACATTTGTATTGTTTTTGATATTGTTCAGACAGTGTGGTACATTTGTATTGTTTTTGATATTGTTCAGGCAGTGTGGTATATTTGTATTGTTTTTGATATTGTTCAGACAGTGTGGTACATTTGTATTGTTTTTGATATTGTTCAGACAGTGTGGTATATTTGTATTGTTTTTGATATTGTTTAGACAGTGTGGTACATTTGTATTGTTTTTGATATTGTTCAGACAGTGTGGTATATTTGTATTGTTTTTGATATTGTTCAGACAGTGTGGTACATTTGTATTGTTTTTGATATTGTTCAGACAGTGTGGTATATTTGTATTGTTTTTGATATTGTTCAGACAGTGTGGTACATTTGTATTGTTTTTGATATTGTTCAGACAGTGTGGTATATTTGTATTGTTTTTGATATTGTTCAGACAGTGTGGTACATTTGTATTGTTTTTGATATTGTTCAGACAGTGTGGTACATTTGTATTGTTTTTGATATTGTTCAGACAGTGTGGTACACTTGTATTGTTTTTGATATTGTTCAGACAGTGTGGTACATTTGTATTGTTTTTGATATTGTTCAGACAGTGTGGTACATTTGTATTGTTTTTGATATTGTTCAGACAGTGTGGTACATTTGTATTGTTTTTGATATTGTTCAGACAGTGTGGTACATTTGTATTGTTTTTGATATTGTTCAGACAGTGTGGTACATTTGTATTGTTTTTGATATTGTTCAGACAGTGTGGTACATTTGTATTGTTTTTGATATTGTTCAGACAGTGTGGTACATTTGTATTGTTTTTATTATGTACATCGATGTTTTTTCCATATTGCTGTGAATGAAAGTAATTATTTTCTTTATATCAGATTTTTGTTTTAAATACTTGTAATTAAATGTATGTGCTTGATATTTGCCTGAATAAAAACAAAATAATAATAATAAGAATAAATATTCATGTCCGGAATTTTTGGCCAATAAATTTAGCATATTCCGATATATTCTAAAATTATGAGTGTTTATAGGAGTTGTTTCCCTTATCACGGACAAAATGGTACAGAATTCACAATGGAAAGGACAAAGAATTTCAATATCATTTTCCTATCATTTGTAGATATTTGAAGCTTGTACAAAAGGGTGAAATTGATAGCAAATAGTAATTTCACAAGTCGTACATCAACAACATTAAAATATTATGATTAAAATTATGGGGAAAATACATATTAAAGATAAATAACTCGCATAAAAATGTATAATTTTAGAATCAAGTCGGTAATGTGTAAATAGTATCTTAAGTTTAAACGAACACAATTTCGAAGATGGAAAGGATCGTGATGACTTCGAGATGAAGATCAACAATAAAAGCAATAAAACGCTGTTGTTAACTCTTGGCGTTAATCTGCACAGTGACTTACATTCTTAGTTTCTATTGCTTAAGTTAAATATTTTTAATTTAATGATCGATTGCAACTGTATCTATATAAACAGTCATACCTTTACATGGACATTTGAAATTGAGTTGAACGTCATCCAAGGCGATATCTCCGGTGTATCCATCTCCTGTCACTCCTTCAAAAACAACCTTTAGCACAAAAATAGTAAATAATTGATTACAGATGTTATATCACCGGGTTTGTAACTAAATTAAAACGACGGGTGTCACTAGTGGAGCAGGAACTGATTACCCTTCCGGAGCACCTGAGTTCACCCCGGTTTTTAGTGGGGTTCGTGTTACTCGATCTTTAGTTTTATGTGTATGTTTTGTAGCTTGTTGTTTATCCTTTTGTACTTTTTCTTTTGGTCATTGTGTTGTCTGTTCTTCTTCGATATACGAATTATGATTACCCCTATGGTATCTTCAAACTCTTTTCATATGGTAGACTGTTGACGATTCAGCTTTAATCCAAATACACATATTCATAACTTAGACGTTATTCTAAAATTATTTCGCAGTGTTCATTTAAAGTCATAGATGTTTGAAAATACCGAAGGATATTCAGAAGTGTTTTGAAAAGTTAATAATGAAGTGAAAGTGAAGACTAACTAAAACGGAAGGTTTGATGTTTTTTATGTTTAAAAAATAAAATTAAGTGATGTTCCTTTATCATTTAATTACAAAAATAAAATTATGCGATGTTCCTTTTCATTTAATTACAAAACTAAAATTAAACATGTTCCTTTATCATTTAATAATAGATATTTCACAATACACTAAGTCTTACACTGATTGGCTGTGAATCTGGCAGCGAAACACATTTTTGGTGCCATGGGTGTCCTTGATTTCCGGATATGCCGCAAACTGGTTTACCTAACACTGGGGTACCAGTAGAATTATTGGCAGTATATACAAGTAACGACCCTACTGTTCTTCCATACATGTTATACCAGAAAGACAAACATTGTCCAGTTGTAGGAGTGAATGATGGACTCCATAACCTTAACATAAGAAAACAAAAATACAATTGTGCATTACTCATTAAACCACAACACTTGCCATTCTATTTTATGGCTTTAGTGTTAGTAATAAGTTCACGGTATCTGAATATAGTGTGCTAATTATCTGAGCATATACTGTGTTAGGTGTCTTTGAATATACTGTGCTAATTCTCTGTGTATATACTATGCTAATTCTCTGTGTATATACTGTGCTAATTCCCTGTGTATATACTGTGCTAATTCTCTGTGCATATACTGTGTTAGGTGTCTGGATATACTATGCTAATTCTCTGTATATGATGTGCTAATTATCTGTGCATATACTGTGCTAGTTGTCTTTGAATATACTGTGCTAGGTATCTGTGGATATACTGTGCTAATTCCCTGTGTATATAATGTGCTAATTCTCTGTATATATAATGTGCTAATTCCATGTGAATATACTGTGCTAATTCTCTGTGAATATACTGTGCTATGTTTCTGTGAATATACTGTGCTAATTATCTGAGCATATAATGTGCTAGTTTTCTGTGAATATAATGTGCTAATTATCTGAGCATATGCTGTGCTAGATTTGTGTGAATATACTGTGCTAGTTTTCTGTGAATATAATGTCCAAGTTTTCTGTGAATATACTGTGCTAGTTTTCTGTGAATATATTGTGCTAGTTTTCTGTGAATATACTGTGCTAATTCTCTGTGAATATACAGTGCAAGCATTCTGTAAATATACTGTGCTAGCTTTCTGTGAATATATTGTGTTAACTTTCTGTGAATATACTGTGCTAGTTTTCTGTGAACATACTGCACAGATGTACTGTGAATATGATGTGCTAATGCTCTATGAATATGATATGCTTGGTTTTTGTGAATATACTGAGCTAATTCTCTGTGCATATACTGTATTAGTTTTCTGTGAATATACTGTGCTCATTTTCTGTGAATATAATGTGCTAGTGTTCTGTGAATATACTGTGCTAGTTTTCTGTGAACATACTGTACAGATGTACTGTGAATATGATGTGCTAATGCTCTGTGAATATAATGTGCTAGTGTTCTGTGGATATACTATGCTATGTTTCTGTGAATATACCGTGCTAATTCACTGTGAATATACTGTACTAAGTTTCTGTGAATATACTGTGCTAATTCGCTATGAATATATTGTGCTAGCTTTCTGTGAATATACTGTGCTAGCTTTATGTGAATATACAGTGCTAATTTACTGTGACTATACCGTGCTAATTATATGTGAATATACAGTGAATGTATTGTGCTAATTTAATATTTGATGATTTCCTTATTATAGAAATGTCATTTCATTTTATGGTTTCAGTGTCTATGATAACTTCACGGTCTCTGAATATACTGTGCTAATTCTATGTAAATATACTATGCTAATTTGCTGTGAATATATTGGGCTAATCTAATATTTGATTCTTGCCTTATCATAGAAATGTCATTCAATTTTATGATTTCAGTGTCTATAATAACTTCACAGGCTCTGAATATACTGTGCTAATTCTCTGTGCATATAATGTGCTATGTTTGTGGTTTTGTTATAATTTTGCAATACCTGTTCTTGAAATTTTCTCACATTACCTTGCCTTTTCTCCCATTTGTAATGCATTTGAAGTTTCAAGATACATGTAATGACCTTTAGCTGTGTTATAAGTGTGGTCAGCTGTAGGTCCCGTGTTCAATGAATTCGTCATGCCAGCATTTCTGAACCAATCATGAGTTTCATTCTTTTCTTGCATGTAGCTACAAACATCAGAACTTTCAAAGTCGCAATTTATTGGAGATACTACTATTGTTGGAGTAGTAGGGACTGGTGGTTGTGTTGCTGAAAAAAATACAAAACTTCAATCCTTAAATTGCTTAATCATGACGTGTCAACTCAAGATACTACTGAAGGTTTGTTTCCAGGGCTAAAACCCAGGGAGCTGCGCAGTGTGGCCCCTGGTGGTGGATGGGACAGCCCTGTCTATTTGGGTTGTCGGGTTATTATAGTCTGCCCGTGGACTATAATGGGTAACATGTGTGGATTATGTCACTTTAAAGATAACTTTTGTATATTTTGATAAAGAGTAGGAGCTTTGTAGCCGCTACGAAAGAATAAATAGTTTGTCCCTACCAAACTCTCCATACTTTTTCAGTGGCAGTCAAGTGGAAGTCGTTGACTCGGTTGACCCATATACCTTCCTCCATTTCTATATAAAGTTGTTATGTATTATTCTAATATGACATCCTTCTTTAGCTTTGTGAATAAACCAGCGATATATATATGTTCGTAACTTCTCACTGGCACTTGCGTGGTTCACACATTTAACCCAGTTGATAAATTATACAATAAACTATTTACACTCTTGTTAACGTTTTAAAAACATCAACATTCAATATATCCAAAAATTAATAAATATGCGATGTGTAATTAAAAGGTACAAACACAAGTAGTGTATCGGGTCCGTATAGACCTATTACCTCCTATGTTAAATCATTTTTCCGTCCTCAATTGTGCAGCTAGCCGTGACTAATTACGGATCTTACACCTTTTCATCGTGTTTCACGTTTGTACGAGTTTTGTCGTATTGTTTGCGCGTGTTTCACGTTTTAATCACGTTTTCACGTTATGATTTCAGTTTTAATCACGTGTTTTCGTGTTCATTTAACTTTTTAATGGCTATTTGTTCGTTTTGTTAACGTTTTTGTTTACGTTTTTCGTGTTTTGGGTGGGATTTCAGTGCTATTGTGGGTGTGGTGGTGGTGGCTGCTGCTGCTGCTGCTCTGGGGTAATTGTGTAAGGCTGCTGCTGCAGCAGCAGAAGCAGCAGCCACCACCACCACCACAATAGCACTGAAATTCCACCCAAAACACGAAAAACGTAAACAAAAACGTTAACAAAACGAACAAATAGCCATTAAAAAGTTAAATGAACACGAAAACACGTGATTAAAACTGAAATCATAACGTAAAAACGTGATTAAAACGTGAAACACACGCAAACAATACGACAAAAACTCGTACAAACGTGAAACACGATGAAAAGGTGTAAGAGCCGTAATTAGTCACGGCTGACTGCACAATTGAGGACGGAAAAATGGATTAGCATAGGGGGTAATAGGTTTATACGGACCCGATACACTACTAACACAATATTATTGTTACGGCTGTTCCATCAATAAGACTTTCCCATCGTAAAAGCTTATGTTGATAAATAATGGTCTGCTTGAATTTGACAGGATGAAAGAGAACAGCCAACATGTGCCGCATAAAAGGTGTGCGACCTCGTTCGCACATGTATATATAAATTATAACTTTCTCATCAAAGTACTGTTAGAGTTACTAAGTATCAGAATAGAAATAATTCATGAAAGTCATACTCTGTTGTGAATATTGAAATAGGTTCGCAGGATATTAATTATTTTGATCCCTCACTATCGCTCGGAATAAAAAAAAAGGCTAAAATCCTGCCAGTCCATGTTAAAACTCACAATACAGTATGGCTTCCATGAATTAGTTCTTCATCGAACGCGTTCTGGTCCTGAATATACATTGTAGTTGTAATACTGCTCACTGTTTGCAACCACAATATGTCCGTTGTATAATAGCCATCCGTTTTATGAAACTGCCAACCCTATCTTTCAAAATGTTTTTGTAAGAAGAGCTTTAAGATACTAAAAGGGCAATCAGAATCCGTATATCGAAGAAGAATATACATCACAATGGCCAAAAGAAAAAGTACAAAAGGACAAACAACAATCTACAAAACATACATATAAAACTAAAGATCGAGTAACACGAACCCCACTAAAAACCGGGGGGTAACTCAGGTGCTCCGGGAGGGTTAGCAGTTCCTGCTCCACTAGTGGCACCGTCGTGTTAATCTAGTTACAAACCCGGTAATAAGTCGTGAATGAGGAAAGAACCAGGTAGTGTTTACGACAAGTGGAACATATCCGTGGTCATTTGTGACACAGATATTCCATAACGGTCAACCAAGTCATAGTGTTGACCGTACAATTTTCGAAGTGATGACTTCAACTTTACCAAAAGGAACCCTTGGTTCAGTAGCTTCCTTGTCAGCAGCAACCCTCTATCAAGGAAATCTTGATAGGAATCACGAGCTCTGGAATATCGTATCATCTGAGAGATATATACTCCATATGCAGGTGCTGCTGGAATGTTGCCAAAAATATACTGTCCATTTATTTTTTTATAATTATATATATTTTCAATTGGATTTAATATCTTTTCATTGTGTGGAAGACATCATTGTATATATACTTGATATTTCCAATAAACAGTCTTAGTCTTAATCTAGTCTTAAAATAAATATATTATGTATAAAGTTCAGGATTAGTACTCGGCGATAACTGCTTGCCATGTTATAGGTAAACATTTAACTCGAATGTTCCAAACACGTGCACGACCGCATTATTTCTTTAAAGATTTAATATCAAAGTGTCTGTACCAAGCCAGGCAAAAACATCTTTTTGTTTAATAGCGTGGGTTTTTAAGTGAGATTTCAATTTAATGTTTATGCCTAGCAACCGCAGTTGTTTTGAAGTTGACGTTCACATCGACGGAGCTAATCTGATCAATGCACATTTATAGAGGGTCCTACTTGCTGTAGTTCCGGAAGTCTGGGTAGAAGCAGTAGTAGTTGTTTCTACTGGTATTATTGTACTAGTCGTGGGTGCATTCATCATCACAGTCGTTGCCATGTCAACCATATTGGTTGTCCTGGTAGTTGATGGTGTTTCACCGGAGTTTTGTGCATTACATACACATGGACCATCCATGTTCAGTTGTATATCGTCTATGGCTATGTCTCCTGTATAACCTTTAGTAGCAATACCTTCAAAACCAACCTGGAAGACGATGATATTTCTATTAATAGAATGAAAACAAAAAGTTACAAAATGTAATCGACAAAGTCGTAGAAACGGAGACAAAATATTAATTCATTAACGTGTTGTAATATCGTGCATGCGGTCTTTGACACCCAATGAGTGTTGTACCAGATACACGTCCTGAGCAACCAATTATATAGTTCTGTTACTGTTTTTATAATAGTGTGCGTACTTTTGAACAGCATAGTACTAACTGATTCCCCGTAAAGAACATCTGTCGTGGAGCCCTCATTCCTAAAGTAAAGAACATCTGTCGTGGAGCCCTCATTCCTAAAGTAAAGAACATCTGTCGTGGAGTCCTCATTCCTAAAGTAAAGAACATCTGTCGTGGAGTCCTCATTCCTAAAGTAAAGAACATCTGTCGTGGAGCCCTCATTCCTAAAGTAAAGAACATCTGTCGTGGAGTCCTCATTCCTAAAGTAAAGAACATCTGTCGTGGAGCACTCATTCCTAAAGTAAAGAACATCTGTCGTGGAGCCCTCATTCCTAAAGTAAAGAACATCTGTCGTGGAGTCCTCATTCCTAAAGTAAAGAACATCTGTCGTGGAGCCCTCATTCCTAAAGTAAAGAACATCTGTCATGGAGTCCTCATTCCTAAAGTAAAGAACATCTGTCGTGGAGCCCTCATTCCTAAAGTAAAGAACATCTGTCGTGGAGTCCTCATTCCTAAAGTAAAGAGCATCTGTGGTGGAGTCCTCATTCCTAAAGTAAAGAACATCTGTCGTGGAGTCCTCATTCCTAAAGTAAAGAACATCTGTCGTGGAGCCCTCATTCCTAATGTAAAGAACATCTGTCGTGGAGTCCTCATTCCTAAAGTAAAGAACATCTGTCGTGGAGCCCTCATTCCTAAAGTAAAGAACATCTGTCGTGGAGTCCTCATTCCTAAAGTAAAGAACATCTGTCGTGGAGCCCTCATTCCTAAAGTAAAGAACATCTGTCGTGGAGCCCTCATTCCTAAAGTAAAGAACATCTGTCGTGGAGTCCTCATTCCTAAAGTAAAGAACATCTGTCGTGGAGTCCTCATTCCTAAAGTAAAGAACATCTGTCGTGGAGCCCTCATTCCTAAAGTAAAGAACATCTGTCGTGGAGCCCTCATTCCTAAAGTAAAGAACATCTGTCGTGGAGCCCTCATTCCTAAAGTAAAGAACATCTGTCGTGGAGCCCTCATTCCTAAAGTAAAGACCATCTGTCGTGGAGCCCTCATTCCTAAAGTAAAGAACATCTGTCGTGGAGCCCTCATTCCTAAAGTAAAGAACATCTGTCGTGGAGTCCTCATTCCTAAAGTAAAGAACATCTGTCGTGGAGCCCTCATTCCTAAAGTAAAGAACATCTGTCGTGGAGTCCTCATTCCTAAAGTAAAGAACATCTGTCGTGGAGTCCTCATTCCTAAAGTAAAGAACATCTGTCGTGGAGTCCTCATTCCTAAAGTAAAGAACATCTGTCGTGGAGCCCTCATTCCTAAAGTAAAGAACATCTGTCGTGGAGTCCTCATTCCTAAAGTAAAGAACATCTGTCGTGGAGTCCTCATTCCTAAAGTAAAGAACATCTGTCGTGGAGCCCTCATTCCTAAAGTAAAGAACATCTGTCGTGGAGTCCTCATTCCTAAAGTAAAGAACATCTGTCGTGGAGTCCTCATTCCTAAAGTAAAGAACATCTGTCGTGGAGTCCTCATTCCTAAAGTAAAGAACATCTGTCGTGGAGTCCTCATTCCTAAAGTAAAGAACATCTGTCGTGGAGCCCTCATTCCTAAAGTAAAGAACATCTGTCGTGGAGTCCTCATTCCTAAAGTAAAGAACATCTGTCGTGGAGTCCTCATTCCTAAAGTAAAGAACATCTGTCGTGGAGTCCTCATTCCTAAAGTAAAGAACATCTGTCGTGGAGTCCTCATTCCTAAAGTAAAGAACATCTGTCGTGGAGCCCTCATTCCTAAAGTAAAGAACATCTGTCGTGGAGTCCTCATTCCTAGAGTAAAGAACATCTGTCGTGGAGCCCTCATTCCTAAAGTAAAGAACATCTGTCGTGGAGCCCTCATTCCTAAAGTAAAGAACATCTATCGTGGAGTCCTCATTCCTAAAGTAAAGAACATCTGTCGTGGAGTCCTCATTCCTAAAGTAAAGAACATCTGTCGTGGAGTCCTCATTCCTATAGTAAAGAACATCTGTCGTGGAGTCCTCATTCCTAAAGTAAAGATCATCTGTCGTGGAGTCCTCATTCCTAAAGTAAAGAACATCTGTTGTGGAGTCCTCATTCCTAAAGTAAAGAACATCTGTCGTGGAGCCCTCATTCCTAAAGTAAAGAACATCTGTCGTGGAGTCCTCATTCCTAAAGTAAAGAACATCTGTCGTGGAGTCCTCATTCTTAAAGTAAAGAACATCTGTCGTGGAGTCCTCATTCCTAAAGTAAAGAACATCTGTCGTGGAGTCCTCATTCCTAAAGTAAAGAACATCTGTCGTGGAGTCCTCATTCCTAAAGTAAAGAACATCTGTCGTGGAGTCCTCATTCCTAAAGTAAAGAACATCTGTCGTGGAGTCCTCATTCCTAAAGTAAAGAACATCTGTCGTGGAGTCCTCATTCCTAAAGTAAAGAACATCTGTCGTGGAGTCCTCATTCCTAAAGTAAAGAACATCTCTCGTGGAGCCCTCATTCCTAAAGTAAAGAACATCTGTCGTGGAGCCCTCATTCCTAAAGTAAAGAACATCTGTCGTGGAGCCCTCATTCCTAAAGTAAAGAACATCTGTCGTGGAGTCCTCATTCCTAAAGTAAAGAACATCTGTCGTGGAGTCCTCATTCCTAAAGTAAAGAACATCTGTCGTGGAGTCCTCATTCCTAAAGTAAAGAACATCTGTCGTGGAGTCCTCATTCCTAAAGTAAAGAACATCTGTCGTGGAGCCCTCATTCCTAAAGTAAAGAACATCTGTCGTGGAGTCCTCATTCCTAAAGTAAAGAACATCTGTCGTGGAGCCCTCATTCCTAAAGTAAAGAACATCTGTCGTGGAGCCCTCATTCCTAAAGTAAAGAACATCTGTCGTGGAGTCCTCATTCCTAAAGTAAAGAACATCTGTCGTGGAGTCCTCATTCCTAAAGTAAAGAACATCTGTCGTGGAGCCCTCATTCCTAAAGTAAAGAACATGTCGTGGAGTCCTCATTCCTAAAGTAAAGAACATCTGTCGTGGAGTCCTCATTCCTAAAGTAAAGAACATCTGTCGTGGAGTCCTCATTCCTAAAGTAAAGAACATCTGTCGTGGAGCCCTCATTCCTAAAGTAAAGAACATCTGTCGTGGAGTCCTCATTCCTAAAGTAAAGAACATCTGTCGTGGAGTCCTCATTCCTAAAGTAAAGAACATCTGTCGTGGAATCCTCATTCCTAAAGTAAAGAACATCTGTCGTGGAGTCCTCATTCCTAAAGTAAAGAACATCTGTCGTGGAGCCCTCATTCCTAAAGTAAAGAACATCTGTCGTGGAGTCCTCATTCCTAGAGTAAAGAACATCTGTCGTGGAGCCCTCATTCCTAAAGTAAAGAACATCTGTCGTGGAGTCCTCATTCCTAAAGTAAAGAACATCTGTCGTGGAGTCCTCATTCCTATAGTAAAGAACATTTGTCGTGGAGCCCTCATTCCTAAAGTAAAGAACATCTGTCGTGGAGCCCTCATTCCTAAAGTAAAGAACATCTGTCGCGGAGTCCTCATTCCTAAAGTAAAGAACATCTGTCGTGGAGTCCTCATTCCTAAAGTAAAGAACATCTGTCGTGGAGTCCTCATTCCTAAAGTAAAGAACATCTGTCATGGAGTCCTCATTCCTAAAGTAAAGAACATCTGTCGTGGAGTCCTCATTCCTAAAGTAAAGAACATCTGTCGTGGAGTCCTCATTCCTAAAGTAAAGAACATCTGTCGTGGAGTCCTCATTCCTAAAGTAAAGAACATCTGTCGTGGAGTCCTCATTCCTATAGTAAAGAACATCTGTCGTGGAGTCCTCATTCCTAAAGTAAAGATCATCTGTCGTGGAGTCCTCATTCCTAAAGTAAAGAACATCTGTTGTGGAGTCCTCATTCCTAAAGTAAAGAACATCTGTCGTGGAGCCCTCATTCCTAAAGTAAAGAACATCTGTCGTGGAGTCCTCATTCCTAAAGTAAAGAACATCTGTCGTGGAGTCCTCATTCTTAAAGTAAAGAACATCTGTCGTGGAGTCCTCATTCCTAAAGTAAAGAACATCTGTCGTGGAGTCCTCATTCCTAAAGTAAAGAACATCTGTCGTGGAGTCCTCATTCCTAAAGTAAAGAACATCTGTCGTGGAGTCCTCATTCCTAAAGTAAAGAACATCTGTCGTGGAGTCCTCATTCCTAAAGTAAAGAACATCTGTCGTGGAGTCCTCATTCCTAAAGTAAAGAACATCTGTCGTGGAGTCCTCATTCCTAAAGTAAAGAACATCTCTCGTGGAGCCCTCATTCCTAAAGTAAAGAACATCTGTCGTGGAGCCCTCATTCCTAAAGTAAAGAACATCTGTCGTGGAGCCCTCATTCCTAAAGTAAAGAACATCTGTCGTGGAGTCCTCATTCCTAAAGTAAAGAACATCTGTCGTGGAGTCCTCATTCCTAAAGTAAAGAACATCTGTCGTGGAGTCCTCATTCCTAAAGTAAAGAACATCTGTCGTGGAGTCCTCATTCCTAAAGTAAAGAACATCTGTCGTGGAGCCCTCATTCCTAAAGTAAAGAACATCTGTCGTGGAGTCCTCACTCCTAAAGTAAAGAACATCTGTCGTGGAGCCCTCATTCCTAAAGTAAAGAACATCTGTCGTGGAGCCCTCATTCCTAAAGTAAAGAACATCTGTCGTGGAGTCCTCATTCCTAAAGTAAAGAACATCTGTCGTGGAGTCCTCATTCCTAAAGTAAAGAACATCTGTCGTGGAGCCCTCATTCCTAAAGTAAAGAACATCTGTCGTGGAGTCCTCATTCCTAAAGTAAAGAACATCTGTCGTGGAGTCCTCATTCCTAAAGTAAAGAACATCTGTCGTGGAGTCCTCATTCCTAAAGTAAAGAACATCTGTCGTGGAGCCCTCATTCCTAAAGTAAAGAACATCTGTCGTGGAGTCCTCATTCCTAAAGTAAAGAACATCTGTCGTGGAGTCCTCATTCCTAAAGTAAAGAACATCTGTCGTGGAGTCCTCATTCCTAAAGTAAAGAACATCTGTCGTGGAGTCCTCATTCCTAAAGTAAAGAACATCTGTCGTGGAGCCCTCATTCCTAAAGTAAAGAACATCTGTCGTGGAGTCCTCATTCCTAGAGTAAAGAACATCTGTCGTGGAGCCCTCATTCCTAAAGTAAAGAACATCTGTCGTGGAGTCCTCATTCCTAAAGTAAAGAACATCTGTCGTGGAGTCCTCATTCCTATAGTAAAGAACATCTGTCGTGGAGCCCTCATTCCTAAAGTAAAGAACATCTGTCGTGGAGCCCTCATTCCTAAAGTAAAGAACATCTGTCGCGGAGTCCTCATTCCTAAAGTAAAGAACATCTGTCGTGGAGTCCTCATTCCTAAAGTAAAGAACATCTGTCGTGGAGTCCTCATTCCTAAAGTAAAGAACATCTGTCATGGAGTCCTCATTCCTAAAGTAAAGAACATCTGTCGTGGAGTCCTCATTCCTAAAGTAAAGAACATCTGTCGTGGAGTCCTCATTCCTAAAGTAAAGAACATCTGTCGTGGAGCCCTCATTCCTAAAGTAAAGAACATCTGTCGTGGAGTCCTCATTCCTAAAGTAAAGAACATCTGTCGTGGAGCCCTCATTCCTAAAGTAAAGAACATCTGTCGTGGAGTCCTCATTCCTAAAGTAAAGAACATCTGTCGTGGAGTCCTCATTCCTAAAGTAAAGAACATCTGTCGTGGAGTCCTCATTCCTAAAGTAAAGAACATCTGTCGTGGAGTCCTCATTCCTAAAGTAAAGAACATCTGTCGTGGAGCCCTCATTCCTAAAGTAAAGAACATCTGTCGTGGAGTCCTCATTCCTAAAGTAAAGAACATCTGTCGTGGAGTCCTCATTCCTAAAGTAAAGAACATCTGTCGTGGAGTCCTCATTCCTAAAGTAAAGAACATCTGTCGTGGAGCCCTCATTCCTAAAGTAAAGAACATCTGTCGTGGAGTCCTCATTCCTAAAGTAAAGAACATCTGTTGTAGAGTCCTCATTCCTAAAGTAAAGAACATCTGTCGTGGAGTCCTCATTCCTAAAGTAAAGAACATCTGTCGTGGAGTCCTCATTCCTAAAGTAAAGAACATCTGTCGTGGAGTCCTCATTCCTAAAGTAAAGAACATCTGTCGTGGAGTCCTCATTCCTAAAGTAAAGAACATCTGTCGTGGAGTCCTCATTCCTAAAGTAAAGAACATCTGTCGTGGAGCCCTCATTCTTAAAGTAAAGAACATCTGTCGTGGAGCCCTCATTCCTAAAGTAAAGAACATCTGTCGTGGAGCCCTCATTCCTAAAGTAAAGAACATCTGTCGTGGAGTCCTCATTCCTAAAGTAAAGAACATCTGTCGTGGAGTCCTCATTCCTATAGTAAAGAACATCTGTCGTGGAGTCCTCATTCCTAAAGTAAAGAACATCTGTCGTGGAGTCCTCATTACTAAAGTAAAGAACATCTGTCGTGGAGCCCTCATTCCTAAAGTAAAGAACATCTGTCGTGGAGTCCTCATTCCTAAAGTAAAGAACATCTGTCGTGGAGCCCTCATTCCTAAAGTAAAGAACATCTGTCGTGGAGTCCTCATTCCTAAAGTAAAGAACATCTGTCGTGGAGCCCTCATTCCTAAAGTAAAGAACATCTGTCGTGGAGCCCTCATTCCTAAAGTAAAGAACATCTGTCGTGGAGCCCTCATTCCTAAAGTAAAGAACATCTGTCGTGGAGCCCTCATTCCTAAAGTAAAGAACATCTGTCGTGGAGTCCTCATTCCTAAAGTAAAGAACATCTGTCGTGGAGCCCTCATTCCTAAAGTAAAGAACATCTGTCGTGGAGTCCTCATTCCTAAAGTAAAGAACATCTGTCATGGAGTCCTCATTCCTAAAGTAAAGAACATCTGTCGTGGAGTCCTCATTCCTAAAGTAAAGAACATCTGTCGTGGAGTCCTCATTCCTAAAGTAAAGAACATCTGTCGTGGAGCCCTCATTCCTAAAGTAAAGAACATCTGTCGTGGAGTCCTCATTCCTAAAGTAAAGAACATCTGTCGTGGAGCCCTCATTCCTAAAGTAAAGAACATCTGTCGTGGAGTCCTCATTCCTAAAGTAAAGAACATCTGTCGTGGAGTCCTCATTCCTAAAGTAAAGAACATCTGTCGTGGAGTCCTCATTCCTAAAGTAAAGAACATCTGTCGTGGAGTCCTCATTCCTAAAGTAAAGAACATCTGTCGTGGAGTCCTCATTCCTAAAGTAAAGAACATCTGTCGTGGAGTCCTCATTCCTAAAGTAAAGAACATCTGTCGTGGAGTCCTCATTCCTAAAGTAAAGAACATCTGTCGTGGAGCCCTCATTCCTAAAGTAAAGAACATCTGTCGTGGAGCCCTCATTCCTAAAGTAAAGAACATCTGTCGTGGAGTCCTCATTCCTAATGTAAAGAACATCTGTCGTGGAGCCCTCATTCCTAAAGTAAAGAACATCTGTCGTGGAGCCCTCATTCCTAAAGTCAATTAACGAAATGAATTATTGATTTTATATTAGAAAATACTCAACCCGTCGTAGATAAAAAAAAATATAGAAGTTAATTTATAACTTGCAACGTTCAACGAAAGAAATTATGTTCAAGCGTAATATATGGTTCTTCGAACGCTGTTAAAAGGTGTTTTATATTATTGTTCGCAATTATACCTTTAATTATAGTCGTACTAGGATCAGTTGATTCCGTGTGTAATCCGTAAAAAGTAGTTTCTTTGTAGTATATTTACCTAAATTATATGTATATTTTTGTACCTGTCCCAATGTCAATTTTTTGTGTTTTTTTTTTTTTGGTGTTCAGTGTGCTAAGATGAGGTATGATTGCTCGTTTTGTTGATATTGGTGGAATTGTTACTTTCATTTCATAACGTCCAACATATATGCATGACCGCACATTATTCATGCCTGTTTGGTACGGGCACGTCAATAAAAAGTTGTCAGTTAAACTAGCTTAGGGACACAAACCTCCTGAAACTTAACTATATGCAATACACAACAATAATACAAAAATAACTAATTAATTTCACTAAGTGCTTACAATTATTGGTTCTGAACCTGACAAAGGAATACATTTCTGATGCCAGGACTGTCCTTGGTCTCCTGTGATGGACCCAATCAGATTACTAGATTGAAGGTTAACTGTACTATCCAGTGCTGTATATATGTTTAGTGTTCCTATGGACAAGCCATACATATTATACCAGAAAGACAAACACTGGCCTTTTGCTGGAGTAATTTGTGGGGTCCACAGTCTACATCAAATAAAAAGTTGTTTGACAGTATATTATAGTCCGTTTGACTTCTATAAATCTCCATAAAAAAATTCTTAAAAATCCAGTGTTGAGATGTAGATATATGATACATACGAACTCTTGTCTATTATCAAGAAAAGTTATTTATCCTGCAATCAGTACATTTGCTGTACAAATATACCACACGAATAAATTTTTGCTTTATTCGTAGCCTACGAATAAACTTTTGAAGCCTACGAATAAACTTTTAAACCTACGAATAAACTTTTAAGCCCCGCCCATAGATTCCGGAACTACTTTTTTGTGTTTTTGCTCTCCTGTGAAGGAGTTAAAATATTAACCGTAACCAATGTCAATAATCGACGTCGTCTTTTTCTAATAACTGTTTTCGTTCTCACTATTTGTAAATTTACAAACCGACAAATGAAACTAATAATTCTAAAATTTCATATTTTTTATACATATTTTACGATAAAAAAATCCTAGAAGTCAATAAAAAACAAAACAAAAATCTTAAACAAATCCGAATCATTTATAACTTGACAGGGAAGCTTTGAAAACAAAACAAAAGCAACTAAAACTACAGGACAAAGGGAATAAACCAAAGAGGGCATGCCCTCCAACAGATGAGGAAATTAACATCCTTTATAACAGAAACGTTCTGGGCAGTCACACACCACAATCTTTACTAAACACACTTATATGGTTAAATAACTCAGTACAGTTTGAACATCAAACTCTAAGATTACTACATATATTTCATTATAAAATTTCTTCATATTAAATGTTCAATTAATTCACATCAATTACTTCAACATATCAGATAGTAGATTTCTTCAAGGTGAAAATAACACATATTCCTGCTATTGCATCAAGTCACTTTAAAATTATAGATAATTTTTTATATTCTGAATTCTTTATGACACCACAAAATATCTATATAATTTGTTTTAACCATTTGGAATAATTGTATTCAGTCACTTCCTCCAATCATTTTGCATCTTTTTTTAAAACATTTTTTTCTTTTGCAAAATTCCAACAAAGTTGTATGATTTGTCAGTTGAAACTAGTGTTTTATCTGCTGGAATTCTACTCACTGTTGATCAGGATTACAGTGCATTTTTTATTTTGTGCAATTCCATTTGAAACTGATTCACATACCCCTGGCCTGTATGCAACAACTGAGTGATAGTTCTTGAAAAATGTCCTTTGTTTAATCAGATCTTTATAAAACGTTCATAGGTTTTTATGCGATTATTTCTTTCATATATAGTCTTTGCACTTATTTCAAACATCACATGTACATTGTACACTGTTAAACCATTAATCTAGCCATTCATCTGAAAGACATTAATATAGCATTGATTATAATTAAAATACATGTTATTATATATTTACTAATAAAATAACAAGAAAAAAGGAACAAAATGCAGACTAAATTAGCAATGTTTGAATATTTGAAACTTCAAGCTTTCATAAAGCATTTTTGTATGATCCGACTCAGAAAATATATTCGCACATTAGTCATTACTCGCAACAACCAACATTATCATGTAAATATTGTTCATTCCAGAAAAATATATCCTTCACTCTAATATTTTTCTGGTCACAACACCTATGTCCATAATATTCTTGGTTCCTTAGTGACATCGCATTATGTAATTTACCAATCAATGGATTATGGTTTAATAATAGCAAATTTGATATGAAGAAAATAGTTGGTGGGGATTCTACATACATGTAGACTTCAATGCATATTAATTCATTTGATTATGATATACAAACAGAAGTTAAATATAGTAATTAAAATCATATCTGGTGCTTGTTGACACTAAATCAGATCTCTATTTTGATTTTCTTCAATTTACCATGTATATATGAAAGTTTTTTCCATTGAAACCTATGTAAAGTCCAGAAGATTGGTATTAGCTTCTCCTCCTTTATATACTTGCATTGTCCCAAAATACATAATTTATTTGTACGAGCTTTAGAAACAGGTAGAAAAGTGCATGAAAGAAAACTTTCCAGTCTCATGAAAAAAATGAAGGATAGTTGCAAATTAGACATTAATCAATCAGTGCCAGAAAATATCTTATCCCGTCCAGAAGTTAAGAGAAAACAATGTGGAGGGGATAGATATTATGCAAATATCAGGGCATAACAATGTGGCATTTATTAATAATTACTCAACATTGAGTGAGGAAAGACACAAGAAAATATCAAACATCCTCAGCAACACTGACTAATTATAAAAGAGATGTATGGCTGTATAAACATGGAAATTATGATGGTCTTAATTCTGAAATAGACCAATTTGACTGGAATAGCCATTTATCATCACTAAATGACATTGATGAAATGAGTTCTAAATTTTCTAATAAATATATTGAACTTGCAAAAAAATACATTCCTGTCAAAACTGTAACTATCAGGCCTAATGATAAACCTTGGTTTAATTCATCAATACGAAAATCCATGCGTCTCCGGGACCGTCTCCATAAACAACTTAAGCGTAAGTATTCAGTTTCTCTTCTGGGTAAATATCGGGCACAAAGAAATAAAGTGAACAATATGGTTAAGTATGCTAGAGAACAGTTCTTCATAAATGTAAATGATATGTTAGACAACGAAGGGAAGTCAAACCCTAAGTCATATTGGAGTCTTGTTAAAAAATTAATGGGTAAATCAACCTCGTCACCTATACCACCTTTGCAGAACGAGGTTACTGGTGAGTTTGTTGTAAATGACGAAGATAAAGCTAATCTTCTAAACACGTTCTTTTGTTCAATCTCTGAAATTATTGATTCTGATCTACCTACACCAGTTTTTGATAATCGTACAGGACGTAAGCTTGATGTGTTCAATATAGCAATTGATGAAATCAAGGATGTTCTTCTGAATTTAAAATTAGGAAAAGCAGTTGGTAATGACAAAATTAGTCATAATATGTTAAAACATACAGCATCTACTGTCTGTAAGCCCCTTGAGATTATTTTTAACTGTTCTCTACAAACTGGTAGATTCCCACATATGTGGAAATCTGCTATAATTATTGCTTTGTTTAAAAAGGGTATCAAATCCGATCCTACAAATTATAGACCAATTTCCTTGTTAAGTTGTGTTGGTAAAGTGTTTGAACGTGTGATTTTTAAATATATTTATAATTTTCTGATAGACAATTCCTTAATTTATAAATATCAGTCAGGTTTTATGCATAAACATTCCACAGTGCATCAATTAATAGAAATTTACCATAATATTTGTTTGGCTTTGGAAAATCATGAAATAATTTGTTCAGTGTTTTGTGACATATCCAAGGCATTTGACCGTGTCTGGCATAAAGGCCTTATTAAAAAAATCGAAGGTTACGGAATTACTGGAAACCTTTTACGTTGGCTCGAGAACTATATAAGTAATAGGTATCAGAGAGTTATCATACGGAATTGTCTGTCTGAAAAGGGGAATTTAAAAGGTGGTGTTCCTCAAGGGTCTGTCTTAGGACCCTTGTTATTTCTGTTGTATATTAATGATATTGCAGACAACACTCAAAGCTTCTCAAGGCTGTTTGCTGATGATACATCATTATTATATTCTTCTAATAATATAAATGAAATTGAAGTTATAGTTAATTCAGACTTATCTAAAATTTATAACTGGTCAAAAGAATGGCTCGTTGACTTTAACCCAAAGAAAACAGAATGTATTATATTTTCTACTAACCAAGCAGCCAATAAGCCTTGTATTGTCTTCAATAATGAGAATGTAAAATTTGTAGAAAACCACAAACATTTAGGTGTCACCTTTTCCCACAATTGTAAATGGCATTGTCATATTGAAAATATACTAAAAAGCACGTCTAGTCAACTATCAATGTTACGAAAATTTAAATTTTCTTTAAGCAGACACAACCTGGAAGCAATTTATTTTACATATATTTTGCCCCTTTTAGAATATGCTTGTGAATTATGGGATGGGTGTACTCAGCAAGAATATAATAAAATTGAACAAATTCAGCATGAAGCTGCCAGAATTATAACTGGATTACCCAAATTTTCTAGTTTGGAATCGCTTTATTTCGAAACTGGATGGGAACCACTTCACTCTCGTCGAAGAAGAAGAAAATTAAATATGTTTTACAAAATTCGAAATAACAATGCACCTTCGTATTTATGCGACTGTTTATTACCCTTTGAGCGAAACGAAAATGCTTACAATTTGCGTAATCAAACAGATTATAGTAACCCATTTACTAGGTTACAATTGTATCGCAACTCATTTTTTCCTTCTTCGATCAAACTTTGGAACAATTTGACACCAGAGATAAGAAGTGCCCCGACAGTTAGTAGTTTTAAAAAGTCACTAATAAATGATGTTAATTTATTGAAACCATCTAGATACTATTCATATGGTTGTAGAGTGTTAAATGTCCTACACACTAGACTAAGACATAGATCTAGTAACTTGAATGCCGACCTTTTTAGGGTAAATTTAATTAATGACCCAGGTTGTGTCTGTGGATGGGTAATAGAGGATGCGATTCACTTTTTTCTAGAGTGTTGTTTATATGTTGAAGCTCGTGAACAGTTGACAAATAATCTGCAATTTCTTGACAGTTTACTTATTGAAACTTTACTATTTGGCGATGATAGCTTATCTGAGGAACAAAATGCACAAATATTCAAATCAGTGCAGTTGTACATCAAACAAACGAAACGTTTTACCCCACATTGATCACACTTCATATATTGAATTTAACTATTTTCTTTTGTGAACATTTTCTCCATTGTTGATATGACAATTCTGTACTGTTATAACTCAATATATTATATAATTTCAAAAATCTTTTTATTCTTTTTTTCTCAATGTTGTTATAAAATGTAATTGTTATATTTATACATTATTACTTGCTGGTGCATGGAATATATAATTGTATGTAAATATGTGGAGAGGACCTTTGTAAGTTGGAATAACTTGTGTCCGATCCAAATGTTATATAGTTAACAATAAAATACGTTTAATCTAAAACACTGAAAGTGAAACTAACAGAAATGCTTTTCAGCAAACTTACCTCGTAAAACCTCCACAAATTCTACAGCCAGTAGCACTTCTGATGTTTCGTGTCGAAGCAATCCCGATGTTCCTTTTTACAGTTCCAATACAAATATGTCAAGTCAAATTAGTTCTATGTTTTACGGCGTGGTCATCCATAACAAATGGTGAATGTGTACACAATTTTCACAAATGACTAAATATCCCAATAACTGAGCATTTGAGTGTTTGACATCGTTTTTAAATACATTTCCGTGAATCAGCTCAGTTTGTTAAGATAAATGATTAATCTTTCTGTTTTCTCTACTCTACCTAGTTTACTTAAAACATGTTCGAATCGTCTATACATGAATGTGTGTATTGCTTTCACATGTTTACAAACTGTGTGGGTCATACTTAAATACGCCTGCAGTAGTAACCAGGCAAATATATATGCCTGTGTGTCATACAAAGGTGGACGCCTGCAACTATATGGTTCTTTTTTATTTTTATTTTTTTAATATAAACTAGTAAAAGGAATATATCGGATGTTTATTATTTGATATAAGAAAATAAAAATAAAAGTGAACCATATAGTTGCAGGCGTATACCTTTTCACACAGGCGTATATATTTACCTGGTTACTACTGCAGGCGTATTTAAGTATGACCGCATGTGACGTATGATCGCTAAATTAATGTGTTTTCATATCTATGAAAAACATATTAAATATATATATTTCAGGTTCTAAACTATCAATTTTCTATATAGATTTTCACCTTAATCAATAAATCTTCACTTAAATAAAGTTATTTCACTTCCTTTTGAGAACTATTTGTTCGCGAATTTTTGTCAGCAAAAAAAAATCTGGTATTTTACTACGCCAAATAGTGAGGATTCCGTTGCATTAAAAAATGCATTTTTACGAGTTAAGATTATTTTTTAGGACATCGTGGATTGCAGGATAAATACAATATTGGTCTGTTGACGGTAAATATAGAATTTATTTGACTCGGCGCGAAACGGGGAGAAAGACTCGCTAGAAGCTCGTCTTTCACCCCGTTTCTCAGCCTTGTCAAATAAATTCTATATTTACCGTCAACAGACCAATATTGTATATCTATTAGGTATCTATGTTAATTATATATTCTGAAGTGTAATAATTTGCACTGGATTTTTAAGATTTTTTTTCTGGAGATTTATAGAAGTCAAACGGAATCTACCAATGTTGTAAAATATACAGGAACAGATATCAACAGGGAACACAAATATTTAGAAAAAAATAAAAAAAATATTGTTAAAGTTTTGTATAAGGCAACGTGTTTATTTTATTATCTAACCATTAAACAGTAAATAACAAGCCAAGTCTGGCGACGGAATGATGTTTACACTCACATGTCATGTAGTTTAAAATAGGGTATGGATATGTTATTTATGCTCATACCGTTTTTCGTACAACTGGCCCACTTGTTCGGGCACGAAAACGAGTAGGATCCTCAAGATGAATCAGTTTTTATTCTGTGTGCAATAGAGGGCAGTGTACACTTGCATGAACACATCATTTCACTCAGAGAGGAGTCCCATAAAACTAACTTAACCCCGCGACGTTTTATTGTGCCTGTGTCAAGCCAGAAAGTCAACGGTCATGTATTTGTGTGTTAGAGGTATCTAATTTGCCTCTTTCTAATGATTTTTTACTCGATTTTCTAATTGTTACGACATTGTGGTATTTTGTGTTTTTCATTTTATTTGTAAAAGTATTGTAACATTTCTAATATCGAAAATAAAATCATGAGTAACAGAGCAACGTAGCATTTCACGGACACCTTTAGTTGATATAGCATTATTTATATAAGTTATTGTGAACAAACAACTAACCCTCCCTCAGGCATAGGTGACATTAGCCGATTTTGGCCCTTTGGTTTTATTGCTCCTAAAACTTTAAAATCTTTCGATTTTAAGCGTACCTGATGGAGGTTCTTCCGGAAACGCGTTGTGCGCAGTAAAATTGATATGTTTTTATTTGATTATATTTTTTCGCATACAGACGGACAACGAAGACCCATACCATGTTTAACCTCAACAACTGTTTTCCTACAAAGAAATGGCCAATATTTTCAAAAAGCTATATATAGCTCATAGAAGAAATGTTACCAATATGTCAACTAGAATACAAAGTGTACGTATTTTTTATGGTTAAATTGTAATGTTAGATATCTTTGTACAATAGGACTATGCCTATCATCCCCTACCTCGCATATTCTCCTGCTTTGGTCACAATAGATGCCTCAATATACATGTAATATCCTTGTGATGTTGTATATGTATGATCAGCAGTCGGTCCAGTTTTAAAAGAAGGTGTCCCTCCAGAGTGTCTAAGCCAATCAAAATTGTCGTTTTTTCCTTGTGTAAAACCACAGATACTTGAACTCTCAAAATTGCAGTTAATGGCAGAATCTACAGGTGTTGAATTACAATTAGATAACGTTGGAATTGGTGTTGCTGAAAACAAAATCCACTGGTTAATATTTATTTATATGTATTGTGTTCCACAAGCTAATATCTACAACTCATGGTGGCTTATCCTCATTAATAAACGTCATTGTTGGAGGTCATCCGTCAAATGTCAGTTAAAGAAAACATTGACGTTGCTATAGAAATAAAGTTTACTGACCTAATTAATACACTGTACTTACTCATGTCTGGTCCCGTTGTTGTCGTACTGATAATTAACCCCTGCGTACTCAAGTGTGAAGCAATAGAATTGTTTTTATTATTACATAAATTTCCTGAGCAACAACGAACTTTGGAGTCAGCTCTTTTAAAATTTCGCTTTCCAAACGCAGGTTGAGATCCAGTTGCCAGATCGCATATCTAAAATCAAATTGCATGTAAATATTTTATCTTCACAAACAAACATGTCTTTATTGTGAATTATATTATGACTGAATACCTTAATATAACTGAAAATAATATTGTTGGGATTGACGTTAATCATTCATATGTCTAGCTTAACCCCGCCACTTTTTATATAAGTTTCTGTAGCAAGCCTTGAAAGTTAGCGGTCATGTATAATATATATTATGTGTACTAGAGATGTCAATTTTATTCATACGAATTTTCTATAAGATTTTGGATCTAGAACTGTTCCTATAAAACTGTATTTATTTTTTCATTCTATTATCTAACCTTTGGTTCGACTTGGATTCTGTTCATTAATATTTCGTATTCAAATTTTGTCACTTAATAGTGTGGTGTGGAGCACCCTAGAAGAAGTAAATAACAAAATGATGCGTCTTCAAGTTTGGAAAGGAGTTTTTTTTATCTATTATTTAACAAATAGTTCATGGTACTAAGGGCTATATGACAGTTTATGGACCGGGATGTCACCCACAAAATATTATATGGACCGAAGCGAACCAGAGGTCCATATACTATTTTGTGGGTGACAGACCGGTCCATAAACTGCCATTTGGCCCGAAGTGCCATGAACTATTTGTTATATTATACTCAATACATGCAAATCTGTCAGACGACATGTTTTTGCTATAAGTTAACTTATTGTATATCTAAGACAAAAAAAAGAGTTCGGACAAAATACGGAAGAAAACATTATATTGATCGGGCCGGTCAATATACTAAAATATTGACCGGTTGCACTAACAAAGACAAATAAGGAAAATAAAAAAGAAAAGTATAATATTTTTAAATATCAATACAAAATCTCGCAGGCTATAAAACTCACTTGTTTTTCCATACAACCAGTTTGGATATATTGTTCTCCACTTCTATATTCTTCTTTCGTGTAACACAACTTTAAAATAGTAATATTTATTGAAAATTGTGTCTATATTTTATCATGCAGTCATAATATATAACACAGGTGTATATTCAAAACGTCAGTGATGATGAGACGAGTGCAGGATGTTTTCAATTACATGGCTTTCCAATCTGTCGACTTTGATTGCACCTGGTAAAGCTTATTTCAGAAAGGCATCGTGGGCATTTATTTGGATATCTATGTTTTTATTATATTTCACGTCATATGATGGAATCAGACTATGCACAATATGTATCCATAACAAAAACGCTACTTAAGCAAAACAAAACTCATTACGTGTTTAACCTCCGCCTCAGTCAAGACCTGGGTTTTCATCGAAATATGGCGTGTTCGCTTTTTATTTTGTTCAATGAGTGAGTGAGTGAGTGCTGGTTATTTAACGCCAATTCAACAATTTGTCAGCTATATCATGGCGAGAACTAGTTAATTTTCAATGAGATGATGATGTCAGTGAATTGATGTGAAAGGTTTGTTTTGTTGACCATCACTATTTTCATTTGCTATAATAAATTGAATACTCAAATGTCAATAATACACATAACCTCCAACCTCACATTCCAAAAGCAACAAAAAACGGGACGGCTGGCGATTGGAATATAATTTCATGTGATTGGTAAGATTTTTACTGGATTCTTTCAAAATCCTCATTGTAATGTATTGCACTGCGTAAGTGTCATTAATGTCCTTGAATTTAGCAATGAAACTCTCAAATAATAGCTGAATTTCTGTATTTACAACAGGAGGATTTTTACAGCATCTTTAATCCCACTACCTCTTTAATAAGTAGCAAACTGGTCGTGATCGCATGGCAGTTATATTTAATTCAGTAACTATCACTAACATTGTAAGTGCAATTACTACACATGACGAGATGTACGATACTCGATACTCCACCTCCACCTCTAATAATGGCCACCACGATATAAATAGAATATTGTTCAAAGTCGCATTAAACATTAAACGGACATAACCATAATTCTATCGGAACAGAATCCACCTACGCTTTAAATAGTTTTTATGAACATAACGTAAAGTCAGATGGCACTAAATCATAATGAAAAGTAATAAAACAAAAACAAAAGACAAAAAGACATGGAATCATATAATTTATATATACTGTGTAAAGAAAAGTAAACAAGAGCGACACGAACCACCATCAACAAATCTGAGTTACGTTCAGGTGCTGTGGAATGGTAAGAATTGCCTGCTCCACTAGTTACACCAGAACTTCATTATGTACAAGGCGGAGAAGATAATTATTTTACTTCGAATAAACAGATGTTCTAAGTTACCCGATGTATGCAAAGCTTATTATTTCTACACATGAAACTGATATTTCACTTGGAATTGTCTAATCAAAAGACTTCTCATTGTTAGATATATTGAGGTTTGGTTGTATTTACATTTTACAGTGTGGTAATTTAATTGTTGTTCTGCTATAAATCTTCATTTGTTGTTTTGAATCGTCAATAAGGTTCTAGAAAATGTCAACTCTGTCAAGAAAATCAAATTGGGGACGAATTTCATTATATAATGCGATGCAGTTATTTCCATGACAAAAGAGAATCATGCATTGAAAAGCGGTACTTAACTAGAATTAATGTTTTGAAATTTAAAGAAATAATAAGTAGTAAAACACAATCAAAATTAAGGAAACTCTGTCAGTTGATCAGAAACATTAATTCTAGTTTACTACCTCCTGGGTAATTACTATTGTTATTATTGTATTTATTGTATTTATTTATTTTCTGTATATATTGTATCTCTATACCAATGTATTACGATGGTTTATGAGAATAAAGATTGTGAGTATATCATGTAATTACTGGTTTTTATCAATACTCTAAAATAAATTAATTGGCCACGTGTGATGAACGAGTTAAATTTTAAGGACTGGTGACTATAATGAATCCCGATGCACTCCAAACCTGCCGGTATCTTTACTTTCTAGTTAACGATCTCGAGTAACAGAGAAAAGGTCCGAAACAAATACAGACCAACAACTTAATAATATATTACGTACCTCATTTGTTTTGCAGAATCCAATTTTTTGACAGTTCTCTGTTGGTAAGTTCCCGTCACAATGGTAACACACGCTAACATTACTGAATTTATCATCTATTGAGAAATGTTACTTATAAAGTGCAGTGTAAGAAGACACTCCAAGGCATACAAAATATGAGTTAGCTCATGGTTACTCTAGTAGTAGCTTATGGAATTCATACTTTTTCAATATCAGATGATGTGTTAACAGTAACACGTTTTGTCTCTTCTGGAGTAGGAACTGCTGACCCTTCCGGAGCATCTGAGGTTATTCCCAGTGTTTATTTGGATTCGTGTTGCTCAATCTTTAGTTTTCTGCATAGTACTTTCATTGTTTGTCGTTTCTCTGTTGGTCATTACATTGTCTTTCCTTCTTCAGACTTTTCTAAAATTTGATATCTACGTTTTTATTGCGACAGTGAAGCTGTTGTATTAATGATTATGCAATGTATTGAAATTGCATACATCAAAAAACACACGGGGATCAATATGTATAATTTTAATAGACATGGCCAGTTACAAAGAAACTATTTGACGTTCAATAACAAAAGATAGCCGGTTTATCTGTAAATGGAATAATTTATATGCATACAATGGGAGAGAAGAATTCATTTTAATATTAATAAACAAAATCACATTTTTTTTTCAAATAGAAATGAATAACGGAAAGAAGACATCTAGTCCCCTTTTAAAATCCATGTACATTGTTGCTCCAAATTTTAAGGATATTCTTTTTATAATATATTTTTTTTTAATTTAAGTAATTGTTTTAGCACAATTAAAATTAGAAGACAACACTTCTATTTTGGAAATACAATCAGTGTAGGAAAAAAACAATTCTTTGCTACTTTACAGTAAAATAATTGTTGAACACGTATATGTTCCGTTTGTTGAACACGTATATGTTCCGTTTATTGAACACGTATATGTTCCGTTTGTTGAACACGTATATGTTCCGTTTATTGAACACGTATATGTTCCGTTTGTTGAACACGTATATGTTCCGTTTATTGAACACGTATATGTTCCGTTTGTTGAACACGTATATGTTCCGTTTGTTGAACACGTATATGTTCCGTTTATTGAACACGTATATGTTCCGTTTGTTGAACACGTATATGTTCCGTTTGTTGAACACGTATATGTTCCGTTTGTTGAACACGTATATGTTCCGTTTGTTGAACACGTATATGTTCCGTTTGTTGAACACGTATATGTTCCGTTTGTTGAACACGTATATGTTCCATTGTTGAACACGTATATGTTCCGTTTGTTGAACACGTATATGTTCCGTTTGTTGAACACGTATATGTTCCGTTTGTTGAACACGTATATGTTCCGTTTGTTGAACACGTATATGTTCCGTTTGTTGAACACGTATATGTTCCGTTTGTTGAACACGTATATGTTCCGTTTGTTGAACACGTATATGTTCCGTTTGTTGAACACGTATATGTTCCGTTTGTTGAACACGTATATGTTCCGTTTGTTGAACACGTATATGTTCCGTTTGTTGAACACGTATATGTTCCGTTTGTTGAACACGTATATGTTCCGTTTGTTGAACACGTATATGTTCCGTTTGTTGAACACGTATATGTTCCGTTTGTTGAACACGTATATGTTCCGTTGTTGAACACGTATATGTTCCGTTTGTTGAACACGTATATGTTCCGTTTGTTGAACACGTATATGTTCCGTTTGTTGAACACGTATATGTTCCGTTTGTTGAACACGCATATGTTCCGTTTGTTGAACACGTATATGTTCCGTTATTGAACACGTATATGTTCCGTTTGTTGAACACGTATATGTTCCGTTTGTTGAACACGTATATGTTCCGTTTGTTGAACACGTATATGTTCCGTTTGTTGAACACGTATATGTTCCGTTGTTGAACACGTATATGTTCCGTTTGTTGAACACGTATATGTTCCGTTTGTTGAACACGTATATGTTCCATTGTTGAACACGTATATGTTCCGTTTGTTGAACACGTATATGTTTCGTTTGTTGAACACGTATATGTTCCGTTTGTTGAACACGTATATGTTCCGTTTGTTGAACACGTATATGTTCCGTGTGTCGTAGTCACAGTCCCGTCCTTTTTTCCACTACTTTTTATCATACATCTAACATAAATAACACGACGGGTGCCGCTAGTGGAGCATTGACTGATCATTATTCTGGAACATCTGAGTTCAACCTCCGATATTAGTGGGGTTCGTGATGCTCGATCTTAAGTAAGTCTTATGTGTTCTATACACCATTGTTGTTCTTTTTTTCCTTTTATGGTTTAGGGAAATTTTCCAACCTTTTTACTTTCCATATTTAGAAGCACGGTTTGCACATTTCCATCACACTCAAATCGATAGTGGGTAAACACGTTTGAAAAAAGTATAAAGAATGTGTTGATACTTACCAGGTTCTCCACAACCATGTGTATTACAGATATTCGAGATACAACACTCTTGACAGTTAATTGTCTTGTTGATTGAAGATGCACTGCATACCTTACAAAAAAGAAAGTAGTATTTTCTACAATTTTCAAGACTTTTAAATAAACCCATAAGAAATACCAGATATATTAATGATAATTATCTCTTTCGGGGCACATAAGTTTGCCCTAAATGTTTAGTTGTCTGTGTATCGTGTTCCTATCAACCTAGCGACTTAAGTACAACCAGATCCTTGTAAAACAATGTATTGTTACCTGTGTCTCTGGATTGTCCATTCTTGATTGCCCTTTCAGTTTTTTATACAATTTTCTATAAGGATGACCCAGACGATATAACAATTAATTTTATTTTTGCAAAACAAACAATGTTACACCATTTTCATTATAATAGTTTTCCTTTTTCATCTGTTTTAGATTTGAACAAAATATTTCTCTTTAATACGTTCTTCATTAAAGTAGCTTTCTTAATTCACTTTAACATTTCTGGTGATTATACAATCACAGTAATACTTCGGATGTTAATCTGCACTTACTAAATATAGACCCAGGGCCTGGAAGGTCACGTTTTTAAACGATATTCTGACCACAAGCATAACACTGTTGACGAGGTGGGTATCAGGGGCAATATCTTTTCCCTAAATAATCGCTCTAGAGAATATAATGTGCCTTCTGGTAGCAAATACATTGGTCAATAGTCCCATTCCAACCTCGCTTTTATATACATTATATGTTGTTGTTTTACGTCATGGATATCACTGAAACACTGTTTACGTCATGTTAAACAAACATCTATATATAGACTACAATTTTTTTTTAATTCATGCAATGAGGTTCTCATTCTGAAGCATATGTGACCTTAGCCGATTTTGGCTATCCTGTTCAGGCCCTTTAACGTTCTTGCTCCAAAAGACCTTTAAATTATTTGGTTCTCAATTTGTTTGGTTTTGAGTGTACCTGAGTGTACCTGTATTTCAGAAACACGACGCTTGCACTAATTGTGATATAAACGTTTGTATTTAATACTAAGACAACACTGATATCAACTGGCATACCTGGCTTGTTGTGCATCCCAATTTGTAAGCAACATCACCAAATGCATCCAACCGACGCTCCAGTCCACATACCTACAAACACAAGTGACTTTTAGAACATCTTTAAAACTTTGTTTTTATAACAGGTAAACATAATCTTCACTTGCATGTATCAGGAAGGTGCCATGGAGACCGAGAGGTTAAGGTCAGTGCATTGTGACCACAAGTCTAACATAACTGTCATGGATTCTCTCCCAGATACCTACCTTTAGTCTAACGGTTTACAGATACCTACTTTTAGTCTAACGGTTTACAGATACCTACCTTTAGTCTAACGGTTTACAGATACCTACCTTTAGTCTAACGGTTTACAGATACCTACTTTTAGTCTAACGGTTTACAGATACCTACCTTTAGTCTAACGGTTTACAGATACCTACCTTTAGTCTAACGGTTTACAGATACCTACCTTTAGTCTAACGGCTTACAGATACCTACCTTTAGTCTAACGGTTTACAGATACCTACCTTTAGTCTAACGGTTTACAGATACCTACCTTTAGTCTAACGGTTTACAGATACCTACCTTTAGTCTAACGGTTTACAGATACCTACCTTTAGTCTAACGGTTTACAGATACCTACCTTTAGTCTAACGGTTTACAGATACCTACCTTTAGTCTAACGGTTTGCAGATACCTACCTTTAGTCTAACGGTTTACAGACTCTCTGAGAATTCCTCTCTCATTAATTCTCGTAGTCACCATATTTCTGAAAACGACGCTAAACACCAAATAATCCCAGATTTACAACTACCTATCCCATCAGTGTCTATAACCACTGATGTTGTGAGTTCGAATCTCGATCAGGGCGAGGTGTACAACATTATGTGATAAAGTTTGTCAGTGACTTGCGACAGGTCTGTGGTTATCTCCGGGTCCACCGGTTTCCTCCACCAATAAAACTGACCGCCTCGATATAGCTGACATATTGTTGAAAGTGGCGTTAAACAACATTAAACAAACAAGCATACTTACTTCCCCTAGACTACACTCCTCAACATGCTCGCAGAATCTTGGATGTGCTATATCTGGACAGTTTAAACATACTAGACCTGATACTGGTGAAAACAAATTAATAAAATGTCAATTATTACAATGGCTACTATATCGATGTCAATCTTCTCTTACAAATTATATTTGAATGATAATTCGATAGTATATTTCACAAAAGGACGAAACATATCGATTTATATTAGACTAATTATTGCTCGTTATTTCTATTAATAAAATATATTATTACATTAGGGTTGTCGTGGTCGTGATGCAAGTGCCTGTGCATTCACTGCCTATCACCATTAAAGTTGTGAGTTCGAACCCCGTTCATGGAGAGGTGTATTCGATAAAACATTATGTGATCAAATGTGTCAGTGACTTGCAACATGTCAGTGTTTTTCTCCGGGAACTCTGGTCTTCTCCCCCAATAAAACTGACCGTCATGATATAACTGAAATAATGTTGAAAGCGGCTTTTAAACATATGTATGTACATCTATAATGCAATAAATTATTTAGATGATTGAACTGTGAATGCATTTTTTTTTTTAAAAAGAATAAAATTTTGAATTATACAATATTACAACTTTTACATATGCAGGAACTCGTGTTAGTGACATCATATCACATAAATCTTAAGGGCCCGGGTGACTCAATTAGATAGGTAGTTGGATTACCTTACAATTCATACAAGTCTATCACCAATACGGCGTGGGTTCGCGCCCGACTTTGTAAATTACAAAAAAAGTGCACTCGACTCGCAGCTGCAAGTGATAAAGTTTACCAGTTGCTTGCCCATGGTCGGTGGTTCTCTCCGGGTACTCCGGTTTCTTCCACCACTAAAACTGGCCGCCATGATATAGCTGAAATATTGCTGAAAGTGGCGTTAAACACCAAAAAATCAAAACCAAATCAAGCATAAATATTAATCGGAACAGGAACGTTCTACTTTTGCTTGTATCATCACTAATGTTGAGTGAAGCTTTCAGCCATCCACCAAATCGTTTGGCATTAAATACGCAATTCGTCTTCTGACCGATGAATGTTATGCAAGAAACTGTTAGTGAGAATTATTACGGTTCTTATTCTCTCTCTCTCTCTCTCTCTCTCTCTCTCTCTCTTCTATAAGTTTCAATATATATTTAAGGTTAGGGCATGAGATATTGTAATATGCAAATGCACTGAATTACATTTATTTTAAGTCAAACACTCACCTGATGATGATGTTATCAAAAACGTCAAACATGCAATGCCTGCAGATTAAAATCATGTTCTATAATATTGTCATATTGATAACCCACGGTTCATCACACTTATTCCTTCTCCTCATTCACTGGTAGGTAATTTCTTTTAACAAAAGCCGTAGTTTCATGTTTGTTCCGACACTGATCAGTACTTTATAGTCTTCGTAACAGCAAAGCAATACATAACATGTTCTATTAGCCGGAATAAGCAAATTATGAGAGAAATGATCTTATTAGTTGATAATGCGTGGGGTTGTAATGTGACCAATGAAATATACTCATATCTTCTTCACGGATACCACGTGGGGTTGTAAAGTGACCAATGAAATATACTCATATCTTCTTCACGGATACCACGACTTTCATATGAATTTACACCACCCACGTGATGAAGAGGAAATAAGTACAATGTATATGCAGCCGTGTGTCATCGATTTGTTTATTCTTATGGTGTTTAGCGCCACTTTCAACAATATTTTAGTTATATCATGGCTGTCAGTTTTATTGGTGGAGGAAAACGGAGGACCTGGAGAAAATCACTATGTCGCCGACGGTTGTAATCATATCTATATGTAGATAATATATTAATATATTTTTTAACCTAAATATCTACATCTATTAATAACTTGCAGGGGCGGATCCAGGGGGAGGGCGCACCCGGCGAGCGCCCCCCCCCCCCCCCCCCTATTATTAGAAAAAATATGATTTTTTGGCGTAAAATCGTGATTTTTCACACGAAATACCCCAAAAATGTTCGCGCCTCCCTCCGCTCGGCGCAATTTTTTTAAATGCGCCCCCCCCCCTAACTTGAAATCCTGCATGCGCCCCTGACTTGTGCTCGTCGTTATTTTCAAAATTAGCACCTAATTACTGTCTTATGATTTTTGTTCTCGCATCATACATATTTAGCTATCCTGTTTATGCCCTTTCATTAACTTGCTCCCAAATACTTTAGAATTATTTGTATTTCCAATATTTTGACCTCATGACGATTAATCCAGAAACACATAGTGCGTACTATATGTGATATCTATGTTTGTATTCACTGGTGAGATATCTATGTTTGTATTCACTGGTGAGATATCTATATTTGTATTCACTGGTGGGATATCTATGTTTGTATTCACTGGTGGGATATCTATGTTTGTATTCACTGGTGGGATATGTATGTTCTTCTTGGATATTGAACTGTAGAGATATCTTTAACGAGTGAGAAAAATGTTCGTCTTTTCCCCGCAGCACGACGAGGTAAACAGATGCTGAATTTCTCACACGAATGAAAGATATTCCGGTTTTTAATTTTAGTCGAATAAAAGAATCATTTTTTTCGTAAATAAACCGAAAGGGCAATAAAGACTAGACAACCAAGAGACACAGACATCATTGGGCACAAGCAACAGAACGAATATCTATGTTTGTATTCACTGGTGAGATATCTATGTTTGTATTCACTGGTGAGATATCTATGTTTGTATTCACTGGTGAGATATCTATGTTTGTATTCACTGGTGAGATATCTATGTTTGTATTCACTGGTGAGATATCTATGTTTGTATTCACTGGTGAGATATCTATGTTTGTATTCACTGGTGGGATATCTATGTTTGTATTCACTGGTGGGATATCTATGTTTGTATTCACTGGTGAGATATCTATGTTTGTATTCACTGGTGAGATATCTATGTTTGTATTCACTGGTGAGATATCTATGTTTGTATTCACTGGTGGGATATGTATGTTCTTCTTGGATATTGAACTGTAGAGATATCTTTAACGAGTGAGAAAAATGTTCGTCTTTTCCCCGCAGCACGACGAGGTAAACAGATGCTGAATTTCTCACACGAATGAAAGATATTCCGGTTTTTAATTTTAGTCGAATAAAAGAATCATTTTTTTCGTAAATAAACCGAAAGGGCAATAAAGACTAGACAACCAAGAGACACAGACATCATTGGGAACAAGCAACAGAACGAATATCTATGTTTGTATTCACTGGTGAGATATCTATGTTTGTATTCACTGGTGAGATATCTATGTTTGTATTCACTGGTGAGATATCTATGTTTGTATTCACTGGTGGGATATCTATGTTTGTATTCACTGGTGAGATATCTATGTTTGTATTCACTGGTGAGATATCTATGTTTGTATTCACTGGTGAGATATCTATGTTTGTATTCACTGGTGGGATATCTATGTTTGTATTCACTGGTGGGATATCTATGTTTGTATTCACTGGTGAGATATCTATGTTTGTATTCACTGGTGGGATATCTATGTTTGTATTCACTGGTGAGATATCTATGTTTGTATTCACTGGTGGGATATCTATGTTTGTATTCACTGGTGGGATATCTATGTTTGTATTCACTGGTGAGATATCTATGTTTGTATTCACTGGTGAGATATCTATGTTTGTATTCACTGGTGAGATATCTATGTTTGTATTCACTGGTGGGATATGTATGTTCTTCTTGGATATTGAACTGTAGAGATATCTTTAACGAGTGAGAAAAATGTTCGTCTTTTCCCCGCAGCACGACGAGGTAAACAGATGCTGAATTTCTCACACGAATGAAAGATATTCCGGTTTTTAATTTTAGTCGAATAAAAGAATCATTTTTTTCGTAAATAAACCGAAAGGGCAATAAAGACTAGACAACCAAGAGACACAGACATCATTGGGCACAAGCAACAGAACGAATATCTATGTTTGTATTCACTGGTGAGATATCTATGTTTGTATTCACTGGTGAGATATCTATATTTGTATTCACTGGTGAGATATCTATGTTTGTATTCACTGGTGAGATATCTATGTTTGTATTCACTGGTGAGATATCTATGTTTGTATTCACTGGTGAGATATCTATGTTTGTATTCACTGGTGGGATATCTATGTTTGTATTCACTGGTGAGATATCTATGTTTGTATTCACTGGTGAGATATCTATGTTTGTATTCACTAGACAACCAAGAGACACAGACATCATTGGGCACAAGGAACAGAACGAATACAAGCAAAACAAATTACACAACACAGGAAACTAAAATATATAAGTAACACCAAAAAAACCGGGAGTGAACCAAATCGTTCCCTTGGGATTTTAGTACCATGTTTCCAATTTCAATATGACAAAACGTCTCCATTGTTATAAATAATATCAGTTTCAAATTAATTTGGTCTGTTTTATAGACCATACCGGTCACCAATTAATACGATGGAGTCACAAAACAATTTATATCAGGTACGTTTACTCACATAGAGGCAACATTGTGTGTATTTCCAGTATAAACATAAAAACGTTAAACGTGTTTCCGTTGAGACACGAGTAGATACGGTTTCTAATGACTACATATTTTGACCCGTAAGAATCAATACTTCAGAACTAATACTGCCTTATCAGCATTAGTATAATATTAACACGCTGAAGACAATTATACAATATAATCATAGTCTTGTTTGTATTGCCAGGACTTATGAGAGGGGGTTCAGTTGATACATCGATCTGGGGCCGAGAGAGCCAAGAAGGGGCATGTGAATCTCTGAAGGATCAACTTAACAAGTAACATCTTGCTACATTAACTGATTATGCTTGTCACTGCTTTGTATAAAGTATATGTTGTCTGGACATTCTGCTGCACAGGATATGAAAGCTTACCAGTGATTTTATTGAACCTCAAATCCTCAATTTTGAGAGAAATCTCAGCCTGTCACCGAGTCACCAAAGCAGTCTTGTTCCGGCTTGCATAATTTCTCTTGGAGTTCCTGTTCATTGTTCATCCGTCGTTCCCATGGAAGACTTTGTATATATATTATCTTAACAACCAGAAACGCATCGTGTGCACTGAATTAAATATGTACGTTTTAAAAGACTGAAGACTAGAATCATGATCATTGGTTATTATTTCACCTGTGACCTTAGCCGACTTGGGCTATCCTGTTTAGACAATGTGGTATACTTGATCTCTTGTCGTAAACACTTCCCCGTCATATTATCATTCATGACTTATCACCGGGTTTGTAACTATATTAACACGACGGTGCCACTAGTGGAGCAGGAACTGCTTACCCTTCCGGAGCACCTGAAATCACACCCCTGTTTTTAGTAGGGTTCGTGTTACTTGATCTTTAGTTTTATATGTATGTTTTATAGATCGTTGTTTGTCCTTTTGTACTTTTTCTTTTGGCCATTGTGTTGTCTGTTCTTCTTCGATATACGGATTCTGATTGCGCCTTTGGTATCTGCAAACTCTTAAACGTTTGCATTGGTACATAATTGCTGGTGTACTTGCATTTGATGTGGCATGGAATCCTCTCTTACGGTAATATGTCCATAATTCGAAAATACTAGGATTGCAGTTGTAGAACTAAGCTAACTGACATTTTCTTTTCCCCTGTGCGACTTAAGAGTTGCAGTGTTTTGTTTTACGTATATTCAAAAGCGATTCTTTCCTTTATACAGAATGTGTTGAAACAATCTTTTGAAGTCTGCCTAGCCATGTCAGAACTTTCGCTCTTTAAACCTCCACTTTTTAGAGGTGTTTGAGGATACCAAAGAGGTAATCAGAATACGTAAATCGAAGGAGAGATAAAAAAAAAATGACCAAAAGAACAAAAGGATAAACAACGAGCTACAAAACATACACATAAAACTAAAGATCGAGCAACACGAACCCCACTAAAACCGGGGGTGAACTGAGGTGCCCCGGAAGGGTAGGCAGTTCCTGCTCCACTAACTGATATTTTCTTTCCCCCTGAGCAGTTAAAGAGTTGCAGTGTTTGGCTTTCGTGTATTCAAGAGAGAATCTTTTCTTTCTGAAGGAGCAGTCAATTCGTATAATCCATGTTTGTTATTTCAAAGCGTTGATAAATCTTACACATATCCTGATCGGAGACATGTAGAGTTTGTTTGTATGCTTGTTCCTCTGATGTCGGGCATACTTATATATTGGTAAGACCACATTCCCCTTGACATTTCTGATACCTCTGCATAAGTGAGGTAAAAAGTATATATTTAGAAATCCTCTGCTAGAATTTAAGAGTATCATTCATCTGTAACCTTTGATCCTAGGAGTATCATGGTACTCACTTTGGAGTATCAGTTATTTGAACATTTCACTGTGACACCAAGATGAAGAATTTGTATAAAATGCCTGTGACTAATTTTAAGTTATGTGTTTCTAACATGAGCACGCGTATATCCACAACTCCCGACTCTCGTAATAAATAGAAGAATATATGCACAAAACATTGATACGTGTCGTCAGGTGTCCGTATTTCTTCAGTAAAGAGATCGAGGAAGAACGACAACTCTCGCTAACACGTCGTACTTCCCGAAGCACAGTTCATAACATTTCCTTTTTCAATGTTGTTTGTGGTGTAAACAACATGTGTTTCGAAAAATTAATTGTAGGTGAAATAATAATTATTTATTTATCAAATTACCTGCCTTGTTAACTGATATATTTACAAAAAAGGAATGATTGTGATTTTTTAGAAATATATTGACACCATTACAGTAGGAACATTTACCCACATTGTCTTTCCTTGTCCAAAGATATATTCCTCTTATAGTAATTAATACTCGGTCCTTTCCTCATTCATGACTTGTCACCTGACTTTTAACTAGGGTAACACGACTGGTGCCAATTGTGGAGCAGTAACTGCTTTCCCGTCCGGGGCACATGACTTCTCCCGCGATTTTCAGTCGGGTTCGTATTATTCGAACTTTAATTTTCTGTGTAGTGCTTTGCATATCTTAGTTTTTACTTTTGTCCCTTTTCTTTTAACTAATGTGTTGTCTGTCCTACTTCGATTGACGCATTCTAATAACCGCTTTTGATATCTTCAAACTCTTGTTAATCAACTTGAAACAATTAAATTTTCATTTTCTTTTCAAACATTATTACAATTTATATACACTGTAGGAATCTGAAAACTGGTGAAACGGGTATGATTGTGTAATGTATTACCGGGGTAGTAAAAGGGAAAACATGAAATGCTACTTACCATTCGAAGTCAGCTGATCCAAACTTTTTCCTATGAATGCACTGTGATTAAGTGTTTTAACCACATAACTTTTGCTTTTTATTAATTAAATGTTTAAAGTTCTAATTTGTTTAAGTAAACATCCTGTAAACTCCTCTGCCAGATGAACTGAATGTATTACCTGTGTATCGGAATGTTCCATAAAAAAATGCGGTAAAGTACGAGAATTCAGAATGGGCAGGATACAGACAAAGAGTTAGTATAGAGCACAAAATATACCACTATATATTCAGTGCAAAGATATATAAAATTCTTCATATTTGATGAAAATATTGTTCCTTAACTAGATTGAACGTTTTTTTCTTGTTTTTTTTAAATATTATTTTGCTGGTTTTTTTTGTTTTTTTTGTGTTTTTTTTGCTGTTTTTCCCCCCTGTTTTTTTCTGTGGTTGAAGAATTTCATGTCTACAGTATACTTTCATCATTTTTTAAATTTCTTATGGGAAGTCTAACCCATATTTGGATTATATCATGTCCAATTAATCCACTTTGATCTTAATATAAACTTGTTTTCATTAGGTTCCTGTATATAGCTCTTAATGCTTTCCATACTTTTCTCCCGCGGTTTTTCTATTATCCAGCGGACTTGCGCAACCAGAAATGCAGTACTTACAAAGACAACTGACAGACGATGATAACAATTTCTGGCTAGTATTTAATATTATGGGGTGTATTTTATGATGTGATGTATGCCATGGAATTCCAATATGTACCAATTTGATAAGAATAATGAATAAAATCAAAACATATATACATTGTAAGTGATATAGAATAATAGTTTGCATAATTTTAAAGCCAATATAAATGTAGTATACATATGTTTCATATTTTCCCCCAGTAAAATATTTAAAGTCAGACTAGAGTGATCTTTCTTACTTTTTTAAGAATAAATATCTGGGAAGCCAGGCCTGACAATTTACCATTTTACAATTCAGCTGAAGTAAAGATTTTCGACCCAAACATATTTTTTTTTTTTTTTAAGCTAAAATTGATTGATCGAAAGATATCCATTGATTTGTTTTGATCCTTTTTTTCTCTCTTCATGTCTTCATGCTTACAATATTTCTGTATTTATTTAAATATTATGTGTATTTATGTTTATTTTGCTTAATTTAAGCTATCCAATTAATCTTGTATTTTAAAATGAAATTCTGACTTATTTCTTCTTTTCGCTTAAAATATCGTTAATATAGAAATAAACTACTATTTATCTAATTATCAAACATTCAGCTAAATAAACGTTAGAGATTACCGAAGGGACTATCAAAATTAGAGATTACCGAAGGGGCTATCAAATTTAGAGATTAACGAAGGGGCTATCAAAATTAGAGATTACCGAAGGGCAGAGATTACCCAAGGGGCTATCAAAATTGGATGTTCCAAAGAAACTGACAACATAGGTTACGATGAAAAGCAAAACAATAACACAACACAATATGTGTTGGACACCACTATATACTTACAAACACAAATAATGTAAATAAGACATGAGCCCTCCTACAAACAACTGGAGGTAAAGGCGTACCGAACATCGTTTATATGCCGAAATCATAGCGGACATCACAATACGGAATGTCAGCACGTAAAGACACATAATAGGACAACACAAAAATCTAAAGGGATGAGCAACACAGGTCCTACCAAAAAACCGGGGGTGAACTCAGGTGATGGCGAATGGTAACTTTGTTCAAAAAACAATAAAATCACCCTGGGTTTTAGCGGGTTCTTCTAGTTATCCCCCTGGGTTTTAGCGGGTTCTTCTAGTTATCCCCCTGGGTTTTAGTGGGTTCTTCTAGTTATCACCCTGGGTTTTAGCGGGTTCTTCTAGTTATCACCCTGGGTTTTAGCGGGTTCTTCTAGTTATCACCCTGGGTTTTAGCGGGTTCTTCTAGTTATCACCCTGGGTTTTAGCGGGTTCTTCTAGTTATCACCCTGGGTTTTAGCGGGTTCTTCTAGTTATCACCCTGGATTTTAGCTGGTTCTTCTAGTTATCACCCTGGGTTTTAGGAGGTTCTTCTAGTTATCACCCTGGGTTTTAGCGGGTTCTTCTAGTTATCACCCTGGGTTTTAGCGGGTTCTTCTAGTTATCACCCTGGGATTTAGTGGGTTCTTCTAGTTATCACCCTGGGTTTTAGCGGGTTCTTCTAATTTAGTTTTAAGATTTCTGTGTAGTGTTTTGTCGACCATCGTTTGTTTGTTTACTGTTTACTTTTTGTTCTTTTTCTTTTGTGTTGTCTGTTTTTAGATTTATTGTTTCTGGTTACTCTTTGGTATCTTCAAACTTTCCTTATCTTTACATACGACAGTAAACATCACTACCCTACAGATTTGAAGAAAAGTAGAACATTTTGAGTTCTATTGACGTTTAATTTTGTCTATCTATCATTTTAATGTTGATTTACTCAAGGCGTGGTCAAACAAATATATAGGTGATGCGGCGGAGTTATACCGGTTAACGATATACGGTTGATATATCTAGATATTGAACACATACAGTGGGCCAACCAATACATATATTATCTTTTCACAAGATATAAACAGCGATGATATTAAATTTTCTTCCATTTCAGGAAGAAATTTTGTAATAGAAAATTATCTGATTAATTATTCACGATTCAATTTCCTTAGATGTCTTATAATGTTGTTTTCAATACTTGACTTTGATTATCAGCCTGTAGCCCTGTGGTTGGGGCAATACAGTGTTAATTATTTTGTCAATAAATTGATATGACATTATGAATTTTTATAGAACCCCGTCGCTTGTATTGATTAAGCCTGTCCGAACGTTTAAATCTGTTTCCAAGAAACACAAGTTGTTAATGTAATAACCAATGGTATATTCACTGAATGATAATAAACAGTTTATAACATATTACAGATTTGTTTTTTATCGAATTGTTGTTTTAAAAGCTTACTTTTAATTTGCACTTGATATTTTCCGTCTGTCGTATTCACAATTCTTTTGTTGTAAATTGTCACTGTTTTTATCATGAGTAACACAAGTGGTTCGACTATTATTATTATTATTATTATTACAATTCTTCTATAGCGCTATATCTAAAACAATATTCTAAGCGCTTTACAGTGTATAAAATACAATCTACATGTACAATAAAACATATATCAAGAATTGACACAATGAGATAAAAATTTCAAATTGAAAAACTAGTCCAAATCAAAAAGTATATATACAACATGTAGAGTTCTAAAATACGTAGGAATTAAAAAAAAAATAAAAGAGAAATTGAACTTAGATAGTTTTAAGAACAAAATATGATAGACTTTAGGTTAAAGTTAAAAAAAAACCATTTACTGACACAATTTAGGCAAAAATATGGCTTTATCACAGAATAATGAACTTAGATATTATTAAGGACAAAATATGATAGACTTTAGGTTAAGGTTACAAATGTATACTGTCACAATTTAGGCAAAACTTTAGCTCTATCACAGAATAATGAACATGAAACAGATGATACCTTGTCATAAAACATACATGTAATAAACACATCTCCTATTAAAACAGAGGGTATAAAAAGTCAATATAACTGATATCACTGGAAAGAAAAGTTCATATTCAACAAAACAAATTTAAAAACTTAAAAACGCTCGTCTGAAAAAAATGAGTTTAGTTTCTTTTTGAAAACGTTCACTGACTACATTTCGAAGTTCGTTCGGCAAATCGTTCCACAGAGAGGCGGCTGCTTTATCGAATCTCCTTTCTCCATGACTCTTAGTTCGTACAATTGGTGTTACAAGTGTTGTGTTGCTTTCGGATCTTAATGATCTTGCTGGCTTGTATATATTCACAAGTTCTTCTAAGTACAACGGTGCCTCTTGTTTCAACGCTTTAAATACATAGGGTAAGACTTTGTATTGCACTCGGTAATGTATGGGCAGCCAGTGCAGAGTCTCTAGAGTCGGAGTAATGTGATCGTGTTTCTTTCGCCTTGTAACGACTCTAGCAGCTGTGTTCCGAATTCTCTGCAATCTCTGAATGACACTCGCTGGTAGTCCGTAAAGCAAAGCGTTACAATAGTCTAATCGAGAGGTCACTAAAGAACAGACTAACGTTTTACAGGCGTTCTCTGTGATATACGGACGTATGCGGCCAATATTTCGTATCTGGTGAAAGCAGGATTTCGAAACTGAGCTAATCTGTTGGTTCATTGATAGTGTTTTATCGAAGTAAACACCAAGATTCTTAACACATTCAGAGCTCGTAACGACATTTCCTCCAAAGGTTAGATGACAATCCTGCAAATCCTTCACTCGGTGTTTGGGAGCGAACAACATTACTTCAGTTTTGTCCTCATTCAATTTAAGCATATTCGAACACATCCATGAACTAATATCAGTTAAACAACCTTCGAGTCGTTTCGATATGTCAATCCAATTTTCAAGTGGTTCGAATACGAGATAGAGTTGTGTATCGTCCGCGTAGAAATGATAAGAGATATTGTGACGTCTGCATATTTCGGCGATTGGCTTCGAGAAGATGCAATATAGTTTAGGTCCAAGCACGGATCCTTGAGGAACACCGCATTGAAGGTGGAATTCATCAGAGAGGACAGAACCTATGGCTATTCGCTGAGTCCTGCCTTGAAGATAAGAGAGTAACCACTGCAGTGCCCCACCTGAAATCCCAAACGAACTAGTCAAGTAGGACCAGGTTACCTATCCGGAGCACATGAGTTGATCCCGGGTTTTAATGGGGTTTGTGTTGTTTATTTTGTCCAATTTATATGTCTTCATTTTTTTAGTTCTGTAAATAAACGTGAGAGAATATCGAAGTGGCAATCACTAACGGACAATACAGAGAAACTGGCAACATAGGATACACAAAACGAAAATAAACACAGTGCAGTATGTGTTGGAGGACCACTATCCGCAAACAAACACAAATATTAAACGTAAATATTAAGACATTCGCCCTCCTACAAACAACTGGCAGTAAAGACGAACCGAACATTGTTTTATGTTGAATTCGTAACGGACATCATAACACGGAACTCAGAACGTAAAGACACATAATAATACAACACAAAAAACTAAAATGATGGGCAACCCGGTCTCATTTATGGTATTTATATTTATTAAGGTATACTGGAGTCCTGCAAGAGTTCAATATCAGATGAAGTTCTCGTCGTTTAACGACAATACTACGTGTGCCAGTAATGGAGCAGGAACTACGTGTGCCAGTAATGGAGCAGGAACTACGTGTGCCAGTAATGGAGCAGGAACTACGTGTGCCAGTAATGGAGCAGGAACTACGTGTGCCAGTAATGGAGCAGGAACTACGTGTGCCAGCAATGGAGCAGGAACTACGTGTGCCAGTAATGGAACAGGAACTACGTGTGCCAGTAATGGAGCAGGAACTACGTGTGCCAGTAATGGAGCAGGAACTACGTGTGCCAGTAATGGAGCAGGAACTACGTGTGCCAGTAATGGAGCAGGAACTACGTGTGCCAGTAATGGAGCAGGAACTACGTGTGCCAGCAATGGAGCAGGAACTACGTGTGCCAGTAATGGAGCAGGAACTACGTGTGCCAGTAATGGAGCAGGAACTACGTGTGCCAGTAATGGAGCAGGAACTACGTGTGCCAGTAATGGAGCAGGAACTACGTGTGCCAGTAATGGAGCAGGAACTACGTGTGCCAGTAATGGAGCAGGAACTACGTGTGCCAGTAATGGAGCAGGAACTACGTGTGCCAGTAATGGAGCAGGAACTACGTGTGCCAGCAATGGAGCAGGAACTACGTGTGCCAGTAATGGAGCAGGAACTACGTGTGCCAGTAATGGAGCAGGAACTACGTGTGCCAGTAATGGAGCAGGAACTACGTGTGCCAGTAATGGAGCAGGAACTACGTGTGCCAGTAATGGAGCAGGAACTACGTGTGCCAGTAATGGAGCAGGAACTACGTGTGCCAGTAATGGAGCAGGAACTACGTGTGCCAGTAATGGAGCAGGAACTACGTGTGCCAGTAATGGAGCAGGAACTACGTGTGTCAGTAATGGAGCAGGAACTACGTGTGCCAGTAATGGAGCAGGAACTACGTGTGCCAGTAATGGAGCAGGAACTACGTGTGCCAGTAATGGAACAGGAACTACGTGTGCCAGTAATGGAGCAGGAACTACGTGTGCCAGTAACGGAGCAGGAACAGCTAACCCTCCCAAAGCACATGTTCACCTCTGTCTTTAATGGGACTAAAGTTGCTAAAATTGCAGTTTTCTGTGTACTGTTTTGTCAAACATTGTTTTGACCTTTTATACATAACTTGTGAGCTTTTCAATCGGATGTCATCGGTATTCTTCCTAATATCGGATGTCATCGGTATTCTTCCTAATATCGGATGTCATCGGTATTCTTCCTAATATCGGATGTCACCGGTATTCTTCCTAATATCGGATGTCATCGGTATTCTTCCTAATATCAACTGGTAAGTCATAAGTTGTTACAGTAAATTCACAAACACACATTAGATATACCTGAATATAAGCAAAAATTTGTTATTTAAAATGTAGAGGTGAAGATAACATAGTGATGTAAAAAAAACTCGTGCTTCGTTAGCAACGAATATGATGACCATGTAATGTTAAATCTCCGACGAGGAAGTGAAAGACAAATATGATGACCATGTAATGTTAAATCTCCGACGAGGAAGTGAAAGACAAATATGATGACCATGTAATGTTAAATCTCCGACGAGGAAGTGAAAGACAAATATGGTGACCATGTAATGTTAAATCTCCGACGAGGAAGTGAAAGACAAATATGGTGACCATGTTGTGTTAAATCTCCGACGAGGAAGTGAAAGACAAATGCATCTATTAAAATTCTTCGTCAAGGGGATATAAAACGAATGACATTTTGGAAAAGGTATATTTGAAATTTTGCAAAAATTATTCTTTTCCTAAAAGCTACAATTCAAACTGTGTGATATAGGGAGAGCTTGGTCGTTATCCTTTAGACAATGACGTAAAACTTTGAAATATCTTGTACTGGGCAAAATTGATTACTGGGAAGGATATTAAACTATCCATTATTTCTTACAGGTTATTACATCTATTGCAAAATAATAATTGTCATTTTCATGAGTAAATAATGTAGAGTATATTAAATGAATGGGGTATTTCATATGTATGGCTGAATCAGTATTTCACACGTGAACAATGGCTTAAAAATTCTGTTAAAACTTGTCTCCAAGATCAGTTTTGCCAAACTTGACATGCAAATATTGATACCGATTGAAAACTTAAATTATCGCCTTTTTAAGAATAAATTTGAATTTGAAAATTATTTTAATATCCTGGATGATAGGAATATATTTACTTTTTGTCGCTTTAGGCAGCTGAATAATCGTACACTACCTTGTTGTATACGGCACGGACGATGAAACAACATACTTAGGGAACTTAGAATTGGAAATTTATGAAACACAGAAGATCTTGGAAATGAGTTCCATTACCTATTAAAATGTGACTATTTAAATATTTAAAAAATTATAATATTCTGAAATTAGGTACTTTGATGAATCTGACAAAAAATCAAATATGAAAAAATAATGCAATTTTTAGATTTATTAATAAAAATGTCTGCATTCGTGCTCTCTCTCTCTCTCTCTCTCTCTCTCTCTCTCTCTCGTTGTAAATATTGAATATAGCTGTTTTGTTTTTTTATGTATTGTTGTTCTTTAATTTGTAATCTGTATACAATTGTATTTCACAAAGGTTACCAGAAATAAAGATATAGAGGTGACACAAAGCGTGGCAATAAATTACCCCGAGCGACAACGAGGCATAAGATGTTAAAACATCATTCAATCTTATGGATCCCATGAATTATTTAGATTCTAAAAGGTAAAAAATATTGAATAGAAAGGAAGTATTGGAAATGTACCTCATAACGAAATAGAATATATATATTATTCTATGGGGGTAGTCTGAATAAATATATATATTTATATAATAGTTACTGATACTGCACGCTGTATCAGTAACTATTGTGTTTATTGCATTGAAGACCAGAATCTGACACATACAATATAAATGCATAGACATTTTTAATCAGGATCATTGAAGGTTTCCCTAGGCGTTATTACCTAATTTGAATTGACTACAGCAATTGTTTGAATGGTGTTCAACTTATAATGAGAAATAAAATGAGATTATAAGTAACATTGTCATTTATTAAAACGTAAACAAACACATATCCGTGTATAGACCAGTAGTACCAGTCTATACACGGTTTTTGGACCGGTAAATATCAGCATTCCAGTCTATATCGCGGAATAGTGAAGGTCACGTGGATGAGTGTTCAGCCAATTAAATGTATGATTTTTATTCTGATATGCAATAAATATATTTATTCAGACTACTCCTTTACAACAATATATATATTCTATTTCGTTATGAGGTACATTTCCAATACTTCCTTTCTATTCAATATTTTTTACCTTTTAGAATCTAAATAATTCATGGAACCCATAAGATTGAATGATGTTTTAACATTTTATGCCTCGTCTGAATAAATATATATATATATATATATATATATATATCCAGACTACCCCCCTTTACAACGGAGCACCTGTAGACGAGGTATCTGCAAGTGCGTCTATTATGATACAAACAAATATGTACTCTATACAAACATTTTAAGTCACAAATACATATGACACGCAATATAAAGGATATGTGATAAATTTCATAAAATATGTTTCAACGAAGAATCTTATAACATTTTTATTTCAACACATAGCATACATAAAAACACAATACATTATAAAAGTTTATATAACATTTGGTGGCATTTTGATATAGAAAGTTGAAACCAGTAAACAACAAAAATAGAAATCCTGAAATACATTAGAAAGCAGCTGTGTGTATCACCCACGCCTCTTTGTAAAACAATCTTACTGAATGTCGTTTATCTACAAATGTGTCAATGTTAATAGGTGCCAGAAAGTGGACGAAGGTATTCAGACGCTTCTATGCTTAACTATCTATTTCATATAAAACTACGTTTTGTTTCTAGAAATTATAATAAAGTCATCATATCTCAGATTGTTGTTTAAAAAAAACAAAAAATAACGAATTTAATGTAGTTTTATGAGAATAAAGATTGTGCTTTTTTTTACATCAATAATTTCAGCATAATTGTATAAATTAAATTTTTTAGGGAATCACAAGTTAAAGACAAAACAGAATTAATTTCGTCCTTAAGACAATACAATGATAGTACAATTATAGGTAAATAAGTTAATCTGTGTTTAATACACACCAATTTGGAAAAAAAACATGCTTCTAAAAATTATTTTAATATAATTACTATAAACAACATTCTTTTCTGATTTTGTTGATAATTTTATTTTTATTACAATCCGACAAGAATTAACTTGATGATAATTCTTTTAATCATCGTTTTATATATAGAGACAAAATCGAAGCGATTGAACATCTTTGTCGCCTGTCTATAGTTATATTTGGAATTTTTCCGAAAAAAATGATTGTATGTATGGAAAAACACGATTTTTTTTAATGTATATATGTATGTAAGTAACCAATCCTTTTAAAACATGAAATCGCAGAGGAATTCTAGCCGGAATTTATCCGGCAATTTATGCGCACGCGCTAAGCATAATATATCAAAATTTTATCACGACATGATTTATGTAGGAAATGAAGGACGTCATATTAAAGTAAGTGGTATAAGACAAGTGCCCCACGGACACTGTGGACACATATCCCCTGAGTGAGTAAGGTGGGACAACACGGGTGTCTGTAAACTCCGTGAAATAGACACCAATAAATACACCATTACTTACTTAACATATAGATTTTTACTTTTATTTAAGGTGGAGGGTCTTTCATTTATACTCACATTAGATTTTCTTTTTTCTTTTCTCTCTCTCCTTTTTTGTTTTTGTTTTTGTTAAATAAAAACAAAAATAAAACTCAGAAGTTCAAATTTTCTGTTTAGTCTGCATTTCAATATATTTATAGCAAACAATTAATAGAATAAAAAGTCATGAAAATAATTTTTTCAGTTGCTTTCCAGTTGGTTTCCAGATGAAATTTCATTTTTGCTCTGCCTTGAAAGTTCAAAATACAATTAACGCTATACGTTATATATCCAGTTTTTCGCAGTTTTCAGTAGTATCTAAATCCAGCTATATATGTGATAATTACTTTGAGGCATTTCTGTTAAAGTATTGTCACTTAAGATGTATGACAAACAAAGATAGGAGTAACCAGTATGATAAATATTAAATGATCTAATTTCCTCTTCTATATATTTTAAATGTAATAGCATCTGCTTGTGACTTCTCACACGCTAATTGCGACATTTTTAAGACAGATTTGAAGTAGAGATATTAGCGTCATCAGATTTCTCATTGGCACGAATGCATTGTAGCACAGGTGCACATTCCATTCTAGATCAAGGAACATGCGATTACAGTAATATTTTAAATGGTTCCGACAACATGACGATTAAATCTCCAACACGGAAGAAATCCACTTACCGCCATATACCACACAGCGAAAAACCGCCACATTTAGTGGCGCGTAGGAATGCACGTGAACGAAAACGAGTGCAGGCAGTGAACAATGCATTTTTAAAACTTAAGAAACATGTACCGTTTGAAAATAATCACAAGAGATTGTCAAAAGTGAAGACATTACAATCAGCAATTGATTATATTGCAAATTTACAATATATGATTGAGGACTATGATAAAAAGATACAAGTGTCTAGTAACTATGGACAACGAATGCCATTGGTACAATACCAGGGCTTCAGACATCAAGAGCACCGCGGTGAATCAACTACAGGTACACACTGCACATGGATCAGCGAGGAAAATATTTCTAATAAGGTGAATAAATATTGTTTCAAAATATGGTTTAGAAAGAATTTGTAGGGGTTTTCTTTTTTTTTCTCTTTTACTTTGTGTAGTTTTGTTTTAATTTTAATTGTTTTGTTTTGTTTTGTTTTGTTTTGTTTTGCTTTTTTTTTTTTTTTTTTTTGGGGGGGGGGAGGGGGGGGGGGGGGTGGGTGGGTGCGGGGTTTGTTTGTGTCTTTTTGTGTTAATGGTTTTTTCTTGCTTTTATTTTTTTGCTTCTGTACTTCTGGTTTTTTTTCATAAAAATATTTTTTTTAAATTTGTCTTCATCACGATATGTTTACGTTTTTAATTTTTTTTTAATTTTTAATATTATATAGTGATATGTGTAAATTTTTAATATTATATAGTGATATGTGTATATTTTTAATATTATATAGTGATATGTGTATATTTTTTTATTCTAGTTGTTTCATGGTTTTTCGACTTTTGTTTATAAATATTTGTTTTATTAGATTTTAACTGAATGGAAATATTCGACATTATCACCAAACGCACAATTCTGTAGATGTATAGTGGATTGTCCCAGGGGCTCAATGATTCGTCATTGTTCTAAGTTAACATGGTTGTAGTGCACCAATTGCAAAGGTGTGGCTTCGAATCCCACCGAGAAAAAAAGAAATTAAAATTAAAAAAAAAATGTGAGCTAAACAAAATCTAACTCTAACATTCTTGGTTGGATTGAATTTTCAGACGTGGAATATATTGTATGGTTGTCAACTCGGTTGTACGTTTGTAAAATATAATTTATTTTCTGTTTTTGAATCATGAATTCTTCGTCATCCTTTACAATATATTGAAATTGCCGAGATAGATTGTTGGCAAATTAAAAAGAATAAAAATATGTACCATATAACGTCAATGGACGTATGCATTCGTCATAGTCCATTTTCCCTATGCATATCATATATAATAAGTTTTTATATATTTTAAATTAAAAATAATAAATAAATTTGGTCACATTTTGTCAACTAGAAAAAGTTCTTGGAAAAATAGCCGCAACAAAAGAGTGATCCACCAGCAGTCGCCGATGAGCCACAAATCAGTCAAAATGTTAGGAAAATTGAAAGTCTTGTATCCTAAATAGAAATAAGTATTTTAATTAACACATGTATTTTATTGTATTACCAGACATCTATCCATAAATATAAGACAAATAACTTCCAAAATTCCGCCCAATTTATACATGTTTAAATCCGCCCCATTGTTCACTTTTCATCCACCCCATTGATTTGTGAATCCACCCTAATGTAAATCTGCGATTGACAGGGAGGAAACGTACACGGGCGATTGACTTTTCTGACGGATGACTTTATCCGTCGTATTCGTCATTGATTGATTCTTCCTACTAGATCATGTATATAGTGAGTGATTGTTGCTTAACGCCACCGATGTGGTTGGTCATGTAAATATAATTTCGACAATGAAAACTATTTGTTTTCGGTGAGGAATTTTTATAAGAATATAAATGTTTTATTATTTATAATATTTATAATATATACCTATATTGTCAGAAAATTTTTACTTAAACTAATCTGTCCTATTTCACAAAGTCTTTATTGTACCTAAACTGTTCGAACATTATGTTTATCTCACTGTCAAACATTCTGAAACAACTACAAAATTTCACTGCAAGGGAACAAGCTTCATTTCTCTTCGTTTTCATTTGTATCCACTTTACTGTCCGCGATAGATACACATATACAGTTCGCTCCTCACGAATACGGAACTAAGAAACTATTCAGGCTTCTTGAAGAATAAAGCAATACATTATTCGTATAAACGACGGTACCTTTTGTTGGAGGGGCCATTGTTGGAGGGAGGGGTCATTGTTGGAGGGGCCATTGTTGGAGGCCATTGTTGGAGGGGCCATTGTTGGAGGCCATTGTTGGAGGGGCCATGCATTCTGACATGGGACATACTATTCTTAGCTTCATATAATCTGATATGGAACATAATTTTTTTTAGCTTCATAAAAGATGGACATGGATTTTTACCTTCATTTTTTTATACCTGGGACAACAACTTTTTTTTTAAGAACATTTCTTATTCATGATAGTAAATAATGTTATTTCCAAATAGAAATATCGCTTTCTTTAGCAGTTTACATATTAAATTTTCGGATAATATGAAGCAGCCGGCCACAATACCGGTAATGTACAATACTAGAAATACCAGTATTGTAATGTTACAATACCGGAAATCCAGTATCGTATATATACAATACTGGAATACCAGAATCGTTGATCTATGCATAATACCGGAAGCTCCAGTATTCTGCATCCAACAATACTGGTAATACTAGTATAGTAAAACACGATACTGGAAGCTGGATTGAACCAGTTAATGTGCATGCACGACGTGTCTGGGGCATCCACCCATTGGAACAAAAAGCATGAACAGTTGTGTCGAATTAACCAATGATTGGTGTCCAACTGACCAAGTGCTGATTTTAACAGGTGCCGAATTGACTTATCAGGTAGGTGCCGAATTGAACCCCCCTCCCCCCCAAGAATAACATGAAGAGAAGGACATTTTTATGTATTGCTCTGGCAATTTGACATGAGTGGGCAGAGCTTAATTCTAACGGTAAATCACAGCTTTAACATTGTATTTACCGTTAGTATTACATATCAAACTCTAAGGGACTATACAAAATATTTTGACATTAAAGGACTTATGCCTCTTATGGTATGTACAGCAGAAATGACGTATGAGCATGCCAGATTGTGTATAGCTATTAATTTTAAGATTGAATATTGGCTGCTCCCAAAATTGGCAAAGGGAATAAGAGAATTATACATGATTGTATCTATACCATGACATTTGGGTTTAAAAACTGCAACTTTATGAAACACAATAACACATAATTTAGTTTCTTTTTTAATAATATCGGTGGCCCTGAAAAGGCCGGTGATTGAAAATGTAGACTGGTCGCTACACTGGATAGAATTCGGCGATGTGTCTTCGGATGTTGTCGAAGCAGTCTTGGTGTGTCCTGCCGAATCTGTCTCGCCACATGAACTCATCCAGATAACTGGGCAGCTTGCCGATTGTCGTTCCATGCATGGCTTTAATTCGTCCTTTGCATTTGTTCCAGTATGGCTCGATGTGTAGGGTGTGTACGCCGGTACCTGGGTGGACAAAATTTAAGGAGTGACTTACAGTGCGGTGTTGAAGACATAACTGTTGCTTGATGCCGTGGTATGCACGCCACTGGTCCGAATGAATGGTGTTCCATAGGGGGCTAATGTAAAGCCCCAAAGCCTGTTATGGCAATGGACAACTTTACAATTACGACATCTAAAGTATATTGATGTACGAAATAATTATTTATGTTTTATGGAGATTTATAGAAATCAAACGGACTCTACTATAACTGTTTTATTTATTTATGTTGAAATACACTTTTAGTTGACAATAAATATTATTTTGTTATGACAAACCAGTCTTGGCATATGACTCTGTTCTCTACAGTATCTACTGTATGGGTTTCATCTGGTCCTCTACAAAGTATAGGTATAACCAGTATTTTCCAGAATCTTCCAGTATCGCAATACTGGTATAACCAGTATTTTCTAGAATCTTCCAGTATCTGCAATACTGGTATAACCAGTATTTTCTAGAATCTTCCAGTATCTGCAATACTGGTATAACCAGTATTTTCTAGACTCTTCCAGTATCTACAATACTGGTATAACCAGTATTTTCCAGAATCTTCCAGTATCTGCAATACTGGTATAACCAGTATTTCCCAGAATCTTCCGGTATCTGCAATACTCATATTTTGGCAATGACCAGTATCTTCTAGTATTGCAGATACTGGGAAATTCTGGTAAAATACAATCTTTAATGAAGTTCACATTAATTGTAATAAATATTATTAAAAAGTAAATATAATAATATTAATAATATAAAAAGCTTCAACAATCTGTAAATTAATTTTTCTTAGCTTATATCAGAGCTGCAAATGACATACATTATGAATATTGGATCTATTACAAAAATGAATTGCTTAGTTTTGGGGAAAATATCAGTGTTATCCAGAATTTCTTGTTCCAAAAAGTACATAGAATATCTAAGATAAGGATATAATCCAATGTTTTCCTATAAAAAGCTTCAAGTTTTCAAAATTATTATCCCTATTGCGAAAAGTTAAATCTTGCTTCAACGATGACTATTAACATGCGTGTAAAAATAAAATTTGACATTTGCAAAATTTGAAATCAACCTATTTAATTGTGATTAAAAATAATATATATAAATTCATTAATTTTACAAAAAAATTAAAACACATATTTGTATTAAGATGAATGCTATGAACAAATACTATAAATATACTAGTATACAAATTATATTCGTATTATACTAGTATACACATTAGATTTGTATTATACTAGTATACACATTCGATTTGTATTCATACAATTAGTATATCACCATTGGTGTTAATATTCATTGATTGAATAGCAAAACTGAATTGCGTCATAACTCTTCATTATGTGATCACCATTACATTTGTCCATTCCAGATATTACAGTAGTCCTGTAATATAACTATAATGATAAAATTGAAGTATTTTCTATAAAGGGGCATTATCTGCCATAATCGTAAATTTTAGTTACCCATAAAAACTATCAGATATGATTGATGCCTTAATAAAACGTGTTTCTGTAACTTATAAATGTTATGAAATGTACGCGCATCGGGGAAAAAAGGTGCAACTGCTCGTGTTTTGAGATCGATCAAGAAATGGACGCCATCTTATTAATTATCGGCATTGTTTACGGAGTTTTCCGAATCGTCATTAAATCAGTACAACAATGCACTTATTTCGTATTTTCTGTGAATCTGCCTTTAGTCGGCGTTAATTACGGACAAAGAACCATACAAGTTTGCAGTTAATAAGCGACAAAACACAAATTATTCGTTTTTACCTGTCACTTGCATACGGAGAAGTTTAAAGGTAAGTTGCATACGGAGAAAGTGAGGTCAAATTATTTGCTTGCAAGGAAAATATTTACCTTTATTTCATCATTTTAAAGCTATTTACTAATTTCCAAAACATATAATTTTTTGGGTCAAAATCGTAGCTAATGCCGCATTAAATATCAATGTTATTTAATAACAATAATAATAACTAAAACCTCGAATCTTCAATTGTTAATCTGGGGCCTGTTTAATGAAGCTATCCTAAGACATGTCTTAGAACCATAATTAGGATCATCTTAGGATCATCTTAGGACATGTCTGAGACAGCACAACGAAGCTGTCTTAAGACCATCCTAATAAAGGTGGTCTTAAGACCATCCTAAGATATTCATTTATTAAAATATCCATATGGAGTGGAGATAATTAGCCCAATAAATAAAATGATAATTTTATATTAATTATGAGCTTTCAATAAATTTAAAATCAGAAAGAAATTTCAATTAAAAAGACAATTTGTAGTTATCACAAGTTAAAATGTCTCTTCTGTACAATATGCATATCGAAATTGTCAGTCTATATTGACATTATTAAGCTGTCAAGCGAGTTATTTACGGGTAGTATACCCTATACAGATGAAAACAGTGAGTAAAGTCGTACAAATCGTGTTCTTTTGTGTGATAGACTTTCACCTTATATAAATACAGTCGTATTTAGAATGTTACGCATACATCCAAAATGAGCCGAAAACGTAGCCCGAACTTCAGTGAAGCTGAACTCGAGATACTTATCGATGGTGTAGAAAGAAACCGATCGGTTTTGTTCGGCAAATTATCCAACACAACTACAAACGCCACCAAAAGTAAATTATTGCAAACTATATGCAGCAAAGTTAATTCAGCAAACTCAAAGGGTTACAAACGCACCGTTGAGGAGCTTCGTAAAAAATGGTCAACTTATTCGAGCAGTATGAAGAAAACTGCGTCTCTTAACCGGCGGGGGGCAAGGAAAACAGGAGGAAGAAGCCCACCTGAACATCTGACTGCGCTACAAGATAAATTAGTGGGCATATTGGGGAATACTCCAATTGAGGGAATCGGAGGTGGGACTGACACCCTGGCAGACGAGACTACAGAGGAACCACATGCAGATTCAGACCAAACTTCAGATTTTTGCGTAGATTTTTGTCCACGATCAAGGGAAATGTTATCGTTTGCTGGCAGAGGAAGGTGATGAATGATGCATAAATTGTGCAACACAACAACGACAATCACAATATCACAGCACTTTAAAGGGGTGTAAAGAGGTGTACCTCCGCTAGTGTCAATACACCTCAAACGTGACTTAAGCAGTCCAAAGCTCCTTTCAACGATACTCCTAGTTTTCATGTGTGTCTCGTTGTATCTTACTTCTTGTGGTGAAGTTGGATTCAAAACCGGTGTCAAAAGCCAAGGTCGTAATAGGTATCCACTATCCCCTAATAACCAGCCGTCACTTATAGTTCTGTCTTCAAACTTTTCGTATAGTGTAGAATTAGACCAAATAAAGGCATCGTGTGTTCCTCCTGTCCATTTGGCAACAATGTTCAGGAATCGCATACTATCATCACAAACCCCTATAACATTAATCGAATGATAGTTTTTGCGGTTCACATAAATGTTTTCATCAGCTGAAGGCGACCTAATTCTGATATGTGTTCCGTCTATTGCACCAACCACATTTGGAAAGTTAGCGATATCATGAAATACGTGCATGACGTTGCGTAGCTCGGTTCTATCAGTAGGCATCTTAATGTATTGTCTGCATATATAATTAAGACATTGTGTCACATCTTTAGTTATATTTGATACGCTTCCCTTTGAGATATTATGTAAGTCTGCATTGACTTGCTGAAAGCTTCCTGTTGCATAGAATCGAAGGCAACCATTATCTGCAACGAAACTGGGAATGCATGGGACCTCATGGTGGGACGTTGCAAATCATTTTGAAACATTTGACACAAATTCAATATCAATGGACGTGAAAGCCTATATTTACTTATAATGTCAGCATCATCAGTGTAGTCCAATGGGTTGTCACGGTCCCTGAACACTCTGTTTCTTCGAATATTTTGTCTCCGTCGTCTCAAGAAAACATAAATGGCAGCCATATTTGTTTACAATGTACAAAGTATATCGTTTAATATCACATAATTCATTGTCCTAAAGCTAGGATAAAATTTAGGACATATCTTAACTTAAGAGGCGTTCGATAAACAGACTTAAGACAAAGACATGTCCTAAAACCATCCTAAGGTATGTCTTAGTCCTAAGACATCTTCGTTAAACAGTTCCCTGGTTAACATAATATATACATTCATTGGAACAGTAGCCTAACTATTTTACTGATTGGTGACGGATTGGTGAATGATTGTCTTGTCTTGTCCTGTCTATCTATATTCGTCAATACCTTGGAAACGTCAAGTCAATTAATGATATTCAACGTATGACGTATTCGTATATTTAAAGTAACAAATTATGTAAGTTTACCCTTTCAACATAATTTCCATGAAGGAAAAAACACGTAATTGTCAATGTAACATTTTTTTCTTGATTTAATGGAATCTATATATTTGCTGTCAAATTATAATATTAAGTATATATGTACCATCTACACACGCTTATACACATGTCTTATGTCTATCTCTAGATTTGCCTTACGAGAAAAGGTAACACTGCGATTATTGAAGCTCCTTTTTTAAAGGAGCGGATGTGGTCGAGTGGTCTATGGCGCTGGACGTAAGGCTAAGCGAATGGTGCTGCAGTGTATCAATGGTGTGAGTTCAAATCCCGTCGAGGGAAGAAAAAAATTTTGACAGCTCAAAAATCTAATTCTAACACTGTTTGGTTTTATTTTCAGACGTATATATATATATATATATATATATATATGCACCTAGGATTTTCCATAATCATATACTTTCCCGAATTAATGTAGTTCTTGACACAGGCAGTCGTGGCACGGAATTACCACCACTTTTTTAACTTTCTGTTTTCATAATTATTATCAATAAAATATCTTTATTATTTCATCTCTTTTTCCTTTATTAAATTTGTTCGTGTCCATATTCATACAACCTTATGCTAACATCAACTTACATATTTCGACCCTATAAAGGGGTGGGGGTAAATCCGTGCCTCGAGCCCCTGTGGTTCTTGACTGACTGAAAATGGAAAAAACATGGCGGACAGAGTGGACCTTGTGTAGACAGCATAGCTCATACTGTTTTGTTTTACTCTGGGGTAGAATCGGGGATAAATGTGTTCAGGACAAGGTGTGCAGGTGTATTTCAACATCAGAATTCACAGGAAAAGATTTTAATATCAATGTATGGGTGGTAAGTCGAAATGAAAGAGAATAAACAATTCACAGAGTGGTACATCGACAGACATGTCGAGTACACCGCCATTTCACACGAGTAATTTGACTTATGCAATCGGAAATGCTAATGATACTATTTATGGACCTCCGCCTTTCATACAGAGTGCATCTCCTTTGAACACCAATACACAAACGCCTCTACCAAATCAGTTAGGACCACATACGCACACGTCAACCCCAATCAGTGCCGGATATACCATTGTGCTTAGGTGTGCTTAATCACAGGGCCTCGTTGGCCAAGGGGGCCTCATCTTCCTGCCAAAGTAAATTTTACGATGGATGTTTGCTTATGTGGTGCAATTTTAAATTTGAAGGCGTTCTGTTTCGGAGCGATTCCAGACATAATGATAGAGTTGATAGCCTATTGGAGTGTACCACAAAGCAGGCAGTCATGACAGTTGCTCGGTGGCATAGAAAACAAATTATTAGGGGCCTCTTGTTATTGACAAAAAAAAATTGAAGACAACTGCTTACGTGGTGCAGTTTTAAATTTGACGCCGTTCTGTTCAATTTGGACACTTATAGAAGAATGTAGTAGCATAAAATAGCTATTGATAGAAATTTACTTTAAGAATTTTATTCTTCAAGTCCTTGTATATGTAGAGAAGCTTCAACCTAATGAGAAGAAAAACTGACATTACTTTTGCAGAAATCCCGAAACTTGAAACAAAATAACAAAAAAAGTAAAGGGGTAGTTATTCCTTTTTAATACAAATGTGAAACCTAAATAAGTAATTTGGTCGTTATCTGATGTATGCAACCTTTGAAAGTATAAAAGTAAAAATGATGATGATAATAATAAAATAAAGTGTAAATAAGAATAATGGATGAGGAAATATTTGGTGAGGGGTGGAAACACCTATCCAAAAGCAAGATCTTGCCCAAACGGAAGACAACATATAGACATTAAGACGAGTTGCCTTAGGACTGTGATCTGTGTGCTCACTCGTACATCGATCAAGATGAAGTGGCCTGAGCTTTTGACACTCGTGTGAACCGGCCTTTAAGGTACTGTTACATCTTGGCACCTGAATCTGTGCTTCTATACCTGTTGATTATTATCCATCTGTGCACAACTCTGGTAAAATATATTTGCAACACCACCACTGATATTATATACATACATGCATACACACGATAGCAGTTTATTTATGATGACGTTATCATATGTTTTTGTTATCCATATTAAAGCTATTCGTCCTTGCTGATATTAAGGATTCTACAAGTTAACATGTCTATTGTTTAATTTATATATAATGAAGGAAACCACAAATTGTTACTTGTAAGACATGTTGAAAATATTTTTGACAGCATTGGGCTAAGTTTTATTTTTAGTAAAATTAAAGTTAATATAAAACAGGGGACGTGTTCTCGAAAGTGTCTTAGGACTAAGGGAACGACCATTTAACTTGAAGGGGGGGGGGGGGGGGGTTATGGTTTTTTTCTAAAAAAAATATTCTGATTTCCAATGTTGCTGAAAAAAATATTCTGATTTTGGTGGAGGAAAAAAAAATAATCTGATTCAGAGTTTTTGTCATATAAACTAATGTTAAATTCTTGAAAAAAAATTCGCGCTTTGCGCGACAAAAAAAATATATTCTAACTCTTGCGTTGTCCAAAAAAAAAAAATTCTGAACGAAACAAAAAACCATAACTCCCACCCCCCCCTTCAAGTTAAATGGTCGGTCCCTAAGACATGTCCTAAGACCATGTTAGGTCAAATCTTAGTCCTAAGTCGTGTTCTCGACCATGTCTTAACTTATGACATGTTGCAAAATTTGTCTTAACTTTAGGACATTTATGGAGGTGTCTTAAGATGGTCCTAGCCCCGAAATTGTAATATAATTTGATATTTTGTACCAAAAACGGACTTTAAGTTGTAGATCATGATTGATATACACCTTTATACTGTTTTTAAATCTAAATAAGTTAATTTACAATGATTTTCTATTATAACTTTAACGGGGCACGAGATATCTTCTGTTCATCTTTAATCAGTAATTCATTGAAAGTTTGAAATCAGCTCACTCGAAAGTAACCACACAAAAATAACGGTAATGACTGTATTTCATCATTTAAAAAAAGTTTTACACATTAGTTCCATATCGTATATGAACCTCAGAACTATGTATATAGATAATTGGGAATTAAAGAAAACAAGAAACAGGCTCATGGGATACAGCGTAAAAAAAAATGAAATTGAAAAAAAAATCTTTATTTGCATCTTATATTTTATTATGAGTATTTTTCATCAAGGATTTGCTATATATTAATATTGGAAATAATTGTTGTGCACACTATTTCTATTATTCTACTTATTGCGTTGACACTTAGAACATAGTTAAGACATCCTAAGTTAGGATAGTCTTAAGACAGCTTCGAGATCACTCCTAGGACATGTCATAAGATGGTCCTAAGACTATCCTAAAAATCGTCATAAGACATATCTTAGGACAAATCTTAGGATACTTTCGAGAACATGGCCCCAGATCTTAGTAGATCAATTTGTTCAAAATTAGAGAAGCCAAATTGCAAACTCTTCAAGAGGTAATTTTTATTCCATCTTTAAACAAGATTTTTGTTTAGAACCCTACCGTTTTCACGTTGACCAACAACACCGAAATTTTATAACTAAATTCAAAGTTAGTAACATGAAATTACCAATTGAAACTGGTCGTTGGTACAATATTAGTAAAGATCACAGAAAGTGTACAAAATGTTCAGAACATTTAATTGGTGACGAATTTCACTATTTATTTATATGTTCCCATCCTGAAATTGTAAATCTTAGAGTTAGATATATACCGAACTATTATTTGAGAAACAGTAACGCAGAAAAAATGGCTGGTATGTTGTCTCTTTGTCATATCGAGTTATTGACAAATTTATCACGTTTTCTAAAGGGTTTAAATAGATTGTTTTCATAAATGGCATCTCTGTCCCCTGTGTTTTTTTCTATTTTCAATTTAGTTCATAATGTGTGTATTGAATATATTTATGTATGTTTGTATTTATGTATGTATATTTGTTTGCTCATGTTGTACTTGGTATCCACCAGATACTTATGGATAAACAATATCATCTAGGAGTAAATTTGGAGTTCTGGGATGTAATAGTTGATTTATATCAGGGACTTACGTCAACGATGAAATGGAATTGCGACACCAGCCTCAGCTTCTCCATAAACCAGGGAGTTCATCAAGGAGGTGTTCTCTCAACTCATCTGTACAAACAATACTTAAACGAGCTACTCAATGATCTGGAAAATCACAACATTGGTATCTCAATTGGTAACACATACGCTGGCTGTCCTACCTGTACCGACGATATAGTTATACTATCACTTAACAACAACGAAATGCAGGAAATGTTAGACATAGTACTCGATTATGCAGGAGACCATAGATTCCAAATACACCCAGTCAAGAGCAATGCCATTATAAAAACTGTAGGAAAAAGAAAGATAGACAGGGTAGCAGAAAAACAAAATGAACTTAAACTTGGAGATAATACACTGCACTTCAAATCGGAAACTCCACATCTTGGCTTTAACAAGATCAAGCTCAGATGAAAATAGAATTAACATAGAGGAAAGAATAGCTTTAGCTAGGAGAACGCTTTACTCATTAATAAAAACAGGAGTTCATGGTACAAATGGGCTGAACCCAAGAACATCATGCAAAATCTACCAAGTCTACGTGATCCCAAGATTACTATATGGCCTTGAAACACTAAATCTAAAAAAGAAGGATATGGCAACCCTCTCCAGCTTCCATATAGGTACACTAAAACGTCTACAATCTCTACCAATCAGAACAGCAAATTCCACTGTATACCTGTTGTTGGGAACATTACCAATATCCGCCGAACTGCACAAAAGACAACGGAGCCTGCTCCACCAAATAGCGATGAGTGAACATGTTTCAATTAGAGAAATAGCCTGGAGACAGTACAATGTGGGCAGACCTGCTAGCTTTTTCATCAGAATAGTTGGCATACTAGACCTGTACGAACTGCCACCCTTTACTGAGGTAATGAATGGACACTTCAAAAAAATTTAATGGAAATGTATTGTAAAAAGGTCAATCAACACCTACTGGAATACAAAGTTACAACTGGACTGCCAGAGTAAATCATCCTTGAGCCTGCTCAGCACTACATCGCTAGAGATGGGGAAAACTCATATTGTTTGGGACTCGATCAACAATTCAGTCCGGGATGTAAGACAGGCCATCACAAAGGCAAGAATGCTAACAGGAACATACATGCTACAAACACTAAAGAGCAAGTTCAACCAGTCCGAGGTGGATCCGACCTGCCCAATATGTAGACTGGAAACAGAAAACATAACTCACGTTATTACAAGCTGCCCACTATATAATGAGATCAGGAAAGAACACTTTGTAAAAATTAAGGGAACTGTTATAACTGCTATTGGCTTTGATAGTTGGAAAAGAAATTTCAATAAAAAGGACATTATATGCCAGCTAGTCATTGACTGTCAAAAACTGGTGGACACTGGTCTGCTGCCAAAGAATGATGATCTAATATATGATATTGAAACAGCATCAAAGGTCCTATGTCACGCCATACATACAAGAAGACTAAACTTCAACTGTGCCGAATAAAGGCTGGTATGGATGGCAGTCTCTGTGTAACATCCGCCTCATTTCTATCCATTTATGTCACCATCTATTAGACTATTAGAAATTTACTTATCGTTACTTTAGTTTTAGATTTTATAATAAGTTCTTAACTTTTTATTCCTTTCTGTCACTGCTTGTGATATGATAAGTATGAATCCTCAATATCGTTAATTGAGCTTTTAGATTTTAAAATATAACTACACGTTCCACAAGTTAGGTTTTTTAGATTTTAAGAATAATATAGTTTTATATTTTACTATAAGCCCAATATATAGGATAGGTCAATTCAGGTGCGTCTGAATCCTATGAAAATTACAGGAACTTAACCGCTGTTGACAGTAATAAGCAAATAGTAAAGTAGTAGCAGGACATTATAGAGTTAATTTTTCTTAACTTTATCGCTACCCTATCTGCCCGTGCGGGTTCCGCAAATATCTTTGTATATAATTCCAGTGTACATATACCTGATTCATTCAAATTGGTGGAGGAATTTCATGGTCAACTCAAAATTTGTGGTGGAAAAAAAAAGAGTGTTGCTAGACTGGAGGGAAAACGGAAAAAGAAGAAGAAGGTGCCTGGGTTGAATTAATAAAATCTTTGAAATCTTGAAATCTTTGACAAAATTGTTCTGACATTGTCATCAAACATACATTTTTTCTTAGACACTGTATTGACACAATAGGAATATCTGCTTTATTTTATCATTAAACATTAAAGGAACTATTCTAGATACACACCTAATTAACCTCTAGAAAAGCTAACCCACTGTGCATATATTAGACGACTTATCAGAAATAACCCAAGACCACGGCGGTGTTCCCAAATGTATCATTTATGATTGTGCTTGGTAATTTAATACGTATTTGGCAGAATGTTTATTTTATTCCTTCCCATCAACTATCGCACTCCCTTCTGGATGCGGCGTACCCTACACCGGAGAAACTTTAAAATAAAATATTCGTCACTTTTTAAAGATACAGTTTTTCAAAATACAATAATGCTGACATCAATTCTTGTCCGATATTGATAAAAAAAAATATTGTATCAACAAAAACGGGAATGCATGTAACTTTCTGTGGTAGTTTTTTTATCATTATTTTTTAAGTTCCGATTTTAAACACAAACTTACATTATTGATCTTCAAAAGTAGCACATATATGTACCACTGTAATGTGTTTTTGATGTTCAAAATGTAGTTTATGAATCACTCGTAAACCTTTAAAATTCTTAGATGATAAATTTATGCTGAAAGTACAATGTAAAATAACATTTAATTCTTACTTTGTTGGTAAATAAAATTCATCAAAATCGAAGAAGAATTGGCTTTGGATTAATATATATTTTGAAAACATTTTTTATATAAAATTAAGAACTGTTTTGACGGTGTGGTATTTTTTATGTTAAACAAACACATAATCATTAAGATATACAGGCACATAAGAGATGCCTATATTCGCGAATTCAATTTTATTTTGTATTTGAAATGAGATATGTGGAAAAGATAAGAAGTGTACAATATATTTATCCTGTTCATGTTCTATTATTATTTTTATAGGTCACTGATCGAAAATAACTTTTCTGGTACCCCATTTCACAGTTTTATCTGTTAAGCTGTAGAAACTAGATGTAAATCAGTATACTTCCTGGTGAAAGAAAATATCGAAAATGGCAATCAACTGATAATTTATTATTTAATTCCAATATCACCGCCAATGGATTGGTGTGATTGTTCCTGCTGTATAAACACACTATTAAAGCCGGGTCTTAAAATGTAAAGTTTATGTGTATTCGGTACAAAACTGGGAAATGCTCGATGAACATCACCTTTGTCCCAGTTTTTAAAGTTTATGCATATTAACTTTTTTATTTTAAGACACACTGCATTAATATTGTATGATTATTGTGTTTATTATTTTTTAATTTGGCTACCAAGTTCCCCTCCTCACGATGCATAGCAATGAGTGCCACAGCTTATTAAACTGGAGAAACGAAAACGTTTTAGAAATAACTTGCGTGTGCCACTAGTGGAGCAGGAACAACTTACCCTTTGGGAGCACCCGAGGTCACCCCCGGTATGTAATGGGGTTCATGTTACTCAATCTTTAGTGTTCTGTATATTGTAGATGATTGTTTGGTCCTTAGTGTATTCTTGTCATTGTATTGACTGGCCTACATCGATTTGTGGCTTGTGAATACCCCTTGGGCATTTTCAAACTTTTCGTGACTGTGAATTGATTTCATATAGCAGTAGGTAGTTAATTTCTGTCGAAGTTGGTAGTTAATTACTATCGCTACCAATTACCCCTCACACGATGAATGACAATGTGTGCCGAAGGCTTATTAAACTGAAAAGACGAAAACGTTTTAAAAATAACTTGCGAGTGCCACTGGTAGAGCAGGAACTGCTTACCCTTCCGGAGTACACGAATTCACCCCCATTTTAGTAGGTAACGAGCTTTAATTTGATGTGTAGTGTAGATCATGTTTTACCTTTTGTTAAATGCGTCTTCTGAATACCCCATTGGTATCTTCAAGCTGTCCGTGACCATTAATTGATTTTATAATAATTGCATTACTTCCGTTTTTCATTGAATTGTTACAATATGATTGGCTATGAAGTGGTCACATGATTATAAAAGAGATGTTTTACATCCCAATAAAACTCAAATCCGAACTTGCACGTGCCTCCATGACGACGTCAGATGTAAACAATCAATGGCGTAGTAATTTCCATGAAATAATATAGCAAACTGTTCGACGGAAATATGTAAAATTAAGATAATACATGCATGTAGTACTATAGAAAATGTCGATACAAAATGTATAATTAAAATCATTTACTCATTTTATTTACAGCAAAGCATAACTAGAGACCAACAGAGTTCAGTATGGCCAGAGTATGGAACGCTTGGTATGAACGAAATTTCATCACTGCCCAACGTATAAATAGAAATATAGTATTCACTTTGTCAACTGAAACTTTTACAGAAACAAGAATGAGTTTATCACAGTGTATATTATTTTATAAATAACAAGGAGTACAATTATACGAAATTGTGGTTTTTAACATACGAATGTACTTATATTTTGTATTTAACATACGAATGTACTTATATTTTGTATTTAACATACGAATGTACTTATATTTTGTATTTAACATACGAATGTACTTATATTTTGTATTTAACATACGAATGTACTTATATTTTGTATTTAACCTATTATGCATTCATATATATTTATCTCCTTTGTCAGGAGAACCATCGAGTCATCTGTCAATCTTGAAATTCACAAAGATGCATAAAGTTGACAGAAATTGTATATTAATTTTTATCTAATGGATTACAATATTGCATACCTTCAAGTGTATCCTCGGTCCTGTTTTTTTAACAAGAACCTAATGTAGCTTCATCATTTACTTTCTTAAGATGTGGTGATACGTTTTTATGTTTTTCATAATTTTGTTGATTGTGGGTAAATCAATATTCCACAAGAAAAGCTTAGTATTTGAGAATCCGTCCACACCGTTTTTAAGCATAATAACAACTACAATTAAATTAGACCTCAAGTTATATACATTATTATTTTTTATTATTCTACATTTGGTCCGAATTTGTTTTTTATGGCATCACAACATTCATGTTACTCGAACTGTGATGGACTGATGATATGTTGATACATTTTTTCAGTGACTTGCGATAGGTCAGTGGTTTTCTCCGGGTCCTCCGCCTTCCTGCACCAATAAATCTGAACGCCACGATATAACTGAAATATTGTTGAAGTGACGTTACACACCATCAAGCAAACGTTGTCATTGACTGGCGATCACGTGATCATAGCCAATGATCGAAAATGACGTAATTACCTGTTGATCCAAAGTTTTTAACCGGAAGTCACAACAAGAATAAAACCAAGCGTTATCATGAGAGCACTTGTTAACCTCCTGCGAAACAAAATGTGAGTAATATCTTCTATACTCCGTCTATGGAAATGTATTTGTGAATTTGATTTCCGTCCTTTGCAAGGTGTTCTCAGTGATAAACGGCAGGTCAGTGGTTTTCTCTGGATACCTACGGTTACCTCTCACACACAAAACTTGTTTAGATATTTAGTTTCTTTGACTTTTGGTAACAACAACAATCATACAAACAAATGATTACAACCAAAAATAGTTTGTGTGTACTCGTTGTGGTCGTCATACACATTCTGTTTTTTGTTGTGTTTTTGTTTTTGTTTGTTTGTTTGTTTGTTTGTTTTTGTTTTTATTTGTTTGTTTGTTTGTTTGTTTTTGCTTGTTTGTTTGTTTGTTTGTTTTTTGGTTTTCCTTCTTTTTATTATTAACACAGAAGATTTCAGTTCTTTAAGTCTTTATTTTCTTAGTATCCATTTTTGTTCATAAAGAAAAGACCTCAACAATGCTTAATCAATGTCAGCATAGTGTAGAAATTTAAATTAAGAAAATAAAACACGGTTAATATTAATGAATCTGTTTGGAGCAAGTCAAGACTTGGATGGAACACAATGTAGTTTCTCTTGGTCACAGGTTGATTTGACTAAATTGTTTCATATTGTTTCTGTTATAATTAATTGTTTGTTGTTGCATGTAATACATACTTCAACTTTATTTCAACTTGTTGTTTATTATGTTATTTTTAGATTAACACCAAAACTCTACGACAATTGTAAAAACTTCCCTTTTCCAATTGTTGACCTTCCAGTTAGCAGTATCAATATTCCAGCATTTCAAAACTCATACGTTATTCTACTGTTTGTACCCAAAAAGAATGATATTGTGGACAGAGCTCAGCTGCTGACGCAGAGCTTCATAAGACGCCACGTTGCTCCTGGGTTGGAATCATTGCTAAAAACACTGAATAACTGAAATATATATTTCTCAAATGACTATGGGTCGTTTCCATTTAACGTATATTTTTTCGTTCCTTTATCACCTACAAGAATGCTACCGCTCTTGATGATGAGTAATTTGTGGGTGTCTTATGAGATAAAGGAATTGCGTATCCTCCGTGAACACTTGGGTTCACTCCGGTAGTGACCGTGTTGCTCAACTTTAATTTTTTCTGTGTTTTTGTTCATCATCGTTTTGTGTCTTGTACCTGTCTCCTGATTGTCCATTCTTAGTTGTTGTGTGTCTTGTACCTGTCTCCTGATTGTCCATTCTTAGTTGTTTTGTGTCTTGTACCTGTCTCCTGATTGTCCATTCTTAGTTGTTTTGTGTCTTGTACCTGTCTCCTGATTGTCCATTCTTAGTTGTTTTGTGTCTTGTACCTGTCTCCTGATTGTCCATTCTTAGTTGTTTTGTGTCTTGTACCTGTCTCCTGATTGTCCATTCTTAGTTGTTTTGTGTCTTGTATCTGTCTCCTAATTGTCCATTCTTAGTTGTTTTGTGTCTTGTACCTGTCTCCTGATTGTCCATTCTTAGTTGTTTTGTGTCTTGTACCTGTCTCCTGATTGTCCATTCTTAGTTGTTTTGTGTCTTGTACCTGTCTCCTGATTGTCCATTCTTATATGTTTTGTGTCTTGTACCTGTCTCCTGATTGTCCATTCTTAGATGTTTTGTGTCTTGTACCTGTCTCCTGATTGTCCATTCTTAGTTGTTTTGTGTCTTGTACCTGTCTCCTAATTGTCCATTCTTAGTTGTTTTATGTCTTGTACCTGTCTCCTGATTGTCCATTCTTAGTTGTTTTGTGTCTTGTACCTGTCTCCTGATTGTCCATTCTTAGTTGTTTTGTGTCTTGTACCTGTCTCCTAATTGTCCATTCTTAGTTGTTTTATGTCTTGTACCTGTCTCCTGATTGTCCATTCTTAGTTGTTTTGTGTCTTGTACCTGTCTCCTGATTGTCCATTCTTAGTTGTTTTGTGTCTTGTACCTGTCTCCTAATTGTCCATTCTTAGTTGTTTTATGTCTTGTACCTGTCTCCTGATTGTCCATTCGTAGTTGTTTGTGTCTTGTACCTGTCTCCTGATTGTCCATTCTTAGTTGTTTTGTGTCTTGTATCTGTCTCCTAATTGTCCATTCGTAGTTGTTTTGTGTCTTGTACCTGTCTCCTGATTGTCCATTCTTAGTTGTTTTGTGTCTTGTACCTGTCTCTTGATTGTCCATTCTTAGTTGTTTTGTGTCTTGTACCTGTCTCCTGATTGTCCATTCTTAGTTGTTTTGTGTCTTGTACCTGTCTCCTGATTGTCCATTTTTAGTTGTTTTGTGTCTTGTACCTGTCTCCTGATTGTCCATTCTTAGTTGTTTTGTGTCTTGTACCTGTCTCCTGATTGTCCATTCTTAGTTGTTTTGTGTCTTGTACCTGTCTCCTGATTGTCCATTCTTAAATGTTTTGTGTCTTGTACCTGTCTCCTGATTGTCCATTCTTAGATGTTTTGTGTCTTGTACCTGTCTCCTGATTGTCCATTCTTAGTTGTTTTGTGTCTTGTACCTGTCTCCTAATTGTCCATTCTTAGTTGTTTTATGTCTTGTACCTGTCTCCTGATTGTCCATTCTTAGATGTTTTGTGTCTTGTATCTGTCTCCTAATTGTCCATTCGTAGTTGTTTTGTGTCTTGTACCTGTCTCCTGATTGTCCATTCTTAGTTGTTTTGTGTCTTGTACCTGTCTCCTAATTGTCCATTCTTAGTTGTTTTGTGTCTTGTACCTGTCTCCTGATTGTCCATTCTTAGTTGTTTTGTGTCTTGTACCTGTCTCCTGATTGTCCATTCTTAGTTGTTTTGTGTCTTGTACCTGTCTCCTGATTGTCCATTCTTAGTTGTTTTGTGTCTTGTACCTGTCTCCTGATTGTCCATTCTTAGTTGTTTTGTGTCTTGTACCTGTCTCCTAATTGTCCATTCTTAGTTGCCCTTCTGTTTTCTCAAACGTTTATTTATAGAAATATGTACATATCTCACCAGATTTAAACTTGTCAAATTACATGTACATTTGTATATCTTTACTTTAAATTCCCGTTTAGAAAAAGACATTTTATCACCTGTCCAAAACCATGTATAATGTTACCGTTACTTTACGTTTCCCTCTAGAAAAGCATATTGATCATCTGTCCTAAATCATGTTTATTGTTGCCGCTACTTTCCATCTCTCGTTAGAAAAGCAACGCATCACCTGTTCCAAACTATGGCTTAAGTCTTTGTTCTGTGCTTTGAGCCCAATGTTGTATGTATCTCTTTAGATTACCCCCCCCCCCCCCCCCCCCACGGGTTTTAAGTTGTGGTTTCGTGTTGTACATTTTATCCATTATATATGTCTTTAGTTCTAAGTTTCGTGTTATGTCCATTATATCGGTTCCTCTTTACCCCATATTCATGTCTTATTGTGCTGTTTCTGTTTGTTTGCGCATAGTGGTGTCCAACATTCTGTTCCGTGTTGTGATGTCCGTTACCATTTCCGCATAACGTTTTATATAAATCTCAGAAACAGGTATGGATGCAGATTTTCACAGAAACAGGTATGGATGCAGATTTTCAAGTTCAAGCATGTCAATCTAAACAAAAGAAAGATTACACGGGGAAAGCATGTATTCCTATAGAAACTGGTAGTGAGAAGGTTCACCAGAATAATTAAGAAGAGTTTGAAGATACCAAAGTGGTAATCAGAAGCCATAAATTGAAGGACATGTTTTATATATATATACAACGTCTGAAAAACCAGTCAACGATCAATCTTACGGGGTGTTGGATCGTTACGGTATAACGATACTATACAAGTAAAACAATTATAAACGTCTAAAATGGTTTGTAAAACAACACCAAGTACACAAAACAAAGTGATAAAGAATTAAACACTTCGTAGAATGACAAAATTTTCGTCCCACCGAGGGACTTTATCAATGTCTAATTAAATAAAATCTCGAAACAATATGGCGACTTTTCAAATTTCAAAAAAGTTTTTGACGGTCCATGTACGGCACAAAAGAACCAGAAGATGCACATATGAAACTACATGCATAAAAGAATGGAAATCCTACATATAAATTAATAAAAGTACAATAACAATAATATAAATATACAATAGGGCTACACATTTAAATAAATGTTAAATTAGAAATAAAAATAAATATAAAAATGAGACATTATTGGTAAATGTATCAAATAGCACTGTCAAAATATTGTTGAAAACGGTATGATACCCAAACTCATTCAAATAGCACTGTCAAAATATTGTTGAAAACGGTATGATACCCAAACTCATTCAATTGAGATATCGGATCGGAAACAAGTGTTAACGATACTGTGCAAACAAACAAAAATGAACGTCTAAAATGTTAGCACAACAATATAAAAAAAAAAGATGTTAAAATGTAACAAAAATAACTATCAGTCTACAAAAAGACTATAATTATAATTAAATCGACGGATATTTCGCTTGACCGACAAGCTTCATCAGCGTCTGTAATCTGATTTGAAAAAATTGTCACATGACCATCAGTTATCGTGACGTAAATTACTAAAAATCATAATCTGTTATAGAGAGTGGGTTTTCAAAATCCAGTGAAATTAACAGAAATGACCTCCTGGAGTACAAAGAAAAAAAGATCAACAAACGGGTTCCCCTTGTTCTCACTTACCATCCTTCTTTAGAGAAAATTGCAGGCATTGTCCGTCATCATTGGAAAGAAATTGAAAAAAGTGAAACGCTGGCCAAGTTGTTCCCTGAACCACCCGTTGTAGCGTTCCGGCGACCTAAAAGCATTAAGGATACACTGGTCAGAGCTGCGGTATCTAGACCTTCATCGACGGTCGGCCAGTGTAAACCATGTGGTGACAAGCGTTGCAAGTGCTGTCTCCAATTGCAACACACACAAATGTTCCATAGCAAGACGACAGGAAAGGAGTATAAGATATTTTGCAATGTCAACTGCAAAACACCTAATGTGGTTTACCTCCTTGACTGTCACGTCTGCGGGTCGCAATACGTAGGAGAAAGTGTCCAACCATTCAACAAAAGAATGAATGGACACAGAAGTGACCTTACGAAAAAGACGCTCTTGCCCGTGAGTCAACACTTTGTGTCGCCGGGGCACTCATTGGAAGACTTTGGCATATCCAAAATTTATATCATTAACCACAATCCAAGTTGGAAAGAAAATCAAAGACAGAAAAAAGATAGTTTTTGGATCCGCGAGTTACAAACATTACACCTGGAAGGCATAAACAAAAAGGCCTAAATCTTTTGTTCTTTAACTTTTTAACCAGTGCCTGGTCCTTAGCTAGTTGGCAAACTTCATCACTACATTTTCTCATTCTGTTCATATTGTTTATAAATTAGTGTGCAATATACTTGAATGATATAAAGTATAAAGTTCAAGATTATGATTTTTAATAATTTACGTCACGACAACTGATGGTCACGTGACAATTTTTCAAATAAGATAACAGACGCTGATGAAGCTTGTCGGTCAAGCGAAATATCCGTCGATTTAATTATAATTATAGTCTTTTTGTAGACTTATAGTTATTTTTGTTACATTTTAACATCTTTTTTTTTTATATCGTTGTGCTAACATTTTAGACGTTTATATATATATATATACGTCTGAAAATTAAACCAAACAGTGTTAGAATTAGATTTTAGAGCTGTCAAATGTTTGTTCTTCCCTCGACGGGATTTGAACCCACACCATTGAAACACTGCAGCACCATTCGCTTAGCCTTACGTCCAGCGCCCTAGACCACTCGACCACATCCACTCCCTATTAAAAGGAGCTTAAATAATCGTAGTGTTACCTTTCTCGTAAGGCGAATCTAGGGATAGACATAAGACATGTGTATAAGCGTGTGTAGATGGTACATATATACTTAATATTATAATTTGACAGCAATCTAACTCAGCAATTTTTAATATATTGTATAGGATAATGAAGAATTCATTATACAGTCACAGGAAATAAAGTATATTATATAAACGTCTAGAAGCAAGTGACAACCATACAATATATCTGTCCCACTTGTCTAGGGCGCTGGACGTAAGGCTAAGCGAATGGTACTGCAGTGTATCAATGGTGTGGGTTCAAATCCCGTCGAGGGAAGAACAAAAATTTGACAGCTCTAAAATCTAATTCTAACACTGTTTGGTTTAATTTTCAGACGTATATAATATTTAGCATTAACCTAGTAACTTTGAGATCCAGTGGGACAGATATATTGTATGGTTGTCACTTGCTTCTAGACATTTATATATATATATATATATAATCATTACCCGGGATATATATGAAGAAATGTATACTAGACGTACCAAATGTAAATATTCCAATATATGATGATACAAGGTGTCCTGCCTCACACGGAGGTTTGCAGGGAGCCTCATATAAAACAACTAATGTGTTCATCAGTAGTATTAAAATCAATAAATGCTCACAGAAAATTTGGTAAAAAGCTGAAAAATAAAGAAAAATCGCATTATAATTGTTATCTGGGTGTTCCATAGAATACATTTTAACAGAAAACGTGTACGTACATGTCTTAAAATGGAATTCGGTTATATCAATCTGTTGTTTGTCTATTAACATTCGTATAGTATAGAAACACACATAGAAATCCATAAATTTGTTCAAATCTAAAAATAATATTCAGTTTGTTGATAGTTTCAGATGCCGTCAGTAATGTTCTCCTATTTTCGTAGGTTTGGTGTTGTGCAGGACCGGCCTTAATACCATTGGATCAATTGTTCCCATTTAGGTCCGTGCTGGAGTTATCTGCTCTCGGTTGTTCAAGTACACACAACACCACACTGAAGGTTTTTCAGAGAGCATTTGAACCCGCACCTCCTAAGCCCGGCCCTGGTGTTGTGTTCGTGAATTTCATTGAATACGTCAAAGTTAATACCAATTGCACTAATATACAATGTATAATTGTTTACTTACACTGTCGTGACTGTAGTCATCCAGATATGAAAAAGGTAAAATTTCCGAATGTGTTTTCACTCTTACAAAGCAAAGGGCGATAAATCTAATAACCAAAATGTAAATAAAAACTGAGTGTCACAACACAAGGAATATTGTCTAAAATGAACCCTGAATAAAACAGAATTCTGTATAAAAAAACATTAAATAAAAGTTCCAATGTGAAGCAGGAACTACTTACCTTACCGGAGCATCTGAATTCACCACCGGTTTTAGTGTGGTTTGTGTTGCTCAATCTTTAGTTTCCTTAGTAGTGTTTGTCCTTGTTTGGCCATTATATTGTCTGTCCTTCTATTTACAACTTCTGATTAACCATGTGGTATCTTCATACTTATCATCCCAAGTTGGGACTTTTTTTATAATTTGTAACCTGTAAAAACTGAACACCTGTCTATTCTAAACAGGAAAGCTGCTCCCAAGGATGTTAATTTTATACAGGTATCACTGCTTGATCCTCTTCCGCTAACTATCTATCATGGTGTTTATATACAAGACTGGTTCCCTCATCGTCCAATGTAGATTACCTATATTAAGATTTACATGAGCATAGTTATCTCTGTAAGAAAAAAAACCCACTATATCTACAGAGAAACGTAGATTTTTGTCTGTGACAATGAAAGAAAAATGCGGAAATGGATTACATTATTTCAGAAGTTTAATGAAAATATTTCATTGATTAATTATGTAAATTGCACAACTAAAACCTTCGATTGACAACTAAAACTTGCGATTGACAACTGAAATTCAGATTGACAACTAAAATCTCCGATTGACAACTAAAACCTCCGATTGACAACTAAAACCTTCGATTGACAACTAAAACCTTCGATTGACAACTAAGACCTTCGATTGAGAATGAATACCTCCGATTGACAGCTAAAACCTTTGATTGACAACTAATACCTTCGATTGACAACTAAAACCTTTGATTGACAACTAATACCTTCGATTGACAACTAAAATCTTCGATTGACAACTAAAACCTTCGATTGATAACTAAGACCTTCGATTGACAACTAAAACTTTCGATTGACAAATAATACCTTCGATTGATAACTTAGACCTTCGATTGACAACTAAAACCTCCGATTGACAACTAAAACCTTCGATTGACAACTAAAACCTCCGATTGAGAATGAATACCTCCGATTGACAGCTAAAACCTTTGATTGACAACTAATACCTTCGATTGACAACTAATACCTTCGATTGACAACTAAAACCTCCGATTGACAACTAAAACCTCCGATTGATAACTAATACCTCCGATTGACAACTAAAACCTCCGATTGACAACTAATACCTTCGATTGACAACTAAAACCTTCGATTGACAACTAAAACCTCCGATTGACAACTAAAACCTCCGATTGATAACTAATACCTCCGATTGACAACTAAAACCTCCGATTGACAACTAATACCTTCGATTGACAACTAATACCTTCGATTGACAACTAAAACCTTCGATTGACAACTAAAACCTTCGCTTGACAACTAATACCTTCGATTGACAACTAAAACCTTCGATTGACAACTAAATCCTTCGATTGACAACTAATACCTTCGATTGACAACTAAAACCTTCGATTGACAACTAAAACCTTCGATTGATAACTAAAACCTTCGATTGACAACTAAAACCTTCGATTGACAACTAAAACCTCCGATTGACAACTAAGACCTCCGATTGACAACTAAAACCTTCGATTGACAACAAAAACCTTCGATTGACAACTAAGACCTTCGAGTGACAACTAAAACCTCCGATTGACAACTAAAACCTTCGATTGACAAATAATACCTCCGATTGACAGCTAAAACCTTCGATTTACAACTAAGACCTTCATTGACAACTAAAACCTGCGATTGAGAACTAAAACCTTCGATTGACAACTAAAACCTTCGATTGACAGCTAAAACCTTCGATTGACAACTAAAACCTTCGATTGACAACTAAAACCTTCGATTGACAACTAAAACCTTCGTTTGACAACTAAAACCTTCGATTGACAACTAAAACCTCCGATTGAAGAATGTTAGACGATAATAATTTTACTTATCTGTTGACGCCGGATATATGAAAAAAAAACGATGTGGATTTCCATGTTTGCTGTTCCTCGTCTAGAATTACACACAACCATAGCTTACCTCCTAATTTACACGAGAGACGTGCTTGAATAGTAAATACCTAATATGTTTATAATATTTCCTAGCAGCTAGCTATATATGTATATGGTGCATAGAGCTTGAAATAATGGACACCACAGATACATCTAGGTCTGCTTCATACCTTGACCTATACCTCGAAATTGACAGTGAGGGCCGCCTAAGAGCGAAACTTCACGACAAGAGAGATGATTTCAATTTTTCCCATTGTGAACTTTCCATTTATATGTAGTCACTTCATCTGGAGTATATATCTGTATACTAAATATGTGTGTGCTGAACGCTTCTTCTGAAAATAATCAAAGTGGAAAAATACCAGATCTCGGTTAAGATAAGTGGAGACAGCTGATGAACGAGGGAGGCTTAGATTATTCCTTTCCGGAGCAGTGGATTTTATACTGACACTTATGTTAACTGTGTGCTCCATAGGTCTTTTTTGTTTTGTTATTATCCAGCTTCTAATCTTCAATTTACATGTGATGATTTGAGTTTAGTCAAATATATTCTATTTTGGACTTGTGGTTAACTACAGTGTATGCATGCTTGATCTTACATATTTTTGTAATGACGTAATGTTAAAGAACACTTTCTATTGGATAATCTAGTCAGTCTAGCGCTATTTGTAGAAATTAGAACCGGCAATAATGTAGATCACATGCTTTTCAATTTTCTTATATTTGTAAATAATTTTGGATAAAATATGCCCCTTTCATATCTTTGATACCCATTTACCATAGACATATTTTGAAACTTGATATATTGTAAAAGTAAGTGCTTGAATGCGATTTTCTTCGTATTTTTCAGCTTTTTACCTGTATTACGTCCAAATAAAGCAGTTGATTCGAAGATCAGTTTTATTAATTTTGAAAAGGTTTGATTTAATCTGGTTGAAACTTTCTGTGGAGACAGAACAATGGAAGTACAAATAAACGTGTTATATTTATAAGTTGTCATGTTACAAGTCTTATCTTGACCCTTAAGATTAACATTATAAGTCGGTCAACAGAACGAGATCTTCCAAAATGAATGGTGTGACGATTTGTGTTCTCTTCTTTACTGTGTGCGTTGGTATGTATATAGATTTTGATGAAGAATTTCATAATCATGACACGATTTGTATATTCAAATTTCCATTTCGGTCTATGTTTTTTTATCGAACGGTCGAGTGGTCGTCAGTGGCTTCTTACAAGGCAATATTATCTGATGATGCCCATTATATGCTATTGTTCTTCTAATCATCTAAATTTCCACCCATTAACCCATCCCAGAGCCACATTTTTTCTTAGATGATTGATTATTTATAAATTTGTTCTCGTCATGAAGTACCGTTTCACACTTTAAACAACAATCAAACCAATGGAAGCCTGAAAACCCAACTTGACCTACCTCTGTTTATTCTCCCTACTTGTCTATTTCTCACATATTTCTTACTTGAGCGAGTCATTTTTGTAATCCATGTCCTTTGTAGCATATTACCATTTTTCTTGACAATGTTTCTGTTTGTTTGTTTGTTTGATGGTGTTTAACGCCACTTTCACCTATATTTCGGTTATATCGTGGCATTCAGTTTTATTGGTGTACCCGGAGTACCCGGAGAAAACCACCGACCATTCGCAAGTCACTAACAAACTTTATCACATAATGTTGTGCATCTCATCCTGATCGCGATTCGAACTCACAACATCAGTGGTGATACGCACTGATTGCATAGGTAGTTGTAAATCCAACTACCATACGATCACGGCCACGATGGCCCCAACATTGTTTCTGGTGAAACTGACAACAAGAATGATTTACCAATGGAAACAATGTATTGAAGAATTGTACCTTATTATTTTATCATTGACTTGTTCTGTTTGAACAGTCAAATTGTATTGACTGGATAACGTTTTGTTATATACTGTCACTGACTCAAATATAGCTTTTTCTGGTACCCCTGTCACACGTTACCTGTGAGCTTTGGTAAACTAGTTGTAAATCAGTTCACCTCCTGTTGACAGAAAATATCAAAAGGGGCAATCAAGGGATAACTATATAATTTTATCATTTATTTCAAAATATACACGTCAATGGATTATTGTGATTTTTCTTCAGGATAAACACAACAGTAATGCAGTGTCTTAAAATATAAAGTGTATGTGTTTTCGGCGCAAAACTGGGGAAAGTCCGAGCGAACCTAGCCTTTATCCCAGAGTTTAAGCCTCATACACATAAACTTAGTATTTAAAGACACGCACTAATATTGTCTATATATCTGATAAAAAGGACGTTATTTATGGTTCAGTTTAATGAGTACTGGTGACGTTACCCATAGATGAAAGAAATACCCCGGTGTCCTTTCGATATTGGGGTGTAAGATAAACTACGGAAAGCCTGGCCGTGGAGTATAGTGGGTAACATGTTCGTAATCTATAGTGGGTAACGTGTTCGTGAACTATAGTGGGTAACGTGTTCGTGAACAATAGTGGGTTACGTGTTCGTGAACTATAGTGGGTAACGTGTTCGTGAACTATAGTGGGTAACGTGTTCGTGAACTATAGTGGGTTACGTGTTCGTGAACTATAGTGGGTAACGTGTTCGTGAACTATAGTGGGTAACGTGTTCGTGAACTATAGTGGGTAACGTGTTCGTGAACAATAGTGGGTAACGTGTTCGTGAACTATAGTGGGCAACGTGTTTGTAATCTATAGTGGGTAATGTGTTCGTGAACAATAGTGGGTAACGTGTTCGTGAACAATAGTGGGTAACGTGTTCGTGAACTATAGTGGGTAACGTGTTCGTGAACTATAGTGGGTAACGTGTTCGTAATCTATAGTGGGTAACGTGTTCGTAATCTATAGTGGGTAACGTGTTCGTGAACAATAGTGGGTAACGTGTTCGTGAACTATAGTGGGTAACGTGTTCGTGAACTATAGTAGGTAACGTGTTCGTGAACTATAGTGGGTAACGTGTTCGTGAACAATAGTGGGTAACGTGTTCGTGAACAATAGTGGGTTACGTGTTCGTAATCTATAGTGGGTAACGTGTTCGTGAACTATAGTGGGTAACGTGTTCGTAATCTATAGTGGGTAACGTGTTCGTAATCTATAGTGGGTAACGTGTTCGTAATCTATAGTGGGTAACGTGTTCGTAAACTATAGTGGGTTACGTGTTCGTGAACAATAGTGGGTAACGTGTTCGTGAACTATAGTGGGTAACGTGTTCGTGAACTATAGTGGGTTACGTGTTCGGAGAGTTAATTAATGTCGTTTTCACGAGATGTTTGTATAATTTAAACGACATTTTATATGGTTTTAACGGCATAATGAAATATAGTTGAAACTTGGAGTTTAGCACCATAACAATAACCGTTTATGACATAAACAAACTGATGTTTGTATGCGTATTCTGTCAGCTGATCTCCGTAGATTACCTCACCTTGTACAAAGTCTATACGGATCTCCGTAGATTACCTCACCTTGTATCAAGTCTATACCTTTTTCAGCCATTTCTTCTGCACGAGACTGTACTGACGCCAGAGAATGTATCTATTCTTGCGCCGACAATTACCATGAACAGTGTGTTAATAGCATGTGCCAATGTGTTGAACGTAATTACAATTTATATTTAATTATCCCAATACATGTATTAAACTGTTGAATGCATATATGAAAAAAAAAACCACTTAGATATCTATTGTAGAGCGCATGACGCGTTTCTGGAATAACCTTCATCAGGCATGCTCAAAATCGATAGATTGGAACGCCAAAACATTATAAAAGTGTTTAGGAGCAATAAAACCAAAGGATAGCCAAAGTCAGCTAAGTAACCTGTGCCTAAGGGAGGAGAACTTTTGTTTTGATTATAATTACATAATTTAGGAACTGTATAATAATAAATGTATCTAATTAACCATTCCAATGCCGAAGCACTGACTACTCGGCGGCGGATGATATACTCCACCTTGGAAGGTATTGAACAGTGTTAGTAATAAAAACGTAGATATCAAATTTAGTGCGCACGACGCGTTTCTGGAATACCTTATTTTTTCTATATTTTAGATTATTATATCAGCTGAAATACTGCTATGGTGGGCGTAAAACACCAATCATAAACACACATTTATTAGATTGAAAAGAACAAAGAAGCACACTAGACGCGAATTGTATTGATTATGTCTGTTTTTACTTCATTTTGATAATGTCGTGCTTTGTAATATTTTGATGTATTACAAAGCTTTTTATCAACTTGTTTATCATACCTTACATGCAACATATTATATTTTACATTGTATGGGAATCCGGAGGATACGCCATGGTAAAATATTCCAGCCCCATTATATTCCTTTTTTTCTTGTGACATGATCATCAAAGAGCCACTTTTTACCTACACGACATATTGAACGTTTTCGTTGTACTCTTGTTCTATACCTAGTTGAAATTCTGGCCAGTTAACGCAAGTCAAAAATCAATCAACATGAATTCTGGCCACTAAACGTTAAACAAAAATCAATCAACCATGAATTCTGGACATTTGACTTTAAACAAAAATCAATCAAACCATGAATTCTGTCCACTTAACGTAAAACAGAAATCAGTCAACCATAAATTCTGGCCACTTAACATTAAAATAAAAATCAATTAACGATGAATTCTGACAGCTTAACGTAAAACAGAAATCACTCAATAATGAATTCTGTCCACTTAATGTAAAACAAAAATCAATCAACCATGAATTCTGGCCACTTAATGTAAAGCAAAAATCAATCTACCATGAATTCTGGCCACTTATCGCAAAACACAAGAGGTCAAACTATTTATTAAACACAATCCGAGTATTCTTACAAACAATCTAATTAAAATAAGACGTTTCGTTGATAATTGTGGCTGATATTCAGACATCTAACAACATAACGACTGGGTACTTGTGATGGTTCCTAGGGCTCAAACCCACAGACCTACTTAGCGCATGCCCAAGTGGTGAATATAGAAGCCCTATCGATGGGAATTATTGGGCTATCGGGTTATTAACAAAAACAAACCTGCCCGTGAGTCATAGTGCCTAGCATGTTTGGAGAGTGTACGCTAAAGACCTCTTTTGTTGATTTCGAAAAAGAGTAGACACATTGTAGCCTCTATAAAAGACTAAATATTTCATTCTCTACAAACTCTCAATGCTTTTATAGAGGCAGCCAAAAGTCGTTGACACGGTTGACTCATCCCTTCCCTCATTTATATTATACAATTAATGATCTTTGATTAGGTTGATACAATGATTTATCAACCCAGAAGAAATGATAATTACCGATATCAAAAGTCAACAATTGTTTTATTAAATGACTTGAGCTCTGTAATATATCAACTTGGATTTTTTTCGGTTCGTACCTTGGAATAAAATTTCCATAAAATGTCATCAAGAAAAGAATTTCCTAATTCTCTACAAAAGTTTTTTGAATTGCTCCTCATTTAAAGTAGCGAAAGGTTTTTTTTCCATCTTCACGGTCACTTGCAGCCAACACTTCTGCTTTTGGATTTTGCGAAACAATTCACAATTCCGAAACGTTTATGTTAAAGGAGTTGCGATTGGTTCATAAAAATACACCGTCCAATCAAAACATTCGATTTAAAGGGAACGTCATCATGATTTTCCCGATCTATATTTGGGCAATGGACAGCTATGCTATGTCTTCTGTTTACCATGGTTTTGTCGTTTTCTATTGACGTCTGACGTAACATCTTGGTACCTTCTGACTTCATATTACAATATACGTAATACATGTAACATGTATGGGAGGAAAACGAAGTGTGTCCAATAAGAGTAAGAAAAGCTTGAAGATACCAACGGGGTAATCAGAAACTGTAAATCGACGAAGGGCATAATACAATGCCAAAGAAAAGGACAGAAAGACAAACAACGATCTAAAAAAAACACTACACAGAAAACTAAGGATCAAGCAACACGAACTCCACTACAAACCGAAGGTGAACGCAGGTGCACCAGAATAGTAAGCTACCCTACTTCATGCATGGAATCAAACGGGCTGTGATTTTTGCATTGTTTATTATTACTTTAATAACATTTTACCTTTATCTTACTGTTTACAGACACCTGTTCAACTACAGCTGATTGCCCAACCGGAAACATGTCAGGATGTCCTCATGGTCAGGCTAAATGTATGGACGGAAAATGCCATTGTAACTTTTCTTAGTTTTCTTCACAAATACAACGTGGATATCTAATAAAAATTTAAAAACAAATACACCACTATCATAGTGACTATCGGAAGGTTTTATTATATTTCGTGTTTTTCAACCATAAATACATTGTTTGATTTTGTCCCGTATTTGCCATCAAATGCTATTTGAATTTCTCCATGACTTGGGTTTCCTCCACAATTTAAACAGACATCCCGGATAAAATTGAAATTTTCCTTGCAAATCATGCCGTGACTATGTGCGATTTCTGACTGTAATTCTCACTTTTATATCTAAGATATAAGATTTAATAAACCGATCAAATTTCCTCTACGTTGATATTGAAATCTTAATTCTTTTGTTAAATACAGTCAAACCTGTATATACAAGCCACTCAGGGGAACCTGAAAATGCGGTCTTGATGAGTAATTGCTCTTTTTATACATGTTAACAGTATATAAGCTATTCAATAATGGTAAAAATGTGACTGCCCTTTATAGACAGTGATTTTTTATATAGAGGTGAACTTTAAGACAGGGTTGACTGTACTGAGTTCTGATTGGACAATGTTCATGCCGAGGACAAGTTTACGATCAATGAATGGAGTAGATAGAATAGAAACCACTGGAAAGGTCATACGGATGAATGCTTTGTCAGACAAATCGCGAGATAATGCACGAGGTCCTACTGGCAATTCATCACGTGATTCTTTACAAACTGTTGCTCATTAGTGGCTATTGCCAATTATCTTTTTATGTCATAGCTACTCCATTAATTCATTTATGTCCACTATATTTGAGTCATCAAGCATCCTGAAACCGTCCTTATGAACAATGACGGGTGCCACTAGATGAGCAGGAACTGACTACCCTTCCCACCTTTCCGGTGCACCTGAGTCCACCCCTGGAAGTGGGTAGCGTTCTCGTGGCTAAATCATTAGCTTTCTGTGATTTGTAGACCTTTTTCATTTTGGCCATTGCATTGTCTCCAGGGGCGGATCCAGGAGGGGGCGAATCCAGGAGGGGGCGCACCCGACGCCCCTCCCCCCCCACACACCTAAAATTGGAAAAAATATGACTTTTTGGCGTAAAATCGTGATTTTTCACACGAAATATCCAAAGATTTTTCGCCCCTCCCTCCGCTCGGCGCAATTTTTTTAAGTGCGCCCCCCCTAACTTGAAATACTGGATCCTCCCCTGGTCTCTCCTTCTTCGATTTATGGCTTCTGGTTAGCCCTTTGCTACCTTCAAACATTCTAACGGAGGAAGTCCATTATTGAAAACCAAAAGTGTTTTGTTACATTACAGTCCCAAAAAAGTGTTTATAAGTTTCTTTTGCTTCATTGCAATAGGAACATAGCTCAGTTTCTTTTATCTTGCACTAAAAGAGATAGGGATTTAGGGCAAGAACTCTATGAATTAGTTTATATTGGAAACATGACAATTTATTATTTTTTGATAATGAAAAGCACTCTGAAAAGATAAAACGCCATTCGATTTATTCTATATCAAACTAATTTGACCACTTATTAATAATATTTACAGGTATAACTGTGTTTTTATCAATAAACTGTCTATAGAAATATTTACAGGGTTTTTTGGTCAATCTGTAACTGATGAATAAACTTATTCTCCTTATATATTAAATTGTGTCATGTGTTGATCAAGTGCCTCCAATATCTTGGTATTACACTTATAATACCACAGAACTCTACGAATGTGTTGTCAACATGATATGTGTCCTGAAAAATTGCATAGTTCATTATTTGTTTATTTTGATCAAGTAAGTCATTTATAATATACATGTCATTTTCAATCCATTTCTTCAAACAGGGAGATGTATTATTGACTTTGATATGACTATTTAGCCATATGGATTGGCTCAAGACATTATTTCCATCTGTCACTTTTTCATTCTGTAGGTTACTAAAATTGTTAAGAATGTCTTTCCAAAAAGGGTTTAAAGTGCTAGCTACTGTGTTAAGTCCTTCTTTTCCAAGTAATAAAAATTTATCCCCACCCCATTTTTCTATAGAATCAATTAACAGCATTTTCCAGGGAGAAAAATTTAAAGGATCTATATATTTCTTTATCCATGTCATTTTTAATGCTTTTCCAACCACCATCCTCGTAACTGTTTGTTAGTATTTCCCTCTTAACCTTATCCCTTTTTGCATTCCAAAGAAACTTATCAAAAGATTTCTGCATATCTTTTAATATATTGTCAGGAGGGTTTGGCAGAACTGTTGGAATTTGGACTAGAATTGGCAATGCCAGTGACTTGATAACTGTTGAAGACATACTTGATAACCCGCATACGTACTTTTTCCTAATTTTAATAATAATATCGAGACAATATTTCAGCAATTTCTTCCAATGCATCTTCTTTTTTTTTTTATTAAACCTACATTTTTGTCAGTAGATGCCGACATTAATATGATATACATTGTTGCTTTCTTTGTGAAGCAGGTGGTGGTATGTAAATTGTATATTAGATATAAGTATTAAATTATAATGTAATGTTGTATTGAGAGTACCAACAAGATCTACGTGAGTATTGTTGATTAAAATGTATTATGGGAGACAAGACGAAAATATAGATCATTATTAAAAATAATTAGCAATTAAGAACCAGACGTTGTCACAAAGTAATATCAAAGCGATAATCAGATGTCGTAAATTGAAGGACAGACGACACAAGGACAAAAACAGACTGAAACACAAACAATGCTTAACAAAATACTAAAGATTACCTACGAAAACACATTGGGGTGCACATAGGTGCACCGTAATCAGTGGCTGCTGTACTAATGCCACCCGTCGTCTTAAACGATATGAGCATCATCTCACATGGGCGTCGTGTCGCACACCAGTACAAGTAACAAAAAATGACCCTCACACATTTACAAACGAAATGGAAGATGAACCCAACAGGGTAATAAGGTCGGGTATTCCTATAACTAAGCGTCAATCGTTGTCTGAAACCAATGGGTAGTTCAAACAAATGTTTGGCCTAAATCATTCTTTCAAAATTTTATCCAATGACCCTGCTAACCATCTACCATGGCTGCTGTTACTATAAATAGATCATAGTTGTAAAATGCACCTGCAGGCTCAATAAGGTACCAATTTCTACCAAATGAACTGCAATCTTGAACAGTAGTTCCATTTAACTAAAAGTATACGAAGTAGATTGCTGGGTTTCCTGAACCATATTGCGATTCGTTGATTTGTGTCGAGAAAATGCAAATTGTGTATGAAAATCTTCTCCTGAAACCGTCTCCTTTAAAAATCGTATCCGACAGCACCAGATCTCCCTAAATGGTCGACATATCTAAGAAAACATTTAGCTTTCTTATGATGGCCAAAGCTGCTATTTGTAATAAAACGCTGATAATTGGTGCTTTGTTCTGATGAGTATATCGAGTTTTTCTTTGAAATGTGTCATTTTGATGATTTTCTGCTAACTATAAAAATAAAGTCAGTTTGATCAAATCAGAATATTAACGTCTTCTCTGAAACCACTGGGTCAATTTGCACCACACTTGGCGCGAGTCATCTTCAAGGTATACAGTTTGATAATTGTATCCGATGATTCGGGCAACCTGGTTGATATTACTGGGACATACATGTAGGAGTAAAACACGCAATATCAACCGTGGTGTCAAATTAAGCTAAACTTGATTGTCGAGGTATTGTGTAATTTCTTTTCCGCGGTCAAAGGTCAATTAGTTGGATGTTCTTAACTAATATTATTGTTCCTAAGTGATAATCTAGTGCAACAGGGTCGTAAGGTCAACCATGAATTAATTTGACTCAGACAATGCTTTCCCCCATTCAATTTGATCGAGTAACTCTAGTCATAGTTCGTGTAGCAATAGAAAACTAAACTAACTCTCACACGAAACATGCTTACGCTTTAAATGTTATCTTTGGACATATTGTAAACTATATACAAAAGAGCCTGGTTACCACGAACTCGGATACCTCGCTTCTTTAAATAAAAAATAATGAAAAGAAAATTTAAACAGTGGCGGTCAACAAGTCCGCCAATATCAATACAACGAACAATCACCTCTCATCTTAATTCACTGAACACATAAAAAAAACAACGACATATGATGTTGAAATCCAGGTCCTGGTTTGGGACAGGCACACCAATGTTGTGGGGTTACACCGGTACTGGATCTCCAAGGGCATTACGTATATAAACAAACGATAACAAAAGCTGCACAGATTCTCTTGCTCTCAAAAAGACCTCACACTATTACAAGAATGAATGACAGCATAAATATGGACAGTACAATAGCAGAGTCAATGAGTGTTCACAGTTAACTGACTAGTAGCTAGGAAAGTAGAATCTGTTGGTGGAAGACCACTACTCTTTGGAGGGCCCGGGTGTCTTAATGAGTTAGGTAGTTGGATTACCTAACAACTCATACAAGCCTATCACCAATACGGCGTGGGTTCGCGCCCGGCTTTGTAAATAACAAAAAAAGGTGCACTCGACACGCAGCCGCAAGTGATAAAGCTTACCAGTTGCTTGCCCATGGTCGGTGGTTCTCTCCGGGTACTCTGGCTTCTTCCACCACTAAAACTGGTCGCCATGATGTAGCTGAAATATTGCTGAAAGTGGCGTTAAACACAATAAATCAAATCAAATCAAATCACTACTCTTTGGATAAAATAATAGCTTTTCAACTAATTTATCCCCGATAGTCGGTGTGAGTGAGTGAGTGAGTGATTGTTGTTTAGCGCCAATTCATCAATTTTTCGGATATATCAGGGCAAGAACCAATTAATTTTCAATAAGATGATGATGCGGTCCGTTTTGTACTAGATCAACACGCTGAGTTGGATTTGTATAATGCTAGCTCACTGAAACAACAGTTCGCGGGAAGACATGTCGCTCTACTCGGACACATTAATCTGATACCGAGCCAACAAGTCTTTACTCTTTCTCCTTAATGCTGCGTGCGTAGCGGAGAAGCACCAAATACCTGTTTTATAGTCTTTGGTGTGACACGACTGGGGCTCCAACCCACGATCTACCGCACTCGAGGCGAGCACGCTAACCATTACACCACCGATACGGTTCGGATCTTTTTTAATGTAAGCTCATTGATTCAATCGACAAACGAGGTTTAAATGATCCACACAAATCGTTCGTCGTCAAAGTAAAGCGACTACAGAGACGGGTAAGAATATTCGGTGAACATGGCGTCTTGTTCAAGTTGGAAAACGAAACTGGAAATTTTCAGAAGTTTTGTTATAAGTAAATAAAGTAATGGGATTTCGGATTATGGTATTTAAGTCTTTTATTGGTGTAGGAAACCGGAAAAACTAGCTGGCCTTCCGCAAGTCACTGACAAACTTTATCACATATTATTATACCTTACATTATATATTATATATAAAATAAAACTGATGTTTTTACAAAATTGGTACCCTAGGGAAACATCACTGTTGTTCACCGGTCGACAAATGTTATGTTCCATGTCTGTTCGGAAATGTATCCGTTTTTGCATTCCGGAATTACAATCTTGACCGGAAGTTAAAAACACAAATATGAAGTTTATGAAAACACAAGATAAAAACACACAAATAAGTGTTTATTGCATCCAGCATTGTTGTAAATAGAGTTTCGGTATAATAAAACAATTCTTGCCTGCACTTGCGGTGAACATCATAATTGTTCACCCTTGGGATGAACAATTATAATGTTAACCTTAAGTGCAGGCAATAATTGTATAATGTTGTATCGAGTGCACCTAGCCATGATCGGGATTCAAACTCACAACTTTAGTGGTTATAGGCAATGATTGCATTTGTAGTTGTAAATCCAATTACCAAACGATCACAATACATTACAATATTAAAGGCTTACCTTCAATGATTTGTTTTGTATCCTTTTATCCTGAAGACAGGTAATATCCTTTATTGTAATTCACAATATAAACTCTGAATGTATGCAGGAATGATTTACTCGGGAAAAAGTTTTCCTTGGATCTAAAAGTACCGGTAAGTGTTTGATGTTTTCTTATGATAAACAAATGGTTTTCAATAATATTAATAGCTTACGATTGCGTAGGTGTTGATATATAAATGAATCCCACTTTCAACTATATGTTGTTTCGTACTCAATTCACGATGCAATCGGGGCATTATCTTTTTGCAAATAAAGGTCGACTCCGTGAAAATATTGAGCCAAAACTCTAATATTTCCTCATATTTTAGAGCGATAATTTCTGCATTACTGTAATAAATTTACCAACACTGTTCTAATAAATGTACCAACATTGTTCTAATAAATGTACCAGCATTGTTCCAATAAATGTACCAACATTGTTCTAATAAATGTACCAACATTGTTCTTATAAATGTACCGGCATTGTTCCAATACATGTACCAACACTGTTCTAATAAATGTACCAGCATTGTTCCAATAAATGTACCAACACTGTTCCAATAAATGTACCAACATTGTTCCAATAAATCTACCAACACTGTTCCAATAAATGTACCAACACTGTTCCAATAAATGTACTAACATTGTTCCAATAAATGTACCAACATTGTTCCAATAAATGTACCAACAATGTTCCAATAAATGTACCAACACTGTTCCACTGAATGTTCCAACACTGTTCCAATAAGTCCAACAACACGGGTTCAATAAATGTGTCTCTACACCATCATTGCATGTGGGTTGTATGATCGTGGCTGATTGAGATCGGATCACATGCACAAGTTGATCATGACCGATCGGAATTTTATTCTAATCAGAGAAAATAGCTTCTCCCATTGTCGTTAACTGTTCAGTTCATATGGACCAAATGTCCATGTGAGCTATTGCAATCACTTGGCGTCCGTTGTCCGTTCTTAAGCATTGATACCTTTGAAATCACATAATCAGTTTAAACTACAGCAAGCTTTGATCATCATTAGGGGGTCCGCGTTCACAATTAAAAACAACATGGCTGTCATTACTATTAATAGCACATAGTGGTTAAAAGGAACCCTACAACCCAATAAAACATTTCCTCTCCAAATAAGGGCATATATTTGAAAGGCAGTATGGCATTACTGGGTGCTATGACATATGTTATGGGTTTCCGGTGAGGAAACATGCTAAATAGGCTACGTTTGACAAAAAAAACCATTTACATATCTTCCAAGTCACCACTTTGTCAAACTGAATCAAGCCTCGCTGTGACAGTCATTGGGTGATCCCCTTTCACAAACATATGTATATAAAACATAAAATGTTGCAAATTTTCACTGTTATATATGCAAATGAGGCTTTATTTTAAACACATTACTTATTTTATAAATATCTTCTCAAAATCACATATGAAAAATTACTGAAGTTGCTAATAACAGAAGTCACAAAAACGACTTAATCTTAGGCTGAAAACACTTGGAATTTAAAAAGGTTTGGTAAGTGCTCCGGAATGGTTAATCTTTCCTAATTCGATAATGACTCTCTCATCGCGACTTCGTAATTCACGAAGCCACTTCAGGAAAAAGAGATTGATAAATGTATACATCTTGATATTTTGAACTAATTTTATTGAATAATATATATACTTTCTTGAACTATCTCCACTTCCGTCTCACCCCGGGTTTTTCTATGTTACACTGTTGTTGGTTTTATTTTATCAGAATTGTGATTATGAAAATAACCGTTAAACAATTCCACCAATGTCAACAAAACGAACATATAACCTCTCACCTTCACTCACTGAACCACTACATACAACGTTGGAAATCTAGGTCAAAGAATAACTTTATCATGTGATGATAGAGTACCCTTTTGGTGTAGGAAGGAGAGTCGTGAGTTCCTGGAGAACACCACCTATCTGACACAAGTCAAAGCATATCTGTATTATGTGATGCATAGAATATCCTATTGGCGGAAAAAACGACCGACCTGACGTAAGTCAAAGAATAACATTATCATGTGATGTATAGAGTATCCTTTTGGGGGAGGAAGGGGGTCCTGAGTACATGGTGAAAACGACCGACCTGACGTAAGTCAAAGAAAAGTTTTATTATGTGATGTATAGAGTATCCTATTGGCGGAGAAAGGGAAGTCATTAGTACCTGGAGAAAACGACCGACCTGACGTAAGTCAAAGAAAAGTTTTATTATGTGATGCATAGAGTATCCTTTTGGGGGAGATCAGGGCAGTCCTGAGTATCTGGAGAAAACCACCGCCCTGACGCAAGTCAAAGATTAACTTTATAATGTGATGTATAGAGTATCCTACTGATGGAGGGGGCGGAATCCTTAGTACAAGGAGAAAACCACCACCCTGACGCAAGTCAAAGAATAACTGTACCATGTGATGTAAAGTGTATCCTATTGGCGGTGGTAGGGGAGTCCTGAATACCTGGAGAAAACCGCCGACCTGACTAACTTTGTGACATAATATTTTAATGTGTGGCAATCAATCTTACAAGAATAGTTTGAAGATTCCAAAGCAGTATTCAGAATCCTCAAGGACGGACAACGCAATAGAAAAAAGGAAACAAATGATAAAAGGACAAGCAACGATCTACAAAACACTACACAGAAACCATCGGGCAATACGAACCCGACTTAAAATCGATGGTGAACCCAGGTACTCCGGAGTGACAGCCGTCGTGCTACTCTAGTTACAAAGCAGGTGATAAGGCATGCATGAGGAGAGGACCGGTTAGTGCAAGTGGAACGTATCCCTGATCATTTGTGAAACAGACAGTCCGTAATGGTTAACCAAGTCATGGTGGTGATCGTAAGCTTTCGAATTGTTGACTTGGTTCAGTAGCTTCCTTGTTAGCAGCAACCCTCTATCAAAGAAACCCTGATAGCTCTGGAATATCGGATCAGCTTATATATATATATATTCCAGATACAGGTGTTGCTGGAATGGTGTTAATTATAAATGGAAAGTTCAAAATAGAATTCATCTCTTTTGTTGAAAAGTTTTGTTCTTAACTGGCCCTCACTGTAAATGTCGAGGTATAGGTCAAGGTATGAAGCAGACCTTGCTGTATCTATAGTATAGGTCAAGGTATGAAGCAGAACTTTGCTGTATCTATGGCATAGGTCAAGGTATGAAGCAAACCTTGCTGTATCTATGGTATAGGTCAAGGTATGAATCAGACCTTGCTGTATCTATGGTATAGGTCAAGGTATGAAGCAGACCTTGCTGTATCTGTGGTATAGGTCAAGGTATGAAGCAGACCTTGCTGTATCTATGATATAGGTCAAGGTATGAAGCAGACCTTGCTGTATCTATTGTATCCTTTATTTCAAGATCAATGGGGTAGATTCGATCAACAAAATCATCAAACTTAACGTTATTTAGTGAAAGAATATCATCTATATAGCGGAACGTAAAATTAAAGGAACGGGCTAGTTTCTTTTGGTTTTCTTCAGAAGCCCCCGTATGAAATCTACCTCATGCAGATAAAAGAACAAAGCGGCGAGGGAGGGGTACAGTTTGTACCCATAGGTATGTCGACTGTCTGTTGAGAAACATGTCCACCAAGCATAGCACATATAGGATGTCAATCAAATTTGGATTTTTGATGAATCAGGCAGAATCAGGGTGGTGTTTTACAATATAAGATTTGTTCCTTCCAAAGACAAGGTATTTGTATCTGTTTTATGAAACACAGCTGGATTAATTCTTTTTAATCTGTTTGTAAGGACACTTGTGTAAATTAATAATCCAGTAGAGTGACGGTAGATCCAGTTCTTCATCTTTGGTTGAAATTCAAAAGGAACACAAAACATATCTCCAGCATTTTCTCTTTCGTAAGTGTTGTCAGGGCATATGCAACTTTAGTGGTGCTAGCTACCGAATGCATACGTAGATGTAAATAAAACTACTTTACGTTCACGACCTAGACGATCTCTTATATAAATGAGTGTAACATTAAGTCTCGATCGTATGGGAGTTGAATTTATATAATACTGGACTTCATATAATAATTCATAGACAAATTTTGTCACACAAAGCTGTATCAAGTATACCTTACCGTGAGCTGGACTGAAACTCACAACTTGAGGTACTGCTTACATAGGTAAATCAAACTACCATACCATCACGGCCACTGTGTTCCCTCAAATAACGAAAATGAACGTTTCAGTACGTAATAACGATAATACCGTATGCTATATATGTATAACCATGTAATATATTGAGGTATTGACTGTGTAATATATTGATGTATTGACCGTGTAATGTATTGATGTATTGACCGTGTAATATATTGATGTATTGACCGTGTAATATATTGATGCTTATATGACATATAAAGGGTCTAATTCTATGAATTGGCAAATTCAATTATAATGTCAACTCGATGGAACCAGAGACTTCATAAATCACGAACGTCAACACTATGAAATGTAATCTCTGATTGCTGTAAATGATCTGTTAATTGATTGGTCAGCTATATCATGGCTAATGTCATTTGTCGGTTAATTGATTGGTTAGCTATATCGTGGCGTCTGTCATTTGTCGGTTAATTGAATGGTTAGCTATATCGTGGCGTTTGTCATTTTGTCGGTTAATTGATAGGCTAGCTATATCGTGGCGTCTGTCATTTGTCGGTTGATTGATTGGTTAGCTATATCATGGCTAATGTCATTTGTCGGTTAATTGATTAGTTAGCTATATCGTGGCGTCTGTCATTTTATTGTTAATTGAATGGTTAGCTATATCGTGGCGTTTGTCATTTGTCGGTTAATTGATAGGCTAGCTATATCGTGGCGTCTGTCATTTGTCGCTTGATTGGTTAGCTATATCGTGGCATCTGTCATCTATCGGTTAATTGATTGGTTAGCTATATCGTGACGTCTGTCATTTGTCGATTAATTGATTGGTTTGCTATATCGTGGCGTTTGTCATTTGTAGGTTAATTGATAGGTTAGCTATATCGTGGCGTCTGTCATTTGTCGTTTGATCGGTTAGCTATATCGTGGTGTTTGTCATTTGTCTGTTAATTGATTACTCAGCTATATCGTGGCGTCTGTCATTTGTCGGTTGATTGGTTAGCTATATCGTGGCGTCTGTCATTTGTCTGTTTACTGGTTAGCTATATCGTAGCGCTTGTCATTTGTCTGTTAATTAATTGGTCAGCTATATCATGGCGTCTGTCATTTGTCGGTTAATTAATTGGCTAGCTATATTGTGGCGTTGGTCATTTGTCACTTAATTGAGTGGTCAGCTATATCGTGACGTCTGTCATTTATCTGTTAATTAATTGGTTAGCTATATGGTGGCGTCGATCATTTGTCTGTTAATTAATTGGTTAGCTATATGTTTACATCTGTCATTTGTCTGTACATTAATTGGTTAGCTATATTGTGGCGTCGGTCATTTGTTAGTTAATTGATTGGTTAGTTATATCGTGGCGTCGGTGATTTGTTGGTTAACTGTTTGGTCAGCAAATTTGTGCCTCTGTTATTTGTCGTAAACACAATTGTTTCAGTATATAATTGAAAATACATGGGAATTGTTTTTTTTTATCATAATCTCAATTCAGTTGAAGTATGCTTACTTTTAATGCATGAGCTGCAAAAACCAGTAAAAAAATTTCTAGTGCAGTGGGTCAACATATTTCATGCATTGCTTTGATCACACAGCAGTAGAAAATTCTATACCGAATAATAAAATAGTAGATATAACTTTTTGTACACGACACGTTTCTGGAATAACTTTCAACATGTACGTTCAATGTCAAAAGATTGGAAAGAAGAAGAATTAATAACATGTGGAGTATGAACTGCTTACATCTGGTCTTCGTGGTTCATGCTACATGTGGAGTAGGAACTGCTTACATCTGGTCCTCATGGTTCGTGTTACATGTGGAGTAGGAGCTGTTTACATCTGGTCTTCGTGGTTAATGTTACATGTGGAGTAGGAACTGCTTACATCTGATCTTCGTGGTTCATGTTACATGTGGAGTAGGAATTCCTTACATCTGGTCTTCGTGGTTCATCTTGCATGTGGAGTAGGAACTGATTACATCTGGTCTTCGTGGTCCATGTTACATGTGGAGTAGGAACTGCTTACACCTGGTCTTCGTGGTTCATGTTACATGTGGAGTAGGAACTGCTTACATCTGGTCTTCGTGGTTCATGTTACATGTGGAGTAGGAACTGTTTACATCTGGTCTTCGTGGTTCATGTTACATGTGGAGTAGGAACTGTTTACATCTGGTCTTCGTGGTTCGTGTTACATGTGGAGTAGGAACTCCTTACATCTGATTTTCGTGATTCATGTTACATGTGGAGTAGGAACTCCTTACATTTGGTCTTCGTGGTTCATGTTACATGTGGAGTAGGAACTGTTTACATCTGTAGCTTCGTAGTTCATGTTACATGTGGAGTAGGAACTGTTTACATCTGGTCTTCGTGGTTCGTATTACATGTGGAGTAGGAACTGCTTACATCTGATCTTCGTGGTTCGTGTTACATGTGGAGTAGGAACTGCTTACATCTGATCTTCGTGGTTCGTGTTACATGTGGAGTAGGAAAAGCTGACATCTGATCTTTGTGGTTCATGTTACATGTGGAGTAGGAACTGTTTACATCTGGTCTTTGTGGTTCGTGTTACATGTGGAGTAGGAACTGCTTACATCTGGTCTTCGTGGTTCATCTCACATGTGGAGTAGGAGCTGTTTACATCTTGTCTTCGTGATTCATGTTACATGTCGAGTATGAACTGCTTACATCTGGTCTTCGTGGTTCATGTTACATGTGGAGTACGAACTGCTTACATCTGGTCTTCATGGTTCATGTTACATGTGGAGTAGGAACTGCTTACATCTGGTCTTCGTGGTTCATGTTACATGTGGAGTATGAACTGCTTACATCTGGTCTTCGTGGTTCGTGTTACATGTGGAGTGGGAACTGCTTACATCTGGTCTTCGTGGTTCGTGGTACATGTGGAGTAGGAACTGTTTGCATCTGGTCTTCGTGGTTCATGTTACATGTGGAGTAGGAACTACTTACATCTGGTCTTCGTGGTTCATGTTACATGTGGAGTACGAACTGCTTACATCTGGTCTTCATGGTTCATGTTACATGTGGAGTAGGAACTCCTTACATCTGATCTTCGTGGTTCGTGTTACAGGTGGAGTAGAAACTGCTTACATCTGGTCTTAGTGGTTCATGCTACATGTGGAGTAGGAACTGCTTACATCTGGTCTTCATGGTTTATGTTACATGTGGATTAGGAACTGTTTACATCTGGTCTTCGTGGTTCATGTTACATGTGGAGTAGGAACTGTTTACATCTGGTCTTCGTGGTTCATGTTACATGTGGAGTAGGAACTGTTTACATCTGGTCTTCGTGGTTCATGTCACATATGGAGTAGGAACTGCTTACATCTGGTCTTAGTGGTTTATGCTACATGTGGAGTAGGAACTGCTTACATCTGGTCCTCATGGTTCGTGTTACATGTGGAGTAGGAGCTGTTTACATCTGGTCTTCGTGGTTAATGTTACATGTGGAGTAGGAACTGCTTACATCTGATCTTCGTGGTTCATGTTACATGTGGAGTAGGAATTCCTTACATCTGGTCTTCGTGGTTCATCTTGCATGTGGAGTAGGAACTGATTACATCTGGTCTTCGTGGTCCATGTTACATGTGGAGTAGGAACTGCTTACACCTGGTCTTCGTGGTTCATGTTACATGTGGAGTAGGAACTGCTTACATCTGGTCTTCGTGGTTCATGTTACATGTGGAGTAGGAACTGTTTACATCTGGTCTTCGTGGTTCATGTTACATGTGGAGTAGGAACTGTTTACATCTGGTCTTCGTGGTTCGTGTTACATGTGGAGTAGGAACTCCTTACATCTGATTTTCGTGATTCATGTTACATGTGGAGTAGGAACTCCTTACATTTGGTCTTCGTGGTTCATGTTACATGTGGAGTAGGAACTGTTTACATCTGTAGCTTCGTAGTTCATGTTACATGTGGAGTAGGAACTGTTTACATCTGGTCTTCGTGGTTCGTATTACATGTGGAGTAGGAACTGCTTACATCTGATCTTCGTGGTTCGTGTTACATGTGGAGTAGGAACTGCTTACATCTGATCTTCGTGGTTCGTGTTACATGTGGAGTAGGAAAAGCTGACATCTGATCTTTGTGGTTCATGTTACATGTGGAGTAGGAACTGTTTACATCTGGTCTTTGTGGTTCGTGTTACATGTGGAGTAGGAACTGCTTACATCTGGTCTTCGTGGTTCATCTCACATGTGGAGTAGGAGCTGTTTACATCTTGTCTTCGTGATTCATGTTACATGTCGAGTATGAACTGCTTACATCTGGTCTTCGTGGTTCATGTTACATGTGGAGTACGAACTGCTTACATCTGGTCTTCATGGTTCATGTTACATGTGGAGTAGGAACTGCTTACATCTGGTCTTCGTGGTTCATGTTACATGTGGAGTATGAACTGCTTACATCTGGTCTTCGTGGTTCGTGTTACATGTGGAGTGGGAACTGCTTACATCTGGTCTTCGTGGTTCGTGGTACATGTGGAGTAGGAACTGTTTGCATCTGGTCTTCGTGGTTCATGTTACATGTGGAGTAGGAACTACTTACATCTGGTCTTCGTGGTTCATGTTACATGTGGAGTACGAACTGCTTACATCTGGTCTTCATGGTTCATGTTACATGTGGAGTAGGAACTCCTTACATCTGATCTTCGTGGTTCGTGTTACAGGTGGAGTAGAAACTGCTTACATCTGGTCTTAGTGGTTCATGCTACATGTGGAGTAGGAACTGCTTACATCTGGTCTTCATGGTTTATGTTACATGTGGATTAGGAACTGTTTACATCTGGTCTTCGTGGTTCATGTTACATGTGGAGTAGGAACTGTTTACATCTGGTCTTCGTGGTTCATGTTACATGTGGAGTAGGAACTGTTTACATCTGGTCTTCGTGGTTCATGTCACATATGGAGTAGGAACTGCTTACATCTGGTCTTAGTGGTTTATGCTACATGTGGAGTAGGAACTGCTTACATCTGGTCTTCATTGTTTATGTTACATGTAGAGTAGGAACTGTTTACATCTGGTCTTCGTGGTTCATGTTACATGTGGAGTAGGAACTGCTTATATCTGGTCTTCGTGGTTCATGTTACATGTGGATTAGGAACTGTTTACATCTGGTCTTCGTGGTTCGTGTTACATGTGGAGTAGGAACTGCTTACATCTGATCTTCGTGGTTCGTGTTACATGTGGAGTAGGAACTGCTTACATCTGATCTTCGTGGTTCGTGTTACATGTGGAGTAGGAACTGCTTACATCTGATCTTCGTGGTTCGTGTTACATGTGGAGTAGGAAAAGCTGACATCTGATCTTTGTGGTTCATGTTACATGTGGAGTAGGAACTGTTTACATCTGGTCTTCGTGGTTCGTGTTACATGTGGAGTATGAACTGCTTACATCTGGTCTTTGTGGTTCGTGTTACATGTGGAGTGGGAACTGCTTACATCTGGTCTTCGTGGTTCGTGGAGTAGGAACTGCTTACATCTGGTCTTAATGGTTCATGTTACATGTGGAGTAGGAACTGTTTACATCTGGTCTTCGTGGTTCATGTCACATATGGAGTAGGAACTGCTTACATCTGGTCTTAGTGGTTCATGCTACATGTGGAGTAGGAACTGCTTACATCTGGTCTTCATGGTTTATGTTACATGTGGAGTATGAACTGCTTACATCTGGTCTTTGTGGTTCGTGTTACATGTGGAGTGGGAACTGCTTACATCTGGTCTTCGTGGTTCGTGGAGTAGGAACTGCTTACATCTGGTCTTAATGGTTCATGTTACATGTGGAGTAGGAACTGTTTACATCTGGTCTTCGTGGTTCATGTTACATGTGGAGTAGGAACTGTTTACATCTGGTCTTCGTGGTTCATGTTACATGTGGAGTAGGAACTGTTTACATCTGGTCTTCGTGGTTCATGTCACATATGGAGTAGGAACTGCTTACATCTGGTCTTAGTGGTTCATGCTACATGTGGAGTAGGAACTGCTTACATCTGGTCTTCATGGTTTATGTTACATGTGGAGTAGGAACTGTTTACATCTGGTCTTCGTGGTTCATGTTACATGTGGAGTAGGAACTGCTTATATCTGGTCTTCGTGGTTCATGTTACATGTGGATTAGGAACTGTTTACATCTGGTCTTCGTGGTTCGTGTTACATGTGGAGTAGGAACTGCTTACATCTGATCTTCGTGGTTCGTGTTACATGTGGAGTAGGAAAAGCTGACATCTGATCTTTGTGGTTCATGTTACATGTGGAGTAGGAACTGCTTACATCTGGTCTTCGTGGTTCATGTCACATGTGGAGTAGGAGCTGTTTACATCTGGTCTTCGTGGTTCATGTTACATGTCGAGTATGAACTGCTTACATCTGGTCTTCGTGGTTCATGTTACATGTGGAGTAGGAACTGCTTACATCTGGTCTTCGTGGTTCATGTTACATGTGGAGTATGAACTGCTTACATCTGGTCTTTGTGGTTCGTGTTACATGTGGAGTAGGAACTGCTTACATCTGGTCTTCGTGGTTCGTGGAGTAGGAACTGCTTACATCTGGTCTTAATGGTTCATGTTACATGTGGAGTAGGAACTTTTTACATCTGGTCTTCGTGGTTCGTGTTACATGTGGAGTAGGAACTGTTTACATCTGGTCTTCGTGGTTCATGTTACATGTGGAGTAGGAACTACTTACATCTGGACTTCGTGGTTCATGTTACATGTGGAGTACGAACTGCTTACATCTGGTCTTCATGGTTCATGTTACATGTGGAGTAGGAACTCCTTACATCTGATCTTCGTGGTTCGTGTTACAGGTGGAGTAGAAACTGCTTACATCTAGTCTTAGTAGTTCATGCTACATGTGGAGTAGGAACTGCTTACATCTGGTCTTCATGGTTTATGTTACATGTGGATTAGGAACTGTTTACATCTGGTCTTCGTGGTTCATGTTACATGTGGAGTAGGAACTGTTTACATCTGGTCTTCGTGGTTCATGTTACATGTGGAGTAGGAACTGTTTACATCTGATCTTCGTGGTTCATGTCACATGTGGAGTGGGAACTGCTTACATCTGGTCTTAGTGGTTCATGCTACATGTGGAGTAGGAACTGCTTACATCTGGTCTTCATGATTTATGTTACATGTGGAGTAGGAACTGTTTACATCTGGTCTTCGTGGTTCATATTACATGTGGAGTAGGAACTGCTTATATCTGGTCTTCGTGGTTCATGTTACATGTGGAGTAGGAACTGTTTACATCTGGTCTTCGTGGTTCATGTCACATGTGGAGTAGGAACTGCTTACATCTGGTTTTCGTGGTTCGTGTTACATGTGTAGTAGGAACTGCTTACATCTAGTCTTAATGGTTCATGTTACATGTGGAGTAGGAACTGTTTACATCTGGTCTTCGTGGTTCATGTCACATGTGGAGTAGAAACTGTTTACATCTGGTCTTCGTGGTTCATGTTACATGTGGAGTAGGAACTGTTTACATCTGGTCTTCCTGGTTCATGTTACATGTGGAGTAGGAACTGTTTACATCTGGTCTTCGTGGTTCGTGTTACATGTGGAGTAGGAACTGTTTACATCTGGTCTTCGTGGTTCATGTTACATGTGGAGTAGGAACTACTTACATCTGGTCTTCGTGGTTTATGTTACATGTGGAGTACGAACTGCTTACATCTGGTCTTCATGGTTCATGTTACATGTGGAGTAGGAACTGCTGACATCTGGTCTTCGTGGTTCATGTTACATGTGGAGTAGGAACTCCTTACATCTGATCTTCGTGGTTCGTGTTACAGGTGGAGTAGAAACTGCTTACATCTGGTCTTAGTGGTTCCTGTTACATGTGGAGTAGGAACTGCTTACATCTGGTGTTCATGGTTTATGTTACATGTGGAGTAGGAACTGTTTACATCTGGTCTTCGTGGTTCATGTTACATGTGGAGTAGGAACTGTTTACATCTGATCTTCGTGGTTCATGTCACATGTGGAGTGGGAACTGCTTACATCTGGTCTTAGTGGTTCATGCTACATGTGGAGTAGGAACTGCTTACATCTGGTCTTCATGATTTATGTTACATGTGGAGTAGGAACTGTTTACATCTGGTCTTCGTGGTTCATATTACATGTGGAGTAGGAACTGCTTATATCTGGTCTTCGTGGTTCATGTTACATGTGGAGTAGGAACTGTTTACATCTGGTCTTCGTGGTTCATGTCACATGTGGAGTAGGAACTGCTTACATCTGGTTTTCGTGGTTCGTGTTACATGTGTAGTAGGAACTGCTTACATCTAGTCTTAATGGTTCATGTTACATGTGGAGTAGGAACTGTTTACATCTGGTCTTCGTGGTTCATGTCACATGTGGAGTAGAAACTGTTTACATCTGGTCTTCGTGGTTCATGTTACATGTGGAGTAGGAACTGTTTACATCTGGTCTTCCTGGTTCATGTTACATGTGGAGTAGGAACTGTTTACATCTGGTCTTCGTGGTTCGTGTTACATGTGGAGTAGGAACTGTTTACATCTGGTCTTCGTGGTTCATGTTACATGTGGAGTAGGAACTACTTACATCTGGTCTTCGTGGTTTATGTTACATGTGGAGTACGAACTGCTTACATCTGGTCTTCATGGTTCATGTTACATGTGGAGTAGGAACTGCTGACATCTGGTCTTCGTGGTTCATGTTACATGTGGAGTAGGAACTCCTTACATCTGATCTTCGTGGTTCGTGTTACAGGTGGAGTAGAAACTGCTTACATCTGGTCTTAGTGGTTCCTGTTACATGTGGAGTAGGAACTGCTTACATCTGGTCTTCATGGTTTATGTTACATGTGGAGTAGAAACTGTTTACATCTGGTCTTCGTGGATCATGTTACATGTGGAGTAGGAACTGCTTATATCTGGTCTTCATGGTTCATGTTACATGTGGAGTAGGAACTGCTTACATCTGGTCTTCCTGGTTCGTGTTACATGTGGAGTAGGAACTGCTTTCCTCTGGTCTTCGTGGTTCATGTTACATGTGGAGTAGGAACTGCTTACAACTGATCTTCATGGTTCATGTGACATGTGGAGTAGGAATTGCTTACATCTGGTCTTCGTGGTTCGTGTTGTTCATTCCTTCGTTCTCTATGTGGTGCTTTGTCGATCATTGTTTTTCTTTTTGTTCTTTTTCTTTTTGCCATTGTGTTATCTGTCCTTCTTCATTTAGCTGCAGCTGATTTCCTCTTTGGTATTTTCAAACTTTTTGTCTGCTAAATATATTTACAATAACCATCCATTGTCCATTGTTCGAGAGGACATGGCAGAATGGCTAAGCATGAAACGAGCTTTTTCATTGGTCGAGGCGTATGCTACGAGTTTCTAGAACAAATCATTCACTGGTTGATGCGTATGTTACGAATTTCTAGAGCAAATGATTCATTGAGTGACCTGAATGTGATTTTCGTTTTGTAATAGCATATATTTACGGAATCTAATTCATTTGAACAGCATATATTTTGCTACCACGAACAAAACAGCATATCAACAACATTTTTTCAAAATGTATGCTCTTTACTGAGTGGGAACGAATCAGTACAGGTTTTAGCTTACTGTTTGTTTTTATCTGCACAGCCGTTAAAGATATAATTATCAAGACAGGGAGTGTTGACCTCCCATTAATCTTTTGTTTTGTGTCTTTTGTGTCTGATCCTGTGTTTGCAACCCCATAAGTCGTGGTCTTTTTGCGTTTTAGGTGAGAGATGGTTGTTCGTTTTATTAATGTTGGTGGTATTATTTACTATTACTGTTTAAACATTCTTCTCATGAGTTTTTGTGCTATCATATGAAACAAGCAACTGTGAGATCACATAAGTACTACTCAGCTCATAATCAGTCACGCTGTGAACACTCACCAAATAATGAAGCTATCTGTGAGTTCACATACGCACAACTCACAAAATAGGGTCTGTACCTCACAAAATAATAAAGCATTCTATGTGTCCTATCATGTGGTGCATACATTTCTCAGTTAGTTCGTTTTGCACGTATTTGTAATAATGTGTCTGACTTCAATATTTGCTAAAGCAAATACTAATATAGGTACTTTTGTAAAATTGCCTTACTTTTTGCACAATATTATACAATTGACATAATACTGTTGTAAGTAGTGTATTCCGTGCTTGTCTACTTTACTTTGCATGTTTTGTAGATCGTTGTTTGTTCTTTTACTCTATTTCTTTTGGTCATTGTGTTGTCTGTCCTTCGATTTACGGATTCTGATTACCCGTTTGATATCTTCAAACTCTTCTTATGTTGTCCATTGTCATGGAAACCAGCTTGAAGATACCAAAGGGGTAACCGGAAGCCGTAAATCGAACGATAGACAATGCAATTGCCAGATGAAAAAGCGTAAACGAACAAATAGAAAATAGAATCTAAATGTGTTTCAGACCATTTTTTTTATGAACATTATATAATATGTTCATTCCAAATGTATTAGCTTAGTTCTGTATTGTTATTAAATAATTTAAATGTCAATACTTGAATTTAATTTTGAAGCATTATACATTTCAGAAAACTCTTCCGTCCTATTTAAAAGAGCTTCAAATTAATATTTTTCAAATTATTATTTATTTATTATCAGTTTTAGCTAATCATCAAAACACCACAATGTCATGTATGTATATTTACAATATATTGAAGATACTTACATATTTACTGAAATATCACATCGAATCTCTTCCCATGGTGAATAAGCGAACGATGAGGTGCAGATGCGATGTGCATTTGTAATACTGATTTCGACGAGTCTATCTGTTTAATTTTCAGAAACAAAAATATGTTTACCAATCATTATCAAGTTAATACATTGTTAATATACTGTACAATGACAAATGTATTACGTTTTGGAAAATTATAATCTCAAAACCAGAAATATCTCCTTACCAGGAATCTAATACATTATATTGCTATATGTAATGACTCGAATGTACAAATATTTATGAATTCAACGACACTGTTCAACAAACGATGATGAACAGTGTCCTTGTTTCAGACTGCGCATGATTTTTCTCAGAACAAAGGTCATGGTAAATGAATATCCTAATTGATATTTTAACAGTTGTTGGGTATTCTTATTGAAGCAAACAAATAACAATAGCCAGTTGATAAATACCAATTACATACATAGTGTGGTGGTACAAGACTTTGTATTAGGTCGAGTCTGTTGTGTGAACCAGTATCACTACGAGTCGCGATAGCGACGAGTTGTGATGCGGTTAGTTCACGCAATAGACAAGACCTGATACACAGTCTTGTACCACCACACTATGTATGTAATAAGTTTATCTAACATTTCAATAAAAACGAATTTTAAACAAATAGCAAGGGTTGAATAAAAATGTGTACAATACTCTGAAGGAGACTACATTTGTGTATGACGTCACGTTATGTTTTCCGTTCATTCACCAACGTCAGGTTACTGTGTTTTGTCTCACATTCCAATGGTATGACGTCATGTCAAAGTAGTTCGGCACAGAACGTCTCATGCAACGTCGCGCCATTCTTTTATCACCACAGTGTGGTGATACAACATCTTGTATCAGACACCTTGTATCAGACAGGCGACTTTCGTTAATTTCAAAGGAAAACGTATATAATGTTAGATAATATTGCTTATCTTAGTACGATATTTAGCAGTTAAGAAATAATGTATTGCAGTCCATTTTTTATTAGCAATTTTACCATGGATGGGTAATATTTTCGTGAAATGTGTAAATACACAATGACACACACCAAATCGATCTGAGTTTGTGCTACAAACAGACGATGCTGCTGACGAATATGAGCACATAGCCTATTGTGAAATCATCATTGTGTGCTGGTCATGGTTTATGGAGTATTTTAACATAGAACATACTACATAATTAATATAGGACATCATATTAGAATATGTATTTCTGCAAAGTTCAATCACAAAGCTCAGTCAATTTCATTTGTTCAAATATTCAATCAAATTGGATTGTTCAATGTTCAATCAAGTTAGATTGTTTAATGTTCAATCAAATTCATTTGTTCACAGTTCAGTCAAATCCATGTGTTCAAAGTTCAGTCAAATTAAATTATTCAATGTTCAAATAAATAAGATTGTTCAATGTTCAATCAAATACATTTGTTCAATGTTAAATCAATCGCATATGGCCATCACATTTAGCTGAAGATATTGTTTTGTATATGTAAGAAATGTGATGTATTATTTTGTTTCTCTGATTGCTGTCATTTGTTAATTAATTGGTTAGCTATATCGTGGCGTCTGGAATTTGTCACTTAATTAATTGGCTATCTATATCGTGGCGTCTGGAATTTGTCAGTTGATTGGTTGGTTAGTTATATCGGTGCGTCTGTCATTTGTCGGTTAATTGATTGGTCAGTTATAGGTGGCGTCAGTCATTTGTCGGTTATTGGATTGGTCAGTTATATCGTGGCGTCTGTCATTTTTCGGTTTATTGATTGGTTAGCTATATCGTTGCGTCTGTCATTTGTCGGTTGATTGATTGGTTAGCTATATCGTGGCGTCTGTCATTTGTCGGTTAATGGATTGGTCAGTTATATCGCGGCGTCTGTCATTTGTCGGTTAATTGATTGGTCAGTAATAGCGTGGCGTCTGTAATTTGTCGGTTACTTGATTGGTCAGATATATCGTGGCGTCTGTCACTTGTCGGTTAATGGATTGGTCAGTTATATCGTGGCGTCTGTCATTTTTCGGTTAATTGATTGGTTAGCTATATCGTTGCGTCTGTTATTTGTCGGTCGATTGATTGGCTAACTATATCGTGGCGTCTGTCATTTGTAGATCGTTGTTTGTCCTTTTAGCCATTGTTTTGTCTGTTCTTCTTTGATTTACGGATTCTGATTACCCTTTTGATATCTTCAAACTCTTCTTACTAAACCAACAACAAAAACACATTCAATTATATAATATTATGTTGTCCATTTTCTTCAGAATAGCTTGAAGATACCAAAGGGGTAACAATAAGACGTAATTCGACCGACAAAGAATGCAATGGTCAAATGAAAAAGGGCAAAAGGACAAAGAAAAAATAAAATTTAAATGTGTTTCAAACCGTTTTTAAGGTGAACATTACATAATATGTTCATTCCAAATGTATTGTGTTCTGCGTTGTTATCAAATAATTAACTAATATAAATTTCAATACTTGAACTTAATTTTGAAGCATTACACATTTCAGAAAACTCTTCAATCCTATTTAAAAGAACTTCAAATTAATATTTTTTAGATTATTATTTATCTATTATCAGTTTTAGCTAATCATCAGAACAGCACAGTGTATTAAATGTATATCTTTGCATGTCATGTATGTATATTTACAATATATTGAAGATACTTACATATTTACTGAAATATATCGAATCTCTTCCCATGGTGAATAAGCGAACGATGAGGTGCAGCTGCAATGTGCATTTCTAATACTGATTTCGACGAGTCTATCTTTTAAATTCTCAGAAAAAAAATATGTTTACCAATCATTATCAAGTTAATATATTATTAATATACTGTACGATGACAGATTATTGCGTGTTAGAAAATGATATTCTCAAATACAGAAATATCTCTTTACCAGGAAACTAATACATTGCATAGTTATATGTAATGACTCGAATGTACAAATATTTATGAATTCAACGACACTGTTCAACAAACGATGATGAACAATGTCGTTGTTTCAGACTGCGCATGATTTTTCTCAGAACAAAGGTCACGGTAAGTGAACATCCTAATTGATATTTTAACAGTTGTTGGGTATTCTTATTGAAGCAAACAAATAACAATAGCCAGTTGATAATATTGCTTATCTTAGGACGATATTTAGCAGTTAAGAAATAATGTATTGCAGTCCATTGTTTATTAGCAATTTTACCATGGATGGGTAATATTTTAGTGAAATGTGTAAATACACAATGACACACATCAAAAAGATCTGAGTTTGTGTTACAAACAGACGATGCTGCTGACGAATATGAGCACATAGCCTATTGTGACATCATCATTTTGTGCTGGTCATGGTTTATGGAGTATTTTGATATAGAACATACTACATAATTAATATAGGACGTCTTATCAGAATATGTATTTCTGCAAAGTTCAATCACAAAGTTCAGTCAATTTCATTTGTTCAAATGTTCAATCAATTTGGATTGTTCAATGTTCAATGAAATTGGATTGCTTAATGTTCAATCAAATTGGATTGTTCAATGTTCATTCAAATTGAATTGTTCAATGCTCAATCAAATTAGATTGTTCAATGTTCAATCAAATTCATTAGTTCACAGTTCAGTCAAATCCATGTGTTCAAAGTTCAGTCAAATTGAATTATTCAATGTTCAAATAAATAAGATTGTTCAATGTTCAATCAAATACATAAGTTCAATCACAAAGTTCAGTCCATTTCATTTGTTCAAATGTTCAATCAATTTGGATTGTTCAATGTTCAATGAAATTGGATTGCTTAATGTTCAATCAAATTAGATTGTTCAATGTTCATTCAAATTGAATTGTTCAATGCTCAATCAAATTAGATTGTTCAATGTTCAATCAACCAGTTCAGTCAAATGCATGTGTTCAAAGTTCAGTCAAATTGAATTATTCAATGTTCAAATAAATAAGATTGTTCAATGTTCAATCAAATACATTTGTTCAATGTTAAATCAATCGCATATGGCCATCACATTTAGCTGAAGATATTGTTTTGTATATGTAAGAAATGTGATGTATTATTTTGTTTCTCTGATTGCTGTCATTTGTTAATTGATTGCTTAGCTATATCGTGGCGTCTGGAATTTGTCGCTTAATTAATTGGTTATCTATATCGTGGCGTCTGTCATTTGTCAGTTGATTGGTTGGTTAGTAATATCGGTGCGTCTGTCATTTGTCGGTTAATTGATTGGTCAGTAATAGCGTGGCATCTTTAATTTGTAGGTTACTTTATTGGTCAGTTATAGCGTGGCGTCTGTAATTTGTCGGTTACTTGATTGGTCAGATATATCATGGCGTCTGTCATTTGTCGGTTAATTGATTGGTCAGTTATATCGTGGCAAATTTCATTTTTCGGTTTATTGGTTGGTCAGCTATATCGTGGCGCTTGTTATTTATCGGTTACTTGATTGGTCAGATATATTGTGGCGTCTGTCATTTGTCGGTTAATTGATTGGTCAGTTAAATCGTGGCAAATTTTATTATTCGGTTAATTGACTGGTTAGCTATATCATGGCGTTTGTTATTTGTCGGTTGGTTGATTGGTTAGCTATATCGTTGCGGCTGTCATTTGTAGATCGTTGTTTGTCCTTTTAGCCATTGTTTTGTCTGTTCTTCTTTGATTTACGGATTCTGATTACCCTTTTGATATCTTCAAACTCTTCTTACTAAACCAACAACAAAAACACATTCAATTATATAATGTTATGTTGTCCATTTTCTTCAGAACAGCTTGAAGATACCAAAAGGGTAACAATAAGACGTAATTCGACCGACAAAGAATGCAATGGTCAAATGAAAAAGGGCAAAAGGACAAAGAAAAAATAAAATTTAATTGTATTTCAAACCGTTTTTAAGATGAACATTACATAATATGTTCATTCCAAATGTATTGTGTTCTGCGTTGTTATCAAATAATTAACTAATATAAATTTCAATACTTGAACTTAATTTTGAAGCATTTCAGAAAACTCTTCAGTCCTATTTTGAAGAACTTCAAATTAATATTTTTCAAATTATTATTCATTTATTATCAGTTTTAGCTAATCATCAAAACAGCACAATGTATTAAATGTATATCTTTGCATTTTATGTATGTATATTTACAATATATTGAAGATACTTACATATTTGCTGAAATATCATATCGAATCTCTTCCCATGGTGAATAAGCGAACGATGAGGTGCAGATGCAATGTGCATTTGTAATACTGATTTCGAAGAGTCTATCGTTTTAATTTTTATAAAACAAATATGTTTACCAATCATTATCAAGTTAATATATTGTTAATATACTGTACGATGACAGATTATTGCGTGTTAGAAAATGATATTCTCAAATACAGAAATATCTCTTTACCAGGAAACTAATACATTGCATAGTTATATGTAATGACTCGAATGTACAAATATTTATGAATTCAACGCCACTGTTCAACAAACGATGATGAACAATGTCGTTGTTTCAGACTGCGCATGATTTTTCTCAGAACAAAGGTCATGGTAAATGAATATCCTAATTGATATTTTAACAGTTGTTGGGTATTCTCATTGAAGCAATCAAATAACAATAGCCAGTTGATAATATTGCTTATCTTAGAACGATATTTAGTAGTCAAGAAATAATGTATTGCAGTCCATTGTTTATTAGCAATTTTACCATGGATGGGTAATATTTTCGTGAAATGTGTAAATACACAATGACACACATCAAAAAGATCTGAGTTTGTGTTACAAACAGATGTCGCTGCTGACGAATATGAGCACATAGACTATTGTTACATCATCATTTTGTGCTGGTCTTGGTTTATGGAGTATTTTGATATAGAACATACTACACAATTAATATAGGACATCATATCAGAATATGTATTTCTGCAAAGTTCAATCACAAAGTTCAGTCAATTTCATTTGTTCAAAGGTTCAATCATGTTGAAGCATTACACATTTCAGAAAACTCTTCAATCCTATTTAAAAGAACTTCACATTAATATTTTTTAAATTATTATTTATCTATTATAAATTTTAGCTAATCATCAGAACAGCACAGTGTATCAAATGTAAATCTTTGCATGTCATGTATGTATATTTACAATATATTGAAGATACTTACATATTTACTGAAATATCATATCGAATTTCTTCCCATGGTGAATAAGCGAACGATGAGGTGCAGCTGCAATGTGCATTTGTAATACTGATTTCGACGAGCCTATCTTTTTAATTTTCATAACAAAAATATGTTTACAAATCATTATCAAGTTAATATATTGCTAATATACTGTACGATGACAGATTATTGCGTGTTAGAAAATGATATTCTCAAATACAGAAATATCTCTTTACCAGGAAACTAATACATTGCATAGTTATATGTAATGACTCGAATGTACAAATATTTATGAATTCAACGACACTGTTCAACAAACGATGATGAACAATGTCGTTGTTTCAGACTGCGCATGATTTTTCTCAGAACAAAGGTCACGGTAAATGAACATCCTAATTGATATTTTAACAGTAGTTGGGTATTCTCATTGAAGCAATCAAATAACAATAGCCAGTTGATAATATTGCTTATCTTAGGACGATATTTAGCAGTTAAGAAATAATGTATTGCAGTCCATTGTTTATTAGCAATTTTACCATGGATGGGTAATATTTTCGTGAAATGTGTAAATACACAATGCCACACACCAAAAATATCTGAGTTTGTGTTGCAAACAGATGTCGCTGCTGACGAATATGAGCACATAGCCTATTGTGACATCATCATTTTGCGCTGGTCATGGTTTATGGAGTATTTTAACATAGAACATACTACACAATTAATATAGGACGTCATAATATGCATTTGTTCAAAGTTCAATCACAAAGTTCAGTCAATTCCATTTGTTCAAAGCTCAGTCAAATTCATTTGTTCAAACGTTCAATTAAATTAGAATGTTTATTGTTTATTTAAATTGGATTGTTTATTGTTTAATTAAATTAGATTGTTCAATGTTCAATCAAATTCAGTTGTTTAAAGTTCAAACAAATTAAATTGGTCAATGTTAAATTAAGTTAGATTGTTTAAAAGTTCAGTCAACTTCATTCGTTGAATGTTAGGCAAATCCATTTGTGTTCTATTATAAATGATGGTCCCATGTCCCTATAGAGTTAAGATATGAGGTAGGAGAAAATATCTCCTCTGGAACTAAGAACGTGATACGAAATACACACCCTCCTCAACTTTCATACACTCAAACAACATCCACCTCTTAGCAACTTATTACTCTCCTAATTACATAAATATTATATATAACCTCTATAGATATGATTCCACTGCCTGTGAACGAACTGACGGAGTGCTGGGGATATCTTATCTCTATATAGTACATGTGTTTGTCATTTAGAATAGTTCAAAAGGGCAATCAAATTAGATTGTTCAATGTCCAATTAAATATGATTGTTCAATGTTCAATCAAATACATTTGATCACTGTTAAATATGGCAATCACATTTTGGTGAATATATATCATATATATGAAATGAATTTAATGTATTATTTTGTTTATGTAGAATATTTTTTGTTGACAAAGATAAAAATAATAATAACTCCATCAATAAAAATAAGTTACTAAATATAAAAACATTTGTTTACAAGTTTTAATATTTGATCTGGAAATTCTATTGGTTATTTGGATGCAAATTTCTAGAAAGTTCTAGTCTTTATATATAAAACTATTTAAGGGATAGCAAATTTGAGAGCATTAATTTAGGATTGATATAACAGCTGGAATTTATAGCATTGTATTTGGATATATTTACTTCAGTGAAGTCACGTGACTTGAATTATAACCAATTTCAACGGACAATATTAGGAAACTTTGTGGATTGGAACCAAAGGATATTATTTTTCAAAAGGAATTCAATTTCATAGGAAAGGAATCGATCTACTTCTGGAAAGGAACAAGGCATTTATTCCAAGGCATTTAATTGTAAGCATACAGTCCCGTTCTAAACTTTATGAATTTAATTTCGGTAATTGTATAGTATTATTAAGCAATTTGTATTATTATATTAAAGTATAGAAACTTAATTGATTGTTGGTTGTTTCTGTCTGTTACTAGAATATTCTAGTAAAAACTTTACGTAACAATATACAATTATGGCTTTCATGATAATGTAATATACAAAATTAATAAATCGAGAAAAAGGTTATTTCCCCAAAATCGTATGACCGAGGGAAATAACCCTTTCGAGATTTACTTATTTTGGATATTACATTATCATGAAAGACATACATGTAATTGTATTATTATACTGAACAAAACTATGAATCTTTGGGCATGCTAAAACTACAACAATTCTACTTTATTACTATTTTTTATGAACTTTAAAACACATAAATCAGTGACTGACAAAATAACTTCAAATAACTTTTACAGTCCTTATCTGCCAAAATTGCCTCAATGTCTATATCTGAGCTGCTCTAAAATCGAACGGCAACCGTCATGATTCCAGATCTGACAACAATGCAAGGGAAATAATTAGATATTTTATCGACGTGCAAAAGCGCGCCAAATTTGTAGGGGTTATTTCGTCCCACGCGCAGATACCCAAACCGATATTTTTCCTACGTGCACATTGCAACGAGAAAAGGGGGTTATTTCTTTTCACGTACAGAACATACTGTTATTATTTTCCATCTAGTTTCTATAGTAAAATATAATAATATACAATTACTGCACTTGAACGAGATCAATATGAGGTTTCATGGAGCAGAGTACAACAATATTGAACGAGCCGAAGTCGAGTTCAATATTGTTGTACTCTGCTCCATAAAACCTCATATTGATCAAGTTCAAGTGTAGTAATTGTTTTATTACATACGGCTCTATTTTACTCTAATTTTGAAATTTTATGAAAACTTTGAAATTTTTGAAACTTTTTTGAAAATTTTATCATTTTGAATTTTTTTTTAAATCTTATGAAATTTTTAAAGTTTTGAAATTTTAAGGAAGAGGGAGAGGCGCTAAGGTGCAAAATTGGCCCCACATTTTATCAAAAAATAATGCTTGACATAGAATAAAAACAATTTATTAATTTAATTGTTATATTTACAAATTTTCAAAAATTATATCTTTCCGTGAGATTGGGTGCACTATGACGTCATAATGACATCATAATTAGACGGATAATGCTAAAAATGGACTATAAACGACATATTCAATGTACATTTTAGCTATTTTATATACCTCCACAGTCTTCCACCAACACCAAATTGAGCAGTTGTTTTGAGTATAGAGGGTTAATGATTGTATCAAAATATTTTGTTGGTGGAGGATTGCGGAGGTTGTTAAATATTAATTTATTCATAACCTCGGCCAGACCCTTGAAATCAATATGTTCACTCTTCTGATTGTATATATGATACCATTATGTATATATACACAATCTCTGTACATTTTATGATTCATTTCAAGTAATGAAATTCATCAGGAAATAACTTGTTTCTGTAAATAATTGTATTTATTTTAAATAATTTGTATACGTTGAAACCAGGAGAAAAACTCAGTGTATGCAGTCCGGCGTCAATGCGATAAAAAGAACTGGGGACTATAAGTGCCATATATGGCCCCATATTTAATGAATCATTATCTTAGAAAATACTTGATTAAAATTTGATGAGTTTTATTTTATAGACGACATCATACTTCTGATGTTAAAACTTGTTTCCAACAAAATCGATACGTATTTGACGTCATTGTGACGTCATGAGCGTTATTTGTTTTCTGTATTTCGTGGAATTTTGCCCGCGATATTTCGACGGTTTTAGAAGAAATTAAGCACCTCCGTAGTCGTGCACCAGACAATATTTTACCAGATTATTAAAATAAAAAAACACAACTAATGTTAAATTATTTTGTTGGTGCACGAAGTGTTAAATTTCTTGAAAAACGACGGGAACATGTTCAAATATTAGAAGCGCTTAGATGACGTTTTGATATTTGAGAAGCAATATCTGCCGTAAAAAACGATGGTATGTCGGCACGTAACAGTTATATAACATAAAAATAAAATAAACACCACTTCATCCAAAATAGGTTTTCTTCATAAGCCCCCAATTATTGATTATATATTTTCTTCCGGGATACTGAAATAGTTATTACTACCGGGATACTGAGGTAGGTTTAATGGTCTATCGATGCTACTTCTAAAATGAAGTAAAATAGTTTGTTCCAAAAGGAGTAGATATTTTTTGGGCACAATCCAACATATCCTTAAGAAGAATTTGAAGATACCAAAGGGGCAATCAGAATCCGTATATGCGTTCTGTCGTCATGTGCATTAGTTATTGTTTACATGATTGACAGACAATATTCATCATATTGTTTTCTAGCTTCTGAACTGTCGATCGAGGAAAAAATAAAATATTCTAGACAGGCAGCATATAACCAGTCAATGGGGTTTGCAATTAATATTTCGCATGCACAATAGCGACCCAACACATAGAAATATTCTTCTGTGGTTTAATTAAATTTAATATCTTCAGTATTAAATTGATTTATTTTCTTGAAATGTTAATTCCATGTTTTATAGCACGAATTTGTTAATCCATAATTTAAAGAAAGCCATTACAGGTATTTTTTTCTTTACACGTATTCAAGTGTGCCTGAAAGAGCATGCTTTGCATGCTTCTATCGTGCGAAGTTTTGATATAAAGTGTGTGGAAATAAGTTATATTTGCACACAACATTTTTGGAACGACACCAGTACACTTCAAATCGGATTAACAAGGAAAAGATCTCAACTGCTAAGATGCCTAGGGCTCAACCAGTAAGAAGATTCATTAATGAAAATGGGTTAACCTATCGACAACGATTAAAGAACAGAAACCCCCAAGAAGCAGTTGAAGTTAATGAAAACATCAATCGGAGAAGGCGACGTCGACAGGGACAGGAACGGCCACAAGAGCAACGCAATGAACCGGAACAACAAATTCAACAACAGCAAATACAACCACAGATACAACAAGAGATATAACAAGAGATACAACCACAGATACAACAAGAGATACAACCACAGATACAACAAGAGATACAACAACAGATACAACCACAGATACAACAAGAGATACAACCACAGATACAATCACAGATACAACAAGAGATACAACAACAGATACAACCACAGATACAACAAGAGATACAACCACAGATACAACCACAGATACAACAAGAGATACAACCACAGATACAACAAGAGATACAACCACAGATACAACAAGAGATACAACCACAGATACAACAAGAGATACAACCACAGATACAACAAGAGATACAACCACAGATACAACCACAGATACAACAAGAGATACAACCACAGATACAACAAGAGATACAACCACAGATACAACAAGAGATACAACCACAGATACAACAAGAGATACAACCACAGATACAACCACAGATACAACCACAGATACAACAAGAGATACAACCACAGATACAACAAGAGATACAACCACAGATACAACAAGAGATACAACCACAGATACAACAAGAGATACAACCACAGATACAAACACAGATACAACAAGAGATACAACCACAGATACAATCACAGATACAACAAGAGATACAACCACAGATACAACCACAGATACAACCGCAGATACAACAAGAGATACATCCACAGATACAACAAGAGATACAACCACAGATACAACAAGAGATACAACCATAGATACAACAAGAGATACAACCACAGGTACAACCACAGATACAACCACAGATACAACAAGAGATACAACCACAGATACAACCAGATACAACCACAGATACAACAAGAGATACAACCACAGATACAACAAGAGATACAACCACAGATACAACAAGAGATACAACCACAGATACAACAAGAGATACAACCACAGTTACAACAAGAGATACAACCACAGATACAACAAGAGATACAACCACAGATACAACAAGAGATACAACAAGAGATACAACCACAGATACAACAAGAGATACAACCACAGATACAACCACAGATACAACCACAGATACAACAAGAGATACAACCACAGATACAACAAGAGATACAACCACAGATACAACAAGAGATACAACCACAGATACAACAAGAGATACAACCACAGATACAACAAGAGATACAACCACTGATACAACAAGAGATACAACCACAGATGCAACAAGAGATACAACCACAGATACAACAAGAGATACAACCACAGATACAACAAGAGATACAACCACAGATACAACAAGAGATACAACCACAGATACAACAAGAGATACAACCACAGATACAACAAGAGATACAACCACAGATACAACAAGAGATACAACCACAGATACAACAAGAGATACAACCACAGATACAACCACAGATACAATCACAGATACAACCACAGATACAACAAGAGATACAACCACAGATACAACCACAGATACAACCGCAGATACAACAAGAGATACATCCACAGATACAACAAGAGATACAACCACAGATACAACCACAGATACAACAAGAGATACAACCATAGATACAACAAGAAGAGATACAACCACAGGTACAACCACAGATACAACCACAGATACAACAAGAGATACAACCACAGATACAACCAGATACAACCACAGATACAACAAGAGATACAACCACAGATACAACACAGATACAACCACAGATACAACCACAGATACAACAAGAGATACAACCACAGATACAACAAGAGATACAACAAGAGATACAACCAGAGATACAACCACAGATACAACCACAGATACAACAAGAGATACAACAAGAGATACAACCACAGGTACAACCACAGATACAACCACAGATACAACAAGAGATACAACCACAGATACAACAAGAGATACAACAAGAGATACAACCACAGGTACAACCACAGATACAACCACAGATACAACAAGAGATACAACCACATATACAACCAGATACAACCAGATACAACCACAGATACAACAAGAGATACAACCACAGATACAACACAGATACAACCACAGATACAACCACAGATACAACAAGAGATACAACCACAGATACAACAAGAGATACAACCACAGATACAACAAGAGATACAACCACAGATACAACCACAGATACAACAAGAGATACAACCACAGATACAACAAGAGATACAACAAGAGATACAACCACAGATACAACAAGAGATACAACCACAGATACAACCACAGATACAACAAGAGATACAACCACAGATACAACAAGAGCACCAGATACAACCACAGATACAACAAGAGCACCAGATACAAGATCCCATTCCAGCAGTACGAGAGCTGCAAGACGTTCAGCGACAGGTTCTGCAGCCACAAGGTCCTCAGGCAGTCCAAACCGGTTCAAATATTGTAAATGGTGAGGAACATTTAAATTAAGCACCATTTCATGTTAATCCAGATCCGTTATTAATGCCCCTTTCTAACGAATTAGACATTTTTGTGAGTCAAAACACCAAAGAAAAACTTTGGAACATGGGTTATATTGATTTAGCTATTATATTTAGAAATTATTTTACTGTTCCTTATGAAATGCAAAATTGCATCAGTGTTGATAATGGTCGTTTGGTTATTCAGCAAATGAACAAAGTTGTTAAAGCTAAACACATTGAAAACATAGATTCATGGACAGATGCCTTTTTGAATTATGCCAAAATATTGGTAGAACACCGCACTACCATGGCATTCGAATTGCTTACTTACATGTCAATTATAAGAGGTGCCTTGGCGAATGCTACTTTTGATAGAGTATACATGTATGATCAACAATTTAGGCTACGCAAATCCTTAAATCCAACTCGTCCATGGTCACAAGTAGATGGCGTGTTATGGTTGAGATTTGTAACCAAAGGTGCTTCAGGAATACAAAATGTTAATAGTTACAACAATCCTCAACAAAGAAAATGCTATGAAAGAGGCTGTTTTCGAAATAATTGCACTTATTTACATTCTTGCTTAAAATGTGGTGGCGTGCATTCAGCTTCGTCTTGTTTTCAATTTACAAAAAATACGGTAAAAAGCTTTGTAAACAATCGCAAAAGTGTTCAGAAATTTAACCCGCCAAATGTATATGTTCCAAAGTTCAATATGAGACCACCTCTACTAGGTAATAATCCAAACTTAAAATAAATTATAAAATCTTATTTTCAGAAAAAGACCGATACAATGTTTGGATATTAGGTTATTCGCCCATTAATATAGCTGCTTTAAAAGAATCCTTAAATAATTATCATAAAAAAGACATAGCAGGACAGTTATTTGAAGGTGTTTCCTCTGGATTTAAAATTAATTATCATGGTCCAAGGTTGCCAGTTGAAACAAAAAATTTGAAATCGGTTCTAGCAAATCCTCATATCGCATTAGAAAAGGTTGAAAATGAAATTCAGTTAGGAAGAATTGCAGGTCCATTTCAATACAGCCCAATATCTAACTTGAGATGTTCCCCTATTGGTATTATTCCAAAAAGGACTTCAGGTTGGCGATTGATAACACATTTGTACTACCCGACTTTTGGTAGTTTTAATGATTTTATAGATGAGAAATTTACTTCAGTACAATACTCTTTATTTGATAATGCGGTTTCCATAGTTAGGAATTTAGGTAAAGGGGCATTGATAGGAAAGAAAGATATTAAATCGGCATATAGGCTTTTACCTATTTACCCAAGAGACTTTGATTTTCTTGGTTTCAAAAGTGGTTCTAATTATTATATAGATAAATGTTTACCAATGGGTTGTTCTATTTCATGCTCAACATTTGAACATTACTCAACATTTATACACTGGTTAGTTAGTCAAGAACATGGTTCACAAAATTTGGATCATTATTTAGATGATTTCATTTTCGCTGGAGAATCCAACACTGACAATTGTAAAAGATTAATGAAAACATTTGATCATGTTTGTGAACGCTTAGGAGTTCCTATTGCGAAAGAAAATACTGAAGGTCCAATGACAAAAATGGAATAGTTAGGCCTTACTTTGGATACGATTGAAATGTGCGTACAGATCCCGGACAATAAAGTCCAGGAATTGTTAAAACAAATCAATCTCGTTGCTTTTTCCAAGAAGGTTACTTTAAAACAGCTTCAATCGTTGTGTGGTATTCTGGCATTTTGTTCAAGAGCTCTTCCGGCTGGAAGGACATTTAGCAGAACATTGTACATGGCAACAGCGAAAGCATCAACAACCTTATCATTATATAAGGGTATCAAGGGTATTGATGATTTAATGGTTTGGTAATTGTTTCTTGAAAACTTTAATGGGGTGTCTTATATTCTAGATAAAGATTGGGTTTCAAATGTTGATTTACAATTATTTACTGACAGTGCCGGAGGAGGCAGTACACCGCTTACATGTCAGAATGGCTGTGGTGTCTTTTTTATGGGCAAATGGTGTTATTTTCAATGGCCAAAGAAATGGCATAATTCAGATATTTTAAGGGACATGACATTTTTAGAAATGTTACCGATTGCTTTAGCAATTTGTTTATGGCATAAAGAATTTCACAAAAAGAAAATATTGTTTCATGTTGATAATTTGGCTGTCGTTTCCATTCTAAATTCTATGTCAACAAAGTCTGATAGAGTTTTAAAGGTCCTGAGATTTATTGTCTATCGGTCACTTATTTGAAATTTTCATTTAAAAGCAAAATATATCAATACTGCTTTCAATTCAATAGCTGATGCATTATCTCGTGCTCAATTTCAGAAATTCAAAGAACTATCCCCTCATGCGGATTCTTCACCGACGATGGTTCCATACGAGTTTTTGAACGACAATATAAAAGTTTAATAGAAAACTCCATTTCAAAAAATTCATGGAAAGTGTATGAATCGGCTGTAGCCTCATTCGAAAATTTTAGATTATATTATAATCTTTTGAATATTTGGCCAGTACCGTTATCAGACATAGTCAATTTTATTGCTTATTTAGAAAAATGAATTACAAGGCATCAACAGCAAAGTCATATATATCTGGTTTGAGTTTCAAAATGAAAGTGATGGCTCTCCAAGATACAACTAAGTCATTTGTTATTACAAAGATGTTGTGTGGGATGGAGAGAAAGCACAAAAGGGTTAATGCTAGAAAGCCCATTACTTTTGTAATTTTGGAAAAGATTATCAACGTCTTTTTACATGTTTGCAATTCTTACTATGAAGCAACACTTTTTGCTGCTTGCTTTTCAGTAGCAATTTTTGGTTTTTTGAGGGTAGGTGAATTTGCACTATCCCAAAATTCAGAGAGACACATGTTAAGAATCGAAGATATTTCGTTAAAATTTGGAGGTGAAACAGTTATTTTGAATATCCCCTCTTCAAAAACCGATCAATTGGCTAATACAACTAAATTGGAAAACGCTTTAAAGCTTCTGAAGTTATATCCAAATGATTTTAATATACATTCATTCAGGATAGGTGCGGCTACTTCTTTTTCTGTTTTGGGCAAGTCCGATGATGAAATTAAAAAGCTAGGTAGGTGGAAATCATCGGCATTGAGCAATTACATTAGAATTTGATAATTTTTAATAGGTTTTGAATAATTATAGTGAAAAATTTCAGGTCTATTTAGGAGAAATATATGGATAATCGGGTCATCAATCATTGCAAAGGCAGAGAAACATACAACCCAAAGACCAACGGGAAAAAATCTTGGTTTAGACAAGAATGGTTTAAATGTGGTATGGGCTGGTTTACCTGGAATGAACATTTCAGCTTTAGTACCTTTGGTGCAAGCGATGGTTAATTGTTTCGGCTTGCCTCATGCTTTAGTGATCCATTGCGGGGGTAATGACATTGGTATGGGTTCCATTAGGGAAGTATTAAAACTTTTAATTTATGCAACTTTTATCGTCAGCAAGATGTTGCCAAATTCTCTGCTGATCTACTCGCAGATATTACCTCGTAAAAAATAGAGATATAATTCAAATTTAAAAGCAATGGAACGGGCTAGGAAGAGAATAAATAGAGGAATAAGAACCTACTATTACAAAAGTAACGCTAAAGTGATAACACACGCTGACTTACAAGATGGAGATAAAGCTTTATATGCAGATGATGGTGTACACTTGTCTTTTTTGGGAAATGACATTTTCATTAATGCAATTCAATGTGGTCTTGAGCAATTTGCTTTACCTTGTTAACGTATTTTTATGAATATTGCTTGTGTTGTTATTTTGCAATATTTAGATGTTTAGCTCGTTTTGGCTGATTAGATTCGTCGATAAATTTTGTTTTGGCGGATTAGCATAAACTGTTTATGCTAATTTGGCGGAATTTATCTGTTGATACTAAACTGCTTTGGAATCAACCCAGCAGAATTGGACGTTGTTCTATATTGATTGGTTATCCTTCAATGTTTTTCGTCAACAAGTTGTATGTTGGCCATTTGATAGTTAATTTTGTATTTGTATATTAAAAGCTATGACAAATTATCAGCCAAAAACTATTCATTTGTTTGTTGTCATTGACTATGCTACATGGCCATATATTGGCATCATTTGAAGTCTGTCATATACACAGAGTGTAAACATCACATCAATTGCAATTCACCTCTTCAGGTTATCGTGGCTACAATGCCAAGGTCTCGTTAGTTATAGTTGGTGCGCAATTCATATAAAATAAATGCGTATTAACTGTATTACATGTAAACTGTATTATTCTGTTTGATAAAGTCCTTTAACTAGAACAGAAGAAAATGTACCCTTGAGTGAAATAGTGTTGTACATCACGTTCACGATATTTTATTATAAGTATGAAAGCATTTCAAGGTATATTTTAAATGAGGTTGAAACATGTCGCCATTTGATATCAATTCGGTTGTATTTCATTTTGACGATTTTAATTACGGAAGATGATCACAACCATATTTTTTTAAACAATTGCAACTCAGCTGTTTTTTTTCATAACATATAATAAAATGAAAAAATATATATCACACTATCGGAACAGTTCCAACATTCAATAGAAAAATTGTAGAAATATTATCATTTAGTGTCCGTCGTCTGTTATCCATAACTTTTCATATTAATATTTAATCTTTTTCTTAGAAACTGCAAAACCAAATGCTTTATTTTACGTTATCAAGTTTTGGGACTATTTTGTAGCGCGTGCATATATAGTACATGTTTATACAAAACGCATATGCATAAACGCTTATCTCACCATGACCAGATCCAAAGGGTCATGTAAGGTATTATCATCACATTGCGTCCAGCGTGGTCTGTAAATCTTTAACATTAACATTGGAGGGATGTAGGAGAGGTGTGTATTCAGTGCTGTCTTAACGCATGGGCACGTGGGGCAGTTGCCCAGGGGCCCACGAGCATAGGGCCCATGCTTATCTATGTATGTTGAGTACTGTATGTTTTTCTAAGGTTTAAACATTGACTTTGTTGGAAATACCAATACAATATATGTTTAATTTTATATACATTTACAGTTTTATTCCTGAGTGGTTGTGTAGATATGGACCGCAGTGTACTGCTTTTCCCGGGGGCCCATGATGCTGTTAAGATGGCCCTGCTTCTATTGTTATTATCCAAAAAGCAGTAAAATGCTACGGTAACGTTGGTGTTTAGATATCTCAGCAGATAAACAATACAAATTAATTTGTGAAGAAGGGAACTTTTGAAGCACATCTATAAAACATGTATTTAAGGAAAATTTTTACTACGCTGATTATTAAATGAAAATGAAAACGACGATTGTATTACATGACGTTTACTGTGACGTAACTTATCCGGAATATTTACACGTCCGCAATCGATATTACAAAAACCCTACGTCCTTTAAGGTGGTAGGCCTGGGGTATGGGAGATAACTCTATTTTCAGTGTCTTCTCAAACATATGATCATCTGTGCGTTTGAAAATTCCCCCTCAATTCCAAGCTTCTTGGTGACAAAGATTGTTTACATTGGATATGGCAGTTAAAAAAATGACTCCTTTTCCTTTTACCTTTCCATAGCTGTGCTCCTTGCAGGCCTCACCAAACCAGGCGAAGTGGGAATGCATAGCACTAGACTTCCGGTGTCAATGTACACAACAAAAACTTCAATCGATATGTGCCGTTTTAACGTTCGATCCTCAGCTTAAAAAAATCTTAACATTTTCTGTAAAAGACAGATATCAATTGAATTATTTTATTTGTATCAAAGACTTGAATACAGAGACAATTACTTCTTTAAAATTAAATTTGTTTTCTTTCTTTATTTGCTGCTGTCAGCATTATGAAACGAAAACGATCTGTCTTTATATAATTATGATATCAGACAGATACTGCGGTACCGAACATCAGTATTTATTCAGCCGTTTCCTTGGCGTCTCCATTTTACAATTACTTATAATCTACCGCATCTACGACTATGAAATGCTGACGTTGTCACAGTAATAGCGTAAACACCGGAAGTCGTTTGCCAAGCACTTCAGACGTCAAGACACGAAAAAGACGGAACGTGGTCGGAATTGACATGATTCGAAACAACCATATTGATGGACAACCTTAAGTGACATGACTGCGAATTTGGCATAAATAAAATAACCAAGAAAACTGCAGCAGAGCTGCGAGAGGAGTCGATTCAAAAAATAACAACTTGTCAATAAATTGTTGAGGACTTATATCTGACAATATATTTTCTCTATGCAATAAATTATTAATTTCCGCAGATAATTTAACTAGTATTACTTGATAATTATCAAGATTTGTTTCATGACTATAAAGAAAAGAACAGGTCAAATCAGTTAAAATATCAACAGTGGCTCCTCTTTGAATTATCGCAACCGTTTCATTTTCTATCTTGTCGCAAATCATGCAGCCTTTTATGGCCTTTCTTGTAGATGGAACTATTTTGAGGTCGGTCATGGGAAAGGCCCTTGTGATGGATTAGGAGGTACAACCAAACGTCTTGCTGATCAAGCAGTACGTCAAGGTAATGCAGTAATACAGGACGCTAGAGAGTTTTTCTCATGGGCCATTAAATCAAATATGACCGGTGTTCAATTCATCTATGTTTCAAGCGAACAAACAAAGGCTAAGCACACGGAATTGAAAAGTATTAAAGCTAAGCCGTTAAATCAAACAATGAAGCTTCACGCTGTTGGTGCAACAGACGACTCCAGCAAATTAATGACCAGGAATACGTCGTGTTACTGTAACATCTGTATTGAATGTGCTTACTGCGACAGCTGGATAACACAACAATTCATATGGAGTGGCATAGTTTTGCCCATACATGACCATCAAATGGAACAGGAGGAAGCCGAAGCTACAGAAACCGAAAGAATCGAAGATACTGATCCTGAACAGAAGGTTAAAGTGGGAGATTTCGTTGCAGTTGTGTATGACGCTAAATAGTTCCTAGGAAAGATTGAGGAAATCGACAGAGAAGAAAACGATTGTGAGGTCAATTTCCTTACAAATGCTAAGCACATGTTTAGATGGCCAACGACACCCGATCTATTATGGGTTGATCAAATTAATATTTTGTGCAAAGTAAAATCTTTAGTACCTTCTGGAAAATCTGCACGGCTTTACAAAGTAAATTCAGATGAAAAGGACGCAATTAAGGAGAAATATGCACACTTCTTAGCAAATAAATGAAATATTTTATACATACGTTACCACAACATTGGAAACATTATATTCCAGTCTGCATAAGTATAGTTCTGTGTTACGTTTGAATTTGAATATTTAAATCATCTTATTAATAATTTCCGTAGAATACTGGTCAATAATGTCAAACAGTGATAAACGATACATACGTTACGGACTTTAAAATCTGGAATACTGCTATGTGAATACTGTTGTATCCTTTTTGTTTGTCAAAACTTCTGCAAATACCTTCAATTTGATGATATTGCTAAGTTTAAATGGAATCTCAATATATTATTTTCTCGTCGGGATGAAAGATACATACGTTACTTTTGCATATGCTTTCAGAAATTTAAAATTCAAGTGACAAAACTAACAATTTTGAAATCTTTATTATTCTAATTTCGGTATCGACATGTGTTGTAAAGTGTATTAACGATTTAATGCGATAAATTACTGGTATGCTTGCTTTTTGACATGATCAAAATGTAAGGAAACTGTTTTGAACACGTTTATTAATTCACTTGTTTTCAATATCTTTTTGAGAAAGCTGTATAAGATTCAAATTTTTCTATGTTATCTTCATCATGCCTTTTTATGATTCTAATATACTCGGTCTGGCAATAAAACAAACATGCAACAATTTACGTCACAGTGAAAACAAATAAGATTAGATCAATTGGCCCAGTCAAAAAGTAACGTATGTATTTGAAGTATTTTTGTACTTTTGTTAGCATGTCTTTGAATAAGTGCAACTTTTACAATTTTCATTTGTTGTTGTTGATATTTTGTAAAAAGATAGTTGGAAACCTGTTCTTTCAAATAAATTTGGTTGGTTAATGTTTGTTTGTGATGCAATTGACGTCTATTTTATGTTCCAATATGATCCCCTTTGCTGAATTTCAAAATTATTAGCGCTGCTGTCTCCAACAAGCACACACAAATTAGGTAAATATGAGGATATTTAGCTGTGATTTCTCAAACACATTTCATCGTCGTCTGATAAATAGTAAACAGCAGCGCCCCCTCCCCCCACCATTTCAAATATAATTTAACCAGTTATTTTATTTACAAAGCATTATTTGGACGAATAATTGGATGAAGGATGTTCAAATAGCTATGACTATCATAAAGAAATATATAATTATTCCATCTTTGTGTTCATTAATGTATATTTTACCTATTTCCCCTGGCTTTCTTTACTTTCATTTTTTCAGCGTTCTTGACCTTTTCCGATTCGGGCATTTCCGATGCTGTAGAATGTTTATTTAATAGAGCCACAAAACAAATTAAAACATAAATTAAATCAAAGTATCCAATATCTCATTTTATTTAACTAAAGATTTTTCCCTCGTATTTCAAGATTAGATGGGATAATTCCATCAAGCGGACACATTTTGTTTGACGGAAAGGCCCGAAAAAGTCCGATTGCCAAAACATAATTATTACATTTTAATATTGATAGCATATTTAGTGACTTCGGCACGAATGCCAATCAGTATGACATGACGAATTTTTGGTACGAATTTGCTTGGTAAATACCTGTTACAATTAACTTCCGGCAATGTGTTGCCATGGGATCCATTGCGACTATACTGTTTTCGTGCTTCGGCACGGAGACTTTTGAAATTTTGATCGTAATTATTCCATCTTTGTGTTCATTAAAGTATATTTTACCTATTTTCCCCGGCTTTCTTTTCTTTCTATTAACTAAAGATTAGTAAATTAATTTTATTATATAAAATATGCCTTCGGAACGAAAACTTAATGTTTCTTTGTCTATGAAAATAAAGGGCGAATCAACTTCCGTCAATGTGTTGCCATGGGACCCATTTGCAACATTTAATGTGGCCGTGCAGATTCATTCTTTTGTTCATATCGGGTGTGCCTTCGGCATGACGATTTTATTCCTTTATTCGTAGTTTTCGTGCCTTCGGCACGACACAAAGTTTATTATTTATTTCATTTACGAAACCTTCAATGACAACTCTGCCTTCTTCAAGTTCGAAAGTAAAACCCTGTTTTCTATTTGAATGATATAGTCGTGCCTTCGGCACGAAACGTAAATTTTAATTCTCAATACAATTTTGAAGTCATTACTTTATTTTATTCGTTTCGTGTTGATCGCACTTTCGGCGCGACAAATACGTTCAATTACGAAAACAGGCAAATGGCTTAAGCTCCTCACACTTCCGCTTCCGATTTCAAAGTGTTTACAAGTATCAACCATGTTCGCTTCGCTCACAGCTGGGTTGATAAAAAATGGCTTCCTTTAGGAAAACACCGACTTTATGTGAAAGGGACACCAGACAGCTGTGAGGAACGAATTTAATACATCCCTTAGCGCGGGATGTAAAGGACACACTCCTTACACGTAAGGGACAACTTACAGCAGATTCTGACAGCAACAGTTTATTAGGAGTGTTGTTGTTGGTTTGTCACAAAGGAAAATAATATCTACCATCTCCTCTTTTTCTAGTGACAATCAAAACAATCATACATAGACTCATGGTAGCGACACACATTTTGCCTACACGATGAATCATATGGTTGTAAGCTTATTCTCATCATAAATATATATGAAATACTTGATTGTAAAACAATTATCTATCGACAACCACTTACCATGGGATATCTAATTCCATGGCTTGTTATCAGTTTATCCAAAACAAATTCTCATAAGTTCCTAGCTAAAATCGTTACACATTAAACATTTTGCTTCACACCATTTCCCAAAATATTTCCATATTATAAAAAAAAGCGATCTTTAAATATTGGACTTCTCTCACCCACATCTTGGCATTTTTTTTATATAGATTTGTGATGGTTGTCCGTAAAAATGTACTGGAATATATGATAGCATTGGTTGTTGTTAAGAATAAAGTACGTTTAAAAAAGTCTTTATAAAAATTTCAAATATGACAAAGTTCTATTCCCCAAATAAACCTATCTATTACTTCTTTAAGGTTAATACCAAAATTTCGACCAGTTTTCGACAATCAACGTTAATAAGTTTCTGAATTGATATGATCTCAATATGTACATTATCAATGTCATAGCAGACGATGAAACCAAAATTGGTCTGTATGAGATATATTTTTTAAATGATTAAAGCTTTGTTAAGGTGACGAAAAAATGAATTACGAAAAAATACAATTTGAACGTGAAATAATAGATGTGGTACGTAGTTCTTACATTTAAAGATGATATTTTTAGATCAGATTTCTTGAGATCATTCATGCAATTTCAGCATCATAATATAACCTCTGACAAATGAAGCGATCAAAATAATGAGAGATTTTATCACGTGAAACAAACCGTCGAAAACAGGAGACCGTCGAAAATGGGTGACGTTGCGACATTACTATTCGTTCACTTTAATTTCATAATACAGTTTCAGAACATGTTTTTATTCCTGAAATCAATCCACATTGCATATTAAGTCAAATTTATGCTTTGTTTATTGAGTTTTATTATGCTTTGTTTTTCTTTTTCTTTTTCTTTTTTAAAGATATGCATTATAATACAATGATACGTACATTCTGTATTCTGAAAAAAATGACGTTCAGTGCTTTTTATTACCTGATTTTGTCGGTCCACTGTGAGGAATTAGATGCACATATTAACTAACTGTATTTATTTCTGAAAAGCACATATTGTGAATACATTTTGGAGAAAATTTTATCGACATCTGAGGTGGGGCCGATTTTGGCCCTTATAGCTCCCAGTCCTTTTTGAAATTTTAAAATTTTTAAAAAAAATTGAACTTTAATATATTTTTTTTTAATTTCATAATTTTTAAAATTTTTTTAAATTTTTAAATTTTATGACATTTTCTAACATATTGATTAGCAAAAAGCAATTTCTGTGCAATAAAAAAACATATTGCACTCTCGTGCCACGTAATTTCATTCATTGATTTTGCACGAGAATGTCATGTGTATTGCTTCTGGCCAATAGAAAAACAGTAAATAAGGGTAATAACAAAATTACCGAACTCCGAACAATCTAACAAAGGGAAAGTCAAAACTCATAAGTATATAAACAGACAAAATCAGTCAACAACCGGAAAACTGTGAAAACCGCAATGACCCTGACTTGGTATAGGCATTTCTAAAGAAATGGTGGGTTGAATCATATTTTAAAGCGCCAAACCTCCCCCTTTCATTACGGCTCAAAGTTTCCGGCTGTCACTATAACAGTATTTACAACAATACTTGAACAAAACAGGTAAAACAGTTGTCAAATCAGCGCCAAACTCAGTGAAGTAAGTGTCAAAAACACTTTTACGTCACACATTGATAAAAATAATATTTTTGATATTTTTGTTGAAACCTTATCTTTATACATTTTCACTATATGAAAATCCATCGTTTATAATCTTTTCTGCAGAGACGGAATATATTTCGACAAGATCTTGGTATCGAAATATAAACTTTTTAAGAGATCGAATAAGGCGAATCTTTTTATAGCCCTGGTCCAGTAGCCTGTTTCTGAGATGAAGATGACGTTTCAGGAAATCAAAATAATTGCTACTGGCCCTTGCATAACGAATCAATTGCGAGATATAAACACCATATGCAGGAGAAGCTGGTATATTGCTGCACATATTTGGAAAAGTTATGATCTTAAAATTGAAGTCGTCCCATTTATCATAACTTTTAGTACTGATTTGACCACTGTGGTCAAATTCGAGGTTTAAGTCCAAAAATGATGCGGACGAAGCGGTATCTGTGGTTTCTTTAACTTCCAGAGCCTTATGTAATAATATAAGTTATTGGGTGAACCAAAGCCGTAACTTATTTTTCAAATCCGCTATAACACCATAGTAGCCCAATAGATCAGCAGGTCCATCAAACTATAAACTGAATGTCATTAGTATTACAAGTTTTTGGCCGTGATAGTATGGTGGTTGGATTTACAACTACCTATGCAATCAGTGCCTATCACCACTGATGTGAATTCGAATCTCGATCAGGGTGAGGTGTACAACATTATTTGATCAAGTTTATCAGTGACTTTTTGATATACGGATTCTGTTTATACCTTTGGTATCTTCAAACTCTTCTTGGATAACTTGTCCATCAGAAGGATAGAATCTATCCTTTGTCAATCAAGATAATAGTAATAATACTGTAGAAACCTGCCCGGATGGATTTAACATTCTAAATGGGTTATGAGCAAAGAGTATCCGATTCTGGATTTTATTGAAATATTTAATGGCACTCAGATTAAAATTGGATAGATGATTTTTTTCAAATATTGACCAAGTGTATTTTAAATTAGGAGTTAACATCGTATCTAAGTGACGCACTTCTCATCAAACGTAACGTGCATGTATGAATATATGTAAATATCTTGTCAACTCTATTCCACAGAAACATGATTACTCCACTTGCAGAGGCGCTCGTGGCACGAAATTATCACCCCCTTCTTTTATATGTTCTACTTACTTATTTATTTTCTTTATTATTTAATCTCTTTTACCTTTATTTAACTTGTTAGTGTCCATATTCATACAATCTTATGTTAACAGCAGTTTACATGTGTCGACCCTATATACTCTCATTATTCACTCTTATGTTAACAGCAGTTTACATGTGTCGACCCTATATACTCTCATTATTCACTCTTATGTTAACAGCAGTTTACATGTGTCGACCCTATATACTCTCATTATTCACTCTTATGTTAACAGCAGTTTACATGTGTCGACCCTATATACTCTCATTATTCACTCTTATGTTAACAGCAGTTTACATGTGCCGACCCTATATACTCTCATTATTCACTCTTATGTTAACAGCAGTTTACATGTGTCGACCCTATATACGGACGCCGAACATCGCTCCGATTTCACAACGTTCCGATGGTGCAAGGGGACCTCCAAAAAACCGACCAGCTAATTGTGGACATTGTCAATAAAAAACTGAAAATCACTCCACCACTTTGTGTTGATGATATAAATAGATCCCATATTATTGGAACCATCAACAATGGCAAAATTGGAAAATAAAAAATGCTATCTACATGTTAAAAATAAATCTGAAAAACAACCCTGAGAAGATATTTATCACAGAGGACCTGACAAAAACTCGTCAATTTATTGTTAAAGAACTCAACACTCAAAAGCGAGATAATAAGATCCATTCGTTTTGGACTTTTGACGGCCGTATTTTCGCAAAAAAGGATGCAAACGGTCGAAAACAGCTCATCAAGTGTGTTCAGGATATTGACTATCTGATCAATTCCGATTAAAACACCGACTTTTGTGTTTTTCAAATACGGAACATTCGGACTTTTGATTTTTACATCAATTTTTTTTCAGTATTATCCAAATCTTGCTTTATCAATTTACCTGAATATCAGTATATCTACTTGAATTACTCCTTGAAATAGTTTACTTGATAAATTAGATATATGTATATTCTTACTTACCTACTTCATGTATTATATCCAAGTAATTAAATATATGTTCACTGTTATAATCATTTTGTCAACAACACTGTATAGTCGACACGTGGTTTTTATTTATTTACCTTTGTACACGTGTTTGCATGTGACCGATTGAAAAGGAGCACTCGATTCCAAACACTAACTTCTAAAATCAATATTACTAGGTTTGTTTTTGGTTTGTTTTTTGTTGTTGTTGCTTTTTGTTTTTTTTTTTTTTTTTTTTTTTTTTTTTTTAAAGAACTTGCTAAAAAAATAAAGACGGTTGTCTTAAATATAAATTATTGCTCCTACATAAAAATGATAATAATAATAAATGAAAAAAAAAAAAAAAAAATGTGTAATTCCAAACACATAACTAATTGCGTACCACGTGTTCCATGTTACCAAATCATCAATCACTATTGATAAACAAATCACCATAACCATATTTGTTCTGCTTTTAATGGAAATTCTTATGAATAATGTTGATCATGTTTTTTGTTTGTTTGTTTTTTTTTTCTTCATTTCTTTTTTTCTTTAAATTTTTCAATACCCCCCAATTTTTTTTTAATTTTTTATATGTTAGCTATATTGTACAAAACCCTTACCATATCAATGATACAGCTTGAATTAGGCTGGTGTTTTTCTATTGTCACAATCCATGTATTTCTGTTTCATGTATGTACCTTACTTACTTTTTAATTATGCATTGTATATATTTGTTCATATTTTCACTGGAGTTGAGATGCTATGTTTATTTGTTTATCAGTTGTTTATTGACCTATCTTGTGTTTTCATATGTAATTTAGATATATTTGACAATGGATAATGACTTACAGTCATGCCGTTCTTCGATAGGTCATTTTAACTTCAATACGCATTCTGGGTTTTTCAAAAGACATTTTTTTAGATCAAATAATCATTTAGTGTTATATATATTATTAATGTTAATAATTAGAATATGTTTTCAAAGATTTGTTAATTTTTGTCATTCAATTTATCTGGAACTTCTATTACAGAATCCAGTTTCAACATTTATAATTTTATTGCTGATACTGCTTAGTAATGATGTTGAGCTAAACCCAGGCCCTACAAAGGAAGGTGAACTCTCAATTTTTCATTTAAACACTAGAAGTATGCGTCATAAATTAGATTACATAGAAAGCATTTGTAATGAAGCAGATATTATATGTTTAACAGAAACACATCTTGATCAAAATATAACAAATGATGGCATTTTTATAGAGGGATACTGCAAAGATCCGTATAGGAAAGATCGAAATAATTCAGGGGGAGGTGTAATAGTATATTTTAGTAATCATCTAATTGTCCAACCCAGAACAGATTTAAATTTTGATAGTGAAGCTATTTGGCTGGAAATTGTTTTTTCTGCATACAAAATGCTCCTTTGTGTTGTATATCGCCATCCTAATGCGAACTATCCATTCTGGGACAAGTTTCAACAGTCCGTGGAAAACGCCACGAATTACTCGTCAAACGTTGTGATAACGGGAGATTTAAATGTAGATTTTCTTAGTGAACATTCTCACAAATTATTTGATATTATGAGGTTGAATGATCTGAAAAACATGATTACTGAACCTACCAGAACATGTAACACGCGCCAATCTTTACTTGACCCTGTTTTAGTATCTGATAATTGTAATGTCCTTGAGTCGTATGTAATTCAGGTAGATAGAAAATATAGTGACCATGAAGCAACAATTGTCTACCTAAAAGTCCCTCTTAAATCAATCAATACTTATAAACGATTAGTCTGGGATTATCGAAATGCTGATTTTGAGACCTGTAACGATTGTATATCCTCCTTAAATTGGAACTCAATTATATCTCCAGAAAATAGTATGGACGAAAACTGTCAAACATTTACAAAAACATTTATTGAAATAATTAAAAATTGTGTACCCCAAAAAGAAGTTACAATAAGACTAAAAGATAAAGTTTGGTTCAATTCCGAATTAAGAAGGGAAATAAGAAAACGAGACAGACTTCGAAAACTGGCTCGTAGATCTAATAGTGATTCCAATATTAATAAATACAAGAAGCAAAGAAATCATGTAAATAATTTAAAAAAGCATGCTAAAGAACAATTTTATTTTAATGTTAATACTATACTAGATGATTTTTCAAGTTCAAATTCAAAATCTTACTGGTCATTGATTAAAAAATTGGTTAAATCGTCTGGTGATATGTCACCAATTAGTCAATTAAAAAAAGAAAATAATGACCTCATCTCAGATGATTACGAAAAAGCATGTCTTCTAAATAATTATTTCTGTTCTATATCTACATTAAATGACAGTAATACATCAAAACCAGACTTTCCTCTCAGAACAAATGCAACACTAGATTTCTTTCAAATACTCCGAGTAAAGTTCTTGATATTTTACAAATTTTAAAACTTGGAAAAGCGTCAGGTCTGGATTCCATTAGTCATCAAATGCTTAAGAAAACGTGTAATACTGTTTGTGTTCCCCCCTCTCTCTTGTTTAATTTATCGCTTTCTAAATCGGAATTTCCAACGCAATGGAAAACCGCATCTGTTATGCCACTCTTCAAAAAGGGAGACAAATCATTAATATCTAACTATAGACCAATATCATGACTATCAGCAGTTGGCAAAGTATTCGAAAGAATTGTTTTTAAGGAAGTATTTAATCATTTAATATCAAATAATTTATTGTATAAATTTCAATCAGGTTTCATCCCAGGTCACTCTACCGTTCACCAGCTAATAGAAATCTATTACAGAATATGTATGTCTCTGGATGATCATTGTATTACTACCCTTATTTTATGTGATATTTCTAAAGCATTTGATCGGGTCTGGCATACAGGGCTTTTACTGAAACTTAAAGCTTACGGGGTAGATGGTAAATTATTTAAATGGTTTGAAAGTTATATTTCCAGTAGGAAACAATGTGTATTTATAAACAATTCCAAATCCCCCTTAGTAAATACAAATACAGAAGTCCCCCAGGACTCAGTGCTTGGTCCGCTACTTTTCTTATTATATGTTAATGATATTGCAGATAACCTTTTAAGTCTTACTAGACTGTTTGCAGATGATACTTCTCTTTCATATTCTAGTCAAAGTCCATATACTATAGAAGATGTAATAAATAGTGATTTGGAATCTATATCTATATGGTCTAAGCAATGGTTAGTAAATTTTAATCCTCAAAAAACTAAAGCAATGGTATTTTCCAACATTAATCTTCCCAACGATATAGAAATAACATTCCAAGACAAATTAGTAGAATTTGTTACCCGTCACAAACATTTGGGTATTACTTTTGACAGCAATGGAAAATTTCATACCCATATAGTTAATATTATTAAATCAGCAAGTCAGAGGTTGTGTGCCCTAAGAAAACTTAAATATGCATTAAATAGACATTATCTTTCTCGTATTTATTTGATCTTTATAAGGCCTATGTTGGAATACGCATGTGAACTTTGGGATGGTTGTAGTCAACAAGACTCTGATAATTTAGAAAAGCTTCAAATAGAGGCAGGACGAATAGTAACCGGACTGCCTCTATTTGCAAGTCGTCAATCTATCTATTCTGAAACGGGTTGGGAATTATTATCAGATAGGCGAAGGGTAAGAAGGCTCAGCTTATTTTATTCTATTCACAACAAATCTGCCCCAGACTATCTTTGTGATTTGATGCCCCTTCCGGTTGGTAGTGTTTTCCAGTATAATTTACGAAATAGTAATAATTATGTTTTACCTAATTGTCGATTAGAAATTACCAAAAAGTCCTTCTTCCCCTCTACTACCCGGGACTGGAACAATTTAAGTCCGGAAATTAGAAATTCTGGTAATATTAACATATTTAAAAGAAAAATTAAAATATTGCTTGAAAAAGTGCCTTTTTATTTCGGTTGGGGTGATAGAAAACTAAATATTATTCATAGTAGACTTAGAAATATGTGCAGTTCGCTAAATGCAGATTTGCACCTTGTCCATTTAAAACCTAGTCCTGCATGTATCTGTGGTCATGGTTTTGAAGACTGTATACACTTTTTCCTTGAATGTCCCTTTTACAATGAAAATAGGGCAATCTTGTTTAATAAATTAAAGAATTACGTAGTTACAATTGAATTGATATTAGCTGGTGATGAAAATTTGACTCCTAACCAAAACATTGAAATCTTCTCTGTTGTTTATTCTTTTATTAGAAGCACCCAGCGCTTTAACTAATATACTAGCTTACTCACTCCAGTCCATGTTGTTTTTTGTTGTTTTTGTTTGTTTGAAACCTTTCTTCTTCTTCCTATCCTTCTTTCTATCCCTATGTTTTGAATATTTTATTTCACCTTATTTTTCTTTATATTTACTTTATTATTAACGTCTAAATATATCATGTTGTAAAATTTATTTGTATAATTATCGCCATTATGTACAATTATTTTTTGTTTATATCTTTGTAAAAGGGAAAGGACTTCACTAATGTTGTCATAACTTGTGTCCAATCCCATTTGCAACTTTTATGCAAATAAAATATGTTTAAACTAAACTATATACTATCATTATTCACTCTTATGTTAACAGCAGTTTACATGTGTCGACCCTATATACTCTCATTATTCACTCTTATGTTAACAGCAGTTTACATGTGTCGACCCTATATACTCTCATTATTCACTCTTATGTTAACAGCAGTTTACATGTGTCGACCCTATATACTCTCATTATTCACTCTTATGTTAACAGCAGTTTACATGTGTCGACCCTATATACTCTCATTATTCACTCTTATGTTAACAGCAGTTTACATGTGTCGACCCTATATACTCTCATTATTCACTCTTATGTTAACAGCAGTTTACATGTGTCGACCCTATATACTCTCATTATTCACTCTTATGTTAACAGCAGTTTACATGTGTCGACCCTATATACTCTCATTATTCACGTGCCGATCATTTTGAAATATTTATTCCCAGGAGGGATCAGTATACCCGCCAGGAGGGATCAGTATACCCGCCAGGAGGGATCAGTATACCCGCCAGGAGTGATCAGTATACCCGCCAGAAGGGATCAGTATACCCGCCAGGAGGGATCAGTATACCCGCCAGGAGTGATCAGTATACCCGCCAGGAGGGATCAGTATACCCGCCAGGAGTGATCAGTATACCCACCAGGAGTAATCAGTATACCCGCCAGGAGGGATCAGTATACCCGCCAGGAGTGATTAGTATATTCGCCAGGAGGGATCAGTATACCCGCCAGGAGTGATCAGTATACCCGCCAGGAGTGATCAGTATACCCGCCAGGAGGGATCAGTATACCCGCCAGGAGTGATCAGTATACCCGCCAGGAGGGATCAGCATACCCGCCAGCAGGGATCAGTATACCCGCCAGGAGTGATCAGTATACCCGCCAGGAGTGATCAGTATACCCGCCAGGAGGGATCAGTATACCCGCCATGAGGGATCAGTATACCCGCCAGGAGGGATCAGTATACCCGCCAGGAGGGATCAGTATACCCGCCAGGAGGGATCAGTATACCCGGGTACAACTCTCTGTGCATACTAACATGTACAAATGATAGAAATTAATCTGAATTTGCTAATCACAGTCTGCTTTGAATGATATTACAGTACTTAGATAAGATAATCTGTAAGTTTTAGTGAGGTTCGTGAATGATATTACAGTACTTAGATAAGGTAATCTGTAAGTTTTAGTGAGGTTCGTGAATGATAGTACAGTACTTAGATAAGATAATCTGTAAGTTTTAGTGAGGTTCGTGAATGATATTACAGTACTTAGATAAGATAATCTGTAAGTTTTAGTGAGATTCGTGAATGATATTACAGTACTTAGATAAGATAATCTGTAAGGTTTAGTGAGGTTCGTGAATGATATTACAGTACTTAGATAAGATAATCTGTAAGTTTTAGTGAGGTTCGTGAATGATATTACAGTACTTAGATAAGATAATCTGTAAGTTTTAGTGAGGTTCGTGAATGATATTACAGTACTTAGATAAGATAATCTGTAAGATTTAGTGAGGTTCGTGAATGATAGTACAGTACTTAGATAAGGTAATTTGTAAGTTTTAGTGAGGTTCGTGAATGATATTACAGTACTTAGATAAGATAATCTGTAAGTTTTAGTGAGGTTCGTGAATGATATTACAGTACTTAGAAAAGATAATCTGTAAGTTTTAGTGAGGTTCGTGAATGATATTACAGTACTTAGATAAGGTAATCTGTAAGGTTTAGTGAGGTTCGTGAATGATATTACAGTACTTAGATAAGGTAATCTGTAAGGTTTAGTGAGGTTCGTGAATGATAGTACAGTACTTAGATAAGGTAATCTGTAAGGTTTAGTGAGGTTCGTGAATGATATTACAGTACTTAGATAAGATAATCTGTAAGTTTTAGTGAGGTTCGTGAATGATATTACAGTACTTAGATAAGGTAATCTGTAAGTTTTAGTGAGGTTCGTGAATGATAGTACAGTACTTAGATAAGATAATCTGTAAGTTTTAGTGAGGTTCGTGAATGATATTACAGTACTTAGATAAGATAATCTGTAAGTTTTAGTGAGGTTCGTGAATGATAGTACAGTACTTAGATAAGATAATCTGTAAGTTTTAGTGAGGTTCGTGAATGATAGTACAGTACTTAGATAAGGTAATCTGTAAGTTTTAGTGAGGTTCGTGAATGATATTACAGTACTTAGATAAGATAATCTGTAAGTTTTAGTGAGGTTCGTGAATGATATTACAGTACTTAGATAAGATAATCTGTAAGGTTTAGTGAGGTTCGTGAATGATATTACAGTACTTAGATAAGATAATCTGTAAGTTTTAGTGAGGTTCGTGAATGATATTACAGTACTTAGATAAGGTAATCTGTAAGTTTTAGTGAGGTTCGTGAATGATATTACAGTACTTAGATAAGATAATCTGTAAGTTTTAGTGAGGTTCGTGAATGATATTACAGTACTTAGATAAGGTAATCTGTAAGTTTTAGTGAGGTTCGTGAATGATATTACAGTACTTAGATAAGATAATCTGTAAGGTTTAGTGAGGTTCGTGAATGATATTACAGTACTTAGATAAGATAATATGTAAGTTTTAGTGAGGTTCGTGAATGATATTACAGTACTTAGATAAGGTAATCTGTAAGTTTTAGTGAGGTTCGTGAATGATAGTACAGTACTTAGATAAGGTAATCTGTAAGTTTTAGTGAGGTTCGTGAATGATATTACAGTACTTAGATAAGGTAATCTGTAAGGTTTAGTGAGGTTCGTGAATGATAGTACAGTACTTAGATAAGATAATCTGTAAGTTTTAGTGAGGTTCGTGAATGATATTACAGTACTTAGATAAGATAATCTGTAAGGTTTAGTGAGGTTCGTGAATGATATTACAGTACTCAGATAAGATAATCTGTAAGTTTTAGTGAGGTTCGTGAATGATATTACAGTACTTAGATAAGGTAATCTGTAAGTTTTAGTGAGGTTCGTGAATGATAGTACAGTACTTAGATAAGATAATCTGTAAGTTTTAGTGAGGTTCGTGAATGATATTACAGTACTTAGATAAGATAATCTGTAAGTTTTAGTGAGGTTCGTGAATGATATTACAGTACTTAGATAAGATAATCTGTAAGGTTTAGTGAGTTTCGTGAATGATATTACAGTACTTAGATAAGATAATTTGTAAGTTTTAGTGAGGTTCGTGAATGATAGTACAGTACTTAGGTAAGGTAATCTGTAAGTTTTAGTGAGGTTCGTGAATGATATTACAGTACTTAGATAAGATAATCTGTAAGTTTTAGTGAGGTTCGTGAATGATATTACAGTACTTAGATAAGATAATCTGTAAAGTTTAGTGAGGTTCGTGAATGATATTACAGTACTTAGATAAGATAATCTGTAAAGTTTAGTGAGGTTCGTGAATGATATTACAGTACTTAGATAAGATAATCTGTAAGGTTTAGTGAGGTTCGTGAATGATATTACAGTACTTAGATAAGGTAATCTGTAAGGTTTAGTGAGGTTCGTGAATGATAGTACAGTACTTAGATAAGATAATCTGTAAGTTTTAGTGAGGTTCGTGAATGATATTACAGTACTTAGATAAGATTATCTGTAAGATTTAGTGAGGTTCGTGAATGATATTACAGTACTTAGATAAGATAATCTGTAAGTTTTAGTGAGGTTCGTGAATGATATTACAGTACTTAGATAAGGTAATCTGTAAGTTTTAGTGTGGTTCGTGAATGATATTACAGTACTTAGATAAGATAATCTGTAAGGTTTAGTGAGGTTCGTGAATGATATTACAGTACTTAGATGAGATAATCTGTAAGTTTTAGTGAGGTTCGTGAATGATATTACAGTACTTAGATAAGGTAATCTGTAAGTTTTAGTGAGGTTCGTGAATGATATTACAGTACTTAGATAAGGTAATCTGTAAGTTTTAGTGAGGTTCGTGAATGATATTACAATACTTAGATAAGATAATCTGTAAGTTTTAGTGAGGTTCGTGAATGATATTACAGTACTTAGATAAGATAATCTGTAAGGTTTAGTGAGGTTCGTGAATGATATTACAGTACTTAGATAAGGTAATCTGTAAGTTTTAGTGAGGTTCGTGAATGATAGTACAGTACTTAGATAAGGTAATCTGTAAGTTTTAGTGAGGTTCGTGAATGATATTACAGTACTTAGATAAGGTAATCTGTAAGTTTTAGTGAGGTTCGTGAATGATAGTACAGTACTTAGATAAGATAATCTGTAAGGTTTAGTGAGGTTCGTGAATGATATTACAGTACTTAGATAAGGTAATCTGTAAGGTTCAGTGAGGTTCGTGAATGATATTACAGTACTTAGATAAGGTAATCTGTAAGTTTTAGTGAGGTTCGTGAATGATAGTACAGTACTTAGATAAGATAATCTGTAAGTTTTAGTGAGGTTCGTGAATGATATTACAGTACTTAGATAAGGTAATCTGTAAGTTTTAGTGAGGTTCGTGAATGATATTACAGTACTTAGATAAGGTAATCTGTAAGTTTTAGAGAGGTTCGTGAATGATATTACAGTACTTAGATAAGGTAATCTGTAAGTTTTAGTGAGGTTCGTGAATGATATTACAGTACTTAGATAAGATAATCTGTAAGGTTTAGTGAGGTTCGTGAATGATAGTACAGTACTTAGATAAGATAATCTGTAAGTTTTAGTGAGGTTCGTGAATGATATTACAGTACTTAGATAAGATAATCTGTAAGTTTTAGTGAGGTTCGTGAATGATATTATAGTACTTAGATGAGGTAATCTGTAAGTTTTAGTGAGGTTCGTGAATGATATTACAGTACTTAGATAAGGTAATCTGTAAGTTTTAGTGAGGTTCGTGAATGATAGTACAGTACTTAGATAAGGTAATCTGTAAGTTTTAGTGAGGTTCGTGAATGATATTACAGTACTTGGATAAGATAATCTGTAAGTTTTAGTGAGGTTCGTGAATGATATTACAGTACTTATATAAGGTAATCTGTAAGGTTTAGTGAGGTTCGTGAATGATAGTACAGTACTTAGATAAGATAATCTGTAAGTTTTAGTGAGGTTCGTGAATGATATTACAGTACTTAGATAAGGTAATCTGTAAGTTTTAGTGAGGTTCGTGAATGATAGTACAGTACTTAGATAAGATAATCTGTAAGGTTTAGTGAGGTTCGTGAATGATATTACAGTACTTAGATAAGATAATCTGCAAGTTTTAGTGAGATTCGTGAATGATATTACAGTACTTAGATAAGGTAATCTGTAAGTTTTAGTGAGGTTCGTGAATGATATTACAGTACTTATATAAGGTAATCTGTAAGGTTTAGTGAGGTTCGTGAATGATAGTACAGTACTTAGATAAGATAATCTGTAAGTTTTAGTGAGGTTCGTGAATGATATTACAGTACTTAGATAAGATAATCTGTAAGTTTTAGTGAAGTTCGTGAATGATATTACAGTACTTAGATAAGGTAATCTGTAAGTTTTAGTGAGGTTCGTGAATGATATTACAGTACTTAGATAAGATAATCTGTAAGTTTTAGTGAGGTTCGTGAATGATAGTACAGTACTTAAATAAGGTAATCTGTAAGTTTTAGTGAGCTTCGTGAATGATATTACAGAACTTAGATAAGATAATCTGTAAGTTTTAGTGAGGTTCGTGAATGATATTACAGTACTTAGATAAGATAATCTGTAAGGTTTAGTGAGGTTCTTGAATGATATTACAGTACTTAGATAAGATAATCTGTAAGTTTTAGTGAGGTTCGTGAATGATATTACAGTACTTAGATAAGGTAATCTGTAAGTTTTAGTGAGGTTCGTGAATGATATTACAGTACTTAGATAAGATAATCTGTAAGTTTTAGTGAGGTTCGTGAATGATAGTACAGTACTTAGATAAGATAATCTGTAAGTTTTAGTGAGGTTCGTGAATGATATTACAGTACTTAGATAAGATAATCTGTAAGTTTTAGTGAGGTTCGTGAATGATAGTACAGTACTTAGATAAGATAATCTGTAAGTTTTAGTGAGGTTCGTGAATGATATTACAGTACTTAGATAAGATAATCTGTAAGTTTTAGTGAGGTTCGTGAATGATAGTACAGTACTTAGATAAGATAATCTGTAAGGTTTAGTGAGGTTCGTGAATGATATTACAGTACTTAGATAAGATAATCTGTAAGGTTTAGTGAGGTTCGTGAATGATATTACAGTACTTAGATAAGATAATCTGTAAGTTTTAGTGAGGTTCGTGAATGATATTACAGTACTTAGATAAGATAATCTGTAAGGTTTAGTGAGGTTCGTGAATGATATTACAGTACTTAGATAAGATAATCTGTAAGTTTTAGTGAGGTTCGTGAATGATATTACAGTACTTAGATAAGGTAATCTGTAAGTTTTAGTGAGGTTCGTGAATGATATTACAGTACTTAGATAAGATAATCTGTAAGGTTTAGTGAGGTTCGTGAATGATATTACAGTACTTAGATAAGATAATATGTAAGTTTTAGTGAGGTTCGTGAATGATATTACAGTACTTAGATAAGGTAATCTGTAAGTTTTAGTGAGGTTCGTGAATGATAGTACAGTACTTAGATAAGGTAATCTGTAAGTTTTAGTGAGGTTCGTGAATGATATTACAGTACTTAGATAAGGTAATCTGTAAGGTTTAGTGAGGTTCGTGAATGATAGTACAGTACTTAGATAAGATAATCTGTAAGTTTTAGTGAGGTTCGTGAATGATATTACAGTACTTAGATAAGATAATCTGTAAGGTTTAGTGAGGTTCGTGAATGATATTACAGTACTCAGATAAGATAATCTGTAAGTTTTAGTGAGGTTCGTGAATGATATTACAGTACTTAGATAAGGTAATCTGTAAGTTTTAGTGAGGTTCGTGAATGATAGTACAGTACTTAGATAAGGTAATCTGTAAGTTTTAGTGAGGTTCGTGAATGATATTACAGTACTTAGATAAGATAATCTGTAAGTTTTAGTGAGGTTCGTGAATGATATTACAGTACTTAGATAAGATAATCTGTAAGGTTTAGTGAGTTTCGTGAATGATATTACAGTACTTAGATAAGATAATTTGTAAGTTTTAGTGAGGTTCGTGAATGATAGTACAGTACTTAGGTAAGGTAATCTGTAAGTTTTAGTGAGGTTCGTGAATGATATTACAGTACTTAGATAAGATAATCTGTAAGTTTTAGTGAGGTTCGTGAATGATATTACAGTACTTAGATAAGATAATCTGTAAAGTTTAGTGAGGTTCGTGAATGATATTACAGTACTTAGATAAGATAATCTGTAAAGTTTAGTGAGGTTCGTGAATGATATTACAGTACTTAGATAAGATAATCTGTAAGGTTTAGTGAGGTTCGTGAATGATATTACAGTACTTAGATAAGGTAATCTGTAAGGTTTAGTGAGGTTCGTGAATGATAGTACAGTACTTAGATAAGATAATCTGTAAGTTTTAGTGAGGTTCGTGAATGATATTACAGTACTTAGATAAGATTATCTGTAAGATTTAGTGAGGTTCGTGAATGATATTACAGTACTTAGATAAGATAATCTGTAAGTTTTAGTGAGGTTCGTGAATGATATTACAGTACTTAGATAAGGTAATCTGTAAGTTTTAGTGTGGTTCGTGAATGATATTACAGTACTTAGATAAGATAATCTGTAAGGTTTAGTGAGGTTCGTGAATGATATTACAGTACTTAGATGAGATAATCTGTAAGTTTTAGTGAGGTTCGTGAATGATATTACAGTACTTAGATAAGGTAATCTGTAAGTTTTAGTGAGGTTCGTGAATGATATTACAGTACTTAGATAAGGTAATCTGTAAGTTTTAGTGAGGTTCGTGAATGATATTACAATACTTAGATAAGATAATCTGTAAGTTTTAGTGAGGTTCGTGAATGATATTACAGTACTTAGATAAGATAATCTGTAAGGTTTAGTGAGGTTCGTGAATGATATTACAGTACTTAGATAAGGTAATCTGTAAGTTTTAGTGAGGTTCGTGAATGATAGTACAGTACTTAGATAAGGTAATCTGTAAGTTTTAGTGAGGTTCGTGAATGATATTACAGTACTTAGATAAGGTAATCTGTAAGTTTTAGTGAGGTTCGTGAATGATAGTACAGTACTTAGATAAGATAATCTGTAAGGTTTAGTGAGGTTCGTGAATGATATTACAGTACTTAGATAAGGTAATCTGTAAGGTTCAGTGAGGTTCGTGAATGATATTACAGTACTTAGATAAGGTAATCTGTAAGTTTTAGTGAGGTTCGTGAATGATAGTACAGTACTTAGATAAGATAATCTGTAAGTTTTAGTGAGGTTCGTGAATGATATTACAGTACTTAGATAAGGTAATCTGTAAGTTTTAGTGAGGTTCGTGAATGATATTACAGTACTTAGATAAGGTAATCTGTAAGTTTTAGAGAGGTTCGTGAATGATATTACAGTACTTAGATAAGGTAATCTGTAAGTTTTAGTGAGGTTCGTGAATGATATTACAGTACTTAGATAAGATAATCTGTAAGGTTTAGTGAGGTTCGTGAATGATAGTACAGTACTTAGATAAGATAATCTGTAAGTTTTAGTGAGGTTCGTGAATGATATTACAGTACTTAGATAAGATAATCTGTAAGTTTTAGTGAGGTTCGTGAATGATATTATAGTACTTAGATGAGGTAATCTGTAAGTTTTAGTGAGGTTCGTGAATGATATTACAGTACTTAGATAAGGTAATCTGTAAGTTTTAGTGAGGTTCGTGAATGATAGTACAGTACTTAGATAAGGTAATCTGTAAGTTTAAGTGAGGTTCGTGAATGATATTACAGTACTTGGATAAGATAATCTGTAAGTTTTAGTGAGGTTCGTGAATGATATTACAGTACTTATATAAGGTAATCTGTAAGGTTTAGTGAGGTTCGTGAATGATAGTACAGTACTTAGATAAGATAATCTGTAAGTTTTAGTGAGGTTCGTGAATGATATTACAGTACTTAGATAAGGTAATCTGTAAGTTTTAGTGAGGTTCGTGAATGATAGTACAGTACTTAGATAAGATAATCTGTAAGGTTTAGTGAGGTTCGTGAATGATATTACAGTACTTAGATAAGATAATCTGCAAGTTTTAGTGAGATTCGTGAATGATATTACAGTACTTAGATAAGGTAATCTGTAAGTTTTAGTGAGGTTCGTGAATGATATTACAGTACTTATATAAGGTAATCTGTAAGGTTTAGTGAGGTTCGTGAATGATAGTACAGTACTTAGATAAGATAATCTGTAAGTTTTAGTGAGGTTCGTGAATGATATTACAGTACTTAGATAAGATAATCTGTAAGTTTTAGTGAAGTTCGTGAATGATATTACAGTACTTAGATAAGGTAATCTGTAAGTTTTAGTGAGGTTCGTGAATGATATTACAGTACTTAGATAAGATAATCTGTAAGTTTTAGTGAGGTTCGTGAATGATAGTACAGTACTTAAATAAGGTAATCTGTAAGTTTTAGTGAGCTTCGTGAATGATATTACAGAACTTAGATAAGATAATCTGTAAGTTTTAGTGAGGTTCGTGAATGATATTACAGTACTTAGATAAGATAATCTGTAAGGTTTAGTGAGGTTCTTGAATGATATTACAGTACTTAGATAAGATAATCTGTAAGTTTTAGTGAGGTTCGTGAATGATATTACAGTACTTAGATAAGGTAATCTGTAAGTTTTAGTGAGGTTCGTGAATGATATTACAGTACTTAGATAAGATAATCTGTAAGTTTTAGTGAGGTTCGTGAATGATAGTACAGTACTTAGATAAGATAATCTGTAAGTTTTAGTGAGGTTCGTGAATGATATTACAGTACTTAGATAAGATAATCTGTAAGTTTTAGTGAGGTTCGTGAATGATAGTACAGTACTTAGATAAGATAATCTGTAAGTTTTAGTGAGGTTCGTGAATGATATTACAGTACTTAGATAAGATAATCTGTAAGTTTTAGTGAGGTTCGTGAATGATAGTACAGTACTTAGATAAGATAATTTGTAAGGTTTAGTGAGGTTCGTGAATGATATTACAGTACTTAGATAAGATAATCTGTAAGGTTTAGTGAGGTTCGTGAATGATATTACAGTACTTAGATAAGATAATCTGTAAGTTTTAGTGAGGTTCGTGAATGATATTACAGTACTTAGATAAGATAATCTGTAAGGTTTAGTGAGGTTCGTGAATGATATTACAGTACTTAGATAAGATAATCTGTAAAGTTTAGTGAGGTTCGTGAATGATATTACAGTACTTAGATAAGATAATCTGTAAGGTTTAGTGAGGTTCGTGAATGATATTACAGTACTTAGATAAGGTAATCTGTAAGGTTTAGTGAGGTTCGTGAATGATATTACAGTACTTAGATAAGATAATCTGTAAGTTTTAGTGAGGTTCGTGAATGATATTACAGTACTTAGATAAGGTAATCTGTAAGTTTTAGTGAGGTTCGTGAATGATATTACAGTACTTAGATAAGATAATCTGTAAGGTTTAGTGAGGTTCGTGAATGATATTACAGTACTTAGATAAGGTAATCTGTAAGGTTTAGTGAGGTTCGTGAATGATATTACAGTACTTAGATAAGATAATCTGTAAGGTTTAGTGAGGTTCGTGAATGATATTACAGTACTTAGATAAGGTAATCTGTAAGTTTTAGTGAGGTTCGTGAATGATATTACAGTACTTAGATAAGGTAATCTGTAAGTTTTAGTGAGGTTCGTGAATGATATTACAGTACTTAGATAAGATAATCTGTAAGTTTTAGTGAGGTTCGTAAATGATATTACAGTACTTAGATAAGATAATCTGTAGGTTTTAGTGAGGTTCGTGAATGATATTACAGTACTTAGATAAGGTAATCTGTAAGTTTTAGTGAGGTTCGTGAATGATATTACAGTACTTAGATAAGATAATCTGTAAGTTTTAGTGAGGTTCGTGAATGATAGTACAGTACTTAGATAAGATAATCTGTAAGTTTTAGTGAGGTTCGTGAATGATATTACAGTACTTAGATAAGATAATCTGTAAGTTTTAGTGAGGTTCGTGAATGATATTACAGTACTTAGATAAGATAATCTGTAAGTTTTAGTGAGGTTCGTGAATGATATTACAGTACTTAGATAAGATAACCAGTAAGGTTTAGTGAGGTTCGTGAATGATATTACAGTACTTAGATAAGATAATCTGTAAGTTTTAGTGAGGTTCGTGAATGATATTACAGTACTTAGATAAGATAATCTGTAAGGTTTAGTGAGGTTCGTGAATGATATTACAGTACTTAGATAAGATTATCTGTAAAGTTTAGTGAGGTTCGTGAATGATATTACAGTACTTAGATAAGGTAATCTGTAATTTTAGTGAGGTTCGTGAATGATATTACAGTACTTAGATAAGGTAATCTGTAAGGTTTAGTGAGGTTCGTGAATGATATTACAGTACTTAGATAAGATAATCTGTAAGGTTTAGTGAGGTTCGTGAATGATATTACAGTACTTAGATAAGATAATCTGTAAGTTTTAGTGAGGTTCGTGAATGATATTACAGTACTTAGATAAGGTAATCTGTAAGTTTTAGTGAGGTTCGTGAATGATATTACCGTACTTAGATAAGATAATCTGTAAGTTTTAGTGAGGTTCGTGAATGATATTACAGTACTTAGATAAGGTAATCTGTAAGGTTTAGTGAGGTTCGTGAATGATATTACAGTACTTAGATAAGATAATCTGTAAGGTTTAGTGAGGTTCGTGAATGATATTACAGTACTTAGATAAGATAATCTGTAAGGTTTAGTGAGGTTCGTGAATGATATTACAGTACTTAGATAAGATAATCTGTAAGTTTTAGTGAGGTTCGTGAATGATATTACAGTACTTAGATAAGGTAATCTGTAAATTTTAGTGAGGTTCGTGAATGATTGTACAGTACTTAGATAAGATAATCTGTAAGCTTTAGTGAGGTTCGTGAATGATTGTACAGTACTTAGATAAGATAATCTGTAAGTTTTAGTGAGGTTCGTGAATGATAGTACAGTACTTAGATAAGATAATCTGTAAGTTTTAGTGAGGTTCGTGAATGATATTACAGTACTTAGATAAGATAATCTGTAAGTTTTAGTGAGGTTCGTGAATGATATTACAGTACTTAGATAAGATAATCTGTAAGTTTTAGTGAGGTTCGTGAATGATATTACAGTACTTAGATAAGATAATCTGTAAGTTTTAGTGAGGTTCGTGAATGATATTACAGTACTTAGATAAGATAATCTGTAAGTTTTAGTGAGGTTCGTGAATGATATTACAGTACTTAGATAAGATAATCTGTAAGTTTTAGTGAGGTTCGTGAATGATATTACAGTACTTAGATAAGGTAATCTGTAAGTTTTAGTGAGGTTCGTGAATGATATTACAGTACTTAGATAAGATAATCTGTAAGTTTTAGTGAGGTTCGTGAATGATATTACAGTACTTAGATAAGGTAATCTGTAAGTTTTAGTGAGGTTCGTGAATGATATTACAGTACTTAGATAAGATAATCTGTAAGTTTTAGTGAGGTTCGTGAATGATATTACAGTACTTAGATAAGATAATCTGTAAGTTTTAGTGGGGTTCGTGTTGCACAATCTTTAGTTTTCTGTGTAATGTTTTGTAGATCGTTGTTTGTCCTTTTGTTCTTTTTCTGTTGACCATTGTATTGTCAGTCCTTCTTCGATATACGGATTCTGATCACCCCTTTGGTATCTTCAATCATTTCTTCATAGAAGTAATTAAATAAGACAAATATAACAAACTAACGATTGAGCTACAAGAACTCTACTAAAACCAGGAGTGAATTAATGTGATCAGGAAGAGTATACAGTTCCTGTTCTAATAGTGGCACCGTCGTATTACTAATCTTATCATCTTTGTGATAAGTCAAGAGTACACAGTTCCTGTTCTACTAGTGACACCGTCGTATTACTAGTCTTACGAGCTTTGTGATAAGTCAAGAGTATACAGCTCCTGTTCTACTAGTGGCACCGTCGTATTACTAGTGTTACGAGCTTTGTGATAAGTCAAGAGTACACAGTTCCTTTTCTACTAGTGACACCGTCGTATTACTAGTCTTACGAGCTTTGTGATAAGTCAAGAGTATACAGTTCCTTTTCTACTAGTGACACCGTCGTATTACTAGTCTTACGAGCTTTGTGATAAGTCAAGAGTACACAGTTCCTTTTCTACTAGTGACACCGTCGTATTACTAGTCTTACGAGCTTTGTGATAAGTCAAGAGTATACAGCTCCTGTTCTACTAGTGGCACCGTCGTATTACTAGTGTTACGAGCTTTGTGATAAGTCAAGAGTATACAGTTCCTTTTCTACTAGTGGCACCGTCGTATTACTAGGGTCTTATGATCTTTGTGATACGTCAAGAGTATACAGGTCCTGTTCTACTAGTGGCACCGTCGTATTACTAGTGTTACGAGCTTTGTGATAAGTCAAGAGTATACAGTTCCTGTCCTACTAGTGGCACCGTCGTATTACTAGTCTTACGAGCTTTGTAATAAGTCAAGAGTATACAGTTCCTGTTCTACTAGTGGCACCGTCGTATTACTAGTCTTACGATCTTTGTGATACGTCAAGAGTATACAGTTCCTGCTCTACTAGTTTCACCGTCGTATTACTAGTGTTACGAGCTTTGTGATAAGTCAAGAGTATACAGTTCCTGCTCTACTAGTTGGACCGTGGTATTACTAGTGTTACGAGCTTTGTGATAAGTCAAGAGTATACAGTTCCTGCTCTACTAGTGGCACCGTCGTATTACTAGTCTTACGATCTTTGTGATAATTCAAGTGTATACAGTTCCTGCTCTACTAGTGGCACCGTCGTATTACTAGTGTTACGAGCTTTGTGATAAGTCAAGAGTATACAGTTCCAGTTCTACTAGTGGCACCGTCGTATTACTAATCTTACGAATTTTGTGATAAGTCAAGAGTATACAGTTCCTGCTCTACTAGTTGCACCGTCGTATTACTAGTGTTACGAGCTTTGTGATAAGTCAAGAGTATACAGTTCCTGCTCTACTAGTGGCACCGTCGTATTACTAGTCTTACGATCTTTGTGATAAATCAAGAGTATACAGTTCCTGCTCTACTAGTGGTACCGTCGTATTACTAGTGTTACGAGCTTTGTGATAAGTAAAGAGTAAAAATAAATACAGTTCCTGCTCTACTAGTGGCACCGTCGTATTACTAGTCTTACGATCTTTGTGATAAATCAAGAGTATACAGTTCCTGCTCTACTAGTGGTACCGTCGTATTACTAGTGTTACGAGCTTTGTGATAAGTAAAGAGTAAAAATAAATACAGTTCCTGCTCTACTAGTGGCACCGTCGTATTACTAGTGTTACGAGCTTTGTAATAAGTCAAGAGTATACAGTTCCTGCTCTACTAGTGACACCGTCGTATTACTAGTCTTACGAGCTTTGTGATAAGTCAAGAGTACACAGTTCCTTTTCTACTAGTGACACCGTCGTATTACTAGTCTTACGAGCTTTGTGATAAGTCAAGAGTATACAGTTCCTTTTCTACTAGTGGCACCGTCGTATAACTAGGGTCTTATGATCTTTGTGATACGTCAAGAGTATACAGTTCCTGTTCTACTAGTGGCACCGTCGTATTACTAGTGTTACGAGCTTTGTGATAAGTCAAGAGTATACAGTTCCTGTCCTACTAGTGGCACCGTCGTATTACTAGTCTTACGAGCTTTGTAATAAGTCAAGAGTATACAGTTCCTGTTCTACTAGTGGCACCGTCGTATTACTAGTCTTACGATCTTTGTGATACGTCAAGAGTATACAGTTCCTGCTCTACTAGTTTCACCGTCGTATTACTAGTGTTACGAGCTTTGTGATAAGTCAAGAGTATACAGTTCCTGCTCTACTAGTTGGACCGTCGTATTACTAGTGTTACGAGCTTTGTGATAAGTCAAGAGTATACAGTTCCTGCTCTACTAGTGGCACCGTCGTATTACTAGTCTTACGATCTTTGTGATAAGTCAAGTGTATACAGTTCCTGCTCTACTAGTGGCACCGTCGTATTACTAGTGTTACGAGCTTTGTGATAAGTCAAGAGTATACAGTTCCAGTTCTACTAGTGGCACCGTCGTATTACTAATCTTACGAATTTTGTGATAAGTCAAGAGTATACAGTTCCTGCTCTACTAGTGGCACCGTCGTATTACTAGTGCTACGAGCTTTGTGATAAGTCAAGAGTATACAGTTCCTGCTCTACTAGTGGCACCGTCGTATTACTAGTCTTACGATCTTTGTGATAAATCAAGAGTATACATTTCCTGCTCTACTAGTGGTACCGTCGTATTACTAGTGTTACCTGCTTTGTGATAAGTAAAGAGTAAAAATAAATACAGTTCCTGCTCTACTATTGGCACCGTCGTATTACTAGTGTTACGAGCTTTGTAATAAGTCAAGAGTATACAGTTCCTGCTCTACTAGTGGCACCGTCGTATTACTAGTCTTACGAGCTTTGTGATAAGTCAAGAGTATACAGTTCCTGCTCTACTAGTGGCATCGTCGTATTACTAGTCTTACGAGCTTTGTAATAAGTCAAGAGTACACAGTTCCTGCTCTACTAGTGGCACTGTCGTATTACTAGTGTTACGAGCTTTGTGATACGTCAAGAGTATACAGTTCCTGTTCTACTAGTGGCACCGTCGTATTACTAGTGTTACGAGCTTTGTGATAAGTCAAGAGTATACAGTTCCTGTCCTACTAGTGGCACCGTCGTATTATTAATCTTACGATCTTTGTGATAAGTCAAGAGTATACAGTTCCTGCTCTACTAGTGGCACCGTCGTATTACTAGTGTTACGAGCTTTGTGATAAGTCAAGAGTATACAGTTCCTGCTCTACTAGTGGCACCGTCGTATTACTAGTCTTACGATTTTTGTGATAAATCAAGAGTATACAGTTCCTGCTCTACTAGTGGCACCGTCGTATTACTAGTGTTACGAGCTTTGTGATAAGTCAAGAGTATACAGTTCCTGCTCTACTAGTGGCACCGTCGTATTACTAGTGTTACGAGCTTTGTAATAAGTCAAGAGTATACAGTTCCTGCTCTACTAGTGTCACCGTCGTATTACTAGTCTTACGAGCTTTGTGATAAGTCAAGAGTATACAGTTCCTGTTCTACTAGTGGCACCGTCGTATTACTAGTGTTACGAGCTTTGGGATAAGTCAAGAGTATACAGTTCCTGCTCAACTAGAGGTATCGTCGTATTACTAGTGTTACGAGCTTTGTGATACGTCAAGAGTATACAGTTCCTGTTCTACTAGTGGCACCGTCGTATTACTAGTGCTACGAGCTTTGTGATAAGTCTAGAGTATACAGTTCCTGTTATACTAGTGGCACCGTCGTATTACTAATCTTACGATCTTTGTGATAAGTCAAGAGTATACAGTTCCTGCTCTACTAGTGGCACCGTCGTATTACTAGTGTTACGAGCTTTGTGATAAGTCAAGAGTATACAGTTCCTGCTCTACTAGTGGCACCGTCGTATTACTAGTCTTACGAGCTTTGTAATAAGTCAAGAGTATACAGTTCCTGTTCTACTAGTGGCACCGTCGTATTACTAGTCTTACGATCTTTGTGATACGTCAAGAGTATACAGTTCCTGCTCTACTAGTTTCACCGTCGTATTACTAGTGTTACGAGCTTTGTGATAAGTCAAGAGTATACAGTTCCTGCTCTACTAGTTGGACCGTCGTATTACTAGTGTTACGAGCTTTGTGATAAGTCAAGAGTATACAGTTCCTGCTCTACTAGTGGCACCGTCGTATTACTAGTCTTACGATCTTTGTGATAAGTCAAGTGTATACAGTTCCTGCTCTACTAGTGGCACCGTCGTATTACTAGTGTTACGAGCTTTGTGATAAGTCAAGAGTATACAGTTCCAGTTCTACTAGTGGCACCGTCGTATTACTAATCTTACGAATTTTGTGATAAGTCAAGAGTATACAGTTCCTGCTCTACTAGTGGCACCGTCGTATTACTAGTGCTACGAGCTTTGTGATAAGTCAAGAGTATACAGTTCCTGCTCTACTAGTGGCACCGTCGTATTACTAGTCTTACGATCTTTGTGATAAATCAAGAGTATACATTTCCTGCTCTACTAGTGGTACCGTCGTATTACTAGTGTTACCTGCTTTGTGATAAGTAAAGAGTAAAAATAAATACAGTTCCTGCTCTACTATTGGCACCGTCGTATTACTAGTGTTACGAGCTTTGTAATAAGTCAAGAGTATACAGTTCCTGCTCTACTAGTGGCACCGTCGTATTACTAGTCTTACGAGCTTTGTGATAAGTCAAGAGTATACAGTTCCTGCTCTACTAGTGGCATCGTCGTATTACTAGTCTTACGAGCTTTGTAATAAGTCAAGAGTACACAGTTCCTGCTCTACTAGTGGCACTGTCGTATTACTAGTGTTACGAGCTTTGTGATACGTCAAGAGTATACAGTTCCTGTTCTACTAGTGGCACCGTCGTATTACTAGTGTTACGAGCTTTGTGATAAGTCAAGAGTATACAGTTCCTGTCCTACTAGTGGCACCGTCGTATTATTAATCTTACGATCTTTGTGATAAGTCAAGAGTATACAGTTCCTGCTCTACTAGTGGCACCGTCGTATTACTAGTGTTACGAGCTTTGTGATAAGTCAAGAGTATACAGTTCCTGCTCTACTAGTGGCACCGTCGTATTACTAGTCTTACGATCTTTGTGATAAATCAAGAGTATACAGTTCCTGCTCTACTAGTGGCACCGTCGTATTACTAGTGTTACGAGCTTTGTGATAAGTCAAGAGTATACAGTTCCTGCTCTACTAGTGGCACCGTCGTATTACTAGTGTTACGAGCTTTGTAATAAGTCAAGAGTATACAGTTCCTGCTCTACTAGTGTCACCGTCGTATTACTAGTCTTACGAGCTTTGTGATAAGTCAAGAGTATACAGTTCCTGTTCTACTAGTGGCACCGTCGTATTACTAGTGTTACGAGCTTTGGGATAAGTCAAGAGTATACAGTTCCTGCTCAACTAGAGGTATCGTCGTATTACTAGTGTTACGAGCTTTGTGATACGTCAAGAGTATACAGTTCCTGTTCTACTAGTGGCACCGTCGTATTACTAGTGCTACGAGCTTTGTGATAAGTCTAGAGTATACAGTTCCTGTTATACTAGTGGCACCGTCGTATTACTAATCTTACGATCTTTGTGATAAGTCAAGAGTATACAGTTCCTGCTCTACTAGTGGCACCGTCGTATTACTAGTGTTACGAGCTTTGTGATAAGTCAAGAGTATACAGTTCCTGCTCTACTAGTGGCACCGTCGTATTACTAGTCTTACGATCTTTGTGATAAATCAAGAGTATACAGTTCCTGCTCTACTAGTGGCACCGTCGTATTACTAGTGTTACGAGCTTTGTGATAAGTCAAGAGTATACAGTTCCTGCTCTACTAGTGGCACCGTCGTATTACTAGTGTTACGAGCTTTGTAATAAGTCAAGAGTATACAGTTCCTGCTCTACTAGTGGCACCGTCGTATTACTAGTCTTACGAGCTTTGTGATAAGTCAAGAGTATACAGTTCCTGTTCTACTAGTGGCACCGTCGTATTACTAGTGTTACGAGCTTTGGGATATGTCAAGAGTATACAGTTCCTGCTCAACTAGAGGTATCGTCGTATTACTAGTGTTACGAGCTTTGTGATAAGTCAAGAGTATAGAGTTCCTGCTCAACTAGAGGTATCGTCGTATTACTAGTCTTTCGAGCTTTGTGATAAGTCAAGAGTATACAGTTCCTGTCCTACTAGTGGCACCGTCGTATTACTAGTGTTACGAGCTGTGTGATAAGTCAAGAGTATACAGTTCCTGTCCTACTAGTGGCACCGTCGTATTACTAGTGTTACGAGCTTTGTGATAAGTCAAGAGTATACAGTTCCTGTTCTACTAGTGGCACCGTCGTATTACTAGTCTTACGAGCTTTGTGATACGTCAAGAGTGTACAGTTCCTGCTCTACTAGTTTCACCGTCGTATTACTAGTCTTACGATCTTTGTGATAAGTCAAGAGTATACAGTTCCTGCTCTACTAGTGGCACCGTCGTATTACTAGTCTTACGAGCTTTGTGATAAGTCAAGAGTATACAGTTCCTGCTCTACTAGTGGCACCGTCGTATTACTAGTTTTACGAGCTTTGTGATAAGTCAAGAGTATACAGTTCCTGCTCTACTAGTGGCACCGTCGTATTACTAGTCTTACGAGCTTTGTAATAAGTCAAGAGTATACAGTTCCCGCTCTACTAGTGGCACCGTCGTATTACTAGTGTTACGAGCTTTGTGATAAGTCAAGAGTATACAGTTCCTATTCTACTAGTGGCACCGTCGTATTACTAGTGTTACGAGCTTTGGGATTAGTCAAGAGTATACAGTTCCTGCTCAACTAGAGGTATCGTCGTATTACTAGTGTTACGAGCTTTGTTATAAGTCAAGAGTATACAGTTCCTGTTCTACTAGTGGCACCGTCGTATTACTAGTGTTACGAGCTTTGTGATAAGTCAAGAGTATACAGTTCCTGCTCAACTAGAGGTATCGTCGTATTACTAGTCTTTCGAGCTTTGTAATAAGTCAAGAGTATACATTTCCTGTTCTACTAGTGGCACCGTCGTATTACTAGTGTTACGAGCTTTGTGATAAGTCAAGAGTATACAGTTCCTGTTCTACTAGTGTCACCGTCGTATTACTAGTGTTACGAGCTTTGGGATAAGTCAAGAGTATACAGTTCCTGCTCAACTAGAGGTATCGTCATATTACTAGTGTTACGAGCTTTGTTATAAGTCAAGAGTATACAGTTCCTGTTCTACTAGTGGCACCGTCGTATTACTAGTGTTACGAGCTTTGTGATAAGTCAAGAGTATACAGTTCCGGCTCAACTAGAGGTATCGTCGTATTACTAGTCTTTCGAGCTTTGTAATAAGTCAAGAGTATACAGTTCCTGCTCTACTAGTGGCATCGTCGTATTACTAGTCTTACGAACTTTGTGATAAGTCAAGAGTATACATTTCCTGTTCTACTAGTGGCACCGTCGTATTACTAGTGTTACGAGCTTTGTGATAAGTCAAGAGTATACAGTTCCTGTTCTACTAGTGTCACCGTCGTATTACTAGTGTTACGAGCTTTGTGATAAGTCAAGAGTATACAGTTCCAGTTCTACTAGTGGCACCGTCGTATTACTAGGGTCTTACGATCTTTGTGATAGGTCAAAAGTTTAGAGTTCCTGCTCTACTAGTGGCATCGTCGTATTACTAGTCTTACGAGCTTTGTGATACGTCAAGAGTATACAGTTCCTGCTCTACTAGTTTCACCGTCGTATTACTAGTGTTACGAGCTTTGTGATAAGTCAAGAGTATACAGTTCCTGCTCTACTAGTTGGACCGTCGTATTACTAGTGTTACGAGCTTTGTGATAAGTCAAGAGTATACAGTTCCTGCTCTACTAGTGGCACCGTCGTATTACTAGTCTTACGATCTTTGTGATAAGTCAAGTGTATACAGTTCCTGCTCTACTAGTGGCACCGTCGTATTACTAGTGTTACGAGCTTTGTGATAAGTCAAGAGTATACAGTTCCAGTTCTACTAGTGGCACCGTCGTATTACTAATCTTACGAATTTTGTGATAAGTCAAGAGTATACAGTTCCTGCTCTACTAGTGGCACCGTCGTATTACTAGTGCTACGAGCTTTGTGATAAGTCAAGAGTATACAGTTCCTGCTCTACTAGTGGCACCGTCGTATTACTAGTCTTACGATCTTTGTGATAAATCAAGAGTATACATTTCCTGCTCTACTAGTGGTACCGTCGTATTACTAGTGTTACCTGCTTTGTGATAAGTAAAGAGTAAAAATAAATACAGTTCCTGCTCTACTATTGGCACCGTCGTATTACTAGTGTTACGAGCTTTGTAATAAGTCAAGAGTATACAGTTCCTGCTCTACTAGTGGCACCGTCGTATTACTAGTCTTACGAGCTTTGTGATAAGTCAAGAGTATACAGTTCCTGCTCTACTAGTGGCATCGTCGTATTACTAGTCTTACGAGCTTTGTAATAAGTCAAGAGTACACAGTTCCTGCTCTACTAGTGGCACTGTCGTATTACTAGTGTTACGAGCTTTGTGATACGTCAAGAGTATACAGTTCCTGTTCTACTAGTGGCACCGTCGTATTACTAGTGTTACGAGCTTTGTAATAAGTCAAGAGTATACAGTTCCTGTCCTACTAGTGGCACCGTCGTATTATTAATCTTACGATCTTTGTGATAAGTCAAGAGTATACAGTTCCTGCTCTACTAGTGGCACCGTCGTATTACTAGTGTTACGAGCTTTGTGATAAGTCAAGAGTATACAGTTCCTGCTCTACTAGTGGCACCGTCGTATTACTAGTCTTACGATCTTTGTGATAAATCAAGAGTATACAGTTCCTGCTCTACTAGTGGCACCGTCGTATTACTAGTGTTACGAGCTTTGTGATAAGTCAAGAGTATACAGTTCCTGCTCTACTAGTGGCACCGTCGTATTACTAGTGTTACGAGCTTTGTAATAAGTCAAGAGTATACAGTTCCTGCTCTACTAGTGTCACCGTCGTATTACTAGTGTTACGAGCTTTGTGATAAGTCAAGAGTATACAGTTCCTGTTCTACTAGTGGCACCGTCGTATTACTAGTGTTACGAGCTTTGGGATAAGTCAAGAGTATACAGTTCCTGCTCAACTAGAGGTATCGTCGTATTACTAGTGTTACGAGCTTTGTGATACGTCAAGAGTATACAGTTCCTGTTCTACTAGTGGCACCGTCGTATTACTAGTGCTACGAGCTTTGTGATAAGTCTAGAGTATACAGTTCCTGTTATACTAGTGGCACCGTCGTATTACTAATCTTACGATCTTTGTGATAAGTCAAGAGTATACAGTTCCTGCTCTACTAGTGGCACCGTCGTATTACTAGTCTTACGATCTTTGTGATAAATCAAGAGTATACAGTTCCTGCTCTACTAGTGGCACCGTCGTATTACTAGTGTTACGAGCTTTGTGATAAGTCAAGAGTATACAGTTCCTGCTCTACTAGTGGCACCGTCGTATTACTAGTGTTACGAGCTTTGTAATAAGTCAAGAGTATACAGTTCCTGCTCTACTAGTGGCACCGTCGTATTACTAGTCTTACGAGCTTTGTGATAAGTCAAGAGTATACAGTTCCTGTTCTACTAGTGGCACCGTCGTATTACTAGTGTTACGAGCTTTGGGATAAGTCAAGAGTATACAGTTCCTGCTCAACTAGAGGTATCGTCGTATTACTAGTGTTACGAGCTTTGTGATAAGTCAAGAGTATAGAGTTCCTGCTCAACTAGAGGTATCGTCGTATTACTAGTCTTTCGAGCTTTGTGATAAGTCAAGAGTATACAGTTCCTGTCCTACTAGTGGCACCGTCGTATTACTAGTGTTACGAGCTGTGTGATAAGTCAAGAGTATACAGTTCCTGTCCTACTAGTGGCACCGTCGTATTACTAGTGTTACGAGCTTTGTGATAAGTCAAGAGTATACAGTTCCTGTTCTACTAGTGGCACCGTCGTATTACTAGTCTTACGATCTTTGTGATACGTCAAGAGTGTACAGTTCCTGCTCTACTAGTTTCACCGTCGTATTACTAGTCTTACGATCTTTGTGATAAGTCAAGAGTATACAGTTCCTGCTCTACTAGTGGCACCGTCGTATTACTAGTCTTACGAGCTTTGTGATAAGTCAAGAGTATACAGTTCCTGCTCTACTAGTGGCACCGTCGTATTACTAGTTTTACGAGCTTTGTGATAAGTCAAGAGTATACAGTTCCTGCTCTACTAGTGGCACCGTCGTATTACTAGTCTTACGAGCTTTGTAATAAATCAAGAGTATACAGTTCCCGCTCTACTAGTGGCACCGTCGTATTACTAGTGTTACGAGCTTTGTGATAAGTCAAGAGTATACAGTTCCTATTCTACTAGTGGCACCGTCGTATTACTAGTGTTACGAGCTTTGGGATTAGTCAAGAGTATACAGTTCCTGCTCAACTAGAGGTATCGTCGTATTACTAGTGTTACGAGCTTTGTTATAAGTCAAGAGTATACAGTTCCTGTTCTACTAGTGGCACCGTCGTATTACTAGTGTTACGAGCTTTGTGATAAGTCAAGAGTATACAGTTCCTGCTCAACTAGAGGTATCGTCGTATTACTAGTCTTTCGAGCTTTGTAATAAGTCAAGAGTATACATTTCCTGTTCTACTAGTGGCACCGTCGTATTACTTGTGTTACGAGCTTTGTGATAAGTCAAGAGTATACAGTTCCTGTTCTACTAGTGTCACCGTCGTATTACTAGTGTTACGAGCTTTGGGATAAGTCAAGAGTATACAGTTCCTGCTCAACTAGAGGTATCGTCATATTACTAGTGTTACGAGCTTTGTTATAAGTCAAGAGTATACAGTTCCTGTTCTACTAGTGGCACCGTCGTATTACTAGTGTTACGAGCTTTGTGATAAGTCAAGAGTATACAGTTCCTGTTCTACTAGTGGCACCATCGTATTACTAGTGCTACGAGCTTTGGGATAAGTCAAGAGTATACAGTTCCTGCTCAAGTAGAGGTATCGTCGTATTACTAGTGTTACGAGCTTTGTGATAAGTCAAGAGTATACAGTTCCTGCTCAACTAGAGGTATCGTCGTATTACTAGTCTTTCTAGCTTTGTAATAAGTCAAGAGTATACAGTTCCTGCTCTACTAGTGGCACCGTCGTATTACTAGTGTTGCGAGCTTTGTGATAAGTCAAGAGTATACAGTTCCTGCTCTACTAGTGGCACCGTCGTATTACTAGTGTTACGAGCTTTGTGATAAGTCAAGAGTATACAGTTCCTGTTCTACTAGTGGCACCGTCGTATTACTAATCTTACGAGCTTTGTAATAAGTCAAGAGTATACATTTCCTGTTCTACTAGTGGCACCGTCGTATTACTAGTGTTACGAGCTTTGTGATAAGTCAAGAGTATACAGTTCCTGTTCTACTAGTGGCACCGTCGTATTACTAGTGTTACGAGCTTTGTGATAAGTCAAGAGTATACAGTTCCAGTTCTACTAGTGGCACCGTCGTATTACTAGTGTTACGAGCTTTGTGATAAGTCAAGAGTATACAGTTCCTGTTCTACTAGTGGCACCGTCGTATTACTAGGGTCTTACGATCTTTGTGATAAGTCAAGAGTATACAGTTCCTGCTCTACTAGTGGCACCGTGGTATTACTAGTGTTACGAGCTTTGTGATAGGTCAAAAGTTTACAGTTCCTGCTCTACTAGTGGCACCGTCGTATTACTAGTCTTACGAGCTTTGTGATAAGTCAAGAGTATACAGTTCCTGCTCTACTAGTGGCATCGTCGTATTACTAGTCTTACGAGCTTTGTGATAGGTCAAAAGTATACAGTTCCTGCTCTACTAGTGGCACGGTCGTATTACTAGTGTTACGAGCTTTGTGATAGGTCAAAAGTATACAGTTCCTGCTCTACTAGTGGCACCGTCGTATTACTAGTGTTACGAGCTTTGTGATAAGTCAAGAGTATACAGTTCCTGTTCTACTAGTGGCACCGTCGTATTACTAGTGTTACGAGCTTTGTGATAAGTCAAGAGTATACAGTTCCTGTTCTACTAGTGGCACCGTCGTATTACTAATCTTACGAGCTTTGTAATAAGTCAAGAGTATACATTTCCTGTTCTACTAGTGGCACCGTCGTATTACTAGTGTTACGAGCTTTGTGATAAGTCAAGAGTATACAGTTCCTGTTCTACTAGTGGCACCGTCGTATTACTAGTGTTACGAGCTTTGTGATAAGTCAAGAGTATACAGTTCCAGTTCTACTAGTGGCACCGTCGTATTACTAGTGTTACGAGCTTTGTGATAAGTCAAAAGTATACAGTTCCTGTTCTACTAATGGCACCGTCGTATTACTAGTGTTACGAGCTTTGTGATAAGTCAAGAATATACAGTTCCTGTTCTACTAGTGGCACCGTCGTATTACTAGTGTTACGAGCTTTGTGATAAGTCAAGAGTATACAGTTCCTGTTCTACTAGTGGCACCGTCGTATTACTAATCTTACGAGCTTTGTAATAAGTCAAGAGTATACATTTCCTGTTCTACTAGTGGCACCGTCGTATTACTAGTGTTACGAGCTTTGTGATAAGTCAAGAGTATACAGTTCCTGTTCTACTAGTGGCACCGTCGTATTACTAGTGTTAAGAGCTTTGTGATAAGTCAAGAGTATACAGTTCCAGTTCTACTAGTGGCACCGTCGTATTACTAGTGTTACGAGCTTTGTGATAAGTCAAGAGTACACAGTTCCTGTTCTACTAGTGGCACCGTCGTATTACTAGGGTCTTACGATCTTTGTGATAAGTCAAGAGTATACAGTTCCTGCTCTACTAGTGGCACCGTGGTATTACTAGTGTTACGAGCTTTGTGATAGGTCAAAAGTTTACAGTTCCTGCTCTACTAGTGGCACCGTCGTATTACTAGTCTTACGAGCTTTGTGATAAGTCAAGAGTATACAGTTCCTGCTCTACTAGTGGCATCGTCGTATTACTAGTCTTACGAGCTTTGTGATAGGTCAAAAGTATACAGTTCCTGCTCTACTAGTGGCACCGTCGTATTACTAGTGTTACGAGCTTTGTGATAGGTCAAAAGTATACAGTTCCTGCTCTACTAGTGGCACCGTCGTATTACTAGTGTTACGAGCTTTGTGATAAGTCAAGAGTATACAGTTCCTGCTCTACTAGTGGCACCGTCGTATTACTAATGTTACAAGCTTTGTGATAAGTCAAGAGTATACAGTTCCTGTTCTACTAGTGGCACCGTCGTATTACTAGTCTTACGAGCTTTGTGATAAGTCAAGAGTATACAGTTCCTGTTCTACTAGTGGCACCGTCGTATTACTAGTCTTACGATCTTTGTGATACGTCAAGAGTATACAGTTCCTGCTCTACTAGTTTCACCGTCGTATTACTAGTGTTACGAGCTTTGTGATAAGTCAAGAGTATACAGTTCCTGTTCTACTAGTGGCACCGTCGTATTACTAGTCTTACGATCTTTGTGATAAGTCAAGAGTATACAGTTCCTGCTCTACTAGTGGCACCGTCGTATTACTAGTGTTACAAGCTTTGTGATAAGTCAAGAGTATACAGTTCCTGTTCTACTAGTGGCACCGTCGTATTACTAATCTTACGATCTTTGTGATAAGTCAAGAGTATACAGTTCCTGCTCTACTAGTGGCACCGTCGTATTACTAGTGTTACGAGCTTTGTAATAAGTCAAGAGTATACAGTTCCTGCTCTACTAGTGGCATCGTCGTATTACTAGTGTTATGAGCTTTGTGATAAGTCAAGAGTATAGAGTTCCTGTTCTACTAGTGGCACCGTCGTATTACTAGTGTTACAAGCTTTGGGATAAGTCAAAAGTATACAGTTCCTGTTCTACTAGTGGCACCGTCGTATTACTAGGGTCTTACGATCTTTGTGATAAGTCAAGAGTATACAGTTCCTGCTCTACTAGTGGCACCGTGGTATTACTAGTGTTACGAGCTTTGTGATAGGTCAAAAGTTTACAGTTCCTGCTCTACTAGTGGCACCGTCGTATTACTAGTGTTACGAGCTTTGTGATAAGTCAAGAGTATACAGTTCCTGCTCTACTAGTGGCATCGTCGTATAACTAGTCTTACGAGCTTTGTGATAGGTCAAAAGTATACAGTTCCTGCTCTACGAGTGGCACCGTCGTATTACTATTCTTACGAGCTTTGTGATAAGTCAAGAGTATACAGTTCCTGCTCTACTAGTGGCACCGTCGTATTGCTAGTCTTACGATCTTTGTGATAAGTCAAGAGTATACAGTTCCTGCTCTACTAGTGGCACCGTCGTATTACTAGTCTTACGATCTTTGTGATAAGTCAAGAGTATACAGTTCCTGCTCTACTAGTTTCACAGTCGTATTACTACTGTTACGAACTTTGTGATAAGTCAAGAGTATACAGTTCCTGCTCTACTAGTGGCAACGTCGTATTACTAGTGTTACGAGCTTTCTGATAGGTCAAAAGTATACAGTTCCTGCTCTACTAGTGGCACCGTCGTATTACTAGTGTTACGAGCTTTGTGATAAGTCAAGAGTATACAGTTCCTGATCTACTAGTGGCACCGTCGTATTACTAATGTTACAAGCTTTGTGATAATTCAAGAGTATACAGTTCCTGCTCTACTAGTGGCACCGTCGTATTACTAGTCTTACGAGCTTTGTGATAAGTCAAGAGTATACAGTTCCTGTTCTACTAGTGGCACCGTCGTATTACTAGTGTTACGAGCTTTGTGATAAGTCAAGAGTATACAGTTCCTGCTCAACTAGAGGTATCGTCGTATTACTAGTCTTTCGAGCTTTGTAATAAGTCAAGAGTATACATTTCCTGTTCTACTAGTGGCACCGTCGAATTACTAGTGTTACGAGCTTTGTGATAAGTCAAGAGTATACAGTTCCTGTTCTACTAGTGGCACCGTCGTATTACTAGTGTTACGAGCTTTGTGATAAGTCAAGAGTATACAGTTCCAGTTCTACTAGTGGCACCGTCGTATTACTAGTGTTACGAGCTTTGTGATAAGTCAAGAGTATACAGTTCCTGTTATACTAGTGGCACCGTCGTATTACTAGTGTTACGAGCTTTGTGATAAGTCAAGAGTATACAGTTCCTGTTCTACTAGTGGCACCGTCGTATTACTAATCTTACGAGCTTTGTAATAAGTCAAGAGTATACATTTCCTGTTCTACTAGTGGCACCGTCGTATTACTAGTGTTACGAGCTTTGTGATAAGTCAAGAGTATACAGTTCCTGTTCTACTAGTGGCACCGTCGTATTACTAGTGTTAAGAGCTTTGTGATAAGTCAAGAGTATACAGTTCCAGTTCTACTAGTGGCACCGTCGTATTACTAGGGTCTTACGATCTTTGTGATAAGTCAAGAGTATACAGTTCCTGCTCTACTAGTGGCACCGTGGTATTACTAGTGTTACGAGCTTTGTGATAGGTCAAAAGTTTACAGTTCCTGCTCTACTAGTGGCACCGTCGTATTACTAGTCTTACGAGCTTTCTGATAAGTCAAGAGTATACAGTTCCTGCTCTACTAGTGGCATCGTCGTATTACTAGTCTTACGAGCTTTGTGATAGGTCAAAAGTATACAGTTCCTGCTCTACTAGTGGCACCGTCGTATTACTAGTGTTACGAGCTTTGTGATAGGTCAAAAGTATACAGTTCCTGCTCTACTAGTGGCACCGTCGTATTACTAGTGTTACGAGCTTTGTGATAAGTCAAGAGTATACAGTTCGTGCTCTACTAGTGGCACCGTCGTATTACTAATGTTACAAGCTTTGTGATAAGTCAAGAGTATGCAGTTCCTGTTCTACTAGTGGCACCGTCGTATTACTAGTCTTACGAGCTTTGTGATAAGTCAAGAGTATACAGTTCCTGTTCTACTAGTGGCACCGTCGTATTACTAGTCTTACGATCTTTGTGATACGTCAAGAGTATACAGTTCCTGCTCTACTAGTTTCACCGTCGTATTACTAGTGTTACGAGCTTTGTGATAAGTCAAGAGTATACAGTTCCTGTTCTACTAGTGGCACCGTCGTATTACTAGTCTTACGATCTTTGTGATAAGTCAAGAGTATACAGTTCCTGCTCTACTAGTGGCACCGTCGTATTACTAGTGTTACAAGCTTTGTGATAAGTCAAGAGTATACAGTTCCTGTTCTACTAGTGGCACCGTCGTATTACTAATCTTACGATCTTTGTGATAAGTCAAGAGTATACAGTTCCTGCTCTACTAGTGGCACCGTCGTATTACTAGTGTTACGAGCTTTGTAATAAGTCAAGAGTATACAGTTCCTGCTCTACTAGTGGCATCGTCGTATTACTAGTGTTATGAGCTTTGTGATAAGTCAAGAGTATAGAGTTCCTGTTCTACTAGTGGCACCGTCGTATTACTAGTGTTACGAGCTTTGGGATAAGTCAAAAGTATACAGTTCCTGTTCTACTAGTGGCACCGTCGTATTACTAGGGTCTTACGATCTTTGTGATAAGTCAAGAGTATACAGTTCCTGCTCTACTAGTGGCACCGTGGTATTACTAGTGTTACGAGCTTTGTGATAGGTCAAAAGTTTACAGTTCCTGCTCTACTAGTGGCACCGTCGTATTACTAGTGTTACGAGCTTTGTGATAAGTCAAGAGTATACAGTTCCTGCTCTACTAGTGGCATCGTCGTATAACTAGTCTTACGAGCTTTGTGATAGGTCAAAAGTATACAGTTCCTGCTCTACTAGTGGCACCGTCGTATTACTATTCTTACGAGCTTTGTGATAAGTCAAGAGTATACAGTTCCTGCTCTACTAGTGGCACCGTCGTATTACTAGTCTTACGATCTTTGTGATAAGTCAAGAGTATACAGTTCCTGCTCTACTAGTGGCACCGTCGTATTACTAGTCTTACGATCTTTGTGATAAGTCAAGAGTATACAGTTCCTGCTCTACTAGTTTCACAGTCGTATTACTACTGTTACGAACTTTGTGATAAGTCAAGAGTATACAGTTCCTGCTCTACTAGTGGCAACGTCGTATTACTAGTGTTACGAGCTTTCTGATAGGTCAAAAGTATACAGTTCCTGCTCTACTAGTGGCACCGTCGTATTACTAGTGTTACGAGCTTTGTGATAAGTCAAGAGTATACAGTTCCTGCTCTACTAGTGGCACCGTCGTATTACTAATGTTACAAGCTTTGTGATAATTCAAGAGTATACAGTTCCTGCTCTACTAGTGGCACCGTCGTATTACTAGTCTTACGAGCTTTGTGATAAGTCAAGAGTATACAGTTCCTGTTCTACTAGTGGCACCGTCGTATTACTAGTGTTACGAGCTTTGTGATAAGTCAAGAGTATACAGTTCCTGCTCAACTAGAGGTATCGTCGTATTACTAGTCTTTCGAGCTTTGTAATAAGTCAAGAGTATACATTTCCTGTTCTACTAGTGGCACCGTCGAATTACTAGTGTTACGAGCTTTGTGATAAGTCAAGAGTATACAGTTCCTGTTCTACTAGTGGCACCGTCGTATTACTAGTGTTACGAGCTTTGTGATAAGTCAAGAGTATACAGTTCCAGTTCTACTAGTGGCACCGTCGTATTACTAGTGTTACGAGCTTTGTGATAAGTCAAGAGTATACAGTTCCTGTTCTACTAGTGGCACCGTCGTATTACTAGGGTCTTACGATCTTTGTGATAAGTCAAGAGTATACAGTTCCTGCTCTACTAGTGGCACCGTGGTATTACTAGTGTTACGAGCTTTGTGATAGGTCAAAAGTTTACAGTTCCTGCTCTACTAGTGGCACCGTCGTATTACTAGTCTTACGAGCTTTGTGATAAGTCAAGAGTATACAGTTCCTGCTCTACTAGTGGCATCGTCGTATTACTAGTCTTACGAGCTTTGTGATAGGTCAAAAGTATACAGTTCCTGCTCTACTAGTGGCACGGTCGTATTACTAGTGTTACGAGCTTTGTGATAGGTCAAAAGTATACAGTTCCTGCTCTACTAGTGGCACCGTCGTATTACTAGTGTTACGAGCTTTGTGATAAGTCAAGAGTATACAGTTCCTGTTCTACTAGTGGCACCGTCGTATTACTAGTGTTACGAGCTTTGTGATAAGTCAAGAGTATACAGTTCCTGTTCTACTAGTGGCACCGTCGTATTACTAATCTTACGAGCTTTGTAATAAGTCAAGAGTATACATTTCCTGTTCTACTAGTGGCACCGTCGTATTACTAGTGTTACGAGCTTTGTGATAAGTCAAGAGTATACAGTTCCTGTTCTACTAGTGGCACCGTCGTATTACTAGTGTTACGAGCTTTGTGATAAGTCAAGAGTATACAGTTCCAGTTCTACTAGTGGCACCGTCGTATTACTAGTGTTACGAGCTTTGTGATAAGTCAAAAGTATACAGTTCCTGTTCTACTAATGGCACCGTCGTATTACTAGTGTTACGAGCTTTGTGATAAGTCAAGAATATACAGTTCCTGTTCTACTAGTGGCACCGTCGTATTACTAGTGTTACGAGCTTTGTGATAAGTCAAGAGTATACAGTTCCTGTTCTACTAGTGGCACCGTCGTATTACTAATCTTACGAGCTTTGTAATAAGTCAAGAGTATACATTTCCTGTTCTACTAGTGGCACCGTCGTATTACTAGTGTTACGAGCTTTGTGATAAGTCAAGAGTATACAGTTCCTGTTCTACTAGTGGCACCGTCGTATTACTAGTGTTAAGAGCTTTGTGATAAGTCAAGAGTATACAGTTCCAGTTCTACTAGTGGCACCGTCGTATTACTAGTGTTACGAGCTTTGTGATAAGTCAAGAGTACACAGTTCCTGTTCTACTAGTGGCACCGTCGTATTACTAGGGTCTTACGATCTTTGTGATAAGTCAAGAGTATACAGTTCCTGCTCTACTAGTGGCACCGTGGTATTACTAGTGTTACGAGCTTTGTGATAGGTCAAAAGTTTACAGTTCCTGCTCTACTAGTGGCACCGTCGTATTACTAGTCTTACGAGCTTTGTGATAAGTCAAGAGTATACAGTTCCTGCTCTACTAGTGGCATCGTCGTATTACTAGTCTTACGAGCTTTGTGATAGGTCAAAAGTATACAGTTCCTGCTCTACTAGTGGCACCGTCGTATTACTAGTGTTACGAGCTTTGTGATAGGTCAAAAGTATACAGTTCCTGCTCTACTAGTGGCACCGTCGTATTACTAGTGTTACGAGCTTTGTGATAAGTCAAGAGTATACAGTTCCTGCTCTACTAGTGGCACCGTCGTATTACTAATGTTACAAGCTTTGTGATAAGTCAAGAGTATACAGTTCCTGTTCTACTAGTGGCACCGTCGTATTACTAGTCTTACGAGCTTTGTGATAAGTCAAGAGTATACAGTTCCTGTTCTACTAGTGGCACCGTCGTATTACTAGTCTTACGATCTTTGTGATAAGTCAAGAGTATACAGTTCCTGCTCTACTAGTGGCACCGTCGTATTACTAGTGTTACAAGCTTTGTGATAAGTCAAGAGTATACAGTTCCTGTTCTACTAGTGGCACCGTCGTATTACTAATCTTACGATCTTTGTGATAAGTCAAGAGTATACAGTTCCTGCTCTACTAGTGGCACCGTCGTATTACTAGTGTTACGAGCTTTGTAATAAGTCAAGAGTATACAGTTCCTGCTCTACTAGTGGCATCGTCGTATTACTAGTGTTATGAGCTTTGTGATAAGTCAAGAGTATAGAGTTCCTGTTCTACTAGTGGCACCGTCGTATTACTAGTGTTACAAGCTTTGGGATAAGTCAAAAGTATACAGTTCCTGTTCTACTAGTGGCACCGTCGTATTACTAGGGTCTTACGATCTTTGTGATAAGTCAAGAGTATACAGTTCCTGCTCTACTAGTGGCACCGTGGTATTACTAGTGTTACGAGCTTTGTGATAGGTCAAAAGTTTACAGTTCCTGCTCTACTAGTGGCACCGTCGTATTACTAGTCTTACGAGCTTTCTGATAAGTCAAGAGTATACAGTTCCTGCTCTACTAGTGGCATCGTCGTATAACTAGTCTTACGAGCTTTGTGATAGGTCAAAAGTATACAGTTCCTGCTCTACTAGTGGCACCGTCGTATTACTAGTGTTACGAGCTTTGTGATAAGTCAAGAGTATACAGTTCCTGCTCTACTAGTGGCACCGTCGTATTACTAATGTTACAAGCTTTGTGATAAGTCAAGAGTATACAGTTCCTGTTCTACTAGTGGCACCGTCGTATTACTAGTCTTACGAGCTTTGTGATAAGTCAAGAGTATACAGTTCCTGTTCTACTAGTGGCACCGTCGTATTACTAGTCTTACGATCTTTGTGATACGTCAAGAGTATACAGTTCCTGCTCTACTAGTTTCACCGTCGTATTACTAGTGTTACGAGCTTTGTGATAAGTCAAGAGTATACAGTTCCTGTTCTACTAGTGGCACCGTCGTATTACTAGTCTTACGATCTTTGTGATAAGTCAAGAGTATACAGTTCCTGCTCTACTAGTGGCACCGTCGTATTACTAGTGTTACAAGCTTTGTGATAAGTCAAGAGTATACAGTTCCTGTTCTACTAGTGGCACCGTCGTATTACTAATCTTACGATCTTTGTGATAAGTCAAGAGTATACAGTTCCTGCTCTACTAGTGGCACCGTCGTATTACTAGTGTTACGAGCTTTGTAATAAGTCAAGAGTATACAGTTCCTGCTCTACTAGTGGCATCGTCGTATTACTAGTGTTATGAGCTTTGTGATAAGTCAAGAGTATAGAGTTCCTGTTCTACTAGTGGCACCGTCGTATTACTAGTGTTACAAGCTTTGGGATAAGTCAAAAGTATACAGTTCCTGTTCTACTAGTGGCACCGTCGTATTACTAGGGTCTTACGATCTTTGTGATAAGTCAAGAGTATACAGTTCCTGCTCTACTAGTGGCACCGTGGTATTACTAGTGTTACGAGCTTTGTGATAGGTCAAAAGTTTACAGTTCCTGCTCTACTAGTGGCACCGTCGTATTACTAGTCTTACGAGCTTTCTGATAAGTCAAGAGTATACAGTTCCTGCTCTACTAGTGGCATCGTCGTATAACTAATCTTACGAGCTTTGTGATAGGTCAAAAGTATACAGTTCCTGCTCTACGAGTGGCACCGTCGTATTACTATTCTTACGAGCTTTGTGATAAGTCAAGAGTATACAGTTCCTGCTCAACTAGAGGTATCGTCGTATTACTAGTCTTTCGAGCTTTGTAATAAGTCAAGAGTATACATTTCCTGTTCTACTAGTGGCACCGTCGAATTACTAGTGTTACGAGCTTTGTGATAAGTCAAGAGTATACAGTTCCTGTTCTACTAGTGGCACCGTCGTATTACTAGTGTTACGAGCTTTGTGATAAGTCAAGAGTATACAGTTCCAGTTCTACTAGTGGCACCGTCGTATTACTAGTGTTACGAGCTTTGTGATAAGTCAAGAGTATACAGTTCCTGTTCTACTAGTGGCACCGTCGTATTACTAGGGTCTTACGATCTTTGTGATAAGTCAAGAGTATACAGTTCCTGCTCTACTAGTGGCACCGTGGTATTACTAGTGTTACGAGCTTTGTGATAGGTCAAAAGTTTACAGTTCCTGCTCTACTAGTGGCACCGTCGTATTACTAGTCTTACGAGCTTTGTGATAAGTCAAGAGTATACAGTTCCTGCTCTACTAGTGGCATCGTCGTATTACTAGTCTTACGAGCTTTGTGATAGGTCAAAAGTATACAGTTCCTGCTCTACTAGTGGCACGGTCGTATTACTAGTGTTACGAGCTTTGTGATAGGTCAAAAGTATACAGTTCCTGCTCTACTAGTGGCACCGTCGTATTACTAGTGTTACGAGCTTTGTGATAAGTCAAGAGTATACAGTTCCTGTTCTACTAGTGGCACCGTCGTATTACTAGTGTTACGAGCTTTGTGATAAGTCAAGAGTATACAGTTCCTGTTCTACTAGTGGCACCGTCGTATTACTAATCTTACGAACTTTGTAATAAGTCAAGAGTATACATTTCCTGTTCTACTAGTGGCACCGTCGTATTACTAGTGTTACGAGCTTTGTGATAAGTCAAGAGTATACAGTTCCTGTTCTACTAGTGGCACCGTCGTATTACTAGTGTTACGAGCTTTGTGATAAGTCAAGAGTATACAGTTCCAGTTCTACTAGTGGCACCGTCGTATTACTAGTGTTACGAGCTTTGTGATAAGTCAAAAGTATACAGTTCCTGTTCTACTAATGGCACCGTCGTATTACTAGTGTTACGAGCTTTGTGATAAGTCAAGAATATACAGTTCCTGTTCTACTAGTGGCACCGTCGTATTACTAGTGTTACGAGCTTTGTGATAAGTCAAGAGTATACAGTTCCTGTTCTACTAGTGGCACCGTCGTATTACTAATCTTACGAGCTTTGTAATAAGTCAAGAGTATACATTTCCTGTTCTACTAGTGGCACCGTCGTATTACTAGTGTTACGAGCTTTGTGATAAGTCAAGAGTATACAGTTCCTGTTCTACTAGTGGCACCGTCGTATTACTAGTGTTAAGAGCTTTGTGATAAGTCAAGAGTATACAGTTCCAGTTCTACTAGTGGCACCGTCGTATTACTAGTGTTACGAGCTTTGTGATAAGTCAAGAGTACACAGTTCCTGTTCTACTAGTGGCACCGTCGTATTACTAGGGTCTTACGATCTTTGTGATAAGTCAAGAGTATACAGTTCCTGCTCTACTAGTGGCACCGTGGTATTACTAGTGTTACGAGCTTTGTGATAGGTCAAAAGTTTACAGTTCCTGCTCTACTAGTGGCACCGTCGTATTACTAGTCTTACGAGCTTTGTGATAAGTCAAGAGTATACAGTTCCTGCTCTACTAGTGGCATCGTCGTATTACTAGTCTTACGAGCTTTGTGATAGGTCAAAAGTATACAGTTCCTGCTCTACTAGTGGCACCGTCGTATTACTAGTGTTACGAGCTTTGTGATAGGTCAAAAGTATACAGTTCCTGCTCTACTAGTGGCACCGTCGTATTACTAGTGTTACGATCTTTGTGATAAGTCAAGAGTATACAGTTCCTGCTCTACTAGTGGCACCGTGGTATTACTAGTGTTACGAGCTTTGTGATAGGTCAAAAGTTTACAGTTCCTGCTCTACTAGTGGCACCGTCGTATTACTAGTCTTACGAGCTTTCTGATAAGTCAAGAGTATACAGTTCCTGCTCTACTTGTGGCATCGTCGTATTACTAGTCTTACGAGCTTTGTGATAGGTCAAAAGTATACAGTTCCTGCTCTACTAGTGGCACCGTCGTATTACTAGTGTTACGAGCTTTGTGATAGGTCAAAAGTATACAGTTCCTGCTCTACTAGTGGCACCGTCGTATTACTAGTGTTACGAGCTTTGTGATAAGTCAAGAGTATACAGTTCGTGCTCTACTAGTGGCACCGTCGTATTACTAATGTTACAAGCTTTGTGATAAGTCAAGAGTATGCAGTTCCTGTTCTACTAGTGGCACCGTCGTATTACTAGTCTTACGAGCTTTGTGATAAGTCAAGAGTATACAGTTCCTGTTCTACTAGTGGCACCGTCGTATTACTAGTCTTACGATCTTTGTGATACGTCAAGAGTATACAGTTCCTGCTCTACTAGTTTCACCGTCGTATTACTAGTGTTACGAGCTTTGTGATAAGTCAAGAGTATACAGTTCCTGTTCTACTAGTGGCACCGTCGTATTACTAGTCTTACGATCTTTGTGATAAGTCAAGAGTATACAGTTCCTGCTCTACTAGTGGCACCGTCGTATTACTAGTGTTACAAGCTTTGTGATAAGTCAAGAGTATACAGTTCCTGTTCTACTAGTGGCACCGTCGTATTACTAATCTTACGATCTTTGTGATAAGTCAAGAGTATACAGTTCCTGCTCTACTAGTGGCACCGTCGTATTACTAGTGTTACGAGCTTTGTAATAAGTCAAGAGTATACAGTTCCTGCTCTACTAGTGGCATCGTCGTATTACTAGTGTTATGAGCTTTGTGATAAGTCAAGAGTATAGAGTTCCTGTTCTACTAGTGGCACCGTCGTATTACTAGTGTTACGAGCTTTGGGATAAGTCAAAAGTATACAGTTCCTGTTCTACTAGTGGCACCGTCGTATTACTAGGGTCTTACGATCTTTGTGATAAGTCAAGAGTATACAGTTCCTGCTCTACTAGTGGCACCGTGGTATTACTAGTGTTACGAGCTTTGTGATAGGTCAAAAGTTTACAGTTCCTGCTCTACTAGTGGCACCGTCGTATTACTAGTGTTACGAGCTTTGTGATAAGTCAAGAGTATACAGTTCCTGCTCTACTAGTGGCATCGTCGTATAACTAGTCGTACGAGCTTTGTGATAGGTCAAAAGTATACAGTTCCTGCTCTACGAGTGGCACCGTCGTATTACTATTCTTACGAGCTTTGTGATAAGTCAAGAGTATACAGTTCCTGCTCTACTAGTGGCACCGTCGTATTGCTAGTCTTACGATCTTTGTGATAAGTCAAGAGTATACAGTTCCTGCTCTACTAGTGGCACCGTCGTATTACTAGTCTTACGATCTTTGTGATAAGTCAAGAGTATACAGTTCCTGCTCTACTAGTTTCACAGTCGTATTACTACTGTTACGAACTTTGTGATAAGTCAAGAGTATACAGTTCCTGCTCTACTAGTGGCAACGTCGTATTACTAGTGTTACGAGCTTTCTGATAGGTCAAAAGTATACAGTTCCTGCTCTACTAGTGGCACCGTCGTATTACTAGTGTTACGAGCTTTGTGATAAGTCAAGAGTATACAGTTCCTGCTCTACTAGTGGCACCGTCGTATTACTAATGTTACAAGCTTTGTGATAATTCAAGAGTATACAGTTCCTGCTCTACTAGTGGCACCGTCGTATTACTAGTCTTACGAGCTTTGTGATAAGTCAAGAGTATACAGTTCCTGTTCTACTAGTGGCACCGTCGTATTACTAGTGTTACGAGCTTTGTGATAAGTCAAGAGTATACAGTTCCTGCTCAACTAGAGGTATCGTCGTATTACTAGTCTTTCGAGCTTTGTAATAAGTAAAGAGTATACATTTCCTGTTCTACTAGTGGCACCGTCGAATTACTAGTGTTACGAGCTTTGTGATAAGTCAAGAGTATACAGTTCCTGTTCTACTAGTGGCACCGTCGTATTACTAGTGTTACGAGCTTTGTGATAAGTCAAGAGTATACAGTTCCAGTTCTACTAGTGGCACCGTCGTATTACTAGTGTTACGAGCTTTGTGATAAGTCAAGAGTATACAGTTCCTGCTCTACTAGTGGCATCGTCGTATTACTAGTCTTACGAGCTTTGTGATAGGTCAAAAGTATACAGTTCCTGCTCTACTAGTGGTACCGTCGTATTACTAGTGTTACGAGCTTTCTGTTAGGTCAAAAGTATACAGTTCCTGCTCTACTAGTGGCACCGTCGTATTACTAGTGTTACGAGCTTTGTGATAAGTCAAGAGTATACAGTTCCAGTTCTACTAGTGGCACCGTCGTATTACTAGGGTCTTACGATCATTGTGATAAGTCAAGAGTATACAGTTCCTGCTCTACTAGTGGCACCGTGGTATTACTAGTGTTACGAGCTTTGTGATAAGTCAAAAGTTTACAGTTCCTGCTCTACTAGTGGCACCGTCGTATTACTAGTCTTACGATCTTTGTGATAAGTCAAGAGTATACAGTTCCTGCTCTACTAGTGGCACCGTCGTATTACTAGTGTTACGAGCTTTGTGATAAGTCAAGAGTATACAGTTCCTGCTCTACAAGTGGCATCGTCGTATTACTAGTCTTACGAGCTTTGTGATAGGTCAAAAGTATACAGTTCCTGCTCTACTAGTGGTACCGTCGTATTACTAGTGTTACGAGCTTTCTGTTAGGTCAAAAGTATACAGTTCCTGCTCTACTAGTGGCACCGTCGTATTACTAGTGTTACGAGCTTTGTGATAAGTCAAGAGTATACAGTTCCAGTTCTACTAGTGGCACCGTCGTATTACTAGTGTTACGAGCTTTGTGATAAGTCAAGAGTACACAGTTCCTGTTCTACTAGTGGCACCATCGTATTACTAGGGTCTTACGATCTTTGTGATAAGTCAAGAGTATACAGTTCCTGCTCTACTAGTGGCACCGTGGTATTACTAGTGTTACGAGCTTTGTGATAGGTCAAAAGTTTAGAGTTCCTGCTCTACTAGTGGCACCGTCGTATTACTAGTGTTACGAGCTTTGTGATAAGTCAAGAGTATACAGTTCCTGCTCTACTAGTGGCATCGTCGTATTACTAGTCTTACGAGCTTTGTGATAGGTCAAAAGTATACAGTTCCTGCTCTACTAGTGGCACCGTCGTATTACTAGTGTTACGAGCTTTGTGATAGGTCAAAAGTATACAGTTCCTGCTCTACTAGTGGCACCGTCGTATTACTAGTGTTACGAGCTTTGTGATAAGTCAAGAGTATACATTTCCTGCTCTACTAGTGGCACCGTCGTATTACTAATGTTACAAGCTTTGTGATAAGTCAAGAGTATACAGTTCCTGCTCTACTAGTGGCATCGTCGTATTACTAGTCTTACGAGCTTTGTGATAGGTCAAAAGTATACAGTTCCTGCTCTACTAGTGGCACCGTCGTATTACTAGTGTTACGAGCTTTCTGATAGGTCAAAAGTATACAGTTCCTGCTCTACTAGTGGCACCGTCGTATTACTAGTGTTACGAGCTTTGTGATAAGTCAAGAGTATACATTTCCTGCTCTACTAGTGGCACCGTCGTATTACTAATGCTACAAGCTTTGTGATAAGTCAAGAGTATACAGTTCCTGTTCTACTAGTGGCACCGTCGTATTACTAGTCTTACGATCTTTGTGATAAGTCAAGAGTATACAGTTCCTGCTCTACTAGTGGCACCGTGGTATTACTAGTGTTACGAGCTTTGTGATAGGTCAAAAGTTTACAGTTCCTGCTCTACTAGTGGCACCGTCGTATTACTAGTGTTACGAGCTTTGTGATAAGTCAAGAGTATACAGTTCCTGCTCTACTAGTGGCATCGTCGTATTACTAGTCTTACGAGCTTTGTGATAGGTCAAAAGTATACAGTTCCTGCTCTACTAGTGGCACCGTCGTATTACTAGTGTTACGAGCTTTCTGTTAGGTCAAAAGAATACAGTTCCTGCTCTACTAGTGGCATCGTCGTATTACTAGTGTTACGAGCTTTGTGATAAGTCAAGAGTACACAGTTCCTGTTCTACTAGTGGCACCGTCGTATTACTAGGGTCTTACGATCTTTGTGATAAGTCAAGAGTATACAGTTCCTGCTCTACTAGTGGCACCGTGCTATTACTAGTGTTACGAGCTTTGTGATAGGTCAAAAGTTTAGAGTTCCTGCTCTACTAGTGGCACCGTCGTATTACTAGTGTTACGAGCTTTGTGATAAGTCAAGAGTATACAGTTCCTGCTCTACTAGTGGCATCGTCGTATTACTAGTCTTACGAGCTTTGTGATAGGTCAAAAGTATACAGTTCCTGCTCTACTAGTGGCACCGTCGTATTACTAGTGTTACGAGCTTTGTGATAGGTCAAAAGTATACAGTTCCTGCTCTACTAGTGGCACCGTCGTATTACTAGTGTTACGAGCTTTGTGATAAGTCAAGAGTATACATTTCCTGCTCTACTAGTGGCACCGTCGTATTACTAATGTTACAAGCTTTGTGATAAGTCAAGAGTATACAGTTCCTGCTCTACTAGTGGCATCGTCGTATTACTAGTCTTACGAGCTTTGTGATAGGTCAAAAGTATACAGTTCCTGCTCTACTAGTGGCACCGTCGTATTACTAGTGTTACGAGCTTTCTGATAGGTCAAAAGTATACAGTTCCTGCTCTACTAGTGGCACCGTCGTATTACTAGTCTTACGATCTTTGTGATATGTCAAGAGTATACAGTTCCTGCTCTACTAGTGGCACCGTCGTATTACTAGTGTAACGAGCTTTGGGATAAGTCAAGAGTATACAGTTCCTGCTCAACTACAGGTATCGTCGTATTACTAGTGTTACGAGCTTTGTTATTAGTCAAGAGTATACAGTTCCTGTTCTACTAGTGGCACCGTCGTATTACTAGTGTTACGAGCTTTGTGATAAGTCAAGAGTACACAGTTCCTGTTCTACTAGTGGCACCGTCGTATTACTAGGGTCTTACGATCTTTGTGATAAGTCAAAAGTATACAGTTCCTGCTCTACTAGTGGCACCGTGGTATTACTAGTGTTACGAGCTTTGTGATAGGTCAAAAGTTTAGAGTTCCTGCTCTACTAGTGGCACCGTCGTATTACTAGTGTTACGAGCTTTGTGATAAGTCAAGAGTATACATTTCCTGCTCTACTAGTGGCACCGTCGTATTACTAATGTTACAACTTTGTGATAAGTCAAGAGTATACAGTTCCTGCTCTACTAGTGGCATCGTCGTATTACTAGTCTTACGAGCTTTGTGATAGGTCAAAAGTACACAGTTCTTGCTCTACTAGTGGCACCGTCGTATTACTAGTGTTACGAGCTTTCTGATAGGTCAAAAGTATACAGTTCCTGCTCTACTAGTGGCACCGTCGTATTACTAGTGTTACGAGCTTTGTGATAAGTCAAGAGTATACATTTCCTGCTCTACTAGTGGCACCGTCGTATTACTAATGTTACAAGCTTTGTGATAAGTCAAGAGTATACAGTTCCTGTTCTACTAGTGGCACCGTCGTATTACTAGTCTTACGATCTTTGTGATAAGTCAAGAGTATACAGTTCCTGCTCTACTAGTGGCACCGTCGTATTACTAGTGTTACGAGCTTTGGGATAAGTCAAGAGTATACAGTTCCTGCTCAACTACAGGTATCGTCGTATTACTAGTGTTACGAGCTTTGTTATAAGTCAAGAGTATACAGTTCCTGTTCTACTAGTGGCACCGTCGTATTACTAGTGTTACGAGCTTTGTGATAAGTCAAGAGTATACAGTTCCTGCTCAACTAGAGGTATCGTCGTATTACTAGTCTTTCGAGCTTTGTAATAAGTCAAGAGTATACAGTTCCTGCTCTACTAGTGGCATCGTCGTATTACTAGTCTTACGAACTTTGTGATAGGTCAAAAGTATACAGTTCCTGCTCTACTAGTGGCACCGTGGTATTACTAGTGTTACGAGCTTTGTGATAAGTCAAGAGTATACAGTTCCTGCTCAACTAGAGGTATCGTCGTATTACTAGTCTTTCGAGCTTTTTAATAAGTCAAGAGTATACAGTTCCTGCTCTACTAGTGGCATCGTCGTATTACTAGTCTTACGAACTTTGTGATAGGTCAAAAGTATACAGTTCCTGTTCTACTAGTGGCACCGTCGTATTACTAGTGTTACGAGCTTTGGGATAAGTCAAGAGTATACAGTTCCTTCTCAACTAGAGGTATCGTCGTATTACTTGTCTTTCGAGCTTTGTAATAAGTCAAGAGTATACAGTTCCTGCTCTACTAGTGGCATCGTCGTATTACTAGTCATACGAACTTTGTGATAGGTCAAAAGAATACAGTTCCTGCTCTACTAGTGGCACCGTGGTATTACTAGTGTTACGAGCTTTGTGATAGGTCAAAAGTTTAGAGTTCCTGCTCTACTAGTTTCACCGTCGTATTACTAGTGTTACGAGCTTTGTGATAAGTCAAGAGTATACAGTTCCTGCTCTACTAGTGGCATCGTCGTATTACTAGTCTTACGAGCTTTGTGATAGGTCAAAAGTATACAGTTCCTGCTCTACTAGTGGCACCGTCGTATTACTAGTGTTCCGAGCTTTGTGATAAGTCAAGAGTATACAGTTCCTGCTCAACTAGAGGTATCGTCGTATTACTAGTCTTTCGATCTTTTTAATAAGTCAAGAGTATACAGTTCCTGCTCTACTAGTGGCATCGTCGTATTACTAGTCTTACGAACTTTGTGATAGGTCAAAAGTATACAGTTCCTGTTCTACTAGTGGCACCGTCGTATTACTAGTGTTACGAGCTTTGGGATAAGTCAAGAGTATACAGTTCCTGCTCAACTAGAGGTATCGTCGTATTACTAGTCTTTCGAGCTTTGTAATAAGTCAAGAGTATACAGTTCCTGCTCTACTAGTGGCATCGTCGTATTACTAGTCTTACGAACTTTGTGATAGGTCAAAAGTATACAGTTCCTGCTCTACTAGTGGCACCGTGGTATTACTAGTGTTACGAGCTTTGTGATAGGTCAAAAGTTTAGAGTTCCTGCTCTACTAGTTTCACCGTCGTATTACTAGTGTTACGAGCTTTGTGATAAGTCAAGAGTATACAGTTCCTGCTCTACTAGTGGCATCGTCGTATTACTAGTCTTACGAGCTTTGTGATAGGTCAAAAGTATACAGTTCCTGCTCTACTAGTGGCACCGTCGTATTACTAGTGTTACGAGCTTTCTGATAGGTCAAAAGTATACAGTTCCTGCTCTACTAGTGGCACCGTCGTATTACTAGTGTTACGAGCTTTGTGATAAGTCAAGAGTATACATTTCCTGCTCTACTAGTGGCACCGTCGTATTACTAATGTTACAAGCTTTGTGATAAGTCAAGAGTATACAGTTCCTGCTCTACTAGTGGCATCGTCGTATTACTAGTCTTACGAGCTTTGTGATAGGTCAAAAGTATACAGTTCCTGCTCTACTAGTGGCACCGTCGTATTACTAGTGTTACGAGCTTTGTAATAAGTCAAGAGTATACAGTTCCTGCTCTACTAGTGGCACCGTCGTATTACTAGTCTTACGAGCTTTGTGATAAGTCAAGAGTATACAGTTCCTTTTCTACTAGTGGCACCGTCGTATTACTAGTGTTACGAGCTTTGGGATAAGTCAAGAGTATACAGTTCCTGCTCAACTAGAGGTATCGTCGTATTACTAGTGTTACGAGCTTTGTTATAAGTCAAGAGTATACAGTTCCTGTTCTACTAGTGGCACCGTCGTATCACTAGTGTTACGAGCTTTGTGATAAGTCAAGAGTATACAGTTCCTGCTCAACTAGAGGTATCGTCGTATTACTAGTCTTTCGAGCTTTGTAATAAGTCAAGAGTATACATTTCCTGTTCTACTAGTGGCACCGTCGTATTACAAGTGTTACGAGCTTTGTGATAAGTCAAGAGTATACAGTTCCAGTTCTACTAGTGGCACCGTCGTATTACTAGTGTTACGAGCTTTGTGATAAGTCAAGAGTACACAGTTCCTGTTCTACTAGTGGCACCGTCGTATTACTAGTGTTACGAGCTTTCTGATAGGTCAAAAGTATACAGTTCCTGCTCTACTAGTGGCACCGTCGTATTACTAGTGTTACGAGCTTTGTGATAAGTCAAGAGTATACATTTCCTGCTCTACTAGTGGCACCGTCGTATTACTAATGTTACAAGCTTTGTGATAAGTCAAGAGTATACAGTTCCTGTTCTACTAGTGGCACCGTCGTATTACTAGTCTTACGATCTTTGTGATAAGTCAAGAGTATACAGTTCCTGCTCTACTAGTGGCACCGTCGTATTACTAGTGTTACGAGCTTTGGGATAAGTCAAGAGTATACAGTTCCTGCTCAACTACAGGTATCGTCGTATTACTAGTGTTACGAGCTTTGTTATAAGTCAAGAGTATACAGTTCCTGTTCTACTAGTGGCACCGTCGTATTACTAGTGTTACGAGCTTTGTGATAAGTCAAGAGTATACAGTTCCTGCTCAACTAGAGGTATCGTCGTATTACTAGTCTTTCGAGCTTTGTAATAAGTCAAGAGTATACAGTTCCTGCTCTACTAGTGGCATCGTCGTATTACTAGTCTTACGAACTTTGTGATAGGTCAAAAGTATACAGTTCCTGCTCTACTAGTGGCACCGTGGTATTACTAGTGTTACGAGCTTTGTGATAAGTCAAGAGTATACAGTTCCTGCTCAACTAGAGGTATCGTCGTATTACTAGTCTTTCGAGCTTTTTAATAAGTCAAGAGTATACAGTTCCTGCTCTACTAGTGGCATCGTCGTATTACTAGTCTTACGAACTTTGTGATAGGTCAAAAGTATACAGTTCCTGTTCTACTAGTGGCACCGTCGTATTACTAGTGTTACGAGCTTTGGGATAAGTCAAGAGTATACAGTTCCTTCTCAACTAGAGGTATCGTCGTATTACTTGTCTTTCGAGCTTTGTAATAAGTCAAGAGTATACAGTTCCTGCTCTACTAGTGGCATCGTCGTATTACTAGTCATACGAACTTTGTGATAGGTCAAAAGAATACAGTTCCTGCTCTACTAGTGGCACCGTGGTATTACTAGTGTTACGAGCTTTGTGATAGGTCAAAAGTTTAGAGTTCCTGCTCTACTAGTTTCACCGTCGTATTACTAGTGTTACGAGCTTTGTGATAAGTCAAGAGTATACAGTTCCTGCTCTACTAGTGGCATCGTCGTATTACTAGTCTTACGAGCTTTGTGATAGGTCAAAAGTATACAGTTCCTGCTCTACTAGTGGCACCGTCGTATTACTAGTGTTCCGAGCTTTGTGATAAGTCAAGAGTATACAGTTCCTGCTCAACTAGAGGTATCGTCGTATTACTAGTCTTTCGATCTTTTTAATAAGTCAAGAGTATACAGTTCCTGCTCTACTAGTGGCATCGTCGTATTACTAGTCTTACGAACTTTGTGATAGGTCAAAAGTATACAGTTCCTGTTCTACTAGTGGCACCGTCGTATTACTAGTGTTACGAGCTTTGGGATAAGTCAAGAGTATACAGTTCCTGCTCAACTAGAGGTATCGTCGTATTACTAGTCTTTCGAGCTTTGTAATAAGTCAAGAGTATACAGTTCCTGCTCTACTAGTGGCATCGTCGTATTACTAGTCTTACGAACTTTGTGATAGGTCAAAAGTATACAGTTCCTGCTCTACTAGTGGCACCGTGGTATTACTAGTGTTACGAGCTTTGTGATAGGTCAAAAGTTTAGAGTTCCTGCTCTACTAGTTTCACCGTCGTATTACTAGTGTTACGAGCTTTGTGATAAGTCAAGAGTATACAGTTCCTGCTCTACTAGTGGCATCGTCGTATTACTAGTCTTACGAGCTTTGTGATAGGTCAAAAGTATACAGTTCCTGCTCTACTAGTGGCACCGTCGTATTACTAGTGTTACGAGCTTTCTGATAGGTCAAAAGTATACAGTTCCTGCTCTACTAGTGGCACCGTCGTATTACTAGTGTTACGAGCTTTGTGATAAGTCAAGAGTATACATTTCCTGCTCTACTAGTGGCACCGTCGTATTACTAATGTTACAAGCTTTGTGATAAGTCAAGAGTATACAGTTCCTGCTCTACTAGTGGCATCGTCGTATTACTAGTCTTACGAGCTTTGTGATAGGTCAAAAGTATACAGTTCCTGCTCTACTAGTGGCACCGTCGTATTACTAGTGTTACGAGCTTTGTAATAAGTCAAGAGTATACAGTTCCTGCTCTACTAGTGGCACCGTCGTATTACTAGTCTTACGAGCTTTGTGATAAGTCAAGAGTATACAGTTCCTTTTCTACTAGTGGCACCGTCGTATTACTAGTGTTACGAGCTTTGGGATAAGTCAAGAGTATACAGTTCCTGCTCAACTAGAGGTATCGTCGTATTACTAGTGTTACGAGCTTTGTTATAAGTCAAGAGTATACAGTTCCTGTTCTACTAGTGGCACCGTCGTATCACTAGTGTTACGAGCTTTGTGATAAGTCAAGAGTATACAGTTCCTGCTCAACTAGAGGTATCGTCGTATTACTAGTCTTTCGAGCTTTGTAATAAGTCAAGAGTATACATTTCCTGTTCTACTAGTGGCACCGTCGTATTACTAGTGTTACGAGCTTTGTGATAAGTCAAGAGTATACAGTTCCAGTTCTACTAGTGGCACCGTCGTATTACTAGTGTTACGAGCTTTGTGATAAGTCAAGAGTACACAGTTCCTGTTCTACTAGTGGCACCGTCGTATTACTAGGGTCTTACGATCTTTGTGATAAGTCAAGAGTATACAGTTCCTGCTCTACTAGTGGCACCGTGGTATTACTAGTGTTACGAGCTTTGTGATAGGTCAAGAGTATACAGTTCCTGCTCTACTAGTGGCACCGTCGTATTACTAGTGTTACGAGCTTTGTGATAAGTCAAGAGTATACAGTTCCTGCTCTACTAGTGGCATCGTCGTATTACTAGTCTTATGAGCTTTGTGATAGGTCAAAAGTATACAGTTCCTGCTCTACTAGTGGCACCGTCGTATTACTAGTGTTACGAGCTTTGTGATAAGTCAAGAGTATACAGTTCCTGCTCTACTAGTGGCACCGTCTTATTACTAATGTTACAAGCTTTGTGATAAGTCAAGAGTATACAGTTCCTGTTCTACTAGTGGCACCGTCGTATTACTAGTCTTACGATCTTTGTGATAAGTCAAGAGTATACAGTTCCTGCTCTACTAGTGGCACCGTCGTATTACTAGTCTTACGATCTTTGTGATAAGTCAAGAGTATACAGTTCCTGCTCTACTAGTTGCACAGTCGTATTACTACTGTTACGAACTTTGTGATAAGTCAAGAGTATACAGTTCCTGTTCTACTAGTGGCACCGTCGTATTACTAGTGTTACGAGCATTGTGATAAGTCAAGAGTATACAGTTCCTGCTCTACTAGTGGCACAGTCGTATTGCTAGTCTTACGATCTTTCTGATAAATCAAGAGTATACAGTTCCTGTTCTACTAGTGGCACCGTCGTATTACTAGTCTTACGAGCTTTGTGATAAGTCAAGAGTATACAGTTCCTGTTCTACTAGTGGCACCGTAGTATTACTAGTGTTACGAGCATTGTGATAAGTCAAGAGTATACAGTTCCTGCTCTACTAGTGGCACCGTCGTATTACTAGTCTTACCATCTTTCTGATAAGTCAAGAGTATACAGTTCCTGCTCTACTAGTGGCACCGTCGTATTACAAGTGTTACGAGCTTTGTGATAAGTCAAGAGTATACAGTTCCTGCTCTACTAGTGGCACCGTCGTATTACTAGTGTTACGAGCTTTGTGATAAGTCAAGAGTACACAGTTCCTGCTCTACTAGTGGCACCGTCGTATTACTAGTGTTACGAGCTTTCTGTTAGGTCAAAAGTATACAGTTCCTGCTCTACTAGTGGCACCGTCGTATTACTAGTGTTACGAGCTTTGTGATAAGTCAAGAGTATACAGTTCCTGCTCTACTAGTGGCACCGTCTTATTACTAATGTTACAAGCTTTGTGATAAGTCAAGAGTATACAGTTCCTGTTCTACTAGTGGCACCGTCGTATTACTAGTCTTACGATCTTTGTGATAAGTCAAGAGTATACAGTTCCTGCTCTACTAGTGGCACCGTCGTATTACTAGTCTTACGATCTTTGTGATAAGTCAAGAGTATACAGTTCCTGCTCTACTAGTTGCACAGTCGTATTACTACTGTTACGAACTTTGTGATAAGTCAAGAGTATACAGTTCCTGTTCTACTAGTGGCACCGTCGTATTACTAGTGTTACGAGCATTGTGATAAGTCAAGAGTATACAGTTCCTGCTCTACTAGTGGCACCGTCGTATTACTAGTCTTACGATCTTTCTGATAAGTCAAGAGTATACAGTTCCTGTTCTACTAGTGGCACCGTCGTATTACTAGTCTTACGAGCTTTGTGATAAGTCAAGAGTATACAGTTCCTGTTCTACTAGTGGCACCGTAGTATTACTAGTGTTACGAGCATTGTGATAAGTCAAGAGTATACAGTTCCTGCTCTACTAGTGGCACCGTCGTATTACTAGTCTTACCATCTTTCTGATAAGTCAAGAGTATACAGTTCCTGCTCTACTAGTGGCACGTCGTATTACAAGTGTTACGAGCTTTGTGATAAGTCAAGAGTATACAGTTCCTGCTCTACTAGTGGCACCGTCGTATCACTAGTGTTACAAGCTTTGTGATAAGTCAAGAGTATACAGTTCCTGTTCTACTAGTGGCACCGTCGTATTACTAGTCTTACGATCTTTGTGATAAGTCAAGAGTATACAGTTGCTGCTCTACTAGTGGCACCGTCGTATTACTAGTCTTACGAGCTTTGTGATAAGTCAAGAGTATACAATTCCTGCTCTACTAGTGGCACCGTCGTATTACTAGTCTTACGATCTTTGTGATAAGTCAAGGTATACAGTTCCTGTTCTACTAGTGGCACCGTCGTATTACTAGTCTTACGAGCTTTGTGATAAGTCAAGAGTATACAATTCCTGCTCTACTAGTTGGACCGTCGTATTACTAGTGTTACGAGCTTCGTGATAAGTCATGAGTATACAGTTCCTGCTCTACTAGTGGCACCGTCGTATTACTAGTGTTACGAGCTTTGTGATAAGTCAAGAGTACACAGTTCCTGCTCTACTAGTGGCACCGTCTTATTACTAGTGTTAAGAGTTTTGTGATAAGTCAAGAGTATACAGTTCCTGCTCTACTAGTGGCACCGACGTATTACTAGTGTTACGAGATTTGTGATAAGTCAAGAGTATACAGTTCCTGCTCTACTAGTGGCACCGTCGTATTACTAGTCTTACGATCTTTGTGATAAGTCAAGAGTATACAGTTCATGCTCTACTAGTGGCACCGTCGTATTACTAGTGTTACGAGTTTTGTGATAAGTCAAGAGTATACAGTTCATGCTCTACTAGTGGCACCGTCGTATTACTAGTCTTACGAGTTTTGTGATAAGTCAAGAGTATACAGTTCCTGCTCTACTAGTGGCACCGTCGTATTACTAGTCTTACGATCTTTGTGATAAGTCAAGAGTATACAGTTCCTGTTCTACTAGTTGCACCGTCGTATTACTAGTCTTACGATCTTTGTGATAAGTCAAGAGTATACAGTTCCTGTTCTACTAGTTGCACCGTCGTATTACTAATCTTACGATCTTTGTGATAAGTCAAGAGTATACAGTTCCTGCTCTACTAGTGGCACCGTCGTATTACTAGTCTTACGATCTTTGTGATAAGTCAAGAGTATACAGTTCTTGCTCTACTGGTGGCACCGTCGTATTACTAGTGTTACGAGCTTTGTGATAAGTCAAGAATATACAGTTCCTGCTCTACTAGTGGCACCGTCGTATTACTAGTGTTACGAGCTTTGTGATAAGTCAAGAGTATACAGTTCCTGCTCTACTAGTGGCACCTCTCAAAGTGATGACTGCAACATAGCCACTAGGAATCTTTGTTTCAGTAGATTCCTTGTTCGCATATTAATCTCAGACAGGTAAGGAAAGACCTAGAGCTGATTTTTCTGTTCTTTTCAGTGTCAGGATTAATACTAATACGGACAAACTTTATTTTCAGTTGACAGAAATTGCACGAGTATATGGCAGATAATTTTGGAGACACATTTCCTATCGCTAGTGTTATCCTTGATGTAACAGGATTTCCAATTCAAAGCACCTTCGATTGTGGATGTACAGAGTGTAACATTACATTGTCTAGTTACAAACATATGAATACTATTATAATATAGGATGCACATCTAATGGGATTGTTTCATGTCAGTGTTTCATACAGTGATCGTGAGATTATAGAGAAACCAACATTTATTCAACTCAAAGGCAATCTGTTTGAGATGAGTGAGTGAGTGATTGTTGTTTAACGCCAATTCAGTAATGTGTTCAGCTATATCATGGCGAGAACAAGTTAGTTTTCAATGAGATTTATGTTGAGGTCCATTTGTAATAGACCAACACGTTGAGTTGGATTTTTATAGCGCTACTTCACTAAAACAACAGTCCGCGGATAAACATGTCGCCCCACTCGGACATATTATCCTGATTCCGAGCCAACCAGTCTTTCCTCTTTCTCCTTAATGCTGCGTGCTTAGCGGAGAAGCAACACATACCAATTTCATAGTTTTTGGTTTGACCCGATCAGGACTCCAACCCACAATCTACCGCACTCGAGGCGAACACGCTAACCATTACGTCACCGATGCGGTTGCGTTTGTAGGACAGTATTATGTCCGACAGAGGAATTATTGTTCCAGGTCTATTTGCCTCTAGAATATTTATGTAAACACACCTGCAATGAGAAAAGGAGTCACCAGGAACATAGACAAGTTGTGAGGGATAGACGAGTAGCGTCTAAAAGACTTACATACTTACATAGAGTGTTGTTGCAGAGGAAGATACTAAACCAAATGTTCCAATTGGCTCAGTTCAAGTCATCACTTCGAAAGTTTTACGATCGCCATCATGACTTGGTTAAATGTTACCGAATATTTGTTTCACAAATATCCACAGATATGTTCAACTTGTCGTAAGCTCTTTCCTTATTCATGACTTATCAGTTATCACCAGGTTTGTACCTAGAGTAAGACGATCGGTGCCACTATTGGCACAGGAACTGCTTATCCTTCCAGAGTTCCTGAATCCACCCCGGTCTTATTGGGGTTCGTGTTGCTCGATCTTTAGTTTCCTGTGTAGTATTTTGTGAATCGTTGTTTGTGCTTTGTACTTTTTTTCTTGGTCATTGTGTTGTCTGTCCTTCGATTTACGGATTCTGATTACCCCTTTGGTATCTTCAAACACTTCTTAATTCAAACCAATGTTATCACTGAGGGATAATTGCTTCACTATATGACAGACAATGGAAGGTGCATGAGTAGGTTCTTCTTTTATACAACTCCTCTACAAGCAAATTTGGCCAAAGAGGTGCTTGGATGGTCCTCTATAACAATGGTGGCCGTCAAGTCTGCCACTTTTAAAATATTTCCGCCATTACTTCAGATAGAAATAGAAACTACTTCGCCAATTTAAGTAAACATTGGCATTATCTAAACACATATTTCTAATAGACCAGTTTCCTTATGTTTTCAGTTGGGTAAATATCAGCCATGAGATGATTGCGAGATCGTGAAGATTGAAAAAAAACCACCCATGAAAAAGAAAGTTAGCGAAAGGAAGCGCCAGCGATCAAGACGAGACAACATTTGGCATGATAGAGAGAAAGACACAGAGGGTATTCATTTACGCTGTAGACGACAGTAAAAGGGTAGCGCTGCAACCTACATTTGTATCACCACAACACACATTAAGCCAAGAGCAATCGTAGATGAATTTCCAATTTATTTCAATTTAATTGAACTTGGATTTAGGCATAAAACAGTAAATCTGTCAGTGGAATTTGTTTCTGATGAAGGCATTCAAACCAATATAATTGGAGGTTTTTCGGGAAATTCAATACATCTCTTTAAACAGTTGTGAACTTGATGAAATTACGGAAGGAACTACAATAACGTTATGGAATATCTGTGTCACAAATGACCACGGATATGATCCACTTGTCGTAAACACTTCCCGGTCCTTTCCTCATTCTTATTTTTTTTGTATTTGGCCAATCACAAACAAGAACTGCCTATGGCGGCCATATTAGTTGTTCGATCGGCACAAAATATGGCAATTTTGCACAGGACCACCCATATATCATTCATACAAAGTAACAATTTATTTTCCTCCCAGTTTCAGCAGAGAAAATTCTTTCCAATTTCAGCCAATACGAAACTAGAGGCTCGGTGGGCTGAGCCTGTGTCGCTCATATGTCATTTTGTTTTTGAAGAAACTTTATACAGACCCTTCCATAGATGCTGCCTACCAAATTTCAATTAATTTGGTCAAATGGTTTTAGAGAAATACACCATTCATACAAAGTAACAATTCATTCTGCCTCCTAGTTTCAGAGGAGAAGATTTTTTTTTAAATTTCAGCCAATCAGAAACAGGAATTGCCCATGACGACCATGTTTTTGTCCAATCAGGATAAAATGGAGAAATCTTATAGAGGACCTTCCATATGATTCCTGTAAAATGTTGCTTTATTTGACCAAATGGTTTCAGAGAAGATTTTAGAAATTGACCAACCAGAAAAAAGAATTGCCTATGGCGGCCATGTTTTTTACAGATCGGGACAAAATTAGCAATTTGCATAGATGACCAACCTGAAACAAGAATTGCCTATGTCAGTCGTGCTTAGGGATCGAAGCGAAATGAACAGTCTTAATAGAGAATCTTCCATAGATGCTTCTTACCAAGTTTCGGTTCATTTGGCCAAGAAGCTTCAGAGAAGATTTTTAGAAATCGCCCAACCGGAAACAAGAATTGCCTATGGCGGTCATGTTTTTATCGGATCAGAAACAAAATTAGCAACTATAAAGAGGACCTTCCATTGATACTTTCTACTAAAGAGTTTCAGTTCATTTGGCCAAGCGGTTTCAGAGAAGAAGATTCAAATTGAAAAGTTAACAGACGGACCACGAACGACGAACACCTAGAGATGACAAAAACTCACATGGCCTTTGGCCAGGTTAGCGAAAAAGAATAAGCAATGATCTATAAAACATTATACAGAAAACAAAGTCAGGTGCTCCGGACGGGTGGCAGAACCTGTTTCACTAGTGGCACCCATTGCCACTAATAATGGTTAAATAGAGACCAAATAACGATAAATTGTCCATTTTACATTTATTGTTCAAAGGTAACCAAATAAGTAAGTAAATAAACAAAGAAATAATTATGTGTTATATGTCTCTTTTATAAGAAGTATAGTTCTCATTGATTGCAAACAAATAAAGAACATAAACAAATCCCTAGTGCATTCAGACCCAATTGTCAGGGAGCTTTCCTGCTCCTCCTGCTGCTTGCACCGCAGCTCTTCCATTTGCATCCTTGATTTGTCCAGCGCTGTCTAAAATGATAAATGTAGGAATTCCACTTACTCCATACTTTTTTGATATTACATTCTGCAAAAATAAAGAACAACAATAAAAACGTCGTAGTTATCTAATTTAGTAAAACCTTCATCGGGAAACCTCATAGTAAAACCTTCATCGGGAAACCTCAGAGTAAAACCTTCATCGGGAAAACTCATAGTAAAACCTTCATCGGGAAACCTCAGAGTAAAACCTTCATCGGGAAAGCTCAGAGTAAAACCTTCATCGGGAAACCTCAGAGTAAAACCTTCATCAGGAAAACTCATAGTAAAACCTTCATCGGGAAACCTCAGAGTAAAACCTTCATCGGGAAACCTCAGAGTAAAACCTTCATCGGGAAACCTCAGAGTAAAACCTTCATCGAGAAACCTCAGAGTAAAACCTTCATCGGGAAACCTCAGAGTAAAACCTTCATCAGGAAACCTCAGAGTAAAACCTTCATCGGGAAACCTCAGAGTAAAACCTTCATCAGGAAACCTCAGAGTAAAACCTTCATTGGGAAAGCTCAGAGTAAAACCTTCATTGGGAAACCTCAGAGTAAAACCTTCATCGGGAAACCTCAGGGTAAAACCTTCATCGGGAAACCTCAGAGTAAAACCTTCATCGGGAAACCTCATAGTAAAACCTTCACCGGGGAAACTCATAGTAAAACCTTCATCGGGAAACCTCAGAGTAAAACCTTCATCGGGAAACCTCAGAGTAAAACCTTCATCGGGAAACCTCAGAGTAAAACCTTCATCGGGAAAGCTCAGAGTAAAACCTTCATCGGGAAAGCTCAGAGTAAAACCTTCATCGGGAAAACTCATAGTAAAACCTTCATCGGGAAACCTCAGAGTAAAACCTTCATCGGGAAACCTCAGAGTAAAACCTTCATCGGGAAACCTCAGAGTAAAACCTTCATCGGGAAACCTCAGAGTAAAACCTTCATCGGGAAACCACAGAGTAAAACCTTCATCGAGAAAACTCATAGTAAAACCTTCATCGGGAAACCTCAGAGTAAAACCTTCATCGGGAAACCTCAGAGTAAAACCTTCATCGGGAAACCTCAGAGTAAAACCTTCATTGGGAAACCTCAGAGTAAAACCTTCATCGGGAAACCTCAGAGTAAAACCTTCATCGGGAAACCTCAGAGTAAAACCTTCATCGGGAAACCTCAGAGTAAAACCTTCATCGGGAAACCTCAGAGTAAAACCTTCATTGGGAAAACTCATAGTAAAACCTTCATCAGGAAACCTCAGAGTAAAACCTTCATCGGGAAACCTCAGAGTAAAACCTTCATCAGGAAACCTCAGAGTAAAACCTTCATTGGGAAAGCTCAGAGTAAAACCTTCATTGGGAAACCTCAGAGTAAAACCTTCATCGGGAAAACTCATAGTAAAACCTTCATCGGGAAACCTCAGAGTAAAACCTTCATCAGGAAACCTCAGAGTAAAACCTTCATCGGGAAACCTCAGAGTAAAACCTTCATCGGGAAACCTCAGAGTAAAACCTTCATCGGGAAAACTCATAGTAAAACCTTCATCGGGAAACCTCAGAGTAAAACCTTCATCGGGAAACCTCAGAGTAAAACCTTCATCGAGAAACCTCAGAGTAAAACCTTCATCGGGAAACCTCAGAGTAAAACCTTCATCGGGAAACCTCAGAGTAAAACCTTCATTGGGAAAGCTCAGAGTAAAACCTTCATTGGGAAACCTCAGAGTAAAACCTTCATCGGGAAAACTCATAGTAAAACCTTCATCGGGAAAACTCATAGTAAAACCTTCATCGGGAAACCTCAGAGTAAAACCTTCATCGGGAAACCTCATAGTAAAACCTTCATCGGGAAACCTCAGAGTAAAACCTTCATCGGGAAACCTCAGAGTAAAACCTTCATCGGGAAACCTCAGAGTAAAACCTTCATCGGGAAACCTCAGAGTAAAACCTTCATCGGGAAACCTCAGAGTAAAACCTTCATCGGGAAACCTCATAGTAAAACCTACATCGGGAAAGCTCAGAGTAAAACCTTCATCGGGAAACCTCAGAGTAAAACCTTCATCGGGAAAACTCATAGTAAAACCTTCATCGGGAAACCTCAGAGTAAAACCTTCATCGGGAAACCTCAGAGTAAAACCTTCATTGGGAAACCTCAGAGTAAAACCTTCATCGGGAAACCTCAGAGTAAAACCTTCATCGGGAAACCTCAGAGTAAAACCTTCATCGGGAAACCTCAGAGTAAAACCTTTATCGGGAAACCTCAGAGTAAAACCTTCATCGGGAAAACTCAGTAAATCCTTCATCGGGAAACCTCAGAGTAAAACCTTCATCGGGAAACCTCAGAGTAAAACCTTCATCGGGAAACCTCAGAGTAAAACCTTCATTGGGAAACCTCATAGTAAAACCTCCATCTGGAAACCTCATAGTAAAACCTTCATCGGGAAACCTCATAGTAAAACCTTCGTCGGGAAACCTCATAGTAAAACCTTCATCGGGAAACCTCATAGTAAAACCTTCATCGGGAAACCTCATAGTAAAACCTTCATCGGGAAACCTCAGAGTAAAACCTTCATCGGGAAACCTCAGAGTAAAACCTTCATCGGGAAACCTCATAGTAAAACCTTCATCGGGAAACCTCAGAGTAAAACCTTCATCGGGAAACCTCAAAGTAAAACCTTCATCGGGAAACCTCAGAGTAAAACCTTCATCGGGAAACCTCATAGTAAAACCTTCATCGGGAAACCTCAGAGTAAAACCTTCATCGGGAAACCTCAGAGTAAAACCTTCATCGGGAAAACTCATAGTAAAACCTTCATCGGGAAACCTCAGAGTAAAACCTTCATCGGGAAACCTCAGAGTAAAACCTTCATCGGGAAACCTCAGAGTAAAACCTTCATCGGGAAACCTCAGAGTAAAACCTTCATTGGGAAACCTCATAGTAAAACCTTCATTTGGAAACCTCAGAGTAAAACCTTCATCGGGAAACCTCAGAGTAAAACCTTCATCGGGAAAACTTATAGTAAAACCTTCATCGGGAAAACTCATAGTAAAACCTTCATCGGGAAAACTCATAGTAAAACCTTCATCAAGAAAGCTCAGAGTAAAACCTTCATCGGGAAACCTCAGAGTAAAACCTTCATCGGGAAAACTCATAGTAAAACCGTCATCAGGAAAGCTCATAGTAAAACCTTCATCGGGAAAGTTCATAGTAAAACCTTCATCGGGAAAGCTCATAGTAAAACCTTCATCGGGAAAGCTCATAGTAAAACCTTCATCGGGAAAGCTCATAGTAAAACCTTCATCAGGAAAGCTCATAGTAAAACCTTCATCGGGAAAGCTTATAGTAAAACCTTCATCGGGAAAGCTTATAGTAAAACCTTCATCGGGAAAGCTTATAGTAAAACCTTCATCGGGAAACCTCAGAGTAAAACCTTCATCGGGAAACCTCAGAGTAAAACCTTCATCGGGAAACCTCAGAGTAAAACCTTCATCGGGAAAACTCATAGTAAAACCTTCATCGGGAAAGCTCATAGTAAAACCTTCATCGGGAAAGCCAATAGTAAAACCTTCATCGGGAAAGCTCATAGTAAACTCTTCATCGGGAAAGCTCATAGTAAAACCTTCATCGGGAAAGCTTATAGTAAAACCTTCATCGGGAAACCTCAGAGTAAAACCTTCATCGGGAAACCTCAGAGTAAAACCTTCATCGGGAAAATTAATAGTAAAACCTTCATCGGGAAAGCTCATAGTAAAACCTTCATCGGGAAAGCTCATAGTAAAACCTTCATCGGGAAAGCTCATAGTAAACCCTTCATCGGGAAAGCTCATAGTAAAACCTTCATCGGGAAAGCTTATAGTAAAACCTTCATCGGGAAAGCTCATAGTAAAACCTTCATCGGGAAATCTCATAGTAAAACCTTCATCGGGAAAGCTCATAGTAAAACCTTCATCGGGAAAGCTCATAGTAAAACCTTCATCGGGAAACCTCATAGTAAAACCTTCATCGGGAAAGCTCATAGTAAAACCTTCATCGGGAAAGCTTATAGTAAAACCTTCATCGGGAAAGCTCATAGTAAAACCTTCATCGGGAAATCTCATAGTAAAACCTTCATCGGGAAAGCTCATAGTAAAACCTTCATCGGGAAACCTCAGAGTAAAACCTTCATCGGGAAACCTCATAGTAAAACTTTCATCGGGAAAGCTCATAGTAAAACCTTCATCGGGAAAGCTCATAGTAAAACCTTCATCGGGAAAGCTCATAGTAAACCCTTCATCGGGAAAGCTCATAGTAAAACCTTCATCGGGAAAGCTTCTAGTAAAACCTTCATCGGGAAAGCTAATAGTAAAACCTTCATCAGGAAATCTCATAGTAAAACCTTCATCGTGAAAGCTTATAGTAAAACCTTCATCGGGAAAGCTTATAGTAAAACCTTCATCAGGAAAGCTTATAGTAAAACCTTCATCAGGAAAGCTAATAGTAAAACCTTCATCGGGAAAGCTTATAGTAAAACCTTCATCAGGAAAGCTTATAGTAAAACCTTCATCAGGAAAGCTAATAGTAAAACCTATAATAAAAGTAATCGATAGTGTTGTACACTGTTATGAACGTACACTAATCGAAAGTATGTCACACTGTTAAGAACGGACATTAATCGATAGTGTGGCACACTGTTAAGAACGGACAATAATCGATAGTGTGGCACACTGTTAAGAACAGACATTAATCGAGTGTGGCACACTGTTATGAACAGAAACTAATCGATAGTGTGGTACACTGTTAAGAACAGACACTAATCGATAGTGTGGTACACTGTTAAGAACATACACTAATCGAATGTGGCACACTGTTATGAACAGAAAATAATCGATAGTGTGGTACACTGTTAAGAACAGACACTAATCGATAGTGTGGTACACTGTTAAGAACGTACACTAATCGAGTGTGGCACACTGTTATGAACAGAAAATAATCGATAGTGTGGCACACTGTTAAGATCAGACATTAATCGATAATGTGGCACACTGTTAAGAGCGGACACTAATCGATAGTGTGACACACTGCTAAGAACATACACTAATCGATAATGTGGCACACTGTTAAGAGCGGACACTAATCGATAGTGTAACACACTGATAAGATCGGACACTAATCGATAGTGTAGTACACTGTTGAGAGCGATCATTAATCGATAGTGTGGCACACTGTTAAGAACGAACAATAATCGATAGTGTGGCACATTGTTAAGAACGGACACTAATCGATAGTGTAACACACTGTTAAGAAAGTACACGAATCGATAGTGTGACACACTGATAAGATCGGACACTAATCAATATTGTGGTACACTGTTGAGAGCGGACATTAATCGATAGTGTGGCACCCGTTTAAGAACAGACAATAATCGATAGTGTAGTACACTGTTGAGAGCACACTAATCGATAGTGTGGCACACTGTTAAGATCAGACATTAATCGATAATGTGGCACACTGTTAAGAGCGGACACTAATCGATAGTGTGTCACACTGTTAGGAACGTACATTAATCGATAGTGTGGCACACTGTTAAGAACGTACATTAATCGATAGTGTGGCACACTGTTAAGAACGGACACTAATCGATAGTGTGGCACACTGTAAAGAATGGACATTAATCGATAGTGTGGCACACTGTTAAGAACGGACACTAATCGATAGTGTGGCACACTATAAGAACAGACACTAATCGGTAGTGTGGAACACTATTAAGAACGCAGGGGTTTCAAAGTGGGCCGGTACCCGGTACTTTTACCCGTCTGAGATCGTGTATAGTACCGGCAGAAATTACTGAACCCCCCCCCAAAATTAGCGGTGGTCAAAACCACAAGTACAATTGGATTGTGGAATATTTTTCATAAAAAATTAATGATCACGTCAATTGCTGAATTCTCGCATTCAAATCGAACAACTGCGTTCAGCCACGACCAAGTTGACGGGATATTCCCTGTTTTAAAAATAACTTTACCTTAGAATCGTAAATAGCAGTTTGCGCATGCAGTAAATAGATATATGTTCACCCCAATATCTTTTCATCCTTGTGTAAAACTCGGACCGGAACAAAGCTGACATCATTTCAAAATAAAAAATGACCCGATTACAAATTATGTTCAAACACAAACTAGTGTAATCTTCAGTAATATAAGTATGATCATTTATGTAAATATGAATATATGACTACACAATATTTTGTGCGATTTTTTTTATCCATTTAAAACCCAGGGTCGAATCATTTTGGGGCGTACTGTCTTGTTGCTTAACTCCATCCATATTGTTTAACTTCCGGTATAAAAAAATAAAAACCTACATGGCTATTTATTTACATATTTTGACGGGCCCTACCGCGGTTGTTCACAGAAATGAAAGTGTGCTGAAAAGCATTTTTAAAAGGGGGTACGAGGAGACAAGGGATAGAAAATTTCTAGTAATCTTGAAAAAGGACCGGACATGGCTCAAATACGAATTACATTGTAATGTCAAAACGCCGGCCCCACTTTTTTTTTCAAAATAATTTAACTTTTGTGATTCAAATGTAAATGTCTTCCCGCGAATCGTTTTTGTTCGAACATTTTTTTTTGCACTTAAGTCGGGGAAAGTAACAATATATATTGCTTTTGTTTAATTATATTTGTATTGATCTATTTATTAAAATTATAATTTTTTATTAATGATGATTGCAAATTAAATTTATGTTTCATTAATTATGACACTTATAATTCTTGATCCGTGCCAATGGTCTTTGATGAGTTTAATTACTGGTAATAAAGTAAAAAAACACACAAGCCAAGGTATTGTGAAAAAGAAAAGGACAAAGTCAACAAAAGAATTTTGAGAAGTTTAAGCTTTGATAACAATGGCTTGGTCAAACCTAGCTGCAGAACTGTAGCTCTTTATGGTCCTTTTGGTTTTTTTTAAGTTTTGGCAGACTATCCATGAATAATCTTGGCTGAATTCTGTAAACTGAAATATTCAATAAAGAAATTGGGGGGGGGGGAGGGGGGGGAATCCATTATGCATGGTCTTGGTGAAATATGAACTCTAAAGGGATTTTTCTTTCAAAAACTTAATGTTTGCAGTCTCTGAAGTAACTTTTTTGGTCCACAAAATGCTAGATTTCAGGTGCTTCCGGGGGGCTTTGCTCCCCTGGACCCCTTACGGCCCTCATGCAGGCCCCAGACCCCTGGCCTACTTTTTTAGGTACCTCCTAAAATTTAAGAAGTACCTCCTGTAATAAAAAACTTTGAAACCCCTGAGAACGTACACTAATCGAGTGTGGCACACTGTTAAGAACGGACATTAATCGATAGTGTGGCACACTGTTAAGAACGTACACTAATCGATAGTGTGGTACACTGTTGAGAGCGGACATTAATCGATAGTGTGGCACACGGTTAAGAACAGACAATAATCGATAGTGTAGTACACTGTTGAGAGCACACTAATCGATAGTGTGGCATACTGTTAAGATCAGACATTAATCGATAATGTGGCACACTGCTAAGACCGGACACTAATCGATAGTGTGTCACACTGTTAGGAACGTACATTAATTGATAGTGTGGCACACTGTTAAGAACGTACATTAATCGATAGTGTGGCACACTGTTAAGAATGTACACTAATCGATAGTGCGACACACTGTTAAGAATGTACACTAATCGATAGTGTGGCACACTGTTAAGAACAGACACTAATCGATAGTGTGGCACACTGTAAAGAATGGACATTAATCGATAGTGTGGCACACTGTTAAGAACGGACACTAATCGATAGTGTGGCACACTATAAGAACAGACACTAATCGGTAGTGTGGAACACTATTAAGAACGTACACTAATCGATAGTGTTGTACACTGTTATGAACGTACATTAATCGATAGTGTGGCACACTGTTAAGAACGGACACTAATCGATAGTGTGGCACACTGTAAAGAATGGACATTAATCGATAGTGTGGCACACTGTTAAGAACGGACACTAATCGATAGTGTGGCACACTATAAGAACAGACACTAATCGGTAGTGTGGAACACTATTAAGAACGTACACTAATCGAGTGTGGCACACTGTTAAGAACGGACATTAATCGATAGTGTGGCACACTGTTAAGAATGTACACTAATCGATAGTGTAGTACACTTTTGAGATCGGACACTAATCGATAGTGTGGCACACGGTTAAGAACGGACACTAATCGATAGTGTGGCACACTGTTAAGAACGGACACTAATCGATAGTGTGGCACACTGTTAAGAACAGACACTAATCAATAGTGTGGCACACTGTTAAGAACAGACACTAATCGATAGTGTGGCACACTGTTAAGAACAGACACTAATCGATAGTGTGACACACTGTTAAGAACAGACACTAATCGATAGTGTGATACACTGTTAAGAACGTACACTAATCGATAGTGTGGCACACTGTTAAGAACAGACACTAATCGATAATGTGTCACACTGTTAAGAACAGACACTAATCGATAGTGTGGCACACTGTTAAGAACGGACACTAATCGATAGTGTGGTACACTGTTAAGAACGGACATTAATCGATAGTGTGGCACCCTGTTAAGAACGGACACTAATATACAACTAACAGTGGACAGTTTTGTCATTTCATAATCGACCACAATAATGTATTGTCGTATGAAAACGGCAATAATAATGATTTGTTTGCAAACTTATTTGTTATATGTATATTACCTTTGCATCCCGGTTTTCAAATGAAACTGCATGCCAAGGCATATCACTGTAGTACCCATCAAATGAACTCTGGTCACGGTCCGAGCTGACAAAAATGATTTCTAGACCCTGGTTATATTCTTTCATATCATTGTAAAATTGTATTAAAACTGGTGTAAAACCCCTGCAAGGTGGACACCAATGTGCGGAGAAATATAGTCCTAAAATATAGAAAAAAAAGTATCTTAAAACAGAAATATAGTCCTAAAACATAGGGAAAAAAGTATCTTAAAACAGAAATATAGTTCTAAAATATAGGAAAAAAAAGTATCTTAAAACAGAAATATAGTTCTAAAATACAGGGAAAAAAGGTATCTTTAAACAGAAATATAGTCCTAAAATATAGAAAAAAAATATCTTAAAACAGAAATATAGTCCTAAAATATAGGAGTAAAATAAATACAAAATGTATATTCTTGAAATATGAAATAATAGAGGGTTAAGTAGAGCGAAGCATGACATGACCGCGGCAAGTCGACAAGGTAGCGTGGTACCAAATCAATAAAAATCTTTATTCAGTGGCAGAGATTACTGTGTTCAATATTCAGTGCCAGAGATTACTGTGTTCAATATTCAGTGTCAGAGATTACTGTGTTCAATATTCAGTGTCAGAGATTACTGTGTTCAATATTCAGTGTCAGAGATTACTGTGTTCAATATTCAGTGTCAGAGATTACTGTGTTCAATATTCAGTGTCAGAGATTACTGTGTTCAATATTCAGTGTCAGAGATTACTGTGTTCAATATTCAGTGTCAGAGATTACTGTGTTCAATATTCAGTGTCAGAGATTACTGTGTTCAATATTCAGTGTCAGAGATTACTGTGTTCAATATTCAGTGCCAGAGATTACTGTGTTCAATAGTTAGTGCCAGAGATTACTGTGTTCAATATTCAGTGTCAGAGATTACTGTGTTCAATATTCAGTGTCAGAGATTACTGTGTTCAATAGTCAGTGTCAGAGATTACTGTGTTCAATATTCAGTGCCAGAGATTACTGTGTTCAATATTCAGTGCCAGAGATTACTGTGTTCAATATTCAGTGTCAGAGATTACTATGTTCAATATTCAGTGTCAGAGATTATTGTGTTCAATATTCAGTGTCAGGGATTACTGTGTTCAATATTCAGTGTCAGAGATTACTGTGTTCAATATTCAGTGTCAGGGATTACTGTGTTCAATATTCAGTGCCAGAGATTACTGTGTTCAATATTCAGTGCCAGAGATTACTGTGTTCAATATTCAGTGCCAGAGATTACTGTGTTCAATATTCAGTGCCAGAGATTACTGTGTTCAATATTCAGTGCCAGAGATTACTGTGTTCAATATTCAGTGCCAGAGATTACTGTGTTCAATATTCAGTGCCAGAGATTACTGTGTTCAATATTCGGTGTCAGAGATTACTGTGTTCAATATTCAGTGTCAGAGATTACTGTGTTCAATATTCAGTGCCAGAGATTACTGTGTTCAATATTCAGTGTCAGAGATTACTGTGTTCAATATTCAGTGTCAGAGATTACTGTGTTCAATATTCAGTGTCAGAGATTACTGTGTTCAATATTCAGTGTCAGACATTACTGTGTTCAATATTGAGTGTCAGAGATTACTGTGTTCAATATTGAGTGTCAGAGATTACTGTGTTCAATATTCAGTGTCAGAGATTATTGTGTTCAATATTCAGTGTCAGAGATTACTGTGTTCAATATTCAGTGTCAGAGATTACTGTGTTCAATATTCAGTGTCAGAGATTACTGTGTTCAATATTCAGTGTCAGAGATTACTGTGTTCAATATTCAGTGTCAGAGATTACTGTGTTCAATATTTAGTGTCAGAGATTACTGTGTTCAATATTCAGTGTCAGAGATTACTGTGTTCAATATTCAGTGTCAGAGATTACTGTGTTCAATATTCAGTGTCAGAGATTACTGTGTTCAATATTCAGTGTCAGAGATTATTGTGTTCAATATTCAGTGTCAGAGATTACTGTGTTCAATATTCAGTGTCAGAGATTACTGTGTTCAATATTCAGTGTCAGAGATTACTGTGTTCAATATTCAGTGCCAGAGATTACTGTGTTGAATAGTTAGTGCCAGAGATTACTGTGTTCAATATTCAGTGTCAGAGATTACTGTGTTCAATATTCAGTGTCAGAGATTACTGTGTTCAATAGTCAGTGTCAGAGATTACTGTGTTCAATATTCAGTGCCAGAGATTACTGTGTTCAATATTCAGTGCCAGAGATTACTGTGTTCAATATTCAGTGTCAGAGATTACTGTGTTCAATATTCAGTGTCAGAGATTATTGTGTTCAATATTCAGTGTCAGGGATTACTGTGTTCAATATTCAGTGTCAGAGATTACTGTGTTCAATATTCAGTGTCAGGGATTACTGTGTTCAATATTCAGTGCCAGAGATTACTGTGTTGAATATTCAGTGCCAGAGATTACTGTGTTCAATATTCAGTGCCAGAGATTACTGTGTTCAATATTCAGTGCCAGAGATTACTGTGTTCAATATTCAGTGCCAGAGATTACTGTGTTCAATATTCAGTGCCAGAGATTACTGTGTTCAATATTCAATGCCAGAGATTACTGTGTTCAATATTCAGTGCCAGAGATTACTGTGTTCAATATTCAGTGTCAGAGATTACTGTGTTCAATATTCAGTGTCAGAGATTACTGTGTTCAATATTCAGTGCCAGAGATTACTGTGTTCAATATTCAGTGTCAGAGATTACTGTGTTCAATATTCAGTGTCAGAGATTACTGTGTTCAATATTCAGTGTCAGAGATTACTGTGTTCAATATTCAGTGTCAGAGATTACTGTGTTCAATATTCAATGTCAGAGATTACTGTGTTCAATATTGAGTGTCAGAGATTATTGTGTTCAATATTGAGTGTCAGAGATTACTGTGTTCAATATTCAGTGTCAGAGATTACTGTGTTCAATATTCAGTGTCAGAGATTACTGTGTTCAATATTCAGTGTCAAAGATTACTGTGTTCAATATTTAGTGTCAGAGATTACTGTGTTCAATATTCAGTGTCAGAGATTACTGTGTTCAATATTCAGTGCCAGATATTACTGTGTTCAATATTCAGTGTCAGAGATTACTGTGTTCAATATTCAGTGTCAGAGATTACTGTGTTCAATATTCAGTGCCAGAGATTACTGTGTTCAATATTCAGTGTCAGAGATTACTGTGTTCAATATTCAGTGTCAGAGATTACTGTGTTCAATATTCAGTGTCAGAGATTACTGTGTTCAATATTCAGTGTCAGAGATTACTGTGTTCAATATTCAGTGTCAGAGATTACTGTGTTCAATATTCAGTGTCAGAGATTACTGTGTTCAATATTCAGTGTCAGAGATTATTGTGTTCAATATTCAGTGTCAGAGATTACTGTGTTCAATATTCAGTGTCAGAGATTACTGTGTTCAATATTCAGTGCCAGATATTACTGTGTTCAATATTCAGTGTCAGAGATTACTGTGTTCAATATTCAGTGTCAGAGATTACTGTGTTCAATATTCAGTGCCAGAGATTACTGTGTTCAATATTCAGTGTCAGAGATTACTGTGTTCAATATTCAGTGCCAGAGATTAATGTGTTCAATATTCAGTGCCAGATATTACTGTGTTCAATATTCAGTGTCAGAGATTACTGTGTTCAATAGTCAGTGCCAGAGATTACTGTGTTCAATATTCAGTGTCAGAGATTACTGTGTTCAATATTCAGTGCCAGAGATTAATCAGGGGATTCAAAGTGGGCCGGTACCCGGTACTTTTACCCGCCTGAGATCGTGTATAGTACGGCAGAAATTACTGAACCCCCCAAAATTAGCGGTGGTCAAAACCACAAGTACGATGGTCGACAGGCTTGTGGAATATTTTTCATAAAAAATTAATGATCACGTCAATTGCTGAATTCTCGCATTCAAATCGAACAACTGCGTCACGACCAAGTTGATGGGATATTCCCTGTTTTAAAAATAACTTTACCTTAGAATCGTAAATAGCAGTTTGCGTATGCGGTAAATAGATATGTTTTCGCCCCAATATCTTTTCATCTTTGTGTAAAACTCGGACCGGAACAAAGCTGACATCATTTCAAAATAAAAATTTGACTGATTACAAATTATGTTCAAACACAATTTAGTGTAATCTCCAGTAATATAAGTATGATCATTATGTATTATGAATATATGACTACACAATATTTTGTGCGATTTTTTGTATCCATTTAAAACCCAGGGTCGAATCATTCTGGGGCGTACTGTCTTGTTGCTTAACTCCGTCCATATTGTTTAACTTCCGGTATAAAAAAATAAAAACTTATGGCTAATTTATTTACATATTTTGACCCGGCCCTACCGCGGTTGTTCACAGAAATGAAAGTGTGCTGAAAAACATTTTTAAAAGGGGGTATGAGGAAATAAGGGATAGAAAATTACTAGAAATTTTGAAAAAGGACCGGACATGGCTCAAATACGAATTACATTGTAATGTCAAAACGCCGGCCCCCCTTTTTTCCAAAATAATTTAACTTTTGTGATTCAAATGTTAATAAATGTCTTCCCGCGAATCGTTTTTGTTCGAACATTTTTTTTGCACATAAGTCGTGAAAGTAACAATATATATTGTTTTTGTTTAATTATATTTGTATTGATCTATTAAAATTAAATTTTTTATTAAAGATTGATGATTGCAAATTAAATTTATATGTTTCATCAAAGACGTATTCTATATACGTCCTTGGTTTCATTAATTATGACACTTATATGTCTTGATCCATGCCAATGGTCTTTGATGAGTTTAATTACTGGTAATAAAGTAAAAAAAAACACACAAGCCAAGGTATTGTGAAAAAGAAAAGGACAAAGCCAACAAAAGAATTTTGAGAAGTTTAAGCTTTGATAACAATGGCTTGGTCAAGCCTAGCTGCGGAACCATAGCTCTTTATGGTCCTTTTGGGTTTTTTTAAGATATGGCAGACTATCTATGAATAATGTTGGCTGAAGTCTGTAAACTGAAATATTCAATAAAGAAATTGGGGGGGAAATCCAGGCATTATGCATGGTCTTCACTCTTGGTGAAATCTGAACTCTAAAGTTAATGGGATTTTTCTTTCAAAAACACTTAATGTTTTGCAGTCTCTGAAGTACATTTTTTGGTCCACAAAATGCTAGATTTCAGGAGCTTCCGCCCCCTGGACCCTTTATGGCCCTCAGCCTAATTTTTTAGGTACCTCCTAAAATTTAAGAAGTACCTCCTATTATAAAAAAAACTTTGAAACCCCTGATTAATGTGTTCAATATTCAGTGCCAGATATTACTGTGTTCAATATTCAGTGTCAGAGATTACTGTGTTCAATATTCAGTGTCAGAGATTAATGTGTTCAATATTCAGAAGGATCAGTCACGTAGAACTTTTTAAAGGTCATCGTGCCTGATGAAGGTTATTCCGGGAACATCGTGCCTGATGAAGGTTATTCCGGGAACGCATTATGTGGTCGTGTGAAGAAAAAACAATAAGATTTTCTGAGAAATAAGGAAAGTCGATATTGGTTTAATTTCCAAGATATACACATGCATCGATATATATAACCTTCAATTATAATATACTCAGAATATCTGCTACGTCATGGCTATAAATAGACTTAATCATATAATTCTAGAGATCAATCGATATTATATCAATACACAAATTACAAATGTTCGAATTTTACATAATACATTGTACGTCTTTGACTTTGATGGGAAATAAACATATTAAAGTTTTTGTTTGTCCTCTGGAGAATATTTATACAAGACATATGTTAGTATTATTATGCATATAAGATAAGAAATTGTATTAGAAATGTTGTATGTGTGGCAAATAAAAATTGTTCAATTTAAATAGATATCCAGGTTTATTTACAAGCGGGTCTCTATTGAACCGTGTTTCATATAATTAAACTTACCGAATATGTGCTCACCTTTTCTTAGTGGGGGTAATTATTGAGTTAAAACTATCCCCCTTTTATCGGTAAAAAAATGCATGATGGTCGATGTGAATGAGGTACATATATGTAGCGATAACCACCCCTCTTTTTTTCTCTCAAATATACCTATGGGATCCTCCCATTAAAATATGTCTAGAATGTCAATATAATTTTGATAAGTCTGAGCTGTGTCACGTATGTCAATGTCAAGTTTTTTACTTACCGATGGCTTTTTTATCTTTCAGTAATTCGTCTACACCGACCATCCCATTTTTCCCTTGCAATTTGTCCACGCCAAACGTGCCTTTAAATAATTCAACGGCCATCTTCTCTGGTCAAAACTGAACTTGATTCAAACAGAACAAACTTCACTCTACGTTGATAGATTGGAAAACACAGGTGTACTACGCTATATTTATTGTGTTGCTATAAATACATTTTTACACATTGTGATCACAGTGAAGCCTCGGTCGGGAGTTAAGGTAAATCGATCGTTATCATGGTATTTTTATTTTCCTGGTCCACTACATGAACATTATACAATTAATTACCATGTTCTGTCTTATTTCGTTTAATGGAGAAATACTTTGAATAAAATGAAAAACGAAAAATAGCACACCTATGAATGTGTGTTGATATTTAGTTCATTAATTCACAGTATACAAACCTGTGCGCCTAAGTTTCCTTATTGACGTTGATTCTCTGCACCTTTTGACGTATTTATAAACAACGTGGGGATTTCAAACATCTTCAAGGTAAATTTTTCGATATTTGTGCTTTATATATATACAATCATTCTCTTTGAAAATTAACAGAATTACTCGGTAATGATTAGTTTAAGTGCCGTTCAATTTATTTCGATTGAAATTAAACAGAACAGTAATTATTGTCATTTAAACTTATAATTTGCTTGGTATCAAAACGAAAACTTATTTTTTTAAAGCTTTATAGTTAAATGTAATGGCTGATATTTGTACTGGTACTTCGGACGATGGTAAACAACATTTTCGCGAAGTTACACTAAATGAAATAACGATATCTAGGTGAAAACTGCGAAAATAGAATGTTGACAACTGTACCCTTTTTGAAGTATCACTGTATGTCTTTTTGATGTTTGCTAATCTTAGTAGATGCAATACATTTCCTGAAGCACTGTCCCTTGGTGTCTGTTGCAGATAAACGATACATCTATTTATTCCCATTTTAGTTTATTACTTGAACTGCTTTCTTTCCTGGATCAGACACGGGGAGAATCGAAATGCGATTCTTAAGCACCGTCCCCTGGTGTCTCCTCCAGCTAAGTAATCACAGTCCTTTCATCAAACACATGATGTTTTACTACTTGAACCGCTTGCTTTGCTGGATCAGACACGGGGAGAATCAAAACACAATTCTTAAGCATCGTCCCCTGGTGTCTCCTCCAGCTAAGTAATCGCATACATGTAGTCCATTCTTCAACCATATGATACACTGCAACTATACATTACTCATTGCCTCTCCTCGGGTCGTGCTGCCGAACACGGCCTATTTATTTATTTATTTATATATTTTTTGTAACATATCATTTAAATAGTTAAGAATTGTCTTGTTTAAAAACATATATCTCCATTCTGTATTGTTGTAACTGTTGATATAATTATGAATGTATATTTGTTATTGCCCCTTGAGGGACCCTAATTGGAATAAAAATATTGTATTGTATTGTATTGTATTGTATAGCAAAATACTGTAGGCTTATTAACGTTATACAAAATGCAAAATAATGAATAACATCAGAGTTATTACCACAAATACTCCAAATACAGTATTATATTCGTCGGCCTTTAGTCATATGTAGTCTCCAGGGGCGGATCCAGGGGGCACCCGGGGCGCCCCTCCCCCCGCCCCCGCCCCCCCCCCCCCTAAAATTGGAAAAAATAAGATTTTTTGGCGTAAAATCGTGATTTTTCACACGAAATACCCCAAATATTTTCGCGCCTCCCTCCGCTCGACGCAATTTTTTAAGTGTGCACCCTCCCCTAACTTGAAATCCTGGTCTCTAATATATGTTTTTGTTTCTTTGCAGGATAATGTCATAATAGAAAGTTATAAATGCTATTATTGTCCGAATGGCTTTGAAGATTTCAAAAATATTTTTTGAACACTAAATTGAAAACCACAGTTCTGAAATATTTAAAAGTAGACATCTTAAACTTTGTGGGATAAATGATATACAGGGATACACAACTGTTAACTGCAACTTCAGGCAAACAAATTGTGTGTGAAGAACCAGACTAAGTATTTATAAAAGATGCAGAAAACATTCAAACGCCTAGTCCACAAATAATCAAACGTCACAAATCATATTTATCAGTATTTAAAACCGTCTTGCAGTATCCATCCGATGATTCCGATGAAGATGTTACCCAAAACATGTATGATCTGTCGATACAAGGATTAGAACCTTTGACCGAGGAAAAGGCAACAAATACTGATTATATAACAGTCACTGATGTATCTGATGACGTGGTAGAGCTTCTCTCTATTTTGCCGAACGCTATCAACTCGTTAAAGGATGCAGGAATGTACACTGAATGGATTAACTATATCCGAATGCTTGGAAGTAATGAGTTTCCATTAAAGAATATAGACCTTTTTCATGTTACCGAAGTTGGTTTAAAAATTATGTATTTTTTCAAGGGAAGTAATTTCTCTGGTCGGACAAACTGGTTTGCTGCTCAATCGTAACTACTCGGCCATTCTCGCTACCCTGCAAATAACCTCGTATGCATTAGGCGTATAAATCGCACTACTTTTCACATGTCAGTTACATGAAAGTTTGATAAAGTTATATTTTAATCAATTTTCTATATTTCAATTAAAGTTTTAATTAGTTTTGCATGATTAGATTTTACTTAGAATATCTTCCATATTAGATTTTCATGTACTATATTTTTGTGCGGCTTAACTTAACTTAACTTCCGGCAAACAATTTAAGAAGAGTTTCTACTATGTACGTACGAGGTTATTTGCAGGGTAGCGAGAATGGCCGAGTAGTTACGATTGGTTTGCTGCTAATGCATTCTCAATGGAGGAAGCATGTTCGATTGTGCATTACATGCATATATTTTTTTCTTGGTAAATTCTTCGAATTTCTAATAAGTTTTCCAGTATTTACTATTCTGGAAATATACCTGGATTATACACAATCAGACATGCTTTCTCCATTAAGAATTCATTAGCAGCAAACCAGTTTGTCTACCAGAAAAGTTACTTCCCTTGATAAAAAACATAATTTTAGAACCAACTTCGGAAATATGAATAAGGGTAATAACAAAATTACCGAACTCCGAACAATCTTACAAAGGGAAAGTCAAAACTCACAAGTATACAAACAGACAAAATCAGTCAACAACCGGAAAACTGTGAAAACCGTAATGACCCTGACCTGGTACAGGCATTTCTAAAGAAATGGTGGGCCGAATCAGATTTTAAAGCGCCAAACCTCCCCCTTTCAGTACGGCTCAAAGTTTCCGGCTATCACTATAGCAGCATTTATAACAATACTTGAACAAAACAGGTAAAACAGTTGTCAAAAGCAGCACCAAACTCAGTGAAGTAAATGTCAAAAATACTTTTATGTCACACATTGATAAAAAAACATTTTTGACATTTTTGTTGACACCCCATCTTTATACATTTTCACTATATGAAAATCCATCGTTTATAATCTTTTCTGCAGAGACGGAATGTGAAACCTATAATTAATTTCTTTAACATTTTCTACTAAATTTGTGTTTTTTCGAGCCTGCCTGGCTATTTTATCTTAAGTTTAACCTTGATTCCCCTACGTTCTGTGAAAATATCAGGGGATGTTTAAAGTCGTGCAGTGAAATGCCAGGCTATGGAAAACACCTACTCTAAACATAGCTCGGTCATCCCCGGGAAATACAATAGTTATAGGTCATGCATCAAATCCTCCATAGTTATTAAAATACAACTAAATCCATCAAATTTGGGCTCAAAATAATCCTTAAATATTTAACTTCAATTATCAATTTAAATTATTCCATTCCATTCAGTATTTGTCACAATACAACAAAGCGAAAGGAACTATTTTCTTGAAAAGGGACTACATTATTTTCTGGACAAAACTGTTATATATGTCAGTAGGGAATGGTCAAGACGTTTGGTAATTTGTACCAGAATATTGTCCGGATTCGATTCAGTTTTTTATAATTATACGTTTGTGTTGTAATGCCATGTTTTTACTTCAAAATTGGAAAAATAGTGTTTGAGTTGTGTTCCTGTTTTATTAAAATACTGCCATACTGCAGAGGTTATTTCTATCTTAGTTCATTTGTTCAAGTGTTTCCCAAGTACTTAGACGTTAAGAATCCCCAGAAATGTGCTTTGGTTTTTAACGCCAAAAATGTCGTACGCAAGAAATGCAGTGGCCATGACAAAATATTCCCCTCGGAGCCATCACTTCTGGCCACTGTTAGAACTGTTATCATTTCATATAGAATTACATATGATTACGTGGGGCCGCGGTGTTGAGTGGTAAGTGTACTTTATTTGTGACCGCTAGCCTATCACATCTAGGTATGAGTTCGAGCCTTGGTAGGGCAGTTGCAAAATTAAGATTCGATTTTCATGCCATATCTGATCAAGTTTGTCAGTTTCCTGCCGCAGGTCGGCGGTTTCCTCCGGCTACCCCGGTTTCTTGCGTCAATCAAACTGACCTTCATGAAATTACCCTTATGGTGTAGAAAGTGACGTGAAACACAATCAAACAACATATGATTACGTCAAAAAGAGTTCATTTGAAACATCAATAAGGTGTACAGTGTTTACTGTTAGAACTTCAAAAGGAGTACAGTTGTCAACATTCTATTTTCGCAGTTTTTACCTAGAAATCGTTATTTCGTTTAGTGTAACTTCGCGAAAATGTTGTTTACCATCGTCCGAAGTACCAGTACATTTAACTATAAAGCTTTAAAATATTTAGTTTTCGTTTTGATATCATTCAAATTATAAGTTTAAATGACAATAATTACTTTTCTGTTTAATTTCAATCGAAATAAATTGAACGGCACTTAAACTAATCATGAACGAGTAATTCTATTAATTTTCAAAGAGAATGATTGTATATATAAAGCACAAATATCGAAAAACTTACCTTGAAGATGCTTGAAATATAAATACGTCAAACGGTACACAGAATCAACGTCACTAAGGAAATTTAGGCACACAGGTTTGTATACTGTGTACTTAGTTGTATTCAAATTGCGTTAAATATAAATAAATTCATTCGTTCTTTCATTCATTCATTATGGAATAAATAAATTATTTTTCCTGGACCCGAAAGGCTTGCAAAGTGATAGCAATATTAGACATAATTAAAATACCCCCCAAACAACAACAACAACAAAACAGAAAGAACAATAGAGGACATGAAACACAAAGTAGACGCTTTACCTATCATACATGTCTCTACTGTGTTCTGGTGTCGTATAGTAAATCTTCCGCATAGCAAACCTTCCCCCGGAATATTTGCTATATAGTAAACCTTCCCCCCGGATACTTTACTATATACCGGTAGTAAATATTCCCCCGGGGGAAAATTTACTATATAGCAAACATTCCCCCATCCATAGCCGATCATTCCCCTGGATATTTTGCTATATAGTAAATGTTCCCCCTTATTCCGGATAATTACTATTGATTCGGAATTTAGCACCTTAATCGAGTTTATAATTTTAATTGTTATATACCATTAATTATATCCGGTTATGATTAAAAGGTAAACAAAAAATGTACGGAGCCATTTTGCAGTATTTGAATAGGTAGGAATGTTTACTATGCGGAATAAATACTATATAGTAAACGTTCCCCCATGGGGGAAGGTTTACTCTATACTGAGTAAATCTTCCGGGGGTTAATCTACTATGGGGGGAGGTTTACTCTATGACACCGGTACTGGTAATGAAGAATAATATGTATGAAATACACTAAAAATTTAATTTTAATTAGATTGGCGGAATTGAGGGATGTTCGCGATAGCAGCAGGTGTCACATTAAAATTTATGTTCACAAAATCAGTATTCCGTCTGTCCACCATTTGCATTGATGCATGCCTGACAACGGGGCCTTGTGGAACCAGGAGGGTGTTGAACGATCCAACGTAATGCTGGACCCATTTCCGCAAACGTTGCCGGTTCATTTTGAAAATTTTCAAAAAGGATTTCCGCTTCATCGAAGACCTGGTGCTCAATTGATGAGGAATCGGGTGAAACTTCATCACAACAGGTGCAACATGCGATTGGGCATTGTCATACTGAAATGGGATGACATGTCTCCGAGTTTACATGAATGGAATACCATGTTTCCTGATCTCATTATGGTTTCGTATGCCGTTCAAATGAACATCAATTATATAACTAAAGGCGTCTGTCCACGAGCATTAATTCCTCCTTACACCATCACGCCGCCGCAACCAAATGTTATACGCTGAATAACACATGGGTCCGTGTAACGCTCTCGTGTGAGGTGATATTCTCTACCACGACCATCCCTGCTGTCCAAGTGAAATCGGGACTCGATGTGGAAAGAATATTCGCTGAAATTAAAATTAGATGTTTATTGTATTTTTTTCTTTTGTGGTACACTTTATACATCTTATAACATTCCGTTGGAGGTCATGTCATAGAACCTTTCATTCATCTTTGACTGTCCAAACATATGCAGTTAATTAATTGATTGTTGTTTAACGCCAACACTCAGCAATTTTTCAGCTATAAAATGGCGAGAACAGATTAATTTTCAATGAAATGATAATGAGATCCGCTCTGTACTAGACCAATACGCTTAGTTGGATTTTTATAGTGCTGTTTATTCATAGTGCTAGTACACTGAAACAACAGTCCGGGGATAGACATATTGCCCCACTCAGACACATTATCCTGATTCCTAGCCAACCAGTCTTTTCTCTTTCTCCTCAATGATGTGTGCTTAGCGGAGAAGCAACAAATACCAATTTTATAGTCGTTGGTTTAAGTTTGACCCTATCGGGTCTCGAACCTACGATCTATCGCACTCGAGGCAATCACTCTAACTATTACACCACCGATGCGGTTCAAACATATGCAAAACAGTTAAATATATTGACCAATAGATCAACAGCTCTTGGTGTATACTCGGGTTTGATACCGTTAAAGATTTAACAGTCAATTGGTCGGTTGCAAATATGAACCCTAACGTGACCACATACGGGTTGTCGTTAGATGTTAGTCAGAAAAGAGGAAAAAGAAAGAAAGATAAAACAAACATATAAATTAATTAGGTTGATATGTACAGTCTAACGTTAATTAGGTTGATATGTACAGTCTAACGTTAATTAGGTTGATATGTACAGTCTAACGTTAATTAGGTTGATATGTACAGTCTAACGTTAATTAGGTTGATATGTACAGTCTAACGTTAATTAGGTTGATATGTACAGTCTAACGTTAATTAGGTTGATATGTACAGTCTAACGTTAATTAGGTTGATATGTACAGTCTAACGTTAATTAGGTTGATATGTACAGTCTAACGTTAATTAGGTTGATATGTACAGTCTAACGTTAATTAGGTTTATATGTACAGTCTAACGTTAATTAGGTTTATATGTACAGTCTAACGTTAATTAGGTTGATATGTACAGTCTAACGTTAATTAGGTTGATATGTACAGTCTAACGTTAATTAGGTTGATATGTACTGTCTAACGTTAATTAGGTTGATATGTACAGTCTAACGTTAATTAGGTTGATATGTACAGTCTAACGTTAATTAGGTTTATATGTACAGTCTAACGTTAATTAGGTTGATATGTACTGTCTAACGTTAATTAGGTTGATATGTACAGTCTAACGTTAATTAGGTTGATATCTACAGTCTAACTTTAATTAGGTTGATATGTACAGTCTGACGTTAATTAGGTTGATATGTACAGTCTAACGTTAATTAGGTTGATATGTACAGTCTAACGTTAATTAGGTTGATATGTACAGTCTAACGTTAATTAGGTTGATATGTACAGTCTAACGTTAATTAGGTTGATATGTATAGTCTAACGTTAATTAGGTTGATATGTACAGTCTAACGTTAATTAGGTTGATATGTACAGTCTAACGTTAATTAGGTTGATATCTACAGTCTAACGTTAATTAGGTTGATATGTACAGTCTAACGTTAATTAGGTTGATATGTACAGTCTAACGTTAATTTGGTTGATATGTACAGTCTAACGTTAATTAGGTTGATATGTACTGTCTAACGTTAATTTGGTTGATATGTACAGTCTAACGTTAATTAGGTTGATATGTACTGTCTAACGTTAATTAGGTTGATATGTACAGTCTAACGTTAATTAGGTTGATATGTACAGTCTAACGTTAATTTGGTTGATATGTACAGTCTAACGTTAATTAGGTTGATATGTACTGTCTAACGTTAATTAGGTTGATATGTACAGTCTAACGTTAATTAGGTTGATATGTACAGTCTAACGTTAATTAGGTTGATATGTACAGTCTGACGTTAATTAGGTTGATATGTACAGTCTAACGTTAATTAGGTTGATATGTACAGTCTAACGTTAATTAGGTTGATATGTACAGTCTGACGTTAATTAGGTTGATATGTACAGTCTAACAATAATTAGGTTGATATGTACAGTCTAACGTTAATTAGGTTGATATGTACAGTCTAACGTTAATTAAGTTGATATGTACAGTCTAACGTTAATTAGGTTGATATATACAGTCTAACGTTAATTAGGTTGATATGTACAGTCTAACGTTAATTAGGTTGATATGTACAGTCTAACGTTAATTTGGTTGATATGTACAGTCTAACGTTAATTAGGTTGATATGTACAGTCTAACGTTAATTAGGTTGATATGTACAATCTAACGTTAATTAGGTTGATATGTACGGTCTAACGTTAATTAGGTTGATATGTACGGTCTAACGTTAATTAGGTTGATATGTACAGTCTAACGTTAATTAGGTTGATATGTACAGTCTAACGTTAATTAGGTTGATATGTACAGTCTAACGTTAATTAGGTTGATATGTACAGTCTAACGTTAATTAGGTTGATATGTACAGTCTAACGTTAATTAGGTTGATGTGTACAGTCTAACGTTAATTAGGTTGATATGTACAGTCTAACGTTAATTAGGTTGATATGTACAGTCTAACGTTAATTAGGTTGATATGTACAGTCTAACGTTAATTAGGTTGATATGTACAGTCTAACGTTAATTAGGTTGATATGTACAGTCTAACGTTAATTAGGTTGATATTTACAGTCTAACGTTAATTAGGTTGATATGTACAGTCTAACGTTAATTAGGTTGATATGTACAGTCTAACGTTAATTAGGTTGATATGTACAGTCTAACGTTAATTAGGTTGATATGTACAGTCTGACGTTAATTAGGTTGATATGTACAGTCTAACGTTAATTAGGTTGATATGTACAGTCTAACGTTAATTAGGTTGATATGTACAGTCTAACGTTAATTAGGTTGATATGTACAGTCTAACGTTAATTAGGTTGATATGTACAGTCTAACGTTAATTAGGTTGATATGTACAATCTAACGTTAATTAGGTTGATATGTACAGTCTAACTTTAATTAGGTTGATCTGTACAGTCTAACGTTAATTAGGTTGATATGTACAGTATAACGTTAATTAGGTTGATATGTACAGTCTAACGTTAATTAGGTTGATATGTACAGTCTAACGTTAATTAGGTTGATATGTACAGTATAACGTTAATTAGGTTGATATGTACAGTCTAACGTTAATTAGGTTGATATGTACAGTCTAACGTTAATTAGGTTGATATGTACAGTCTAACGTTAATTAGGTTGATATGTACAGTCTAGTGTTATGGTGGCGTGGGAACAATAATGGGCGTGTTACTTGTCGTCATGGGCTTTAATTAGGTTGATATGTACAGTTTAGTGTTATGGTGGCGTGGGAACAATAATGGGCGTGTTTCTTGTCGTCATGGGCTTTAATTAGGTTGATATGTACAGTTTAGTGTTATGGTGGCGTGGGAACAATAATGGGCGTGTTACTTGTCGTCATGGGCTTTAATTAGGTTGATATGTACAGTTTAGTGTTATGGTGGCGTGGGAACAATAATGGGCGTGTTACTTGTCGTCATGGGCTTTAATTAAGTTGATATGTACAGTTTAGTGTTATGGTGGCTTGAGAACAATAATGGGTGTGTTACTTGTCGTCATGGGCGGATGCCATGCTCACACAGATGATTGCAGGCGATCCTACTATTATATCTGTGCAATCCATGGATCTCAAAGTTTGGGGTGCATCAACTTAATGTAGCTGTCTTAACAAAGTGACATTACTCTTGGTCGTCAAGAACGATGACGATCCTGAGCGTTACCAGACTGTTGAGGGGTTTATGGTGTTCAACGCCACTTTCAACAATAGTTCAGCTATATCGTGGCGGTCAGTTTTATTGGTGGAGGAAACCGGAGAAAACCACTAACCAGGCTGTTGAGAACGACACCAGAGGGATCCAATAGTCTTTCAATACACAGCCAAAACATCTAGTAACATGTACAGGACTAAAGCAACTTTAAATATTGCAAAAGATCGAAAGTGTTCATTTTCGCTCAGTCGTGACTTTACTCTGAGCAGACTTTCGTTCAAAAAACAACGTTGTTTTTCTCTATACAATGCAATAAACAAAAAAACAGATATCTAATTTAGTGCACTCGACACGATTCTGGAATGTATCTACGCACAAAATCGAACGTCTTAAGATTGTCGTCAAACAGAAATAAATGTGCAAGATCGAAAAATGTCAAAAAATGTAACATGCTCGCATTGTGTGTAAAAATTCGTGCAAATGACAGGCGGACAACTCGATATGACAAACAACCGGTATGATTATAACATTGATATGATTTTTATGTGACATTTAGTAATTCACAGGTTTCGTTTTACACTAGTATGCAAAGGAACTAAAGAGGCGGACAGCACCGTCAAAACTTACGGAAAATAAACTTTACTACGAAACTAACATAATCAGGAATGGTTCGATAACATTTCACGAAAAATGACACATCCCATCCTGCAAGATGGCAATTAAAAAAACAAAGAATATAGATTACTCCACAGACAAATTAGTTTTGTGATATTGATTGTTCTTTATTCTGAAGAGAATTTCTTTAATATCATATTTAAACTATAATGCCATTTCCCGGTTGGATTAGTTGTGCATTCATTTACATGTAGTTCAAACGAAGATAGCTTAATCAAGCGAGTACTACTGGTGTCTTTAATAACCTTCATCAGATACGACCATACTCAAAGGGTTAGTAAAACCAAGTCTGTGAGAGCAAGAAACCCAAAGAGTATAAACCTACAGAATTACATATGCCTGAAATAGTTATAATAATGATTACATTATTTAGGAACTGTAAATTTCAAATTCAATAAGAATTATTTTATTTGCCATATACGATCATGCAATACTATGCTGATTTCTTACTTCAGTTTGTGTTTAATTCGCGCAAATTATATGCTATGAAAAATTCAAAAACAAACTTTTAAGGGTCTACAATAGCAATCTTCGGTAGTGTCCCGGTTTGAAGTAACCTGTCATTTAGATCCAGTGGCTACTATTAAGTCCAATGTCGTGTTTATAGCTCTTCCTCAATTTGTCCCGCTAATATCGCAAGAAGGAAAGACCCTTCCTGCGCCTCATAGTTTTTTGTTCTGTATTATTGCTATTCTCAGGAAGGAAAGTAGGTTTTTTTTCTGTATTGTTGCTATTCTCAGGAAGGAAAGTAGTTTGTTCTGTATTGTTGCTATTCTCAGGAAGGAAAGTAGTTTTTTGTTCTGTATTATTGCTATTCTCAGGAAGGAAAGTAGGTGTTTTGTTCTGTATTGTTGCTATTCTCAGGAAGGAAAGTAGTTTTTTGTTCTGTATTATTGCTATTCTCAGGAAGGAAAGTAGGTTTTTTTTCTGTATTGTTGCTATTCTCAGGAAGGAAAGTAGTTTGTTCTGTATTGTTGCTATTCTCAGGAAGGAAAGTAGTTTTTTGTTCTGTATTATTGCTATTCTCAGGAAGGAAAGTAGGTGTTTTGTTCTGTATTGTTGCTATTCTCAGGAAGGAACGTAGTTTTTTGTTCTGTATTATTGCTATTCTCAGGAAGGAAAGTAGGTTTTTTGTTCTGTATTATTGCTATTCTCAGGAAGGAAAGTAGTTTTTTGTTCTGTATTATTGCTATTCTCAGGAAGGAAAGTAGGTGTTTTGTTCTGTATTGTTGCTATTCTCAGGAAGGAAAGTAGTTTTTTGTTCTGTATTATTGCTATTCTCAGGAAGGAAAGTAGGTTTTTTGTTTTGTATTGTTGCTATTCTCAGGAAGGAAAGTAGTTTTTTGTTCTGTATTATTGCTATTCTCAGGAAGGAAAGTAGGTTTTTTGTTCTGTATTGTTGCTATTCTCAGGAAGGAAAGTAGTTTTTTGTTCTGTATTATTGCTATTCTCAGGAAGGAAAGTAGTTGTTTGTTCTGTATTGTTGCTATTATCAGGAAGTAAAGTTCCTTCCTGACCCTCACATAACTTTTTTTAATATAATATATCTATATCTTGAAGTATAATACTTTAATTGAAGTTAAATATTTTAAGCCGTCTGTCAATGTACAGGAAATGTGAAAATCATCGTATTATGAGAAATAAGAAAAGTTTTTCAGTGTTTCAACTATATTGATGACGAAAACAAGATACTATGATATTCCCTATAGCCGGTGGTTTTTATTGCCTCAAGAGACATGGAGGGAGTGAGTCTCCCCTGACACGGAGGGAGTGAGTCTCCCCTGACTAAACTAGATGAAATAAAACTCTGCTTGTATAAATTGTAATACTTTGTTATGTTTCAGCTGTACCTATGTAATAGTAGGGTGCCCGACGAAAGATTTTTGCGAATTTGGCTTAACAGAATTACACACACCTGTATGATACATCGTTGGAATGAGGAGAACAAGCCGCATCGAAATAAAGATGTCGTCGCTATGTATTGTGGTCACAGTTTTTTTAAATTGGGGTCAAAGGTCAAGATCTAAAAATTGGAACTAACACACCACAAGTTTTAAAAGGCTCCCTTCTTCGACAAGACTGTGAAGAACATTAAACTGGAATGCCAATTTTATTTGTTAAGCTTAATATTTTATTATTCTATGCTTATTTTTTTATTTTACATTGTTTGATAAAAGGCTATTTTCTACAAAAAAAGGCCATTTTACAATTTTCGTATATATGAGAAATAAAAGTGACCTTGACCTGTCATAGTTTGAACATTTCTCATTTTTATTTGATATTCATTTAAAGGAAACCTTCAAATTATTTTTTAACCCTTAACATTTGACAACTGGTGGACGGATTCTAAAAAAAACATGTTTCAGTTATGGTACACTTTGACTAATTACTGGTAAAATATCTATTAACCTCAAACTTCGTAAAAGGTACCAAAATACAAATTTAATGGCTTATGTGTTTGCAACATATCATTTGTAGGGTCAATCAATACTTAACGAATATTCTGTGCAAAAACATGGCAATTTATGGAGAGGTCAAACGCCATTTGTTTAAAAACGTAAGGTCTATGGACATATTATGCGTTTGGACGATGTGTGGCTACAAACCACTCTGAACACTCCAAATATCTCAGGTGTTTGGCAAATAAGAAAGTGTTCTCTTGTTAGTTTGAAAGCCCACCAACCACGTAAAGGTCAGAGTCCACTGGCAGGTTGTTGTTTTTTTTGCTTTTTTTTTATTTTGTTTGTTTGTTTGAAACATCGGCAGTAGTATACCGAAGGAACAAAGGAACAAGTCATAGAAAATGTTAAAGAAATCATAGTCCGGAGACTGGGCAAATTCCAGAAAAAACATAAAACGGAAACAAGCTACGACATAACCACCACAACATATAAAAAGAACACCTTAAAAAACATTGCAGCAAATGAAACTGCTATTTACTGAAAAACACATAGTACGTATGAACTTGTCTAAGTTTACTAAGCACAGAAAACAGTGATGCTTGCCTAAAACAGACATTTGACCAAGTCTCAATGAAACAAAAGACGTCAACGGGAAGTCGTGGTAACTGGACAACTATGACTAACGTGAGTTGATGGTCACAATGTTGGAAATGAAAGACTGTTTTATCTGCGATCATAGTTTTGATAACAACAGTTTTATTCGGTGAAATAGATGGAGACTGGATGAAAAAGAAAAAAAAATGAGATCATATGTCATCATCTTCATCAGTATTTCTAGATATTGCTAGGTGGGTATTTTCATTGCGGCATAAGTCGCCAGCTTGGCAAGGGCAAAGGTCTGTGCAAGATAGACTTTGCTCAAAACAAATGCATCCTTTCATGCACACAGATTTTCCTTTTTAAGTACAAACAAGGTCTTGCAAAAAATCAGAAGACATCTGGCCTTTGAAATAAACTGGAACTAATCCATTCTTGTCTTCCCATCCAAATAGCACTGCAGACTTCATTGGCGGTTTTGCAACATGGGCAGTCATCCAAATATGTATCTGTAGTGAGGATCGCAAAACATGCTGAGTGAAGGTGGCTTCAGAGGGTGGAAGTTTGGCCAAACATGCATCCCTCAGTGTCGCTAACCTTACCCTCAATTTGTTAATATCGACGTGATCTTCCTTCAGTTTTCCTTTTTGGTCGTACAGTCGACAAACAAGTTTACTGGCGGCATCTATAGATTTATCAGTGTCACAGTCTGCAAGGGTGGACAAATCTCTAAAGTTTTCTGGACTGTCTTTAAGTACTTTAAAAACGGTTCGTTTGCCAATCCCGAAAAATGATGATGTGGAATCACATCTTGTGATGGCATGTGCAGCTGGTAAAATGTTACATAAAACAGGATTTAGGATGCTACAGATCGAATGTACGGGAATGAAAACGCCCATCCTTGGTATTTGTGATATAACCCGTATGAAACCATAATTCCTGTGTATGTTGCATTGAAGGAAAGTAATGGATGCATAGAATCAAGAAATCTGTATCAGGCGATTTAACAATGATCCGACCTTCGATTCCACTTTCACCGAACGTTTTGTCTGCATGGATAGCCTGTAAAATCATACGAGTGTCCGCCTCTTCATGTGTACAGAATAACTCTTGGCAATCGGAGACTCCATCTCTGCAGATGTTCTTGGCAATGATTAGAAGCACCATAAAGATACGGAACTTCCCCGGATGACATCTCAAGAGATGATAAACGATAGTGTTGCACAATTGATTCGCCAAGAAATTTAATTAATGCTTGTTTGTTGGCAGCGACTGCAAGAAACCTTTTCCAATCAGGAATCGGTCGGCCTTCCATGAAACTGAGCCATTTCCGGACTTATAACGTATCCTGCAGGATTGGTCCGTGTATTAGAAACACATGAATTAAACAAATTTTAAAACCAATCAACGGCCGACATAAAAATGAATGTTTTTAAAACATAAAAACCACAAACAATTCTACTGAACAATTAAAACCAATATATTTGCCATAAAAGAAGAGAAAATACTAAATGCATTGAGACAGAGATCGTGCTAGTTAATGACCGGCGGGCGACACATCATTAACAAAAACCGGTACATAACAATCCGTGTATGACAAAGAGGAAATTTACAGTTATTTTTAGTTTATATTTTGCCAATTTCTCAACAACCGCTGACATTTATTATGATTTTGATTATGATTTTTGGCACACATGTACATTTCATCAATATGTTTTCTTCAAAATCAAAGTATCGTCACGGTATGTGTTTTCGTGCGTCATCTGTTTTCGTGGTATCCATTTTATTTTGATTTCCACAGCGCACGCATTATTTTTGACGTGTCTTCCGGTTTCTATTTATGGAACATAAACAATACGAAAGCTGACATCTGTAAAAAATGATAAAGTGTACTTTTAAAGACGTAAGTACCAAAAACAGTGAACCTACCTACTGAACCATACTTTTTGTAATGCCAAAAATGTACTTCATTTATAAAGTAGCTGGAAAAAAATCCAGAAGGGCTATATAAAATTTAACTATGTCGTCTGCCTCTCAGACATCTGCTCTTCCTGTCATTTAACTATCATGGGGTCACTGATCGTATTTGTAAAGAAAAGAGCCGACTGAAATGTGCCTGTTTCTTATATAAAATACATGTCACTTTGCAGTGCATTGTGGTTTCAGCACTAAAAAAAACATCAAAAGTAAACACAATTTTGAAAGTGGTCATTTTCAAACATTCTGTTATTTTATTTAGATGTAGTATGATTTGGTAGATGGCCAGAACCATGAAATTTTAAAACCAGCCATTTCCGGATTTTATATTCGTTTCCATCCCGTATATCGGCATTGTTTTTATTTGCCACGGAAACAGATGACGCCATTTTACTGACAACAAAAGTTGCCGGGTAATCGAGAGTATATTAAAATACAAGAATGGCTTTAAAAACAATCTTATGCACAAAGAAATATTTAACTAGCCATTCTTTGAAAATTCCAATCGTCATATGATTAGAGGGTTAACACTGTTAATCGCTATATCTGAAAATCGATAATAGCACGAAAACCGATAACACGATGGTACATTTATAATGTAGTGTAATTAAGATAAGATAAGATAAGATAAGTTTTATTTATAGTCGGCATATTTAAATAACAATACAACACAAGCCCTAGTGGGCTTTTGTTGAAAATACGGTTAATTTGGGGTCAAATTTGAGGCTTAAAGTAAGGCTGATATACTCTTTCAAAAATCAATTTATTTACATCCCGTTTTTATCTTAATTATATCTTTGATACATTATCTCTTATGTAAAAACCTTTTTAGCTATTTAGATAGCGGAGAATATTTTTATTTTTCATCCTGAAAATACCATGTACAATGTGTCAGCCGAGGGTACCTTTGAAAAACGTGAAATTAAAAAAATCGTGACCACAGAAACTTACGACGACAATTAAAAATACAAAATGTAATAATTTTTCTAGCGTTTAAGGTGGTAGGCCTGGGGTATGGGAGATAACTCTATGTTCAGTGTCTTCTCAAATATATGATCATCTGTGCGTTTGAAAATTCCCCCTCAATTCCAAGCTTCTTGGTGACAAAGATTGTTTACATTGGATATGGCCAGTTAAAAAAATGACTCTTTTTCATTTTACCTTTCCATAGCTGTGCTCCTTGCAGGGCTCACCAAACCAGGCGAAGTGGGCGAAATTCTCGCCCTATATCGGCTGAAGTCGCTCTCCCTCGACTACAAAGCGAAATTAAAGTCGCCTTGTTTCTTTTTGCAAGTCACTCTTTTCTTGCAAATAATCTTCGTTTTATGGTAAAGCTGATTGTCAAAACAATTGTAATCAATCGGAATATACATAAGAATAAGAGGAAAAGGTTTTATTCAAGTAATAAAGAAGGTTTAATTTGTTGATACAAAAGTATCACGGCAAATTTCTGCAAATTTGTACTGACGAAATTCCAGGTGAATATTAAATCCCAAATCTTAAAATATACAAACAGACGCTTCCTTTATCAAATTGGCCGTTGAATTGTGTTATATTCTAATTATTTTCACAAAACTTAAGTTATTTGTAGCTTTTTAAAAGCTAAATAATCAACATGTCTAAGTTTTAAACACGGCGATCATGGGGACGTAGGGAATCGGGGGAAGGAAACGAACAAAAATGAATAAATCTAAAATCAATAAATATAAGATCAATAATAATAATAAAACAAATACAAAACATGAATTTAATGTTAAATATGAAAGATATAAACAAGATATTAGCAAAGATAGAAAGCTATGTTTGGGAAACAAATTGTAATATCTGATCCTCTCTTATACCGCCACCCCCTTCTTCTAAGACAACTAAAGAATAACTAGAATCAAACGAATACAACTGGAGCACAACATTTTAAGGAATTTAACAATACAGCTGGGTGGCTGTCTGTGTTTTTTGTGTTTTTTTTGTGCAATGAATTAATAAAGTAGAGTCACCCTCAAACCACCCCTCCCCCTCCCCAGCCGACTTGAAAATAAAAAAGACAAATGCAGTCATTTGGTAATTTGGACATCCACTTTGTCAATTATAAGAATTGAAAAGCTTTTTGTTATGGGTAACTAGTTATTTTTTATCTCAAACAAAGAAACTAGCAAAGGGTGGGTGTGTGATAACTTTCCTCGACAATTTCATTTTTTTCTGGGTACCTTCCATAAAAACATAAATTTAAATATTTTAAAAATCTGACGGTAAAAGTTTGTAAAATTTGGTGTAATGATGTCTATATGTCTATTCTTCAGTGTGACATTTTTTGGTGGAAATTAATTGACTAATTTTTTTAATCCGATTTTTAATACCAAGGTGGTCCTCAGGGCATCCCCCTTTTTTGCAGTTTCCACTGTTTTGCATGTGATTATCTCCAAACAGGATATTCAGATATGCTAGATAGTTCATATTTATTCAACAACAACACTCTCAAGTGTATTAAAGCCAAAATATTCCCTTTCAATCAGAAATAAATGTGCATATCTATTAGAATCTTCCGAAACTAGTATTACCATCTGGCATCAAGAATACCCCCAAAATTGCTATATTTAGGATGTGCTATGGAGAAAACGGCACGGTGAAATTTTTTGAAACTTTGGCAGATAATGTATTTAGACATAACTATTCCATGATGCAAATTTAAAAAAAATTGAATGATGGGAAAATTTTAGGGTAACCCAGGTCTACTACCTTAATACCAAAATTAGCCGTGTGTAATTCCGTTAACCCAAACTCGATAACTAAGCGTCTTTTTTAACACTGGGCACCCTACTATAAATGGTGATGAGAATAAAGACATCGCATCCCATCACACCGCACCACACCTAAGCTCATCTAACCCCACCCCACCTCACCTCACATCACATCGCACATGACATCACAAACAGGACAGTCAAAATCAGCTAACATTACATATGCCCGAGGGATTTGTTTTACGTGCAGATGCAGGGAGCATGTTGCACGAGTTTCTCATTTACCTCTCGTGTTTATGGTGAATTAGATGAGGTGTATCTGTATCCCACAAAATTATCAATTGCATGGAGCGTGGACAATCGCTCACCTCCATAAGTGTGCTTCGGTTGTATCTTTAACTGTATCCATCACACCCTGTGTCCACCCGTCTGGAGAGGTATTGTTAACCATGTACTGTAGCGATTTTGAATACTAAAATCATGATTTTTAATAACATGAATAAAATAAAATAAACCAGAGGCTCTCAAGAGCCTGTATCGTTCACCTGGTTATAAAAAAACCCAATTGGTCCTATGTAAAAACTATGTCCTGTAGTGGTAGTCATCTTGGAATTACGATCAACATAAAAAACACAAAGTTTGTAAAGGACCTTCCAATGATTGATGCACAGTTTAGGTTCAATCAGTGCAATAGCTTCAGAGAAGAATATATTTCTGTATTTTCCCCATATGGTCCTGTGTTAATACTATGACCTGTGGTGGCAGCCATCTTGGATTTCAGATCGGCATAAAAAACAGACACTTTGTAGAGGACCTTCCAATGATCTTTCCTGGGCAGTTTGGTTTCAACTGTCCAATTGGTTGCAGAGAAGAAGCGTTTTGAAACATTTTTCCCATAGGGTCCAATGTTAAACTAAGTCCTGCCGTAGCCGCCATTTTGAATTTCATATCAGAACAAAAAACGTAAAGTTTGTAGAGGACCATCCAATGAACATTCATGTACAGTTTGGCTTTAATCTTATTTGTAGTTTCTGAGTAGAAGGCATTTGAACATTTTCCCATAGGGTCCAATGTTAATCTATGTATTGCGGTGGTGACCATCTTGGATTTCCGATCGGCATAAAAAACACACACCTTGTAGAGGACCTTCCAATGATCATTCCTGGGCAGTTTGGTTTCAATTATCCAAGTGGTTTGAGAAGAAGCGTTTTGAAACATTTTCCCCATAGGGTCCAATGTTAAACTAAGTCCTGCCGTAGCCGCCATTTTGAATTTCATATCGGAATAAAAAACGTAAAGTTTGTAGAGGACCATTCAATGAACATTCATGTACAGTTTGGCTTTAATCATATTTGTAGTTTCTGAGAAGAAGGCATTTGAATATTTTCCCATAGGGTCCAATGTTAATCTATGTCCTGCGGTGGCGGCCATCTTGGATTTCCGATCGGCATAAAAAACAGAAACTTTGTAGAGGACCTTCCAATGATCATTCCTGGGTAGTTTGGTTTCAACTGACCAAGTGGTTTCAGAGAAGAAGCATTTTGAAACATTTTTCCCATAGGGTCCAATGTTAAACTAAGTCCTGCCGTAGCCGCCATTTTGAATTTCATATCGGAACAAAAAACCTTAAGATTGTAGAGGACCATCCAATGAACATTCATGTACAGTTTGGCTTTAATCATATTTGTAGTTTCTGAGAAGAAGGCATTTGAATATTTTCCCATAGGGTCCAATGTTCATCTATGTCCTGCGGTGGCGGCCATCTTGGATTTCCGATCGGCATAAAAAACAGAAAATTTGTAGAGGACCTTCCAATGATCATTCCTGGGCAGTTTGGTTTCAACTGTCCAAGTGGTTTCAGAGAAGAAGCATTTTGAAACATTTTTCCCATAGGGTCCAATGTTAAACTAAGTCCTGCCGTAGCCGCCATTTTGAATTTCATATCGGAACAAAAAACCTTAAGATTGTAGAGGACCATCCAATGAACATTCATGTACAGTTTGGCTTTAATCATATTTGTAGTTTCTGAGAAGAAGGCATTTGAATATTTTCCCATAGGGTCCAATGTTCATCTATGTCCTGCGGTGGCGGCCATCTTGGATTTCCGATCGGCATAAAAAACAGACACTTTGTAGAGGACCTTCCAATGATCATTCCTGAGCAGTTTGGTTTCAACTGTCCAAGTGGTTTCAGAGAAGAAGCATTTTGAAACATTTTTCCCATAGGGTCCAATGTTAAACTAAGTTCTGCCGTAGCCGCCATTTTGAATTTCATACCGGAACAAAAAACCTATAGTTTGTAGAGGGCCATCTAATGAACATTCATGTACAGTTTGGCTTTAATCATATTTGTAGTTTCTGAGAAGAAGGCATTTGAATATTTTCCCATAGGGTCCAATGTTAATCTATGTCCTGTGGTGGCGGCCATCTTGGATTTCCGATCGTAATAAAAAACAGACACTTTGTAGAGGACCTTCCAATGATCATTCCTGAGCAGTTTGGTTTCAACTGTCCAAGTGGTTTCAGAGAAGAAGCATTTTGAAACATTTTCCCCATAGGGTCCAATGTTAAACTAAGTTCTGCCGTAGCCGCCATTTTGAATTTCATACCGGAACAAAAAACCTATAGTTTGTAGAGGGCCATCTAATGAACATTCATGTACAGTTTGGCTTTAATCATATTTGTAGTTTCTGAGAAGAAGGCATTTGAATATTTTCCCATAGGGTCCAATGTTAATCTATGTCCTGCGGTGGCGGCCATCTTGGATTTCCGATCGGCATAAAAAGCAGAAACTTTGTAGAGGACCTTCCAATGATCATTCCTGGGTAGTTTGGTTTCAACTGTCCAAGTGGTTTCAGAGAAGAAGCATTTTGAAACATTTTTCCCATAGGGTCCAATGTTAAACTAAGTTCTGCCGTAGCCGCCATTTTGAATTTCATACCGGAACAAAAAACCTATAGTTTGTAGAGGGCCATCTAATGAACATTCATGTACAGTTTGGCTTTAATCATATTTGTAGTTTCTGAGAAGAAGGCATTTGAATATTTTCCCATAGGGTCCAATGTTAATCTATGTCCTGCGGTGGCGGCCATCTTGGATTTCCGATCGGCATAAAAAACAGAAACTTTGTAGAGGACCTTCCAATGATCATTCCTGGGTAGTTTGGTTTCAACTGTCCAAGTGGTTTCAGAGAAGAAGCATTTTGAAACATTTTTCCCATAGGGTCCAATGTTAAACTAAGTCCTGCCGTAGCCGCCATTTTGAATTTCATATCGGAACAAAAAACCTTAAGATTGTAGAGGACCATCCAATGAACATTCATGTACAGTTTGGCTTTAATCATATTTGTAGTTTCTGAGAAGAAGGCATTTGAATATTTTCCCATAGGGTCCAATGTTAATCTATGTCCTGCGGTGGCGGCCATCTTGGATTTCCGATCGGCATAAAAAACAGACACTTTGTAGAGGACCTTCCAATGATCATTCCTGAGCAGTTTGGTTTCAACTGTCCAAGTGGTTTCAGAGAAGAAGCATTTTGAAACATTTTCCCCATAGGGTCCAATGTTAAACTAAGTTCTGCCGTAGCCGCCATTTTGAATTTCATATCGGAACAAAAAACCTTAAGATTGTAGAGGACCATCCAATGAACATTCATGTACAGTTTGGCTTTAATCATATTTGTAGTTTCTGAGAAGAAGGCATTTGAATATTTTCCCATAGGGTCCAATGTTAATCTATGTCCTGCGGTGGCAGCCATCTTGGATTTCAGATCGGCATAAAAAACAGAAATTTTGTAGAGGACCTTCCAATGATCATTCCTGGGCAGTTTGGTTTCAACTGTCCAAGTGGTTTCAGAGAAGAAGCATTTTGAAACATTTTTCCCATAGGGTCCAATGTTAAACTAAGTCCTGCCATAGCCGCCATTTTGAATTTCATATCGGAACAAAAAACCTTAAGATTGTAGAGGACCATCCAATGAACATTCATGTACAGTTTGGCTTTAATCATATTTGTAGTTTCTGAGAAGAAGGCATTTGAATATTTTCCCATAGGGTCCAATGTTAATCTATGTCCTGCGGTGGCGGCCATCTTGAATTTTCGATCGGCATAAAAAAACAGAAACTTTGTAGAGGACCTTCCAATGATCATTCCTGGGCAGTTTGGTTTCAATTGTCCAAGTGGTTTCAGAGAAGAAGCGTTTTGAAACATTTTTCCCATAGGGTCCAATGTTAAACTAAGTCCTGCCGTAGCCGCCATTTTGAATTTCATATCGGAACAAAAAACGTAAAGTTTGTAGAGGACCATCCAATGAACATTCATGTACAGTTTGGCTTTAATAATATTTGTAGTTTCTGAGAAGAAGGCATTTGAATATTTTCCCATAGGGTCCAATGTTAATCTATGTATTGCGGTGGCAGCCATCTTGGATTTCCGATCGGCCTAAAAAACATAAAATTTGTAGAGGACCTTCCAATGATCATTCCTGGGCAGTTTGGTTTCAACTGTCCTAGTGGTTTCAGAGAAGAAGCGTTTTGAAACATTTTCCCCATAGGGTCCAATGTTAAACTAGGTCCTGCCGTAGCCGCCATTTTGCATTTCATATCGGAACAAAAAACCTAAAGTTTGTAGAGGACCATCTAATGAACATTCATGTACAGTTTGGCTTTAATCATATTTGTAGTTTCTGAGAAGAAGGCATTTGAATATTTTCCCATAGGGTCCAATGTTAATCTATGTCCTGCGGTGGCGGCCATCTTGGATTTCCGATCGGCATAAAAAACAGAAAATTTGTAGAGGACCTTCCAATGATCATTCCTGGGCAGTTTGGTTTCAACTGTCCAAGTGGTTTCAGAGAAGAAGCATTTTGAAACATTTTTCCCATAGGGTCCAATGTTAAACTAAGTCCTGCCGTAGCCGCCATTTTGAATTTCATATCGGAACAAAAAACCTTAAGATTGTAGAGGACCATCCAATGAACATTCATGTACAGTTTGGCTTTAATCATATTTGTAGTTTCTGAGAAGAAGGCATTTGAATATTTTCCCATAGGGTCCAATGTTAATCTATGTCCTGCGGTGGCGGCCATCTTGGATTTCCGATCGGCATAAAAAACAGACACTTTGTAGAGGACCTTCCAATGATCATTCCTGAGCAGTTTGGTTTCAACTGTCCAAGTGGTTTCAGAGAAGAAGCATTTTGAAACATTTTCCCCATAGGGTCCAATGTTAAACTAAGTTCTGCCGTAGCCGCCATTTTGAATTTCATATCGGAACAAAAAACCTTAAGATTGTAGAGGACCATCCAATGAACATTCATGTACAGTTTGGCTTTAATCATATTTGTAGTTTCTGAGAAGAAGGCATTTGAATATTTTCCCATAGGGTCCAATGTTAATCTATGTCCTGCGGTGGCAGCCATCTTGGATTTCAGATCGGCATAAAAAACAGAAATTTTGTAGAGGACCTTCCAATGATCATTCCTGGGCAGTTTGGTTTCAACTGTCCAAGTGGTTTCAGAGAAGAAGCATTTTGAAACATTTTTCCCATAGGGTCCAATGTTAAACTAAGTCCTGCCATAGCCGCCATTTTGAATTTCATATCGGAACAAAAAACCTTAAGATTGTAGAGGACCATCCAATGAACATTCATGTACAGTTTGGCTTTAATCATATTTGTAGTTTCTGAGAAGAAGGCATTTGAATATTTTCCCATAGGGTCCAATGTTAATCTATGTCCTGCGGTGGCGGCCATCTTGAATTTTCGATCGGCATAAAAAAACAGAAACTTTGTAGAGGACCTTCCAATGATCATTCCTGGGCAGTTTGGTTTCAATTGTCCAAGTGGTTTCAGAGAAGAAGCGTTTTGAAACATTTTTCCCATAGGGTCCAATGTTAAACTAAGTCCTGCCGTAGCCGCCATTTTGAATTTCATATCGGAACAAAAAACGTAAAGTTTGTAGAGGACCATCCAATGAACATTCATGTACAGTTTGGCTTTAATAATATTTGTAGTTTCTGAGAAGAAGGCATTTGAATATTTTCCCATAGGGTCCAATGTTAATCTATGTATTGCGGTGGCAGCCATCTTGGATTTCCGATCGGCCTAAAAAACATAAAATTTGTAGAGGACCTTCCAATGATCATTCCTGGGCAGTTTGGTTTCAACTGTCCTAGTGGTTTCAGAGAAGAAGCGTTTTGAAACATTTTCCCCATAGGGTCCAATGTTAAACTAGGTCCTGCCGTAGCCGCCATTTTGCATTTCATATCGGAACAAAAAACCTAAAGTTTGTAGAGGACCATCTAATGAACATTCATGTACAGTTTGGCTTTAATCATATTTGTAGTTTCTGAGAAGAAGGCATTTGAATATTTTCCCATAGGGTCCAATGTTAATCTATGTCCTGCGGTGGCGGCCATCTTGGATTTCCGATCGGCATAAAAAACAGAAAATTTGTAGAGGACCTTCCAATGATCATTCCTGGGCAGTTTGGTTTCAACTGTCCAAGTGGTTTCAGAGAAGAAGCATTTTGAAACATTTTTCCCATAGGGTCCAATGTTAAACTAAGTCCTGCCGTAGCCGCCATTTTGAATTTCATATCGGAACAAAAAACCTTAAGATTGTAGAGGACCATCCAATGAACATTCATGTACAGTTTGGCTTTAATCATATTTGTAGTTTCTGAGAAGAAGGCATTTGAATATTTTCCCATAGGGTCCAATGTTCATCTATGTCCTGCGGTGGCGGCCATCTTGGATTTCCGATCGGCATAAAAAACAGAAAATTTGTAGAGGACCTTCCAATGATCATTCCTGGGCAGTTTGGTTTCAACTGTCCAAGTGGTTTCAGAGAAGAAGCATTTTGAAACATTTTTCCCATAGGGTCCAATGTTAAATTAAGTCCTGCCGTAGCCGCCATTTTGAATTTCATATCGGAACAAAAAACCTTAAGATTGTAGAGGACCATCCAATGAACATTCATGTACAGTTTGGCTTTAATCATATTTGTAGTTTCTGAGAAGAAGGCATTTGAATATTTTCCCATAGGGTCCAATGTTAATCTATGTCCTGTGGTGGCGGCCATCTTGGATTTCCGATCGTAATAAAAAACAGACACTTTGTAGAGGACCTTCCAATGATCATTCCTGAGCAGTTTGGTTTCAACTGTCCAAGTGGTTTCAGAGAAGAAGCATTTTGAAACATTTTCCCCATAGGGTCCAATGTTAAACTAAGTTCTGCCGTAGCCGCCATTTTGAATTTCATACCGGAACAAAAAACCTATAGTTTGTAGAGGGCCATCTAATGAACATTCATGTACAGTTTGGCTTTAATCATATTTGTAGTTTCTGAGAAGAAGGCATTTGAATATTTTCCCATAGGGTCCAATGTTAATCTATGTCCTGCGGTGGCGGCCATCTTGGATTTCCGATCGGCATAAAAAGCAGAAACTTTGTAGAGGACCTTCCAATGATCATTCTTGGGCAGTTTGGTTTCAACTGTCCAAGTGGTTTCAGAGAAGAAGCATTTTGAAACATTTTTCCCCATAGGGTCCAATGTTAAACTAAGTTCTGCCGTAGCCGCCATTTTGAATTTCATACCGGAACAAAAAACCTATAGTTTGTAGAGGGCCATCTAATGAACATTCATGTACAGTTTGGCTTTAATCATATTTGTAGTTTCTGAGAAGAAGGCATTTGAATATTTTCCCATAGGGTCCAATGTTAATCTATGTCCTGCGGTGGCGGCCATCTTGGATTTCCGATCGGCATAAAAAACAGAAACTTTGTAGAGGACCTTCCAATGATCATTCCTGGGTAGTTTGGTTTCAACTGACCAAGTGGTTTCAGAGAAGAAGCATTTTGAAACATTTTTCCCATAGGGTCCAATGTTAAACTAAGTCCTGCCGTAGCCGCCATTTTGAATTTCATATCGGAACAAAAAACCTTAAGATTGTAGAGGACCATCCAATGAACATTCATGTACAGTTTGGCTTTAATCATATTTGTAGTTTCTGAGAAGAAGGCATTTGAATATTTTCCCATAGGGTCCAATGTTCATCTATGTCCTGCGGTGGCGGCCATCTTGGATTTCCGATCGGCATAAAAAACAGAAAATTTGTAGAGGACCTTCCAATGATCATTCCTGGGCAGTTTGGTTTCAACTGTCCAAGTGGTTTCAGAGAAGAAGCATTTTGAAACATTTTTCCCATAGGGTCCAATGTTAAACTAAGTCCTGCCGTAGCCGCCATTTTGAATTTCATATCGGAACAAAAAACCTTAAGATTGTAGAGGACCATCCAATGAACATTCATGTACAGTTTGGCTTTAATCATATTTGTAGTTTCTGAGAAGAAGGCATTTGAATATTTTCCCATAGGGTCCAATGTTCATCTATGTCCTGCGGTGGCGGCCATCTTGGATTTCCGATCGGCATAAAAAACAGACACTTTGTAGAGGACCTTCCAATGATCATTCCTGAGCAGTTTGGTTTCAACTGTCCAAGTGGTTTCAGAGAAGAAGCATTTTGAAACATTTTTCCCATAGGGTCCAATGTTAAACTAAGTTCTGCCGTAGCCGCCATTTTGAATTTCATACCGGAACAAAAAACCTATAGTTTGTAGAGGGCCATCTAATGAACATTCATGTACAGTTTGGCTTTAATCATATTTGTAGTTTCTGAGAAGAAGGCATTTGAATATTTTCCCATAGGGTCCAATGTTAATCTATGTCCTGTGGTGGCGGCCATCTTGGATTTCCGATCGTAATAAAAAACAGACACTTTGTAGAGGACCTTCCAATGATCATTCCTGAGCAGTTTGGTTTCAACTGTCCAAGTGGTTTCAGAGAAGAAGCATTTTGAAACATTTTCCCCATAGGGTCCAATGTTAAACTAAGTTCTGCCGTAGCCGCCATTTTGAATTTCATACCGGAACAAAAAACCTATAGTTTGTAGAGGGCCATCTAATGAACATTCATGTACAGTTTGGCTTTAATCATATTTGTAGTTTCTGAGAAGAAGGCATTTGAATATTTTCCCATAGGGTCCAATGTTAATCTATGTCCTGCGGTGGCGGCCATCTTGGATTTCCGATCGGCATAAAAAGCAGAAACTTTGTAGAGGACCTTCCAATGATCATTCCTGGGCAGTTTGGTTTCAACTGTCCAAGTGGTTTCAGAGAAGAAGCATTTTGAAACATTTTTCCCCATAGGGTCCAATGTTAAACTAAGTTCTGCCGTAGCCGCCATTTTGAATTTCATACCGGAACAAAAAACCTATAGTTTGTAGAGGGCCATCTAATGAACATTCATGTACAGTTTGGCTTTAATCATATTTGTAGTTTCTGAGAAGAAGGCATTTGAATATTTTCCCATAGGGTCCAATGTTAATCTATGTCCTGCGGTGGCGGCCATCTTGGATTTCCGATCGGCATAAAAAACAGAAACTTTGTAGAGGACCTTCCAATGATCATTCCTGGGTAGTTTGGTTTCAACTGTCCAAGTGGTTTCAGAGAAGAAGCATTTTGAAACATTTTTCCCATAGGGTCCAATGTTAAACTAAGTCCTGCCGTAGCCGCCATTTTGAATTTCATATCGGAACAAAAAACCTTAAGATTGTAGAGGACCATCCAATGAACATTCATGTACAGTTTGGCTTTAATCATATTTGTAGTTTCTGAGAAGAAGGCATTTGAATATTTTCCCATAGGGTCCAATGTTAATCTATGTCCTGCGGTGGCGGCCATCTTGGATTTCCGATCGGCATAAAAAACAGACACTTTGTAGAGGACCTTCCAATGATCATTCCTGAGCAGTTTGGTTTCAACTGTCCAAGTGGTTTCAGAGAAGAAGCATTTTGAAACATTTTTCCCATAGGGTCCAATGTTAAACTAAGTTCTGCCGTAGCCGCCATTTTGAATTTCATATCGGAACAAAAAACCTTAAGATTGTAGAGGACCATCCAATGAACATTCATGTACAGTTTGGCTTTAATCATATTTGTAGTTTCTGAGAAGAAGGCATTTGAATATTTTCCCATAGGGTCCAATGTTAATCTATGTCCTGCGGTGGCAGCCATCTTGGATTTCAGATCGGCATAAAAAACAGAAATTTTGTAGAGGACCTTCCAATGATCATTCCTGGGCAGTTTGGTTTCAACTGTCCAAGTGGTTTCAGAGAAGAAGCATTTTGAAACATTTTTCCCATAGGGTCCAATGTTAAACTAAGTCCTGCCATAGCCGCCATTTTGAATTTCATATCGGAACAAAAAACCTTAAGATTGTAGAGGACCATCCAATGAACATTCATGTACAGTTTGGCTTTAATCATATTTGTAGTTTCTGAGAAGAAGGCATTTGAATATTTTCCCATAGGGTCCAATGTTCATCTATGTCCTGCGGTGGCGGCCATCTTGGATTTCCGATCGGCATAAAAAACAGAAAATTTGTAGAGGACCTTCCAATGATCATTTCTGGGCAGTTTGGTTTCAACTGTCCAAGTGGTTTCAGAGAAGAAGCATTTTGAAACATTTTTCCCATAGGGTCCAATGTTAAACTAAGTCCTGCCGTAGCCGCCATTTTGAATTTCATATCGGAACAAAAAACCTTAAGATTGTAGAGGACCATCCAATGAACATTCATGTACAGTTAGGCTTTAATCATATTTGTAGTTTCTGAGAAGAAGGCATTTGAATATTTTCCCATAGGGTCCAATGTTAATTTATGTATTGCGGTGGTGGCCATCTTGGATTTCCGATCGGCATAAAAAACACACACCTTGTAGAGGACCTTCCAATGATCATTCCTGGGCAGTTTGGTTTCAACTGTCCAAGTGGTTTCAGAGAAGAAGCATTTTGAAACATTTTTCCCATAGGGTCCAATGTTAAACTAAGTCCTGCCGTAGCCGCCATTTTGAATTTCATATCGGAACAAAAAACCTATAGATTGTAGAGGACCATCCAATGAACATTCATGTACAGTTTGGCTTTAATCATATTTGTAGTTTCTGAGAAGAAGGCATTTGAATATTTTCCCATAGGGTCCAATGTTAATCTATGTCCTGCGGTGGCGGCCATCTTGGATTTCCGATCGGCATAAAAAACAGAAAATTTGTAGAGGACCTTCCAATGATCATTCCTGGGCAGTTTGGTTTCAACTGTCCAAGTGGTTTCAGAGAAAAAGCATTTTGAAACATTTTTCCCATAGGGTCCAATGTTAAACTAAGTCCTGCGGTAGCCGCCATTTTGAATTTCATACCGGAACAAAAAACTTAAAGTTTGTAGAGGACCATCTAATGAACATTCATGTACAGTTTGGCTTTAATCATATTTGTAGTTTCTGAGAAGAAGGCATTTGAATATTTTCCCATAGGGTCCAATGTTAATCTATGTCCTGCGGTGGCAGCCATCTTGGATTTCCGATCGGCATAAAAAACAGTAACTTGGTAAAGGACATTCCAATGATCATTCATGTACAGTTTAGGTTCAGTCAGTTCATTAGTTTCAGAGAAGAAGATCTTTGAAATTTCAGCCAATCAGAGCATATTATTGGCCTTGGCAGCCATATTGAATATCCGACTGGAACGAAAAACAGTAACTTTGTAGAGGACCATCCAAGGAACATTCCTGCTAAGTTTGGTTCCAATCGGCCCAGTGGTTTCGGAGAAGAAGCTTGAAATGTGAAAAGTTTACAGACGACAGACGACAGACGACGGATGCCAAGTGATGGCAATAGTTCACATGGACCTTTGGTTGGTCCAGGTGAACTAAAAATGATATGCATAGTTCGTTTAAGAACTCTAAAAATCAAAACTATGAGGATCTCTAAAATATTCAAATAAAGAAACATTAATTTAATATGATGTAAATATTTACGAGCGAATATTATGTTCTTACACATTCACGGAAACGCATTAAAAGTATAACTTTTAAAATGAAAATAAAATGTATACTTTGGTCGTATTTGAAAAGATCTCATTAAAATTTGTCAAGTGTACACTGTAGATAGATAATGTATACAGAAATTTGGAATTTTTTAAAATCCCCCAGATATAGAATGTTGAAGTCAAGGTTTATTACCTGTGACAAGGCCAAACATTGGTTTTAATTAAAAAAAAATTTATATATTCACTAGGATTAAAAAAAACTTTCCAGAGATTGAATACATGTAAATATTTACAATATATTCAGTGTAGTAGAATACATCTTTTTGGAGTTTTAAACTGGATTTTCCCAGCGACCTGTCGCACCACGCCACTGACCGTTTTATCGTATATTTAGATTTATAACTTCAACATACGATTTCATTATCCTTATTGGGAGAAATAGAAATGTATCTTTCTTGAAATAAATATAGTACATGCAAGGAAACAGTAGAGAAATCAATTACGCATTTTATCCCAAAAAACCAATGTAAGTTTTGAAGTTAATATTGGTTATATATGCAGAGATGCAGCTAACCGTCGGCCCTGTCGGACCTAGGGGGCAGAATTTTAGAGGGTCCGGCAAATGACGTCTTTGTGTCAGACCTAATGACCGGCAAACATGTTTACTGCTTGGGGCTGTCAAAAATCAAATGTCTGTCGGTCCTGGTTACCTGTTAGACCCCTAAGCGAAGGATCTTTGATTATCGTTAATAAAGTCAAAAGTCGTAAACAAATCGGTAAAAATTTCTGTTCCTTTCTGTTTATGCTAAATTTCGGGAACCAGTTCCCATTCCGGATTTTATTTCGTATCCTATCGGTAATCATTGTAAATTGTAATTTGATCATTTCCGTTATGGCTGCATGGCCAATTAAAGGACTGAGAGCTATAAGAGCCAAAATCGGCCCCACCTCAGATGTCGATAAAATTTTCTCCAAAATGTATTCACAATATGTGCTTTTCATAAATAAATACAGTTAGTTAATATGTGCATCTAATTCCTCACAGCGGACCGACAAAGTCAGGTAATGAAAAGCACTGAACGTCATTTTTTTCAGAATACAGAATGTACGTATCATTGTATTATAATGCACATCTTTAAAAAACAAAAAGAAAAAGAAAAACAAAGCATAATAAAACTCAATAAACAAAGCATAAATTTGACTTAATATGCAATGTGGATTGATTTCAGGAATAAAAACATGTTCTGAAACTATTATGATATTAAAGTGACCGAATAGTAATGTCGCAACGTCACCCATTTTCGACGGTCTCCTGTTTTCGACGGTTTGTTTCACGTGATAAAATCTCTCATTATTTTGATCGCTTCATTTGTCAGAGGTTATATTATGATGCTGACATTGCATGAATGATCTCAAGAAATCTGATATAAAAATGTCATCTTTAAATGTAAGAACTACGTACATGTACCACATCTATTATTTCACGTTCAAATTGTATTTTTTCGTAATTCATTTTTTCGTCACCTTAACAAAGCTTTAATCATTTAAAAAATATATCTCATACAGACCAATTTTGGTTTCATCGTCTGCTATGACATTGATAATGTACATATTGAGATCATATCAATTCAGAAACTTATTAACATTGATTGTCGAAAACTGGCCGAAGTTTTGGTATTAACCTTAAAGAAGTAATAGATAGATTTATTTGAGGAATAGAACTTTGTCATATTTGAAATTTGTTTAAACACCTTTTTAACCGTACTTTATTCTTAACGACAACCAATGTTATGATATATTCCAGTACATTTTTACGAACAGCCATCATAAATCTATAAAAAAAAAAATGCCAAGGTACGGGTTGAGAGAACTTGATAACGTAAAATAAAGCATTTGGTTTTGCAGTTTCTAAGAAAAAGATTAAATATTAATATGAAAAGTTATGGATAACAGACGACGGACACTAAATTATATTATTTCTACGATTTTTTTATCGACAGTGTGATATATATTTTTTCATTTTATTATATGCTATGAAAAAAAACAGCTGAGTTGCAATTGTTAAAAAAAAATATGGTTTTGATCGTCTTCCGTAATTAAAATCGTCAAAATGAAATACAACCGAATTGATATCAAATGGCAACATGCTTCAACCTCATTTAAAATATACCTTGAAATGTTTTCATACTTTTACATCACGTTCACGATATTTGATTATGTACAACACTATTTAACTCAAGGGTAAACAAATTTCTGTTCTAGTTAAAGGACTTTATCAAACAGAATAATACAGTTTACATGTAATGCAGTTAATACGCATTTAAACCACAGAAGAATATTTCTATTTTCCACACCTTGTGGTGGTGGGTCGCTATTGTGCATGCGAAATATTAATTGCAAACCCCATTGACTGGTTATATGCTGCCTGTCTAGAATATTTTATTTTTTTCTCGATCGACAGTTCAGAAGCTAGAAAACAATATGATGAATATTGTCTGTCAATCATGCAAACAATAACTTATGCACATGACAGAACGCATATACGGATTCTGATTGCCCCTGTGGCATCTTCAAACTCTTCTTAAGGATATGTTGGATTGTGCCCAAAAAATATCTACTCCTTTTGGATCAAACTATTTTAATTCATTTTAGAAGTAGCATCGATAGACCATTAAACCTACCTCAGTAGTAATAACTATTTCAGTATCCCGAAAGAAAATATACAATCAATAAAAACTATTTTGGATGAAGTGGTGTTTATTTTATTTTTATGTTATATAACTTCTCAAACATCAAAACGTCATCTAAGCGCTTGTAATATTTGAACATTTTCCCGTCGTTTTTCAAGAAATTTAACACCTCGTGCACCAAAAAATACTTTAACAGTAGTTGTGTTTTATTTATTTTAATAATCTGGTAAAATATTGTCTGGTGCACGACTACGAAGGTGCTTAATTTCTCCGAAAACCGTCGAAATATCGCGGGCAAAATTCCACGAAATACAGAAAAAAAATAACGCTCATGACGTCACAATGACGTCAAATACGTATCGATTTTATTGGAAACAAGCTTTAACATCAAAAGTATGATGTCGTCTATAAAATAAAACACATCAAATTTTAATCAAGTATTTTCTAAGATAATGATTCATTAAATAGGGGGCCATATATGGAACTTATAGTCCCCAGTTCTTTTTATCGCGTTGACGCCGGACTGCATGCACTGAGTTTTTCTTCTGGTTTCAATGTATACAAACTGTATTTAAAATAAATACAATTATTTACAGAAACAAGTTATTTACTGATGAATTTCATTACTTGAAATGAATCATACAATGTACAGAGATTGTGTATATATACATAATGGTATCATATATACAATCAGAAGAGTGAAAATATTGATTTTAAGGGTCTGGCCGAGGTTATAAATAAATTAATATTTAACAACCTCCACAATCCTCCACCAACAAAATATGTTGATACAATCATTAACCCTCTATACTCTAAACAACTGCTCAATTTGGTGTTGGTGGAAGACTGTGGAGGTATATAAAATAGCTAAAATGTACATTGAATATGTCGTTTATAGTCCATTGTTAGCATTATCCGTCTAATCATGATGTCATTATGACGTCATAGCGCACCCAATCTCACGGAAAGATATATTTTTTGAAAATTTGTAAATATAACAATTAAATTAGTAAATTGTTTTTATTCTATGTGAAGCATTATTTTTTGATAAAATGTGGGGCCAATTTTGCACCTTAACGTCTCTCCCTCTTTACGGAGGGGTCTAAATCTGGAAAAAAAGCACCCACTACTTATCGATTTATCTACAGAGAATAAAAAAGCCAAAAGGTCGGCATATGAAAAGGAGAGGCGACCGGGGCGGTCCTTTAATCGAAAATGGAAGGATCTTTGATTATCGTTAATAAAGTCAAAAGTCGTAAACAAATTGGTGAAAATTTCTGTTCCTTTCTGCTTATGCTAAATTTCGGGAACCAGTTCCCATTCCGGATTTTATTTCGTATCCTATCGGTAATCATTGTAAATTGTAATTTGATCATTTCCGTTATGGCTGCATGGCCAATTAAAGGACTGAGAGCTATAAGAGCCAAAATCGGTCCCACCTCAGATGTCGATAAAATTTTCTCCAAAATGTATTCACAATATGTGCTTTTCATAAATAAATACAGTTAGTTAATATGTGCATCTAATTCCTCACAGCGGACCGACAAAGTCAGGTAATGAAAAGCACTGAACGTCATTTTTTTCAGAATACAGAATGTACGTACCATTGTATTATAATGCATATCTTTAAAAAACAAAAACAAAAACAAAAACAAAGCATAATAAAACTCAATAAACAAAGCATAAATTTGACATAATATGCAATGTGGATTGATTTCAGGAATAAAAACATGTTCTGAAACTATTATGAAATTAAAGTGACCGAATAGTAATGTCGCAACGTCACCCATTTTCGACGGTCTCCTGTTTTCGACGGTTTGTTTCACGTGATAAAATCTCTCATTATTTTGATCGCTTCATTTGTCAGAGGTTATATTATGATGCTGAAATTGCATGAATGATCTCAAGAAATCTGATATAAAAATGTCATCTTTAAATGTAAGAACTACGTACATGTACCACATCTATTATTTCACGTTCAAATTGTATTTTTTCGTAATTCATTTTTTCGTCACCTTAACAAAGCTTTAATCATTTAAAAGATATATCTCATACAGACCAATTTTGGTTTCATCGTCTGCTATGACATTGATAATGTACATATTGAGATCATATCAATTCAGAAACTTATTAACATTGATTGTCGAAAACTGGCCGAAGTTTTGGTATTAACCTTAAAGAAGTAATAGATAGATTTATTTGAGGAATAGAACTTTGTCATATTTGAAATTTGTTTAAACACCTTTTTAACCGTACTTTATTCTTAACGACAACCAATGTTATGATATATTCCAGTACATTTTTACGAACAGCCATCATAAATCTATAAAAAAAAAAATGCCAAGGTACGGGTTGAGAGAACTTGATAACGTAAAATAAAGCATTTGGTTTTGCAGTTTCTAAGAAAAAGATTAAATATTAATATGAAAAGTTATGGATAACAGACGACGGACACTAAATTATATTATTTCTACGATTTTTTTATCGACAGTGTGATATATATTTTTTCATTTTATTATATGCTATGAAAAAAAACAGCTGAGTTGCAATTGTTAAAAAAAAATATGGTTTTGATCGTCTTCCGTAATTAAAATCGTCAAAATGAAATACAACCGAATTGATATCAAATGGCAACATGTTTCAACCTCATTTAAAATATACCTTGAAATATTTTCATACTTTTACATCACGTTCACGATATTTGATTATGTACAACACTATTTAACTCAAGGGTAAACAAATTTCTGTTCTAGTTAAAGGACTTTATCAAACAGAATAATACAGTTTACATGTAATGCAGTTAATACGCATTTAAACCACAGAAGAATATTTCTATTTTCCACACCTTGTGGTGGTGGGTTGCTATTGTGCATGCGAAATATTAATTGCAAACCCCATTGACTGGTTATATGCTGCCTGTCTAGAATATTTTATTTTTTTCTCGATCGACAGTTCAGAAGCTAGAAAACAATATGATGAATATTGTCTGTCAATCATGCAAACAATAACTTATGCACATGACAGAACGCATATACGGATTCTGATTGCCCCTGTGGTATCTTCAAACTCTTCTTAAGGATATGTTGGATTGTGCCCAAAAAATATCTACTCCTTTTGGATCAAACTATTTTAATTCATTTTAGAAGTAGCATCGATAGACCATTAAACCTACCTCAGTAGTAATAACTATTTCAGTATCCCGAAAGAAAATATACAATCAATAAAAACTATTTTGGATGAAGTGGTGTTTATTTTATTTTTATGTTATATAACTTCTCAAACATCAAAACGTCATCTAAGCGCTTGTAATATTTGAACATTTTCCCGTCGTTTTTCAAGAAATTTAACACCTCGTGCACCAAAAAATACTTTAACAGTAGTTGTGTTTTATTTATTTTAATAATCTGGTAAAATATTGTCTGGTGCACGACTACGAAGGTGCTTAATTTCTTCGAAAACCGTCGAAATATCACGGGCAAAATTCCACGAAATACAGAAAAAAAAAAATAACGCTCATGACGTCACAATGACGTCAAATACGTATCGATTTTATTGGAAACAAGCTTTAACATCAAAAGTATGATGTCGTCTATAAAATAAAACACATCAAATTTTAATCAAGTATTTTCTAAGATAATGATTCATTAAATAGGGGGCCATATATGGAACTTATAGTCCCCAGTTCTTTTTATCGCGTTGACGCCGGACTGCATGCACTGAGTTTTTCTTCTGGTTTCAATGTATACAAACTGTATTTAAAATAAATACAATTATTTACAGAAACAAGTTATTTACTAATGAATTTCATTACTTGAAATGAATCATACAATGTACAGAGATTGTGTATATATACATAATGGTATCATATATACAATCAGAAGAGTGAAAATATTGATTTTAAGGGTCTGGCCGAGGTTATAAATAAATTAATCTTTAACAACCTCCACAATCCTCCACCAACAAAATATGTTGATACAATCATTAACCCTCTATACTCTAAACAACTGCTCAATTTGGTGTTGGTGGAAGACTGTGGAGGTATATAAAATAGCTAAAATGTACATTGAATATGTCGTTTATAGTCCATTGTTAGCATTATCCGTTTAATCATGATGTCATTATGACGTCATAGCGCACCCATTCTCACGGAAAGATATATTTTTTTGAAAATTTGTAAATATAACAATTAAATTAGTAAATTGTTTTTATTCTATGTGAAGCATTATTTTTTGATAAAATGTGGGGCCAATTTTGCACCTTAACGTCTCTCCCTCTTTACGGAGGGGTCTAAATCTGGAAAAAAGCACCCACTACATATCGATTTATCTACAGAGAATAAAAAAGCCAAAAGGTCGGCATATGAAAAGGAGAGGCGACCGGGGCGGTCCTTTAATCGAAAATGGAAGGATCTTTGATTATCGTTAATAAAGTCAAAAGTCGTAAACAAATCGGTAAACATTTCTGTTCCTTTCTGTTTATGCTAAATTTCGGGAACCAGTTCCCATTCCGGATTTTATTTCGTATCCTATCGGTAATCATTGTAAATTGTAATTTGATCATTTCCGTTATGGCTGCATGGCCAATTAAAGGACTGAGAGCTATAAGAGCCAAAATCGGCCCCACCTCAGATGTCGATAAAATTTTCTCCAAAATGTATTCACAATATGTGCTTTTCATAAATAAATACAGTTAGTTAATATGTGCATCTAATTCCTCACAGCGGACCGACAAAGTCAGGTAATGAAAAGCACTGAACGTCATTTTTTTCAGAATACAGAATGTACGTATCATTGTATTATAATGCATATCTTTAAAAAACAAAAAGAAAAACAAAAACAAAGCATAATAAAACTCAATAAACAAAGCATAAATTTGACTTAATATGCAATGTGGATTGATTTCAGGAATAAAAACATGTTCTGAAACTATTATGAAATTAAAGTGACCGAATAGTAATGTCGCAACGTCACCCATTTTCGACGGTCTCCTGTTTTCGACGGTTTGTTTCACGTGATAAAATCTCTCATTATTTTGATCGCTTCATTTGTCAGAGGTTATATTATGATGCTGAAATTGCATGAATGATCTCAAGAAATCTGATATAAAAATGTCATCTTTAAATGTAAGAACTACGTACATGTACCACATCTATTATTTCACGTTCAAATTGTATTTTTTCGTAATTCATTTTTTCGTCACCTTAACAAAGCTTTAATCATTTAAAAGATATATCTCATACAGACCAATTTTGGTTTCATCGTCTGCTATGACATTGATAATGTACATATTGAGATCATATCAATTCAGAAACTTATTAACATTGATTGTCGAAAACTGGCCGAAGTTTTGGTATTAACCTTAAAGAAGTAATAGATAGATTTATTTGAGGAATAGAACTTTGTCATATTTGAAATTTGTTTAAACACCTTTTTAACCGTACTTTATTCTTAACGACAACCAATGTTATGATATATTCCAGTACATTTTTACGAACAACCATCATAAATCTATAAAAAAAAAAATGCCAAGGTACGGGTTGAGAGAACTTGATAACGTAAAATAAAGCATTTGGTTTTGCAGTTTCTAAGAAAAAGATTAAATATTAATATGAAAAGTTATGGATAACAGACGACGGACACTAAATTATATTATTTCTACGATTTTTTTATCGACAGTGTGATATATATTTTTTCATTTTATTATATGCTATGAAAAAAAACAGCTGAGTTGCAATTGTTAAAAAAAAATATGGTTTTGATCGTCTTCCGTAATTAAAATCGTCAAAATGAAATACAACCGAATTGATATCAAATGGCAATATGTTTCAACCTCATTTAAAATATACCTTGAAATATTTTCATACTTTTACATCACGTTCACGATATTTGATTATGTACAACACTATTTAACTCAAGGGTAAACAAATTTCTGTTCTAGTTAAAGGACTTTATCAAACAGAATAATACAGTTTACATGTAATGCAGTTAATACGCATTTAAACCACAGAAGAATATTTCTATTTTCCACACCTTGTGGTGGTGGGTCGCTATTGTGCATGCGAAATATTAATTGCAAACCCCATTGACTGGTTATATGCTGCCTGTCTAGAATATTTTATTTTTTTCTCGATCGACAGTTCAGAAGCTAGAAAACAATATGATGAATATTGTCTGTCAATCATGCAAACAATAACTTATGCACATGACAGAACGCATATACGGATTCTGATTGCCCCTGTGGTATCTTCAAACTCTTCTTAAGGATATGTTGGATTGTGCCCAAAAAATATCTACTCCTTTTGGATCAAACTATTTTAATTCATTTTAGAAGTAGCATCGATAGACCATTAAACCTACCTCAGTAGTAATAACTATTTCAGTATCCCGAAAGAAAATATACAATCAATAAAAACTATTTTGGATGAAGTGGTGTTTATTTTATTTTTATGTTATATAACTTCTCAAACATCAAAACGTCATCTAAGCGCTTGTAATATTTGAACATTTTCCCGTCGTTTTTCAAGAAATTTAACACCTCGTGCACCAAAAAATACTTTAACAGTAGTTGTGTTTTATTTATTTTAATAATCTGGTAAAATATTGTCTGGTGCACGACTACGAAGGTGCTTAATTTCTTCGAAAACCGTCGAAATAATGCGGGCAAAATTCCACGAAATACAGAAAAAAAATAACGCTCATGACGTCACAATGACGTCAAATACGTATCGATTTTATTGGAAACAAGCTTTAACATCAAAAGTATGATGTCGTCTATAAAATAAAACATCAAATTTTAATCAAGTATTTTCTAAGATAATGATTCATTAAATAGGGGGCCATATATGGAACTTATAGTCCCCAGTTCTTTTTATCGCGTTGACGCCGGACTGCATGCACTGAGTTTTTCTTCTGGTTTCAATGTATACAAACTGTATTTAAAATAAATACAATTATTTACAGAAACAAGTTATTTACTGATGAATTTCATTACTTGAAATGAATCATACAATGTACAGAGATTGTGTATATATACATAATGGTATCATATATACAATCAGAAGAGTGAAAATATTGATTTTAAGGGTCTGGCCGAGGTTATAAATAAATTAATATTTAACAACCTCCACAATCCTCCACCAACAAAATATGTTGATACAATCATTAACCCTCTATACTCTAAACAACTGCTCAATTTGGTGTTGGTGGAAGACTGTGGAGGTATATAAAATAGCTAAAATGTACATTGAATATGTCGTTTATAGTCCATTGTTAGCATTATCCGTCTAATCATGATGTCATTATGACGTCATAGCGCACCCAATCTCACGGAAAGATATATTTTTTGAAAATTTGTAAATATAACAATTAAATTAGTAAATTGATTTTATTCTATGTGAAGCATTATTTTTTGATAAAATGTGGGGCCAATTTTGCACCTTAACGTCTCTCCCTCTTTACGGAGGGGTCTAAATCTGGAAAAAAGCACCCACTACCTATCGATTTATCTACAGAGAATAAAAAAGCCAAAAGGTCGGCATATGAAAAGGAGAGGCGACCAGGGCGGTCCTTTAATCGAAAATGGAAGGACAAAATGAACAAACAAATGACGACTTGATATCAAAATACTCATTAGAGGAATAATAAAATCTTACTAATATGAAGTATTGATTATTTGATGTTGCAGGGCTATCTAAATTGAATGTGGTCTCAGTCACTAACCCCCTTTGGCAATATCCTTAATCTGATTCTGGTCGTAGTAGTCGTTAGCTGTGTCAAGGCTTTAAGCTTGTCCCTTTAATCATACTCTATCGTCACGGTATGTGTTTTCGTGTGTCATGTCTTCGTATCATCCATTTTATTTTGATTTCTACAGCGCACGCATTATTTTTGACGTGTCCTTCGGTTTCCATTTATGGAACGTAAACAGGACTACAACGTGACACCTGTGAAAAATGTTAAAGTTTGCTTTTAAAGACGTAAGTACCAAAAACAGTGAACCTACCTACTGAACCATACTTTTTGTAATGCTAAAAATTTACTTCATTTATAAAGCAGCTGGAAAAAAATCCAGAAGGGCTATATAAAATTGAGCTATGTCGTCTGCCTCTCCGACTCTTCCTGTCATGTAACTGTCATGGGGTCACTGATCGTACTTGTAAACAAAAGAGCTGACTGAAATGTGCCTGTTTCTTATATAAAATACATGTCACTTTGCAGTGCATTGTGGTTTCAGCACTAAAAAAAACATCAAAAGTAAACACAATTTTGAAAGTGGTCATTTTCAAACATTCAGTTATTTTAGTTAGATGTAGTATGATTTGGTAGATGGCCAGAACCATGAAATTTTAAAACCAGCCATTTCCGGATTATATATTCGTTTCCATCCCGTATATCAGCCTTGTTTTTACTTCACACGAAAACAGATGACGCCATTTTACTGACAGCAAAAGTTGCCAGATAATCGAGAGTATATTAAAATACAAGAATGGCTTTAAAAACAATCTTATGTACAAAGAAATATTTAATTAGCCATTCTTTGAAAATTCCAATCGTCATATGAATGAAGGGTTAACACTGTTAATCGTTATATCGGAAAATCGATAATAGCACGAAAACCGATAACACGAAGCTATTGAAAGTGAAATAATATGAAACCGGCACGGCCATGAATGCTCGCGCATCTGAAAATTATCTGGCAATTTCACGCTCATCCAGTGCATCAAAAAGTGTCGAGATTTTTTGGGCCGAGATATATTGGGGACGACTTATTTGTAGGGCCGAATCTAGTCTCTTTGAAACTTTGAAACTTTTTATTTCACTAAAGGCCCCACATAGGGCATGATAGTACAAATAATTATAAACAATTAAACAACATGTAATGCATGAACATATATACAAATTATGAAACATATTTATGTTTGTTGGAAGGCAATATATAAATATAAGGCATATTTATGTAATTCAAATTGCAAGGCAATATTAACACTTGCAAGTATTACTTGAATACAGACATGACTATTTTAGCATATTTTGATAAACCAATGAGTACATATTTATCATCACTGTTCATTAACTCACTAAAACTAATTGTATTTGGAACATTATATAAATACTCAGGAATAAATTGTTTCCTTTCATCTTTGAAAAAAGTACAGTTAAACAGATAGTGAAATTCATCACCCAGTTCTTCCTTATTACATAAATCACAAATTCTTTCTGATCTGTCAATACTAAAAAATCTACCCATTTCTATTGGCAATTTATGACTACCACATCTAAATTTACACATGTTATACATTAAATTAGGCGGTAATATAGTAAAGTATTTTTCCAAACCAAATTCAGATTTATACATTCTATAATTAGTACATTTAGGTGCATTAAAGATTTGCAATTTCCAATACTCAACATAAGAATCATAAAAGTACTGCTTAACTTTCTTCGATAGGTTAAAATTTCTAGGAACAAATTGATCATTCCAATAATTTATAAAACCACATTTGTTCAATATATCTTTTACACAATTTAACCATTTAGAATGGTATACATCACAAAGATCTAATTGATACAAATATCATACAGTGTTCTAGAAATTTTCTCTTTTTTTCCATTTACAATACGTGCCCAAAAACCAATCATCCTTGCATATGAACAGACATAGGCACTCGACCTAGTTCACCATATACAATATAATTTGGTGTACATTTTTTAACTTTCATAATATATTTACAAAATTCTAAATGCAATGTTTCAGAAATATCATTGTTTTCATAACCCCAAACTTCAGCACCATATAACAAGATTGGTGCAACCATTACATCAAATAATTGCAACAATATATCAATTGGTAAAGACAATTTTCTTGCTTTTCTTAACACATAGAACATGGCTTTTCTAGCTTGTTGTACAAGTCGGGCTTTGTTTCTACCAAAATTACCTTTTCTAGAAAAAATAGTACCAAGATATTGAAATTCATCTACAACTGTTAAACGTTCATTGTTATATATAAAATCTATATTTTCACTCTGTCTACTTTTGGAAAATATAACTACATTAGTTTTGGCTGTATTCACCTTCAATTTCCAAGTTTCACAGTACAAATACATTGCTTTAAGAGCTGACTGCAATTCAGCTGCAGTTTCAGCAAATATAACTGTATCGTCAGCATACAGTAACAAGTACAATTTAAAATATACTTCAATATCGTCGTTGTCAAATAACAAATGTGAAATATTACAAACATCATTAAGACCATTGTAAGCATGTGACATGAATTCAGTTAAGTCATTTAAGAACACTGAAAACAACAGAGGGGATAGATTTTCCCCCTGCCTTACACCAATATTTGATGGAAAAAAATCTGAACAATTGGAGCCATCTCTAACACAAGACTTTGCATTTTTATACATATTTTGTATTATAACTAACATATTACCATCGATACTAGTACGTAATAATTTTTGCCATAACAATATTCTATCAACAGAATCAAAGGCCTTACGGTAATCTATAAAAGCACAATATAATTTTTTCCGTCTAAACAGATACAGGTCAATAAGACATTTAAGATTAAATATGTGATCAATTGTACCATACCCTTTTTCTGAAACCAGCCTGCTCTTCACACAGTAAACCTAAACTTTCTAAATAATTAAACAATCTGTTATTCAAAATACAGGTAAACAATTTGCCATAACAACTAAGTATAGTTATCCCTCTGTAATTATCAGCATTTGCTGGATCACCTTTGTTTTTAAATATAGGGCAAATATAGCCTTCAGACCAGGAATCTGGTACGATACCACTCTCAAAAATAATCTTGAAAAGTCTCATTCAATCGAGCTGTCGTTCCTTTATTGGAGTTATCGTTCCTTACGAAATCTCAAAAGTTAACTTCCGCGTAGAAACAAAAATTCTTGTCAGATTAAATAAATTAAAAAATAAATGACTTTTATTACACACGGGTTCCGAGTTTCAGTGGTATCAGACGTACGAGAGAGGGTACGAGACTTCAGGATCACCTTTGCTCTTTATGCTAAGAAGATCTTCATTAGTTGAGTGTGTTAGTGTGTTACCCGGAAACCGGTGTTTACAAAACGTAGAATTTCTTTTTCTTCGACAATATGTTCAGCCATGTTTGTTAAAAAATCCTAAGTACACATTTTATGCCATAAAGAGCTCGCTTAAGCTCGGATATTAAAAAATTTAAAAAAAAAAGTAGGTCTGGCAAAAAGTTGATAGGTCTGGCAAAACTCTCTTACTTGCAGGACCCAATGTCTGACAGGAATTTTTTTTTATCTGCAACTCTGTATATGTAAAAAAAATGTTTCTTGCATGAAGACTGTATAGGATGACTGATTGTTTTAACGATTGTTGTTTAACGACTGATAAGTAATTATTCGGATATATCATGGCGAGAGTTACATTTGGCGAGGTGATGATGTTATCAACTTTGTACATAAGACCAACACGAATAGTTGGATTTGTATAGTGCTAGCTCACTGAAACAACAGTCCGAGGATAGACATGTCGCTCCATTCTGACACATTATTCTAATTCCGAGCCAACCAGTCTTTGGTTCTACCCCATGCTGTGTGTGCTTAGCGGAGAAGCAACACATAACAATTTTATAGTCTTTGGTTTGACCCGACTTGAACTCGAACCCAAGATTTACCGCAATCGAAGTTTTTTGAGAAAAGGTATAATTATATAATAAAAGTGTTAAGTGAACATTGATTTTAGGGGGCCGTCGTGGCCATGATCATATGGTAGTTGGATTTATAATTACTTATGCAATCAGTGCCTATCACCACTAACGTTGTGAGTTCGAACCCCGCTCAGGCGAGGTGTACTCGAAACAACATTATGTGATCAAGTTTGTCAGTGACTTGTGGCAGGTTGGTGGTTTTCTCCGGGTACTCCGGTTTCCTCCACCAATAAAAGTGAAATATTGTTAAAAGTGGCGTTAAACACCATAAACCGTCAATCGTATTTATTTGGTGATGCTTTATTGAAATCTGTTTTTCGTCCATCAATTACCTGTGCCTGTGCAGTTTGGGTGTCATCTTGTAATACAAGTACAACATCACTGGAATCGTGGCAATATAAGGTCGCCAAGTTGATTCTAAACACCAATATCAATATCCAAATGTCAGCTTTATTCTTAAAATTGGGATGGGAACCGATAAATGATTATCTAGACAGACAGAGAGTTTCCTACTTTGCTAGGATTAAGAAGCTACCGATCACAAGACTGTGTAAATTACTGAGTTCTCATGAAGGTAGAAGCTAATAATACTTTATCTGCATGGAAATATTGGTGCTAAGCATGTAATGATGTTTTGTTTTCTTTGAAGGGGAGATAATTGTGTGAAATATATGATTTGATTTGATTTTTGGTGTTTTAACGCCACTTTCAGCAATATTTCAACTATATCATGGCGACCAGTTTTAGTGGTGGAAGAAGCCGGAGTACCCGGAGAGAGCCACCGACCATGGGCAAGCAACTGGTATAGAACTTTATCACTTGCGGCTGCGAGTCGAGTGCACCCTTTTTGAAATTTACAAAGCCGGGCGCGAACCCACGCTGTATTGGTGATAGGCTTGCATGAGTTGTTAGGTAATCCAACTACCTAACTCATTGAGCCACCCGGGCCCTATGTGTGAAATATAGTTATCCATTTGGTTCTAACATTTTTATATTCTACATATATTTTTGATGATGCAAAAGATCCCAAATACAGGATTTTGTATAATCATTTCAATCAACCGGGTCATGACCGCTGTTTGACGATGAAAGTTCGAATCATCGAGAAGATTTACCATCATACAAACAGTCCTATTCTTAGTACACCTTACCGCACCGATAGAGAGTTGTTCTGGATAAAAGAATTAGGCACTGCAATGCCTTACGGTTGCAATGATAACATCAAAGGAGTGGGAAATTTGTCAAGTCCTGGATGCAACGAAATCAACGTGATGAGCCTTTTTAATACTATTCCAAGAACTAAACGTAGCCATGGTCATAAAAGAATTCAACATCCTAATGTTAAAAAGTCCTCTAAACCAAGAACGTTACAAGATACTTTTAATGATTTACTTTCTAATATACAGAAACCTCTTGGAATTCATCATATTCGTACAATCTTATTTTCACTACCTGTAAACTACCTCAAAGATCTTAAGGATTTTGGACTTGACAAAGGAGGCGTAGACCCTTTTTCTCCTAAGTACAGATTGTCTAGTATTATATGTGACGTGGCGTCCTTTCGTCTTTTTAAACCAGTTCGATCTGAACCTCTTCATGATAACAACAGAAAATTCCTCCATATTCCGTTTGCTAACAAAGGAATCGATGCTATTAACATCAGCAACATTCTTAATAGAAAAGAGGTCGTAAAAGAAATTCCACCATATTTCAAAAATCAATCTGTTCCCATTGTCTCCTATAGCTACACTAACAGCATTGGCCGTAAAATTTTCAACTACAAAGAAGCATTGCAAGATATTAACATAGAAGAGTACCTTAAGAACCCTCTGACTTGTGACTGCTCCCACTCTCCTTTTCAATACAACCCATCTGGACATGTAATCACTGGTGATCTGAATATCATTCAACATGAGAGTCTCCGAAAAGTGATTTCTCATGGTCCTAAATTCAGAGAACCTCAACACATCAATTGGAAACATAATTTCAAGATAATTATGGATGCTGTTGAAGATTATGCCAGAAGGTGGATAAAGAGAGAAGTAGACCAAGATCCTGAGTTAGAGTCCTTGTCAGACTGGGTTAGAACAATTAGGTCTCTAGTACAAGGTCGGATTCACAAACTCAAAAATTGTGTTAATAGTCGACCTAAGTCTGTATTTAAAGACCAAGAAGCTGTTAAGTGTCTTTCCTCTCTTCATGACAAATATATTATCGTTCCTGCTGACAAGGCTTCCAACAATATCGTATTTGTATGTAAATCATATTACTTCGAATGCCTAATCAAGGAATTAGGCATAAATAGCAACACCTCTAGTAATATCACATACAAACCAACTTCGTTCGACAAAGATGAAATCCTAGCTAACCACAGATCATTCATGACCTCTTTAAACATTCCCTCTGGTAAAGAGTCTGAGGATTTACCCTACTTATATTGGATACCTAAACTCCATAAGATACCATACAAAGAAAGGTACATAGCGGGATCATCAACTTGTTCGACGAAAGAATTGTCTATTCACCTGACAAAGATTCTGTCTGCAGTAAAAGAGGGACAACAGAAATATTGTGAAACTGTTTACTCGCGTAGTGGCATAAATCACATGTGGATTTTGAAAAACTCTAGAGATCTTTTGGATAACCTGAAATCAAGATCTTTCTCTCAGGTATCCTCCATCAAAACATTTGATTTTTCAACTCTATATACCACCCTACCGCATGACAAATTAAAAACCCGCTTAAAAGAAACAATTCATAAAGCTTTTAGTCATAGAAACTATGGCTCAAAATTTGTTGTGTTAGGCTACAATTCCACATATTTTTCAAACAAAATTCATAAAGGTAAAACATGCTACTCCGAGGAACAAGTGATCAGTATGCTGGAGTTCCTCATCGATAACATATTTGTCTCCTTTGGAGGGACACTGTTTCAGCAGGTCGTCGGCATACCAATGGGTACGAATTGTGCCCCTCTTCTAGCCGATTTATTTTTATACTCATATGAGTCGGAGTTTCTTCAAAAGCTTGTAAAAGATAAGAAGATTCATGAGGCTAGAGCCTTTAATTTCACATACAGGTATATTGATGACGTTTTATCTATCAATAATTCTAGATTTGTAGAATTTCTTCCATTGATATATCCTCCAGAGCTGGAAGTTAAAGAGACCACCGATACAGCTTCGTCCGCATCATTTTTGGACTTATACCTCGAATTTGACGACAGTGGTCAACTCAGTACTAAAATTTATGATAAGCGGGACGACTTCAATTTTAAAATCATAAATTTTCCAAACATGTGCAGCAATATACCAGCTTCTCCTGCATATGGTGTTTACATCTCGCAATTGATTCGCTATGCAAGGGCCAGTAGCAATTATTCTGATTTCCTGAAACGTCATCTTCATCTGAGAAACAGGCTACTGGACCAGGGCTATAAAAAGATTCGCCTTATTCGATCTCTTAAAAAGTTTATATTCCGATACCAATATCTTGTCGAAATATATTCCGTCTCTGCAGAAAAAATTATAAGCGATGCATTTTCATATAGTGAAAATGTATAAAGATAAAGAAGTCGCAAATGTCAAGAATTTTTTTGTCAATGTGTGACGTAAAGGTATTTTTGACATTTGCGTCACCGAATATGGTACTGCTTTGACAACTATTTTACCTATTTTGTTCCTGTATTTAAATACTGTTACAGTGACAGCCGGAACTTTTGAACCGTAATGAGAGCGGGAGGTTTGGCGCCTTAAAATCTGATTCAACCCACCATTTCTTTAGAAATGCCTGTACCAAGTCAGGGTCATTACGGTTTTCACAGTTTTCCGGTTGTTGACTGATTTTGTCTGTTTATATAATTATGAGTTTTGACTTTCCCTTTGTAAGATTGTTCGGAGTTCGGTAATTTTGTTATTACCTTTATTTGAGTATTGAAAAAAAATCATCAATTTTTGTTGTTGATAATTTAACAAAAATAAAGTACACTTAATTATCAAAATTAAATACAAAAGTTAAAGATAAAAAAAATAAAACAACCCCTTTGACACAAAACTACCCTGTAAATTATGCCTACTTCAAAATACCCTAAACGTCGTGTCGTGTTCATCATTTCCCTGCTTGCACTAACTGGAAATATTTAAACGAATCTTGGCCCTATTAAAGTAGTGTGCTCACACCACAATGTGCGAACTAGTAAATTAAACACAAAAGTTAACTGTACATAGCATATCAAAAATGAACTCCAGAGTTATAGATCTAGGCCACAAGTTTCTCTACTGCAGGTTCAATCCATTCTAAAGCATTGTCCGACTGGTTGTGCCGGGAGGAATCAAATATTGTTTGGTACAAAACATGAATTAGAACAGGACGTATATACCTCTCCATGTTTTGAAAAAGTTGCACGCATCTTATAGAAGGTAAAATACAACTTACAGAACCCTAATGAGATCAATTTGTTATGAGTGGTCGTTGACGGCCGGTTACTTGCAAACTTTTACGACCCTCCCAATTATCTCATCTTTTGCTTGTGCATATCAAAATATCCACCCTCATGACATATCCCAGTGACATCCATCTTTACCTTCACTAGCTAGTGTTAATGAACTTGTTTACTTCATGTATTCAGCTGAAAGATTGATCTCTAGACATCTTTACTTACACTATTTAGTGTTAATGAACTTGTTTACTTCATGTATACAGCTGAAAGATTGCTCTCTAGACATCTTTACTCACACTATTTAGTGTTAATGAACTTGTTTACTTCATGTATACAGCTGAAAGATTGCTCTCTAGACATCTTTACTTACACTATTTAGTGTTAATGAACTAGTTTACTTCATGTATACAGCTGAAAGATTGCTCTCTAGACATCTTTGATTATACTATTTAGTGTTAATGAACTTGTTTACTTCATATATTCAACTGAAAGATTGCTCTCTAGACATCTTTACTTACCCTATTTAGTGTTAATGAACTTGTTTACTTCATGTATACAGCTGACAGATTGCTCTCTAGACATCTTTACTTACACTATTTAGTGTTAATGCACTTGTTTACTTCATGTATACAGCTGAAAGATTGCTCTCTAGACATCTTTACTTACACTATTTAGTGTTAAAGAACTTGTTTACTTCATGTATACAGCTGAAAGATTGCTCTCTAGACATCTTAACTTACACTATTTAGTGTTAATGAACTTGTTTTCTTCATGTATACAGCTGACAGATTGCTCTCTAGACATCTTTACTTACACTATTTAGTGTTAATGAACTTGTTTACTTCATGTGTACAACTGAAAGATTGCTCTCTAGACCTCTTTACTTAAACTATTTAGTGTTAATGAACTTGTTTACTTCATGTATACAGCTGAAAGATTGCTCTCTAGACATCTTTACTTACACTATTTAGTGTTAATGAACTTGTTTACTTCATGTATACAACTGAAAGATTGCTCTCTAGACATCTTTACTTACACCATTTAGTGTTAATGAACTTGTTTACTTCATGTATACAACTGAAAGATTGCTCTCTAGACATCTTTACTTACACTATTTAGTGTTAATGAACTTGTTTACTTCATGTATACAGCTGACAAATTGCTCTCTAGACATCTTTACTTACACTATTTAGTGTTAATGAACTTGTTTACTTCATGTATACAACTGAAAGATTGCTCTCTAGACATTTTTACTTAAACTATTTAGTGTTAATGAACTTGTTTACTTCATGTATTCAGCTGACAGATTGCTCTCTAGACATCTTTACTTACACTATTTAGTGTTAATGAACTTGTTTACTTCATGTATACAGCTGAAAGATTGCTCTCTAGACATCTTTACTTACACTATTTAGTGTTAATGAACTTGTTTACTTCATGTATACAGCTGAAAGATTGCTCTCTAGACATCTTTGATTATACTATTTAGTGTTAATGAACTTGTTTACTTCATATATACAACTGAAAGATTGCTCTCTAGACATCTTTACTTACACTATTTAGTGTTAATGAACTTGTTTACTTCATGTATACAGCTGACAGATTGCTCTCTAGACATCTTTACTTACACTATTTAGTGTTAATGAACTTGTTTACTTCATGTATACAGCTGACAGATTGCTCTCTAGACATCTTTACTTACACTATTTAGTGTTAATGAACTTGTTTACTTCATGTATACAACTGAATGATTGCTCTCTAGACATCTTTACTTACACTATTTAGTGTTAATGAACTTGTTTACTTCATGTATACAGCTGACAGATTGCTCTCTAGACATCTTTACTTACACTATTTAGTGTTAATGAACTTGTTTACTTCATGTATACAACTGAAAGATTGCTCTCTAGACATCTTTACTTAAACTATTTAGTGTTAATGAACTTGTTTACTTCATGTATTCAGCTGACAAATTGCTCTCTAGACATCTTTACTTACACTATTTAGTGTTAATGAACTTGTTTATTTCATGTATACAGCTGAAAGATTGCTCTCTAGACATCTTTACTTACACTATTTAGTGTTAATGAACTTGTTTACTTCATGTATTCAGCTGAAAGATTGCTCTCTAGACATCTTTACTTACACTATTTAGTGTTAATGAACTTGTTTACTTCATGCATACAGCTGAAAGATTGCTCTCTAGACATCTTTACTCACACTATTTAGTGTTAATGAACTTGTTTACTTCATGTATACAGCTGAAAGATTGCTCTCTAGACATCTTTACTTACACTATTTAGTGTTAAAGAACTTGTTTACTTCATGTATACAGCTGACAGATTGCTCTCTAGAAATCTCTACTTACACTATTTAGTGTTAATGAACTTGTTTACATCATGTATACAACTGAAAGATTGCTCTCTAGACATCTTTACTTAAACTATTTAGTGTTAATGAACTTGTTTACTTCATGTATACAGCTGACAGATTGCTCTCTAGACATCTTTACTTACACTATTTAGTGTTAATGAACTTGTTTACTTCATGTATACAGCTGAAAGATTGCTCTCTAGACATCTTTACTCACACTATTTAGTGTTAATGAACTTGTTTACTTCATGTATACAGCTGAAAGATTGCTCTCTAGACATCTTTACTTACACTATTTAGTGTTAAAGAACTTGTTTACTTCATGTATACAGCTGAAAGATTGCTCTCTAGAAATCTCTACTTACACTATTTAGTGTTAATGAACTTGTTTGCTTCATGTATACAACTGAAAGATTGCTCTCTAGACATCTTTACTTAAACTATTTAGTGTTAATGAACTTGTTTACTTCATGTATACAGCTGACAGATTGCTCTCTAGACATCTTTACTTACACTATTTAGTGTTAATGAACTTGTTTACTTCATGTGTACCACTGAAAGATTGCTCTCTAGACATCTTTACTTACACTATTTAGTGTTAATGAACTTGTTTACTTCATGTATACAGCTGAAAGATTGCTCTCTAGACATCTTTGATTATACTATTTAGTGTTAATGAACTTGTTTACTTCATATATACAACTGAACGATTGCTCTCTAGACATCTTTACTTACACTATTTAGTGTTAATGAACTTGTTTACTTCATGTATACAGCTGACAGATTGCTCTCTAGACATCTTTGCTTACACTATTTAGTGTTAATGAACTTGTTTACTTCATGTATACAGCTGACAGATTGCTCTCTAGACATCTTTACTTACACTATTTAGTGTTAATGAACTTGTTTATTTCATGTATACAACTGAAAGATTGCTCTCTAGACATCTTTACTTACACTATTTAGTGTTAATGAACTTGTTTACTTCATGTATTCAGCTGACAGATTGCTCTCTAGACATCTTTACTTACACTATTTAGTGTTAATGAACTTGTTTACTTCATGTATACAGCTGAAAGATTGCTCTCTAGACATCTTTACTTACACTATTTAGTGTTAATGAACTTGTTTACTTCATGTATTCAGCTGAAAGATTGCTCTCTAGACATCTTTACTTACACTATTTAGTGTTAATGAACTTGTTTACTTCATGTATACAGCTGAAAGATTGCTCTCTAGACATCTTTGATTATACTATTTAGTGTTAATGAACTTGTTTACTTCATATATACAACTGAACGATTGCTCTCTAGACATCTTTACTTACACTATTTAGTGTTAATGAACTTGTTTACTTCATGTATACAGCTGACAGATTGCTCTCTAGACATCTTTGCTTACACTATTTAGTGTTAATGAACTTGTTTTCCTCATGTATACAGCTGACAGATTGCTCTCTAGACATCTTTACTTACACTATTTGTGTTAATGAACTTGTTTATTTCATGTATACAACTGAAAGATTGCTCTCTAGACATCTTTACTTACACTATTTAGTGTTAATGAACTTGTTTACTTCATGTATACAGCTGAAAGATTGCTCTCTAGACATCTTTACTTACACTATTTAGTGTTAATGAACTTGTTTACTTCATGTATTCAGCTGAAAGATTGCTCTCTAGACATCTTTACTTACACTATTTAGTGTTAATGAACTTGTTTACTTCATGTATACAGCTGAAAGATTGCTCTCTAGACATCTTTACTCACACTAGTTAGTGTTAATGAACTTGTTTACTTCATGTATACAGCTGAAAGATTGCTCTCTAGACATCTTTACTTATACTATTTAGTGTTAATGAACTTGTTTACTTCATGTATACAACTGAAAGATTGCTCTCTAGACATCTTTACTTACACTATTTAGTGTTAATGAACTTGTTTACCTCATGTGTACAGCTGAAAGATTGCTCTCTAGACATCTTTACTTACACTATTTAGTGTTAAAGAACTTGTTTACTTCATGTATACAGCTGACAGATTGCTCTCTAGACATCTTTACTTACACTATTTAGTGTTAATGAACTTGTTTACTTCATGTATTCAGCTGACAGATTGCTCTTTAGACATCTTTACTTACACTATTTAGTGTTAATGAACTTGTTTTCTTCATGTATACAGCTGACAGATTGCTCTCTAGAAATCTTTACTTACACTATTTAGTGTTAATGAACTTGTTTACTTCATGTATACAACTGAAAGATTGCTCTCTAAACATCTTTACTTACACTATTTAGTGTTAATGAACTTGTTTACTTCATGTATACAACTGAAAGATTGCTCTCTAGACATCTTTACTTACACTATTTAGTGTTAATGAACTTGTTTACTTCATGTATACAGCTGACAGATTGCTCTCTAGACATCTTTACTTACACTATTTAGTGTTAATGAACTTGTTTACTTCATGTATACAACTAAAAGATTGCTCTCTAGACATCTTTACTTACACTATTTAGTGTTAATGAACTTGTTTACTTCATGTATACAGCTGACAGATTGCTCTCTAGACATCTTTACTTACACTATTTAGTGTTAATGAACTTGTTTACTTCATGTATACAACTGAAAGATTGCTCTCTAGACATCTTTACTTAAACTATTTAGTGTTAATGAACTTGTTTACTTCATGTATTCAGCTGACAGATTGCTCTCTAGACATCTTTACTTACACTATTTAGTGTTAATGAACTAGTTTACCTCATGTATACAGCTGAAAGATTGCTCTCTAGACATCTTTACTTACACTATTTAGTGTTAATGAACTTGTTTACTTCATGTATTCAGCTGAACGATATGCTCTCTAGACATCTTTACTTACACTATTTAGTGTTAAAAAACTTGTTTACTTCATGTATACAGCTGAAAGATTGCTCTCTAGACATCTTTACTCACACTATTTAGTGTTAATGAACTTGTTTACTTCATGTATACAGCTGAAAGATTGCTCTCTAGACATCTTTGCTTACACTATTTAGTGTTAATGAACTTGTTTACTTCATGTATACAGCTGACAGATTGCTCTCTAGAAATCTCTACTTACACTATTTAGTGTTAATGAACTTGTTTACTTCATGTATACAACTGAAAGATTGCTCTCTAGACATCTTTACTTAAACTATTTAGTGTTAATGAACTAGTTTACTTCATGTATACAGCTGACAGATTGCTCTCTAGACATCTTTACTTACACTATTTAGTGTTAATGAACTTGTTTACTTCATGTGTACAGCTGAAAGATTGCTCTCTAGACATCTTTACTTACACTATTTAGTGTTAATGAACTTGTTTACTTCATGTATTCAGCTGTAAGATTGCTCTCTAGTCCTCTTTACTTACACTATTTAGTGTTAAAGAACTTGTTTACTTCATGTATACAATTGAAAGATTGCTCTCTAGACATCTTTATTTACACTATTTAGTGTTAATGAACTTGTTTACTTCATGTATACAGCTGAAAGATTGCTCTCTAGACATCTTTTCTTACACTATTTAGTGTTAAAGAACTTGTTTACTTCATGTATACAGCTGACAGATTGCTCTCTAGAAATCTCTACTTACACTATTTAGTGTTAATGAACTTGTTTACTTCATGTATACAGCTGAAAGATTGCTCTCTAGACATCTTTACTTAAACTATTTAATGTTAATGAACTTGTTTACTTCATGTATACAGCTGACAGATTGCTCTCTAGACATCTTCACTTACACTATTTAGTGTTAATGAACTTGTTTACTTCATGTATACAGCTGAAAGATTGCTCTCTAGACATCTTTACTTACACTATTTAGTGTTAATGAACTTGTTTACTTCATGTATTCTGCTGAAAGATTGCTCTCTAGTCCTCTTTACTTACACTATTTAGTGTTAATGAACTTGTTTACTTCATGTATACAATTGAAAGATTGCTCTCTAGACATCTTTACTTACACTATTTAGTGTTAATGAACTTGTTTACTTCATGTATACAGCTGTAAGATTGCTCTCTAGACATCTTTACTTACACTATTTAGTGTTATTGAACTTGTTTACTTCATGTATTCAGCTGAAAGATTGCTCTCTAGACATCTTTACTTACACAATTTAGTGTTAATGAACTTGTTTACTTCATGTATACAGCTGACAGATTGCTCTCTAGACATCTTTACTTACACTATTTAGTGTTAATGAACTTGTTTACTTCATGTATACAACTGAAAGATTGCTCTCTAGACATCTTTACTTACACTATTTAGTGTTAATGAACTTGTTTACTTCATGTATACAGCTGAAAGATTGCTCTCTAGACATCTTTACTTACACTATTTAGTGTTAATGAACTAGTTTACTTCATGTATACAGCTGAAAAATTGCTCTCTAGACATCTTTGATTATACTATTTAGTGTTAATGAACTTGTTTACCTCATATATACAACTGAAAGATTGCTCTCTAGACATCTTTACTTACACTATTTAGTGTTAATGAACTAGTTTACTTCATGTATACAGCTGAAAAATTGCTCTCTAGACATCTTTGAAAATACTATTTAGTGTTAATGAACTTGTTTACTTCATATATACAACTGAAAGATTACTCTCTAGACATCTTTACTTACACTTTTTAGTGTTAAAGAACTTGTTTACTTCATGTATACAGCTGACAGATTGCTCTCTAGACATCTTTACTTACACTATTTAGTGTTAATGAACTTGTTTTCCTCATGTATGCAGCTGACAGATTGCTCTCTAGACATCTTTACTTACACTATTTAGTGTTAATGAACTTGTTTACTTCATGTGTACAACTGGAAGATTGCTCTCTAGACATCTTTACTTACACTATTTAGTGTTAATGAACTTGTTTACTTCATGTATACAGCTAACAGATTGCTCTCTAGACATCTTTACTTACACTATTTAGTGTTAATGAACTTGTTTACTTCATGTATTCAGCTGACAGATTGCTCTCTAGACATCTTTACTTACACTATTTAGTGTTAATGAACTTGTTTACTTCATGTATACAGCTGACAGATTGCTCTCTAGACATCTTTACTTACACTATTTAGTGTTAATGAACTAGTTTACTTCATGTATACAGCTGACAGATTGCTCTCTAGACATCTTTGATTATACTATTTAGTGTTAATGAACTTGTTTACTTCATGTATACAACTGAAAGATTGCTCTCTAGACATCTTTACTTACACTATTTAGTGTTAATGAACTTGTTTACTTCATGTATACAGCTGAAAAATTGCTCTCTAGACATCTTTACTTACACTATTTAGTGTTAATGAACTTGTTTACTTCATGTATACAGCTGACAGATTGCTCTCTAGACATCTTTACTTACACTATTTAGTGTTAATGAACTTGTTTACTTCATGTATACAGCTGACAGATTGCTCTTTAGACATCTTTACTTACACTATTTAGTGTTAATGAACTTGTTTTCTTCATGTATACAGCTGACAGATTGCTCTCTAGACATCTTTACTTACACTATTTAGTGTTAATGAACTTGTTTACTTCATGTATACAACTGAAAGATTGCTCTCTAGACATCTTTACTTACACTATTTAGTGTTAATGAACTAGTTTACTTCATGTATACAGCTGAAAAATTGATCTCTAGACATCTTTGAAAATACTATTTAGTGTTAATGAACTTGTTTACTTCATATATACAACTGAAAGATTGCTCTCTAGACATCTTTACTTACACTTTTTAGTGTTAAAGAACTTGTTTACTTCATGTATACAGCTGACAGATTGCTCTCTAGACATCTTTACTTACACTATTTAGTGTTAATGAACTTGTTTTCCTCATGTATGCAGCTGATAGATTGCTCTCTAGACATCTTTACTTACACTATTTAGTGTTAATGAACTTGTTTACTTCATGTGTACAACTGAAAGATTGCTCTCTAGACCTCTTTACTTACACTATTTAGTGTTAATGAACTTGTTTACTTCATGTATACAGCTGACAGATTGCTCTCTGCACATCTTTGCTTACACTATTTAGTGTTAATGAACTTGTTTTCCTCATGTATACAGCTGACAGATTGCTCTCTAGACATCTTTACTTACACTATTTAGTGTTAATGAACTTGTTTATTTCATGTATACAACTGAAAGATTGCTCTCTAGACATCTTTACTTACACTATTTAGTGTTAATGAACTTGTTTACTTCATGTATACAGCTGAAAGATTGCTCTCTAGACATCTTTACTTACACTATTTAGTGTTAATGAACTTGTTTACTTCATGTATTCAGCTGAAAGATTGCTCTCTAGACATCTTTACTTACACTATTTAGTGTTAATGAACTTGTTTACTTCATGTATACAGCTGAAAGATTGCTCTCTAGACATCTTTACTCACACTATTTAGTGTTAATGAACTTGTTTACTTCATGTATACAGCTGAAAGATTGCTCTCTAGACATCTTTACTTATACTATTTAGTGTTAAAGAACTTGTTTACTTCATGTATACAGCTGACAGATTGCTCTCTAGACATCTCTACTTACACTATTTAGTGTTAATGAACTTGTTTACTTCATGTATACAACTGAAAGATTGCTCTCTAGACATCTTTACTTACACTATTTAGTGTTAATGAACTTGTTTACCTCATGTGTACAGCTGAAAGATTGCTCTCTAGACATCTTTACTTACACTATTTAGTGTTAAAGAACTTGTTTACTTCATGTATACAGCTGACAGATTGCTCTCTAGACATCTTTACTTACACTATTTAGTGTTAATGAACTTGTTTACTTCATGTATTCAGCTGACAGATTGCTCTTTAGACATCTTTACTTACACTATTTAGTGTTAATGAACTTGTTTTCTTCATGTATACAGCTGACAGATTGCTCTCTAGACATCTTTACTTACACTATTTAGTGTTAATGAACTTGTTTACTTCATGTATACAACTGAAAGATTGCTCTCTAAACATCTTTACTTACACTATTTAGTGTTAATGAACTTGTTTACTTCATGTATACAACTGAAAGATTGCTCTCTAGACATCTTTACTTACACTATTTAGTGTTAATGAACTTGTTTACTTCATGTATACAGCTGACAGATTGCTCTCTAGACATCTTTACTTACACTATTTAGTGTTAATGAACTTGTTTACTTCATGTATACAACTAAAAGATTGCTCTCTAGACATCTTTACTTACACTATTTAGTGTTAATGAACTTGTTTACTTCATGTATACAGCTGACAGATTGCTCTCTAGACATCTTTACTTACACTATTTAGTGTTAATGAACTTGTTTACTTCATGTATACAACTGAAAGATTGCTCTCTAGACATCTTTACTTAAACTATTTAGTGTTAATGAACTTGTTTACTTCATGTATTCAGCTGACAGATTGCTCTCTAGACATCTTTACTTACACTATTTAGTGTTAATGAACTAGTTTACCTCATGTATACAGCTGAAAGATTGCTCTCTAGACATCTTTACTTACACTATTTAGTGTTAATGAACTTGTTTACTTCATGTATTCAGCTGAACGATATGCTCTCTAGACATCTTTACTTACACTATTTAGTGTTAAAAAACTTGTTTACTTCATGTATACAACTGAAAGATTGCTCTCTAGACATCTTTACTCACACTATTTAGTGTTAATGAACTTGTTTACTTCATGTATACAGCTGAAAGATTGCTCTCTAGACATCTTTACTTACACTATTTAGTGTTAATGAACTTGTTTACTTCATGTATACAGCTGACAGATTGCTCTCTAGAAATCTCTACTTACACTATTTAGTGTTAATGAACTTGTTTACTTCATGTATACAACTGAAAGATTGCTCTCTAGACATCTTTACTTAAACTATTTAGTGTTAATGAACTAGTTTACTTCATGTATACAGCTGACAGATTGCTCTCTAGACATCTTTACTTACACTATTTAGTGTTAATGAACTTGTTTACTTCATGTGTACAGCTGAAAGATTGCTCTCTAGACATCTTTACTTACACTATTTAGTGTTAATGAACTTGTTTACTTCATGTATTCAGCTGTAAGATTGCTCTCTAGTCCTCTTTACTTACACTATTTAGTGTTAAAGAACTTGTTTACTTCATGTATACAATTGAAAGATTGCTCTCTAGACATCTTTATTTACACTATTTAGTGTTAATGAACTTGTTTACTTCATGTATACAGCTGAAAGATTGCTCTCTAGACATCTTTTCTTACACTATTTAGTGTTAAAGAACTTGTTTACTTCATGTATACAGCTGACAGATTGCTCTCTAGAAATCTCTACTTACACTATTTAGTGTTAATGAACTTGTTTACTTCATGTATACAGCTGAAAGATTGCTCTCTAGACATCTTTACTTAAACTATTTAATGTTAATGAACTTGTTTACTTCATGTATACAGCTGACAGAATGCTCTCTAGACATCTTCACTTACTCTATTTAGTGTTAATGAACTTGTTTACTTCATGTATACAGCTGAAAGATTGCTCTCTAGACATCTTTACTTACACTATTTAGTGTTAATGAACTTGTTTACTTCATGTATTCTGCTGAAAGATTGCTCTCTAGTCCTCTTTACTTACACTATTTAGTGTTAATGAACTTGTTTACTTCATGTATACAATTGAAAGATTGCTCTCTAGACATCTTTACTTACACTATTTAGTGTTAATGAACTTGTTTACTTCATGTATACAGCTGTAAGATTGCTCTCTAGACATCTTTACTTACACTATTTAGTGTTATTGAACTTGTTTACTTCATGTATTCAGCTGAAAGATTGCTCTCTAGACATCTTTACTTACACAATTTAGTGTTAATGAACTTGTTTACTTCATGTATACAGCTGACAGATTGCTCTCTAGACATCTTTACTTACACTATTTAGTGTTAATGAACTTGTTTACTTCATGTATACAACTGAAAGATTGCTCTCTAGACATCTTTACTTACACTATTTAGTGTTAATGAACTTGTTTACTTCATGTATACAGCTGAAAGATTGCTCTCTAGACATCTTTACTTACACTATTTAGTGTTAATGAACTAGTTTACTTCATGTATACAGCTGAAAAATTGCTCTCTAGACATCTTTGATTATACTATTTAGTGTTAATGAACTTGTTTACCTCATATATACAACTGAAAGATTGCTCTCTAGACATCTTTACTTACACTATTTAGTGTTAATGAACTAGTTTACTTCATGTATACAGCTGAAAAATTGCTCTCTAGACATCTTTGAAAATACTATTTAGTATTAATGAACTTGTTTACTTCATATATACAACTGAAAGATTACTCTCTAGACATCTTTACTTACACTTTTTAGTGTTAAAGAACTTGTTTACTTCATGTATACAGCTGACAGATTGCTCTCTAGACATCTTTACTTACACTATTTAGTGTTAATGAACTTGTTTTCCTCATGTATGCAGCTGACAGATTGCTCTCTAGACATCTTTACTTACACTATTTAGTGTTAATGAACTTGTTTACTTCATGTGTACAACTGGAAGATTGCTCTCTAGACATCTTTACTTACACTATTTAGTGTTAATGAACTTGTTTACTTCATGTATACAGCTGACAGATTGCTCTCTAGAGATCTTTACTTACACTATTTAGTGTTAATGAACTTGTTTACTTCATGTATTCAGCTGACAGATTGCTCTCTAGACATCTTTACTTACACTATTTAGTGTTAATGAACTTGTTTACTTCATGTATACAGCTGACAGATTGCTCTCTAGACATCTTTACTTACACTATTTAGTGTTAATGAACTAGTTTACTTCATGTATACAGCTGACAGATTGCTCTCTAGACATCTTTGATTATACTATTTAGTGTTAATGAACTTGTTTACTTCATGTATACAACTGAAAGATTGCTCTCTAGACATCTTTACTTACACTATTTAGTGTTAATGAACTTGTTTACTTCATGTATACAGCTGAAAAATTGCTCTCTAGACATCTTTACTTACACTATTTAGTGTTAATGAACTTGTTTTCCTCATGTATGCAGCTGATAGATTGCTCTCTAGACATCTTTACTTACACTATTTAGTGTTAATGAACTTGTTTACTTCATGTGTACAACTGAAAGATTGCTCTCTAGACCTCTTTACTTACACTATTTAGTGTTAATGAACTTGTTTACTTCATGTATACAGCTGACAGATTGCTCTCTGGACATCTTTGCTTACACTATTTAGTGTTAATGAACTTGTTTTCCTCATGTATACAGCTGACAGATTGCTCTCTAGACATCTTTACTTACACTATTTAGTGTTAATGAACTTGTTTATTTCATGTATACAACTGAAAGATTGCTCTCTAGACATCTTTACTTACACTATTTAGTGTTAATGAACTTGTTTACTTCATGTATACAGCTGAAAGATTGCTCTCTAGACATCTTTACTTACACTATTTAGTGTTAATGAACTTGTTTACTTCATGTATTCAGCTGAAAGATTGCTCTCTAGACATCTTTACTTACACTATTTAGTGTTAATGAACTTGTTTACTTCATGTATACAGCTGAAAGATTGCTCTCTAGACATCTTTACTCACACTATTTAGTGTTAATGAACTTGTTTACTTCATGTATACAGCTGAAAGATTGCTCTCTAGACATCTTTACTTATACTATTTAGTGTTAAAGAACTTGTTTACTTCATGTATACAGCTGACAGATTGCTCTCTAGACATCTCTACTTACACTATTTAGTGTTAATGAACTTGTTTACTTCATGTATACAACTGAAAGATTGCTCTCTAGACATCTTTACTTACACTATTTAGTGTTAATGAACTTGTTTACCTCATGTGTACAGCTGAAAGATTGCTCTCTAGACATCTTTACTTACACTATTTAGTGTTAAAGAACTTGTTTACTTCATGTATACAGCTGACAGATTGCTCTCTAGACATCTTTACTTACACTATTTAGTGTTAATGAACTTGTTTACTTCATGTATTCAGCTGACAGATTGCTCTTTAGACATCTTTACTTACACTATTTAGTGTTAATGAACTTGTTTTCTTCATGTATACAGCTGACAGATTGCTCTCTAGACATCTTTACTTACACTATTTAGTGTTAATGAACTTGTTTACTTCATGTATACAACTGAAAGATTGCTCTCTAAACATCTTTACTTACACTATTTAGTGTTAATGAACTTGTTTACTTCATGTATACAACTAAAAGATTGCTCTCTAGACATCTTTACTTACACTATTTAGTGTTAATGAACTTGTTTACTTCATGTATACAACTAAAAGATTGCTCTCTAGACATCTTTACTTACACTATTTAGTGTTAATGAACTTGTTTACTTCATGTATACAGCTGACAGATTGCTCTCTAGACATCTTTACTTACACTATTTAGTGTTAATGAACTTGTTTACTTCATGTATACAACTGAAAGATTGCTCTCTAGACATCTTTACTTAAACTATTTAGTGTTAATGAACTTGTTTACTTCATGTATTCAGCTGACAGATTGCTCTCTAGACATCTTTACTTACACTATTTAGTGTTAATGAACTAGTTTACCTCATGTATACAGCTGAAAGATTGCTCTCTAGACATCTTTACTTACACTATTTAGTGTTAATGAACTTGTTTACTTCATGTATTCAGCTGAACGATATGCTCTCTAGACATCTTTACTTACACTATTTAGTGTTAAAAAACTTGTTTACTTCATGTATACAGCTGAAAGATTGCTCTCTAGACATCTTTACTCACACTATTTAGTGTTAATGAACTTGTTTACTTCATGTATACAGCTGAAAGATTGCTCTCTAGACATCTTTACTTACACTATTTAGTGTTAATGAACTTGTTTACTTCATGTATACAGCTGACAGATTGCTCTCTAGAAATCTCTACTTACACTATTTAGTGTTAATGAACTTGTTTACTTCATGTATACAACTGAAAGATTGCTCTCTAGACATCTTTACTTAAACTATTTAGTGTTAATGAACTAGTTTACTTCATGTATACAGCTGACAGATTGCTCTCTAGACATCTTTACTTACACTATTTAGTGTTAATGAACTTGTTTACTTCATGTGTACAGCTGAAAGATTGCTCTCTAGACATCTTTACTTACACTATTTAGTGTTAATGAACTTGTTTACTTCATGTATTCAGCTGTAAGATTGCTCTCTAGTCCTCTTTACTTACACTATTTAGTGTTAAAGAACTTGTTTACTTCATGTATACAATTGAAAGATTGCTCTCTAGACATCTTTATTTACACTATTTAGTGTTAATGAACTTGTTTACTTCATGTATACAGCTGAAAGATTGCTCTCTAGACATCTTTTCTTACACTATTTAGTGTTAAAGAACTTGTTTACTTCATGTATACAGCTGACAGATTGCTCTCTAGAAATCTCTACTTACACTATTTAGTGTTAATGAACTTGTTTACTTCATGTATACAGCTGAAAGATTGCTCTCTAGACATCTTTACTTAAACTATTTAATGTTAATGAACTTGTTTACTTCATGTATACAGCTGACAGAATGCTCTCTAGACATCTTCACTTACTCTATTTAGTGTTAATGAACTTGTTTACTTCATGTATACAGCTGAAAGATTGCTCTCTAGACATCTTTACTTACACTATTTAGTGTTAATGAACTTGTTTACTTCATGTATTCTGCTGAAAGATTGCTCTCTAGTCCTCTTTACTTACACTATTTAGTGTTAATGAACTTGTTTACTTCATGTATACAATTGAAAGATTGCTCTCTAGACATCTTTACTTACACTATTTAGTGTTAATGAACTTGTTTACTTCATGTATACAGCTGTAAGATTGCTCTCTAGACATCTTTACTTACACTATTTAGTGTTATTGAACTTGTTTACTTCATGTATTCAGCTGAAAGATTGCTCTCTAGACATCTTTACTTACACAATTTAGTGTTAATGAACTTGTTTACTTCATGTATACAGCTGACAGATTGCTCTCTAGACATCTTTACTTACACTATTTAGTGTTAATGAACTTGTTTACTTCATGTATACAACTGAAAGATTGCTCTCTAGACATCTTTACTTACACTATTTAGTGTTAATGAACTTGTTTACTTCATGTATACAGCTGAAAGATTGCTCTCTAGACATCTTTACTTACACTATTTAGTGTTAATGAACTAGTTTACTTCATGTATACAGCTGAAAAATTGCTCTCTAGACATCTTTGATTACACTATTTAGTGTTAATGAACTTGTTTACCTCATATATACAACTGAAAGATTGCTCTCTAGACATCTTTACTTACACTATTTAGTGTTAATGAACTAGTTTACTTCATGTATACAGCTGAAAAATTGCTCTCTAGACATCTTTGAAAATACTATTTAGTGTTAATGAACTTGTTTACTTCATATATACAACTGAAAGATTACTCTCTAGACATCTTTACTTACACTTTTTAGTGTTAAAGAACTTGTTTACTTCATGTATACAGCTGACAGATTGCTCTCTAGACATCTTTACTTACACTATTTAGTGTTAATGAACTTGTTTTCCTCATGTATGCAGCTGACAGATTGCTCTCTAGACATCTTTACTTACACTATTTAGTGTTAATGAACTTGTTTACTTCATGTGTACAACTGGAAGATTGCTCTCTAGACATCTTTACTTACACTATTTAGTGTTAATGAACTTGTTTACTTCATGTATACAGCTGACAGATTGCTCTCTAGAGATCTTTACTTACACTATTTAGTGTTAATGAACTTGTTTACTTCATGTATTCAGCTGACAGATTGCTCTCTAGACATCTTTACTTACACTATTTAGTGTTAATGAACTTGTTTACTTCATGTATACAGCTGACAGATTGCTCTCTAGACATCTTTACTTACACTATTTAGTGTTAATGAACTAGTTTACTTCATGTATACAGCTGACAGATTGCTCTCTAGACATCTTTGATTATACTATTTAGTGTTAATGAACTTGTTTACTTCATGTATACAACTGAAAGATTGCTCTCTAGACATCTTTACTTACACTATTTAGTGTTAATGAACTTGTTTACTTCATGTATACAGCTGAAAAATTGCTCTCTAGACATCTTTACTTACACTATTTAGTGTTAATGAACTTGTTTACTTCATGTATACAGCTGACAGATTGCTCTCTAGACATCTTTACTTACACTATTTAGTGTTAATGAACTTGTTTACTTCATGTATACAGCTGACAGATTGCTCTTTAGACATCTTTACTTACACTATTTAGTGTTAATGAACTTGTTTACTTCATGTATTCAGCTGTAAGATTGCTCTCTAGTCCTCTTTACTTACACTATTTAGTGTTAAAGAACTTGTTTACTTCATGTATACAATTGAAAGATTGCTCTCTAGACATCTTTATTTACACTATTTAGTGTTAATGAACTTGTTTACTTCATGTATACAGCTGAAAGATTGCTCTCTAGACATCTTTTCTTACACTATTTAGTGTTAAAGAACTTGTTTACTTCATGTATACAGCTGACAGATTGCTCTCTAGAAATCTCTACTTACACTATTTAGTGTTAATGAACTTGTTTACTTCATGTATACAGCTGAAAGATTGCTCTCTAGACATCTTTACTTAAACTATTTAATGTTAATGAACTTGTTTACTTCATGTATACAGCTGACAGAATGCTCTCTAGACATCTTCACTTACTCTATTTAGTGTTAATGAACTTGTTTACTTCATGTATACAGCTGAAAGATTGCTCTCTAGACATCTTTACTTACACTATTTAGTGTTAATGAACTTGTTTACTTCATGTATTCTGCTGAAAGATTGCTCTCTAGTCCTCTTTACTTACACTATTTAGTGTTAATGAACTTGTTTACTTCATGTATACAATTGAAAGATTGCTCTCTAGACATCTTTACTTACACTATTTAGTGTTAATGAACTTGTTTACTTCATGTATACAGCTGTAAGATTGCTCTCTAGACATCTTTACTTACACTATTTAGTGTTATTGAACTTGTTTACTTCATGTATTCAGCTGAAAGATTGCTCTCTAGACATCTTTACTTACACAATTTAGTGTTAATGAACTTGTTTACTTCATGTATACAGCTGACAGATTGCTCTCTAGACATCTTTACTTACACTATTTAGTGTTAATGAACTTGTTTACTTCATGTATACAACTGAAAGATTGCTCTCTAGACATCTTTACTTACACTATTTAGTGTTAATGAACTTGTTTACTTCATGTATACAGCTGAAAGATTGCTCTCTAGACATCTTTACTTACACTATTTAGTGTTAATGAACTAGTTTACTTCATGTATACAGCTGAAAAATTGCTCTCTAGACATCTTTGATTACACTATTTAGTGTTAATGAACTTGTTTACCTCATATATACAACTGAAAGATTGCTCTCTAGACATCTTTACTTACACTATTTAGTGTTAATGAACTAGTTTACTTCATGTATACAGCTGAAAAATTGCTCTCTAGACATCTTTGAAAATACTATTTAGTGTTAATGAACTTGTTTACTTCATATATACAACTGAAAGATTACTCTCTAGACATCTTTACTTACACTTTTTAGTGTTAAAGAACTTGTTTACTTCATGTATACAGCTGACAGATTGCTCTCTAGACATCTTTACTTACACTATTTAGTGTTAATGAACTTGTTTTCCTCATGTATGCAGCTGACAGATTGCTCTCTAGACATCTTTACTTACACTATTTAGTGTTAATGAACTTGTTTACTTCATGTGTACAACTGGAAGATTGCTCTCTAGACATCTTTACTTACACTATTTAGTGTTAATGAACTTGTTTACTTCATGTATACAGCTGACAGATTGCTCTCTAGAGATCTTTACTTACACTATTTAGTGTTAATGAACTTGTTTACTTCATGTATTCAGCTGACAGATTGCTCTCTAGACATCTTTACTTACACTATTTAGTGTTAATGAACTTGTTTACTTCATGTATACAGCTGACAGATTGCTCTCTAGACATCTTTACTTACACTATTTAGTGTTAATGAACTAGTTTACTTCATGTATACAGCTGACAGATTGCTCTCTAGACATCTTTGATTATACTATTTAGTGTTAATGAACTTGTTTACTTCATGTATACAACTGAAAGATTGCTCTCTAGACATCTTTACTTACACTATTTAGTGTTAATGAACTTGTTTACTTCATGTATACAGCTGAAAAATTGCTCTCTAGACATCTTTACTTACACTATTTAGTGTTAATGAACTTGTTTACTTCATGTATACAGCTGACAGATTGCTCTCTAGACATCTTTACTTACACTATTTAGTGTTAATGAACTTGTTTACTTCATGTATACAGCTGACAGATTGCTCTTTAGACATCTTTACTTACACTATTTAGTGTTAATGAACTTGTTTTCTTCATGTATACAGCTGACAGATTGCTCTCTAGACATCTTTACTTACACTATTTAGTGTTAATGAACTTGTTTACTTCATGTATACAACTGAAAGATTGCTCTCTAGACATCTTTACTTACACTATTTAGTGTTAATGAACTAGTTTACTTCATGTATACAGCTGAAAAATTGATCTCTAGACATCTTTGAAAATACTATTTAGTGTTAATGAACTTGTTTACTTCATATATACAACTGAAAGATTGCTCTCTAGACATCTTTACTTACACTTTTTAGTGTTAAAGAACTTGTTTACTTCATGTATACAGCTGACAGATTGCTCTCTAGACATTTTACTTACACTATTTAGTGTTAATGAACTTGTTTTCCTCATGTATGCAGCTGACAGATTGCTCTCTAGACATCTTTACTTACACTATTTAGTGTTAATGAACTTGTTTACTTCATGTGTACAACTGAAAGATTGCTCTCTAGACCTCTTTACTTACACTATTTAGTGTTAATGAACTTGTTTACTTCATGTATACAGCTGACAGATTGCTCTCTAGACATCTTTACTTACACTATTTAGTGTTAATGAACTAGTTTACTTCATGTATACAGCTGACAGATTGCTCTCTAGACATCTTTGATTATACTATTTAGTGTTAATGAACTTGTTTACTTCATGTATACAATTGAAAGATTGCTCTCTAGACATCTTTACTTACACTATTTAGTGTTAATGAACTTGTTTACTTCATGTATACAGCTGACTGATTGCTCTCTAGACATCTTTACTTACACTATTTAGTGTTAAAGAACTTGTTTACTTCATGTATACAGCTGACAGATTGCTCTCTAGACATCTTTACTTACACTATTTAGTGTTAATGAACTTGTTTACTTCATGTATTCAGCTGACAGATTGCTCTTTAGACATCTTTCTTACACTATTTAGTGTTAATGAACTTGTTTTCTTCATGTATACAGCTGACAGATTGCTCTCTAGACATATTTACTTACACTATTTAGTGTTAATGAACTTGTTTACTTCATGTATACAGCTGACAGATTGCTCTCTAGACATCTTTACTTACACTATTTAGTGTTAATGAACTTGTTTACTTCATGTATACAACTAAAAGATTGCTCTCTAGACATCTTTACTTACACTATTTAGTGTTAATGAACTTGTTTACTTCATGTATACAGCTGACAGATTGCTCTCTAGACATCTTTACTTACACTATTTAGTGTTAATGAACTTGTTTACTTCATGTATACAACTGAAAGATTGCTCTCTAGACATCTTTACTTAAACTATTTAGTGTTAATGAACTTGTTTACTTCATGTATTCAGCTGACAGATTGCTCTCTAGACATCTTTACTTACACTATTTAGTGTTAATGAACTAGTTTACTTCATGTATACAGCTGAAAGATTGCTCTCTAGACATCTTTACTTACACTATTTAGTGTTAATGAACTTGTTTACTTCATGTATTCAGCTGAACGATTGCTCTCTAGACATCTTTACTTACACTATTTAGTGTTAATGAACTTGTTTACTTCATGTATACAGCTGAAAGATTGCTCTCTAGACATCTTTACTCACACTATTTAGTGTTAATGAACTTGTTTACTTCATGTATACAGCTGAAAGATTGCTCTCTAGACATCTTTACTTACACTATTTAGTGTTAAAGAACTTGTTTACTTCATGTATACAGCTGACAGATTGCTCTCTAGAAATCTCTACTTACACTATTTAGTGTTAATGAACTAGTTTACTTCATGTATACAGCTGACAGATTGCTCTCTAGACATCTTTGATTATACTATTTAGTGTTAATGAACTTGTTTACTTCATGTATACAATTGAAAGATTGCTCTCTAGACATCTTTACTTACACTATTTAGTGTTAATGAATTTGTTTACTTCATGTATACAACTGAAAGATTGCTCTCTAGACATCTTTACTTAAACTATTTAGTGTTAATGAACTAGTTTACTTCATGTATACAGCTGACAGATTGCTCTCTAGACATCTTTACTTACACTATTTAGTGTTAATGAACTTGTTTACTTCATGTGTACAGCTGAAAGATTGCTCTCTAGACATCTTTACTTACACTATTTAGTGTTAATGAACTTGTTTACTTCATGTATTCAGCTGTAAGATTGCTCTCTAGTCCTCTTTACTTAAACTATTTAGTGTTAAAGAACTTGTTTACTTCATGTATACAATTGAAAGATTGCTCTCTAGACATCTTTATTTACACTATTTAGTGTTAATGAACTTGTTTACTTCATGTATACAGCTGAAAGATTGCTCTCTAGACATCTTTACTTAAACTATTCAGTGTTAATGAACTTCTTTACTTCATGTATACAGCTGACAGATTGCTCTCTAGACATCTTTACTTACACTATTTAGTGTTAATGAACTTGTTTACTTCATGTATTCTGCTGAAAGATTGCTCTCTAGTCTTCTTTACTTACACTATTTAGTGTTAATGAACTTGTTTACTTCATGTATACAATTGAAAGATTGCTCTCTAGACATCTTTACTTACACTATTTAGTGTTAATGAACTTGTTTACTTCATGTATACAGCTGTAAGATTGCTCTCTAGACATCTTTACTTACACTATTTAGTGTTAATGAACTTGTTTACTTCATGTATTCAGCTGAAAGATTGCTCTCTAGACATCTTTACTTACACTATTTAGTGTTAATGAACTTGTTTACTTCATGTATACAGCTGACAGATTGCTCTCTAGACATCTTTGATTATACTATTTAGTGTTAATGAACTTGTTTACTTCATATATACAACTGAAAGATTGCTCTCTAGACATCTTTACTTACACTATTTAGTGTTAATGAAATTGTTTACTTCATGTATACAGCTGACAGATTGCTCTCTAGACATCTTTACCTACACTATTTAGTGTTAATGAACTTGTTTACTTCATGTATACAGCTGACAGATTGCTCTCTAGACATCTTTACTTACACTATTTAGTGTTAACGAACTTGTTTACTTCATGTGTACAACTGCAAGATTGCTCTCTAGACCTCTTTACTTACACTATTTAGTGTTAATGAACTTGTTTACTTCATGTATACAGCTGACAGATTGCTCTCTAGACATCTTTACTTACACTATTTAGTGTTAATGAACTTGTTTACTTCATGTATACAACTGAAAGATTGCTCTCTAGACGTCTTTACTTACACTATTTAGTGTTAAAAAACTTGTTTACTTCATGTATACAACTGAAAGATTGCTTTCTAGACATCTTTACTTACACTATTTAGTGTTAAAGAACTTGCTTACTTCATGTATACAGCTGAAAGATTGCTCTCTAGACATCTTTACTTACACTATTTAGTGTTAACGAACTTGTTTACTTCATGTGTACAACTGCAAGATTGCTCTCTAGACCTCTTTACTTACACTATTTAGTGTTAATGAACTTGTTTACTTCATGTATACAGCTGACAGATTGCTCTCTAGACATCTTTACTTACACTATTTAGTGTTAATGAACTTGTTTACTTCATGTATACAACTGAAAGATTGCTCTCTAGACATCTTTACTTACACTATTTAGTGTTAAAAAACCTGTTTACTTCATGTATACAACTGAAAGATTGCTTTCTAGACATCTTTACTTACACTATTTAGTGTTAAAGAACTTGTTTACTTCATGTATACAGCTGACAGATTGCTCTCTAGACATCTCTACTTACACTATTTAGTGTTAATGAACTTGTTTACTTCATGTATTCAGCTGAAAGATTGCTCTCTAGACATCTTTACCTACACAATTTAGTGTTAATGAACTTGTTTACTTCATGTATACAGCTGACAGATTGCTCTCTAGACATCTTTACTTACACTATTTAGTGTTAATGAACTTGTTTAGTTCATGCATACAACTGAAAGATTGCTCTCTAGATATCTTTACTTACACTATTTAGTGTTAATGAACTTGTTTACTTCATGTATACAGCTGAAAGATTGCTCTCTAGACATCTTTACTTACACTATTTAGTGTTAATGAACTTGTTTAATTCATGTATACAGCTGAAAGATTGCTCTCTAGACATCTTTACTTACACTATTTAGTGTTAATGAACTAGTTTACTTCATGTATACAGCTGAAAAATTGCTCTTTAGACATCTTTGATTATACTATTTAGTGTTAATGAACTTGTTTACTTCATATATACAACTGAAAGATTGCTCTCTAGACATCTTTACTTACACTATTTAGTGTTAATGAACTAGTTTACTTCATGTATACAGCTGAAAAATTGCTCTCTAGACATCTTTGATTATACTATTTAGTGTTAATGAACTTGTTTACTTCATATATACAACTGAAAGATTGCTCTCTAGACATCTTTACTTATTCTCTACTTACACTATTTAGTGTTAATGAACTTGTTTACTTCATGTATTCAGCTGACCGATTGCTCTCTACACATCTTTACTTACACTATTTAGTGTTAATGAACTTGTTTACTTCATGTATTCAGCTGACCGATTGCTCTCTAGACATCTTTACTTACACTATTTAGTGTTAATGAACTTGTTTACTTCATGTATTCAGCTGAAAGATTGCTCTCTAGTCCTCTTTACTTACACTATTTAGTGTTAATGAACTTGTTTACTTCATGTATTCAGCTGACCGATTGCTCTCTACACATCTTTACTTACACTATTTAGTGTTAATGAACTTGTTTACTTCATGTATTCAGCTGACCGATTGCTCTCTAGACATCTTTACTTACACTATTTAGTGTTAATGAACTTGTTTACTTCATGTATACAGCTGTAAGATTGCTCTCTAGACATCTTTACTTACACTATTTAGTGTTAATGAACTTGTTTACTTCATGTATTCAGCTGACCGATTGCTCTCTAGACATCTTTACTTACACTATTTAGTGTTAATGAACTTGTTTACTTCATGTATACAGCTGAAAGATTGCTCTCTAGACGTCTTTACTTACACTATTTAGTGTTAATGAACTAGTTTACTTCATGTATACAGCTGACAGATTGCTCTCTAGACATCTTAGATTATACTATTTAGTGTTAATGAACTTGTTTACTTCATATATACAACTGAAAGATTGCTCTCTAGACATCTTTACTTACACTATTTAGTGTTAATGAACTTGTTTACTTCATGTATACAGCTGAGAGATTGCTCTCTAGACATCTTTACTTACACTATTTAGTGTTAATGAACTTGTTTACTTCATGTATACAGCTGACAGATTGCTCTCTAGACATCTTTACTTACACTATTTAGTGTTAACGAGCTTGTTTACTTCATGTGTACAACTGCAAGATTGCTCTCTAGACATCTTTACTTACACTATTTAGTGTTAATGAACTTGTTTACTTCATGTATACAGCTGCAAGATTGCTCTCTAGACCTCTTTACTTACACTATTTAGTGTTAATGAACTTGTTTACTTCATGTATACAGCTGAACGATTGCTCTCTAGACATCTTTACTTACACTATTTAGTGTTAATGAACTTGTTTACTTCATGTATACAGCTGAACGATTGCTCTCTAGACATCTTTACTTACACTATTTAGTGTTAAAGAACTTGTTTACTTCATGTATACAGCTGACAGATTGCTCTCTAGACATCTCTACTTACACTATTTAGTGTTAATGAACTTGTTTACTTCATGTATTCAGCTGAAAGATTGCCCTCTAGACATCTTTACTTACACAATTTAGTGCTAATGAACTTGTTTACTTCATGTATACAGCTGACAGATTGCTCTCTAGACATCTTTACTTACACTATTTAGTGTTAATGAACTTGTTTACTTCATGTATACAACTGAAAGATTGCTCTCTAGACATCTTTACTTACACTATTTAGTGTTAATGAACTTGTTTACTTCATGTATACAGCTGAAAGATTGCTCTCTAGACATCTTTACGTACACTATTTAGTGTTAATGAACTTGTTTACTTCATGTATACAGCTGAAAGATTGCTCTCTAGACATCTTTACTTACACTATTTAGTGTTAATGAACTAGTTTACTTCATGTATACAGCTGAAAAATTGCTCTCTAGACATCTTTGATTATACTATTTAGTGTTAATGAACTTGTTTACTTCATATATACAACTGAAAGATTGCTCTCTAGACATCTTTACTTACACTATTTAGTGTTAATGAACTAGTTTACTTCATGTATACAGCTGAAAAATTGCTCTCTAGACATCTTTACTTACACTATTTAGTGTTAATGAACTTGTTTACTTCATGTGTACAACTGAAATATTGCTCTCTAGACCTCTTTACTTACACTATTTAGTGTTAATGAACTTGTTTACTTCATGTATACAGCTGTAAGATTGCTCTCTAGACATCTTTACTTACACTATTTAGTGTTAATGAACTTGTTTACTTCATGTATTCAGCTGAAAGATTGCTCTCTAGACATCTTTACTTACACTATTTAGTGTTAATGAACTTGTTTACTTCATGTATACAGCTGAAAGATTGCTCTCTAGACATCTTTACTCACACTATTTAGTGTTAATGAACTTGTTTACTTCATGTATACAGCTGAAAGATTGCTCTCTAGACATCATTACTTACATTATTTAGTGTTAAAGAACTTGTTTACTTCATGTATACAGCTGACAGATTGCTCTCTAGAAATCTCTACTTACACTATTTAGTGTTAATGAACTTGTTTACTTCATGTGTACAACTGAAATATTGCTCTCTAGACCTCTTTACTTACACTATTTAGTGTTAATGAACTTGTTTACTTCATGTATACAGCTGTAAGATTGCTCTCTAGACATCTTTACTTACACTATTTAGTGTTAATGAACTTGTTTACTTCATGTATTCAGCTGAAAGATTGCTCTCTAGACATCTTTACTTACACTATTTAGTGTTAATGAACTTGTTTACTTCATGTATACAGCTGAAAGATTGCTCTCTAGACATCTTTACTCACACTATTTAGTGTTAATGAACTTGTTTACTTCATGTATACAGCTGAAAGATTGCTCTCTAGACATCATTACTTACATTATTTAGTGTTAAAGAACTTGTTTACTTCATGTATACAGCTGACAGATTGCTCTCTAGAAATCTCTACTTACACTATTTAGTGTTAATGAACTTGTTTACTTCATGTATACAACTGAAAGATTGCTCTCTAGACATCTTTACTTAAACTATTTAGTGTTAATGAACTTGTTTACTTCATGTATACAGCTGACAGATTGCTCTCTAGACATCTTTACTTACACTATTTAGTGTTAATGAACTTGTTTACTTCATGTGTACAGCTGAAAGATTGCTCTCTAGACATCTTTACTTACACTATTTAGTGATAATGAACTTGTTTACTTCATGTATTCAGCTGAAAGATTGCTCTCTAGTCCTCTTTACTTACACTATTTAGTGTTAAAGAACTTGTTTACTTCATGTATACAATTGAAAGATTGCACTCTAGACATCTTTACTTACACTATTTAGTGTTAATGAACTTGTTTACTTCATGTATACAGCTGAAAGATTGCTTTCTAGACGTCTTTACTTACACTATTTAGTGTTAATGAACTAGTTTACTTCATGTATACAGCTGACAGATTGCTCTCTAGACATCTTTGATTAAACTATTTAGTGTTAATGAACTTGTTTACTTCATATATACAACTGAAAGATTGCTCTCTAGACCTCTTTACTTACACTATTTAGTGTTAATGAACTTGTTTACTTCATGTATACAGCTGACAGATTGCTCTCTAGACATCTTTACTTACACTATTTAGTGTTAATGAACTTGTTTACTTCATGTATACAGCTGACAGATTGCTCTCTAGACATCTTTACTTACACTATTTAGTGTTAACGAACTTGTTTACTTCATGTGTACAACTGCAAGATTGCTCTCTAGACCTCTTTACTTACACTATTTAGTGTTAAAGAACTTGTTTACTTCATGTATACAGCTGCAAGATTGCTCTCTAGACATCTTTACTTACACTATTTAGTGTTAATGAACTTGTTTACTTCATGTATACAGCTGAAAGATTGCACTCTAGACCTCTTTTCTTACACTATTTAGTGTTAATGAACTTGTTTACTTCATGTATACAGCGGAACGATTGCTCTCTAGACATCTTTACTTACACTATTTAGTGTTAATGAACTTGTTTACTTCATGTATACAGCTGAACGATTGCTCTCTAGACATCTTTACTTACACTATTTAGTGTTAATGAACTTGTTTACTTCATGTGTACAACTGAAAGATTGCTCTCTAGACCTCTTTACTTACACTATTTAGTGTTAATGAACTTGTTTACTTCATGTATACAGCTGACAGATTGCTCTCTAGACATCTTTACTTACACTATTTAGTGTTAATGAACTTGTTTACTTCATGTATACAACTGAAAGATTGCTCTCTAGACATCTTTACTTACACTATTTAGTGTTAAAGAACTTGTTTACTTCATGTATACAACTGAAAGATTGCTTTCTAGACATCTTTACTTACACTATTTAGTGTTAAAGAACTTGTTTACTTCATGTATACAGCTGACAGATTGCTCTCTAGACATCTCTACTTACACTATTTAGTGTTAATGAACTTGTTTACTTCATGTATTCAGCTGAAAGATTGCTCTCTAGACATCTTTACTTACACAATTTAGTGTTAATGAACTTGTTTACTTCATGTATACAGCTGACAGATTGCTCTCTAGACATCTTTACTTACACTATTTAGTGTTAACGAACTTGTTTACTTCATGTATACAACTGAAAGATTGCTCTCTAGACATCTTTACTTACACTATTTAGTGTTAATGAACTTGTTTACTTCATGTATACAGCTGAAAGATTGCTCTGTAGACATCTTTACTTACACTATTTAGTGTTAATGAACTTGTTTACTTCATGTATACAGCTGAAAGATTGCTCTCTAGACATCTTTACTTACACTATTTAGTGTTAATGAACTAGTTTACTTCATGTATACAGCTGAAAAATTGCTCTCTAGACATCTTTGATTATACTATTTAGTGTTAATGAACTTGTTTACTTCATATATACAACTGAAAGATTGCTCTCTAGACATCTTTACTTACACTATTTAGTGTTAATGAACTAGTTTACTTCATGTATGCAGCTGACAGTTTGCTCTCTAGACATCTTTACTTACACTATTTAGTGTTAATGAACTTGTTTACTTCATGTGTACAACTGAAAGATTGCTCTCTAGACATCTTTACTTACACTATTTAGTGTTAATGAACTTGTTTACTTCATGTATACAGCTGTAAGATTTCTCTCTAGACATCTTTACTTACACTATTTAGTGTTAATGAACTTGTTTACTTCATGTATACAGCTGACAGATTGCTCTCTAGACATCTTTATTTACACTATTTAGTGTTAATGAACTTGTTTACTTCATGTATACAGCTGACAGATTGCTCTCTAGACATCTTTACTTACACTATTTAGTGTTAATGAACTTGTTTTCTTCATGTATACAGCTGACAGATTGCTCTCTAGACATCTTTACTTACACTATTTAGTGTTAATGAACTTGTTTACTTCATGTATACAACTGAAAGATTGCTCTCTAGACCTCTTTACTTACACTATTTAGTGTTAATGAACTTGTTTACTTCATGTATACAGCTGAAAGATTGCTCTCTAGACATCTTTACTTACACTATTTAGTGTTAATGAACTTCTTTACTTCATGTATACAACTGAAAGATTGCTCTCTAGACATCTTTACTTACACTATTTAGTGTTAATGAACTTGTTTACTTCATGTATACAACTGAAAGATTGCTCTCTAGACATCTTTACTTACACTATTTATTGTTAATGAACTTGTTTACTTCATGTATACAGCTGAACGATTGCTCTCTAGACATCTTTACTTACACTATTTAGTGTTAGTGAACTTGTTTACTTCATGTATACAGCTGAACGATTGCTCTCTAGACAGCTTTACTTACACTATTTAGTGTTAATGAACTTGTTTACTTCATGTGTACAACTGAAAGATTGCTCTCTAGACCTCTTTACTTACACTATTTAGTGTTAATGAACTTGTTTACTTCATGTATACAGCTGACAGATTGCTCTCTAGACATCTTTACTTACATTATTTAGTGTTAATGAACTTGTTTACTTCATGTATACAACTGAAAGATTGCTCTCTAGACATCTTTACTTACACTATTTAGTGTTAAAGAACTTGTTTACTTCATGTATACAACTGAAAGATTGCTTTCTAGACATCTTTACTTACACTATTTAGTGTTAAAGAACTTGTTTACTTCATGTATACAGCTGACAGATTGTTCTCTAGAAATCTCTACTTACACTATTTAGTGTTAATGAACTTGTTTACTTCATGTATTCAGCTGAAAGATTGCTCTCTAGACATCTTTACTTACACAATTTAGTGTTAATGAACTTGTTTACTTCATGTATACAGCTGACAGATTGCTCTCTAGACATCTTTACTTACACTATTTAGTGTTAATGAACTTGTTTACTTCATGTATACAGCTGAAAGATTGCTCTCTAGACATCTTTACTTACACTATTTAGTGTTAATGAACTTGTTTACTTCATGTATACAGCTGAAAGATTGCTCTCTAGACATCTTTACTTACACTATTTAGTGTTAATGAACTAGTTTACTTCATGTATACAGCTGAAAAATTGCTCTCTAGACATCTTTGATTATACTATTTAGTGTTAATGAACTTGTTTACTTCATATATACAACTGAAAGATTGCTCTCTAGACATCTTTACTTACACTATTTAGTGTTAATGAACTAGTTTACTTCATGTATACAGCTGAAAAATTGCTCTCTAGACATCTTTGATTATACTATTTAGTGTTAATGAACTTGTTTACTTCATATATACAACTGAAAGATTGCTCTCTAGACATCTTTACTTACACTATTTAGTGTTAAAGAACTTGTTTACTTCATGTATACAGCTGACAGATTGCTCTCTAGACATCTTTACTTACACTATTTAGTGTTAATGAACTTGTTTTCTTCATGTATGCAGCTGACAGATTGCTCTCTAGACATCTTTACTTACACTATTTAGTGTTAATGAACTTGTTTACTTCATGTGTACAACTGAAAGATTGCTCTCTAGACCTCTTTACTTACACTATTTAGTGTTAATGAACTTGTTTACTTCATGTATACAGCTGAAAGATTGCTCTCTAGACCTCTTTACTTACACTATTTAGTGTTAATGAACTAGTTTACTTCATGTATACAGCTGAAAAATTGCTCTCTAGACATCTTTGATTATACTATTTAGTGTTAATGAACTTGTTTACTTCATATATACAACTGAAAGATTGCTCTCTAGACATCTTTACTTACACTATTTAGTGTTAATGAACTAGTTTACTTCATGTATACAGCTGAAAAATTGCTCTCTAGACATCTTTGATTATACTATTTAGTGTTAATGAACTTGTTTACTTCATATATACAACTGAAAGATTGTTCTCTAGACATCTTTACTTACACTATTTAGTGTTAAAGAACTTGTTTACTTCATGTATACAGCTGACATATTGCTCTCTAGACATCTTTACTTACACTATTTAGTGTTAATGAACTTGTTTTCTTCATGTATGCAGCTGACAGATTGCTCTCTAGACATCTTTACTTACACTATTTAGTGTTAATGAACTTGTTTACTTCATGTGTACAACTGAAAGATTGCTCTCTAGACCTCTTTACTTACACTATTTAGTGTTAATGAACTTGTTTACTTCATGTATACAGCTGACAGATTGCTCTCTAGACATCTTTATTTACACTATTTAGTGTTAATGAACTTGTTTACTTCATGTATACAGCTGACAGATTGCTCTCTAGACATCTTTACTTACACTATTTAGTGTTAATGAACTTGTTTTCTTCATGTATACAGCTGACAGATTGCTCTCTAGACATCTTTACTTACACTATTTAGTGTTAATAAGCTTGTTTACTTCATGTATACAACTGAAAGATTGCTCTCTAGACCTCTTTACTTACACTATTTAGTGTTAATGAACTTGTTTACTTCATGTATACAGCTGAAAGATTGCTCTCTAGACATCTTTACTTACACTATTTAGTGTTAATGAACTTCTTTACTTCATGTATACAACTGAAAGATTGCTCTCTAGACATCTTTACTTACACTATTTAGTGTTAATGAACTTGTTTACTTCATGTATACAGCTGACAGATTGCTCTCTAGACATCTTTACTTACACTATTTAGTGTTAATGAACTTGTTTACTTCATGTATACAGCCGAAAGATTGCTCTCTAGACCTCTTTACTTACACTATTTAGTGTTAATGAACTTGTTTACTTCATGTATACAACTGAAAGATTGCTCTCTAGACATCTTTACTTACACTATTTAGTGTTAATGAACTTGTTTACTTCATGTGTACAACTGAAAGATTGCTCTCTAGACCTCTTTACTTACACTATTTAGTGTTAATGAACTTGTTTACTTCATGTATACAGCTGAAAGATTGCTCTCTAGACATCTTTACTGACACTATTTAGTGTTAATGAACTTGTTTACTTCATGTATACAGCTGACAGATTGCTTTCTAGACCTCTTTACTTACACTATTTAGTGTTAATGAACTTGTTTACTTCATGTATACAGCTGACAGATTGCTTTCTAGACCTCTTTACTTACACTATTTAGTGTTAATGAACTTGTTTACTTCATGTATACAGCTGACAGATTGCTCTCTAGACCTCTTTACTTACACTATTTAGTGTTAATGAACTTGTTTACTTCATGTATACAACTGACAGATTGCTCTCTAGACATCTTTACTTACACTATTTAGTGTTAATGAACTTGTTTACTTCATGTATACAGCTGTAAGATTGCTCTCTAGACATCTTTACTTACACTATTTAGTGTTAATGAACTTGTTTACTTCATATATACAGCTGACAGATTGCTCTCTAGACATCTTTACTTACACTATTTAGTGTTAATGAACTTGTTTACTTCATGTATACAGCTGAAAGATTGCTCTCTAGACATCTTTACTTACACTATTTAATGTTAATGAACTTGTTTACTTCATGTATTCAGCTGACAGATTGCTCTCTAGACATCTTTACTTACACTATTTAGTGTTAATGAACTTGTTTTCTTCATGTATACAGCTGAAAGATTGCTCTCTCGACATCTTTACTTACACTATTTAGTGTTAATGAACTTGTTTACTTCATGTATTCAGCTGACAGATTGCTCTCTAGAGATCTTTACTTACACTATTTAGTGTTAATGAACTTGTTTACTTCATGTATACAGCTGAAAGATTGCTCTCTAGACATCTTTACTTACACTATTTAGTGTTAATGAACTTGTTTACTTCATGTATACAGCTGAAAGATTGCTCTCTAGACATCTTTGATTATACTATTTAGTGTTAATGAACTTGTTTACTTCATATATACAACTGAAAGATTGCTCTCTAGACATTTTTACTTACACTATTTAGTGTTAATGAACTTGTTTACTTCATGTATACAGCTGACAGTTTGCTCTCTAGACCTCTTTACTTACACTATTTAGTGTTAATGAACTTGTTTACTTCATGTATACAGCTGACAGATTGCTTTCTAGACCTCTTTACTTACACTATTTAGTGTTAATGAACTTGTTTACTTCATGTATACAGCTGACAGATTGCTCTCTAGACCTCTTTACTTACACTATTTAGTGTTAATGAACTTGTTTACTTCATGTATTCAGCTGACAGATTGCTCTCTAGACATCTTTACTTACACTATTTAGTGTTAATGAACTTGTTTACTTCATGTATACAGCTGAAAGATTGCTCTCTAGACATCTTTACTTACACTATTTAGTGTTAATGAACTTGTTTACTTCATGTATTCAGCTGACAGATTGCTCTCTAGACATCTTTACTTACACTATTTAGTGTTAATGAACTTGTTTTCTTCATGTATACAGCTGAAAGATTGCTCTCTAGACATCTTTACTTACACTATTTAGTGTTAATGAACTTGTTTACTTCATGTATTCAGCTGACAGATTGCTCTCTAGAGATCTTTACTTACACTATTTAGTGTTAATGAACTTGTTTACTTCATGTATACAGCTGAAAGATAGCTCTCTAGACATCTTTACTTACACTATTTAGTGTTAATGAACTTGTTTACTTCATGTATACAGCTGATAGATTGCTCTCTAGACATCTTTGATTATACTATTTAGTGTTAATGAACTTGTTTACTTCATATATACAACTGAAAGATTGCTCTCTAGACATCTTTACTTACACTATTTAGTGTTAATGAACTTGTTTACTTCATGTATACAGCTGACAGATTGCTCTCAAGACATCTTTACTTACACTATTTAGTGTTAATGAACTAGTTTACTTCATGTATACAGCTGAAAAATTGCTCTCTAGACATCTTTGATTATACTATTTAGTGTTAATGAACTTGTTTACTTCATATATACAACTGAAAGATTGCTCTCTAGACATCTTTACTTACACTATTTAGTGTTAATGAACTAGTTTACTTCATGTATACAGCTGAAAAATTGCTCTCTAGACATCTTTGATTATACTATTTAGTGTTAATGAACTTGTTTACTTCATATATACAACTGAAAGATTGCTCTCTAGACATCTTTACTTACACTATTTAGTGTTAAAGAACTTGTTTACTTCATGTATACAGCTGACAGATTGCTCTCTAGACATCTTTACTTACACTATTTAGTGTTAATGAACTTGTTTTCTTCATGTATGCAGCTGACAGATTGCTCTCTAGACATCTTTACTTACACTATTTAGTGTTAATGAACTTGTTTACTTCATGTGTACAACTGAAAGATTGCTCTCTAGACCTCTTTACTTACACTATTTAGTGTTAATGAACTTGTTTACTTCATGTATACAGCTGAAAGATTGCTCTCTAGACCTCTTTACTTACACTATTTAGTGTTAATGAACTAGTTTACTTCATGTATACAGCTGAAAAATTGCTCTCTAGACATCTTTGATTATACTATTTAGTGTTAATGAACTTGTTTACTTCATATATACAACTGAAAGATTGCTCTCTAGACATCTTTACTTACACTATTTAGTGTTAATGAACTAGTTTACTTCATGTATACAGCTGAAAAATTGCTCTCTAGACATCTTTGATTATACTATTTAGTGTTAATGAACTTGTTTACTTCATGTATGCAGCTGACAGATTGCTCTCTAGACATCTTTACTTACACTATTTAGTGTTAATGAACTTGTTTTCTTCATGTATACAGCTGAAAGATTGCTCTCTAGACATCTTTACTTACACTATTTAGTGTTAATGAACTTGTTTACTTCATGTATTCAGCTGACAGATTGCTCTCTAGAGATCTTTACTTACACTATTTAGTGTTAATGAACTTGTTTACTTCATGTATACAGCTGAAAGATAGCTCTCTAGACATCTTTACTTACACTATTTAGTGTTAATGAACTTGTTTACTTCATGTATACAGCTGATAGATTGCTCTCTAGACATCTTTGATTATACTATTTAGTGTTAATGAACTTGTTTACTTCATATATACAACTGAAAGATTGCTCTCTAGACATCTTTACTTACACTATTTAGTGTTAATGAACTTGTTTACTTCATGTATACAGCTGACAGATTGCTCTCAAGACATCTTTACTTACACTATTTAGTGTTAATGAACTAGTTTACTTCATGTATACAGCTGAAAAATTGCTCTCTAGACATCTTTGATTATACTATTTAGTGTTAATGAACTTGTTTACTTCATATATACAACTGAAAGATTGCTCTCTAGACATCTTTACTTACACTATTTAGTGTTAATGAACTAGTTTACTTCATGTATACAGCTGAAAAATTGCTCTCTAGACATCTTTGATTATACTATTTAGTGTTAATGAACTTGTTTACTTCATATATACAACTGAAAGATTGCTCTCTAGACATCTTTACTTACACTATTTAGTGTTAAAGAACTTGTTTACTTCATGTATACAGCTGACAGATTGCTCTCTAGACATCTTTACTTACACTATTTAGTGTTAATGAACTTGTTTTCTTCATGTATGCAGCTGACAGATTGCTCTCTAGACATCTTTACTTACACTATTTAGTGTTAATGAACTTGTTTACTTCATGTGTACAACTGAAAGATTGCTCTCTAGACCTCTTTACTTACACTATTTAGTGTTAATGAACTTGTTTACTTCATGTATACAGCTGAAAGATTGCTCTCTAGACCTCTTTACTTACACTATTTAGTGTTAATGAACTAGTTTACTTCATGTATACAGCTGAAAAATTGCTCTCTAGACATCTTTGATTATACTATTTAGTGTTAATGAACTTGTTTACTTCATATATACAACTGAAAGATTGCTCTCTAGACATCTTTACTTACACTATTTAGTGTTAATGAACTAGTTTACTTCATGTATACAGCTGAAAAATTGCTCTCTAGACATCTTTGATTATACTATTTAGTGTTAATGAACTTGTTTACTTCATATATACAACTGAAAGATTGTTCTCTAGACATCTTTACTTACACTATTTAGTGTTAAAGAACTTGTTTACTTCATGTATACAGCTGACATATTGCTCTCTAGACATCTTTACTTACACTATTTAGTGTTAATGAACTTGTTTTCTTCATGTATGCAGCTGACAGATTGCTCTCTAGACATCTTTACTTACACTATTTAGTGTTAATGAACTTGTTTACTTCATGTGTACAACTGAAAGATTGCTCTCTAGACCTCTTTACTTACACTATTTAGTGTTAATGAACTTGTTTACTTCATGTATACAGCTGACAGATTGCTCTCTAGACATCTTTATTTACACTATTTAGTGTTAATGAACTTGTTTACTTCATGTATACAGCTGACAGATTGCTCTCTAGACATCTTTACTTACACTATTTAGTGTTAATGAACTTGTTTTCTTCATGTATACAGCTGACAGATTGCTCTCTAGACATCTTTACTTACACTATTTAGTGTTAATAAGCTTGTTTACTTCATGTATACAACTGAAAGATTGCTCTCTAGACCTCTTTACTTACACTATTTAGTGTTAATGAACTTGTTTACTTCATGTATACAGCTGAAAGATTGCTCTCTAGACATCTTTACTTACACTATTTAGTGTTAATGAACTTCTTTACTTCATGTATACAACTGAAAGATTGCTCTCTAGACATCTTTACTTACACTATTTAGTGTTAATGAACTTGTTTACTTCATGTATACAGCTGACAGATTGCTCTCTAGACATCTTTACTTACACTATTTAGTGTTAATGAACTTGTTTACTTCATGTATACAGCCGAAAGATTGCTCTCTAGACCTCTTTACTTACACTATTTAGTGTTAATGAACTTGTTTACTTCATGTATACAACTGAAAGATTGCTCTCTAGACATCTTTACTTACACTATTTAGTGTTAATGAACTTGTTTACTTCATGTGTACAACTGAAAGATTGCTCTCTAGACCTCTTTACTTACACTATTTAGTGTTAATGAACTTGTTTACTTCATGTATACAGCTGAAAGATTGCTCTCTAGACATCTTTACTGACACTATTTAGTGTTAATGAACTTGTTTACTTCATGTATACAGCTGACAGATTGCTTTCTAGACCTCTTTACTTACACTATTTAGTGTTAATGAACTTGTTTACTTCATGTATACAGCTGACAGATTGCTTTCTAGACCTCTTTACTTACACTATTTAGTGTTAATGAACTTGTTTACTTCATGTATACAGCTGACAGATTGCTCTCTAGACCTCTTTACTTACACTATTTAGTGTTAATGAACTTGTTTACTTCATGTATACAACTGACAGATTGCTCTCTAGACATCTTTACTTACACTATTTAGTGTTAATGAACTTGTTTACTTCATGTATACAGCTGTAAGATTGCTCTCTAGACATCTTTACTTACACTATTTAGTGTTAATGAACTTGTTTACTTCATATATACAGCTGACAGATTGCTCTCTAGACATCTTTACTTACACTATTTAGTGTTAATGAACTTGTTTACTTCATGTATACAGCTGAAAGATTGCTCTCTAGACATCTTTACTTACACTATTTAATGTTAATGAACTTGTTTACTTCATGTATTCAGCTGACAGATTGCTCTCTAGACATCTTTACTTACACTATTTAGTGTTAATGAACTTGTTTTCTTCATGTATACAGCTGAAAGATTGCTCTCTCGACATCTTTACTTACACTATTTAGTGTTAATGAACTTGTTTACTTCATGTATTCAGCTGACAGATTGCTCTCTAGAGATCTTTACTTACACTATTTAGTGTTAATGAACTTGTTTACTTCATGTATACAGCTGAAAGATTGCTCTCTAGACATCTTTACTTACACTATTTAGTGTTAATGAACTTGTTTACTTCATGTATACAGCTGAAAGATTGCTCTCTAGACATCTTTGATTATACTATTTAGTGTTAATGAACTTGTTTACTTCATATATACAACTGAAAGATTGCTCTCTAGACATCTTTACTTACACTATTTAGTGTTAATGAACTTGTTTACTTCATGTATACAGCTGACAGTTTGCTCTCTAGACCTCTTTACTTACACTATTTAGTGTTAATGAACTTGTTTACTTCATGTATACAGCTGACAGATTGCTTTCTAGACCTCTTTACTTACACTATTTAGTGTTAATGAACTTGTTTACTTCATGTATACAGCTGACAGATTGCTCTCTAGACCTCTTTACTTACACTATTTAGTGTTAATGAACTTGTTTACTTCATGTATTCAGCTGACAGATTGCTCTCTAGACATCTTTACTTACACTATTTAGTGTTAATGAACTTGTTTACTTCATGTATACAGCTGAAAGATTGCTCTCTAGACATCTTTACTTACACTATTTAGTGTTAATGAACTTGTTTACTTCATGTATTCAGCTGACAGATTGCTCTCTAGACATCTTTACTTACACTATTTAGTGTTAATGAACTTGTTTTCTTCATGTATACAGCTGAAAGATTGCTCTCTAGACATCTTTACTTACACTATTTAGTGTTAATGAACTTGTTTACTTCATGTATTCAGCTGACAGATTGCTCTCTAGAGATCTTTACTTACACTATTTAGTGTTAATGAACTTGTTTACTTCATGTATACAGCTGAAAGATAGCTCTCTAGACATCTTTACTTACACTATTTAGTGTTAATGAACTTGTTTACTTCATGTATACAGCTGATAGATTGCTCTCTAGACATCTTTGATTATACTATTTAGTGTTAATGAACTTGTTTACTTCATATATACAACTGAAAGATTGCTCTCTAGACATCTTTACTTACACTATTTAGTGTTAATGAACTTGTTTACTTCATGTATACAGCTGACAGATTGCTCTCAAGACATCTTTACTTACACTATTTAGTGTTAATGAACTTGTTTACTTCATGTATACAGCTGACAGATTGCTCTCTAGACATCTTTACTCACACTATTTAGTGTTAATGAACTTGTTTACTTCATGTATACAACTGAAAGATTGCTCTCTAGACATCTTTACTTACACTATTTAGTGTTAAAGAACTTGTTTACAATGTATATCTGACTTTCATATAAAAGATTGCTAAAAAAAACTGTAGGCATATTACATTGGCAAAATTTATGATATACCTTGTATTTTTGTGTTCACATTGACAATACTTACAAAAAACTCTTAAAGAGGAAGATAATCCAGTCTTAATGTAGGGTAAAAAACGTAATTATGTTTATAAAAAGGTAATAAACTATATTGTCTGGTTACAAGAATAGTAGAAAGCTATTAAGTGGTGTTTAGGCAACATTACTGCATCCCCTTTAACAGAAAAATAGTCGTCATGGATATATTGAGGATTAAGTATATTTTATAGCCTTTATTAATAGGTACATTTTTTTACACGTTAAAGGGAGATAACTTCTTCAGTTTCTGTAGTACAAATTGGTATATTAAAATATTGACATAAGCAAGTCTATAGAAACAAATATGGTTTTGTTTTAAATATCATAGTTGAATCCAATTACCATATGATGATAAACATAGCAACGTGCAGTTACCATGTCAACAAGGAGAACTCCTAAGCAACGATCACGAGTTTTCGCCCTTAATGAAAGTCTTGGTTATATGACATTTCTCACTCCTTAAGAGAACGTCATGCCTATGACTACCAGAACATAACCGAATTATTGTTGAAAGTGGCGCTAAACAACAACTACCCTAACCGAAGACAAATGTATAGCTTATAGGAGTAATACCACTAAATAATTCTCCATAACATTCTATCTTAAATAAAATCGTTTTGGGCTTTTATGCAGATTTCACCTGAAGTTTAACATAAGTGGCATTCATATCTCAGGGAAGGGATGCCTAATTGGAAGATTACCTCCGAAAATCAACATGCATTTAATGGCACATTATAAGAAAACAGACAGCCCGACGTTGTCTACCCTCAAAAATCATCTTTCACTTTCGATTTAACACATATTCAGGTGGTTTCTTTCCAATGCAATCAAAATTTTTTATTTATAACCACAAGGTCTTCAAATTTTATGGGTTTGAAATTATCATAAAATCTGTAGGTTTCTGCTGAGATTCAGAATTTTGCAGTATCTAATAGGGTTTATTATTTATCTTCAAGGTAAGAATTCATTTTGTATTTACGTACTACTTTACCTTTTCGACTGGTTCCCGGGTTTAGTGGTGTTTAAGAAATAACGGTATTTTAAGTGTTGTCGACGTAAATCGTCGGTTTTGCTGTCGCAAATTGAGTTTACCTGGCGACGCGTAGCGAAACCAGGTTAACGGATATTTGCGACAGATTTACGTCGACAATCCTTCAAATATAGCTATTCCCATTCTAATGAGATTATCCCAACAATAACATTTCTTTACAATTATCAACTGTTATTAATCAATTTCATTGCGCCTTTTCACATAGCATAAAATACTTCTGTAAATACAAACCTTTTCGATTATAAATAAAACGCTTTGAAATATTCAATGATATATTATGTAATCATAACCGAAAATATCAACTCTAAAATTTATTTAGCTTAGATGGTTGGTTGGTTTATGGTGCTGAACGCCACTTTCAACAATATTTCAGGTATACCGTGGCGGTCAGTTTTACTGGTGGAGGAAACCGAAGTACCCAGAAAAAAGCACCGACTTGTCGCAAGTCACTGACAAATTTTATCACATAATGTTGTATCTACTATACCTCGCCATCAGCGGGATTCGAAGTCACAACTTTAGTGGTGATAGCCACTAAGTGCATAGGTAGTTATGAATCCAACTACCATACGATCACGACCACGACGGCCCATCATACTTAGCTGAGATAGCAATTCTAAAAACAAATTTAATGTGTGTCACTTCAAATCAATATTTACAACAAGGTAAAACGTAAATTTTACTCTGACGCGAAAATGCAATTGACTAATGAAATTGCTTGTTACATAAACAATTGCATTATAATGCACGTTTTAACAGGTTGTGTGTACGGGTATATACTGGTATAATGCTAGTGCATAAGTTGTTATCTTAAAAAGTTTATTTTTACAATCTATCCAGCAGATAAAATATCATTCTTCCTTGTTGAAAATAAGATTAAGAAGAAAGATGGACACGTTGACACGTTTAAGTTTTATATCGTTATGTCTGTTCTCAATGGTATATGATTCTCTACAGTGGGCCGACTGTGGTATGTTAACATTATTTAATACTTGTATATATTGGGTAGTTGAATGTTCATCTCTGTCCGTGGAGCCCGAATTCTTACCATTATATCAAGGTTCAGATCATTTGATCTCGGGTTTCGCAGTGTATGCATCATGTCCGTTAAAGTGTTTAAATGTACATAAAACAGAATATTTTAACTGTCAGATTAATGGGTCGTCTTGAAGTAATGTTCTGTCATAGTATTGGAAAGCCGAGATACGGGTTGATAGAGTAATGGGTTGTCGTAGACAAATCTCTCCCCAAAATGGGTTGTCGTAGAACAAAATTTCTCCTCAAAATGTACCATACTAGAATACTTTTTTCTTGCCAATATATTTATTGGTTATTGCTCAACATCTAGCAAGCAATAGTTCAGCTGTATGCAGGATGAGAACAAGCTTAACAATATATTTAAACAAATTATATAGAAATGATGGGCCAACTGGGGCTACGACGGTTGACTGCCACTAGAAAACCATAAAGAGTTGGGTAGAGAAGAAAAGGGTATCATCTGTCCAGTAGTCAGTGTTTCGGCACTGACATGATTTATTAGATATATTTATTATTGAAATTTACAGTTCCTAAATATGTAATTTTTATCAAAACTAAGGTTCTCCTCCCTCAGACATAGGTGACCATAGCAGATTTTGACTATCCTGTTTAGGCCCTTTGGTTATATTGCTTCCTAAACACATTAAGATTATTTGGCTTTCCAATCTTTCGATTTTGAGCGAACCTGATGAAGGTTATTGAGCGTACCTGATGAAGGTTATTGAGCGAACCTGATGAAGGTTATTGAGCGAACCTGATGAAGGTTATTGAGCGTACCTGATGAAGGTTATTGAACGAACCTGATGAAGGTTATTGAGCGAACCTGATGAAAGTTATTGAGCGTACCTGATAAAGGTTATTGAGCGTACCTGATGAAGGTTATTGAGCGTACCTGATGAAGGTTATTGAGCGTACCTGATGAAGGTTATTGAGCGTACCTGATGAAGGTTATTGAGCAAACCTGATGAAGGTTATTGAGCGAACCTGGTGAAGGTTATTGAGCGTACCTGATAAAGGTTATTGAGCGAACCTGATGAAGGTTATTGAGCAAACCTGATTAAGGTTATTGAGCGTACCTGATGAAGGTTATTGAGCGTACCTGATGAAGGTTATTGAGCGTACCTGATGAAGGTTATTGAGCGTACCTGATGAAGGTTATTGAGCAAACCTGATGAAGGTTATTGAGCGAACCTGATGAAGGTTATTGAGCGTACCTGATAAAGGTTATTGAGCGAACCTGATGAAGGTTATTGAGCGTACCTGATAAAGGTTATTGAGCGTACCTGATGAAGGTTATTGCGCGAACCTGATGAAGGTTATTGAGCAAACCTGATGAAGGTTATTGAGCGTACCTGATGAAGGTTATTGAGCGAACCTGATGAAGGTTATTGAGCGTACCTGATGAAGGTTATTGAGCGTACCTGATAAAGGTTATTGAGCGTACCTGATAAAGGTTATTGAGCGAACCTGATGAAGGTTATTGAGCAAACCTGATGAAGGTTATTGAGCGTACCTGATGAAGGTTATTGAGCGTACCTGATGAAGGTTATTGAGCGTACCTGATGAAGGTTATTCCAGAAACGCGTCCTGTATCTACGTTTGTATTAGTTTATTGTAGCAGCTACACTATGTACCTAAGCCCGTTTTGAATAAATTCGTGTTTAATGAATAACGTTGTAACCACAGGTACTTGTTTCATTCAAAAAAATATATGCCCCCTCCTCTTCCTTACTTCAAGGTAAACATCTGCCCTTTTCCTCTTACCCACTTCGCCTCAATGTTTTTCGCTTAAATATTGAGGCGAAGTGGGGAAGGGGAAAAGGGCAGATATTTACCTTGAAGTAAGGAAGAGGAGGGGGCATATATTTTTTGAATAAAACAAGTGCTTGTGGTTGTAACGTATTACTAGTATGTAGTGTATGCCATTAGACTAGTTATTTCCCCTCATAAAGAATATGTCATTCGACAAAAAACGTTGTATTCCTTTAAATTGATGTCAATAAAATCGATTTACTGGATGTTTTTCAATAAACCTGTTAGTCATAATAGTCATAATACATTATGTTTTTTAAAGAACATTCTTTCTCAAACAATTAAATAAATCGACTGGTACGAAATCCCAAAATTCTATAGCTCCAATCTCGGTTCATTATTATTTTCATTTATTCCATTAAATATTCATGTCGTCGTTTCTACCAATATGTAATTCGTGTGTTTCTATATATCGTCATATTTCTATATGGTCCAATATGATTTTCCATTATAATTTCCAATAGAATAAGGATGTGCATTATCTCCCTTTGGACGTAATTTTCGAAAGCGAAAGGTGATTCCAAGTCCTTGTTCATATTGTAATTTCTGATGGAAGTCCTGTAATAATGGTGATGTATTATAGGATGGACTCCACAATAATAATTTTAAGATTACTGCGTGTATCTGTTAATTTTATATGTATTAGTAGACTGAATCCGGTCTGTAAATATACGCCAGTTAACATGGAGCAGATGTAAGATCAGAAGCCGTAAATATACGTCAGTTAACATGGAGCAGATGTAAGAATAAGTAGTTCTTGCTCCACTAGTGGTACCCGCCGTATTTGTTTTAATAAGTTATGAAACAGAAAAGAAGGAAGTTATTGAGTAGCACATAAAGGCAGACAAATGGCCGTTTTATACTCATCTTGGTGTATCATTTTCACTCATATGTCAAGGTCCTATAGTTATCGTAAGATTGGGTTTTTCTCTTCACTTGATTTTCATATCTATAATACTTCTTGTGGTTAGTTCGCGATATCTTGACTTTCCAAACATGTGTAAATAATGGTATGTAAGAGATATAAACCAGGATGTTTGTGAGGGCGACAAACCTCTTCAATGATAATCGTTTGCATGTATTTTGATAAGAATGAGTAATAAAGGTAACAACTAAATAATGTTGACCACAAGTAAATAAATATTATTTTTGATTATTTTTAGAGATTCATCCGCGTTGTCGTGTTGTAAATGATTACAGTGAAACCTGTCTAAACTGAACCCTGAGTAAACCGAAAACCTGTCTAAACTGAACCCTGAGTAAACCGAAAACCTGTCTAAACTGAACCCTGAGTAAACCGAAAACCTGTCTAAACAGAACCCTGAGTAAACCGAAAACCTGTCTAAACTTAACCCTGAGTAAACCGAAAACCTGTATAAAAAAGAACCCTGAGTAAACCGAAAACCTGTCTAAACTGAACCCTGAGTAAACCAAAAACCTGTCTAAACTGAACCCTGAGTAAACCCAAAACCTGCCTAAACAGAACCCTGAGTAAACCCAAAACCTGTTTAAACTGAATCTTGAGTAAACAGAAAACCTGTCTAAACTGAACCTTGAGTAAACCGAAAACCTGTATAAACTGAACCTTGAGTAAACCGAAAACCTGTCTAAACTGAACCTTGAGTAAACCGAAAACCTGTCTAAACTGAACCTTGAGTAAACCGAAAATCTGTCTAAACTGAACCCTGAGTAAACCGAAACCCTGTCTAAACTGAACCCTGAGTAAACCGAAAACCTGTCTAAACTGAACCTTGAGTAAACCGAAAACCTGTCTAAGTCAGACAGACTTTACAGTCCCATCTACTAAATGTCTATGTAATTTGAACTTGTGTAAACCAAACACCTGTCTAAACAAATTATTCAGTCACAAAGGGGTTCTGTTTAGACACACCACCAAAATGACACATTTCAGCTTCATGATGTATTGTTTGTAAATTTTTTCTCGTCATGAATATTGCTGAAATACTACCTACATGAAGTTACTAACAATCAATCAATCAATCAATCAATCAGAAAAACTGGACACAATAATAATACCAGAGTATGTTGGTAAATTAGACATGTTTTATCGAACATCCATTTGTTTACAGGTATTGGAAGGGGAAGCTTGATCCATTTTTCACATTTCAATATTGATTCAGTGAAAGGAAACATAACTCTCAGCTTTGGCGGTATGATGGAGACAGGTATTAGCGGTCCACCAAAGTTAAATGTTACCATAGAGAAAAATATAGGCGGCCCCTGGACAGTGATCCCGTGCATAAACAAAATAGGGTCATGGTAATGATATTGTATGAAAATATAGATTATTTTAGAATTTCTCCTCAAGGGAAATAAAATTACACAAATTTCCTACAGGAAATGCAATAAATGAGATTTCGTGTGAAATTTTGTTCTTCCTGATTTTGCCTTTATTTTCCTGTAGGAACAATACTTTCATTTAAAAACATTACAAATTCTTAAATTATACAGCGACATTTCATCTATTGACCATACTAGGGGCTCCAGTGGTTAAAAGTACTGGAAAACATATATAATCAAAATGTAATTAACAAATATCACCGAACTTTGAACTTTGAACTCTCAATATTACAAAGTAGCGCAAACGAATTTGCACTCCACCGGAAGTGCACTTAATTCCAGATACTGACAAACAAAATTTCCATTTTACACTGGAACACCAAAATTTCGATATTACTTTGATAGAAAACATTCTATTTCACATTTGTAAATAAAATCCCTTCGCTAACACAAATTATATCCCACATTGATGATACGATTCCTATTTTACATTGGTAAATATTTCTCATTTTACACTATGAACAAAATTCAGATTTCACACTGGCAATCTATGATTAGTGGTTATGGTAATGGTGTTTAACGCCACCTTCAGCAATCTTTCAGCTATGTCGGTTTTATTGGTGGAGGAAACCGGAGTACCATGAGAAAACCACCGATCGGTCGCAAGTCACTGACAGCTTTAATGTTGTATCGAGTACACCTCGCCGTAAATCCAATTATCATACGATCACGAACCATCACTGGCAATCAAGATACTGTGACGTAATATATTGTCGTATAGCGTTTGAAACTACATGTATTATTATACTTACAGTCGAGCGAGCTTCGAATATTTTCTAATTGTATCTTAATACGTAATTACTGATGTTGTAGAGAAAAAGTTGATGATATCAAAGGGGGTAATCAGAAGCCGTAAATCGTAGAAGGACAGACAATACAATGACTAAAAGAAGGACAGACAATACAATGGCTAAAAGAAGGACAGACAATACAATGGCTAAAAGAAGGACAGACAATACAATGGCTAAAAGAAGGACAGACAATACAATGACTAAAAGAAGGACAGACAATACAATGGCTAAAAGAAGAAGGACAGACAATACAATGGCTAAAAGAAGGACAGACAATACAATGGCTAAAAGAAGAAGGACAGACAATACAATGGCTAAAAGAAGGACAGACAATACAATGGCTAAAAGAAGGACAGACAATACAATGACTAAAAGAAGGACAGACAATACAATGGCTAAAAGAAGAAGGACAGACAATACAATGGCTAAAAGAAGGACAGACAATACAATGGCTAAAAGAAGGACAGACAATACAATGGCTAAAAGAAAAAAGGACAAAAGGAAGAACAGTGATCTACATAACTAAACATTGAGCAACACGAAACCCTCTACAAACGTTGGGTGAACTCCGGAAGTGGAAGCAGTCACTGGTCCACTAGTGTCGCCTGTAGTGTTGTAAACACCGTAAAATGTGGTCGTGAAAACAAATTGTATTTCTAACAGTACAGACAATTCAACGTAACCCTATTTCTTCTCTTTCAGTTTATATGACGGCCCGTGTGAGTTTGCAAAGGCAGTCTTCAATACAAAATCGTGTCCTGTCGTTTATCGAGGAAAGGGTTGCTCGGGCCTCAGCTTGTATGACCCTATTCCCTACTATTTTGATCCTATCACTTACAATATATCATCTGCTGCCGACGGAGTTAGAGGCTTTTTAGTGGTTAGTATATTTAATACAACAAATCGTTAGTTATACATGTAGGTTTATTGATTGATTGTTGTTTAACGTTCAACAAGCAGTATTTCAACTATATATTCAGGATGAGAACAAGTCAAAGAGTATATAATACAAACAACACAAATGTATACAAAAACTGTATAGAAATATGGGAGGGGTGGGCCAACTGTTATATTGTTAGTAACTATTCAGATACAGCGACCAGGTAAACACCATACATGTAACCATGCGCACGTAGTACATCGTACCCGGAACAGGAAGTACGAAAAAGTAACAACTCAACGCTTAAGGAAAACTTCTAAGCGACCAAAGCCTTATCTATTCGCAATTGATAAGATGATTGGTATTCTCCGACTATGGCTATATCTGCTGCAATACATTAGTAGAGAGTAGTATGCGGATCGGATCAAGAACAACAATGGTGTTTGTCCTTATATCTATAACCTTGATATGACCTCACAACGAACTTTTATCTTTTATAACTTAAGGAGTCGTCTCAGCTTATCTCTAAAAACATTTCGGAAGATATCAACACCTTGTTGAAAATTATTCTGTCAATTAATTGCCTACATATGACGAAAGATGGTGTTGGCAATTATATTTTGGTTCAAATTTAACTATTGTTTGTTTCACTAATATTTATATAATGGTTGAGGACATCAGTTCTCTTTAATAGAATTAATATTATACATATGAAAACTTCTGTGTCACGAACATTAAATATGTTATGCTTAATGTTCAAGATTATAGCGTTCTTATAAACGTTATTCGCCCGGTTATGTATGAGAGTTGACACTTGCGCACACGTGGCAAACACTTGCATGACCGCATCATTTCACTAAGAGTTGCGGGACTTGGGCCGAAAACAAAAATAGTTTAACCCTGCCATATTTGATTAATGTACCTGTACCAAGCCAGGGAAGCCAGCGGTCAGAGTTATATTGTTTGTTTATAATATTACTATCAAAGTGATATATTTATCAATAAATTAATTTGATGTGTTTAAGAGATTTTGATTGGATAAAAAAATTATGTTATTTTCCATAGACAAATTTTTTTAACCGGAAGTCACATGTTGGGATCTCAATTGGGAAATTTTTTAATTTTAATTCTTTTTAAGCAATTATTATCCGACAAAATATTTTTAGGACAAGAAAAAAATTAATTAGGAATTCATTTATAAGGATTGATCACAATTTTTTGTTCGGTTCATTCGAAATAAACTCAAAAATGTGGTATGCACCCTTGCGTAACCTGCTTCGGGTTACACAGTGTGTACCACATTTTTGAGTTTATTTCTTCATGAACCGAAAAAAATTGAGATCAATCCTCAATTATCTTTTTACTGGATCTGGTAGTAATATTAAAATAGAATCAGGAGATCTATACAAAACCGGCGAGCCATATTAAGCTTAAATGTTCATTGAATTTACTATATATTTTAGGGCTCAGCATTGAGGATACAGATTGAAGTGATACAAGAAACCAACAACCATCCAAAAATGATAGGTTGTGTGTCATTTTTTACGACCGTTGACCTGCCCTGTACTGGATTTCTATGTGGATAATGCTGTGAACAGCATCTTGTGTTGTGTAATATTTCATCAACTTTAAACAATACATTGATATACCATGTCGTTCTAACCAGCTTCTATGGCTGGCAAGTGACAACATCCATAAAATACCATATAATGACAGACATTGTAGCTTTGTCTAAAATTAACCGCCTCTTTGTTGTAACAGATAGTGTCCTGTTAACTAACTCTGATTAAAATGTACTGATTTTCACTTTCTTTTCAAAGGAAAGCTATTTTTGAGTTCTTTTTTATTTCTCACAATGTGATTACCATTAGAAGCTTGTTGGCCATCTACCGATATCTAACAACGATCCAAACCATCGGTGGCTAACCTCGAGTGTGGTGGTTTGTGAGTTTGAGCCCCGGTCGGGTCAAACCAGACAATAAAATTGGTATATGTTGCTCCTCCGCTAAGTATATAACATTAAGAAGTAAGAGCAGTCTGGTTTGATCGGAATCAGAACAATGTGTCGACATGTCTACCAGCGGACTCTTGTTTCAGTGAGCACTATAAAAATTCAACCCAGCGTGTTGGTCTAGAACAAATCGGATATCTTTATCACCTCATCGAGGAAATGTAATTTTATACTGTCATGATATAGCTGAACAATTATACTGTCATGATATAGCTGAACAATTGTACTGTCATGATATAGCTAAACAATTGTACTGTCATGATATAGCTAAACAATTGTACTGTCATGATATAGCTGAACAATTGTACTGTCATGATATAGCTGAACAATTGTACTGTCATGATATAGCTCAACAATTGTACTGTCATGATATAGCTGAACAATTGTACTGTCATGATATAGCTGAACAATTGTACTGTCATGATATAGCTGAACAATTGTACTGGCATGATATAGCTGAACAATTGTACTGTCATGATATAGCTAAACAATTGTACTGTCATGATATAGCTGAACAATTGTACTGTCATGATATAGCTGAACAATTGTACTGTCATGATATAGCTGACCAATTGTACTGTCATGATATAGCTGAACAATTGTACTGTCATGATATTGCTCAACAATTGTACTGTCATGATATAGCTAAACAATTGTACTGTCATGATATAGCTGAACAATTGTACTGTCATGATATAGCTGAACAATTGTACTGTCATGATATAGCTGAACAACTGTACTGTCATGATATAGCTAAACAATTGTACTGTCATGATATAGCTGAACAATTGTACTGTCATGATATAGCTGAACAATTGTACTGTCATGATATAGCTCAACAATTGTACTGTCATGATATAGCTGAACAATTGTACTGTCATGATATAGCTGAACAATTGTACTGTCATGATATAGCTGAACAATTGTACTGGCATGATATAGCTGAACAATTGTACTGTCATGATATAGCTAAACAATTGTACTGTCATGATATAGCTGAACAATTGTACTGTCATGATATAGCTGAACAATTGTACTGTCATGATATAGCTGACCAATTGTACTGTCATGATATAGCTGAACAATTGTACTGTCATGATATTGCTCAACAATTGTACTGTCATGATATAGCTAAACAATTGTACTGTCATGATATAGCTGAACAATTGTACTGTCATGATATAGCTGAACAATTGTACTGTCATGATATAGCTGAACAACTGTACTGTCATGATATAGCTAAACAATTGTACTGTCATGATATAGCTAAACAATTGTACTGTCATGATATAGCTGAACAATTGCTCAATTGGCGTTAAAAAATAATCACTCACTCACTCTTTAAAAAATAGTTACAAGCGCCATTTTCTGATATCCGTTAACTGGTGGAGTACCTGGTGAAAACTATCGACCTGCCGGAAGTCATTCGTACATAGAACAGTTGAACATACCTAAGATTCAACCATTCGTACATAGCTACGAGGAATTCGTAGCAGACATCATAACACGGAAATGAAAACGTGAAGACCTGTAATTGGAAAAAATGAGCCATAGGAATCCAATTAATACTGATGGTAAGCATTTCCTGCTGCACTAGTGGCACCCGTCGTGTTACTCCTGCACTAAAATCACGTGACACGTTATATGCCAAGTATGCGAATTGACTACAACAAACGGAACATGTCCGTGATCTTCTGTGATACAGACATTCCGTTACGCATAGCTAAGTCATGATTTCGATAACAAATTTTCGAAGTGATGACTTCAACTTTACCACTAGGATCTTATAACTCTGTAGCTTCCTCTATCAAGGACATTTCTATATGAAACACATTCTCTGGAATACCATATCTGATCTAGATTTACATAAGTTTGAACACGTGTTTCTGAATCCCATTGAACATTGTTTAAGTATAAAATTTGAATAATTGTATGTTGAAATTTTATGAAATAAATATTGTTTAAACTGATACCATATCAACTGAGATATATATACTGCATATACAGATGCTGCTGGAATGTTACTAGAAATAAATGGAACGTTCACAATGGGAAAATTGAAATCATCTCTTTTGCTGTTAGTCTTCATTCTCAACCGCCACTAACTCGCAATGTCTTGGTGTAGATCAAGGTTTGAAACAGAAATAAATCTATCTTTAAAAGTCTTTATTTGAGGTTCAGTGGGATAGATGCAATTAACATTGTCACAAAGGTAAATGCTACTTAGAGGCACCTACTGGTCTTACTTCCGGTTTGTTTGTTTGTTTGTTTGTTTGTTACAGTTTATGTTGTTCGATCATATATTATTTTACCAGATATATTTGTTTTTAGTTGTATTAAAAACGAAGATACAATGTATAAATTTTAATTCGTACGACGCGTTTTGTTTGCATGCCGTTGTGGGATAAAGGCTTATTGCATCGTCCCCTCTAGTTTAAAGTTTGCCTTTATCTACACACAAGAGAGTAATGGGTGAGCGAGTGGCTAAGATGCGTCTGATCACAAGCCTAACACCAATGATGTGGGTTCATGTCCCGATACCCACCTAAGATTTCAAAAGACACATAAATAATGGTGGTATGTTTTACAGGTTAGTTTGTTGTCATTTTCTGGGATTTGTTCCTCCATTAAGTCTGTCATGTTATAGCTGAGAAAAAATCCAAAATATTACGGAAAACACCAATGACTCGTAACCAAAACGTATTATTTTATTTTGATTTTATCTACGATTGAGTATAAATGACTAGAATACCGGTATATTAATGACATATTACTAAACATAGAATTTTGTTATGTAAACTACTCCATTTTGAGCTTCCGTTGTCTGTTTTCCTCCTTTGTATGTAAAAGTACCAATACAAAGTTTGTTTCTATTGTTCAGAGCTAAACTCCACGGACGTTTTATTCCTTGTGACTTTGTATCAATACACTGACAAAGTCGACCGTTATCATTTAGCACGTGTAACAAGTCATTACTCCCATCACAAATAATTATCTTTCCTTCGTTCGTGCAGACGAGGTCGGATGGATTGAACGGATTGTCTGTGTGATTATGGCTTCGGCTGTAAATAAAATGAAACGAACCATCATCGTTTGAAATAGCTATAACCCGTCCTGTTTCTTGTGAAATGGAATCGATTACCACTAAGCTACCTACAAACGAGTTTACGACAATACTGTTAGGAAATGTAAATAACTTCTCATCAGATGTCTCTGGTTGGTTGAAGGTGTTTTTAATGGCTTCTCCCGTCAGTGACATTTTTACTACGGTCCCTGTAACATTTTCGTAATCTTTGTTTACCTTGACAAGAGAATCTATCAGACCTACATACACCATGTTGGGAGTTTCCCGCACGTCAACATAAATTGAAACCGGAAATAGTGGTTTAAAATCGTAAAAGAGAGTTAATTTTCCGGAAGACAGGTCGCGTTTCCTTACTTTCCTATTATCAACGTCTGTCATATAGAGGTCTCCATTACCGCTTAGAGAAAACCCGAGAACATTTGTCATCATGGGTGGCAGCTCCTTCATATGACCACCTACATCAATAAGTTGTAGTTTTCTTGTGTTTGCGCATCCTACCCACATTGCATCATTTGGTGCCATTGTAATAGATGTTACTGAAGTTAAGTTAGTTTTCAAAGTCTGAAGCTCTTCTATGCTACTAATCAAGGCCACATTCCGTTCTTCATGTGGCGTTCCTTCCTCATGTATGATTCCTTCTTCGTGTGGTACGGTTCGTCGTCAGGGCTCATGATTTTCAGATAACCTTCTGAAGCAAAGAGATCCAAACTCACGTTGGACGTCGGGTTCCTGTAGTCTACCAGGAACAAAAGCAGCACATCCAAATTCTGTTGTTTCAAGAAGTTGTATGTTAGACAATAAATTTGATGACGTTAGTAATGACGTCACTTCATGTATGTTTGATGGCTCTTTTAACTCTTTTAAAATTATTCGTCTATATTGGAGTTCTCGCATCTGTTTTAGGATGGCGGCTTCATGAGTGGAAAATTTAACTAACCTATCTTCTGAAAACCTTGACAGCTCAGCAATATGATGATTCATTTTAAGCGTTGACCTCTTTTCTGAACCTCTAATTTCAAATAATCAATATTTTGCTTATGTTCACGAATATCACCAGGTATCGACTCCAGTTGTTTGCGGAGTTTTGGAAGAAATTCTGAGTCTACTTGATTTAAAGTTGTTTTTATTTCTTGCCGTTTTCTGTCCAGCAGGGCTTTTAAATCTTGAAATGTATGTCCCGTGTGATTATATGTTACACAATTTGCACATGCACACTGATTGCAAGTTGCACAGTACATCGAACAAACAAAATTGTGAGATGGACATTGCAAATTGAAAATCGAAACTGCCCGTATTTCCTCGTTTAAATCTTTAACAGCTGTAATTTGATGATTTCTAGTCGCCTTTCCTCTCTCGTGAATCTTTTTACAGTCGTCACAGAATAAATCAGAACAGTCAACACATTTCCATCGGATATGGTTCTTCTCACAGAGCTGGCAAAATGTCACTGTTTGTGCCAACCTCTCGGTTGTCGTTCTAGTTGGTGGATCCTTGAAATACCTCAGCATGTTAGTGCTATATACCTCAGCATGTTAGTGCTATATACCTCAGCATGTTAGTGCTATATACTGATATATGGTTTAAAGCGTCGTCAAAATATCTACTTCAAACTAAAATCTCCATGGCATCGTCGGAGCATTGCCATTGACAACATACTAACATTATAATGGTTTATTATCTAGAACAAACGGTGTGAAATGGGAAAGATTGCACTTTATGAATTTAATATTTACAGGTTAGAATAATAGACAAATCAATACAGAATTTTAATATTTACAGGTTAGAATAATAGACAAATCAATACAGAATTTTAATATTTACAGGTTAGAATAATAGACAAATCAATACAGAATTTTAATATTTACAGGTTAGAATAATAGACAAATCAATGCAGAATTTTAATATTTACAGGTTAGAATAATAGACAAATCAATACAGAATTTTAATATTTACAGGTTAGAATAATAGACAAATCAATACAGAATTTTGATATTTACAGGTTAGAATAATAGACAAATCAATACAGAATTTTAATATTTACAGGTTAGAATAATAGACAAATCAATACAGAATTTTAATATTTACAGGTTAGAATAATAGACAAATCAATACAGAATTTTAATATTTACAGGTTAGAATAATAGACAAATCAATACAGAATTTTAATATTTACAGGTTAGAATAATAGACAAATCAATACAGAATTTTAATATTTACAGGTTAGAATAATAGACAAATCAATACAGAATTTTAAAGTCGTTATTTCTTTGGTCAAGGTTCATAATTTTTGTACTTTTTAAGACTTGATCAAATTTCAACAATGTATGGTATTGGTGTATGCCATTATATCATTTAATTTTTTTATTGATTTTTTAAACTCTTTATTGTTTGAAAACAAGAAAGGTAAATAGACAATTTCAAGTGTGCATTACTTCATGACCACTCATTTCAGTTGGCAGATTGATCATTCGAAAATAAGGCTTTTTACAAGACACTAGATCTGCATCTCGTCTATTCAAATGAACTTGAAATAAAAGATATACTAGCAACACCCAAATGTCTGCTTCCTACCTTGACCTTTACCTTGAAATCGACAACGGTCAAAGATAAAAAAAAAAAAAAAAAAAAGAAAAAAAAAAAAAAAAAAAAAGCTCTACGCGAAACGTGATGACTTCATTTTCCCATTAGTCAATTTCCCCTTCATCAATATCATTCTTCAGATTTTCAGATTCAGATTCTTTATTGTACAAAACAGACCACCAGCCCACGATACAAACATTACATAATATAAATACATACTGCCATTTACAGTTTTAATCAGTTAATACAATGTGACAATATAAACTGTGCATGCAAATATTTTTCTACGATGTAATACCATTGATATACAAAATAAGTCGAATAAACTTTTTAAAGAGATAGTATCTCCTCTCTAATATATTTAGCTTTCTTTATATATAAAGCCAAGTTTTTCAAAATATTGATATTATCTGTTTGAAACAAATTTATCAGCCTTCTTTCACTTGGATTATTGTTACACCACAGAGGTAAAAAAATTCTCCTTGCATCTGACAATATTGGGCAAACAAGGACAAAATGATACTCGTCTTCTAATTCATTATAGTTGCATATTTGACATAACCTATTCTCTCTTGGTTCGTTTAAATGTCTCCCTTGTTCTATAGCAAGTTTATGAGTAGAACATAAGATTGACAAAATTTGTATATTATCATTGATAAAAATACAATTTTTAATTTTGGAGTAAAATGAACATTTAGATGAGTTTGAAATATAATCTGACCAGTTTTGTAAATTCATATCCCTGAGTCTCTGTTTAAACACGTTCATAAAAAGTTTTTCATCACCAACTGTTTGACTTTCCCAAGCCTCACCGAATCCATGCGTTAATAGTAGTCGTTGTATTCTAGTACACCAATTAGTTCGTCCATGTTCATTCAAGTTAAACATCATTTGATAACACAGTTTTGGTAATCTACTATAGTCAAGTCTTTGAAGGCGTAAACAATATTTGATTGGTTGTAAACCATATAATTAATGTACAGTTCATATCGTCCACATTCACCTCTTGTAATGTGATTATTAGTAGTTTGGCCAGTAGCTAATAGCCATTTACAAAATTTGCTTTGAACAGTTTCAATGTCCTTTTACTTTGTCTGTACCCCATATTTCAGCACCATAAATATAATACAATCTGGGGCAACCATGGAATCGGAACAATCTAAAACCAAAATTAATGTCTCCGGAACCAAGTTTGGTCATACAGTGTTTATCATATTTATTGCTTTTTCACTCCGAGTTCTTAAAAGTTTTACAACACATAGTCCATTTCAGTCTACTTGATAACAATACTCTAAGATATTTGTAGTAACTAACAATAAGTTCATCTTTAAAGTACCACTTCTCGTTTTTTGATAAATTACCACCATTTATGAAAACACTGATATTGGATTTGTCTATATTCAGTCATATTCTATTTTTCACAATAGTTTTCTAAACAATTTAAACGTCTTTGTAGATCAACAGGCATGTCAGCTATTAGCGCAAGATCATTGGCAAATAATAGCAACATCACATTATGAAAGTCCTCATGTATAAATATACCATTACCACCACTTTGTTCCATTTCAGACGCAAGTTCATTTAAATACATTGCATATAACCACGGACTTAAAAGTACAACCTTGTCTGACACCTAAGTTACATACAAAGGAACTTGTTAAACCATCTTTTGACTTTACTTTCGCTTTAACATGACTATAAATATTTTGTAATAAGTGTATCATTCTATCATGTAAATATTTACACAATAAAACATAAAAAAGCTTTGAACGATTTATGCTGGCAAACACTTTGGAAAAGTAAATAAATGCACAATAGAAACACCACCTTTCTTAGGGACCGATCATTTAACTTGAAGAGGGGGGGTTATGGTTTTTTGCTTCGTTTAGAATTTTTTTTCGGACAACACATGAGTTAGATTTTTTTTTTGTCACGCGAAGCGCCAATTTTTTTTCCATATTTTAACATTAGGTTATATGACAAAAACTCTGAATCAGATTATATTTTTTTTTCCTCCACCAAAATCAGAATATTTTTTTCAGCAACATTGGGAATCAGAATATTTTTTTAGAAAAAAACCATAACCCCCCCTTCAAGTTAATTGGTCGTTCCCTTAGATAGATATCTCATAATACTATTAAGTATGAAAATATTGTCTATAGTTGAATAGCCACCAAGAAAACCTGCTTGTTCTTCTATTATATGTTCATTCATATATATATATCAGACCATTTAGTTAATCTATCACAAATTATACCCATAAAAATCTTATTAATTACACAAAGAAGAGAAATACCTTGGTAATCACCACATTAATTTCTGTCACCTTTTTTAAACAAGGTTACAATAATTGCTGTAGACCAGCATTCTGGAAAAATAGTATTAAACAACTTTAAACTATAACTGGAAGCAGGGGCGGATCCAGGATTTCAAGTTAGGGGGGCGCACTTAAAAAAATTGCGCCGAGCAGAGGGAGGGGCGAAAATTTTTGGGGTATTTCGTGTGAAAAATCACGATTTTACGCCAAAAAATCATATGTTTTCCAATATAAGGGGAGGGGGGGGGGGCGCCGGGTGCGCCCCCCCCTGGGAAGTAATATCATTCTTCAAGCATCACCAGCGTATATCTACATTTCAAATCTGATTACTGGTACGTTATTCTAGGACCAATGCCAAATACGGTGATTCTCTGGACAGAGATATCGATCTACTTCTGACTCAAAAGCTACTAAAACAAAGACAAGGTGGTTATTAACGTTCCTACGTTGAAGTCATCGTTACAAAACATTCTACTGTCGTCATTATCAGCTGGTTGTCTTTGTCTTTACAAAATATACATTTAGCAATGGATCTTTTTCCTGTCATGTAGATTTGTTCTTTCCTCCATTACAGACACTACTTTTACCGGACTTGACTATAGTAGTATTATGAGAGTTTTACGTCCGACTCACCTAATGGGGTATTGCAGACAGGGACTTGACTATATATGAGTACCGTTTATTATATAAGAAACGGTAAAGGACCGACCATTTAATGGTTTTTTGTTTCGTTCAGAATTTTTTTTTCGGACAACACAAGAGTGAGAATATTTTTTTTCCCAGAATTTAACATTATGTTATATGACAAAAACTCTGAATCATATTATTTTTTTTTTCCTCCACCAAAATCAGAATATTTTTTTCAGCAACATTGGGAATCGGAATATTTTTTTAGAAAAAAACATAACCCCCCCTGGAAGTTAAATGGTCCGTCCCTAACTACTTACACTTCACCAACACCTGTGTTCACCCCAGTTTTTTTGTTTATGTTGTTCATCTTTTTAATTATCTAGGTTGTGTTTTTTTGTTTTGTCCCTGCCAAGTTTGGTTTTATTTGGCTGAACATTTCAGCAAGGGGTATCAAAACAATGGACGCCAATGGATGGCAAAAGGCTAACCTGGCCTTTGCCAAGGGAAGCTAAAAAGACGTGACCTGGACAAAAACATGTTTTTGTGTATCAAAATGGTATTCAGAGGCCCAGAATCCAATGACAGGCAATACAATGGCCAACAGAAAAGGACAACAAGATATACAATAGTCTATAAAACGTGGGTGAACTCAGGTGCAAGTTGTAAGCAGTTTCTGTTCCACTATGTAAGAAGGAAACATTATTTTTAATGTAATTTTGCTAGACTATTTTCAATCTTATGTTCATAAACCTGACTCCAGAAAATAATACACAGAATACCAACATCTGTGAGATCATGCCCAAATACAATGGAGGCTACACATTTAGTTGTGCTGATAAGAGGGGATAATTAACATTGAATAAAACTGAAAATGTCTACAAATCTTGACATAGTTAAGTTTGATGCTTCACAAGAGAGATTTTTCTTGTATCATATCATTGAGCAGTAGGTTCAGTTTCATGGCTGTTGAAGTTGTTCACAGCGAGTCATTGACATGCATATCTATAACCAATATCAAAGTGGTCTTTATTGTGACTTTCAATATATTTTGCATCTGTATCATGACAACCAGTTAAAGAAATATAATAATTTTATATCTTAATGTAACTGTTGAGAAATAACAGCATTTAATCTGTGCTGAGTATACATGTATTAAAAGCTGGTAAAAGGATTTGTGTAAAATAAGGCATTTCTGGCATAAAACTTTTGTGCAGGATTTGTGTACATGTACAGTGTATTCACTCAAAACTCCCCTATCATAACTAGAATGTCAAGAACAACACTCAAAACTCCCCTATCATAACTAGAATGTCAAGAACAACACTCAAAACTCCCCTATCATAACTAGAATGTCAAGAACAACACTCAAAACTCCCCTATCATAACTAGAATGTCAAGAACAACATTCAAAACTCCCCTATCATAACTAGAATGTCAAGAACAACACTCAAAACTCCCCTATCATAACTAGAATGTCAAGAACAACACTCAAAACTCCCATATCATAACTAGAATGTCAAGAACAACACTCAAAACTCCCCTATCATAACTAGAATGTCAAGAACAACACCCAAAACTCTCCTATCATAACTAGAATGTCAAGAACAACACTCAAAACTCCCCTACCATAACTAGAATGTCAAGAACAACACTCAAAACTCCCCTATCATAACTAGAATGTCAAGAACAACATTCAAAACTCCCCTATCATAACTAGAAAGTCAAGAACAACACTCAAAACTCCCCTATCATAACTAGAATGTCAAGAACAACACTCAAAACTCCCCTATCATAACTAGAATGTCAAGAACAACACTCAAAACTCTCCTATCATAACTAGAATGTCAAGAACAACACTCAAAACTCCCCTATCATAACTAGAATGTCAAGAACAACACTCAAAACTCTCCTTCCATAACTAGAATGTCAAGAACAACACTCAAAACTCCCCTATCATAACTAGAATGTCAACAACAACACTCAAAACTCCCCTAACATAACTAGAATGTCAAGAACAACACTCAAAACTCTCCTTCCATAACTAGAATGTCAAGAACAACTCAAAACTCTCCTACCATAACTAGAATGTCAAGAACAACACTCAAAACTATCCTATCATAACTAGAATGTCAAGAACAACACTCAAAACTCCCCTATCATAACTAGAATGTCAAGAACAACACTCAAAACTCTCCTACCATAACTAGAATGTCAAGAACAACACTCAAAACTCTCCTTCCATAACTAGAATGTCAAGAACAACACTCAAAACTCCCCTATCATAACTAGAATGTCAAGAACAACACTCAAAACTATCCTATCATAACTAGAATGTCAAGAACAACACTCAAAACTCCCCTATCATAACTAGAATGTCAAGAACAACACTCAAAACTCCCCTATCATAACAAGAATGTCAAGAACAACACTCAAAACTCCCCTATCATAACTAGAATGTCAAGAACAACACTCAAAACTCCCCTATCATAACTAGAATGTCAAGAACAACACTCAAAACTCCCCTATCATAACTAGAATGTCAAGAACAACACTCAAAACTCCCCTATCATAACTAGAATGTCAAGAACAACACTCAAAACTCCCCTATCATAACTAGAATGTCAAGAACAACACTCAAAACTCCCCTATCATAACTAGAATGTCAAGAACAACACTCAAAACTCTCCTACCATAACTAGAATGTCAAGAACAACACTCAAAACTCTCCTACCATAACTAGAATGTCAAGAACAACACTCAAAACTCCCCTATCATAACTAGAATGTCAAGAACAACTCAAAACTCTCCTATCATAACTAGAATGTCAAGAACAACACTCAAAACTCTCCTACCATAACTAGAATGTCAAGAACAACACTCAAAACTCCCCTATCATAACTAGAATGTCAAAAACAACTCAAAACTCTCCTACCATAACTAGAATGTCAAGAACAACACTCAAAACTCCCCTATCATAACTAGAATGTCAAGAACAACACTCAAAACTCCCCTACCATAACTAGAATGTCAAGAACAACACTCAAAACTCTCCTTCCATAACTAGAATATCAAGAACAACTCAAAACTCTCCTACCATAACTAGAATGTCAAGAACAACACTCAAAACTGCCCTATCATAACTAGAATGTCAAGAACAACACTCAAAACTCCCCTATCATAACTAGAATGTCAAGAACAACACTCAAAACTCCCCTATCATAACTAGAATGTCAAGAACAACACTCAAAACTCCCCTATCATAACTAGAATGTCAAGAACAACACTCAAAACTCCCCTACCATAACTAGAATGTCAAAAACAACACTCAAAACTCTCCTTCCATAACTAGAATGTCAAGAACAACTCAAAACTCTCCTACCATAACTAGAATGTCAAGAACAACACTCAAAACTGCCCTATCATAACTAGAATGTCAAGAACAACACTCAAAACTCCCCTACCATAACTAGAATGTCAAGAACAACACTCAAAACTCCCCTATCATAACTAGAATGTCAAGAACAACACTCAAAACTCCCCTATCATAACTAGAAAGTCAAGAACAACACTCAAAACTCTCCTATCATAACTAGAATGTCAAGAACAACACTAAAAACTCTCCTACCATAAGTAGAATGTCAAGAACAACACTCAAAACTCCCCTATCATAACTAGAATGTCAAGAACAACACTCAAAACTCCCCTATCATAACTAGAATGTCAAGAACAACACTCAAAACTCTCCTATCATAACTAGAATGTCAAGAACAACACTCAAAACTCCCCTATCATAACTAGAATGTCAAGAACAACACTCAAAACTCCCCTATCATAACTAGAATGTCAAGAACAACACTCAAAACTCCCCTATCATAACTAGAATGTCAAGAACAACACTCAAAACTCCCCTATCATAACTAGAATGTCAAGAACAACACTCAAAACTCCCCTATCATAACTGTAATGTCAAGAACAACACTCAAAACTCCCCTATCATAACTAGAATGTCAAGAACAACACCCAAAACTCTCCTATCATAACTAGAATGTCAAGAACAACACTCAAAACTCCCCTACCATAACTAGAATGTCAAGAACAACACTCAAAACTCCCCTATCATAACAAGAATGTCAGGAACAACACTCAAAACTCCCCTATCATAACTAGAATGTCAAGAACAACACTCAAAACTCCCCTATCATAACTAGAATGTCAAGAACAACTCAAAACTCTCCTACCATAACTAGAATGTCAAGAACAACACTCAAAACTCCCCTATCATAACTAGAATGTCAAGAACAACACTCAAAACTCCCCTATCATAACTAGAATGTCAAGAACAACACTCAAAACTCCCCTATCATAACTAGAATGTCAAAAAAACTCAAAACTCTCCTACCATAACTAGAATGTCATGAACAACACTCAAAACTCCCCTATCATAACTAGAATGTCAAGAACAACTCAAAACTCTCCTATCATAACTAGAATGTCAAGAACAACACTCAAAACTCCCCTATCATAACTAGAATGTCAAGAACAACACTCAAACCTCTCCTATCATAACTAGAATGTCAATAACAACACTCAAAACTCCGCTATCATAACTAGAATGTCAAGAACAACACTCAAAACTCCCCTATCATAACTAGAATGTCAAGAACAACACTCAAAACTCCCCTATCATAACTAGAATGTCAGGAACAACACTCAAAACTCCCCTATCATAACTAGAATGTCAAGAACAACACTCAAAACTCCCCTATCATAACTAGAATGTCAAGAACAACACTCAAAACTCCCCTATCATAACTAAAATGTCAAGAACAACACTCAAAACTCCCCTATCATAACTAGAATGTCATGAACAACACTCAAAACTCCCCTATCATAACTAGAATGTCAAGAACAACACTCAAAACTCCCCTATCATAACTAGAATGTCAAGAACAACACTCAAAACTCTCCTATCATAACTAGAATGTCAAGAACAACACTCAAAACTCTCCTACCATAACTAGAATGTCATGAACAACACTCAAAACTCTCCTATCATAACAAGAATGTCAAGAACAACACTCAAAACTCTCCTATCATAACTAGAATGTCAAGAACAACACTCAAAACTCTCCTATCATAACTAGAATGTCAAGAACAACACTCAAAACTCTCCTATCATAACTAGAATGTCAAGAACAACACTCAAAACTCCCCTATCATAACTAGAATGTCAAGAACAACACTCAAAACTCCCCTATCATAACTAGAATGTCAAAAACAACACTCAAAACTCCCCTATCATAAGTAGAATGTCAAGAACAACACTCAAAACTCTCCTATCATAACTAGAATGTAAAGAACAACACTCAAAACTCCCCTATCATAACTAGAATGTCAAGAACAACACTCAAAACTCCCCTATCATAACTAGAATGTCAAGAACAACACTCAAAACTCCGCTATCATAACTAGAATGTCAAGAACAACACTCAAAACTCTCCTATCATAACTAGAATGTAAAGAACAACACTCAAAACTCCCCTATCATAACTAGAATGTCAAGAACAACACTCAAAACTCCGCTATCATAACTAGAATGTCAAGAACAACACTCAAAACTCTCCTACCATAACTAGAATGTCAAGAACAACACTCAAAACTCCCCTATCATAACTAGAATGTCAACAACAACACTCAAAACTCCCCTAACATAACTAGAATGTCAAGAACAACACTCAAAACTCTCCTACCATAACTAGAATGTCAAGAACAACACTCAAAACTATCCTATCATAACTAGAATGTCAAGAACAACACTCAAAACTCCCCTATCATAACTAGAATGTCAAGAACAACACTCAAAACTCCCCTATCATAACAAGAATGTCAAGAACAACACTCAAAACTCCCCTATCATAACTAGAATGTCAAGAACAACACTCAAAACTCCCCTATCATAACTAGAATGTCAAGAACAACACTCAAAACTCCCCTATCATAACTAGAATGTCAAGAACAACACTCAAAACTCCCCTATCATAACTAGAATGTCAAGAACAACACTCAAAACTCCCCTATCATAACTAGAATGTCAAGAACAACACTCAAAACTCCCCTATCATAACTAGAATGTCAAGAACAACACTCAAAACTCCCCTATCATAACTAGAATGTCAAGAACAACACTCAAAACTCTCCTACCATAACTAGAATGTCAAGAACAACACTCAAAACTCTCCTACCTTAACTAGAATGTCAAGAACAACCCTCAAAACTCCCCTATCATAACTAGAATGTCAAGAACAACACTCAAAACTCCCCTATCATAACTAGAATGTCAAGAACAACTCAAAACTCTCCTATCATAACTAGAATGTCAAGAACAACACTCAAAACTCTCCTACCATAACTAGAATGTCAAGAACAACACTCAAAACTCCCCTATCATAACTAGAATGTCAAAAACAACTCAAAACTCTCCTATCATAACTAGAATGTCAAGAACAACACTCAAAACTCTCCTACCATAACTAGAATGTCAGGAACAACACCCAAAACTCCCCTATCATAACTAGAATGTCAAGAACAACACTCAAAACTCTCCTACCATAACTAGAATGTCAAGAACAACACTCAAAACTCCCCTATCATAACTAGAATGTCAAGAACAACACTCAAAACTCCCCTACCATAACTAGAATGTCAAGAACAACACTCAAAACTCTCCTTCCATAACTAGAATATCAAGAACAACTCAAAACTCTCCTACCATAACTAGAATGTCAAGAACAACACTCAAAACTGCCCTATCATAACTAGAATGTCAAGAACAACACTCAAAACTCCCCTATCATAACTAGAATGTCAAGAACAACACTCAAAACTCCCCTATCATAACTAGAATGTCAAGAACAACACTCAAAACTCCCCTATCATAACTAGAATGTCAAGAACAACACTCAAAACTCCCCTACCATAACTAGAATGTCAAAAACAACACTCAAAACTCTCCTTCCATAACTAGAATGTCAAGAACAACTCAAAACTCTCCTACCATAACTAGAATGTCAAGAACAACACTCAAAACTGCCCTATCATAACTAGAATGTCAAGAACAACACTCAAAACTCCCCTACCATAACTAGAATGTCAAGAACAACACTCAAAACTCCCCTATCATAACTAGAATGTCAAGAACAACACTCAAAACTCCCCTATCATAACTAGAAAGTCAAGAACAACACTCAAAACTCTCCTATCATAACTAGAATGTCAAGAACAACACTAAAAACTCTCCTACCATAAGTAGAATGTCAAGAACAACACTCAAAACTCCCCTATCATAACTAGAATGTCAAGAACAACACTCAAAACTCCCCTATCATAACTAGAATGTCAAGAACAACACTCAAAACTCTCCTATCATAACTAGAATGTCAAGAACAACACTCAAAACTCCCCTATCATAACTAGAATGTCAAGAACAACACTCAAAACTCCCCTATCATAACTAGAATGTCAAGAACAACACTCAAAACTCCCCTATCATAACTAGAATGTCAAGAACAACACTCAAAACTCCCCTATCATAACTAGAATGTCAAGAACAACACTCAAAACTCCCCTATCATAACTGTAATGTCAAGAACAACACTCAAAACTCCCCTATCATAACTAGAATGTCAAGAACAACACCCAAAACTCTCCTATCATAACTAGAATGTCAAGAACAACACTCAAAACTCCCCTACCATAACTAGAATGTCAAGAACAACACTCAAAACTCCCCTATCATAACAAGAATGTCAGGAACAACACTCAAAACTCCCCTATCATAACTAGAATGTCAAGAACAACACTCAAAACTCCCCTATCATAACTAGAATGTCAAGAACAACTCAAAACTCTCCTACCATAACTAGAATGTCAAGAACAACACTCAAAACTCCCCTATCATAACTAGAATGTCAAGAACAACACTCAAAACTCCCCTATCATAACTAGAATGTCAAGAACAACACTCAAAACTCCCCTATCATAACTAGAATGTCAAAAAAACTCAAAACTCTCCTACCATAACTAGAATGTCATGAACAACACTCAAAACTCCCCTATCATAACTAGAATGTCAAGAACAACTCAAAACTCTCCTATCATAACTAGAATGTCAAGAACAACACTCAAAACTCCCCTATCATAACTAGAATGTCAAGAACAACACTCAAACCTCTCCTATCATAACTAGAATGTCAATAACAACACTCAAAACTCCGCTATCATAACTAGAATGTCAAGAACAACACTCAAAACTCCCCTATCATAACTAGAATGTCAAGAACAACACTCAAAACTCCCCTATCATAACTAGAATGTCAGGAACAACACTCAAAACTCCCCTATCATAACTAGAATGTCAAGAACAACACTCAAAACTCCCCTATCATAACTAGAATGTCAAGAACAACACTCAAAACTCCCCTATCATAACTAAAATGTCAAGAACAACACTCAAAACTCCCCTATCATAACTAGAATGTCATGAACAACACTCAAAACTCCCCTATCATAACTAGAATGTCAAGAACAACACTCAAAACTCCCCTATCATAACTAGAATGTCAAGAACAACACTCAAAACTCTCCTATCATAACTAGAATGTCAAGAACAACACTCAAAACTCTCCTACCATAACTAGAATGTCATGAACAACACTCAAAACTCTCCTATCATAACAAGAATGTCAAGAACAACACTCAAAACTCTCCTATCATAACTAGAATGTCAAGAACAACACTCAAAACTCTCCTATCATAACTAGAATGTCAAGAACAACACTCAAAACTCTCCTATCATAACTAGAATGTCAAGAACAACACTCAAAACTCCCCTATCATAACTAGAATGTCAAGAACAACACTCAAAACTCCCCTATCATAACTAGAATGTCAAAAACAACACTCAAAACTCCCCTATCATAAGTAGAATGTCAAGAACAACACTCAAAACTCTCCTATCATAACTAGAATGTAAAGAACAACACTCAAAACTCCCCTATCATAACTAGAATGTCAAGAACAACACTCAAAACTCCCCTATCATAACTAGAATGTCAAGAACAACACTCAAAACTCCGCTATCATAACTAGAATGTCAAGAACAACACTCAAAACTCTCCTATCATAACTAGAATGTAAAGAACAACACTCAAAACTCCCCTATCATAACTAGAATGTCAAGAACAACACTCAAAACTCCGCTATCATAACTAGAATGTCAAGAACAACACTCAAAACTCTCCTACCATAACTAGAATGTCAAGAACAACACTCAAAACTCCCCTATCATAACTAGAATGTCAACAACAACACTCAAAACTCCCCTAACATAACTAGAATGTCAAGAACAACACTCAAAACTCTCCTACCATAACTAGAATGTCAAGAACAACACTCAAAACTATCCTATCATAACTAGAATGTCAAGAACAACACTCAAAACTCCCCTATCATAACTAGAATGTCAAGAACAACACTCAAAACTCCCCTATCATAACAAGAATGTCAAGAACAACACTCAAAACTCCCCTATCATAACTAGAATGTCAAGAACAACACTCAAAACTCCCCTATCATAACTAGAATGTCAAGAACAACACTCAAAACTCCCCTATCATAACTAGAATGTCAAGAACAACACTCAAAACTCCCCTATCATAACTAGAATGTCAAGAACAACACTCAAAACTCCCCTATCATAACTAGAATGTCAAGAACAACACTCAAAACTCCCCTATCATAACTAGAATGTCAAGAACAACACTCAAAACTCCCCTATCATAACTAGAATGTCAAGAACAACACTCAAAACTCTCCTACCATAACTAGAATGTCAAGAACAACACTCAAAACTCTCCTACCTTAACTAGAATGTCAAGAACAACACTCAAAACTCCCCTATCATAACTAGAATGTCAAGAACAACACTCAAAACTCCCCTATCATAACTAGAATGTCAAGAACAACTCAAAACTCTCCTATCATAACTAGAATGTCAAGAACAACACTCAAAACTCTCCTACCATAACTAGAATGTCAAGAACAACACTCAAAACTCCCCTATCATAACTAGAATGTCAAAAACAACTCAAAACTCTCCTATCATAACTAGAATGTCAAGAACAACACTCAAAACTCTCCTACCATAACTAGAATGTCAGGAACAACACCCAAAACTCCCCTATCATAACTAGAATGTCAAGAACAACACTCAAAACTCTCCTACCATAACTAGAATGTCAAGAACAACACTCAAAACTCCCCTATCATAACTAGAATGTCAAGAACAACACTCAAAACTCCCCTACCATAACTAGAATGTCAAGAACAACACTCAAAACTCTCCTTCCATAACTAGAATGTCAAGAACAACTCAAAACTCTCCTACCATAACTAGAATGTCAAGAACAACACTCAAAACTGCCCTATCATAACTAGAATGTCAAGAACAACACTCAAAACTCCCCTATCATAACTAGAATGTCAAGAACAACACTCAAAACTCCCCTATCATAACTAGAATGTCAAGAACAACACTCAAAACTCCCCTATCATAACTAGAATGTCAAGAACAACACTCAAAACTCCCCTACCATAACTAGAATGTCAAGAACAACACTCAAAACTCTCCTTCCATAACTAGAATGTCAAGAACAACTCAAAACTCTCCTACCATAACTAGAATGTCAAGAACAACACTCAAAACTGCCCTATCATAACTAGAATGTCAAGAACAACACTCAAAACTCCCCTACCATAACTAGAATGTCAAGAACAACACTCAAAACTCCCCTATCATAACTAGAATGTCAAGAACAACACTCAAAACTCCCCTATCATAACTAGAAAGTCAAGAACAACACTCAAAACTCTCCTATCATAACTAGAATGTCAAGAACAACACTCAAAACTCTCCTACCATAAGTAGAATGTCAAGAACAACACTCAAAACTCCCCTATCATAACTAGAATGTCAAGAACAACACTCAAAACTCCCCTATCATAACTAGAATGTCAAGAACAACACTCAAAACTCTCCTATCATAACTAGAATGTCAAGAACAACACTCAAAACTCCCCTATCATAACTAGAATGTCAAGAACAACACTCAAAACTCCCCTATCATAACTAGAATGTCAAGAACAACACTCAAAACTCCCCTATCATAACTAGAATGTCAAGAACAACACTCAAAACTCCCCTATCATAACTAGAATGTCAAGAACAACACTCAAAACTCCCCTATCATAACTGTAATGTCAAGAACAACACTCAAAACTCCCCTATCATAACTAGAATGTCAAGAACAACACCCAAAACTCTCCTATCATAACTAGAATGTCAAGAACAACACTCAAAACTCCCCTACCATAACTAGAATGTCAAGAACAACACTCAAAACTCCCCTATCATAACAAGAATGTCAAGAACAACACTCAAAACTCCCCTATCATAACTAGAATGTCAAGAACAACACTCAAAACTCCCCTATCATAACTAGAATGTCAAGAACAACTCAAAACTCTCCTACCATAACTAGAATGTCAAGAACAACACTCAAAACTCCCCTATCATAACTAGAATGTCAAGAACAACACTCAAAACTCCCCTATCATAACTAGAATGTCAAGAACAACACTCAAAACTCCCCTATCATAACTAGAATGTCAAAAAAACTCAAAACTCTCCTACCATAACTAGAATGTCATGAACAACACTCAAAACTCCCCTATCATAACTAGAATGTCAAGAACAACTCAAAACTCTCCTATCATAACTAGAATGTCAAGAACAACACTCAAAACTCCCCTATCATAACTAGAATGTCAAGAACAACACTCAAAACTCTCCTATCATAACTAGAATGTCAATAACAACACTCAAAACTCCGCTATCATAACTAGAATGTCAAGAACAACACTCAAAACTCCCCTATCATAACTAGAATGTCAAGAACAACACTCAAAACTCCCCTATCATAACTAGAATGTCAGGAACAACACTCAAAACTCCCCTATCATAACTAGAATGTCAAGAACAACACTCAAAACTCCCCTATCATAACTAGAATGTCAAGAACAACACTCAAAACTCCCCTATCATAACTAAAATGTCAAGAACAACACTCAAAACTCCCCTATCATAACTAGAATGTCATGAACAACACTCAAAACTCCCCTATCATAACTAGAATGTCAAGAACAACACTCAAAACTCCCCTATCATAACTAGAATGTCAAGAACAACACTCAAAACTCTCCTATCATAACTAGAATGTCAAGAACAACACTCAAAACTCTCCTACCATAACTAGAATGTCATGAACAACACTCAAAACTCTCCTATCATAACAAGAATGTCAAGAACAACACTCAAAACTCTCCTATCATAACTAGAATGTCAAGAACAACACTCAAAACTCTCCTACCATAACTAGAATGTCAAGAAAAACACTCAAAACTCTCCTATCATAACTAGAATGTCAAGAACAACTCAAAACGCTCCTATCATAACTAGAATGTCAAGAACAACACTCAAAACTCTCCTACCATAACTAGAATGTCAAGAACAACACTCAAAACTCCCCTATCATAACTAGAATGTCAAGAACAACACTCAAAACTCCCCTATCATAACTAGAATGTCAAGAACAACACTCAAAACTCCCCTATCATAACTAGAATGTCAAGAACAACACTCAAAACTCCCCTATCATAACTAGAATGTCAAGAACAACACTCAAAACTCCCCTATCATAACTAGAATGTCAAGAACAACACTCAAAACTCTCCTACCATAACTAGAATGTCAAGAACAACACTCAAAACTCTCCTACCTTAACTAGAATGTCAAGAACAACACTCAAAACTCCCCTATCATAACTAGAATGTCAAGAACAACACTCAAAACTCCCCTATCATAACTAGAATGTCAAGAACAACTCAAAACTCTCCTATCATAACTAGAATGTCAAGAACAACACTCAAAACTCTCCTACCATAACTAGAATGTCAAGAACAACACTCAAAACTCCCCTATCATAACTAGAATGTCAAAAACAACTCAAAACTCTCCTATCATAACTAGAATGTCAAGAACAACACTCAAAACTCTCCTACCATAACTAGAATGTCAGGAACAACACCCAAAACTCCCCTATCATAACTAGAATGTCAAGAACAACACTCAAAACTCTCCTACCATAACTAGAATGTCAAGAACAACACTCAAAACTCCCCTATCATAACTAGAATGTCAAGAACAACACTCAAAACTCCCCTACCATAACTAGAATGTCAAGAACAACACTCAAAACTCTCCTTCCATAACTAGAATGTCAAGAACAACTCAAAACTCTCCTACCATAACTAGAATGTCAAGAACAACACTCAAAACTGCCCTATCATAACTAGAATGTCAAGAACAACACTCAAAACTCCCCTATCATAACTAGAATGTCAAGAACAACACTCAAAACTCCCCTATCATAACTAGAATGTCAAGAACAACACTCAAAACTCCCCTATCATAACTAGAATGTCAAGAACAACACTCAAAACTCCCCTACCATAACTAGAATGTCAAGAACAACACTCAAAACTCTCCTTCCATAACTAGAATGTCAAGAACAACTCAAAACTCTCCTACCATAACTAGAATGTCAAGAACAACACTCAAAACTGCCCTATCATAACTAGAATGTCAAGAACAACACTCAAAACTCCCCTACCATAACTAGAATGTCAAGAACAACACTCAAAACTCCCCTATCATAACTAGAATGTCAAGAACAACACTCAAAACTCCCCTATCATAACTAGAAAGTCAAGAACAACACTCAAAACTCTCCTATCATAACTAGAATGTCAAGAACAACACTCAAAACTCTCCTACCATAAGTAGAATGTCAAGAACAACACTCAAAACTCCCCTATCATAACTAGAATGTCAAGAACAACACTCAAAACTCCCCTATCATAACTAGAATGTCAAGAACAACACTCAAAACTCCCCTATCATAACTAGAATGTCAAGAACAACACTCAAAACTCCCCTATCATAACTAGAATGTCAAAAACAACACTCAAAACTCTCCTACCATAACTAGAATGTCAAGAACAACACTCAAAACTCCCCTATCATAACTAGAATGTCAAGAACAACTCAAAACTCTCCTATCATAACTAGAATGTCAAGAACAACACTCAAAACTCTCCTACCATAACTAGAATGTCAAGAACAACACTCAAAACTCTCCTATCATAACTAGAATGTCAAGAACAACACTCAAAACTCCCCTATCATAACTAGAATGTCAAGAACAACACTCAAAACTCCCCTATCATAACTAGAATGTCAAGAACAACACTCAAAACTCCCCTATCATAACTAGAATGTCAAGAACAACACTCAAAACTCCCCTATCATAACTAGAATGTCAAGAACAACACTCAAAACTCCCCTATCATAACTGTAATGTCAAGAACAACACTCAAAACTCCCCTATCATAACTAGAATGTCAAGAACAACACCCAAAACTCTCCTATCATAACTAGAATGTCAAGAACAACACTCAAAACTCCCCTACCATAACTAGAATGTCAAGAACAACACTCAAAACTCCCCTATCATAACAAGAATGTCAAGAACAACACTCAAAACTCCCCTATCATAACTAGAATGTCAAGAACAACACTCAAAACTCCCCTATCATAACTAGAATGTCAAGAACAACTCAAAACTCTCCTACCATAACTAGAATGTCAAGAACAACACTCAAAACTCCCCTATCATAACTAGAATGTCAAGAACAACACTCAAAACTCCCCTATCATAACTAGAATGTCAAGAACAACACTCAAAACTCCCCTATCATAACTAGAATGTCAAAAAAACTCAAAACTCTCCTACCATAACTAGAATGTCATGAACAACACTCAAAACTCCCCTATCATAACTAGAATGTCAAGAACAACTCAAAACTCTCCTATCATAACTAGAATGTCAAGAACAACACTCAAAACTCCCCTATCATAACTAGAATGTCAAGAACAACACTCAAAACTCCCCTATCATAACTAGAATGTCAGGAACAACACTCAAAACTCCCCTATCATAACTAGAATGTCAAGAACAACACTCAAAACCCCCCTATCATAACTAGAATGTCAAGAACAACACTCAAAACTCCCCTATCATAACTAAAATGTCAAGAACAACACTCAAAACTCCCCTATCATAACTAGAATGTCAAGAACAACACTCAAAACTCCCCTATCATAACTAGAATGTCAAGAACAACACTCAAAACTCCCCTATCATAACTAGAATGTCAAGAACAACACTCAAAACTCCCCTATCATAACTAGAATGTCAAGAACAACACTCAAAACTCCCCTATCATAACTAGAATGTCAAGAACAACACTCAAAACTCCGCTATCATAACTAGAATGTCAAGAACAACACTCAAAACTCTCCTATCATAACTAGAATGTCAAGAACAACACTCAAAACTCCCCTATCATAACTAGAATGTCAAGAACAACACTCAAAACTCCCCTATCATAACTAGAATGTCAAAAACAACACTCAAAACTCCCATATCATAACTAAAATGTCAAGAACAACTCAAAACTCTCCTATCATAACTAGAATGTCAAGAACAACACTCAAAACTCCCCTACCATAACTAGAATGTCAAGAACAACACTCAAAACTCTCCTTCCATAACTAGAATGTCAAGAACAACTCAAAACTCTCCTACCATAGCTAGAATGTCAAGAACAACACTCAAAACTCTCCTTCCATAACTAGAATGTCAAGAACAACTCAAAACTCCCCTATCATAACTAGAATGTCAAGAACAACACTCAAAACTATCCTATCATAACTAGAATGTCATGAACAACACTCAAAACTCCCCTATCATAACTAGAATGTCAAGAACAACACTCAAAACTCCCCTATCATAACTAGAATGTCAAGAACAACACTCAAAACTCTATCATAACAAGAATGTCAAGAACAACACTCAAAACTCTCCTATCATAACTAGAATGTCAAGAACAACACTCAAAACTCTCCTATCATAACTAGAATGTCAAGAACAACACTCAAAACTCCCCTATCATAACTAGAATGTCAAGAACAACACTCAAAACTCTCCTACCATAACTAGAATGTCAAGAAAAACACTCAAAACTCCCCTATCATAACTAGAATGTCAAGAACAACTCAAAACTCTCCTATCATAACTAGAATGTCAAGAACAACACTCAAAACTCTCCTATCATAACTAGAATGTCAAGAACAACACTCAAAACTCCCCTATCATAACTAGAATGTCAAGAACAACACTCAAAACTCCCCTATCATAACTAGAATGTCAAGAACAACACTCAAAACTCCCCTATCATAACTAGAATGTCAAGAACAACACTCAAAACTCTCCTACCATAACTAGAATGTCAAGAACACTCAAAACTCCCCTATCATAACTAGAATGTCAAGAACAACACTCAAAACTCCCCTATCATAACTAGAATGTCAAGAACAACACTCAAAACTCCCCTATCATAACTAGAATGTCAAGAACAACACTCAAAACTCCCCTATCATAACTAGAATGTCAAGAACAACACTCAAAACTCCCCTACCATAACTAGAATGTCAAGAACAACACTCAAAACTCTCCTTCCATAACTAGAATGTCAAGAACAACTCAAAACTCTCCTACCATAACTAGAATGTCAAGAACAACACTCAAAACTCTCCTACCATAACTAGAATGTCAAGAACAACACTCAAAACTCTGCTATCATAACTAGAATGTCAAGAACAACACTCAAAACTCCCCTATCATAACTAGAATGTCAAGAACAACACTCAAAACTATCCAATCATAACTAGAATGTCAAGAACAACACTCAAAACTCCCCTATCATAACTAGAATGTCAAGAACAACACTCAAAACTCTCCTACCATAACTAGAATGTCAAGAACAACACTCAAAACTCCCCTATCATAACAAGAATGTCAAGAACAACACTCAAAACTATCCTATCATAACTAGAATGTCAAGAACAACCCTCAAAACTCTCCTACCATAACTAGAATGTCAAGAACAACACTCAAAACTCCCCTATCATAACTAGAATGTCAAGAACAACACTCAAAACTATCCTATCATAACTAGAATGTCAAGAACAACACTCAAAACTCCCCTACCATAACTAGAATGTCAAGAACAACACTCAAAACTCCCCTATCATAACTAGAATGTCAAGAACAACACTCAAAACTCTCCTATCATAACTAGAATGTCAAGAACAACACTCAAAACTATCCTATCATAACTAGAATGTCAAGAACAACACTCAAAACTCCCCTACCATAACTAGAATGTCAAGAACAACACTCAAAACTCCCCTATCATAACTAGAATGTCAAGAACAACACTCAAAACTCTCCTATCATAACTAGAATGTCAAGAACAACACTCAAAACTCCCCTATCATAACTAGAATGTCAAGAACAACACTCAAAACTCCCCTACCATAACTAGAATGTCAAGAACAACACTCAAAACTCCCCTATCATAACTAGAATGTCAAAAACAACACTCAAAACTCCCCTATCATAACTAGAATGTCAAGAACAACACTCAAAACTCCCCTATCATAACTAGAATGTCAAGAACAACACTCAAAACTCTCCTATCATAACTAGAATGTCAAGAACAACACTCAAAACTCCCCTATCATAACTAGAATGTCAAGAACAACACTCAAAACTCCCCTACCATAACTAGAATGTCAAGAACAACACTCAAAACTCCCCTATCATAACTAGAATGTCAAGAACAACACTCAAAACTCTCCTATCATAACTAGAATGTCAAGAACAACACTCAAAACTCCCCTATCATAACTAGAATGTCATGAACAACTCAAAACTCCCCTATCATAACTAGAATGTCATGAACAACTCAAAACTCCCCTATCATAACTAGAATGTCAAGAACAACACTAAAAACTCCCCTATCATAACTAGAATGTCATGAACAACTCAAAACTCCCCTATCATAACTAGAATGTCAAGAACAACACTCAAAACTCCCCTATCATAACTAGAATGTCATGAACAACTCAAAACTCCCCTATCATAACTAGAATGTCAAGAACAACACTAAAAACTCCCCTATCATAACTAGAATGTCAAGAACAACACTCAAAACTCCCCTATCATAACTAGAATGTCAAGAACAACACTCAAAACTCCCCTATCATAACTAGAATGTCAAGAACAACACTCAAAACTCCCCTATCATAACTAGAATGTCAAGAACAACACTCAAAACTCCCCTATCATAACTAGAATGTCAAGAACAACACTCAAAACTCCCCTATCATAACTAGAATGTCAAGAACAACACTCAAAACTCCCCTATCATAACTAGAATGTCAAGAACAACACTCAAAACTCCCCTATCATAACTAGAATGTCAAGAACAACACTCAAAACTCTCCTACCATAACTAGAATGTCAAGAACAACACTCAAAACTCTCCTACCATAACTAGAATGTCAAGAACAACACTCAAAACTCCCCTATCATAACTAGAATGTCAAGAACAACACTCAAAACTCTCCTACCATAACTAGAATGTCAAGAACAACACTCAAAACTCCCCTATCATAACTAGAATGTCAAGAACAACTCAAAACTCTCCTATCATAACTAGAATGTCAAGAACAACACTCAAAACTCTCCTACCATAACTAGAATGTCAAGAACAACACCCAAAACTCCCCTATCATAACTAGAATGTCAAGAACAACACTCAAAACTCTCCTGCCATAACTAGAATGTCAAGAACAACACTCAAAACTCCCCTATCATAACTAGAATGTCAAGAACAACTCAAAACTCTCCTTTCATAACTAGAATGTCAAGAACAACACTCAAAACTCTCCTACCATAACTAGAATGTCAAGAACAACACTCAAAACTCCCCTATCATAACTAGAATGTCAAGAACAACTCAAAACTCTCCTATCATAACTAGAATGTCAAGAACAACACTCAAAACTCTCCTACCATAACTAGAATGTCAAGAACAACACTCAAAACTCCCCTATCATAACTAGAATGTCAAGAACAACTCAAAACTCTCCTATCATAACTAGAATGTCAAGAACAACACTCAAAACTCCCCTATCATAACTAGAATGTCAAGAACAACACTCAAAACTCCCCTATCATAACTAGAATGTCAAGAACAACACTCAAAACTCCCCTATCATAACTAGAATGTCAAGAACAACACTCAAAACTCCCCTATCATAACTAGAATGTCAAGAACAACACTCAAAACTCCCCTATCATAACTAGAATGTCAAGAACAACATCTGTTAGTGTTAGGATTGTGGTGTTTAATGCCACTTTCAACAATATTTCAATTATATCGTGGCAGTCAGTTTTATATGTGGAGGAAACTAGTGTACCCGGAGAAAACAACCAACCTGTTGTCAGTCACTTGATCACATAATGTTGTTTCAAGGGAGAGAGAGAATGTGAAAGAATGAATGTTTCTGTTGACTTGTTTATTCAATTCCTGACTATTAAAAAACAAATAAAAAATCCTGTGGTTTTACATGAGTTTATTGAGTAGATCACAGATTTCACCAGACTCTGATAATATAATCATTTAATGCAGTTAACATACACATTTCTACATTTATATCATGTTCTGAGAAGTTAAGCTTACTTTTTCATGAATCACAACTCATTCCCAAATATCCCTCAATGAAATGTAAAAGATTTTCATTGATAAATAAATATATTTTAATGATTTATTAAGAAATCAGAAAATTCATAAAATTTGTGCATACAATTTTGATAAAAGAAACAAAATTACAGCTCCTCATGTCTCTTGAACAAATGTTTATAGTGACTAAGCTTACTATAATACTAATCTCTAATACCAGAGAGCACAAATTGTCACATCTATTTATAAACAACGTTATTCTTTACGTCCATGACCTTGTCAATTATGTTCATAATTTTACTGAAATCTACATTCATATCCTCTGTGATATATCTAACAACACAAATATTAACAACATAATACTACACTAACGGAAGTTTCATTTATCTGCCATTTTATTTTTGAATACTGGAAGAGTGACTTTGATGATTATCATTGATAGACGTGTATATACAGTTAAACCAGCTTTAGTGACCATCTCTATTAAGCAATAACTTGTGTAATGTGACCTTAATTTTAATTTTCCATCACAGTGCATTTCATATCAATTACACCTGTAATTAGTGACCACCTGTCTGAAGTGACCCTATTTCAATAATCCTTTGGAAGGTCACATAAGACAGGTTTAACTGTATATCCAGATCAGAAATATGTCAACATAGTGTGTGTAATGTCTTGTTGTGTAAACGTATTGTACTGTCTGTATTGTATGTAAAAATGGAAAATTACAAGAACAACAAAATAATGTGATTAGAAAATTTCTTCAAAATTAGAATGTTACAAAAAATGTACATCCTATCACACCAAATGTATAAGAAAGTAAGTAAACAGATTAAATAGAGCAAAAGATATATTAGTATGACTAAGAAGAGCGATATGTCTATCACATGATGGCTCTGACTGTACTGTAGATATTATAATAGGACAATAGTTTTAGAAACTGTTTTATCACTAACCTAATAATGTAAAACCAAATAAACAAAAAGTTCTAAAAAAAGTCATTTATTTTCTAAAAGCACCATTTCACATAGTCTGTAACTATCTTGGTGTTTTCAGATTTCAACTGCAGACCTCCCTCCCTTACATCAACAACCTCCTCTTCCTCTACACCAACAATCTCCTTCCCTCTACATCAACCTCCTCTACATAAACCACCTCCCCCTCTTCTAAATCAATAAATCATCAAGGTCTAATTAGTCTAGTTCTCCTACAAGTTCTGTATTGACTTGTGCCTCTATATTGGCTGGTATGATATCTAAATATATATCATACTGTTGATCTAACCCTATGTATGAATCACTCATCATGTATAATGTATATATCACTCTGCCGATTGTGTCAGGCATTATAAGGGCTATCTGTTGTGATGATCTATTGCGTATATAACCAACACGTTTTAAGGCAACCACTTCTTTCTTTTCTATATCACCTACTATTAGAAACCATCCTTCATCTTTTGGCTTGGGGAATCTTGGTGCATATGCTTTGCTTTCATGTTTCTACAACAAAATACAGAGGTGAAAAAATAATATTGACTACTAAAATTCCTGTTTGAAGAAATGTGTTGATCACCGACCAAAACAAAATATTCTAGCATTTAAGTTTGTCAAAGCTCAGTAATTCAAATCCATGCATCAAATCAAATGTTAATACTTTTATTATTCACTAAGGGGCTCACTGTCATGGCCGTGATCGTATGGCAGTTGAATCTAAAACTACATATGCAATCAGTGCCTATCAAGTTGTGAGTTCGAATCCCACTCATGGTAAGGTGTACTAGATACAATTTTATGTGATAAAGTTTGTCAGTGACTTGCGGCAGGTCGATGGTTTTTTCTGGGTACTCCGGTTTCCTCAACCAGTAAAACAATTAACTGAAATATTGTTGAAAGTGGCGATAAGCACCATAACCCTAACCGTTTATTACCCTCTGACTGTTATACACTATCTCTGTAAACTTACATAAATCTACAATTAAATCTTTTTTGGGGGTTTATTCATTGATATATTAAGAAACTAGAAGTTGGATTTAACATTAATACCTCCGTGTTCAGTGTAGTCTAATTTGACAGGGTGAGTGTTGTTTATCAACAAGTTAGCAATGTTTCCGCTATATCAAACTGTTGTGTTTTTACTCCTTAATGCTGCACGCTTAGCATAGAAGGAACTAATAACAACTTTACAGTCTTTGGTTTGAAGAGTTGATTACAGAAAGTAGCTAATAGGTACAAATGTAACCTTTTTACCTGTATGCACACCAACCCTCCATTTACCCATACTTTTATATGGTTTACTTGCTCCCAAAACTTTAAATTATTTGGTTTTTCAATCTTTTGACTTTAAGAGTACCTAATGAAGGTTGTTCCAAAAATATTTTTTTCTTTCTTAAAAAAAAAAAAAAAAAATTAACAAGATTTTCACTATAAAGCACAAATTGTCCAAAAATGAGCATACCTTTATTTTATTTATTCTGTCCATATCTACTCTTAACACATACTCCTGATCAGCATGGACCTGAATCCAATCATCATCCCGTCTTTTAGCACCTGTCAAAAAAAAAATTATTTGTAGCATTAATTAACCATTAACCATAACTGGTTAAAGAATAACTCTAATGTCATCTGATATGTTATATCATTCTTCATTAAAGGACTTTTTAAAATTTGAAGGGGCTGTTGTGATCATATAGTAGTTGGATTTACATCTACCTGTATAATCAGTCCCTATCACCATTAAAGTTGTGAGTTCAAACCCTGTTCATGGCTAGGTATACTCGATACAACATTGTGATAAAGTTTGTCAGTGACTTGCAACAAGTCGGTGGTTTTCTCTGGATACTCCAGTTTCCTCCACCAATAAAACTGACCACCACCATATAACTGAAATATTCTTGAAAGTGGCATTAAACACCATAAACCAAACTAAACCCATCAAAATTTGAGATGCTAAAATAAAATGGTTGACTTGTTGGAACATCTTGTTTTGAAATCACCTTAATTTTGCAACAATACAAATGTTGATTGATTGATGCACACAGCCATTATTATTGTTATTATTATTATTATTATTATTATTATTATTATTATTATTATTATTATTATTATTATTATTATTATTATTATTGTTATTATTATTATTATTATTATTGTTATTATTATTATTATTATTTACAATATTTAAATAGCACATTATCTAATTAGAATTACTCTAAGTGCTTAACATGGTAAAAATAAAACAGTACAATAAAACTGAACATAGAATACAAGTATAACAACAAAATAATAAATTAAAAGAGAGATAAAAAAAATATCTTGGATGGACGGAAGGACGGAGGTAAAACAGTATACCCCCCTCCCCCTTCGGGGAGCGGGGGTATAAAAAAAGACACATATCAAAAAAAAAAGAGGAAATGGTAAATATAAATATACAAGCTATCCAAATGAACCATTAGATTTTTTTTATTCTTAACCATATAAAGTACTGCTATGTATAAGGTCCAGTATAATTTGATCTTCTTATATTTTTGTCTCATTTTGTTCGTAGTCACTACAAGTCCAATTTTCCTCAAATATACAGATACTAATGAACTTAACATAGCATTTGTTCAGAATAAATGTACCAGTATTATTTTGCACTCAAGTTTTAAAATATGATTATGATTGTGGTAATAGAAATAGTCACCATTTTATATTAAAGCCGATATTGAACGCCGTTTTTGTATGGCTGAATATGTTAAAAAAGTAAACATTCGTTACATCTTAGCAACAACATTTCAGCTCCAATCCAAGTTTTTCCAGGAAACCGTGTTTATTTTACCAACCAGCTCAAAGAAATTACATTTTGTACCTTGGTATGCCATAATACAGTACAGGTAGAGACATGGTACGATAGATGTCCGACATGTCAGACCTAAGAGACCTAAGAGACAGGTAATATAGGATAGAAAAACAATGCTAGAACTGGCAGGCAAATGTCACTTATAATCATTTGATCACTTGATATATATCTTAGGATCCAGTATCCAATGAAAATATAGCATTTTTCTATAAACCATAATATTAATGGCATAATGTTGAATGTGGTGTAACACCAATGACCTTAATCTTCCAACAGCATCGGTGGTGTAATGTTTAGCGTGCTCGTCTCGAGTGTAGTAGATCGTTGGTTTGACCCCTGATCGGATCAAAATAAAGACTGTAAAATTAGAATTTGTTGCTTCTCCGCTAAGCACGCAGCATTAAGGAGAAAGAGCAAAGACTGGTTGGCTTGGAATCTGGATAATGTGTCCTAGTGGAGCGACATGTCTTGTGTGGAGGCTAGGGGCATCACCACTAAGCACACATCATTAAGGAGAAAGAGCAAAGACTGTTTGGCTCGGAATCAGGATAATGTCTGAGTGGAGCGACATGTCTACTCGTGGACTGTTGTTTCAGTGAGTTAGCACTATAGAAATCCATACCTGGATTAGGTAGATGAATTGGTCTTTTCTCCTGTTGACCTTCTCCATCAGCCCACCAGCCTTGCATGGAAATCTTCACACAAATCTGTGGTAATTTACACAGGGTTTGATACATCTGAAAATAAAATATGTTTGTATAGTAAGTAGTTAAAAACTCTTCGATGGACTTTTTTTTCCATTTATATTTACAATTTTACTATATTTCTGATTTCTAAAAAAATCAAATCATGTTCATGGTCTACATTTCTATCCAAGTTATTTCATGGAAAACATATTTCCTTTGTCTTTGTGTACATTTATTCTGAAAATAATAACTTTTTAAATATAGAAATATTTATTTTTCTGTTTGATTGTTTGTTTGTTTGATGGTGTTTAACACCACTTTCAACAATATTTCAGCTATATCGTGGCGGTCAGTTTTATTGGTGGAGGAAACCGGAGGACCCGGAGAAAACAACCGAACTGTCGCAAGTCACTGACAAACTTTATCACATAATGTTGTACACCTCGCCCTGATCGAGATTCGAACTCACAACATCAGTGGTGATAGGTACTGATTGCATAGGTAGTTGTAAATCCAACTACCATACAATCACGGCAACAATGACCCCCCTTTTTTCTGATTGAAGAATTATTTTAAATGAATTATTTTATTTTGTTGCTTATTTGTTCTACCTGAATTTATATAAATTCCTTATATTTGTTTTTACTTAAATTGTTTTTATTTGCTACATGTAAGTTTTTGTCACTCATGAAAAACTGTATATTATATGTGATCCTCTGGTAGCACCTTAAGTGCCTGAGAGAAACAAAATATGTCTTGCACGATTTATTTTTTTGTACCATGAAAAGAAAATATAAACAAAGATAGTCAACAATTCCACCAATATCAACAAAAATAAACAATTACCTTTCATCTTAACTCACTGAACACAAAAAATCACCATGACATATGACATTGGATATCCAGGTCATGGCTTGGAACAAGCATAACAATGTGGTGGGGTTAACCAGTTAATGGGATCTCTGACGGTAATACAGAATGGTATGGTTTGGTTTATGGTATTTAACGCCACTTTCAACAATATTTCAGCTATATCGTGGCAGTCAGTTTTATTGGTGGAGGAAACCAAAGTACCCGGAGAAAACCATCGACCTGTCGTAAGTCACTGACAAACTTTATCACATAATGTTGTACACCTCGCCCTGAGCGGGAGTCGAACCAACAATATCAGTGGTGATAGGCACTGATTTCATAGGTAGTTGTAAATCCAACTACCATATGATCATGACCATGATGCCCCTCTAAAGGAAGTATGAACTTAATCTCTATACAAACCTGATCTATCTGTCCTCTTTCCATTTCTTCCCCAAGCATAGCATACAATGCTTCAAACTTCCCCTCACATACAGCCATCAGTTGAGGTAGTGTTTCTATTGGGGCTTTCAGATCTGGATAACCTTTCTTCTTAGCATCATGACCTTTCCGAGGTCTAGAATTGAAATTTAAAAATAGTAAGCATTATTTTCTTTTATACAGTAAGGACAAGAGATGAACATATTAGGTACTGTCTGTATACAAAGGGAGGTAAATGGGAAATTATGGCAGCCATCTCGTGTCTTTCATTTGGCCAACAAGTGTACATGACCTCCATAATAGAATTTCATAAAAATAAATATATTAAAAAATAAATGAACTGACTCATGTTTATTCATTAATTCATGAAGTCATAATAAAAGTTCTTTTTAACCTATGAAGGATTGCTGGAAAACCATTACCCACAGATATGAATTTTGGCTTAACATAAAATCTGCCACATAAAATATAAAACTGTTCATTGATAATAGATGTACAAATATCACTGTGACATTCACCTCTATGTAAAAGATTTGTTCATATAAGGGAACTAACTCCACAACACCAAAAGATTTTTTTAAAATTAAATGTAAATTGAAATAAATGTGAATCTCAATCTATTGTTTCATATGAATAGAGCTGTCTTAACAGCATTATAGGCCCCCTGGCAAAACAGTGCACTGGATCCCATACCTATACAACCACTCACAGGAATAAACTGTAAATGTCGATAAAATTAAATATACATTTATTGGATTGGAACTTCCAACAAGATCAGTATTTAAGCATTAAAAACATGCCATACACATCATACATAGATTAGCATGGGGCCCCTATACTCCTGGGCCCTGCAGAACTGCCTAGCGAGCTCATGGGTTAAGATGCCACTGCATAGGAATGATCTGATAATGGCATAAAAGAAGGCAATTTATAAATAAAATTTAACCTTATACAATCACATAGGAAATAAGAATTGGCAAACTGGTTTATCAATGGCTATTTGTGGGGAATCAAGTAAACAAGAGGCCTTATGATGCCTGTAATCAATCACCTGGTTAACATTTGCCTTAAATTTACTATATATTTTTTCACACTTTTTTACGACAAAAAAAAACTATCACAGCAAAGTTTGGAATAATTTGGCTCAGTAGTTTAAAAGGAGAAAACTGAAATATGAAAATACAGATGACAGACAGACAATGGACAGACAACTGATGCTGAATGATGGTAAAAGTTCAAGCTATGTGTGGCCAGATGGGCTAATAAGTGTTCTCAATAGTCTTCAAAGAGGCTAAAAGATATGGCATCACCAGTTCTACTGTCAGAAAATGTGTTGTCATGGTAATTTACCTAAGACATGCCAGATGATATGGCATCATGTGTGGTAAGGTCAAAAGATTGTTGTCATGCTAATTTACCTAAGGCATGCCAAATGATATGGCATCATGTGTGGTAAGGTTAAAAGGTTGCTGTCATGGTAATTTACCTAAGGCATGCCAGATGATATGGCATCATGTGTGGCAAGGTCAAAAGGTTGTTGTCATGGTAATTTACCTAAGACATGACAGATGATATGGCATCATGTGTGGTAAGGTCAAATGTTTGTAGCCATGGTAACTTACCTAAGGCATGACAGATGATATGGCATCATGTGTGGTAAGGTCAAAAGGTTGTTGTCATGACACCAGAGACCCTGGACAACCATCTGTACCATCTGCATGATCCGTAATGATGTCACCAACCAACCTTCATCTGCTGAGACATCAAGCATTGCCTGTGGAAAAAAAACAACGTCATAGTCCGTTTTGATATCATATCAAGAACAGGTTACCTTTTGATGAGATAATGATATCTGTTTTGATATCATATCAAGAACAGGTTACATTTTGATGAGATAATGATATCTATTTTGATATCATATCAAGAACAGGTTACCTTTTGATGAGATAATGATATCTGTTTTGATATCATATCAAGAACAGATTACCTTTTGATGAGATGGTGATATCTGTTTTGATATCATATCAAGAACAGGTTACATTTTGATGAGATAATGATATCTATTTTGATATCATATCAAGAACAGGTTACATTTTGATGAGATAATGATATCTATTTTGATATCATATCAAGAACAGGTTACATTTTGATGAGATAATGATATCTATTTTGATATCATATCAAGAACAGGTTACATTTTGATGAGATAATGATATCTATTTTGATATCATATCAAGAACAGGTTACCTTTTGATGAGATAATGATATCTGTTTTGATATCATATCAAGAACAGATTACCTTTTGATGAGATGGTGATATCTGTTTTGATATCATATCAAGAACAGGTTACATTTTGATGAGATAATGATATCTATTTTGATATCATATCAAGAACAGGTTACCTTTTGATAAGATGATGATATCTGTTTTGATATCATATCAAGAACAGGTTACATTTTGATGAGATGATATCTGTTTTGATATCATATCAAGAACAGATTACCTTTTGATGAGATAATGATATCTGTTTTGATATCATATCAAGAACAGGTTACCTTTTGATGAGATGATGATATCTGTTTTGATATCATATCAAGAACAGATTACCTTTTGATGAAATGGTGATATCTGTTTTAATATCATATCAAGAACAGGTTATCTTTTGATGAGATGATGATATCTGTTTTGATATCATATCAAGAACAGATTACCTTTTGATGAGATGGTGATATCTGTTTTGATATCATATCAAGAACAGGTTACATTTTGATGAGATGGTGATATCTGTTTTGATATCATATCAAGAACAGGTTACATTTTGATGAGATGGTGATATCTGTTTTGATATCATATCAAGAACAGATTACCTTTTGATGAGATGGTGATATCTGTTTTGATATCATATCAAGAACAGGTTACCTTTTGATGAGATGATGATATCTGTTTTGATATCATATCAAGAACATGTTACCTTTTGATGAGATGATGATATCTGTTTTGATATCATATCAAGAACAGATATCATCAAAATGTAACCTGTTCTTGATATGATATCAAAACAGATATCATCATCTCATCAAAAGGTAACTTGTTCTTGATATGATATCACAGAAACATTGTTCACTTGGTGTAAAACAACAATCACTAACTCACTCAGTATTTTGTGATAATACTCTGGCAAAATGACCTCACCATCAGCTGGTGGCAAAATGATCTCACCATGAACTGGTGGCAAAAAGACCTCACCATGAGCTGGTGGCAAAATGACCTCACCATGAACTGGTGGCAAAATGACCTCACCATCAGCTGGTGGCAAAATGACCTCACCATGAACTGGTGGCAAAATGACCTCACCATGAACTGGTGGCAAAATGACCTCACCATGAGCTGGTGGCAAAATGACCTCACCATGAGCTGGTGGCAAAATGACCTCACCATGAGCTGGTGGCAAAATGACCTCACCATGAGCTGGTGGCAACTTATTTCTCAGCAGGTTGTTTGGTAAAAGTTCCACAGACCACCATGTCTTTTTGATCATTATGAAGACAGTTTTAATAATTCCACTAATATCACTAAACAATCACCTCTTACTTCAACTCACAGAACACAAAAAAAGACGATGACAAATGACATTGAAAATTGAAGTCCTGACTTGGGAGAGGCACAAAAATGTGACAGAATTCAACAGGTTAATGGAATCTCAACCCTCACCTCTTGATAATATTGATATCAAATCATTCTTTCATACAGTCAAACCTGTATTAAGAGGTCACCTTTGGGACAAATAAAAAGTGGCCTTATAAGACAGATGACCTCTCAAAAGAGGTTCAATTCAAATGAACATTTCTGTGACAGGTCAAGAAAAATGTGACCTATTAATACAGGTGACTTCTTAATAAAGGTGACTGCTTAATAGAGGTGACTGCTTAATAGAGGTGACTGCTTAATACAGGTGACCACATGGGCAGGTTTGATTTTATTTATTTAACAGCAGTTACCTGTAAAATCCTAATGGCTTGATCTAAGACAGATTTAGTGTCAGTGTTATAGTCTGTAGATGGCAGTGCAATCTGTCCATGTGAGAAATGAGCCTGTAACAGTAGGTTAGTCTTTGTATGGGCAGAGTCAAAGGCATACTGGTTTACTTCTACTGGTAATTTCTTAGCTAACTCACTAAAATATAGATAGAGATTAAAATATACGTTCTTCAATTTGTGATCAACAGTAGGTAAGTTTAATTATACTTATAAGTTTGTTGGATCTGTGTTATCTTTTTATTTTACAATCAAATTTGATATAACAACATTTTGTATGAGTTCATGTCAGATACCTTGGTGGTGTGGTTCACATCAATTAGTATTTGCTGCTTTCCACTCGCAGCATTCAGGAATAAGAGCAAAGATGGGGTTTACTCAGAATCAGAACAATGTGTTTGAAAAGAGCGATATGTCTGTCTGTCACTCAGGACTGTTTTTTCTTGAGCTTGCACTATACAATCCTTCTAATCATGTTGGTCTGGTGCAAAACGGACATCATCAATCATCTCCTTGCAATGTAACTTGTTCTCGTCATGATAAAGCTGAAGTCCCGGAGAAAACCATTGACCTGCCGCAAGTCACTGACAAACTTTATCACACAATGTTGTATTGAGTGCACCTCGCCATGAACAAGATTTGAACTCACGACTTTAGTTTTATAAGATTTTAACATTTATAAAAAAAAAAAATGAAGAGTAACAAAACAAAGCTGTATTTCACGAATGTTTGTTAGTTTAAATGTCTTTGTTGTTTTTTTCTGCATTCCCACTTTTTGGTTTTTAATTTTAAATAACATAAGTAAACAGGAATCTTTTCTTCTGTCAATGATACTGCACCATTCAAGGTATCAAAGCATGTTAACAGAGGTGTTTCTTATATTGTAATTTTCTAGAATCTGTACAAAAATTATCCTAGGAAATGTTATGCCATCAAGACCAGGCTAGGCTGTAAAGATACACATAAGGAAACAACCGTTAACTTTATCATTGAATGTTCAGTTAAAATTAAGTATAAATCTCCCTAAGCCGAAACAAACACCTCTTGAGTCATGGGTAAATGAACATCTTTCTATACACAAGATTGCATTAAGATCTGAGATCTGATGTTATTCTTACCTGTTTAGATGATCTTCATTATGTCTGACAGGTAACTCATCATATTCATGTGCATTCTGAAAAAATAAATATAATACCATAGTTGGTTGTGTATAGTATACAATGATGTATAATATGCACCCCTTCAACATCAGATTACTGGTTATAATAGAAGTCTGTAAACTCTTTGATTTCTTATATAAAATGTTGGATAATTTCACAGCACAAAAAGAGTGTATTTATCATTCTGATAATCAATTTGACTGAAAACTGTGTGCCATTGGTGTGTATCCTCACTTTCAGCACTTTTTCAGCTATATCATGACTACCAGACTTATTAGGGTATTGAGGAAGGAAAGCATGGACAGCTAAATCTAAATGATGACACACTAGTCCATGAGTTTATGTCTGGAAACGGCAACATTTGAGGTGGTTATTGTGGCAAGAACCCTTGTCAGTGGTGTTAGGCTTGTGAAGTCAGAAGTCAACAATCTTTACTGCCCATCATCTAGAAGATCTCTACTCCTAGATACAGCCACTAAAACTGGCTGCTGTTTGGTCGATTGAAACATGACCTTCTTAAATGTTGTAAGTGGATTACTATACAAAATTTTTTTAAACAGTCCAACTAATATCTAATTTTAATTAGATTGATTAATTTTACCTGTAATATATCAGATTACATTAAATTCAATTATAGAATAATAAAAATTTAATATAATATTTTACAATGGTATAGATATAGGACAATATTCCGAATAAATTACAGTTCAATTTATTTGTAACTCGACACCATCTTATTAAGAAATATACTACCCTCCAGTTTTAATTCATCTCTAACATGTAAAACTGTTGTTATTTTTAGATCAACAACCATGTGACTTGTCACATGATCAAATCATACATATAATATTACTGATAATGTGACATAATCTATTTTTAGCAGCAATTCTGTTGTCACATGTCAATTGTTGTATTTCTAGCAGTTCCCCAAGTACAGTAAATTAACAAACTAATGTGTGCATATAATTAATGCAAATTCAAAGGATTACTGGCTAAAAAGTGTGATTAAAATTAAATAATTTAATTTGATGTGAATACAGCAATCTGATTGGCTGATCTGCCTGGAGGAAATTTGGTTATACTTGATAACCTGGTTTGGAATTGTGACATCACTAACATATTCATTCGCCAACAACAAATTCAAATAGTTCCATGAAATAATTGTAACTAAAATGGAGGAATTTAAAATTTTGTTGTAAAAATTAAATTATATGGAATATTTGAAGTTTACACTTTTCATAAACCGTTTTGCAGTTTATTAAGTGTAAACTGCCCCAAACCAGGTTATATTGTATAACCTGTTCAAAAATTGAAAATATTCCTTAAACAATTGTCATTGCTGGTAAAATTAGTTCAGCAATTGTTTCAGCTCATCCTTGAACATCCAAGCTGTCGTGTGGTCAATACTTAATATGGATAACATTTTTAGCAACTCTAAAACACATATGTAGTAATCAGATTTCACTTCCGTCCTGAACATGTGAACTGTCAAGTGGTCAACACTTATATTTGTCGTGTGGTCAATACTTACAGACAATACGTCTAACAGTTCTGCTATAGTACTCTCAGGTTTCAGTTCTTCCCTGAACATGCGAACTGTCGTGTGGTTCAGGTAATAGTAGGATGAGATTCTTCCTAAAGTCTGAGGGTCTATACTTCTGTTATCCTATCAACAAAGAGAACACAAACATTTCAACAATTATATATTTTTCTGCAATAAACAGATTGAATGAGTAAGTGATTGTTGTTTAACATTAAATGAACAAGTTCCATTCAATGAAATGATGATGATATCCACTTTGTACTCAACACACTTAGTTGGTTCTTTATAGTGTTAACTCACTTAAACAACAAAGGATAGATGTGTCAATCCACTCCGTCACATTAACTTTATTCCGAGCCAACCAGTCTTTGCTCTTATAATGTGTCAGAGTGGACAGTTGTTTAATGTGTCAGAGTGGACAGTTGTTTAATGTGTCAAAGTGGACAGTTGTTTAATGTGTCAGAGTGGACAGTTGTTTAATGTGTCAGAGTGGACAGTTGTTTAATGTGTCAAAGTGGACAGTTGTTTAATGTGTCAGAGTGGACAGTTGTTTAATGTGTCAGAGTGGACAGTTGTTTAATGTGTCAGAGTGGACAGTTGTTTAATGTGTCAGAGTGGACAGTTGATTAATGTGTCAGAGTGGACAGTTGATTAATGTGTCAGAGTGGACAGTTGTTTAATGTGTCAGAGTGGACAGTTGTTTATGTGTCAGAGTGGACAGTTGTTTATGTGTCAGAGTGGACAGTTGTTTAATGTGTCAGAGTGGACAGTTGTTTAATGTGTCAGAGTGGATAGTTGTTTAATGTGTCAGAGTGGACAGTTGTTTAATGTGTCAGAGTGGACAGTTGTTTCAGTGATCTAGCTCTTATAATGTGTCAGAGTGGACAGTTGTTTCAGTGATCTAGCACTACAGAGTGGTCCAGTACTAATAAGGCATCATCACCATTTCATTGAATGCAACTTGTTCTCTCCATGATATGGCTGAAAACTGTTCATTTGACATTAAACAGCAATCATTCACTGGATTTCTATTAACATTCAAATTGTAAGCATTGTAGAGGGTCATACAAGGTATATTACAGTCATGTTTTATTTCTGAATAGTTGCATAGTTTCAGAGAAGAAGATAAAAGTGTAAAAAAAAATATATATGATGTGGATAACAAATTAAACAACAGACACAAAGTGATGATAATAGCTCATCTGTCTAAAGATGTCAGGTTAAATATTATGAAGCAGTTCCTATATGCTGTATAGTAATTATTATCAAAACTAAAGTTCTCCTCCCTCAGGTATAGGTGACCTTAGAGTTCTCCTCCCTCAGGTATAGGTGACCTTAACTAAAGTTCTCCCCCCTCAAGTATAGGTGACCTTAACTAAAGTTCTCCCCCCTCAAGTATAGGTGACCTTAGAGTTCTCCTCCCTCAAGTATAGGTGACCTTAGAGTTCTCCTCCCTCAGGTATAGGTGACCTTAACTAAAGTTCTCCCCCCTCAAGTATAGGTGACCTTAACTAAAGTTCTCCCCCCTCAAGTATAGGTGACCTTAACTAAAGTTCTCCCCCCTCAAGTATAGGTGACCTTAGAGTTCTCCTCCCTCAGGTATAGGTGACCTTAACTAAAGTTCTCCCCCCTCAAGTATAGGTGACCTTAACTAAAGTTCTCCCCCCTCAAGTATAGGTGACCTTAGAGTTCTCCTCCCTCAGGTATAGGTGACCTTAACTAAAGTTCTCCCCCCTCAAGTATAGGTGACCTTAACTAAAGTTCTCCCCCCTCAAGTATAGGTGACCTTAACTAAAGTTCTCCCCCCTCAAGTATAGGTGACCTTAGAGTTCTCCCCCCTCAAGTATAGGTGACCTTAACTAAAGTTCTCCCCCCTCAAGTATAGGTGACCTTAACTAAAGTTCTCCCCCCTCAAGTATAGGTGACCTTAACTAAAGTTCTCCCCCCTCAAGTATAGGTGACCTTAGAGTTCTCCCCCCTCAAGTATAGGTGACTTTAACTAAAGTTCTCCCCCCTCAAGTATAGGTGACCTTAGAGTTCTCCCCCCTCAGGTATAGGTGACCTTAACTAAAGTTCTCCCCCCTCAAGTATAGGTGACCTTAACTAAAGTTCTCCCCCCTCAAGTATAGGTGACCTTAGAGTTCTCCCCCCCTCAAGTATAGGTGACCTTAGAGTTCTCCCCCCTCAAGTATAGGTGACCTTAGAGTTCTCCCCCCTCAAGTATAGGTGACCTTAGAGTTCTCCCCCCTCAAGTATAGGTGACCTTAGAGTTCTCCCCCCTCAAGTATAGGTGACCTTAGAGTTCTCCCCCCTCAAGTATAGGTGACCTTAGAGTTCTCCCCCCTCAAGTATAGGTGACCTTAGAGTTCTCCCCCCTCAAGTATAGGTGACCTTAGAGTTCTCCCCCCTCAAGTATAGGTGACCTTAGCTGATTTTGACTCTCCTGTTTAGACCCCTTGTTTTTCGTGCTCTCAAACACTTTTAAGTTATCTGCCATTCCAATCTTTTGTCTTTGACTCTTTGAGCGTGACCTGATGAAGGTTATTCCAGTCGTCTTGAGCGTACCTGATGAAGGTTATTCCAGTCGTCTTTGAGCATACCTGATGAAGGTTATTCCAGTCGTCTTTGAGTGTACCTGATGAAGGTTATTTTAGTCGTCTTTGAGCATACCTGATGAAGGTTATTCCAGTTGTCTTTGAGTGTACCTGATCAAGGTTATTTTAGTCGTCTTTGAGCGTACCTGATGAAGGTTATTCCAGTGGTCTTTGAGCGTGACCTGATGAAGGTTATTTTAGTCGTCTTTGAGAGTACCTGATGAAGGTTATTCCAGTCGTCTTTGAGTGTACCTGATGAAGGTTATTCCAGTCGTCTTTGAGAGTACCTGATGAAGGTTATTCCGGTCGTCTTTGAGCGTGACCTGATGAAGGTTATTCCAGTCGTCTTTGAGCATACCTGATGAAGGCTATTCCAGTCGTCTTTGAGCGTGACCTGATGAAGGTTATTCCCGTCGTCTTTGAGCATGACCTGATGAAGGTTATTCCAGTCGTCTTTGAGCGTACCTGATGAAGGCTATTCCAGTCGTCTTTGAGCATGACCTGATGAAGGTTATTCCCGTCGTATTTGAGCGTGACCTGATGAAGGTTATTCCAGTCGTCTTTGAGCGTACCTGATGAAGGCTATTCCAGTCGTCTTTAAGCGTGACCTGATGAAGGTTATTCCCGTCGTCTTTGAGCGTGACCTGATGAAGGTTATTCCAGTCGTCTTTGAGCGTGACCTGATGAAGGCTATTCCAGTCGTCTTTGAGCGTGACTTGATGAAGGTTATTCCAGTCGTCTTTGTGAGCGTACCTGATAAAGGTTTTTCCAGTCGTCTTTGAGCGTACCTGATGAAGGTTTTTCCAGTCGTCTTTGAGCGTGACCTGATGAAGGTTATTTTAGTCGTCTTTGAGCGTACCTGATGAAGGTTATTTTAGTCGTCTTTGAGCGTACCTGATGAAGGTTATTCCAGTTGTCTTTGAGCGTGACCTGATGAAGGTTATTCCAGTCGTCTTTGAGCGTACCTGATGAAGGCTATTCCAGTCGTCTTTAAGCGTGACCTGATGAAGGTTATTCCCATCGTCTTTGAGCGTGACCTGATGAAGATTATTCCAGTTGTCTTTGAGCGTACCTGATGAAGGTTATTCCAGTCGTCTTTGAGTGTACCTGATGAAGGTTATTTTAGTCGTCTTTGAGTGTACCTGATGAAGGTTATTCCAGTCGTCTTTAAGCGTACCTAATGAAGGTTATTCCAGTCGTCTTTGAGCATACCTGATGAAGGTTATTCTAGTCGTCTTTGAGCGTACCTGATGAAGGTTATTCCAGTCGTCTTTGAGCATACCTGATGAAGGTTATTCTAGTCGTCTTTGAGCGTACCTGATGAAGGTTATTCCAGTCGTCTTTGAGCATACCTGATGAAGGTTATTCTAGTCGTCTTTGAGCGTACCTGATGAAGGTTATTCCAGTCGTCTTTGAGCATACCTGATGAAGGTTATTTTAGAAACTTGTTGTGAACACTAAATTTGATATCTACATTTTTATTTCAATTGCAGGCTCGGATAGAATTATAGTAAAATAACTTGAATGACATCACAGTCACACTTAATTCTTCAAAAGGTTGATTCATGACTTGTCTATTATTAATTTTAATTGTAACATGAATGAATTCTTTTGCTTTGAGCTTTTTATGGTTTATATACTAGAATGTAAGCAACAGCTAAGATTACTATGAAATAATACATGCAGATACGAGATATTGCACACTTTAAATCTAAGCTGTAGTTTTATTACTCTCAGAGAGCCGTGCAATAATCAACGCCGTAGATGTGATATTGCATAGTTTCATGTTACAAATCATTTAAACCACGGTTTTCCGAGTTAAACTTTTAAACAATCTCACACTTCGCGTTTGATTGTTTAAGTCGAAAAACCATGTTATAAATATTCATTACCTCTGCCACTGTTATACAGAAAGAACATTCTAACTCATACAGAGCTCTCTCTACTAACTTAGACAGAAATTTGTTAATACTGTCATGGTCTGTATCATCTAGGTTATAAAAACTGAAAAATAACAAATAAAGTTCTTTGTTTATACAGCCTTATTCAACAATATCTGTGTTATACTGTGGCAGTCAGAAAGCGTAGTACCTGTAGATAACCACCAACCTGCCACAAGTCACTCTCAATCATTCTAGATATCATCTCATTCTATTCTAAAATATTAAGTTTAGGCCATCAACAGAATTTTTATTTTTTTTTAGTAATTGCTGCCATCTTGAATGGTGGATGGGACAATAAGATACAGTTTTATAACTGGAGCACCATCCAATGGCCATTGAGATGATAATTGATTAATAGTTAAACCTCATTGGCTCCATGTGTCCCAGTTGAAGAGACCAATGATTTCAGTTCTAAATATCTATCATGTATTTATCAGGAAAGATTGTGGATAGAAAATATTTGAAACCATCTACACCCCCTTTCAAAAAGGTCATTTTGACCTGTTCTGACTGTGTCCTGCAATTTTCAGAATTTCTTTTTCACAGAAAAATAGTTTAAATCAGTTAAATAACTGAAAAAATTATCTCTGATTCTTGTTATTCATGATAAATCAAGATGAAAGTTACTGTATTTAGGGTTGTATAATGCGCAGGATTTTGCCCAGATTCTTTATTTGGTAGGGGGTGTGCGCATTATAAACAGGAACAATGTGTTTCACTCTTTCCCAGACCGGGAAATCACATGTCCGCCATGTTTCTTTGTTTACTATTGTCAAGTTAAATATTTCTTCAATTGTTTGGACACTATTCCACAAAATAATTAATTGCATCTATTATGTTTTAATTATTGAAGGACTGAAAAATATATACGACTGATATTTAATTCTTACATTTCTGACGACGATTTTTTTCAAAAGTCCATGCGCATTATAGACACGAACTAGTTTTTTTCTGGAGATATTCAAGGCCAAGAGGGGGTGCGCATTATGCACCAATGTGCATTATGCAACCCTAAATACGGTACTACAAACGAACCCACTCTATCAGACTGATTCAAGTTCAAGATAACTTGTCCCGACTGTTATATTATATAATTATTGCGGGGCCGTCTTCATCGTGACCATATGGTAGTTGGATTTACAAATACCTATGCAATCAGTGCCTATCACCACTAACATTGTGAGTTCGAATCCTGTTCATGGCGAGGTGAATTCGATACAACCTTATGTGATAAAGTTTGTCAGTGACTTGTGACAGGTTGGTGGTTTTCTCCAGGTACTCAGGTTTCATCCATCAATAAAACTGACTGCCACGATATAACTGAAATATTATTGAAAGTGGTGTTAAACACAATAGCCCTAACCCTAACCCTATATCATTATTGCTATTATTATGAACTAGAGTCTCAGCATTGAGCTGAGCCTGTGTCGCTCACCTTTCATTCTGCTTTGAGGAAACTTAATACAGAACCTTCCATAGGTGCTTCCCACTAAATATCGGTTCAGAGAAGAAGATTTTTAAAACAAGAATTGCCTGTGGCAGCCATGTTTGTTAATGGATCAAAACAAAATGAGCAATCTCTATAGAGGATCTTCCATAGATGCTTCTTACCAAGTTTCATATCATTTGGCCAAGCGGTTTCAGAGGAAAAGCTGTTTTAGAAATCGATCAATAAGAAACAAGAATTGTCTATGACGGCCATGTTTGCTAACGGATCAAAACGGAAAGAGCAATTCCCATCCCATAGAGGACCTTCCATAGATGCTTCCTAACACGTTTCGGTCCATTTGGCCAAGCTGTTTCAGAGTAGAAGAGTTTTAGAAATCGACCAATCAGAAACAAGAATTGCATGTGGCAGCCATATTTGTTAATGGATCGGGACAAAATGAGCAATCTTTATAGAGGACCTCCCATAGATGCATCCGACCAAGTTTCGGTTCATTTGGCAAAGCGGTTTCAGAGGAGAAGAATTTAAAAAAAATCAACCAATCAGAAACAAGAATTGTCTGTGGCAGCCATGTTTGTTAACGGATCGGGACGAAATGAGCAATCGTAACAGAGGACTTTTCATAGATGCTTCCTACCAAGTTTCGGTTCATTTGGCCAAACGGTTTCAGAGGAGAAGAATCTAAAATATCAGCCATTCAGAAACAAGCGTCGCCTGTAGCGGCCATGTTCGTTAACGGATCGGGACGAAATAAGCAATCTTTATGGAGGACCTTCCATAGATGGTTCCTACCAAGTTTCAGTTCATTTGGTTGAGGGGTTTTAGAGGCATATTTATCTGTAATTCAATTCAGAGATAACTGCATTTTGAATAGATACAAAATGTATCTATATTTAAACTAGAGTTATCTCCCTTTTAACAGTAAAACTGATTTTTTAGATATCAATCAATCAGAAAAAATAATCGCCTGGTGCGGCCATGTTTGTTAACAGATCAAGATGAAATTAGCAATCTTTATAGAGGACCTTCCATAGATGCTTCCTACCAAGTTTCGGTTCATTTGGCTAAGCGGTTTCAGAGGAGAAGATTTCTAAAAATAAGCCAATCAGAAACAAGAATTGCCTGTGGCGGCCATATTTGTTAATGGATCAGGACAAAATGAGCAATCTTTATAGAGGACCTTCCATAGATGCTTCCTACCAAGTTTCAGTTCATATAGCTGAGGGGTTTCAGAGGAGAAGATTAAAATGTGAAAACTTAACGGACGATAGACGACAGACACCAAGTGATGGCAAAAGCTCACATTACCTTTGGCAAGGTGAGCTAAAAATGAAATATATTACAGAATTATTTTTTTAATAGGTTCTTATTTCCACTGAAATTTTAATAAACAATATACAAATAAATAACTAAATCAATTTTTTCCAAACGTTTTGACCACGGTGTATTCATCCCTATAAGGAGATACCCAATTCACTATATGGAAAATCTATAGGGTTATGGTGTTTAACGCCACTTTCAAAAATATTTCAGTTTTATCGCGGTGGTGAAAAATCGATAATAAATTATCTTAAGGATTATATATCTTTATGACTTGTTAATGTCATTTAACACAAATTCTCCATCTTCCCATAAAAATTGTCAAATTGTGTACATAAAATATATAGTAACATATTAACTGTCACACAAATAATATTACTGTTACGTTCAAAATCTTACAAAACATTTGACAATTTCAAAACAAGAACCAATTGTAAAGTAATCTTCAAATTTGAAATGGGAAAAAAAAATGTCAATAATAGATATAAAAGAAATTGTATGTTGACTCCATTCATTGACTACATATTTGACAACATAGCTACTGTGGATCATCAATTTGTTACTAAACCTACTATCAATTCATAATTATTCATAAATATAATCTAACATCTATGTAAAGAAATCACACGATTCACGTACAGATTTTAAGATTTAAATAGAACGTGGAACTGTCAAAACGTTTGTAGAAAACAGAAATATTTGGGTAAGCAAAACTATGGTTTATGGTACCTTTTTTTACTTATATATTCTATTGTGTGGCTATTTTTGTTACTATGTAAGTTTTTATTTGTAAGATCACAAAAATAATTTTCAAGAAAAATTGTAAAACAAGAATAGAACTAAGAAATGACAGAAATCCAAACAATTCAAATATAATATATATATATATATAGTTCAAATCCTGTCGAGGGAAGAACAAAAATTTGACAGCTCTAAAATCTAATTCAAACACTATTTGGTTTAATTTTCAGATGTGTGTAAATATATATATATATATATATATATATATATATATATATATATATATATATACATGTATGTTAAAAAAAACCAATCAATCTCAAAATTTAAGGAAAGTTTGAGACAGTATACGAATACAAAATACAAAAAGTTTTATTTTAAGTGGGGCATATATAAACAATAAACATAAACTCTGCTTTTTACCGACAGTATTAATTATATAATAAGCTTTTTACCGACAGTATTAATTATATAAGAAGCTTTTTACCGACAGTATTAATTATATAAGAAGCTTTTTTTTTTCTTAAAGTAAATTCATATCATTGCTAAAAACAGATAGACAAAAAGATGAATGAAATAATTAAGAAGAAATCATAATTAACAATAAATCTCAAAATGTAAGGAAAGTTTGAGACAGCATATATAAGAAACTTTTTTTTAAAGTAAATTCATATCATTACTAAAAACAGATAGATGAAATAATCAATGGTCATCAACAAGAAATTATAATTGATTTAATATTATTCTGATCAGATAAAAGTCTGTTTTATTTTATTTTTATTTCTATTTCAGCTTCCTGTTTTTTTTCCAGATATATTTCAGTCAAATGATGATACTATTGAAAAAGACATCTGTGGCAGGATCATGTAATTGATTATCAGTTTAATCTATATTTAGATCCTAATTTAACAACAAAAGCATCCTCAGATTTGTCCATGGCAACACATGTGAGGTCACCTCGATTACGGAACACTTAAATTAGGTAAAGAGTTAGTTTAATTAATATTTACCTTTATATTTATACATATATAAAAACACAGCACAATAATATACATATTTATATAATCTAATTTGAATACAAGTAAACGAGAATGGGTAATAAAAAATACAAAATGTCACACTGTCAGAACAGTTCTAAAATCCATAGAAACAGAAGAAAAATAATTTGTTTAAACTGATGGTAATCGAAATTCAAATTGTTTTCAAAATAATTAGTTAATTTTACAGTAGTTTTTATTAAAATTAAAAATCATAAAAGAATTATTGTAAAACTACTACATTGTATTGTATTCCTAATATGGAAAATAAAGCATGAGTAACTGAACAAAGCAGTAATTCATGAATGCACACGAATGCAGGTTAACGTGTATGTGAATTATCGTCATCGTCCTGTTACTATTGGACAGATGACAAGTGAGGACAAAATATTGTACAGATTTTAGACAACTGATCCAAAAACCACTAGATCTAAACTTACACCATTCTAATTTAGCAGTTCATGACAGACAAGACTTAAACCTAGATATAGTACAGTGAAACCTGACTAAGCTGAACCCTGAGTAAACCTGCCAAAACCAGACAGACTTTACAGTCCTATCTACTGAACCCTGAGTAAACCTGCCAAAACCAGACAGACTTTACAGTCCTATCTACTGAACCCTGAGTAAACTGTAAACCTGCCTAAACCAGACAGACTTTACTGTCCTATCTACTGAACCCTGAGTAAACCTGCCAAAACCAGACAGACTTTACTGTCCTATCTACTGAACCCTGAGTAAACCTGCCAAAACCAGACAGACTTTACTGTCCTATCTACTGAACCCTGAGTAAACCTGCCTAAACCAGACAGACTTTACTGTCCTATCTACTGAACCCTGAGTAAACCTGCCAAAACCAGACAGACTTTACTGTCCTATCTACTGAACACTGAGTAAACCTGCCAAAACCAGACAGACTTTACTCTCCTATCTACTGAACCCTGAGTAAACCTGCCAAAAACAGACAGACTTTACTGTCCTATCTACTGAACCCTGAGTAAACCTGCCAAAACCATAGACTTTACAGTCCCCTCTACTGAACCCTGAGTAAACCAAAAACCTGCCAAAATCAGACAGACTTTACAGTCCCATCTACTGAACCCTTAGTAAACCAAAAACCTGCCAAAACCAGACAGACTTTACAGTCCCATCTACTGAACCCTGAGTAAACCAAAAACCTGCCAAAACCAGACAGACTTTACAGTCCCATCTACTGAACCCTGAGTAAACCAAAAATCTACCAAACCAGACAGACTTTACAGTCCCATCTACTGAACCTTGAGTAAACCAAAAACCTGCCAAAACCAGACAGACTTTACAGTTCCATCTACTGAACCCTGAGTAAACCAAGAACCTGCCAAAACCAGACAGACTTTACAGTTCCATCTACTGAACCCTGAGTAAACCAAAAACCTACCAAAACCAGACAGACTTTACAGTCCCCTCTACTGAACCCTGAGTAAACCAAAAACCTGCCAAAACCAGACAGACTTTACAGTTCCATCTACTGAACCCTGAGTAAACCAAAAACCTACCAAAACCAGACAGACTTTACAGTTCCATCTACTGAACCCTGAGTAAACCAAAAACCTACCAAACCAGACAGACTTTACAGTTCCATCTACTGAACCCTGAGTAAACCAAAAACCTGCCAAAGCCAGACAAAGTCACTTTACAGTCACATCTACTAAATATCTATGCAATTTTAACCTGTGTAAACCAAACACCTGTCTAAATTGAACAAATTATTCAGTCCTTATAAGGGGGTTCTGTTTAGACAGGTTTTACTGTATGTCAGTTAAATGTTCATCCAGAAAAATAAATGATTAATTTGAACAGTATTGCTGTATGTCATGACAGAATGTCAGCATACTTGTATTGTAATTTTTATTTCTTATCTATTTCAGAAATTGTTAGCAGCAGAAATGAAGACCCCGATATAAAACCAACCTTATATTAAACAAAATGAGGTAGAATGGATTATTGTATCATTTACAATTATATCTGGCTCGTTTGGATTTTAACAGTTGTTCTAAGAAAAGGTCTGTTTGATAGTTATATTACAAAAAGGTCTGTTTGATAGTTATATTACAAAAAGGTATGTTTGATAGTTATATTAAAAAGGCCTGTTTGATTGTTATATTACAAAAAGGGTTATTAGAAAGGTATATAACAACATCCTATATCTGGTAACATCAGATAACCATTCATACATATTTGGATGTTGTAACAGTGAGTGAGTGAGTTATTGTTGTTTACCGCCAAATAAGCATTACATTCAATGAAATAATGTTTGCTTTGTACTGGACCGATATGCTAGCCCACTGAAATGACAGGCAGTGAGTAGAAATGTCACTTCATTCTGAGCCACTGAAATAACAGGCAGTGAGTAGAAATGTCACTCCATTCTGACACATTGATTCTGAGCCACTGAAATAACAGGTAGTGAGTAGAAATGTCACTCCATTCTGACACATTATCTTCATTCTGAGCCACTGAAATAACAGGTAGTGAGTAGAAATGTCACTCCATTCTGACACATTAATTCTGAGCTACTGAAATAACAGGTAGTGAGTAGAAATGTCACTCCATTCTGACACATTAATTCTGAGCCACTGAAATAACAGGTAGTGAGTAGAAATGTCACTCCATTCTGACACATTAATTCTGAGCCACTGAAATAACAGGTAGTGAGTAGAAATGTCACTCCATTCTGACACATTATCTTCATTCTGAGCCACTGAAATAACAGGCAGTGAGTAGAAATGTCACTCCATTCTGACACATTAATTCTGAGCCACTGAAATAACAGGTAGTGAGTAGAAATGTCACTCCATTCTGACACATTATCTTCATTCTGAGCCACTGAAATAACAGGTAGTGAGTAGAAATGTCACTCCATTCTGACACATTGATTCTGAGCCACTGAAATAACAGGTAGTGAGTAGAAATGTCACTCCATTCTGACACATTATCTTTGCTCTTACTCTTTAATGATGTGTGCTTAGCGGAGTTGCAACAAATACCAATTTAATAATCTTTTAGTTTGATCCGACTGGGGTTCGAACGCATGACCTACCATACTAGAGGCGAGCACGCTAACCATTACTCCACCGATGTGGAATGGTTGGAATGTTATTAGATGGTAGTGAATGGACAACAAACTTCTAATGTTAAAAACTTCAACATATTTTTCTATTTATCAAGAAGGTGATAATCAGTAAATTGTAACCATAGTTATTAGGCAGGAAACTTGAAGTAACAGGTGCCACTAGTGGAGCAGGAACATGAGTTCACCCCAGGGTTTTAGTGGGGTTCATGTTACTCAATCTTTAGATTTATGTGTAGAGTTCTGTAGATTGTTGTTTGTCCTTTCGTACTTTTTCTTTTGGCCATTGTGTTGTCTGCCCTTCAATTTATGGATTCTGATTACCCCTTTCATATCTTGAAACTCTTCTTGTAACAGAATCTTGATAATACCAGTAGATCTGATAAACAAATGAGTTCTGAGAGGGAAATAGGTTTGGTTTATGCTTTATGGTGCTTAATACCACTTTCAACAATATTTCAGTTATATTGTGGTGGTCAGTTTTATAGGTGGAGGAAATCTGAGTAGCTACAGGAGTAAACCACAGACCTGTAGCAAGTCACTGACAAAATCTGTCTGATAATGTTGTATCAAGTACACCTCGACATGAACTGGGTTCAAACTCACAACTAAGGACTTTAGTGGTGATAGGCACTGATTCTGAGAGGATTAGAGAATTAGAGAAAATACTTAAAATTTAACAACCTCATTTTGATATTTTGAAAATAAAATTTAATCTCTCTTATAAATAAAAGAAACAGCATTTTTAAATAAAGATATTTTATCTATTAAACATATTTCCATCATATTTCAGCTAAATCAGAGATGAAGGCAACACAGTGCACAGGGAAAATGTTTTCTCTGACATGTGGTAGTGAAGACTATGTGATACACGTTCTGTATGAGTGGTATTCCTATAACCCAACACAGAAACCACAGAACCAGTGTACATATGACTCTAGTTATTGTAGTGAGGCAGAGTTCATCAACCCTGTGAGTGCCCAGTATTGTAACGGCTACAGTCAGTGCTCATTTCTGGTTACTCCTGGACGACTCCTCACGTCATGTGATCAGAATTCTACAGAAATCACTGTTTTGTACAACTGTATGTCAAGTAAGAAATTAATTCTGTTATAAAAAGTTTCAGTTTTCAAATCATTTTGAAAATGAAGTACATGCTGGGTTCTACAAGCCAATACATTGTATCTTATTTCTACATGTATTCTAATCTGTAAGTAGAGTTCTCTAATCCAAAAGTGTACCTAATATAAAAGTGTACGCTAATATAAAAGTGTAATATAAAAATAAATTACAGGTAGAAGCAAGCAAATACATGTAGATTGTATCAGATAAGTATATTACTGGCTTTATGTAAACCATTCTAGGCGACAAATTTGATTTTTGTCCTGGAGACATAGAAACCTTTTGGTTACTTACATATAGAATATTTCAAAAGGAATGCAGGATTGCTGTTTAATGGACAATTTTTCAACTATATTAGGTTTTGTATGTAAAAGAGGAAAAATAATAATTATATACTGATATAAATAATGCAAACCAAAAACAGATAAAAAATATCAGACTGACAAATTATAGAAATCTCATTGAACTATAAATATACCTTTGAAATATCTCCCTTGAGTAAAAAAAATTGCAATTTCTTTTTCTGTATTAAATTTTTTCTTATTTTATTTTCAGAGCACAGAATGGTTGACATATGCAGACCTTACAGTATGAGAAATGGGCAGATAACATATTTTAAATCTCCCAACTACCCACATGACTTACTTCAGCCAATTAAATGTCAGTGTAATGTTACAGGACAAAATATTTCTGCCAAAGTCTATGAACATCAAAAATCAAAGAATAGTACTGTTGTGTTTATGTTTGTAACAAATAAAGTCACGATCCATGTGAACGATGTGACTATTAGAAATAGAATGTTATTTTCGGAAATGGATTACGTGCAATTGATATTAGATAATCGTATTTATCAAGAACTGTTTAAATTATGGATGAAGATATCTGGTAATGGTAAGCTTATATGAAAAAAAATGACAGCTTAAATGATGGGAAACAATTTAAAGGATTTTAAAATCTCATGCTTTGAAACCATCAAAACACAAAGTCTGAATCCTCAAAATTAAACCTTGCCTGTATTTAATCCAATTTTATGCACATTTTAAAATTTGAGGTGAACAAACAAAAATTTAGAACTTAAGAATATATTAAGAAAAAATCAAATTGATCTTGATTTTATCAATCTAAAGGTTGATTTTACAATTCAGATCAACTACAAGTACAAAGTACATATCTCTAGGTAAAGATCCAAACCACTAAAGTTACCATATTTCATCAGAAGAATAGACGTAACTGTGCAGCAATGGATAAAGTCAAAACATCCAAATTCAAACCTAACTTAAATTTGATTAATCTCAAATAGCTTTCAAATTTCAAGTTTTTGGACCAAATCCTGCAAACTTTCCCCATATTTTGCTAATATTTAGGCAAGGAACAATCAACCATACAGGATGAATGCATTTATTTTTTTCTTCCAGATATGAATATCTTCTGTCAAAGTCACCCGGTAGATGTAAAGACCAGTTCTACTATACAACACACTTCAAACTACCATACAGTTCTCTACACAAGTTCTATACAACACACTTCAAACTACCATACAGTTCTCTACACAAGTTCTATACAACACACTTCAAACTACCATACAGTTCTCTACACAAGTTCAATGTCATACCAAATCAAAACTTCATTAATTGAATCATCTGAGAAAATCAAATTATCTAAAACAGAGCTTTATTACTCAAGTTTTCAAGAATCAAATTATTCACTCCAGGAAACACCTTTTTTATCATTGCAAAGTTTTAACCCAACAATTTTATTAACTGACCAATCAATGATGCAGCATGAGACAATTTCATCTCAAACAAATTTAATTACACTGAGTAATCAGGTGCACCCTAACACAACAAGTATGTCAAATCACACAGACCTACAGGGATCAACAGTCATCCAGACAATGCCAGAGATTCTGCCTACTACCTCAACTTATGTAATGGTCAGCTCCACGATAGGTATAGAACTTGATCTTGGAAAAAGTCAAGAACAATTGGAGCGGGATACAGGTACAATGTTCTTATTTTTTTTGTCTTTTTAATATCTAAAGATTATGTCCTAGTTCAATTCCAGAGCGGTCACCACACACCTCGCCTACATTGCACGTCATGATCGTGATCGTATGGTAGTTGGGTTTACAACTACCTATGCAATCAGTGCCTATCACCACTAACGTTATGAGTTCGAATCCCGCTCATGGCAAGGTGTACTTGATACAACGTTATGTGATAAAGTTTGTCAGTGACTTGCGACAGATCAGTGGTTTTCTCAGGGTACTCTGGTTTCCTCTACCGATAAAATTGACCACCATGATATAACCGAAATATTGTTGAAAGTCGCGATAAACACCATATAACCTCAATTCCAAGACAACCATTCTTTCCTTAATAGTGGGCAAATTTTTTTGACTGACCACGGACCCAACCAAGGTTCTACTGCACCCAAGTCATGCACCCACCCAAACCTTAAAACCAATGAAGTCATTGGAATTGTAAGTTATTCACTAATGTGTAACACATATTACAAACGATGGTAATAAATTCACATTCTGTGCAAAGATATCAACATGATCATAAAACTAAAATGGCCATATTGTATTTTATGTTCCATAAGTAGTCACCATTTTCATAAAACATGATAAAAGATTTTCATTAGAATGCTTGCCGTGTCAAGGGTGAAAAATATTGTGAAATCTGCTTGAATTTGTATATCATCAATTTATATTTCTACAATTTTTTTCAGATCTGAGAGTGATCATAGTAACTGTTTGTGTGTTTACTATTATTATTATAATTTCTGTGGCATTAGGAATATTTATTTACAGGTAAGTAAGCTAATTATCTCCTTTTAGTAAAAAAAATAATAATTTACAGTTATCTCCCTTTTGTCAAAACATCCATGTATATTTATCTCCCTTTGGTCAAAAACAGACTATAAACATATTGAGTTATCTCTCTTTCCCAACCTTTATTAACATTGGATTGAGCAGTTTCTTTTATAAGACCTCTTTAAAATGTCTAATAACTCTACATAATCTATGGTATATTGCAGAACCCATGTCTGTAAATTGTTGAACTCTTTTTTATATTGTAGAAGAAAGCACAGACAAGTAACAGGATACAACGGGGATGATGACAGTGATAGAGACATATATCATGCTTATAATTTCAGTTTTCAAAATAAATACGATAAAAATTAATATTTTGAAAGATTTTTTTAAAAATAATTTTTTATGAAATATTGAAAATAAAAATTTAAACAATAATTATAGTCAATATCATAATCAACCATAACAACATAGAACAACTCCTTGATAAAAACTTCAAATGAAAACCATGGAAACTTAAGGAAATTGGTCATGTCTAGGAACAGACATGAAAAAAATAAATAGTAAAAGAGATTTCAAACCTCCTCTCCTTAAAATCTAGAATTCCACTTCTCACAAACAGATATAAAAAAAGTAAAAAAAACAAAAACAAAAAACATATTTGCTTCAAATGCATAACACAAACACTTTCACTGTAAAAAACTGGTGGCCACATAAACATAGATAGTACAATAGCAGGGTCAGTGAATGATCATATTTAACTGATTATTAACTAGGAAGGTAGAATCTGTTAGTCAAAGAATTTTTAAGGATACAAAAATTATAATAACTTTTGGGTAAAATTTTTAATTATGAATATACAAATATAATATTCAAAATGCATGCAATGAAATAATTGTTTTGAGAAAACCAAAGGACCAATCAAGTATTGACAACCAGAGACACTGACAACAACGGGTACAAAACACAGAGACACTGACAACAATGGGTACAAAACACAGAGACACTGACAACAACGGGTACAAAACACAGAGACACTGACAACAACGGGTACAAAACACAGAGACACTGACAACAACGGGTACAAAACACAGAGACACTGACAACAATGGGTACAAAACACAGAGACACTGACAACAACGGGTACAAAACACAGAGACACTGACAACAACGGGTACAAAACACAGAGACACTGACAACAACGGGTACAAAACACAGAGACACTGACAACAACGGGTACAAAACACAGAGACACTGACAACAATGGGTACAAAACACAGAGACACTGACAACAACTGGTACAAAACACAGAGACACTGACAACAACGGGTACAAAACACAGAGACACTGACAACAACGGGTACAAAACACAGAGACACTGACAACAACGGGTACAAAACACAGAGACACTGACAACAACGGGTACAAAACACAGAGACACTGACAACAACGGGTACAAAACACAGAGACACTGACAACAACGGGTACAAAACACAGAGACACTGACAACAACGGGTACAAAACACAGAGACACTGACAACAACGGGTACAAAACACAGAGACACTGACAACAACGGGTACAAAACACAGAGACACTGACAACAACGGGTACAAAACACAGAGACACTGACAACAACGGGTACAAAACACAGAGACACTGACAACAACGGGTACAAAACACAGAGACACTGACAACAACGGGTACAAAACACAGAGACACTGACAACAACGGGTACAAAACACAGAGACACTGACAACAACGGGTACAAAACACAGAGACACTGACAACAACGGGTACAAAACACAGAGACACTGACAACAACGGGTACAAAACACAGAGACACTGACAACAACGGGTACAAAACACAGAGACACTGACAACAACGGGTACAAAACACAGAGACACTGACAACAACGGGTACAAAACACAGAGACACTGACAACAACGGGTACAAAACACAGAGACACTGACAACAACGGGTACAAAACACAGAGACACTGACAACAACGGGTACAAAACACAGAGACACTGACAACAACGGGTACAAAACACAGAGACACTGACAACAACGGGTACAAAACACAGAGACACTGACAACAACGGGTACAAAACACAGAGACACTGACAACAACGGGTACAAAACACAGAGACACTGACAACAACGGGTACAAAACACAGAGACACTGACAACAACGGGTACAAAACACAGAGACACTGACAACAACGGGTACAAAACACAGAGACACTGACAACAACGGGTACAAAACACAGAGACACTGACAACAACGGGTACAAAACACAGAGACACTGACAACAACGGGTACAAAACACAGAGACACTGACAACAACGGGTACAAAAACACAGAGACACTGACAACAACGGGTACAAAACACAGAGACACTGACAACAACGGGTACAAAACACAGAGACACTGACAACAACGGGTACAAAACACAGAGACACTGACAACAACGGGTACAAAACACAGAGACACTGACAACAACGGGTACAAAACACAGAGACACTGACAACAACGGGTACAAAACACAGAGACACTGACAACAACGGGTACAAAACACAGAGACACTGACAACAACGGGTACAAAACACAGAGACACTGACAACAACGGGTACAAAACACAGAGACACTGACAACAACGGGTACAAAACACAGACACTGACAACAACGGGTACAAAACACAGAGACACTGACAACAACGGGTACAAAACACAGAGACACTGACAACAACGGGTACAAAACACAGAGACACTGACAACAACGGGTACAAAACACAGAGACACTGACAACAACGGGTACAAAACACAGAGACACTGACAACAACGGGTACAAAACACAGAGACACTGACAACAACGGGTACAAAACACAGAGACACTGACAACAACGGGTACAAAACACAGAGACACTGACAACAACGGGTACAAAACACAGAGACACTGACAACAACGGGTACAAAACACAGAGACACTGACAACAACGGGTACAAAACACAGAGACACTGACAACAACGGGTACAAAACACAGAGACACTGACAACAACGGGTACAAAACACAGAGACACTGACAACAACGGGTACAAAACACAGAGACACTGACAACAACGGGTACAAAACACAGAGACACTGACAACAACGGGTACAAAACACAGAGACACTGACAACAACGGGTACAAAACACAGAGACACTGACAACAACGGGTACAAAACACAGAGACACTGACAACAACGGGTACAAAACACAGAGACACTGACAACAACGGGTACAAAACACAGAGACACTGACAACAACGGGTACAAAACACAGAGACACTGACAACAACGGGTACAAAACACAGAGACACTGACAACAACGGGTACAAAACACAGAGACACTGACAACAACGGGTACAAAACACAGAGACACTGACAACAACGGGTACAAAACACAGAGACACTGACAACAACGGGTACAACAGAGACACTGACAACAACGGGTACAAAACACAGAGACACTGACAACAACGGGTACAAAACACAGAGACACTGACAACAACGGGTACAAAACACAGAGACACTGACAACAACGGGTACAAAACACAGAGACACTGACAACAACTGGGTACAAAACACAGAGACACTGACAACAACGGGTACAAAACACAGAGACACTGACAACAACGGGTACAAAACACAGAGACACTGACAACAACGGGTACAAAACACAGAGACACTGACAACAACGGGTACAAAACACAGAGACACTGACAACAACGGGTACAAAACACAGAGACACTGACAACAACGGGTACAAAACACAGAGACACTGACAACAACGGGTACAAAACACAGAGACACTGACAACAACGGGTACAAAACACAGAGACACTGACAACAACGGGTACAAAACACAGAGACACTGACAACAACGGGTACAAAACACAGAGACACTGACAACAACGGGTACAAAACACAGAGACACTGACAACAACGGGTACAAAACACAGAGACACTGACAACAACGGGTACAAAACACAGAGACACTGACAACAACGGGTACAAAACACAGAGACACTGACAACAACGGGTACAAAACACAGAGACACTGACAACAACGGGTACAAAACACAGAGACACTGACAACAACGGGTACAAAACACAGAGACACTGACAACAACGGGTACAAAACACAGAGACACTGACAACAACGGGTACAAAACACAGAGACACTGACAACAACGGGTACAAAACACAGAGACACTGACAACAACGGGTACAAAACACAGAGACACTGACAACAACGGGTACAAAACACAGAGACACTGACAACAACGGGTACAAAACACAGAGACACTGACAACAACGGGTACAAAACACAGAGACACTGACAACAACGGGTACAAAACACAGAGACACTGACAACAACGGGTACAAAACACAGAGACACTGACAACAACGGGTACAAAACACAGAGACACTGACAACAACGGGTACAAAACACAGAGACACTGACAACAACGGGTACAAAACACAGAGACACTGACAACAGCGGGTACAAAACACAGAGACACTGACAACAAGGGGTACAAAACACAGAGACACTGACAACAACGGGTACAAAACACAGAGACACTGACAACAAGGGGTACAAAACACAGAGACACTGACAACAACGGGTACAAAACACAGAGACACTGACAACAACGGGTACAAAACACAGAGACACTGACAACAACGGGTACAAAACACAGAGACACTGACAACAAGGGGTACAAAACACAGAGACACTGACAACAACGGGTACAAAACACAACACAAATTCAACACAGAAAACTAAAAAGATAAGCAACACAGACCCCAACAAAAAAGTTGGGGAAACCCAGGTGTGAAGGGTAAACACTCAGTAAAACTTGAAGATGGGTCAAGGACAAGTCAAGGTCATGTAGTTCAGCCAAATATTATGAACCCATGAAGTGACCTCTTAGAGAGAAAAAACCCAACAAAAACTGACCTATGGCATACTTGTTTGTTGGTTCTAAAGACATATTCCAGTATTAAAAATGACAACTTTAGATAAACAATGTATTTCATTGGCTACTCATTAATAAAATAACATTTCAAATATCACAAATTTATTGTTAATGCTGCCACTGCTGCTACCAACAGGAAGCTCAACAAGAATTATGGGTAAAACAAAATCTTCCTGATTCAGCAACAACCACATATGCCTGATTTTTACATTTATAAGACTTATTCAGAAGAATGCATTTCCTTGTAGCCAATCTGTTCTTCATCAATATATATATTAAATTCCTTTTAATTGACACAAAATCGCTACTTAAAACATCAAACTAGAGAAAGAATATCAAAACCTAATGTCTATATTTCCTGTTAAAGACTCATCATTTTAGATCAAGTTATATATAATGCACATGTTTCGTTATAAAACTGCCAAAGATTTATTGTCTATTCTGTTTTTGTGTATGAATGATACACTACATGGTAAACTGAGCCCTTCTACAAAAGTTTTTTTTGTTTTAGTTTTTTTTTTTGGTGAAAAATATTAAATTGAACTGTTAATAAAAATATTGAATACATGGTTTGATTTGGTTTATGATGTTTAACGCCACTTTCAACAATATTTCAGCTATACCATGGCGGTCAGTTTTATTGGTGGAGGAAACCAGAGTGCCTGGAGAAAATCACTGACCGTAAGTCACCAGCAAACTTTATCACATAATGTTGTATCGAGTACAACTCACCATGAACTTTAGTGGTGATAGGCACTGATTGCACATGTAGTTGTAAATCCAACTACCATACGATCACGACCACGACAGCCCCATTGAATACATGTGAACTGTAGGAAAAGAGAAGATAATCCATTAAGGAGATTCTCCAAAAGATTAGATCCTTAATACTTTTTCTTTCAACATTTTTTTGTTTTTGTTTTTTGTTTGTTATCAAATAATGAAACTGATGTTTAAAACAGCTTAAAAGTGAGAAAAAAAAATATTATGCTTTATCTTTGAAGGCTGCTAATCACCACAGAATTTATCATGAAATTTCAATCAGTACTAGATCGATGATAAACAGAATAACAGTTAATACTCATGAAACTTTAGTTTCATCCTTCCTTTTTATCATTGCTCCCTGTTTTATCATAAATAGATACTTCATCCATTTCAAAGTACTCCCCGATCTTACTATCAGTAAACACAAGTGAACCAGTACATGTTAGTACAGTGGAACCTGTCTAATTCGACACACCAAGGGACCAGGGAAATGTATCAGAATGTACAGGGTGAGGGAATACTCAGGTTTTATTTTAGTGAACAGATATACTTTAGGACTATAAATTTTGTCAGATGTCACAGGATGTCGGTAAACTCATGTGACGGATTGCACAAATCCACTGTAATCCCACTTTCAACAATATTTCAGTTACACAGTTATATCAAATCGTGGTGGTCAGTTTTATTGGTCATCAACCTGATGCAGGTCACTAACAAACTTGATCACATAATGTTGATTCCAGTACACCTCGCCTGAGTGGGATTCAAATTCACATTAGTGGTGATGAGCACTGATTGCATCTAGGTAGTTGTAACTACCACACGATCATGACGTTCCTTACTGCATTTTGGACATTTATTTTGTTTTACTATTTTAAGTGTTAAATATATCTTCCAAATATTCGAAATTTATTTGCAGTTCTATAAAAAATCAGAATTGAAAACTAATGTTGACCTGAATCTGTATCACACTGTTGGTTATTAATTACCTGTATATATTTATTACAGAGTGTGCATTGTAATTGATTATCTATTTATTATCAATTAATTACTTGTTTACACCCAGCTTGGGTTCAGTCTTGTTTGTTGTGATGTCTGAGGAAAAAATAATAGCATTCTCCTATTGTAAAGAAAAAAGCATGAAAACTGCAATAAAAGGGTTAGTAGCTTGGCTCAGCATGATACGACCACAGCAAGTCAATGCAGGCTTCCTCCTACACCAGTTTGGGTTCAGTCTGATATGTTGTGAGGAAATGAAATTTAACATTTTCCTATTGAGGGGAAAAAGACACAAATAATGTACCTGTACTTTATTTAGCATAAAAAAAACACAAAAAAACAAAAGGCAAATATTCTTTCTTTCCATCTAGAACTTAAACCTCAAACTCAACATTTGCAACCTCTTGTTATAAAACACTCCAACATTGAGGCCTTTCAGAATGAGGTAATACCAGGTACTTTTATCCACATTTTTAGAATGGTATTTGGTACTTTAAACTCCTAATTTCAAATGAGTGTTTGTTGAAAAAGATACTCATGAAAATTGTTCAAATTTTAATAAAAAGTACTGTCTGAGTAATAACTACTAAAGTATTGATAAAATTGAAAAATATTGCAAGCTGTAAACATTGTTTAAAAAATAGAATTCACCACAATTTCTTGTGAAAAGTACTTTTTTGTAGGTATTGCGTCAAGTTTGTACTTGTAAGTACAATCTGTGACAAGGTAACAAGGTACATGTATTTATTATGCATAATACTAGGTATAAAATATGAAACAAAACAAAATGTGACAAATAAGATCATACATTTTTTGTTAATACTACCGACATTATAGCAAAAAAAAATAAAAATAAAACAGTTGTAAAAATGAAAATCCATTTGTTTCTAATAAAATAACAACACCAGACAAATGTGATACATGTGATAGAAATCTATTTTGATTAGGGAATAAATTCACAAAAAACCATCATACAAATTCAATGTTTATAGCTATATAGTACAGATAAAAATAAAAATAAATAGTAAAAACAAATCTTAAGAATTAAATCAATTTGTTTTTTCCATAAAACAAGGAATGAAGATAAATCTGCCATGTTATAATAGTTGATTATTTTTGTCTTTTCTTTGGTATATTTCCAGAGATACAATCAAAGATTTTCAACAATATTTATCTGGTCGTGCTGTGTGTTTCACTATATATAATACTACGATGTACTCTATCTCTCTCGCGTGTTATTACTACTATCGTGGACTCTTGCCAAATACTTCCTGACATTATTATAAACAAACATTGCATGATCACTACATGGTATATAACTATTTTTGTATTTTCAGATTTATTTTTGATGAAATTAAGACCTTCCATTCTATTTGTTTAATTTGGAAGATCTGAAGAAAATAAAAACAAATTGTAAATTCTACACTATCAGATTGAGACATTCTTTATTGAAGACGTACAAACATTCACATTCTTTATTGAAGTCATACAAACATTCACATTCTTTATTGAAGTCGTACAAACATTCACATTCTTTATTGAAGTCATACAAACATTCGTTTTCTTTATTGAAGTCGTACAAACATTCACATTCTTTATTGAAGTCGTACAAACATTCACATTCTTTATTGAAGTCGTACAAACATTCACATTCTTTATAAATAATAAGGGGCAGTTGTGGTCGTGATTGCATGGGAGTTGGAACTACCTATGCAATCGGTGCTGTCGTTGTCGTATGGTAGTAGGATTTTTAACTACCTATGCAATCAGTGCCTATCACCACTAACGTTGTGAGTTCTAATCCCGCTCAGGCGAGGTGTACTCAATACAACATTATGTGATAAAGTTTGTCAGTGACTTGTGACAGGTCAGTGGTTTTCTCCAGGTACTCTGGTTTCCTCCACCAATAAAACTAACCGCCACAATATAACTGAAATATTGTTGAATGTGATATTACACTATATCCCTAACTCTTATTTAAGTCATTAAATCATTCTAATTTTTATTAATACAAATGTACTAATATCTCACTATATTTTTTTAATAATGCAAGAATTCATGCAAACAACTCTTTTTAGATTTACTTCAGATACATATTGAATGCTTAAAAAAAACTACTGAAAACAATATTTAATCAAGATAAAAAAAAATTGAATTTGATACTCATTTACTGTATATCTATGTAGACTATGAGTCTTACATTAGTAAGAATGTGTTTAATGAAATCAAAATAAAATCTCAATATAATTTTTGTTCTCATTTATATATCCCTATTTTTGTGATTATATGCAATATATCAAAACTGGGTCTTAACAAACAATATACTTTGCTGGCAGAGAGTTTTATTCTAACAAGCATATTGAAGTGGAAATATTTTGTCTAAATCTTTTAAAAAACTGGTCCATTTCTTCTTAAATGAAAGTAGGGAATTTTTTGCAGTGAACCCAATCAGCTGGCAATAATCAACATGTTGTATTTCTCATATTTTTTTATTACAAAGTCCCCCCATTTTTAACTTATGAAGTCACCACTGAACACTTCATTTTAGTCTTAATGACTTATGATGTACATGGGATATGATTCTCCTTGTCTTTGACTGTTTAAGTGACACACAGACAGAAATTCCAATTAAATAGGTCAATCTGATGCACATGATCTAATTAAATCATCAACTCACATGTTTATTTTTATACCTATAAATAGTAAAATTTCTGGACTTTCCAGAATCAAAAATGGAACAAAATCAATGTTTTTTTAAGCTAATAAGAATCGTTGTGTGAGAGGAATTACAGCAATAAAAAATCTAGGGGTAACAAGAAACCTATAACAATCACTATCTATCTGTATGAATTAAAATAGGACACCATCAGTGTTGTCACTTGCTGGATTTAATGCCAGAAAAAGCTGAATATCTTCTTTCTAAACAGATTTCTTCTCTAGATAATTAACAATTAATTAATTAATAATAGGCTTATGGTTACGGTTATGGTATTTAATGCCACTTTCAGCAATATTTCAGTTATATCATGACTGTCAGTTTTATTGGTGGAGGAAACCGGAGTACTCGGAGAAAATCACCGACCTGCCCCAAGTCACTGACAAACTTTATCATATAATGTTGTATCGAGACCGCCACACCATGAGCAAGATTCAAAATCACAACTGCACAGTTAGTTGAAGAGAGAATTGACACACTGACAGATATTCCAATTAAATGACTCAATATGATGTATGTGACCTAATTAATCCAAAACCCATATTGTATTAATAAGAAAAATTGTGGACTTTCCAGAATCAAGCACAGATCAAAATCAATGTATTTGTAATGCTCATAAAAATCATTGCAGAGAGGAATTAGGGCCATAAAAACATGGCATATAGGGATAACAAAATAACTATTAAAACCACTTACTAGATTTTATTGCAGAAAATCAGAAAATAATCCTTTTTTTTTATCTGATTTCTTATCTGGAGAATTAGAAATCTTGATCAACAACAATAGGATATATTGGATTAAAAATAAAAACATCTAACAATGATGACAATATAACCAACCAGAACAATACAAATATACATGGAACTGCACCTGTGATGTAATGGATAGCATGCTTGCCTGAGAGCTGTAGATCGTGGGTTCAAGTCCCAGTCAGGTCAAACCAAAGATTATATAATTGTGATTTGCTGCTTCTCTGCTAAACACACAGCTATATGGAGTAAGAGCAAAGACTGGTTGGCTCAGAATCAGGATAAGATGTCTGAATGGAGCGACATGTCTACCCACAGACTGTTGTTTCAGTGAGATAGCAATATAAAGATCCAATCATGCTGGTCTAGTACAAAGTGGACATTATCATCATGTCACTGATTGTAACATGCTTTTGCCATGATATAGCTGATAAATTGCTCATCAAGCATTAAACAACAATCACTCACTCAAATATAAATGGATATATATGCCCTAGCTTGGGAAGGACATAAACATGAAAGGCAAGGGACAATCAATAGAGGTAACAAACTATTATAAAGTTTCTAGTCCAAAACAAAAATGGCAACTTGAGAAATATTTTATGATCCTTCTTTTATCAAATCATATGTTTAGAGAAGCACTGCATGTGTCAACTTTTTGTGGCAATTCCAAGTCAAGGTCAGGTCTTGAACAACTAATTTAAGCATGACCAACAAAGTACCCAGGGTTCTATAACTTCTAATTTCCTCATTCATTAACACTGCTTTAACTTAATTAACATCAAAGTGATAATAAATGTGATAAAAACATATTTTTGCTCAAGTAAAATAAGTGTAATTATGCCAATAGCTTTTCCAATAAAACTTCAAAGATCCATACGTGCTTTGGTCTGGATGGTCAAATGCTTAAGGTAGTTGACTCAGACCACAAACCTTTAAATGCAACTGAGTGGCCATAGTTGTGGACTTCTGTCCACAAGCCTAACACTGCTCAAGTGTTAAGATTACCTCATTTTAGAGTTTTCACCCGAAACTAACTCGGTACTAAGCTAAAGTAATATGCATAGCAACAGTAACTGGAAATAAATGTTAGAGAAAACCGAAAGGTCAAACAAGAATGGACAATCTAGACACAGGATGAAGACAAACAAAGCACATGACAAAACACAGACCTCACCAAATAATTTAATTTGATTTGAAAATTTCAATCTGATTGGCTAATCCGCCTGGAGAAAATTTTGGTTATACTCGATAGCCTGGGTTGGTATTGTGACGTCACCAACTTGTTCATCTGCCAATGACAAATTTAAATAGTCACATTAAATAATCGTAATTTAAATCGAAGAATCATTAAATTTTATTGTAAAAATTAAATTATAAGGAATATTTGAAATTGTTGAACAGGTTATACTTGCATAACCTGGTTTATAAAGCATAAACTGCCCTAAACCAGGTTATATCTATAACCTGTTCAACAATTTCAAATATTCCTTAAAAAAACCAGGCTGTATCTAGGTGTGAAGGGTAAGCATTGTTCTGTAGTATTTTCGGTACTTGTACTAGAACTTAATAAATCATTTTAACAGTTAAGATATATGGCATATTAACAATTGCACATGTATACCAGTATTATGGTATATTTTTATTCTGTTACATAATTCCATATCATCAAAATGCTGGTACCTTGCCAGCAGGAACAATAACAAAAAAATTGTATTGCGCAATACTTCACGGCAATGAACTAGTTGGCATTAAAACTATATCAAAACACTGATAAGAAAAGTCATATATGCTTTAACTACATCACATTAAGATCCTCCATAAACTCAAAACTTTTCCTCTTTTTTTAATTGGTATCTATATGTATATACATCTTCAGCATGCTAAATTATGGAAAAAATTGCCAAACATTGTTTGTTCTACTGCCAAATGCTTTTATCTTGGAATGTACAAAATTTAATCAACGTTGGAATCGCTTGTATCAATTTAATAGAAAATTACTACAGTACTATATTTACTATTGAATCTCTTCAATCGCATGTTTAACTGATGGAAATATTACGATGTTGCTAAACGTTTGCCAAACACTTCATTTTCTCTCAAAAATATACTTTCACTTGAGCATCAATAGTAGTTAATTACTATCATCATACAAAAGTTGGCGCCATTAAACAAAATGTTTGTACTCACAAATTCAAAGTTTTAATGTACTTAATTGTATCATTAATTGAAGTAGTCTTTCAAAACTAATAGACATTACAACAAAGATGTTGATACCGTTTGTTTCGTTAAATCTTACCGATTTCTAATAAATTATGTAGATCACATTATAAATGGAATAATAATTAAAATCGTAGGTATTATATATACATTTCTAATTAAATAAATTTCATTTTTGAACTAAGTTACCTTGCAATTGATTACGTTTTAATGTAAAATGCAAATTGAAGAACATTTCTTCTACTTGCGAACTTTTGAATTACCGGTAGATCTATAACCATATGTTTTAATTGCTATCTTAGATAGTGTCATCAAGTTTATCAAGATATTAATTCTCCATTGATTTCTATTGTCTGTATTTTCTCCACAAGATTTTGAACAGAAAAGTTAAAGAAAATTTCTTTATGCTTTTAGTGAAAAAAAAGTCCCAGAATTCCATCAAATTTGTTCTCCTCTAATAAAACGTTTACTTTCTCCTCTACAAACTGTTTTAGAGGATTTTACATGTACAACAGGTTTATATTATCTCTAATGATCTGTACCAGTCCCTAAAGTACTCTGTTTTTATGACTACTGGTAATACTAAATTTTAAATAATAGTTTAGTACAGTCGAACCTTGATGGTTATCTCAAACTCTAATGAATAGTTTCTTTGGATACCTCACAGTAAAATATTTGTCAGTTCATAGTAGTTTATCCACGCTAACTCAAATACTCAGTTATTTAGAAGTAAAATGAATGGTCCCTTCAATTTCAGAACAAGGTTACACTGTACTTCAATTTCTTTTGAATATTAATTTAAAAATTGTGCTTTCACATTTTGAAGCCATGCGGCTTAGCCAAGTCTGCACCACACATCTGGTTATAAACATTCATTTATGTACAATTTTTGTACAATCTGTTTAGAAATTTCTGAGATGAAGGTTTCAAGTTTTCTTTTATTCTTTATGTCGTCTACTGTAAATGGGGAGGGATGTGGGGAATGTTGTAGTAGAGTTAATATGGTGATTAATTGTTTAAATTAGACATTATATCATTGGTATAGGTTCATGACCCGCCAACCTACGCAAGGTGTGTTCAACCTGATTCATGTGTTTGCCAACAATCTTTGTAAATTCAGAGTTCTTCCAACACGAAACCTGGTCGTCACATGACATGAAAGAAACATTAAATGAATATCAGCATTTGAAGTACAACTTGTATGGGTTTCATTCAAGTAAACTCATGAATAAAAAACATTCTTTTATCATCATCTAAATTTGGATTAAAAAATCTCTTTAAGAAAAAGTTCTGAAAATAATGCCAATAATTTGAGTCAATCCTGATTAACTAATAGCTCTAATATCACGCTGAGAAGGCATGATTACACAACAGCTGCATAAAGTACAAACATTACATACTGATAGACTGAAAACAAGTGTTTGTTTGAACAAAAATGCATTTTGGCAGAAACCAGGATAAATGTGACCATGGACTGAAAGATGGACCTAGTACATATACAATAGGAGAATATCGTAGACTTTTCACAACTAGGAGACATAATGAACAAACAGACAAATCAACTGCTTGTTAAATATTGATCAAAGACATAAATCTAAGAAACTTAAATTGGTCATCATTTTCAAGATGGAGACAAACTTTTGGTATATGTTCAGCTGAGTTCTTATCACTATTTATTAGACTGTAATTACTTTCATAAAGATTCATGTATAATTCTGGTACCTAAAATCATCCAATCTGAACTCTGCATCTAATATTAGCTGTCCAATTATTGAATGGAAAAGAAATGAACCCTACCTCCCCACCAAAACTCCCAAAAATTATCAATCAAAAATGGAGTCCTCGAGAACCAATAATGACAGTCAGTCATAGATTGACTTCATTCAGTGAAACAGTTCCAAAAAAAAAAACTTTTTAAAAATATTTTCAAATAACACAAAAAACACAAAGGTCTAGAACATCCCTATGGATACTTCTTAATTTGTTTTCTTAAGGGCATTAATGTTAGGCTATTTCTAGGGGTGGCAGCTTTCTTGAATATTGTCACAAAAACATACACTTGGTACTGTTGACTTACCATTTAATGTTACTTGCACTGCTGCATTTTTGGAGGCCGTCGTGGCTGCGATCGTATGATAGTTGGATATACAACTACCTATGCAATCAGTGCCTATCACCATTGATGTTATTAGTTCAAATCTCGATCAGGACGAGGTGTACAACATTATGTGATAAAGTTTGTCAGTGATCAATGTGACAGGTATAGGGTTTTCTCCGGGTCCTCCACCAATAAAACTTACCACTACGATATAACTGAAATATTGTTGAAAGTGGCATTAAACATCATCAAAAAAAAAAAAACTATTATCTTTGAACCAAATAAGAAAACTGAAAAGGCATTAAAATGTAGTCAAATTCTTGGATTCATTTGAATCAAGTCTTACTATCACAAAACATTCAAGGATTCATAAGAATGAAGTCTTACTATCACAAAACATTCAAGGATTCATAAGAATGAAGTCTTACTATCACAAAACATTCAAGGATTCATAAGAACCAAGTCTTACTATCACATAACATTCAAGGATTCATAAGAATCAAGTCTTACTATCACATAACATTCTTGGATTCATAAGAATCAAGTCTTACTATCAAATTCTTGGATTCATAAGAACCAAGTCTTACTATCACATAACATTCAAGGATTCATAAGAATCAAGTCTTACTATCACAAAACATTCAAGGATTCATAAGAACCAAGTCTTACTATCACAAAACATTCAAGGATTCATAAGAATCAAGTCTTACTATCACAAAACATTCAAGGATTCATAAGAATCAAGTCTTACTATCACATAACATTCAAGGATTCATAAGAATCAAGTCTTACTATCACAAAACATTCAAGGATTCATAAGAACCAAGTCTTACTATCACATAACATTCAAGGATTCATAAGAATCAAGTCTTACTATCACATAACATTCAAGGATTCATAAGAACCAAGTCTTACTATCACAAAACATTCAAGGATTCATAAGAACCAAGTCTTACTATCACAAAACATTCAAAGATTCATAAGAACCAAGTCTTACTATCACATAACATTCAAGGATTCATAAGAACCAAGTCTTACTATCACATAACATTCAAGGATTCATAAGAACCAAGTCTTACTATCACATAACATTCAAGGATTCATAAGAACCAAGTCTTACTATAAAATTCTTGGATTCATAAGAACCAAGTCTTACTATCACATAACATTCAAGGATTCATAAGAACCAAGTCTTACTATCACAAAACATTCAAGGATTCATAAGAACCAAGTCTTACTATCACAAAACATTCAAGGATTCATAAGAATCAAGTCTTACTATCACAAAACATTCAAGGATTCATAAGAATCAAGTCTTACTATCACATAACATTCAAGGATTCATAAGAACCAAGTCTTACTATCACAAAACATTCAAGGATTCATAAGAACCAAGTCTTACTATCACAAAACATTCAAGGATTCATAAGAACCAAGTCTTACTATCACATAACATTCAAGGATTCATAAGAACCAAGTCTTACTATCACATAACATTCAAGGATTCATAAGAACCAAGTCTTACTATCAAATTCTTGGATTCATAAGAATCAAGTCTTACTATCACATAACATTCAAGGATTCATAAGAACCAAGTCTTACTATCACAAAACATTCAAGGATTCATAAGAACCAAGTCTTACTATCACATAACATTCAAGGATTCATAAGAACCAAGTCTTACTATCACATAACATTCAAGGATTCATAAGAACCAAGTCTTACTATCACATAACATTCAAGGATTCACAAGAACCAAGTCTTACTATCACAAAACATTCAAGGATTCATAAGAATCAAGTCTTACTATCAAATTCTTGGATTCATAAGAATCAAGTCTTACTATCAAATTCTTGGATTCATAAGAACCAAGTCTTACTATCACATAACATTCAAGGATTCATAAGAACCAAGTCTTACTATCACAAAACATTCAAGGATTCATAAGAACCAAGTCTTACTATCACATAACATTCAAGGATTCATAAGAACCAAGTCTTACTATCACAAAACATTCAAGGATTCATAAGAACCAAGTCTTACTATCACATAACATTCAAGGATTCATAAGAACCAAGTCTTACTATCACAAAACATTCAAGGATTCATAAGAACCAAGTCTTACTATCACATAACATTCAAGGATTCATAAGAACCAAGTCTTACTATCACAAAACATTCAAGGATTCATAAGAACCAAGTCTTACTATCAAATTCTTGGATTCATAAGAACCAAGTCTTACTATCACATAACATTCAAGGATTCATAAGAACCAAGTCTTACTATCACAAAACATTCAAGGATTCATAAGAACCAAGTCTTACTATCACATAACATTCAAGGATTCATAAGAACCAAGTCTTACTATCACAAAACATTCAAGGATTCATAAGAATCAAGTCTTACTATCAAATTCTTGGATTCATAAGAATCAAGTCTTACTATCAAATTCTTGGATTCATAAGAATCAAGTCTTACTATCAAATTCTTGGATTCATAAGAATCAAGTCTTACTATCACAAAACATTCAAGGATTCATAAGAACCAAGTCTTACTATCACATAACATTCAAGGATTCATAAGAATCAAGTCTTACTATCAAATTCTTGGATTCATAAGAATCATGTCTTACTATCAAATTCTTGGATTCATAAGAACCAAGTCTTACTATCAAATTCTTGGATTCATAAGAACCAAGTCTTACTATCAAATTCTTGGATTCATAAGAACCAAGTCCTACTATCACAAAACATTCAATTACGATTTTTGTTGGATAAAATAAAAAAAAATAGGTTTTGAACTGCAATAATACATCATTTTTTTAATAAATATTGGGTAGAACAAATCAAAACATAAATCATAAATTTATTATACATATAATGGTAGTTAAACTATAATTAAATTTCACCTCTACTGAACAACAGATAAACACTTTCCAGGAACCAATAATTAATTTATTACCCCATCACTGAACCCTAGATGTGCATTTCACTGAAACCATAAATGTATTTCCCTATCACTGAACCCCAGATGTGCAGTTCACTGAAACCATTAATTCATTACCCCATCACTGAACCCCAGATGTGTGTTTCACTGAAACCATTAATTTATTACCCCATCACTGAACCCCAGATGTGCGTTTCACTGAAACCATTAATTTATTACCCCATCACTGAACCCCAGATGTGTGTTTCACTGAAACCATTAATTTATTACCCCATCACTGAACCCCAGATGTGCGTTTCACAGAAACCATTAATTTATTACCCCATCACTGAACCCCAGATGTGCGTTTCACTGAAACCATTAATTTATTACCCCATCACTGAACCCCAGATGTGCGTTTCACTGAAACCATTAATTTATTACCCCATCACTGAACCCCAGATGTGCGTTTCACTGAAACCATTAATTTATTACCCCATCACTGAACCCCAGATATGCATTTCACTGAAACCATAAATTTATTTCCCTATCACTGAACCCCAGATGTGCGTTCCACTGAAACCATTAATTTATTTCCCCTCTACTGAACCCCAGAGGTAATGAACATCACAGTCTCAGAAGCTACAGGTATAATATAGGTTAGCAGTTTTCACACCTGAGTTGTTCATTTCATAAGTAAGATAAACACATTCAGATCACATCTACTTTATATTGATTACAGCATGGGTTAAAAATCATCACTCAAACCTGATAGAAACTTTATGATGGATGATTACTTCAGGTAAGTCACTTTTATTTTATATTGACAATTTAATACACATACAAGGTAATAATAAATTCTCCTTGCTTAATAAAATGTTATTTTTTTTTGTGATTGGGACAGTGTCTATTTAATTTTTTTTTTTTAAGTTTAGGGGGTTGAATACAATACCAAACTGTTTTTTTGTAGATTTAAGTTTTATTTTTAAATCTAAATCAATTTCAAAATATGACTATATACATATATATACATATATAGATGATGCAAAGTTCTGTCCCATACAAAACTTTAGTAATCCCTGTGTAGTGTAACCACTTGGGACCTACATAAATTTTGATAAGGGGAGTGCAGGGCTTTTAATATTTTTCAAGTCTACCAGTACCTCACTATTTACAGGTGGTACCTTTTTTTTTTTTAATTTGAACATTTTTCATGAATATCTTATGCAACAGTCTTTGTTTGACATTAGGGGGTACCAATTATTATTTTAAGTGGGTAATAGTACCAGGTACTGCCCCTTATTGAAAGGTCTGGGAGTGGGGTAAATGATGAAGATTGTGTATAATCATGTATACATTGTATTTCAAACATTATATCTGTATCATGTGATCACTTAGGACTTATTTTTTATTTTTTAAGTAGGGGGGAGGAGAGGGACATACATATTTTATAACTTATATTTCCTTTCTGGTAAAAATCTGGATTTTAGATGTTGTACCAGTATTTCAGTTATTTAAGAAAAAAAACAATCAGGGCAAACTGTATTTTCTTGTACATGTATATAGTATGCATTCATGTACTATTTTTAAGCATACCCTTAATTTGAAAGGACATGGATGTTGACCTAATACCACTCATGTGGGTTTGCACCCCAAAATCCACCTCAAGCGTAAAAGTTTCTAGCCACCTACCCATGACCGAGGGTTATACTGGCAAGTGTGTCATATCTGTACATGCTTTCCTCCCTAACAGTTCTAGTAGTAAATACATAGCTGAACAATTGCTGAAAGTGTTGCTAAACTATAACAACTCTACTCCTATCCCCTTCTTTTGACTTTTCAATTACCAATAGTTATTAAATTATATAACTCTTCTTACTTCTTATATGTATATTCATCATCCAGGCTGGTCAATTTTTCCTTGTTTCTTGGCAAAAAGATGCATATTAGACAGGGATAATTACAGTACTGATCACTTCATATCTTTCGCAGGTGACTATTCAGTATACAATTTAATTAAAAGAGAATTACAATATATTAATTAATTTATTAATTAGTTACTTACTCTATAAAATGTTTCACAAAATTTATAGTTATGAAGTGAAATGTGATGAAATTTGTCTTTTTTTGTAGAAATAACACATAGATTGCTTATTTAATTCCAACGTTAGCAATATGTTGTAGTAAAAATAAGATTCAAAGCTGCTTTGAGCAAAACATTAAAAATGCATCCTGCAATATGACCAGAGATAAAAATAAAAAAAAACTGATAAAATCTTAGCATCAAATATCTAAAAACTTTTATTTGTAGCGGCATTGAAAAGCGTAAGGAATATTTTCTACCTTTGTATAAAATTAATACCAAAATGACAGATGGAAACCTAAAAGTAGAGTCAAAATCTTGTTGTGTGAAAAAAAAAGAGTCTTCATGCTGTATTTCGGAATAAATTTTCAATTTTTCCTGTTAATTATTTCAATTTTTCATGAATATAGGAAGTTCCAACCCTTGAAAACCCTTTTCAGTATCCCCCACTGTCTTAATAAGAAAGAAAGAAAGAAAGAAAGAAAGAAAGAAAGAAAGAAAGAAAGAAAGAAAGAAAGAAAGAAAGAAAGAAAGAAAGAAAGAAAGAAAGAAAGAAAGAAAGAAAGAAAGAAAATTTAAAGAACATAAATTGAGGATCCTCTTGCCAATCTGCCACATTTTATTTACAACAATAAAATTGCATATCAACACATATTTACGAATACTAAATTATGTTTTAGACAGGAATACATTAATAAAAATATCATGTTCATCAGACCAGATCATTTTATATTTATACTTTCCCTTTCAAAATTGTCGTTGCGTGAAGATTTAATTTCTTATTACCTATCTTTATACAATAAGGTGACAGTAAGCTTAATGACGTTAGCATCATTTCAAACATTTTCCCACGGAAACGGTTAAGTGGTTGTAGATCAGCAATACCCTCACCTTTCAAGTTTTCCTGATCATAGTACAAAATATGTAGTTGATTGTAAAAATTGTACTTAGCTAAATTTCTAGTGTGGAGTTGAAAGGAAGTTGGGGGAATATATAATGTGTTGGGGTATCTCTTGTCAGCCATATAATTCCAGGAGTTAGTTCCCCTTTCCTTGAACCTCAAATGACAGTTATTTTGGTCTAGAGCTAATTTGGGTTGGCTGGTTGAGATTAAATTGGTATTTATCGGCACTATTATCAAACTTTCAGCTCTATCGGGACCATCATAGTTATTAGGGGGGGACATGCCTAGACAGTTATAACAAACTGATCTGTGAAACTCAGGGCATTACATAGATGTCTAAAACCTTGACAGTTTATTGGGTGGGATAGAAACCACTTGAGTTATGTTAGATTTATATAGGGTCAGAAGTCAACTAATGTAACCAATCAGCCACCTAAGCCCTAATGGTAAATCAGAAATATCAATTTATTTCTTCTTATTTTTCCATGTCAACCATATTGGATTATTGACTGGCTCTGCAAGATGACAACCATTCTCACACTGGCTCAAAATCTGCAACAGCTTATCTGTCCCTATATGATCAAGTTTGTCAGTGACTTGCGACAGGTCGATGGTTTTCTTCAGGTACTCCGGTTTCCTCCACCAATAAAACTGACCACCACGATATAACTGAAATATTGTTGAAAGTGGCATTAAACACCATAAACCAACTAACTAACCTGATCTGTCCTTATATTTAATGTACCTGTAAAGGTTCATTTCCTTTATTTCACTTTTTTGGACCGTCTCTTTGATGACTGTTGTGAGGATTATTTTAAGAAGAGTTTGAAGATACCAAAGGGGTAATCAGAATTCATAAATCGAAGAAGGATAGACAAGACAATGGCCAAAAGAAAAAGTACAAACAACGATCTACAAAACATAGACCATTTTCCCAAAGGCAGACATAAATATTAGAACTCTCAAAGTTGAAACAAAACAAAATATAAAACACATATTTTTTTTAAACTGTTAGTTGATTGACTTACACTTCGTAAATTATGGATAAAATGGAAATCAATTACATTTTGTATTCAATGAGCAAATCCTTTCTTCCTTTATAATTAAAAATCCCGATATTTCTGACAAATACCTGCCTTTAAAATATCAAAGAACTGTTTACCATGTGATTTATTGCAGGTAATTCAGTGCATCATGTGATTAACTACAGCAAAGTACTCAAGTACTCAATAACTTAAAGTTTCCAATTGTTCATAATAAATTATTTCTTCAATATCCTCTGTGTAATTAAGAAGTTGAAAGATGGTCGTTTTGAGAATTGGCAGATCCATTACAAATCTAGGAACTTCTAGTAATTTTATACTTCTCTGTTTAAAATTCAATTTCTTAAGATAATTGGAAGAATGGGAATAAATATTGATAATTTTCTCATTTAAGTCCTATATTAAATATATAAGTTCTAATATTCAGTCATTAGGAGGATCTTCATCTATAATTCAAAGTTGTTTTTAAATGCCTGTTTATAATTTTTGTTTTAGGTAACTTGAGGATAATTGGTCTTCTTGAAATTAAAAAAAGCATTAATAAAATAAAAAAAACAGATTGATTCTTTAAACAGAAGAAGATGCACATGCCAAATTGCCATACTGGTATTATTTTAAAAAAAAATCTTTATGAAGAAATTCTTTTTTTTCAACTCAACTTGAATATGTTTCCCAAACATTTTTTCCAATAAGGGTCAATGGTAAATGTTGTCCTGAAGTGGCCACCATCCTGGATTTCCAATCAACATATAAAAAAACAAAAACTTTGTAAAGGGTCAAATAAGTAACATTCCTACCAAGTAACAACTCCATCAGATATGTCGTTTCTGTGAAGAAGGGATTTGAAATTTCAGGCAACCTGAAAGCAAACTGACCCTAGCAGCCCTTTGATTTACTAATGGAAAACAAATCACATACAATATTCAGGACCAATTAACATGTCTGCCAGGTTTGGGGTCATTTGGTCTAGTAATGTCAGAGAAAAAGATTGAAATGTGAAAAGCTTACTGACAACAGACAAGGACAGACACAAAGTGATGACAATACCCTACTAAAAACTAAAAAAATATTTGTAGAGCTGCAAAACAGGTAAATTATTATAAATTCATTTTAAATGGAAGCACACAAGTTGAACCCTCATAATAAATATCTTCTTATTTTTTTAATCAACTCTTATTCCTATTTATAATTCTCCTCATCAGCTGTTTGCATGTCTTGTCTCTAATGTTCAATTACCACACGAAACATACATTTTACCTTGTTTTCTCTCGAGGAGAAACAAATTGTTACAACTTACGATGAGCAGCTTGGCAAGGTATCCAGATGTTAATATGCTATGAACGATTTGTGTCAAAACAAAACACATCTTTTGATTAGAAAACAGTATGTAGGAATCTTGATGTATCTCTACTTATTACCAGTTCATCTATATGTAAAGGCTGTGTACTTATTATAAACATAACAACATTATGGCAGGAATCATTACCACAAATAATGTACTGAGAAAAAATGTAAATACTACAAGTTGAAGTACATAGTACCAGATGACAATAAACAATGGTTCTGTTGATGTCAAACACAATCTTATGTTAATATATATGTAAATGTAACTACATCTATCATCTAAGATTGTATAGAGTTTACCAGGAACATTGAATATACAAACTTAAGTACTGGTAGAACTATATAACAAACATAAGAATCAACATAATGCAGCTATCATATCATCACTGCCAAAGCCAAAGCTGCCGGCATGATATAACTGAAATATTGTTGAAAGTGACGTTAAACACCATGAACCAAACCAAAGCAGCCCTTGCTTATTCTTTTTCCTTTTTTCTTTGGGGGTAGGGGGCAGGGGGAGGGGTTAACAAATCTAGTCCTGTAATAAGTTATTCTTTTAAGATTTTGATGGAGAACAAGTTATACCTTTTTGGGAGTTTATTACTAAATGTATCACTGGATGAGTGTACCACTGGATGGGTGTCCTACTGTTAATGGACTATTCATAAGTCTCCAATAGTTTCACTAGTCCAGTAGTCAGGACCTCAGTACTAACACATATATAACACAACTATCATATGATCTCGGGCAATGCAGCAAATTCTAAAAATAATTGTAAAACAATTAATGATTTATCTCTTTCAGACCTAGATAACCTTGGGTGGTTTGATTTATGGTGTTTAACGCCACTTTCAACAATATTTCAGTTATATCGTGGCGGTCAGTTTAATTGGTGGAGGAAACCAGAGAAAACCACAGATTTGTCGATAACCTTAGGTGGGATTGGTTGTAAGTTTGGATATTTTTGCATATTCCTCTTTTTGTTTGTTCTTTTAAATGCTTGATTTTTGAAAATGATTTTCCAACTTGATTCCATGCAAATATCTATTGAAAAAAAAACCAAAATATTGTATCTTCAACACATTTTTCAGGGTTTTTTTTTTTTTTTTTTTTTTTTTTTTTTAGTAAAAAGGCTTATAAATAGTCAAACCTGTATATAAAGGCCACTCAAGGGAACCTGAAAATGTGGCCTTTTATGAGCAGTTGCCCTTTATATACAGGTTAAAGATATATTCACTATTCATTATTTGGAAAAATGAGACTGTCCTTCATAGACCATGATGTTATATATAGAGGTGCCCTTTATAGACAGTGATTTGCTATATAGAGGTGCCCTTTAAGGCAGATTTGACTGTATTATACAATATCAAATTCATAACAATTTGGTACTGATATCCTCTAATGGTATTTATGACACATTTTCACCTAGAAACATTCTTGTAATTAAGGAAAAATAAAAAAATACAAAGATGTGAAAGCTGAGTTCACAACCTTACTGCTGAGTTCAGGTTATTAATTAAGTTCTTCAAAGAAGAAAATAAAATAATAGACTGAAAAAAGTGATAACAGAAAATACTATCCAGATGCTTCTAATATACTTGGTTTAATAAATAAACACATCTAAAGATGACAAAACATTGTTATTACAAAATTTGTAATAATTCTTTATGATATCTGGAAGATGTGAAGAAGCCAAAAAAAAAAGAAAAGAAAGAGTGTTTCTATGTTACAGCAAAAATAAGTCAAGGTCAACAAATACAGACCACTCTGGTATTCATAGTGGTTAAACAGGGGTTAGGGTGGGTAAGGGGGAGTGGTGTTTAACGCCACTTTCATTTATATCGTAACGGTCAGCGTTATTGGTGGAGGAAAACGACCGACCTGTCGCAAGTCACTGACAAACTTTATCACATCATGTTGTATCGAGTACACCTCGCCTGATCATGACGGCCCTAGTGGCTTAACAGAAACTGATATACTATATATATTGTATATTTTTATATTTAAGCAATACAACAAATGTACTTGTTTTTGTACATTTATATCTAACTGTAAGCTGACCCCAGCATCACATTTTGACCTACATGACATATAGTTTGTAAACTTGTTCCATCATGAATATAGTCAATATACCACTCACTTGATATTAAACAACAATCAATCAAATGCAGGGGAAATAGAAAAAAAAAGGATTTTATAAAGTTTTTTTTATCACAAAATTTGTTTCTCAATTTAACATTTTCCCTGACTATTTTCTTTAACCCACGGGTCCCTCATAATTTATTTTGAAGTATAAATCAGATGCAATACATCCATCATGATAATGATGGTAATATATTAGGATTATAAATGTTAACTAGAGTTATGTTGTACATTAATGACATGTGTTGTTAACAGTGGTGTAGATGATAGTTTTGTGGTTAGTAATAAGTCACATGTTGTCCTAACCACTTGTTATACAGTACAGTGGTACTTGTGCAATCTGACACCTGGGTCCTGGGTGTGCCCACATCCTGTGACATCTGACAAAAATGTATGGCCCCAATGTATTTCTGTTAACTTAAATAAAACCTGAGTATCCTGACATCCTGCAAAATTGGAACAAAAACATGATTTTTTGGCATAAAATCGTGATTTTTCACACGAAATACCAACAAAAAAAATTTAAGTGCACCCCCCCCTAACTTGAAATCCTGGATCCGCCCCTGAATGGGATGCATTTCCATGACCCCTTTATAGTGTGTCGGATTAGACAGGTAACACTGTACTATATTATTGTGGTTAGAGGTAAAAGTAAGACACATGTTGTCCTAACCACTTGTTTCAGTATGTAAAAGTAAGACACATGTTGTCCTAACCACTTGTTTCAGTATGTAATACTCTATTTTAAGAAAATATTTATATTTACATTTTTTGATCTGGGTGTGTTGTACTTTTACAAATGACAACAGATAATATATTACATATGATAACATTTACCAGTAGAAGTGATGAGAAGGAAATGTAGAGGTACCCCAAAGGGTCTTGTTTTGAGATACATTAAAGCAAGTAATTATTACATGGAATAGAAACATGCAATTAACAAGTTCCTCTTGTAATAAACATCAGACACCAATGTTAATCTACTGCACCTGATACATAGTTCTGTCTTTAATATCTTCAGTGATAATTGATACAGTAGTCCCCCTCTTGTAAGGCCACTCCCATCAAAGACCACCCCTCTTGTAAGGCCACTCCCATCAAAGGCCACCCCTCTTATAAGGCCACCCCTCTTAAAAGGCCACTCCTCTTATAAGGCCAACCCTCTTAAAAGGCCACTCCCATCAAAGGCCACCCCTCTTAAAAGGCCACTCCCATCAAAGACCACCCCTCTTGTAAGGCCACCCCTCTTATAAGGCCACTCCCATCAAAGGCCACTCCTCTTATAAGGCCAACCCTCTTAAAAGGCCACTCCCATCAAAGGCCACCCCTCTTAAAAGGCCACTCCCATCAAAGGCCACTCCTCTTATCAGTGAAATTTTGTTCAGATATATATACTACAAGTATAAGTAACTTATTGAATAAATCATTAATCTACCTCATGTTACTTGAATTAGGCCGGTGAAGCCCTCCTCATTGATAACCATGAGTTAGATTACTATTACCTCCACAGTATTAAAGGTCAAGGAAGCCCTCCTCATTGATGACCATGAGTTAGATTACTATTACCTCCACAGTATTAAAGGTCAGGGAAGCCCTCCTCATTGATAACCATGAGTTAGATTACTATTACCTCCACAGTATTAAAGGTCAGGGAAGCCCTCCTCATTGATAACCATGAGTTAGATTACTATTACCTCCACAATATTAAAGGTCAAGGAAGCCCTCCTCATTGATAACCATGGGTTAGATTACTATTACCTCCACAGTATTAAAGGTCAGGGAAGCCCTCCTCATTGATAACCATGAGTTAGATTACTATTACCTCCACAGTATTAAAGGTCAGGGAAGCCCTCCTCATTGATAACCATGAGTTAGATTACTATTACCTCCACAGTATTAAAGGTCAAGGAAGCCCTCCTCACTGATAACCATGAGTTAGATTACTATTACCTCCACAGTATTAAAGGTCAGGGAAGTCCTCCTCATTGATAACCATGAGTTAGATTAGTATTACCTCCACAATATTTCCTTAGTTAAAGATTCTATTGATAGTATTACTATCAAACACAAAACAGTAACAAAAACACATCTTTTGTACAAGTTTGATCATAAATAACTATAACCTTAGGTTTAAGCATTAAATTTTACGATCTCTCAAAATCCTTCAAATTATTTAATAGCTACAAAGTGCTTTCAATTACCTCACACTTAACACTAGGATTTGGAATGGCTTTGAAAAGATTTTATCACCTCAGAGGTACAAAATAATTAGAGTGCTTGAAATGATGTGTATGAGACTACATTTTTGGATTGAGTCTTCTCAAACCAGACTTTTTAATATTGGTGCTCGCTGTTTTTCTGCTCAATATTCAGTTACTCTTGCATATTAAATGAGTGAGTGGGTAATTGTTGTTTAATTCAATGAAAAAGTTGCCTTATAAGAGGGCCTCTCCTGAGTGTATCTGAAATCTTATTAACAATTTCAATATTTCTTAGTAATTTTAAAAATTTGTCCCCCAAAAATCCACCTGAATAAGATAACGAGGTTCATTCAAAACAAAAAATCATGAAAATTTGTAAAAAAAAATTTAAAACAAATTGGACATATTAAACCATTGCTTTAAGGCATAGCATTTCATTCCTTTTTCTGGAAAAAAAAAACCTCCTATATCTTCTAAAACATTCTGGAATCTTAACTATTTCTATAAATATAAGGTATATATTTTGCTTATTTATGTTATAATTTTTGCTAAGGTTAGCTAAATTAGTCTAAGATGTCACAAATATGATCTCTTATTTTATATAAACTTGATTTAATCAACAAATGAATTAACTTGTAAACAATTAAGTTTATAATCTGATAAGAAATCATAGAGAAACTTACAACAAATAAAACCTTTTATCCAATAACGGTATTGTTTTGTAACATTTTTATGTTATTGTTGTATAAAAGCGTCATCTCTTGTTATCCCAAGATCATAGTTTTATGGTAACGAATAATACTTTGAAAGAAACTTGGCACTGTTGGTAATTTATCGAAGATTTATAACGAGATTATGAATTAATTGTTATTATCAAAACAATAAAAATATTTTCCCACAATATGTATTACAACAATTTAAAACAATCGCTCGTAATAAATAGGAAGAGCTGGCAAAACGCCATATTTAGATCTAATAAAGAAATTCAACCCAAAATATTTTTTATTCCGCAAATGATAAACACGTGTATGTAGTGTCAATACAGCAATTAAACATTAATTAAACGAGGAAAACAACAATATGGAATACGGCAGATATTAAATTAAAGAAGAAACTGGACATGGTCGTCTCCCCCAAGTAGTTTTAATGTATATTTAATACCATGGGAAAAATTTACTTATTTTTTTTTTTTTTTTTAATAATAAGACCTCCCAAATAGTAATATAAATGAAGTACATTTTTTGATGTAGAAACATTAACTCTTAAAAAAAATGGAAGAACATGTCCATAGTGACAGGATGTCCCCTTATAAAGAACATGGGGGCAGAAGTCTAAATCAGAAGTGTTAAAGTCCTTGATATTGCATATAAATTGCAATGATTTAAGTTACTGAACAGAAACCAAAGTGGGATGAATATACAGACATTAGTGAAATGTAATGCCCCTGACCCCTAGAGACGTGGGCATACAAATATAGCACACAAATAAAGTAAACATACAGACATTAGTGAAACTTAATGCTCCAGACCCCTAGAGACGTGGGCATACAAATATTATTTATAAGCACAAAAATAAAGTAAACAAGGAGGACCAACTATATGTACTTTTATTTCTAACATGTTGAAAAAGTGGCTTTTTTTTTAAACTGAGAAAAGTTTCTAAAGAATAAATGAGATTTTATGATTCTATAGAACAGTGAGTTAAAAAGAGAAAACTTTTTTTGTGTATTCGTTAAGTGAAAATTCTTTGGAAATTGAAAATAATTATTACAAAAATATGCCCAGAGAATAGCAGTAAAAACATGGAAGATGAATATTATTTCTTAGGGATCCTTATCCTAGTTTTTCATGTGCTGAAAGTTATAGGACATAGATTCAGAAGAGACAATACAACTAAAGTTATAGGACATAGATTCAGAAGAGACAATACAACTAAAGTTATAGGACATAGATTCAGAAGAGACAATACAACTAAAGTTATAGGACATAGATTCAGAAGTGACAATACAACTAAAGTTATAGGACATAGATTCAGAAGAGACAATACAACTAAAGTTATAGGACATAGATTCAGAAGAGACAATACAACTAAAGTTATAGGACATAGATTCAGAAGTGACAATACAACTAAAGTTATAGGACATAGATTCAGAAGAGACAATACAACTAAAGTTATAGGACATAGATTCAGAAGAGACAATACAACTAAAGTTATAGGACATAGATTCAGAAGAGACAATACAACTAAAGTTATAGGACATAGATTCAGAAGAGACAATACAACTAAAGTTATAGGACATAGATTCAGAAGTGACAATACAACTAAAGTTATAGGACATAGATTCAGAAGTGACAATACAACTAAAGTTATAGGACATAGATTCAGAAGAGACAATACAACTAAAGTTATAGGACATAGATTCAGAAGAGACAATACAACTAAAGTTATAGGACATAGATTCAGAAGAGACAATACAACTAAAGTTATAGGACATAGATTCAGAAGAGACAATACAACTAAAGTTATAGGACATAGATTCAGAAGAGACAATACAACTATTTAAACAATTTTAATATTTAAAATCATATATCTTACAATGACTGGCAGGTAATAATGGGAGATAACACCTTCAACGTTGCAATTCAAATGGTCAAGAGAAGATCAATGTTTTGTGACATCTTATTGGATAAAATTATAAGTAGGAGAATGAAATTGGAAGCATGAGACACGGTCTAAAATTGACAACACTATATTACAAAATAATATCTGATTAAAATGTATATCCTTAGTGTATGTTCATGTACAGCTTTTATTCATCAATTTGTAATGATTTCTCTGGACCACAGCTATGTAATGATCTTCCATTTTCTATATGACAAGCTTTCTCCCATATTGCATTTAAAATAAAAGAAAATGTCTCATTTTAAATGATGTTGCACTGAAACTTACCAAAAAATATTTATTTAAGTTTCTTGTATATATACAGTAAAACTTGTCTAAACCGGATCATGAATAAAATGGAATCCTGTATAAACCTCAACTTGAAGCAAATTCCAATGTAGGAAAGCCTTGATAATTTAACCTGTATAAACTGAACACCTGTCTATTCCAAACACAAAAGTTGGTCCCACTGTGGTTCAGTTTAGACAGGTTTCATAGTATCTAATTTCAATGTTTTGTTTCTTGTGTATAACTTTATCTGTCTCTTAGTTTTATTTTATGTGCCTTCTATTCCACTGATTTGTATTTTTATGATTTCAATATGTCAATGAGGGCCTGAATATATTATTATTAATGATTTCTGTAGGGTTGTAATAAATATCACACTAGTTCAGCAGTCATCATAAGTTCACACTACTGCCGCTGGAAATGTTGTAACACAGTTCACATGGATCCAACCCTTTCTTTGACATCACATTTGGTTTTTATCCATTAAAATTTACACTGTTAAACCTTAATTAAAACTGATTTTTGAAATAGGATAAAACTTGACTATGGTCAAAACTATTGTGTAAAAATTTCAAAATGTTTGGCAGAGGGAAACTGAAGTTAAACCATGAATACCACAAATTTGAAATTGTTCAGTTAACTAAGGGACACTAAAAAATCTAAAATTATAAAATGAATCACAACCGAATTGCAGTTTGACCTGTGTATTGAGGTAAAAAACATTGAGTACAAATTTCAACCTATCCTAGGAAAACTATAGTTCAACAAGGAAACCAAAACATGGTGGTCTGAAAGACAAACTGACATAAACACAGACCAAGGCAACACTAATCTGGCAGGGCATAACAAATAGAATAATAGTTTGTTTGAATCATGTTTGGATAGAATAATACGTGTAGTTTGTTTAATCACAGAACATTTAAGAACAGAAAAGTAGTAGATGGCTAAGAAACAAATACGAGTAGGCTGTTTATATACAATATACATAAGAAACAAATAAGAGTAGGCTGTTTATATACAATATACATAAGAAACAAATAAGAGTAGGCTGTTTATATACAATATACATATGTTTGTACTGTAGAATTAAATATTGAGGACAATTTAGTGCTATTTATAATATTAGAGTTGTCATTGAGTGTTACACTAACTCCTCATGTATAATCTAATTTAACAACACCTCCTATTATAGCTATAAATAATTTATTTGTTTTCACCCCTTTGCTGTAGAACATTGCATTAGGCCACAGGGAACTGATATCATTTCTCCCAGACTTTCAGAAAGAAAATTTTCTTTTCATAATATGACTGTGAAATTTTTTGAAGTGGTATAAAAATTTGTCCATGAAAAGCTAATTTATCATGGAGGTTTAAGGGGTACATTATTCAGGTATTAATTTATCATGGAGGTTAGAGAGAGGTACTTTACTCAGGTATTATCTATTAATGGCATTCTGGTTGAGTCTTTGAAGTTAAATGGTTCAATAAGCCCAGTTGTCCCGTCTTTCATCAGTTAAGCATATATTCTTTTATCACAAAAATTTGCTCATGCATTGAGCATAAATGATCCGAAAAATATCAATTTTTACCCATTATTTTGAAATGCATATCTACTTAATCATTAACTTATAGCATAACATTCTCCCTCCATGCAGATTGATTCCATTAATCAGGAACAAAAGATACAAAGTTTAACCTTTGACCTGTATCTGTACTTTACATTATATTTTTGAAGTATCTCTAGAGTGAAGTCCTGTGTAAACATTGGTCAAGGAGTTCAACAAATGGTCATTCCCTAGAAACTTCAATTACGTCCACATCTGTCCATCAAAAACAGAGTCAGGGGACAACTCATTGTTTATATAAATCTCACTCAAAACTAACTTTAAAGCAGGCTTATTATTTTTGATTATTGCTATATACAAATGTAAACAGAAAAATTACATTTAATTAAAGTTCAAACATTTTTCCACCATTGGATGTAAAAAGCTAGGAGTCATTTTCAAATCTATTAATAATTTAGTCAATTGTAATTTTTCACACAAGTACAGAAAGGTTTTGTAGAAATAATTGTCTCCTATATTTCACACCACCACAATATAACTAAAATATTGTTGAAAGTGGCATTAAATACCATAAACCTATATCTTACATGTAATAAATCCTCTACTATTCCCCCTTTTTTTCCCTTCCGAGATAACAAAAGGTCTAAGAAATAGTTCAAATCCCTAAATTAAAAAAAGAATTTTTCAAAATATTTTTTCCTCAATATTTAGTATTCAATAATAACCATTAAACTGTTTTATTTCTAACTGTTTTGTGTGGCTACTTATAGTATTTGCAATATCAATAACTGCATTGAGAACAAAAATCATGTTTTACTTGAATGTCCAATATATTCAGATTAACATTGTATTTGTTATTTGAACAAACAATAATAATTTTATGTACCTATCAAATGACAAGAGTTTACAATGTATATTTTTACTCTCTAATGACAAAATATATTTTTATTCCACCAGAATCTGTCACAAAATTTTTATTAAAAACATAGATGAATTTTTAAACCTGTGTAATATTAGGTCTTTAAAAGTTCTTTTAAGGGTGGCTCAGATTTCTTTATGTATATTTCCCCCTGTATATAATTGTTTTATTACATGAGAGCATTTGGCTTGTCTATAATTGCAATTGAATCCTTAAATCAATATTTACCCCTTCCTCTCCCCCTTTTTATTTTTTCTCTTTCTGGAAACCACTCAAGCATGTATCATCATTAACCCAATTAATGACCCTAAGATAAGCTATACATTATCAGACCTCCTAATAAACAATAGATTTAGGGCAGGTGTAAATTATTTTATCAAACATATGGTCCTTACCTGAGGACAGGAGTCTTCTGTAAACACCTGCATATGTTCCATTGTTAGATAAGAATGTTTTGTTTATATATAGTATTTTAGGAAAATATCAATGCAATCAAATATGTCTGCAGGTGAAAAATATAGAACAACATAATTATTATTTTTATAATATACAATTACGGCCCTCGGAAGAGGTGAATATCCAAAATTGTCAACCCCACTAGGGTTATTTCCCTCAGACTTTTTAGCCCGAGGGAAATAACCCTAGAAGGGGTTGACAATTTTGGATATTCACCGATTCAGAGGGCCTAAACTATTTTATTATACCGAACAAACAGTTGAAATATACTGTTTAATATTTGAATTGTTAAAGTATTATTTCATTAGGGTTATTCACTGGACGTTGTAATTTTCGAGGGTTATTCACCGTTGAATAATAGGGTTATTCAATGGACGTGTGTAATTCTTGAGGTTATTCACCGTTGGCGGCGATTAGAAGCAAAAATATCCAGATTATTTTATGTCATGTGATTATCTTTTAACCAATAGAATCAATTCTTTATTATGTGAGGTATAATAATAATATTTAAGTTTTTCTTCTGAAATAACATTATCAACCAAGTTCATTCATTAAACTTTAATTTTAAAAACATGGGGGGGGGGGGGAGGGTGTTAATAGGTCTTGATCAATATCTATGTGAGGGTCAGCATTTCACTTACATGTTGAAAACACTTCCATGAAGACATCATTTCACTAAGAAGGGAGGCCTATTATACTGGTTTAGCCCCACCACTTTATATTGAAGTGTCTGTACCAAAGGTCAGGTATAAGTGCATTAGAGGTATCACTTTGCTTCTATTGTTTCTCTATTGGTTATTAGAACTGTCATAATGTCTGATGTTTTCTCCTTCTTCAATTTAATTCATAATAATTTTTTTTAGCAGAGATCTAAATATATATTGTTTTTAACATCATAAAAATAAAACTGTTGACTGGGGAGACATTTAACATTTATTTTCATTACATCACTAATATATTACCTATGATCAAGTGATCAGTATATAAACAATATGTATTTTCTCATTAATAAGTAATAATAGGCCAGGAAGTAGATACAACTAATATTTGTATTAATATGATCTAATAAAGTGATTTATCTATAAATTCTGTAAACAATTTATCACAATAATTAATAACTTAACAGAGGCACAAAAAAAGGGGGGGATAGTGAAAAACTGCCTTTTTTCCCAGAACTCACAGACACACTTTTGTTTTGTTTTTGTTTTTTGTTCTACAGTTCTTATGATGAATACTAGCCTCTGGCCCAAGACCAGTAAATTTTAAAATGTTTATTTAGATATACCTGTACATAAAATAAACTAGAATTTGATTCAGACCAGTAAATTCAATTTTCATTTTGAGGACTGTTCTAAATAATTTAATAATACTGCTTAATTTCATTGGTTGAGTGTGATTGCCACAATTCTACCCCAAATTTCAAATACTATATGACTTTATATGAACAATTTGAATAGTCATAAAACTTCTTCCATCATAAGACTTTCAAAACCTATCATAAATTTGAAAATTTTGGTAAATTGCAAAAATTTCTTCCAGTTACCAACTGAGGATGGCTAATTCAGTTAAAAATAAAATTAGAACTGATTATGAACAAGAATTGGGTGGGGGACAGGAGGGTTTACTTAAAAAAAGGAACAAACTGCATCATATCATTAGGTACATAAACTACTAATAGTGATAAAAAGTTGTATGATTTGTAAAGGGAAAATATTTGTTAACAGGGGCTAATATATCATCTAACAGTCATGAAAGTGGGAGAGCCAAATGGAGGGTCATGCAGTATGTTTGAAAAAATATCTCATTCTGTGGATCAATAGTTAGAAAAGCTCTTTGAATCAAGAATAATTGTCAGATTTTTTAATCCATACACTAAGAATGATCAGCTAATTAAAAATAAGGAATTAGAATGAGTAATTATTGCTTAATGTAAACCAAGCATGCCCGCATTGTACTGGACAACATGCTGAGTTGAATTTCTTTTTAGCTTGCTAGCTAATTGAAACAACAGTCAGCAGGTATCAGTGTCATTCTACTCTGCTTTTTCTTATACTCCTTAATTCTACTCCGACACATTATCTTGACTTTGATCCATCCTTCATTCTGCACGGTCAGCAGAGAAGCAATAAATTTTAATTTTTCAGTCTTTGATTTGACCCAACCAAGAACCAAGTAAAGACACAATCTTCAACATTCAAGAAATTAGACAATAAGTCATACTTTGAATCCAATTGTGGAACGTCTGTATTTTAAATCCCTAATCCATGCCCCCACCAAACCAATTAATTTGACCACACTTTGTTTTTGGTTTTTTTATTATTATTATTGGTTTTGACAGCGACTTTCTGACCACACTAATCATTGTGTTGTATTATATTATTATCCTGTACTACTTAACACCTACTTGACAAACACCTGAAGTGTATTTTATCTTGTTAGCAATCAAATTATCAGGTAATATACACTACAAATTTGTCACCTGTAGATCTCTTTATTTATTAATCATAATAGTACAATTATGATAGATATAATACTTATATAAATCTATTTTGTCGTAAAAAAGGAGAAAACTCCCACTAGGTTTTGACATTAATATGATATGTGACATGGGAATAGAAAAAAGAGAGAGACTAGAATGTAACCTTGATTGGCTGTCAATACTGTTTAGAAAGATTTACAATATTTCAATACATTGGTATTGCAGTAGTTCAAACCTCTGACCTCTAACCCCCCTCCCCCTCTGAAAACTATCAGACTATTATTTGTTTCAATTTAAAACCCATAAATGATCATTAGTCCTAAAATATGTACAGTGCAGTACAAAAATAAAATCTCTACTGGTACATCAAAACATAGCAGAGTAGCTATTTGTAGAATAAAGAATGGACAGGGGTAATATAACATGCACCATCACTCTTTGTCATGGAGAACAGACATCCACCTTATCTTGTAGAATATTCAAGATTCAAATACATAAAACAACTGATATTTGTCTTGATTTTTTTTTTAGATTTAAATTTTAAAATTTAAATTAGATTTAAAAACAAAAATATTTTAAATTATAATTAAAATTTTAAAAATTTTTAAGAAAAATTCTAGTCTGTTTTGTAACATTGTATTTCATTAACAAACAAAAACTTCCTATAAAAAAAATATCAAAATATTAAAGAAAGATTAAATTCATTTTTTTTAATCTGTTAAATTATATGTCATATACTAAAAAACTTCCTTTCAAAAATATCAAAATATTAAATTTATTATTTAAAGGGGCATTATCTGCCTAAATCGTAAATTTTTGTTACCCATAAAAACTATCAGATATGATTGATACCTTAATAAAACGTGCTTCTGTAACTTATAAATGCACCCGCATCGGAGGAAAAATGTGCAACTGCTCGTGTTTTGAGATCGATCAAGAAATGGACGCCATCTTATTAATTATCAGCATTGTTTACAGGGTTTGCCAAATCGTCATTAAATCAGTACAACAATGCACTTATTTCTTATTTTCTGTGAATTTGCTTTTAGTCGGTGTTAATTACGGACAAAGAACCATGCACGTTTGCAGTTAATAAGTGACAAAATACAAATTATTCGTTTTTACCTGTCACTAGTAAGGTCAGTTGCATACGGGGAAAGCGAGGTCAAATTATTTGCTTGCAAGGAAATAATAAATCAATGGTAATTTTCGTTTTCAAAAGACGAAAAGTGGTACGATAAGCTGTTTATTGTGAAAAATTTACCTTTATTTCATCATTTTAAAGCTATTTACCAATTTCCAAAACATATAATTTGTTTGGTCAAAATCGTAGCTAATGCCTCTTTAAATCTGTGAAACTATTTTTCATTACATATTTTCACTTTTGTTTTTCTTTATCAGTTTCTATTGAACATCAATCTGTTTACAAAAATCAATTTCAACTTTTATTTATTTTATTTTTACATCCTTTTTATGCAATAAAACTGAAATTCTATCATTTTAACAAAAATATTCAAAGTTTCATTTACAGCCAAATTACTTTACACCTAGTACATCTCAATTAATTTCTTGATTACAAAGGAAATAGTTTAACACAAATCCCCTCCAACTGTTGCAATAGATACTAAATTAGATACTAAATTAGACAGATGTACCATCTCAAACTACCGCTATTTTAGCCTTCCAGGTGATAACATTTAGAAATCTAGGACCCTAATCTGATTTCTTTTGATAATCCCGAGGTCAGAGTCGTGTGCCTGGTGCAATCCTAGCCACACGCCAGACCTTTTGTTCAATAGAATCCTGGTCCCTGATTGGTTGGAAAAGTTTGGAGTCTGCAGAGATAACATCACAACGACATGTGCTTTAACAAAAGACGCATTAATCAAATAATTACTATCCACGCGCCATTTCTCGTTCAACTGTAACCAAGTCTTTGTTGTCAATCATAAATCTATGAATGGGTCATGTGGCTAAACAATTAAATTTGGGGGTCACTTTATTACTATGTAAATATCAAGGTACAAATTTATCCCTATCCACTTCATCCCTACTCACTTCAAAGAAAATCGGCACACTTCAAAAAGTCATCTCCAGGTGGAAATCATCCCAGGGTAACAATTTAAACACTACTCAAGTAGAAAGTTTTTATTAATTTCATTTCAAACTAAATTTAAATTTAACTGAGTAGAAAGACATCTCCACATGTAAGCTCCACCCTCTTTTGGTTACACAACATTGAGTCCTGCCTTTGATGTGTTAATGAACCAATCAAATATTGGCAAAATTAAAACTAAAAAGGTGAGTGCTGGAAAATTGGCCAGGTGTTCGAAACAAACACAGATGAAGCTATATACCTTTAATTGTAATCTAGAGTTGTTATAAAGATAAGAGATATAGTTGACAGTTTAAGTAGACTATAGAGAGTGTCAGTGTGTCCACAGTCTACAATCAACTTTACTATAAACATATTACAATGCTGTATTATTTTTCATGCAGGTAGTTAAGCCTGATGGAGAAGAAAGTCTAAAAGGTTACTAGAACTCACAGTTGTGTAATCATGGCAGCGATGTATGATTTTTTGTGGATTATTGTGATTTTTGTTAACTTTATAATTACGCAAATTGAAGGTAAGAAAATAAAAACAACTACATTATTTTCTTTACTTTCTTTACAATAAAAGTTGCTTTGTTTTATTATTGTAATCTTTATAATACATGAATTTATCAGATTAATCCATTTTAATTAATGACTTTTTAATTGAATAGTATCAACATTACTATACATATCTATTATATCAGCTGATTAAACAGTATATTTTCAAAGCTCACTGTCTTATTATAGAAATGGACAATTTGTAACTAAGTGCACAAAATGCACTTATGAACCAGGGTTATCTCCAGGTACGCTTATTATTCATTCAAAGCACAAATTTGTGAAAGTAGTCACACATTTTTTATATTGAAATGAAATGTGCAACATCTGCTTAGCTAAATGCAGAAATATCAATATTAAAAATATAATAGCTTCTTTTCAAAATATTTAAAAACATGTTTAAAATATTTCAAATTTTTATGCAATTATATTAGAACATATATTTTAAGAAATAAATTCAATATTTTCTCACCACAATTTTAAATCCCACGACCCTATTGTCTGGTTAAGATATAATGAAATTCTATTTGAATGTTTTAAAGTCATTTAAATAATTAATATGCGAAAATGTTTTGTCTAGGTATTATAGAAAAGCATGACTGTATCAGTTTAATATCTTTATGGTCACCTAATCTATAAATAAATGAACATTATCAGACAATATGATCCTATATCACCCTTTATGATCCAATATCACCCCTTCAAAATTTCGTGAGAACATTTTTTAAAACAAAACATCTCATGTTCTTCCAAGTACAAGTATCAACTCATACTTTGTGGTGTTAATAAGTATTCATAAGTATTTCATATACATTTTGTCAAAAACATAAATACGGTCCTTGACTTCACATACATTTCATGTATATTTAATATATATTCCGTACATGTATATATTTCATATACATTTTGTAAACATTTCATGTACATTTCATATACATTTCGTCAAGGATGTCAATATGGTCCTAGATTTTGCTATACAGTTCATGTATATTTCATATTCATTAGTTTATGTGATAAATTTGTCAGTGAAATGTGGCAGGTTGGTGGTTTTCTCCAGGTACTCTGGTTTCCTCCACCAATAAAACTGACAGCCACGATATAGCTGAAATATTGTTGAAAGTGGCATTAAACACCATAAACCTAAACCAATAGCTACATTGTCATACAAGTAAAGATAGGACAAATTGACACTTTCAGAGATTGAAATTTAACCTTATTATTATCATATGACTGTTTAAATACAGGAAAAATGGAAATCATAAAAAATGTTTTAAAAATCTTCTTTTTATGTGTGTGACTTTTGATCTGTGTTATTATTGTAATAAATGCTTGTATCGTAGGTCAGAAAATATCCAGAAAAAAAATTATCAGCTCACAGCATGACACATAGAAAAAAATAACTTGTGATGATATAAATGCTAATTAACAGCCGTGGCTTTGATTAAAATGTATTATAAAACATTAATGTACATTTGGTCATTAAGAAAAGGGTTATTATCTTAAAAATACATTATACTCTACTAGCCATGCATTAACTGTCAATTATTACAAGTTATCATCAGTTTTAAAACAACGATACTGAAACTTCTCTCAAAATTCCTAAATAATTAATTGAAGGGGTAGGGGAGTACGGTGCTCAACGCCACTTTCAACAATATTTCAGCTATATCGTGGCGGATTTAATTAAATATTGAAATTGTAGGTAACATTTACTTTTAATCACAATATTTCGTCCTTTTTTGCCTTCCTCATTTGAAAATTCAAGTTATTACCCTGTAGTAATGTTTTGCGACAGTGTCCTGTCATCTATGAATTTGCTATGAAAAGAGTCAACACAGATATGTGATAAACAGTTAGCAAGCTCGCCCTACGTGTGGACGATTGTGGGGTCTATCTCATTATTTATTTCAAGCCAATTTGCTGCTTCTCCGCTAAGCACACATCATACAGAGTAAGAACAATGACTACCTGTAATACACTTGTTTCAGTCAGCTTACCACTATAAAAATCCAACTAAGCGTGTTGGTCTTTTACAATGCAAACATCATCACCATCTTTATCTAAAAGTAACTCATTGTACAATGTATTACTAAATTATTGTCCTCTTGGCTTTTAAACACCGATCACTCACTTAAACCATATACACCGATCACTCACTTAAACCATATACACCGATCACTCACTTAAACCATATACACTGATCACTCACTTAAACCATATACACCGATCACTCACTTAAACCATATACACCGATCACTCACTTAAACCATATACACCGATCACTCACTTAAACCATATACACCGATCACTCACTTAAACCATATACACCGATCACTCACTTAAACCATATACACTGATCACTCACTTAAACCATATACACCGATCACTCACTTAAACCATATACACCGATCACTCACTTAAACCATATACACCGATCACTCACTTAAACCATATACACCGATCACTCACTTAAACCATATACACCGATCACTCACTTAAACCATATACACCGATCACTCACTTAAACCATATCTCTCAAAGTTAATAAAACATACATATTTTTTTACTACAACAACATTCCTCTTGATGTTTTACAGGTGGAACTAGATCAGTAAGTCCATGTCTTCCACCGGCACAAAATACATTCAACATCCAATGTGGAAGTGGATACATGGTACGGATTACAAAATCTTTCTATGGATTTAATTCACGACGACAATGTGGATTCCAGATAGGAGACTGTATTTATGAAGATCACCAGATACATTCGTGTGTCGGTAGAGAGTCGTGTACTTTATCCATTCCAAACAGTAACAATTATATTCCAGAGTGCAACAAAGACAGTAATTACTATCAGATAGATTACGAGTGTGTCCTAGGTTAGTATTATATTATCAGGTCTTTCAATAAGGGGCGGTACCAGGTACTTTTACCAGCTTAAAATGGTCTTTGAAACCTCCTGATTTTAAAGAGATATTCATGAAAATTGTTCAAATTTTAAAGAAATGTACAGCCTGTAAATAGTGAAGTACTGGTAGACTTTAAAAATATTGAAAGCCCTAATATTATACTGGACAAATAGAATAATGTCAGTTTTGAAAGTTGAGACAGACATTATCCTTAGCATCACATTGACAGTGAGTCTGATAGCTACAATACTCAATACTCTTGATAATGTTACTGTTTCTATCTGTAATGTAATTATGTGTTTGACATCACACTGTATGATAATTTTAGTATCAGAATCAGCGAGGCTGATATTGAAAATATCACTTGGTGAGATTAGAGGAAAAATATTTATTTTACTGATAGCTGATACATGTAATAAACAAAGAGGTAAATGCACTCTCTTCAGACCTCATAATTCATAATAAAATTTCCGTAAAGAAAACCCTAACGATATCAATTCTGATAAGAATTACAAAATCACTATTACTTTTTATTATAAATTATACCACTATCACTGCATGGTATAATCATTCTCTGTTTATCTCCAAACAACTCAGAAATATGAAAAATTTATGATCAAGGACCCCCATGGTGGTAATTAAACCCTAAGAGTATTTTGTCTTATTTCTTATTAATAGCAGGTAAAAAGAGGACTTTATAATAGATTTCTGTGAAGTTGTATATACACTTATCATTCCGTCCTCCTCTCGCCAAGTCTCCAGAAAATGATCAATCTTTGAAATCTGGTGTAGCGGTATAATACAAGAGGGTTGTGATAAAATTGTAAGATGTATGAGTAATTAAAAATATCACTTAATCAACAATATTTCTTATATACATCATAATAAATATATATATGAATCCTTAACAAACATTATTCATTCTCCTAAATAAAATATAGTGCTAAAAATATATGTTTACACTTAGAAACAAAGATCATAAGAATTTCTTCGTTGAACTACGAGCCAATTCTCGTTAAAAATTTTCAAAACAAATCTTATTACTGATTTATTTATAATCATTCTCTATAAATGATTGAAATTCTTTTACGAAAATCCCTTTGAAAGAGAAAGTTGAATTTTCCTCAAATTTTCAATTTTCCTTTTCTTTATTTCTGTAACAGGATTAAGACAAACAGGTAAATTTTATATTCACCATTATGGCCATTGGTCATTAAGTAACCAACTATCAACAAATATTTACCATTATAAAAATAATTCATAATAAAAATATGACTTTCTCATAAATAATATCATAATTTCAATAATATTTTTTTTTAGACCACAATAATTTTTAAGTACAGATACTTGTGGTTGGTTTATTATGAGGATTATTATAGATTCTGTTACAACACATGTCTCATCTAAATAAATTATTTACAACTTCCCGCTTCAATGGATTCACAACAAACAATGGTTCAATCGCCTTGGAATTCAACTTTTTATAAAAGTGATAAATTAAAATCTAAAAAGTCCCTGTTGAATTGTGTGTATAGCCAGTCAACAGACCAGACTTGAACTTTTTATTTTAAATACAATTTCCATTTTGAAATCTTTTCTTCCCTCCAAATTTCAGCAGACGACAAATAAATCAAAGCTCCATCTGTCAACCAACTCTTTATAGTAAACAGCAGATGTCCTTTTTACTATTAGGAAGCAGATGGAGGGAGACTTTACACATCTAATGTTAAATAACACAATTAAATTCAAATCTGACCTAATTTCATGCAATCATTTGAAATTATGGTAATGTTAGCTATTATTGCAACAATTCTTTGCCATTATTTTTTTCATCCATTTTTTTCCAATCTAAAATTATTTGGGATTTAAGATTATTTTTAGATTAAATTTTTCATTTGTGATAGAAATATAACTGATTTAATTCATGGTATATAAAAACAACTTTATCAAGGGGGGGGGGAAATGTTCATATCTAAATGAGAAAATGCTTGTTCAAGTTATTTATTTATTTATTTATTTATTTATTTATTTATTTATTTATTTAAAACAAAATATTTTATAAGATTAATGAGAAAATTAACTAGTTGAAGATTTACAGGTATAATTTATCTATAAATTCATACAACGTAGAATATGGGTAATTATCAATCCACAACCTGTCTATTTCACATTGTGAAATTAATCTCCCAATGTTGTTGAATTTTTGAAATCCACTTTTTAAGATAGCACCATACAATGGAAAGTTACAAAAACTACAGTGACAAATAAAATAAAATAGACAGAAAACGGCAAACTGACAGGCCATTTGAGTACAAGAAATGTGGACATTTGAGACTTTGGACACTTTTCACTGAGTGCTATTGTCTGTATCAACAAACTGACATAGATATTGTCTCAACAGACATTATCACTAGTATCAGAGCTCATCCTATCGGACTCACTGCAATACTAGAAATAATCTTGCAACATTACAAAAAAAATATCTTTTAAATTAAAGTTGCCTGTTTGTATATCTTTTTCTTTCTTTACTTATTTTAATTACACCACAATATAGCTGAAATACTGCTAAAGTTGGCATTAAACACCAATCAATCCATCAATCAACTAATTTAAATTGCAAAAGAAATATTTCAGTATTCTCAAAGTTTTATTTCTCCCTTTCAGCTTCAGATTCCTACAATATTTGTGAGACACCATTAATAACAAAACAGCAAGGATATGTCAAGACACCAAATTACCCAGAATTCTATCGTTTCAAGAATCACTGTATAACGAACATCCGAGTGGAATCTTATCAAACAATAAAGTTACATGTAATTGACATGGATTTAGAAGACAACGGAAGTTACGGCTGTACTGATTGGATGTATGTGAAAGACAGAACGAGAAGTGTAACGTTATGTGGAAGAAAGGGGAATGAACCGCTCGCTATGTCCTCAAGTGAACTTCTGATTCAGTTTAATACTAACAGTACAGCCAATCATAAAGGATTTTGGTTATATTTTGAAGGTAATTATGAGTGTCACATTGGACATCTGGTGTATGGGGCCGTCGTGGTCGTGATCGTATGGTAGTTGGATTTTCAACTACCTGTGCAATCAGTGCCTATCACCAATAACGTTGTGAGTTTGAACCCCGTTCATGGCGAGGTGTACTCGATACAACATTATGTGATAAAAGATTGTCAGTGACTTGCGACAGGTCAGTGGTTTTCTCCGGATACTCCCGTTTCCTCCTCCAATAAAACTGACCACCACGATATAACTGAAATATTGTTGAAAGTGGCGTGGCGTTGAATGCCATAAACCAAACCATCATGAATATGTGCCACTTTGGACATCTTGTGTATGTGCCACTTAGGGCATCATGTGAATTTGTCACATTAAGCATCATTTGGAAGTGCCCCATTGGTCAAAACAAGCAATTGTCAGTGTACACTTTCAGCCAAATGTTAAGGTGTCATTTTGAGTGATGCATACACTATCCATGTTGTCAAAATCAAATAACTAATCAGGCCATTTATGAAATATTGTTTTATTGAAATTTTCAAACATTTTAACCTTGAACAACACAAAACCAAAACCCATAAAAAACATCAAAACTATAATATACATCAATCCACTACAGAAATAATTAACATACATACAACAAGATAAAGTAGAGCAAGTGAAGCTGATCACCAATCCATGATGTTGACTCGTAACTTTTGCTGAAGTAAGACTTGTTCGTGTGATACTTGAAAATATTAACTATTAATAATACATATTTTGTTCAGAGAATAATTTGGTCAGTCTGGATGACTACTATACATCAATCAGAATACAATCTATTGACAGAACTATGAAAGGGATGTGTATTATACAAAGCCGATTATGGCACCATGCTAGAGGTGCGTATTACACACCAATGTGTACTGTACACAGTCAATTATGGTAATTTAATCAAATTTACTATGAAACATCTGTATTCTTCCAAGTAACAAATCTAATGATAGAATCCACATTATTTACCATTTTAATCTTCCATTGTAGCAACTCCCTCCATAACAACAACAACAATAAAACCGACAACACCAACACCTCCGAAGACAACCGTACATGATAAATCTAAAGACCAGACTATACCAATAACCAGACATTTCCCTGAACCAGAAAAAAAACTACCTTTTGGTAAGTATCTTATTATAAATCTACATTCAAGAATTATGAAATATTGCTAAAACACAGCAAATACCAATTTATAGTCTTTGATTTGACCACAATGAGGCTCTCAATTGTCTGTACTAATGTGAGCATGCTAATCATAATATCAGTTTTAGTCATACCTCTAACATAAGGATGTTCAACTATAAAATTAAAGTTTGTGTTTAAGACATTGTCTTCTTCTTATCCTTCTCTTTCTGTAATGTTGCTACCATTCTATCTTAGAACTTTCTATAACATAATGTTGCTACCATTCTATCTTAGAACTTTCTATAACATAATGTTGCTACCATTCTATCTTAGAACTTTCTATAACATAATGTTGCTACCATTCTATCTTAGAACTTTCTATAACATAATGTTGCTACCATTCTATCTTAGAATTTTCTATAACATAATGTTGCTACCATTCTATCTTAGAACTTTCTATAACATAATGTTGCTACCATTCTATCTTAGAACTTTCTATAACATAATGTTGCTACCATTCTATCTTAGAACTTTCTGTAACATAATGTTGCTACCATTCTATCTTAGAACTTTCTGTAACATAATGTTGCTACCATTCTATCTTAGAACTTTCTGTAACATAATGTTGCTACCATTCTATCTTAGAACTTTCTGTAACATAATGTTGCTACCATTCTATCTTAGAACTTTCTATAACATAATGTTGCTACCATTCTATCTTAGAACTTTCTATAACATAATGTTGCTACCATTCTATCTTAGAACTTTCTGTAACATAATGTTGCTACCATTCTATCTTAGAACTTTCTATAACATAATGTTGCTACCATTCTATCTTAGAACTTTCTATAACATAATGTTGCTACCATTCTATCTTAGAACTTTCTATAACATAATGTTGCTACCATTCTATCTTAGAACTTTCTATAACATAATGTTGCTACCATTCTATCTTGGAACTTTCTGTAACATAATGTTGCTACCATTCTATCTTAGAACTTTCTATAACATAATGTTGCTACCATTCTATCTTAGAACTTTCTATAACATAATGTTGCTACCATTCTATCTTAGAACTTTCTGTAACATAATGTTGCTACCATTCTATCTTAGAACTTTCTATAACATAATGTTGCTACCATTCTATCTTAGAACTTTCTATAACATAATGTTGCTACCATTCTATCTTAGAACTTTCTATAACATAATGTTGCTACCATTCTATCTTAGAACTTTCTATAACATAATGTTGCTACCATTCTATCTTAGAACTTTCTATAACATAATGTTGCTACCATTCTATCTTAGAACTTTCTATAACATAATGTTGCTACCATTCTATCTTAGAACTTTCTGTAACATAATGTTGCTACCATTCTATCTTAGAACTTTCTATAACATAATGTTGCTACCATTCTATCTTAGAACTTTCTATAACATAATGTTGCTACCATTCTATCTTAGAACTTTCTATAACATAATGTTGCTACCATTCTATCTTAGAACTTTCTATAACATAATGTTGCTACCATTCTATCTTAGAACTTTCTATAACATAATGTTGCTACCATTCTATCTTAGAACTTTCTGTAACATAATGTTGCTACCATTCTATCTTAGAACTTTCTATAACATAATGTTGCTACCATTCTATCTTAGAACTTTCTATAACATAATGTTGCTACCATTCTATCTTAGAACTTTCTATAACATAATGTTGCTACCATTCTATCTTAGAACTTTCTATAACATAATGTTGCTACCATTCTATCTTAGAACTTTCTATAACATAATGTTGCTACCATTCTATCTTAGAACTTTCTATAACATAATGTTGCTACCATTCTATCTTAGAACTTTCTATAACATAATGTTGCTACCATTCTATCTTAGAACTTTCTATAACATAATGTTGCTACCATTCTATCTTAGAACTTTCTGTAACATAATGTTGCTACCATTCTATCTTAGAACTTTCTATAACATAATGTTGCTACCATTCTATCTTAGAACTTTCTATAACATAATGTTGCTACCATTCTATCTTAGAACTTTCTATAACATAATGTTGCTACCATTCTATCTTAGAACTTTCTGTAACATAATGTTGCTACCATTCTATCTTAGAACTTTCTATAACATAATGTTGCTACCATTCTATCTTAGAACTTTCTGTAACATAATGTTGCTACCATTCTATCTTAGAACTTTCTGTAACATAATGTTGCTACCATTCTATCTTAGAACTTTCTATAACATAATGTTGCTACCATTCTATCTTAGAACTTTCTATAACATAATGTTGCTACCATTCTATCTTAGAACTTTCTGTAACATAATGTTGCTACCATTCTATCTTAGAACTTTCTATAACATAATGTTGCTACCATTCTATCTTAGAACTTTCTATAACATAATGTTGCTACCATTCTATCTTGGAACTTTCTGTAACATAATGTTGCTACCATTCTATCTTAGAACTTTCTATAACATAATGTTGCTACCATTCTATCTTAGAACTTTCTATAACATAATGTTGCTACCATTCTATCTTAGAACTTTCTATAACATAATGTTGCTACCATTCTATCTTAGAACTTTCTATAACATAATGTTGCTACCATTCTATCTTAGAACTTTCTATAACATAATGTTGCTACCATTCTATCTTAGAACTTTCTATAACATAATGTTGCTACCATTCTATCTTAGAACTTTCTATAACATAATGTTGCTACCATTCTATCTTAGAACTTTCTATAACATAATGTTGCTACCATTCTATCTTAGAACTTTCTATAACATAATGTTGCTACCATTCTATCTTAGAACTTTCTGTAACATAATGTTGCTACCATTCTATCTTAGAACTTTCTATAACATAATGTTGCTACCATTCTATCTTAGAACTTTCTATAACATAATGTTGCTACCATTCTATCTTAGAACTTTCTATAACATAATGTTGCTACCATTCTATCTTAGAACTTTCTATAACATAATGTTGCTACCATTCTATCTTAGAACTTTCTGTAACATAATGTTGCTACCATTCTATCTTAGAACTTTCTATAACATAATGTTGCTACCATTCTATCTTAGAACTTTCTATAACATAATGTTGCTACCATTCTATCTTAGAACTTTCTATAACATAATGTTGCTACCATTCTATCTTAGAACTTTCTGTAACATAATGTTGCTACCATTCTATCTTAGAACTTTCTATAACATAATGTTGCTACCATTCTATCTTAGAACTTTCTGTAACATAATGTTGCTACCATTCTATCTTAGAACTTTCTATAACATAATGTTGCTACCATTCTATCTTAGAACTTTCTATAACATAATGTTGCTACCATTCTATCTTAGAACTTTCTGTAACATAATGTTGCTACCATTTTATCTTAGAACTTTCTATAACATAATGTTGCTACCATTCTATCTTAGAACTTTCTATAACATAATGTTGCTACCATTCTATCTTAGAACTTTCTGTAACATAATGTTGCTACCATTCTATCTTAGAACTTTCTGTAACATAATGTTGCTACCATTCTATCTTAGAACTTTCTATAACATAATGTTGCTACCATTCTATCTTAGAACTTTCTGTAACATAATGTTGCTACCATTCTATCTTAGAACTTTCTATAACATAATGTTGCTACCATTCTATCTTAGAACTTTATATAACATAATGTTGCTACCATTCTATCTTAGAACTTTCTATAACATAATGTTGCTACCATTCTATCTTAGAACTTTCTGTAACATAATGTTGCTACCATTCTATCTTAGAACTTTCTATAACATAATGTTGCTACCATTCTATCTTAGAACTTTCTATAACATAATGTTGCTACCATTCTATCTTAGAACTTTCTATAACATAATGTTGCTACCATTCTATCTTAGAACTTTCTATAACATAATGTTGCTACCATTCTATCTTAGAACTTTCTATAACATAATGTTGCTACCATTCTATCTTAGAACTTTCTGTAACATAATGTTGCTACCATTCTATCTTAGAACTTTCTGTAACATAATGTTGCTACCATTCTATCTTAGAACTTTCTATAACATAATGTTGCTACCATTCTATCTTAGAACTTTCTATAACATAATGTTGCTACCATTCTATCTTAGAACTTTCTGTAACATAATGTTGCTACCATTCTATCTTAGAACTTTCTGTAACATAATGTTGCTACCATTCTATCTTAGAACTTTCTGTAACATAATGTTGCTACCATTCTATCTTAGAACTTTCTGTAACATAATGTTGCTACCATTCTATCTTAGAACTTTCTATAACATAATGTTGCTACCATTCTATCTTAGAAACCATAAGTCAGATGCATTGGAGGTTTTAAAGTGTGTTAGGCCAATATGTCAAGTTGGTTCTATAATCTAATACGCTTGGTAGAATGTTTTTTTATTATGTTTGGGAGATTCATTTGTAACAATTCACTGTAGTAACGCTTACATTGAGTAACATGACAGGTTCCACTAGTGCAGTAGGAACTGCTTATCCTTCGGGAGCACCCGAGTTCACCCCTGGTTTTTCGTGGTGTTCGTGTTACTCGATCTTTAGATTTATGTGTATGTTTTGTAGATCGTTATTTGTCCTTTTGTACTTTTTCGTTTGGTCATTATGTTGTCTATTCTTCTTCTATTAATGAATTCTGATTACCTCCCTTTGGTATCTTCAAACTCTTCTTACCCTCTTTTTTTATATTTTTTTATTGGAAACCGTTTTTAATCTACAATAAAATTGACATTATCAATATCGCTACCTTGGATATTTCAATACTTCTGATAACCTTAGACTCTAATTGATTGGATAAAATTTAATATACTAATCAATTCTTTATAATCTGAAGGCTATATCAATTATATCAATAAGTAGCTGATAACTAGAACCTAAATTTAACCTGACCACAAACTATCTGATCAATCAAAAATGTTTGATTATCTATTTTTGATATTTTTCCACCTGAACAGACAAAAAATCCAGAAATTCTAATATTGATAATCAATTATTTTAAAGGCCATCAAAATATGAAAGAAAAATGGTGAATAAACCTGGTTTTTTGTGTGTGCAACATTTACTAAATATCCCAACTGACGGGAAAAGGGTTTAAAGGGGGAATAGTGGTTATAACGGTCTAGTGATTTCAGATGGTCAAAATATATACCAGGGTCCTATGGTACTGTGGTAGTTAAATTAAAAATATGGGGTGAAAATTGATTGAAATAGCACGTGAATACATGGAACCATAGAACCTGAGGTACCATAGGATCAGAATATAAATATACAGATTACTGATAGCAATGAAGAGAGAAAGTTTATCTGGTGCTGGCTGGTTTTATTTTGGAATTTCGGTCTTCCTCCACCAATTTAAACCTTGTTACCACGATATATCGGAAATAAAATGTATCAATATATGTCATTAATATAATCATACTAACAGTACAACTGAAAAATATCATGTCCGAAAATTAACAAAATAATCTGAATATTTTCGGTATTTTTCCACTCTAAAAGGTTTAAGCATTCGTTAAATCTGTATAAAGATTAAAGCAAGAAAGGATTTCTGAAATATTTTTCTTTTGGCCCTTGATAAAACCAGAAATTAATTAAATTTACATAAAATTAAACTTTATAACATACAAAATGTGTATGTAAAAAAAATATATAATGAAAACCTGCAGCATATGCAGGCATCTTTATTTCTGCATCTGTGCAAGTATCATTTATACCCACAGAAATTTTAATTAGGCATATAAATAAACATGCAAGTTTATAAATACACATGCCAAAAAGTCAATGCCTAAATCTGTGTGTCTAAAAATAAACTTAGACAGATGTTGTCAGGGTACTTTGTTTCCAATTATGTGAAACTGTTTTAATTATTTAACAGAAACTGAGAACCATATACAATTGTCAAATAACAATCCATTTCATTGAAAAACTGCTGGTACTTAAAATGTCAAAGTCATACTATTACAATTCAACATACGGGTATTTCTATATTTGGATGGTTCAGTTGTTCAAAGACGACCACAAAACAATTATATTTCTGTTCTCTTCTTTCTCAACAATTGATTGATCATTACACATTTAAATTTTCTGAATTTAAGCAAATATCTTTTGCAGTCTAATTAGAATTAGATCTCCACACTATTCTCTATAGGTTGTTATGAAGTCACTGTATGGAAGGTGACTACAAAAAAACCTGATAGAAAATAGGGGGCAAGTGTGGAGATCTTATTTTAACCATGAACTTTCTTAGAAAAGTCCAATATAATTAGTTAAAAAATGCTCAACATTTCTTAACACCTTTTTTACCTATGACATTTTAATTTTCACAGAAAATCTATATAAATTATTTGAAAATGGTCCAAATTTCTTCACACGTTTCAGTTTTATGTATTTTTTCTCCATTTTAGCTGAAATAGTTGGTGGTGTAATTGGAACACTCAGTTTAGTATTAGTTATACTTTTGGTGTTATTGGCAGTAAAATGGTACAAAGAGAGAAGACGGAGAGATAATAAAAATAGATTCATGGAGGTTCAAAATCCTGCGTACCGAAACAGCACAGAATTCAGACAAAGTCGGACTGAACCTTGTTATAATTATATGGATGTGTAGCAAAACAAATCTTATAAACCAAATGCTAAAACCAAATCAAAATAAACATTCAGGTGATCTCAGAAAAATGGCAAAAACATTGTTTTTATAAACTATAGAGGTGTTCCAAATGGAAACAAAACAATGGGAGGATTTCATTAGAAACTGGATTTTGTAGTGAAATATTTTGGCAGGAAGAACAGAAGAAAAACAATATGGTTGACGTAGATTAAAACAAAGTGTCAGACAAACAATCAGGGGAGATAAACACATGTTTATTACAGTTCTGCTGTAGTGTATCTGTTCAAACTTCTCTTGGCACTGTCATAAAAGTGTCTTGATAAACTCTAAGAGTGCAATAACCTAAACATCATCAACATTGTCAGAGAGAAAATTCTAAAAATATATTGGCAAAGAAATTAATCTTTTCTTGTCTATTTATCGTGAAAGTATAGTATAATTGAGGAATGTAAACACTTGAGAGACATGATTTTATACACAATTCATTGGTGTTAACTACTATATTATCAAAAGACACAAAACAAAACAGATGGAAATGTTAACTGAAATATACTACACTATAAAACACATTTGTGTAGTAAACAAAAAGATATTGTGTCAAGAGACCAAGACAAAAAAAACAGTGCTTGTCTAAAAATAACAATAAAATCTTTAGGGTAAGCACTAACAATTAGGGTTAGAGAAAACACATTTTTTTGGCTTAAGTAAATGTGCTTTGATTTTATGAAAAAAGATGCCAATTTTTTAGAACTTGATCTGACACTTAATCAATATTTTACTTTATGCTCATGCCTTGTATGAAAAAATCATGCCGATGCCATCCTTAACATGTCACATGACTAAACATTAACACATCTACATCTGCCATCTAAATAAAGACCTAATGTAAGGTTGACACCGAAAATGATGAACCAAACCGTTGCCATGGGGATCTAATTGTGCAATTATAATATACAAGACAGTAGGACTTGTAACATTAAACTGTGATATGTGCCAATAAACACTAGATTTTTGGACACACAAATTTTGTTCCTTGTGCAATAGTGTCATTGTTAATATCATTTCCTTATTTATGTTTCACATTGCTTTCCATATTTTCTTGTTATTTATCTTTGTCATTGTAAATATAGCATTTTGTTATTTATGTCCCTTATGAGTTTCCATAATTTAAGTTATGTACATTTCAACATATCATTTAATTATCATTAAACGAATTAAAATATTATAGTAATCATTGTAATTTTCATTATCAAAACTGAACCCTAAATCAGGACTTTCAAAAATAGGTGGAAGCCGGCTATAGTCCACCTGCTATTAAAGGTCTTGAGCCTCCTACTTTGACCGTTTTTTTTACATAAGCCAATCACACAAATAGCCACCTACTTTAAGTCATTGTAGGCACCTACTTGAAGTCATTATAAGCACCTACTTTAAGTCATTGTAGGCACCTACTAAGTCATTGTAGCCACCTACTTTAAGTCATTGTAGGCACCTACTTTAAGTCATTGTAGGCACCTACTTTAAGTCATTGTAGGCACCTACTTTAAGTCATTGTAGGCATCTACTTTAAGTCATTGTAGGCACCTACTTTAAGTCATTGTAGGCATCTACTTTAAGTCATTGTAGGCACCTACTTTAAGTCATTGTAGGCACCTACTTTAAGTCATGGTAGGCACCTACTTTAAGTCATGGTAGGCACCTACTTTAAGTCATTGTAGGCACCTACTTTAAGTCATTGTATGCACCTACTTTAAGTCATTGTAGGCACCTACTTTAAGTCATGGTAGGCACCTACTTTAAGTCATGGTAGGCACCTACTTTAAGTCATTGTAGGCACCTACTTTAAGTCATTGTAGGCACCTACTTTAAGTCATTGTAGCCACCTACTTTAAGTCATTGTAGGCACCTACTTTAAGTCATTGTAGGCACCTACTTTAAGTCATTGTAGACACCTACTTTAAGTCATTGTAGGCACCTACTTTAAGTCATCATAGGAACCTACTTTAAGTCATTGTAGGCATCTACTTTAAAAACTTTTGAAAGCCCTGCTAAATGGAAGAAAAGTTAGGATTACAGGTGTTCAACACCAATTTCAGAATTATTTCGGCTATATTGTGGCAATTTCATTGGTAGAGGAAACTGGAGAACTTGGATAAAATGACTGATCTGTCACAATTCACTGACAAACTTGTTCATATAAAGTTGTATTAGTATTTATCGCTATTTTGTTTACTTTCCCTTTGATGTTTAAAACTAATGTTTCATATCACGTAAGCGCTGAGAAGATTTCAATTATCGCTAAGCGTTGTCAAGGACGCCTAGTAATATCGCTGTTTTCTAATATGATGTCATAATGACGTCACATTACCAAATCCTTGATAAACATACTATCATAGCGATAAAATAATTAAAAATGTTTTTTTAAAACTCAGACGTTTCTCAGTCATCTCTCATCTCAGGGCTTCGCTCTGAGATGAGATGACTGAGAAACGTCCTCTCATTTTAAAAAACATCGTTTATATTGACACAGATGTGATTCACAACTCACAAATAAGTGGTGATAATGTACATACAATTACCACAGGATATCTACCACATACAATTACCACAGGATATCTACCACATACAATTACCACAGGATATCTACCACATACAATTACCACAGGATATCTACCACATACAATTACCACAGGATATCTACCACATACAATTACCACAGGATATTTACCACATACAATTACCACAGGATATCTACCACATACAATTACCACAGGATATCTACCACATACAATTACCACAGGATATCTACCACATACAATTACCACAGGATATCTACCACATACAATTACCACAGGATATCTACCACATACAATTACCACAGGATATCTACCACATACAATTACCACAGGATATCTACCACATACAATTACCACAGGATATCTACCACATACAATTACCACAGGATATCTACCACATACAATTACCACAGGATATCTACCACATACAATTACCACAGGATATCTACCACATACAATTACCACAGGATATCTACCACATACAATTACCACAGGATATCTACCACATACAATTACCACAGGATATCTACCACATACAATTACCACAGGATATCTACCACATACAATTACCACAGGATATCTACCACATACAATTACCATAGGATATCTACCACAAACAATTACCACAGGATATCTACCACAACGGCCCTTTCTGCTGGGGGACAGCTATTAAGATCTGTTATTTGGTATATTTTGTCCTAGGTTAGTTTCATGGTGTTTAACACCACCTTTAACAATATTTCAGTAATATTGTGGTGGTCAGTTTTATTGATGAGTACCCGGAGAAAACCACTGACCTGTCGCAGCATACCTTGCTATGAACGGGGTTCGAACTCATAACTTTAGTGGTTATAGTCACTGATTGCACAAGTAGTTGTAAATTCAACTACCATACTATCACGACCACGGCTACCCATTGTTTTGTCCTGAAAGAGAACCAAGTTGTAATGACAAGATATAACAAGGGTTACGAAAATTTAAGCTTAAGGACTTCATATACAAGTAATTAAAACGTAGATATCAAATCTAGTGCTCATGATATGTTTCTGGAATAACCTTCATCAGGTACACTCAAGGTCAAAATACTGGAAAGACAAATAATTTAAGTCTTTGGGAGGAAGTAAACCAAAGGCCCCAAAGAGGATAGCCAACATCAGCCAAGGTACGCCATGCCAATTTACCACAATATACATTGTACATTAAATTGTTTGTGGTGTGTTATCATCATACTACATTATTATACTGCTGTATCCAGACTACCAGACATATAAAGGGAGAAAACCCAAGATTGTTATAACACAATATATACACAACTTTATTTGCTAAACAAAAATCTGTGATTGGATTGTAACAATACAATATAAACAAATGAAAGAAATACATTGTATACTCTAATTACATGTCTCCCATCTCCAGATCAAAAAGTTATAATAAAATGTCTGGAGAAACTCCCGACCTTGGGTATGTGACAAGAAATCTGCCCCCAGACATAGGTGCCAAGAAACGTCAACATTTGAGGTAGATATCAGGGCTAGTAACCATGTCAGACATTGTAAGGCTCAACCACTTGACTACAAAGGCCCCATATTGGAGGTTTAAAACACATTTGATGTATAATAGGTACCCCATGTTTCGTTCTTCAATATTGATCATACAATAGTATTCTCAGGTTTTTTTTTGTCTTATTTCTTACATAAAGCTGGGCTTTCAATATTTTTCAGGTGTAACAGTACTTCACTATTCAGGCAGTATTTTGACATTTTTATGTTTATCTTCTAGAATACTCTTTAAAATCAGGAGGTACCAAAGACCATTTTAAACAGGTAAAAGTACCTGGTACTGCCCCTTATTGAAAGACCTGATAAAGATGCATCAATAATATATCTGTCTTGGCAGGTCAAAGGTCAAGCATGTTGATGAGCAATCTTGTTAAGTTGTAATCAATATCATTACATCTGTGACTTTTATGTAGTGTAAAGAGGTCATATGACAAGGACTTAATTGTAACACTACATTTTGTAAATTAACATCTAAACCAATTAAACTAAAACTACAACCTTTATAGTTCAGTCATTTAATTTACAAATAAGTAAGTGATATTGACCTTTAAAGTTCATGGTCACAGGTTTATATAACTGCTATTTCATAATACTGGTACCAGGGGTGGATCCAGGATTTGTGGTTAGGGGGGGCGTGAGTAGGCGAGGGGTCCGGGGACCGCTTAAGGTCCCCAGCGGGTCCAATGCAGAGCCCTGGTAGGGGGCTAAGGGGGCTTTGAGGAATTACAGACATTTATTTGAACGACAATTTTGAACCAACCACACCATTTTTATCAGATCAAAAAAACTTGACTTTGAGTCTTAATTTTGTCGGATAATTGTTAACAGTATGTTTTTGTCAGATTATAAGAACCTAAAGTAAAACTTTTCTTTAACAACCGTGATGCAAATTGTTCAACTCATGACTGATCGATCATGATATTTTAACCCTTCAAAGAACTATTGGTTTAGTTTTAACGCATTCGTCATTTCACTAATTGGTCTGTACTTTCGGTGCTTGTCCTTTCAGGTGGTTCTAGTTAATACTGCCCATCCGGATGGAGCTTTTCTTTTCGTCTTTTGATTCATTCATTGAAAACGTATGATTCGACCGTTCTTGTTTATAGACAAACAAAAGCGGAAATTGTCAATACATGAACTTGTTGATTTCTGATAAGCTAACGTAACTAAATTAGATGATCAGAATCGTTTCATGCAGCATTAATGTTAACATATTGGCCTTTGTTTGTCTATAAACAGGAACGAATCATACGTGTTCAATGAATGAACCAACGGCAAAACGAAAAGCTTCATCCGGACGGACAGAATACTGATCATTTATCAATGGGTAGAGCTTTTTAGAATGATATCCCAAATTTACTCCTATTATCATTACTATTCATTTTGACTTACAGGTCACGAGTTAACCATTCATGAAAAAGTTGTTTGTTGAACTGCTTAATTAACGTTGTATATCATATGATTGCGAATTTTAGGGGGGGGGCGCACGCCCCGCACGCCCCCCTCTAAATCCGCCTCTGGGTACTTATAGTGTCATGAAGACATACAAATAGATAAGACATTTGATAATGATAAGCTGAAGAAAAAAATTGACCTTGCCTTTAAAAATCAATGTCACAGAAGAATTCATTTATTTGTCATAGTCATGTCCTTGTTAAATATATTAGCAAACTGACAAAAAGTTCTACTGCAAAAGAAATAGCAGAAATATCTGTAATAGAAAATATACCCCCCTTTTTTTAACCAATGATAAGATGTAATAAGGGAGAATGTTTACAGATGACATCTATTATATCAATTTAATTGTCATATAAGCAAATAAGACAGCTTGCTTGTTTGTCTGAAGATTGTTTGTTAGTCTGAGAGTTCCCTGTCCTCAGTTCCACTGAACACTTTACTATGGAGCTAAGACTGAATCTGCCAATTGTCATCATACATTTCATATAAAAAATACTGTGTCACCTTTCATATTATTAGCTAAATAAAATGTTGGCCTTTTTCTTTTAACAGATTACCCAGATTTTCCAAACATTAAATACATGTGTGAATATCAATAGACATTGTTGAAATAAAATTTACTGAAAACAAAAATAATACATTTAAATAAAAACTTAACCAAGTATTTAACTATTCAAATACACTATATAACTAAGGTGTTTCGGAAGGGCAGCAGTTCCTGCTCCCCTAGTTGCACCCATCATGTTAATCTAGTTACAAACCTGGTGATAAGTCATGAATGAGAAAAGTGAAACATATCCATGGTCATTTGTGACACAGATATTCCATAACGGTCAATATATTTATTGCAATCAACACTGAATTATAAGGGATAATTCTCAAAAGTTCTCACAACATTTCTAGACTAATATATAATAAACCACCATCTCTAAATGAAAGGAGCGAATGAGTAAATGATTGTTGTTTAACACCAAATGAGCAATGCTTCAGCTATAATCATGGAGAGAACAAGTTACAGTCAGTTAGATGATGATGTCCCCCTTGTACTAGACTGACATGCTTTGTAAGATATTTATAGTATGAGCTCACTGAAACAACAGTCTGTGGGGAGACATGTCACTCCTCTCAGACACATTATTGTGATTCCAAGTCAACCAGTCATTGTTCTTACTACTAAATGCTGCATCCTTACTGGTGCATCAACAAATGACATTTATATAGTCTTTTGGCTTGACCCGACCAAGGCTCAAACCAACTATCTACTACACTTGAGGTAAGAACTATCTACCAAACTCGAGGTGAGAACGCTAACCATTACACCACCGATACAGTTCTAAACAAAAGGAAAGTTGTTCTATTTTTCCTATCCAGACAAACATACAAAATTGTGAAAAAAATAAATAGCCTAGAAATAATGACATTCAAATTTTCTGTCAATTATTTTTTTATTAGCCACGTTTAAATATTTAAGCTCCAATTCCTATTTCCTTAAATAAATACTTCATCTTTTATTCATAGATATTTGAACAAAGAATATCAAATCTCTGTCACTTGTTCTGATATGAACACTCACTTAAATTTGTCAGCTTCCCATATCATTTATTTTCAATGGTATCAATTTTCATCCATTAGAAAGTAAGATGTCTGTTTACATTAGAATTGGTGGCTTTGATACTAGTTAATAACTTCTCTTGTTACACAACTGCATCAGTGATGTAATGGTTCGCGTGTTTGCCTCGAGTGCTGTAGATTGTGGGTTTGAAGGTCAGGTAAAACCAAAGACTATAACACTGGTATCTGCTGCTTCTCCACTATGACATGCAGTTTTAATTAGTAAGAGCAAAGACTAGTTGGCTCGCAATCAGGATAATGTGTCAGAGTGGAGTGACATGTCTATCCATACACTGTTGTATCAGTGAGCTCCATTATAAACATCCAATTAAGCTTGATTGTCGAGTAGACATCATCATTATCATCTCATCTAATGTCATTTGTTCTTGCCATGATATGGCTGAAACATTGCTCATTTGTTCTTGCCATGATATGGCTGAAACATTGCTCATTTGTTCTTGCCATGATATGGCTGAAACATTGCTCATTTGTTCTTGCCATGATATAACTGAAACATTGCTCATTTGTTCTTGCCATGATATGGCTGAAACATTGCTCATTTGTTCTTGCCATGATATAACTGAAACATTGCTCATTTGTTTTTAAACAATAATAAGAATTTCATGTGCTCAATGCACTCTTTCTTTATATGAAATGGGGTACATTCTAAGATTAAAGGAGCATTTTCACCCCTCCTATATACAACCCAATACATGAATATTGCCACTGTCAGAATATTAATTACACTCCTCACAAGCTTGTGCAATATAATATTCTACTTGGGACAATATTCATGCAATATTTGTGCAATAACTTTATATTATGCAATGCATGTTTAGCTAATTTTGTAAAACGGGGACCAGAAGCTTACATTTTGATCCCCGTTCACTGTTATAATAATTACACACGGTAATTGTTTGAGATTACAGTTTATAATATCATTATCTAAACTATAATGGTACTGCTGTATTGAATTCAAATGATTATTTAAAGTGCTTAAGGAAACAAGATTGTAAAATCAATAGGAACATGTAGAATAATTACAAATGTATCGTGAGATTATATTTAGAGAGAATCTGTAAACAACTGCTCTAAACATGTTAAAAAAAAGATTCATGTTGATATAAGGTATGATATATTTTTGTTTCAGAGATCATCATCGTAACAATGTCTCGTAATTTTCAAAACAAAGACAAATCAAATCAATATAAATTTCAGTCAATTATAGATTATTTTTTTAATAATTTCACATTTTTGTGCCTGTCCCAAGCCAGGACCTCCCTTCCCATCAGAATAATTATGTCATGGTCATTTTTATGTTCAATGATTTGAGGTGAGAGGTGGTTGATTGTTTTGTTTATATTGGTATAATTGTTGACCATCACTGTTTAAACTTACTTTTGTTTTGTTGATATTGGTATAATTGTTGACCATCACTGTTTAAACTTACTTTTGTTTTTTTTATATTGGTATAATTGTTGACCATCACTGTTTAAACTTACTTTTGTTTTTTATATATTGGTATAATTGTTGACCATCACTGTTTAAACTTTCATTTCCAAATTCAAATTCTAGGAATTCTAAAAGGTATGTTAGGTCTCTCTAAATAATTGTATAAGATAACTGATCTAAGTTAGTGCATGTTCTTTACATTAAGATTATTGGAGTTTAACACCACTGTCAACACTGTTACAGTTATCAATATATTGTGGCAGTCAGTTTTATTGGTTTATATCTTTTATTGTATCTCTGAAGTCAAAAGGTTACTTCTGCAAAAACGATCAATTAAAAAAAACAAAAAAAACAACCCTTCTTGATCCTCACATGTGACGGGACACATTTTTTTTTAAGTGCTCAGAAATATGAGTTAAAGAGGAGTTGAAAGCCAGGTCTGGGTAATTATATTGATTGGGATGACTGAAAGACAAACATCATGCAACCACAGGCCATTCAATGTATTGATGAATATTCTATTGTTTCAATGATCAATTAAACAAATAACTATCAGCTCTGGTGATGGAAGATATCGGCAGAACGAAGATTACAGACTCAAACTGCAGAAAATTAGCCATTTTCACAATCATTTTTTCATATTTGTTCTACCCTGATGACCGAGAAATCAATGAGATGTACAAATAAATCATGAACGCCAAACAAACGACCAAACAATCAGAACAGCTGATTGTACAAAAAGATATCAATTTCCTCAAATGTTTATCATTTGGATATCAAATCATTCAAATCGCTTGTGTTTAACACGCGGCTGTTCGGCCATGAGATGTTGATTTATAATTATTCAGCATCTGTTTAGTTGTTGATCTTCGTCTTTTGTCATTTTCAGGTTTGTTGATTCATAGGAGAGAAAAAAAAAATTTATTTAGAACTTGAAAATCAAATAACAGTAGAATACTCTAATATTAGCAGTAATATAAATTATTGAATTTTATATTTACAATAACAGATTACATTTGAGGATTTTTTTTTATACATTCCTCAATATTTGCATAAAATATTAGCTTTCGTTTAATATCTTCTATTAATATTTGCCACAAACCTCGATTTTAAACTTTTTGAATAACAAAAATTATACAATGTTTATGCTGTAGTCCCCCCTCTTGTAAAACCACTCCTTCTACAATGAATAAGAAAAAGTGGCCGTATAAGATGGATGGCTTCTCTGGATAATGACAATCTAGTAGTATTTTACTATTTGATTGCATCTGAAATTTGGAAAATTGGGATCTAAAATCTGATAAGTGCGAAGTGCAAGGGGAGGGGGGAGGGGGGGGGGGCTTTGTTGGGAGTGTCCTCATATGAAGGGGGGCAACAATTACTGTACCTCATCTTTTTATAAAATTTACATTTTTAAGACTCTACTGCTTTCAAATTTAATGATTAATTGACTGTTTGATGAGTGCCTAGCCCCCCACCCATCCCCCCTCCACACTCCAACTTCAGCGATAATAAAATTTTGTAAAAACAAAATCTTAACATTCATATTTAATCATTTCGTTATTGGATTTGTTTCTCTCTACAACTTGCCATTTTGTTCTGAAATAATGTGATCCTTTTTTTATTTGATCATTTTCAGTGATCAATTTCAGACCAGTGTCAATATCATCCACATAAAATGAAATTAATCATGCCCATGAATTCATTAAAACTGAAGCTGATTGATAGAGCTATTACACAGACAGAGTGGAGTCATTATGAATCATTTTATAGATAGAACTATTATATCCTCTGGGATACAATCCTCCTTAAACATTTTTTCAAATTAAAACCATTTGTTTTTTTTGTTTTTTTTTTTACAAATGATGGACATTCAATTATATTGTACAGTCTAACTAACTACAGGGGCTGACTGATTATGTTTGTAATCATACATTGTTGGATTTACATCTACATATGCAATCAGTACCTATCACCACTACGGGCTGTCGTGGTCATGATAGTATGGTAGTTGGATTTACAACTACCTATGAAATCAGTGTCCATCATCACTAAAATTGTAAGTTTGATTCACATCAGTGACAAATTGAACTCATACAATTTCATGTGATAAAAGTTTGTCAGTGACTTGTGTCAGGTCTGTGATTTTCTTCTGGTAGAATATAACTGAAATATTATTGAAAGTGGCTGTAAACACCCATAATTCTTTATTAACTAGCCTTTACAATAAAAGGCGTCCAATGTATATATAGTTAGATGTATGATATAGCTGCATGAATTCACATCTGAAACAAATTTTTTTAACTTTTAAAAAAGATTTTTTTCTTCTGATATTCACTTCTAATTACACAATTTCTTACCCATATTTCAACCATTCTATATCAATGTTCAAAATTAAAAAATAACATATTTCATCCTTTTTGAAACTACATGTACATGAATATGTTTAGATCAAAATAGAGTTAAGGGTTAGAGTTATGGTGTTATCACAACTTTCAACAATATTTCAGCTATATCGTGGCGGTCAGTTTTATTGGTTGGGGATACTGGAGTACCGGGAGAAAACTTCTGACGTGTCGCAAGTCACTGACAAATTGATCACATAATGTAGTATCGAGTACACCTCACCTGAGTGGTGTTCGTACTCACAACGTTAGTGGTGATAGGCACTGATAGCACAGGTAGATAAATAGATAAATCCATTATTTTACTACCATAGGATCACGACCACGATGGACTCTTAGACCAAAATAGAACAGGAAGTCTAAGAATCTACTTAGAACTGTTGAGCATCAGAAAGTCATTCTAACAAGCTTTCTCACTTTATATAAGAAGAAATGATACAGCATTGTAAAAAAGAAGATAAAAAGAAAGAAAAAAAACCACAGGGAGATTTAAAATATTTTCTCGCGTCAATAATAAGAATAAAAATATTTTAATTCTGGAAAATAAAAAAAATAATAGAATAAGCACCATATGAAATAGTTCTTTAAGAAGACAGATCTCATTTCTTTTTCAAATGTCAAAAAATACAAAAGAAAAATTAAACTTTAACAATTCTGAAATAGTTGGTATTTGATCAAATCCAAGTTACTGTTTTGGCAATATCCAAGAGTATGATTTTTTGGAAGAAATTTATGTCATCTAAACTGTTCTAAGAAATCAAATACCATAGTCCTCTCTCTTAACCTTAGCATTGACAATACCATAGTCCTCTCTCTTAACCTTAGCATTGACAATACCATAGTCCTCTCTCTTAACCTTAGCATTGACAATACCATAGTCCTCTCTCTTAACCTTAGCATTGACAATACCATAGTCCTCTCTCTTAACCTTAGCATTGACAATACCATAGTCCTCTCTCTTAACCTTAGCATTGACAATACCATAGTCCTCTCTCTTAACCTTAGCATTGACAATACCATAGTCCTCTCTCTTAACCTTAGCATTGACAATACCATAGTCCTCTCTCTTAACCTTAGCATTGACAATACCATAGTCCTCTCTCTTAACCTTAGCATTGACAATACCATAATCCCCTCTCTTAACCTTAGCATTGACAATACCATAATCCCCTCTCTTAACCTTAGCATTGACAATACCATAGTCCTCTCTCTTAACTTTAGCATTGACAATACCATAGTCCTCTCTCCTAACCTTAGCATTGACAAGATACCATAGTTCTCTCTCTTAACCGTAGCATTGACAATACCATAGTTCTCTCTCTTAACCTTAGCATTGACAAGATACCATAGTTCTCTCTCTTAACCTTAGCATTGACAATACCATAGTTCTCTCTCTTAACCTTAGCATTGACAAGATACCATAGTTCTCTCTCTTAACCTTAGCATTGACAATACCATAGTTCTCTCTCTTAACCTTAGCATTGACAAGATACCATAGTTCTCTCTCTTAACCTTAGCATTGGCAATACCATAGTTCTCTCTCTTAACCTTAGCATTGACAATACCATAGTTCTCTCTCTTAACCTTAGCATTGACAATACCATAGTCCTCTCTCTTAACCTTAGCATTGACAATACCATAGTCCTCTCTCTTAACCTTAGCATTGACAAGATACCATAGTCCTCTCTCTTAACCTTAGCATTGACAATACCATAGTCCTCTCTCTTAACCTTAGCATTGACAATACCATAGTCCTCTCTCTTAACCTTAGCATTGACAATACCATAGTTCTCTCTCTTAACCTTAGCATTGACAATACCATAGTCCTCTCTCTTAACCTTAGCATTGACAATACCATAGTTCTCTCTCTTAACCTTAGCATTGACAATACCATAGTCCTCTCTCTTAACCTTAGCATTGACAATACCATAGTCCTCTCTCTTAACCTTAGCATTGACAATACCATAGTCCTCTCTCTTAACCTTAGCATTGACAATACCATAGTCCTCTCTCTTAACCTTAGCATTGACAATACCATAGTCCTCTCTCTTAACCTTAGCATTGACAATACCATAGTCCTCTCTCTTAACCTTAGCATTGACAATACCATAGTCCTCTCTCTTAACCTTAGCATTGACAATACCATAATCCCCTCTCTTAACCTTAGCATTGACAATACCATAATCCCCTCTCTTAACCTTAGCATTGACAATACCATAGTCCTCTCTCTTAACCTTAGCATTGACAATACCATAGTCCTCTCTCTTAACCTTAGCATTGACAAGATACCATAGTTCTCTCTCTTAACCGTAGCATTGACAATACCATAGTTCTCTCTCTTAACCTTAGCATTGACAAGATACCATAGTTCTCTCTCTTAACCTTAGCATTGACAATACCATAGTTCTCTCTCTTAACCTTAGCATTGACAAGATACCATAGTTCTCTCTCTTAACCTTAGCATTGACAATACCATAGTTCTCTCTCTTAACCTTAGCATTGACAAGATACCATAGTTCTCTCTCTTAACCTTAGCATTGGCAATACCATAGTTCTCTCTCTTAACCTTAGCATTGACAATACCATAGTTCTCTCTCTTAACCTTAGCATTGACAATACCATAGTCCTCTCTCTTAACCTTAGCATTGACAATACCATAGTCCTCTCTCTTAACCTTAGCATTGACAAGATACCATAGTCCTCTCTCTTAACCTTAGCATTGACAATACCATAGTCCTCTCTCTTAACCTTAGCATTGACAATACCATAGTCCTCTCTCTTAACCTTAGCATTGACAATACCATAGTTCTCTCTCTTAACCTTAGCATTGACAATACCATAGTCCTCTCTCTTAACCTTAGCATTGACAATACCATAGTTCTCTCTCTTAACCTTAGCATTGACAATACCATAGTCCTCTCTCTTAACCTTAGCATTGACAATACCATAGTCCTCTCTCTTAACCTTAGCATTGACAATACCATAGTTCTCTCTCTTAACCTTAGCATTGACAATACCATAGTCCTCTCTCTTAACCTTAGCATTGACAATATTATAGTCCTCTCTCTTAACCTTAGCATTGACAATACCATAGTTCTCTCTCTTAACCTTAGCATTGACAATACCATAGTCCTCTCTCTTAACCTTAGCATTGACAATATTATAGTCCTCTCTCTTAACCTTAGCATTGACAATACCATAGTCCTCTCTCTTAACCTTAGCATTGACAATACCATAGTCCTCTCTCTTAACCTTAGCATTGACAAGATACCATAGTCCTCTCTCTTAACCTTAGCATTGACAATACCATAGTCCTCTCTCTTAACCTTAGCATTGACAATACCATAGTCCTCTCTCTTAACCTTAGCATTGACAATACCATAGTCCTCTCTCTTAACCTTAGCATTGACAAGATACCATAGTTCTCTCTCTTAACCTTAGCATTGACAATACCATAGTCCTCTCTCTTAACCTTAGCATTGACAATACCATAGTTCTCTCTCTTAACCTTAGCATTGACAAGATACCATAGTCCTCTCTCTTAACCTTAGCATTGACAATACCCTAGTTCTCTCTCTTAACCTTAGCATTGACAATACCATAGTCCTCTCTCTTAACCTTAGCATTGACAAGATACCATAGTTCTCTCTCTTAACCTTAGCATTGACAATACCATAGTCCTCTCTCTTAACCTTAGCATTGACAATACCATAGTCCTCTCTCTTAACCGTAGCATTGACAATACCATAGTCCTCTCTCTTAACCTTAGCATTGACAATACCATAGTCCTCTCTCTTAACCTTAGCATTGACAATACCATAGTCCTCTCTCCTAACCTTAGCATTGACAAGATACCATAGTTCTCTCTCTTAACCTTAGCATTGACAAGATACCATAGTCCTCTCTCTTAACCTTAGCATTGACAATACCATAGTCCTCTCTCTTAACCTTAGCATTGACAATACCATAGTCCTCTCTCTTAACCTTAGCATTGACAAGATACCATAGTCCTCTCTCTTAACCTTAGCATTGACAATACCATAGTCCTCTCTCTTAACCTTAGCATTGACAATACCCTAGTTCTCTCTCTTAACCTTAGCATTGACAATACCATAGTCCTCTCTCTTAACCTTAGCATTGACAAGATACCATAGTCCTCTCTCTTAACCTTAGCATTGACAATACCATAGTCCTCTCTCTTAACCTTAGCATTGACAATACCATAGTCCTCTCTCTTAACCTTAGCATTGACAATACCATAGTCCTCTCTCTTAACCTTAGCATTGACAAGATACCATAGTCCTCTCTCTTAACCTTAGCATTGACAATACCCTAGTTCTCTCTCTTAACCTTAGCATTGACAATACCATAGTCCTCTCTCTTAACCTTAGCATTGACAAGATACCATAGTTCTCTCTCTTAACCTTAGCATTGACAATACCATAGTCCTCTCTCTTAACCTTAGCATTGACAATACCATAGTCCTCTCTCTTAACCTTAGCATTGACAATACCATAGTCCTCTCTCTTAACCTTAGCATTGACAAGATACCATAGTCCTCTCTCTTAACCTTAGCATTGACAATACCATAGTCCTCTCTCTTAACCTTAGCATTGACAATACCCTAGTTCTCTCTCTTAACCTTAGCATTGACAATACCATAGTCCTCTCTCTTAACCTTAGCATTGACAAGATACCATAGTTCTCTCTCTTAACCTTAGCATTGACAATACCATAGTCCTCTCTCTTAACCTTAGCATTGACAATACCATAGTCCTCTCTCTTAACCGTAGCATTGACAATACCATAGTCCTCTCTCTTAACCTTAGCATTGACAATACCCTAGTTCTCTCTCTTAACCTTAGCATTGACAATACCATAGTCCTCTCTCTTAACCTTAGCATTGACAAGATACCATAGTCCTCTCTCTTAACCTTAGCATTGACAATACCATAGTCCTCTCTCTTAACCTTAGCATTGACAAGATACCATAGTCCTCTCTCTTAACCTTAGCATTGACAATACCATAGTCCTCTCTCTTAACCTTAGCATTGACAAGATACCATAGTCCTCTCTCTTAACCTTAGCATTGACAATACCATAGTCCTCTCTCTTAACCGTAGCATTGACAATACCATAGTTCTCTCTCTTAACCTTAGCATTGACAATACCATAGTCCTCTCTCTTAACCTTAGCATTGACAATACCATAGTCCTCTCTCTTAACCTTAGCATTGACAAGATACCATAGTCCTCTCTCTTAACCTTAGCATTGACAATACCATAGTCCTCTCTCTTAACCTTAGCATTGACAATACCATAGTCCTCTCTCTTAACCTTAGCATTGACAAGATACCATAGTCCTCTCTCTTAACCTTAGCATTGACAATACCATAGTCCTCTCTCTTAACCTTAGCATTGACAATACCATAGTCCTCTCTCTTAACCTTAGCATTGACAATACCATAGTCCTCTCTCTTAACCTTAGCTTTGACAATACCATAGTCCTCTCTCTTAACCTTAGCATTGACAATACCATAGTCCTCTCTCTTAACCTTAGCATTGACAAGATACCATAGTCCTCTCTCTTAACCTTAGCATTGACAATACCATAGTCCTCTCTCTCTTAACCTTAGCATTGACAATACCATAGTCCTCTCTCTTAACCTTAGCATTGACAAGATACCATAGTCCTCTCTCTTAACCTTAGCATTGACAATACCATAGTCCTCTCTCTTAACCTTAGCATTGACAATACCATAGTCCTCTCTCTTAACCTTAGCATTGACAATACCATAGTCCTCTCTCTTAACCTTAGCATTGACAATACCATAGTCCTCTCTCTTAACCTTAGCATTGACAATACCATAGTCCTCTCTCTTAACCTTAGCATTGACAATACCATAGTCCTCTCTCTTAACCTTAGCATTGACAATACCATAGTCCTCTCTCTTAACCTTAGCATTGACAAGATACCATAGTCCTCTCTCTTAACCTTAGCATTGACAATACCATAGTCCTCTCTCTTAACCTTAGCATTGACAATACCATAGTCCTCTCTCTTAACCTTAGCATTGACAATACCATAGTCCTCTCTCTTAACCTTAGCATTGACAATACCATAGTCCTCTCTCTTAACCTTAGCATTGACAATACCATAGTCCTCTCTCTTAACCTTAGCATTGACAATATTATAGTCCTCTCTCTTAACCTTAGCATTGACAATACCATAGTCCTCTCTCTTAACCTTAGCATTGACAAGATACCATAGTTCTCTCTCTTAACCTTATCATTGACAATACCATAGTCCTCTCTCTTAACCTTAGCATTGACAAGATACCATAGTCCTCTCTCTTAACCTTAGCATTGACAATACCATAGTCCTCTCTCTTAACCTTAGCATTGACAATACCATAGTCCTCTCTCTTAACCTTAGCATTGACAATACCATAGTCCTCTCTCTTAACCTTAGCATTGACAATACCATAGTCCTCTCTCTTAACCTTAGCATTGACAATACCATAGTCCTCTCTCTTAACCTTAGCATTGACAATCCCATAGTCCTCTCTCTTAACCTTAGCATTGACAATACCATAGTCCTCTCTCTTAACCTTATCATTGACAATACCATAGTCCTCTCTCTTAACCTTAGCATTGACAATACCATAGTTCTCTCTCTTAACCTTAGCAGACAATACCATAGTTCTCTCTCTTAACCTTAGCATTGACAATACCATAGTCCTCTCTCTTAACCTTAGCATTGACAATACCATAGTCCTCTCTCTTAACCTTAGCATTGACAAGATACCATAGTTCTCTCTCTTAACCTTAGCATTGACAATACCATAGTCCTCTCTCTTGACCTTAGCATTGACAATACCATAGTTCTCTCTCTTAACCTTAGCATTGACAAGATACCATAGTCCTCTCTCTTAACCTTAGCATTGACAATACCATAGTCCTCTCTCTTAACCTTAGCATTGACAATACCATAGTCCTCTCTCTTAACCTTAGCATTGACAATACCATAGTCCTCTCTCTTAACCTTAGCATTGACAATACCATAGTCCTCTCTCTTAACCTTAGCATTGACAATACCATAGTCCTCTCTCTTAACCTTAGCATTGACAATACCATAGTCCTCTCTCTTAACCTTAGCATTGACAATACCATAGTCCTCTCTCTTAACCTTAGCATTGACAATACCATAGTCCTCTCTCTTAACCTTAGCATTGACAATACCATAGTCCTCTCTCTTAACCTTAGCATTGACAATACCATAGTTCTCTCTCTTAACCTTAGCATTGACAAGATACCATAGTCCTCTCTCTTAACCTTAGCATTGACAAGATACCATAGTTCTCTCTCTTAACCTTAGCATTGACAATACCATAGTTCTCTCTCTTAACCTTAGCATTGACAATACCATAGTCCTCTCTCTCTTAACCTTAGCATTGACAATACCATAGTCCTCTCTCTTAACCTTAGCATTGACAAGATACCATAGTCCTCTCTCTTAACCTTAGCATTGACAATACCTTAGTCCTCTCTCTTAACCTTAGCATTGACAAGATACCATAGTCCTCTCTCTTAACCTTAGCATTGACAATACCATAGTTCTCTCTCTTAACCTTAGCATTGACAATACCATAGTCCTCTCTCTTAACCTTAGCATTGACAATACCATAGTTCTCTCTCTTAACCTTAGCATTGACAAGATACCATAGTCCTCTCTCTTAACCTTAGCATTGACAATACCCTAGTCCTCTCTCTTAACCTTAGCATTGACAAGATACCATAGTCCTCTCTCTTAACCTTAGCATTGACAATACCCTAGTCCTCTCTCTTAACCTTAGCATTGACAATACCATAGTCCTCTCTCTTAACCTTAGCATTGACAAGATACCATAGTTCTCTCTCTTAACCTTAGCATTGACAATACCATAGTCCTCTCTCTTAACCTTAGCATTGACAATACCATAGTTCTCTCTCTTAACCTTAGCATTGACAAGATACCATAGTCCTCTCTCTTAACCTTAGCATTGACAATACCATAGTCCTCTCTCTTAACCTTAGCATTGACAATACCATAGTCCTCTCTCTTAACCTTAGCATTGACAATACCATAGTCCTCTCTCTTAACCTTAGCATTGACAATACCATAGTCCTCTCTCTTAACCTTAGCATTGACAATACCATAGTCCTCTCTCTTAACCTTAGCATTGACAATACCATAGTCCTCTCTCTTAACCTTAGCATTGACAATACCATAGTCCTCTCTCTTAACCTTAGCATTGACAATACCATAGTCCTCTCTCTTAACCTTAGCATTGACAATACCATAGTCCTCTCTCTTAACCTTAGCATTGACAATACCATAGTTCTCTCTCTTAACCTTAGCATTGACAAGATACCATAGTCCTCTCTCTTAACCTTAGCATTGACAAGATACCATAGTTCTCTCTCTTAACCTTAGCATTGACAATACCATAGTTCTCTCTCTTAACCTTAGCATTGACAATACCATAGTCCTCTCTCTCTTAACCTTAGCATTGACAATACCATAGTCCTCTCTCTTAACCTTAGCATTGACAAGATACCATAGTCCTCTCTCTTAACCTTAGCATTGACAATACCTTAGTCCTCTCTCTTAACCTTAGCATTGACAAGATACCATAGTCCTCTCTCTTAACCTTAGCATTGACAATACCATAGTTCTCTCTCTTAACCTTAGCATTGACAATACCATAGTCCTCTCTCTTAACCTTAGCATTGACAATACCATAGTTCTCTCTCTTAACCTTAGCATTGACAAGATACCATAGTCCTCTCTCTTAACCTTAGCATTGACAATACCCTAGTCCTCTCTCTTAACCTTAGCATTGACAAGATACCATAGTCCTCTCTCTTAACCTTAGCATTGACAATACCCTAGTCCTCTCTCTTAACCTTAGCATTGACAATACCATAGTCCTCTCTCTTAACCTTAGCATTGACAAGATACCATAGTCCTCTCTCTTAACCTTAGCATTGACAATACCATAGTCCTCTCTCTTAACCTTAGCATTGACAATACCATAGTCCTCTCTCTTAACCTTAGCATTGACAATACCATAGTCCTCTCTCTTAACCTTAGCATTGACAATACCATAGTTCTCTCTCTTAACCTTAGCATTGACAATACCATAGTCCTCTCTCTTAACCTTAGCATTGACAATACCATAGTCCTCTCTCTTAACCTTAGCATTGACAATACCATAGTCCTCTCTCTCTTAACCTTATCATTGACAATACCATAGTCCTCTCTCTTAACCTTAGCATTGACAATACCATAGTCCTCTCTCTTAACCTTAGCATTGACAATACCATAGTCCTCTCTCTTAACCTTAGCATTGACAAGAGTTTATCCAGTTTGTTCTTGCACCATTTAATACACATTTAAGGTAATTCAAGGGTGATATATATTTGGTTCTCAAATACATAATATCTTTTACAAAGAATTTAGACAAGTAAGATGCCTTTATATTATTTTAACACATTACATATATATCCTAGAGATTTTATTTTTAACTTTTTTTTAAATCTTAAGAATACATATAACATAGCATCATGTAATGGAAGCTACACATTAGATAGAATATGGAATTTTCCTGCATAAAAATTACATGTTACTTACTTAATACAAGTAGAGTTATCTCCCATTGAACATAACAGAACGTATACTTGCAACAAGACTTAAATCTGTAGAGTTTTCATATTCATATAATACTTTGATATTTGACTAAATAAGTGATATTATTTAGGGATTTCAATACATTTTTCTCTCAATTTTTTTTATTTTAATTATTAATTTACAATATATAAGTTTATATCTATCTTGGTTTAATTTACTGTCATAATCTGAATTACTCACAAAACTGAGAAAAACTTTTTCTTCAAATTTATGCAAACTTTTAACTTTATAAAACATATCAAGCTTCAGTATTTCCATCTGTGAATCCTTATTCAACAAACAAATTCATACGTAAAACAAAAATAGACAGCTCTCATCTTATTCTCAATAGCATTTGACTACAAATGGCTAACACTACTTATAACCTACATCATTAACAAACCATTTATAAAACAAACTAATTGAAGGAAACTATTAAGAGAAAGATCTGATACAGTATAACCAACTTATCTCAAACTCAGATAAATTGTTTCTATGGATACCTAGAATCAAACAGTTGCTCAGTTCCTGGTAGCTTTCACCATAATTTATCACAGAAAACTTGAATACTCTGATATTTTGAATCTAAATAATTTGTCTCTCTCTGACTTCGAGACAAGGGTCAACTGTATTAAAAAGGTCAATAGTAACTAAGGAAACCATATTTTCCCTTGACTCCAAGTTCAAGATATGTTGGACTGAAAACATTTTACCTTAAACCAAATCTATCTCCCAGTCCAGTCTCCTGTTTCACATTTTCTTATCTCCATGCTCCAATTTGAGCTAAAACTCTAATGTAAGTCCTAATTTCGACTTGAGTAATATTTTGAGAAATCTTGTCCCGACTAACTAAATATCTTCAAATCACTTATCAGGTAAAAGAAAAAATCTTTTAACAGTATTATTTCAGACCAATATTTATATAATGCCCCAAACCCCCTTTTTTCTGATTAGTTCAGACCATTATTAATATACAGTCAAACCTATAATATTAAGAGGTCACCTTTGGTACAAAGCACAAGTGGTCTTTTAAGACAGGTGACCTTTTAAAAGAGGTTCAATTCATATGAACCTTTCTATGACAGGACAAGATAAAGGTGACCTTTTAATACACATGACTGCTTAATAGAGGTGATTGCTTAATATAGGTGACTGCTTAATAGAGGTGACTACTTAATATAGGTGACTGCTTAATAGAGGTGACTACTTAATATAGGTGACAACTTAATAGAGGTGACTACTTATTAAAGGTGACTGCTTAATAGAGGTGACTGCTTAATAGAGGTGACTACTTAATAGAGGTGACTACTTAATAGAGGTGACTTCAATAGAGGTGACTGTTTAATAGAGGTGACTACTTAATAGAGGTGATTGCTTAATAGAGGTGACTACTTAATAGAGGTGACTGCTTAATAGAGGTGTCTGCTTAATAGAGGTGACTGCTTAATAGAGGTGACTACTTAATAGAGGTGACTACTTAATAGAGGCAACTACTTAATAGAGGTGACTACTTAAGAGGTGACTACTTAATAGAGGTGACTACTTAATAGAGGCGACTACTTAATAGAGGTGACTGCTTAATAGAGGTGACTGCTTAATAGAGGTGACTACTTAATAGAGGTGACTACTTAATAGAGGTGACAACTTAATAAAGGTGACTACTTAATAGAGGTGACTGTTTAATAGAGGTGACTACTTAATAAAGGTGACTACTTAATAGAGGTGACTGCTTAATAGAGGTGACTACTTAATAGAGGGTGACTACTTAATAGAGGTGACTACTTAATAAAGGTGACTACTTAATAGAGGTGACTGCTTAATAGAGGGTGACTACTTAATAGAGGGTGACTACTTAATAAAGGTGACTACTTAATAGAGGTGACTGCTTAATAGAGGTGACTACTTAATAGAGGGTGACTACTTAATAGAGGTGACTACTTAATAGAGGTGACTGCTTAATAGAGGGTGACTACTTAATAGAGGGTGACTACTTAATAGAGGGTGACTACTTAATAGAGGTGACCTCTTGGGCAGGTTTGATTGTATTGCTCCCTTACGATTATTCCAAACTAATATTTATATAATGCTCCACTACCTTGGGTTCATCACTAGTCTTCTGAAGAAATAGGTCCACGTAATGTAGTCCATTGCGTCTTGTTTTGAGGTAATAGTCCCTGCCACAATCTCTGCATTCAAGTGATCTGCTAAAACCTCTAATAAACTATAAATATAAACAGAAAGTTTACTTTTTTCAACAATAGAGTGTTTTTTGTGTGTACATGTTTATTTATAAACTTTTCATGTGATGTCGGACACAATGATCACCCGTATTATGTTTTCTTGTTGGTAACCTGACATATAGGACAGACAATTCTATACACCAAATAACATTAAATAACAATGGTGCCAAGATGTAACTGGTAGTATTTATCAGCAGAGTAAAAAGAATCACTCAACTGCATGTTAAGAACCATTTCACCCTCCTTTTAGGGTATGTGTCATATGTAGAACAGCAATAAAAGAAATGTTCCTTTGCTATAATTTGTATCAAAGGGTAAAAGTTGAGTAGTCTCTCATGTTCATTTACATCCATATCCTTTCTGACTAGTTATTTAGGAATAATTCATGAACCTATTTCATTGGCTGAATTACAAAAAAATGTATCACTATATCAACTAGACAGATCATATCTTTCATAATCTGTTCAATCCTGGTAATAGAGAAATTTAAGCATAGTTATGTTGTTATGGAGACTACTAAATACAGATCATTTATAGAACAATCCTAAAATGACAGGTTTCACATATTTAACTCACAGGGGATGAATGGAGTGAATAAGTTACAGATGACATCATCTTAGAGAAAAGAATCAATTGTGCAGCAGGTGCACTAGCCAACTTGAGAAGGAAGTTGAGAAATATCAATTTTAATATTTAAAATAAACCATGATACAAATGCAAGTATGATTTCCTAAAAACTAATCATTCTGTTCTTGTGAAACATCCATTAACAGCACAATGTTCCAAATTAAAATACTATTAAGACAAAGGGACATATGATTTTACTTTGTAATAGATTAGTAAGAAAAGATATGAATGTAAATTAACATGAGAGACTATTCAACATTACACTTAGACTCAAGTTAAAGTAAAGTAACAGCTTGTAGTAAGAAAAGATATAAATGTAAATTAACATGAGAGACTATTCAACAGTACACTTAGACTCAAGTTAAAGTAAAGTAACAGCTTGTAGTAAGAAAAGATATAAATGTAAATTAACATGAGAGACTATTCAACAGTACACTTAGACTCAAGTTAAAGTAAAGTAACAGCTTGTAGTAAGAAAGGATATGGTTGTAAATTAACATGAGAGACTATTCAACAGTACACTTAGACTCAAGTTAAAGTAAAGTAACAGCTTGTAGTAAGAAAGGATATGGTTGTAAATTAACATGAGAGACTATTCAACAGTACACTTAGACTCAAGTTAAAGTAAAGTAACAGCTTGTAGTAAGAAAGGATATGGATGTAAATTAACATGAGAGACTATTCAACAGTACACTTAGACTCAAGTTAAAGTAAAGGAACAGCTTGTAGTAAGAAAGGATATAAATGTAAATTAACATGAGAGACTATTCAACAGTACACTTAGACTCAAGTTAAAGTAAAGTAACAGCTTGTAGTAAGAAAGGATATAAATGTAAATTAACATGAGAGACTATTCAACAGTACACTTAGACTCAAGTTAAAGTAAAGTAACAGCTTGTAGTAAGAAAGGATATGAATGTAAATTAACATGAGAGACTATTCAACATTACACTTAGACTCAAGTTAAAGTAAAGTAACAGCTTGTAGTAAGAAAGGATATGGTTGTAAATTAACATGAGAGACTATTCAACAGTACACTTAGACTCAAGTTAAAGTAAAGTAACAGCTTGTAGTAAGAAAGGATATGGTTGTAAATTAACATGAGAGACTATTCAACAGTACACTTAGACTCAAGTTAAAGTAAAGTAACAGCTTGTAGTAAGAAAAGATATGAATGTAAATTAACATGAGAGACTATTCAACATTACACTTAGACTCAAGTTAAAGTAAAGTAACAGCTTGTAGTAAGAAAGGATATGGTTGTAAATTAACATGAGAGACTATTCAACAGTACACTTAGACTCAAGTTAAAGTAAAGTAACAGCTTGTAGTAAGAAAGGATATGGTTGTAAATTAACATGAGAGACTATTCAACAGTACACTTAGACTCAAGTTAAAGTAAAGGAACAGCTTGTAGTAAGAAAGGATATGGATGTAAATTAACATGAGAGACTATTCAACAGTACACTTAGACTCAAGTTAAAGTAAAGGAACAGCTTGTAGTAAGAAAGGATATGGATGTAAATTAACATGAGAGACTATTCAACATTACATTTAGACTCAAGTTAAAGTAAAGTAACAGCTTGTAGTAAGAAAGGATATGGTTGTAAATTAACATGAGAGACTATTCAACAGTACACTTAGACTCAAGTTAAAGTAAAGTAACAGCTTGTAGTAAGAAAGGATATGGATGTAAATTAACATGAGAGACTATTCAACAGTACACTTAGACTCAAGTTAAAGTAAAGGAACAGCTTGTAGTAAGAAAGGATATAAATGTAAATTAACATGAGAGACTATTCAACATTACATTTAGACACAAGTTAAAGTAAAGTAACAGCTTGTAGTAAGAAAGGATATGAATGTAAATTAACATGAGAGACTATTCAACATTACACTTAGACTCAAGTTAAAGTAAAGTAACAGCTTGTAGTAAGAAAGGATATGGTTGTAAATTAACATGAGAGACTATTCAACAGTACACTTAGACTCAAGTTAAAGTAAAGTAACAGCTTGTAGTAAGAAAGGATATGGTTGTAAATTAACATGAGAGACTATTCAACAGTACACTTAGACTCAAGTTAAAGTAAAGTAACAGCTTGTAGTAAGAAAGGATATGGATGTAAATTAACATGAGAGACTATTCAACAGTACACTTAGACTCAAGTTAAAGTAAAGGAACAGCTTGTAGTAAGAAAGGATATAAATGTAAATTAACATGAGAGACTATTCAACATTACATTTAGACACAAGTTAAAGTAAAGTAACAGCTTGTAGTAAGAAAAGATATGAATGTAAATGTACATGAGAGACTATTCAACAGTACACTTAGACTCAAGTTAAAGTAAAGTAACAGCTTGTAGTAAGAAAAGATATAAATGTAAATTAACATGAGAGACTATTCAACATTACATTTAGACACAAATTAAAGTAAAGTAACAGCTTGTAGTAAGAAAGGATATGGATGTAAATAAACATGAGAGACTATCCAACATTACATTTAGACACAAATTAAAGTAAAGTAACAGCTTGTAGTAAGAAAGGATATGGATGTAAATAAACATGAGAGACTATCAACATTACATTTAGACACAAATTAAAGTAAAGTAACAGCTTGTAGTAAGAAAGGATATGGACGTAAATGAACATGAGAGACTATCCAACATTACATTTAGACACAAATTAAAGTAAAGTAACAGCTTGTAGTAAGAAAGGATATGGATGTAAATGAACATGAGAGACTATCCAACATTACATTTAGACACAAATTAAAGTAAAGTAACAGCTTGTAGTAAGAAACCGAAACACGGGTGACACAATCTTACAAGTACCCTCATCATTGTATCTGACATGACATGATGAGGTTACAATACAGACATAAAGACAATCACAGGTCTCCCATCAAGAAAATAGCCCTAGGTGTTGAGTTACAGGAATAGAGGAGGAGAGTTGAGTTACAGGTATAGAGGAGGAGAGTTGAGTTACAGGTATAGAGGAGGAGAGTTGAGTTACAGGTATAGAGGAGGAGAGTTGAGTTACAGGTATAGAGGAGGAGAGTTGAGTTACAGGCATAGAGGAGGAGAGTTGAGTTACAGGTATAGAGGAGGAGAGTTGAGTTACAGGTATAGAGGAGGAGAGTTGAGTTACAGGTATAGAGGAGGAGAGCTGAGTTACAGGTATAGAGTAGGAGAGTTGAGTTACAGGTATAGAGGAGGAGAGTTGAGTTACAGGTATAGAGGAGGAGAGTTGAGTTACAGGTATAGAGGAGAGTTGAGTTACAGGTATAGAGGAGGAGAGTTGAATTACAGGTATAGAGGAGGAGTTGAGCTACAGGAATAGAGGAGGAGAGTTGAGTTACAGGTATAGAGGAAGAGAGTTGAGTTACAGGTATAGAGGAGGAGAGTTGAGTTACAGGTATAGAAGAGGAGAGTTGAGTTACTATAGAGGAGAGTTGAGTTACAGGTATAGAGGAGGAGAGTTGAGTTATAGGTATAAAGGAGGAGAGTTGAGTTACAGGTATAGAGGAGGAGAGTTGAGTTACAGGTATAGAGGAGGAGAGTTGAGTTACAGGTATAGAGGAGGAGAGTTGAGTTACAGGTATAGAGGAGGAGAGTTGAGTTACAGGTATAGAGGAGAGTTGAGTTACAGGAATAGAGGAGGAGAGTTGAGTTACAGGTATAGAGGAGGAGAGTTGAGTTACAGGTATAGAGGAGGAGAGTTGAGCTACAGGTATAGAGGAGGAGAGTTGAGTTACAGGTATAGAAGAGGAGAGTTGAGTTACAGGCATAGAGGAGGAGAGTTGAGTTACAGGTATAGAGGAGGAGAGTTGAGTTACAGGTATAGAGGAGGAGAGTTGTCTTACAGGTATAGAGGAGGAGAGTTGAGTTACAGGTATAGAGGAGGAGAGTTGAGTTACAGGTATAGAGGAGAGTTGTGTTACAGGTATAGAGGAGGAGAGTTGAGTTACAGGTATAGAGGAGGAGAGTTGAGTTACAGGTATAGAGGAGGAGAGTTGAGTTACAGGTATAGAGGAGGAGAGTTGAGTTACAGGTATAGAGGAGGAGAGTTGAGTTACAGGTATAGAGGAGGAGAGTTGAATTACAAGTATAGAGGAGGAGAGTTGAGTTACAGGTATAGAGGAGGAGAGTTGAGTTACAGGTATAGAGGAGGAGAGTTGAGTTACAGGTATAGAGGAGAGTTGAGTTACAGGAATAGAGGAGGAGAGTTGAGTTACAGGTATAGAGGAGGAGAGTTGAGTTACAGGTATAGAGGAGGAGAGTTGAGCTACAGGTATAGAGGAGGAGAGTTGAGTTACAGGTATAGAAGAGGAGAGTTGAGTTACAGGCATAGAGGAGGAGAGTTGAGTTACAGGTATAGAGGAGGAGAGTTGAGTTACAGGTATAGAGGAGGAGAGTTGTGTTACAGGTATAGAGGAGGAGAGTTGAGTTACAGGTATAGAGGAGGAGAGTTGAGTTACAGGTATAGAGGAGAGTTGTGTTACAGGTATAGAGGAGGAGAGTTGAGTTACAGGTATAGAGGAGGAGAGTTGAGTTACAGGTATAGAGGAGGAGAGTTGAGTTACAGGTATAGAGGAGGAGAGTTGAGTTACAGGTATAGAGGAGGAGGAGAGTTGAATTACAAGTATAGAGGAGGAGAGTTGAGTTACAGGTATAGAGGAGGAGAGTTGAGTTACAGGTATAGAGGAGGAGAGTTGAGTTACAGGTATAGAGGAGGAGAGTTGAGTTACAGGTATAGAGGAGGAGAGTTGAGTTACAGGTATAGAGGAGGAGAGTTGGGATACAATTAATCAGCTTAATCTCACTACATTTTTGTGTCTGTCCCAAGCCTGGAACAAGAATTCCAATGTCCATTTGGCCAAGCTGTTTCAGAGTAGAAGATTTTTAGAAATCGACCAATCAGAAACAAAAATTGCCTGTGGTGGCCATGTTTGTTAATGGATCGAGACAAAATGAGCAATGTTTATAGAGAAACTTCCATCGATGCTTCCTACCAAGTTTCGGTTCATTTGTCAAAGCGGTTTCAGAGGAGAAGATTTTTTAGAAATTAACCAATCAGAAACAAGAATTGTCTGTGGTGTCCATGTTTGTTAATGGATCGGGACGGAATGAGCAATCTTTATAGAGGACCTTCCATAGATGCCTCCTACCAAGTTTTGGATCATTTGGCCAAGCGGTTTCAGAGGAGAAGATTTTTAGAAATCAACCAATCAGAAACAAGAATTGCCTGTGGCGGCCATGTTTGTAAATGGGTCGGGACGAAATGAGCACTCTTTATAGAGGATCGCCCATAGATGCTTCCTAACAAGTTTCGGTTCATTTGGCCCAGCGGTTTCAGAGGAGAAGAATTTTAAAAATCAGCCAATCATAAACAAGAGTCGCCTGTGGCGGCCATGTTTGTTAACGGATCGGGACGAAATGAGCAATCTTTATAGAGGACCTTCCATAGATGCTTCCTATCAATATTTGGTTCATTTGGCCAAGCAGTTTCAGAGGAGAAGATTTTTAAAAATCGGCCAATAAAAATTGCTTATGGCGGCCATGTTTGTTAATGGATCGGGACAAAATGAGCAATCTTTATAAAGGACCTTCCATAGATGCTTCCTACCATGTTTTAGTTCATTTGGCTGAGGGGTTTCAGAGGAGAAGATTAAAATGTGAAAAGTTAACGGATGACACACGCCAAGTGATGGCAAAAGCTCACATTGTCTTTGGCAAGGTGAGCTAATGATGTACAATAACTTGAATCTACTCTTACTTTGATTCTACAGGAAAAGGCTCGTACAGGAATCTTTTGTAGAAATGTTTCTTGATGTCATGGACCAAGATGACAGCTTTACCCTGGTCATCAAACTGTGGTCTACCAGCTCTTCCCATCATTTGTAGAACATCTGCAAACAAAACATTTCAGCTATAGAGTAGTTCTTGTCTTAAAAGGCCTCTCCCACTAAAGGCCACCCTCTTATCAGGCCACATTTCAGATACACTGGGGGCCGTCGTGGCCGTGATTGTATGGTAGTTGGATTTACAACTACCTATGCAATCAGTGCCTATCACCACTGATGTTGTGAATGTGAATCTTCGTCAGGGCGAGGTGTACAACATTATGCGATAAAGTTTGTCAGTGACTTGCGACAGGTCGGTTGGTTTTCTCCGGATCCTCTGGTTTTCCTCCACCAATAAAATTGACCGCCACGATATAACTGAAATAGTGTTGAAAGTGGTGTTAAACACCATCAAACAAACAAACAATAAACAGATACACTGAGATAGTAAAATATTACTAAATTGTCCTAAATCAAGAGAGGCCACATCTCTAGAAAGGCTTCTTTTTCATTGCAGAGGTGTTAGCCTATACAGTAGTCTAATGTGATGCATATATATAATTCACATTCATGTATCACTACACTCTTAAGAGCTTTTTCATTTAGTTGAAAACATTTTTTAGGTAGAGTTACTTCCCATTGATTGTGAAATCAAAAATTATTTAGAGTTATCTCCCATTGGCCATACAAAAAATTGTATTTCTAGTGTGGTGTGTATTTTTTGATTAATTTTGAAAATTAAAACAAAAATTAAAATAATTTAAAATAATTCTATTCTTACTAGAATTTATCAATGACTCGTAATCCGATTGGATATCGTCACTTATTCTATGTCATTCGAAAGGAATTTATAAATCAATATTTCAGTTTGTCGGCCTACTTTTTTTTGTAGCGTTACAGAGTAGGAATATGAAAAAATAATCCACCAAGAATTATTAGTATTTAGCGTCGAAAACAAACATGATGTTCAAGAATAAGAATTATAAGAATTAAACACTGTGTTTTTAGGAAATTATGTATGTATAAACTCTGGCAGTTCACTCACAATCTTTACATAAAGTCCTTTGGACTTTATTCAGTTTGTGAGTGAGCTGCCGGAGTTTAAACATACATAATTTCTTAAAAACACTAATGTTTAATCCTATAGTAAAAGAGATTTTAGCCCATATATCTGACAAACCTGTGATGGGGAAATCAACATATCTTCTTGTTTTTCCATCATAAAATTCTGTTCCCTTGACAACTACAAGATGTGCAGGAAAATTTACTCCCCATGCCAATGTACTTGTAGCAACCAAAACCTAAAAATAGACAAATATATATGTTGATAGAGAGAGATATATTTATAATGTCTTAATACTAAAGGTATATCATGTGTCATTGGTAGAACAAGATGGTGATGGGCAAGGGCTAATACCACTTTCAAACAATATTTCAATTAAATTGTAGAAATCAGTTATACAGAAAAATCTATCTAAACCGCACCTTGAATAAAAAGGAATCCTGTATAAACCGATCGATAAATAAAATTCCAATGCAGGATATTTTTATTAATTTAACCTGTATAAACCGAACATCTCTTTATCCTGAACACAAAAGTTGGTCCCAAGCAGGGTCTGTTTAGACATATTTCACTGTATCAGAGGAGGAAGCCAGAGTACCTGTAGGAAACATCAACCTACAAAGGTTAACTGACAAACTTATATCAAGTACATGCATCCTGACCACAGACAAACATTAGTACACGGACAGAAATAAAACTCAGAATTAATAATTATAGATGTAAATACAATTACCATAAGATCACCTTCATGTTGGTAAGAAATTAACCTTGAAAAAAATTCTCTCGTTAAAATAAGAATTACAGGTATTATAGAGTCCTTAATGATGATAACTGCTTTCTACCATACTAACTAGCTGATCTAGATTTTTTCATAGCACTAGCTCATTGAAGTAAAAGTCCAAAAGTACACATGAAACTCCACTTGGTCACATCCAACTCCAGACCTACCGGTCTTTGTCCTTTCTCATTAATGCTCGGTACTTAGAGGAAAAGCATAAAATAATAATTTTATAGTCTTTAGTTTTGACCTTGCATTAAACCAATGAATTTCTACATTCAGTGAGTGAGTGATTGTTGCTTAATGCCAACTCAGCAATTTTTCAGCCATGTCATGACGAGAATAATTTAATTTTCAATGAAATGATGATGAGGTCCGCTTTGTACTAGACCAACACGCTTAGTTGGATTTTTATAGTGCTAGCTCACTTAAACAACAGTTCACGGATAGACATGTCGCCCCACTCGGACATATTCCGAGCCAACCAGTCTTACTCTTTGCTCTTTCTCCTTAATGATGCGTTCTTAGCGGAGAAGCAACAAATACCAATTGCATAATCTTTGGTTTGACCCAATTAAAGCTCGAACCCATGAACTACCGCACTCGAGGTTAGCACGCTAACCATTACACCACCGATGAACCCATGAACTACCGCACTCGAGGCTAGCACGCTAACCATTACACCACCAATGAACCCATGAATTACCACACTCGAGGCTAGCACGCTAACCATTACACCACCGATGAACCCATGAACTACCGCATTCGAGGCTAGCACACTAACCATTATACCACCGATGAACCCATGAACTACTGCACTCGAGGCTAGCACGCTAACCATTACACCACCGATGAACCCATGAACTACCGCATTCGAGGCTAGCACACTAACCATTATACCACCGATGAACCCATGAACTACTGCACTCGAGGCTAGCACGCTAACATTACACCACCGATGAACCCATGAACTACCGCACTCGAGGCTAGCACGCTAACCATTACACCACCGATGAACCCATGAACTACCACACTCGAGGCTAGCACGCTAACCATTACACCACCGATGAACCCATGAACTACCACACTCGAGGCTAGCACGCTAACCATTACACCACCGATGAACCCATGAACTACCGCACTCGAGGCTAGCACGCTAACCATTACACCACTGATGAACCCATGGTCGAGGCTAGCACGCTAACCATTACACCACCGATGAACCCATGAACTACCGCACTCGAGGCTAGCACGCTAACCATTACACCACAGATGAACCCATGAACTACCGCACTCGAGGCTAGCATGCTAACCATTACACCACCGATGAACCCATGAACTACCGCACTCGAAGCTAGCACGCTAACCATTACACCACCGATGAACCCATGAACTACCACACTCGAGGCTAGCATGCTAACCATTACACCACCGATGAACCCATGAACAACCGCACTCGAGGCTAGCACGCTAACCATTACACCACCGATGAACCCATGAACTACCATACTCGAGGCTAGCACGCTAACCATTACACCACCGATGAACCCATGAACTACCGCACTCGAGGCTAGCACGCTAACCATTACACCACCGATGAACCCATGAACTACCGCACTCGAGGCTAGCATGCTAACCATTACACCACCGATGAACCCATGAACTACCGCACTCGAAGCTAGCACGCTAACCATTACACCTACGATGAATCCATGAACTACCACACTCGAGGCTAGCATGCTAACCATTACACCACCAATGAACCCATGAACAACCGCACTCGAGGCTAGCACGCTAACCATTACACCACCGATGAACCCATGAACTACCATACTCGAGGCTAGCACGCTAACCATTACACCACCGATGAACCCATGAACTACCATACTCGAGGCTAGCACGCTAACCATTACATCACCGATGAACCCATGAACTACCACACTCGAGGCTAGCACGCTAACCACTACACCACCAATGAACCCATGACCTACCACACTCGAGGCTAGCACGCTAATCATTACACCACCAATGAACCCATGAACTACCATACTCGAGGCGAGCACGCTAACCATTACACCACTGATGCGGTTTCTTCTATATTCAAGGCAAACACACTATCAATTACACAAATGAAGCACTTTTATCTTATACATATAAATATTGAACTTCAAAGGTCATATAGAGTACATGTAAGGTAATTGTAATAAATAACTTAATTACACCTCAATCATTTCACAAGTATATTTTTATGCATAATAAGGAGGTATCGGTAGTCTAGTGCAGAGCTTTCAATATTTTTCAAGGCTACGAGTACTTCACTTTTTATAGGGAGTACTTTTTATTAAAATTGGGACAACACTCTTTAAAATCAGGAGGCACCAAAGACCATTTTAGGTGGTAAACACTCTTTAAAATCAGGAGGTACCAAAGACCATTTTAGGCGGTAAACACTCTTTAAAATCAGTAGGTACCAAAGACCATTTTAGGTGGTAAACACTCTTTAAAATCAGGAGGTACCAAAGACCATTTTAGGTGGTAAACACTCTTTAAAATCAGGAGGTACCAAAGACCATTGTAGGTGGTAAACACTCTTTAAAATCAGGAGGTACCAAAGACCATTTTAGATGGGTAAAAGGACTTGGTACCACACCTTATTGAAAGGCCTGCTAGTGTGGTTAAGGTTGTTGACTTCTGACCTCAAGCCTAACATCAATGATGTGGGTGTGTACCCCCATTTACCACCTCCAGTATTAAGGTTGTTGACTTCTGACCTCAAGCCTAACATCAATGATGTGGGTGTGTAACCCCATTTACCACCTCCAGTATTAAGGTTGTTGACTTCTGACCTCAAGCCTAACATCAATGATGTGGGTGTGTACCCCCATTTACCACCTCCAGTATTAAGGTTGTTGACTTCTGACCTCAAGCCTAACATCAATGATGTGGGTGTGTACCCCCATTTACCACCTCCAGTATTAAGGTTGTTGACTTCTGACCTCAAGCCTAACATCAATGATGTGGGTGTGTACCTCCATTTACCACCTCCATTATTAACGTTTTCAGACATGGTCACACCTACTTAAGGTCCACAGTATTAAGGTTTTCAGACATTGGTCACACCTACTTAAGGTCCACAGTATTAAGGTTTTCAGACATGGTCACACCTACTTAAGGTCCACGGTTTTATTGGACATTTCATTATAAGGCTTTCTTCCCCCTGGCTAGGATTCTACAGGTCAGTTGTAAGGTTTTCTTCCCCTAACAAGTCTGGTATTCACAATAAAACTGATAAATTGCTGAAAGTGATGACAGACACCACTAAACCTTCAACCCAAACAATTTCTGTATCAATCCTGAATCATTTTTTTTCGCAGATCAAAGCTGGAATGGCAAAGGAAGTTTGAGTTTGAAAAAAATGCTGAAATTATCTCCAATATATAACATATCTTTCATTACAGAAAACCTAACAACATAAATTGAAAAAATAATAACTTATAAACAGGAATATTTGGGTCACCTTTTCCACTTTTAAGGAAGATATTAACTGGATTATTGTGGTAAACTAACTTTTAAGGAAGACATTACCTGGGTTATGGCTGTAGACTAACTTCCTTTATTATTATAACCCTTGGGATATTATACTGTAGAAAGCTGATAGTTATCTGTCTTTATAACATCTTTAATTGATTCTATTATAGCCATGATATCTCTAACTAATTCTTAACATAATTTAAAGACAATCCTTATCAATACTTTATTTGACCAAGTAGCCAGTGTTTCGGTACTGACATGGTTTATAAGGCATATTTATTATTGAAATTTACAGTTATACAATAATGGGTTAGGGGGATTATGGTGCTTAACGTCACTTTCAACAATATTTCAGTTTTATCGTGGCAGTCAGTTTTATTTGTGGAGGAAACCGGAGTGCCCGGAGAAAACCACTGACCTGTCGCAAGTCATCGACAAACTTTATGTTGTATTGAGTACACCTTGCCATGAACAGGATTCAAATGCACAACTTTAGTGGTGATAGGCACTGATTGCACAGGTAGTTGTAAATCCAACTACCATACGACCACGACCACAACGGTCCCTATAAAATAATGTAATTAGTAATCAAACTAATGTCCTCCTCCCTCTGGTATAGGTGACCTTAGAAGATTATGTCCTCCTCCCTCTGGTATAGGTGACCTTAGAAGATTATGTCCTCCTCCCTCTGGTATAGGTGACCTTAGAAGATCATGTCCTCCTCCCTCTGGTATAGGTGACCTTAGAAGATCATGTCCTCCTCCCTCTGGTATAGGTGACCTAGGAAGATCATGTCCTCCTCCCTCTGGTATAGGTGACCTTAGAAGATCATGTCCTCCTCCCTCTGGTATAGGTGACCATAGAAGATTATGTCCTCCTCCCTCTGGTATAGGTGACCTTAGAAGATTATGTCCTCCTCCCTCTGGTATAGGTGACCTTAGAAGATCATGTCCTCCTCCCTCTGGTATAGGTGACCTTAGAAGATTATGTCCTCCTCCCTCTGGTATAGGTGACCATAGAAGATTATGTCCTCCTCCCTCTGGTATAGGTGACCTTAGAAGATTATGTCCTCCTCCCTCTGGTATAGGTGACCTTAGAAGATTATGTCCTCCTCCCTCTGGTATAGGTGACCTTAGAAGATTATGTCCTCCTCTCTCTGGTATAGGTGACCTTAGAAGATTATGTCCTCCTCCCTCTGGTATAGGTGACCTTAGAAGATCATGTCCTCCTCCCTCTGGTATAGGTGACCTTAGAAGATTATGTCCTCCTCCCTCTGGTATAGGTGACCTTAGAAGATTATGTCCTCCTCCCTCTGGTATAGGTGACCTTAGAAGATTATGTCCTCCTCCCTCTGGTATAGGTGACCTTAGAAGATCATGTCCTCCTCCCTCTGGTATAGGTGACCTTAGAAGATCATGTCCTCCTCCCTCTGGTATAGGTGACCTTAGAAGATTATGTCCTCCTCCCTCTGGTATAGGTGACCTTAGAAGATCATGTCCTCCTCCCTCTGGTATAGGTGACCTTAGAAGATTATGTCCTCCTCCCTCTGGTATAGGTGACCTTAGAAGATCATGTCCTCCTCCCTCTGGTATAGGTGACCTTAGAAGATTATGTCCTCCTCCCTCTGGTATAGGTGACCTTAGAAGATCATGTCCTCCTCCCTCTGGTATAGGTGATCTTAGAAGATTATGTCCTCCTCCCTCTGGTATAGGTGACCTTAGAAGATTATGTCCTCCTCCCTCTGGTATAGGTGACCTTAGAAGATCATGTCCTCCTCCCTCTGGTATAGGTGACCTTAGAAGATCATGTCCTCCTCCCTCTGGTATAGGTGACCTTAGAAGATCATGTCCTCCTCCCTCTGGTATAGGTGACCTTAGAAGATTATGTCCTCCTCCCTCTGGTATAGGTGACCTTAGAAGATCATGTCCTCCTCCCTCTGGTATAGGTGACCTTAGAAGATTATGTCCTCCTCCCTCTGGTATAGGTGACCTTAGAAGATTATGTCCTCCTCCCTCTGGTATAGGTGACCTTAGAAGATTATGTCCTCCTCCCTCTGGTATAGGTGACCTTAGAAGATTATGTCCTCCTCCCTCTGGTATAGGTGACCGTAGAAGATTATGTCCTCCTCCCTCTGGTATAGGTGACCTTAGAAGATTATGTCCTCCTCCCTCTGGTATAGGTGACCTTAGAAGATTATGTCCTCCTCCCTCTGGTATAGGTGACCTTAGAAGATTATGTCCTCCTCCCTCTGGTATAGGTGACCTTAGAAGATTATGTCCTCCTCCCTCTGGTATAGGTGACCTTAGAAGATTATGTCCTCCTCCCTCTGGTATAGGTGACCTTAGAAGATCATGTCCTCTTCCCTCTGGTATAGGTGACCTTAGAAGATCATGTCCTCCTCCCTCTGGTATAGGTGACCTTAGAAGATTATGTCCTCCTCCCTCTGGTATAGGTGACCTTAGAAGATCATGTCCTCCTCCCTCTGGTATAGGTGACCTTAGAAGATCATGTCCTCCTCCCTCTGGTATAGGTGACCTTAGAAGATTATGTCCTCCTCCCTCTGGTATAGGTGACCTTAGAAGATCATGTCCTCCTCCCTCTGGTATAGGTGACCTTAGAAGATCATGTCCTCCTCCCTCTGGTATAGGTGACCTTAGAAGATTATGTCCTCCTCCCTCTGGTATAGGTGACCTTAGAAAATCATGTCCTCCTCCCTCTGGTATAGGTGACCTTAGAAGATCATGTCCTCCTCCCTCTGGTATAGGTGACCTTAGAAGATCATGTCCTCCTCCCTCTGGTATAGGTGACCTTAGAAGATCATGTCCTCCTCCCTCTGGTATAGGTGACCTTAGAAGATTATGTCCTCCTCCCTCTGGTATAGGTGACCTTAGAAGATTATGTCCTCCTCCCTCTGGTATAGGTGACCTTAGAAGATTATGTCCTCCTCCCTCTGGTATAGATGACCTTAGAAGATTATGTCCTCCTCCCTCTGGTATAGGTGACCTTAGAAGATCATGTCCTCCTCCCTCTGGTATAGGTGACCTTAGAAGATCATGTCCTCCTCCCTCTGGTATAGGTGACCATAGAAGATCATGTCCTCCTCCCTCTGGTATAGGTGACCATAGAAGATTATGTCCTCCTCCCTCTGGTATAGGTGACCTTAGAAGATCATGTCCTCCTCCCTCTGGTATAGGTGACCTTAGAAGATTATGTCCTCCTCCCTCTGGTATAGGTGACCTTAGAAGATCATGTCCTCCTCCCTCTGGTATAGGTGACCTTAGAAGATTATGTCCTCCTCCCTCTGGTATAGGTGACCTTAGAAGATCATGTCCTCCTCCCTCTGGTATAGGTGACCTTAGAAGATCATGTCCTCCTCCCTCTGGTATAGGTGACCTTAAAAGATCATGTCCTCCTCCCTCTGGTATAGGTGACCTTAGAAGATCATGTCCTCCTCCCTCTGGTATAGGTGACCTTAGAAGATTATGTCCTCCTCCCTCTGGTATAGGTGACCTTAGAAGATTATGTCCTCCTCCCTCTGGTATAGGTGACCTTAGAAGATCATGTCCTCCTCCCTCTGGTATAGGTGACCTTAGAAGATTATGTCCTCCTCCCTCTGGTATAGGTGACCTTAGAAGATCATGTCCTCCTCCCTCTGGTATAGGTGACCTTAGAAGATTATGTCCTCCTCCCTCTGGTATAGGTGACCTTAGAAGATCATGTCCTCCTCCCTCTGGTATAGGTGACCTTAGAAGATTATGTCCTCCTCCCTCTGGTATAGGTGACCTTAGAAGATTATGTCCTCCTCCCTCTGGTATAGGTGACCTTAGAAGATTATGTCCTCCTCCCTCTGGTATAGGTGACCTTAGAAGATCATGTCGTCCTCCCTCTGGTATAGGTGACCTTAGAAGATTATGTCCTCCTCCCTCTGGTATAGGTGACCTTAGAAGATTATGTCCTCCTCCCTCTGGTATAGGTGACCTTAGAAGATCATGTCCTCCTCCCTCTGGTATAGGTGACCTTAGAAGATTATGTCCTCCTCCCTCTGGTATAGGTGACCTTAGAATATCATGTCCTCCTCCCTCTGGTATAGGTGACCTTAGAAGATTATGTCCTCCTCCCTCTGGTATAGGTGACCTTAGAAGATCATGTCCTCCTCCCTCTGGTATAGGTGACCTTAGAAGATTATGTCCTCCTCCCTTTGGTATAGGTGACCTTAGAAGATCATGTCCTCCTCCCTCTGGTATAGGTGACCTTAGAAGATTATGTCCTCCTCCCTCTGGTATAGGTGACCTTAGAAGATCATGTCCTCCTCCCTCTGGTATAGGTGACCTTAGAAGATTATGTCCTCCTCCCTCTGGTATAGGTGACCTTAGAAGATTATGTCCTCCTCCCTCTGGTATAGGTGACCTTAAAAGATTATGTCCTCCTCCCTCTGGTATAGGTGACCTTAGAAGATTATGTCCTCCTCCCTCTGGTATAGGTGACCGTAGAAGATTATGTCCTCCTCCCTCTGGTATAGGTGACCTTAGAAGATTATGTCCTCCTCCCTCTGGTATAGGTGACCTTAGAAGATTATGTCCTCCTCCCTCTGGTATAGGTGACCTTAGAAGATCATGTCCTCCTCCCTCTGGTATAGGTGACCTTAGAAGATTATGTCCTCCTCCCTCTGGTATAGGTGACCTTAGAAGATTATGTCCTCCTCCCTCTGGTATAGGTGACCTTAGAAGATTATGTCCTCCTCCCTCTGGTATAGGTGACCTTAGAAGATCATGTCCTCCTCCCTCTGGTATAGGTGACCTTAGAAGATTATGTCCTCCTTCCTCTGGTATAGGTGACCTTAGAAGATTATGTCCTCCTCCCTCTGGTATAGGTGACCTTAGAAGATTATGTCCTCCTCCCTCTGGTATAGGTGACCTTAGAAGATCATGTCCTCCTCCCTCTGGTATAGGTGACCTTAGAAGATCATGTCCTCCTCCCTCTGGTATAGGTGACCTTAGAAGATCATGTCCTCCTCCCTCTGGTATAGGTGACCTTAGAAGATTATGTCCTCCTCCCTCTGGTATAGGCGACCTTAGAAGATCATGTCCTCCTCCCTCTGGTATAGGTGATCTTAGAAGATTATGTCCTCCTCCCTCTGGTATAGGTGACCTTAGAAGATTATGTCCTCCTCCCTCTGGTATAGGTGACCTTAGAAGATCATGTCCTCCTCCCTCTGGTATAGGTGACCTTAGAAGATCATGTCCTCCTCCCTGTGGTATAGGTGACCTTAGAAGATCATGTCCTCCTCCCTCTGGTATAGGTGACCTTAGAAGATTATGTCCTCCTCCCTCTGGTATAGGTGACCTTAGAAGATTATGTCCTCCTCCCTCTGGTATAGGTGACCTTAGAAGATCATGTCCTCCTCCCTCTGGTATAGGTGACCTTAGAAGATTATGTCCTCCTCCCTCTGGTATAGGTGACCTTAGAAGATTATGTCCTCCTCCCTCTGGTATAGGTGACCTTAGAAGATTATGTCCTCCTCCCTCTGGTATAGGTGACCTTAGAAGATTATGTCCTCCTCCCTCTGGTATAGGTGACCTTAGAAGATTATGTCCTCCTCCCTCTGGTATAGGTGACCTTAGAAGATTATGTCCTCCTCCCTCTGGTATAGGTGACCTTAGAAGATTATGTCCTCCTCCCTCTGGTATAGGTGACCTTAGAAGATTATGTCCTCCTCCCTCTGGTATAGGTGACCTTAGAAGATTATGTCCTCCTCCCTCTGGTATAGGTGACCTTAGAAGATCATGTCCTCTTCCCTCTGGTATAGGTGACCTTAGAAGATCATGTCCTCCTCCCTCTAGTATAGGTGACCTTAGAAGATTATGTCCTCCTCCCTCTGGTATAGGTGACCTTAGAAGATCATGTCCTCCTCCCTCTGGTATAGGTGACCTTAGAAGATCATGTCCTCCTCCCTCTGGTATAGGTGACCTTAGAAGATTATGTCCTCCTCCCTCTGGTATAGGTGACCTTAGAAGATCATGTCCTCCTCCCTCTGGTATAGGTGACCTTAGAAGATCATGTCCTCCTCCCTCTGGTATAGGTGACCTTAGAAGATTATGTCCTCCTCCCTCTGGTATAGGTGACCTTAGAAGATCATGTCCTCCTCCCTCTGGTATAGGTGACCTTAGAAGATCATGTCCTCCTCCCTCTGGTATAGGTGACCTTAGAAGATCATGTCCTCCTCCCTCTGGTATAGGTGATCTTAGAAGATTATGTCCTCCTCCCTCTGGTATAGGTGACCTTAGAAGATTATGTCCTCCTCCCTCTGGTATAGGTGACCTTAGAAGATTATGTCCTCCTCCCTCTGGTATAGGTGACCTTAGAAGATCATGTCCTCCTCCCTCTGGTATAGGTGACCTTAGAAGATCATGTCCTCCTCCCTCTGGTATAGGTGACCTTAGAAGATCATGTCCTCCTCCCTCTGGTATAGGTGATCTTAGAAGATTATGTCCTCCTCCCTCTGGTATAGGTGACCTTAGAAGATCATGTCCTCCTCCCTCTGGTATAGGTGACCTTAGAAGATCATGTCCTCCTCCCTCTGGTATAGGTGACCTTAAAAGATCATGTCCTCCTCCCTCTGGTATAGGTGACCTTAGAAGATCATGTCCTCCTCCCTCTGGTATAGGTGACCTTAGAAGATTATGTCCTCCTCCCTCTGGTATAGGTGACCTTAGAAGATTATGTCCTCCTCCCTCTGGTATAGGTGACCTTAGAAGATCATGTCCTCCTCCCTCTGGTATAGGTGACCTTAGAAGATTATGTCCTCCTCCCTCTGGTATAGGTGACCTTAGAAGATCATGTCCTCCTCCCTCTGGTATAGGTGACCTTAGAAGATTATGTCCTCCTCCCTCTGGTATAGGTGACCTTAGAAGATCATGTCCTCCTCCCTCTGGTATAGGTGACCTTAGAAGATTATGTCCTCCTCCCTCTGGTATAGGTGACCTTAGAAGATTATGTCCTCCTCCCTCTGGTATAGGTGACCTTAGAAGATTATGTCCTCCTCCCTCTGGTATAGGTGACCTTAGAAGATCATGTCGTCCTCCCTCTGGTATAGGTGACCTTAGAAGATTATGTCCTCCTCCCTCTGGTATAGGTGACCTTAGAAGATTATGTCCTCCTCCCTCTGGTATAGGTGACCTTAGAAGATCATGTCCTCCTCCCTCTGGTATAGGTGACCTTAGAAGATTATGTCCTCCTCCCTCTGGTATAGGTGACCTTAGAATATCATGTCCTCCTCCCTCTGGTATAGGTGACCTTAGAAGATTATGTCCTCCTCCCTCTGGTATAGGTGACCTTAGAAGATCATGTCCTCCTCCCTCTGGTATAGGTGACCTTAGAAGATTATGTCCTCCTCCCTTTGGTATAGGTGACCTTAGAAGATCATGTCCTCCTCCCTCTGGTATAGGTGACCTTAGAAGATTATGTCCTCCTCCCTCTGGTATAGGTGACCTTAGAAGATCATGTCCTCCTCCCTCTGGTATAGGTGACCTTAGAAGATTATGTCCTCCTCCCTCTGGTATAGGTGACCTTAGAAGATTATGTCCTCCTCCCTCTGGTATAGGTGACCTTAAAAGATTATGTCCTCCTCCCTCTGGTATAGGTGACCTTAGAAGATTATGTCCTCCTCCCTCTGGTATAGGTGACCGTAGAAGATTATGTCCTCCTCCCTCTGGTATAGGTGACCTTAGAAGATTATGTCCTCCTCCCTCTGGTATAGGTGACCTTAGAAGATTATGTCCTCCTCCCTCTGGTATAGGTGACCTTAGAAGATCATGTCCTCCTCCCTCTGGTATAGGTGACCTTAGAAGATTATGTCCTCCTCCCTCTGGTATAGGTGACCTTAGAAGATTATGTCCTCCTCCCTCTGGTATAGGTGACCTTAGAAGATTATGTCCTCCTCCCTCTGGTATAGGTGACCTTAGAAGATCATGTCCTCCTCCCTCTGGTATAGGTGACCTTAGAAGATTATGTCCTCCTTCCTCTGGTATAGGTGACCTTAGAAGATTATGTCCTCCTCCCTCTGGTATAGGTGACCTTAGAAGATTATGTCCTCCTCCCTCTGGTATAGGTGACCTTAGAAGATCATGTCCTCCTCCCTCTGGTATAGGTGACCTTAGAAGATCATGTCCTCCTCCCTCTGGTATAGGTGACCTTAGAAGATCATGTCCTCCTCCCTCTGGTATAGGTGACCTTAGAAGATTATGTCCTCCTCCCTCTGGTATAGGCGACCTTAGAAGATCATGTCCTCCTCCCTCTGGTATAGGTGATCTTAGAAGATTATGTCCTCCTCCCTCTGGTATAGGTGACCTTAGAAGATTATGTCCTCCTCCCTCTGGTATAGGTGACCTTAGAAGATCATGTCCTCCTCCCTCTGGTATAGGTGACCTTAGAAGATCATGTCCTCCTCCCTGTGGTATAGGTGACCTTAGAAGATCATGTCCTCCTCCCTCTGGTATAGGTGACCTTAGAAGATTATGTCCTCCTCCCTCTGGTATAGGTGACCTTAGAAGATTATGTCCTCCTCCCTCTGGTATAGGTGACCTTAGAAGATCATGTCCTCCTCCCTCTGGTATAGGTGACCTTAGAAGATTATGTCCTCCTCCCTCTGGTATAGGTGACCTTAGAAGATTATGTCCTCCTCCCTCTGGTATAGGTGACCTTAGAAGATTATGTCCTCCTCCCTCTGGTATAGGTGACCTTAGAAGATTATGTCCTCCTCCCTCTGGTATAGGTGACCTTAGAAGATTATGTCCTCCTCCCTCTGGTATAGGTGACCTTAGAAGATTATGTCCTCCTCCCTCTGGTATAGGTGACCTTAGAAGATTATGTCCTCCTCCCTCTGGTATAGGTGACCTTAGAAGATTATGTCCTCCTCCCTCTGGTATAGGTGACCTTAGAAGATTATGTCCTCCTCCCTCTGGTATAGGTGACCTTAGAAGATCATGTCCTCTTCCCTCTGGTATAGGTGACCTTAGAAGATCATGTCCTCCTCCCTCTAGTATAGGTGACCTTAGAAGATTATGTCCTCCTCCCTCTGGTATAGGTGACCTTAGAAGATCATGTCCTCCTCCCTCTGGTATAGGTGACCTTAGAAGATCATGTCCTCCTCCCTCTGGTATAGGTGACCTTAGAAGATTATGTCCTCCTCCCTCTGGTATAGGTGACCTTAGAAGATCATGTCCTCCTCCCTCTGGTATAGGTGACCTTAGAAGATCATGTCCTCCTCCCTCTGGTATAGGTGACCTTAGAAGATTATGTCCTCCTCCCTCTGGTATAGGTGACCTTAGAAGATCATGTCCTCCTCCCTCTGGTATAGGTGACCTTAGAAGATCATGTCCTCCTCCCTCTGGTATAGGTGACCTTAGAAGATCATGTCCTCCTCCCTCTGGTATAGGTGATCTTAGAAGATTATGTCCTCCTCCCTCTGGTATAGGTGACCTTAGAAGATTATGTCCTCCTCCCTCTGGTATAGGTGACCTTAGAAGATTATGTCCTCCTCCCTCTGGTATAGGTGACCTTAGAAGATCATGTCCTCCTCCCTCTGGTATAGGTGACCTTAGAAGATCATGTCCTCCTCCCTCTGGTATAGGTGACCTTAGAAGATCATGTCCTCCTCCCTCTGGTATAGGTGATCTTAGAAGATTATGTCCTCCTCCCTCTGGTATAGGTGACCTTAGAAGATTATGTCCTCCTCCCTCTGGTATAGGTGACCTTAGAAGATTATGTCCTCCTCCCTCTGGAATAGGTGACCTTAGAAGATCATGTCCTCCTCCCTCTGGTATAGGTGACCTTAGAAGATCATGTCCTCCTCCCTCTGGTATAGGTGACCTTAGAAGATCATGTCCTCCTCCCTCTGGTATAGGTGACCTTAGAAGATCATGTCCTCCTCCCTCTGGTATAGGTGACCTTAGAAGATCATGTCCTCCTCCCTCTGGTATAGGTGACCTTAGAAGATCATGTCCTCCTCCCTCTGGTGTAGGTGACCTTAGAAGATCATGTCCTCCTCCATCTGGTATAGGTGACCTTAGAAGATCATGTCCTCCTCCCTCTGGTATAGGTGACCTTAGAAGATCATGTCCTCCTCCATCTGGTATAGGTGACCTTAGAAGATCATGTCCTCCTCCCTCTGGTATAGGTGACCTTAGAAGATTTTGGCTATCCCTTTAAAGCCCTTCATTTTACTTGCACTTAAAGACTTCTAATTATTTGGCTTTCTAATCGTTTGACTTTGAGAGTACCTGTGTGTTAGGGGCATCAAGCCAGGAAAGTAAGCAGTCATGTATATGTGTGTTAGGGGCATCAAGCCTGGAAAGTAAGCAGTCATGTATATGTGTGTTAGGGGCATCAAGCCAGGAAAGTAAGCAGTCATGTATATGTGTGTTAGGGGCATCAAGCCAGGAAAGTAAGCAGTCATGTATGTGTGTGTTAGGGGCATCAAGCCAGGAAAGTAAGCAGTCATGTATATGCATGTTAGGGGCATCAAGCTAGGAAAGTAAGCAGTCATGTATATGTGTGTTAGGGGCATCAAGTCAGGAAAGTAAGCAGTCATGTATATGTGTGTTAGGGGCATCAAGCCAGGAAAGTAAGCAGTCATGTATATGTGTATTAGGGGCATCAAGCCAGGAAAGTAAGCAGTCATGTATATGTGTGTTAGGGGCATCAAGCCAGGAAAGTAAGCAGTCATGTATATGTGTGTTAGGGGCATCAAGCCAGGAAAGTAAGCAGTCATGTATATGTGTGTTAGGGGCATCAAGCCAGGAAAGTAAGCAGTCATGTATGTGTGTGTTAGGGGCATCAAGCCAGGAAAGTAAGCAGTCATGTATATGTGTGTTAGGGGCATCAAGCCAGGAAAGTAAGCAGTCATGTATATGTGTGCTAGGGGCATCAAGCCAGGAAAGTAAGCAGTCATGCATATGTGTGTTAGGGGCATCAAGCCAGGAAAGTAAGCAGTCATGTATATGTGTGTTAGATGCATCAAACCAGGAAAGTAAGCAGTCATGTGTGTGTTAGGGGCATCAAGCCAGGAAAGTAAGCAGTCATGTATATGTGTGTTAGGGGCATCAAGCCAGGAAAGTAAGCAGTCATGTATATGTGTGTTAGGGGCATCAAGCCAGGAAAGTAAGCAGTCATGTATATGTGTGTTAGGGGCATCAAGCCAGGAAAGTAAGCAGTCATGTATATGTGTGTTAGGCGCATCAAACCAGGAAAGTAAGCAGTCATGTGTGTGTTAGGGGCATCAAGCCAGGAAAGTAAGCAGTCATGTATATGTGTGTTAGGGGCATCAAGCCAGGAAAGTAAGCAGTCATGTATATGTGTGTTAGGAGCATCAAGCCAGGAAAGTAAGCAGTCATGTATATGTGTGTTAGGGGCATCAAACCAGGAAAGTAAGCAGTCATGTGTGTGTTAGGGGCATCAAGCCAGGAAAGTAAGCAGTCTTGTATATGTGTGTTAGGGGCATCAAGCCAGGAAAGTAAGCAGTCATGTATATGTGTGTTAGGAGCATCAAGCCAGGAAAGTAAGCAGTCATGTATATGTGTGTTAGGGGCATCAAGCCAGGAAAGTAAGCAGTAAGCAGTCATGTATAAGTGTGTTGGGGGCATCAAACCAGGAAAGTAAGCAGTCATGTAAATGTGTGTTAGGGGCATCAAGCCAGGAAAGTAAGCAGTCATGTATATGTGTGTTAGGGGCATCAAACCAGGAAAGTAAGCAGTCATGTATATGTGTGTTAGGGGCATCAAGCCAGGAAAGTAAGCAGTCATGTATATGTGTGTTAGGGGCATCAAGCCAGGAAAGTAAGCAGTCATGTATAAGTGTGTTGGGGGCATCAAGCCAGGAAAGTAAGCAGTCATGTATATGTGTGTTAGGGGCATCAAGCCAGGAAAGTAAGCAGTCATGTATACGTGTGTTAGGGGCATCAAACCAGGAAAGTAAGCAGTCATGTATATGTGTGTTAGGGGCATCATGCCAGGAAAGTAAGCAGTCATGTATATGTGTGTTAGGGGCACCAAGCCAGGAAAGTAAGCAGTCATGTATAAGTGTGTTGGGGGCATCAAGCCAGGAAAGTAAGCAGTCATGTATATGTGTGTTAGGGGCATCAAGCCAGGAAAGTAAGCAGTCATGTATATGTGTGTTAGGGGCATCAAACCAGGAAAGTAAGCAGTCATGTATATGTGTGTTAGGCACATCAAACCAGGAAAGTGAGCAGTCATGTGTGTGTTAGGGGCATCAAGCCAGGAAAGTAAGCAGTCATGTATATGTGTGTTAGGGGCATCAAGCCAGGAAAGTAAGCAGTCATGTATATGTGTGTTAGGGGCATCAAACCAGGAAAGTAAGCAGTCATGTATATGTGTGTTAGGGGCATCAAGCCAGGAAAGTAAGCAGTCATGTATATGTGTGTTAGGCGCATCAAACCAGGAAAGTAAGCAGTCATGTGTGTGTTAGGGGCATCAAGCCAGGAAAGTAAGCAGTCATGTATATGTGTGTTCGGGGCATCAAACCAGGAAAGTAAGCAGTCATGTATATGTGTGTTAGGCGCATCAAACCAGGAAAGTAAGCAGTCATGTGTGTGTTAGGGGCATCAAGCCAGGAAAGTAAGCAGTCATGTATATGTGTGTTAGGGGCATCAAGCCAGGAAAATAAGCAGTCATGTATATGTGTGTTAGGGGCATCAAACCAGGAAAGTAAGCAGTCATGTATATGTGTGTTAGGGGCATCAAGCCAGGAAAGTAAGCAGTCATGTATATGTGTGTTAGGGGCATCAAGCCAGGAAAGTAAGCAGTCATGTATAAGTGTGTTGGGGGCATCAAGCCAGGAAAGTAAGCAGTCATGTATATGTGTGTTAGGGGCATCAAGCCAGGAAAGTAAGCAGTCATGTATATGTGTGTTAGGGGCATCAAACCAGGAAAGTAAGCAGTCATGTATATGTGTGTTAGGCGCATCAAACCAGGAAAGTAAGCAGTCATGTGTGTGTTAGGGGCATCAAGCCAGAAAAGTAAGCAGTCATGTATATGTGTGTTAGGGGCATCAAGCCAGGAAAGTAAGCAGTCATGTATATGTGTGTTAGGAGCATCAAGCCAGGAAAGTAAGCAGTCATGTATATGTGTGTTAGGGGCATCAAGCCAGGAAAGTAAGCAGTCATGTATATGTGTGTTAGGCGCATCAAACCAGGAAAGTAAGCAGTCATGTGTGTTAGGGGCATCAAGCCAGGAAAGTAAGCAGTCATGTATATGTGTGTTAGGGGCATCAAGCCAGGAAATTAAGCAGTCATGTATGTGTGTTAGGGGCATCAAGCCAGGAAAGTAAGCAGTCATGTATATGTGTGTTAGGGGCATCAAGCCAGGAAAGTAAGCAGTCATGTATATGTGCGTTAGGGGCATCAAACCAGGAAAGTAAGCAGTCATGTATATGTGTGTTAGGCGCATCAAACCAGGAAAGTAAGCAGTCATGTGTGTGTTAGGGGCATCAAGCCAGGAAAGTAAGCAGTCATGTATATGTGTGTTAGGGGCATCAAGCCAGGAAAGTAAGCAGTCATGTATATGTGTGTTAGGAGCATCAAGCCAGGAAAGTAAGCAGTCATGTATATGTGTGTTAGGGGCATCAAGCCAGGAAAGTAAGCAGTCATGTATATGTGTGTTAGGTGCATCAAACCAGGAAAGTAAGCAGTCATGTGTGTGTTAGGGGCATCAAGCCAGGAAAGTAAGCAGTCATGTATATGTGTGTTAGGGGCATCAAGCCAGGAAAGTAAGCAGTCATGTATATGTGTGTTAGGGGCATCAAGCCAGGAAAGTAAGCAGTCATGTACATGTGTGTTAGGGGCATCAAGCCAGGAAAGTAAGCAGTCATGTATTTTTAGTTTATAATTATTTTATTTGATCAATGATACAAAGAGGATCAGACACAAGTTTTACCAACTTATGGAGTCTTCTCCTATATATACAATCATTATTACATTATATTGAGAATGCACAAGAAAACATGAAAAATACAATTTTATCATATAATATAGCTGAAAATAGTAAACGAGTAAAAAGAAATGAAGAAAAAGTATGTGTGTGTGTGTGTTTGGATGCTGGATGATGTTTGGTTAGTACATTAAACTATTAGAAATCGCTTAGACCTTTTTATGAATCGGAAAACTGAATCAAAAATAAAGCAATTATCTGCATATCTTAAGGTTTCACTTCCTGAAGTGAGAAGTGAAGTATTGATCGATTGAGACAAATCGCTTATGCTGAGAAACAGTTCATTTCTTATTTCAGAATATTTGGTACAAACAAAAAAGAAGTGGTTCGCATCTTCTTGGGGGGCACCGCAGCTACACGCTGGGCTAGATAAAATATGAACCTTATGTAGATCATGGTTGAGGAAAGAAGCTGTACATCTAATTTGTGTTAGGATCTTGTTTAACTTTCTAGGGCCATAGTAATAAAGTTTGGGAACTGAGATCTTATTTGATTGGCTGTTAAGACAAATAGGGTTTTTGAATTTGGATAATGAATCTAATTTTCTGATTGCAATGTCAAGTTTATTCCATTCTTTAACTGTGGAAGGAATAAATGACGAATTGGCATACCTGTTAACCCTCCCCCTTTTCGCGGGAGTCTCCCGCGTAAGAGCCTTATCTCCCGCATGGACTGGGTCTCATGTGCGGGAGACATTAATCTCCCACACACACCTTTTCCTCCCGCACAATATCCCCCCAACAAAAAAATCAAGTACAATAAAATCTTGACCTACATTTTGCGATCAATATTTCTGGAAATTCCCTATTTGGAACTCCCGCGCTGATGAAAAACGCAGAGAGATACGAATGGTAAAGGTGTTTAAATGATATCCAGTTATTGATCTGTTTGACACCTTTACAGGTAAATTGGGTCATGGAGATTAATTAAGGTGTTGATGATTATACAACAATTATCCACTGATTGACAGTTAATTGGGGATAAGGAAGTGGGTTTGTGGCACACGCTTAGATGAATAGAAGTGTGATAGCAGCAATTAAAAATAGTTATAAACCGTTGTGCAAACAGGAGTCGGACAACCTTTGATGCCGAGGAAAACTTCTTATTTCGATCAAACGTGCAATGAATTCATCTCGGATTGAGTTGTTATGGCTTGTTTGGGACCAAAGCCAATCAAAGTATTATTTAAGGACTAAGTTCCAGGATGGAATTGATAAACGAACAATTTACTTATGGAAGAAAGCCAACATCATGGAAATTAAAAGGTCCCTGCAGGAGTATTACAGACATTTCCAGTCTCAGTCCTTTTCATCTGTCGACAAGATGTGGAATAATATTAAAGAGGAGATAACAAAAACAATCCAAGATCATGTACCAACTAAGAGAACATTGGCCAGACAAACTCACCCTTGGGTAGACGGGAACATCAGGAAAGCTACTCGTAGGAAATTAAGAGCCTTTAATAGAGCTAAGAGAACATCTAACCCTGCAGACTGGAAAAGATACAGGAATATCAAAGCACAAACTCAGAGGGAATTACGATCAGCCTATAGGAAATACACGAATGATGTTATCAGCACTGACCTAAAGGAAAATCCCAAACGTTTCTGGGCAGCGATTTAGAGTAAAAAGCAGGAATCTACAGGAGTGTCACCGTTGAAAAACAAGGAAGGCTTTATACACAGTGACACAACATCTAAAGCTGAAATACTTAACGAACAGTTTCAGTCAGTATATACAAAAGAAAACACAAGTACAATGCCAGATAAAGGACAGAGTAAATATCCATCCATGAAAGACATTGTTATCAACACAAAAGGTGTATTCAAGTTACTAAAAGATCTAAACCCTCATAAAGCCACAGGACCTGACTGTATACCGTCATTTATACTAAAGAGTGCTGCGGACGAACTGGCACCAATCGTAACTCAACTATACCAGTACTCACTAGCCGAAGGCGAAATACCATCTGATTGGAGAGATGCTCATATTGTTCCTGTATTCAAGAAAGGTGAAAAACACCTTCCGTCAAATTACAGACCCATATCCTTGACATCGATTGTCTGTAAAGTACTTGAACACATCATCCACAGCAACATTATGAGTCACTTTGACCAGTACAACATCCTGACCGATAAGCAACATGGGTTCAGAAGGAAGCGTTCCTGTGAAACCCAACTGGTAACAACAATACAGAAGATAGCCCAGAACCTCACATCTAAAGGACAGGTCGATGTCATATTACTTGACTTTGCCAAGGCTTTTGATAAAGTCCCTCATCGCAGGCTTCTACATAAACTCAAGTTCTATGGAGTTGATGGAACCACGCTGGCCTGGATATCTTCATTTCTTAGTAGCCGGAAACAGCTGGTGCTCCTAGATGGAGTGAAGTCTTCCGAGAAAGAAGTACTCTCAGGAGTACCTCAAGGTACAGTCCTGGGACCCTTGCTCTTTTTGTCATTTATTAATGACCTACCGGATGTTACCACCTCATCGGATGCACGCTTGTTTGCAGATGACTGCCTCCTCTATCGTCACGTCAACAGCCAGAACGACCCAGACCTGCTGCAAAAAGACCTTTCAGCACTTGAAAAATGGGAAGAGGAGTGGCAAATGAGTTTCCACCCACAGAAATGCACAGTCATCAGGATAGCTACAAACCAACGACATGTCATACAAATACAATACACTCTACATGGTCACACTCTAGAAGTTGTCGACAGTGCCAAATACTTAGGAGTCACCATTAGCGAGGACTTACAGTGGTCCAAGCACATTGACAACACAGTCTCCAAGGCTAACAGGACAATGGGTTTCATCCGGAGAAACCTCAGAGACTGCACCAAACCAGTCAAAGCTGCGGCTTACACCACAATGGCAAGACCGACACTAGAGTATGCATCCACTGTGTGGGACCCACACTCATCTGCAGAAACCCATAAACTAGAGCAAGTGCAGAGGAGAGCCGCTAGGTTTGTCCACAACAACTACACAGAGCGCACACCTGGCTGTGTGACGCATATGGTACAGAACCTTGGCTGGCAACCACTTCAACAAAGACGATATAACAACCGTCTCATCATCATGTTCAAGATCATACATGAGCTTGTTGATGTCCAGACAGACGTAATCAGAACCGGGGACAGTAGGACGAGAGGTTCCAACCGCCTGTACCAACCAGTGGCACAAAAGGATGTATATAAGTTCTCCTTTTTCCCTCGCACCATCAGGGAATGGAACATTTTGCCAGCCTCAGTCACTGATGCAGACAAATTAGAGGAATTCAGGGTTAGAATTCAGAACCTGCCGGAACCCCTCTACGCATACTAGTGACCAGAGCCGTGTACATAGTTTTAGCATTGTATATATTCCAGTGAACTTTTAATTGTATAGCAAAGGAGACTCGTCTGTTCCTGAGGGCCTGCGAAGTTTTTAATCACAGGACACAAACATTCATTTATTGAATTCCGTCCTTTACCTGGAAGAAGAAGAAGAAGAAGAAGAAGAAACCACAAAAATGCCAAAACGTATGCTATCACCTAACGCATCAGCAGCAAAGTGACTTTTTAATTTTAGTGCTCTATGACTTTATTGTTTAGAGCATTCTGTCTTCATTGTTATTGCTTTGTTATAACCTTATGATTATGAATAAATTATAAATACAATTTTTATCCTTCATTCATCATATGAAACACTACTAATAAGACAGAAATGTAAACAATATATATTGAAATGGGATGCAGTTGGTTCAATACTGAAACAAACAAAAAGAAAACATCAATTAACAATAAAAACATGCATCAAATATGTCGATTAAAAATCTCCAGTTATGAGACCAAATCTCCAGCCAAAAATTTACAAATCTCCAGTTGTAACATAGCAACTCTATCACATGTATGCAACTACAAGGTACAATTTTGTGGGTTTAAAGGTGACGCACAAAATCTCCCCCTTAGAAGAGTTGGTAGGGGAGAGATCTCCCCCCTAGCAGTTCCCAGAGGTTAACAGGTATGAATTGGTTATAGAGAGTCTACAGAAAGGAACTATTAAATTATCACCATTTCGCAAAGGGTATATAGTAGTACTCTGAATAGTTGGGGGAACTAGATGACGCAAGTATTCAGGTGCCATTCCACATTTTATATTAAAAAATAATTGGAGTTTTCTGCAGTATCTCCGCTCTGATAGTGTTTCCCAACCTGTCTCAGCATATAAATACTCCGATTTTGTAAAAATGGGTAAACCTGTTACAATTCTGGCAGCGTCTAATTGAAGTTTTTCTAATTTGTCTGAATAGCCAATTCCACAATTATCCCAGACTTCACAAGCGTATTCAAAAAGGGGGTGAATGTAGACTAAATACATTTTTTCCAAGTTGGATCTATTTAGACTGAATTTTAATTTCCATAATATACCTAAATGTTTGGTTATATTTGTTATCATATTTTCCATACATTTAGGAGCATCAAGCCAGGAAAGTAAGCAGTCATGTATATGTGTGTTAGGGGCATCAAGCCAGGAAAGTAAGCAGTCATGTATATGTGTGTTAGAGGCATCAAGCCAGGAAAGTAAGCAGTCATGTATATGTGTGTTAGGGGCATCAAGCCAGGAAAGTAAGCAGTCATGTATATGTGTGTTAGGGGCATCAAGCCAGGAAAGTAAGCAGTCATGTATATGTGTGTTAGAGGCATCAAGCCAGGAAAGTAAGCAGTCATGTATATGTGTGTTAGAGGCATCAAGCCAGGAAAGTAAGCAGTCATGTATATGTGTGTTAGGGGCATCCATTTTGTCTCTGTTTCTATGATTTCCAGACACCTTTAGGGGCATCCATTTTGTCTCTGTTTCTATGATTTCCAGACACCTTTAGGGGCATCCATTTTGTCTCTGTTTCTATGATTTCCAGACACCTTTAGGGGCATCCATTTTGTCTCTGTTTCTATGATTTCCAGACACCTAACTAACAATAACAAATAATGAACCTTGAGTGAGTGAATAATTGTTGAGTGAGTATTTTGTTTTCAGCTATTACACAACAATAACATGTTACTATTTAATGAGATTATGATGTCTGTTCATCAACACGCTGGGCTAGATTTTTTTTTATATTACTGGCTCACTGAAACTTAGTGTGCAAGTAGATACAATTACAAACAAGAGTGCATTGTATCTCCTCAGTGGCCCAGTCTGATGAGAGGTCGGTAAAAAAATAAGTAGATCACAGTTGACAGAAGATCAGTCTAGAATAGAAAATATTACACTGTAGCTATGCTGTCAATATGTCTATATTAGTCTAGATCATGAAAATGCCTTCAAATTTGCAAAGATGGAGAACAAAATAAAACATCCCGGTGAACTGGACTTTACCCTGTCATTAATCCTGACCAACAATGTTCATTCAACCATGAACAGAGCCATTTGTTTTTCATGGATGGATAGACACAATAATTCCAAATCTAATCCATTGGAAGATCTATTCCGTCAAAGTCCAACAACAGCTGAATAAGACTAATTGCAACTGTCTTTCTGGTTTTCGTTTGTATATAGAAGAATTACTGGTCTGGTTTAGTGCAAAATTGCAAATCTTCTTAGAAATCTGATAGAAGGATTAGACATGGCTTCTGGGGATTTTATAGTCATGAAAGGATTGAATAAATCTTAAAGGTTTCTCGCACCATCAGTTTATTATTCTCTGTGGTAATTTAAACTAATACATTACATATTTCTAAGAAGCTTAAAACACAAGAAAATGTTACAGATTAAACAGAGTAAAGTACTAAATAAAGGTCAGAGTTCATCAAATCAAATAGAAAGGTGGAAATTATAGCATTTGAGATCATTTAAAAAAAAAAAATTCTTATCTATTTTTCAAAAATAAGATACAGAGGGAGAGGCGTTAAAGTAATATGAAATGCCAAAATCATTATTTTCAGTTTTCTAAAAATTTCTGATATATGTAAAGATTAAATATATAAAGAACGTAAACCATTCACTTTTTGAGAGCTACGATGTATAATTCAGGAGAAAACATCATTTTATTCTGTCTTCAATAATTCTTGCTACCCGGACAATAATGCAAATCATATTCTATTGACCTCAGATTTGAACTCATTCGGTAGAGATAGTGCGCATGCTCCGTTATGGTGTTGATGAAGAAAATGTCCGAGGCATAGAAATTGAAGCCAGGTCCGAAGCGTAAATTGAGCGAATTCTGCCAGAAAAAAAAACAAAAAAGCAGCGAATGCTAAGTTAAACAAAAACAGAATATATATTGGAGATGAATATGATCGTTGGATGGAAATAAAAAAGACCGCTTTTCGTCTGGAAACGAACTCTGAAGTGGCCAACATCATTTTCGTTTCGATTTACATTCCATTATTTTCCATTCAATCCACGATTAAAAATAATTTTCCCTTAGCGAAATATTAAACAAGGATCTCTTTACCTGGAAAATAAATATATATCACCATCTATGATCTAAACTGCCGTAAATGTCTTTTAACGGCATTATGTGTATAATCAAGGACATATATAGAATCTTATATACGTCCTTGGTATAATTCAGCAAATTTCGCGGGGCCCAGTAAGGGGACACTGCATACGCAACTTGTAATTATGTTAAAACATTAGTTTTTTGTTATATTAAAAATGAATACTACTTTGTTTCAAATCTATTTAAAATTTATTTGGCCTAAGAGACAAGAATGTGAAAGAAAGCACACATTCTTTATCTCATAATAATATATAGGCAAATAATTTGATTCTGAGGGGGGTCTGGCAAGATTAGTCAGGTTAGAATATTTGACAGAAAACTCATTCGACACATAGTGCAGGACAGGTTATAACATTGTTTACTCAGTTCAGGCCAGATTATTTTTTTTATTTTCTATGAAGCAAAGACCAGAATTTTTTTCCAACTTTGGGTGGCCAGATTATTTATTTTATTTACAAAAACTGCCAGACCCCCCCCCCCCCCCCCCCCCCCCCCCCCACACGTGGAATCAATTGGTTGTCCCCAAAACAAACCGCAGGAAATAAACGAACCAAGTGAAAGTAGAACTACTTTGCTTACTCAATATAAGTGAAAGTAGAACTACTTTGTTTACACAATATCAAGTGAAAGTAGAACTACTTTGTTTACTAAATGCAAAGTGAAAGTAGAACTACTTTGTCTACTCAATGCAAAGTGAAAGTAGAGTTACTTTGTCTACGCAATGCAAAGTGAAAGTAGAATTACTTTGTTTGGAGTAAGTACTACATTTGTGTATGGCACCTGATAGGCTGATTTACTGGAGAATGAACATAAAGTAGTTTTATCTATGTGTGGTTACTAATTTTGAAGGTCTGTCTGAAGACCACACTTGATGCACCTGCTACATACAGTAGGCTTATGATGGAGTTTAAGTCTATTGATTCTTGTTTTCATTTCTAATATTTATTTCAGCTATATTCATGACAAGAATATTCACTGCTACAAACTTTCATGACTTTCATGGGGTGATGAATATCGAAACATTTATATCTCATTCTGTGAATAATTCAGTTCAAAATTATTTTTCAATACAATAGCAGGTGATATTGAAAAAAGTTGTGAGTTCAAATCCCGTTCATGGCAAGGTGTACTCGATACAACATAAGAGATAAAGTTTGTCAGTAACTTGCGACAGGGAGGTGGTTTTCCCCAGGTACTCCAGTTTCCTCTACCAATAAAACTGACTGCCATAATATAACTTAAATATTGTTCAGTGGCAATTTCTTGTTTGTTAGGAGCATTAGAGACTGGTACCATCCATTTTTAATTACATTCTTCTGTCCTTTTGTTCTTTCTCCTATTCACGGATGATCCGTCTCACGTTAAAAACTTGTTTAACGATTGTTAACTACAAGTCAACATACATAAATCCTCATCCACGGTCTTGTCTGTATTGTGTTGATCTGATATTTGATTTACATACTGGGAAATTATCCTGGTTTAACGATATTTTCAAACACATTGATGGTCTTTTTTTCAAACAAACAAAAATTAATCCAACGTACAAACATTTAGATGTTGTAATGATATTAAATTACACATTGTTTATATAGCGGCAACAATCATTGAAGTTATGCTTATGTACCAGGGATCAAAGTTTGTCATGTATAAAAGATATATCATACCACATGTACATTAAATATAATTGTACTATACATGCAACATATACATAATTTTAAGATGTATGTTCCATTTCGTTTAATTATCTAGGATTTATCTTTATCAGGATTCATTTTGTGCATGTGTGTGTGTGTGTGTGTGTGTGTGTATGTGTGTGTGTGTGTATATGTGTTTAAGGAGGAATAACACATTTTTAACTGTGGATTAGTGCTATGAAAAAACGATCACAAATTTTGAAAATCGTCAATTTAATATTGTGGAACTGCTTAAATTTTAGGTCTATAGCCGTGAAAAGGTTCATAGATAGGAAAAACAAAAATTTATAGCCACAAAAATAAATTTGTATACAGTAGAAGAAAATTTGCTCAAATGTCCTTTAGAACTACTCTAAACCAGTTTATCTTAACATTCTAACTATTAAGATATGTTTACTACCTATTATATCATAAAACTTAATTTTTTTTTCCATGGTTGGCCATTAAGAGAAATTGTGCTGTATTTATGTTTTCATTCCAAAACTGATGGTACCTTGGATGCCCATTATCATCACTTACTTTATCTCTTTCAAGGCTTCTTTTAAATCTTATTTTCTTTTTAATAACCTACCTGTATTTTCTGGTTAACAAATAATTCTTCTACAACTTTTCTGTCTCGTTCAACTAAACCAGCATGATGTATACCAATACCAAAGGCCAAGGTCAACTTTAGGTTGGTATCCTTTATACCAGTTATAATGTTCTCCATCTGAAAGGTAAAAGGTCAAGGTTAGCATACAACTGGTGACCTTTCAACTATCTAGTGCGATATAATTGTCAAGATTAATTTCAGATTTGTGTCCATTATACACGTTATAATGTTTTCCATCCGAAAGGTAAAGAGTCAAGGCTATCATATAACTGGTGACCTTTCAATTATCTAGTGCGAAATACCAATTTAATAGTTTTTAGTTTGGTCTGATCTGGGGTTGGGTTGTATTATTGCCCTGTTCAGACATTTGAAGTGACCAGCGAAATCCCCAGCCATGGGATGATAAATGTCTGAAAACCTTACCGTGTGAGGAGGGTATCGGGGGTGCATACCCAAGTCATTGGTGTTAAACTAGATATTGCATTAGATATTTAGTCAACAACATTAGAACTCTGCCACCAACGTCCCTAAAACATATTATGTTTATTATGTAACTGTCTTAAATTTGTTTACAGTGGTCGTCGCTGTCATGTTCGTATGGTAATTGGATTGCTACTACCTATGCAATCAGTGCCTATCACTTAAGTTGCGAGTTCGAACCTCGTTCATGGCAAGGTGTACTCGATACAACATTATGTGATAAAGTTTGTAAGTGACTTGCGACAGGTCAGTGGTTTTCTCTGGGTACTCTTGTTTCCTCCACCAATAAAACTGAAATATTGTTGAAAGTGGCACTTAACACCATAAACCAAACCAAACAAAACCAGTATTTGTCATAGTTCCCACATGTAAGATCGGTGGATTGTAGATGACAGGTGAATTTATCTGTGAGTTTTGCCTTTTGGCCAGAACGCTGATTGATATACCTTGTCTAACATGACTTGTAACTGCTACAGAAAAACAGCTAAGCAGAATTGACAAATGACGCATGACATGCAACAGCGAGGGATAACTGGTGACTGATACAGATTAATTAAGAAATTACTGCTGAAACAAATATTTTGTTTATCATTAAAGTGCCATTAAAAAAAATTTTTAATATTTTTTTTTTTTTTTTTTTAAGTGTTCAAAATTATTTCATTGACAGTGGTGTTAAACACCATAATGCTTACGTCAACGTGCGCAATTATATCATTTCTTAATTTTCATTCAAAATTTTAAATCCACAAAGGAGTGATATATATCCTTCTTTTCTTTCACTGACAAATTCACAGCCCACTTAAATAGACCGTTGCTAAAAACGGAATAAAAAAATTATGCCACACTTTATTTAATTTTAATTTTTTCACATAAAAAAAGCAATTACTTCTCAAAGTTATTAGACTTGATTAATCATTTGACTTTAACTTAATGGTATTGTTTACTTCTCATAAATCAATAACAAGTAGTTGAGTTAATGTAGAAAATAAGTAATTTAAACTTTGACACAGTTTTAACCTGTTGTTTGAAATTACCAGTACTTAAATGTTAATTGTGTAGACAGAAATGTGACTCCTGACAGAATGTTCTATTGGTTGGTTGATTTATGGTGTTTAACACCACGTTCAACAATATTTCAATTATATCGTGGCGGTCAGTTCTATTGGTGGAGGAAAGCGGAGTACCCGGAGAAAACCACCGACCTGTGGTAAGTCAATAACAAAACTTTATCACATAATGTTGTATCGAGTACACCTCTCCATGAACGGGGTTCGAACTCACAATTTAAGTGGTGATAGGCACTGCATGATTGCACAGGTAGTTGCAAATCCAACTACCATACGATCACGGCCACGATGGCCCCGAATGTTGCATTGATATAAGTATATCGCTACAATTATTTTCAAAATTCAATGAACAATTCTGGCTTGACATAAGTTTATGCTTAGCACAAAAACACATAGATATCAAAATTAGTGTGCACGACACTCAATTTTAAAACATTTGAAAGCCACATAAAGGACTGGGAGCTATAAGGGCCAAAATCGGCCCCACCTCAGATGTCGATAAAATTTTCTCCAAAATGTATTCACAATATGTGCTTTTCATAAATAAATACAGTTAGTTAATATGTGCATCTAATTCCTCACAGCGGACCGACAATGTCAGGTAATGAAAAGCACCGAACGTCATTTTTTTCAGAATACAGAACGTACGTATCATTGTATTATAATGCATATCTTTAAAAAAGAAAAACAAAGCATAATAAAACTCAATAAACAAAGCATAAATTTGACTTAATATGCAATGTGGATTGATTTCCGGAATAAAAACATGTTCTGAAACTCTATTATGAAATTAAAGTGAACGAATAGTAATGTCGCAACGTCACCCATTTTCGACGGTTTGTTTCACGAGATAAAATCTCTCATTATTTTGATCGCTTCATTTGTCAGAGGTTATATTATGATGCTGAAATTGCATGAATGATCTCAAGAAATCTGATCTAAAAATGTTATCTTTAAATGTAAGAACTACGTACCACATCTATTATTTCACATTCAAATTGTATTTTTTCGTAATTCATTTTTTCGTCACCTTAACAAAGCTTTAATCATTTAAAAAATATATCTCATACAGACCAATTTTGGTTTCATCGTCTGCTATGACATTGATAATGTACATATTGAGATCATATCAATTCAGAAACTTATTAACATTGATTGTCGAAAACTGGTCGAAATGTTGGTATTAACCTTAAAGAAGTAATAGATAGATTTATTTGAGGAATAGAACTTTGTCATATTTGAAAAATTTTTAAACACTTTTTTAACCGTACTTTATTCTTAACGACAACCAATGTTATGATATATTCCAGTACATTTTTACGGACAACCATCATAAATCTGTAAAAAAAATGCCAAGGTGCGGGTTGAGAGAACTTGATAACGTAAAATATTTGCATTTGGTTTTGCAGTTTCCAGTTTCTAAGAAAAAGATTAAATATTAATATGAAAAATTATGGATAACAGACGACGGACACTAAATGATAGTATAAGTACTACGATTTTTCTATTGAATGTCGGAACTGTTCCGACAGTGTAATATATATTTTTTCATTTTATTATATGTTATGAAAAAAAAACCAGCTGAGTTGCAATTGTTAAAAAAAATATGGTTGTGATCGTCTTCCGTAATTAAAATCGTCAAAATGAAATACAACCGAATTGATATCAAATGGCGACATGTTTCAATCGCATTTAAAATATACCTTGAAATGCTTTCATACTTTTACTTCACGTTCACGATATTTTATTACAACACTATTTCTTTCACTCAAGGGTAAACAAAATTCTGTTCTAGTTAAAGGACTTTATCAAACAGAATAATACAGTTTACATGTAATGCAGTTAATCCGCATTTAAACCACAGAAGAATATTTCTATTTTCCACACCTTGTGGTGGTGGGTCGTTATTGCGCATGCGAAATTTTAATTGCAAACCCCATTGAGTGGCTATATGCTGCCTGTCTAGAATATTTTATTTTTTTCTCGATCGACAGTTCAGAGGCTAGAAAACAATATGATGAATATTGTCTGTCAATCATGCAAACAATAACTTATGCACATGACAGAACGCATATACGGATTCTGATTGTCCCTGTGGTATCTTCAAACTCTTCTTAAGGATATGTTGGATTGTGCCCAAAAAATATCTAATCCTTTTGGATCAAACTATTTTACTTCATTTTAGAAGTAGCATCGATAGACCATTAAACCTACCTCAGTATCCCGGTAGTAATAACTATTTCAGTATCCCGGAAGAAAATATATAATCAATAATTGAGGGCTTATTAAAAAAAAACTATTTTGTATGAAGTGGTGTTTATTTTATTTTTATGTTATATAACTGTTACATGTCGACATACCATTGTTTTTTTACGGCAAATATTGCTTCTCAAACATCAAAACGTCATCTAAGCGCTTGTAATATTTGAACATTTTCCCGTCGCTTTTCAAGAAATTTAGCACCTCGTGCACCAAAAAAATACTTTAACAGTAGTGTTTTATTTATTTTAATAATCTTGTAAATATTGTCTGGTGCACGACTACGGAGGTGCTTAATTTCTTCGAAAACCGTCCAAATATCGTGGGCAAAATTCCACAAAATACAGAAAACAAATAACGCTCATGACGTCACAATGACGTCAAATACGTATCGATTTTGTTGGAAACAAGTTTTAACATCAAAAGTATGATGTCGTCTATAAAATAAAACACATCAAATTTTAATCAAGTATTTTCTAAGATAATGATTCATTAAATATGGGGCCATATATGGAACTTATAGTCCCCAGTTCTTTTTATCGCGTTGACGCCGGACTGCATGCATTGAGTTTTTCTCCTCCTGGTTTCAATATATACAAACTGTATTTAAAATAAATACAATTATTTACAGAAACAAGTTATTTACTGATGAATTTCATTACTTGAAATGAATCATAAAATGTACAGAGATTGTGTATATATACATAATGGTATCATATATACAATCAGAAGAGTGAAAATATTGATTTTAAGGGTCAGTCCGAGGTTATAAATAAATTAATATTTAACAACCTCCACAATCCTCCACCAGCAAAATATTTTGATACAATCATTAACCCTCTACACTCAAAACAACTGCTCAATTTGGTGTTGGTGGAAGACTGTGGAGGTATATAAAATAGCTAAAATGTACATTGAATATGTCGTTTACAGTCCATTTTTAGCATTATCCGTCTAATCATGATGTCATTATGATGTCATAGCGCACCCAATCTCACGGAAAAATATATTTTTTGAAAATTTGTAAATATAACAATTAAATTAGTAAATTGTTTTTATTCTATGTCAAGCATTATTTTTTGATCAAATGTGGGGCCAATTTTGCACCTTAGCACCTCTCCCTCTTTAAAATCTTTGAGAGCAATACAACTAAAGGGCCTAAACAGGATTGCCAGAAATGGCTACGGTCACCTATTCCTGAGGGAGGTGAACTTTACTGGCTTAGGTTAATAATAGTTACATGAATTTTGATAAAAAAAAAAATATTGAGTTTGCCTTGACCTAGGTCATAACTACTGATCAAACTATCTGTTTCTAGATTTATATTATAGTATTTTAGTTTCTAGATTTATATTATAGTATCATAGTTGGTATTAAAACAAGTTGAAAATAGTCAAAATTAAATAAGTGTATGTTTGAGGGAGAATTTATAATCATAATCAGCTAATTATCCAAGTTTTCAGGTATGTTTAATACAATTCAAAACTATGACCTACAGACCTAGCTGACACAATGTTTTGCTTTAAATATTTGATCAAGAATATAAATAAATGATCTTGCTAATCTACAAATGACCATTAGAGGGGATATAACCTGTCTGGTCTTGATGGGTTTTTACATGATTAATAAATGCAGACAGTCAAAATGTTTAAGGTTATAAAACAAAGCAAATAAAAGGATTTATGGCTGAATGGCATTTGTAACATGTAAATTTCATCTTATCACCAACGAGAGTGTTTGTATTTTGTGAGCCACTGAAACATGAGTATCTTGTTTTATGATGGATACACGATATCAAAACTCGTGAGAAATCTAAAATTACTGTTAACTGATATTTACTACACTATTTGAAACTTCATTGTCAAATTTACTTTAAAAAAAAATACATACAAATAATTATGAAATATGTAATGACATATGGGTGCAGTTGAACGTCCATTTCCTTTTATGAAATCAATTTGATAACAGAAAATAGCCATATTGTTTATTTCTGTCATATCAATGTTGCATTTTTGTTAATATAACCTCAATTATTGGAAAAATCTGTAATAAGAAATCTGTCACTTCCATTACCATGCCTTGTGGGTAAATCAGATACAATGAAGAGACAGAGACACTACGAGTGCCGTCATACAAATATCTGGATTTACGTGATACTCTAAATTATATGTTTTGAAATTAAAGTACATAGGATAGCCAAAAATAGATTATAAAACGGAATTATTACAGAAAATATACCACAGAAAAATGTGAAATCAGATAATAATAACATTGTTAATTAAAAAACTTTTAAATAAACAGTGAGAGTACTGGTAAAGAATTAAATAAAAATAACAGATTTAATTCAATTTAAAACTCACACTTTTACAGAAAGAAAAACAATATAAACATAGACAAGGGAGACAATCTGACTGGTACTGGCTGTATAGTCTATGTTGTCATTCATTTTTACACTAGTGTGTGCAGGGCTGTCTTAACAGCATTATAGGCCCCTGGGCAAATCAGTGCATGGGGGCCCCTACCTTCACAAACACTCACAGGAATAAAACTGCATAGTCGAAAAACTTTAACATATTTATTGCATTGGTACTTCCAACAAAATCAGTGTTTAAACATTAAATAACATGCTATACACAACATACATAGATTAGCATGGGGCCACTATTGTCGTGGGGCCCCAGGCAACTGCCCAGCGTGCCCATGTGTTAAGACAGAGCTGAGTGTGTGGTCTTTTAGAATGGAAGAGAATCTATGCAGGTTTTTTTCTATTGCTTGTTTATATCCGTATTGTCATTGGAGATACACTTATCAGAGATGGGGAAGGCTGTAATCCCATTAACCGGTTTAACCCTGCCACAATTTTGTGCCTGTCCCATGACCTGTATTCCAGAGCCATATTGTGTGTGTGTGTGGGGGGGGGGGGGGGGGGGGGGGTTCAATGGCTTGAGGCGATAAGTATTTGTTCATTTTTTGTTTGTATTGGTGGAATTGTTAACCATTTCTGTTTAAATTTCATTTTCATAACAAGTAGATGATAATCATATTACAGTGGACACTTGTGTTGATGTCAAATAATTTTACTTTCTAATATCTAAATATTCCAGCTTTCTGTAATGAATTAAACTGTGGATGTCTGACAAGACACAGGAACAGCTTACCCTTCTCCCAAAGCACCTGCATTCACCCCCTGTTTTTTCTGGTGGGGTCAGTGTTGCTCATCTTTTTAGTTTTCTGTGTTGAGTTTTTTCTTCTATTTGTCTTTGTTCTGTGTCTTGTGCCCAATGTTGCCTGTGTTTTTGGATTATCCATTTTTCAGTTTTCTTTATTTAAGGTGAGATTTACTACAGTTAATTCTATACTTGTGTTATACATGTATTTCTACTCTTCTATGTTCTAATATTACAGTAAAACCTGTATAAACCAAATCCCTTTGGAACTGAAGAATTTGTTCAGTTTAGACAGGTGGTTGGGTTACACAGGTTCAAATTACATAGACATTTAGTAGACAGGACTGTAAAGTCTGTCTGGTTTAGGCAGGTTTTCGGTTTACTCAGGGTTCTGTTTAGGCAGGTTTTCGGTTTACTCAGGGTTCTATTTAGGCAGGTTTTCGGTTTACTCAGGGTTCTGTTTAGGCAGGTTTTTGGTTCACTCAGGGTTCTGTTTAGACATGTTTTTGGTTTACTCAGGGTTCTGTTTAGACAGGTTTTCGGTTTACTCAGGGTTCTGTTTAGACAGGTTTTTGGTTTACTCAGGATTTGGTTTAGACAGGTTTTTGATTTACTCAGGATTCTGTTTAGACATGTTTTTGGTTTACTCAGGGTTCTGTTTAGACAGGTTTTCGGTTTACTCAGGATTCTGCTTAGACAGGTTTTTGGTTTACTCAGGGTTCTGTTTAGGCAGGTTTTTGGTTTACTCAGGGTTATGTTTAGACAGGTTTTCGGTTTACTCAGGGTTCTGTTTAGACAGGTTTTTGGTTTACCCAGGGTTCTGTTTAGACAGGTTTTTGATTTACTCAGGGTTCTGTTTAGACAGGTTTTTGGTTTACTCAGGGTTCTGTTTAGACAGGTTACACTGTATTTTATACCTATAATTTAGTAATTAATTTGTTGATATGTATTTATAGTTATAATGACTTATTAATGTAATGTAATGTCTTAACCCATATATCATTGCTTAATTCTAATAAAAATTTCACTCCAAGATATGGCTGAAATAGTGCCAAAAAATACCATTTAACAACAAATAATAATAATGTATTGATGGAATGTTTGTTGTCTACCAGTTTCAGCAATTTTTTGTTCTCATGGCAATGGAAAGACAAAAAAATTTAATTGGAGATTTGTTCCCATATTAAACATCAGGTATCATTATCAATGTCAGAGTTCTACCTAGCCTGGAAAAGGGAGACAATTAAAGGACAAATATTATTCTACAATCAGAGGTTTGAAAAGGGAACACAATTACTCGTACCTTCCGTGTCTATACTAAAACTGAAGTTTTAAATGTTAATACAAGTAATTGTTTAATGTCTTTAAACAATCATAACAGGTCAGTGTTTTGTTTGGTGTCAGAGGTTATTTCATAACGATGGTAGCCATTTACCATCAAGAGTCAAACAACCTTTTTTTGGCTACTGTATAACATTACTTTTACATAAACTTTTCCTTAAAATCATCATCATTTTCTAACAGTAATTCATCCAGAGAGCTTCAATATTTTATTGTTATCCTCAATTTGTTCTATTTTTTATCATTACTCATCAAAGTCTGGATCCTGCTATAAGTAGTTATGCTATATACCGCTTTGAGCTACAATCTATTGTTAATGTCATTTTATAAGAAATTTGCATAAGAAATAAATCTTCTAGTAATTCCCTAATTTAGGGGGAATTTCATATAAATTCCCTATTTTACAATAAATCCATTCTATTTCTCTAGATTCTACATTTCAGCCAAAGGCCATTTCATGCAGATGGAAATGTTCTTACCATCAAGGGTCACACAACCTTATTTGGGTTCAGTTGATTATTTCAACAAAAATTAATCTTGAACCGTCATAATTTTCTAACTGTGATTTATATTGAGACGGCTACAATATTTTAATTCTGTCCTTATTTCAACCTAACGCCACGATATATCTGAAATATTGCTAAAGTTGGCATAAAACAATAATCAATCAATCAATCAATATTTCAATCTATTTTTAGTGTTATTGGTTACTGGATGCAGCTAATAGTAGCTTTATTAGATATTGCTACTGGCTCTAAATATCGTTAAATGTCATTTCAAATGAAATTTTACCATGAAAAATCATGAAGGTATCCTCGTTCCACCTCTATTTTCACGCAATAATCAATCACATTTCTGTACAATCTAAATTTAGAGGTTTGTTTGACCCTTTTTTCCTTCCATGACTGCCTTTTACATCTAACAACATCCCATATTTAGTCAGATCAGAAGTCAAACTTTAAACCAGTCAGAAAACCTAAGACTTGCTACAACTTCATTTCTTATAAATAATCCCTTTAAATAAATTGTTGCTATGAAAGTTGAAATCTTGACTATATGACTACCTACCTATATTTACTGTACCCACATGTAGTGATGTTGTAAAGATAGTGTTAGGGTTATGGTGTTTAATGCCACTTTCAACAATATTTCAGTTATATTGTGGCAGTCAGCTTTATTGGTGGAGGAAACCGGAGTACCTGGAGAAAACCACCGACCCGTTACAAGTCACTGACAAACTTTATCACATAATGTTGTATCAAGCTCACTCTGCCATGTGGTATTTGAACTCACAACGTTAGTGGAGATGGGCACTGATTACACAGGTAGTTGTAAAACTACCATACAATCACGATAATGATGGCCCCTGTTTGCAAATATAAGTGTTCAGTCAATCAACTTTCATAGCAGCAATTTTTTTAAGGGATTATTATTAAGAAGGGGACTTGTAGTAAGTCTAGAGAAAAAGTCTGTCAAATCTTTTAGCATCATTAAACACCATAGCAGTTTATGTAAACAGCAGAGAGGTTACAAATGTCAATGAAAGCTTACCTGGCATAACCCTATACAAAAATATATTGAATGTAAAGTAGATCAGTGGATAAATATAAAAATAACACAGTGAAACCTGTCTAAACTCAACCTCCTGTGGACCAGTTTGATGTTCAGAATAGACAGGTGTTCAGTTTATACAGGTGAAATTAACTAAGATTTCCTACATTGGGACTTTATTTCAAGTTTTGTTTATACAGGATTCCATTTTATTCAGTGTTCGGGTTCAGACAGGTTTTACTGTAATAATTAAAACAAAGGATCCCTTAACCATCTAATTATTATTAAATTGTTTATTGTATTCCGATACATTTCAAAATCACTTTTCTGAAAATAATATAAAAACTCAAAATTATCCTGTTTTAAGTTTCTGATTTATAGACAGTAATATAAGGAAGGATTTGATACATATAACAATAATAATTAAACTGTGTCTAATGTAATAAAATGCCATCATATATCAATTGTATATTGTTTCTAAACAGATGACATATTATACTAAATTATTTAATTTTTTATCTACAATTTCCACGGCTGGTAATCGGCACAAGCATAACAGTTGGTTCTGCAAAGAAATTCGTGAGGATAACTTCCGGTTTTGGTGGAGGAGAGTTCACGAAGACGCTTCGCAAGGTATGTACATGTCAAAAATTGAAATTTTCTTTTTTACTGCTCTTGTTATAGTGTCATTTGGCTAAGGGGTTTCAGTGGAGACGATTTAATAGAAATTAACCAATCAGAAACAATAATTGTCTGTGGCAACCATGTTTGTTAACGGATCAGAACGAAACTTTTCACAGAACCTTCAATAGGTGTTTCCTACCAAGTTTCGGTTCATTTGGCCAAGCGGTTTCAGAGGAGAAGATTTTTAGAAATCGGCCAATCAGAAACAAGAATTGCCTGTGATGGCCATGTTTGTTAACGAATGGGGACGAAATGAGCAATCTTTATAGAGGACCTTCCATTGATGCTTGCTACCAAGTTTCGGTTCATTTGGCCAAGCGGTTTCAGATGCAAAGATTTTTAAAAAATCGGCCAATCAGAAATTACAATTGTCTGTGGTGGCCATGTTTGTTAATAGATCAGGACAAAATGTGCAATCTGTATAGAGGACATTCCATAGATACTTCTTACCAAGTTTCAGTTCATTTGGCTAAGGGGTTTCAGCGGAGAGGATTTATTAGAAATCAACCAATCAGAAACAAGAATTGCCTGTGGCAATCATGCTTGTTAAAGGATCGGAACGAAATGAGCAATCTTCATAGAGGACCTTCCATAGATGCTGCCTACTAAGTTTCAGTTCATTTGGCTAAGGGGTTACAGAGGACAACGAACGACAGACGACGGACGTCAAGGGATGGCAAAAGCTCACTTTGCCTTTGGCAAGGTGAGCTAAAAGAAACACCATTTGCTTTTTACAAAAATATTTTATTTTGAGAAACGGCAACAACTTGAGCATTATCATCAGGTATACTGGTACTCAGTTCTAGTTTAGTAATAATGGCATTCACTTCTATGATATTATGTTCTATATGGCCATATTTATTTTTAATTGTTTCGTCTAAAACCCAGTCTTTACAATTCATTCCATAGTTCGACAAACATCTACGATAATGATGTAATACTACTGTTTTAGTACTGGGACTAATAATTTTATATTCTTCAAACAACGGTTTACTAACATGATGTATACCCACTTCAAATATCGCAGACGGTTTAACGAGTACCTTAGTTCGAAAGCGACTAAACACTTTCGTTCGTCTAATACTGTTAATTGCTAAGACAACGCCGCTGAAAGCCGTGTCAAAAAATGCACTATGAATTCCAAATCCGACCACGCTGTTCTTGAAAAGAGGCGTGAGCGACTGGTCCCAAAATACACTACCATCATGAGGAACAATTAACTCGTCAATATCTTGAATGGCTAACTTATCCACCAAACTCATTGAGCGATATAAACAATCGTTGTGGGCTATAAGCTGACCGTGATACCAGATCTCTGTATCCAGGATATCATTTGGTAGTTTCCACGGAATAATCGTTGCTATGGTTTTATTTGTATAATATTCTAAAGCTTTTAAACTTTTTATGTCTTTAATCTCATGATCATAAAAAATAAATTTTTCGGCTCCGAAATATTGAGTGAATTCCATAAATTCTATTAATCGTGAATGATTGACACTTCCAAATAATGGGGGAACACAGACACCATAATTATGTTTGGCAGACGACGGTGATAATTTGATTAAATTCAGTGTTACATTGTTTGATCGAAACAAAGGATTTGTTTTATGAATAATGCTAACTTCAACTTGACATGGTTCTAAGAATTTTTCTGGAAGGGGGCAAGACATTATCCAGCCACCATATTTTTTATTATGATTTTCACACATTTCGTATTTTTTAGCATGCACAAAAAAGTCTTCAGCGCCATAGCTTCTGAAAGTACAGACTACGATTACTTTGTCTGCCTTACCTTTCAACAAAATTGACATAATTCGAACAAACGTAATATTCATCCTTGCATCTAAATAAGCTGTGTAAACGAAGAAAAAGTTGTCTGCAACGGTTTGAAACGTAAAATTCCTTGAATCATCTGGTAAATGACAAGGTACCGACTTATTAAATACAAAGTTCTTTTTAACATTAACTAATAGTGGACTTTTAAAAATAACGTGAACTGACGAAATATTTTCGTTCGATACAGAATGAATGTGAATTTCAGCTTTCTTATATTCTGTCTGTGTCTGACATATTTCAACTTGTAATCGGCTGTGTAACAGGATAACCATCAGAAAATACAATCCAGAAATCGTCACAATATAAAAATAGGTGTTTTTAGTCCTTTTCATAATCCCCTTCACAATGTGCTGTTCTGGTATAAACTGGAAAATATAAAATAAAATATGGATTATTATTTATACATTAAAATATCAAATTTAAAATAATTTTAGATATATTATTGAAATAATTTTTGAAAGTACCAAAACATTGTTGAATAAAAGATTGGTTGGTTATTAGTAATATTGTCACTTTCAGCCATTTTCAACTTTGTTAAGTCTACCATACTTATTCTGGGAAGGAAAGGCAATACAGTGGAACTCCTCAAAACCGGCCCTTCTGAAATCCGAACATTTAGTTTTGGTTCGGAATGTTCCCCTATATATTTAAGTGAAAAGTTCCTTGAAACTAGAGGCTCAGTGGGCTGAGCCTGTGTTGCTCACCTTTCATTCAGCTTTGAGAAAACTTAATACAGAACCTTCCATAGATGCTTCCCACCAAATTTCGGTTCATTTTGGCAAAGCAGTTTCAGAAAAGAAGATTTTTAGAAATCGACCCATCTAAAACAAGAATTGCCCGAGGTGGCCATGTTTGTTAATGGATCAAAACGAAATGAGCAATCTCTATAGAGGACCTTCCATAGATACTTCCTACCAAGTTTCGGATCATTTGGCAAAGTGGTTTCAGAGGAGAAGATCTTTAGAAATCGACCAATCAGAAACAAGAATTGCCTGTGGCGGCCATGTTTGTTAATGGATCGGGACGAAATTAGCAAATTTAATAGAGGACTGCCCATAGATGCTCCCTACCAGGTTTCAGTTCATTTGGCCAAGCGGTTTCAGAGGAGAAGAATTTTAATAATAAATAAAAAAAAAGAGTCGCCTGTGGTGGCCATATTTGTTAATGGATCGGGACGAAATGAGCATTCTTTACAGAGGACCTTCCATAGATGCTTCCTACCAAGTTTCGGTTCATTTGGCTTAGCGGTTTCAGAGGAGAAGATTTTTAGAAATCGACCGATCAGAAACAAGAATTGCCTGTGGCGGCTATATTTGTTAATGGATGAGGAAGAAATGAGCAATCTTTATAGAGGACCCCCCACAGATGCATCCTACCAGGCTTCGGTTCATTTAGCCAAAGCGTTTCAGAGGAGAAGATTTTTAGAAATCAACCAATCAGAAACAAGAATTGCCTGTGGCGGCCATGTTTGTTAATGGATAGGGACAACATGTGCTATCTTTAGAGAGGACCTTCCATAGATGCTTCTTACCAAGTTTCAGTTCATTTGGCTGAGGGGTTTCAGAGGAGAAGATTAAAATGTGAAAAGTTAACGGACGCCAGACGCCAAGTTAAACTCTGCATTAAACTTTCAATGCCATGTGCAAGAGTTCTTACACGTGGAGATATTCCATTGGATCATTCTACAAATCATTTACAGAACACGTGACATTTTGTATCTGATTTACAGTGAAGGAGCGTGTCTGTCGTTGTTCTTGTTCTTCTTGATTCCCACGGGAACGTTTTTGGATAATCAATCAAATCTATTATCAAGCATTAATGTCACGTGTTCTGTAAATGATTTGTAGAATGATCCAGTGGAATGTCTCCACGTGTAAGAACCCTTGCAAATGGCATTGAAAGTTTAATGCAGAGTAGTGACGTCATATAAGCTCCACTCCCATGTATATTGCAAACTGTATCTACGTTACAGTATACCTGACTTCAAAGGAAAACGCACAAATCATTCTACAAATATAACTTATTGTTTATAGATGTATAGCCAATAAAATCACAAATAGATGCATACCTTGAAGGTGAAAACAAATAAATATATTTATTTACATTCGTTTCATCCTCTGGTCAAACAAATTCTAACATGGTGGTCAATAGTTAAAGCATTTCAAGTGAAATTTAAAAAAAAAAAAAATTAAATATAAAAAAATATAATATTGCTTTCTTATTCCTTATCAAATTCATCTTTAAATTCTAGTTTTCATATTTTATATCAATTTATTTATAATTTATTTTGTGACATTCAGTTTCATATGTCTTAAATCCAACCTGTACATTGAAATACAACAGGTACTTATTACTATCTAAATATTCAATGTGAAGTTGTAGATTTTTGATCTGAAGTCAACAAGTTTGACCACTTAGCCACCAAAGCCCTTTAGAAATAAATCAACTTCAAATTTCTAGAAATATTTCAACAGTCAACATCAACACGGTTGCTTATAATGTAAGACTTACAATTTTTACCAATGAGAGAAACAACTTTGTCTGTCAAAATTTACCAACAAGAGGAAGAAAAACTGAGGATATCAATTTTTTTTTAAATAAGAAGGAAGTAAATGACTTGGTTTTATTGGTTTCGTTTACCTAATATTTATATTAATTTACCTTTCTTCTTTACAAATTACTGATGTATGATACCTATGCCAACATTTTAAACTAGAGGCTCAGGTGAGCCTGTATCGCTCACCTGACATAAATAAGTCCTCTTAAGAATGTCTGCATGCTGAATACATCTAAGTTACTATTCAAATCCCATACTGCCATAGGGTTCTATGTTAAAACTATGTCTGCTCATGGCAGCCATCTTGGATGGAGGTCGTGGTCACCGGACACAATTTTGAAAGTATACTACCCAAGGACCATCCATGCCATGTTTGCTTTAAATTGGCTGACTGGTTTCAGAAGAGAAGACTTATAAACAATTTTCCCATAGGGTCCTATGTTAAAACTATGTCTGCTGAGGGCGGCCATTTTGAACCGAGATCGGGATCACTGAACACAATTTTGGAAGTTGACCACCTAAGGACCATCGATGACATGTTTGCTATATTGGCTTACTAGTTTCAGAGGAGAAGATTTTAAAACATTTTTTCCCATAGGGTCCTATGTTAAAACTACAGTATGTCTGCTGAAGGTGGCCATCTTGGATGGAGGTCAGGGTCACTGGACACAATTTTGAAAATTGACCACTTAAAGACCATCCATGCCATGTTTGCTTTAAATTGGCTTACTGGTTTCAGAGAAGAAGATTTTCAAATATATTTCCCATAGGGTCCTATGTTAAAACTATGTTCGCTGATGGTTGCCATCTTGGATGGAGGTCGGGGTCACAGGACATAATTTTGAAAGTTGACCACCTAAGGACCATTCATCCCATGTTTGCTTTAAACTGACTTACTGGTTTCAGAGGAGAAGACTTTTAAACATTTTTTCCATAGGGTCCTATGTTAAAATTAAGTCGAATCATGGTGGCCATCTTGAATTTCCGATCAGCAAACGATTCACAAGTTTAGTACAGGACCACCCAATGATCATTCCTGCAAAGCCACAATTCAATTGGCTTAGTGGTTTCTAACAAGAAGATTTTTAAAATTTCGACCAATCAGAACACATTATGGGCCCTGGCAGCCATGTTGGATTTCCGATCAGCGCCAAAAACAAAAATCTTGTATATGACCATCCAATGAACATTTCTGCCAAGTTTGATTCAAATCTGTTTTGTGGTTTCAGAAAAAAAGATGAAAATGTGAAATTCCCATAGGGTCCTATGTTAAACTAAGTCGAGTCATGGCAGCCATCTTGAATTTCAGATCGGCAAACGATTCACAAGTTTAGTACAGGACCACCCAATGATCATTCCTGCAAAGTCACAATTCAATTGGCTTAGTGGTTTCTAACAAGAAGATTTTTAAATTTCGACCAATCAGAACACATTATGGGCCCTGGCAGCCATGTTGGATTTCCGATCAGCGCCAAAAACAAAAATCTTGTATATGACCATCCAATGAACATTTCTGCCAAGTTTGGTTCAAATCTGTTTTGTGGTTTCAGAAAAAAAGATGAAAATGTGAAATTCCCATAGGGTCCAATGTTAAACTAAGTCGACTCATGGCGGCCATCTTGAATTTCCGATCGGCAAACGATTCACAAAATTAGTACAGGACCACCCAATGATCATTCCTGCAAAGTCACAATTCAATTGACTTAGTGGTTTCTGACAAGAAGATTTTTAAAATTTCAGCCAATGAGAACACATTATGGACCCTGGCAGCCATGTTGGATTTCAAATCAGCACCAAAAACACAAATCTGGTAGAGGACCATCCAGTGAACATTTCTGGCAAGTTTGGCTGATTTCTGTTCAGCGGTTTCAGAGAAGAAGATTTAAATGTGAAAAGCTAGCGGACGGACGGACGACAGACGCTTACCCATGACAAAAGCTCACATGGCCTATGGCCAGGTGAGCTAAAAATATATATAAAAAGGTAAAAAATATTGTTGGCATCGGTTGAATAGGTTAATTGTTATATAAACATGACTAGTCATAGTGTAAAATAGGAGGAGATGTCAATGTTACACTCCAAGTCCACAATTAATTTTTAATGTAAGGTTGTCTTGTTTTTGTGTGAGTATTGAGTGAATAAACTAAGTAGGTATTTAAAATCATATTTTATGGTATAAAGAACAAAAAATCAGTATATCAGAACATATATTTAATATCAAACTTTATAAAAATAATTAGGATATTATAAGCATATATATTTTAACATCAATCAATATAAAAAAATAAAATAGGATATTATAAGCATATATATTTTTATATCATACTTCATGAAAATAAATTAAGATATTACAAGCACAGATATTTTTTTTTATCATACTTCAAATTATCTTATAAATAATTAGCTTGGAGTGAACTGAATTATCTTATGATTAATTAGCTTGGAATGAGCAATTAAAAAATACTCTTCAATAATTCTAAATTTATAAATAAATATTATTAAAAACTTTTGAATTTAGATTTTAAGAAAATTTCTTAATTGCATGAGTATCATATAATATTTTGAATTCATACATTTTAGAAAGATTGTTTATTTAAATTATTCTAAAATTTTACATTTTCATCTTTTTTATTTACAGATTTTTGTTTAATTTTACCAGATTTTTATTTTATATATAAATTTTTACAAAAGTTTAATTATGTTTTTTTCAAGTTGTTAAATTTTAACAGACTTATTCTGATATTTTTAGATTGTTTTTTGCTTAGTTTTTTTTATTTTTTTTATAATACATTTCACTTCCGAGACCTTTTATACAAAAGTTTAATTATTTTTTTTCAAGTTGTTAAATTTTAACAGATTTTTTTCTTATATTTTCAGATTGCTTCTTGTTTAGTTTTTTTTTTTTTTTATATATATATAATAAATTTCACTTTTGAGACCTTTTTACAAAAGTTAATTTTTTTTTTCAAGCTGTTAAATCTTAACAGACTTATTATTCTTATAGTCTTAGATTGTTTTTTGTTTAGTTTTTTTTTTATAATACATTTCACTTCTGAGACCTTTTTTACAAAAGTTTAATTTTTTTTCAAGTTGTTAAATTTTAACAGACTTATTCTTATATTTTTAGATTGTTTTTTGTTCATTTTTTTTTTTTTTATAATAAATTTCACTTTTGAGACCTTTTTACAAAGGTTTAATTTTTTTTCTTCAAGTTGTTAAATTTTAACAGACTTATTCTTATATTTTTAGATTGTTTTTTGTTTAGTTTTTTTTTATAATAAATTTCACTTTTGAGACCTGCATTTCCAAATTTACTTACCTGTAACTGTCATTAATTGTTATATAAACACCTGTATATAATGTTTGTTGGCATACCTTGAATATGATATTTCAAAATGTTGGCGTAGGTTGAAGACACCATCATACCGTACAAAACATAAAAACCCCACGGTCAAAAATAAAAACCCCACAGACAAAAATCTACTTTCTATCTAAGATGTAAAAATGATAAAATACTATTTGTATTCATAAAGTAGATGATCTGTATCAAATTATCATATTATTGATATTAAACAAAATTTAAAAGGAGTGAAATTTTTTTTTTTACAACTAACTATACCACTATACACAATATATCTGACGGAACACAAGAAATACTTCAAATGATAAACAGACAACGAAAAAATAGAAAATAGGCCATGGGTTTCCTAACTATACTACTATATCTGATGGAACACAAGATGAACTGTGAGCTAATGCTCACGTATGATACCCCCGCTCTTTGGCAAACAGGAAGTAGGAATCTGATGGGTCCAAAAATGCTACCCACAATATGGCATACCTATATGAAGCTTGGGACCAAATATCAGATTTCTGCCATTGATAGTTGCTGAGAAAAATGAGACGAAAAATATCTTGGACCGACGGACAGAGGTAAAACAGTATACCCCCCTCCCCCTGCGGGGAGCGGGGGTATAATGAGAAATATCTAAAATGATAAACAGACAACGAAAAAATAGAAAATAGGCCATGGGTTTCCTAACTATACTACTATATCTGATGGAACACGAGAAATATCTAAAATGATAAACAGACAACGAAAAAAATAGAAAATAGGCCATGGGTTTCCTAAATATACTACTATATCTGATGGAACACGAGAAATGTTTAAAATGATAAACAGACAACGAAAAAATAGAAAATAGGCCATGGGTTTCCTAACTATACTACTATATCTGATGGAACACAAGATGAACTGTGAGCTAATGCTCACGTATGATACCCCCGCTCTTCGGCAAACAGGAAGTAGGAATCTGACGGGTCCAAAATCGCTACCCACAATATGGCATACCTATATGAAGCTTGGGACCAAATATCAGATTTCTGCCATTGATAGTTGCTGAGAAAAATGAGACGAAAACTATCTTGGACCGACGGACAGAGGTAAAACAGTATACCCCCCTCCCCCTGTGGGTTTCCTAACTATACTACTATATCTGATGGAACACGAGAAATATCTAAAATGATAAACAGACAACGAAAAAATAGAAAATAGGCCATGGGTTTCCTAACTATACTACTATAACTGATGGAACACGAGAAATGTTTCAAATGATAAACAGACAACGAAAAAATAGAAAATAGGCCATGGGTTTCCTAACTATACTACTATATCTGATGGAAAATGGGATATGGGTCTCCTAGTCCTAACTATACCACTATATCTGATGGAAAATGGGATATGGGTCTCCCAGGTTTAATAAAAAAAAAGTCAGGGAAAATTCTGTAAGCCTAAGATATGAAAATTTATATTATATATCTCCTTAAGCTGAATATTACTGCAGTATAATAGTCAAATCTGTCTTATGTGAACTTTGAAAGGAACATTGAAATAGGGTTACATAACACAGGTTTAATTATTATGAAAGAACTGTGAAAGGAAATTAAACTTAAGTTATTGCTTAATAGAGGTGGTCACTAAAGCAGGTTTAACTGTAACTTAATAGAGGTAGTCACTAAAGCAGGTTTGACTGTAACTTAATAGAGGTAGTCACTAAAGCAGGTTTGACTGTAACTTAATAGAGGTAGTCACTAAAGCAGGTTTGACTGTAACTTAATAGAGGTGGTCACTAAAGCAGGTTTAACTGTAACTTAATAGAGGTAGTCACTAAAGCAGGTTTGACTGTAACTTAATAGAGGTGGTTACTAAAGCAGGTTTGACTGTAACTTAATAGAGGTGGTTACTAAAGCAGGTTTGACTGTAACTTAATAGAGGTGGTTACTAAAGCAGGTTTGACTGTAACTTAATAGAGGTGGTCACTAAAGCAGGTTTAACTGTAACTTAATAGAGGTGGTCACTAAAGCAGGTTTGACTAACTTAATAGAGGTGGTCACTAAAGCAGGTTTGACTGTAACTTAATAGAGGTAGTCACTAAAGCAGGTTTAACTGTAACTTAATAGAGGTAGTCACTAAAGCAGGTTTGACTGTAACTTAATAGAGGTGGTCACTAAAGCAGGTTTGACTGTAACTTAATAGAGGTGGTCACTAAAGCAGGTTTGACTGTAACTTAATAGAGGTGGTCACTAAAGCAGGTTTGACTGTAACTTAATAGAGGTGGTCACTAAAGCAGGTTTAACTGTAACTTAATAGAGGTAGTCACTAAAGCAGGTTTGACTGTAACTTAATAGAGGTGGTCACTAAAGCAGGTTTGACTGTAACTTAATAGAGGTGGTCACTAAAGCAGGTTTGACTGTAACTTAATAGAGGTGGTCACTAAAGCAGGTTTGACTGTAACTTAATAGAGGTGGTCACTAAAGCAGGTTTGACTGTAACTTAATAGAGGTGGTCACTAAAGCAGGTTTGACTGTAACTTAATAGAGGTGGTCACTAAAGCAGGTTTGACTGTAACTTAATAGAGGTGGCCACTAAAGCAGGTTTGACTGTAACTTAATAGAGGTGGTCACTAAAACAGGTTTGACTGTAACTTAATAGAGGTGGTCACTAAAGCAGGTTTGACTGTAACTTAATAGAGGTAGTCACTAAAGCAGGTTTGACTGTAACTTAATAGAGGTGGTCACTAAAGCGCTTCATTGAAAATGTACTTCGGTCAACGCTTTCATACCCCAATGAAACTTCAAAGGAATGCATTCAATTCTTAAATGTTGAATAGAGTATACCTCGCCTAAGCGAGATTCGAACTCACATTAGTGGTGATAGGAACTGATTGCATAGGTAGTTATATATCCAACTACCATCTAATCAAGACCAGGACGGCCTCTTTTTTTCAGATTATCATTTGACTGACCTGGGTTAAAGTATATACTCCTGTTTTAGAAAAGATGACAGGATTCCAAAATCTCTAGCCCTTTTTATCTAATATTACAAGTGTGGACACAGAAATGTGCTGTCCAAAAGGCAAGTGTGGATGTCAATATTTCATATTATTAACTTTAAAAAAAAAAAAAAAAAATCCTGGACACAGGGGTCCTGGATTATTTTAATAAAAAACTAATCCTGGATTTTTATTTTTGCTTAAAGTCTGGTCCTGTGTTTTTATTTCAAATTTTCATCATAGCCCCCCTCCCCCTCCCAAGGGATATAAAATTGTATCATTAATAATAAATTAATAAATAATAAATTCAGATTTTCTATTTAAAATAAATCTCATTTACAAAACCACTGATATTTGTTCAATTTTTAATGCTGATTTAAGCTTTAGTCGCAACCAATTTTTATTTTTCTCTTTAAACTGTCGAAACATAACATTTATTTAACCGTAAAATTCACAAATAAAATCCCCCCCCCCCATTTTTCCCTTTTTTCTTGTTTAAAACAATGATCAACAATATTCTAGAATCAAACAAATGAATAAATATAACATAGATTTCTTTTACATGCATCTTTTTACCATGCAGAGTCAGTGTTTTAAATCGGTCATCCAATTCGGATGCTCATTATTCTTGTCCAAGATAAAAAATACATCGCTAAAATTACCTGTGGGTGTTTCCCCGACTTCAACTCATAAATTCACATGGAAATCGGAGATTAATTTCGTCATAAAACTTCACACATGGTTTTGTCTATCATATTTCTTGAAGACAAACATAAAATTTTATTGCATTTAACAATATTTAATGAGTATCAACAGTTTTTTCAACACTGTATCTGTTTCTCGATACAGCTGCAACTTCAACTCATAAATTTACATAGAAATCAGAGATATTTCGTCATAAAACTTCACACATGGTTTTGTCTATCATATTTCTTGAAGACAAACATAAAATTTTATTTCATTTATCAATATTTTATGAGTATCAACAGTTTTTTCAACACTGTATCTGTTTCTCGATACAGCCGCCCGATTAGTGACCTGTGACCCAGATTAGTGCGTTCCACCAGTTTTTTCATAATAATGTTGTTTAACAAGTACTCTTATAGTGGTTTATGGTGTTTAAAGCCACTTTCAACAATATTTCAGTTATATCAGATACTATCATCAATAAAGCTATAAGATACAGTTTTGAGTTAAAAATAATCATATCTTCTTACCTACTTTTACTGGTGAAAGCTATATAACAATTCCTTATTTAATTTTATCTAAAAAAAAATATTTAAGATTATAAAAGTGAATTTTCATATTACATCATTGCAGGTCTGTATATAATAAATCCAAAGTTTATTGTTCACCTTGTATAAATTTCGAAATATCTGAATAGTGTATGAAAATCACCTAAGATGGCCAATAAAATCACAGATGCATACCTTGAAGGTGAAAACAAATAAATATTTTTATCTACATTCATTTCATCCTCTGGTTAAACAAAATCTAACATGGTGGTCAATAGTTAAAGCATTTCAAGTGAAATTTAACAAACAAAAATGTTAAATATAAAAAAATATAATACCTGTATTGCTTTCTTCTTCCTATTATTCCTTATCAAATTATCTTTAAAATCTAGTTTTCATATTTTATATCAATTTATTTATAATTCATTTTGTGACATTCAGTTTCATATGTCTTAAATCCAACCTGTACATTGAAATACAACAGGTACTTATTACTATCTAAATATTCAATGTGAAATTGATTTTTTACGAATTTTTATTGATTTTTTATGGGATCACAAGAAACTAAGGGATTCCCAAGTGCAGTCAACATATTTTAATATTAAAACATGACATCTTTTATATTAAAGGACTTTAGTCAAGTTGAGTTTTAGGTTTTTATTGTTACAAAAAGGTTTGAGACCATAAAACTAGCTTAACCCTGCCACTACTGAAGTGCCTGTAACAAGCCAGGAAAGTAAGTGGTCATGTATTTGTGTGTTATAGGTCATGTATTTGTGTGTTAGAGGTCATGCATTTGTGTGTTAGAGGTCAGATGTCTGTGTGTTAGAGGTAAGGTGTTTGTGTGTTAGAGGTCATGTATTTGTGTGTTAGGGGTCATGCATTTGTGTGTTAGAGGTAATGTATTTGTGTGTTAGAGGTCATGTATTTGTGCTAGAGGTCAGGTGTTTGTGTGTTAGAGGTCATGCATTTGTGTTTTAGGGGTCATGTATTTGTGTGTTAGAGGTCATGTATTTGTGTTAGAGGTCTTGTATTTGTGTTAGATGTCATATATTTGTGTGTTAGGGGTCATGTATTTGTGTGCTAGAGGTAATGTATTTGTGTGTTAGAGGTCATGTATTTGTGTTAGAGGTCAGGTGTTTGTGTGTTAGAGGTCATGTATTTGTGTGTTAGGGGTCATGTATTTGTGTGTTGGAGGTAATGTATTTGTGTGTTAGAGGTCATGTATTTGTGTTAGAGGTCAGGTGTTTGTGTGTTAGAGGTCATGTATTTGTGTGTTAGGGGTCATGCATTTGTGTGTTAGAGGTCATGTATTTGTGTGTTAGAGGTCATGTATTTGTGTTAGAGGTCAGATGTTTGTGTGCTAGAGGTCATGTATTTGTATGTTAGAGGTCAGGTGTTTGTGTGTTAGATGTCATGTATTTGTGTGTTAGAGGTCATGCATTTTTATGTTAGAGGTCAGGTGTTTGTGTGTTAGAGGTCATGTATTTGTGTGTTAGAGGTCATGTATTTGTGTGTTAGAGGTCAGGTGTCTGTGTTAGAGGTCATGTATTTGTGTGTTAGAGGTCAGGTGTCTGTGTGTTAGAGGTCATGTATTTGTGTGTTAGAGGTCAGGTGTTTGTGTTAGAGGTCATGTATGTGTGTGTTAGAGGTCATGTATTTGTGTTAGAGGTCATGTATTTGTGTTAGGTCATGTATTTGTGTGTTAGGGGTCATGCATTTGTGTGTTAGAAGTCATGTATTTGTGTGTTAGAGGTCATGTATTTGTGTGTTAGAGGTCAGGTGTCTGTGTTAGAGGTCATGTATTTGTGTGTTAGGGGTATAGATTTTGCCTATTTTTACTTTTTTGATATTTGATTACACAATTGTTCTGCTTGGGAGTGTGTTATTTATTGTTTTTCATTTCATTATATCACTTTTACCGTGGAAGGAAGAAAGCCTGGACTTAAATGATTTGAATTTAGGGCATCAGAGAACAAAAATCTTGAAAGTCATAAAACCAAAAGTTTAGGAAACAGCTCTGCTCATTTTGTTTGAATCAATTTTAATTTGTTGAATAGCAAGTTTTGTTGTTTTTGTTAATTGATATCATCAAACCAACACATAAGGCATATCTAACACGGGTCTCTTAAATATTGGTAATTTAATTATTAAAAATGTCATGTGTCCTTTTCATATTCAGTAAATGAAATAATGTCATTGGTCCTTTTCATATTCAGTAAATTTGAAATGCTATCGCGTCGCCAGTAAACTCAATTTGCGACCATTAAATGTCCAATTGATGCCGTGAAATTTTCAAATACAATACAGTTATCTCCATTCTAATGTAATCATGTATATAGATGTGTATTGCCACATTATTGACCAGATGACGTAAGCGGTAATCAGCTAAAATTCTAAAAATATCTCATGCTATTTCAACCATAGAATTGATACCGTGAATATTATACCATTAAATCAACAAGTGATGCCATGAAATTTTTAAATACAATACAGTTATCTCCATTCTAATGTAATCATATGCATTGCCACATTATTGACAAGATGACGTAAGTGGTAATCGGCTAAAATTCTAAAAATATCTCATGATATTTCAACCGTGGAATTGATACCTTGAAAATTACAGCATTGTCCAATCACAAACCAGGAATATAAAATAACTACATTAGAATAGTCCTTTTCATGCTCAGTTAACCTGAAATAATGTCATTGATCCTTTTCATATTCAGTAAATGAAATAATGTCATTGGTCCTTTTCATATTCAGTAAATGAAATAATGTCATTGTTCCTTTTCATATTCAGTAAATGAAATAATGTCATTGGTCCTTTTCATATTCAGTAAATGAAATAATGTCATTGGTTCTTTTCATATTCAGTAAATGAAATAATGTCATTGGTCCTTTTCATATTCAGTAAATGAAATAATGTCATTGATCCTTTTCATATTCAGTAAATGAAATAATGTCATTGGTCCTTTTCATATTCAGTAAATGAAATAATGTCATTGATCCTTTTCATATTCAGTAAATGAAATAATGTCTTTGGTCCTTTTCATATTCAGTAAATGAAATAATGTCTTTGGTCCTTTTCATATTCAGTAAATGAAATAATGTCATTGGTCCTTTTCATATTCAGTAAATGAAATAATGTCATTGGTCCTTTTCATATTCAGTAAATGAAATAATGTCATTGATCCTTTTCATATTCAGTCAATGAAATAATGTCATTGGTCCTTTTCATATTCAGTAAATGAAATAATGTCATTGGTCCTTTTCATATTCAATAAATGAAATAATGTCATTGATCCTTTTCATATTCAGTAAATGAAATAATGTCATTGGTCCTTTTCATATTCAGTAAATGAAATAATGTCATTGGTCCTTTTCATATTCAGTAAATGAAATAATGTCATTGATCCTTTTCATATTCAGTAAATGAAATAATGTCATTGGTCCTTTTCATATTCAGTAAATGAAATAATGTCATTGGTCCTTTTCATATTCAGTAAATGAAATAATGTCATTGGTCCTTTTCATATTCAGTAAATAAAATAATGTCATTGGTCCTTTTCATATTCAGTAAATGAAATAATGTCATTGGTCCTTTTCATATTCAGTAAATGAAATAATGTCATTGGTCCTTTTCATGTTCAGTAAATGAAATAATGTCATTGGTCCTTTTCATATTCAGTAAATGAAATAATGTCATTGGTCCTTTTCATATTCAGTAAATGAAATAATGTCATTGGTCCTTTTCATATTCAGTAAATGAAATAATGTCATTGATCCTTTTCATATTCAGTAAATGAAATAATGTCATTGGTCCTTTTCATATTCAGTAAATAAAATAATGTCATTGGTCCTTTTCATATTCAGTAAATGAAATAATGTCATTGATCCTTTTCATATTCAGTAAATGAAATAATGTCATTGGTCCTTTTCATATTCAATAAATGAAATAATGTCATTGATCCTTTTCATATTCAGTAAATGAAATAATGTCATTGGTCCTTTTCATATTCAGTAAATGAAATAATGTCATTGGTCCTTTTCATATTCAGTAAATGAAATAATGTCATTGGTCCTTTTCATATTCAGTTAATGAAATAATGTCATTGGTCCTTTTCATATTCAGTTAATTTATAATAATATTATTGGTCCCTTTCATTTAGAGATAATTTAAAATACAACACTAGGTTTTTTCAAAACTGATTAATTAAAACTATTAGTCCTTTTCATATTCAGTAAATTTGAATAAAACAATTTCTCTTGAAAATATAATTAATCTGAAATAAAAATCATTATTCCCTTCAGATGCTCAATTCATTCAAAATAATATAGTTAGTCTTTTTTAAATTTTGAAAATTTTTTCATTTGAAATAAAAGAATTGCTTCATTCATTAATTATTTAAGAAAAAATTTTGAAGGTATTAATTGAGTAATTAGAATTCATAAACTGAATGAGAGACAGTACAATGGCTAAAAGAAAAAAGATAAAAAGACAAACGATGATCTACAAAATATAATACAACTCAAAACCCAGTAAAACCCAGTAAAAACTGGGGCTGAAGTCAGGTGCTCCGGAAGGGTAAGTAGTTCCGGCTCAACTAGTGGCATCCTTCATATTACTTAAGGTATTTGGATACTTAAAGTTTGTCAACAATTTTCATCCCTATAATATAATAGTCTATTGGAGGGTAATATCTGTTCTAAATGTTGCAGTTTTGATTGGTTAAACTTGCAGTTTTGATTGGTTAAAACATTTAAATACAATTGAATTGTTATCTGGGTTCTTCATAAGGAACACAAACCTTTATAAGACAGTAGCTAATATTGAAAGTTCAGTCATAGGTCAATGGTCCTACTGCATATATATTTGTTTGTGATATTTGTATGTTTTTCATAGGAAACAGATTTAAAAAAAGCATTTGCTTGTTTCTGAATCCTATTGTAGAATTGCTATTGTGCTGTTTATATATGTCAGCTATACCAATAAAATATGTTTATACCAATGGTCCTACTGAACTAAAATATTTCCCTATATGTTTTATTTATTTTAATATTTTTTATAAGATTCTTGTAAATTTTTACTCGATTTTAATGAAATATTCACCATTAAAAGCAAAAAACAAATAAATTTTCTTCAGAATTGTCACACAATTTTATTTCTAATTTTACTAAAAATTAGATTTAAATGCAGAGTTTAATTTCTGTTTACTATATAATCATAGAAAATTGTGATGTCTAAAATTTACATTTGTGTTTAAATCATAAATGCTTACAAATAAAAGTTATAATAATAATTATACTAATAATCTTCAATTAATTGCTGAAAAATTTTAGGAAATGGAATAAGAAATGACTTCATGAGAATTTTTTCAAACAATTAAAGGGATATTAAAGCTCATTTTGGTAATTTTTTGTATCTCATGAAAACTTGCAACTGGTTCAATAAATGATATTTATGAAACATTAACCCGGTTTTTATCAATTAAACTTTGTCAAAGGTACATAATTCGTTGATAGATCTTGCGGTTTTCTCTGGGTTTTTCCAATAATTTAATTTTTGTTTCCTGGACAAAAATTCATTTCGACCCTTTTAAGTGATATTTTAACGATATTAGGGATTATATGGGAGTGCAAAGTATTACTGGATTGTTTTTACAATTAAATTGAAAAGAAACAACCTTCGTCACGAGTTGAAAAAATATATCTTAAAACGAGCTTTAATATCCCTTTAATTAATATGAAATATATATGGATATATTTTAGTGTTAAAAGACTTTTAATTGGAGATTGTAGATTAATTACTTTGCAGGTTTAGGTTGGGGGTTTATGGTGTTTAATGCCACTTTCAACAATATTTCAGCTATATCGTGGCAGAAATTTCTTTGTATAATAAAAACGTAAGATTATCTGATATTTTACATGTCTTTATAGCTACAGTAATCCTTATCTTATAAGGTCAACCCTTCTCCAATGAAAAAGTGGCCCATATAAGACAGGTGACCTCTATTGAGAAGGTCAATTTAATAGCATTACACTATTTCAGTGCATCAGAAATCTGGCTTGATAAACTATCTCAGTGCATCTGAAATCTGGCTTGATAAACTATCTCAGTGCATCTGAAATCTGGCTTGATAAACTATCTCAGTGCATCTGAAATCTGGCTTGATAAACTATCTCAAAGCATCTGAAATCTGGCTTGATAAACTATCTCAGTGCATCAGAAATCTGGCTTGATAAACTATCTCAGTGCATCAGAAATCTGGCTTGATAAACTATCTCAGTGCATCTGAAATCTGGCTTGATAAACTATCTCAGTGCATCAGAAATCTGGCTTGATAAACTATCTCAGTGCATCAGAAATCTGGCTTGATAAACTATCTCAGTGCATCAGAAATCTGGCTTGATAAACTATCTCAGTGCATCAGAAATCTGGCTTGATAAACTATCTCAGTGCATCAGAAATCTGGCTTGATAAACTATCTCAGTGCATCAGAAATCTGGCTTGATAAACTATCTCAGTGCATCAGAAATCTGGCTTGATAAACTATCTCAGTGCATCTGAAATCTGGCTTGATAAACTATCTCAGTGCATCAGAAATCTGGCTTGATAAACTATCTCAGTGCATCAGAAATCTGGCTTGATAAACTATCTCAGTGCATCAGAAATCTGGCTTGATAAACTATCTCAGTGCATCAGAAATCTGGCTTGATAAACTATCTCAGTGCATCAGAAATCTGGCTTGATAAACTATCTCAGTGCATCAGAAATCTGGCTTGATAAACTATCTCAGTGCATCTGAAATCTGGCTTGATAAACTATCTCAGTGCATCAGAAATCTGGCTTGATAAACTATCTCAGTGCATCAGAAATCTGGCTTGATAAACTATCTCAGTGCATCAGAAATCTGGCTTGATAAACTATCTCAGTGCATCAGAAATCTGGCTTGATAAACTATCTCAGTGCATCAGAAATCTGGCTTGATAAACTATCTCAGTGCATCAGAAATCTGGCTTGATAAACTATCTCAGTGCATCAGAAATCTGGCTTGATAAACTATCTCAGTGCATCTGAAATCTGGCTTGATAAACTATCTCAGTGCATCAGAAATCTGGCTTGATAAACTATCTCAGTGCATCAGAAATCTGGCTTGATAAACTATCTCAGTGCATCAGAAATCTGGCTTGATAAACTATCTCAGTGCATCAGAAATCTGGCTTGATAAACTATCTCAGTGCATCAGAAATCTGGCTTGATAAACTATCTCAGTGCATCAGAAATCTGGCTTGATAAACTATCTCAGTGCATCTGAAATCTGGCTTGATAAACTATCTCAGTGCATCAGAAATCTGGCTTGATAAACTATCTCAGTGCATCAGAAATCTGGCTTGATAAACTATCTCAGTGCATCAGAAATCTGGCTTGATAAACTATCTCAGTGCATCAGAAATCTGGCTTGATAAACTATCTCAGTGCATCAGAAATCTGGCTTGATAAACTATCTCAGTGCATCAGAAATCTGGCTTGATAAGAGGAGTGGCCTATTAAGAGGGGGACTACAGTATACCCTAAGAATTGATGCATTTTTGACGAGTTAAAAATATTGCATTTTGACTTATATTACATTCCATACTGTCACCTTAAAGTTTGGTACACCCTAGAGAGATTCTGGATAAAACAATATTTCTACTCAAGAAACTTGCAGAGGAGAAAAAATAATTTGGCAGAACATGACATTGAATCCTTGTTACTAGGAATTGGATGAAAATCCAATAAAATGATGTAAATATTTGGTACTTAATTTCTATAAAATGGTTGTCTTAATTTTGAGGGCTAGGGTTAGGGTGTTTTACACCACTTTCAACAATAATTCAGTTATATCATGGTGGTCAGTTTTATTGGTGGAGGAAACCAGAGTACTCAGAGAAAACCTCTGACCTGCCGCAAGTCACTGACAAGCTTTATCACATAATGTTGTATCGTGTACACCTCACCTGTGCGAGATTCGAATTCACAACCTTAGTGGTGATAGGTACTGATTGCACTGGTAGTTGTAAATTTATTTTTGAGGAATAATGGTGCAAAAACTCTACATATAGTATCCCTGAGAAGAATCTGAATAACATACTTTTAATAAATGTCAAAAATCTGAAAACAAATAACACTGGAAGAATGTAAAGTACATGTAGATAGAACACCTATGTCTCTGATGCCCAGCTATTTGCCATTTGTCAATTTAGGGGCATAACTCATAAAAGGAATAATAACCAAATTTGACATTGACCTTTGTATTGTCGTCAAAAACTTTTCTTAATAAATATCAATTTATTTGCACAACAGAACTTACGTTATTGAGCAGATTCTTGGATTTTTTAGATTTTTTTTTTTTTTTTTAAGCAAATCAAGGATGAAAAAAGTGGTAAAATACGAAATTAATCTTGACCTGCCTCCTAATGTCCCTGGCCTGGCATATCAATTTCAAATGATTTGCCTCAAGGATACTTAAGTCAATGACCAGAAACCAAGATTTGTATTTATCAGAAAATCAGGGGGCATAACTCCAAAACAGAAAATGTGGTACAGTCTGAAATTAAACTTAGCCTGCTTTTGATGGTCCCTGATCGTGTATATACATTTTAAATGATTAGTTTAAGGGAAACTTATTAAGTTTTTGAGCGGAACCAAAATGTGTAGATGAATGGTCGTATGGACATGGGTAAAACCTAGTGGTTCAGGCAAAACAAATTTGATTTGATATTTATTAAATTTCTTATATTGGCAACCAAGTGTTGACCATACAATAGACTTTAATACATTATTTTAATGAAGGATGTACTAAAGTTACTATCTTTGAATTCACAAACCTTTATTCTGGGACAGAGGTGACAGAGGGGTCCAGGGAGTTGACTTCTGATCACTGACTAAACACCCCGGTACCCTAATAATTACTGAAATAATCAATATTCTAACCTAATCTTTATTTCCAACCCCCTGTTTTCTATGCACTTCGAAAACTCTCATTTCACTAATTATATATACCCCCTCCACCCAGTAACCCTAAACTAACCTTTATTCTGAATCCATATATAAACTTTTAAAACTTTCAATTTGGTAATTATATCCCCATCCTCAGATGGTAAAATACTGCTAATTTGTCCCCCTAACGTAAGGCCACCCCTCTTATAAGGCCAAATGTCAGATGTACTGAGATGGTAAAATACTGCTAATTTGCCCCCCTAATGTAAGGCCACCCCTCTTATAAGGCCAGATGTCAGATGTACTGAGATGGTAAAATACTGCTAATTTGCCCCCCTAAAGTAAGGCCACCTCTCTTATGAGGCCAGATGTCAGATGTACTGAGATGGTAAAATACTGCTAATTTGTCCCCCTAAAGTAAGGCCACCCCTCTTATAAGGCCAAATGTCAGATGTACTGAGATGGTAAAATACTGCTAATTTGTCCCCCTAAAGAAAGGCCACCCCTCTTATCAGGCCAGATGTCAGATGCACTGAGAAGGTAAAATACTGATAATTTTCCCCCCTAAAGTAAGGCCACCCCTCTTATCAGGCCAGATGTCAGATGTACTGAGATGGTAAAATACTGCTAATTTGTCCCCCTAAAGAAAGGCCACCCCTCTTATAAGGCCAGATGTCAGATGTACTGAGATGGTAAAATACTGCTAATTTGTCCCCCTAAAGTAAGGCCACCCCTCTTATCAGGCCAGATGTCAGATGTACTGAGATGATAAAATACTGCTAATTTGTCCCCCTAAAGAAAGGCCACCCCTCTTATCAGGCACCTTTTCATTGCAGAAGAAATTATAATAGATACACTATTGTATTAATTAATTTCAAGATCTTGTACATGGATCATTTACGGTTTTCACAACACTAATATTAAGTCAAAGTTTTTAACTTAAAATGAAGCTATCTTTAAAATATTTGAAAATTATGAACATCTTGTTTTTTTTGTGTTTTTTTTTTTTAAATTTGGTATATTTTGAAAACATTAACAGCTATAAATTCATAATTTGTTTTAAGATATACATGTATATATATGTTAACAAAAAAAAACAAAAATTAAGAATATTAATATACTTTTTAACAATAGTTTCTATTTAAAGAATATATAAAATCAAGCTTACCTCATACTATGTTAAGGCAATAACAAACAGTGTAATTCTAGTTAGCCGATACGATCCTCTGACAACAATACAAACAACATCCATGTAAGACCAAGGAAGTAATCAAAAAGTGTGGGAACATTGAATGTTATAGCTCTTGTACTCAGAAATAGCATGGAAATAAATTGTAAGGAAAAGATTCCTAACAAAGTCGGAAAAAATCAATATATAAAGAGGCTTGATAGGATGGAATATTACACGTAAAACTTTTCATGGAAATCTTATATAGAAGTGGCCATACACGGAACACGGAAACAATCTTCGTGGTTCTTTTAGTTGCTGTGGTAACAGAAATGATTTCAGATGTGATTTTTTTTCCATCGTCATACATTAACTATCCCGGTAGCTAGAAGGACAAGAAGGATATTCGTAACACTATTATATGACAGAAGCTATTTTCATCTATGGAATTTAATAATACAGCATCATTAGAGAGAGACCTCACATTACATATTCTTTTTCTCTCTCTGGACATTATTGAATTAATATAATGGAAGCAGACAGACAAATAGATATCTGGTGTAATATTTCTATTAATGAGAACACAATAACAAATTATTTCACACTGTATATTTGGGTTTTTTTTTTATCATTTTTTTTTTTCGATAAAAAGAGGGGAAGGTTAGGTTTTTACTGAACACAACATTTTGAGCTGTGCATTAAATCATTATTTAAACTTAAGTAAAGTGAATGCTTATCTTTATAGATAAGGTTATTGGTGGAGAAGGGTGGTATCTAAAGACACTTTAACTTCTCTATTCTCTTTAATTTTATTGTGGCTTGTTTTTACCACTATTTTAGATTTCAACAGTAAATTAGGGTCAATATATAGGTTATTTAGTCAGGCCAAAAAAAAAGATATTGCAAACAAATTCAAGTAAGGAAGCTAAGCAGTCTTTTATTTTCATTGATGAAATTTTGATCTAAATTTCTGAAAATGTTTGATGGGGGTAAATCATTGATGATGGAGATTTACATTACTAAATTGTCCAATCTTAAATGTCTCAGCCAATCAGATGCCTGGGCAGTCATCTTCCATGGAACATCCACCTTTGAAAGTCAAGTTCTCTAAGTTGTGAAGTGTAATTGATACAAATTAAGGTGACAATATATGTGTCAAGTGACTGACGAATAAAACAGATTTTTTTGTTTTTAAAGATTTTAGCTAAAATATTGTTGGCAGTGGCATTCAACACACAATCATAATCAAAATGTAATTCTTGAACTATCAATGTTAAATGTTGTGCAAGGCTCTAAGGTAAAAAAAATATGGTCAAAAACTATTTTACTGACTAAAGTAGTTCCCCTTTTATAATGCCACCAATTTCCACTTGGAAAAAGTGCCTAAATTATAGGGGTCAGGTCTGTCTTGATGGGAACAACTTATTATTATTTTACTATCTCAGTACATGTGAAATCTGGCCTTATAAGAGAGATGGCATTTGGTGAGAGTAGTCTTATAAGACAGGTGGCATTTGGTGAGAGTGGCCTTATAAGGGGGGAACTCATGTACCTGTATTAAGCATAAAACGTCTTTTTTTAAGTTCTAATTGTAGTAAATTCTACTTAAAACTCAATTAAAAGATATACACCTGAGGCAAAGAAAAAAAGATTGTCTCCCTTGAGTGGTTTCTTGAGAACTAGAAATTGATAAGTCTTGTAACATATATACAGAGACAAAAAATGATCAAACTGAGTTGCTATTGTTTATGGCTGCATTGAAAACAACACAAACAACCGCTTACCTTCCATGGAGCTTTTGACTGTCCTTATATTCCTAATCAATAGGTTCTTAATTCTGACGTATGAAATTGATGATCAAATAGAAAGCTTAACGGGTAAAGGCCATGGGGGTACATAACTAGACTATTTCCAATCAGACTAGATAATTATCTGAATATCCCAAATAATCAATATGCAACAGGAAACTTAATCACTTTCAATTTCAGCTGATGATAAAAAAAAATAAAATTGATTAGCGGGACAAATTGTTCTTTTAATTCAACAACGAACCATGAACTCATGATCAGGTCAAAACAATTATATTGGATTTATTACCTATTAATGGTCAAATTAATATCTGGATTTAATCTACAGCATTCACGGAACAAAATTTATAAAGTTACCCCCCTGAAACACCTCCTCCTGACATTAACAGGGGGAAAACTTATGATGGACTCAGTAGCACAAGATCATTAAAATATGGCATCAGCCCCTGAAAATAGTCAGACGTCAGCTCAGCAGGCTACTGAAATTTTGAATATTTCTTGTGCAGTCAGTTCCTGGACCCCACCAAACATTTTGGCTGGGCTACTACATTTGTTACTTTATGGGGCACAGCCGGCAGCTGCAACAAACCTGCTAAGTTTTGTCCTTGAAATATTAGAATGTAAAGGAATAGACTTTATCAAAATTTTCAGGAAAATCCTCCAGGGTGTTAGCCTTTACTTATTTCTTTCCCCATCTTAAATTAAAGTATAAAAGGTTGGTTTTTACATAAAAAACATACATCCTCCTTCTACCTCAAACATATGTCCTCCTTCTACCTCTCCTCTCAGTTTATTACATCTTAGCGTTGTCCAATTTTTTAAAATGGGGATCAAGTCAGAATTTTCTGTTCCAAGATTATGAGGAGGAATTACACTGACGAAAAAAAATGTGTGTTTAAGTCATAAAAAGTATTAACATCCATCAACAGTTTGTCATAGTTGTAAATTGGCAGTCACTCTTATAAAAATATATTAAACCATGCAATGTTTCAAAAAAGATCCCACTTGAAATGTGTATGTTTTATGAATAATTGGTCAACATCATTTTGAAAGAGTCACTTCAAAAATTGAACAAGACTAAAAACTAAAAAACTTATTTTTTGGGGGTGTGAAATGTTCAGATTTAATAACAATTGACAGCGTCTACAAATCCACTAACAATAATACCCAGCATGTGAATATTGAATAGAACTAGCGGCGTTACCTTAAAGTTATAGCTGCTTTATTATAACATATTTTAACATATAACAATTGTTTAGCGTCAACAATATAGGTTGGAATGATATGGCATAAAAACGTACCTGTCATTACCTCTCAGAAATCCCAAGAGTGAAATCTCCCTCTATGGTAGCATTCCCAGAGTGAATCCAAAAGTATTAATGAGTATATATGACAATTTTGTCCATTTTAAGTAAGAACTTATAACCTCATTCAGGTTGAGTGAGTGACCATGTGAGCAATTATTCCTGATATAAGGTGTTAAGGGACAAATAGATCTCACAAGCACTTAATTCTAATTAAAAACTAGTACAGCCATTTACACATAGCTAATTAAAGTCATACATAAATAGCTAGCTCCAGTTAGCTCAGCTAGATTTAAATACATTATTTAAGTAAGCAGCTCAATTTTCTGCCATGTGATTTTTTCCTACTTTCCTCATGAAATATAAACAATAAAGAAAACCGATCGTAACAGTTAAATGACAGTATCTTAGAAACATTAATAAATTATTAATATACCTACCTTAATGTTTCTGTATGTCTGTTAGTGTACACCATTCTGCATTTCACATGTTGACTTTCGTGCTTCTTGCCTGGTCATTTTATGATGATACAAAATAACGCGGCAAATATATATTTACCAATATAAAAATCCATGTATTATTAATTTATACCAAATAACTAAAAATATCTATCAATTCTGGGTCTGTAGTTTAATACCAAATAAAAATATTATTTTTGCCATTTTAATATTCTGTCATTTATTGAGCTGATCTGAAACACTGAATCTAACGTCTAGATCATCATGACACGATTATCATTAAATTCTTAGGGGCTGTTATGGTTGTGATTGTATGGTAGTTGGATTTACAACTACCTATACAAGCATTTCCTATCGTCACTGATATTGTGAGCTTGAGTCCCACCCAGGCGAGGTGTACTCGATAAACATTAAGTGATAAAGTTTGTAAGTGATTTACGGCAGGTCAGTGGTTTTCTCCAGGTACTCCACCAATAAAACTGAAATATTGTTGAAAGTGGCGTTAAACACCATAAATCACCAACAAACCACATTAAATTCTTCATACAGACAGAAATAAAGTATCAAAAACACCTAACTATATAATAATTTTCAATACCAGAGAAAATGACATTAAACAATTTCTCAAGAGATGTTTGTCATATTGATGGTACATGTTGTATTTATCAACCAGTAAATTCCAACCATACAAATTCAATTAAGTTGTATCTAACAACAGGATAAATATATTTTTTGTTTTAATACAGTTGCCTCCCTCTCCCCCAATCCTCATCTCATTTGATATAGTGAGGGAGTCATTTTTCTCATATGATATAACACCATATCAATAAATGCTATGAAAATGTAGTCATATAATAATATAACTGACACTTTGGTATGAATATGATATTTTGATAAGAAGAACCTTTTTTAGAGGAGGTTGTATATTCTGTTATCATTTTTGTATATTATTTGGAAACGTTGATTGGCTGAAAATGGGTCACATGATGTTCTATAAAAAGTATTATTAACCAGTATATAGTTTCCTAGCATCCTTTTTACATGGCATATTTATCAAATCCTTCAATATATCCTGTACATGTGTATATAACCAGTATTTTGTCACTTAAATACTAACATAATGAGAAACCACTATCTGGTCCAAAAACACACCACAGTAACTGTTTCTGTGTCATCACCCATATCCCTGACATTTTAAAGGAACAAATTGAGGTTAAGGAACAGTACAATAATAGCCACACTTACACCCAACTGTTAATGTTTTAATGACAGTACTACAGTGTTCAAACTTAACCTCTTTGAGACCAATTCTTGTGTTTGAAATAAACATGTGTTTGGTTAAGAAAGATTTCCTATGTTAAGACTATATTTATAGTTGTGTTTATACTACACAGGTTTCACTGTATAATGATAAGACAAATTTGAGGGAAAGCTGTGGAAGAATGAATCAAATCATTGTGAAATGTTACTAAGTGGAAGTTCATTGGAAGTACCAATGTTAGACACACAAGTACAATCATAGATAGTTCATGTATCTGTACCAATGTTAGACACACAAGTACAATCAAAGATAGTTCATGTATCTGTACCAATGCTAGACACACAAGTACAATCATAGATAGTTCATGTATCTGTACCAATGCTAGACACACAAGTACAATCAAAGATAGTTCATGTATCTGTACCAATGCTAGACACATAAGTACAATCAAAGATAGTTCATGTATCTGTACCAATGCTAGACACACAAGTACAATCATAGATAGTTCATGTATCTGTACCAATGTTAGACACACAAGTACAATCATAGATAGTTCATGTATCTGTACCAATGTTAGACACACAAGTACAATCAAAGATAGTTCATGTATCTGTACCAATGCTAGACACACAAGTACAATCATAGATAGTTCATGTATCTGTACCAATGTTAGACACACAAGTACAATCATAGATAGTTCATGTATCTGTACCAATGCTAGACACACAAGTACAATCATAGATAGTTCATGTATCTGTACCAATGTTAGACACACAAGTACAATCATAGATAGTTCATATATCTGTACCAATGCTAGACACACAAGTACAATCATAGATAGTTCATGTATCTGTACCAATGTTAGACACACAAGTACAATCAAAGATAGTTCATGTATCTGTACCAATGCTAGACACACAAGTACAATCATAGATAGTTCATGTATCTGTACCAATGCTAGACACACAAGTACAATCAAAGATAGTTCATGTATCTGTACCAATGCTAGACACACAAGTACAATCATAGATAGTTCATGTATCTGTACCAATGTTAGACACACAAGTACAATCATAGATAGTTCATGTATCTGTACCAATGCTAGACACACAAGTACAATCATAGATAGTTCATGTATCTGTACCAATGTTAGACACACAAGTACAATCATAGATAGTTCATGTATCTGTACCAATGCTAGACACACAAGTACAATCAAAGATAGTTCATGTATCTGTACCAATGCTAGACACACAAGTACAATCAAAGATAGTTCATGTATCTGTACCAATGCTAGACACACAAGTACAATCAAAGATAGTTCATGTATCTGTACCAATGCTAGACACACAAGTACAATCAAAGATAGTTCATGTATCTGTACCAATGCTAGACACACAAGTACAATCAAAGATAGTTCATGTATCTGTACCAATGCTAGACACACAAGTACAATAATAGATAGTTCATGTATCTGTACCAATGCTAGACACACAAGTACAATCAAAGATAGTTCATGTATCTGTACCAATGCTAGACACACAAGTACAATCATAGATAGTTCATGTATCTGTACCAATGCTAGACACATAAGTACAATCAAAGATAGTTCATGTATCTGTACCAATGCTAGACACACAAGTACAATCAAAGATAGTTCATGTATCTGTACCAATGCTAGACACACAAGTACAATCAAAGATAGTTCATGTATCTGTACCAATGCTAGACACACAAGTACAATCAAAGATAGTTCATGTATCTGTACCAATGCTAGACACACAAGTACAATCAAAGATAGTTCATGTATCTGTACCAATGTTAGACACACAAGTACAATCATAGATAGTTCATGTATCTGTACCAATGCTAGACACACAAGTACAATCAAAGATAGTTCATGTATCTGTACCAATGCTAGACACAGTAGTACAATCAAAGATAGTTCATGTATCTGTACCAATGCTAGACACACAAGTACAATCAAAGATAGTTCATGTATCTGTACCAATGCTAGACACACAAGTACAATCAAAGATAGTTCATGTATCTGTACCAATGCTAGACACACAAGTACAATCAAAGATAGTTCATGTATCTGTACCAATGCTAGACACACAAGTACAATCAAAGATAGTTCATGTATCTGTACCAATGCTAGACACACAAGTACAATCAAAGATAGTTCATGTATCTGTACCAATGCTAGACACACAAGTACAATCATAGATAGTTCATGTATCTGTACCAATGTTAGACACACAAGTACAATCAAAGATAGTTCATGTATCTGTACCAATGCTAGACACACAAGTACAATCAAAGATAGTTCATGTATCTGTACCAATGCTAGACACACAAGTACAATCAAAGATAGTTCATGTATCTGTACCAATGCTAGACACACAAGTACAATCATAGATAGTTCATGTATCTGTACCAATGTTAGACACACAAGTACAATCAAAGATAGTTCATGTATCTGTACCAATGCTAGACACACAAGTACAATCATAGATAGTTCATGTATCTGTACCAATGTTAGACACACAAGTACAATCATAGATAGTTCATGTATCTGTACCAATGCTAGACACACAAGTACAATCAAAGATAGTTCATGTATCTGTACCAATGCTAGACACACAAGTACAATCATAGATAGTTCATGTATCTGTACCAATGCTAGACACACAAGTACAATCAAAGATAGTTCATGTATCTGTACCAATGCTAGACACACAAGTACAATCATAGATAGTTCATGTATCTGTACCAATGTTAGACACACAAGTACAATCAAAGATAGTTCATGTATCTGTACCAATGCTAGACACACAAGTACAATCATAGATAGTTCATGTATCTGTACCAATGCTAGACACATAAGTACAATCAAAGATAGTTCATGTATCTGTACCAATGTTAGACACACAAGTACAATCAAAGATAGTTCATGTATCTGTACCAATGCTAGACACAAAAGTACAATCAAAGATAGTTCATGTATCTGTACCAATGCTAGACACACAAGTACAATCAAAGATAGTTCATGTATCTGTACCAATGCTAGACACACAAGTACAATCATAGATAGTTCATGTATCTGTACCAATGCTAGACACACAAGTACAATCAAAGATAGTTCATGTATCTGTACCAATGTTAGACACACAAGTACAATCAAAGATAGTTCATGTATCTGTACCAATGCTAGACACACAAGTACAATCAAAGATAGTTCATGTATCTGTACCAATGCTAGACACACAAGTACAATCAAAGATAGTTCATGTATCTGTACCAATGCTAGACACATAAGTACAATCAAAGATAGTTCATGTATCTGTACCAATGCTAGACACACAAGTACAATCAAAGATAGTTCATGTATATGTACCAATGCTAGACACACAAGTACAATCAAAGATAGTTCATGTATCTGTACCAATGCTAGACACACAAGTACAATCAAAGATAGTTCATGTATCTGTACCAATGCTAGACACACAAGTACAATCAAAGATAGTTCATGTATCTGTACCAATGCTAGACACACAAGTACAATCATAGATAGTTCATGTATCTGTACCAATGCTAGACACACAAGTACAATCAAAGATAGTTCATGTATCTGTACCAATACTAGACACACAAGTACAATCAAAGATAGTTCATGTATCTGTACCAATGCTAGACACACAAGTACAATCAAAGATAGTTCATGTATCTGTACCAATGCTAGACACACAAGTACAATCATAGATAGTTCATGTATCTGTACCAATGCTAGACACACAAGTACAATCAAAGATAGTTCATGTATCTGTACCAATGCTAGACACACAAGTACAATCAAAGATAGTTCATGTATCTGTACCAATGCTAGACACACAAGTACAATCAAAGATAGTTCATGTATCTGTACCAATGCTAGACACACAAGTACAATCATAGGTAGTTCATGTATCTGTACCAATGCTAGACACAGTAGTACAATCCACTGTTCTGACCTATCACTAATGATATCAAGATCTAGATCTACCTCATTAAATGTTGATGATTGGCGAAAACAAGCGAATTATACAAATCCTTACATTTCCTTTCTAATTAATAAATCAATGTTCTAAATCACAATACCATCTAATAAATTATTACAAAACTGTCCACTCACATATCTTACGGGAAGTTGAAGTAGGTCTTTTATATCTTATAATGATTCTTTATTATACCAAAGAAACTGTAAAAAAGCAAGTTACAGGAAACGGAAATCATAGCGTTGCTTGTGTGACTACAAAATCCATCTTTTGATCAGCTATAATTGTATAATCAATACACTATAATAGATACTGTAATGATATGCCAGGTAGACTATAACATACACTATGTTATCATACTTTATTATACCTTAATTAAGTGGGTCAGAATTTATCATGCTATTTTCTACAATTGGTTGTCTACCCTGTCTGTGAGGTGATTAATAAGGATTTATACTACTTTCTGCAATTAGTTTACTCCCCAGTGTGTAGTAATTTTTACTTTCTACAATGGGTTGTCTACCCTGTCTGTAGTGATTTCTACTTTCTGAAATGGGTTGTCTACCCTGTGTGTAGTGAATGTTACTTTCAACAATGGGTTGTCTACCCTGTCTGTCTATTTCACATTAAACATCAATCAATTTGATCCACCTGTATCTCTTTTCTTTCATTTCTTGTTACAACAATCAATCAATCAATATTTTAGACCCTTTCTTTTAACTTCCATTTCACTTTAAACAATCAATCAAAATTGTCAGACCCTTTCCTTTATCTTCTGTCTCACATTAAACAACAATCAATCAATTGACCTACATAACAAAGATCAACAAAGAACATCTAATGTCTAATATGGCTGGTCTTTTTGCATGTGTGGTTTTTTTTTTCAACTATAAACAATATTCATTGAGATATATTGACTTTATATAATGCACACAAGACAAACATGTCTTCTGTTCAAGACTTGATAAAAATCTATACAGCATGTTTGTGTTTTTTGTAAGTGATCATAGCATAGGAGATTGTAATCGGGTGTAGACAATATAGATTTAGATTTGACATCCATTAACTATTGTACATTGTTATTTTGTACATTATAGTTATACATCTGGTGTTAAGACAACATAGATTTAGATTTGACATCCATTAACTATTGTACATTGTTATTTTGTACATTATAGTTTAACATCTGGTGTAGACAAAATAGATTTAGATTTGACATCCATTAACTATTGTACATTGTTATTTTGTACATTATAGTTTAACATCTGGTGCTATGAAAATATAGATATAGATTTGACATCCATTAACTATTGTACATTGATATTTTGTACATTATAGTTTAACATCTGGTGTAGACAATATAGATTTAGATTTGACGTCCATTAACTATTGTACATTGTTATTTTGTACATTATAGTTTGACATCTGGTGTTAAGACAATATAGATTTAGATTTGACATCCATTAACTATTGTACATTGTTATTTTGTACATTATAGTTTAACATCTGGTGTTAAGACAATATAGATTTAGATTTGACATTCATTAACTATTGTACATTGTTATTTTGTACATTATAGTTTAACATCTGGTGTTAAGACAATATAGATTTAGATTTGACATCCATTAACTATTGTACATTGTTATTTTGTACATTATAGTTTAACATCTGGTGTTAAGACAATATAGATTTAGATTTGACATCCATTAACTATTGTACATTGTTATTTTGTACATTATAGTTTAACATCTGGTGCTAAGAAAATATAGATTTAGATTTGACGTCCATTAACTATTGTACATTGTTATTTTGTACATTATAGTTTAACATCTGGTGTAGACAATATAGATTTAGATTTGACATCCATTAACTATTGTACATTGTTATTTTGTACATTATAGTTTAACATCTGGTGTAGACAAAATAGATTTAGATTTGACATCCATTAACTATTGTACATTGTTATTTTGTACATTATAGTTTAACATCTGGTGCTAAGAAAATATTGATTTAGATTTGACATTCATTAACTATTGTACATTGTTATTTTGTACATTATAGTTTAACATCTGGTGTCAAGACAATATAGATTTAGATTTGACATCCATTAACTATTGTACATTGTTATTTTGTACATTATAGTTTAACATCTGGTGTTAAGACAACATAGATTTAGATTTGACATCCATTAACTATTGTACATTGTTATTTTGTACATTATAGTTTAACATCTGGTGTTAAGACAATATAGATTTAGATTTGACGTCCATTAACTATTGTACATTATAGTTTAACATCTGGTGTCAAGACAATATAGATTTAGATTTGACATCCATTAACTATTGTACATTGTTATTTTGTACATTATAGTTTAACATCTGGTGATAAGACAATATAGATTTAGATTTGACATCCATTAACTATTGTACATTGTTATTTTGTACATTATAGTTTAACATCTGGTGTAGACAATATAGATTTAGATTTGACATCCATTAACTATTGTACATTGTTATTTTGTACATTATAGTTTAACATCTGGTGTTAAGACAATATAGATTTAGATTTGACATCCATTAACTATTGTACATTGATATTTTGTACATTATAGTTTAACATCTGGTGTCAAGACAATATAGATTTAGATTTGAAGTCCATTAACTATTGTACATTGTTATTTTGTACATTATAGTTTAACATCTGGTGTTAAGACAATATAGATTTAGATTTGACGTCCATTAACTATTGTACATTGATATTTTGTACATTATAGTTTAACATCTGGTGTTAAGACAATATAGATTTAGATTTGACGTCCATTAACTATTGTACATTGTTATTTTGTACATTATAGTTTAACATCTGGTGTCAAGACAATATAGATTTAGATTTGACGTCCATTAACTATTGTACATTGTTATTTTGTACATTATAGTTTAACATCTGGTGCTAAGAAAATATAGATTTAGATTTGAAGTCCATTAACTATTGTACATTGTTATTTTGTACATTATAGTTTAACATCTGGTGTAGACAATATAGATTTAGATTTGACATCCATTAACTATTGTACATTGTTATTTTGTACATTATAGTTTAACATCTGGTGTTAAGACAATATAGATTTAGATTTGACATCCATTAACTATTGTACATTGATATTTTGTACATTATAGTTTAACATCTGGTGTCAAGACAATATAGATTTAGATTTGAAGTCCATTAACTATTGTACATTGTTATTTTGTACATTATAGTTTAACATCTGGTGTTAAGACAATATAGATTTAGATTTGACGTCCATTAACTATTGTACATTGATATTTTGTACATTATAGTTTAACATCTGGTGTTAAGACAATATAGATTTAGATTTGACGTCCATTAACTATTGTACATTGTTATTTTGTACATTATAGTTTAACATCTGGTGTCAAGACAATATAGATTTAGATTTGACGTCCATTAACTATTGTACATTGTTATTTTGTACATTATAGTTTAACATCTGGTGTCAAGACAATATAGATATAGATTTGACACCCATTAACTATTGTACATTGTTATTTTGTACATTATAGTTTAACATCTGGTGTTAAGACAATATAGATTTAGATTTGACATCCATTAACTATTGTACATTGTTATTTTGTACATTATAGTTTAACATCTGGTGATAAGACAATATAGATTTAGATTTGACGTCCATTAACTATTGTACATTGTTATTTTGTACATTATAGTTTAACATCTGGTGTAGACAATATAGATTTAGATTTGACATCCATTAACTATTGTACATTGTTATTTTGTACATTATAGTTTAACATCTGGTGTTAAGACAATATAGACTTAGATTTGACATCCATTAACTATTGTACATTGTTATTTTGTACATTATAGTTTGACATCTGGTGTTAAGATAATATAGATTTAGATTTGACATCCATTAACTATTGTACATTGTTATTTTGTACATTATAGTTTAACATCTGGTGTTAAGACAATATAGATTTAGATTTGACATCCATTAACTATTGTACATTGTTATTTTGTACATTATAGTTTAACATCTGGTGCTAAGAAAATATTGATTTAGATTTGACATTCATTAACTATTGTACATTGTTATTTTGTACATTATAGTTTAACATCTGGTGTTAAGACAATATAGATTTAGATTTGACATCCATTAACTATTGTACATTGTTATTTTGTACATTATAGTTTAACATCTGGTGTTAAGACAAAATAGATTTAGATTTGACATCCATTAACTATTGTACATTATAGTTTAACATCTGGTGTTAAGACAATATAGATTTAGATTTGACATCCATTAACTATTGTACATTGTTATTTTGTACATTATAGTTTAACATCTGGTGATAAGACAATATAGATTTAGATTTGACGTCCATTAACTATTGTACATTGTTATTTTGTACATTATAGTTTAACATCTGGTGTTAAGACAACATAGATTTAGATTTGACATCCATTAACTATTGTACATTGTTATTTTGTACATTATAGTTTGACATCTGGTGTTAAGATAATATAGATTTAGATTTGACACCCATTAACTATTGTACATTGTTATTTTGTACATTATAGTTTAACATCTGGTGTTAAGACAATATAGATTTAGATTTGACATCCATTAACTATTGTACATTGTTATTTTGTACATTATAGTTTGACATCTGGTGTTAAGATAATATAGATTTAGATTTGACACCCATTAACTATTGTACATTGTTATTTTGTACATTATAGTTTAACATCTGGTGTTAAGACAATATAGACTTAGATTTGACGTCCATTAACTATTGTACATTATAGTTTAACATCTGGTGTCAAGACAATATAGATTTAGATTTGACATCCATTAACTATTGTACATTGTTATTTTGTACATTATAGTTTAACATCTGGTGTCAAGACAATATAGATATAGATTTGACATCCATTAACTATTGTACATTGTTATTTTGTACATTATAGTTTAACATCTGGTGTTAAGACAATATAGATATAGATTTGACACCCATTAACTATTGTACATTGTTATTTTGTACATTATAGTTTAACATCTGGTGTTAAGACAATATAGATTTAGATTTGACATCCATTAACTATTGTACATTGTTATTTTGTACATTATAGTTTAACATCTGGTGTAGACAATATAGATTTAGATTTGACGTCCATTAACTATTGTACATTGTTATTTTGTACATTATAGTTTAACATCTGGTGATAAGACAATATAGATTTAGATTTGACATTCATTAACTATTGTACATTGTTATTTTGTACATTATAGTTTAACATCTGGTGTCAAGACAATATAGATTTAGATTTGACATCCATTAACTATTGTACATTGTTATTTTGTACATTATAGTTTAACATCTGGTGTAGACAATATAGACTTAGATTTGACATCCATTAACTATTGTACATTGTTATTTTGTACATTATAGTTTAACATCTGGTGTTAAGACAACATAGATTTAGATTTGACATCCATTAACTATTGTACATTGTTATTTTGTACATTATAGTTTAACATCTGGTGTTAAGACAATATAGATTTAGATTTGACGTCCATTAACTATTGTACATTGTTATTTTGTACATTATAGTTTAACATCTGGTGTTAAGACAATATAGATTTAGATTTGACATTCATTAACTATTGTACATTGTTATTTTGTACATTATAGTTTAACATCTGGTGTTAAGACAATATAGACTTAGATTTGACATCCATTAACTATTGTACATTGTTATTTTGTACATTATAGTTTGACATCTGGTGTTAAGATAATATAGATTTAGATTTGACATCCATTAACTATTGTACATTGTTATTTTGTACATTATAGTTTGACATTAGCAACAGGTCAGTTTTAAGAGCTTCATGTTATTTGTTAAATGTATATATGTGCCGACTTTAACTAAAATTTACTTACTTATTTATTAGCAACATTGTAATTTTGTACATTATAGTTTGACATTAGCAACACTGTACGTTACTTTACAACCTTACCAATTGTCGACTAACTGTGGGATCTTATTATTTATGACTTGAAACTTTCTTATGAAATCTTGTAAAAGAATGAAATGTATGGATTAAAATGTACATGAGAGAAAACTAAGCTATGCATCAAAAACCTTTAAAACAACACTAATGGTGAGGTGTACTCGATACAACTACATTATATGATCAAGTTTGTCTGTGACTTGGGACAGGTTGGTGGTTTTCTCAGGGTACTCCGGTTTTCTCCACCAATAAATATGACCGCAACGATAGAACTGAAATGTTGCTGAAAGTGGCATCAAACACCATAACCATCCCCTCCACCGTGAAGGAGGAGTACAATAACTGATCGGTGTTTTCAAACTTGCTGTTACTGAAGGTCTAAAAAGACAGGCAAAAACAGAGATATTTGTTGCTTGTCTTCTAATCATGCAGCATTAAGAAGCAAGAATAACAGAGACAGGATAATGTGTCAGAGTGGAGAGACATGTCAACCTGTTTCAGAGACAGGATAATGTGTCAGAGTGGAGTGACATGTCTACCTGTTTCAGAGACAGGATAATGTGTCAGAGTGGAGTGACATGTCTACCTGTTTCAAGGACAGGATAATGTGTCAGAGTGGAGTGACATGTCTACCTGTTTCAAGGACAGGATAATGTGTCAGAGTGGAGAGACATGTCTACCTGTTTCAGAGACAGGATAATGTGTCAGAGTGGAGTGACATGTCTACCTGTTTCAAGGACAGGATAATGTGTCAGAGTGGAGTGACATGTCTACCTGTTTCAGAGACAGGATAATGTGTCAGAGTGGAGTGACATGTCTACATGTTTCAGAGACAGGATAATGTGTCATAGTGGAGCGACATGTCTACATGTTTCAGAGACAGGATAATGTGTCAGAGTGGAGCGACATGTCTACATGTTTCAGAGACAGAATAATGTGTCAGAGTGGAGTGACATGTCTACCTGTTTCAGAGACAGGATAATGTGTCAGAGTGGAGAGACATGTCAACCTGTTTCAGAGACAGGATAATGTGTCAGAGTGGAGTGACATGTCTACCTGTTTCAAGGACAGGATAATGTGTCAGAGTGGAGTGACATGTCTACCTGTTTCAGAGACAGGATAATGTGTCAGAGTGGAGTGACATGTCTACATGTTTCAGAGACAGGATAATGTGTCAGAGTGGAGCAACATGTCTACATGTTTCAGAGACAGAATAATGTGTCAGAGTGGAGTGACATGTCTACCTGTTTCAGAGACAGGATAATGTGTCAGAGTGGAGAGACATGTCTACCTGTTTCAGAGACAGGATAATGTGTCAGAGTGGAGAGACATGTCTACCTGTTTCAGAGACAGGATAATGTGTCAGTGGAGAGACATGTCTACCTGTTTCAGAGACAGGATAATGTGTCAGTGGAGAGACATGTCTACCTGTTTCAGAGACAGGATAATGTGTCAGAGTGGAGCGACATGTCTACCTGTTTCAGAGACAGGATAATGTGTCAGAGTGGAGTGACATGTCTGCCTGTTTCATTGTTGTTTCAGTAATGCACTATATAAAAAGCTAACTCAGTCTGTTGGTCTAGTACAAAACAAAATAAGATCATCATCATATGTAGAAAAACAATAAAAGCCCTGTTGCTTTACTTTAAATTGTATCTAATTGTAAAGTTGGTTAGACCCTCAAGTTCATTTACATCCCTTTCTAAGTAATAGCTGATATTTATATGCCTATACATTTTCGAAAAATTGCATAAATTTTTTTTACCCCAAGGCAAGAAAATCATAAAATAAATATGACAATTTAAGCAATAAATTTAGTCTCTTTCTAAAATCTGTTGTAATCTTAGATTTCTAGTTAATTGTAGTTTAAAATTATAAAAATTGCTGAGTAGAAAAATAATAATGGAAAGGCAATGATCTTTTCTTAGCTAAAATAAGAGTTAGAGATAATTCAATTATGTGAGATTTATCTTTCCTTAAAGCAGTTCTGTTTCTTACATTTATAATGGTATATTATCACGCCATCTTAGTATTTGTGTTTCTCACTATGACATAAAGTCACAAGGGACAGGCAAGAAAAAGAAATAAAGCTTTCACAGATTATGTGAGATTTCTACATTTTCTGCAATTTTAAAGTATGTTTTATAGTGAAATTATTCAGTATAATAAGGTGTTTTGGGAGGTTGTAAATCCCTGATATAAATATATGGTAATAGAATTTATGTTTGCCTAAAAAGTCTGTTAAGTAGAAAAATTACAATGGTTAAAGTAAGTGTTAGAGATTAAATTATGTGAGATTTATCTCGCTTTAAAGCACTAAGGATGCAAGTTTGATTCCCCCGTCCATGGTGAGGTGTATAAGATACAACTTTATGTGATCAAATTTGTCCTTGACCTGTAGATTAGCAGTAGAAGTAACAGGTCAGTAGTTTTCTTCTGGTGCTCCAGCTTCCATTCGACGAATAAATCTGAATACCACAATATAACTGAAATATTGTTGAAATTTGATGTTATATATGCCTATAATCCATGAAAAATCACAATTATCTTCCAGAACACCCGAGGTCACCCCCAGTTTTCATTGGGGTTCAAGTTGCTCAATGTTTAGTTATCTGTGTGGTGTTTTGTTGACCATTGTTTGAAGGAAGAAGGGAGAAAGGACCAAAAGAGGGAGAAAGGACCAAAAGAGGGAGAAAGGACCAACAGAAGGGAGAAAGGACCAAAAGAGGGAGAAAGGACCAACAGAAGGGAGAAAGGACCAAAAGAAGGGAGAAAGGACCTCAAAAGAAGGGAGAAAGGACCAAAAGAAGGGAGTTACTCAATTGCTGATATTTCTAGTTGAAACGCTTACTGCTTACTATAAAGTTTTGTACATTTAAAAATAAGCTGCCAATTTGATCGTCCATGAGGTCAGGTGAGGCCAAAAAAAAAAATATGCATGTTTACGGTCACCCGACCTACCCTAATTTTTGCTAGTGACCCTATGAATTTTTACACAGAATTCGGATAACCATTTTTGTTGTTTATCCAGCAGCAATGTTTTATTAATTCAACTGCTAGCTTTTTGTCGAAATTGAGAGCAAAGTAGGTAGAAAAACTGCATAATTCGTCATTTTATCGAAAATTTCGAAAATGAAATACCGGAATCGGATTCCGGAAACGACTATTTCCGGTTTTGCCGATAATAAAAATAAAAAAAAAAAAAATTAATCCCGACCGACCGACCCTAGATTTTGTTTGACATGTGACAGTAAACACACATATATTTTTTTTTGGCCTGACCCTAAAAAGTAATTGATCATCTGTTCGTCCATGAGGTCAGGTGATACAAACTAGAGGCTCAGTGGGCTGAGCCTGTGTCGCTCACCTTTCATTTTGCTTTGAGGAAACTTAATACAGAGCCTTCCATACATGTAGATGCTTCCTACCAAGTTTCGGTTCATATGGCTAAGCAGTTTCAAAGGAGAAGATTTTTTAGAAATCGAGCAATCAGAAACAAGAATTGCATGTGGTGGCCATGTTTGCTAACCGATCGGGACGAAATAAGCAATCTTCATAGAGGACATTCCATGGATGCTTCCTTACCAAGCTTCGGTGGTAGCCATATGTTTGCTAACCGATCAGGACAAAATGAGCAATCTTCATAGAGGACATTCCATAGATGCTTCCTACCAAGTTTCGGTTCATTTGGCAGTTTCAGAGGAGAAGATTTAAAAAAATCGGCCAATCAGAAACAAGAATTGCCTGTGATGGCCATGTTTGGTAATGGATTATAACAAAATGTGCACCCTTTAGAGAGGACCTTCCATATATGCTTCCTACCAAGTTTCAGTTCATTTGGCTGAGGGTTTTCAGAGGAGAAGATTAAAAAGTAAAAAGTAAACGGATGACAGACGACAGTCACCAAGTGATGGCAAAAGCTCACATTGCCTTTGGCAAGGTTTGCTAAAAAGAATATCAAAATGTATAGAAATGCATAGAATAAACATGCTACACTATATCAGCATTAGTTAATTTCTAAGGGAGATAATATCAAGAGTTATCTTTCTTTTAACAGCTTAATTATAGGCAAGAGTTATCTATCTTTTAACAGAGGAGAAGATTTTTTAGAAATCAACTTATCAGAAACAAGAATTGTCTGTGGTGGCCATGTTTGTTAACGGATCGGGACGAAATGAACAATCTTTATAGAGAACCTTCCATAAATGCTTCCTACTACGTTTCGGTTCATTTGGCCAAGCGGTTTCAGAGGAGAAGATTTTTAAAAATCGCCCAATCAGAAACAAGAATTGCCTGTGGTGGCCATGTTTGTTAATGGATCGGGACGAAATGAGCAATCTTTATAGAGGACCCTCCATAGATGCTTCCTACCAAATTTCAGATCAATTGGCTTTGTGGTTTCAGAGGAGAAGATTAAAATGTGAAAAGTTAACGGACGACGTACGACAAACGACGGACGCCAAGTGATGGCGAAAGCTCACATTGCCTTTGGCAAGGTGAGCTAAAAAGTCGGTCATCTGTTAAGCTCATAGATTCAATATATCAATTTCTCGACTCGCTGAATCTAGGCTTCTCTAGCCACTTAATCACAGCTTCTGATTATCTCTAAATTACCTTCAAAATTTTCAACGATACAATGAAAATTTAATTTGTGTTTGGGTGCAATTTGATAAAAAGAGAGAAATAAAATGTAAGGAATTGGAAAAGAAGTAGTTTAATATTGACCAAAGTTCATCCCTAATTGTTTGATGAAAAATATTTTAGCAGTGACTGAAAGTGATTTGTTCACACTAAATTATTTATTCGTCTGTTTTTATACATGCTGAGAAAATAAGATTCTCCTTCAAATGTTCGCTTTGTTAGTTTCGAAATTTGCATCGTAATCAAATTTCAAGCATGGTGAATATTGATTGCCTTTTCAAGATTGTGAGTAATACAAGAAAATTGAATACAACAATAACATGTCCCTTTCTACAAATCAGCCACAAACTAGATCTAGAAATGAGGTCAGGTCAGGTCACAAATGATATTATTACAAAATGTAGCATCTTAATTCTACTTGAAAGAAATGTTCCTGTTTATGATGTCATCATTGCTGTTATAGAATGTGGTCTTTTTCAATTGAAGTGATTTTGTGTCTGTTACGAAACATAGACTTGCGTAAATGTCTTTTTCGTGTATTGGAGTTTAACGGATTTCCCAGAGGAATTATTAGTCCTTGCCATTGCGATTTGTTATATCATTGACCACAATCCTGTTTGAAAATACAATGAAATGACCTATTTAATGAGGAAAAAGTTACAGTTAGTCAGATTAAGATGACCTAATATGTCAACAGAGTCTCATTTCCACTTTAAAACAATTAGCTTTATTCCTATGCTTAGAGAATCTGTGTAACATGGCCTACTTTTTGTGGTAAAATTAGGTCACAGTCACTTAATGATATTCTTCATTAATACTTCTGACATAGCATGCCATTCTACCCCCAAAATCAAAAACCTGCCAAGATGTTTGAAGATTATATCGGTTTTGACATTTTACTGAAACATGGCTGCCATAAATGATTGTATCGTTTATGTATCAGGAACTCAAGAGACCAATAACCAACAAGACTTGATGGGGTTTGTTTTAACACATCCTAATCTCAAAGAAACAAAACAATATGTATCCATTAATATAGATTTCCCATAATGCCATTGTTCCTTGACAAAAAATGTCCTCTGAGAGAAATTTATTTATTTTGTTTCTCATAATAAATGAAATATTCCATTTGTTTGTATACTCATTATGACAATTTTTGTCTTTGAGACCACTTTTTATTGTCATTGTCTCCAAATTATTTTTATCAACAAGGGTACATTGATAAATATGGCTAGAAGGAAATTGTTACTGGTTCCTTGTCTTCCTTGCTGATATTAAATCACAGACAAGAAGAAGAAGAACAGAAAACACAATGGCCAAAAGGACAAACAACGATCCACAAAACATACACATAAACACATGCTGTATTATTATACTTAATTCAATGAGTCCAAATATTAATAAATTTTCCACGAAAAAAAACTTTAAAACTAAAATCATGACAAAAGGGAGCGAATGAGCGAGTGTGGTTTAACATCAAATGAGTAATATTTCAGCTGTATCCACGTCAATATTTTCCACAAAAGAAAAACTAAAACAAAATCACTACAATAGTGAGCAGATCAGAGAATGTGGGTTTTAGCATCAAGTGTTTAATTTTACAGCTATATCACAACAAGAACAAAATGCGTTTTTGACGAGAGGATGATGCCACACATATTTATTTGAATTTCATAGTGGCAGTACAAGTGAGGATATAAAAAAGAACTATGGACCAGGGGCCTTTAATATAAGGCCACTCTCTTCTCCAGTAAAAAATTACCTTACAAGAGGAGTGTTCTCTATTGAGGGGTAAAAGTTAGTAGTGTTTTACTGTATCAGTCCATATGAAATCTGGCCTGATAAGATGGGTGGCCTCTGGTGGGAGGGGGGGGCTTTATAATAGGGGCACTACTGTATTATCTGGCCTGATAAGATGGGTGGCCTCTGGTGGGAGGGGGGGGCTTTATAATAGGGGCACTACTGTATTATCTGGCCTGATAAGATGGGTGGCCTCTGGTGGGGAGGGGGGGCTTTATAATAGGGGCACTACTGTATTATCTGGCCTGATAAGATGGGTGGCCTCTGGTGGGAGGGGGGGGCTTTATAATAGGGGCACTACTGTATTATCTGGCCTGATAAGATGGGTGGCCTCTGGTGGGGAGGGGGGGCTTTATAATAGGGGCACTACTGTATTATCTGGCCTGATAAGATTGGTGGCCTCTGGTGGGGAGGGGAGGCTTTATAATAGGGACACTACTGTATTATCTGACCTGATTAGATGGGTGGTCTCTGGTGGGGAGGGGGAGCTTTATAATAGGGGCACTACTGTATTATCTGGCCTGATAAGATTGATGGCCTCTGGTGGGGAGGGGGGGGCTTTATAATAGGGGCACTACTGTATTATCTGGCCTGATAAGATGGGTGGCCTCTGGTGGGGGGGGGGCTTTATAATAGGGGCACTACTGTATTATCTGACCTGATAAGATGGGTGGCCTCTGGTGGGGAGGGGGGCTTTATAATAGGGGCACTACTGTATTATCTGACCTGATAAGATTGGTGGCCTCTGGTGGGGAGGGGGGCTTTATAATAGGGGCACTACTGTATTATCTGACCTGATAAGATGGGTGGCCTCTGGTGGGGAGGGGGGCTTTATAATAGGGGCACTACTGTATTATCTGACCTGATAAGATTGGTGGCCTCTGGTGGGGAGGGGGGGCTTTATAATAGGGACACTACCGTATTATCTGGCCTGATAAGATGGGTGGCCTCTGGTGGGGAGGGGGGGCTTTATAATAGGGCCACTACTGTATTATCAAATGGAACAATTTTTACAACATAAGTATTATCTGGAACTAAACATGATATGAACTTTGGGTGTGAAAACAAAATGAAATGCTAAATGGCAAAACACATAGGAATTTCTTCTATATTTGTGTTGGATGTAATTGGATGGATTAAAAAAAATATTAACTTTTGTTTCTTAATAATTGTTTGAAACATTTCATCAAAAGAAACACAGGCTGAAAATTAGATGACATTAAGACTTCAAATATGACTTTATTTTCATTAGTCACACTTTCCAGCCATAACCTAACCAGAAGACCAGTATCACTGGTTGTCTAGAACTTTAATTATAACGTCTGGAGAGTTGACATTTATGATCAATCGCTGTAGAATTACAGTTAGAGAAAACTAAAGCAATCTATATTATTTCCATACACTGTCAAACCTGCCAATGCAGTCACCGTATTTAAAGGTCACCTTTTTCTTGCCCTGTCATAGAAAATTTCATATGAATTGAACCTCTTTTAAGAGGTCACCTGTCTTAAAAGACCACTTTTTCTTTGTCCCAAAGATGACCTCTTAATACAGGTTTGACTGTATTTATATATATATAGTTTTGTAAAATAGGATTCCGACTAATAATATGTAAAACATGCATAAATGTATGATGCATATATTAATTAACTTGACAAATATTACGAAGATAAAATCAGTGAAGAAAATGTACATAATTTCAGTGAGAAGGGGAGGGAGGTCACAAATATGGTACATAATTTCGGAGAGAAGGGGGGTCAAGAATATGGTACATAATTTTGGTGAGAAGAAAGGGTGGGTCACAAATATGGTACATAATTTCGGAGAGAAGGGGGGTCAAGAATATGGTACATAATTTTGATGAGAAGAAAGGGTGGATCAAGAATATGGTACATAATTTGGTGAAAAGTGGGGTCAAGAATATGATAGATAATTTTGGTGAGAAGTGGGGTCAAGAATATGGTAGATAATTTTGGTGAGAAGTGGGGTCAAGAATATGGTAGATAATTTTGGTGAGAAGTGGGGTCAAGAATATGGTAGATAATTTTGGTGAGAAGTGGGGTCAAGAATATGATAGATAATTTTGGTGAGAAGTGGGGTCAAGAATATGGTAGATAATTTTGGTGAGAAGTGGGGTCAAGAATATGGTAGATAATTTCGGTGTGCAGGCAGGAGTCAAGAATATAGCATATAATATTAGTGTTTGTTTGTTTAATGGTATTTAACAGCATTTTCAACAATATCCCAGTTATATCATGGCAGTCAGTTTTATTGTCGAAGGAAACCGGAGTACATAATGTTGTATTGAGCACACCTCGTCTAAGCGGGATTCGAACTCACAACATCAGTGGTGATAGATACTGATTGCATAGGTTGTTGTAAATCCAACTACCATATGATCAAGACCACGATGATCTCTTATATATAATTTTTGTGAAGAAGTAGTCAAGAGATCAGGGAGACATGAATATCATTTTATTTGATTCGTATTGTATCATATGTTTAATATCACCAAAAGAGTCTTGATATACAAGTGTATTACCAAATATTAATCAGAAATATTATTCTTTACAACAAAATCATGAAAACCACAAAACTTCTAACTTCACTATATAAGCTGGGTTTATTTGTTTACGACCTATGACATTCAGTTTTAACATTAGAAAGGAAAGTGACTTGTCAGATTTTCAGTTTTTCATGGAAAGTTTGCAATTTCTATTCTGAATGTATAAAATAACAGGAGAGCTTTAAGTCCATCGTGGGCATTTATACAAGACTATCTCATGATATGTGTTTTCTTCACAACTTTTCCCATCCAATTTTTGACAAAATATATTTTGTCGGAAATTCATAACTGTCGAGATGCTTATTAAATTTAATAAGAAAATTGAAGCTGATTGGATTAGACGTGAGGAGACAGATCTATGTCAGCCATATTCTATATCCTCGTAGAGGTCATATATATCCTAATTTGGAGAGGAAATTGATTTTTGACGAATACAAATTTATGACAGAAATTGAAGATCATGCATGAAATTCTTGTTGATATTCTATTTTATAGAAATCAGTTTACCATCATTTCTCAATTTAGTGGTGGCTTCTGCCGTTAATGAAACAAATCGAAAATAAAAACTCTCCACCTTCAGGGCCCGCTGTAAAAGTCAAATCTTGTATCAAGTTCAATATAAAACAGAAATATCATCTTTTCTCTACTGGGTTATAAATTTGTGGGCCAAAATATTATGTCAATTTCATAACAACGCTGAATCTTTTATTGTTTTTTTTCAATAAATGTTCGTTTATTTCTTCACAGTAGTGCAATATTTTGTTCAAAACAATTTCAATCATCGGTGAAATTTGACACATGAGTTCATTCAATTTCCTTTTTACTTTTTCAATAAAGAGAAGAAATTGGAAACCACAAAAAACAACACAACCCATTACTTCACAATAAAAAACTCACAAATATCAACCTACAATATTTGAATTTTTAATAAGCTTATAATTGTTTAGTAAAAAAATCAATATCTCATATTATACACGTCATTTACCATTAATTATTAACGTGGTTTACAAATAGCTTCAAATTCATAGGATTAAAAATGCTCTTTTATTTTTTTATTGTTTTTGGTTTTTTGTGTGTTTTTGTTTTTATATTAATTTTTTTACCTTTTCTTTCTTCAGGTTCAGTAACTTTTCAGTAAATACTACTATGACTTGTTGCAGGAAAAAAGGATGAATAGAGACTGGCGAGATCACCAGCCATGGGTAGGTATCTGTAAACCTTGACATTTAATTCTGGTGGGAATCGGGACACAGATACACATCAGTGGTGCTAGGCTTCTTGTCTTTCAGAATTTAAAAGACATGATCCATGCAGTCACCCATGCCAGCTTTTTAATTATGATGAATGATGAATTACAAAGACTAGGCAATAATAGAATTTCCTGCTGAGTAATGTTCAGCAAGACTGACCATAACAACAAATTGATGTTTTGTTTGTTTGATGGTGAACTCCCAAGAGAGCAATGTAAACCCCACAAAAATATCTAGGGTGAACTCCCAAGAGAGCAATGTAAACCCCACAAAAATATATTGGGTGAACTCCCATGAGAGCAATGTAAACCCCACAAAAATATATTGGGTGAACTCCCAAGAGAGCAATGTAAACTCCACAAAAATATCTTGGGTGAACTCCCAAGAGAGCAATGTAAACACCACAAAAATATCTTGGGTGAACTCCCAAGAGAGCAATGTAAACACCACAAAAATATCTAGGGTGAACTCCCAAGAGAGCAATGTAAACCCCACAAAAATATCTTGGGTGAACTCCCAAGAGAGCAATGTAAACCCCACAAAAATTTCTTGGGTGAACTCCCAAGAGAGCAATGTAAACACCACAAAAATATCTAGGGTGAACTCCCAAGAGAGCAATGTAAACCCCACAAAAATATCTTGGGTGAACTCCCAAGAGAGCAATGTAAACTCCACAAAAATATCTAGGGTGAACTCCCAAGAGAGCAATGTAAACACCACAAAAATATCTAGGGTGAACTCCCAAGAGAGCAATGAAAACACCACAAAAATATCTTGGGTGAACTCCCAAGAGAGCAATGTAAACTCCACAAAAATATCTAGGGTGAACTCCCAAGAGAGCAATGTAAACTCCACAAAAATATCTAGGGTGAACTCCCAAGAGAGCAATGTAAACCCCACAAAAATATCTTGGGTGAACTCCCAAGAGAGCAATGTAAACCCCACAAAAATATCTTGGGTGAACTCCCAAGAGAGCAATGTAAACACCACAAAAATATCTTGGGTGAACTCCCAAGAGAGCAATGTAAACCCCACAAAAATATCTTGGGTGAACTCCCAAGAGAGCAATGTAAACCCCACAAAAATTTCTTGGGTGAACTCCCAAGAGAGCAATGTAAACACCACAAAAATATCTAGGGTGAACTCCCAAGAGAGCAATGTAAACTCCACAAAAATATCTAGGGTGAACTCCCAAGAGAGCAATGTAAACTCCACAAAAATATCTAGGGTGAACTCCCAAGAGAGCAATGTAAACACCACAAAAATATCTAGGGTGAACTCCCAAGAGAGCAATGAAAACACCACAAAAATATCTTGGGTGAACTCCCAAGAGAGCAATGTAAACTCCACAAAAATATCTAGGGTGAACTCCCAAGAGAGCAATGTAAACTCCACAAAAATATCTAGGGTGAACTCCCAAGAGAGCAATGTAAACCCCACAAAAATATCTTGGGTGAACTCCCAAGAGAGCAATGTAAACCCCACAAAAATATCTTGGGTGAACTCCCAAGAGAGCAATGTAAACCCCACAAAAATATCTAGGGTGAACTCCCAAGAGAGCAATGTAAACCCTACAAAAATATCTAGGGTGAACTCCCAAGAGAGCAATGTAAACTCCACAAAAATATCTAGGGTGAACTCCCAAAAGAGCAATGTAAACCCCACAAAAATATCTTGGGTGAACTCCCAAGAGAGCAATGTAAACCCCACAAAAATATCTTGGGTGAACTCCCAAGAGAGCAATGTAAACTCCACAAAAATATCTAGGGTGAACTCCCAAGAGAGCAATGTAAACTCCACAAAAATATCTAGGGTGAACTCCCAAGAGAGCAATGTAAACCCCACAAAAATATCTTGGGTGAACTCCCAAGAGAGCAATGTAAACCCCACAAAAATATCTTGGGTGAACTCCCAAGAGAGCAATGTAAACCCCACAAAAATATCTAGGGTGAACTCCCAAGAGAGCAATGTAAACCCTACAAAAATATCTAGGGTGAACTCCCAAGAGAGCAATGTAAACTCCACAAAAATATCTAGGGTGAACTCCCAAAAGAGCAATGTAAACCCCACAAAAATATCTTGGGTGAACTCCCAAGAGAGCAATGTAAACCCCACAAAAATATCTTGGGTGAACTCCCAAGAGAGCAATGTAAACTCCACAAAAATATCTAGGGTGAACTCCCAAGAGAGCAATGTAAACACCACAAAAATATCTAGGGTGAACTCCCAAGAGAGCAATGTAAACTCCACAAAAATATCTAGGGTGAACTCCCAAGAGAGCAATGTAAACACCACAAAAATATCTAGGGTGAACTCCCAAGAGAGCAATGAAAACACCACAAAAATATCTTGGGTGAACTCCCAAGAGAGCAATGTAAACTCCACAAAAATATCTAGGGTGAACTCCCAAGAGAGCAATGTAAACTCCACAAAAATATCTAGGGTGAACTCCCAAGAGAGCAATGTAAACCCCACAAAAATATCTTGGGTGAACTCCCAAGAGAGCAATGTAAACCCCACAAAAATATCTTGGGTGAACTCCCAAGAGAGCAATGTAAACCCCACAAAAATATCTAGGGTGAACTCCCAAGAGAGCAATGTAAACCCTACAAAAATATCTAGGGTGAACTCCCAAGAGAGCAATGTAAACTCCACAAAAATATCTAGGGTGAACTCCCAAAAGAGCAATGTAAACCCCACAAAAATATCTTGGGTGAACTCCCAAGAGAGCAATGTAAACCCCACAAAAATATCTTGGGTGAACTCCCAAGAGAGCAATGTAAACTCCACAAAAATATCTTGGGTGAACTCCCAAGAGAGCAATGTAAACACCACAAAAATATCTAGGGTGAACTCCCAAGAGAGCAATGTAAACTCCACAAAAATATCTAGGGTGAACTCCCAAGAGAGCAATGTAAACACCACAAAAATATCTAGGGTGAACTCCCAAGAGAGCAATGAAAACACCACAAAAATATCTTGGGTGAACTCCCAAGAGAGCAATGTAAACTCCACAAAAATATCTAGGGTGAACTCCCAAGAGAGCAATGTAAACTCCACAAAAATATCTAGGGTGAACTCCCAAGAGAGCAATGTAAACCCCACAAAAATATCTTGGGTGAACTCCCAAGAGAGCAATGTAAACCCCACAAAAATATCTTGGGTGAACTCCCAAGAGAGCAATGTAAACCCCACAAAAATATCTAGGGTGAACTCCCAAGAGAGCAATGTAAACCCTACAAAAATATCTAGGGTGAACTCCCAAGAGAGCAATGTAAACTCCACAAAAATATCTAGGGTGAACTCCCAAAAGAGCAATGTAAACCCCACAAAAATATCTTGGGTGAACTCCCAAGAGAGCAATGTAAACCCCACAAAAATATCTTGGGTGAACTCCCAAGAGAGCAATGTAAACTCCACAAAAATATCTAGGGTGAACTCCCAAGAGAGCAATGTAAACACCACAAAAATATCTAGGGTGAACTCCCAAGAGAGCAATGTAAACCGCACAAAAATATATTGGGTGAACTCCCAAGAGAGCAATGTAAACTCCACAAAAATATCTAGTGTGAACTCCCAAGAGAGCAATGAAAACCCCACAAAAATATATTGGGTGAACTCCCAAGAGAGCTATGTAAACCCCACAAAAATATCTAGGATGAACTCCCAAGAGAGCAATGTAAACCCCACAAAAATATCTTGGGTGAACTCCCAAGAGAGCAATGTAATAAACTCCACAAAAATATCTAGTGTGAACTCCCAAGAGAGCAATGAAAACTCCACAAAAATATCTAGGGTGAACTCCCAAGAGAGCAATGTAAACCCCACAAAAATATCTTGGGTGAACTCCCAAGAGAGCAATGTAAACCCCACAAAATTATCTTGGGTGAACTCCCAAGAGAGAAATGTAAACACCACAAAAATATCTAGGGTGAACTCCCAAGAGAGCAATGTAAACACCACAAAAATATCTTGGGTGAACTCCCAAGAGAGCAATGTAAACCCCACAAAAATATCTAGGGTGAACTCCCAAGAGAGCAATGTAAACACCACAAAAATATCTTGGGTGAACTCCCAAGAGAGCAATGTAAACACCACAAAAATATCTAGGGTGAACTCCCAAGAGAGCAATGTAAACACCACAAAAATATCTTGGGTGAACTCCCAAGAGAGCAATGTAAACTCCACAAAAATATCTAGCGTGAACTCCCAAGAGAGCAATGAAAACTCCAACAAAAATATATTGGGTGAACTCCCAAGAGAGCAATGTAAACTCCACAAAAATATCTAGGGTGAACTCCCAAGAGAGCAATGTAAACACCACAAAAATATCTTGGGTGAACTCCCAAGAGAGCAATGTAAACCCCACAAAAATATCTTGGGTGAACTCCCAAGAGAGCAATGTAAACCCCACAAAAATATCTTGGGTGAACTCCCAAGAGAGCAATGTAATAAACTCCACAAAAATATCTAGCGTGAACTCCCAAGAGAGCAATGTAAACCCCACAAAAATATCTAGCGTGAACTCCCAAGAGAGCAATGTAAACCCCACAAAAATATCTTGGGTGAACTCCCAAGAGAGCAATGTAAACACCACAAAAATATCTAGGGTGAACTCCCAAGAGAGCAATGTAAACACCACAAAAATATCTTGGGTGAACTCCCAAGAGAGCAATGAAAACCCCACAAAAATATATTGGGTGAACTCCCAAGAGAGCAATGTAAACACCACAAAAATATCTTGGGTGAACTCCCAAGAGAGCAATGTAAACACCACAAAAATATCTTGGGTGAACTCCCAAGAGAGCAATGTAATAAACTCCACAAAAATATCTAGCGTGAACTCCCAAGAGAGCAATGAAAACCCCACAAAAATATATTGGGTGAACTCCCAAGAGAGCAATGTAAACCCCACAAAAATATCTAGGGTGAACTCCCAAGAGAGCAATGTAAACCCCCAAAAAATATCTTGGGTGAATTCCCAAGAGAGCAATGTAAACTCCACAAAAATATCTAGGGTGAACTCCCAAGAGAGCAATGTAAACCCCACAAAAATATCTTGGGTGAACTCCCAAGAGAGCAATGTAAACTCCACAAAAATATCTAGGGTGAACTCCCAAGAGAGCAATGAAAACCCCACAAAAATATATTGGGTGAACTCCCAAGAGAGCAATGTAAACTCCACAAAAATCTTGGGTGAACTCCCAAGAGAGCAATGTAAACACCACAAAAATATCTTGGGTGAACTCCCAAGAGAGCAATGTAAACACCACAAAAATATCTTGGGTGAACTCCCAAGAGAGCAATGTAAACACCACAAAAATATCTAGGGTGAACTCCCAAGAGAGCAATGTAAACTCCACAAAAATATCTTGGGTGAACTCCCAAAAGAGCAATGAAAACCCCACAAAAATATCTAGGGTGAACTCCCAAGAGAGCAATGAAAACCCCACAAAAATATCTAGGGTGAACTCCCAAGAGAGCAATGAAAACCCCACAAAAATATCTAGGGTGAACTCCCAAGAGAGCAATGTAAACCCCACAAAAATATATTGGGTGAACCCCCAAGAGAGCAATGAAAACCCCACAAAAATATCTTGGGTGAACTCCCAAAAGAGCAATGAAAACCCCACAAAAATATCTAGGGTGAACTCCCAAGAGAGCAATGAAAACCCCACAAAAATATCTAGGGTGAACTCCCAAGAGAGCAATGAAAACCCCACAAAAATATCTAGGGTGAACTCCCAAGAGAGCAATGTAAACCCCACAAAAATATATTGGGTGAACCCCCAAGAGAGCAATGAAAACCCCACAAAAATATCTTGGGTGAACTCCCAAGAGAGCAATGAAAACCCCACAAAAATATCTAGGGTGAACTCCCAAGAGAGCAATGTAAACCCCACAAAAATATCTTGGGTGAACTCCCAAGAGAGCAATGAAAACCCCACAAAAATATCTAGGGTGAACTCCCAAGAGAGCAATGAAAACCCCACAAAAATATCTAGGGTGAACTCCCAAGAGAGCAATGAAAACCCCACAAAAATATCTAGGGTGAACTCCCAAGAGAGCAATGTAAACACCACAAAAATATCTTGGGTGAACTCCCAAGAGAGCAATGAAAACCCCACAAAAATATCTAGGGTGAACTCCCAAGAGAGCAATGTAAACCCCACAAAAATATATTGGGTGAACCCCCAAGAGAGCAATGAAAACCCCACAAAAATATCTAGGGTGAACTCCCAAGAGAGCAATGAAAACCCCACAAAAATATCTAGGGTGAACTCCCAAGAGAGCAATGAAAACCCCACAAAAATATCTAGGGTGAACTCCCAAGAGAGCAATGAAAACCCCACAAAAATATATTGGGTGAACCCCCAAGAGAGCAATGTAAACCCCACAAAAATATATTGGGTGAACCCCCAAGAGAGCAATGAAAACCCCACAAAAATATCTAGGGTGAACTCCCAAGAGAGCAATGTAAACCCCACAAAAATATATTGGGTGAACCCCCAAGAGAGCAATGTAAACCCCACAAAAATATATTGGGTGAACCCCCAAGAGAGCAATGAAAACCCCACAAAAATATCTTGGGTGAACTCCCAAGAGAGCAATGTAAACCCCACAAAAATATATTGGGTGAACCCCCAAGAGAGCAATGTAAACCCCACAAAAATATATTGGGTGAACCCCCAAGAGAGCAATGAAAACCCCACAAAAATATCTAGGGTGAACTCCCAAGAGAGCAATGTAAACCCCACAAAAATATATTGGGTGAACCCCCAAGAGAGCAATGTAAACCCCACAAAAATATATTGGGTGAACCCCCAAGAGAGCAATGAAAACCCCACAAAAATATCTAGGGTGAACTCCCAAGAGAGCAATGTAAACCCCACAAAAATATATTGGGTGAACCCCCAAGAGAGCAATGAAAACCCCACAAAAATATCTAGGGTGAACTCCCAAGAGAGCAATGAAAACCCCACAAAAATATCTAGGGTGAACTCCCAAGAGAGCAATGAAAACCCCACAAAAATATCTAGGGTGAACTCCCAAGAGAGCAATGTAAACCCCACAAAAATATATTGAGTGAACTCCCAAGAGAGCAATGAAAACCCCACAAAAATATCTAGGGTGAACTCCCAAGAGAGCAATGTAAACCCCACAAAAATATCTAGGGTGAACTCCCAAGAGAGCAATTGCTTTTTTAGCAATATCACTGCAGGAACAAGTAACATTTTAATGAGATGATGATGATGTCTGTTTTGTACTAGAACAAGATAATGAGCTTGATTAAGACAATGAGCTTGATTTGTATAAGTGCTTGGTTACAGAGACAATTGTCCACTGAGTCATGTAACTCCTGACTCCCTGACTCAGAAACATTCTGATTTACAGTCAACTAGTCTTTCTTCTTACTCCTTAATGCTGATTCATCTTGTCGAAAAAGCAGCACATACTAATTTTCTAAGACTTTGGCTTGACTAAACCAGTGATTGAACATACATGTACATGTTATTATTAGTATCATAATAAACATGAAAGAAAGAACATTTTTCACTTTTTGAATGTAGCAACATGACAGAGAAATTCTGTGCTTGACCGATAGAGAAAGAACAGAACATTGATTAATCTATCAATTATTTGACCTTGACAAATGACCCCAAAGCCTAAATTTCTTCCATTCTATAAATGACATCTCCCAGTGCAATGCTTCGTGAAGACAAGGATCGCTAACAAAAACGTTGTTTTTATGATTAAAATGGGGTGGAAAATTTTTAAATACCACTGTCGGAACAGTTCCAAAATCGAATAGAAAAATTGGAGAAAGACCTTGACCTTTGACCTACTGACAAAATATATAGCTAAAAGTAATGAACAACATCAATAACTCATCCCAACCTTATAGCAGCTGTTCTATGACAAGACAAAGTGAAACAAAACTTAAGGCAAACCGGAGTCTACTAAATATTTGTTAATTATTTCTATTTCCGACATGATATTCTGCATCATAACAACACTGTAGATTTTGTCTTTGGCATGCTTAACAGGCATTAGTCATACAAAGGGCTGTGGGAAATGTCTTCTTCATTAAAATACAAAACTAAACACAGAACTCATTATTTTACGAAGAAAATTGCACTACATTTATTTCCTTCATTTATATCCGTAAAAAAATCTTCCCTTTGGTTTCTACAATTACAGTGATATGTAGAATGACAATTATAATCATGGGCATTCTAAAATTGATCCCAGTTTTATTAGCGTCAGCAATTATTCAAAGAAAATGTTAAAGGTATTTAAAACAAAATGTTCTTTACTGATACAGTGAATCCTGTATAAACCAAACCTGTACAAACCAATCCTCTGTATAAACCAATCCTGTATAAACCAATCCTGTATAAACCAATCCTCTGTATAAACCAAACCTCTGTATAAACCAATCCTGTATAAACCAAACCTGTATAAACCAATCCTGTAAAAACCAAACCTGTATAAACCAATCCTGTATAAACCAATCCTGTATAAACCAAACCTCTGTATAAACCAAACCTCTATAAACCAATCCTGTATAAACCAATCCTGCATAAACCAAACCTCTGTATAAACCAAACCTCTGTATAAACCAATCCTGTATAAACCAAACCTGTATAAACCAATCCTGTATAAACCAAACCTCTGTATAAACCAAACCCCTGTATAAACCAATCCTGTATAAACCAAACCTGTATAAACCAATCCTGTATAAACCAAACCTCTGTATAAACCAAACCTCTATAAACCAATCCTGTATAAACCAATCCTGTATAAACCAAACCTCTGTATAAACCAAACCTCTATAAACCAATCCTGTATAAACCAATCCTGTATAAACCAAACCTCTGTATAAATCAAACCTCTGTATAAACCAATCATGCATAAACCAAACCTGTATAAACCAATCCTGTATAAACCAATCCTGTATAAACCAAACCTCTGTATAAACCAATCCTATATAAACCAAACCTCTGTATAAACCAATCCTGTATAAACCAATCCTGTATAAACCAAACCTCTGTATAAACCAATCCTGTATAAACCAAACCTCTATATAAACCAATCCTGTATAAACCAAACCTGTATAAACCAATCCTGTATAAACCAATCCTGTATAAACCAAACCTGTATAAACCAAACCTGCATAAACCAATCCTGTATAAACCAATCCTGTATAAACCAAATCTCTGTATAAACCAAACCTCTATAAACCAATCCTGTATAAACCAATCCTGTATAAACCAAACCTCTGTATAAACCAATCCTGTATAAACCAAACCTGTATAAACCAAACCTCTGTATAAACCAATCCTGTATAAACCAAACCTCTGTATAAACCAATCCTGTATAAACCAATCCTGCATAAACCAATCCTGTATAAACCAAACCTCTGTATAAACCAATCCTGTATAAACCAAACCTCTGTATAAACCAATCCTGTATAAACCAATCCTGTATAAACCAAACCTCTGTATAAACCAATCCTGTATAAACCAAACCTCTGTATAAACCAATCCTGTATAAACCAAACCTGTATAAACCAATCCTGTATAAACCAATCCTGTATAAACCAAACCTGTATAAACCAATCCTGTATAAACCAAACCTCTGAATAAACCAAACCTCTGTATAAACCAATCCTGTATAAACCAATCCTGTATAAACCAAACCTGTATAAACCAATCCTGTATAAACCAAACCGGTATAAACCAATCCTGTATAAACCAATCCTGTATAAACCAAACCTGTATAAACCAATCATGTATAAACCAATCCTGTATAAACCAATCCTGTACAAACCAATCATGTATAAACCAAACCTGTATAAACCAATCCTGTATAAACCAAACCTGTATAAACCAATCCTGTATAAACCAATCCTGTATAAACCAAACCTCTGTATAAACCAAACCTGTATAAACCAATCCTGTATAAACCAAACCTCTGTATAAACCAATCCTGTATAAACCAAACCTGTATAAACCAATCCTGTATAAACCAATCCTGTATAAACCAAACCTGTATAAACCAATCCTGTATAAACCAAACCTCTGTATAAACCAAACCTCTGTATAAACCAATCCTGTATAAACCAATCCTGTATAAACCAAACCTGTATAAACCAATCCTGTATAAACCAAACCGGTATAAACCAATCCTGTATAAACCAATCCTGTATAAACCAAACCTCTATAAACCAATCATGTATAAACCAATCCTGTATAAACCAATCCTGTACAAACCAATCCTGTATAAACCAATCCTGTATAAACCAAACCTGTATAAACCAAACCTGTATAAACCAAACCTGTATAAACCAATCCTGTATAAACCAATCCTGTATAAACCAACCCTGTATAAACCAATCCTGTATAAACCAATCCTGTATAAACCAATCCTGTATAAACCAAACCTGTATAAACCAATCCTGTATAAACCAAACCTGTATAAACCAACCCTGTATAAACCAATCCTGTATAAACCAATCCTGAAAACCAAACCTGTATAAACCAATCCTGTATAAACCAATCCTGCATAAACCAATTCCAAAGAAAGTTCTGTTTCAGTATGCGAAATTAGAGGTAGAATTTATGTTGGTCAACCTTAATCTTTGTTGAAGTAAACTTGATGTCTATGCAAAAAATTATCCTTCTAATTAGCATGCCTGTTAATTAACATGGGATGTCTTAGCTTTCACTTCCAATTAGCATGCCTGTTAATTAACGTGGGATGTCTTAGCTTTCACTTCTAATTAGCATGCCTGTTAATTAACGTGGGATGTCTTAGCTTTCACTTCTAATTAGCATGCCTGTTAATCAACGTAGGATGTCTTAGCTTTCACTTCTAATTAGCATGCCTGTTAATTAACGTGGGATGTCTTAGATTTCACTTCTAATTAGCATGCCTGTTAATTAACGTGGGATGTCTTAGCTTTCACTTCTAATTAGCATGCCTGTTAATTAACGTGGGATGTCTTAGCTTTCACTTCTAATTAGCATGCCTGTTAATAAACGTGGGATGTCTTAGCTTTCACGTAAGGTGGTATTTATTTATTTACGAATCCTAACATATTTTTTTTAATATCGCATGATATTGGTGTAATTAAAACAGGTCATTTAATCTTTAGAAAGGTTTTCATTGGTCAAAATATAAGGCACCCTTGGTTCCAAATGACATCAAGATTGCACTCGGCCGTTTCTGTTCCTTCAATGAGAAGGAGCTTAGCAAATTTACCCGAGGTTTGCCGATTGACCAAAATTATTTCCGTAAAATCTAAATAATAGCCACAAATTAGGGAAAGAAATTATACCTAAACTTTTCTAAGAAATATACCGTGGTTAAAAAGGAATACTATGGTAAGTTAGTTCAGTCTAGTTTTTGCAATAAGAAAGTGAACGTAAGTTATAAACAAAACAGCATTTCTGACCTTCTTTAGGACGTCGATGGTACAAAGCCGGGCAAATAATAACTTAAGCGAAACACTACCAATAATAACAACTGTGCCCATTACGTGAAAAATACAACACCAGCGGAAGTTTGTACACCACTGGACAGTAGGGAGGGAATTGCTTTGATCTTTCAAAAATGTAAGCTTGATGCAATGTGTTGTATGGTGAAAATATTTGTTTAAATCTTATTTTATGCCAAGGAATAATAAATTGTCACTTTGAGAAAGAACATTTTTATATTTGAGTTCTGAAAGAACAGAGTGAAAATTACAAGAAAGAAAACTGATGGATTTATTTAAGTTATAAAAGTAACCATTTACTAGAATCAATGTTAAAAAACAGTAGTAGTTCTTTTGACTTACAATGCATGTATCTGATGATTCAAGGGGATATTTATTGACGAATAAAAAATGCTACCCTAACTAATATTTTAGTAAAAAACAAAAATAGTAATTTGAAGCTTCAAGATAGGTGTCAAGGTTTACAACTTTCTATGCAATCAGTACCCATCACCACAAAAGTTGTGAGTTTGAATCCTGTTTGCGGAAAGGTGTACTCGATACAACATTATGTGATAAAGATTGCCAGTGATTTGCGGCAGGTTGGTGGTTTTCTCTGATTTCCTCCACCAATAAAACTGATCACCACGATATAACTGAAATATTGTTGAAAGTGGCGTTAAACACCATAATCCTAACCCCCATGATTGCAGGATTTTGCACCACTTACCCTTGGACATCTGGCAACCTTGAGATGCCCACAGATCTCGTCGATAAGACATCTCGCTTCGCGAGGTGTGCCAAGTCGATTTGCGACTTTTTGTCTATGCCAATCTTAATGGGGCTATGCTAATATAATTTTTAGTAGACCCATTGTCTATAATGCTTTACTTTTCAGTTTCGCACACTGCTGTTTACACACAACACTCACTGTAGATCTTAATCTACTCCAACAATACATACAATGTATATAAAAGTTGGCTATCAGTGTTAAACAGCACTTTTAACAATATGTCAGTTATATCATGGCTGTCTGACTTGATTTTATTGGTGTGAGAAAACAGGAATTACAAAGAAATCCACCGACCTGCCTCAAGTCACTTACAAATTTAATCACATAATGTTGTTATTGTGTACACCTTGTCATGGACAGGAATAGAACTCCCCTTACAACATTTTTAATGGTGATGGACACTGATTTAATATGCTTGGTTTGGTTTATGGTGTTTAATGCCACTTTCAACAATATTTCTGTTATATCGTGGGGGTCAGTTTTATTGGTGGAGGAAACCACTGACCTGTCGCAAGTCACTGACAAACTTTACCATATAATGTTGTATCGAGTACACCTCGCCACGAACGGGGTTTGAACTCACAACCTTAGTGGTGATAGGCACTGATTGCACAGGTAGTTGCAAATCCAATTACCATAACTGCTCCTGATTTAATAGGTCAATGTAAATCTAATTATCACATTATCACTGTCAGGACAGGTCAGTGTCTACAATGGATTTATTCTCCACTTATTAATCAGTCCAAAAAACAATTAGTTCTATTCATTTATCAACCACAAACAACTCTAAATTTCATTAATTGTGACAAATAAAAGCATTATCAAAATCATATTTTAAAAGTTTATAGATTTATTTACTTTTATAAAAAAAAAAACTCCTATTACATTCCTGTATTGTTATATTTCCCCAAAATCGTATCCTAGCTTTTTCCTGTTAACTTCTCCTTGTATCTTTAGTAATTTAAATTTGATTGATTTGATTTTTGTGTTTAATACCACTTTCAGCAATATTTCAGCTATATCATGGCGACCAGTTTTAGTGGTGGAAGAAGCCAGAGTACCCGGAAAGAACCATCGACCATGGGTAAGCAACTGGTAAACTTTATCACTTGTGGCTGCGAGTCGAGTGCACCCTTTTTTGTAATTTATAAAGCCGGGCGCAAACCCACGCCGTATTGGTGATAGGCTTGTATGAGTTGCTAGGTAATTCAACTACCTCATTGAGCCACCCGGGCCCTCTACAACTAGCTCATTGAGCCACCCGGGCCCTCTACAACTACCTCATTGAGCCACCCGGGCCCTCTACAACTACCTCATTGAGCCACCCGGGCCCTCTACAACTAGCTCATTGAGCCACCCGGGCCCTCTACAACTACCTCATTGAGCCACCCGGGCCCTCTACAACTACCTCATTGAGCCACCCGGGTCCTCTACAACTACCTCATTGAGCCACCCAGGCCCTCTACAACTACCTCATTGAACCACCCAGGCCCTCTACAACTACCTCATTGAGCCACCCGGGCCCTCTACAACTACCTCATTGAGCCACCCGGGCCCTCTACAACTACCTCATTGAGCCACCCGGGCCCTCTACAACTACCTCATTGAGCCATCCGGGCTCTCTCCAACTACCTCATTGAGCCACCCGGGCCCTCTACAACTACCTCATTGAACCACCCAGGCCCTCTACAACTACCTCATTGAGCCACCCAGGCCCTCTACAACTACCTCATTGAGCCACCCGGGCCCTCTACAACTACCTAATTGAGCCACCCGGGCCCTCTACAACTACCTCATTGAGCCACCCAGGCCCTCTACAACTACCTCATTGAGCTACCCAGGCCCTCTACAACTACCTCATTGAGCCACCCAGGCCCTCTACAACTACCTCATTGAGCCACCCGGGCCCTCTACAACTACCTCATTGAGCCACCCAGGCCCTCTACAACTACCTCATTGAGCCACCTGGGCCCTCTACAACTACCTCATTGAGCCACCCAGGCCCTCTACAACTACATCATTGAGCTACCCGGGCCCTACAACTACCTACCTCATTGAGCCACCCAGGCTCTCTACAACTACCTCATTGAGCCACCCAGGCCCTCTACAACTACCTCATTGAGCCACCCGGGCCCTCTACAACTACCTCATTGAGCCACCCAGGTCCTAGTAGTTTAAATAGAGGAGTAAGGAGTAACTGTTGTGCTTGATGTTTATTTTTTTTTTATCTTAATTTAAATTATGACAATGTTAACATTTTACAAATTCCAACAAACAAATAAAAAAAAAACACATTAAGACAAGTGTTAGGATGCACGAAGATCTACCAATTATTGCAGTGTCATTACGGAGTCATTAACATATTCAGGGTTGAAAATTGAAAATAATTATAGAACAACGCAACAATTAATTTTCACTTTACAGAGATAATGGAACTTAAAAGACCTAATCGAATATTCATTTCCATTTTGGGATCAAATTTTATGTCCCCTAGTCGTAAAACTAAGAATTAGAAAAGTGTCATTGTAATGAAATAATGTCTCTATGATTCTACTATCTTCTGTGGGAGTTCAGTAATTATTTTTCTTTATTATCGATGTAAAAAATATTCTGAGAAGCATTACTAGGTTATATTGCCTTGTTCTGCACTGGATCTATTTTAACAGTTAAATTGCATTGACTGGGTAAATTTCGTTATATACTGTCACTGACCTAGTTATCTTGAACCAAGGTAAAGCCATTTCCTTATAGGCATAATTTGGTCCATTTGTACATGTAGTAGTTTTATCAGATAACTGAAATACCTGGTTATGTCAGAGTAAAATCAACGGCCCTGTGAATTCGACATGAAAAATTTCGACTCTACTAATCAAATTCAAAGTAAAATCATTGGTTCATTTCAACAACGGTCCACTACTATATATATCACTTTCCTTAATATCTCTATAAAATCATGCTGTTTGATATTTGGCTGTAAGGTGCCACTTTCAACAAAATATTTGCAGGAAGTCTTTAACGATTGATAATCAAGGAAAATAATAACTGACCTTCAGTACAATAACTTAACAGATACCTTCAGTACAATAACTTAACAGATACCTTCAGTACAATAACTTAACAGATACCTTCAGTACAATAACTTAACAGATACCTTCAGTACAATAACTTAACAGAGACATTCTTCTCACACAACATAGATATTTTCCAGCGACTTTGAGAAATTAATGAATAACTTTTATCCATTTATCAGACCCCCCTCCCCCCCCTTCCCAACCTCACTTCACTCCTTCAAATTTTTTTCTTAAATCACATAAAAATGCTAGAACATCTGTTTTACAAAGGTTTAACTCCCAGAACACCACATGTGTAAAAATTAAATCTGCCAATTTAAGGCTAGAATCTCCCTTCTCCCTTGGTATAACACCCAGATTACAGACAACCCCCACAAAAGTTGGGAAACTAACAATGTTAGGTAATATATAAAAATAAGTTGTCCATCACGCCACATATAGCTGAAATACTGCTAAAGCTCATATAGCTGAAATACTGCTAAAGCTCTCAGAAATATCGCAACAGTGATTGTTCTGTGATATATAAAACAGTGGTCTATTACAGATTTTACTATTCAACCCACTGTTTAATGTACTGAGTGTACAGGATCCATTGTTACAGACAGTTTCAATCATATAACTGTCAAAAAACAACTTCAGATCAATACTAGATATCTACTCCCTGGCTAAAGTTTGATTACCCAGTACCAGATATTTCATGCTTGAAATGGTTACTGATCTTTGTCATAACAATATTGCTTAATTACTTTTTCCATCAAAGTCAAACATTTCTGTATCAAAACTAGAGGCCCACCTGGTTATTTATACACAGTTTGTGTTCACAGTCAAGTGTAGATTTTGAGAACAAAACATTTTATTCAACATTTTCAAATAGCTTTAAAGTAGGACTAACAAGATGAACTGTGAGCTAATGCTCACTTATGATACCCCCACTCTTCGGCAAACAGGAAGTAGGAATCTGACGGGTCAAAATATGCTTCCCACGATATGGGGTACCTATATGAAGCTTGTGACCAAATATCAGATTTCTGCCATCAATAGATGCTGAGAAAAATGCGACTAAAAATGGGCATATACAAAATGTATGTTCAATGTGTAGAAAAATCAACAAAGTCGGCAAACAGGAAGCAGGAATCTGATGGGTCCAAAATATGCTTCCCACGATATGGGGTACCTATTATGAAGCTTGTGATCAAATATCAGAGTTCTGCCATCAATAGTTGCTGAGAAAATTGCGACTAAAAATGTGCATATATGTTCAATGTGTATAAAAATCAACAAAGTCGGCAAACAGGAAGTAGGAATCTGATGGGTCCAAAAACACTTCCCACGATATGGGGTACCTATAGTTGCTGAGAAAAATGTGACGAAAAATGTGCATATATGTTCAATGTGTATAAAAACCAACAAAGTCGGCAAACAGGAAGTAGGAATCTGATGGGTCCAAAAACGCTACCCACAATATGGTATACCTATATGATGCTTGTGACCAAATATCAGATTTCTGCCATCAACAGTTACTGAGGAAAATGCGACGAAAAATATCTTGGATGGACGGAAGGACGGACAGAGGTAAAACAGTATGCCCCCCTCCCCCTTCGGGGAGCGGGGGTATAAAAACAACAAAAAGAGGCTCAGTTATCTTGCTCCCCTGGTATTTCATACACAGTCTGTGTTCAATCAAGTCTAGATATTGAGGGGGAAAAATATGCTATTCAACAATTTTGAATAGGGTTCGAAGTTAAACCCATTAATGTAGGGTTTAAAATAAAATCAAAACTTTGAGATGGTCCTCATTTGATCTTGTCATATATCAGTGATTTGTGGTAGGTCGGTAGTTTTCTACTAGAACCCCATTTTCCTTCTACCGATTAGAATTGATCGCCACTATATTACTAAAATATTGTTGAAAGTGGTATTAACCTAGAGTACCCAGAAAAAGCCATCAACTGATGCAAGGCAATTACAACACACAATCATAGAGTTATCTCCCTTAGAACATTAGAGATTAAGTGAGAATTTTATAGGTTGGTTTATGGTGCTTAACGCCACTTTCAACAATATTTCAGTTATATCGCGACGGTCAGATTTATTGGTGGAGGAAACCGTAGTACCTGGAGAAAACCACCGACCAGTCACAAGTCACTGACAAACTTTATCACATAATGTTGTATCGAGTACACCTTGCCATGAATGGAAGAGAATTTTATACTAATTTTCCTTGGTGAATTGATTGATTGATTGCTGTTTTAAAATGAAGTGAATAATATTTCAGTGCATTGATGATGAGAACAGATTTACAAGAAATCAACATGTAGATTAAAAAGTGGTTGGTTGGTTGGTTTATGGTGTTTAACGCCACTTTCAACAATATTTCAGTTATATCGTGGCGGACAGTTTTATTGGTGAAGGAAACCGGAGTACCCGGAGAAAACCTGACTGTCCTGTCACAAGTCACTGAAAAACTTATCACATAATGTTGTATAGAGTATACCTCGCCATGAACAGGGTTCAAACTCACAACTTTAGTGGTGATAGGTACTGATTGCACAGATAGTTGTAAATCCAACCCCCATACCATCACAACCACGATGGCCCTGATGAAAAAGTCATACTGAAAAACGCAGAGAGACAAATGATAAACTTACTAATATTTCTCTTACTTAAAGTAATATGAAAGGCAAATATCGTGGAATTTTTGGATTAAATATTTTCACTTAATATGTCACTTAATTTTAACTAAAATCAACTACATAACAGACTTGGGGTCAATTACATTCAAATGTAATCGATTACATTACAATTACTTTGCAATTTTCATGATTACATTACATTACGATTACATCAATTTTCAAATGTAATCGATTACATTACTGATTACATTTAATGTCATGACAACCAATATATTGGTGTTTTATGTTATTTTGTCTCATGTTTATCTGTCCAATATCTCTTATTTAATGTATTTCTTACTCAAAACTATGAATTACAATTCAATTTTAATGTGATCATTACATGCAATAACATACAGTACATTGTAAATTATAAACAGCAATTCTCATTTTCCTTTTTTCAAAAAATATGTTGTGTCTTATTACTATAACCAATATTCATTCCATCTTATACTATTAGTAAATATTATAACATACATTTGCACATTTTAATAATATAATTATATCAAATAATTTCAAATATCCTGTCAAAAGTTTATTGTGGATAATAAACTAGCAGTTAACAAGTGCCACAGATAAAATTTGTAATTATGGTCTTATTTATGACATCAAATTATGTAACAATCACCATTGCTAAATTTCACACCATTTCAATGTGATATATAATTCAGAAAATAAAAAAAACAAAAGTCATTCTGGTTCTAAAAACTTGCTTAAAAATATGCACAATTTCTCAGTCTAAATATGAAAACTAAATCCTTAATTTATGTAAATAGATTTAATAAAATATTCATTACAGGTTGCATAGTAACCCACAAATAATGAATAACATCATATAATACAATATTAAAAGGAAAATCAGCACCAAAATAAAAAGCAGAAATATCACAAAAAATCAAATATTTTACAAATATTACATATACAATACTTGTGCACTGTCGAAGCATATAGGTAATATGTGTATGAGGCTTAGAAACCAGGAAAAGGCGAGGCTTTGCCGAGCCTTTTCCCGCGTTTCGCACCGAATACACATATTTACCTATATGCTTCGACAGTGCACATGTATTGTATTTATCCTGCAATTTTAAATCGTAAATAAACGTTTACTGGACGATGATAAAAGTATTTGAAATAATTTTGTGTATGACTATTTGAAAACAATATCCCCCGATGTGCCCCATTTTACATTTGTATGTTCTATTTATAACTGACCAATATCAACAAATGTCCTATTTATAACTGATCAATATCAAAAAAATTATTGGGCAGGCTATATTGGTCGGTAAATGCTGTCATAGCAGGATAAAACTTGCTATTTATCACTTAATTTGTAATATGTATGATTGAAAATATTTTTTTATTCTACTATATATAATTTACATTTTGCTTTTTATATAATATCTTTATTGAAATTTAGATCTCCTTTTAAACTTGTATAAGAAATCTTCATGCGATATATACAATATACGTACATTGTCGGTAAATATAAAATTTATTTGTACGAGCTTTAGAAACAGGCAGAATAGCGAGCCTTAGGCGAGCTTTTCAGGCCAGTTTCGCAGCCAGTACAAATGAATCTTATATTTAACGACAATGTACGTATATTGTGTTTATCCTGCAATGTCAAAAAAGTCGGAAAACTTGTCAGATTTAAACAAAAAGGACAGAAACAAGCGTCATTCCTCGCCTTTCATAAATGTTGTCAAGGGTGTCTTCTTCGTGGTCCGCGTTACATTAGTACCAGTTTCATACTTGTCTGCGCCCTCCGCTGTACATAGCTACAGGGTACCAGGAAAGTTTATTCGTAGGCTGAAAAGTTTATTCGTCTAGTACGAATAAAGCAAAAATTTATTCGTATAGCATATTTGTACAGCAAATGTACTGATTGCAGGATAAACCTATGTTTTGGTTTATATAAAATATTTCTTTATCTTATGGGAATCATGAGGACATGGTGAGTCTTTCATAGAAGCAATTTCATATATGAAATCTTGAAAGTTGTGTCAGATAATCAAAAATTTTAGAGCTTGTTGTGTTTTACTTATACTTTCACGAAAAGGGTGGGCATGTACCTTGTAAGCGCAACTCTCCCTAAACGACTTATTGGATTTTTATGAAACTTTACACATTTGTAGTACACTACCTGCAGATGTGCATGAAGGAATATGGTTGCTGTCCAAAATTTAAAAGGCGAGATAATTCAACTTATACTTTCACGAAAAGGGGGGGGGGGGGGGGGGGGGGGGGGGGCATGTACCTTGTAAGCGCAACTCCTCCTAAGCAACTTATTAGATTTTTATGAAACTTTACACATTTGTAGTACACTACCTGCAGATGTGCATGAAGGAATATGGTTGCTGTCCAAAATTTAAAAGGCGACATAATTCAACTTATACTTTCACGAAAATGGGGAGCATGTACCTTGTAAGTGCAACTCCTCCTAAACGACTAATTGGATTTTTATGAAACTTTACACATTTGTAGTACACTACCTGCAGATGTGCATGAAGGAATATGGTTGCTGTCCAAAATTTGGAAGGGGTGATAATTCCACTTGTACTTTCACGAAAAGAAGGAGGGCATGCACCTTGTAAGCACAACTCCTCCTACACAGCTTATTGGATTTTTATGAAACTTTACACAGTTGGAATACACTACCTGCAGATGTGCATGAAGGAATATGGTTGCTCTCCAAAATTTGGAAGGGGGGATAATTTAACTTATACTCTGAAATACGTTCTGTATGGAGAGATGGGCTTGTAAGCGTAACTCCTCCTAAGCGGCTCATTGGATTTAAATGAAACTTTACACAGTTGTAATACACTGCTTGCAGATGTGCATGAAGGAATATGGTTCCTGTCAAAAATTTGGAAGGTGATGTAAGCGTAACTATTCCTGAATGAAATAAGATTTTAATTGACCTTTTCACATCTGGATATTTGCAATATAAAAACTACTCAAGAATAAATAACTAATTTTGAATCAATAACATTTGATGTGACCTATATTCTCTTGTACAAAAGTTAGGAAATGTTGTAATCCTGATGTATACTGATGAAACCGTATTGGTTTTAAAGAATCCCATTTTGTTGAAGACCTTGTGGCGACCCTTAGATGTATGTTCTTGGTTAGTTTATTTTGGAGATGTGATGTTGTCTCCTTGACATTACTCCATATCCGTTCTTTTTTCATAGGTAACTTGCTAATATACCTGTATTCCAAAGTTTGAACATCATAGTATTGCAAGCGAGGGGTATCACTCAGTGAGGTCACTCACAGTTCTAGTTTTATATGTAACTGTGTTTTATGTATGCATGAGTTTGCTTTTATGTATGACTATGTATACATCAGCTTATGTTTTATACTAATGTCTATGCATGCATGTTTTTTTTTTGTTGCTTTGTGATGTCATGCAATATGTGCTTGTAAAGTTATTTTATACTTGTATGTGCTTTTTATGTAATAGTCGATTCAAAAGTTCACTAGAGGTTATGTTATGTGTTATAGATATTTCGACTTTAAATAAAACTTATTTGATTTGATTTGATTTGATTTACACAAGCCGACAAACTGTTTTCACTGAAATTTTGAAATCCTGAAGTAATTGAAATTGAGATATTATTTGTTTGGACATCAAGTCTTTGAAGCCATCATTAATACATAATATTTTTTGTACCTGTGATAGTTTTGATTGAAATTAAACATAAGAATAATATCTTTTGATCATGTTGTGATTGCCACTTAATTTTAATAGAATTTTTTGGGGAATTTTTAACAATTGAATTTCATAACATATTTTTTTATATAGATGTCAATAAACTTTATATTTTTTCTAGTAAACCATTCTACATTATTTGTTTAATTAATTTCATGAAGAAAATTCATTTACATAAATCATACATTAAATATCTAAGGAGATATGTTTCAAGACAAAATAAGTCAAAATGATGAAAAGTAATCTAAATGTAATCAGAAAGTAATCATGATTACAGGGTCAAAATGAATGTAATCGATTACATTATGATTACATGTAATCTAAAAAATGGTCGATTACAGATTACATCCGATTACATGAAAAAATGTAATCGATTACTACTGATTACGATCACAAATTACAATTACCCCATGTCTGCTACATAACATTAAAAATTCACTCAAAAGCAGATTTTAAGAGCAAATCGCAAAATATTTGACAGCTGATAATTCTGTTTTCCCGTACAGTAATGCAAATGATATGCACGTGACCCAAGATTTGAACTCTTTCGGGGTGATTATCACTCATGTGCACTGTTCGGTTGATGAAAAAAATGTTGGATGCAAGTAAAACTAGGAAGAACTGTTTTAGATACCTAAAATTTATGTCTCCCATTAATGCAGCCATCTGTACAACAACCTATCTCGAAAGACCAAAATGTTATGGTCCGGACAAGAAAATACTATTCAAAAAACAAATATTTGACCTTGAGGTCAAAGGTCAAGGTCCCACGAAGGTCATTACGGTATGCGACACACCGCCTTATGGTCGGTCATGCACCCACATACCAAATATCATCGACCTATCTCGAAAGAAACAATTATTTGACCTTGAGGTCAAAGGTCAAGGTCCAACGAAGGTCATTATGGTATGCGACCACCGCCTTATGGTCATGCACCCACATACCAAATATCATTGACATATCTCGAAAGACAAAAATGTTATGGCCCAGACAAGAAAATACTATTTAAAAAACAATTATTTGACCTTGAGGTCAAAGGTCAAGGTCCCACGAAGGTCATTATGGTACGTGACACACCGCCTTATGGTCATGCACCGACATACCAAATATCATTGACCTATCTCGAAATACAAAAATGTTATGGCCTGGACAAGAAAATACTATTTAAAAAAAAACAATTATTTGACCTTGAGATCAAAGGTCAAGGTTCAACGAAGGTCATTACGGTATGCGACCACCGCCTTATGGTCATGCACCCATATACCAAATATCATTGACCTATCTCGAAAAACAAAAATGTTATGGCCCAGACAAGAAAATACTATTTAAAAAACAATTATTTGACCTTGAGGTCAAAGGTCAAGGTCCAACAAAGGTCATTACGGGATGCGACACACTGCCTTATGGTCATGCACCCACATACCAAATATCATAGACCTATATCGAAAGAAACAATTATTTGATCTTAAGGTCAAAGGTCAAGGTTCCACGAAGGTCATTACGGTATGCAACACACCGCCTTATGGTCATGCACCAACATACCAAATATAATTGACCTATCTGGAAAGACAAAAAAGTTATGGTCTGGACAAGCTTCGCTGAGAAGAAGCAGAAGAAGCAGAAACGGAAGAAGAAAAAATCAGACTAAAACAATATGTCTCCCTTCGTTCGACATAAATATATTCTGTGTGTACCACATAAGAATAATTGCACCCAAAAGAAATGGTTTACACGACATGAAACAGACAGATTTCGTCACAAGGTCATGATCGGCAATCATCGGAACAAAACAACCGAAATTTAATCAGTCTCCACAACAATGGCAAGGACGATAAACATGCACACGGATTTGCAGATTTCTAATTGTTGGGAACATATTTCGACTTGAAACATGCATGAATAGCTTAGTAAAGGTACCGCCATATTCCAAATTGAATTTTCAGGGAAAAAATTTCTTCACCCAAAACTGGTGTAATATTACTTTAACAAATATAAAATATTGCTAGAAAAATCTATGAAATCAATCAATGTGTATCCATCTAAATAGCAATATAACCAAACCACACACCATGTAGTAATTAATAAAATAATACAGAAAATAGACGATATTGTTTGATCACATATCAATCATAATAATGGTCTCAGTTTTACTGAAATATGAATGACAGTATGACAAGGAAATTGATATCATGTCGTTTGAATTGTATAACAAATTGCTACGGTATCAAAACTCGTTCTCTGACAGCAATTTGTTTCTTTAGAGTCGTACGTCCGATTTTCCTTCCATAATTTCCAATTAGAGCACTTTGATTAAAGACCGAGTCTTTCAACGTATTCCATTTCTACGATTAATCATGTACACATGTCGTTCTTTTTCCAGTTGTTGATACCAGTAATATATTTCACATAATTTGATATAAGCAAGAGGCCTAATTATGAAGCATGAAATATTTATAAATTTTGAAATAAATTGAAATAACCAGAAAATTAGTTTCCAAATCATAAAGATTTATTTTCACAAATCATATGGATCTGAAAATGTTTAACAAAAAATGCTTAACATTAAAAATAAACCACTAAATATCAATGAAACATGGTGTTTTTTTATTATCATGTTCATCAATTTGTTTACCTTTATCGTAGCTACCAGACTTAATAGAGGATGAAAGCTTGAATAGATATAACAAACTGAAAAGTGAAACTCCTGGCCTTGGTGTGATCCCTTGAGTAGCATTCTCCATAGAAAAGAAACTAATATTTGTGCTATCCTTAGGGTGTGCATTTGATTCAACTTGCAGACATCTCTTCTTGTTGAAGTGGTTTTGTTTGTGCTCCTCTATGAAGAAACTAGAGTCTATTTCTATACCTCAGGGTTCACTAGTGTGGTGGCATTACATCTACTCAGTATATATTATTAAGTTCAGGCTATTTGTCAATGTACGGAATCGAAAAGACGTCGTTCTCAAGACGTCGCGTGCCGTTGTCATCAGGTGATTTTCTTTAAATGAGGCACCTTTGGGGTTATTTAAATTTATTTCCGATTATTTGCCTTATTTTGAAAAAATAAATATATTTTTCAATATCATAACAAAACTAGAGGCTCAGTGGGCTGAGCCTGTGTCGCTCACCTTTCATTTTGCTTTGAGGAAACTTAATACAGAACCTCCCATAGGTGCTTACCACCAGGTTTTGGTCATTTGGCTAAGCAGTTACAGAGAAGAAGATATTTAGAAGTCGACCAATCAGAAACAAAAATAGCCTGTGGTGGCCATGTTTATTAACGGATCGGAACTAAATGAGCAATCTTTACAGATGACATTCCAAGGATGCTTCCTACCAAGTTTCGATCCATTTGGCCAAGCAGTTTCAGAGGAGACGATTTTTTAGAAATCAACCATTCAGAAACAAGAATTGCCTGTGGCAGCCATGTTTGTTAATGGATCGGACCTAAATGAGCATTCATTATAGAGGACCTTCCAAGGATGATTTCTACCATATTTCAATTCATTTGGCCAAGCGATTACAGAGGAGAAGATTTTTTAGAAATCAACCAATCAGAAACAAGAATTGTCTGTGATGGCCATGTTTGATAACGGATCGGGACGAAATCAGCAATCTTTAGAGAGAACCTGCCATAGATGCTTTCTATATTACATTTAGTTATTTTATGAAAATCAAGAAATTGGATAAATGTTTCTGAGAACAATTTGTGGAAGTCCTGGATCGCATTTGGTTTAATATGTTCATGAGACAACCTGAAATTGTATATTGTACATTTTATTTTCAGTCATATCAGTTAAATATAGATTTTGGTACTTCTAGTGTACAAAGGTTTCTGTTGGTTTTCTTATCGATAGTAATTTCTGGTTCTAATTCTGTAATAAAACAATTACAGTCTTGAGTAGAAGTCGATATGAAGTTGAATGGACCAAGAAAGCAATATCGACTGTGGCCTACGGCCTTAGTCGATATTACTTTCTTTGGTCCATTAAACCTCATATCGATTTCTACACAAGACTATAATTGTATATTATTGACCATGTACCGCAATTAACAGTGTTTATTTAATATGAACTGATATAAAATATACTCTTTTTTTGGTAATTGAATGCGATGAAAGTATTTATTAAGCTTTCTATCTTCTTGTGTAGAATACTAACCTAGGCAAGTCAAATATTATCCATGAAAACCAGATAATATTCAATAAAAAAAATGCATATAGTTTGCCTCTACATAGAATTTAAGTGTAATTTTCTGGTAATTCATGATTTTTATGAAGATTAGGATGAAACAATGGCTTTGAATCATGATCTAATGTTTCTATTTTCCATGAGGGTTCATTGAGTTATTTATACATACATATAAAAGCTACATTTTTCATTCTTACTTGTGACATTTTATTACATTAAGAAAATCAAATCTACAATCCATCTATTAGATAATTGAGTTGCCATCGTATTCTCTTCCACGATTTCCTCCAAATCGTCACTTTTAACCACGTAGCTGTCTTCTTACATACATTTATTACATTACAAACTTTTTGGCAGCCATCGATATTTCAACAAATTTAATTACAAATCTATCAGAATAGAATTAAAGAAGTTGGCGAGAGAATCCATTTATTGCTGTATCTATTATTTATTACCATTTTTTTCTTTTAGTTTTTTGTTAAAAACGAAAACGTAGAAATGGGGTTTTATGCCACTTTCAACAATATTTAAGTTTTATCCTGGCATTCAGTTTTATTGGTGAAGAAAACAAAATTACGCTGAGAAAAACCACTAAGATGCTGCAAGTCACATTGACTGCTGTAATAAAGTTGTATCAAGTACACCTAGCCATAACAGAAGTGGTGAAATGTACTTATTACACAGATATATATAACAACTACTAACATACAAGTACACCTAGCCATAACAGAAGTGGTGAAATGTACTTATTACACAGATATATATAACAACTACTAACATACAAGTACACCTAGTCATAACGGAAGTGGTGAAATGTACTTATTACACAAATATATATAACAACTACTAACATACAAGTACACCTAGTCATAACGGAAGTGGTGAAATGTACTTATTACACAGATATATATAACAACTACTAACATACAAGTACACCTAGTCATAACGGAAGTGGTGAAATGTACTTATTACACAGATATATATATAACAACTACTAACATACAAGTACACCTAGTCATAACGGAAGTGGTGAAATGTACTTATTACACAGATATATATAACAATTACTAACATACAAGTACACCTAGTCATAACGGAAGTGGTGAAATGTACTTATTACACAGATATATATATATATAATAACTACTAACATACAAGTACACCTAGTCATAACAGAAGTGGTGAAATGTACTTATTACACAGATATATATATATATAATAACTACTAACATACAAGTACACCTAGCCATAACGGAAGTAGTAAATTTACTTATTACACAGATATATATAACAACTACTAACATACAATTACACCTAGTCATAACGGAAGTGGTGAAATGTACTTATTACACAGATATATATATATATAATAACTACTAACATACAAGTACACCTAGTCATAACAGAAGTGGTGAAATGTACTTATTACACAGATATATATAACAACTACTAACATACAAGTACACCTAGCCATAACGGAAGTGGTGAAATGTACTTATTACACAGATATATATATATATAATAACTACTAACATACAAGTACACCTAGCCATAACGGAAGTGGTGAAATGTACTTATTACACAGATATATATATAATAACTACTAACATACAAGTACACCTAGTCATAATGGAAGTGGTGAAATGTACTTATTACACAGATATATATATAATAACTACTAACATACAAGTACACCTAGTCATAACGGAAGTGGTGAAATGTACTTATTACACAGATATATATAACAACTACTAACATACAAGTACACCTAGTCATAACGGAAGTGGTGAAATGTACTTATTACACAGATATATATAATAACTACTAACATACAAGTACACCTAGTCATAACGGAAGTGGTGAAATGTACTTATTATACATATATATAACAACTACTAACATACAAGTACACCTAGTCATAACGGAAGTGGTGAAATGTACTTATTACACAGATATATATATAACAACTACTAACATACAAGTACACCTAGTCATAACAGAAGTGGTGAAATGTACTTATTACACAGATATATATAACAACTACTAACATACAAGTACACCTAGCCATAACGGAAGTGGTGAAATGTACTTATTACACAGATATATATATAACAACTACTAACATACAAGTACACCTAGTCATAACGGAAGTGGTGAAATGTACTTATTACACAGATATATATAACAACTACTAACATACAAGTACACCTAGTCATAACGGAAGTGGTGAAATGTACTTATTACACAGATATATATAACAACTACTAACATACAAGTACACCTAGTCATAACGGAAGTGGTGAAATGTACTTATTACACAGATATATATATAACAACTACTAACATACAAGTACACCTAGTCATAACAGAAGTGGTGAAATGTACTTATTACACAGATATATATATAACAACTACTAACATACAAGTACACCTAGTCATAACGGAAGTGGTGAAATGTACTTATTACACAGATATATATAACAACTACTAACATACAAGTACACCTAGTCATAACGGAAGTGGTGAAATGTACTTATTACACAGATATATATAACAACTACTAACATACAAGTACACCTAGTCATAACGGAAGTGGTGAAATGTACTTATTACACAGATATATATAACAACTACTAACATACAAGTACACCTAGTCATAACGGAAGTGGTGAAATGTACTTATTACACAGATATATATAACAACTACTATCATACAAGTACACCTAGTCATAACAGAAGTGGTGAAATGTACTTATTACATAGATATATATAACAACTACTAACATACAAGTACACCTAGTCATAACGGAAGTGGTGAAATGTACTTATTACACAGATATATATAACAACTACTAACATACAAGTACACCTAGTCATAACGGAAGTGGTGAAATGTACTTATTACACAGATATATATAACAACTACTAACATACAAGTACACCTAGTCATAACGGAAGTGGTGAAATGTACTTATTACACAAATATATATATAACAATTACTAACATACAAGTACACCTAGTCATAACGGAAGTGGTGAAATGTACTTATTACACAGATATATATATAATAACTACTGACAAACAATTTCAGCCACGATGGCCCCTTATAAAATTAGGAAAACTTTTCACATCCTTGAATTTATCTATTAAGAGAAAGTTTCAACAGTGATGGTTAACAATTCCCTCAATATCAACAAAACAAAATATCAACACCTACCTCAAATCATTGAACACCAAAATAAGACCACAACTTATGATGTTGAAAATTCAGTTCTTGCCTTGGGACAGACACAAACATGTGGCAGAGTTAAACTGGTTAATGGGATCCCTGTTAATGTATGTTTTATATTATACATTTTTGGGGTATTTTTGTATAAGACAGATTGTGCCAAATTTCAGTTCCTTCAACCTTTTTTATTATATTTTTTGGCAGTCCATTCATTTTTAATTTTGACTACTATAAAACATTCAGCTCAGAGTGTTCATGTAGAATAAAACAGATATAATCATCACCTCATCAGAAAGTATTTTGCTCTCGCTATCATATACAGAAGCTGAGAAATTCCTCACTTGGCTTAAAAAATAACAATTACTCACTCATCAATTTCAACAGTAACTAAGGCCATATACAATGTATATTAATGTAGGTTTATTGTAATAAGATTTGTTTTACTTAATTAATGTATTTGGCTCAATTAACCATGACACTTGAGGCAATTACATTTAAATAATTAACAACTGATTCTAATTCGTATTTGGCTCCAAATGAATAAATAAATACTTAAAATAGATGTTTATCTCTAATTCTGTTGTAACTTTACGTCACATAATTAACGCAACGCTATGATTTTTATTTATCAACAAAGACGTAAAAATCGATGAGTTTCTTTTTGATTTTTTGTTTTTTTTATCTATGGAAAAACTACAAAACATTTAGATAACAATAACAAAACTATTTTTTCTCCTCATTCACATTACGAATCTTGTCTGATCTTAGAAACGTGTTCTGTTTCCTCCGAATCTTGTCTGATCTAAGAAACGTGTTCTGTTTTCATTGAAGCTATGAATCTTGTCTGATCTTAGAAATGTGTTCTGTTTCCTTCGAGAATCTAACACGACCTTTAATTAGGGTTAAATTGTTATTGATTGGTACGTAATATTGCATGATGACCTTGAATTCGATGCCTGATGAATTTGACTATCATGCAATAATCTCACAAACAAATGAATATGTCTACACTGTAAATTAATCAAATTTGCAAGCATTAATTTTAATGAAGATGGTATGTTTCTTACTTTGATTACTAAGTTATGTCAGCCAGCATTTGATTTTTAGGTCAGATTGAAACTTGATTGCATGCTTGAAATCATGTTAAATTCCCATGCGAAAAGAAGCACGGTTCATTCACACAAAAAAAAAAATGAACAGATAACTTTCCTCAAGTAGCTGGAGGGGCCTCTGTGGTCTCAATCATATTGTATATGGATTTATATATACCTATGCAATCAGTGCCTATCTGTTATTGTGAGTTCATTTCCTGTCCATCATGTGTACTCTTCACAAACTTTTCTGATAAAGTTTGTCACTGACTTATGAATATTAAGGATCTTTATCTTCAAATTTCTCCATCAATAAAATTCACTTGCACGATATATATGACATTTTAGACCAAGAGAAAAGCCAGGGATAAAATACAACGAAAATAATGTTACCCGTGTTAAAATGCTTTACAAGCTATGGCTTCCATGAATTATTTTGTAGAATCAAAATAATTCATGAAACCTAAAATGGAAAAATCTTATTTGTTTTTAAAGTGTAAGTCAGTAATGATATAACAAAATATGAATTTGTAAAGGAATAAAATAAATGTTTAATGTTTGTATGCACAACAGTCTTGTATAAATATATGGAATCACATAGGAATGATGTGCATAATTAGTGCAACAATACACATGTGGGAAATAAAAATATAGTGGGAGTTTTATCATGGCATTGTTTATATAGCCAATGAAGGATGCAATATTAAAAGACATGGTAATTTTTAACAAAAACTTCAAATCTCCTAGCTTCCATTAAATTTTTCACACGCTCAACAATTTATTGATCAGTAAAACCAACACGGAATAAAACAAATGGTCGTATCAGTCAGTCCTAATACCAAATATCCCATAACAATCACAAATCATATTCCTAAGTTTCTCATAAAAAAATACATCATTAATTAATCTCTTGATTCATAAAATTAACGATGTAATACTTCAAAATATAATGAACAACGGAAAAAAGTAAATTAAAAAAAAACCTATTCATTACAAATTCATCATATTGACATTAAATAATGGAACTACACTTTACAAGATTAATCTGTGAATATAATAAGGTCCCTCCTGAAACTGAAGTGTGATGTCTATATCACATAGCTCTGTACTTTCTCAACACCGCTGGGATTCATAGCATTGTTGTACATGCACAATTCATATACATTAACTGTCTATACTAATATCAATTCTATATCGTGTTATTTTTCAATCATTAATAAATTTAATCTGTCAATATTGGAGATTTTAAATCTTTCATATTCTTGTGCAATTGACACCTTTCTGTGCTTGTCACTTAAAATATTAATGAGAGGTACACCTGAGCTTGTATTGTTTACCTTGTATATGATTTTTTTTTATTGTTCATTTATGTATGGTTGGGTTTAATCAGATCCATAATTTATTAGATGAAATTATTTTTACATTTTCTCATTAAGTCCTGTAGTAGTTGCCATATTTGATTTCTAATAAACACACAAAAAAAAATAACTTTGAAAAGGAACATTTTCAGAACAGTTTACTATCAAATAAAATCAGTAATTTCTGAGAAGATGCTTTAATAAAACATTTTCTCATTATGTTAAATTAATATCCTACTGTGATTTCCATCTTAGATTTTTGATCCACACGAAAAAGAAATCTCATCTTTATAACGAACCATTCAATAATAATTCACGTTCAGTTAGAGTTTAATTGATGTCAAAATACTTAGTTTTTTGCAAAAAAAACAAAACAAAACAAAACTTTTTCTTTACATTTATATATTAGAACCAATAGGTAATCTTTGTCCTGCAGTGGTGGCCATATTGGATTTCTGTTCAACACAAAAAACAAAAACAATTCCATCACACAAGCGACGTAAAATTTCAGCTATGTTCTCTGAGAAGAATGAAGTGAATTGAAATCTTAGCAAATCAGAGAGCATAACTGGCCCAATCATTAATATTGAGCTTTCAAAAGGAAAGAAAATCACACATAATGTTGAGAGCCATTTAAGTAACATTTCTACCATGATTAGTTCCATTTGGTAAAATTAAATTACACAAGAGACAGACAACAATGCTAACAACACAGACAACATGGAAACAAATGTGATAACAATATAACTCACATGAACTGATGTGTTTTACTTATCAATGTGTGGTCAGATAAAGTCATATTACATATACAGCGAAATCTAGCAAAACTTAAAACTTCTACATTTTATCTTGTAATTAAATTTAATCTATCAATTATTTCTTATCCATTACTGAATGTCTCAGCTCTCGATGGTTGTTTTTATTATATTTCATACTGCTTGCAGATGCTCACTTAAAATGCAAAAAAAAAATAGGTATCTTGTGCTTAAATATCTATACTTGACTGGCTACAGTTGGGAATTCTGCATTTCTCAATACACATTTCTTATCAAATCAAATCTCATCATATGGTGAGACCAAGTCAATTTATTTCAATAACCAATTTCTCTTTAATAAGATTCTTTCTCAACACTCAGTAGTTAAACGTTTTTATTTTATATAAAAAATTATAGTTTTTCTCTTATTCTGCCTAATATTTGTTTCTTTTGATAGTTTATCATAAAGAACTCCATAATATTTCTTCTCGAAGGAACAAATATTCTATACTGTATTCCATCAGGAATAAATTTTATAACATATTTTCCATTGGATAAGAGATCACATAATATTTGTTACAGTCAGAACAAATGCATCAGCACACAGGAAACAGCAAACTAAATATTCTTTAAGGATGGCTTTGATAAGCTCACCAAGGCTTGCCTTTATTTTATATGGACATTCAATAAAACATCTTGTATACACAACACAATTTCTACTAGTTGGTTCTTCAAGTGATATGCATGAGGCAAAATTTAACTAGTAAACACTAAATTTAACTCTATTAAGGTTGTTTGGCAATTCATACACATTTAGAAAGAGACATGGAAAAGAAATGTGGTTATAAATGTGACTTCAGATTAAAATTAATAATTTGACATATGTTACAGATATATACAGTGAAACCTGCCTAAACAGAATCTCCATGGTAACAACTTTTGTGTTCGGAATATAAACAGAATCTCCTTGGTAACAACTTTTCTGTTCAGAATATAAACAGAATCTCCTTGGTAACAACTTTTAACAGAATCTCCTTGGTAACAACTTTTAACAGAATCTCTGTGGTAACAACTTTTGTGTTCAGAATAGACATATATTCTGTTTAGACATGTTAAAGTAACAAAGGATTCATATATTGGGACTTTATTTTAAGTTGAATTTAAACATCAACCCGCTTTATTCATAGTTTGGTTTAGACAGGTGTCACTATATATGGATGGGAAAAGTAAAAACAAATGCCTGATTGACTAACCTCCATTTCTTCCATGTGTAGCCATTGTTTAGGGTTGTCTTCAGAAGCTAGGAATGCTATAAGATCTAAAGCTGTCAATCTTGTCTGACGACGAGACGATACAAAGACTAAGACAGGTTTATCTGGAGAATGGGTCTTAACAGCTGTAAATCAAAGAATATACATCAAAAACAAAAGTTTAACAGTGAACTGTAACAAAAAGTCTCAGAAATGTATTATTATTCTATTAGTTTAGCTTAAACAGATTTTATTTGCTCAAATGTGCAAAAATGATAAGACATAAGTTAAACATACAGTATTACTTATGAAGTATTCTCTTATATACAATAAGTTACAACATTATTTGATAGAGCATGCATGTATATAAATATTTCTTACATTAATATGTGTAGATTGAACAAGAACAGAGAATGAAGAAAGGAATGAGAGAGAGAGGTTAGTGGTGATGATGTGTGCGATTGTTGTTTTGGTGAACTACCAGACAACAAGAAACTTTTCTGACCTCTTTATATATTCAAACACGTGCTTGAAAATAATTTCGCTCTGTTCATATGAGAGTGTAGGATTACCACAAGTCAAATGTGTAAGGTCTAAAACAGGTAGCCAGCTGAGATTTTGAAACAATGTATGTCTTATATTTGAATAATGGGAACAATCGAAGAAGAAATGATAGGAGTCTTCGCGATTGGCACCACAACGACAAGACGGCTCTGAGACTATATTTACTTGGAACAAATCGTAATTCAAAAAAGAAGCAAAACATCGAAGCTGGGTTAAAATAATATTAAGTTTTCGAGGTCCAATTTCGTAATGTTTAGGAACTTGGCTAATATCTTTCCGCTTTCTAAACTCAGTTTTAAATTTTGCAATAGAATCCACATTTCGAATTAGTGGATCTAAGCTATTCCACTGACGTATAGTTGAGGGAATAAATGAGTCATAAGTATTCGATAGTCTGCAAAATGGTATTATAATATCACTTCCATTACGCAATGGATAAACGGTTGTACTTTGAATTGTTGGTGGAATTAAGTCACAAAGATACCTGGGTGCATCATTATTTTGTATATTATAAAACATTTGTAATTTTCTCCTTTTTCTTCTTTCTGCCAATGATTCCCAGCCTAACTTTTTATAAATTAAAATTGAACTAGCAAATATTGGAAGACCAGTAACGATTCTAGCAGCCTCAAGTTGCAACTGATCGAGTTTATTAGAATTCCCAACCCCACAGTTATCCCATACTTCACAAGCATATTCAAAGATTGGTCTGATATAGACTAAATATAATTTCTCTAGATTTTTCCGAGAAAGTTTATATTTTAACTTTTGAAGAACATTCAGGTGTTTGTAAACACTTAACAATATATTTTCAATATGTATATTCCATTTAGCATCGCTGCTAAATGTAACTCCCAAATGTTTGTGAGAACTTGTAATAGGAATAGTTCTTCCATTAAATGTAAAATTGAATTCTGGAATTTCCGTATTTGAAAATAACATAATTTCTGTTTTATCCGGGTTAAAAGACATCAACCATTTCTTTGACCATTCATCCAGCTCTTTCAAATCGTGATCAATCACAATTTTTATCTGTAATTCATCACGGTTGGAATAGCTGAAGGAAGTGTCATCTGCGAAAAGTCAGTTACGAGAGATTAGATTATCAGCAATATCGTTGATATACATAATAAATAATAGAGGGCCTAGTACCTGATCCTTGGGGTACACCAGCTGAAACATTGCAAAGTGAAGAAGACGACTTGTTTATTAATACTCTCTGTTGTCGATCTTGCAGGTAACTAGAGAACCAATTTAATAAATTACTATCCACACCGTATGATTTAATTTTATGTATCAACCCTTTACGCCAAACTTTGTCAAATGCTTTAGAAAAATCACAGAATACAAAACAGCTAATTTCCTTTTTTTTTCTAGTGAATTTAGAATGCCGTTGTACATTTCTAATAGTTGGTCTACTGTTGAATATTTTGGGAGAAAACCAGATTGATATTCATAAATTAACTTGTTTCTTTGTAGATGGTTAAATACATATTTATAGATAACACGTTCCATTATTTTTCCAACACAACTTATGAGAGATATAGGTCTATAATTAGACCGTAATGACTTGTCACCTTTTTTATAAATAGCAATCACATGTGCAATCTTCCAGCTGGTTGGATATTTACCTTGTAGAAGAGATTTATTAAGAATTATTTGAAGAGGGGCTGCTATTTTTTCAGAACAGATTTTTAACATTTTGTAATTGATTATATCTGGCCCCGATGCCTTATTAGGATTTATTATTTTAATAATATCAACAATCTCCTCTGTGGTAATAACTATGTCTCGTAGAAAATTATCGGTCTTAACTTCAATATCTGGAAGAGGAACATTTGCATCTTCCAATGAAGAAATAAAACTAAAATATTTATTTAGTAATTCACACTTCTCGTCGTCTCCATAAACTGTCTCCCCAAGTCCTTCATCCTGAATTATATTTTGGAGAGGGGGTATATTACTACATCCTTTATTCGATTTAATTAACATCTTCATTATTTTCCAGTAAGTTTTTGGATTTGATATATTTTCTAAGATTATATTGTCTAAATTTTGTTCAAAATGTTCTTTAGCAATCTTTTTTTAAATTATTAACTTTGTTTCTCTGTTTCTTGTATTTGTCGATATCTGACTGTCTTTTATATTTTTTTGCTGTCTTACGAATACGGTCTCGTTTTCTAATTTCTCTTCTGAGTTCACTATTAAACCATGGTCGAGCGCTATTATGTACAGTGACCATTTTGGTTGGAATGCACTCCCTTGTGACTCAGAGGAATGTCTCGGTGAAAGTATTACACATTTCATCAACATCCTCGGAGTCAGAAAGTAATGCATTCCAATCGACGGCATCTAGTTTGCTTGCAAATTTTTCATTGTCAGTTTGTTCGTATAACCATACCTCCATTTGAAATTATCTAGTTTGAAATTTAGGACATTCTACAAAAATTATTGATGCATCATGATCACTAATATCAGACAGGACTTTCAAAACATCCGAAAAAGAATAATGTATAGAATCGCTTATTATAATAGGGTCAAGCAGTGTACTGCTGTGTTCCGTAACTCTCGTGGGCTTTTCAATAACATTCGTCAAATTAAACAAATTCATGGTGTCAATCAATTTATTATTATGAGAAGTGAATAAATCAGAATTCAGGTCACCTGTTAGTATTATGTTTTGATTAATCCGATAGTCCATCCCTATAGCATGATTAAGTCGTATCCAGTAGTTGGCGTCTGTCCATTCAGGTGTATATGTACTACATAATAAAATCGTCGTACCCTTACCTTGTATTTCTACCCAGATGGATTCATCAATGTGATTTTCGAGTTCATTTTTACGGATAACTGAAATATAATCTTTGGAGTAAATAAGAAGACCCCCCCCTGCATTGTTTCGATCTTTACGGGTTATATGTTTTGAAAAGGAATCAATCTCAATATCATTATTACTGATGTTTGGATGTAAATGTGTTTGTGTTACAGCAATAATATCAAATTCGTCAGTAAAATTATTAAGAAAATCTAATCTATTCCGCGCACTGCGAATATTTATGTTACATATTGATATGGAATTATCACTTGAATGATTATCTAATTCTGGACCTTGATTAACTTCAACGTTACCAATGATCAGGATATATTGTAATACAAACAACAGAAAAACAATGTCTATATTAGGATTTAGGCTATTAAGCAAAGAGAGTGAGACGAAGAAAAATGTACATCGAAAATTAGTAAGTAGTATTTCTTTATAGGTCTATACCCGAAAATTAAATTTAAAAGGTCTACGGTTTCCTGTTATGCACATATGAAATAGTCTGATGGCTGCCCTGTAGTTTGCGATACTATTACCCATTAGGGTTTAATATTATACAATTCATTTTACAGGAACAGACCACCGAGTTATTTACAACTTGAACACCACATGCACACACATCATCACATAATTGAACACATAATTTGAAAAAGAAAGGTAGAGAAGGAAAACAAATAAGCATACTTATATAAATAATAAACATTACACAAAATGCCATTTTCAAAAGTGAGGTATAAATGAAATTTGTATTATTCTATTGTAGACCACATACCTGTTTAGACCCTTAAAAATGTACCTTTCCGTGACCCATCAAAAAACTAAGTATTTAAGGACCAACTAGACATCCAGATCTAATACACTTAAAGACCTCAAGTATATCTGAAATATGGTTTCTGAGAAAAGCTTGTTGACAACTGCAGGCTGGGGGCCATTTCAACGCTCATTTTAGGGTAAGAGTTTTATGCTCCCTACTGTAGCTGTATATGGTAGAACAGCAATAAAAGCACTGTTCCTTTACTTGAATTTGTGTCTAGATGAAAAATTTTAGTCTCTCATGTTCATTTACATCCATAACATTTCTTACTAATTTGGATCTTACCTTGAAATGTAGGTTTATTCATGGTGGCCATCCTAGGACAATAGTGTTGGCCAGGGAATCCATGAATATGTACTTCTAACGGGACTGGTCTGACAGACGGACGAAAATTGTACAATCCCATCTGAAAATATACTAAAACAGTTATAAGGCAAACTCCATTATATTTAAAATTGTTATGAAGTAATTAATGCTTAGAAATTTTGAAAGCAATATATTCTTGAATGAAATACAAATATTCCATAAACCAGTCTAATTCCGCAAAGGCTAGCCATGCCACATGTAGGTTATGAAAAAGTCTGAGGTCAAAGGTAGTATGACTGGAGGTTACCAACAAAAATCAGGTCAGTTGACATGTATGTAACAGAAAATTAAAATACCTAACCAACAGCTAACCAATGTTTAAGATCATCGTTGGTCATATGACAAGAAATATTTATGTACCTGGTCAATAGCTAACCAATCACAAAGATTCTTGTTTGTCACATAACAAGACATGTTTACATACCTGGTCAATAGCTAACCAATCACAAAGATTCTTGTTTGTCACAGGACAAGACATGTTTACATACCTGGTCAATAGTTAACCAATCACAAAGATTCTTGTTTGTCACATGACAAGACATGTTTACATACCTGGTCAATAGCTAACCAATCACAAAGATTCTTGTTTGTCACAGGACAAGACATGTTTACATACCTGGTCAATAGCTAACCAATCACAAAGATTCTTGTTTGTCACATGACAAGACATGTTTACATACCTGGTCAATAGCTAACCAATCATAAAGATTCTTGTTTGTCACAGGACAAGACATGTTTACATACCTAGTCAATAGCTAACCAATCACAAAGATTCTTGTTTGTCACATGACAAGACATGTTTACATACCTGGTCAATAGCTAACCAATCACAAAGATTCTTGTTTGTCACATGACAAGACATGTTTACATACCTGGTCAATAGCTAACCAATCACAAAGATTCTTGTTTGTCACATGACAAGACATGTTTACATACCTGGTCAATAGCTAACCAATCACAAAGATTCTTGTTTATCACATGACAAGACATGTTTACATACCTGGTCAATAGCTAACCAATCAGCAAGATCCCTTGCATTAGCTAATGCTGTTGATAGTCCCACAACTCTAACTGGCTTTGTTGTATGTGAAGATATAAAGTTGGTCCTAGATACAATGACTTCCAACACGGGTCCCCTGTCATTACCTAAAGGTTCAGAAATTAACAATGTCACAAATGAGCCAGTTAGACATTGTTATTTAACAAGTGAACATTTTTTTTTTATCATATCATGGTCAGACAAACTAATTAAGTTACTTTTTATCAGATGATGATATCCTGCTTTGTTCTAAACTGGACCCCCCTCCACACATTGTTAAATCATTTGAAAAGATGCCTTATAATTTTCATTTAAAGATGTAGGAGGATTTTTTGTGCACAAAAAGGGCAATAACTCCTTCTTTACAAATGGTTAAATAAAACTGTAATAATGCTATGAGAACCTGAGGATGGTAGGTAGCAAATATGCAAAGTTTTCAGGAATGTATGCAAACTAAGGGTTATATAAGAATACATTTTACAAAGGATGGGGGACTTAGGATCAGAAAAATGAGGTCATAATGATATTGTACAAAATGAGTACTGACCTAACAGATGAATCTCATCAATGATCAGAACTGCGACAGCTTTGACATAATTTCTGGTCTGCCAACTACGACTCACACCGTCCCATTTTTCTGGAGTAGTAACAATTAGGTCAGCGTTGGCTATAGCTCTCATGTCTGGTGTGACATCACCAGTCAGTTCCACAACTCTGTAAAGGAAGATAGAGGATTGTGGGTATTTAATACAAATGTCAACATATATTTCAGTCTAAGCATGGCAATCTGTTTGATTGGTGGAGGAAACCGATAATGCTGAAAGTTACATATGAATTTCATTATAATGTTATAACAAGGATAGGAAATGATTTCAAAGCCTTTAGTCCCTGAATAGGAATCTTACTGTATAAAAGTTTTACTGTCATATTATATCTTAAAAATAGTCCTTTTTATTTATCTGCTTTTCATCCAGAAGCCTTCTTCAGTGAAATACACAGAATTATGAAACTTACATGAATTTTCCCTCAATTAGGAATCTACAAATTTATTTTCTAAATTTAAATACTAATTCACATTATTACCTTCTTCCTGAGTTAGAGATGCCGACTTATCGTTATTTTGGCCGCCATTTTGTTTTCCGGTAGCTGCTTTTACATGAAAATGCAATATTTTGATGTCAATTTTTTACAGATAAAACTATATAAAGATATAATTTTTTTACATTAATTAATTATCAAAACATTGTTTAAAATCTTTAAATAATTTGTTTCTTTTGATATGGAATCGTTTAGATATAACATGTTCGAATCGGAATCGCTGTTTTCGGAATTTTACATTCGCGGCACGGTTTTTTTCACCAAGGTCCCCCTTTTCAATGCCTTGCCCGGCATGTTCCTGACGTTATAAAGTTCCATAATTATTATCCAATTAAAGCGCAGATTCGTAGCTTACACATGGTCACAGTCGCTTCCGTTTTCCTGCGCATGCTAAACGGGAAATGGTCTTCTGAAAAGTTTTAAGATGAACAATTCAGTGAAAAATTTGAAGTAGCGTTCTCCGATGGCGATATTTGTATTTTTCATTATAATTTCAACATAGGAAACATGCCAACTCAACCCTATTAGATCGGGAACACGGCTGGTTTTTCGTATTTAAAACACCCCTGAAGCTAAACATCATGTCTGAAGAAGAACGTCGCACGTCATCCCTGGAAGTGGAAAATATTTGTAACGTCAACGACGCTGACACAGCTGTTATCGTAGCCGTAGGTATGTATAAACCTTGATCTCAATGTTTTAAACGTAAGATTTATTTTTTGCATTGCTTCTTTTTAAGTAGTTTATGAAAAACTTCTTGTCAATTTATAAATACTTCCAACTTACGTTCAAAACAAAAGACGAAAAGTAAACAAACCGAAAAAAAGGGGGGTGTAAATAGAGATGAAAGTTTTCCTCTTTTCTTTAAGGAAAATATTGGGAAATAAAATGTTTCAAGCTTGGTCCAAACAGCTAGAAAATGAGGGTATGACTGAGCACTAGAAATTAGGAGTTTCCTCTTTTTCATCAGTCAATACAGTCTACAGTCACAAAACACTTTCTTCTATGTGTACATAATATTTGTTTTTTATATTATAGTCTTCACTCTTCAGAAAGTTAATTCTATTCATATTCTGGGTGGTGTACTGTGACAACTTTTCAAAAGCTTTGTTTTTGTTTATATATTCAAAGCTTTTTTTTTTAAAGTTGGTACATGAATTTGAGCTTTTAAAACAGACATTTTGGTTAGATGTTGAATTCGTGGCCAGAATAACAAGATGTGACAAGTGACATTAAAACCAATACATCAAACTAGTTATCATTTATTTTATTGATAAGCCATGGTACTTTTAAGGAAAAATAGATAAGACCAATGACCAAAAATACCAGTGTTTCTACTAATATTCTCAAAAAGGGGAAGGTAGTATAAGTAGACAAAACATATATAATATATGTTTACCTACATTGTAGGTTATACAGAACAAGGATCTGACTTTAACTTTGTCAAAAAATGTCAATAAAAACTTGAGACACGAAAAGTTGGGGTCAATACTAAAAATTTGAAACACTGGTAATTTTTTTTGCTTAAATACATTGTGAATTTTATTTATTAAAATAGTAGTTTATTAAAATAGTAGTTATGAAATGATAATATGTAGTTAGAACTGTTTCTTTGTGGTCCCTTCTGTTTTTTTTCCAGTTCACCTGACAGTATGCTTTGCTGGTCAAAGACATGTGATCTAAGCTGGCCTTGGGATATTACCTGAACTTAGGACTGCAGCCTGCAGGATAATTTACAGCTGAGTCCATAATTTATATCATAATTAAATATTCAATAAAGAGATGAAAAATGTTGCTGGTCAACATTTTGTCTTCATTAGTTGTTCTGGTTCATTACTAATACACTATGTTGAAAATTTCATTAATATTTTTCTTTACAGATGGTTGGGAGTTCTGGTCTCTATTGAAGAATAATTTATTATATATTTAGTTTTACATGTAGCTGGACTTATTCAGACCACAATACATGTGACAATAGATGATGTATTTAAAAAATACACCAGATATTTCCTAAATAATAAATGAATGAACTTAATATTTTGTTGTTGTTTTCATTTCATTGAACATGTTTTAAGAAGCAAATTAGAATAGTAATGAGCAAGACTGAAACTTTGACATGGAGTCGGAGAGTTGGGTTATGGTGTTTAATGCCAGTTTCATTTTCAACAATATTTCAGTTATATTGTGGTGGTCACTTTTATTGGTGGCGTAAACCCAAGTACCTGGAGAAAACCACATACCTGTTGCAAGTCACTGACGAATTTCATCACACAATAATGTGGTATCAAGTACACCTTCAATTTACCATGAGCGGGATTCGAACGGCATGGAGAGTAAGACTGAAACAAATTTACTTGCTCAAATTGCAATCAAGGGAAACCTGAATATAAACAGCATCCTATATAAACAACATAAACTTTATTTTAAATAAAGTTCCATATGTAGCCTTTCGTAGGAAATGTGTAAAGTGTGCAAATAATATCCATCTATTTTAAACACAAGCTGGTCTTAAGGAAGTTTAGTTTAGAGGTGTTTCACTATCATGCTTGTTGGGTGATTGTTGCATATAACATCACTTTCAGCAATTGTACAGCTACATCATGATAGCAAGACATTGAGGTAGGAAAGCAAAAACACCTACAAATGTATATATATATATATATCAAGCTGACCAGTTAAACTTTCGGCAAGTGGTAGTACTAGGTGTCTGGAATCTTCACCCCATGAGGGATTACATATTGGTATGAAAAGTATTCAGTTTAATTTATTAGTTACTTGAGGTTATAGATTATTAAAATATCTTTAATTTGATACCTTGATGATCAAATTCTGACTAGAAACAATAGAGTAATCATAAAAAACGTAAATTTGAGCAACGAATTTTAAAGCAATGGCAGCCATTTGTTTTCAAAATGGTCACCAATATGACAATTATTCCTTAATAAAATGCTAAAACAAATAAGAGGTCATTAGTACAAATCTCCATATCCATTTTTTCAGTGATATTAATTATATTGATAAAAAAAATTATCAAATTATCTTGGAACAGGTTCCCTGTTTGATGTATTTTATGAAAAAATGGCGGCCATTTTGAACAAAATGGCTGCCATTTCTTGCGTCGACAAAAAAAACATCACGTCCAACAGAACGTGCACAACACTGTGGTATTACCTTCAAAATTTTGTGCGGATATCATTTTTAGTTTAGGAAATATGAAGCTTTTTGTGTCATTTTCCCATATAACTGCTGTGAAACGGTGCCATTCTCAAATAGTGTTGAACACTAATTGCACACCCACCTTTATGGATTCATAATTCCACAAAAAGATGTAAAAGGTGATTCATATGTTATAATTGCACACAAAACAAGTATTTCTACACACAATTTCTTCTATTATGATGTCAGATAAGTTATTTTCTGACAAAATTATGGCAATGTGAGCCATATGGACCTTTCGGTCAAGATCAAAAGTGGCTCCGCCATACATTTTGGACAGTAAAACAAATAGCAAATATTATTTCGAGCATGTTCAGTTTCATTTTTCTGACAGAATAACTTATAATCTATGGGAAAAAACAAAAGTAGAGACATTATCTGCTGCTTACACAGAAAATCAGAACTCTAAAACAGTCATTAAAACCATTATTGATGGTGGCCATCTTTGGAAAATTATCGACCAAAAATAGGCTATTTCAGATGCTCATAACTTTTGAACCCTTCATCCGATTTTTACAAATGAAGGCTCAAAGTTCTTCTTAGATTGAGCTCTATCTAATGGTTCAAAAACAGCAAGCATCCCCTGTAATTGATTTTTGACTGGCATCTCTACCTGAGTCACATAAACTCACATTTTCCCAATACACATAAACTCACATTTTCCCAATACACATAAACTCACATTTTCCCAATACACATAAACTCACTTTTTCCCAAATCACATAAACTTACTTTTTCCCAAGTTTCTGTTCTATTCTGACTTTCCAGTCTCCCATCCTTTCTCTGACAAGAGCTTTGAGGGGAGCAATATAAACAGCCTGAAAAATAAATACAGCAAAATGTGTCAAAAAACCATGGAAACTAGAAAATGTGAAAAGTGAAAACTAAATCTGTGAAAAACCATGGAAACTAGAAAATGTGAAAATTGCAAACTAAATCTAGATCTACTGTCTTTGTAGGGACCAGACTATAATATTGGTATTTGTTGCTTCTCCACTAAGCATGCAGCATTAAGAAGAAAGAGCAGAGACTAATTAGCTCAGAATCAGGATTTGTGTCAGAGTAGACCAACATGTCTACCTGTGGACTGTTGTATCAGTGAGCTAGCACTATAAAACTCTAACTAAACATGTTGACCTAATGGTGGACATCATCATCTCTACAAAATCTAACTTGTTGTCATGTTGAACTAATACATAGTGGAGATCATCATCTCTTCAACATCTAACTTGTTGTTATCATGATATAGCTGAGAAAAACAATCACTCACTCACTCTTTCTAAGGAAATGAAAAAATTTGAAATTTTGATGAAATAAACACTAACGAGTCTCTAACAAATTTATCACTTGCAATGATACGGTACTGAGTATTCCTCACTATGGACGGAGTAATCAAATATTTTCTCCTACAAAGCCACAAGTAAAAGGGGCAAATAACAGATCAGATTTGAACAATTTTGCCTGGCACTCTTTTATTTCCCCTCCCCTTTTTTTCCCCAACAACAATTAGATTTCCATTTCAAAGATATGACACCCTCATATGGAAAACTATTTTCCATTTCTTTACCCCGTGGTTCCATCAAGGGGCAGTATAGTTCTAAGACATTTCTGTAAAATATCATAAAATAAAGCACAGCAACACAATATACCTTGTGGTTAGGGTATTCCCTGAATACTCTAAAAATAGCCATCTCAGCTGCTATGGTTTTACCAGACCCTGTTGGTGCCCCTAGAAGGACATTTTTATCTGTATGATATAAACAATGGAATATCTGCGTCTGTATGGGGTTAAAATGGGTAAATGTATACAATGTCTCTAACATAGGGTCATTTAAGGCTGTAATTGGTAACGGCTGCAGATCTAACAATTCTGAAACAAACAAAAATATATACTAAAAACATTTTTATGAATGACATTATATTCAAGTATCAGGGATTAAGATTAGCGGTCGCCCAGTCGCAAATGCGAGTAACATTTGTGTTGGGCGACATATAATACATATAATCGTTGCCCAATTGAGTCAGGTGCAGATCGAAGTTCCGCTGGTCGTAAATCAACATCTTGGAATTCCCCTTTTTGTCAAAATAGGTTTATCACATGATTCTCTGTATTTTGTGTGAATACTAAATGAATAAAACCGAGACCTCTCGAATATGTCTGATAGAACAGCCACATTTTGGCTGTTCCCGTTATGTTGCACTCCGAGATGTTTTGGGTAAAATAGAAGGAACAGCCGCTGTTCTCATTATTGACGTTTAACATACTTCCGTGTTATTTTCACAGTAGACGTTTATGGAAAAGTTCTTGACAGAAATTTTAATAAAATATTTCTTTTATTAATATATCGGTTGTGTTTTCATTGATATTTTTATGTTATATTGTTTTTTTCTTTGTTTTAATTGCCAAATCCGTAATATTAGTCTAGTCAATTCCGTAACGTTATCGATCGTCAATTTGCTGTCACAAAAAAAATGTGGCGATTCATAAAGGGGGTAGAAGAACCTTAAAAAAGAAAGTCAACTGAAGATAAACTGAATTACTTTAAAGATTATGACAAAAAAGAAAAATGCAATATAACATTGATTGGGGAAAATTCTATGATTGGCTATGGATGTCACGTCTAGAGACTAACATTTCATTAGATGCTGGATAAAAGAAACAAAACAGATAAAGAAAACAACATTTAATTAAATAAGATTCTGTGACCGTAATATTATTTATATTTAACCAGTTACATTGTAAACAAACTGAATAAGTATGAATGTAACAGGGATTAGATGTGGATAGATAATTTACTCACTGTAGCTGAGTTTCAATTATTATAACCAGTTTCATTATAAAGTGGTCAGGACTGTAATTCCATCTGGCATTTAAATCTTAATATTACATAAAGGTAATACAGACTTTATACCTACCCCTCCCCACAAAAAATAGTAAGTCTGGGTTTGAAAAATAGTAAGTTTGGAGTAGTTGATAGTGAGGCGATATTATTAACATGATTTGTACAAAGCTGTGTAAATTAATTGATGGTTTTGACATTAGTTCTTTATATCTTGTCTATAAATCGTTCAATTCTTCTCCAAGTACTGGTAGTTATAGGAATATTATATTCAATCAAGAATTAAGTAGACAAAGTTTCTGCATTCAAAACTTCAATATCTAAGTTATCAAGATCACTCTTTGGAAGAAAAAAAAGAAGAAATCTTTTTTGATGTACACTGTAAGGACTCCAGATCTCTGATTTTTTGTTGATGCACGTTTTCTCATTTCATAACAGAAAAATGTTGACTTAATACAGTACAATAATATTCACGTTTCTCACATTGAATATTTCTATATTAGAGGAAACATTTGACCATATTCTTCCTTATACTTTTGGGATGACCGTTTATGACTTGAAGCCAGTTTTCTTAAATACAGGAAACATGTTTTTCATAGTATTATATGGACAGGCATAAATCAAGCACCGGACATGATAAAAATACAGATTTTTAGAATCATACGACAAACAATGCCAATCTTAAGGTCGTAAGTTAGCCTCGAACTTTGTAAGCCATACACCAAAATCGTATGGGTAGGAAGGTCTGGACAATATGACGTGGACATAATAAAACTATGCAATAATTCTGTACAGCAAGGATACCTGTATGTGGAGGATGTCTCTCTGGTAAGATTAGATGCTGGAATGATATAGGACACATGAACTGTGACCCCAGCCATCTGTCTGATATGGCCTTGACATAGTATTGTGTAGGTAGAGGTTCAAATATAGGAATTGTAAATACCAAGTTCTGAGGTCCTCCTCCTTGTACCTAAAATCATACATATATATGAGTTCTGAATTTCTTCAGTTATAATCTGAAAAATATTGAGAGTTTGTACCTAAAATGATAAATATTGAGTTCTGAACTTCTCCAGTTTGTACCTAAAATGATAAATATCGAGTTCTGAACTTCTACCGTTTGTACCTAAATAAATATTTATAGTAATATCAAGTTCTGAGGTTCTTCTGAAGGTACCTGAAATGATAAATGCCAAATTCTGAATTTCTCCTGTTTGTCCTTGAAAGAATCAGCATGATGAAGATTAGTCAGTATTCATGTTTCAATTTTTCATGGTGAATACCAAATTCTGAACTTCTCATATTTGTAGCTGAAAAATCTAAAGTGGTAAATATCGGGTTCTAACCTTCTTCTGTTTATAATTGAAAAAAAAATATCTACATTTTTCAGAAATGAACTTGGAATTTGTTTCTGGTTGCATTTTGTAATAATAATTTGTTGATAACTTTATTTATTGGAGCAATCCTCCTTGTTAATTAATAAATCATTTACACATTCCCAACTTGATTCTAAAATTACACACTTTTACAGAAGTCATTTCCCTTAAACAGGACAAAATGGTACAGGTTCCATAGAGTAGCTAAGGGGAGGACAAATAATTTAACTATAATTTTCTTATAGGTAATTTGTAGATACAGTGGTACCTGTCTGATCCGACACACCAAGGGACCAGGGAAATGTGTCAGATTGAATAGGATGTCGGAAAACTCAGGTTTTATTTTAGTTAACAGAAATACTTTGGGACCATAAATTGTTTTCTTATGTCACAGGATGTCGGAAATCTCAGGTGTTGGATTGTACAAGTTCCACTGTATTTGAATCTTGTAAAATAATTTATTTCCTGAAGATAATAGGACATAAAGATGAAGCCTTACTTTCTTACACACTAACATACCTGTTTCTTATTTAGTAGGAAGTATTCACTGTGGTATATGTGGTTATTGTCTGGATCTTCTACCCAAATCCAAAATGGCTCTGAACTTGTCCCGTGTACCTACATTAATATACATTTTATGTAAGTAATCCCTTTCAAAAACATGTAAATAATTTATAAATTTAAAAACATGTAAACTCTGAAATCAAACAGGAAAATCTTTAATTTATAGTTATGTCAGATTTTGCACACAATTATTTTCTTTACAAAGTGGGGCCATCATGATTGTGTGACAGAATAGGTGCCTATCACTACTCAGGTTGAGAGTTATATTCCCAGACATACAACTTTACACTGTAAAAGTTTGGCAGTGAATTGTGACAGATTGATGGTTGTTTATGGTACTCAGGTTTCCTCCACCAATAAAACTGACCACCACAAAATAACTTTGAAGTGTATTTAAAAGTGGTGTTAAACACTAACAGCCTAATCTTTCTCAAAGTTTTAATTCATTCATAAATTTGTTTAAACACTTTTGACTAATGTCTCATTGCATGTCAAAGTTTGAATTCAAGTGGTGTTAAACACTGACAGCCTAATCTTTCTCAAAGTTTGAATTCATTCATAAATTTGTTTAAACATTTATGACTAATGTCTCATTGTATGTCATGAAAGGGGGATGTCATGGTCGTGATCGTTTGGTAGTTGGATTTACAACTACCTATGCATCAGTGTCTATCACCACTAAAGTAATGAGCTTGAATCCCGCTCAGGCGATGTGTACTCGATACAACATTATGTGATAATAAAGTTTGTCAGTGACTTACAGCAGGTCAGTGGTTTTCTCCAGGTACTTCGGCTTCCTCCATCAATAAAATTGACTGCCACGATATAACTGATATATTGATTGTTGAAAGTGGCATTAAACACCATAAACCAAACCAAACCAACCATAATAAGTGGTTATAACAAGTATTGATATTCAAATTCAAAATCCATACTCAATATCTTGTTATTTTCATTATACATGGTACATAATTCATTTTCAATAATAGCTTCATAAAAGAAAGGAAAAGAAAATCTAATTTCTTTCTTCATGCAGAAAACTACAATTCTGAGTTTGTGTGTTTGCATTCATGTATACAATTACCTTGTCATCCCATAAAAACTCTGGTGTAATTGTTAGCCTCACTCTGAGAACAGTTCTTGTGATTGGTTGTATACTAGCTTCAAGGTCAAGGGAAGGTAACTGGTTCACACATTTCTTTATGGTAGATCCCATTCTCACATGATGTACCATGTGACCTAAAAAAATAAAACTTACCTAGTTTACATAAATCTGACCAAAGAACTTTCTGGATTCAGGAAATACAAATGTAGTAAATCTGAAAATTTGCTAACTTGGCTTTAAGTAAAAACCACTCAATTACATAAAATGAACAATAAGTTTATTTTATATTATTTGCAAGCTGGCTGATTCTGAAATGATGAACAGCTTTAAAAGCTACAAATACCATTAAAGTGATTTAAACACATGGGAAAGATTCCATTATTTGATTTGAAAATGGTTCTTGGATTAAGATGAGTCTAAGAAGAAAAGACTATAAGTTCAACTGATTGAGACGCATAAGAGATATGACTGGCATTGTGGCTAAGATTGTTGATGTGTTCTTGATTCTCACCTCAAATGTTAAGATTTCGAAACACCTACCATGACCAGGAATTTCACCTGTCAATTGTCAAGACTATCCTTTCCCCATTAAGCATGGTGGTGGTCATAATATAGCTGACAAACTGCTGAAAGTTACATTAATCACCAATAACCTAGCCTAACCCTCCAACAATATAACAGAAAACATTATTTTCATTCTTGTCTTTAAAACATTCTAAAGACATACCTATTTCTTTTGCATCCATTTCCTTCAGTTTATCTATAGTCAATTTTCGTTCTTCTAATTTCTTTAGAATTTCTTGTGATAAGGTAGGAAACTGTCGTAAAGGATTTTCAAATCCCCATAGTCTTTTGTCTATAGTTTTACACAGATTCAGTAAGCGACTCGCCATAATAGGCCAACTCTTTTTCAAAGTTATCTCAAATAATGCTCTCATAATTCTCCCAGAATTCTGAAGAAGAAGAAGAAGAAGAAAAATAAAAATATTTGTAATGAAAAAAAAAATGCAAATAATTAAAAAAGGGAAATAAAAAAACATATAGTTGATAAACAAACAATATACACATCTATACATTGTATAACTTATTTCTAGAGATAAACAAACAATATACACATCTATACATTGTATAACTTATTTCTAGAGATAAACAAACAATATACACATCTATACATTGTATAACTTATTTCTAGAGATAAACAAACAATATACACATCTATACATTGTATAACTTATTTCTAGAGATAAACAAACAATATACACATCTATACATTGTATAACTTATTTCTAGAGATAAACAAACAATATACACATCTATACATTGTATAACTTATTTCTAGAGATAAACAAACAATATACACATCTATACATTGTATAACTTATTTCTAGAGATAAACAAACAATATACACATCTATACATTGTATAACTTATTTCTAGAGATAAACAAACAATATACACATCTATACATTGTATAACTTATTTCTAGAGATAAACAAACAATATACACATCTATACATTGTATAACTTATTTCTAGAGATAAACAAACAATATACACATCTATACATTGTATAACTTATTTCTAGAGATAAACAAACAATATACACATCTATACATTGTATAACTTATTTCTAGAGATAAACAAACAATATACACATCTATACATTGTATAACTTATTTCTAGAGATAAACAAACAATATACACATCTATACATTGTATAACTTATTTCTAGAGATAAACAAACAATATACACATCTATACATTGTATAACTTATTTCTAGAGATAAACAAACAATATACACATCTATACATTGTATAACTTATTTCTAGAGATAAACAAACAATATACACATCTATACATTGTATAACTTATTTCCAGAGAAAAACAAATTAATATAAGTTGCCATAAATTGTTTTTGAATCTCTTTGATAAATTAATAAAGAAGGAATTGATGTATATGTGGTAATTGATTGATTGATTGATTGGTGCTGAATACCAACTTTTATTGCAGCTAAACTGTGGCATGCATAATGCATCTTATAATTAATTAATCAATAAATAACTAGGGTTAGGGTTTTGGTTCTTAATGCCACTTTCAACAATATTTCAGTTTCATATCGTTGCAGTCAGTTTTATTGGTGGAGGAAACTGGAGTACCTGGAGCAAAGTTTTTACCTTAAGGAATACACACTTACTGCTTAATACACAGTGGTGATTTTGAATCACTTCTACAGAAAAATGAGCAATAGGTTTTTTCTATTATTTTCAAATAGGGTCTTGAACTACGTTTCAGCAATGGCAACAATCTTGGTTTTCCAATCATAAACAAAATCCAAAAGTTATGAAACACCATGGCATACAAAGAGGATTCCTAACAAGTTCAATTCCATTTAATCCAGTATTTTCGCAGTAGAAAGAAAAGTAAAAATATTACAGACAGACAACTACCATGGATGACACATATTGGCAATATAAATGTGATGAGGTATTCTTATCAAAACTATACAAAAGTCTGCATGAACAGCTTGGGAATATATATAGTTGTCTATTTATACATGTGATGAAGTGGCAGTGCACCTGTATTATTATTCAAGCTACTAAAAAGCCTGCATGAATAGATAGCTTGGAATAACTAGTTAGATATCTGTTAAATTCTCACCTGAGCGACATATGCTTGATCTGATACCAGTGAGAAGCTATCCACCATCTTTCTGGATACAAAGGTCTGCATCAGTATATTAACTTTGCCGTAAGTATTCTCTACACCTCCTGGTACTTGCATCACACATGTTTCACTTAGTAGTCCCTCTAGTTCAGACATCTCATCGTCTCTTACCTATAATTATTGTACATAAATATGTAAGTATTTAATGAGAAGTTTAAGAAGAGTTTGAAAATACCAAAGGGGTAATCAGAATCCGTAAATCGAAGAAGAACAGACAACACACTGGTCAAAAGAAAAAGCACAAAAGGACAAACAATGATCTACAAAACATACACATAAAACTAAAGATCGAGTAACATGAACCCCACTATAAACGGGGGTGAACTCAGGTGCTCCAGAAGGATAAGCAGTCATAAAACGTAAAAGTAAGATTTTTGTTCTGGTCTATATAAATAGCTAATCAGAATGCTCTATATACAGTATGTGGACTTTTTGTGTGGAAACTGTTGAGGTTTTTATTGTTTGTTTATAAATGCATTGCAATTGGAAATCCAGTTATCAAGAGGGGAGTGTTGAGATACCATTAACGGATAAAACCCTGCCACAATTTGTGTGCCTGTGTCGAGTCAGAACCTTGATTTTCAATGTCATATGTAGTGGTCTTTTTTTTAAGAGTTCAACGATTTGAGATGAAAAGTAGTAGTTCATTGCATTCGTATTGGTGGAATTGTTGACTATCACTGTTTAAACTTTCCTTTCATAATAGTGTTCTGAACAAAAAACTATAGTTCTCACAACTTTCTCCTGATGTACAGTATCAAGGTTTTTTACTGTACTGTATTTTTCCTTCTTATAAGTCTATATAGAATATCAATTAAATATAAAGGTATTCCATTTAGTTTTATACAAAAACAAAATTTTTTCTATACAATTTGATAAGATATATTTTTTTTTAAACTAACATAATGAAAATTTGCTTTTACAGAAATACAAGCAAATTAGCACCACAATAATAAGAAAATGGGTGTTTCATCAGGATAATAATTTTGAACCAGACCACAGTAATGTTGTAGCTTCTAATTAACGTATGAAATGATAGTGATGTTAATATTACATAAAAAAGTAAAGGGTTATTGCCTGAGGGTGGTTTAATACAACTACACTAAGTCTCTGTCATCTCTGGGCCTCTTTTTGTTTGGAAACAGATAGGACTAGAATCTCCAAAATCAATTGAAATTTTTATACTCTGCAAATGACAATTGTGTTAAAATTTCAGAAGGATCGGTTTAATAGAACTTAAATTAGTGTGACAGACAGACAGAAAACAATGAAGACTAGATTACTGATCTATGTGTTAAGTACTTTATATAATACTTCCTACAGTTCATTGTTTTTTTTAAGTTTTACCTTTATTTGATCAAATTCTTGTGCTTTAGACACCACAGCAAATACATCAGCTTCTGTCATTATTGTCTTAAGATTCTCATTGATCACCTGTAAAAATTAATACCTCAAACTCAAAAATAAAGTCCCAAACTTACAGGATTCTTACGTAGAACACACTCCTGTTTGGACCCCTAAAAATATACCCTAAGGAGCCCTAACACAAAAACATACAAAATATTTTAAGACTAACTATACATTCAGCCCTAACGTACTTTCAAATCTCACATACATTTGAATTACAGTTTTTGAGAAATGTTGCTGACAACTTTATGGAGAAGAAAGAGAGAATAATACCAAGAAATGGACAAAAATAATAAGTCTTTTAACATTGCTTAGGAGATTTAACAAGAAAGGATATGAATGTAAGTGAACCGGTACAAACAGATTGTACTTTTTAATCATGTAATCAGTCAACTACAAACTTTTTCTGATACTGCTTCTTTCTGTTAATGTCTACGTTATCATTATTTATGTTAAAGTGTTCGGTCTTTTGGAATTTGATACTCAGACAAAATAATGATGATGAAGAAAGACTAATGTTATCGTATGGCACAAAAAACTTAGAATCTTATTTTATATATGTTAAATTTCGCCACCAATAAAACTTTTTAAATGAATACTTTAAATGAATATTTTTTTTTTTTTTTTTTTTTTTAATAAATCGGCACTGCTTGACAAACAATAATAAAATAACATTGCAGCAGTGGATTGTAAATCTACATATAATTTAACAAAAAAAAAAATTATACCTCTGGACTGACATTTTGAATAAGAATAAGCAGTCATACAAATGGCATGACCTCTGACCCATGATCTATGAATATTAGGTCAGTTGACAGGTACAGATATAATTTACCTCTACTGTATCATATTTGATATAAAAATGGCTGGCAATTCTTCCTAGGTCTGTAGAAGCAAAATATCCTGTCCTTTCATCAAACCTGACCATCTGAGCCTTATCTAGCTTACGTCCTGCATCCGTTATCAATTCTTTTCTGTGTGCCTCTAACATCGGGTCAATCTGAAATGAAAAAAATATATTTTTTAATGTAAATTAACCTTAAATATTGGTTACTGTAATGCAGAACGTTACAAACGTCCCCCAAACGAACAATACAAGTACTAGTGGTATGAATGAAGAATAGTGTGAGAACATAGCAAGAAATAATTAGAGCCCAGTTTTTGACTCTATCATGTCTATAGTAGGGCTTCTTTGTTATGTTACCCTACAATGTGCTACAATGAACTAGTAAGCAAAGCAAGAAAAAAAATGGCTTCAATTGTCTACCATCATCTACAACACCAGTAATGGAGATGTTAGAAGACTATATTATTAGCATGAAATCAAATGCAAAAGATGTTTGTCATACACTATTATATTAATAAGCAAATATTAGATAGCTATTTGCATACTAAGTCTAAAAAGATATGGTTGTTATTCACCTTTGTGTTAAATTGAGTGTTTTTGCAGTTTCCATGGCAACGGCAGGCATTTTGAAATTTCCAAGTCTCAAAACCATTTATACACATGCCATACAACATTTCTATTAAGTTTCATCCAATTCCGAGCACTTTAAATTTTTCACGTTTTTTGTGGCAATGGCGGCCATTCTGAAATTTCTAAGCCTCAAAATTATGTGTACACATGTCAGACAAAATTTCTGGAAAGTTTCATCCAATTCCGAGCACCATAGCAAACCAACGATGAATATCAATTCGCAACATCATAACCTACTTGGAAACCAAATTTCCCCCAAATCGGAGAATTTTTGTATTTGACTGCCATTTTATACCTTGGTTACCATGGCAACGGCCGCCATTTTGAATTTTTCAACCCCCCCAAAAGCTGCCACATACTACAGTGGATATTCCTACAAAGTGGATCATAATATGGCTCCCAAACCATGGATATCAATTCCCAACATCAAAACCTACTTGGAAACCAAATTTCACCCAAATCGGAGGATTTTTGTATTTTGGCGACCATTTTGGATTCAAAATGGCCACCATAGCAAACCAACGATGAATATCAATTCACAACATCATAATCTACTTGGAAACCAAATTTCGCCTAAATCGGAGGATTTTTGTATTTGGCTTGCCACACACTACGGTGGATATTCCTACAAATATTCATGAAGTTTGATGAAAGGAATCCAAATTTTTTTAAATCCCCCCTTTTTTGTTTCCATGGCAACTGCGGCAAAGTTTGTCCTACAGATTCCGATTTTTTTGGCTTATCTCGTTCCACTAGATGTGGATGTTGTTCCTATCAAGTTTCATCAATTTCTGTTCGGCGAGTAACCTGCTATGATCATTTTTGTGTTTTTCAATTTTTTAGCATTTTGTCCATTTCCATGGCAACGGCGGCCATTTTGAAAATTCCGAAAGTAGTCTGCGCATCTACTCATAGTGCTTAACATTCCTGTGAAGTTTCATTGATTTCCGTTCAGTAGTCGCTGAGAAATGTGTCGGATAAACTTTTGGCAGAAGAAAGAAAGAAAGAGAGAAAGAAGAAGAAGAAGAAGAAGAAGAATAATAATAAGAAACAGAGCAAACACAATATATCTCCCAAATTTGCTTGAGGGACATAAATATATAGCAAATCCAAAGAGAGTTGTCAAATGGCCTGTGTTTCTTACTTCTAAAATAATTTTATCCAAGTTTAAATTTTGAAAATTAAAATCTATTATATTTCAAACTAACATACAAAATTTTTATTTTTCTCCCTCTGATGGGTGAGTAAGTAAATGATTGATGCTTAACATCAAATGATCAATTTCCAAGTTATATCATGGCGAGAAGAAGTCACGCTTTGATAATATGACGATGATGTCTGCTTTGCACTAGACTAACACACTGAGTTGGATTTTAATATTGCAAACTCACTGAAACAACAGTCCACCGGTAGACATGTTGCTCCACTCGGACACATTATCCTGATTCCAAGCCAACCAGTCTTTGCTCTTAATCCTTAATGTTGTGTGCTTAGCGGAAAAGCAGCAATTACAAATTGATTAGTCTTTTGGCTTGATTTGACATGACCAAACCCAACTGATTCTTGTGCAATTTACAGGTTTGGTTTAGGTTTATGGTGCTTAACGCCACTTTCAACATTATTTCAGATATATCGTGGTAGTTAGTTTCATTGGTGGAGGAAAACGGAGGAACCGGAGAAAACCCCAGATTTGTCGCAAGTCACTGACAAACTTTATCATATAATGTTGTATTGAGTACACCTTGCCACGAAAGGGGCTCAAACTCACAACTTTAGAGGTGATAGGCACTGATTGCACAGGTAGTTGTAAATCAAACTACCATACGATCATGACCATGACAGCCCCCAGCAATTTACACCTTCCTATACCAGTGATTAATCAAATTGACTATCATCATGTCATAAGAACAAGAAATGCTACATTACTGCCATGAAATTCTAATCTTGTAATTTAGAGAAAAAAGTAATTAACTATTTCTCATGATTATTTTGTCATAACGACGTGCTGTTATATAATTACCTCTACCATATTGTAGTTGATTCCATAAACCAGAGGATTACACCTCATCCTCACGTAGAGATAGGTATAACTCAACCATTTAACAGCCTCATCCACGTTGGTAACTGTTCCCAGGGATATCTGAAAGTCATCAATAGTTTTAATTTAAAAAAAAGTCTATAAATCATGGCTAGGATAAAATATTAAAACAAAAGGGTACTAGTAAAAGTCAAACTTCTTTATTTCATCCTTGGACAAGTCAAATTAAGAATGTGGTTTGTTCAAAGTTTTTGTAAGCTAAATTTGTCATGACTACTCAATTACTTGACAGAATAAAGGAATATGTGGAGCAAAGTATAATACGACCGCAACATGTCGACAAAGAAAGTTGTACAAGTGTATATTTTGCTTGACACAATAATGTGTTGGACACAGAAATATGTTGAACACATTGTCTTTTTGACATTTGTCTTATCTTACTATTTAAAGTGTTAGATATGCCTTCCAACTATACAAAACTTGGGAATTTGGGCCTGTATTAAGACACATTTTCAAAAAAATATAGCAAAAGTTTTTTATGGTCCATCAATAACCCATAAAAAGATCATTTTGTCAAAAAACTGCTTTAAACTTGGATGTAAAATTCAAAAAGTTCAAATTCTGGAATTCAGCTTTTGCTTTGTTGAGTTTATTTCCAAAACTATAAGAGATAAAGGAAATCTGTCAACCTACAAATGTTTGCAGTCATATAAAACATAAATCTAATTATAGCATATCCCTTTAAGTTCAACACAACAATTTAGATGTAGCTTTGAACAATAACTCTGTAGTTTGTGAAGTAATAACATTCAATTGGGCAGATAAAATGAACTACATAAATTGTGTGATCAATTTTACCATTAATTGAACATAAAATGAAAGAATAGAAATACTACACATGATATCTACCATTTTAAGAAATACTACACATAATATCTACCATTTTAAGAAATACTACACATGATATCTACCATTTTAAGAAATACTACACATGATATCTACCATTTTAAGAAATACTACACATGATATCTACCATTTTAAGAAATACTACACATGATATCTACCATTTTAAGAAATACTACACATGATATCTACCATTTTAAGCTATATCATCAACATTTCAGTTAAAAACATAATTCTCTTACTACTTTGTGGTATGAATTTCAAACTGTAGTTTTCATCTAAATGTTGACATATTTTTTTTCAGTGCATGGTAAAAAAAACCTGTCTTAACAAATGTACATATATACCAACCTCTGCATTTAAATTGTCAGTTAAACTGTTGACAAACTGACTTTCAATAGGATTCTGTCTGGTCATCAATGATAGATAATGTGATAGTTTGTCGTGAGCAGTAATGATCGTTCCTTCACCAAACTTATCATACTGGGGACGGCCAGCTCTACCAAAGATCTGCATCACGTCAAGTATACCCAAGTCTACAAAAGAACCCTTCTTGGCATCATAGATTTGTGTACCCTGAAAAAAAAGATGATTGTGACTAATAGACAAGATAATAAGAGTTTATATTTCTGTTTTAAACAGGTTAATGGATTTTCTGCATCCAATAGTAACACTGACCTTTGACCTATTGACCCTTATACTACAACTGGTAAATCTACAAGTCATATCCTCTAGACCTTTGACAAATTGACCCTTAAATAATTATCCTTCTTACAACTGGTAAATCTACATATTGTAATAGATAAATAACTGCACTGCATTAAAGTGACCATGACCTTTTGACCTTTGGATCTATAAAAAAAAAATTCAAGGTCATTCCAACTTAATGGGTATTCACATTGTATAAAATATCTTTACAAAAACAATAAGGATATAAATTGCTATCTATAGCTGTCCAGGATCCAAAATTAACAACTGACATATTCCGATTTAGTATGCATTTTATTTTAGCATATTCAAACAGTGAGGGCACAGGTAGTTGTTCTACTTGGACATTTAAAAAATGAAAGAATGTGTCTATAGGACAAGGATGCCCCTGCTACCAGCTAAAGTAAACAGGGGCATTACTCCAGAACGTAAAGGTGGTACAGTCTGAAATCGACCTTGGCTTTCCTTCTATGGTCCCTGACCTGATATACTAATTTCAAATGATTTGCTGAAGAGGAACTTAAGTTATTGAGCAGAAATCAAATGCAGGACGAACAGACATGTGTAAAACAATTAAAACAAAGATTTTCAAATAATCATAAAATGAGAGCAAATGAATCATTAAAGTGGTTTGTAAAACTGTAAATTTCATACAAATTTTGATTGTTTGTTTATTTGTTTGTTTGATGTGTTTAACGTCACTTTCAAGAATATTTCAGTTATATCGTGGCGGAACAGAAGTTTTTAATGTTAATGATTCATACTGTGATAATTACCTTAATGATGACAGCATGAGCTGGTAAATTGACACCCCACGCCAGCGTAGCAGTACAAACTAAACATTTAATTAGACCTGCGGCAAAGTATTTCTCCACCAGATTTCTGTCTTGTCTTAACATACCAGCATGGTGAATGGCAAACCCATCAGGAAATAACTCCTTTAACTGTTTGTTTCTGGATTTCATTGTCTGAAACAAGAACAATATAAAAAAATAATTAAATCATGAAATGAAAAGAGTATTAAATCAAAAAGGTTAGGGTTAAGAATTATAGGTACAACAGTGACATACGACAGGTCGGTGGTTTTCTCCAGGTACTCCGGTTTGCTTTACCAATAAAACTGACCGCCATGATATAACTGATATATTGTTGAAGGTGGCATTAAACACCATAACCCTTACCCTATTGTGGTAGTCACTTTTATTGGTGGCTGAAGATTGAGTATTCAGAGACATAACCACAGACTTGCCTTAAGTGTCACTAACAAACTCTCTCATGGTTGAGTTCAGTACACCTCAATATGATCGAGAATCAAACTCACAAAAAGGTGAAGGGCACTGATTGGATAAATGTAAATCCAACTACCATGTGATCATGAACCATTACTCTGTGCCAAAGATCATTGTTTTAAAATATCAGAAGAATCGCTCAAACAGAACTTAAGATGTTGTTAAAAGATCATGTGTGTTTAAATCGAAAAAAAACACCCTCATACCATTATACACACACACAAATTTGGTGGTCGTATAAATATTTGATGGTCATATAAATATTTGATGGTCGTATAAATATTTGATGGTCATATAAATATTTGATGGTCGTATAAAAATTTGGTGGTCGTATAAAAATTTGATGGTCATATAAAAATTTGGTGCTGTCTAATATTTAACAAAGAATCAGTCCTAATATTGTAGATCTTTGTTCACTAATTAAAAAAAAGTCCAGATTTACATTTTTCTCAGCTTCTCCATATTGTCTTGATTGTTCTGGTAAAAAGAAACCAACATCATTTTTGTTCTTGGCCAAATCTCGTAGTACCATGGCTGTTCTAACTGTATCATTCCTGGCATGTACAAATACCATAGTCTAGATGAAATAGAAGTACACAAATCACTTATAATAAACATTTAGTCAACTGACAGAGACATCCTAATATTCATGAATTATTCATGAGTTATTTTATAAACATTTTGATTAATTCCAACTTACTATTTTACAGCCAATGATATCAGTTCTTTAAAAGAAATGGTTTTCATTCCAAATAAAAACTAGAAAGAACTGTTTTAGATACCTAAAATTTATGTCTCCCCTTAATGTTATGGCCCGGACAAGAAAATACTATTTAAAAAACAATTATTTGACCTTGAGGTCAAAGGTCAAGGTCCCACGAAGGTCATTACGGTACACGACACACTGCCTTATGGTAATGCACCCACATACCAAATATAATTGACCTATCTGGAAAGACAAAAAAGTTATGGTCCGGACAAGCTTCACGGTGAAGAAGCATAAGAAGTGGAAGAAGCAAAAGAAGAAAAAGCGGAAGAAAAAATCAGACTAAAACAATATGTCTCCCTTCGTTCGAAGGGGAGACATAGCTAGGAAGAATTGTTTTAGATACCTAAAACTTATGTCTCCCCTTAATGCGGCCATCTGTACAACAATAAGTTACACATTATGAGTTGAATGATACTATTTAAAAAACAATTATTTGACCTTGAGGTCAAAGGTCAAGGTCCCACAAAGATCATTACGGTATGCGACATACCGCCTTATGGTCATGCACCCACATCCCAAATATCATTGACCTATCTCGAAAGACAAAAATGTTATGGCCCGGAAAAGAAAATACTATTCAAAAAACAATTATTTGACCTCGAGGTCAAAGGTCAAGGTCCCACGAAGGTCATTACGGTATGCGACACACCGTCTTATGGTCATGCACCCACATACCAAATATCATTGACCTATCTCGAAAGACAAAAATGTTATGGCCCGGACAAAAAAATACTATTCAAAAAACAATTATTTGACCTCGAGGTCAAAGGTCAAGGTCCCACGAAGGTCATTACGGTATGCGACACACCGTCTTATGGTCATGCACCCACATACCAAATATCATTGACCTATCTCGAAAGACAAAAATGTTATGGCCCGGACAAAAAAATACTATTCAAAAAACAATTATTTGACCTCAAGGTCAAAGGTCAAGGTCCCACGAAGGTCATTACGGTATGCGACACACCGTCTTATGGTCATGCACCCACATACCAAATATAATTGACCTATCTGGAAAGACAAAAAAGTTATGGTCCGGACAAGCTTCGCTGAGAAGAAGCGGAAGCGGAAGCGGAAGCAGAAGAAAAAGTCAGACTAAAACAATATGTCTCCCTTTGTTCGAAGGGAAGACATAATGATAAGAAGAGATTACTCCTGAGAAATAGACAATGAACGCTATATCAACTAGTCAGATCATATCTTTCATAATCTTTTCAAATCTTCTAATATGTAAATTTGAGCAATATTATATTGTTATTAAAACTACTATGCATAGATCGGTTACGGAACAAACCCCAAACAACGGTATTCATATAAACTGACCCACAAGTTATGAGTGGAGAGTATCTGAGCGTAACCTCAATACAAATATCAAAAATAAGATTAATATAGTTATTTTTTAATTTACTAATATAAGACATTACATATCAAGTAGGTTATTTCTAACAAGAATAAGAAAATCTTGTAGACTAGATTTAGCACACCAAAATCAAAGTATATCAAATGAAATGACATTAATCTCAGAATGTTTGTTTGATAAGGTGAAATTCTAAACAATATTAATTTTGAGTAAAATATATATTATATTCACAAAATTACATCTGCAAAATGTTTAAAAATTTACAAGAAAAATGAACATATTACCCAATAAAATGGATTAGAGTATTTCATCAAACAGGTGGTCAACGGTGTTATAAACTGCATAAAAAATAAGAAAGAAATACGGACTGTTTCATAAAAACATACATGGCACCTAGGGAATGTATGTGGCCAAAAGTATTGCCACATGTAAAAAGATCCCTATATAATCAACCAAAACCATATTTTTTCAAAAAATTATTGTGAAGTCATTTCTGGATAGATTTTAACAAATTTTACACCAAAACATTCAGAATTGTCTATATTTTGATTGTTTATTTGCTCATTATGTTTATATGAGTGGTTTTTATTTGTACATAATTTAAACAGGATTGTTAATTTTTAGGATTTATTTTTAGTTGAAATATATAGGAAAATCAAAGTCAATTTTTATTTGTTATGTTTAAATTATGTACAAATAAAAACCACTCATATAAACATAATGAGCAAATAAACAATCAAAATATAGACAATTCTGAATGTTTTGGTGTAAAATTTGTTAAAATCTATCCAGAAATGACTTCACAATAATGTTTTGAAAAAATATGGTTTTGATTGATTACATAGGGATTTTTTTTACATGTGGCAATACTTTTGGCCACATACTGTACTTTTAAAACATTTTTAGAGTGAAAATTCAGCAGAGAAAGTAAAATGTACTAAAGTAATAATTTTTTGATTAGAAAACCGAAAATTTGAGTTTTCTCGAAAACAATACATTTTTTTAAAACACAGTAAACGAGAGTTTTGTGCAGAATTTTACTACCATTTTTAAAATATGCATTTCATATAACAATACCTTTCATTATTGCTGCACTCATCTGAAATTTGACATTTTCCCCGATTTTTACCGCCAAAATAGAGGTGGGAGTAAACTAACTAGAGGTAGCAGCCAGGTAAATCTTACCTTGATAGAGACAGAGACACGTGTACAGGCATATTTTGACACTCCATTTTTAAACTTTAAAATCTTTCTAAAAGTTCACATAAAATTTCTTCATAAACCTATTTTTTGACATCTTAACATATATATAAACATCGCAAGAATGGGTAAAACAAAGGACTTGTCAAAAGATTGTAAAAACATTGTGTTAAATCTATTCAAGTTTTTTCAGCTTGAGAAGGCCAGGGGAAGACCATTTTATTCCCCAGATAATTTGATTAAAAGAACATGCAAGGCTGCTGGCATATCTTACAGTTCTGTGTATAGAGTTGTAAACGGTAAAAGTCCTCCTGAATCCAACAGACCGAAAGAAAGAAAGAAAACTCTTGATGATTTTGACCGTTGTGTTATTAAACGGACCGTTCATAGCATGTACAACAGGAAAATTGCCCCAACAGTCTCAAAAATTAAGAAAGAAATTGAAGATACAATTAAAATCTCTAAATCAACGCTTACTTTAACTTTATTAGATCTTGGTTATAAGTACAAAAAATCCGGCGATAATAGGAGGCTTTTATATGATCAGAGGTCAGTAATAAAAGATCGGTGTAATTACCTACGAAAAATCAGGAAGTTTCGAGAGGATGGGTATGAAATTGTATATTTGGATGAGACCTGGGTTAATCAGAATCATGCCACTGACTACATGTGGTTACCAGTTGATGGTTCTGATGCCCCAAAGATACCTTCAGGAAAAGGTAAAAGGTTGATAGTTTTGCACGCTGGTAATCGTGAGGAGGATTTGATTGATAGGTGTGATTTGGTTTTTCTTGCCAAAGCTAAAGATGGGGATTATCACCAAGAAATGAATGGGCCCATCTTTCTAAACTGGTTCGAAAATCAGCTTATGCCAGCATTAAAAAGCCCAAGTGTTATCGTTTTAGATAATGCCAGTTATCACAACATCAAGACTGAAGAAACTGTTGTGCCAAACTTTAATCAGAGAAAAGCTGTCTTACAAGATTATCTTTCAAAACACAACACTCCTTTTCAGCCCCTTGAAACTAAAAAACAACTTTATGAAAAAATCAAATTTAAGAAACTCCTTTCCGTTTTTAAAACTGATAAAATTGCCAACCTACACGGTCACGAAGTTCTAAGAATCCCTGTTCGCCATTGCGAATTGAACCCCATAGAACTTATTTGGGCACAGGTTAAAGGGTTTGTTGCAGAAAACAATACAACTTTTCGTTTGAAGGATGTGAAAGAACTTGTTTATGGGGGGTTTGGCAGAATTACAAAGGAAGTTTGGGCAAAGGCAGAGGACCATGTATTAAAAATAGAAAAGGAGTATGGGAAAGAGAATTGCATTGATAGGAGTGAGATTCCCCCAATAATAATTGATTTTGATGACGACGAGTCCAGCGATGAGGAAAGCTGAATCCAGTCCAACATGATTACATATTGAACGGGTATACCGGTTGTAAATGACAGATTGTACATAACGTTTTTACCTATAAAATTTTATTCATATCCAATAATTGTGTACTCTATGTCTAACTTCAGTGAATTTATTAGCAGAAAAGACCGTTCTTTTTCGAATTACTTCCGAAAGATTGAAATAGCTTGGTCAAATTAAAAATCAGTAATTATGGAAATTTATGATTTCACGTTTTTTTCAAAATTTTCGAGGTAAATCTCAGGTAAGCATGTGTATAAATGTCACGTAGTCAAATGCATTAACCATGAAGGGAACAATAGCCTTCTCCGGCACTTCGACGAGAGACAATAGACCAGCTGCGGGACCACCGTCGTTCCTATTGTTATATGGGATTATGTCCACCGTGAGTTGGCTGTCACATTTATCGAGCAAACTTGGCCTATTTTGAAGAACTTAGCCTGAAATAAAGACCAAAATAATGCCAAAAATTGGTAATTTTTCAGATGAGCAGGGCCTTCAGAATAATTTCAACCGTAAATATTTATACAATTCCAAAATGGTAGTAAAATTCCTGACAAAACTCTCGTTGGATGCGTTAAAAATAAATCTACGCTTTACGAAATATTTAGATTTTTCCGTTTTCTAATCAAAAAATTATTACTTTATTATGGTTGGTCACCTTATTTTCAAAGTGACATCCCTAGGTATCATGTATGTTTAAATTGAATAGTTTTAAGAATCTCTACCTGATAACCTTGTCTGACTTGTTCCAGAACTTTTTCATAACAAACAGTGTTCATATCTTGTAACTGTTGTACTCTGTTTGTGGATTTAACTCCTAAAAATTATATTTTACCATCTGTTAACAAACAAATTAAAAAATATTTGCTCATATCAAACATTTGGTCAATATTTTTAAATACATGTATATCATAGCTTACTAAATCTACTCTATTTTACTTTGTATATTTTTCCAAATTTCTTACTTCAATCAGCAATACTATGCTTGCTTTACATCTTCATCAATTTTTCATCAGCAATATTGAAGCAACCAGATTTAGTTTCGGTGGGAAAAATTTGAAAAAACATTAAAAATAAAAATCTACTGTTTGCTGAAATACATCTTTCAATGTATCTCAGTGTTTATTTTATACATATAGCTTAATAACTTAATTACTAGACCAAAGCATTTAATTCAAGAATAATAGATAAATTATTTTACCCGAATTTAGACACACACAACAATATACAACACAACATGTACTACTAAAGACATTTACCTATGGTCAGCATTTCTACTGTTATAAGACGTGTCCAGGTTTTGAACTCTGGTAGTCACAATATAGCTGAAATATTGCTGAGAATGATGATAAATGCAAATAACCAAAACAGATGGAAAATGAGCATAACTCTGTCTTTTTCTCCAAACAGAGATAAGAAAAGTCAATATGGCAGTATTTGAAATAATGCTATAAATATTTGAAAAAAATATTCTATATATTTTGCATAGTCTAGCTTACAAACCTATAAATGTCTGTCCAAGGGGGACTGGCCTAAATCTTCCATCAAAGAAGAAAAGTCCTAGATAAGGGTTGACATGTAGAAATCTGGCTACATCTAGGTAGTTAGGTAAAGTGGCTGATAATCCAACAATTCTTATCATATTCTGACTACTCTCAACCTGTAATGTAACCAGTACAAATAAAACTTACAAAATCTCTGATCATGTGACATTTTGGTTTTGTCTAGTGATCATTTTTTATGATAATTTTTTTCTTAAATCTCTCAGAACCTAAATTACATATTCACTCATCAGAAATTTAAATACTTTGTTGATTAAAATAAAATTTGTCATATTGAATATTGGTTTCTCAGACATGACATTGTGAAAAAGACTGTAAAAACACAAGCTACATGTAAATACATACCGGTAATACAAACATTTTTTATAAAGTCTGTTCTAAAATTTTAATTAATGATATTACTCATATCATCTAGCTTCATATTTCCCTGGATCTCTGATACAAATAGACACTAAAGTTTCAAGATTAGCACCCCTGGGATCCATTTTACACTCACTTGTCTCAATGTTCTAGCAACAAGACTTTCTATGACAGAACCTCTATCATCATGTAGTAAGTGAACTTCATCAATAATTAACAGTTTGACCAGCTGTGCTAAAGCTACATCACCAGTACTTTTCCTAGTTACAACATCCCATTTCTCTGGTGTAGTCACCATCATCTGTAAAAAAAATATTGAAAGCATTGTCAGCTGGAATCACAACTCATTCTTGAGAAAAACAAAGGAATTTCTTGTGTAGTAAAAAAATCACTTTTTTGTCAACTGAGAATTATTTCTAACGATTAGTGGTAGTTTTATTTTCACTATTTTCTTGAGTGAAAATAATCTGACATAAGACTTCGACAGAGAGGTACAACAAAATTCTGCAGAATCCATGAAAACCATTTCCCCATTATATAGTAACACCATCAATGTTTGTTACCTCTCAAACATGGAAAGTCTCAAGTAACTGATAATTATAGCCTCATTATAGTTTGTTTTAAACTTAATTCACTCATCAAGTAAAATTTACAATCTATTCATCTTGTAGATACTCAACCATCCTTTCACATGCATAAACTGATGCTTTATTAGTTTATTTACATTCAATTGCAGAGTGCAAACTTTTCAGTAATATTTAATGGATTAAAGATCATCTAAAACCTAATAATTCTATTTTTTATTACCTGTGTTTTGAGAATTTCTGCCTTTGTAAGAGACATATCTCCTGTCAGTTCTCTGACAGATATACCAAGTGGTTCTAGCCTTCCTCCAAAATTTCTCACCATTTCAGCTGCTAATGCCTTCATCGGTGCAACATATATTATCTAAGTAACGATTAAAAAATAAACATTAAATTAATTTTTGTTATAATAGAATCATGTGATTCCAAATTCCATTTTTTAACTCCCAACACAATATCACTCATATTAAAATTAGGTTAGAATCATTGTCTTTAATGTCACTTTCAACAATATTTCAGTTAAATTGTGGCGGCCAGTTTTATTGGTGGAGGAAACCGAAGTACCCCGAGAAAACAACAGACAAACTTTATCACATAATGTTGTATAGAGTACACCTTGCCTGAGCAGGATTCGAACTCACAACTTTAGTGGTGATAGGCACTGATTGCACGGGTAGTTGTAAATCCAACTACCATACGATCACGACCACAACGGCCCCTCAATCATATTAAAGTTGACCATCTTTAGTTCTGTATAATACTCACCTTATTTCTAAGAATCATTATTTGACAAACCTGGGTGAGAATTCTACACCAGTAGTAAGAAAGGTGTAATTAAATACTTCTATTATAATCAGTTATTGACAGAGTTATGGAAGGGATGCATACTATACATGACCAATTATGGTATTTGAAGTTTTAATAAATTTCACAAATTAAAAATGCACACATCTTACATACTATTCCTTGTTTCTAAGATGAACACAATCTTTCAATAATAATGAAGATAAATAAAGACATGCTTTAAATTACTCATTGATTGTCACTGCATGTCCGAGCAAGTTTTGTCATATTGACTGTCAAACTGTATAAGTATAAGATTTTTAATTTTCACTCTTTTTATTCTATTGCAAAAATAATTATGTAAATATATTTCGTAAAGAAATATAACATACTTCATTTTTTGATATTTTAGTTTCTTATTTAAAAAAGAAACGAAAAGAGTAATTAACGCGAGTAGAGAAATATCCATAATCTACTGAAGACAATAATAGAATCCATACATTTAATTTGTCAAGTTCTTACTTTGAATTCGTCTTTCTTGATCACTCCCTGAGATAAATGTTGCTTCAGTTCATGTAGAATAGTCAACATAGCAATGTTAGTTTTACCAGCACCTGTTGGGGCACAGATTAACAGGTTCTCGTTCGTCTTGTAAGCTGTTTCAAACACTACAGACTGGATACGATTCAATGCTTTGGTACCTTTGAAAGCTATTTGACCAATCTGGAAAGATAGTTCATATTTATAGTGCTTTAATTTACAAGATTTTGACTGCAAATGAGGGAAACTGATTTATTGTAATGATAGAGAGTGTGGGATAAAAATCTCTGACAAATAGGTCAACCTACTGTGGGTTTTTGGGTTTTATGGTGCTTAACTCCACTTTCAACAATATGTCAGTTATATCTGGGAGGTCAGTTTTATTGGTGGAGGAAACCAGAGTAACAGGCAAACACACCCAACCTGTCACTGACAAACTTTATCACATAACATTGTATCGACTATACCTCGCCTGAGCAGGGTTCGAACTCACAACTTCAGTGGTAATGGGCACTGATTGCAAAAGTAGTTGTAAATCCAACTACCATATGATCACAACCAAGCCGTCTATAATTGATAAAATTAATATTTTTATATTATTATTAAACTACATAAATAGCATTCAGTGATAAATATCTAAATGTTGAACAGAAAATATGAAATAAATACACAAAAAATTCTGATTACACTGGACAAGTACAAAAGTGTATCTAGATGTTTTACTGGTGCCCAATACTTCTCTTTTCCTTTACTCAAGATAGAAAACAACAAACCTCATCCAGTTGGTCGACTGGTACCTTCATGTTGCCTATGTTAGCTGGAGCTGTCTCTGTATGAGGTATCATTACTTCCTCGTACATCTTATTGTTGTTTCTACGGAAATTGTCAGATAACAACATCTAAAATTAAAACAAGATTTCTGTTAAACTGCAAGTACACATCATTTTTTAACTGTGATGTTATGGTTATGGTGTTTAATGCCACTTTTACAATATTTCAGTTATATTGTGGCATTAAGTTATATTGGTGGAGGAAACAGGAGCACCCGGAGAGAACCACTGTCCTGCTGCAAGTCACTGATAAACTGATGTTATTGTTTTTATCAGTGATGTCATAATGTGTTTTATGTCAGATTGACTTGTGCATGCGAGTTACGAACTGACCTAATATTTTTGTGGATCAAGGTCAGTTCAGTGATCCAGACTTTATCAGCTGCACACATCAAAGGGAAAATGTTCAATTTGCCAATAAATAAATATATTGACTAATTGGACAACAGCTCTTGTGGTATGTACATGGTTTTAAAAGGTAGGTTTGTCACTGATTGGTCAGGTGAAAATATGAACCCTGACATGACTCCAAACAGGATGTTGTTAGATGTTAGATTTTAATTAGATTGCAGTTCCTATGAAATTACCATGAATGTCTTTGTCTCTATTGTACTGTACACTTACCTTGACTCCAGCAATATAAGCTGATGATTGTCTTACCTTGACTCCAGCAATATAAGCTGATGATTGTCTTACCTTGACCTCCAGCAATATAAGCTGATGATTGTCTTACCCTGACTCCAGCAATATAAGCTGATGATTGTCTTACCTTGACTCGAGCAATATAAGCTGATGATTGTCTTACCCTGACTCCAGCAATATAAGCTGATGATTGTCTTACCTTGACTCCAGCAATATAAGCTGATGATTGTCTTACCTTGACTCCAGCAATATAAGCTGATGATTGTCTTACCTTGACTCCAGCAATATAAGCTGATGATTGTCTTACATTGACTCCAGCAATATAAGCTGATGATTGTCTTACCTTGACTCCAGCAATATAAGCTGATGATTGTCTTACCTTGACTCCAGCAATATAAGCTGATGATTGTCTAGCTTCTGCCATGCTATCGTACACATTAGGATATTTCTCTGGTTGTCTTTGGTAAGATCTACCACTGGGAAGTATGGGAGCTGAGGCAGCAGTCAGTAGAGCAGACTCTCTGGAAATTAAATATTAATTTTATACTCTCAACTGAGGCACCAGTCAGGAGAGCAGCCTCTCTCTGGAAATTAAATATTAATTTAATACTCTCAACTGAGGCAGCAGTCAGGAGAGCAGTCTCTCTCTGGAAATTAAATATTAATTTAATACTCTCAACTGAGGCAGCAGCTAGCTATAGGAGAGCAGCCTCTCTGGAAATTAAATATCAATTTAATACTCTCAACTGAGGCAGCAGTTAGGAGAGCAGCCTCTCTGGAAATTAAATATTAATTTAATACTCTCAACTGAGGCAGCAGTTAGGAGAGCAGCCTCTCTCTGGAAATTAAATATTAATTTAATACTCTCAACTGAGGCAGCAGTTAGGAGAGCAGCCTCTCTGGAAATTAAATATTAATTTAATACTCGCAACTGAGGCAGCAGTCAGGAGAGCAGCCTCTCTGGAAATTAAATATTAATTTAATACTCTCAACTGAGGCAGCAGTTAGGAGAGCAGCCTCTCTGGAAATTAAATATTAATTTAATACTCTCAACTGAGGCAGCAGTCAGGAGAGCAGCCTCTCTCTGGAAATTAAATATCAATTTAATACTCTCAACTGAGGCAACAGTCAGGAGAGCAGCCTCTCTGGAAATTAAATATTAATTTAATACTCTCAACTGAGGCAGCAGTCAGGAGAGCAGCCTCTCTCTGGAAATTAAATATTAATTTAATACTCTCAACTGAGGCAGCAGTCAGGAGAGCAGTCTCTCTCTGGAAATTAAATATTAATTTAATACTCTCAACTGAGGCAGCAGTTAGGAGAGCAGCCTCTCTGGAAATTAAATATTAATTTAATACTCTCAACTGAGGCAGCAGTCAGGAGAGCAGACTCTCTGGAAATTAAATATTAATTTAATACTCTCAACTGAGGCAGCAGCTAGCTATAGGAGAGCAGCCTCTCTGGAAATTAAATATCAATTTAATACTCTCAACTGAGGCAGCAGTTAGGAGAGCAGCCTCTCTGGAAATTAAATATTAATTTAATACTCTCAACTGAGGCAGCAGTTAGGAGAGCAGCCTCTCTCTGGAAATTAAATATTAATTTAATACTCTCAACTGAGGCAGCAGTTAGGAGAGCAGCCTCTCTGGAAATTAAATATTAATTTAACACTCGCAACGGAGGCAGCAGTCAGGAGAGCAGCCTCTCTGGAAATTAAATATTAATTTAATACTCTCAACTGAGGCAGCAGTTAGGAGAGCAGCCTCTCTGGAAATTAAATATTAATTTAATACTCTCAACTGAGGCAGCAGTCAGGAGAGCAGCCTCTCTCTGGAAATTAAATATCAATTTAATACTCTCAACTGAGGCAGCAGTTAGGAGAGCAGCCTCTCTGGAAATTAAATATCAATTTAATACTCTCAACTGAGGCAGCAACTAGCTATAGGAGAGCAGCCTCTCTGGAAATTAAATATCAATTTAATACTCTCAACTGAGGCAGCAGTCAGGAGAGCAGCCTCTCTCTGGAAATTAAATATTAATTTAATACTCTCAACTGAGGCAGCAGTCAGGAGAGCAGCCTCTCTCTGGAAATTAAATATTAATTTAATACTCTCAACTGAGGCAGCAGTCAGGAGAGCAGCCTCTCTGGAAATTAAATATTAATCTAATACTCTCAACATAGGCAGCAGTTAGGAAAGCAGCCTCTCTGGAAATTAAATATTAATTTAATACTCTCAACTGAGGCAGCAGTCAGTAGAGCAGCCTCTCTCTGGAAATTAAATATTAATTTAATACTCTCAACTGAGGCAGCAGTTAGGAGAGCAGTCTCTCTGGAAATTAAATATTAATTTAATACTCGCAACTGAGGTAGCAGTCAGGAGAGCAGCCTCTCTCTGGAAATTAAATATTAATTTAATACTCTCAACTGAGGCAGCAGTTAGGAGAGTAGCCTCTCTGGAAATTAAATATTAATTTAATACTCTCAACATAGGCAGCAGTTAGGAGAGCAGCCTCTCTGGAAATTAAATATTAATTTAATACTCTCAACTGAGGCAGCAGTCAGTAGAGCAGCCTCTCTCTGGAAATTAAATATTAATTTAATACTCTCAACTGAGGCAGCAGTCAGGAGAGTAGCCTCTCTGGAAATTAAATATTAATTTAATACTCTCAACATAGGCAGCAGTCAGGAGAGCAGCCTCTCTCTGGAAATTAAATATTAATTTAATACTCTCAACTGAGGCAGCAGTTAGGAGAGCAGTCTCTCTGGAAATTAAATATTAATTTAATACTCTCAACTGAGGCAGCAGTTAGGAGAGCAGTCTCTCTGGAAATTAAATATTAATTTAATACTCGCAACTGAGGCAGAAGTCAGGAGAGTAGCCTCTCTCTGGAAATTAAATATCAATTTAATACTCTCAACTGAGGCAGCAGTTAGGAGAGTAGCCTCTCTGGAAATTAAATATTAATCTAATACTCTCAACTGAGGCAGCAGCTAGCTATAGGAGAGCAGCCTCTCTGGAAATTAAATATTAATCTAATACTCTCAACTGAGGCAGCAGTCAGGAGAGCATCCTCTCTCTGGAAATTAAATATTAATTTAATACTCTCAACTGAGGCAGCAGTTAGTAGAGCAGTCTCTCTGGAAATTAAATATTAATTTAATACTCTCAACTGAGGCAACAGTCAGGAGAGCAGCCTCTCTGGAAATTAAATATTAATTTAATACTCTCAACTGAGGCAGCAGTTAGGAGAGCAGCCTCTCTCTGGAAATTAAATATCAATTTAATACTCTCAACTGAGGCAGCAGCTAGCTATAGGAGAGCAGCCTCTCTGGAAATTAAATATTAATTTAATACTCTCAACTGAGGCAGCAGTCAGGAGAGCAGACTCTCTCTGGAAATTAAATATTAATCTAATACTCTCAACTGAGGCAGCAGTTAGGAGAGCAGCCTCTCTCTGGAAATTAAATATCAATTTAATACTCTCAACTAAGGCAGCAGCTAGCTATAGGAGAGCAGCCTCTCTGGAAATTAAATATCAATTTAATACTCTCAACTGAGGCAACAGTCAGGAGAGCAGCCTCTCTCTGGAAATTAAATAACAATTTAATACTCTCAACTGAGGCAGCAGTTAGGAGAGCAGCCTCTCTGGAAATTAAATAACAATTTAATACTCTCAACTGAGGCAACAGTCAGGAGAGCAGCCTCTCTCTGGAAATTAAATAACAATTTAATACTCTCAACTGAGGCAGCAGTCAGGAGAGCAACCTCTCTGGAAATTAAATATCAATTTAATACTCTCAACTGAGGCAGCAGTCAGGAGAGCAGCCTCTCTGGAAATGAAATAACAATTTAATACTCTCAACTGAGGCAACAGTCAGGAGAGCAGACTCTCTGGAAATTAAATAACAATTTAATACTCTCAACTGAGGCAACAGTCAGGAGAGCAGCCTCTCTCTGGAAATTAAATAACAATTTAATACTCTCAACTGAGGCAACAGTCAGGAGAGCAGCCTCTCTCTGGAAATTAAATAACAATTTAATACTCTCAACTGAGGCAGCAGTTAGGAGAGCAGCCTCTCTCTGGAAATTAAATAACAATTTAATACTCTCAACTGAGGCAGCAGTCAGGAGAGCAGCCTCTCTGGAAATTAAATAACAATTTAATACTCTCAACTGAGGCAGCAGTTAGGAGAGCAGCCTCTCTGGAAATTAAATAACAATTTAATACTCTCAACTGAGGCAGCAGTTAGGAGAGCAGCCTCTCTGGAAATTAAATAACAATTTAATACTCTCAACTGAGGCAGCAGTTAGGAGAGCAGCCTCTCTGGAAATTAAATAACAATTTAATACTCTCAACTGAGGCAGCAGTTAGGAGAGCAGCCTCTCTGGAAATTAAATAACAATTTAATACTCTCAACTGAGGCAGCAGTTAGGAGAGCAGCCTCTCTGGAAATTAAATAACAATTTAATACTCTCAACTGAGGCAACAGTCAGGAGAGCAGCCTCTCTCTGGAAATTAAATAACAATTTAATACTCTCAACTGAGGCAGCAGTCAGGAGAGCAACCTCTCTGGAAATTAAATGTCAATTTAATACTCTCAACTGAGGCAGCAGTCAGGAGAGCAGCCTCTCTGGAAATTAAATAACAATTTAATACTCTCAACTGAGGCAACAGTCAGGAGAGCAGACTCTCTGGAAATTAAATAACAATTTAATACTCTCAACTGAGGCAACAGTTAGGAGAGCAGCCTCTCTGGAAATTAAATAACAATTTAATACTCTCAACTGAGGCAACAGTCAGGAGAGCAGCCTCTCTCTGGAAATTAAATAACAATTTAATACTCTCAACTGAGGCAGCAGTTAGGAGAGCAGCCTCTCTGGAAATTAAATAACAATTTAATACTCTCAACTGAGGCAACAGTCAGGAGAGCAGCCTCTCTCTGGAAATTAAATAACAATTTAATACTCTCAACTGAGGCAACAGTCAGGAGAGCAGCCTCTCTCTGGAAATTAAATAACAATTTAATACTCTCAACTGAGGCAGCAGTTAGGAGAGCAGCCTCTCTGGAAATTAAATAACAATTTAATACTCTCAACTGAGGCAGCAGTTAGGAGAGCAGCCTCTCTGGAAATTAAATAACAATTTAATACTCTCAACTGAGGCAGCAGTTAGGAGAGTAGCCTCTCTGGAAATTAAATAACAATTTAATACTCTCAACTGAGGCAGCAGTTAGGAGAGCAGCCTCTCTGGAAATTAAATAACAATTTAATACTCTCAACTGAGGCAGCAGTTAGGAGAGCAGCCTCTCTGGAAATTAAATAACAATTTAATACTCTCAACTGAGGCAGCAGTTAGGAGAGCAGCCTCTCTGGAAATTAAATAACAATTTAATACTCTCAACTGAGGCAGCAGTCAGAAGAGCAGCCTCTCTCTGGAAATTAAATAACAATTTAATACTCTCAACTGAGGCAGCAGTTAGGAGAGCAGCCTCTCTCTGGAACTTAAACATTAATTTAATACTCTCAAGTATATATATATACTTACATAATGTAATGCAACAATGCAGTGGAACTGTGATTGTTGAACACCAATGGGACCAACCTTTGGCAGGACTAAAGTACTGGTGTTTAGATTAAGAGTGGTTAAATTTACCAAGATTACAACATTCAAGCCCAATCCCAAACTCACTGAATATTGCAAATGGTGCATAATAAAAATGATTAGTTCATAACCATGGCTGCACTGTGTTGTGCTAAGAATATCCCCACTTATTTGTCTTATTTACTTTCAAACTGAGTTGGAAATGGTCCATTTTAGAAAGTTGTATGTATATGCATATGCACAAATGATGATCAAGACATCATACAGAATATAAACTAGTTCTGTCAAAAGATAAAAGACCAATTGTCTTCACAAACTTTAGAACATGAATCTTCTACAAAGTTGAAAAGGGGTCATAAATATAATTGATATGTCTGAAACATCGCTAAAATTTGTTCATGTTTATATCATAAAGACATACCAAATATTAATAAGTTTGATTAAAAAATGACAGATGCCTACACAAGAACATGGAATATAGCATTTAAGAAGTTGGGAAAAGGGACATAACTCCCATGGAACAGGTCTGAATGGGTAATAGTTACGATATGTACATGCTCATACCAAGACACTATACCAAATGAGAACAAGTTTCATCAAAACCTAAAAGATTTGAGCCAGTGGGACGCACGGACGGACAGACGAACGAATGGACAAGGGCAATCAACTATAGATATAACCACTACTCTACGATTGATTTGATTCATTGATTTTTGGTGCTTAACACCACTTTCAGCAATATTTCAGCTATATCATGGTGACCAGTTTTAGTGGTGGAAGAAGCCGGAGTACCCGGAGAGAACCACCGACCATGGGCAAGCAACTAGTAAACTTTATCACTTGCCGCTGTGAATCTAGTGCACCCTTTTTTGTAATTTACAAAGCCGAGCGTGAACCCATGCCGTATTGGTGATAGGCTTGTATGAGTTGTTAGGTAATCCAACTATCTAACTCATTGAGCCACCTGGGCCCTACAACTACCTAACTCATTGAGCCACCTGGGCCCTACAACTACCTAACTCATTGAGCCACCTGGGCCCTACAACTACCTAACTCATTGAGCCACCTGGGCCCTACAACTACCTAACTCATTGAGCCATCCTGGGCCCTACAACTACCTAACTCATTGAGCCATCCGGGCCCTACAACTACCTAACTCATTGAGCCACCCGGGCCCCACAACTACCTAACTCATTGAGCCATCCGGGCCCTACAACTACCTAACTCATTGAGCCATCCGGGCCCTACAACTACCTAACTCATTGAGCCATCCGGGCCCTACAACTACCTAACTCATTGAGCCATCCGGGCCCTACAACTACCTAACTCATTGAGCCATCCGGGCCCTACAACTACCTAACTCATTGAGCCATCCGGGCCCTTCAACAACCTAACTCATTGAGCCATCCGGGCCCTACAACTACCTAACTCATTGAGCCATCCTGGGCCCTACAACTACCTAACTCATTGAGCCATCCTGGGCCCTACAACTACCTAACTCATTGAGCCATCCGGGCCCTACAACTACCTAACTCATTGAGCCATCCGGGCCCTACAACTACCTAACTCATTGAGCCATCCTGGGCCCTACAACTACCTAACTCATTGAGCCATCCTGGGCCCTACAACTACCTAACTCATTGAGCCATCCGGGCCCTACAACTACCTAACTCATTGAGCCATCCGGGCCCTACAACTACCTAACTCATTGAGCCATCCGGGCCCTACAACTACCTAACTCATTGAGCCATCTGGGCCCTTCAACTACCTAACTCATTGAGCCATCCGGGCCCTACAACTACCTAACTCATTGAGCCATCTGGGCCCTACAACTACCTAACTCATTGAGCCATCCTGGACCCTACAACTACCTAACTCATTGAGCCATCCGGGCCCTACAACTACCTAACTCATTGAGCCATCCGGGCCCTTCAACTACCTAACTCATTGAGCCATCCGGGCCCTACAACTACCTAACTCATTGAGCCATCCGGGCCCTACAACTACCTAACTCATTGAGCCACCTGGGCGCTACAACTACCTAACTCATTGAGCCATCCGGGCCCTGCTCTACTCTACGAGAGAAGGGGTACAAAAAAAATCATTTAAAGTTACTTTACATAAGTCTGCTTGCATTAACTTACTTTTAATAACTATTTTTAAAAATCATTTGCATTCTAAATATTCGGTAAGTATTTTTACCTCTGTGCTCTCATTCCTCTGGGGTCAAAGTTGAAAGATTCTACATCATCCACTCTCTGTCTTTCTCCTCTTTTTTCATCCTTTCTCATTTGTTTCATCAATTTCCTTTCATCCTCAGACTGTGTATGAGAGCAAAAGTAAGAAAAATCAAGACATTGTCACATTTTATATTTACAGTAAATATTGATAACTGAACTATGGATATAATAAGTTATTGCTGTCACATGGCAATCCAATGGGCCAATCAGATCATGTTTTACCCAGCTATGTTGTCATTGACAACAAAGGCTTGAGAGATAAGAATTAGACAGGTTAATTTGGAGAATAAATTGAATGGCCTGTTTATACAGGTATCTGTTTTATCTGGGATTTGTCGTGGAAAATTTCACTGCATATTCGTAACTTTCAGCAATACCCTGATTCTTATTCACCAGGAAGAGTTTGGAAATCTGAAAAATCATTAATCATTAACAAATCATCTAATATCTTTAGTAGCTGTTGTTTAAGGCTAAGTGAGAAATTTTTCATCAATACCATGGAGGAGAAAAGTTGCTTTTTCATGAGCAGATTATGATGTCTGCTTTAAAGCACCAGACCAGCACATTGAGTTGACATTTTATAGTGTTGGTCCACAGGTACACATGTTACTACAATCAGATAACTTATCCTGACTCTGAGCCAACCAGTTTTTGTTCTTAATCCTTAATGCTGCATACTTAGTGCAGAAGCTGCAAATACAAGTTTGCTTGTCTATGGGCAGACACAGCTATGGATCATATGACAGTGTTTCAAAACCAAACCAAGTATGCTAGCCATTATATCACAGAGACAGTATAACTACTTGTTTAGAGATACCTGTATTGTAACTTGACAACCATATGTAGGTCTGATGCTAGCACCATCTTTCTTTTCTAAAAAAAAAAAAAAAAAAAATGTGAATCATAGAGAAACTAGTGCCTGACATGAGTCTGTATCACTCACCTGATATAAACTTATAAAGAAGATTTATCTTGTTGTTTATCATGGCACTTAATAGTGATTCCAAGGACTTGAACTCAATATATAGTCCACTGGACATTTGTTGGTACAAAATAGAATCTTCATATGATAATGTTGCTTTATGTCAAATATCATGGCACATTTGTCATTTGTTCAAATGTTCCCATATTTTTACCACTAGGGCTTAGACTCCATATAGCATGGGATCAAAATTTGAGCAACCATACATCTACATCAATTACAATTGCATTTCCATAACTGGTTCTTATGAAAAATTATATTCAAACATCAATGTACAAGCTCGTTAGAATTCTGTCTAAAAGATTTAGATATCCTGTGTAATCAAAACTTCAAAATTAGTCTCAAAATTTGAAATCTTCGAAACCTGTGTAAATAAATTACCTGTCTATTCTGAACAAAAATCTGTTGGATCAAAGAGTGTATGGTTTAGACAGATTTCACTGTAAAAGTTTTAATGAAGATTTCTTTTTTTGTATAATGTCATAATCTTCCCATCGATTTCATTGTTTATACATGTTCATCGTTTGTGTGCTTTGAATAAACAATCGCAAGATGGAATAAGCCATGCCGATTTCCAGCACAGAGTTCTGTTTGAATAATATATTTCATATCAAATAAAACAAAATAAGACTGAAAATGATCAAATTGAAGACTTTGTATTATTAATTTCTATTAATGGCTAAAGGTATAATGTCGTTGAATTTTTAAAAAAATAAAATTGCATTTAAAGCTAATATACACCTTCAAAACATGAGTATAAAACGTCGTTTGGCAAGATTCAACTAATAAACATGTATTGTCATTGTTTTTTGTGTGCAGCTTGTCTCCCAGCATCATTAATTATGCATGTCCCAATTTCCGAAGTACATGCACAATGGCACTTCAGTATAAGTTTGAACTCTCAACGCTTCCTTCAATTCCATCCAATGGTCATTTTGGTGGCCTATATGTTAATTCTTGTTTTATTATAATACCCCAAAACGTCTGTCCTGTTTCTTTTACTAGCAGAATCAGTTAAAATTCTTATACGACCGTGTCAACAGACATTTTTTCCTGCAAGAACATACTTTGTGCATGCGTAGTAAAAGGTCACCAGAGGTCATATAAATTTGAGCGTATATTGTCGTACAGACTGGCATTTATGTTCGAGATGTCTTTTCATGAAAATAAAAGAGACTGGATGGACTTTTTACTTTAAAACTTGATAATTTATGTTAATTGATGTTTTTACTGTACTCCTTGTAAAAAATATCGGGACAAAAAAAATCATCAAAATCAACGACATTATACCTTTAAGAAATCTTATTGCATTTCACATTCAGAGGAAATTACATCATTTTACAATACTCACTATTTTTAGCAGTTTCTTCTGCTAAGAATGCAGACTTGATGATTTTTTGTCTGTTCTGTATTAAACTTTGTATCAGTTCAAATCTTTCGATTCCTAACAATTCAAACAACTGGAAATAAAATCAAATTTTGTAGAAAACGTGTACATTGCAAAAAAAAAACCAACATTCATATCTTCAAATATCAGTACAAAAAATAAACTCTCTACATCTTAAAAATAGAAAACGACCTTTTTGGCCCATTGGGTACTCTTGCTTGGAAACAGTTATGGTTAAATTTTCAGATGGATCAGTCAATGAGAACAAAAGTTATTACACTGTAACTATTGTGTCTACAGACAGACAAAGACATGGACGATTGGCCCATAACATTATTAAGAAATAATTCATGAAAGCCAGTTTGTATCCAGTTTTAACATGGGTAACTTTATTTTCGTAAATATATTTCAGCTATATCATGGCGAGAACATGTTAATTTTCAATGAGATGATGATGAGGTCCGCTTTATACTACTTACTAGACCAATATGCTTAGTTGGATTTTTATAGTGCTAGCTCACTGAAACAACAGTCCGCGGATAAACATGTCACCCCACTCGGACACATTATCCTGATTCCAAGCCAATCAGTCTTTGCTCTTTCTCCTTAATGTTGTGTGCTTAGCAGAGAAGCAACAAATACCAATTTAACAATGGCAAATTCTGTAATTCTGTCTTACATTTGAAGACAGCTGCAGTGACAATGCACTAGAACACTATTATTTAAAGTGAATTATTTAAAAGGTGACATGTTGAAATAAATAAATAATGCACATGTTTGGAGAAAATTCTTCATGTGTCACAATTTTTTTATATTTAAACTGGACAGAAGTGACCAAAATTGAATGGAAACTTTGGAAATGGCACCGCTATTTTGAAACTATTTATTCCCTGAAACACATGTTGCTGACCAGTTAGACTGAAAGTAAAACTCTTCTGTAGTGGATAGTAGGCTAGGTTTTAATAATCTCATACAGGTTGATGAGAAAATTCAAAATTTTTATTTATACGTTCAATTTTATGAGTCAAATTTATCCAATTTTGGTGCCGTTTTCAATTTTCCCATTGAAATACATGATAAAAAATAATTTTAAAAATGTGTTTGGAAACACATGTTGCTGATGAAACAAAGATTACAACTATGCAATTTCTTTTAGAACAATGTCTAAGCTACATTTATCAAGTACAGTTTCATTAGATTTCATTATTGTTTTCAAATAATTTCTGATATTCTATTTCTTGGTAAAGACTGATAAAATTCAAAATGGCCACCATTATAAAATATAATTGGTCATTTTTCGAACTTCAAATTGTCATAACTTTTGAACCGCATAGCAGATTTAAAAAAACTAAACACCACTGTAAATATCTTCAGGAGATCTGATCATTGGTGTGTACTTTAAGATATTTTAACACATTTTCAAAAAAAGTCTGACCCTCCTACTAGTAGTTGGTTTGACCCAATCGGGACTCGAACCAATGATCTACTGCACTCGAGGTGAGCACACTAACCAGTACACAATCGATGCAGATCTGTGGTTTGATGGTATCAATGAAATATATAAATATTGATATACACAAATAAAAATAAATTCACAGCATTCAAGAAAACAGCATTTATTGAGCAAAATATACAACTTTTAAAGACTTACATCATTTTGTAGTTCTGTGTCTGACTTTGTTGATGTCAGTACATCAAACACTGTAGAACATAAATCTTCTATGGTCAGTCCTATGTCTGCCTCGTTATAATATTTACTCATTTCTCTCTGTAACCAGGCTTCATCAAATCTGTTATACAAATTAAATAAAAAATACTTTTATGTGGTTATTTTTAAATATTATTTACAAAGAAACTTAACTATTTTCTAAAGAAATACTTTAAAATATAGTCTTAGAGACTGCAAACAAACCTTTCAGAACATTTTTGTTTAATTATATTTTATAAAATTGTGACCAACTGTTGGCAACAAATAGGAGATGAATTTCATTACTTATTTGCATGTAATTGCCAGTTCATTGTAAATTTAAGAAACAATATTTCCAATTATTTCAGTTAATTCTACTATAGAAAAAATGTGAAGAATGTTATTTCTGTTTAAGGTAGAGCTATTGAAAAAAATTGTCAAATTTGTTAAATGTATAAAAAGTAAATGTTTATCATTGATTAATTTGAAATTAATTATGTCTACTATCATGATTAATATGATATATACATCCTCTCTACCTCTCATACATTGTATATTCTATACTGTATTATATACAACATTACCATATTTTGACAGGGGCTGTCGTGGTCGTGATCGTATAGTAGTAGGATTTACAAACTACAATCAGTGCCTATCACCACTAAAGTTGTCAGTTCTAATCTCATGGTGAGGTGTACATGTACTCTATACAACATTACAATGTATGTCATAAAATTTGTCAGTGACTTACGACAGTTCAGTGGTTTTCTCTGAGTACTCATGTTTCCTCCACAAATAAAACTGACCACCACGATATAACTGAAATATTATTGAAAGTTGTGTTAAACAACATAACCCTAACCCTATCCCAAATTTCTAGTCTTTGGTTTGACCCCGACCAGGGCTCGAGGCGAGCACCCTAACCATATATTTTGACATCAAGATATAATCTGATTAAATAAAAGATGAATAAGTTTTCAAAACTAGATTTAAAATTTGTTTACAATAAATAACAGCATTATTAATTACCATTTACCATTAAATATATTAAATAGATAATAAGTAAATAGTCATATACATGTACAATGAAACCTGTCTAAACTGAACCTTCTTGGAACCAACTTTAGTGCTCTGTATTGACAGGTGTTTGGTTTATACAGGTTAAATTAACAAAGATTTCCTACATTTGGACTTTTTTTCAAGCTTGAATTATATGTACACGTAGTATTTTGGTGTATTCAGGGTTTGATTTATGACCTCTGAGTACCCATTTGGTATCTTCAAACTTTTCTTAAACAGGTTTTACTGTACACACTAACAGGTATACATATACTGGTACCGTATATAAAAAAAAAATTAATTGTAGTTTTTTTGACGACTCATTATGAATAATTAAATAATAAATAAAGATGTCAGCTTAACTAATATTATAGAAAGTACAAATAAATAATTACTTTTCCATAGGAGGATTAATTTTGTGACATTATTTAAAAAAAATGATGTATAATGTAATATTATTAATAAATTCTGTAAAAAATTAATGTTCTGGAAAGATTAAGTAAAGTTGTTTTTTTAAATATATGTGTATCTGTGGCATTATTTAAATAATTTAAACAGAAGAATTTTACAACAAAAGGAAAATTTTAGTCACATTTAAATATTCTCTAATGTGCAGTAATAGTATAGGCAAAATTGTAATTAAAGAGTTTTTTAATATTTAAAGCACAACAAAAACTGCATAACAATAATCTAACAAGGTTTTACTAAATCAAATACATAGGCGGCAATTACAACGATTTTGAATATTTGGAGTTTTTTATAATTTCACTTTTACTGACAATTCCATTTTTTCGAAATCGGTCAAATATATGTCAAATCAACGGGCCAAGCTTAAGTCTAATGACCAATCAAAATGTCTCTAGATTTTACTGTCGACACCTTGTTAAAAAGTACTCTGTAACAGATTACCAAAGATGATACATGTATAATTAAGAAATAATTCATGGAAGCCATACTGTGTTGTGAGTTTTAACATGGCGGATATTAGTATTTTATCCCGAGCAGTAACAACGTTAACAACCGTGTAAATAGTTTTATTTTGTGACTTTATCACCTGGCTGAAATGCGTGCACCGCACATGTGTTAATGAGATTTCGCCATCTAAATAAATTGTTTGTTTGCAAAGCGAAAGAAGGATGTCATATTAGAATTAACAATTAGATTGTGGTCCAAAGTTGACCATTGTTTCCTTATCATGTCTTCCTATGGCCTTGACCCTTGTGTACTCTCTAATATCTAAATGATGGTTAAGTCCATCAACTCTCTTCAATAGAACTAATATTATACATATGACAACAGTACTTCTGTGTCACAAAGATTAAATATACTATGTATTAAATTCATGAATAGAGGATTGTTTATAACATTTAGCTGTTCATCCAGCTATATGTGAGGGTTGACATTTTACTCACATGTCGAAAACATTTGTAGGACCACACCATATCACTAAGAGAGGAGGTTTAGGTCTATAAAACTAGTCTGACTGTGCCAGTTTTTATCGCAGCATCTTTACCAAGCAAAGAAAGTGAACAGGGGTATTAAATTTGTCTGTTTCTACGATTTTTTATTGGATTTTGTGGTATTTTTTGTTTTCCATTGTATTATTTATAAACATTCTACAAAAAAATAATTACTATGTAGAAATAATTTATTCTGGTCTCCTTTCTTACCTAGTGATTTCTGAATCAGACCTAAGTTTGTTTGTTTGATGGTGTTTAATGCCACTTTCAACAATATTTCAGTTATATATTGTGGCAGTCAGTTTTATTGGTAGAGGAAACGGAGGACCCGGAGAAAACCACCGACCTGTCGCAAGTCACTGATATCAGACCTAAGTATTAGCAATAAGGTACATTCAATAATAACTGTTCAATGCAAAGTGAAAGTAGAACTGGTTTGTTTCAGTACATACTACATTTGACTAACCATTCAATACAAAGTGAAAGTAGAACTGGTTTGTTTCAGTACGTACTACATTTGACTAACTATTCAATACAAAGTGAAAGTAGAACTGGTTTGTTTGAGTACATACTACATTGTACTTTTGACTAACCGTACAAGGCAAAGTGAAAGTAGAACTGGTTTGTTTCAGTACGTACTACTTTTGACAAACCATTCAATACAAAGTGAAAGTAGAACTGGTTTGTTTGAGTACATACTACTTTTTGACTATGCCACATCCTGATCATGATTGGCTAATTCAGTGAAGTCTGACCTTAAGAAATTAATAAATCATTGCAACTTTTAGTATATTAAATCATCTGCCATTATTCACTTGTTTCCTACATAAATTGTTGAATAATTTAAGAAATTGATATACTAGTACTCAATACCTCTCTGACACCTGAGATTGTTGTGTTGTATGATGAGATGATGTTGGGTCTAAATATTTTAAATCTGTGATTTCTCTCTTGCTTTCCTCATCTTCATCCGTTTCAGATTCTGATAAATCTTCAACTTCACCACATTTAGGAAGCATGAACTTAATACCCTTTCCAAATTCTTGAACAGCTGCTTCCCCATCTCCCTCCTCTCTGTCCTGATTGCCCATCAACAAAGATGATTCCTCTGGTAGCCATGACACTATTTTGTTGACAAGGATACAAGCCTTTGTTGCTGATGTAGCAGGAAAAGGTCCAAAGATGTTCCTCAATTTTGCTGTTTGTGTATTGCCAACCTTGTCAACATCTTTGAAAACATCAAAGAGGAATGCTGCACCACTCTCAACTGTTTCTGATGATGACTCAGAACCAACTGCAAAGAAACAATCAGGCTTTCTAATTTACAGTTTTGCAAACCTTTTTTTTCTGGTTATTTTGTGATGCAGGTCAATAAAAACAGAAAAATAACGACAGTTATGAAAGTAGAGACAGACAATATCACATTATGATGTTACCAATGAAAATAATAAGGTATGTTTTAAAGGTCTTGACATACATCTGTATTATAGCAAGGATGGGTTGCTTTTGATAAGATGATTATGTCTGTTTTACACTAGATCAACTCATTTAGATAGCTCTGAGACAACAGTCTGCAGGTATACATGTACATGTCGCTCCACTCACCAGACTGGGGACCAAACACACTCTAGATGACCATGTTACCCATTACCATTACCACAAGGCTCTGAGACAACAGTCTGCAGGTATACATGTCGCTCCACTCACCAGACTGGGGATTAAACACACTCTAGATGACCATGTTACCCATTACCATTACCACAAGGCTCTGAGACAACAGTCTGCAGGTAGACATGTCGCTCCACTCACCAGACTGGGGATTAAACACACTCTAGATGACCATGTTACCCATTACCATTACCACAAGGCTCTGAGACAACAGTCTGCAGGTAGACATGTCGCTCCACTCACCAGACTGGGGATCAAACACACTCTAGATGACCATGTTACCCATTACCATTACCACAAGGCTCTGAGACAACAGTCTGCAGGTAGACATGTCGCTCCACTCACCAGACTGGGGATCAAACACACTCTAGATGACCATGTTACCCATTACCATTACCACAAGGCTCTGAGACAACAGTCTGCAGGTAGACATGTCACTCCACAGACCCAACCAGAAACCAAACCCACTCTAGGCGAGCACGTTACCCAAAGCAGGTATTTCTTTCATCACTGACCCGTCAAGTTCATTATGAGTAACTAAGTTAATAAAGAAAACATCCATAGCAACAAGGGAGATATCATTGTTGCTATCTTAAATCCAACTAAAATAATGAAAAAAAAGGTTACCTATATTTCTTGCACATTGTTGTAAATCTTTGATTGTTTTATTAAGTTCTCCTTTGTCTACATCTGTATCTTTGTTTAAAGTTGAAACAAGACCTTCCCATGTCAAACCTTCTGTCTTAGACTTTGATATGTGTTGTCGTTTTTGCTGAAGTTTACTTGATAGAGTACTGGGTTGATCATGTTGAGTATATCCAACATCAGAAAATGCTCTTAGAGCTCCTGATAATCTTGGTAATTGTTTCATCTCTTCATTTTCCTGTAATCAATACAAAATGCTCAATATTTTCAAGTTCTACCTATAGCAGTCTTTGTCTTAATTTGTTTCACCTACTTGCCCGAAAGCCAAATTGAGAAATTTTTCCTATTTATTCAAACAACATCTTTCATAATTTTCACTTGTCCAATCCAGTTTTACTTGTCCTGGGCTTCGGGCAAGTGCAAGTGGGTTAGTGCAAAGACTGCTATAGCCAGAAATAAACAATAGGCCCAGTCCAGTGTAATCTGTACTACTGCTGTAGCCAGAAATAAACAATAGGCCCAGTCCAGTGTAATCTGTACTACTGCTATAGCCAGAAATAAACAATAGGCCCAGTCCAGTGTAATCTGTACTACTGCTATAGCCAGAAATAAACAATAGGCCCAGTCCAGTGTAATCTGTACTACTGCTATAGCCAGAAATAAACAATAAGCCCAGTCCAGTGTAATCTGCACTGCAGTAAAATGTTTAATATTGCAACTTCAATGACCAATGAAATCAATGAAAATTGTAGAAAGCATTATAATTGACTGTATTTAAGCAAAGTTGCTCACTGAACATGTTGAACCCTTAAATTATAAGACTGGACAATATGGCTTGTTGGGCCACATGTTATTGGAATATTTAATCTTTGACAGATTCCAGCAAAATGTACACAAGTTATATCATAGTAGAGCTAATGTCTTTTCAAATGACACCTCCCAATCCATCATTGATCAGAAAAATAAAATCTGACTGATCCTTAATGAAAAATTCTGGTTTTCAAATTTAAGTAACATATTGTCAAATACCTGCTAAATATTGAATCTGATAGCCATTAACAATTTCACCCTTTTACATATTCTAGGGATATAACTCCATAATCATTAATTGACATACATGTATCTTAACTGGACATACAGTTTTTTGGAAGTCAACTCTCAACAAAATTATTTGAATCCCTGTGAGAAACCCAGGATATACATGTAGCAATAGAACCTTTTAGCAGTGGGGCCCTTGTTGTGCAGGAGAAATCAAATATACAACCAGTCTTCGAAATTAGACTTTCAAATTTACTAGCCAGAAAATTTCAAAATTATAATATTTATATAGATTCTATTGAAAAAATTTGGCAAAGGTCACTGGTTCGAATCAATTTTCACTGGCCGTGGGCCACCGGACCACTGCTAAAGTCGATGACTGTACAACTCCTCCTGATGACTGAACACAAATAAATGCCTAGTGTATAGAGATAATCTCGTTGAGATTACACTGTAGTCTGTAGGTTTCTGAAGAAATTTTCTGTCTGTATCTTCATCCTAATCTCGTCACAAGCTCTATCAAAGGTATTCTGGTAATTTAAAATTCGGAGCCTTTCATACAATGATAACATAATGTCTACAACGGTCAGAACCGGGAAATACAGAATTAGGAAAACGAGAAAAAAGACTGAAAAAGAAGAATATTCAGCGAAAATCAAAATGATGGAAGAGTTTGCTGTTTCATGGTATGCTAAATTTTACAAATTAAAATACATTTAGTTAAACTGCAAAAGTCTGCATTTATCAAAACAGAAAGACCAAGTGACTGCAACTTTCTACAATACTTCTACAATATAAGAGGCCACCTTCAACTGACTGAAGATTCTGCCAATTATGTTGGGTAATGCGCTTCGCGCTCTAAAGAAATTACAAATTTACTTTAGAAAATGAAATTTAATGAGTATTTTTTTTTTTTACTTTTGAATAAAAGTTTTCTAACATTAGCAAATTTAGTGCAATGAATAAGAAAGTGTTGTTCATCTTCTATTTGATTGCATTGAGAGCATAATCTATTTTCTCTTTTTATTTTTGGTCTAAAATATCTACCTTTTTCAATTAAAAGAGGATGAGAACTTAATCTTAATTTGGTTAATTCTCTAGTAATATTTACTGGAAGTTTTAATAAAAGATAATCTTGTAAAATAAAATCTTTTGGATAGATATTTGCAAAGAAAAATAGTTTATTATCATGTTCTTGAGTAGATAAATGTTGTAGTTTATCTAAAATGACCTTAGAATGTTGGTCAGTTAACATCTGATTTATTTTATTAATGTCAAAATCTAAACTAGTTAAATTCAAATTTTGTAGAGAGTTGACATCTTCCAGGAAAAAGTGCACATTTACAGACTGTGACAGGTCATTTTTCAAACACTGATTTGAGAGATGTTGTTGATATATGTTGTAGATATGAACTTCAGCTATCTCAAAATTAAAAAATTAAAACACGGACTCTTTTATTAACGATTAAATTAACGTTTAAAAAAATGATGTTGCTATTGTCATATTTTGACGGAATTTTTATGACAATAGCAACAAAGAAAATAAGAAAATCTGGAAACCAAAGGCTTGTACAGAATTCTTTTGTTCATGAAATATGATGACTTGTAAAGACCTGCTGAAATGGTTTGGTTATAGAGTGAAGTAAATTTCATACTTAGTTAATTTGAGTAATTTCCATGTTGCTATCATCATAATTTTGACGGGAAAAGTTGTTGCTATTGTCAGTAATTGACAGACTATGTGTGTTATTGTCATTCAGTGACAGACAATTATGATGCTAAGGTTAAAACTGAATGACCGATTAGTTGATATTGCCAGTGAAGGTCTTTTGAGACCTAAACTATATGATGAAAAGGAAACATTTGACTTTACAACTGTGAAAAATTGTTGAAAATAAAAATCTGGATAATATGCACCTCTTAAATATGTGTACAAACATTCTGCAAATTTAAGACTTGCTAGCTTGAGAACTTTAGATTTATCCACCTCATAGATCTCTCCAAGCAATCTATCAGAGGGAAGTTGTTTTAGTCTATTGAAATATTTAAGTGCAAGAATAGTTATAAAATTTAGAACTGGTTTCCTCCCTAATTCACATTTAGCTGCAAAATTTGAGCTTTTTTTGTGGACTCCCAGAATATATTTACAAAATGTATTATGAATCTTTTCAAATGGCAATTTATCAATGCAAGTCTTTTAAAGTGAAATCACTAATCCAAATCTCAGACCCATATGTACATATACCGGTAGGTCTTATAAGCATATCAAACAGTTTTAATTTCAACCTGTGATCTATGTAATTGTTATTGAATCCAAATATCTTTAAAAAAGAATGTAGTCCGAGATTCCTCTGCCGTCCGACGGCTTTTTGTTCGACTTGCTGGAGCCGTGGGACGCCAGAGCGCTCTCCATAAGGAAAACAGCGGATTTGACAACTGTGGGTCGGCACATTTCCACGTTTCGTGGCCATCAGATTTTATTTTCTATCCAAAACCCTTATATAAATCGCTTCACCAATCATTTTTCTATTCATTCACAACCATCTTACCCTCAGAAAGTGGTGTTACACCCGATTACAGCACAATTTTGCCTTAGACCCTATCATTTCGCCATTTGACTTTCACTTTCGAACATTTGTCACGTGACTTCGAGAAAACTACGATTACTGAAATGTATCATGGAGATGATTTGCATATATGATCTTACCTTGTCCAAAATGAGAGGGGGGGGGGGGAAGAACGTAACACATGCTCTTTCTGAAGCCTGTGGGTAACACTGCCATTGAATCTTTTCTTTCCAACACATTTTGTATTATTTCCTTCTGCTCTGATTTGAGCTGTAGATGGAACTGTTTGTCCTGCAGAATACGCTTTATATCATCTTCCATGTGATTTGTATGTTGTTGTTTACGTATGCAAATAATTTGGTGTGCTGCATTAAGTAGCTCCCATCATGCAATGCGTTGCTGTCATCATTTAGTTAGTATCGCGAGATCACGTTTGTAGGTTCGAAAATGAAAGTCAAATTGGCGAAATGATAGGGTCCAAGGCAAAATCGTGCCGTAATCGAGTGTAACACCACTTCTGATGGTACCGGTAAGATGGTCGTGAATGAATATAAAAATGATTGGTGAAGCGATTGATAAATTATATAAGGGTTTCGGATAGAAAATAAAATCCGATAGCCACGTAACGTGGAAATGTGCCGACCCAGAGTTAGAGCGGCAAATCCGCTGTTTTCCTTATGGAGAGCGCTCTGACGTCCCACGACTCCAGCAAGTCGAACAAAAAGCCGTCGGACGGCAGAGGAATCTCGGACTACTTAGAGTTAGAATGTAGAGAAAAAAGGGTATTACAGTCATGTGGTGCCAGAAATTTCGTTTTTAAAGAAAAAAAATTAGCAAACCTAATGAATGTTGTTGCAATTGGGTCTGGAACTGTTGTGAAATCGTATCTTATTCGAGTATTATCTACAATATGACTGCTTGCACAACGTTTTGCCGGACCGGAAGTGCAGACGGTGCCTTTCGGCATACTATATTCGGAAACCCTCAGAGTATTTCCTCGATCTGATAGTAGGCGTCGATGTATAGAATGCAGAGCAGTTAGTTATTTTATTTATTCCAGTAATACATTATACTCTTTTATTTGCAGTTTAACCAATAATTTATGATTTATTATCTTTTTAGCAAAACATCAATATAAATTGTTTCAAATGGTGTCAACACCACACAAACACACGATTTGGTCTAAAAAAAAAAGGGGGGATAGTTCTGAAACTGAAACTGAAAGTCATCTTTTTGTGTCCATTCTTCATAAAGATATTGGTCGCTTAAAAATACATTGTAGCCGAACTGGCAAAAATTTAACACCTCAATTATTGTATGAGGCAGACAGGTGGATGGTTCTGGCATCAAACTGCTTTATGTTTACAATTGCAGACACTTGTTTTTATCATTAATGCCAACCAGTGGCACAAACAGACATGGGATAATCGTAATGATAAATCAGTTGTAATCAATTACATTTTTTCATGTAATCGATCATTTTTTAGATTACATGTAATCGTAATGTTACCAATTACATTCATTTTGACCATGTAATCATGATTACTTTCTGATTACATTTAGATTATTTTTCATCATTTTGACAGCTTTTGTCTTACCTGAAACATATATCTCCTTAGATATTTAATGTATGATTTATGTAAATGAAGTTTCTTCATGAAATTTATTAAACAAATAATGTAGAATGGTTTACTAGAAAAAAATATAAAGTTTATTGAAAACTGTAAAAAAAATATATTATGAAATTCAATTGTTAAAAACTCAAAAACTCAAAAAAAATCTATTAAAATAAAGTGGCAATCACAACATGATCAAAAGATATCATTCTATGTTTAATTGCAATCAAAACTATCACAGACTATGTGCTACCAATTCGTTATATTGTTGTGCCTTTCTTCATATTTTCTACTCCTCAAGTTATATGCAAACCACAATTTTTTCCTTTTGACTGATATCAAATGACGAAATGCTTCAATTTAAAAAAAAAATCTCCTTTCAAGAATAGAATTACATGAACTAAACACTTTTGTAGATTGTTTTCCTTACAAATTTTACATAAATCTTTTGACATCTGAATTGACAAATATGTGGAAGAAAAAAACAGTATAATACTTGACTGTTCTTTAGATGCTGAACCATAGATATTTTTTTTTTTTTTGTGACCATAATCAAATATTTTTTATTTATAAGTGATATCTAACAATTTTCTTTTCAGATGGCGTATGCAGATGTTTCAAGGGTTTTGATTTGTTTGCAGAAACTGAACAATCCTAAAGACACTGTTCAGATCAAGTCCATATTATCTAAGGTACATGTAGGTCAAAAGACAATTTTGAAGGTTTTCCTTCACCGTAAACTACACGATAATTAACATAATAAAGCTATAACTCATCATGATCTAGTCTGTTGGTACGTTGAGATGGGTATTTATAATGCTAGCTGACTGAAGCAACATTCTGCAGATAGATATGCCACTACTCTCACACATTATCCTGAATATGAGCTCGAGGCAACTGGTCTTTCTCTAACTCATTAATATTGTGTGTTTATTGGAGAAGCCACAAATACTAATTTTGTAGTCTTTGGTTTAACCTGACTAGGGCATGAACCCATGTTCTAACCTGACCTTTAAATCACTGAAGCGGTTCTGCTTGCTGATCCTGAGAAGGTAAAATCTCTTGATTTGTAGACCATTAAATGTACAGTCAAAATGTATGATTTAGATTAGTCATTAACTTTAAAACATGAAATTAGTAGTCTTAATGTGAGACCAGCAGTTTATAATGTGTTGGAATAAGGTTTTGGGTTATGGTGTTTAACACCACTTTCAACAACATTTCAGTTATATCGTGGCAGTCAGTGTGATTGGTGGAGGAAACCAGAGTACCCAATGAAAACCACCGACCTGCCGCTAGTCACTGACAAACTTTATTAGACAGATAACAACAATGAAAACTATATATACAAACAACAACATATAATAATTTAGTTATATGGTAGAACTATTAGTTCTGTAATCAAATTGTCTATAATAATTTAGCACAGAAAACATGTCCTCAATACAGTGTTCATCACATTTTCTGCCATTCATCACTATGGTTACATGGAATATTCCATTTTCATACTGGCTACATTGATACCAGTCTCAAACAACTGGGTTTTTTAAAATGTAAATTTTAAGGTAAAGAAATTAGCATTTTTATATAACGGTAAAATCCTTACATAATTGTAAGAAGAAAGTTTAAAACTGTAATAGTCAACAATGTCATCAATACGATGTATCAACAAAACAAACAACCTCTCACCTTAATGTACTGAGGGAAAAAAATCATGACATACATTGTATGACGTTTGAAATCCAGGGACTGGCACAAAAAATGTGGTTGGGTTAAACTTTTATTTTTAAATACGAGTCCTTCTGTTCATTTATCATGTACTTAACTCAGTGTGGACAATTATTTATATACCTGTAGCATGAAAAGCTGTAAATTTTGAATAAAGAGTTAGTAAAGTTATTTAACCATATTTGTGTTGCAATTTGAAAAGTGAAAAATTAAATTCACTATAAAATTAAACCTTTTTATCTCGAATTCGAATAATTCATGTTATATATGTATTTTTCTGTTTTGTTTATACCAGATAACATGAATACTTGGATATTGTGAAGTATAATGATCAGTCCCTTCATCTTCGACACAACAAGATTTACCTGTAATCTAATTTAAATTTATTTTGACAGGTGATGTCTTTACATGCTAAAGGCTTTAATGTTCGTGAAGCACTTCCAAAGATAGTCAAGCTTCTGGCAAACCAGAATTTAGTAGTCAAGAAAGCTCTTTATAATGTTCTAACAACTTACTCCTTTAGTGACCCAGATGTAATACTGCTTGCTACAAACACGTTATTACAAGAATGTTCCGATAGTAATCCTATGGTACGTGGATTGGCTATTAAGACAATTTGCTCGTTTAATAGTGAAATTTTTCTTGAATTTGGCATAAGAAGCGTTGTGACTGGCTTGAAAGACAGTAGTGCTTATGTCAGACGAGCGGCTGTTTGTGGTTGCGGACAGTTGAATTTAAGATCACATGGAATTTGTCAGGAACATGGATTGGTTGATCATTTGTATAGAAGAATTAGAGACGAGGACCCTGTCGTCATGGTGAATGCAGTGATGGTTCTTGAAGAAATTTTAAAGAAAGAAGGAGGAATTGTAATAAATAAAAATATTGCACATTTTGTTTTAGGAGAAATTGAGTCATTGACAACATGGGGCGTTTCATATATTTTTCAAATTTTACAAAAATATCAACCAAAAACTGAAGATGAAATGTTTGACATTTTAAATATTTTAGACCCATTTTTAACAAACAATAACAATAGCGTAGCTGCCAGTGCCTTGGAGTTATTCCTACATTTTGTACAGAAGTTTCCAGCACTTAGAACTGAAGTACTTAAACGATGCTTTGACAACATGATCAATGTTGTCAGGTCTGCCAATTACGAAGTCGTTTTTTGTGTCCTAGAATTATTTGAAAAGTATATTAATGAATCAAAGGCTAATTTGGTTGGACATTTTACAGTATTTGTCTGCAAACAAAAGGATCCAATATATTTAAAATTAAAGAAGATTAATTTTATGAAATATTTATTAGACGAAGAAAATGTCATTGCAATTTTGGATGAAATGCAGCTTCATACAACAGATGCTAATGAAGAAATATCACTGAGTGCTTTAAAAGTTATAGCTGTTATTCATCAAAATTACCAAATAGTAGCAGACAAATGCAGAACTATTTTCAAGCAATTACTACAGTCAAACGTGAGTCATGTGATATCCAACTGTCTAAATGTGCTACAAAATATAGATCTTGGAAAATTAGAAAACTGTGGTGATTTTATTGAAATTCTGTGCCACAATTTAGACTTTATAAAGGATGAAAGTGGCATATGTTCATTATTGATGCTACTTGGTAACTATGGTGATCAGTATTCAGATGCCCCTTATGTTGTTGAGGAATTTATTGAAGACAATGAAAATATTTCAACAGAGGTCAAAGTTCATCTTCTTCATTGTTGTTTAAAATTGTTCTTCCATTATCCAGCGGTCAGTCAGCATCTGTTAGGAAGAGTGTTTGAAATATGTTCAGAAGATGAAGATGAATGTTTACAAAACTTGTTGACACACTATTATTCCATGTTGCAAAATAACATGGAAGATGCTAAACATGTCATAATGAATTGCAGAGATTTATCATTTGATAAAATTAAATTAGAGGACAATAAAATATAAATTGAAATATATAATTTTAAAAATAAATATTATGATTTACAATATTTAAAAGAAAGGTACAATGCCATATATACAATGTGTGTAAAACTAGGTTTGGTTTGGTTGATTTATAGTGTTTAACACCACTTTCAACAATATTTCAGTTATACATTGTATCATGACGGTCAGTTTTATTGGTGGAGGAAACCGGAGAAAACCACCGACCTGTTGCAAGTCACTGACAAACTTTATCACATAATATTGTATCGAATACTCCTCGCCATGAATGGGGTTCGAACTCGCAACTTTATTGGTGATAGGCATTTATTGCACAGGTAGTTGTAAATCTAACTACCATAAAGTCATGACCACGATGGCCTACTAATATATTGTGTGCTAAAAAAGACTAGACACTATCAAAAAATGGATGACAACAGAACAATAGCAGGGTGACCATCAATGACTGAGTTAACTAAGGTATAATCTAAATGTGACAACAGAACAATAGCAGGGTGACCATCAATTACTGTGTTAACTAAGGTATAATCTAAATGGATGACAACAGAACAATAGCAGGGTGACCATCAATGACTGAGTTAACTAAGGTATAATCTAAATGGATGACAACAGAACAATAGCAGGGTGACCATCAATGACTGAGTTAACTAAGGTATAATCTAAATGGATGACAACAGAACAATAGCAGGGTGACCATCAATGACTGAGTTAACTAAGGTATAATCTAAATGGATGACAACAGAACAATAGCAGGGTGACCATCAATGACTGAGTTAACTAAGGTATAATCTAAATGGATGACAACAGAACAATAGCAGGGTGACCATCAATGACTGAGTTAACTAAGATATAATCTAAATGGATGACAACAGAACAATAGCAGGGTGACCATCAATGACTGAGTTAACTAAGGTATAATCTAAATGGATGACAACAGAACATTAGCAGGGTGACCATCAATGACTGAGTTAACTAAGGTATAATCTAAATGGATGACAACAGAACAATAGCAGGGTGACCATCAATAACTGAGTTAACTAAGGTATAATCTAAATGGATGACAACAGAACATTAGCAGGGTGACCATTAATGACTGAGTTAACTAAGGTATAATCTAAATGGATGACAACAGAACAATAGCAGGGTGACCATCAATGACTGAGTTAACTAAGGTATAATCTAAATGGATGACAACAGAACAATAGCAGGGTGACCATCAATGACTGAGTTAACTAAGGTATAATCTAAATGGATGACAACAGAACATTAGCAGGGTGACCATCAATGACTGAGTTAAGTAAGGTATAATCTAAATGGATGACAACAGAACAATAGCAGGGTGACCATCAATGACTGAGTTAACTAAGGTATAATCTAAATGGATGACAACAGAACAATAGCAGGGTGACCATCAATGACTGAGTTAACTAAGGTATAATCTAAATGGATGACAACAGAACAATAGCAGGGTGACCATCAATGACTGAGTTAACTAAGGTATAATCTAAATGGATGACAACAGAACAATAGCAGGGTGACCATCAATGACTGAGTTAACTAAGGTATAATCTAAATGGATGACAACAGAACAATAGCAGGGTGACCATCAATGACTGAGTTAACTAAGGTATAATCTAAATGGATGACAACAGAACAATAGAAGGGTGACCATCAATGACTGAGTTAACTAAGGTATAATCTAAATGGATGACAACAGAACATTAGCAGGGTGACCATCAATGACTGAATTAACTAAGGTATAATATAAATGGATGACAACAGAACAATAGCAGGGTGACCATCAATGACTGAGTTAACTAAGGTATAATCTAAATGGATGACAACAGAACAATAGCAGGGTGGCCATCAATGACTGAGTTAACTAAGGTATAATCTAAATGGATGACAACAGAACAATAGCAGGGTGACCATCAATGACTGAGTTAACTAAGGTATAATCTAAATGGATGACAACAGAACATTAGCAGGGTGACCATTAATGACTGAGTTAACTAAGGTATAATCTAAATGGATGACAACAGAACAATAGCAGGGTGACCATCAATGACTGAGTTAACTAAGGTATAATCTAAATGGATGACAACAGAACAATAGCAGGGTGACCATCAATGACTGAGTTAACTAAGGTATAATCTAAATGGATGACAACAGAACAATAGCAGGGTGACCATCAATGACTGAGTTAACTAAGGTATAATCTAAATGGATGACAACAGAACAATAGCAGGGTGACCATCAATGACTGAGTTAACTAAGGTATAATCTAAATGGATGACAACAGAACATTAGCAGGGTGACCATTAATGACTGAGTTAACTAAGGTATAATCTAAATGGATGACAACAGAACAATAGCAGGGTGACCATCAATGACTGAGTTAACTAAGGTATAATCTAAATGGATGACAACAGAACAATAGCAGGGTGACCATCAATGACTGAGTTAACTAAGGTATAATCTAAATTGATGACAACAGAACATTAGCAGGGTGACCATCAATGACTGAGTTAACTAAGGTATAATCTAAATGGATGACAACAGAACAATAGCAGGGTGACCATCAATGACTGAGTTAACTAAGGTATAATCTAAATGGATGACAACAGAACAATAGCAGGGTGACCATCAATGACTGAGTTAACTAAGGTATAATCTAAATGGATGACAACAGAACAATAGCAGGGTGACCATCAATGACTGAGTTAACTAAGGTATAATCTAAATGGATGACAACAGAACAATAGCAGGGTGACCATCAATGACTGAGTTAACTAAGGTATAATCTAAATGGATGACAACAGAACAATAGCAGGGTGACCATCAATGACTGAGTTAAGTAAGGTATAATCTAAATGGATGACAACAGAACAATAGCAGGGTGACCATCAATGACTGTGTTAACTAAGGTGTAATCTAAATGGATGACAACAGAACAATAGCAGGGTGACCATCAATGACTGAGTTAACTAAGGTATAATCTAAATGGATGACAACAGAACATTAGCAGGGTGACCATCAATGACTGAGTTAACTAAGGTATAATCTAAATGGATGACAACAGAACAATAGCAGGGTTACCATCAATGACTGAGTTAACTAAGGTATAATCTAAATGGATGACAACAGAACAATAGCAGGGTGACCATCAATGACTGAGTTAACTAAGATATAATCTAAATGGATGACAACAGAACAATAGCAGGGTGACCATCAATGACTGAGTTAACTAAGGTATAATCTAAATGGATGACAACAGAACATTAGCAGGGTGACCATCAATGACTGAGTTAACTAAGGTATAATCTAAATGGATGACAACAGAACATTAGCAGGGTGACCATCAATGACTGAGTTAACTAAGGTATAATATAAATGGATGACAACAGAACATTAGCAGGGTGACCATTAATGACTGAGTTAACTAAGGTATAATCTAAATGGATGACAACAGAACAATAGCAGGGTGACCATCAATGACTGAGTTAACTAAGGTATAATCTAAATGGATGACAACAGAACAATAGCAGGGTGACCATCAATGATTGAGTTAACTAAGGTATAATCTAAATGGATGACAACAGAACATTAGCAGGGTGACCATCAATGACTGAGTTAACTAAGGTATAATCTAAATGGATGACAACAGAACAATAGCAGGGTGACCATCAATGACTGAGTTAACTAAGGTATAATCTAAATGGATGACAACAGAACAATAGCAGGGTGACCATTAATGACTGAGTTAACTAAGGTATAATCTAAATGGATGACAACAGAACATTAGCAGGGTGACCATCAATGACTGAGTTAACTAAGGTATAATCTAAATGGATGACAACAGAACAATAATCTATTGGTTAAAGACCATTACTCTTTGGACAAAAAATCATAACTGATACTTCTAATAGATATAATATCAATTGATTATAAACAATTTAAGGAATTTGTAATCTTCATGGGTTGGTTGCTTTGATGGTGTTTAACGCCACTTTCAACAATATTTCAGTTATATCGTGGAGGTCCGTTTTATTGGTAGAGGAAACCAGAGAAAACCACCAACCTGTCGCAAGTCATTGACAAACTTTATCGCATAATGTTGTACACCTCGCCCTGATCGAGATTCGAACTCACAACATGAGTGGTGATGTAATCTTCATGGGAGACCAGAGTAAATAGACCAGCAATCAAATATTAAACATAAAAAGCAATGAAATATGGAATGAAATGTAAATGTATTGATATTTAATAGCTAGTTAGACTTACTAACAGGATCATACTCCAAATTTACCATTCATGTGGGCAAATTGTTTCACAGAACAAAATGTTTTACAGCTTGGATATAAAGTTGGGACAGGGTTAGGGTTATTGTGTTTAATGCCACTTTCAACAATATTTCAGTTATATCATGGCGGTCAGTTTTATGAGTGGAGGAAACCTGCAGCAAGTCATTTACAAACTTTATCACATAATATTGAATCGAGTACATCTCGCCATTAGCGGGAGAAAGTTAGGGTTATTGTTATTTGAGTTCAGTGATTGAATCACATGACTGAACTATATTTTTGGTAAACCTCCAGGAGTCTCAAACATTTTGCAGGAAGTACTGGTATTCAAAGGATTGCTTTTTAACCAGGAAGTACTGGTATTCAAAGGATTGCTTTTTAACCAGACTACAGTAAGCCTTTTGTTATATTTTCATTATTTTCTGTTGATATTATAATGAGCAAGTGAATAATATTTTTGAGGAGCAAGTGAACAATTGTTTCCTGTTATATCATATATGACACTTTATAATATGCATAGAGGTTTTTTTTGTTGTTAATTGGAAATCCAGGATGGCAGACACAGCAGGAAAAAGTTTCAACATAGTACCTTATGAGAATTTTGTTTAATCATTCTTCTCTGAGACCACTGAACTATAAAGCAAACATTAGACAGCTGTTTATGTCATGTTGGGGATTTTTTGTTCGTTTCATTTTTTGCGGGGGAGGTGATGGGGCCATTACAAATCTGATGTGGCCATCAATATTATATATATAGGACATATAATACATGAACTCAGTATGTGCCAAAGGGGCAATCAAAAATAGACAATCCAGATGTACAGGCCACACTAGGCACAATACACAGAACAAAGACACAGGAAACTAAAAACACTAACCCAGAAAAGAACAACATACTAAAGAAGTTTCTGGTGATTGTAAATAATAGGTTTGACTTCCTCCCCCCCCCCCCCCCCCCCCCCCCACACACACACAAAAAAGAAAGAATACATAAAAAAACATGGGTGGTACTATACTGTGGTGAGAACTAAAACATCAATGAAATTAACTTATAAATATCATTTACGTCATTTAATATCATCTACAAAATAATGCAATACTTTTACATGTTTATTTTGCGTTATTTCAGTAGTTGACTATAGTCGACATTAATCGACTCTAGGCGACTCTGTTTAGTAGCACCACGTATACTGTATTCATTGTGCTTGACCTTAATTTTGATTGTTTTAATTCATGTTGTTTCATTTCAAATGCCATGACAAATCCACAAATCCCTGGTACACACTCGGATTTTAATATGTCCAGACATCTTCCATTATTACATATGTATTAAGCCCTGTTCATGTGCCCAAATTTACTCATTGTATTAAATTGCATATTGCATACTCAAATATGTAAAAGCAAATTTACATTGGTTCGTCTGAAAAATAGACCATGTATGTAAATTCGTCAACTGAAGTTCAGGTTCAAGGGGCCGGCCCGGGCGCATCTGTAATACAACGCCCTGATAGTCCGACGGTCTGTTAGTCATACAGTACGTTAATCCGACGGTTCGTTGATCCTACCTAGGATTTATTTAGTACTATATAAATCCTTGATCCAACTATCCAATAGTTCGACAAAAATCATTCTTCACAAAGTTTTGCTGAAGAAAACATGATAATTGTTATTGTGAATTTGCAAATTTTCCGTCTTCCTATGATCCTGCGATCCAATGAACTTTTATAAGAATGGAATGACTGCCCTAACGTATTGGGGAGAATCATTGAGCATTTTCCGGTTAAAGGGCATATTCATGAGTGATGGATCCAGAAATTTAGTAACGAGGATTCCATTTGAAAAGGATCTCAAAAGAGTAATCAGAAGCCGTAGATCGACGGACAGACACAGCAATGGCCAAAAGAAAGGGGACAATCAGGGACGGTCTTTAAAAGACAATTTGGGCCCAGCACTGGGGTTTTCTACTCAAGTACACACAACAACACGCTGCAGGTTTTACAGGGAACAATTGGGCCCCACACCTCCTGTGGCTGGCCCTGCAAACAACGATCTACAAAACATTAAACAGAAAACTAAATATTGAGCAACACGAACCTCACGAAAAGCCTTGGTGATCTCGGGTGCTCCGGAAGTGTTTGCAGTTTCTGCTCCACATGTGACACCCGTCGTGTTACTGTTAAAGCCTGTGTGATCTCGGGTGCTCCGGAAGGGTTAGCAGTTTCTGCTCCACATGTGACACCCGTCGTGTTACTGTTAAACGACACGAACATCATCTGATATTGAAATCATGTTGACACCAGAATACGTAAATAAATACAAATAACATAAATAAAACACGAACCCCCTACAAAACAAATGGGAGTCAAGACGAATCGAACATCGTTTACACAGAAATCGTAGCAGACATTACAACAAGGAACTAAGAACGTGAAGACGTGTAATTTGACAACATGAACAATATGAAGTCCAGTTTGTTATAACTGTCCGGACTTTCCACTCCATTAATGATCCGTGTTTAATCAGTGACAATACCGTTTTCTTTGTTGCCATTCACATCCTCTTATTTATAATTCTCGGGAGCTTTGGGGTGGGGCTTCACCCTCACGGGGCCTGCAATGTCTAGGAGACATTGAGTGGTTCCCACAGTCACTTTAATTAATTATACTCCCCGCAAACATAGTTTGTGGGGTATATAGGAATCGGCCTGTCTGTCTGTCCGGACCAACTTCCACATCTTTTGTCCGATTTCCACCAAACATTGTGGAATTTAAGATCATGATGTGTGAACTTTGCAGTATAAAGGATTTTATTGTCCATTGAGTTTTACCCCTGTTATGAAACTGTGTACATTGCAATAATGTAGCTCCTGTGACAAACTTGTGTCTCGGCAGAGCTACAACGCGGTCCCATTCGTCACAATGGAGCAAAAAATATGTTGCAGTTGAAACATAAAAACTCACTATTTACGCTTCAAACATTTCATTATAACTATTACTGATGATCCCAGTCCTTGTTAAATCGGTTTGGCTGAGAAATATATGCTTTTCAAAGGTAGCAACAACCTTGATCAAATTTATCGATAGTTTGCCATAACCGGAAACTACGGAAGGCGGAGCTTTTCTAAACATGGTATTTCTTACTACACGTTTACTGACGGCTGATGTAAACATTCACGCCTCAAATCGCCAAATATGGTATTGACATCCAAATAGTGAGGCCGGAAATGACGAAATTCAAAATGTTCAGAGAGAAAGTAAACATGGATTTTTATTTTGTGGGAATTACATTCTAAAATACTGGTAGATGATAAAAACTTGTTATAATAATGGACAAAAGGAAAGGTTATGTCTTATTATTGGTAAATGCAAGCGTCAGAAACTCTGTAAGCGAGCGCAAAAAATCTCGACGGCTGCTCCATTACGTGTAATGGCATCCCGTTATAACCCTTGCGAGTAAGCGAGCATTTAGGGTTTTATTATTAGAACTAAGTTTTACCCCTGTTATGCTTCTTTGGACTTAGAAATTTTGAGCTAATTCAATATTCACTTTGTCATCGCAAATTCTCCTACATGATTAATCAGAAGTTCATGAAACTTTGTACATTGCAAAATCCTAATATGAAGATGTGCACATTAGTAGTATATCCTGGTCCATCAAGTTTTCTCAGAATTATGAGTCTAAAAGTTGTGTTCCAAATATGTTTTGGCTCAATTAAGATGATGGGAACGCGGGGGGTATTAGTTAAGTTATTCCATTTATGTATCAATGCGGGACTCCTGCGTCCAGCAGTACCTCTAATTTGTAGTGACCAATTACAGATAACTAAGAGATTAAAGGTTTTAATTTAGTTTGACTATTGTACAGACTTGGAGATTAACACTGCATGTGATGTCATATCAATGGCTTTAGTTTGACTATTGTACAGACTTGGAGATTAACACTGCATGTGATGTCATATCAATGGCTTTAGTTTGACTATTGTACAGACTTGGAGATTAACACTACATGTGATGTCATATCAATGGCTTTAGTTTGACTATTGTACAGACTTGGAGATTAACACTGCATGTGATGTCATATCAATGGCTTTAGTTTGACTATTGTACAGACTTGGAGATTAACACTACATGTGATGTCATATCAATGGCTTTAGTTTGACTATTGTACAGACTTGGAGATTAACACTACATGTGATGTCATATCAATGGCTTTAGTTTGACTATTGTACAGACTTGGAGATTAACACTACATGTGATGTCATATCAATGGCTTTAGTTTGACTATTGTACAGACTTGGAGATTAACACTGCATGTGATGTCATATCAATGGCTTTAGTTTGACTATTGTACAGACTTGGAGATTAACACTACATGTGATGTCATATCAATGGCTTTAGTTTGACTATTGTACAGACTTGGAGATTAACACTACATGTGATGTCATATCAATGGCTTTAGTTTGACTATTGTACAGACTTGGAGATTAACACTACATGTGATGTCATATCAATGGCTTTAGTTTGACTATTGTACAGACTTGGAGATTAACACTACATGTGATGTCATATCAATGGCTTTAGTTTGACTATTGTACAGACTTGGAGATTAACACTGCATGTGATGTTATATCAATGGCTTTAGTTTGACTATTGTACAGACTTGGAGATTAACACTACATGTGATGTCATATCAATGGTATGTCTTATATTTCTTCTCACATTTCTTTTATGAAATTTAAAATTATTTTTGTCATCAATATGTTTTAACATGATTTTTTTGTATTTAGAAATTTATGTCTTTTGTCAAAAGTAATTCAATAATACAGATTTTATTCTAAATCCTTTTGATGATGACAAAAATGTTGGCTTAAATTTAATAAAAGAATGTTTTAATTTATTTAAAAAAAAAATTAAAATTGTTATTTTCTGGTTGACATATTTTTATAGTTATTTGAGTTGAGTATATATCTATATCACATCATGTCTTAATTAAAAACACCTGTTTTACTTATTACAATATAAGTACAGTGGAATCCAACACCTGAGTTTTCCGACATCCTGTGACATCCAACAAAAATATATGGTCCCAAAGTATTTCTGTTAACTAAAATAAAACCTGAGTATTCCAACATTCTGTACAATCTGACACATTTCCCTGGTCTCCTGGTGTGTCGGAATAGACAGATTCTGACATCCTGTACAATCTGACACATTTCCCTGGTCTCTTGGTGTGTAGGAATAGACAGGTTCTGACATTCTGTACAATCTGACACATTTCCCTGGTCTCTTGGTGTGTAGGAATAGACAGGTTCTGACATCCTGTACAATCTGACACATTTCCCTGGTCTCTTGGTGTGTCGGAATAGACAGGTTCTGATATCCTGTACAATCTGACACATTTCCCTGGTCTCTTGGTGTGTCGGAATAGACAGGTTCTGATATCCTGTACAATCTGACACATTTCCCTGGTCTCTTGGTGTGTAGGAATAGACAGGTTCTGACATCCTGTACAATCTGACACATTTCCCTGGTCTCTTGGTGTGTCGGAATAGACAGGTTCTGATATCCTGTACAATCTGACACATTTCCCTGGTCTCTTGGTGTGTCGGAATAGACAGGTTCTGATATCCTGTACAATCTGACACATTTCCCTGGTCTCTTGGTGTGTAGGAATAGACAGGTTCCACTGTATTACATTTTCTCAAGCCAACGGTAAGGTGAGTTTATATTACTGCTTTTTCTTTATTAACCAGGATTCGACAGGAAGGTTTTCTCATCCACATTTCTGAAATCATTTACTGTAGAAGTTCATTTAGTTTTTTTATCCAGAGATGGGGCTGAAATTCATTTTTGTATTTAAGGTTTTTACAATTTTCCAAATATGCCAGTTAAGTCAAACCAAGGATATGAAATTGATATGTACTGCTTCTCTGCTAAGCATGCAGAATTAATGAGTAAGAGCAAAGACTGGTTGGCTTGAAATCAGGATAATGTGTCCGAGTGGACAGAAAGTTGTTTCAGTGAGCTAGCACTATAAAAATCCAACTAACCGTGTTGATCTAGTACAAATCGGACATCATTATCATCTCATCTCGTTTTTATCTTGTTAATGAATCAGGCTACATATAGCTTAAAACACATTCATTGTGAAGCATTTACAGCAGGAAAGAATATCCTAAGACAATGGGTTCCGGCAGGACCGGATTTAGATGAAGAGAGGCCCTAGGCTATTCTACTTGCGAGGCCCCTCCGAATCCCCACCCTTGTGAATAGAGGAAGATAAAAGAGTATTTTACACAATAATCAATGAAGCCGAGGATGATGACGGATACTTTAAATTTACGCAATGCACAATTCCTCATCTAAAGAAAATTAGCCACGACATTGAAACAAATTTGATGTCTGACAACACCTTGTTTTTTCAACTTATCTATCTCACTGCTTTTATGTAAGGACACAATAAATACAGAAATCAATGCTAGTGTCAACTTGTTGGCCTTATTATTCTGAAATGGAGTGCAAGGAAAATTACAGAAGGGTTATGGCAACATGTGTAAGAAAGGTCTATGACAATGACAAAATATATTATACACCTTGGCTAGAGCCCCCCTGGATGTTGAGGCCCGGGACTTCAGCCTACCAAGCCTATAGGGAAATCCGGCAATGGGCTCCGGGGTATTATAATATGTCAGTGTAAATTAAAAGAAGAATATGCCCATATGACACAGGTGTACCCGAATCCAACTAATATTAAACTAAAGACTATGCTTGGTGTAGCAGACGATATGTTTCAGCTTGTCAAGTGAGCACGAAAAACACACAAATTGCAATTTTCAATTAAGTAAGGGGCATAACTCTGGGTCTGTACGAGAAATAATTACCAAAAAGTTTGCATGTGTATGTTAAGATCAAAACCATTGTGTACAATTCCAAAACGCTTAGTCAAGGGAAAATAAAGTTTGAACACATACACCAAAACGGGACGGACTCGCAATGGCACCACCTAATGTCACCTCGTCATTCTGCGGGGGTATAAAATAATTGTCAAGGTCTACGATATTATATCAATTTATCAGAATTAACAAATATATATACTGTAATAGAAAGAGTTTTATAGATAATAAAAACAAATGGTCGTATACACATAAACACTATCAATTTATGACAGAGAAAAACATACAGTGTATACCTTTATCACCACGAGTATAGAGTATCGCTCCTGCTGGTTTGGCACTAGTACTGTTTCACACTCATTTTAAGGTGTGAATTATGCTCATTATTACTATAGACCCTAATGTGACTGAAATGTAAAACAGCAATAACAGCGTCCTTCTTTATTTTAATATATATGTCTACGTGTGAGTAATTGTTGTTTAACGCCAACTCGACAATTTTTCAGCCATATCATGGCAATAACGAGATGATGAGGTCCGCTTTGTACTAGACCAACATGCTTAGTTGGATTTTTATAGTGCTAGCTCACTGAAACAACAGACCGTGGATAGACATGTCGACCCACTCGGACACATTATCCTGATTCCGAGCCAATGTCTTTGGTCTTTCTCCTTAATGCTGCGTGCTTAGCGGAGAAGCAACAAATACCAATTGTATAGTCTTTGGTTTGATCCGACCGGGGCTAGAACCCACGATCTACTGCACTTGAGGCGAGCACGCTAACTACCGGTATTACACCACCGATGAAACCACGATCTACCACACTTGAGGCGAGCACGTTAACTATTACACCACCGATGAACCCACGATCTACCACACTTAAGGCGAGCACGCTAACTATTACACCACCGATGAACCCACGATCTACCACACTTGAGGCGAGCACGCTAACTTACACCACCGAAGAACCCACGATCTACCACACTTGAGGCGAGCACGCTAACCATTACACCACCGATGAACCCACGATCTACCACACTTGAGGCGAGCACGCTAACTATTACACCACCGATGAACCCACGATCTACCACACTTGAGGCGAGCACGCTAACCATTACACCACCGATGAACCCACGATCTACCACACTTGAGGCGAGCACGCTAACCATTACACCACCGATGAACCCACGATCTACCACACTTGAGGCGAGCACGCTAACTATTACACCACCGATGAACCCACGATCTACCACACTTGAGGCGAGCACGCTAACCATTACACCACCGATGAACCCACGATCTACCACACTTGAGGCGAGCACGCTAACTATTACACCATCGATGAACCAACGATCTACCACACTTGAGGCGAGCACGCTAACTTACACCACCGAAGAACCCACGATCTACCACACTTGAGGCGAGCACGCTAACTATTACACCACCGATGAACCCACGATCTACCACACTTGAGGCGAGCACGCTAACCATTACACCACCGATGAACCCACGATCTACCACACTTGAGGCGAGCACGCTAACCATTACACCACCGATGAACCCACGATCTACCACACTTGAGGCGAGCACGCTAACTATTACACCACCGATGAACCCACGATCTACCACACTTGAGGCGAGCACGCTAACTATTACACCACCGATGAACCCACGATCTACCACACTCGAGGCGAGCACGCTAACTTACACCACCGAAGAACCCACGATCTACCACACTTGAGGCGAGCACGCTAACTATTACACCATCGATGAACCCACGATCTACCACACTTGAGGCGAGCACGCTAACTATTACACCATCGATGAACCCACGATCTACCACACTTGAGGCGAGCACGCTAACTTACACCACCGAAGAACCCACGATCTACCACACTTGAGGCGAGCACGCTAACCATTACACCACCGATGAACCCACGATCTACCACACTTGAGGCGAGCACGCTAACTATTACACCACCGATGAACCCACGATCTACCACACTTGAGGCGAGCACGCTAACCATTACACCACCGATGAACCCACGATCTACCACACTTGAGGCGAGTACGCTAACTATTACACCATCGATGAACCCACGATCTACCACACTTGAGGCGAGCACGCTAACTTACACCACAGAAGAACCCACGATCTACCACACTTGAGGCGAGCACGCTAACTATTACACCACCGATGAACCCACGATCTACCACACCTGAGGCGAGCACGCTAACTTACACCACCGAAGAACCCCCGATCTACCACACTTGAGGCGAGCACGCTAACCATTACACCACCGATGAACCCACGATCTACCACACTTGAGGCGAGCACGCTAACCATTACACCACCGATGAACCCACGATCTACCACACTTGAGGCGCGCACGCTAACCATTACACCACCGATGAACCCACGATCTACCACACTTGAGGCGAGCACGCTAACTATTACACCACCGATGAACCCACGATCTACCACACTTGAGGCGAGCACGCTAACCATTACACCACCGATGAACCCACGATCTACCACACTTGAGGCGAGCACGCTAACCATTACACCACCGATGAACCCACGATCTACCACACTTGAGGCGAGCACGCTAACTATTACACCACCGATGAACCCACGATCTACCACACTGGAGGCGAGCACGCTAACTATTACACCACCGATGAACCCACGATCTACCACACTCGAGGCGAGCACGCTAACCATTACACCACCGATGAACCCACGATCTATCACACTTAAGGCGAGCACGCTAACTATTACACCACCGATGAACCCACGATCTACCACACTGGAGGCGAGCACGCTAACTATTACACCACCGATGAACCCACGATCTACCACACTCGAGGCGAGCACGCTAACCATTACACCACCGATGAACCCACGATCTACCACACTTAAGGCGAGCACGCTAACTTACACCACAGAAGAACCCACGATCTACCACACTTGAGGCGAGCACGCTAACTTACACCACCGAAGAACCCACGATCTACCACACTTGAGGCGAGCACGCTAACTATTACACCACCGATGAACCCACGATCTACCACACTTGAGGCGAGCACGCTAACCATTACACCACCGATGAACCCACGATCTACCACACTTGAGGCGAGCACGCTAACCATTACACCATCGATGAACCCACGATCTACCACACTTGAGGCGAGCACGCTAACTATTACACCATCGATGAACCCACGATCTACCACACTCGAGGCGAGTACGCTAACTATTACACCACCGATGAACCCACGATCTACCACACTTGAGGCGAGCACGCTAACTATTACACCACCGATGAACCCACGATCTACCACACTTGAGGCGAGCACGCTAACTTACACCACAGAAGAACCCACGATCTACCACACTTGAGGCGAGCACGCTAACTATTACACCATCGATGAACCCACGATCTACCACACTTGAGGCGAGCACGCTAACTATTACACCATCGATGAACCCACGATCTACCACACTTGAGGCGAGCACGCTAACTTACACCACCGAAGAACCCACGATCTACCACACTTGAGGCGAGCACGCTAACCATTACACCACCGATGAACCCACGATCTACCACACTTGAGGCGAGCACGCTAACTATTACACCACCGATGAACCCACGATCTACCACACTTGAGGCGAGCACGCTAACCATTACACCACCGATGAACCCACGATCTACCACACTTGAGGCGAGTACGCTAACTATTACACCATCGATGAACCCACGATCTACCACACTTGAGGCGAGCACGCTAACTTACACCACAGAAGAACCCACGATCTACCACACTTGAGGCGAGCACGCTAACTATTACACCACCGATGAACCCACGATCTACCACACCTGAGGCGAGCACGCTAACTTACACCACCGAAGAACCCCCGATCTACCACACTTGAGGCGAGCACGCTAACCATTACACCACCGATGAACCCACGATCTACCACACTTGAGGCGAGCACGCTAACCATTACACCACCGATGAACCCACGATCTACCACACTTGAGGCGCGCACGCTAACCATTACACCACCGATGAACCCACGATCTACCACACTTGAGGCGAGCACGCTAACTATTACACCACCGATGAACCCACGATCTACCACACTTGAGGCGAGCACGCTAACCATTACACCACCGATGAACCCACGATCTACCACACTTGAGGCGAGCACGCTAACCATTACACCACCGATGAACCCACGATCTACCACACTTGAGGCGAGCACGCTAACTATTACACCACCGATGAACCCACGATCTACCACACTGGAGGCGAGCACGCTAACTATTACACCACCGATGAACCCACGATCTACCACACTCGAGGCGAGCACGCTAACCATTACACCACCGATGAACCCACGATCTATCACACTTAAGGCGAGCACGCTAACTATTACACCACCGATGAACCCACGATCTACCACACTGGAGGCGAGCACGCTAACTATTACACCACCGATGAACCCACGATCTACCACACTCGAGGCGAGCACGCTAACCATTACACCACCGATGAACCCACGATCTACCACACTTAAGGCGAGCACGCTAACTTACACCACAGAAGAACCCACGATCTACCACACTTGAGGCGAGCACGCTAACTTACACCACCGAAGAACCCACGATCTACCACACTTGAGGCGAGCACGCTAACTATTACACCACCGATGAACCCACGATCTACCACACTTGAGGCGAGCACGCTAACCATTACACCACCGATGAACCCACGATCTACCACACTTGAGGCGAGCACGCTAACCATTACACCATCGATGAACCCACGATCTACCACACTTGAGGCGAGCACGCTAACTATTACACCATCGATGAACCCACGATCTACCACACTCGAGGCGAGTACGCTAACTATTACACCACCGATGAACCCACGATCTACCACACTTGAGGCGAGCACGCTAACTATTACACCACCGATGAACCCACGATCTACCACACTTGAGGCGAGCACGCTAACTTACACCACAGAAGAACCCACGATCTACCACACTTGAGGCGAGCACGCTAACTATTACACCATCGATGAACCCACGATCTACCACACTTGAGGCGAGCACGCTAACTTACACCACCGATGAACCCACGATCTACCACACTTGAGGCGAGCACGCTAACTTACACCACCGAAGAACCCACGATATACCACACTTGAGGCGAGCACGCTAACTATTACACCACCGATGAACTCACGATCTACCACACTCGAGGCGAGCACGCTAACCATTACACCACCGATGAACCCACGATCTACCACACTTGAGGCGAGCACGCTAACTATTACACCACCGATGTGGTGTGTGTCTTAAGTGTAATGTTAGATAGTCTCCCAAGTTCATTAACATCCATTCCCTTTCTTACTGACTAAAACATGAAAGCACAATTTTAAGCTTGACAAAACTACAATATCACTTGCAAGCAACACTATAAACCTGTAGTACATTACTAATTATATTCATTTAAATGTTTTAAATTTTAAAAATTGTTTTATATGAATATTTAATATGTTTAAGAGGATATTAAAACAGTACTTAACATTTTAATATTAAAGGTTGTTAGGTATTTATTTTGTTGTATTCTATACATGGGATACTATGTATAACATATATTTTTTAAAGATTAATCGGCTTAAGTGAATTAAAATCATTTCAATATTAGAGTTCAATACACCATACCTTTACAAATTTATAATAAAATTTACTCGCCCCAGCTAACATATTCATAAAAAGGACCTATCAGGAAAATTGACTTTTGTGTAAGTATTTAGATTTATTTAAAGCTTATAGAACATACATACAACTGATCCAAAAACAAACAATGCACATGCACACTGCACAATTAATACTTTAGTCGATTGTAAGTTCTGCAGTGTATTTTTTCTCTCTTTTAATTCTAATCCGATGTGATAAAATAAATACATTTTATTAATGAAAGTTTATCAGTGACTTACGACAGGTCGGTGGTTTTCTCCCGGTACTCCGGTTCCCTCCACCAATAAAACTGACCACCACGATATAACTGAAATATTGTTGAGAGTGGCATTAAACACCATAAATCAAATCAAACCATTGATGAAAGGATACAAGGTTAAATAAACGTGGGAACTTTTACTCTGTGATGAATAATACCCCAGTTCTGCAAACGACTAAAATGTGTTCTGAATATTGTTGTTCTTTATCTAAATTGGAAAACAATTCTCAGATTATAGAATTGAATACACTATTGTAAGATGTGGTTGAACAAAACTGAATTAATTCGAATTGGACCAACGCGGCGGACATTAATAACTTAACTTGAGATTGCAACTACGGCCTTTACATAGGGGGAAAAGGGGTGGCGGTGGCAGGTGGGCGGTAAAAAATAATCATGTCGAACATGTTTACAGATAAACCAACCATTAATGTATTGCTAAATTATTTATAAGTATTGTTTTTCAATCTTTTATGTGCTTTTCGTGACTATTACGGAAAAGGAGATCGTGTTGTTTTTTTCACAAACTGTAAACCAGAACTGAACTTGTTCTTTCTGTCGTTAATAAAAAGGTTGTTAATTTATTATTTCCACCATTTTGTTCCTCATCTTTCTGTTTTATTTTCGTTTCATCTTCACATATCAGAATTTTAGTTTGTCTACTTGGGTACCGTTGGACAAACACACGCTGGAAAGTTCAATGATATTTCAGTATTAAGAAGTTAATTCAACAATTTGTTACGTTAATCTTTACAAGTACATGTATAAGGAGACAGTCGATCGTTATGGATTTTGAAAACGAATGACATGATATAAAGAAAGTTTACGTATTTCGCTAACTGTTAATCAATCAAAAGTCTACGTTCTGCGTTCATTGAACGATATGAGATGGCTGTTGGCCAATCAAGATTCTGCTCTCGACGAGAACGACAGCTATTGAGTTTTAGCAAGCATTGTTTTCTTCCATAACTCACGATTCCGCTTAAAATGTTATATAGATTTTTACCCATTATTGTCAGGCAAAATATTTGTTTTCTTCCGAAAAGACATGTCGAAACAACAACTCATATTCCTATAATTCAATGGAATGTACTCATTGTCTTTGGCACTGTGATTATTTATAAAATAAATCGTCCATAGATGTTCGCCGGAATCATGTTTCCAAATTTTGAAGACTAGTATAGGAACATGTATGAAATGTTATATTTATACATTTTAGATAATTTTTTAGTATAGTGTCTTATAATACAAATCAGTCAATATTTGTATTGTGTGTGTTGCTAAAATGCGCAATAACTGGTAATCAGGGGCAATTTAGGGACATATTAATATACTTTTTATATGTTATCAATGTCTATTAACACTTAAGTTGTGTTCGAATTCGATTGCACCATATGGCGAGGTGATATACAACTTCGGGTTAAAGGTCAGTGACTTACGACAAGTTAGTGGTTTTCTCCGTCGTCTTCTACCTAAAAAAGAAAATTGAAATAAATATATTTTGTAATGTCTTCATATAGTGGAGACACAATGAACTTGTTAGCTAAATCATATGATTCATAAAACTTACTGTTACAAATTAAACTTTAATGCTAATTTTTCTTTGAAAATAAAGAAATTGTAATTTTTTTTTCAGATCCTATTTTTCAGTCTGGTTGCTGTTATGTCGGAGGTTGTAAGTAGTTTTAAAATAGAAATGCAAAACTTTTAGGACATGCTTAATTTTTCAACTTAGGGACCAACCATTTTCTAATCTGGGAGAAAAGAGGGATGGGACTAGGATTTGATGCCTTAATCAATTTTTTCGTGACAAAGCAATTTTTTTTTTCGGAAGGGTGGGGACAAAATGGAACTTGTCATTTTTTTTCTGTTTAACTTATATAATGTATTGGTATTAGACAGGATTTTCGTGAGACTCATTTTTCCATTTCATTTTCAAACAATGGACTAAATATTTGTTTGTTGACACCTGAGTCATTATGTTAAGCACCCCAACCACCGAAAGGAAAATGGTTGGTCATTGAAATAAGAATAGGTTTTCCACTAAGCATACTACAAGTAAAGATAACAAAATAATAATATAACGTGCTTGACGCTGTTTGACAATATATATACATTCTCGATCTTGTCTTTTTGTCATACAACTAATTTGTACAGGTTCCTGTGTTTATATGGAAGTGTTTGGCGTACCACTACTAAAATCTAACGATATGTTTATGCTAACAGTAAGAAAACTTGACGATAAAATCTTCTTGTTTTTTCTTCTAGATTTCCATTTTAATAACCATATTAAGCAACACTAATCCTTGAAGTGTTTATAAGTTTAAAGACTACAAACATTTTGAGAGAATTAGAGCGTAGTGCCTTTCTTTTGATATACAGAATACGTGTACACGCTCAATTACTTTTGAATCAAACTGAAACCGTTTCCAATCCTATTTGTTATCCGTCTGCGTTAATTGAATTGATTTCGAAAAAAAGAGCTGGATTTCGAGAGAAAAAAACCGGGTTCATATTAATCCTCTTTTATCTAAATTTAATTCCCGAGTGAAAAAGATGACCCACCAAATGGTGGAGACTAACACGACACCAGACAAATATGTATACGGTACGGACGGTTTTATGGTTTATGGTGTTTAACGCCACTTTCAATAATGTTTCAGTTATATAGTGGCGATCAGTTTTATTGGTGGAGTAAAAGGAGATAACCATCGACCTGTCTCAAGGCACTGACGACCTGTCTCAAGGCACTGACGACCTGTCTCAAGGTACTGACAAACTTTATCACATAAACCATCGACCTGTCTCAAGGCACTGACGACCTGTCTCAAGGCAGTGACAAACTTTATCACATAAACCATCGACCTGTCTCAAGGCACTGACGACCTGTCTCAAGGCACTGACGACCTGTCTCAAGGCACTGACAAACTTTATCACATAGACCATCGACCTGTCTCAAGGCACTGACGACCTGTCTCAAGGCAGTGACAAACTTTATCACATAAACCATCGACCTGTCTCAAGGCACTGGCAAACTTTATCACATAAACCATCGACCTGTCTCAAGGCACTGACGACCTGTCTCAAGGCAGTGACAAACTTTATCACATAAACCATCGACCTGTCTCAAGGCACTGGCAAACTTTATCACATAAACCATCGACCTGTCTCAAGGCACTGACGACCTGTCTCAAGGCAGTGACAAACTTTAATACATAAACCATCGACCTGTCTCAAGGCACTGACGACCTGTCTCAAGGCACTGACGACCTGTCTCAAGGCACTGACAAACTTTATCACATAAACCATCGACCTGTCTCAAGGCACTGACGACCTGTCTCAAGGCACTGACAAACTTTATCACATAAACCATCGACCTGTCTCAAGGCACTGACGACCTGTCTCAAGGCAGTGACAAACTTTATCACATAAACCATCGACCTGTCTCAAGGCACTGACAACCTGTCTCAAGGCACTGACGACCTGTCTCAAGGCACTGACAAACTTTATCACATAAACCATCGACCTGTCTCAAGGCACTGACGACCTGTCTCAAGGCAGTGACAAACTTTATCACATAAACCATCGACCTGTCTCAAGGCACTGGCAAACTTTATCACATAAACCATCGACCTGTCTCAAGGCACTGACGACCTGTCTCAAGGCAGTGACAAACTTTATCACATAAACCATCGACCTGTCTCAAGGCACTGACGACCTGTCTCAAGGCAGTGACAAACTTTATCACATAAACCATCGACCTGTCTCAAGGCACTGGCAAACTTTATCACATAAACCATCGACCTGTCTCAAGGCACTGACGACCTGTCTCAAGGCAGTGACAAACTTTATCACATAAACCATCGACCTGTCTCAAGGCACTGACGACCTGTCTCAAGGCACTGACAAACTTTATCACATAAACCATCGACCTGTCTCAAGGCACTGACGACCCGTCTCAAGGCAGTGACAAACTTTATCACATAAACCATCGACCTGTCTCAAGGCACTGGCAAACTTTATCACATAAACCATCGACCTGTCTCAAGGCACTGACGACCTGTCTCAAGGCAGTGACAAACTTTATCACATAAACCATCGACCTGTCTCAAGGCACTGGCAAACTTTATCACATAAACCATCGACCTGTCTCAAGGCACTGACGACCTGTCTCAAGGCAGTGACAAACTTTAATACATAAACCATCGACCTGTCTCAAGGCACTGACGACCTGTCTCAAGGCACTGATGACCTGTCTCAAGGCACTGACAAACTTTATCACATAAACCATCGACCTGTCTCAAGGCACTGACGACCTGTCTCAAGGCACTGACAAACTTTATCACATAAACCATCGACCTGTCTCAAGGCACTGACGACCTGTCTCAAGGCAGTGACAAACTTTATCACATAAACCATCGACCTGTCTCAAGGCACTGACAACCTGTCTCAAGGCACTGACGACCTGTCTCAAGGCACTGACAAACTTTATCACATAAACCATCGACCTGTCTCAAGGCACTGACGACCTGTCTCAAGGCAGTGACAAACTTTATCACATAAACCATCGACCTGTCTCAAGGCACTGGCAAACTTTATCACATAAACCATCGACCTGTCTCAAGGCACTGACGACCTGTCTCAAGGCAGTGACAAACTTTATCACATAAACCATCGACAAACGTTATCACATAATCTTGTATTCCATACATACGTCCTTTCTCCCTCATTATATATTTTATAACAGTGTGTCTGTGTGTCATTGTATACATGGTGCTATAGTTGTATATAGTAACAGATATAAATTATGATTAATTATGGCTATTACACGTTGTTTCTTGTTTAGGTATTTATAAGGAAGGTATATGATCCTCTATAATGACGCGTTAATACTCTAGGTAGGTTAAGCATCTGAAGATTAATAAAAACACACACTGAAAATAATATATGATAGTACAGGTGGACAAAATCAAATAGTTTTTTTTCTCAGTTTTTGAAGGTAAGAAAAACGATATTAAATAGATAATTAGTATCAAAACTGTGGTACATTTTATTAATTTTTGACGTGTTTTAATATAAGGATATCTCCTCTGACGGTCTGTTTCCAATCAAGATATATAGGTCATGTATTTAAAAAAAATATATCAGTCATTGTTATAATCTTAGAAAGGGGAACTGATTTTATTTATGTGATACTATTCAACGCTATCAACAAAATTGTACAATATGTAACTAAATCGTTTAGAATTCGTTTTGTTCACATGGATATTGATTGCTCCAATAATTCGGGGATTTTCTAGACAACAGACAATTGCAAAGTTTGATCCATATTTTTAGAGTGAGTGATTGTTGTGTAACGCCAACTCAGCAATTTGTCAGTTATTTCAATGAGATGATGATGAGGTCCAATTTGTACTATGCCAACACGTTTAGTTGGATTTTTATAGTGCTAACTCACTGAAACAACCGTCCGCGGATAGACCTGTCGCCCCACTCGGGAACATTATCCTGATTTCGAGTCAACTAGTCTTTGCTTTTTCTCCTTAGCGCTGTGTGCTTTAGCGAAGAAACAACAATTACCAATTTTATAGTCTATGGTTTGACTCCGATTGGGGCCCGAACCCACAATCTACCGCACTCGAGGTGAGCACGCTAACCATTATACCACCGAAGCGGGTCAGATTTTTAGACCAGAGGGGGTCAGCTGCATTTTGTTTGGCCCTAAAAAAAACTACCTCAAAACCAGAATATAGTATCCAAATTTTGGCAATTTTGCATAGTAATGCAAAATATGTGCTACCGCGTGAAAATCTGATAATTAGCGGAAGGTGTGGATAATTTGATAACGATCACACAATGCATGTTTACATCGTCATGCAACTCAGCGACAAAACACTTTTCTTATAATTAGTTGCAGAAGTACTTTGATTATGTCCTCAAATGCAACAACGAAATGATGTTTTATGGTTTGTCTTTCACCGTTGATCCCCTGGGAATACTAGTATATATAAATCTTCTCCACTGTTGTGTATAACTTGTTCCGAAGGGGTGTCCACTAGTTATATGAGACTTATCAAGTAGAAACCTTATAGAGACGGGTCGTAAATAAGTCCCTCATATACCAATGATAATTCCAGCCCTCTTGGACATCAAAGACATATTGCCGCAACCCATATAAGCAACATTACGTTAGGAGGGGTCGTTGAAGGCCCGTTAAAAGTTAAAACATTTCCCTCGTCATTATCCTTTTTCTCTCTGAAAATAAAAAGAATCCATAGACCGCACAACAAACACATTTTTACCTGTATAATTAATTGTTGTAAATTTGTTCTCGTCATGAATACGACTGAACTACTGACTAGTTATCGTTTAACGCCAATTAATCAATCGATTAATCAATAAATCTGATACAGAATAATAACTTTATTTGTTAATATTTGCTAAGCAAATATTCAATTGGATTGAAGCAGTATAAATACAAACAAACAAAAAGAGTGTTTTGAAATGATAGCGGAATTAAATTTTTACTTTGTCAATGATGATTAGTTCTAAAATGTCAGTGGAATTTAATTTGTGCTTTGTCAATGAAGACTAGTTCTAAAATGTTAGTGGAATTTAATGTTTGCTTTGTCAACGAAGATTAGTTTTACCGCTGACCTTGGTATATTGTAATATATTTTTGGCTTTAATATTTCTATTGAACATTCTCAACTGGGAAAAATAGTTCCATGATAATCAATCGATCGTGGGTTAGAGACTATAACACTTGTATTTGCTGCTTCCCCGCTAAGCACGCAGTATTAAGGAGTAAGACCATAGATTGGTTGGGTCGGAATCAGGTTACTGTGTCCGAGTGAATTGATTAAATTTCAATTTTCTTGGGGGCTTGCAGCACCTGAACCCCCATCTGTCCGGGCTCGTTGGGCTCACAATAATCTATTCATAGCTTACATTTTCTCAGTTGGATCCTTAAATCGTATATCCTTCGTTGATGCATTATGCCTTTAAAACGGTTTACCAGAGTAGTTATTTCCTCGTGGCATCTTGTCATGTGAGATAATTAAGTATAACCTAGTGCAGCAATTATAATCAAAATCTGAGATGTAGTGGTTAAATTTGACAAAACAATGTAAAGATTTGCCATGGAACCACCCCATTGAAGAAGATAACAGCGGTTACCCAGACCACGTTGATGGCAGAAAGGTGTTCACTGTATGGCCCATTATCAAGAACTCCACCCCAGTAGTAATGCCCTTGGTCCTTGTTGGGTGTTGCACTATTGTTGGTGGGTGTGAACGGATCCCATAACAGTTCAAGCTTCAGTGTCCCCAAAAATGATGGTCCGACACTGCATGATGTTGCTGACAAATTACTCATTTTGGCGTTAAGGAACACTCCCTCCCTCAAATAGAATATCCCACACTCACTCACTCAAATAGAATATCCCATACTCACTCACTCAAATAGAATATCCCACACTCACTCACTCAAATAGAATATCCCACACTCACTCACTCAAATAGAATATCCCACACTCACTCACTCAAATAGAATATCCCACACTCACTCACTCAAATAGAATATCCCACACTCACTCACTCAAATAGAATATCCTACACTCACTCACTCAAATAGAATATCCCACACTCACTCACTCACTCACTCAAATAGAATATCCCACACTCACTCAAATAGAATATCCCACACTCACTCAAATAGAATATCCCACACTCACTCACTCAAATAGAATATCCCACACTCACCCACTCAAATAGAATATCCTACACTCACTCACTCAAATAGAATATCCCACACTCACTCACTCACTCACTCACTCACTCACTCACTCACTCACTCACTCACTCACTCACTCACTCACTCACTCACTCACTCACTCACTCACTCACTCACTCACTCACTCACTCACTCACTCACTCACTCACTCACTCACTCACTCACTCACTCACTCACTCACTCACTCACTCACTCACTCACTCACTCACTCACTCACTCACTCACTCACTCACTCACTCACTCACTCACTCACTCACTCACTCACTCACTCACTCACTCACTCACTCACTCACTCACTCACTCACTCACTCACTCACTCACTCACTCACTCACTCACTCACTCACTCACTCACTCACTCACTCACTCACTCACTCACTCACTCACTCACTCACTCACTCACTCACTCACTCACTCACTCACTCACTCACTCACTCACTCACTCACTCACTCACTCACTCACTCACTCACTCACTCACTCACTCACTCACTCACTCACTCACTCACTCACTCACTCACTCACTCACTCACTCACTCACTCACTCACTCACTCACTCACTCACTCACTCACTCACTCACTCACTCACTCACTCACTCACTCACTCACTCACTCACTCACTCACTCACTCACTCACTCACTCACTCACTCACTCACTCACTCACTCACTCACTCACTCACTCACTCACTCACTCACTCACTCACTCACTCACTCAAATAGAATATCCCACACTCACTCACTCAAATAGAATATCCTACACTCACTCACTCAAATAGAATATCCCACATTCACTCACTCAAATAGAATATCCCACACTCACTCACTCAAATAGAATATCACTCACTCACTCACTCACTCACTCACTCACTCACTCACTCAAATAGAATATCCCACACTCACTCACTCACTCAAATAGAATATCCCACACTCACTCACTCACTCAAATAGAATATCCCACACTCACTCACTCAAATAGAATATCCCACACTCACTCACTCACTCAAATAGAATATCCCACACTCACTCACTCAAATAGAATATCCCAGTTTGTTAAGGATACACTCACTCTCTCAAATAGAATATCCCACACTCACTCACTCAAATAGAATATCCCAGTTTAATTTGTTAGGTTGGTTTGGTTGGTTTATGATGCTTACGCCATTTTCAACACTATTTCAGTTTTAATGGTGGAGGAAACCGGTGTACCCTGAGAAAATCACCGATCTGTCGCAAGTCGCTGACAAACTTTATCATATAATGTTGTATCGAGTACACCTCGCCATGAACGGTTCTCGAACTCACAACTTTAGTGATGATTGGCACTGGTTGCACAGGTAGTTGCAAGTCCAACTACCATACGATCACGACCACGACGGCCCCAATTTGATTATATGAAAGGTAATTAACTGAAATAATTAATTATGAATTTATTTATTCTAACAGGTAGAGACAAGAAAGGAGTCCATTGGCTTTACAGACGATTCCACGTCATCCATAGCCAGTCGTCTGCAGAAATCCATCTCTGGAACAGGTTCAAAAATAATGGGAACAGTTGGTAAAAGAAAGCCATCGTTTGCGAAACTCGCAGTATCTACCACCGAATCAATCAGAACGAGGCGTGCAACAAAGTCATTAGTTACAGACCTTCCAGACCCAAAACTAGCAGATGAAAAACTGAAATATAAAATGGAAAATACCTACAAAATGATACCAGATGATGGTACTCAGTTTTCCACACCTAAAGTCAGAAAAGAAATTTATAAAGTTTTTGAAAATTATCTTGGTGATGTAACTTACGATCCAATTAGATGCGCAAAAATGTGCTTAGATTTATCAGTTCTTGTGAAAGATAAAATCAAAGGCCTTGATTTCCCGCGTTATAAGATCATCAGCAATGTTATTATTGGTCAATGCAACGACCAAGGTCTGGAGTCGGCAAGTCGGTCAATTTGGGACGCTAAGAACGACAACTTTGCCTACGTTGTATATACAAATACGTCTTTGTTTGCTATTGGAATAGTTCATGGAATTTATTTTGAATAAAAGTACAATCATAGTCATTTAAATTACGCCTTTCTGTTGTCTGTACATGTGCTGTTCGGATGCAGAATATGAATCGTCATTTTCATCACAGGATTTGTCTTAAGAAAAAAAGCTGTACCAAATCATAATGTACATTTGTTGGTGTTCTGTTTCATTGATATGTGGATCGGTTTGTTAGGAGTGAATGCCTACAATAATATTATAATATTCAAAAGGACGCTATCAATACACAATGATAGCAAATAAATAAAATAATACAATATATAATACTATGTTATAATCATTTATTGACGTAATCTCATGGTAGTTATATCTACGTCTACCTATGTATTCAGGTCGTATCTCCACTAGAATAGTGTATGTATTCAGGTCGTATCTCAGCTAGAATAGTGTATGTATTCAGGTCGTATCTCCACTAGAATAGTGATTCCAGCTACAGGCAATGTCACGGTATTCGATACAACTTTCCATATTAAGTTTTTCAGTGACTTGCAACGGGTCAGTGGTTTTCTCCTAATAATTCGGTTTCCTTCGCAAATAAATGGTCACAATTATATAATTGAAATACTTTTAAAAGTGGTCTTAAACACTCATCGCATTAAAACATATATCCTACAAATATTCAGTATATTAGTACACCAGATATCACAAATAATGATACAACCACAGGGGTCTCATTAAGACATTTATCACCGGATTTGTAACTAGAGTAACACGACAGGTGCCAGTAGTGGAGCAGGAACTGCTTACCCTTCTGGGGCACCCGAGTTCATCCCCGGTTTTTAATGGGGTTCGTGTTACTCGATCTTTAGTTTTATGTGTAATGTTTGTAGATCGTTGATTGTCAGTTTTCTTTTGGCCATTGTGGTGTCTGGCCTTCGATTTATGCATTCTGATTCTGATTACCTCTTGGGTATCTTCAAACTCTTCTTGTCAGATCGACTTTACGTAGTGAATCAACTTGAACTGAGAATTTATTAAAAAAGATTGGAATGCGAACAACTCGTAGTACATTATAACAGGCATGTGTTGGGGGGAAGGGGGCAATAGTTATATAATCTGTCACACACGAAACTTTCAAGATACGTTTGTATCCAGGGCCTCCAAGAGAAATTGTGCAAGGCGGAAAAAGACTGCTTTGGGGCCCCGGGGACTGGTTGAGATTTCCCTAAAAATTGAGGATTTGAGGTCGACAATAAAACTACTGGTAAACTGTCATAAATGCTTTATTTCCTGTTCAGCAGAATGTCCAAATAGCATAAACTGTATACAAAGCAGTGACAAACATAATCAGTTACATGTAATACAGCAAGATGTTATTTGTCTAAGTTGTTTTATAGTCAATAAAATCTGGTCTACTGCTATCAAAATAATATATCAAATATTTTTATAACCCTAACCGAGATCTTGAGAAAAAATAGTTGAAAATGAAAATATCTAAAAATCAAAATAAAACTTCTGTGGCTAAGGATATGGGCCCTTCAGAGATTCACAGGCTCCTTATTAGCTATCCGGGCCCCGAATCGATGTACCGACTGAACCCCCCTCTCATAGGCACGGTTTGTATCAATAAAGCCGATCATGCGCTTAAAAATTCCAGAAGCTTACGTGTCGTGGTCGTTGTATCAATATATTCAATGTATTTATAGTCTAGAAACTTCTTCGCAAACAATACAACTGATACATCGTCTACAGGCAAGGGTTTAGTTTCTACACAGTGTTCTTAGGATCCTTGCCATCAATCAGTCCGGAAGTCAATCTCTTACACGGATGTATTGTCCCTTACACTTCCTCGTATAAAAGTAGCACTGTGTACCAACCTTGGATGGTTCTGCTGCTCTTTCACCAACCCGTTATTTCCTTCCCTCGTATAAAAGTAGCACTCTGTGTCAATCTTGGATGGTTCTGCTGCTCTCTCACCAACCCGTTATTTCCTTCCCTCGTATAAAAGTAGCACTCTGTGTCAATCTTGGATGGTTCTGCTGCTCTCTCACCAACCCGTTATTTCCTTCCCTCGTATAAAAGTAGCACTCTGTGTCAATCTTGGATGGTTCTGCTGCTCTCTCACCAACCCGTTATTTCCTTCCCTCGTATAAAAGTAGCACTCTGTGTCAACCTTGGATGGTTCTGCTGCTCTCTCACCAACCCGTTATTTCCTTCCCTCGTATAAAAGTAGCACTCTGTGTCAATCTTGGATGGTTCTGCTGCTCTCTCACCAACCCGTTATTTCCTTCCCTCGTATAAAAGTAGCACTCTGTGTCAACCTTGGATGGTTCTGCTGCTCTCTCACCAACCCGTTATTTCCTTCCCTCGTATAAAAGTAGCACTCTGTGTCAATCTTGGATGGTTCTGTTGCTCTCTCACCAACCCGTTATTTCCTTCCCTCGTATAAAAGTAGCACTCTGTGTCAATCTTGGATGGTTCTGCTGCTCTCTCACCAACCCGATAGTTCCGAGTGTGTATTGGAGTGTAAACACTGCAAACTTTGCTCAAGAAATTTTAAAATCATATTGTAAATAAAACAGATACAGAACGTTATGATCACGTTTTATATACAGCTGCAAACATTTGTCATAGGTAAATTATGGACACTTTGTATACGTACATACAAAACCTGTAATAATTGACGTTATCTTAAACTTGACACTTATTTAAAAATTTAGTCGATCTATAACAGATTAGTAATGTTTTTATTAATCATGACCTCATTGGACTCTCTAAGAGCACGAGCATATAGCATGTAGAATCGTCATCATAGAACATCAACAACAATAACAATAAAAACAGGAACTCGTGATAAGGAGTAACACACTCACTCACTTTCTTTATTTAATATAACATAAATTAGAGAAAATTCAAGTTACAGTTGCGGTTTTCTGGTTATACGGTACTATTTATTTACGACAATAGAAATGTCGGAAATATTATACCACTGACCTCGAAATTTTAAACTCTTTATTGAGATTTGGCTTTCGGAGCTAATATTGATTTCAGTATTTGAGGAGGAATGAAAGAAGAAAAAATAGCTCCGAGATCCAAATCTCAACGACATTAGGGTATTATACGGACAACTCAGTGGAAAATGCCCACCTTCCCGGAGCACCTGAGTTCATCCCGGTTTTTAGTGGGGTTGGTGTTACTCGATCCTTAGTTTAATGTGTATGTTTTGTAGATCGTTGTTTGTCCTTTTATGCTTTTTCTCTTGGCCAGTGTGTTGTCTGTACTTCGAATTACAGATTCTGATTACCCCTTTGGTATCTTCAAACTCTTCTTATAAATCAGATTATTATACAGAAAGAAAGGGTACACATTTCAATTTCCACGGAGACCCTTTGGTATCTTCAAACTCTTCTTATAAATCAGATTATTATACAGAAAGAAAGGGTACACATTTCAATTTCCACGGAGACCCTTTGGTATCTTCAAACTCTTCTTATAAATCAGATTATTATACAGAAAGAAAGGGTACACATTTCAATTTCCACGGAGACCCTTTGGTATCTTCAAACTCTTCTTATAAATCAGATTCTTATACAGAAAGAAAGGGTACACATTTCAATTTCCACGGAGAAAATTTGGAGGTATTGAAAAAAAAACCAACAGTTTATATGCTGTGGAGAAACAAGATTCCTGAGAATATTTCAAAGAGCGCTGCTTTGTAGTTAGTGCTTCCTAGATAGATAAATCATACACAACCTACCCATTGTATTCTAAAATTTGGGAATATAACGGCCGTGATTGTATGGTAGTTGGTTTTGCACCGTTAGGTTAAGTACCAAAACACAGGAGTCTGAAATTACATCAGTTGGATTGTGGTGTGTTAAATCGCATGACAATGGGAATAACACCGGTCATTGATCGTGTAATAGTAGAGTATATCTTATCTCCGAAAAAGGCAACGTCTCCGATGGAATTCGATCCCGGCACCTCTCACATGGCAAGTCAACTGAGCTAAAGGAGACCTCCACTAACGCAGTTAGCAGAGGTGGTTATGAAACTGTGCTACGGTTCCTATAACCTTAGGTAAGGGAGCGTTCGCGTTACAATCGAGTTTACCGGCGATCTTTACTCACATCTCAATTGATATAATTTCAGCCTCCTGTGCCCAAATAATCTAGTTGTTAAATTCTATTCGCCATGATATATAGACTGAAATATTGTTGAAAGTCACTTATAAGCTGAATGGCGATCTTATTATGCTATATTTGGATATGAACTATTCTTAGATCAGGAACAACCCGTTCTTTGATTGAATATTTTATTTCATTTCAGTGACAAACAAGTTACTGTGTCCACACTCTTTGTACCACGTAATTACATGAATACAATTGAAAAGTTCGCTTGATGTATCATAGTGTTTTCCTATGCAAGAATAAATATAGGGTTCACACTTGTTGGTACACAGCTAAACACTAAAGGTCAAACCTGTATATAAAGGGCACTCAATGGAACCTGAAAATAGGCCCTTTATGTATGACCAGTTGTCCTTTATAACCTGTTAAATGAGACCAAGAATAAAAGCGCTGTTCCTGTACTTGAATTTAGGTCTAATTGTAATGTTGAATAATCTCTCATGTTCATTAACATCGACTAATTGTAATGTTGAATAATCTCTCATGTTCATTAACATCGACTAATTGTAATGTTGAATAATCTCTCATGTTCATTAACATCGACTAATTGTAATGTTGAATAATCTCTCATGTTCATTAACATCGACTAATTGTAATGTTGAATAATCTCTCATGTTCATTAACATCGACTAATTGTAATGTTGAATAATCTCTCATGTTCATTAACATCCAACTACCATACGATCACGACGACGACGCCCCCAACAGTTCAAGACCATATTGCATAGAGGTAAAAGATAAAGAGGACAAAATATTGAGGATAATATTATAAACATACTGCCCTTGGATGAAGGTGTTAGGGTATATTAACATACGAGGGGAAAACATATCACCCGAGACGAAGTCTCGGGTGATAATATTTTCAGAGAGTGTGTTAATCACCCTAACACCTTCATCCAAGGGCAGTATGTTTATAATATTATCCTCAATATTTTGTCCTCTTTATCTTTTACCTCTATGCAATATGGTCTTGAACTGTTGGGGGCGTCGTCGTCGTGATCGTATGGTAGTTGGATTTACAACTACCGATGCATTCAGTGCATACCACCACTGATGTTGTGAGTTCGAATCTCGATCAGGGCGAGGTGTACAACATTATGTGATAAAGTTTGTCAGTGACTTGTGACAGGTCGGTGGTTTTCTCCGGGTACTCCGGTGTCCTCCATCAATAAAACTGACCGCCACGATATATCTGAAATATTATTGAAAGTGGCGTTAAACACCATCAACTAAACAAATTTAACTTGAACTGTTGGTTATTTCATAGGTAAACAGATATTAATTTGTTATTGTACCGAGGGAATTAAATAAATAATATATTGTTTTTCTATATTGTTGACGAGAATTATAAGACTATTTTTAGTAACAAATTATAACACAGGGCAATAATTCTTATGAATATTAAAATCGACGCCAAAAATATTTTAAATGGTTTTAACAATGATCTTTTAAATTTTTCTGCAACAAAAATGTATTTAAATATTTCTAATCAGAGTGGTGTAAGTGAGATTTTTATTAGTTTTTTTGTTAATTATTATAGTAATTTGGCAATGATTGAAATGTTTCCGTGTTTTCTTTGTTTGTTTGCTTTTGCCTTGATGAACTTTTTTTTTGAAACGTGACGTACTCTAAAAATTGTCTGAGGTAATAGTTTAATGTATACTGGTTTGATCTAACACAACATAGTATGTAGATATGTAGACAGACAATTTTTTGTATTATTTTCAAATATCTGGGGGAAAAAAACTAACATTAATGTAATAAAAAATATGATTGAAAATAGATTTAAAAAGTCTCTGAATTGCGGAGTATATTTTACATATGGACACATGCCAGTTATTGGTGAACCGGTCGGTCTTCAACAAAAAATATATGGATGGTCTGAATGGAATATTGAATTTAGAATGTATTAATAATTAGAAATATCTATCTTAAGAAGAGTTTGAAGATACCGAAGAGGTAATCAGAATCTCTATATCGAAGAAGAACAGACAACACAATGGCCAAAAGAAAAAGTACAAAAGGACAAACAACGATCTACAAAACAAATACATATAAAACTAAAGATCGAGTAACGCGAACCCCACTAAAAACCGGGGATGAACTCATGTGCTCCGGAAGGGTCTGTGTGGTTTTATACGCCACGTTATTCGTAACTTGTGTTTCATTTTGTCTTGTTATTTGCGATCAGAATTTTCATTATCGATTGACCTAACCGATGATCCCTTTCATACTCCCCCAACAGATATCATTGAATCGTGGTTTTGAATGTGCTCTGTGGTTGAAAGACGTTTGAAGAGTGTATATATTTAGATTTCTTTCCCGAATGTTTCTAATTATTCACTTTTAATACTTGTTTTTGATTTTTTGCTTGGTTCTTTTTAATTATGGGAGAAGCGCACGACTGGAAACGTACGGGACTTGTGTTGTAAGACTTTAATTTTACCTTCAGTTGTTTGTAGGATGGCTCATGTCTTATTTACGTTATTTGTGTTTGTTTGCGTCTAGTGGTGCCCAACACATATTGTGTTTTGTCTTTGTTTTGTTTTTCTTCGTGCCTTTGTGACCTGTGTTGCCAGTTTCTCTGGAATGTTGATTTTTGATTGCCACTTCGGTATTCTCTAACGTTTATTTAGGGTCATGCGCACAAAGCCGAAGGAAGTACATGTATGACCTATTTCTAATTCCACGAGCTGTCAACGGGGTGATAAATATACAATAATAGTCCAAATGGGGAGAAATTACAGATTAAAATGCATAAATTAAATATCAATGTTCACGAATTACGTAATACAACATTGTGTGTGAACTACATTTGTATATGGTTATATCAGAGTTCATTCTGTTATATTGATGTCAGACATATGTTCGTTCTGAACTGAAGCGGTCGTAAAAACTTTACATATTATGAATAGATAAACACCTTTAGAATATAAAAACCAATTAGAACTATCAGTACATACGTATCTCAGCCAACGTCTAACTAGAACTATTATATCTCGAAGCTAAAATTTAAAACATTAAATTCCCATATACTAAAATTAATGAAAAACGATTTGTTAAGAATAAATCATTAAAACAGCTGTACGAAAAAGACAGTTTAAATACGTAAGTAATGTTCTAGTATTGATGGCTAAACGGCTTAAGAGGAATTTAAGTACATGTTAATAATATATAACGTCCTATAAGTTGACGATTGTTTATTTTGAGTTGGTTGCCGATGTGTAAAATGGTCTTAAAAGATTAATCGGTTTGGGAGATCATCTATAGTTCAATGTTAGTTTTCACAGTTTTTATTTGTTCGTTGGAGTAAATTATATATATACAGTATTTTTGTGAGTATGTATCTTATCTAAATGACTCAAATTATATCTTTTTTATTTTGTTTATGAATAACAATTTTAATGTAGTGCTATTATGTTCAATTTCAAGCGTTTCAGCAAGAAATAAAACATGCAAATTGAAATAAATGTGAGTTCTGGGAATAGAGAATTCGTTGTTTGTGCAATAGATTGATTGGTGTTTAACACATAAACAAAAGAAAATGTTTAAAAACTGATGGATATCAATTGTGCCGTTGTTAATTTCTAATTGTTTTCTGTAATTGAATACCTTTGTTAATTTTTGTTTTTGTGTCATCAATAAATTCAAGGATCAACCAAAGAACACGTTAACTCTACGATTAATATATTGTCTGATTAGTTGGTACTTAATAATGGAGACGCGAGACGCATTCGAGAAATCACGTGCTGGTTGACAGTTACGAAATATCCATTTCTGAAATGGCAATGGATCTCAGTATTCTTCTTACGTAGCTTTTCCCTTATCCTGTATCACTGAAAACTTTTATCAGACTTGACTATTTGAGAAACTCGGAGATTGTCTCATAAGAAACAGGCGATGCTTACCCTTCGCGAGAACATGGGTTCATTCGGTCTTTTTTGTGGGGTTTGTGTTGCCAATCGTTTTAGATTTTTGTTTTGTTTTATCATCGTTCTGTGTCTTGTGCCCAATGTTACCCTTTTCTCTGGATTGTTCCTTCTTGATTCCCCTTCAGTTTTCTATAACGTTTATTTGTAAATTGGTTCAGGATTGATCCTCCAGACTAATACTGACGAGATAACCCAACAAATAGCGTCACCAACTACACTAGCGGTGACCCATGCTAGCAAATAAATCGGAAAACCGAGAGATCAAACGAAAAATATGTAGTGTGGTTAAACTCTAGATAACTAGATGTACAGAGATCAAACGAAAAATATGTAGTGTGGTTAAACTCTAGATAACTAGATGTACAGAGACCAAACGAATAATATGTAGTGTGGTTAAACTCTAGATAACTAGATGTACAGAGATCAAGTGAAAAATATGTAGTGTGGTAAAACTCTAGATAACTAGATGTACAGAGATCAAACGAAAAATATGTAGTGTGGTTAAAACTCTAGATAACTAGATGTACAGAGACCAAACGAATAATATGTAGTGTGGTTAAACTCTAGATAACTGGATGTACAGAGATCAAGTGAAAAATATGTAGTGTAGTTAAACTCTAGATAACTAGATGTACAGAGATCAAGCAAAAAATATGTAGTGTGGTTAAAACTCTAGATAACTAGATGTACAGAGACCAAACGAATAATATGTAGTGTGGTTAAACTCTAGATAACTGGATGTACAGAGATCAAGTGAAAAATATGTAGTGTGGTTAAACTCTAGATAACTAGATGTACAGAGATCAAGCAAAAAATATGTAGTGTGGTTAAACTCTAGATAACTAGATGTACAGAAATAAAGTGAAAACTATGTAGTGTAGTTAAACTCTAGATAACTAGATGTACAGTGATCAAGCAAAAAATATGTAGTGTGGTTAAACTCTAAACAACAACATGTTCAAGTAAAAGACCTTCAGTCCTACAATATAACACGTTTATATAACACGTTTCTAATCGTTTATTGCTAACATTTTTAATTGGATTTTTGATTTTGATTGTGAGAAAGATAAAAATCCAATACAAACGTTAACAATAAGAGATAGGGAACGTACGGTGGTTTATATGATAGGATTAATATTACCTTTAACCAACAACATACTTTTATTGAAAAAAAATGACAACATAAACATTGACAATGGCAGTACAAATGTAAGGTCAGTAATGATCGTTTTTAAAGGGAAAATTTACAAAATGGAAATAAAAGAAATCTCGTTTGTCATTTACACATGTGTCAAGTTTATCTTGAGAGAGATAAATAACTAAACTAAAATGACATGGGTCACTGCTGATGTTAGCCTTATCTAAAGTAACGGTTGCTTGCCCATAAGGATCTTTAGACGTTGTTGAGGTATTTACATTTATTATTGAAAAAACAAACAAGCTGTGTTTAGAATGAAATTTTTAGTTCCGCGATTCCTTAGGTTTTATATCAGCAGAAAAATGTCAGATTTCATTGGCGTTCCCATTGGAAATCTACAATTTGACGAAAATATCGGATTTGAATTTAAAATGAATATGAAAAAAATCCACTGTCTGACATAATCAATAGCAAATAGCATCTCGAAAGAAAGAAAGAAAGAAAGAAAGAAAGAACTATATTAATGTATTCATCAATTTGTGGTAAAAAAAATAATTATTAATTCAAAGGGTACACAAATCAAGAGAAACCATTCACCCACTTATCCCAGCAAAACGTCTGGTAAGCTTTATCACTATCGTCCCAGTGAAACTGGAGTTATCGTGGTCATATTCAATGTAAATTACTGAACGTAACCGTGGTCATATTCAATGTAAATAACAGAACATATCCGTGGTCATATTCAATATAAATAACAGAATATATCCGTGGTCATATTCAATGCAAATAACAGAACATATCCGTGGTTATCTTCAATGTAAATAACAGAACATATCCGTGGTCATATTCAATGTAAATAACAGAACATTCAAAGAAGTAATGGTAGGAGTCTTCTTGTATGGCACCGCAGCTACAGGGTGGGTTAGATATTATATTAACTTTAAGCAGATCATAGTTTAAAAGTGTTGCCGAACATCTAAACTGGGTACGCACTATATTCAATTTACGTGGACCATGCGAGTAATATTTCGGAATATTTACACTATAGGAGTTTGACAATTTCTTTAGTTCACTTTTAAAATGGGGTATATATCCAACGTTCGTTATGGACAAGTCCAAGTTATTCCACTGTCTGATGGTCGATGGAATGTATGAGTCGTTTGTAATGGAAAGTCTGCAGAACGGAATGATTATATCTTCCCCGTTTCTGAGTTGGTATACAGTTGTACTTTGGATGGTTGATGGCATCAGATTAGATAGATAACCCGGGGAATTGTTGTTCTGAATATTATAGAATAACTGAAGTTTTCTTATAGTCCGTCGTTCTTGCAAAGTCCCCCACCAAAGTTCGCGAAATATAAATTTGGAATTTGCAAAGACGGGAAGGCCCGTAACTATTCTCGCTGCTTCTAGTTGCAGTCTTTCTAATTTACTTGCATTTACAGATCCGCAATTATCCCAAACTTCGGAAGCGTATTCGAATATTGGCCTTATGTAGACTATATAAAGTTTTTCTAAATTGGATCTATTAATTTTAAATTTTAATTTCCGTAAGATATTTATATGTTTAGAAACACTAGACACAATATTTTCTATATGGGCATTCCATTTAGCATCAGTACTAAATGTTACACCAAGGTGTCTATGCGATTCTATCGTTGAAATTATATTATCTTCAAACGTAAAATTGATTTCTGGGTGTTCTAAATTTGTAAATAACATTATTTCTGTTTTGTCTGGATTGAACGTCATAAGCCAACGCTTAGACCATTCATCTAGCTCTTTTAAATCGTGGTTAATAATGGATTGAATTTCAGTTCCCTCAGAATGTGAACAGTTAAAAGACGTGTCGTCAGCAAATAGTCTAGTTAGGGATGTCAATTTGTCAGCAATGTCATTTATATATATTATAAACAGTAAAGGTCCAAGAACTGATCTTTGGGGGACACCTCCCCAAATAGTAGTAAAACTGGAGGACGCGTCTTTGATAACAACTCTTTGCTCTCGTTCATTCAAAAAACTATGAAACCAATCAAACAAATTTCCATTGATTCCATACGCCTTTAACTTGTGTAATAAACCACGATGTCATACCTTGTCGAACGCTTTTGAAAAATCACAAAAGACAAAGCAACTCATTTCCTTTCTCTCTAGTGGAATTAAAATTGAATTATACATTTCAAGAAGTTGATGGACAGTTGAATGCTTTGGTAAAAATCCAGACTGAAATTCATATATCATCTTTAAGCTTTGGAGATGATTATAAACGTGTTTATACACTACTCTTTCCGTGACTTTTCCAACACAACTTATAAGCGAGATTGAGCGATAATTTGACGGATAAGAATTATTACCCTTCTTAAAAATGGGTATAACATTGGCTTTTTTCCATAATTTAGGATATTTGCACTGTTCGAGAGATTTGTTAAAAATTATTCGTAATGGGACACCAATTTTTTTCAGGGGACACCTGCAACATTTTATGGCTAATTATATCAGGACCAGATGCCTTATTTACAGCTAAATTCGTAATAACGTCAAATATTTCTTCCTCTGTACAAAGAATGTCGCTTATAGAACTACCTGTTCTTGATTCAAAGTCGGGTAATAAAACATTTTCATCATCTATTCTAGAAATACAACTGAAATATTTATTAAAAAGATCACATTTCTCATTGTTATCATATACTATATTAGCTTCTATATCATCTACAATATTTTTTAGCGGGGGTAAATTGTAAGAGGGTTTGTTTGACTTAATAAACATTTTCATTAATTTCCAGTATTCTTTTGAATTTGATGCATATCCGTGGTCATATTCAATGTAAATAACAGAACATATCCGTGATCATATTCAATGTAAATAACGGAACATATCCATGGTCATATTCAATGTAAATAACGGAACATATCCATAGTCATATTCAATGTAAATAACGGAACATATCCGTGATCATATTCAATGTAAATAACGGAACATATCCGTGGTCATATTCAATGTAAATAACGGAACATATCCGTGGTTATATTCAATGTAAATAACAGAACATATCCATGGTCATATTCAACGTAAATAACAGAACATATCCGTGGTTATATTCAACGTAAATAACAGAACATATCCGTTGTCATATTCATTGTTAATAACAGAACATATCCGTGGTTATATTCAATGTAAATAACGGAACATATCCATGGTCATATTCAACGTAAATAACAGAACATATCCGTGGTTATATTCAATGTAAATAACAGAACATATCCATGGTCATATTCAACGTAAATAACAGAACATATCCATAGTCATATTCAATGTAAATAACAAAACATATCCGTTGTCATATTCATTGTTAATAACAGAACATATCCGTGGTTATATTCAATGTAAATAACGGAACATATCCGTTGTCATATTCAATGTAAATAACGGAGTATATCCGTGGTCATATTCAATGTTAATAACAGAACATATCCGTGGTCATATTCAATGTTAATAACAGAACATATCCGTGGTTATATTCAATGTAAATAACGGAACATATCCGTTGCCATATTCAATGTAAATAACAGAACATATATGTGGTCATATTCAATGTAAGCAATAGAACATATCCGTGGTTATATTCAGTGTAGATAACAGAACATATCCGATGTCATATTCAATGTAAATAACGAAACATATCCGTGGTCATATTCAATGTAAATAACGGAGCATATCCGTGGTCATATTCAATGTAAATAACGGAGCATATCCGTGGTCATATTCAATGTTAATAACAGAACATATCCGTGGTCATATTCAATGTAAATAACTGAACATATCCGTAGTCATATTCAATGTTAATAACAGAACATATCCGTGGTCATATTCAATGTAAATAACTGAACATATCCGTAGTCATATTCAATGTTAATAACAGAACATATCCGTGGTCATATTCAATGTTAATAACGAAACATATCCGTGGTCATATTCAATGTAAATAACGGAGCATATCCGTGGTCATATTCAATGTAAATAACGGAGCATATCCGTGGTCATATTCAATGTTAATAACAGAACATATCCGTGGTCATATTCAATGTAAATAACTGAACATATCCGTGGTTATATTCAATGTAAATAACGGAACATATCCGTTGCCATATTCAATATAAATAACAGAACATATCCGTGGTCGTATTCAATGTAAATAACATAACATATCCGTGGTCATATTCAATGTTAATAACAGAACATATCCGTGGTCGTATTCAATATAAATAACAGAACATATCCGTGGTCATATTCAATGTAAATAACATAACATATCCGTGGTCATATTCAATGTAAATAACAGAACATATCCGTAGTCATATTCAATGTTAATAACAGAACATATCCGTGGTCATATTCAATGTAAATAACTGAACATATCCGTAGTCATATTCAATGTTAATAACAGAACATATCCGTGGTCATATTCAATGTTAATAACGAAACATATCCGTGGTCATATTCAATGTAAATAACATAACATATCCGTGGTCATATTCAATGTTAATAACAGAACATATCCGTGGTCATATTCAATGTTAATAACGAAACATATCCGTGGTCATATTCAATGTTAATAACGAAACATATCCGTGGTCATATTCAATGTTAATAACAGAACATATCCGTGGTCATATTCAATGTTAATAACGAAACATATCCGTGGTCATATTCAATGTAAATAACGGAGCATATCCGTGGTCATATTCAATGTAAATAACGGAGCATATCCGTGGTCATATTCAATGTTAATAACAGAACATATCCGTGGTCATATTCAATGTAAATAACAGAACATATCCGTAGTCATATTCAATGTTAATAACAGAACATATCCGTGGTCATATTCAATGTAAATAACTGAACATATCCGTGGTTATATTCAATGTAAATAACATAACATATCCGTGGTCATATTCAATGTTAATAACAGAACATATCCGTAGTCATATTCAATGTAAATAACGGAACATATCCGTGGTCATATTCAATGTTAATAACAGAACATATCCGTGGTCGTATTCAATATAAATAACATAACATATCCGTGGTCATATTCAATGTAAATAACGGAACATATCCGTGGTCATATTCAATGTTAATAACAGAACATATCCGTGGTCGTATTCAATGTAAATAACATAACATATCCATGATCATATTCAATGTAAATAACAGAACATATCCGTTGCCATAATCAATGTAAGTTTATAAGAAGCAAGGCAAATACTATTTATCAGGTCCGACAATCCAATCGCACATAATAGTGTTCCGGTGGTACGAGATCAATAGACTGCCTCCTAAGCCCTAGCTGTCTCGTCAACCCTAACTACCTCCTAAACCCTAGCTGTCTCGTCAACCCTAAGTACCTCCTCAAGTCTAGCTATCTCATCAACCCTAACTACCTCCTCAACCCTAGCTGTCTCGTCAACCCTAACTACCTCCTCAAGTCTAGCTGTCTCATCAACCCTAACTACCTCCTCAAGTTAGTTGGAATGCAAGGCGAAACAATCCAAGCTACAAGACTTCGTTGGTATCAACAAACCCCTAACATCATTAGGGATAGCCCTGTAACTATGATTAGGTTTCCTGTAAGTTTTCTACCAACTCAAAACAAGTGGATCTTATATTATCTATCACACGAGAAATAATCTGACGGACGGACGATTTCTCTTCTTATTTCCTGTTTCTGTTCTGTATCTACTTCATCTCTCAGTGTTTCATGATCGGAAAATATGTTACCCTGGATTGAATGTCTTTTTTCTACCTCAGTTCCTTTATTTATATCGATCTCTATTTATAGGTTAATTATCAGAGTGCCTGGCAAGTAACTTATATTTTGTGACTGAAGTAAAACAGAGATTGTTCCGCAGTTCAAGCGTAACGACCGGAAATCCAAAACTACACAAACTGTAAAGAGGAGGGTGATTCTGTTCGGTCTAAAGGTAAAATAAACTGTCCAAAAATTATTATGAATTGTAACCCTTTAGCGCTATGTGACATGTTTTGTACAAGTGTTGAAAAGAAAATGATATGTAATGGTTTATATGCTCGCCTCAAATGCCGGGGTCAAATTTGCATTTGCTGCTTCTCCTCCTAGTACGCAACATTAAAGGATGAGAACAAAGACTGGTTGGGTCGGAATCTGGAAAATCTGCCCGATTGGAGCAACATGTCTACTCGTGGACTGTTCTTTCAATGAGCTAGCAGTATAAAAATCCAACTCAGCATGTTGGTCTAGTACAAAGCGGCCATCATTATCATCTCATCTGTCCTTGTTCACGCCATGACATACTGTAACTGAAAAATTGCTCATGACTGCACTTCAATATGTCAAAGAACAATGACCCACCTTTAAAAATAATACATGCAAAAACACAATGGAACATAAAACAAGTTACCACATGGAAATATAATACAAATAAATAATAGATTAATTTGATTACTTGTACAATTACCCACCCATCGGATCGCAATCTTTGGATAGGGGATATCGCTATAGGAACATTATGTGTGCTCCGAACATGCCACTCATCGTGAAAGTGACACGAAGGTCAGTCCAAATAAAACACCTATCAAAACGATCCTTCAGTGAAAAGCTATAAAACGGGTAAAAATGAGAGTGGATCTTTAATAGAAAGAAAGGTTGAACTGTAACGATCAATAATTCCAACAATATAAATACAAAACGTACAATCACCTCTCACCTCAGCTCATTTAAATACTGGCTTTCGGACAGGAACACAAATGTGGCGGGGTTAGAGCGGTTAATGTACTATTCTTGTTTTATTTTTTAAAATCTTTTACAATTTAATCCCACTAGTAATCTACTTAGACTTGTTTTTTTCATCTTACTTTGTTTATTTCAGGTTACCAAATTGAAACATGGCAGAACAGCCGGTAAGCATAATTTATTAACATATACTATTTGTTTCTTGATCAACATCGTTGTTATATATGTCTTGTGGCGAAGTGAAATTACTCCTTAGCAAATTGGGCTATGCTAAGTTATTATTGGTGTTTAAATCCACTTTCAACAATATTTCAGTTATACCGTTCTAGTCAGTTTTACTTGTGCAGAAGACAAGAGTATCCAGAGAAAACAACCGACCTGTCACTGATAAACTTGATCACATAGAGCTATATCTAGTACACCTCACCATGCGAGGGAATCACACTTAGAACTTTAGCGGTGATATTGCTATAATAAGTAGGTATACATTCAGCTACCACACGACCACCACGACGACCCGTTGTTGATCAGAAATAACAGTGTTAGACGTTTATCTGAATAAAACGAGATAAATTAAAGAAAAAAGAAAAAAAAATTATAACTGAAAAAGTTTGAAGATACCAAAGTGGTAACCATAAGCCGTAAATCGAAGAAGTTCAGACAATACAATGACTTGTGGAGATTACAAGAGCAGAATATCAAGCTTCGTTGTTTTGACATTCGGAACGTATCACATTCGTATCATTATGAAAGAATATGGATGTAAATGAACATGAGAGACTATCCATCATTACACTTATATACAAAGTAAAGAAACTGCGCTTTTATTGCTGTTCTACATTTCACAGTATATCTAGTATCGACAAGTAATTTAAGCTTTGTATCGATCGACAATGACGATAATGTAAACATCGTACCTCTAAAACAGAGTTCGATGTTTCCAAAATATTTCGTTATATAATTATAGTTCTGTGTGACAACAATGAACCAGAATCTACAATGTTCTTTGATCGAACGAGAAATCGACACAGTGTAGTGGAGTTGCAAAATAACTACTAAAAATTGACAACCGTTGTCAATCAGGTAAATTTTTTCTCGGAAAGTGTACGGAAACAATCGAAGATTGACGAATTTAAGCGAAAGATCTAAAATCACCAAAACAGCATCGCATTTTGACAAGTAACAGAAAACAACCACCCTGTCAATACACATAAACAAATTGCATTTTGTGTCTCGTTCTGAGCTCCCATCAATATGTTATGCCTACTTGTATTAAATTCTATTTTTCAGTCTGTGAATTTTCTTGATGATTCTACGGAGTCTTCTGTAAACAGCAAACTTCTGAAAACTCCAAATATGCCAAATGTAAGAAATAGGAGAAGATCTTCCTTCATGAAATTATCTGCTTCTGCGACAGAAATGCTGAGGAACAGACGTATGACGAAAGCTGGTATGTCGGAATTGGCAGAAGAAAAAGACGATAAACCGAAAATCAAAATGGAGAACACATTCAAAATGGTACCAGACGACGGCACAAAGTTTGCATCCTGCAAGGTCAAAACAGAAATTTACAAAATATTTGAAAATTATCTTGGTGACATAACTTATGATCCTGAAAGATGTTCGAAGTTATGCATTGATTTATCAGTATTAGTGAAAAATAAGGTTAAGACAATGGACTTCCCGCGATATAAAATTATTTCTAATGTTATAATTGGACAATGTAAAGACCAAGGTTTGGAGACAGCAAGCCGTGCCGTGTGGGATGCCAAGAACGACAACTTTTCCTATGTTGTATATAAAAACACATCGTTATTTGCCATTGGACTTGTACACGGTGTGTACTTTGAATAACTGATTCTATTTCATTGATCATAAGATATCTGCATTGTATATTTATTACATAGTGATTTTATATATACAATTCTATTGGATTAGATCCTGTCATGTGACATTCTGTTAATTTTGATGTTGTTTGATTAAAACTCATATTGACTTCTATTCACTTTCATTTGCCTAATATACAACAAAACAATTACAGTCTATAAAATCAGTAAATATAAGTTTTTTGGACCCAAGGAACAAATATTGACCTCGGTCTACGTCCTCTTCATTATTGATTTTCCTAAGTCCATAAAAAGCCATATCGACTTTTACAAGAGACTATAATTATATGATGATATATTATATTATAACATTATATAAAATTTAGTCGTCAGCAGTATTGAGATCAAGCTGTGAAACCATAGCTGTTATGGTGTTTGTATGACCATATATAGTTAAAAAAAATACCATAAGAGCTACGGTTCCGCAGCTAGGATCTAGGACATAAACTGTTGACATGTAATTATTAAAGAAACAAACATATTTTAAAATAATTCTATTCTTACTAGAATTTATCAATAACTCGTAATCCGATTGGATATCGTCACTTATTCTACGTCATTCGAAAGGAATTTATGAATCAATATTTCCGTTTGCCGGACTACCTTTTTCCCCGGTCATTCCACGCGTATAAATCTACGAGCAATGAAACTAAGGGGTTCTGCTGGAAGGATCTGCCATCTGGAAAATGTGAAATGCTACATGTCATATTTACAACAATACACTACAATAAATAGGAAGCTTACCTTGAAAACTTATTATAGTTAAAATGTATCAAACTTGAAGCGTACACGAAGCCAAATAATGACGTTATGTTGGTTATGTTCCAAAGTCGTCAATAACATTTCGCGGATTTTTTTTAGTTTACAATCGTATGTGTATTGTATGTCCTAGGGTATTTTTTTAATAGTATTTAGCGTCGAAAACAAACACGATGTCCAATAATAAGAATTATAAGGATTAAACACTGTGTTTTTAGGAAATTATGTAGGTATAAACTCCAGCAGCTCACTCACAAACTTTACATAAGGTCCTTCGGCAGCTCACTCACAAACTTTACATAAGGTCCTTCGGACTTTATTCAGTTTGTGAGTGAGCTGCCGGAGTTTATACATAGATAATTTCCTAAAAACACAGTGTTTAATCCTTTAGTAATAAAACGTAGATATTAAATTTAGTGCGCACAATGTGTTTCTGGAATAATCTTCATCAGGCCCAAATTCGAAAGGTTGGAAAGCCAAATAAATTAAAAAGTTTTGCGAACAAGTAAAACAAAAGGCATAAACAGGATAGCCTAAATCGTCTATGGTCACCTATGCCTGCGGGAGGAGAACCTTAGTTTTAATAATACTCTCATTATTTAGGAACTGTAAATTTCAATAACACATATATCTATTAAACCATGTCAGTGCCGAAGCACTGCCCACTGGGCGGATGATACCCTCAGGGACTAATAGTCCACAAGCAGAGATATCGACCCAGTGATAGAAGCACTGACTACTGGGCGGATGATACTCTCGGGGACTAAGAGTCCACCAGCAGAGATATCGACCCAGTGATAGAAGCACTGACTACTGGGCGGATGATACCATCAGGGACTAATAGTCCACCAGCAGAGATATCGACCCAGTGATAGAAGCACTGACTACTGGGCGGATGATACCATCAGGGACTAATAGTCCACCAGCAGAGATATCGATCCAGTGATAGAAGCACTGACTACTGGGCGGATGATACCCTCGGGGACTAATGTGGAGGAATAAGTTACAACTCTGTATGTGCAAGGATAATAGTACAGTAGGGGGAATAACTCTTTATGTGGAGGTTTAACACTGGCAGTATGGGACATAACTATTCATGTGGGGATAACACTGCAGTGGGGGACATAACTATTCATGTGGGGATAACACTGCAGTAGGGAACATAATCCTGTATGCGGAGGAATAACACTGTAGTAGGGGCATAACTCTTTATGTGGAGGATAAAGGGGGTCATCACTCTGTATTTGGACATATACCTGTGCAGAAAGAGAAATACTATATAATACGTATCAAGAAATGGCTATTTGGAAATCAATTGTTACACTTATATGCAGAGAGTTACTTGCCCTTGACAGGAAAATAGATATATTTAAGCTTATATACAGATATTTGCTTGCCTTTGGCAGGTAAATATATACTAAGACCCTATTCAGGAAGTAAGTTTTCTTACTGCTCTAAAAATAGAACACTGTGTTAGGCTGTTATGTAAAATAAATTTGATTTTGGAAATTTGAAATTCATCAAGATAGGAAAATAACTAGCAAACATTGAATAAAATCTATAACTCTGATAAAAATGTAGATAGATAGGTAGGTAGGTAGGTATATGTCTTTGTAAATAAAGGGTTAGGTTTATGGTGTTTAATGCCACATTCAACAATATTACAGTTATATCATGGCAGTTTGTACATAAAGGAGATATCATTACTGTTAATGCTTGTTTCTGATAACTGGAAAACATTGGAAAATATGGAAGAAAGATAAGTTGAATAGTGAAATGATTTGGAAAATATGGAAGAAAAGTAAGTCGAATAGTGAAAAGATTTGGAAAATACAGAAGAAAATAGTGAAAAGATAGGGAAAATATGGAAGAAAATAATGAAATGATTTGGAAAATATGGAAGAAAGGCAAGTCGAATAGTGAAAAGATTTGAAAATACAGAAAATAATTGTGAAAAGATATGAAAAATATGGAAGAAAAGTAGGTTGAATAGGGATAAGATATGGACAACATGCAAGAAAGGCAAGTTGAAATGTGAAATGATATGGGAAATATGGAAGAAAGATAAGTTGAATAGTGAAATGATTTGGAAAATACAGAAGAAACTTGTGAAATGATAGGGAAAATATGGAAGAAAAGTAAGTTGAATAGTGAAAAGATTTGGAAAATACAGAAGAAAAGTAAGTTGAATAGTGAAAAGATAGGGAAAATATGGAAGAAAGGTAAGTTGAATAGTGAAAAGGATATGAAAAATATGGAAGAAATCCAAGTTGAATAGTGATTTCATTCATTTGACTCTTAGGTTATTTAGTACACCCACAGTAAGAACGTGGACGTGATAGACTACTTGGAGTAAATAGCGAACATATCCGAAAACACTGCAGGTGAAAACCATTTTTGAAATATATTATATTATATTAAAATAAAATGGCGGGAAAGGGGCAGATAACCAGGGCTAGAAACCGATAGACGCGGACGTCATAGAGAGCACCCCAAGGGGAGGCACTTCTGGTGAAAGCCCCTCTAGGTCGGATATTGCGCAACTTCCAGTTGCACATGCGCACACACAAGGGAATCCCTACGAGTGACCTTAGGTGACTACGGGGTGACTTCCGGTTAAAACGCTCCACTAGGGTGGATATTGCGCAACTTCCGGTTGCGCATGCACACACCCAAGGGAACCCCAAAGGCAGTCACGTAACCTTCAGTCACTTCCGGTAGCCCTGTCGGTCATGCGCAATCGGTACTACTGTACTACTACTCTAGTAAGAAAAAAAGCGCGGGGAAAAGCCGAGCATGCGCAGAACATACTTCCGGGCCAATTGCGGTCATGTGACTGACATCACTTCCGGTCACGTGACTGACATCACTTCCGGTCACGTGCAATGGTCCGATCCCCCTCAAATACTAATTTGTCCGTCCGCATATACTACTGGCATTGTTTTTTGAATGTTCTAATGTTCTCGTTGATAGAATTATTACCGTGGATATCAGATATAATGATTTTTTCATATTATTTTTTAGTTTTTAAAACAAAAAGCTAAAAATAATGTGAAAAAATCATTATATCTGAGAAATTTGTTTTTTTTTCATATTATTTTTAGCTTTTAAAACAAAAATCTAAGAATAATATGAAAAAAATCGTTATATCTGAGAAATTTGTTCATTGAAAGTCTTTGATATTACCCACGGTAATAATTCTATCAACAGAACATTAAAACATTCAGAAGGCAATTTTTGAGGTTTTATGTGTTTTGTTTCGTTGTTGTCTTGTGTTTTTTGGTGTGTGTTTTTTTCTGTTTTTTACTTCTTTTTTTGTTGTTTGTTTTGTGTTTTGCTTTATGTAATTTATTTGTTTTTATTGTTGTAATTTATCTGAAATGATATTAGTATTTGTAATACTGACCTTGCCTTTGCTTAAAGTCGTATATCATAAGATAGACTTTCCTTATCTTGTGAAAGTTTCAAATTGGTGAAAATTGATGAAAAAAGTTTTTTTAGAAAGTTTCGGAACCCGAGCAATTTGGTTTAAAGCAACAGTGGTCTTAGACACATGTATCTAGCTATCCACGTATATTGACTGTTTACATATTCAAGTTGATAGTACAAATAAGTTAGGGCCCGGGTTAGGTAGTTGGATTACCTAACAACTCATACAAGCCTATCATCAATACGGCGTGGGTTCGTGCCCGCCTTTGTAAAAAAATTCAAAAAGGGTGCACTCGACACGCAGCCGCAAGTGATAAATGTTTACCAGTTGCTTGCCCATGGTCAGTAGTTCTCACCGGGTACTCCGGCTTCTTCCACCACTAAAACTGGTCGCCATGATATAGCTGAAATATTGCTGAAAGAGGCGTTAAACACAATAAATCAAATCATACAAGTAAGTTGACAGAGACAAGTACCCATGACAGTGGAGACCATTCAATTCAATTCACTCCATTTATATTTTTCCACATATATATATATATATTCCACATCGTTATACATTGCATACGAACGCAAGTGGAGATGTGGTCCTTTATTTCACTGTGCTGACTATGTTGATAACGTGACAGTTACGATGATAACATCGTGTGAGATCAAAGATACCACTAATATACAACATCTCCAAATTCAAAACAAATCGGAAATTTTTGGGGGTAGAGGGTGTGAAAATGCAATTTAAAGATTGAAAAAACGTAATTATTCATAACATTTTTTTTCTAGTTTAGTGTAACATTCGTTTTTTAAATGAACACATATTTTGATGACGTAATATTAAATTTAATGTCATTAAATGTTACTTTAATGATAATAACAATTTATTAACAAAAATATCCACACAGTGATGCTGAAGTGATTCACCAAAGAAGAAAACCGGCAAAGGACGATGTTCCGTACCCAACACCATTAACATGACCTGTATGTGATGTCCCTGATCGGATCCATACTCGATCATCCACCTGAAGGGAAACGATCGTAAAGGATGTAGAGACTGCCCAGTCATTGTGGTTAAAAGCATCGCTAGTAATATGCCCAAAAACGATGCCATTGACGACAAGTTCCGACTGCATCACAGTATGCTCAACATTAGATATGGTCCAGATAAAAAAGTAGGTCCCTGCCAAGGTAGTCCTGAACTCCCCGTCCGCTGCTTTATAAGCTTTTCCTTGGTTTGTCCTCACTTGGTCAAAAACGATTGGCTGGTGGTTGCCCAAATGGTCAATATCGTGGCTTAAATGGGCATAAAACGCTATTTGATGTCTGGTTGTCTGTGAATGTCCATCCAAAAGGAGTCTCTTCATTTCTGAAATCATAATGCATTTTCAATTGTGTTAGATCATTCACTGATAAAACTGAAAACAGCACAGTTAGAACAGTTCAAATATCTATGGTAGAAAAAACGTAGAAACAGAGATAACATTGATAACACTAATACACACATACATGACGACTGAAATACATGGCTTAGTACACACTAATACACACATACATGACGACTGAAATACATGGCTTAGTACACACTAATACACACATACATGACGACTGAAATACATGGCTTAGTACACACTAATACACACATACATGACGGCTGAAATACATGGCTTAGTACACACTAATACACACATACATGACGGCTCAAATGCATGGCTTAGTACACACTAATACACACATACATGAGGGCTGAAATACATGGCTTAGTACACACTAATACACACATACATGACGACTGAAATACATGGCTTAGTAAACACTAATACACACATACATGACGACTGAAATACATGGCTTAGTACACACTAATACACACATACATGACGGCTCAAATACATGGCTTAGTACACACTAATACACACATACATGACGGCTGAAATACATGGCTTAGTACACACTAATACACACATACATGACGGCTCATATGCATGGCTTAGTACACACGAATACACACATACATGACGGCTCAAATACATGACTTAGTACACACTAATACACACATACATGACGACTCAAATACATGGCTTAGTACACACTAATACACACATACATGACGGCTCAAATACATGGCTTAGTACACACTAATACACACATACATGACGGCTCAAATACATGACTTAGTACACATTAATACACACATACATGACGGCTCAAATACATGGCTTAGTCCACACTAATACACACATACATGGCGACTGAAATACATGGCTTAGTACACACTAATACACACATACATGACGGCTCAAATACATGGCTTAGTACACACTACTACACACATACATGACGGCTCAAATACATGGCTTAGTACACACTAATACACACATACATGACGACTGAAATACATGGCTTAGTACACACTAATACACACATACATGACGACTGAAATACATGGCTTAGTACACACTAATACACACATACATGACGGCTGAAATACATGGCTTAGTACACACTAATACACACATACATGACGGCTGAAATACATGGCTTAGTACACACTAATACACACATACATGACGGCTCATATGCATGGCTTAGTACACACGAATACACACATACATGACGGCTCAAATACATGGCTTAGTACACACTAATACACACATACATGACGGCTCAAATACATGACTTAGTACACACTAATACACACATACATGACGACTGAAATACATGGCTTAGTACACACTAATACACACATACATGACGGCTCAAATACATGGCTTAGTACACACTAATACACACATACATGACGGCTCAAATACATGACTTAGTACACATTAATACACACATACATGACGGCTCAAATACATGGCTTAGTCCACACTAATACACACATACATGGCGACTGAAATACATGGCTTAGTACACACTAATACACACATACATGACGGCTCAAATACATGGCTTAGTACACACTACTACACACATACATGACGGTTCAAATACATGGCTTAGTACACACTAATACACACATACATGACGGCTCAGATACATGGCTTAGTACACACTAATACACACATACATGACGGCTCAAATACATGGCTTAGCAAACACTAATACACACATACATGACGGCTCAAATACATGGCTTAGTACACACTAATACACACATACATGACGGCTCAAATGCATGGCTTAGTACACACTAATACACACATACATGACGACTCAAATACATGGCTTAGTACACACTAATACACACATACATGACGGCTCAAATACATGGCTTAGTACACACTAATACACACATACATGACGACTGAAATACATGGCTTAGTACACACTAATACACACATACATGACGACTGAAATACATGGCTTAGTACACACTAATACACACATACATGACGGCTGAAATACATGGCTTAGTACACACTAATACACACATACATGACGGCTGAAATACATGGCTTAGTACACACTAATACACACATACATGACGGCTCATATGCATGGCTTAGTACACACGAATACACACATACATGACGGCTCAAATACATGGCTTAGTACACACTAATACACACATACATGACGGCTCAAATACATGACTTAGTACACACTAATACACACATACATGACGACTCAAATACATGGCTTAGTACACACTAATACACACATACATGACGGCTCAAATACATGGCTTAGTACACACTAATACACACATACATGACGGCTCAAATACATGACTTAGTACACATTAATACACACATACATGACGGCTCAAATACATGGCTTAGTCCACACTAATACACACATACATGGCGACTGAAATACATGGCTTAGTACACACTAATACACACATACATGACGGCTCAAATACATGGCTTAGTACACACTACTACACACATACATGACGGTTCAAATACATGGCTTAGTACACACTAATACACACATACATGACGGCTCAGATACATGGCTTAGTACACACTAATACACACATACATGACGGCTCAAATACATGGCTTAGCAAACACTAATACACACATACATGACGGCTCAAATACATGGCTTAGTACACACTAATACACACATACATGACGGCTCAAATGCATGGCTTAGTACACACTAATACACACATACATGACGACTCAAATACATGGCTTAGTACACACTAATACACACATACATGACGGCTCAAATACATGGCTTAGTACACACTAATACACACATACATGACGACTGAAATACATGGCTTAGTACACACTAATACACACATACATGACGGCTCAAATACATGGCTTAGTACACACTAATACACACATACATGACGGCTCAAATACACGGCTTAGTACATGTACTTCAATAAAACGTGGTGTGGTTAAATAAACATTAGAGAATACCGAAAGGGCAATCAAGAATCGACAATTCTGAGACATTGGCAACATAGGGTACACAAGACCAAGAAAACAAAATCACAACACAATATGTGTTACGTTGGATACCACTATTGCTAAGCAAACACAAATAATGTAAATAAGACATGAGCCCTCATACAAACAACTGGAGGTAAAGACGAATCGAACATCGTTTTAGGCGGAAATGGTAACGGACATCACAACACGGAACGCAGAACGTAAAGACACTAAATAGGAGATCACAGAAAACAAGTTTTTTGGGCCAAAATCTGGGTGACCAGTGTTGTTTTAAAAGGCCTTATCTTGAACTTTATGCATAATACATATATATATATATTCCTCGTGACAAAACAGAAGTGGCCATATGTATAATATGTTCTATAAAAGATAGCAGATGACATTAACCATCATTTAAATATTAAAGGCGTATAGAGACCTGACATGAAAACAACAGTAAAATTTGACCTTAACTCTAAATTGACAATACAATCACTCGTCAGCTGTACGTATGTGACAGAGTACAAAGTGTTCATTGAGTATATTCATACACAAAAATTTAATGTTTTGTTCTGTCGTAACTTATGCTTTTAATAGTTTCATTAACCAGGCTTACGACAAACTTTAAACTCACTTCGAAATAACCAAGTATTTGAGTAATTTAAAGTAAATATAGATTCTTACTTTAACAGAAGAGGGTTTCACTACACTTCATCTTTTCCAAGAAAAACATTTATCAGAGTTCCAGATAACGACGTTCGACAGATTTTTTTTTTTATATTATGTACAGTATTGTTCTCAGAAGATCGGAGTGGTTAATGTAGATGACCCCGACAATAAGTCAAACACCACTGACATGGGTTCCCGTACCGATGTCTACATGTGACCGAGCGTTTCATCGGAGATTTCAGGTTTGCAGATTGTATACTTTGTATTTTTATCGCAAAATACTAAATTATTAAATCCATTACTTTAATTTATCGACATATGTGTTATATGCGCACATTCTGGTGTTGTAAATAAAGATAGGTTATGATTGGTAACTCCATTCTAACTCACACATTCTTATAATTTAAATATTATATTAGAAGTAGTAGACCGAAGGACAGACAAATTAATGCAATGGCCAAATGAAAAAAGACAAAGGAAAAACAATGATCTACCAGTAGGACAGCCAGCGTGACAGGAGAGCTCCAAAGTCAAGTCCCAGTCACGTGACTTTCGCTTCATTTTTGATGAAAAATGACGTTCAACCCTTCGCTTAAAATACGTCGGTTTACAATAAATAGTTATGCTTGAAATCAATTAAAATATACGGAAGATGTCTATGGATAAATAGAAATGTATTGTATCGCTTCAGTTTTTATTTATATTGTGTACAAACATCGAATTTTGCTACTTGAAGTGGACTCAATTTCAAAACAAATGTCAAGGTGGTTCTATTTAAAAGAGAAAATTTAATTAAAACAATATGATGGCTTTCTGTAACATACATTGCCTGAGGAAATCATCTAGGATCATTGTCATACCGACAACTAGTGTCAATGTCTTGTGGGATGCAATTGTTCCACTTAGCCCTACACCCACCTTGATCGGATCGACCATTTGCCAAACATCGAAATTCATTGTCTTTCGGAACACATCGGTGGTGTTTCTTAACATCAACAATAAACGACACCTAAGCGTACATCCGAAAGAGTATATTTCATTTGGGAAAGGGGTGTCTATGTCTTTTTTTTAATTTTCTTGTATTAATACCGTATTTTTCAGTTTAATTGAATTATTTGTATTGCAATATTGTCTTAGACATTGTGCATTTTGTAATTTAGACTGGGGAATTACTTTTTATTATCACTTTAAAATTAAAAAAAAAATCATCTATGATACTAGACTTGCACAGGGAATGTACAACAATTAATAATTTCAATTTACATGTAATTTAATTTCAATACAACAGGTACAAGATAAATAGAAAGAAATAAATGTGTGGAAAAATAAAAGCATGTAAACAAAAATTAAGCGAATTGAAAAAATATGAAAATATTATAAAAAAAAAAACATGTAAAAAAATTAATAATTTTTTTTAAATCTAAAAAAAAAGTGAAACCTTGAGACAAAAAGGGGCATACAAAATTGTATTCAGATATCTTAACCCTTCCTATTATATCAAGGCAAATTAAAAAAAAAAATCAGTGTAAGCAAATATTTTTCTTGAAATTAGGAAATTATATTATCTGAATGAAAGCTACCAAGTTTCATGTTTATCTCACAATGTAAATATCAATGTATTTGGAATATTCATGTGCTTGACACAACTACAAACTAGCTTTTATAACATATATGGGTGGTCAAGTTGTAACAATTCTTTCCCCTTGACATTCACAAAATGACCAGCATTTACAAATATGAGTACTTAGGTTGCAATAATTCTTTCTCCAGGACATTCACAAAATGACCAGCATTTACAAATATGGGTACTTAGTTTGCAATAATTCTTTCTCCAGGACATTCACAAAATTACCAGCATTTACAAATATGGATACTTAGATTGCAATAATTTTTCCACCATGACATTCACAAGCAGAATGACTATAGCATTCACATAAAAGACAGACACAAAATGACTAGCATTCACATAAAAGACACATACCGAATAACTAGCATTCACATAAAAGAGCATATTGAATGACTACCATTCCCATAATTTTAAGACACATACAGAATACTTGCATTCACATGAAAGGACAAACCAGAATTCCAAATTTTACTAAGTAAATTAAATGACTAGAATAGAATGAATATGTTTTCTGTTGGCAAAATAACCAAGTATTGGTTAATATTGTTTAAAATTGAAGTTAAAACAATTATTTTATTTGTTCCAATGACTGGAAAAAAGTTAATAAATGGGCACATTTTGAAAAATTCTTTTCTGTAAAAGAATATTTATAAATTTCGGCATTAATATTCATAGATAAAAGATAATTATATTTCTCATAAACAACAGGCAACATAAGTACCTTTTCATTTAAAAAAAAGCATGAATAACAAATTCAACAACATGTTGGAGTGTATACAGGTCTAAATGTCTGTATAAACTTGTTCAACAACTTGGTTCTGGTTCAATATATCTATAAGAAATTGAAAAGTTTGAGATGTTGTTTCAGCTCCACTTTCTGACCTAGAAAATGTGTTGCAACTGTTAGTACCACAATATAATTTATCTTCGGAGCAAAATTCTTTACAGAAATTTAATTCATTCTTGAAATGTTTAAGACAAGTCCTGGTTTTCAATTGAAATTGAAATAAACCTTTTGACTTTCAGATGAAGTTTCACAAATTACACAAATTACACAATCAAAAAGTTCTTTTCTGAATGACTTTATTATAATTTATGACAAGGTGTCTTGAAAACTCATGGCATTTGTTTGATGATGTACTTTAAAAATAATTGGAATGCTGGTCCATTTTTTTTACTTCATGGATATTTTAGAAGAAAATATATATATATATTGATTTTCAAACCTGTATGAATATATATATAAGACTTATCATATATTCTTATTTTTATTTATTCAAATATTCAACCAATAAACATCACAGGAAACTTTGCATTTATACTCATAGAATCTGAAACTAACAGAAAATAAACATCCATTTTATTTAATAGAATCTGTAACTTTGCCCCTTTGGTATCTTCAGACTCTTGTTAAAAAAAAATAAACATCCCATGTCCAGTCTATATATATATATCTACCTACAATGATCTAAAACTAACTAAAACTGGAGGTTGTCAATACCATTGGCACTGAAAAGTAGCATGTACACACATCAATAAGTATTTCAGGAAAACAGACTGAAAATGAAAAAAAAGGGGGGGTGTAAATGCTTGACATGAACTAAATATGTAGCCTTATGCTATGCCATGTTAATCTAGAGTGAATTTAACATAATCTTTCACTATTCTCTGCATGACAAGATCATACATTATAATGCAGACCTTTTTATTTCTAAAATGTATTTATTAATTATGTCAATATTTTGACATGTCCATAAATGCCATGGAACGAGTCAACGAAAATGAAAGATTTGTTGTTAAAAATGGAATAAAATGACTCTATATATGTGTGACTATGATTGGTCAAGTGGTTCTTTCGTGTTTAAACAGAAACAGTCACATTTTTATCCTAATAGATCGATCAATCTATGAAAAAAACCCAGAAATATTTGGTTAGAATCTCGAAATATAGTGCTTCTTGTTTACATCCAAATATGGAATTCTAGTGACGAATGATGGGGAAATATGCAAATAATCCATACTCTAATACGTGATTCTAGCTATTTTTACCAAATTTATTAATAAACAGCCAATGGGATGCAATTGTTCCACTTAGTTAAAGAGTCTATTTTTAGCGCCATTTTTTTTTACAACATTTCATCAGGAGCGGTATCCCGAGTTCCAACGTTGATTTCAAGCAAACGATATCATAAATACACGTATTCACGCGTCAGTCACGTTACAATTTTATTTAAAAAATGGATTCAATAAAAATGAATACTTCTTTCAGTTTTATTTATGAAGATATTCAGTAAAAACACATGGGGTGTCGACGTAAACAATGCATGTTCGCTCACTTGTAAAGCGTCATGTCTAAAAAGAATAGAGTTACGTCCCTTGATTTCGGGATTTGACTTTGCATTGTTGGAGGTACGGAATCTGTGCGTGGCTTCCCGACTGTACAAAATACTACACAGAAAACTAAAGATTGAGACGAATCCCACTAAGAACCGTAAAGATATCTAGAGGAGGTGGAAACCACCATATGTCCATAAACATTTAGATAAAGAAACTACATTTTGTCATCTGGAATATTTATCGAAATACTTTTAACATTACAACGAGGACGGGGTAATGTGAGAAACAAACAAACAATATAAACATATTTACTTACTTACAACCTTTTCATCTAATGAATCGTTTCCTTTATTTCGATGCATCGCCATTTGCTTTTTCAATTCTTTTATATCGGAATTCTGATATTTCATTTCGGAATCCTGGTTTTTCACCACAGTTTTCAAATGTTTCATTTCGGAATCCTGGTTTTTCACCACAGTTTTCAAATATTTCATTTCGAAATCCTGATTTTTCACCACAGTTTTCAAATGTTTCATTTCGGAATCCTGGTTTTTCACCACAGTTTCCAAATTATGTTTCATTTCGGAATCCTGGTTTTTCACCACAGTTTTCCAATGTTTCATTTCGGAATCCTGGTTTTTCACAACTGTTTTCAAGTCATGAATTTCATCAGAAAATAATTTCTTTAAGGTTTCAATTTCGGCATAGACATCTTGGCAGCTGCTTTGATTTCCTGATACGTTAGAATTCCAAACAAAAATACAAAGAAAAAATAAAATAGTAGGCGCCATGTTTATAAATTTAGTAATACGTACAATGATATTTAGACAGACGTCTTCTAAGATAAGATAAGACCCTTTCTGAAATTCGTGTGCATTCACAGATTTATATATATATAATACGGATATATTGTATGGTTGTCACTTGCTTCTAGACGTTTGTATAATATACTTTATTTCCTGTGACTGTATAATGAATTCTTCATTATCCTATACAATATATTAAAAATTGCTGAGTTAGATTGCTGTCTAATTATAATAGTGAGCATCGCAAGATGCGAGCTAAACAGCAACATGTGTGTAAGGAGATGAATATATACGAACAATACCAACCGGAAGTGGTTTTTAAGTTTCAGCATAGAATGTACAATCGGAGTGAATCACCGGAAATAGCCTATTAATTAGAATAAAAAATAACTATCCAGTTTAAAAATAACCAAAAAAAATAGGAATCCGTACAGCTTCTTTACATGAAACGATTAATTTATTTTAAAAATTGACAATCGCTAGACCTTCTTGTTTCGCCCCTAAAAAAGCTGTCGTCACACGATTTCTATGGTTTACGTCACACAAGTATTGTTACGTCACGTCATTCATTCACGATCGCTGTCACTGTTAGAGTAAGCAATCATTGCCCTCAGTGCGTTTCTCAAGTTGGTGGCGATTTACAATTGGTTGCCGAATAATTGTTTATGTATTGAACGGTGCAGTTCCCAGCAATGTGAAAAGAATGTCTTTAATATTTAAAATTAGTAAGATAAATCTTGAGTACGTTGCGATTTTCCTAACGGAGATTCCGCAATGTTTACAAAGACGTCACTGGGGTTTTCTCGCATTCCTAACCTATGACGTCACGAAAGTTAGTTCCGACTAAAGTACATCTTGTATCACATAGGTTGTATCTATTAGCAAAATAGATGTATTTCTATAGAATACATACTTAAGGTTAGATAAATGATCATTACAGAGTGAAGTACAGGAAACAGCCTTTTAATTTGAATAAAAAATAACTATCCAGTTTAAAAATAACCCCCCACCCCTCACCCCCCCCCCCCCCCCCAAAATAGAAATGAAACCGTACAGCTTCTTTACATGAAACGATTTATTTATTTAAAAAAATGGCCAATCGTTAGACCTTGTTTCGCCCCTAAAGCTGTCGTCACACGATTTCGTTGATCATGTCGCTCATGGTTTCAAAACAAAGAAAAAAAAAGAAATATAAAGATGATTTTTTTTAAAACAATATTGATTCAGTTGCCATGCAACCCATTTTAATACATTTTTGTACACATGAGACAGAAATAAACATTCAAAGTCTTGTCGTTTGTGTGATGCAAAAATATCGTTTGCTATGATCTAGCGTTACAATACACAATGACGAAAAGAGCGAAAAAAAATATAAAAGAAAACTGCTTTAAATCAGTGAAAGCGTTAAAGGTAATTGCATATCTATGATTTTCTCTTTAATTCTAAATATACCTATCAAGCGCCCTTCCGTGCAAAAAACGTTGCATTTTTCTGCGATACGCCTAGTTTGCAGTTATAGGCCTACAAATCGACAATATATGGCCATTTATGGAGTACTACAAACAGTTTAAGTTAACTTATATTTTATAGGCAGTAAACGAGTAGAACATGGACAAAAATGATCAGAGCGATTACCAGCCTTTTCACTTTTTTTTACCAAAAAAGAACATATTTCAGACATAGCATGACTTCAAAGTTTGAAATATATCAACAGGGGCTCCCAAATGCCCCTAAAATCTGGTATGTGACACCAGAATTACTGATATTCCTAATAATACTGAAGTTAATAAATTTTTGAGCGTGGTTTACCAAACCTAACGTTAAATCTAGCTGCAGAACCGTAGCTCTTTATAATGGTCCTTTGTTTTGTCCACAAAAAAAATATCCAAAGGACTTATAGGAGCTACGGACCCTCAGCTACGTTAAATCTAGCTGCAGAACCGTAGATATTTAGGTCCTTTTGGGGTTTTTTCGGGGTCCACCCTATCAGAAAATTTCACAAAGACCTAAAGAGCTATGGTTCCGCAGCTACATTAAATCATGCTCTTAAATATATGTAGGATGGACAGGTTGAGGTTCGAACATGAAAGACCCACTGACTCAGACTGTTGTCTAATATGTACATGTCTTTCTGTAAGAAATTTTGAAAACGCAATCAATAACTCATACACACACGTACAACGGCATTGTATCTTCTTCTTCTTCCAGTGTAGTACAGGAGTCGTCGCCGACTGTTTTAAGTTCTGCGGGACTAGGCATTCCAGGCACACACAGCTGATGTCCCCAAGACTATGTACAACTAAACACTTCACTATGACACAGTTAAAACTATTTACACTGGTTGGCGTGGCTAACCTGTTGTTGGAGGTTAGCCCTGAACTCCTCTATGGAGCTGGCCCCAACTGTGGTGTCTGGTAGGTGGTTCCATTCTCGTGCTGTTCTTTGGAAGGAGTTTCTGAGTGTCATAATTGAACCTCTCCTGGAAGAACCTATGTTGACCTCTGGTTCTGCTGTCACCAGGTCTGAGGTATGAGTCTCCGTCGATGTCCACGAGTTGATGCTGGGTCTTATACACCGTAACGAGTCTGCTTATCCTCCTCCGTTGTTCTAAAGTCTGCCACTCAAGTGATGTTAACATGCTTGTCACGCATCTTTGTGTTCTGCTGGTGTAATCATTTATGGCAAAGCGGGCAGCTCTTCTTTGTACATTTTCTAATGTCTGTATCAGTGTTTAGGTGGTGGGATCACAAACCATTGCTGCGCATGGTATTCCAGGGTTGGTCGTAGGATCCTGAGGTAGATGGTTTCTCTTACTTGCTTCATTTTGATCAACTGCCGATTGGTCCGATCAAAATTGTTTGTTTACAACATGAGAAGTGGATCAGCGAGGGTAAGACATTCGATATGTTATGCCTTTTCTGTCGGAGTTATGAATTTATTTGTGCGTGAAAAGGATGATTATATGTTTCTTTATGGAAGCTATTATTTGTTTTCTTATATCATTGACATTTCGGTGGACTATGAACCACATTTTTACAAATAATCATGAAAAAATTTAACGTTATGAACTTTCATCATTTATTTTACAAAACATGTACATAAACACATACGAGCAACACGACCCACAGGGCCTGTGCACGACCCCCGGATGAAAAGGATACTTTTTTAAATGATAGACGTTGACTCTTCACAGTCAATTGAAGTTTCAAAAATAAAAATAAAAATAAAAATAAAAATAAAAATAAGAAAAAAATGTTTTTCTTATTTTTATTTTTATTTTTCGAACTTCAAGAGACTGTGGACTCATAATCATAGACTAGAAAAATACATGTACATGTATATGCATAGATGCGATGCTCGCCTGTAGGCTGTGCCTAATCCATATTATTAAGTATGTATGTACCATCTACACACGCTTATACACATGTCTTACGTCTATCCCTAGATTTGCCTTACGAGAAAAGGTAACACTACGATTATTGAAGCTCCTTTTTTAGGGAGTGGATGTGGTCGAGTGGTCTAGGGCGCTGGACGTAAGGCTAAGCGAATGGTGCTGCAGTGTATCAATGGTGTGGGTTCAAATCCCGTCGAGGGAAGAACAAAAAGACAGCTCTAAAATCTAATTCTAACACTGTTTGGTTTAATTTTCAGACGTATATATATACATGTACACAGGTGAACTAAAACTGTACGCTATTGATTGTGTCCTAATTTCAATTTTAAGCGATGTATTGGCGAGAACACTTGTTGTTCATGAGAGTTGTTTGTATGCGATAATGATGATGACTGCTTTGTACAAGACCTAGCTCAATTATGAGTTGGATTTCCATAGTGCTAACTCATTGTAGCTCCCATGTCCGCGAGGGCTTAGATATAACACAAAGAAGCAATTTTAACTCAAATCTTAACACACAGTCAAACTACATTCCAACTCCATAACTTTATGGAAATAAAAAAAACAACAACAATATATTTGTCTTTTGTCGATGACATTTCACCCTGATCAACACAAAGTCTAGAGACGAAAGGCGTTTTTCGTTTCTAATATATGTTTAATTTTATCGACCATTTACATTTTAATTCCTGTGAGTGGTTGTGTAGGTAGGGGCCCCAGTGCACTGTTTTTCCCGGGGCTTATAATGCTGTTAAGACGTCCCTGACACATGATACTACTTTATCTGAAGAGAGGTGTTGTCAACATGTGTGTACTCATTTTAATCTCAGTAAAGATCGCTATTCAAAATTATCAATGTAAAATCATGTCTTTTCATGCGCAGATTAAGGTTTTGGTGTTTAGTGGTTGTGCAATTTAGTGGCGGGTCTGTGGAACGGCTAGGTTTCATAGTTGGTACAGGGTAGACCCCCCCCCCCCCCCCCCCACCAGGAAACCACAGGGGTTTGACGAATTACAACAATAGACTATTTGCACATTTTCTACTTTGTAAAAAAGTTTGTTTCTAAGCGTATACGTTTTACAGAAGTTATTTCCCCTTTCATGCAATATTCAATGAAAGAAGAGTTTGAGGATACCAAAGGGGTTATCAGAATCCGTAAAATAGAAGGACAGACAACACAATGGTCAAAACAGGATCTAGTTTCCACATTGTGTGATGTTATCTCTCATGAAAGGAGACTCACCTGTTGTGTCTGTGGGACGAATGAGTTAAATGAACAACAGTTCGGCATGAGTGGTCGTTCGTGACCTATTGCCAGGCAAACTGTGCCAATCACTCCTTTTTTTCTTTTGATTGATTGATTGTTGTTTAGCGTCACGTTAATAGTATGTCACTGTTATGTCGAGAACACGTTTACAAACAGTAACTCGCGTACAAAGGTAACACTATGGTGTATATGATAATGTGTAGGATATGATCGGACTAATAACGTCACTATGGTGTATATGATAATGTGTAGGATATGATCGGACCAATAACGTCACTATGGTGTATATGATAATGTGTAGGATATGATCGGATTAATAACGTCACTATGGTGTATATGATAATGTGTAGGATATGATCGGATTAATAACGTCACTATGGTGTATATGATAATGTGTAGGATATGATCGGACTAATAACGTCACTATGGTGTATATGATAATGTGTAGGATATGATCGGACCAATAATGTCACTATGGTGTATATGATAATGTGTAGGATATGATCGGACTAATAACGTCACTATGGTGTATATGATAATGTGTAGGATATGATCGGACCAATAACGTCACTATGGTGTATATGATAATGTGTAGGATATGATCGGACCAATAACGTCACTATGGTGTATATGATAATGTGTAGGATATGATCGGACTAATAACGTCTCTATGGTGTATATGATAATGTGTAGGATATGATCGGACCAATAACGTCACTATGGTGTATATGATAATGTGTAGGATATGATCGGACCAATAACGTCACTATGGTGTATATGATAATGTGTAGGATGTGATCGGACTAATAACGTCACTATGGTGTATATGATAATGTGTAGGATATGATCGGACTAATAACGTCACTATGGTGTATATGATAATGTGTAGGATATGATCGGACCAATAACGTCACTATGGTGTATATGATAATGTGTAGGATATTATAGGATTAAACGCATTTTTTCAGGAGTTTATTTATGTATAACCTAGACCAATTCACTCGCAAACAAATAAAAGTCAATAAAAGTCCGAAGGACTTTTATGTAAGTTTGTTAGTGACTTGGTCCAGGTTATACATGAATAAACTCCGGAAAAAATGCGTTTAATCCTTATAAAGGACGAAGTCCTTCTAACGGTAAGCTGTCCGATTTTTCCTTCTATATTGATAGCTAAAAATCTGCTCACCAGAAGTTTAAAAAATAGATTAATTGATAATTTAGAAACGCAAAAGAAATCTATTTCAATGAAAAATTCCCAATTCTTTGATTATTTACTCTATGCAAAATCGAAATAAACTTTTAATAAAATTCTAATAAAAAAATTTCTTTCTACGAAACTCCCGATGGAATAGACTGACTCAATCTGTCTCAATCTAGCCGAGGTACGAGCCAGGGGACAGAACTCGTCAGTTTACCGATGGAAGAGCGGCGTAGGTAAAATGAACGCCATAACAAATCGGCTACTCAAAATAAAAGATAATAGCCTCACCGGACGCAATTACGAACTAAATAAAAAGTATGTCCCCTAATTGTTCCTTCAAAACATGAATTAAAAAAATGCTTTTATAAATAGATACCCCGCTAAATTACTCGTGTTTTGGGAGAAAATTATTCATGCGCAGTAGTTGAATGTTGCAGACGACGGGTTTTCATATTTGTAAACAGAAAACGATCGACAATTGCACTCGGAATCTATCGCTAAAATTCATTGAGGTTCGCATATTTTTTTATCTTATGCCTGTAATTGGAAAGAATATGATCTCCTGGTTCTATGCATATGTAGAACACATTGAAATTAAAACAAAAACAGTCAATATAATACATTTTCCTTACCTTGATCTATCCCAAAATGTCAAAATCCGTGATGTACCTTATTCATTGAAGCACAGACACTCGACGTTCAATGAATAAAATGTAGGGTCAATGTGGAAAAAAAATAGTGTCACTGTTATAATAAAGAGAAGGCTTCCAATGCATTTTTCGGCACAAATGTAAACAAATCGGTTTATTTTTTCGTATACGGTTTTCGCTTGACCTTTGCGGTATTTATGGATGGAGACCTACCTAATAGTTTCTCCGCCGCATCATTTATTAGAGAGCAGACGATCATACTTCACTAAGCCATACTTTTGTGACGTCCCCAGAAATATTCGACTTCCATTGTGGAGCGACCATGATATTGCAGGACCGCACAGAATAATTAATAAAAGAAAACTAGATATAAAAAAATGACGACCGCTTACTGGTCACAAAAAAATGTCAGAAGCTTACCAACTAAATGAAATGTATACCTTTTAGTTCAATTGTCCAGTAATCGGTCGTAATTCTTTTAATATCTAGTTTTCTTTTATTAATTATTCTGTGCGGTCCTGCAATATCATGGTCGCTCCACAATGGAAGTCGAATATTTCTGGGGACGTCACAAAAGTATGGTTTAGTGAAGTATGATGGTCTGCTCTCTAATAAATGATGCGGCGGAGAAACTATTAGGTAGGTCTCCATCCATAAATACCGCAAAGGTCAAGCGAAAACCGTACATGAAAAAATAAACCGATATGTTTACATTTGTGCCGAAAAATGCATTGGAAGCCTTCTCTTTATTATAACAGTGACACTTTTTTTCCCACATTGACCCTACATTTTATTCATTGAATGTCGAGTGCTTGTGATTGAAGAGTCCAAGGAATTCCGAATGCAAACTGGCACACATTTATGGTATGAATAAAGGAAAGGTTTTTATGTCATGTGTATTATATACAAATAGATATGTGAACGTAAATGAATGAATGCTCTTTCAATTTTAACAGTTCTCATTAAATAATTTACACTAGAAAGGTTATTATGATGTCGTTCGAAATTGTGTCCGGATCTAGGTCACAGAGTGACTAGAACGGGGTCATGAAAATCTGTTCCAAGTTAAAACCCGTAACAATGCATTGAATAATATATGGGCTATGATTCAAAAGGAATATTGGTGTTTAATCTGAAATATGAACATGCAATCAGCTTCATCAATTTGGTCAAATTTATAAATTATTATCAAATGCCACTAGACCAGCGGTAGAAAATCAAAAAATAAAATGTAATGAATCCATGGGCTACACACCTATATCATATGTCATTGGAAAGAGGAATGACGGGACTCTCAGAATAATGATGCCGTAAAAGTCGGAAGTGGTCACGTTTTTGCATAATTAAGGTCAAAGGTCAAGAAAAATTTGTTTTTCGCTTTCGACTTTCGTTCGAAAAGTGCATTTTCCTTAAAAATGAAATTCAATTCGACAAGTTTGATGGTTTTTATTTGATTGACCACATATTAAATTAGATTATTGAACCAAAATTCAGAAATGAATGACGTCAATTGACGTCGAAATGACTGTTTTTTGATGGGAATGTGATTTTTCAATGTAAGTGACTCGTATTTGCTTCAGCAGTAATGGACGGGTAAATTTTGTGAGCTTCTTCCGTCGGGAGTCCTAGTGGTGCAAATGAATAATTTAGAATGAATCAGTCTTCAAAGATACTAAATATGGTTTAGGTGTGCTCGAGTCAACTTTTCGTGTACATACTTTGTTAAAATAACTTTTATTTATCCTCTTGTGGACACTACTATGGGCATAATTGAATAAAAAAAAATGGCGACCAGCAAAATAAAAAATGTAAACATAGGTGAAACTTCCGATTCAACTAAACGCAAGGACCCATGTAGTCCTGATGACCTCCCTGGTCATCAAAAACAAGTGTCCCGTCAGACTAAACCTAGAAAATTAAGCTATTCAGCCGACGATTTAGATAAATCTGGTATTGACGACACCAAGGTTGAGCAAATTCTTGCTAAAAAGCCCGGAATCACCTTTAACATCCAAGAACTTGTTTGTAGTGTTTTAAAAGATGATTCTTTTATTAACAAACTTGTTCCAAAGATATGCGAATCCGTTTGTCAAAAACTTGAGGAAAAGTATGTTAATCTTGTGAATGACGTTGTCAAACCATTACAAGAATCTGTCATTAAACAAGCAGAACTTATAAAACAACAAAGCACTACAATTGACAAACATGTAGTAAATCTAACTCAACACGAACACACCGTAAACAAGCAAGACGAACATATAAAAACACTACAACAAACAGTTACTGATCTTAAAGGAAATATTACCGATCTCCAAAACAACTTATCTGACCTAGACATAAGATTAGAAGACCAGGAGCAATACTCCCGCCGCACTAGCCTTCGGTTTCACAATATTCCGTGTGGAGACATAAGAAACTTGTATAAAATGAATACAGATCAAATTATATTAGATATCTGTAATGATGTATTGAAAGTACCAATTACAATAAATGAAATCGGGAGAACACACCCAATAGGCAAAGTCCGTGGAGGTAAAATCCAAGTAATTGCTAGATTTTCTACTTACCGTCAAAGAAACTTAGTGTTCAGTGCTAAACGTAACTTAAAAAACCACAAAGATAATGTATTTATTACAGAAAATCTTACTCCAAGAAGACGGAAAATCATGGACGAACTCAATTATCTTCGTGTTAAACGCAGAATCCAAGCCTGTTGGTCGCATGATGGTCGAATTTTCGCTATCGGTGTGAATAGTAGATCCACCGATTTAATCACATGTATTGATGACATTTATTTCATGCTTGATAAATATCCAGAAAATCCGTCCTCCGCCGACACTGAGTTGCCTGAACCTGTTGTAGATCCGTCGGTTCAACCAAACACTGAAGGAGACGAAATGTAAAATCCACGTGGTTTTGTTTACGTTCCATATTATGACATCTTGTACATATACTTTGATATCGTAGAAATATAATAATATCACAATACTTATTGACTATTTGTTTTTAACGTGTGGTTACTAAACATTAATCCTTTTGTTATAGTAAACTAAAATAGTCAACACGTGTCCTATTCTGAAAATAGCTCTCACAATTCATAAAGCGTGAATTAAGTGAATATAGTATACACACGTCTATAAAGGTCAATGTTTGGGTGTACTCGACTTATTAATTTGAATTTATTTGCAGAAATAAAAATGATATTATTTTATTTGTTATTATTAAGGTTAGTTATTTAAAATCAACTTTTTTAACGAAATGATTTAGTAACAACACGTTGTGGGTTCTATATGTTTAGGTATTTTATAAATATATTATTTGTGATATTTTTTATTGGTTCAACAAATTTATATTTAGGACTCCCAGATGGGAAATATATCATGCCGATATGTGCAAAGGGAAGTGCTTTGTATATAGAATCATATGTTTTGCTTTTTTTTTTTTATTGTACTAATGTTTTTTTATTTTTGTGTTTCATACTTATGATTTTTTCTATGATCACTTTCATTGATGTACATGCCTTTTGTTTGTGTTTAACCTATCGCTATAATTTTTATTTGATTTTTTTGTTTGATAATGGGTAATGACATTGTCGCTTACAGAATTGCGATAGGTTCATTTTATCTCAGAACTAGATCTGTCGTTGTCAAAAACATATTGGTTTCCTTAAAATTGTCATCCTACGTCCTATTAGTTTTACTTTTAGTCATACATCGACTGTCTCTAATAAATTGTCAAAGTTTCATCAATAACTACTTATTTGGATGCTTTTATCAAAACATATCATTTACCTTGTTACTTTTACAACTTTTGCTTTTGGGCAATGATGTAGCTGAAAATCCTGGACCAGAAACTAAGGTAGGTGAAGTCAGTGTTTTTCATTGGAATTCTAGAAGTATTAGGCATAAACTTGATCATTTACAAACCATAAGTAATGACTCATCAATAATTTGTGTTACTGAAAGTCATTTAGATGAAAATATTCTGACAACGGATATTAAACTACCAGGATATCATGAGCCATTTAGGAACGACAGAAACTGCTTTGGTGGGGGAGTCTTGGTTTACACTGCAGATTACTTGCACGTATTAAGACGCAATGATTTAGAATTTAATGGGGGAGAGTTAATTTGGTTAGAAGTAATCTTCCCTAGATTTAAAATTCTTGTATGTGCTGTTTATAGATCCCCTGGTGCAGTAAATAACTTCTGGGAAAACTTTCACATTTCAATTGAAAGGGCATTCGAGTCATCTCCTCGTATTATTATAACTGGTGATTTAAATGTAAATTTATTGATAGAAAATGACCATCGCTTAAACCAAATTATAAATATTTTTAATCTCATAAATTGTATTCGTGAACCTACAAGATTAGGTGCCTTATTGGACCCTATACTCTTCTCTGATGAACTAGAAACTACGTTTTCTGATGTTATACAAGTAGATAGAATTAAAAGTGACCATGATGCCACAATTGCCTTTTTCCCAATCCCCTATGACCTTCAGACTAATTATAAAAGAGATGTATGGCTGTATAAACATGGAAATTATGATGGTCTTAATTCTGAAATAGACCAATTTGACTGGAATAGCCATTTATCATCACTAAATGACATTGATGAAATGAGTTCTAAATTTTCTAATAAATATATTGAACTTGCAAAAAAATACATTCCTGTCAAAACTGTAACTATCAGGCCTAATGATAAACCTTGGTTTAATTCATCAATACGAAAATCCATGCGTCTCCGGGACCGTCTCCATAAACAACTTAAGCGTAAGTATTCAGTTTCTCTTCTGGGTAAATATCGGGCACAAAGAAATAAAGTGAACAATATGGTTAAGTATGCTAGAGAACAGTTCTTCATAAATGTAAATGATATGTTAGACAACGAAGGGAAGTCAAACCCTAAGTCATATTGGAGTCTTGTTAAAAAATTAATGGGTAAATCAACCTCGTCACCTATACCACCTTTGCAGAACGAGGTTACTGGTGAGTTTGTTGTAAATGACGAAGATAAAGCTAATCTTCTAAACACGTTCTTTTGTTCAATCTCTGAAATTATTGATTCTGATCTACCTACACCAGTTTTTGATAATCGTACAGGACGTAAGCTTGATGTGTTCAATATAGCAATTGATGAAATCAAGGATGTTCTTCTGAATTTAAAATTAGGAAAAGCAGTTGGTAATGACAAAATTAGTCATAATATGTTAAAACATACAGCATCTACTGTCTGTAAGCCCCTTGAGATTATTTTTAACTGTTCTCTACAAACTGGTAGATTCCCACATATGTGGAAATCTGCTATAATTATTGCTTTGTTTAAAAAGGGTATCAAATCCGATCCTACAAATTATAGACCAATTTCCTTGTTAAGTTGTGTTGGTAAAGTGTTTGAACGTGTGATTTTTAAATATATTTATAATTTTCTGATAGACAATTCCTTAATTTATAAATATCAGTCAGGTTTTATGCATAAACATTCCACAGTGCATCAATTAATAGAAATTTACCATAATATTTGTTTGGCTTTGGAAAATCATGAAATAATTTGTTCAGTGTTTTGTGACATATCCAAGGCATTTGACCGTGTCTGGCATAAAGGCCTTATTAAAAAAATCGAAGGTTACGGAATTACTGGAAACCTTTTACGTTGGCTCGAGAACTATATAAGTAATAGGTATCAGAGAGTTATCATACGGAATTGTCTGTCTGAAAAGGGGAATTTAAAAGGTGGTGTTCCTCAAGGGTCTGTCTTAGAGCCCTTGTTATTTCTGTTGTATATTAATGATATTGCAGACAACACTCAAAGCTTCTCAAGGCTGTTTGCTGATGATACATCATTATTATATTCTTCTAATAATATAAATGAAATTGAAGTTATAGTTAATTCAGACTTATCTAAAATTTATAACTGGTCAAAAGAATGGCTCGTTGACTTTAACCCAAAGAAAACAGAATGTATTATATTTTCTACTAACCAAGCAGCCAATAAGCCTTGTATTGTCTTCAATAATGAGAATGTAAAATTTGTAGAAAACCACAAACATTTAGGTGTCACCTTTTCCCACAATTGTAAATGGCATTGTCATATTGAAAATATACTAAAAAGCACGTCTAGTCAACTATCAATGTTACGAAAATTTAAATTTTCTTTAAGCAGACACAACCTGGAAGCAATTTATTTTACATATATTTTGCCCCTTTTAGAATATGCTTGTGAATTATGGGATGGGTGTACTCAGCAAGAATATAATAAAATTGAACAAATTCAGCATGAAGCTGCCAGAATTATAACTGGATTACCCAAATTTTCTAGTTTGGAATCGCTTTATTTCGAAACTGGATGGGAACCACTTCACTCTCGTCGAAGAAGAAGAAAATTAAATATGTTTTACAAAATTCGAAATAACAATGCACCTTCGTATTTATGCGACTGTTTATTACCCTTTGAGCGAAACGAAAATGCTTACAATTTGCGTAATCAAACAGATTATAGTAACCCATTTACTAGGTTACAATTGTATCGCAACTCATTTTTTCCTTCTTCGATCAAACTTTGGAACAATTTGACACCAGAGATAAGAAGTGCCCCGACAGTTAGTAGTTTTAAAAAGTCACTAATAAATGATGTTAATTTATTGAAACCATCTAGATACTATTCATATGGTTGTAGAGTGTTAAATGTCCTACACACTAGACTAAGACATAGATCTAGTAACTTGAATGCCGACCTTTTTAGGGTAAATTTAATTAATGACCCAGGTTGTGTCTGTGGATGGGTAATAGAGGATGCGATTCACTTTTTTCTAGAGTGTTGTTTATATGTTGAAGCTCGTGAACAGTTGACAAATAATCTGCAATTTCTTGACAGTTTACTTATTGAAACTTTACTATTTGGCGATGATAGCTTATCTGAGGAACAAAATGCACAAATATTCAAATCAGTGCAGTTGTACATCAAACAAACGAAACGTTTTACCCCACATTGATCACACTTCATATATTGAATTTAACTATTTTCTTTTGTGAACATTTTCTCCATTGTTGATATGACAATTCTGTACTGTTATAACTCAATATATTATATAATTTCAAAAATCTTTTTATTCTTTTTTTCTCAATGTTGTTATAAAATGTAATTGTTATATTTATACATTATTACTTGCTGGTGCATGGAATATATAATTGTATGTAAATATGTGGAGAGGACCTTTGTAAGTTGGAATAACTTGTGTCCGATCCAAATGTTATATAGTTAACAATAAAATACGTTTAATCTAAATCTATTTGCTTCCATAAAACAATGACCTTGACCCAAGGTCATCCCTATTTACGTAATAATGACGTTTATTTATGATTCATTATATTTTGTATATATACTGTTCGATACAAGGAAGTAAATCAAAACATACCCGATTCGCCCAACACAGGTATTTTTTTTGTAAGTCTGTATTTTGTCAGTCCCTAAATAGCTATGAGCATTGTACATCTCATGTAGTTTTTTTTATTAAAGTGATTCATAAATAAAAACACCCTTTTAGACATTTTGAACGTTTAAAACGTAAATATACATGTTTCATTCACCATCGTAATCCGAAACCCAATTATTATCAGAAAAATTGGGTGTTTGGATAATGCATTTGATCTTGTCAATCGCATATGGAGATATTCAGGGAATCAAATACATACAGTTGTTTTTTATGATTTGTTTAAAAAAGAAATTTTGCGTGCTTACGCATCGTCATCTTCGATATCTGTCCTGTGTGTAATCACATTGTGACAGAGGTCTAATGCTTGACAAGGACAAAGTTCTGTGCAAGACAAATTCTGTTCAAAACAAACACAACCTTTACTACAAACGGATCTTCCGTTGCATACGAGGTCCTGCAAAAAGTCAGATGACATTTGACCTTCAAACAATATTGGTTCAAGACCAAACTTTCCATCTTTGCAACCATGCTCAAGAGGTGATCCAACTGCTGGCTTTGGAATATGTGCAATTAACCATATCTTTGTTTGGTACAAAGATCTAAGAACATGCTGTTTAAATGTGTCTTCACTCGGAGGAAGTCTCACCAAAGTAGAATCTTTGACAGTTTCCAATTTTACCCGCAATTTGTTCAGATCGATATGGCATCGTTTCGACTTTCCCTTCGGATCATACAGCCTTGATATTAGTTTTCGGCTTAGATCGACTGAATCATTCTATTCGAGACAAATCACTAAACTGATTGGGTGGCTCTTTCAGAGCTTTGAACATTGAGTTCTTCCCGATACCAAAGAACGAAGAAGTGGTATCACACCCATTTAGAGCATGATCAACTGGCAAGATCTCACACACAACGGAGCTCAATGACTTACATAACTCGTGTACAGGGATATAACGTCTACAATCCTTAGTGCTCGTAATACGATCTGTTTGAAACCAAAGCTCACTTGTGTTTTTCATATTTGGAAAATAATGTACTAAAAGGACAAGAACGTCCGTATCTGGGGATTTCACAACGATGCGACCTTGAACGTTATTCTCTTGATACAGTTTGTCAGAATACAGTGCATGCAAAATTATGCGGGTATCCGCCTCTTCTTGTGTGCTTGCCAAACAACTGCAATCTAACATACCATTCTGATTCAACATTTTAACTGTTTCAGGATTAGAAAATAAACCGGCCAGGTAAAGTGATTGCCCTTCTTGGAGAGAACTGTTCTGACGATTATATTTGGCAATGTAATCGCCGAGAAATCTAATAATATTTTCACCAGAACTAATAAACTTTTCCCAGTCAGGAATAACCCTACCTTCAATCAAATGCAGTGAAAACAGACTTGGATCGACGGTCCCGTTCTGCCTTTTTGATAGAGTTTGAATGTCATATCTATCAAAGATATCGACGACAACGGATGTAAACTGAAAACAAGAGATCTGATTTTTTACAAAATTAAGTGCCATCTCACCAAAGGTTCTAAACCTTTTTGCATTTATTGACTGCAACAAAGGCATGTCATCTCTGATCAGAGTTGTTCTGGAAATATCAAAAAATGGGCAGTGTTTGTATTATAGAAACGTTCTGTTCCAGTTGATGTACAAGATCTGCCTTACTGGTTTTGCGCATTGTGCGGCCATCGTCGTGAAACAATTATGTTGGAATCGGACCAATTGGAAAAGACAGAACCTTTTCAACAGTAACGCCCTCTCGACAATTTGCAAGAACCAGTTCCCGACGAAAAGCTAGCTCAGGATTCATATGAACAGTGACTGTGTCCCCAGAATGACACTTCAGCTTAGTTTTGTGAGTCATATCTTCGAATGACTTCAACTTGGACCGTGTACTAGGATTGTAGAAACTACGAGACTGGCCCTCAAACAAAGAACCATCAACAAGTGATGTGACCATTTTTGGACCTTCTTCAACACAATTCAATAATGATTCTTGAACTTCCCTAGATGGAAAAAGTTTAAGTTGGCTACCAAACTGTGCCATTTTCCGGAAAACACTCACAACAGTTCCGACAAATGATTTTCTAACAACTTGTAAACATTAATTAAATTCTCTACAAACAATATTTCAAACCATCTTTTGTAACTAAAACGTAACAATTAAAAACAGCAAATGTTAACAATGAAGGGTGATAACAATTAAATACAGATAACATAAGAATATAAGTAATTATTAAGAAAATATGCTTTGGTCTCGATGCAATAAGATTTGATCGGACTGAGGATTATAATTTTAAAAAGTCACGGGCAAAATATCCGGAATCAGTTTCTACTTTCGATATGTTGATGTGCATTTAAAAACGGTCCAAACCTCTTAAACCAGTAGAAATTGGCGCTATAATGATAATGTTTTATGTAAACTATGTTTACACTTTTGTTTTTAAAAAAGTTTGAGATCAATTTAATGAAAGCATTTCTTCTGACATAATTTTAAAAGTGACCGTTAAAATATTTAACACATCTGCTGGTTTCAAAGAAGCCAAACTGATGAAATAAAAGTTATTTTAATAAGATATTTTGAATTATTTTATTTATTTAAGTTAGATTTAAAAACTACAAGCGCAACAAATTGCCGAAGATGCATAAATCATGTATAATATTGATTTTACTGAGTATGATCGGACTTTCTCCAAAAACGCAGTAATCCTAGAAAAATGTAGTTTTCGTGATAACGTGACCATACGATTGTATTACGGCATGATAAATTTATTAGCTAAAAGCATAATCTAGTGTTTGAAAGTATATTTAGGTGTGTAGTCGATGGGTTGATTTAACTCTTTAAATAAGCGACTTTTTAGATTTCGCCGCAGGCCTACACGGTCAATATCATCGAAATTGTTCGTAATTGCGTCCGGTGGCGGTGAGGCTAACGTGTACGGATCATCGTATTATTGAAATTTTAGGACTTCGTCCTTCAAACTGGTTGCCTGTCTCATATTAATTCTGTAACTAAGTATTTTTTTTCATTTGTTTTGAAAATTTACCTTTGGGAATCCCCAGTACGCACACATATCCTACCGTGACATCTGCTCGGTCATGCAATAATGTCGGTCATTTGTTTTGATTTACAATTCTCGCTCAGCACGAGACCAATGACGTCATTTTGTATATTCATAGCGTACATAAACACTGAGGGAATACTTTTCAACGTCAAAATTACAAGATGAGATTAAAACAGAGAAGTTTGAATTGAATAAATTCCATGCAAGTAAAAAAGATCCTTTTTACTAATATCTTTTTTTCCTGATCATTATGCTTGTTAAATATGTTTCCATCGATGGTATTCCCCAAACATTTGTATTTTTCCGGTTTGTTGATATAATCGACATCACAGTTCATGACCGTTTCTGGAATGTAGGCCAAGCAAATTGTATTTTAAAATACTTTGAAAATATGATGATTGATCATTCAGATTCCACCATTTTCTAGAAAATGGCCGATTTTACCGGGAAAATACATGCAAGTGCTCTCCATTAGTCACAAAATGGCAGATTATTTTGCATTTCCACTGCTGCTTTAATAACAAATATACCCCTTACTTCTTGGGGTAATGAAATGAAATTCACAGAGAAGATAGAAAAAGAATTAATTTAACAGCAATAATCAAAATTTATAGCATAAATTGAACAAAGAATTAAATTAAACCAGACAGAAAAATGAGATTGTCTGGGTAAAAAAAACCTGTCATTATTACAAATAGCATCAACAAAACTGTATTGTTGTAATTACCACTCTGTGATAATAAATGTGATTAAAATAAATTGAAATCAGTCATTAATTGTTTTACCAAAATATGTTGGTCTAATAGATTGTATTGACAAAAGCAAAAACACCAAATTCACTGGATTAAATACCTTTTATGTGGGTAAGCAAGTTTAATATTTGCATCAAATAATTAATTTTTAATACTTCAATTTCAAACTATTTAAAAAAAACATCTTTTAAAATTTTTCAGACAAATCAATTACACTGAAAAAGCTAAAATACTGTACTTTCTTAATCTGGTTTACTTTTTAAGTTTGGTTGGCCTATGACAAAATCATGTGCTTTATTGAACTTTGACCGGCTTTATGTGACGTCATGCGACGCCATTTGGAAAATGGATGGTAAACAAATACAGGTCAGTATGTTATTATTATCGATCTTTTTTCCATGGAACTTTACACATGTGAGCAAGAATAGATGAGGAACATAATTAAAAAGAAAAAAATGTTTACTTTTCAAACATGAAAAAAATAATTAAACATTATCCAATGACTGACCGACTTATTGTCAGACGAGGATACATTCCATTGATGTGTGTCGGCCATGAATAACCAATTCACTAACCTTCTTTAAGTTGTTTTCCTACATTGATAACTAGACGGTGATGTAATTAAGTTACTGATATTTTCCAATTTGATGGCATTTTGCATTTAGCTACTCAAACAAGTAAAATGCTCACAAAATCGTAAAATAAATCAGTAACCAGCTTGTGTCAATCAGCGTCCCTTGTAAACAACGTCACAGGATGACGATATATTACAAAAGTCAAAGTCGATAGATGGTTGTCTTAAGTATTTTTTCCGGAATTTTTTTGTACAAGCTTTTTTTTTATTGGCATTTGTCGATTATTAACAATAAACATTGTTTCTTTTATCTTTTTTTATTATCGGGAATCCAAGCCGCCATTTTGTTTACATTACGGAAAAAGTAGTCCGGTGAACATCGTCTATCGAAAATTAAACTGACAAAAACCCCGCCTCCATAAGCGCTTATACCCAATCAGAGTATAGGATTTCTAATTATGTAAATCATATAAGAATTATGATCGGACCAATAACGTCACTATGGTGTATATGATAATGTGTAGGATATGATCGGACCAATAACGTCACTATGGTGTATATGGTAATGTGTAGGATATGATCGGACCAATAACGTCACTATGGTGTATATGATAATGTGTAGGATATGATCGGACCAATGACGTCACTATGGTGTATATGATAATGTGTAGGATATGATCGGACTAATAACGTCACCATGGTGTATATGATAATGTGTAGGATATGATCGGACCAATAACGTCACTATGGTGTATATGATAATGTGTAGGATATGATCGGACCAATAACGTCACTATGGTGTATATGATAATGTGTAGGATATGATCGGACCAATAACGTCACTATGGTGTATATGATAATGTGTAGGATATGATCGGACCAATAACGTCACTATGGTGTATATGATAATGTGTAGGATATGATCGGACCAATAACGTCACTATGGTGTATATGATAATGTGTAGGATATGATCGGACCAATAACGTCACTATGGTGTATATGATAATGTGTAGGATATGATCGGACCAATAACGTCTCTATGGTGTATATGATAATGTGTAGGATATGATCGGACCAATAACGTCACTATGGTGTATATGATAATGTGTAGGATATGATCGGACTAATAACGTCACTATGGTGTATATGATAATGTGTAGGATATGATCGGACCAATAACGTCACTATGGTGTATATGATAATGTGTAGGATATGATCGGACCAATAACGTCACTATGGTGTATATGATAATGTGTAGGATATGATCGGACCAATAACGTCACTATGGTGTATATGATAATGTGTAGGATATGATCGGACTAATAACGTCACTATGGTGTATATGATAATGTGTAGGATATGATCGGACCAATAACGTCACTATGGTGTATATGATAATGTGTAGGATATGATCGGACTAATAACGTCACTATGGTGTATATGATAATGTGTAGGATATGCTCGGACCAATAACGTCACTATGGTGTATATGATAATGTGTAGGATATGATCGGACTAATAACGTCACTATGGTATATATGATAATGTGTAGGATATGATCGGACCAATCACGTCACTATGGTGTATATGATAATGTGTAGGATATGATCGGACTAATAACGTCACTATGGTGTATATGATAATGTGTAGGATATGATCGGACCAATAACGTCACTATGGTGTATATGATAATGTGTAGGATATGATCGGGCCAATAACGTCACTATGGTGTATATGATAATGTGTAGGATATGATCGGACCAATAACGTCACTATGGTGTATATGATAATGTGTAGGATATGATCGGACCAATAACGTCACTATGATGTATATGATAATGTGTAGGATATGATCGGACTAATAACGTCACTATGGTGTATATGATAATGTGTAGGATATGATCGGACTAATAACGTCACTATGGTGTATATGATAATGTGTAGGATATGATCGGACCAATAACGTCACTATGGTGTATATGGTAATGTATAGGTTATGATCGGACCAATAACGTCACTATGGTGTATATGATAATGTGTAGGATATGATCGGACCAATAACGTCACTATGGTGTATATGATAATGTGTAGGATATGATCGGACCAATAACGTCACTATGGTGTATATGATAATGTGTAGGATATGATCGGACCAATAACGTCACTATGGTGTATATGATAATATGTAGGATATGATCGGACCAATAACGTCACTATGGTGTATATGGTAATGTATAGGATATGATCGGACCAATAACGTCACTATGGTGTATATGATAATGTGTAGGATATGATCGGACCAATAACGTCACTATGGTGTATATGATAATGTGTAGGATATGATCGGACTAATAACGTCACTATGGTGTATATGATAATGTGTAGGATATGATCGGACCAATAACGTCACTATGGTGTATATGATAATGTGTAGGATATGATCGGACCAATAACGTCACTATGGTGTATATGATAATGTGTAGGATATGATCGGACCAATAACGTCACTATGGTGTATATGATAATGTGTAGGATATGATCGGACCAATAACGTCACTATGGTGTATATGATAATGTATAGGATATGATCGGACCAATAACGTCACTATGGTGTATATGATAATGTGTAGGATATGATCGGACCAATAACGTCACTATGGTGTATATGATAATGTGTAGGATATGATCGGACTAATAACGTCACTATGGTGTATATGATAATGTGTAGGATATGATCGGAACAATAACGTCACTATGGTGTATATGATAATGTGTAGGATATGATCGGATCAATAACGTCACTATGGTGTATATGATAATGTGTAGGATATGATCGGACCAATAACGTTTCTATGGTGTATATGATAATGTGTAGGATATGATCGGACTAATAACGTCTGCTCCTGACATTTTAACACATTAGAAGCCGTTTCAAGTTGTCTTGCCTTTGCAAGGAGTGTGAATTTCTACCAACAGGTGGCATTTATTAATATTCGCCTTTATCAATAGTCTTGCTACAAGTCCTTTTCTTATTAATAACCCCTTAAAATGTTCTATGAAAGTTTAAATCTTGACTGATCACTTGTATTCATTTCTTTACTGGTTGTATGTATGACAAATGCCTTTCTCAACATGTGGAGAGTAAATATAAGTAGTCAATCAAGATTTCAGCTTTCATAGCAACAATTTATTAAGGAGGTCATTGTTAAGAAAAGGACTACTTGATCAATTAACAACCAGTGTGCATCGGTGCGTCGATTTCAGAGTAGCTGTACCATGTAGCTGAATGACTATGCCATATTTCTATTAACACGGGGTTCCCACGGGGAAAACATCTGATAAAGAGCTACATATTTACTTATTTATCGGTTAATTACTTATTATGCTTCACAATCACACTTAGCGCACGATCTAATTCAATGACAAAACTTGAATCTAATGAATTAACATCGGTGTCGGTATTAACTACAGGCTTGGAAGACTGAGGTCTAGTGCCTCAAAATCTCGGAATATTTGCTATATAGTAAACCTTCCCTCGGAATATTTGCTATATAGTAAACCTTCCCTCGGAATATTTGCTATATAGTAAACCTTCCCTCGGAATATTTGCTATATAGTAAACCTTCCCCCCGAATACTTTACCATATAGTAAATATTTCCCCGGGGGGAAATTTACTATATAGCAAACATTCCTCCATCTATAGCCGATCATCCCCCGGATATTATTCTATATAGTAAATGTTCCCTCTTAATCCGGATAATTACTATTGATTCGGATTTTAGCACCTTAATCGTGTTAATTTTAATTGTTATATACTATTAATTATATCCGGTTATGATTAAAAGGTAAAAAAAAATGTACGGAGCCATTTTGCAGTATTTGAGTAGGTAGGAAGGTTTACTATGCGGAATACATACTATATAGTAAATCTTCCGGGGGGTTAATCTACTATAGGGGAAGGTTTACTAGAGAGAGAGAGAGAGAGAGAGAGAGAGAGAGCACTTATATAAAGAGTTAGTGTTATGGTGTTTAACGTCAGTTTCAACAATATTTCAGTGATATCCTACTGGTTAGTTTTTTTTATGGAGGAACCTGGAGAAAACAACCGACCTGTCGCAAGTTACTGGCAATCGTTATCACATAATGTTGTATCGAAGACACCTCGCAACGAGCGGGATTGGAACTCATAACGTCAGTGGTGATAGGCACTGACTGCATAGGTAATTGTAAATTATATAAAGTAATATGCACAATAACAATATGTAGACATAAATGTATCAGAGATTTTGGCTGAAAGCTGATGGAACGATCAATCACAAAATATGTACATCGTGGCGAGAATACTACTGAAAAACGTGATAAGATTTTACAATATGGAAAGTTTTCGCGACAAAATATTAAGATCTTGAAGGTTTCTATAGTGCAGTGGGCATAATTTAAACACAGTAAGAGGGACATTTCATGTTTGGTTTAATTTGACCCAGTAGTGAGCTAGAAATGAGTCTATCGGATCGGATGTTGGTTTGCAAGATGTGCCGTGACTCCGGTGAGTGGGGTACTCATGACTGTGGATGAAAAGTGATATATACTGACATAGCTAACAAAATGAGTGTGGCCCCATAATAATTAGTCTATCTTTTAGCAATATACTGTATAATGGTGTGGATGGTAAAACACGGTGACAGATTGGCATGTGGCATCGCTTGATGTTCGATTCACTCTTTTTTTTAATTCCACAGCAATACGAACATAAGTTGAGATGTGGTCATTTATATTCACTATGTAAAACACTAATTCATATTGAAACTACAAATCATCTGTAAAGTTAAAACAAATTGGAGAATTGCACTCCGATGTTTGTGGTAGTGGTTATGCAATAACAATTAGGTTGAAAATGCAATTTAAAGATTTAAAAAAAAATGAAAATATTAATAACGTTTTTTCCTAGTTTAGTGTAACATTTGTTTTTTAAATGAACACATATTTTTGATGACATAATCTTAAATTTAATGTCATTAAATGTTAATTTAATAATAATAATATTTTATTAACATAAAATGTTCAAAGTAGAAACCCGGCAAAGGACGATGTTCCGTACCCAACACCATTAACATGACCTGTATGCACTGTCCCTGATCGGATCCATACTCGGTCATCGACCTGAAGAGAAACGATGGTAAAGGCAGTAGAGACTGCCCAGTCGCTGTGATCAGCAGCATCACTAATAATTTGCCCGTAAACGTTACCATTGACGACGAGTTCTGATTGCATGTACGTACGATCACTATTAGATATGGTCCAGATAAAATAGTAGGTCCCTGCCAATGTAGCCACGAATTCTCCATCTACTGCCTTATAAGCGTTTCCTTGGTTTGTCCTCACCTGGTCAAAAACGATTGGCTGATGATTGCCCAAATGGTCAATATTGTGGCTTAAATGAGCATAAAACGCTATCTGAGGTCTGTCTGTTTGTGAGTGTCCATCCAGTAGGAGTCTCTTCATTTCTGAAATCATGTTGTATTTTAATGATGTTAGATCATTGATTATATTCATACATAAGCTCTGTTCCTTTACTTTAATTTGAATCTAAGTGTACTATTAAATAGTCTCTCATGTTCATTAACATCCTTCTTACTAATAAAAATGTACTTTATCAGGAAAACGTTCTGTTGCAATTTGCGTTTTGTGTGGGAACAGGGCAAAAGCTCCCCGGATAAAAGCGCCCTCCCCCCCGGACAAAAGTCCCCGGAAAAAGGCCCCTCCCTGACAAAAAGCCCCCCAATATTGAAATAATCATACAATCTTATTACATTTGTTTTATATTTTCACTGCTCAGTTTCGAAAGTTTTTGATAGGGTGAAATCCGTAGCACTGTGGTCCGCAAATATCAGAAAATAGGCCAAGGACCATAAGGGCTACGGTTCCGCAGCTATATCTGTACTAGACCAACGCGCTAGGGAAATTTTATAGTGAAACAACAGTCCACTGGTAGACATGCCGCTCCACTCAATTGGTGATACTGAACTCCTGGTATATTTATTTAATATAATAACTCAATTCAAAATGTTATTGTCATTAAACAATACAGTTTGTGACAATTATACAATATACATGTAACAAAGAGCACATACAATCGTCATTTTCAAGTAAAAATGTTAAGAGTCCCCTGTCCTCAGTTCTAATGACTTTTTTTTAAAAAGAACCCAGTTTATTTACTTGAGATGGTGTTGATGGATTTAAAATATATGAAAGTTTTTTTGATTCTGATAAGTTATTAAAAATTTGATTTTCGTTGTTCAAAATGTTTAAAAAAGAAGACCTCAATTCAGAATTTATCGTGCAATGTAAAAGAAAATGTTTCTCGTCATCTATGCACTTACTTGAAGTTTTGCAGGAACAAATTGAACATTATTGTGTATTAGGTAATACTGTGGTAATTGGTGATTTAAATGGACGAATAGGTAAAGAAAATGACTACATGTATATAGTAGACGATATTATAAATAAACAATTAAGGGACAATTTGACTGGTTTGATCGATTATGAATGTGACTTACCATCAACAAAGGACATTAAACCCGCTAATAAATGTGGCCGTAAAATCTTGAATTTGTGTAAATCGTCCGATGTAAGGGTATGTAGCGGACGATGAGGACAAGACAGTGCAAAGTTTACTTTCCAGAATAAAAATGGATGTAGTATAATTGACTATATGTTATTATCTTATGATGCATTTCCTACTGTAAATAATTTTGTCATTGGTAATTTCAATACCTTTTCATGTCATGCACCATTAATGGTTGATTTTAAATTGAAGGGTTTATCTTTAAATGATATATATGTACATGTAAAGTTGTGAAATATAAGGCTTATAACTGGAATGAAGGGTGTAAAGATGACGTTAAAAGGGACTTATTAGCGAACTCGAGTAAAATTGATGATCTTATGAATTGTATTAATGTTGCTACAGGAAATATCGATGATATTGTAAACGAAATGAATGTCATTCTATCAAATATTGCAGAGAAATATACTAAAAGCGAATTGACAAAAACTGTAATGTGTGACTATTGTAGAAACGGCAAAAGACGAAATTTAACCACTAATGTGACGCGAGACAAACCATGGATAACAGATGAGTGTAAACGTTTACATATAGATTATAAGAGGGCTTTGTCGAAATTTAATAAAAATAGAAGTGACGCAAATAGACTGGAACTAAATCTATCAAACCAAAGATTCAAACACATGGAAAATAATCTGAAAAGTCTGTACAAAAATCAGAGGGGGAATATGTTAAGTTCAATGAGGAGGACTAATCCAAAGTACTTCTATAAGAAATTTAGAAAACGTAAAAAAAAATTTAAAAGTAATATATATCACTGGATGACTTTGTCCACCATTTCAAAAAATTAGTATCAAAAGACAATATAATTGATGGGCCTGATAATAACGAAAATTATGAAGTTATTTTTGGGGAGTTAAATCAACCTTTTACGGATCAAGAAATTGAAATGTGTGTAAAAAAACTGAAAAACGATAAAACACCAGGATATGACAATATTTTGAATGAATCAATTACGGAGGGTAAAACAGTTTTATTACCACTGCTATGTAGGCTATTCAATGTGATATTAAGTACAGGCTGGTTTCCAGAAATATGGGTAATAAGTGTGCTGGTTCCTTTGTTTAAGAAAGGTTGAGTGGAAGATACCAGTAATTATCGAGGGATATCGTTAATGTCTCAAGTCGGGAAGTTATTTACTTCTGTACTAAACACGAGAATTATGAATTGTTGTAAAGAAAACAGTATTGTGACGGGTGCACAATTTGGATTTATTCCTGGTTATGGACTCAAGACGCCATTTTTGCCCTTTATTCAGTTATAACTAAAACTTTACGTAAAGGGAAGCGCTTATACTGTTGTTTTGTGGATTATGTCAAGGCATTTGATAGTGCTTCCCATTATATTTTATGGCAAAAATTGTTAAAATGTGATATATCTGGTAATCTATTGATTTTAATAAAATATATGTATTCAAAACTAAAAACATGTGCTAAACTAAAGGGTGAATTTTCATAGTTTTTTTCTTGTAATGTTAGATTAATTCAAGGACAACTTTATCACTGTTTTTATACTCTATCTATGTAAATGAAATTGAAATTGAATAGATCAAGCAAGGTATTGAGCCATATGATGTAAAATGTTAAATTTGTATCTATTTATGTATGCCGATGATACCGTTCTTTTTAGTGAAAGTATAACTGAATTACAAAAAATGATTAACACTGTTAACAAATGTTCGAAACAACATGGGTTATATATAAATTTATTGAAAACAAAAACTGTAGTTTTTCGTAATAGAGGTGTATTAAAAGAGAATGAGAAGTGGTATCTAGATGGTAAAATGATAGAATTATGTAATCAATTTGTTTACCTGGGATTGTTATTTAACTATAACGGTATATTTACTGTGACACAGAAAACATTGTCAGAACAAGGTAAAAATGCTACTTTAAGCTTATTGAGTAAAATACATGAAGATTTTTTTTAATACAGAGACTCTAATATCTGTTTTTGATACATATGTTACAAGTATAGTTAATTACGGCTGTAAAGTATAGGGCTTTCACAAGGGAACGGACATAGAAACGTTACACTTATACTATCTGAAAAGAATTTTAAAAGTATGAAAATCAACTGTTAATCATATGGTATATTTTGAATTAGGTAGAACGCCATTGTATATAAATAGATATATTAGAATGATTTGTTACTGATTGAAGTTGTTAGAAACTGATAATTGTATTCTAAAGAACTTGTATGAAGATATGTATGAAGCTAGTTTTTTAAAACTGAATGACAAACTAAACTGGTCATGTAAAAAACGCGATATATTATATATATATATTATATTCTTTATTTGCCTCCATTAGGAGAGTAAAGTTGTACAAACAATATATCAAATGACAATGTTACAATTAAAAGAAAAAATTCAGTTTATAAGGAATGAAACAAAAAAAGAGAGATAATCCAATAATTGACTGTTAATTCAATATTCAAGTATAATAAGACTTTCGACAGTATTCGAGTTCATTGGCAGTTAAATCCGTTACAACATCTGTATACGTAGGTAACACATAGTAATTGAAATCTGGCCATATTATCATTGTCAAGTTCAAAATCAGTGTCGCACGATAGTAAGATGAAACATAGTTCGTCATCAGATTTACATCCCAGAAAAGCACTGAATGTTATAATTTCAGTCCAAAATTTATCGCGAATGTTTGATAAATAGTCGCATGATGTTGTGGCGTGAATACACGGGTCATTGAAAAATTTACCACACTTGTCACATAAAAAGTTATTAGTGGTATTACGTATTAAGCAGCACAGTGATACAATATAGTGCGCTTGTTTGCGGAGATGTGGATGACTTAAAGCGACTGTCCAAGCCGGATGAGGTTGGTATACTTGATGTATACTCTTGAAACTGTCAAATTCATCATCGTCATTAAGTCGTTGTGTCCACTCACTAAGTTCGTATTAGAAAACGAAATGATATGGCCGTCTGTGGTAAATTACAGATTCTCCCAAAGAATAGAAGTTTTCTTTCACTGATGAATGCATTAATTGTGTACCATCCGATTAGTGATAGACACATATCGCTTCTAGTAAGCTTTGGTAGTCCTTGAATAGTCTTACATATGTAACGATGGGTCCGTTCTAACATGAGCGTTTCTGTCTTACTCAGTTCACCCCATAACTCACATCCATATAAGGCCTTGGGGTAGCAAACTTGACGAATTATTTTTGCACATACGAGGGGATTTAAGACCGCTGGATAAACACCAGTACGTAACATGGACATTACAGTACCTCTGAGTGATCTACAAGCATTCAATGTACGTTCCATAGTCTTTAATGATGTGTCCAATACAATACCGACGTGTTTCGCACTGGATACTTGGGTAATAGTTTCATTATACAAAATAACATTTCGTCCTATAGAATGTTTTCCAAGCTGCAATAACTTACTTTTTGCTGGTGAAAACGAAAAACTCCATGCTTTGCTGTAACGTTCGCATATTTCGACCATTTCTTGAGCAGATTCACGGTTAGTTGCGATAATGGAAATATCATCTGCTTGGACAGGTGAGCTTGCATTTAAGTCGTACAAGTAGGCACCTTTGTTGCATAATACAAGTTCGTTTATTAAATCATTAATGAATATAAGATACAATTTCGCTGACAATGCGCTTCCTTGTCGCACACCACGATTATGTTTGAACCACTTTGATAATATTCCGTTACATAAGACCGAACTACTTAAGTTATTATACATGTTGTCGAGCAGAAGCCATAGCTTTCCAGCTGCACCATACTCGAACAATTTGACGCGAAGACCGTCATGAGGAACAGTGTCAAACGCTTTCGTGCTGTCAAGTAGGATTTTTATTATTGTTCCGTTTTTTTCGACATGATGTATTGTTACTTCCTGAAGATTGAAAGATGCATTCATACTAGATAAAAGTTTTTGATAAGCAACTTGTTGAACGTTAGGAAAGTCTTTTCGTATAGAGGTTAGAAGTAAGTCTAGTATTTTTTCGAAAATGTTGGTTATGCTTGGCACAAGAGAGATACCTCGATATGAGTTTGTGTCAGTTCTTGGTTTATTATCACCTTTGTATAATAAAATGATGATGCTTTTCCTCCAATCATTCGGAATATACGCATATGTAGCGATAAGTTAAACAGGTAGCATAAGTGTTTGATAAGGAGTTTCCCGCCATATTTTATATGTTCATATGAAATATTGTCGTGACCGCAAGCTTTGTTGTTTTTAAGGCGTGTACAAATTTCACTCACATCTGATAGCTTGATTACAATTTCATCGTCACGAATTCGTTCTTTTACTAGTGTTCGAATAGTAGAAACCCGTTCAGATATTTCATCCTGACGGCCTTGATCGCTGTATGTAGACGGCGAAAAGACGTTCCGAAAATGGTCATACCATATATTGCTGACATCATTTGGATCGGTAAAAACACTATCTCCTTTCTTTAATGCGTTACAAATAGAAGGTTTTTTCTTACGTTTATTTATTATAGACCATACGGACTTCTGATCATAGTCAATATCTTCCTCAATTTGTTTCGCTAATGAACTTTCATATTCATCCAATGCTTTCCTTAAGAATTCACGAAGCACTTTTTTTTGTCGACTTGTAGCGTTGAAAATAAGTACAGGTTTGGTTATAGCAATGGCAGTTGTTAATCCAGTTAATACGATGAGTGCGCATAGAATCACGGAGACTTGTCAGATTGATCAAGCAAGGTATTGAGCCATATGATGTAAAAATGTTAAATTTGTATCTATTTATGTATGCCGATGATACCGTTCTTTTTAGTGAAAGTATAACTGAATTACAAAAAAATGATTAACACTCTTAAAAAATGTTCGAAACAACATGGGTTATATATAAATTTATTGAAAACAAAAATTGTAGTTTTTCGTAATAGAGGTGTATTAAAAGAGAATGAGAAGTGGTATCTAGATGGTAAAATGATAGAATTATGTAATCAATTTGTTTACCTGGGATTGTTATTTAACTATCACTGTATATTTACTGTGACACAGAAAACATTGTCAGAACAAGGTAAAAATGCTACTTTTAGCTTATTGAGTAAAATACATGAAGATTTTTTTTAATACAGAGACTCTAATAACTGTTTTTGATACATATGTTACAAGTATAGTTAATTACGGCTGTGAAGTATAGGGCTTTCACAAGGGAACGGACATAGAAACGTTACACTTATACTATCTGAAAAGAATTTTAAAAGTATGAAAATCAACTGTTAATCATATGGTATATTTTGAATTAGGTAGAACGCCATTGTATATAAATAGATATATTAGAATGATTTGTTACTGATTGAAGTTGTTAGAAACTGATAATTGTATTCTAAAGAACTTGTATGAAGATATGTATGAAGCTAGTTTTTTAAAACTGAATGACAAACTAAACTGGTCATGTAAAAAACGCGATATATTATATATATATTATATTCTTTATTTGCCTCCATTAGGAGAGTAAAGTTGTACAAACAATATATCAAATGACAATGTTACAATTAAAAGAAAAAATGCAGTTTATAAGGAATGAAACAAAAAAAGAGAGATAATCCAATAATTGACTGTTAATTCAAGTATAATAAGACTTTCGACAGTATTCGAGTTCATTGGCAGTTAAGTCCGTTACAACATCTGTATACGTAGGTAACACATAGTAATTGAAATCTGGCCATATTATCATTGTCAAGTTCAAAATCAGTGTCGCACGATAGTAAGATGAAACATAGTTCGTCATCAGACTTACATCCCAGAAAAGCACTGAATGTTATAGGGTCCAAACGTATAATTTCAGTCCAAAATGTATCGCGAATGTTTGATAAATAGTCGCATGATGTTGTGGCGTGAATACACGGGTCATTGAAAAAATTACCACACTTGTCACATAAAAAGTTATTAGTGGTATTACGTATTAAGCAGCACAGTGATACAATATAGTGCGCTTGTTTGCGGAGATGTGGATGACTTAAAGCGACTGTCCAAGCCGGATGAGGTTGGTATACTTGATGTATACTCTTGAAACTGTCAAATTCATCATCGTCATTAAGTCGCTGTGTCCACTCACTAAGTTCGTACTTACGAATGGTATCATACACTAAATGTTTCCAAATCCGCATCAATGGAAATGTCCCATTCATTAGAAATACATCTACAAATTCCATCAAATTATATTTTTGAAAAAGTTTCACACAGTCATTTGTAAATCCAAGTGGTTTGTGGTTATTTGCTGAATGTTTTATAACAAAAAGTCTTCGTATTAGAAAACGAAATGATATGGCCGTCTGTGGTAAATTACAGATTCTCCCAAAGAATAGAAGTTTTCTTTCACTGATGAATGCATTAATTGTGTACCATCCGATTAGTGATAGACACATATCGCTTCTAGTAAGCTTTGGTAGTCCTTGAATAGTCTTACATATGTAACGATGGGTCCGTTCTAACATGAGCGTTTCTGTCTTACTCAGTTCACCCCATAACTCACATCCATATAAGGCCTTGGGGTAGCAAACTTGACGAATTATTTTTGCACATACGAGGGGATTTAAGACCGCTGGATAAACACCAGTACGTAACATGGACATTGCAGTACCTCTGAGTGATCTACAAGCATTCAATGTACGTTCCATAGTCTTTAATGACGTGTCCTATACAATACTGACGTGTTTCGCACTGGATACTTGGGTAATAGGTTCATTATACAAAATAACATTTCGTCCTATAGAATGTTTTCCAAACTGCAATAACTTACTTTTTGCTGGTGAAAACGAAAAACTCCATGCTTTGCTGTAACGTTCGCATATTTCGACCATTTTTTGAGCAGATTCACGGTTAGTTGCGATAATGGAAATATCATCTGCTTGGACAGGTGAGCTTGCATTTAAGTCGTACAAGTAGGCACCTTTGTTGCATAATACAAGTTCGTTTATTAAATCATTAATGAATATAAGATACAATTTCGCTGACAATGCGCTTCCTTGTCGCCCACCACGATGATGTTTAAACCACTTTGATAATATTCCGTTACATAAGACCGAACTACTTAAGTTATTATACATGTTGTCGAGCAGAAGCCATAGCTTTCCAGCTGCACCATACTCGAACAATTTGACGCGAAGACCGTCATGAGGAACAGTGTCAAACGCTTTCGTGCTGTCAAGTAGGATTTTTATTATTGTTCCGTTTTTTTCGACATGATGTATTGTTACTTCCTGAAGATTGAAAGATGCATTCATACTAGATAAAAGTTTTTGATAAGCAACTTGTTGAACGTTAGGAAAGTCTTTTCGTATAGAGGTTAGAAGTAAGTCTAGTATTTTTTCGAAAATGTCGGTTATGCTTGGCACAAGAGAGATACCTCGATATGAGTTTGTGTCAGTTCTTGGTTTATTATCACCTTTGTATTATAAAATGATGATGCTTTTCCTCCAATCATTCGGAATATACGCATATTGTAGCGATAAGTTAAACAGGTAGCATAAGTGTTTGATAAGGAGTTTCCCGCCATATTTTATATGTTCATATGAAATATTGTCGTGACCGCAAGCTTTGTTGTTTTTAAGGCGTGTACAAATTTCACTCACATCTGATAGCTTGATTACAATTTCATCGTCACGAATTCGTTCTTTTACTAGTGTTCGAATAGTAGAAACCCGTTCAGATATTTCATCCTGACGGCCTTGATCGCTGTATGTAGACGGCGAAAAGACGTTCCGAAAATGGTCATACCATATATTGCTGACATCATTTGGATCGGTAAAAACACTATCTCCTTTCTTTAATGCGTTACAAATAGAAGGTTTTTTCTTACGTTTATTTATTATAGACCATACGGACTTCTGATCATAGTCAATATCTTCCTTAATTTGTTTCGCTAATGAACTTTCATATTCATCCAATGCTTTCCTTAAGAATTCACGAAGCACTTTTTTTTTGTCGACTTGTAGCGTTGAAAATAAGTACAGGTTTGGTTATAGCAATGACAGTTGTTAATCCAGTTAATACGATGAGTGCGCATAGAATCACGGAGACTTGTCAGATTGATCAAGCAAGGTATTGAGCCATATGATGTAAAAATGTTAAATTTGTATCTATTTATGTATGCCGATGATACCGTTCTTTTTAGTGAAAGTATAACTGAATTACAAAAAATGATTAACACTGTTAACAAATGTTCGAAACAACATGGGTTATATATAAATTTATTGAAAACAAAAATTGTAGTTTTTCGTAGTAGAGGTGTATTAAAAGAGAATGAGAAGTGGTATCTAGATGGTAAAATGATAGAATTATGTAATCAATTTGTTTACCTGGGATTGTTATTTAACTATAACGGTATATTTACTGTGACACAGAAAACATTGTCAGAACAAGGTAAATATGCTACTTTTAGCTTATTGAGTAAAATACATAAAGATTTGTTTTTAATACAGAGACTCTAATAACTGTTTTTGATACATATGTTACAAGTATAGTTAATTACGGCTGTGAAGTATAGGGCTTTCACAAGGGAACGGACATAGAAACGTTACACTTATACTATCTGAAAAGAATTTTAAAAGTAAGAAAATCAACTGTTAATCATATGGTATATTTTGAATTAGGTAGAACGCCATTGTATATAAATAGATATATTAGAATGATTTGTTACTGATTGAAGTTGTTAGAAACTGATAATTGTATTCTAAAGAACTTGTATGAAGATATGTATGAATCTAGTTTTTTAAAACTGAATGACAAACTAAACTGGTCATGTAAAAATAAAGGTAATAACAAAATTACCGAACTCCGAACAATCTTACAAAGGGAAAGTCAACACTCATAATTATATAAACAGACAAAATCAGTCAACAACCGGAAAACTGTGAAAACCGTAATGACCCTAAAAAACGCGATATATTATATAGATATGGTTTTATCGATGTCTGGTTGTCACAAGGTGTTGTGAATACCAAGTTATTTTTAAATGAATTTAATTTGATTTGAATATTTCAATCTGATTGGCTAATCCGCCTGGAGAAAATTTTGGTTATACTCGATAACCTGGGTTGGTATTGTGACGTCACCAACGTGTTCATCCGCCAACGATAAATTAAAATAGTCAAGTGAAATAATCGTAATTAAAATCGAGGAATCATTAAATTCTGTTGTAAAAATTAAATTATAAGGAATATTTGAAATTGTTGAACAGGTTATATCGTATAACCTGTTCAACAATTTCAAATATTCCTTAAATGAATTTAAGCAAAGAGCCATTGATAACTATATAGCTGAAGGTTTGTCCTTTTTTTAAAACTCGTCAAAATATAATTTGTATCAATATATCCATGATGGTCATAATAAGCAATTTTATTTAAATCGTCCTGTAAATAGTTTATATAAAGCATGTATTACTAGATATAGAATAAATTCTCATGTATTAAATATAGAATCCGGTAGATATTTTAATATTGTCAGAAATGAACGTATGTGTACTATGTGTAGCAAAAAATCTGTCGAAGACGAATACCATTTTATTTTAGAATGTGATAGATATTCAGACATCAGATGTAAATATATAAAAAAAAATATTATTATAGAAACCCGTCTACTTTTAAATTGATACAGTTACTATCTGTACGTAATGTTAAAGAATTAAATAATATAGGAAAATATTTATATATTGCAGAGAAAATTCGTAAGACCGGTAATTAATTGATTGTAAAACTTATATACATGTATTTCTGGTGAAAATTATTTTATTATGTATACTATTCTCCGCTATACTGTATTATATCATATTATATTATATTGTAATGGTTATAATTGTATAATGTAAAATGTATTTGTATTGTAAATCCTATAAGTTGTATTTGCTTATGGAATACAGAATTATTATACAGTGTGAGCATAAGTGTTGCTCTCTCGGAATATTTAAATGTCTCCCCTTTTCTATTAATAGGTTGTGTTCACTAATTCTAAGTTTTGTTATTAGCTTTCTGTATTCAAAATTAGATATAGATAAGTAACTTTCCACTGATAAATTTTGTTTTAAATTTGAGAATAAATATAATTTACTTTTTTGGTCTAATTTTGAGAGCTTATTATTTATTAAATTTTCATAGTAAAATTTTAGTGTTGATTTTACTTATTTCTTGGATAGTTTTACTTGATTTGAACTAGTAGTATTTTGGAGCTGTAAGATATCAAGACCTGTCTCATCAATAATACTCTTTGCATATGAAAACCATGTATAGATGCCTTGAGAATCTAAATTTTGGCAAAGTAAAAAGGATTCTCAGAAAACAGCTGGAACTGATTCCAAATAAACTTTATTTGTGGTATAAATCTATATAATTACCCCTCTATAAAATGAACGCCACCTGTTTGTTTTTCCTTGTCCGTATTTTGCTATCCTGAATCTCGTGTACAGACACCAGTTACTAATAAACATATATAGGGAAGACGGACACAGCCATATGCCCAATACTCAACATCTGTTAGACAACGGGAGACTTTGTCACCTTCCGTCACCTAGTAAGTCGGGTATATTGATAGTAATATTTTTTCATTTAACATTACGACGAGGGTGGGAGGCGACGTGGTGTGGGGATTGTGCAAGAGAACACACATATAAATTGTGTTTACTTACTTACAACCTTTTCATCTAAAGAATCGTTTCCGTTACTTCGATACATCGCCATTTGCTTTTTCAATTCTTTTATTTCGGAATCCTGGTTTTTCACCACTGTTTTCAAGTCATGAATTTCATCAGAAAATAATTTCTTTAAAGTTTGCATTTCGGCATAGACATCTTGGCAACTGCTTTCATTTCCTGATACGTTTGAATTCCAAAGTAAAATACAAAGAAACAAGAAAATATTGAGCGACATGTTTATAAATTTAGGAATACAATGACATTTAGACAGACGTCTTTATAGATAAGATAAGGCACCTTTTAATGTCTGTTAACTGAATATTCAAAGATTTATATACAAACAGGTGAACAAAACTAAAACTATGTGTGGGTGAATGTGCCTCAATGACATTTTATTAATCTATATTATGACGAGAGCACTTGTTCATGAGAGAATGACTATGATTAGGTGCTTTGTACAAAACTTAGCTACATTCTAAGTTGAAATTCCACACACAATGCTAACTTACTACAAAAAAATCTCCACAGATGGACATGTAGCTCCACTCGGACACAACCGCATCGAGTGCGATAGATCGTGGGTTCGTGTCAAACCAAAGACTATAACATTGGTATGTGTGGCTTCTCCGCTAAGATCGCAGCGTTAAGGAGAAAGAGCAAAGACTGGCTCGGAATCAGAATAAAGTTTCCGAGTGGAGCGATATTGCTACCCGCGAACAGTTGTTTCAGTGAGCTAGCATTATAAATATCCAACTAAGCGTGTTGGTCTAGTACAAAATGGACCTCATCATTATCTCATGGAAAATTAACTTGTTCTCGCCATGATCACTGTCGTCAAAGAGCTCCGATCGAAAATGTTTGGTCAACATCCGGGATATTTTAAAGCGGTATTTTTAAAGAAGACACAGATAATTATCGTAAGTATTTATAAATATACTGTGTATATAATGTTTTGAATTATGATGCTTTATGATTGTTATTATTATTAATTTAATTTTTTGTCCAAATATCATTTATTTTTGCAGTGTAAAATTAGATTTTTCTATAAATTATAAGGAATCCGGCATCAAAATCATTACAATCAACTGAAATATCTTGCATTTACGAATGAATTAATTGTTGCCAAAAAAGAAAAAAAGTATTGATGAATGATTGATTTTACTTAGAAATAGTATTTTGTTGAGGAAAAGTCAATTAGTAACTAGTTATACCCTAAAACTTGATGTCAACAGATATTTTTGAAATCCAGCTTGGTCAAAATGTAAACATGTATACAAGCCGGTTGTGTCATTTATTAAGAAACGGATTTGTCAGTATGTAAATACGACTGATCGTATTATTATTGATCATTATATTGCAATTTAACAATAGTTATGATTAGGAAATATCTCAAGAGCGATAAATACTGATCCATAGTATGAATATTCGCCATGGCTGCTAATTTCAGCTACTTTGTACAATAAAAAAATCGTTATTTCTATGTTAAATTGCCACTGTCGCGAACACTTGATTTTTTTTATTGCTTTTTGTGGCACTGGCATCACGGTTGGTGCTCAATACGCTACGCTCACTTTAGGTCGCTGTACAGGCGCATCAATTGAGTAGTGGGAGATTCTTTTTATAACACAATATTTTAATTTTATACTCGTTGATAACGAAGTAAGTCACTCTGTGGAAATAACTTCGTGGATACGATATTTAAATTTCTTCACAGTATAATGTTTACATTAATATTACAGATAAACAAATTAACAAAGACTGTAGTATTGAACTCCTTTCCGCACGGACGATTTCGGCAGTATGTATATAAATAAAATGTTAGGTGTACTCGATTAATGAAACGTTCGTTACAAGTTGTAATACGACAAAAGTTCGTGCTTTGGATGTTATAGTCCCCCGCCCATCCACCAATATTAATGCCAAAAGAATTTCAATCACTCGTATTTATATATTTTGCATTTTTTGGGGGGAGTAGAAATGACAGACTGAATGAATTTGTTATGTTGATATATATTTGCTATGCGATCTTGTAACGAACGCACAACCCTACACTGTGTTGAGTCTTATTTATATTACATTATTTTAGTTAATAAAAAAATATTTTCGTAGGAGTGAAACGAGGGAGAGAAAAAAATAGACAATATACATTGTCGAAAATATAAAATTTATATATACGAGTTTTGACGAGTTTTTCTTACCTGTTTCGCAGCGAGTGGAAATGAATTATATATTTTCCGACAATGTACGTATATTGTTTCAAAAGCCCCAAAGAAACTGTCAAATTGTCTAAAAAGAGCAGAAACAAGCGTTGTTCTTATCGTTTTTGAGTGCGTCCTCTGTGAAGTCCGCGCTTATAGGTTTATAAGCTTATAAGCATAAATGCTGTTACTGTTTCTTACCGTCGCTCAACAGGAATCAGGTACCAGAAAATATATCTTGGTCAGAAACCATATACAAATGCATAACAAAAAATATCCGGTCAATACAATGTGACTACTCGAATAGAACAAGTGCAGGATAAAAAATAATTAACTGGGCAGCAAAGAAATACTATTAAAACATCTTATGTTTCAATCTTGCGACTACCCTCATTTTATTTGTATAAGCTTCAGACAATTTGATTGCTTTTATATTATATTGTGAGCTCCATACAGATGTTTGTGTATCTTTACATTCAATATTCACTTACTAGTATCTGCTATATATTAAATTTACTTTACAGATGAATCATATCAGTGTAACAGCCGTTGAGGTGTCGTTTCATGAAATGCGGGACAAGTCATATTTGTGTTCAGTTTGTGGGATCAGGATGAAATGAGCATTCTTTATAGAAGACCTTCCATAGTTGCTTCCTACCAAGTTTCGGTTCATTTGGCTAAGAAGTTTTAGAGGAGAAGATTAAAATAAAATCTGTCAATCAGAAACAAGAATCGCCTGCATGTGGCGACCATGTTTGTTAACGGATCGGGATGAAATGAGTAATCGCTACAGAGGACCTTCCATAGACGCTTCCTACTAAGTTTCACTTCATTTGGCTGAGGCGTTTCAGAGGAGAAGATTAAAATGTGAAAAATAAACAGACGACAGACGACGGACGACGGGCGCCAAGTGATTGTAAAAGCTACCATTGCTTTTGGCAAGGTGAGCTAACAACAGTCAGCGGGTAGATATGTCGCTCCACTCGGACACATTATTCTGATTCCGAGCCAACCAGTCTTTGCTCTTTCTCCTTAATTATGCGTTCTTAGCGGAGAAACAAAAAATACCAATTTTATATTCTTTTGTTTGACCCGACCGAGGCTCGTACCCACAAGCTATCGCACTCGAGGCGAGCACGCTAACCATTACGCTACCGATGCGGTTCCCTATTTTTATTTTATTTTTATTTTTAAAAATAATCCAAAACAATAAGAGTTACTTGATATCTATATAAACAGTGAGAGTTCCTACTTTTGATCAAGCACTCTTTCAATATTGCAATAATCCAACTGCATAGCAAATAAAGAAAAAAAATTATAAGTTCTATACAAAATCATGACCATTCTGTCGAAGGTGACTTGGCGAATGCCAATTCTGCACAAACCTTTTTGTATTTCTTTCTTTTAATGTTATACAAAACATCCACATGTAAAATATTTTGACTATGTGCTGGGTTTTTTTTTCACAACTTTTATTCATTTAAGACAATAATTTGTTTTTTCTTTTTTCAATTTGCAAGTCGAGCATACCCTTGACAAGTCTTATAATGAACCTTAAATAAATTACAAAAAGGAAGCATAATTGTGATATTGAGCTGTTTTCGCTATTCTTTCAATTTTCTACATAGACAAAAACGGTTCTACTGAAACATAATTTTTGGGACTCAACCGGAAAGTAGTGGCTGACAGAGCCGGAACAAATGTACGTAAATAAGCATTGTGTTTTTCGCTGTAGTAAGTCTAAAACTATTCATGGTGGCACGCAAGTGCAAACTATCATGTATATAAGCATTACAAGGGTTTGTGTACTTTAATTACACATATAGACTACTTCTTATAGCTTTATTTGATGATTTCAATCTCATTACGGTTTTCACAGTTTTCCGGTTGTTGACTGATTTTGTCTGTTTATATAATTATGAGTTTTGACTTTCCCTTTGTAAGATTGTTCGGAGTTCGGTAATTTTGTTATTACCCTTATTAACATTTGTCATTGTTTATATCCATCATTTTATCCATATCTGAGTAATCAATGAAGTTAACCACAGTAACATATAGGTAAAAAAAAAAAAAATAGACAGATAACGACATCTTCTGGATTCAAGATATAATAATACTATATGATCATAATACTTACTTTTTGTCGTCGCCTATATGTCAATCATGCCTAAGTGACTTGTATCGGAAGATGACATAACATTTTCGACCGGAGCTCTTTGACGACAGTGTATATGTCAATCATGCCTAAGTGACTTGTATCGGAAGATGACATAACATTTTCGACCGGAGCTCTTTGACGACAGTGATGATATAGCTGAAAAATTGCTGAGTTGACGTTAAACAACAACCACTCACTATATAGTATTTAAAACATCAGAATTTAAAGTTTTAGAGCATAAGGGACGGACCATTTAACTTCCAGGGTGGGGGGAGGGGGGGGGGGGGGGTATGTTTTTTTTCTAAAACAATATTCTGATTCCCAATGTTGCTGAACAAAATAATATTCTGATTTTGGTGGAGGAAAAAAAAAATAATCTGATTCAGAATTTTTGTCATATAACCTAATGTTAATTTCGGGAAAAAAAATATAAATATTCTAACTCTCGTGTTGTCCGAAATAAATTTGTAGAACGAAACAAAAAACCATAACCCCCCCCCCCCCCCTGCAAGTTAAATGGTCGGTCTCTAAATGAACGGTATCATAAAAAGCTCGAACGTGATGTCAAGCATTAATCACTCTCTCGCTCAATCACTCCACTCGGACATATTGTCTTGCCTATTGAGTCAACCATGTTTTTCTTCTTACTCAGAGGGCTTACATATTATACTCAAAGAAGCCATTTTAATTTAAATATTAACAATCAAACTACCCCAACTAATTTACGACCTACTGATACATTTGAAATTCTGTTTCTGATCGGGAATTGGATCATCTCATATTCACTCTCATGATTTTATACCAATGAATTTCCATCGTGTCTACTGGTACAGGATAGCCACCCCCCCTTTTTTTTTCAAAACTATGAAAAATTCATATCGATTCCTTCAGCTATTATTTTCAGTTTAATTATACGTTAAACTGATATACAGCATGTACATCATCACAAAATAACTCTTTCTATACCAAACAGTCGGTTTTTTTTAATCATCTTCTTTATATATCTATACGGAGATATATAAATCGAAGATGGAGATTGGATTGGGATCCTTGACCTTTGGAGTTTCCTTGTTTTTCGATTTACGGATTTTTTTTGTCACTGAACACTGATTAGAACTTTGACGCTTTTCGCTGTCGTAAAAAAATCATGTTCTAACAAGTGCTGTAGCGAATTTATGTGATAACGTGGAAGTAACATTTCTATGTCTAACTCATTCAAACCCATTCGTTTTTTTTTTTCTCTCTTTTTGTTGGTTTGGGTTTATGGTGTTTAATGCCACTTTGAACATTTTTTTTCAGTTATATCGTGGCGGTCAGTTTTATTGGTGGAGGAAACTGAAGTGCCCCGAGAAAACCACCGACCTGTCGCAAGTCACTGACAAACTTTATCACATAATGTTGTATCGAGTATACCTCGCCTTGAACGGAGTCCGAACTCACACAAATGGAGAGGTTGTCAATAAAATGTTTTTTCTGCCTTAATGCTTTAGTTCTGATTGTGAACCAATGCACATTACATTACATGTACATCATTGAAATAAAACTAAAAAAAATCTGATGAAAAGGTGAAAAAAACTGATGTTTGACAATAATTTTTCCCCACAAAATCCACAAAATTTGGGGTGCAATTTGTGACATTTGCAACATGGGTTGCTATAATATAACTACATTTTTGTATTACAAGTAAAAATAGTGGCACTTTTGAAAGTGCCAGCTTATTTGGACAGATATATTGATAAAGCTTTTGTATTTAGTGAATTAATTATTTTCTCGTAAGGAGGAATATATATTTTTGTTCCAACAGTTTCATGTTATGTTCATAGCCAATGGTGTCCTTCAAAAGTATCTACGAATTGTATGCATTACGATGATTCAGAATGATTTAATGAATTTGATCAGTGTGTATTGAAAAAAACTAATAGGGATGAGTTATATAATAAAACGTTAATCAGATGGTCCCTATAATAATCGTGAAATCGAGGTTTTATTTTGGGATTCGAAATTGTCGTCATGAAGTTACCAACATAACGTTGGCCAACGATAAAGAGCACAGAGAGCTCTAAAGCAACATGGGCATGCAACACACAGTTGGGTCTGCCTAATGATGAGATTGAAATCCTTTCGTCCAGAAGTTGATACAAGGTGGCGTGTCACGGAGAGAATGCCAAAAATATATAAAAAGTCTCCAATGAATAATTTTAAAACTAAAAGGATATCATGAACTTCTAAAAATCGTATAAGTAACAAAAGACAATAAAAGGTGCTTACATTGTTAAATTAATCAGAATGACATCTCGCTATCAAAGTCGTCTCCGCTACTTTCGTCCCTAACTGAGTTCAAAAACCAAAGAAACATTTAAAGGTGAGGAACTTATAATAATGAATAAATCTATTTTTTACGGGTCAAAACATATATTTTTTAAATAAATGATATCATTTTTTGAAAGAAAAATTAATATTTGCCGATCTTTGCTAGCTACGGCTCATGCGCCTACACAAATTCGTCTGCTAAATTCAAGCAAAATATTCTGACATTTCCATTTGAAATCATTGTATGACCACAAAATAACTGCAAACATGGTAAGTTTTGGGAATATATGGCGTGTTTTTCATTTAACAACACATGAAAAAAGGAAAACTGACCAGAATTACAAAAAAAAAACATACAAAGCATTGCATAACACGACATTTTTCCTGGAATGACTTCTGTATTGCAAAAAATATCACCATATCAAAGCAAAACATTCCTCATTTGTTGACCACCGATATCAATGTTCCCCATAAAACTGTATTACATTCCCAAAAAATTAAATAAATAAAAAATGAAAATGGAAGTTAAATTTTGCGAACACCGATGAGTTTCACAAACGTGTTACGTAGTTAGTGAAACGAAAGTCCCCCATACGCCATAAAACTGCATTATTAGAAAGAAATATGAAAGTATTTTTTCTTCAATTGAGATTCACGAACATAGTGAGTGAAACGAATGTCTTCAAATCATTGCCGAGGGAGTGTCAGAGGGACTATTTCACATCCCCGAAGATGTATCCCCCCAGCATGTCACTACAACAATTGATGCTCTAAAATCTGTCAAAAATACTTCAGCAAAACAGTTCTATACATTATAACGTTAGGCATCCTATGAGTACCACAAGCAAAATATAGACTAATTTAACACGTTTAAGGGAACATTCCATCCAAAAGAACTTCTAAATGTTTCAAATAGCCTCTAGTAAGAGGTGGACAAAATGTCACAACATAAATGCAATATTGGTGTTCAAATGCTTTAGTCAACCTGCACAATATACAAACATATAACCTTATTTGATAATTATAAATATTGATGTCGATTGTCAGAGTAGAGAGCAAACAAACAAAAAATTACCTTGACGGCTTCTTCGTTTTTTTTATCAATCATTCATCCCCTTGACACACATTTCACCCGGATATTTCAGAATTAATGCAATCCCCAACTTGAACTCGTGAATAATACATGTTTTCATGAAGCAAGAACGGAATCATAGAAAAGTCTGGGAAATAAGTTTCAAAAACAAAGTTATTCCGACACTTATATTATTCCTCAAAACATACATGTATCGAATTCCTCATAACATCCACAGGATATTTATATTCATGTTAATTGAAAAAACTTTGAAAATTATAATAAATATCAATTTGCACTATTTTCCCTCTATGTGCCAGTGCCAGAAAATTAAAGTGACCCATGAGGTCATGACGAACTCTCCTCATTGGTTGTTTTAACACACAAATCCTATGGTTATTCTGAAAAGTGTATGCGCGCGTGTGTGTGTCTGTGATATGGGAAAAAAGGGGAAGGGCTTGCGAAAACAGTCATGGGACGCTCTGGTCACGTTTCCGTTTTTTTTCTTTTCTCTTCCTCTATTTGAGCTTGAAATTATAGACACAACTGATACAATTAAGGGACCGACCATTTAACCTGAAGGGGGGAGGGGGCATGGTTTTTTGCTAAAAATATTATCTGATGCTGAATTTTGAGGAAAAAATACTTTGGCAGGGATGGGTACAAAAAAAAAAATCTGAGACAGTATTTTCACAATATAAAATAATGTTACATTTAGAAAGAAATAATCTGTCGGGTCGGGTAAAAAAAGTAAAAAAGAAAATTTCTAACTCCGAATAAAAAACCAAGCCCCCCCCCCCCTTCAAGGAACATGGTCGGTCCCTAACTGTCTGCGTCATATTTGGACTTGCATCTTGAAATTGACACAAAGGGGAAACTAAACACCACATTCTATGACAGACGTGATAACTTCAACTTCCCTATAGTCAACTTTCCCTTCCTGAGTAGCCACATTCCATCTGCGCCGGCGTATGAGGTTTACGTCTTTCAGCTCATATGTTACTCCAGAGCATGCGGTGAATACTTAATGTCTTTTCAAGTCATACTTTCTATACAGAGGTGCCTAATATATATAGAAACACAAATTACTGTATATTCATCTATATTAGAATTTTTAAAGATATAATATTTTCTTTCTGTTTTTCAGAAATTGTCTATTTATTCAACATATTTTATGGATGTATCTTTTATTATGTAAATAATTGAAAGCTCATGTGATATGAAAATTGTTGACTTATTGTTAATTTTATATGGAAATTGTTGACTATTATTATAATAAGAAATTTGGTTAAATCAGTAAATTGTATTCAAATCAATTACAGTTGTTTAATGTAATTTAATGTCATCTATATGTATAATATAATCATTTTTTCTGTACATTTTATATTCCAAATATAATACCTAAGTCTTCATCATGTTCATATATCAGTGTAATATTCCTCTGAACAAAATCAAGTCTTCATTATGTTCATATTTGGTGTAAATCATCTGACCAAATTCTTAAATTCATATATATTACACTGCATAGCATACTTTATTGTAACCTAACTTTTAAATCTTTACACGATAGCTGACATACCAACTTTTATCTCGCTTTTCAAAAATCAGTATCATTAAGTTCAAAATTGTTTCATCTTAAAGTTAGTCTAATTTTTAAACACTATGCCTTATTTAAGTGTAAACGAACAACTTGTTACTAAAGCTTTACAATATACATGTAGCTGACATTCCAACAACAAGACTTTATTGTAGCCTAAAGGTTAACGTTTTACATGATAGTTAACATACCAACAACAAAATATTTAACCTTAATCTGTATATACATGTATATATATCTATATATCTATATGAAGATGTAATATTGAGTGATAACATATAATTAAATTTATAGCAAGTTTCGGTGTTTTCATGTCTTTAAAATAATCTAACATGCTTTCATTTAGAAAAGGCAGGGCAGAAAAACCGAGGAATAAACACTAGAAGTCGTATATTAAGAAATGCAGACAAATGGGTAAAAAAGAGCACAACAAAAACCACATGGAAAGACATATTAAACAAATACATTATATATAGACCTAAAAAAGACAATGGTTTCATCAAGGTGCTCTTGTTGAGTAAGCAATGTTATTCATAGTAAACATGATAAAGTTTGACAAGGAAAGGTATGAAACCAACTATAAATGAGGAAAACAATCCGATTTAATTTGAGGCTCTTTTGTTATTGGCATGCCTTTGTTATTTCGTTGAAATTAAATAACTGGAGTTGATATTTTGTGATATTCAACTTTCATTCAAATATATACACACTGGCCAGACAGATATGCTGTGCTCGCATCTAGGCAATGCCTACCCCATATTAGAATCGTGAAAGCCGTGACACTTCCTAAAGTATACCATAATCTACTGTTAGTGCGGAACTTTCCACAACGTCACGCAAAACTGGGTATCTCGCAGAAATCTGTGACATAGTTCACAATAATGTGTTGTCGTCTCGATAATGGTGAACAGATATGAACTCAACAGGTAAGTCATGTACCATGATTTTAACGCTTTTTTTCAACTTCATGTATATGTTAAGATAAAGTTGACTTACAGGCAATTTCTCAGTACATTTATTTACATTGTGAAGTAAAAAAAATAATCACTAGTCTGTTATCTTCAAATAAAATCTTCATTCTAGTCACCTTAGTCGCGAATCACTGTTGTAGTCCTATGTTTGATTTGTTTTCACTTTTATATCTTGTGAAACTTCACATTACAGTAATGATTACCTGCAATGTCAGTTTCGTTCTTTTTCAGACTATCCAGTGAAACTCCAGTGAATTAGACAATTAAAAGTTTAAGAATAAAGTATTTAGTGGTGCTATTGGTGTCCTTCTTACTCACAACACTTTTGGTTTGCTACCATACACTGAAGATACTAGGATAAAGTTACCAAAATTACTTTCAAGTGTATAAACACAGCCATATCTAGTATATTCTCAGCAATATATAAAATCAAATTTGTTTATGTATAAGGTTACAAGTGTTCGTAAGTAATGGTGTCCACATGAATAATCATTCTTAAGTCAAAGATATGAATATTTATTTTAAAATTTTTAACCGTATTTTACAACTGTTATATATAAGGTTATTACTGAATACAAAAGGGGACTTTTAAATATATACAACAGTCTATGAAAATCTGCATTTGGACACTATTTTATGAACGCAACAGACATTGGACACTCTGATGCATCACAAAATTATGAGAAACTGGGAACAGAATTTATCTTGCCATTGCTATTTTATGAAAATATAGACATTTTGCTGTGCAAAAACTCTCAGGGATCTTTTAATTAAAGACTTCTATTTTTTACTTATGATGTCACACTATGTCCCAATACTGAATTTCTCCACATATATACCGGTATTACATATGGTGTGGAGTAGAATAGGCACCAGATTTCTCCGTCCTAGAGGCACTAGTCCTCTAAAAGGGGTCAATCCCGCGGGAACCCCAGGGTATAGAAATGGGACCGAGAGCTTCTTCGGCTTGAAGGGGCGTCCGTCGGTTGTGCGGGATGTATAAATTCACAAGCAACCCGTCCTTCGGATGAGGCGTAAATAAAACCGAGGTTCCGTGTTGAGAGATTGCCACCCTCTTCGCACGTCAAATAACCAGTGTAACAGCCCATTATGAGCATTATTGCTCATGATGAGTGGTCCATAGGAGACCTGTTGCACTGGCTAAATTATCCGTCCCTACCCATCACCTTTCCTTGTTTCGAGTCCCGTGGCGCTTAAATTATTTTCGTCATGAATATAGCTGAAAAATTGCTCGCTGGACGTTAAACATCAATCAATCAATCAACATATGGTGTGGTTTTCGTACAATTTCATTAACTATGTCAGTCACGTGATATACAGAATATTCAATGTATGTTTTCCACTGTGAAGAAACCAGACGTCTTGTTTCTATTTTTAAAAAATATTGACGCTGTTTCTATTTTTAAGTATATTGACGCTATGTTACTAAATTTAGATCCGGATATTGTCCGTTCCGGACCACGTTTACACTCAGTAGACAACATGGCGGAAGTGCCAGTTCCTCAGCAGACGAAAAAAAAATTTGTTAATTTATCAGTATTCAAAAATTTCATAAAATTTCAAAATTAAATTTAAAAAAAAATAAAAAATTCTAAATTCTAAAATTTCAAAAAATTTATAAAATTTCGAAAAATTTCAAATTTTCATAAGATTTCAAAATGTTCATGATTTCAAATTTTTTAGAAAAAAATTCAAAAAATTCAGTTTTCATAAAATTTCAAAATTTTAATATTTAAATAATAATATTGAAAAACATGTAATATAAAAATTAAGGACTTTTCACTCTGTCAATATGTTTTATCGGTAAATTGTGTAGTTTTCCTTTGAAGTGTGTCGATTGATAAAGCTTTTCTCACTTTTGAGACAGACCAGTTCCTATTTTTAGCAATGTGAGATTTTCTTATCTTGCACTAGTGCAAGACAAAATCAAAGGACTGAAAGTACTGAGAGCCGAGCTAACCTATCAAACTCAATGTGAAAGCCTTGAAAAAATAAATAAAATGGGTGGCTGGAAATAAGATTTAGGCTTCAACTAGTTTTTTAGCAGCCATGTTTGTGATGAATCAACACCAAATCAGTGCCGGATGTAGGATATATGAGGCTCTGTGCTAGTTAAGTTATGAGGCCCCTTACTTGAGCCCTGAAGGAGGCAGACCCGGTAGGCCTACACAGACAGTCAGGCATACATGCTCCGGAAAAATAAGAATAGTTAAAATATTACGTTATATTAGGTCAGACATGTATACACTGCGTCTTCAGCAAACTAGAAGCTATTATATATTACCCAAAGCCCCAACCCGCCCAGGCAGGGCAGTCATTACAGTCAAAATTATGTAAATAAATCAAAACATCATTTAACGCAGTGGTTCTCAACCTTTTTTCCCCCATGGACCTCTTTTATTCTTAAATTTTTTGATGGACCGCCATAACCATTTGATGAAAAAGCTTATTTTATTTCTTACTCATAGTAAAATAACTCAGTAAAAATAACATGAGTTTCAAAAAAAAATAATATTAACCATACACCATATTGCTGGCAACATAATGACTAGCATTGGGACTGAGAATACATCAAACAAAATACCAAGACAGTATCGCTATCAATAACTTTGCCTGTAACCTTGAGCGCGAGTGAGAGCTTGTTTGCAAGGACAGAGTGTATGAAGACAGTGGTAGTTGCTGCTCGCAGGAGGGGTGAGTCGTGGTGGCCTCGGTAGGCGTTACTAACAATATGACAGTTTGTTATGTCAGTGTCAATTAAATCTGAAAGTAGACTATTGTTAGCTTGCAGAACCCTTAATATCAGCAAGGACGAATAGCTTTAATATGGATAACAAAAACTTAAGATAACGCCATCAGTAGTGAATCGGGTTCGTATAGCGCTATTGACCCCTATGTTAAACCATTTTTCCCTCCTGATCCTCCTGAAATGACGGCTCTTACAGGCACACCTGTTTTAATCGATAATGAAGAAATCCAAACCGAGTAAATTTACATAATTTGTGTTGATCAACCTCTCATTCTAGTATTCTAAGTATTGTATATGGGTTTTTTATACCGTGAGTTTTGTTGTTTTCGGATATGTTGTGTAGTACTCCAAGTATTCTATCACGTCCATGTTGGATTTTCTGTTATATTTTCAGAGATCTTGACGTTTCTCGATTCCTTCCTGTAATTTTCGTGTTTATTCAACATCTTAATCACTATTTTGTTGACTTGTTGCAGTTTTGTCATATATGTTTAAGTTAATGTGTGATATTTTCATAATGTGCTTCGTTTTGTCTGAGATTTTTTCGTTACTTTTTGAGTTTTCACTCGGATTTTTGTGTTCATTTAGTTTTTAATTACTATTTTTGTCGTTTTGATACTGTTTTTTTTTCTTTTCTTTTACGTTAGTATTCGATATTTTCATCGTGTTTCTCGTTTGTTCGAAATTTTGTCGTATTGTTTACGTGTGTTTCACGTTTTTAGTGACGTTTTCACGTTATGGTTTCAGTTTTAATCACGTTTTTCGTGTTCATTTAACTTTTTAATGGCTATTTGTTCGTTTTGTCAAGGTTTTTGTTTACGCTTTTCGTGCTTAGGGTGGTATTTTAACGCTATCGCGGTGGTGGTGGTGGTGGAGGAGGAGGAGGAGGAGGAGGAGGAGGAGGAGGAGGAGGAGGAGGAGGAGGAGGAGGAGGGCAGAAAAGATATCCTGAAAGATAAACGTTGCATCATCCAGATACAAAACAAAGATGACATGTGTTGTGTCACGGCCATCGTAACGGCCAAAGCTAAGATCGACGGGCATGAACAATTGAATTCTATTCAAAGAGGTCGTCGTATCCAAGAAGAGTTGGCATTGGAATTACACGCCAAGGCGGGAGTACCCCTACATCAATGTGGAATCGAAGATGTAAACACGTTTCAACGATTCCTGGTAGGATATCAGATGCATGTGATATCGAGAGAGTATTTCTACGGAATCGTTTACCATGAACCCACAGCCGAGAAGAAGATCTACTTGTACTACCACGACAACCATTCCGATGTGATTACCAGTATGACTGCGTTCATGAGTCGCATCTACTTCTGTACAAACTGTTACAAAGGTTATAACACCAAAGAAGAACACGCTTGCAGCAATGTATGCCATAATTGTCGGAAGATTCACGATCAAACTGAAGATGATTGGATACATTGTCATGATTGTGGACGATATTTCAAAGGACCAACATGCTTTAATCTCCACAAGAAGACGACGCCATTGGGAAACGCAACGTGTACCTCCTATTACAAATGTAAGCACTGCGGACAAACCGTGAACAAACGAATGGCAGATCATACCTGTTGGAACGTCTATTGCAAGACTTGTAAAGATTATTATCCATCTGAACACCAGTGTTACATGCTACCTGTGGACTACAACGACAGACAGAAGAAACAGACTTACATCTTTTTCGATTTTGAATGTACCCAAGATGACATGATCCAGTGTCAACAAGGATTCCAACCGGATGACAACGGAAAATGTATTCATTGCAAATCATCGAGGTGTGGAGCTTTCGAACATAAGCCTAATCTATGTGTAGTACATAGAGTGTGTTTAAAATGCATGGATCAAGGAGTCGATAAAGACAGTATCTGCCAAACATGTGGAAAGAGCGAATTGGTGTTTGCCGGACCGAACACAACTGAACACTTTTGTCAATGGTTGTTTTCCGGAGAAAACGAAGGGGCCACGGTTATTGCACACAATTTCAAAGGCTACGATTTATTGCCCATACTAGGGTATCTGTACCAAAACGGTGTGAAACCAACGATTATTGCCAATGGTGCCAAGAACATGTATATCGAAGTACCCGGATGTCATATTAGAATGATAGACTCCATCAACTTTTTACCTAGCGCATTAGCGGAATTACCTAAAATGCTTTGATTGGAGGAGCTCAAGAAAGGACATTTCCCACATTTGTTCAATAGGAAAGAGAACCAATCAGTCGTACTCAATCATCTACCAGACGTACACTACTACAATCCGGATGCCATGAAACTGAAAGACAGAAAAGTCTTCCTCGTGTGGTATGAGACCAACTACAGACAACGATTCGATTTTCAAAGAGAACTATTGAGTTACTGTCGCTCCGACGTGGACATATTAAGAAGAGCCTGCCTAACGTTTATACAACTGTATTTGGAGATGACGTCTGCCGACGGACACGGAGGCATCGATCCTTTTCAGAAATGCATCACGATAGTCTCGGCTTGCAATTTGGTATTTAGAACGAAATTTCTACGACCCGATACCATCGGTATCATTCCAGCTCACGGATACGTCAAGAAGAAAAACATTCCATCAAAGCCATGCAATGGATCAAATACTTATCAACAACGGAAGGAATCCACATACAACATCCTAGAAACGATGGGGAAAAGGAAATTGGACCTTATAAAGTGGATGGATATTACGAAAACGAGAACGGACAAAAATACGTCTTGGAATTTAACGGAAAGTTCTGGCACGGATGTTTACACTGTTACAATGCCAGCACGGTTCTCCCGGTCAATGGTATGACCATGGGTGATCTATACCAACGAACCATGTAGAAGAAACAATGCCTGGAAGGTCAAGGGTATGGCTACGTTGGAAAGTGGGAATGCGAGTTCGACAGAGAAGTTGGAGAAAACGACACTTTACGAAACTGTGTCCAACACTCCGAGATGATCAACCCTTTAGAACTCCGAGATGCTTTTTATGGAGGACGCACCGAAGCGTTTACACTATTTCAAAAAGACCAGGATATATCATACGTCGATGTAACCTCCCTGTATCCATATATCAATAAGACCGGAAAGATACCCATCGGACACCCTGAGATCGTCACCGAGGGTCTTACATATATACAACAATACGAAGGACTCATCAAATGCAAAATCCTTCCACCAAGAGGAGTGTACATACCCGTATTACCAGTAAAAATGAACAACAAATTGTTGTTTACTCTGTGTGGAACATGTAGTGAAAACCATCAACAGACACCGTGTCAACATAACGACGAAGAAAGATCATTGACGGAAACATGGGTCACGGACGAATTGAAGAAAGCATTGGAGAAAGGATACGTAGTTCAGTGCATCTACGAAGTGTGGCATTTCGATGAAACAGAACAGTACTATCCGAAAACGAAAACTGGAGGACTCTTTACCGATTACATGAATACCTTCCTCAAAATGAAGCAGGAAGCCAGCGGTTGGCCAGAGTGGTGTCAGAACGAAAACGATAAATGGAGGTACATCAGAGACTACCACGAAAAGGAGGGAATACTCCTGGACTACAACAACATAAAGAATAATCCTGGATTGAGAGCATTAGCCAAACTGATGCTGAATAGCTTTTGGGGAAAATTCGGACAGAGATCCAACATGCCTCAGATAAAATACATATCCGAAACTGCCGAATATTTCGACATGTTGACCAGCGACCAGATTCTTGTAATGAGTATAAATATTGTCATCGACGAGATGGTGGAAATGAGATATCAATACAAAGAAGAGTTCGTCGAATAATCTGGGAGAACCAACGTAGTCATAGCAGCCTATACCACAGCTCAAGCCCGTTTGAAGATGTACAGTTATTTGGAACAATTAGGAATCCGTGCCTTATACGCCGATACAGACTCAGTCGTGAATACCTCTAGGCCAGGCGAGTTGAAACCCGAACTCGGTGACTACCTAGGAGATCTCACCGATGAAGCGCCCGACAACAGAATAATAGAGTTTGTCACCGGTGGACCGAAGAACTATGCCTACAAGATTGCCAGACCCGACAAGGATGGAAATGCGACCATATGTAAAGTGAGAGGCATCACTCTCAACTACAAGAACTCCTAAATAATGGATGGATATCTGAAATTTTTAAAAACACTTGAGGAATCGTCAAGGCCGTCAATGATGTCCTTTATCTGCCCTTTTATTTGTTATTTCCGTGGAAATTATGGCGTTAAGGCTTAGAGAAAATAAAAATATTAACGGGATAAAAGTAAAAATTGATGATAAAGCACACATCATTAAAATATCTCAATTAGCAGACGACACAACGTTATTTGTGAGTTCCAAAACTGATATAGCTTTAGCCATGAATGAAATAGAAATATTTGGGTCATTTTCAGGGTTAATTCTAAATAGAAATAAAACAGAGGGCATATGGATCGGTAAGCTAAAAAATTGCAGACAAAATTAGAGGTATTAAATGGACACAGAATCCTGTTAAAGCATTAGGTATATTCTTTGGACATAACAAGGAAGAATGTCAAAAACTTAACTGGGAAAAGAAAATTGAAGAAATGAAAAATCAATGTACAGCATGGGGAAAAAGGAATCTAACTATTATGGGGAAAATTCTTATTATAAAAACACTCATCCTGCCGAAATTTACCTTCTTAGCCAGTTCATGTGTAGTACCAAAGATGTATATAAAAGAAATTGAATCTTGTTTTTACAGATTTATCTGGAATGGGAAACCGGATAAAATCAAAAGATTAACTTTAATAGGGGATTATGAATAAGGTTGATATAAACAGTTATTTTAAATCGCTCAAAGTGTCATGGGTCAAAAGACTGCTTAGTTCAAAAACATCAAATTGGAAAGTTATACCAAGAAAATATTTAGATAAATTTGGAAAAAACTGGCTAATTTTTAAAATGAATATGGACAATGGTAAATCAATAGAAAATTTTAATGATATCCCAGAGTTCTACAAAGAAATAATAAACTGTTGGGTAGAATTTGGAGGTGGACAAACAAAAACACCAACTAATTTTAGAGAGATAAGAAATCAAAATATTTGGGGAAATAAATATATAAAATTTAATAATAAAAGTTTAATTTATAAAAACTGGATTGATAGCAACCTGTTGTACGTGAACGACATAACTGACGAAAATGGAAGGATATCACAAGACTATTTGATAGAGAAATTAAAAAATAAAATTAATTTTTTTAGTGAATTTAGTCGACTAAAAAAGGCAATTCCTAAAGAGTGGTATGTGCAATTATCAGAAGAAAAATCTGTGAAAACTACTATTAATATAAAAAAAGAAAATATTAGTTCTGCTGGTAGGGTGATTGATATGGATAAATTAGTTAACAAAGATTTTTACAATATTATCAAAAACAAAGTTTTTATCAAACCTATAGGTATACATTTTTGGACAACTTACTTGGATATCCAAGATTTTCAAAATATAACAGACTTATATGAATTTATTTTTAAAATTTTGTTAGAAAACAAATTGAAAATATTTAGATGGAAACTATTGCAATTTATTATTCCAACCAAATCACATCTGTTCAAATGGAAAATATCAACTGACAGTTTATGTAATGTTTGTAAAGTAGAAGAAGATTATGATCACTTTTTTATGTCGTGTAAATATTTAGACATATTTTGGAATAAAATAAATGAAATGTTAAAAAAGGTCCAATTTGAAAACAATATCAGACTTCAACATTTAGTATTTGGGTACAAAATTTTCGACAAGAATATTTTCACCTAAATTATTTTTTAACTATATTGGCATTTACAATTTACAAATCCTATTATGTATCCGAACAAAAGACAAAGACAATTGATGTTTATCTGTTATTTAAAAATGAATTTCAAAGAAAAATGAAGGAAAATAAATTACTAGGAATGAATTCACTGTTCAATCATATATTAAATAAACTGTGACCATAACTTATGCAATAGAATATATTAGAATAAAATAGTTTTATATGTAATTATAGTTTTGAGTATTTCCCTGGATACTCAAAACAGAATTTCACAGGGATACTTCAGAGGAACTTGGACTCTGAAGTAAAAATGTAACAAGATATTTACTAAATAAAATCTGTGATATTGAAAAAAAAAAAGAATTCCTTGACCATCAACTTTGATACGATCAAGGACATGGTAATTAATAACAGAGATGACGTCAAGACCGTGAGGGACGACTTCAAGATCACGAGAGACCACGAGAGATTACTTACCGTACATCAAGACAAAGACTACAGGATAGTCTTCGACAAAAGAGTCGTCATTCAGGACTACAGCACGAGACCATACGGATTTTAAGAGGGTTCGTCTCTCCTGTAATGGCCTACATAAGGAAACAGATCATCCCAGCGATCGAACAAAAAAGCCAGAACTCAGAAAACTTTATTTGTGGTATAAATCTATTTAATTGTCCCCTTGGAAAAAGTGACATTTTTGTCTATAATTTACACAAGAGGCTCCAATGATAATGTAATCACACATCTGGTTATCGTTTGTCTTCAAATTTCTCAAGTGGGTCCAATAAATATATGTAATTTTCCCATTCTGGGAAATATATACACATCACAGAAACAGTTTATATAATCTTAACCGATATACTTTATTAAAATTGGACAAAATCGCCGAATTAGCATAATTACTAATTTCTCAGACAAAAACAGATCTAGAATGTAGGCAAACATTTCTTTTTGTATCTGTTCGAAGCAATGACACGGATTTCCAACGTCATATGTCGTGGTCTGTTTGTGTACAGATAATGAGATGTGATAGCTCCTTTTGTTGATATTGGCGGAATTATTGACCATCACTGTTTTAAATTTCTTTTCATGAAACCATTCAGTGTAATGTAGCTTCAGTTCAATCAATTTCAAATAAACTACATATTCCCCTTCTAGGCCCCCATCAGTGTACCCGTTTTTCCTCTATAAAATGAATGCCACCTGTTTGTCTTCCCTTGTCCATATTTTGTGATCTTGTTTCAGTGAGCTAGCATTATAAATATCCAACTAAGCGTGTTGGTCTAGTACAAAATGGACCTCATCATTATCTCATTGAAAATTAACTTGTTCTCGCCATGATATAGCTGAAACATTGCTGAGTTGGCGTTAAACAACAACCACTCACTCACTATATAGTATTTAAAACATCAGAATTTAAAGTTTTAAAGCATAAATGAACGGTATTATAAAAAGCTCGAACGTGATGTCAAGCATTAATCCCTCTCTCGCTCAATGACTCCACTCGGACATATTATCTTGACTCTTGAGTCCATCATGTCTTTCTTCTTACTCACTGTTCCAAAGGGCTTAAAGGAAACATCACATTTTTCTAAAAAAATCCATCCCTAAGATTCCAGACATTTGATGTAGATCAGCTACTAAAAAATTGTGCTCAAAAACTTTGTTTGAAATTGAAAACTTTAATCCAATTTTTCAATAAACTTTCATTTCACTTCCCTCAGCAGAGGTCAGTGTTGTTGTAACACTGTGTAAAGCTGAGGAAGGAATGTCTAACTTATCAAATGATTTTTTTGAAATGAGTCTAACAGCTGAACCAGCTGAACCAGTATCCACTAAAGTATTAAAAATTAACTTTTGAATTTTGGCCTTAGCAAACAAATTGTATTCACTTGAATCATTGACCTTTTATTCTGCTCAAAACTTTGGACTGAACTTTCGGTCTCAAGGCCAGTCCTTTCTAATTTTTTCAAAAATTTCACTTGGGCCATGAGGACTTTGATAAGTTTTATTCTGAAAATCATCAGGATATCTATCCTTTTGGCAAAACCTGGAAATGTGGCATTTTCGCCCACAATTCCAGCATTCTACAGATTTTCTAAATCCTGCCCTGTCAAAACTTTGATCTTGATTTTGATATTTAACTGGTTTATCAAGTTTTTCAGTCACTTTTCCAATACATTCACTGAAAGTTTTAGCAAATTCTGTTAAGTCTGCATTTTTTAATTCTTCTGATTTTTCCATTTTATTTTCATGTTTTATTTTATGATCCTCTTGAAGGACTGCTCGAATAACATAATCATCTTATGGTTTGCGCGTAGATGATTGTGAATTTGTAAATGCTTCATATTCAACCGTGTAAGCGATAGCAGCTTCCATCGTAACTGGATGAGCAATCTGAACATGTCGCTCCATATCAGAATTCAGCAACCCTAATATAAACTGATTGATGACCAGTTGTTCAAGTACATTGTTGTATTCATCATATGGATACGCTAAGCGTACAAGGCGACGCAATGCATAGTCAAATTCTGCTAAACTCTCCCCCGTTTTTCGAATTCGTGCCCGAAATTCACATCTGTAAGCTGTTACGCGTTCTTTTGGGTTGAACCGTTGACCAAGCATGCTTTTTAACTCGGTGTAGTGTTAACAACTGAGAATTTCAAATCCCCATACAATTTCTGGACATGTCCGCGTAAACTCATTGATAATTGTTGAGCCATTTTAGTCTCGTTCCAATTATTCCACCTGGCAGTTTGCTCGAAATGCACAATATAATCTTTCCAATCGGTGGATTTCCTATCAAATTTCTCTGGTTCCTTTTCACGCCGAGTCATTTGCGATTTGTGGGTCAAATTTTAACGGTGGGTTCTCTCAGGAACTTGAGGACGTATTGTATTATCGTATAAATAACTAGAAGTGGGTTCTTGACCCTTACTGTAGCTTGCTGTACCAATATCTCCCCAACCGGTTCATAAAACTTTGGGGGTAACGGACGCGGGGTGGCATTTCAGTACTATACAAAGGACTAACATAAAAATCTGGACGTCTTATGGATAGGTCATTTTCTAACCTTTGTCCACGTTCAACATGAACAGAACTATCCAGAAATTTATCTGTTAATTGTCGTCCTCCTGCTGAAGGAATTTCCGACGGGAATACCGGCGCGAAGCTATCTTTTTATGAATTTCATATTTTATGAACAGCGTCTCGGATTTCGAAGGCTGATGATAACCTAAAGTTGCATTACCAGAGTCATAAAAGCTAACATGTCGCGCTTCCCATTGCTTACTTTCATCTTCGCTTTCATCTATTAACATCGAAACTTGATCATGATTATCATATTCAGAGCCGCCATACGCCATGTTTGTTAAATTTATTTATTTATTTTATTTAACTTATCCTGATTTTAATTGACTAAATTCTCATGCCACAGTTTTCAACTCGAATCCCCACACTGGCCACCAAAGATGTAACAGAAGAGTGTTTGGATATGTCTCGCTTGGTGGTTGCCAAACAAAAAACTCACAGACAGACAGACAGACAGACAGACAGACAATACAAAGTGATTGAATTAGTTGACGATGGATACAAAATGCGATTTAGACATATCCAGGTTCGTTCCACCGGGATTCGAGCTTGTGGCAATAAGAATCAAGGCTAATAAGTTTTCAATTCTTTATATAGTCAGCAAAAGGCATTGATATAACAGAACATAAAAATCAACAATTGTAATTTTTTATTTTTTTTTTTATCTTTTTTAAATATTTCAAACATATCAAAATACCATGGGTAGGGGGGTCAAAATACCATGGATGGGGGGGGGGGGGTGTCAAAATACCATGGGTATGGGGTTCAAAATACCATGGATAGGAGGTCGAAATACCATGGGTCGGGGGTTCGATATACCATGGGTAGGAGGGTCACAATACCATGGATAGGAAATCTAGAATTGGTTGAACATTATGAAAGATCAGGTCAGCGATATTGGCTCAGGTGAGCCTTTAGTTTTAGAATATGTACAAGTAATCGTAATTTATCAATTACATTGATTTTGACCTTTCATGATTATATTTAGAATACCTTTTCACTATTTTGACATATATTTTTCTTATCTGATTTATATATTTTCATATATTACACTTTACGTTTTTATTTTCCCTATTTGTCTTTGTTAGCCGGTCACTATTTTCGTATATGGACCGGCCAGGTACCTGCATTATTTTAGATAAAAAGTATAATATAGCAAATAGTTCATGTCACTTCGGGTCATATGGCAGTATATGGACCGGTCCTTATACTACCATATGACCCTTAGTGCCATGAACTATTTCCTATATATGTATATATATTTATCATTTTTGTATATTATTTGGATTCGTTGATTGGCTGAGAACGGGTCACATGACGTTCTATAATAAGAGGTTATTATACAGTGTTATGTACAATATGGAAAGATATTGTACGAGTCTGTATTATATTGAAAACCCGTATTGGACTCGACGCCTGCGGCGTCTCGTCCAATACGGGTTTTCAATACAATACGGACGAGTACAATATATTTCCTTATTGTACACAACACTGTATAATGACCTATTTATTATACAGCTGAAATGATCAATACTATAACAACAATTTTATGTTTAACTTTTGATACAGTCTAAATAGAACAACTGCACAACAGTATTCCGCTAGGAAAATGTTGTGTATCAATACAGATCTCGTAATTTCTATAATGAATTAAAAACAGCAAAATAACTGATCAACAATTATTCTAAACAACCCTTTTCCCCTCAAACTGTTAAATATCGAACAAGTTAATTTGATTGTAGATTACAATTAAAAATAATTTACTAGCAGACGACAAAAACCAACGAGTTACTTCCCTTACATAGTGTACAGTACGAAAAAAAACGTATTGGTCGTCCAATACGGAAAACATACGGCTTCCGGTTGTACAATACGGGAAAAATAATGTACGGTCACATGTCTTAAATGGGTGTTTTTGATTGGATTAAATAAGGGTAATAACAAAATTACCGAACTCCAGTAGTATTGAACGAACGTTACTAATTATAGTAACACCCATGTAATATACAAAAAAAGGTCAACAAATTTCAAAATTTTCCCAAAATTAAAAAATTTCATAAAATTTCAAAAAAAAAATTCAAATTTTCAAAAATTTTAATAAATTTAATTTTTTTTTCCAAATTTTCAAAAAATTCCCAAAATATCCAAAAAATTCAAAATTTTCATAAAATTTCAATATTTTAATATTTATATGATATTATTGAAAATGATAAAACAATTATAGCCTACCATTTCGGTCAATACATAATGGCCTTCATATTTAGATGGGTTTTGATGAGACGAACGAAAGCTTGTTTACCTGTTTCACTAAAATGAATCCCATCTCTCTGAAACGCACTTCTGTAATTGTGATTTACTGATTGACAATTATTGATAAAAAACACATCGTTTTGTGATTCGCAGAAGTTTTGAGTCGCATGATTAAATTGATGTACATTTTCGTTGTAATCCTTCTTTCCTATTCGTTCAAAACACGGGAGCACATGTATTGAGCCTTTCCTTTTTGATATTTGGATGAGTTGCTTCATCTCCTGAATTCAAATATCAACAGACTTTGATGAGAGGTCGTTATTTCCTACTCCTAGGACAATGTGCTTGCTGGAATTTATATTTTCCGCAAGCTCCTTGGCACCTGCAATATTTTTCTTACTTCAGTGTTGTGGTTATCTTTGTTTGCCCACGATATGGACAGTATACCAATTCTATCATGACTGATATTTTTATTGGTGGTGGGTGCCGGGATACCACTAGAATCCCACATAACTTCTCCAGGAAACTAACAGCTTTATCATATGCATGTATACTGAGTACATCTAGATGTATTCTAGTTCACAATGTTTTATTACTCATAGTGACAATGACCACTGTGAAGCCTGTTAGTGACAATGACCACTGTGAAGCCTCTTTGTAAAGGGTGTCCATTGCTCGTGCTTAAAGTCTAAATACGGAATTATTAAAACAAATGACCTGAGAATTAAATGACCTATATATGAAGAGTTTGAAGATACCAAAGAGGTAATCAGAATCCGTATATCGAAGAAGAACAAACTACACAATGGTCAGAAGAAAAAGTACAAAAGGGCAAACAATGATCTACAAAAGATAAACATAAAACTATAGATCGAGTAACACGAACCCCACTAAAAACGGGGGTGAGTGAACTCAGGTGCTCCGGAAGGGTAAGCAGTTCATACTCCACTAGCATAGTCTCAAATCATACCAGGCATGCGCGATTTACCGTATTATAAATACTATATTAAGATTTTCGCAAGCATTCTATTAAATTTAGAATCACCAATACGGCGTAGATTCGCGTCCGGCTTTGTAAATTACAAAAAGGGTGCACTCGACTCGAAGCCACAAGTGATAAAGATTTCAAGTTGCCTGCACTCGACTCGAAGCCGCAAGTGATAAAGTTTACCAGTTGCTTGCCCATGGTCGGAGGTTCTCTCCGGGTACTCCTGCTTCTTCCACCACTAAAACTGATCGCCATGATATAGCTGAAATATTGCTGAATGTGGCGTTAAAACACCAAAAATCAAATCAAATCATCTATTAAATTTATATTATTACCAACACAACAGGTACTCGGAAAATTCCCGGGAAACGAGCATATATTAATAGTAATAGGCAGAGAACATCCTAAATATATTGACCAATGAAATTTCTTGAAAATGGAAAGCAAACAACAAAAGACAACAATAAAAGAGAAAAGTAAATCGACGTAAAATATCAACAACGTAACCATATCATTAATACACATCAATGGTGATATCTTTACATATGTACGCTCTAGTAAGCCTATATCTTTTTTAGATTATTCTAAGTTAGCGAGAAGCATATTGCATTGTAGTAAACACATAATATTATGCATTTTATTTTACCTGTTGCCTTTTAAAGTAAGCTCCGCCTACCCCTATATTGGCTTGACGATCATTCATAAATATTTTTTAACAGAAAGAACCTGTCGTGAAGCTTCCTGGTTGCCATTTTGAAATTGGGAGAAAATAAGATAGCTAATGGTGAGTATAAATGTGTTGCCATTTGACGACAATAAAGATAAATATGTGATTTCTCGGAGTATTATCCTGTACTAACTAACGTTGACAGTTCCCAGGGCTCAAGCCATAGAACTGATCAGCATGCCACAATGGAGTATAGGGGGAAGACTCCTCTCGATAAAGCATTGCTAGACTATAATACAGAAGCCTATATATGGGATATCTTTAAGGCAGTAAAATCTTTCAAAATATTATAGCTACAGGTGAAAACTTTCAAGCAGTGAATAATGTTTAACCATGTATTTTATTAACGGTTATGAACGGGAATTAATTTGGTTAGGAAAGGGGGGTTAGGGTTAGGGTTAAGGGGGGTAGGGTTAGGGTTAGGGTTAAGGGGTGCTGACCAGTAAAAGGTATGAAGCATTAATGACTGTTATATCATCAGTAAGGCAAAAATAAAATGAAAGTTGATATTGGTACGACCTCATTAGATCAATTAGTGCGATTTTTAGGTAACAAAATGTTATCAATTTTTTTAATTTGTGTAAATGAAGAAATACATTCTGTGAATTAATAATATGACAAATGATTATTATATTCACATTCCATCAGATTTCACGAACACATTACACAATAGTAGGATTCTGAATTAAACCTATAAACATATTCTAATTAATATAGCCCACTTATCTATTTTAATTATTATCTGACATGTTAGATAATGTATCGTAACAGTAAAGCATGACATGTTTCTATTATATTAAACTGTAATACATGACTTAAACACAGAAGAAAGGTCAACTAGGGTTAAACTTCCTGGTTATTATATTGCTATGTGAAGTATTAACATTGTAATCTGTTGGTATTAAGGACGACGTATTCACAATACATTCAATCATCTGCTTTTGTTTTTCGTCCATGTGTGTTCTCGGTATTTGTGTGAAATTATGAAAATAACGTTTTAACAGTAACAATAATATTTAATAATTAACTCTGATCTCATATGTCATATTGTAGTGGAAGCAGTAAAACAGATATTTACAACCGTCAAATCCCCAATTGACACTGACAATTCTTCAAATACAATACTGATATTTCTATTCTAATGGAAGACAAACAGATTTTGAGCTGAAAAAACATTTAATGTAGATATAATAGTATAAAAGGAAACAGTCTAAAGATTATAAAAACTAATATGTCTGGAAAAATTGTCACTGACGTTGTCACGTAATCGTCACAGAAAATGGTGATGTCATAGGAGAACTTTCACTGTAGAACATAAATATACCACGTAAATCGTCACAGAAAATGGTGATGTCATAGGAGAACTTTTACTCTAGAACATAAATATACAAATTACTGGAACATAGGGACGGGAAGAGGAGAATGATCCTCCACTTTGATGAACTGAGGAATGGGGTGTCAAAACTATGTTTTGCAAAAACAAATTAGATTAAGCTGAATTTATAACATGGAAGCAAAAGCTAGATTAATTGTCCAGTGAACTAAGGGGTATGAGGGCATGCTTTGAACCCAAAATAGCTTGACATGAGCCACTCTTAGGCCGCTGTATTATATTAATTGGCTTGTTGCTTTTCAAGAATTCAATGTGGGGCTTAGTCATACGGGAACCCGTATTTACGACATGTCAGTTGAGGATTTGCCGGCAAATATTGGCCAATAGAGAAACGTGTTATATATTATTTTTTGATTAGAATCATCTTTCATGCTATGCAGATTCAATCTTACACACATAAAACTCCATAGATTCATGGGACTAGGGCCCTTGGAGTCCGATAGTTGAAATCTGGTTCAATGCGAAAACGTTTTAAAAAATCTTTTAAAGAATACGAATGGAAATGATGGGTCGAAGCGACATTACAAAATAAAGATAAAAGCTAATATGAAAAAAAGTCTCATGATATATTCGACTATAAATAGTTGACAAGATTCAATATCAAAAGTATGTTACAAATGACCAAATGACGTAGTAACTCACGAATGTGCGCAACGTATGAGTGAGTTACAATATTATTTTGTCATGAGTGACATATTTTTTATAATGAAATTCATCAATTAGTTATAATATTTATTACATAGATTTGAATTTAATATAAAGTTCATTTATACTATATTACGTGTGTAGCGTATGGATATACTATAATGTGCATCGCTTTAAGAACAACGAAACCATACGAAACGGTCAAACCATACAGATAAGTAGCTCCGACAATGAAATGGCGCGAAATAAAGCGAGAGTGAAAATAAAATCTTCAACTTAAATATCTAACGAGTCTTTAGAACAAAACAATAACATAACCAATAATGATGTTATCTACATATCCCAGATATTGACATACAAAATACCAATAATGATATTATCTGCATGTCCCCGATATTGACATACAAAATACCAATAATGATGTTATCTGCATGTCCCTGATATTGACATACAAAATACCAATAATGGTGTTATCTGCATGTCCCTGATATTGACATACAAAATACCAATAATGATGTTATCTACAGATCACTGAAACTGACATACAAAATACCAATAATGATGTTATCTGCATGTCCCTGATATTGACATACAAAATACCAATAATGATGTTATCTACATGTCCCTGATATTGACATACAAAATAGCAATAATAGATGTTATCTGCATGTCCCTGATATTGACATACAAAATACCAATAATGATGTTATCTGCATGTCCCTGATATTGACATACAAAATACCAATAATGATGTTATCTACATGTCCCTGATATTGGCATACAAAATACCAATAATGATGTTATCTACATGTCCCTGATATTGACATGCAAAATACCAATAATGATGTTATCTGCATGTCCCTGATATTGACATACAAAATACCAATAATGATGTTATCTACATGTCCCTGATATTGACATACAAAATACCAATAATGATGTTATCTACATGTCCCTGATACTGACATACAAAATACCAATAATGATATTATCTACATGTCCCTGATATTGACATGCAAAATACCAATAATGATGTTATCTGCATGTCCCTGATATTGACATACAAAATACCAATAATGATGTTATCTGCATGTCCCTGATATTGACATACAAAATACCAATAATGATGTTATCTGCATGTCCCTGATATTGACATACAAAATACCAATAATGATGTTATCTGCATGTCCCTGATATTGACATACAAAATACCAATAATGATGTTATCTGCATGTCCCTGATATTGACATGCAAAATAAAAATATTGCATAAGCCTGATAATATAATGCACACATCAAATAAAAATGATTCACGCACCAAGTATGAATAAGGGGTTGTTGTGATCGTGACCATATGGTAGTTGGATTTACAACTACCTGGCCTATCACCACTTAAGTTGTGAGTTCGGACCCCGTTCATGTCGAGGTGTACTCCATACAACATTATGTGATAAAGTTTGTCAGTAACTTGCAGCATGTCGGTGGTTTCCTTCGGGTACTCCGGTTTCCTACATCAATAAAACTGACCGCCATGATACAACTGAAATATTGTTGAATGTGGCGTTAAACACCATAATCGAAATCAAACTAAAGGAAACCACATTATGCAATATGCACACAAGCTAATAAAATATTCAAATGTGCGTACCATACAATTACGTGCACACCAGAAAGTAAAAGGTGCTCACGATCTAAATATAATATGTGCACCAAATAAATAATATGTGTCAACAAAATAATATAAGTTGTCATAATTTCTCGGCAATCCTGGTAATAATGATATATGTGTTTCAGAGGAATGGCTCGAGTCCCGTGTGACCCGTGTAACGAGCGAGGTAACAGGAAGACATCTGTCCGTTGGTGTGTTACCTGTGAGGAATCATTATGTACAGACTGTACAGGGACTCACCAAGCCATGAAGATTTCCCGAAGTCATCATCTTATTGATATATCTAAAAAACCAACCGAAACCCAAATGACCGCCAAATCCTGTCTGAAACATGATGAATTACCATTCGAATACTTCTGCATTGATCATGATGTCATTTTCTGCAAGGAATGTCTTGTCGAGTCTCATCGCACATGTGCAAAGGCGATGTCCATAGATATAGCGTCCAAGGGAGCTAAGCGATCGCAATCTTTTATAGATTCCACCAAGTTTATAAAACATGTATTGGAAACAGTCAAAGAATTTACTAAAGATAGAAGAGAACACATAGAAAGTCTCAATAACGAGATAAAACAAGTAAAAGACAGAATCACACATGTACAACAAGGATGGATTAGTTATTTAGAATCGCTTGAGACGACTTTATTAGAAAATCTACAGAAACAAAAAGACAAAGTTGTGGCAACTGTACAAGAAGAAATGTTAGAAACGAAACAGATTGAAGAACACATAATTAAACAGAAGGATGCATTTGAATTTGTAGAGAAACATGGATCTGACAAACAAGCATTTCTTCTAACCCAAACTTTAAAAACAGATCTATCAAATGTAGAAGAAAAAGTAGCAACGTTAACAGAAAAGGCAAAATATTCAACCTTTAAGTTTGAAGCCAACGAACCGTGCGATACAATGAAATCAATCGGATCCATTAGTATAGTAGAAAATCCATGCGAAATTACCCTTGTTCCCGTTCAGAAACGTCAGTCACAAATGGCAGTTGTAGGTAGACATCAGATGTCGTCATTCATCCATGATTGTGATATTGTCCTCAAATCTCGCCATGGCAAGGTAGATATAGACGGCATTACAGTAATAGATAATGACATGATAGTACTATGTGACAGCAATACCTCCAGACTACTGGTTTATAACGATAACAACCAGTACCAGTACCAGATCAAGACCAAGTATATACCGAATGATATAGCTACAATACCTGGTACTAATATGGTTGTGGTGTCTTCTATTGACAGTGACTATATACAATTTATAGATATAGTTAGAAAGAAGGTATATAAGGAAATAAAAATCACTGGATCACAATCTGGAGGTGTATCAGCATCAAATACTAACATATTTGTTGCCGGTAAAGGTTTAATACACGTTTTAGATCACCAGGGTCATTCTGTTAGAAAAATAAAAATGAAGTCAGAAAACCGTACACCGTGGTACATTACTATATGTAGTAGTGGTAACATATGTTACAGTAATAACGTTTCTCTGTATTGTATAAAACCTGATGGTGAGGAAGTATTTACCTATAACTCATCTGATCTACGTAGTACAAAAGGTGTAACAACAGATAAATATGGCAACGTATACATAGTAGGTTGTCGCTCTAACGACATACACAAACTTAGACCTGATGGTACATTTATAGACATTATACTGACGGAGGAACATAATATTGATGATCCAACAACGTGTTGTTTTAATAGTAACTACAGAAAGTTGTATGTTGTAAACCACTCTAGCGGAGTCATCTCTGTATTTAACGTTGTGTGATGTGTGGTGACTGAAAACATGGAATCAAATAAACTAAAAAAAAAAAAATAAAAAAAAGTATAATAATCAGGGAATTTTAAAATTAACAAACTAATTTGATACAAAACTTTATATATGTATATTATAATTGTGTTGACCAAATTTTTTGTCATCGGCAGTTGATTCTAAGAGAATTGTTTTAGACATGTTCAAAAGTAAAACTTAACAAGATGTGGGATTTGAATTATCACCTTTTTATAATAAATTTGTTTTTTTTTAGATTTCTTTTAATTTTTAACTTTTGATTAAGAGAAGTAATAAATTATTTCCACTGTTTTCCGGATTACAGTCACTCAATTTATAAGTTTAAGTAGATCATTTAAAAATGAATAGGTTAATATTAAACAAGAGATCACTGCCTTGGCGAATACTATTTTACCACATGATATTTTAAGTGACACATTTATCTTAGTTTAAAAAGTCCAGGCTCATTTTAGCATTCCACTGATTTAACATGATATTGTAACTGACAAATGTATCACAGTTTAAAAAGTCCCGACTCATTTTACAACTGCACTTATTAAACATGATATTGTAAGTGACAAATGTATCCTACTTAAAAAAGTCCGGGGTCGTCTTACTACTCCACTGATTTAACATGATATTGTAAGTCACAAATTTATCCCAGCTTAAAAAGTTCCAGTTCATTTTAAAACTGCACTGACTTAACATGATATTGTAAGTCACAAATGTATCCCAATTTAAAAAGTCCGGGCTCATTTTACCACTACACTGATTTAACATGATATTGTAAATGACAAATTTATACTACTTGAAAAAGTCCGGACACATTTTACCATAAGAGGGGGTTTGATATACCATGGGTAAGAGGGTCGATATACTATGAGCCCGGGGTCGAAATACCATGGGTAGTGGGGTCGCTATGCCATGGGTAGGGGGTCAAAATACCATGGATAGGGGGTCAAAATACAATTGGTAAGGGGGTCAAAATACCATGAATAGAAAGGTCAAACTACCATGGGTAGGGGGGTCAAAATACCTTGGGTAGGGGGTCAAAATACAATGGGTAGTGGGGTCAAAATACCATAGGAAGGGGGTTGAAATACCATGGGTAAGGGGTTGGATATTCCATGGGTAAGCAGGTCAAAATACCATGGGTAGGGGTTCAATATACCATAGATAGGGGGGTCAAAATACCATGGATAGGGGGCTCAAAATACCATGGTTAGGGGGGTCGATATACCATGGGTAGGAGGTCAAAATACCATGGATAGGGAGGTCAAAATGCAATGGATAGGGGGTCAACATACCATGGATAGGGGGTTCAAAATACCATGGGTAGGGGGTCGATATACTATGGGTAGGGGGGCAAAATTCCATGGGTATGGGGGTCAAAATACCAATGTAAGACAAAAAAAATTCCGGTTGAAATTATATTCGATGGAAAAAATTTCATATTAAATTTTATGTTACGGTAAATATTTTATAATAAAATACTTTCTATTGCTATAAAAAAAAATATCCTAGTGTACTATAAACAGGTACATAATATTATTTCCCACGCTGATTATGAAATCATGAGACGCATCTGTAATATTATTTCTGAGATTAATGATAAATTACCTGAGCCATCAGATGAGTAACTCGAATAATACTGCGTCCTCTAACGGCACTAGCGATCAGCGGGAGCGTAATATAACGACTGGATTATTCGGGTTATTAAATGAGATAATCCGGATCATATTTTATACTAAGGTATGTAATATTATGTCCGGCGCTGATTATTAAATCACGAGACGCATCTATAATATTATTTCCGACGCTCATTCATAAATCACCCGATCCATCAAATGAGCTAATCCGGATAATATTTTATACTAAGGTATGTAATATTATTTCCGACGCTGATTAATAAATCACCTGACCCATCCGGAAAATATTTTGTAAATAAAATTTACAGGTAAATATATATATACGGAAAATATATTATACTCAGAACACTGTCAATTTAAAGACAGATTGAGTAATCTTCAAACCTAATATAAAATGTAAGTTTAAATATGTTATATTATATCATATACATATGTAATTTTGTGTACTCCTAAACCAAAGCGGCTGAGGAAGAGTAACAAAAGAAAGTCTTATGAATATTATTAAAACACTGTAATTGTAATGATTTATATATTTATTTAAAAAATACTGCAGTAATAAAGAAGTATTTCACTAGCATTAAGTACATATTTGCAGCAATGTTAATTAATTAATTGAGAAAATTAGTAATTTATAAAATCTGATTATTTCTTCTATAATATTGTTTTCCGGTTGAAAAGTTATAATGTGCAATGTTATCCACGGATATATTTTGATATTAAATTTCTTCCACCTCATCTGGAAAATATATAATAGCATTGGAAGAAATTTAATATTGAATTATTGTCCAAGGATAATATTTTATATTAAAAATAATCCGCCGGAAAGAATATAGTGAAGGATGAAATAAAATGTTACAAAAATACCATGGGTAAGGGGGGTGTCAATATACCATGGGTAGGGGGTCAAAATACCATGGATAGGGGGTCAAAATACCATGGGTAGAGGGGTCAAAATACCATGGATAGGGGGGTCAAATACCATGGGTATGAGGGTCAAAATACCATGGATAGGGGGTCAAAATACCATGAGTTGGAAGTTCGATATACCATGGGTATGGGGGGTCAAAATACCATGGATGAGAAATCTAGACTTGATTGAACATTATGAAAGATCAGGTCAGCAATACTGGCTCAGGTGAGCCTTTATTTTTAGAATACAAGTAATCGTAATTTATCAATTACATTGATTTTGACCCTTCATGATTACATTTAGAATACATTTTCACTATTTTGACATATATTTTTCTTATCTGATTCATATTTTTCCATATATATATGTGAAGAAATTCAGTATTGGGACAAATGGAGAGGTTGTCAATAAAATGTTTTTTCTGCCTTAATGCTTTAGTTCTGATTGAGAACCAATGCACATTACATTACTTGTACATGTACATCATTGAAATAAAACTAAAAAAAAATCTGATGAAAAGGTGAAAAAACTGATGTTTGACAATAATTTTTCCCCACAAAATCCACAAGATTTGGGGTGAAATTTGTGACATTTGCAACATGGGTTGCTATAATATAACTATTACAAGTACAAATAGTGGCACTTTTGAAAGTGACAGCTTATTTGGACAGAAATATTGATAAAGCTTTTGTATTTAATGAATTAATTATTTTTTCGTATGGAGGAATATATATTTTTGTTCCAAAAGTTTCATGTTATATTCATAGCCAACGGTGTCCTTCAAAAGTATCTACGAATAGTATGCATTACGATGATTTAATGAATTTGATCAGTTACACTTCTCACTCCTCAGAACAAAGTTAATAATTAAAACATTTGTTCTAAATTAACAAAACAAATACAATTAAAGATTATTAAGATAAAAAAAAATACAGGTTTTCAATTAATGAATTTAATAAAATGCCCAAAATGTCCACAATATCCGAAATAATGAAAATTACCATCTTGTGACAACTTTGGAAGAATTATTATTGATGTCAATATCCAAATATTGGCCACGACAAACAGAATGTCCAGGTGTCTCATCTAAATGATTAAACACAATGTGTCCTTCTTCTGCCGTCTTCTTCCTCTGCGCAGATGCCTTGTTCCTAGCGGAAGTGTCTATTTTAGAGAATTTACGCGGCCCCACCATGCCAGGATCTTTAAATCTTTTATTACGAATTCTCTCCAAGGACGTTGAGATAGCTACATGTTCTGCATCGAACTGTCGGTGGTGGTGAACCATGTGGTTTTTAAGTTGGCAATGTTGGTCGAAATTTTTTGTACACCCGGGACACTTTAAGCATCTTACATCTGTGATGTGTCTTTTCCTCCAGTGTGAAATGTATTGGGGAATATTCTTGAAATGAGCGGTTGTACACCCCTCTACTTCACAAGACATTCCTCCAGAGGGCCAAACATCCCTCAACTCGACAGTTGGTTCCTTCGCAGCTGACTCCCTCACATGTCGAGCTATTGATATGTAAAAATTACTACAACTGGTAGATGCCATTTTCTGAAAAGACAGATTAAATTACATTAAGCTTTTTTTTCTTGGGAGAATTCTACCAGGAGTGATACAATTTCTATTTTGGAATTCTTTTGAAGCAGAATTTAGCAAGATTATCACGGCTTCAGAATTTGTCATTTTATGACTTTCGACATAATGTTTTTTTAAGTCACATCGCTCTGACTTTGCTGTCTTGCATTTACTGCAGCAATACATTTTCACTATGGCACTGTGCACCTTTTTCCAGTGTTTGATGTATTTTCAGTAATGTTTGTTAAAGACGGAACAGCCAGGAACATCGCAATGCACTCCCTCTTCAGGCCAAGGTTCTCTCATATCATCATCTAATGACCGTATCTCTCTATCGTCAACTTCAAAATCTATATCTGCCATCTAACTTTTACTGAAATTTACGAAACATTATTAGTTTAAAATGTAAAACTCTCTTAAATATATCAGGGAACATCTCAAAACAATCAATCCAGAAGAACTGGAAAATTTCTATTTTGACTGTCTTAAGATGATCCACCACAATTCCCTCATTATTTCTACACATTTTTGGGCTAGTTACTCCTACTTATTCAGAAGCACTATATTAGATTTCTTTATCACCCAGTGTGTATTAAAGTTATTATCTCCATTAGTTTAAGTTAGTTTGGATACCCCTTCTTATTTCGGAAGTTCCATAAATTTTATTTAAAATCTAACTTCGCTTAAAATATCTCATCCACCTCTGCATAGGACATTTAATAAATCTCGCGGAGAAGTTTTACTATTGATTTATTGTAATCTAACATCCTTATTTCGGTTGACTCTTAATTTTATTTTATTAGACTCCCCTACTAAAGGTTATGCAATATTTCTTATTATAGTTCTCAGTTCATATGAAATATGATCAGAAACCCATACTTTTAAATTCTGAAGTTCTGAATCAGTTTTCATAAAATTTCAATATTTTAATATTTATATAATAATATTGAAAATGATAAAACAATTATAGCCTACCATTTCGGTCAATACCTACCCATTACATACATAGTATCAGGTCGAGTCTGTTGTGTATCACTACGAGTCGCGATAGCGACGAGTTGTGATGCGGTTAGTTCACGCAACAGACAAGATCTGATACATACTTTACCATTATTGACTTTTAGGTTATTCAATCATTGACCAGGTTCATATAGTCATGAGTAGACTGAAATTAAGTCAATAACTGCTTTATTAAATAATAAGGAATTTTTCAAACTTAATAATTGTTTTATCATTTTTCAATATTATTATTTAGAAATTTTTTGAAAATTTTGAAGACTTATGAAATTTTTGAAAGTTTTAAAATTTTATATAAAAATTTTGAATTATTTTGAAATTTGTGATGCGGTTAGTTCACGCAACAGACAAGATCTGATACATACTTTACCATTATTGACTTTTAGGTTATTCAATCATTGACCAGGTTCATATAGTCATGAGTAGACTGAAATTAAGTCAATAACTGCTTTATTAAATAATAAGGAATTTTTCAAACTTAATAATTGTTTTATCATTTTTCAATATTATTATTTAGAAATTTTTTGAAAATTTTGAAGACTTATGAAATTTTTGAAAGTTTTAAAATTTTATATAAAAATTTTGAATTATTTTGAAATTTTTTGAAATTTTTGAAATTTTTGTGAACTTAAAGCAAAAATTAATTTGATAATTTTGAAATTTCTTGAACATTTTTGAAATTTTATGAAATTTTTGAAATTTTTAGAAATTTTGACCTTTTTTTGGACAGCGTTGAAACCCCGAATAGACCCCCTGAGGCTCACGGGAGGTGAACTCACTCTGAGGTACAACCAAGAAAGTACTGCTTAGGCCAATCAGCGAAGAGCAAAATTCCTTATCATTTAATAATATATAACTACAGACTTTTGCAGGGGTCAATATGAGCTTTTTTGACCTGTATAATAATATTGACCGAAGACGAAGGTCAATATATATTTATAGGTCTATACATCCATGTATTGACCTCAATGGAAGGCTATATTTGTATAATATTATACTTTACGTTTTTATTTTCCCTATTTGTCTTTGCTAGCGCAGCCGGTCAATATTTTAGTATATTGACCGGTCAATATTTTAGTTTATTATACCTCAGTTATAATTTTCTATATAAAAATCAACTCGATAGTTTTACTATTTTTCCAGGCTTATGTCGAGAAGTTTACTTCACCGGTCAATAGTTTCCAACTATTTGACCGACACTGTCACTTGCAAGCGTCAAAAGTACGTGATTTAAAACTCTTATGTCTGAGTCAATTGCGCGATTTAAAAGATCGGATAAGCAAAGTCGGAATTTAAATTGAAAAATAATATCGATGAAGGAATGAAAATGTTCCGGAATTTCCTGACTTTTTGTCTGATGACTTTGTTTTGGCAAATGTATTGAATGACTTGTCTTTTTTACTGCCACATCAATTATTTTACCTTCAGCCATCATTTTTGCATCTGACGTCTCTTTCGGTATAATAAAACACTTATCAACTAGATATTCGGGGAATAGTAAGTTTATTGACTCCTCGATACTAACTATTGCACTCGGCTTCGCCTCGGGCAATAATTGGTATCTCGGGGTCAACAAACTTACTATTCCCCTCATACCCAGTCAATAAGCATAAAATATTGACCGGGCCCGATCAATATAATGTTTTCTCCCGGATTTTGTTCGAACTCGTTTTTTGTCTTAGATATACAATAACAAAATCCGACAGATTAGCATGTATTGAGTATAATATAACAAATAGTTCATGGCTCTTCGGGCCAAATGGCAGTTTATGGACCGGTCTGTCACCCACAAAATAGTATATGGACCTCGGCTTCTTTTCGGTCCATATAATATTTTGTGGGTGACATCCCGATCAATAAACTGCCATATTGCCCTTCAATAGTGCCATGAACTATTTGTTAAATATTATATGTTATTCAGCTATCAGACAGGGTATATAATGTGACATTCCCGGCTTAGGATCTATATTCCCTGAGCCGAAGGGAATATATATCATAAGCCGGGAATGTCACATTATATACCCTGTCTGATAGCTGAATAACAGATATATTACGGATTTAACCATTGTTTAAATACAACATCCAAATGTATTAAATAAATTTGCCTCTTTTATTTTCATTTTTCGTATCTCTAGATGTCCGTTTCCGTACCTTTGACGTCATTCTTCAATGACGTCAAAATATGTGTCGGGTCATATGTCTCATGAAGGAAAATACTGTACTAAATTTCTAAATCAATACAGTTTCATATGTAGTAATTTTATAAACTTTATAAATATAACATTAATATATCACATAACAAAACAACGGGTTTGCGAAACAGTTTCAATAATTTAAATGTTAACAACATGTAAATAAAGCCTTGGTGTGGCCCCATGACGTCGAAAGTTTTCAAGGCTCAACATTTTGTTTATTTGTTATGGTACAGCCGTGGAACATAGGAGTTTGCTGAATCGATCAGGTATTTGTGACGGAATTAACCGTTGTAATATTTTTTTGTTCATGCAGCCGTTTTGAGTATAAAAACAGCATTTAATTTGGTAAAATACATTTTGTCGTCCATGTTTTAATCGTTTTTGGGGACTGAAATAAATGCCCCGTCTGTTTTCCGAATATATGCTGACATTCAGGGTTGAGGAACCAATGAAAATATGTGTAAGAAACTAAATCCGTAATATATATATATATATTTATTGCATATCAGAATAAAAAACATACTTTTAATTGGTTGAACACTCTTAACGTGACCTTCACTATTCCTCGATATAGACCGGTCCAAAAACCGTGTATAGACTGGTACTACTGGTCTATAAACGGATATTTGTTTGTTTACGTTTTAATAAATTACATTATTATACCTCATGAATATCAATAAGGATATACTCACTTTCTATTAGTTACGCTTTGTCATGTGATTTTATTTTATTTTCCACGGTATGACCACTAAATCTTCCAAAGAAGTCATTATTTATCACGTGATCTTACACTGACCTGTAGATATTGACCGATTGAAAAAATTAAAATGGCGACCGATTAATCCCGTTTCGATTGAAATATGGAATAGTATACAATTATTGCACTTCATTGAATATATTCAACAATATTTCAGTTATGTCGTGGCGGTCAGTTATATTGGTGGAGGAAGCCGGAGGACCCGGAGAAAACCACCGACCTGTCGCAAGTAACTGACAAACTTTATCACATATTGCTGTAGATCCCACTACCATACCATCACGACCACGACGCCCCCTCCCCTGGATGTGTATAAAACACTTGAACATTATCCAAGTTTATAATCTGAAGCATACATACCATCATTTTAGGAAATTGTACATGCACAGGTGACATTCATTACTACACCGGAAGTTTTGACATGATTAAAACACGATTATATATCCAGTGACGATCAAGAATTATTTCCGTACTCTATTAGAAGAGTAAAAATTATAAGACAATGACAAAAGACAAGGTAACAGCCTCACCCAGTTTATTTCGGTATAATAAAACAATTGATTACTACATAGCAAGTCAATACCAGGATATGATGACCTCTCGACTTGTCACTCTCGATGACATGACCTGACCTCGGCCGTTGGCCTCGGTCAGGTCAGGTCCTTGAGTGCCAAATCTCGAGGTCCTCATATCCTGGTATAGACTTCTTAGGGAGTAATTAATTGTATAATGTTACTTATAATCTCATTTTATTTCTCATTATAAGTTGAACACTATTCAAACAATTGTTGTAGTCAATTCAAATTAGGTACATTTATATTGTATGTGTCACCTATACACACAACAAATATAAAGTCAAAAACATGTCAAAGAAACAAGATAGTACTGGTAAATATAACCATAAGAAGAAATTTGAACTGGGCGAATTGAACCGGCAGGTTTTGAGGGTTCAAATTTGATTCAATTAATTTCTGTATTTCAAAGAATGAAAAATAATTGGGAATAATGAAAAGTATAAGTTAGTGTATTTTGTGCCATATATTTCATTTGTTTTTATATTAATGGTGATCTTAGAGATAAAAACTCATCCCTATTAAAAAAGGAGGGTGGGGAATTAATAATAAAAAAAAAACTTTAAAAATATATTTTCCCGTATTTTGTTCACTGCTATGTTCATTTATAAAGTGTAAATTAAAAAAAAAAGCACTGTCTAATTGATTAAATTGAAATTAATCAGGTAAAGTTAATCAGGAATTGTTTTATTGATAATTACTTTTATAGCATTTGAAGTTATTAAAAGTAATGAGCGTTTTATTTTTTCACCATACTACAATGTATAATGATTTTTTTTTAGATGAAACAACTTTATTTTTGTTTTTACTTTCTTTGATGAGGTTTATTATAATTCTTAAACAAATACTTCAATTGTTTATGATAGCTTCATGTTCCAAAAGTAACTTATTATGAAAAATGTTATTAAAAAATAATGTAATGAAGAATGGTATGTTATAAAATAATATTAACCCATAAATAGCAGGATAATAAGTCTAAAATGTGTGCAAAGATACAAATATATAAATATGGTTCAGGATAATACAGAGAAGTTCAATGAATTAAAATACAGAGGTAAAAAAAGTATTTAATTATGATAGAAAATACAAAGAAAATTGTACATAACTGAACAGTTAAACAAAGACACAAACAAATAAAATATATGGAACAAAAACATTAACTTATACTTTAGTCAGGGGGGCTTGTGTTCGTGAAGATTTTGTCCTAGACCCAAAATATATAATTTTATTTACTGTTACATGCTTAAAGTACAATTTAGCTTAACAAATATATTGATATAAAAATATTTTTGTTCTACACAAATATAAAAAAAAAAATCAGTCATGGTAAGATACTGTGTGAATAGAAATGATCATTTGCTCAGTTTATTAGTACATTTAGATAATATTTCTACCCTTCTGGATAAATAATTATGAAAGGGGCTGTCTAAGCTTAAGGGAACAACTAATTGATCATCTGTGGGAGGGTGTGGATATCTATCTACAGCCAATTACTTTTGTTTATCATCTAAAAAATATATATATTTTCCTTCCTGACCAATCACAATTTATTTTTATATTAATAGTGGATGGCTTTTTTAATGTCGAAAAACATATTAACAATAGATCCAATGTGGTACATGACATGTAATACATGATTTCAATATTTTCCAAGCTTGCAGAGTGAAGTGTGGTTTCAGAACCCGTTACAATATTATTTTTTATGCTGCTCATATCCAAGGATTGAATAAATTTATAACATTATCCAAGCATTATCCCACATGTCATGGTCTGTTATAAATTTAAAATCGAAATTCAAATGCTAGGAACTAGTCTAGCACTAGCAGTGACACAAATTGAAACAACCAAATAATTTATGGTTTTATCCTGCGAATAATAATTGTATTATTTTTTTTGGTTTGTTTGTAAATGGTGACAAAATAAATAATGTTCATCGTGTTAAAAGATGTAATATGTTCACTAAAATCCACCTTCGATTGCATTGATGCATATTTTCGGTTTGTTACATGTATTTCTTTTATATAATCTGAAAGAAGAATGTAAGCGCCACCTACGAAAAGCGGAATGGGACTATGTAAGCACAAACATCATAGACGGGCTAAACAACAACAACACAAAACCATTCTGGGAATATGTTATTTCAAAACGTCAAGAATCCGGAGGTATAGCACCACTAAGGGACCGATCATTTAACTTGAAAGGGGGGGGGGGGGGGGGGGGGAGGTTATGGTTTTTTGTTTCGTTCAGAATTTTTTTTCGGATATCACGAGTTAGAATATATAATTTTTTTTCCAGAAATTAACATTAGGTTATATGACAAAAACTCTGAATCAGATTTTTTTTTTTCCTCCACCAAAATCAGAATATTTTTTTCAGCAACATTGGGAATCAGAATATTTTTTTAGAAATAAACCATAACCCCTCCCCCCCCCCCCTCCCCCCCCTTCAAGTTAAATGGTCGTTCCCTAAAGAAAGGAACAAACCTCATAAGTGGCAGCAAAGGGAAAGCTGAATTATTATTAAACCAGTTTAAATCAGTCTTTACCAGACCAACAAATAATGACCTACCATCAACTAGGATACAATCGAAAAACAACAGCAGACCAATCATCATTGATCAAAAGGGCCTAGACAAACTATCAACAAACATAAATCCATCAAAAGCATCAGTGCTAGTTAATATACCAAACCAGATATTAAAAGAATGCGCAATACACCTAGCGCCAATACTAAAAACCATACTACAATGTTCTTTGGATACTGGAGAACTACCAAAAGAATGGAGAGATGCGAACATCTCGAGTATCTTCAAAAAAGGAGACAAACACCTACCAGAAACTACAGGCCAGTATCACTAACATCAGTCACTTGCAAAATACTGGAACACATCATCTGCAGACATCTCCTAAAACACCTGGAGAAAAATAAGATCCTAACAAATTTAAACCATGGTTTCATGTCCGGATATTCTTGTGAAACCCAGCTGATCACAACAATCAACAACTTCCTACAAGAACACGATAAAGGAAAACAAGTAGACATTGCCATCCTAGATTTCTTCAAAGCATTTGACACAGTACCACATGATAAGCTTCTACACAAACTAGAACAATACGACATCAAAGGAAACATTCACTCATGGCTAACCAACTTCCTGTCAACCAGAACAATGAGAACAATAGTGGAGGGTGAAAGTTCAAATGAAACATCAGTAGACTCTGGAGTGCCTCAAGGTACTGTACTCGGTCCGATAATGTTTTTGTGGCATATAAATGACCTTCCAGACTGTGTAAACTCGTCTGTCCGTTTATATGCCAACGACTGCCTACTATACAGAACGATCAAGAAGGAAGAAGACCACCTCACACTGCAAGCAGACCTTAAACACCTTGAAGAATGGGCAAATAAATGGGGCATGAGATTCAACGATAAGAAATGTTATGTCCTGTCAATAAACAACAAATCATCTAGATATTACCAACTAGAAAAACGCACACTACAAGAAGTACAGGACAATCTATATTTAGGACTCCAAATCTCAAACGACTTGAAATGGAGCATCCACATAAACAACGTGTGTAAAAAAGCTAGCGCAACACCGAGTTTCCTGAGAAGAAATTTAAGAAATGTCTCTGAAACATGCCGAAAGACCGCATATGTTACCCTAGTAAGATCAATCATGGAATATGGAGCTACCATCTGGAACATACCTTAAGGGAGACATAGACAAATTAGAACGGATACAGAACAGGGCTATAAGGTTCGTTAAAAAAGACTACAAAAGTAGAGAAACAGGAGCCATCACGAGGATGAGAGAAGACATTGAGCTGGAGACACTAGAGGAAAGACGACTTAGCCTACGTCTGATCCTAATGTACAAGGTGGTTGAGGGGTTGGTACCGGCACCACCAACGGATAATTTCGTCAAATTAGCTAGACCGAAAAGGAACATCAAAGCAAAACATTTTGAAGATTGTATAACATCAAATATAGTAGAGAAACGTACATGCAATAATACAAAAGGACTTGAATTACCAGACTACAAGAAACAGCAGCACCAACATTCTTTCTTTGTGGACACCGTAATTCATTGGAACCATCTGCCAAACAGTGTCGTGCATGCAAATTCCTTAGAAGCATTTAAGACGCTCTAAGGAATCGGCGCCAATAAAGACCGTCATCGGCGCTCTCTCTACCCGTTGTATAAGAACCATAGTTGAGTTCTACAACGTACCAGATACAGATACAGATAATCTGGACAGGTGCTTGCATTTCAAGGGACAAAATTATCGAAACGTTTAACTTCCGGAAGTCAAAAATAGTTTGCGCTTCAATGCGCCAAGTGTTAAGTGTCATATTTGTTATCATTGGAAAGCTGAGATTTTGAATTAATTACAATCTGACTTCTTTTGACTTCTATGCAGAAATACAGGCAAAAAATAGGACGGCAAGTTATAGAAGTTTTTCATGAGCAACAATGGTCGGGACAAAGTAGGAAAATTGTTGAAAAAATACTTGTACGGTCGTTTTCATACAGATCTTGCATATTGAAAAATGTCAATTGTTTACGTAATTCTTTCTATCCAACGAAAAACAACCGTTTATTTACACATTACGCAAATGGAAAATATAACCGATAAAAATTCAAACCTACCCGACTGCGTTATTTTTAGCTGATCGTGTCATTTTAAACTGCTTATTTCTTAGCAATTACAGTACTTTTTAATTAAATGAAAACACATAGAAATAATAAAAGGTTTGAAATACATTTGGATTAAAAATCATAAAGAAAACCAACATTTTAAAGTAGCATTTCCAGGGTTTTGAAAAGGGTTAAATTACAATGGTGTCAGATAGGAGATTTCACCGACGACGTTACGTTGTTCTCGCTGGGGGGGGGGGGGGGGGGGGGGGGGGGGGGTAGGATATGGGTAGTTTTATTGCATCACTATATTCACGCATAAAATATAATTTGTTTCTTCAACACATAAGATTAACAAAAATACACTTCTTATGATATTAAGCCTTAACATGTCACATGTACTGTTGATTTATATTCTAAGCGAGTGTTTAACGCTTTATATAATCAATAAAAACTACCAACGAATATTAACATTTGGACTGCTAAAATATATGTTGTCTTCAAAATTATTGGGTTTGTTTTCTTATACATGCATGCTACAAAATTTTTGTTTTAATTTATATTTCATATATTTGTATCTATGTTATTCTTATATTTTTTTGTTTTCATTCTAAAGACTGACGAAAGAGGTGAATAATCCATATTGCATCGTCAGTCATGCTGCAAAATGTTATGAGTAAATTAAATATATTATAAATAACAGATAATCCGGGCAAATACAAACATGGTAAATGCAAAACAAATCTCATGTACATTTTACGGGCAATTGTAATGCTCTTTCTCCGTGCAAAAGTAATACATGTTAATCCCCAAATCCACGCAAATGTAATGCGCCCACTGTGTGTGCTTATTTTTTTTTAATTTAATTTTTGAACCATTGCTTACAGGGGCGGATCCAGGATTTCAATTTGGGGGGGAGGGCGCACTTAAAAAATTGCGCCGAGCGGAGGGAGGCGCGAAAATTTTTCGGGTATTTCGTGTGAAAATTCACGATTTTACGCCAAAAAAGCAGATTACAGAATCTCCCTCCTACCCCTAACCTCCAATTCTAAAAATTAAACCGTGGTGAGCAAACTACATTGTATGTCAAATTTGTAGTTTAAGTTTCACTTCAATCCATTGAGTGGTTATTTAGGAGTTGCGGGTTGCAGAATCATCCTCCTACCCCCTCCACCCGGCCTTCAATGAAAAATCTAAAAACCATTGTGCACAACTACAATGTATTTCAAGTACATTATACACAATTGCGTGGTTACAGTCAGGGGAGTTGCGGATTGCAGAAATCTTAGACGGAACGGACATCAAGTGTTTGAGCAACGGGCGTAAAAACCTCATTACACTAAAAAATCAAACAAAAAAATGTATCAAAGTTCTCGAGAAATATGTTTACGGAAATCAGGTGTGAGATATGCATAAACCATTTTGTCGAGATTATTTTCACACTTTCATGTGCAGTTGTAGATATTAATTTATTACAAATAAATTGTAGTCAGAATTTTTTGTTAAAAATGTGTAACAAAATTGTACAGACATCCATTGGTAGATATAAATAATATAAACGTACCCGGACAAAGGATTTGTTTACACTTTCTTGTGCAGATACCTCGGGCAGATGCAGAGATTGTTACAAATAAATTGCCGCTAATTTTTTTTTTTTTAATTAATATGTTACTTTTGTATTTTAATGTACAATATACCAACGCGTATTTTTACTGATCTTTACTTGAAAAGTAAAAGGCAACATTTTCGGGTATTTGTATACAAATCAAACTTATATTTTTTTTTCATTTGAAATTGCAGAATTTCGAATTCAAGAACTATTTGAACCATTATTTAAAGAGAAGTGACCATTTTCTTGGGACACTCAAGTTTCTTCACACTGTCTCAGTTTCATCATCTGATTTTCTCGTTATAGGTTTTCGTTGTATGTTTTATAAATGAGATCAATTGTTAAATTAATTATTCGAAGTATTGATTGAATTTACTTTTTAGTTTACCTTTGACTTTTCTCGTCTCGTCGAGGAATCAGAAATGTATCCAATCTTGCTTGTTTTATTGGCCTAGAATTTTCGTCCATTTTATAATTTCTAAATAGCACGTGTACATGTAGTTGTAAAATTGACTGCAGAAATAATGTTTAATTAGTGTGAGAAAATAGTTGATGTCTGGTACCTCGGAACCAATCAGAATGGAATAATTTTTGAACTACTGACGGCGAATACATTTTAGAATCACCGAACACATCCAACGTGTATTTACAATGTGTAAGAATATTTTACTACAGGTCACGAGTTAACCATTCATGAAAAAGTTATTTATTGAACTGCTTAATTAACGTTGTATAACATATGCTTTGCGAATTTTAGAGGGGGGGGGGGGGGGGGGGGGGCGCACGCCCCGCACGCCCCCCTCTAAATCCGCCACTGGCTTATACATGTATCCGATATAGTTCTTTTCTTGAAATTTCTTCTAGGTATTCACTCGTTAATAAAATATGTTCATATTGTAAATGCAGAACTGATAGAAAGTACACTGAAACATAATGTGTCTCTATTTTGATGATTTTTTTATGGCTCTCGAAATATAAAAAATGGTGCGTGCATATAATATGTATTGCTCGCTTCATTTGATTAATGTTCATATTAAAAAAAATACAGATAACAATTCTTCTCTTCAACAATAGGTTGACGATTTACCACTTACGACTACCTTCCACCACTCTTAACTTTGCGATCACTTTTTATCGTAAGTCGTAAATCCTAGCTATTAGTGAAACGGTCGTAACTCTTTAAGAGTACACTTACGTCTACATTTACGACTTACGACCTTTAGTGAAACGGTCGCCTGGACTGTGAAAAAAAAACCTATTCATATAATTCATTTTATTGATTATTTGTCAGCAAAATATTTACCCCCTTTTCTTACAATTAATCCCATCCCACATTAAAAAATTAAACGCTTGTTCTTTTACTGATGAAAATTTATTCCGATTTTTCTGAGATAACCCAAATTAAGATGTGTTTATCATCTATCAATCATGAAGACGAATCAATACTCCTATATTAATATTAATATAACAGAAGAATGTACACAAGTTTATTATACATAATATGTATTGCCAGAGTGTTCGGTGATCATCGAAGTTACCTGAAATTAATAAATTATATTACTAATATAAAGGCAAAATCAAAACGATATCATTGGATCCAGAAAATTCCAGTCCTAAAGCGGCTGTTCATACAAAACTTTTGTAAGCGGAGTAGATGTCTAGAAGAAAATCCCGTATTCCTGTTTTTATCAACAAAAAAAAAAATAATAATGAAAAAGAAGAATTCTCCCCAAGTTTGCAAGTAGTCTTTTCGATTGTCGATCGTTCCCAATTTGAAATCTAAAATTCAGAGAATTATCCTGATTTTTTTTTTGGTCATGTAAACGATACACTTTCAGCATTGAAAAGGTAAATGTACGGAATGCATCGTTATAGACTCTGTTATTAGTCACGCCAAAAAGGAGTAAACAACAATGTCATTTGTAGCGTCTGTTTGTATTAAACCATATGCATTTCAATAAACATTTATCAATATGTGTAATTAGGTTTGTCATACGGTCAGAGAAAATGCGCTAACGATGAATTGCTCTCTTATTTTCAAGTGAAAAGGGCTACAGGTATCATGAACATCATATAAAAATAAAAACCGCCTGGCCGCCTTGAATTTTCAGGAAAAGTCCATGAGAAACTACAAAGTTTCTTAATTGCCCAAAAACTAGGATGTTCCGGAAGGATAAGCAGTTCCTGCTCCACATGTGGCACCCGTCGTGTTACTCGATTAAAAGTTTCGACCAGAGAAAGGATCGAAATCAAGACCAAGGAAATGTATTAATGGCTTACAAAGTCGTAATTCGACCATAAACATTTCGGAGGGATACATTCTGCGTTACTGGAAGGAAATTTCGGCTCAACAGCTTTTATCAATGTTTATAAAAAAAATAACTCGCAAAAAGATCAAGATTTGTATGTAGTTTCATATGCAAAGTTTCTGGAGGATTTCGCTCAAACTAAGTACTGCTCTTAAATGAAAAAAAAAAGGTACAATTTTTTTGTAGAGTATGATACGCTGGATCGTATTTACAAGTTTGGAGACAAACAGATGAAAACTGGCATGACTCTGGGCCACAAATGTTTCGTCACACAATTTTCGACAAAAGAGGTGCTATACTATGATGACTTTTTGAAGAACTACTGAAAGTTTTAAATGGCTTGTTGGATTCCCATATCAATTATCTATAATTTCAGCTTTGATTAGAAAGTATATTGCAAATTTTAGGTGAAAACAAGCAGAAAATCTGCCGTGTGTCGTACAATAAACAAATCATCCGCCGAACACTCAAATAGTGCGACTACACCGTGTACAAATGTAGGTCAGTCGTGTCTTGGTCGAAACAAAGTAACTAAGTACAGTACACCTATAGGAAATTACTAAAACACGAAACGAAAAGAAAAATTCAGAAACGAAACGGAACGAAACGAAACGGAATAGTTTCGTTTCTTAAAATAGTGATATTCCTATAGTAATTACTAAAGCAAGAAACGAAATCTTTCCGTTTCGTTTCGTTTCGTTCCGTTCCGTTACACGAAATAGTATCACCCGCCAACGGACTATCCAGGTATTCCTTAACCGTGTCCCAGCCATACTTATCAGCTATCTTTAGAATTTTATTCCGCTTTGTTATGATCCCTTTTTCCTCTGTGATAATATCAAGCACGGCTGGTAATCCGCACAAGCAGAACAGTCGGTTCTGCAAAGAAATTCGTGAGGATAACTTCCGGTTTTGGTGGAGGAGAATTCACGAAGACGCTTTGCAAGGTATGTACATGTCAAAAATTGAAATTAGCTTTTTTACTGCTCGAATATTGCAAAATCAGAGAATGCTATGCTGTGGCGAATGCTTTCACGATTAGAAACATGTATAGTTTATTGTTGTATATGAAGTGTAACTCTCGCAAAATCAATCGTCCCACGAAAAACATGACGAAAATCATGACACTCTTACATTTCTAAGTAGTTCTTGACAAAGATACAAGTTAAATTTTCAATATTTTTTCATCATGGGAGTCTAAATGTAATCAGGGATAAATTCCGATTCGTCAGAAGTAAATTGAAGTTTAGATAAATCTACAAACTGTCAATGTTCTCGTTTTCCTGCTTGAGGAGATCGGTTCTGATAGAGCACATTGCGAATGCATGAGGAGATTTGCTAGTTTTGTTAATCGTTTTCTGCAAAATTGATAAATTGACACTTTTAAACATAAAACTGATAAATACTCTGTCCACTTTCAGGAGATGTCAGGATTCAAGGGAAAGAGGAAAAGCAGACTGACATTGACTCTTTACAAACAACCATTTCGATATAGATTGCCTGTATCACCGCCAAGGAAACGAGCAAAAACAAGTAGCAGTACACCAAATTTAAAATCCCCATCAATCAGGACACCAAGTTTATTAAGAAAATCTCTTTCAATTTCAAAATATTTATATCCTTTCAAACTGGTTTCCACACCTATTTGGCGTTGAACATCCTGTTAAAATGTCACTTTCATTTTTTGGGCCAGACATGAAGCGACCACCAAATAACTTTCTCCCTAACCAAACAAAATGGAGAGTTGATGGCGAATATCTCATTTGAAGTGATTCATCTTTGTCAAACCATTCTACAATGTCCAAAAACAACTCAAATGCAATGTTATTCAAATGGAATTTTCCATCTTGTACTAATTTAAAGAATTTCAATAGCTTGTCCTTTTTCCAACATCAGAAAGTTTGTCAAGAACATCTTGAAAAACTAACTACTGAAGATTCTTCCTTCGGGTCAACTTCTATCTTGCCTATACTTTCATCAAGACTCATAAAGGAAACATTTTGTAGATCTGCGGTGAAGTTTCCGTCATCTTTAGTAAAAAGGTTGCGCCGAATAGGTGTGGAAACCAGTTTGAAAGGATATAAATATTTTGAAATTGAAAGAGATTTTCTTAATAAACTTGGTGTCCTGATTGATGGGGATTTTAAATTTGGTGTACTGCTACTTGTTTTTGCTCGTTTCCTTGGCGGTGATACAGGCAATCTATATCGAAATGGTTGTTTGTAAAGAGTCAATGTCAGTCTCCTTTTCCTCTTTCCCTTGAATCCTGACATCTCCTGAAAGTGGACAGAGAATAATTTATTTTGATTAGAGTATTTATCAGTTTTATGCTTAAAAGTGTCAATTTATCAATTTTGCAGAAAACAATTAACAAAACTAGCAAATCTCCTCATGCATTCGCAATGTGCTCTATCAGAACCGATCTCCTCAAGCAGGAAAACGAGAAAATTGACAGTTTGTAGATTTATCTAGACTTCAATTTACTTCTGACGAATTGGAATTTATCCCCGATTACATTTAGACTCCCACGATGAACAAATATTGAAAATTTAACATGCATCTTTTGTCAAGAACAACCTAGAAATGTAAGAGTGTCATGATTTCCGTCATGTTTTTCGCGGGACGATTGATTTTGCGAGAGTTACACTTCATATACAACAATAAACTATGCATGTTTCAAATCGTGAAAGCATTCGCCACAGTATAGCATTCTCTGATTTTGCAATATTCGAGCAGTAAAAAAGCTAATTTCAATTTTTGACATGTACATACCTTGCAAAGCGTCTTCGTGAACTCTCCTCCACCAAGACCGGAAGTTATCCTCACGAATTTCTTTGCAGAACCGACTGTTCTGCTTGTGCAGATTACCAGCCGTGTCAAGGGCGTCGCTTGATTTGTTTAATTTTCAAACGTTCGGAATTAAAAGAATGTTGAATCTTATTTCCTTCACTTTTAAATGTAAAATCCGATGCGTCAACTCCTGTCACTTTCTTACTTTTCTCAAACCGAGTTTCAAAATGTTCAATCAAAGTAGCTTTTTGCTTTTCTAAAGCACTGTTTAAAGCAGACGTAAAAAGAGAAATTGCACCATCAGTTGTTAAATCTGTCCCCGCAGCTGGACCATTGCTAATTCTGGAATGTTGTTCATGATCAGAACCTGGGTCAGCCATACTAAGCAGAACGTACCAACACTTGAAGTTACTGAGAGCGGTAGTAATTATACATGTATCAGCTATTTATAGCTCAGCGACAACCTGCCCATATTACCGACAAAAACTTTCCCGTGCGTTAGTAATTTCCAAGTCAAACAGACCTTAAAGACTTAACAAACCGGTTTTATTCTAAATAAAAACAGAAATTATATAGGGAAATCTCATATAACCGAAATAGAAATACATTAATATTTTGACATTTAACATTACGACGAGGGTGGGAAGCGAAGTGGTGTGGGAATTATGCAAGTGAACACACATATAAATTGTATTTACTTACTTACAACATTTTCATCTAAACAATCGTTTCCATTATTTCGATACATCGCCATTTGCTTTTTCAATTCTTTTATTTCGGAATCCTGGTTTTTCACCACAGTTTTCAAGTGCTGAATCTCATCAGAAAATAATTTCTTTAAAGTTTGCATTTCGGCATAGACATCTTTGCAACGGCTTCCATTTCCTGATACGTTAGAATTCCAAAGAAAAATACAAAGAAAAAGAAAATATTGAACGACATGTTTTTAAATTTAGTTAAGTAGTACAATGACAATAAGACAGACATCTTTATAGATAAGACACCTTTTAATGTCTGTTAACTGAATATTCAAAGATTTATATACAAACAGGCGAACAAAACAACAACTATGTGTGGATGAGTGTGCCTCAAGGACATTTTTTTAATCTATATCATGGCAAGAGCGCTTGTTCATGAGATAATGACGATGTCCATGTGATTCGTGCAAGACCTAGATACCTTTTAAGTTAAAATTCCATACACAGTGCCAACTCACTATGCAATACAGCTTTTTACATTTACATGTAGCTCCACTCGGATATATTGTCTTGACTCTTGAGTCAACCATGTTTTTCTTCTTACTCAGAGGGCTTACATATTATACTGAAAGAAGCCATTTTAATTTAAATATTAATAATCAAACTATTCTAACTTCATGACTTTCCTGTTGTCTTTCTGCTTTATCTCTACATAGAAGGATTGCCAATCATCGTGTACACAGTAAACCCACAGGCGCTCGTGGCACGGACTTACCACCCCCTTTTTTCTAACTTTCTGTTTACAAATTTATTTTCAATAAAATTTCTTTATTTCTTTATTATTTCATCTCTTTTTCCTTCTTTTAACTTGTTCGTGTCAATATTCATGCAATCTTATGCTAACAACAACTTGCATGTATTGACCCTATATATAGATACTAATAGTAAACCCTCCTAAAAGACCGCTATTCAAATTCTGAATGTAGCCATCTCTCTTCAGGCACGGATCCAGGTTTTTGGCGTTAGGTTCGTGTAAAATTGGGAATTGTATGTGATACCGCTAGGATTTGAAAAACATCTCCTATTCATATACATCCTCGCCCTTTTAAACTCGTGCCCAATTTCATTTTCGATGCACGAAAACTTCCACACCCATTCATATAAATTCAGACAAAAATCCAATTTTACACATTATCATGTTAATATTAACATAATTATAGAAAAATTTGTCTTAACAATAAAGAAGCTACATGGGCTTGTAGACTGATTTATTGATATATCAGCAGAAGCGTAGGGTCTGGGGGTTGAAGAATTTGTCTTAGCAATAAAGAGGCTACATGGGCTTGTAGACTGACTTATTGATATATCAGAAGAAGCGTAGGGTCTGGGGGTTGAAGAATTTGTCTTAACAATAAAGAAGCTACATGGGCTTGTAGATTGACTTATTGATATATCAGAAGAAGTGTAGGGTCTAGGGGTTGAAGAATTTGTCTTAACAATAAAGAAGCTACATGGGCTTGTAGAATGACTTATTGATATATCAGAAGAAGTGTAGGGTCTGGGGGTTGAAGAATTTGTCTTAACAATAAAGAAGCTACATGGGCTTGTAGATTGACTTATTGATATATCAGAAGAAGCGTAGGGTCTGGGGGCTGAAGAATTTGTCTTAACAATAAAGAAGCTACATGGGCTTGTAGATTGACTTATTGATATATCAGAAGAAGTGTAGGGTCTAGGGGTTGAAGAATTTGTCTTAACAATAAAGAAGCTACATGGGCTTGTAGAATGACTTATTGATATATCAGAAGAAGTGTAGGGTCTGGGGGTTGAAGAATTTGTCTTAACAATAAAGAAGCTACATGGGCTTGTAGAATGACTTATTGATATATCAGAAGAAGCATAGGGTCTGGGGGTTGAAGAATTTGTCTTAACAATAACGAAGCTATATGGGCTTGTAGAGTGACTTATTGATATATCAGAAGAAGCGTAGGGTCTGGGGGTTGAAGAATTTGTCTTAACAATAACGAAGCTATATGGGCTTGTAGACTGACTTATTGATATATCAGAAGAAGCGTAGGGTCTGGGGGTTGTAGAATTTGTCTTAACAATAAAGAAGCTACATGGGCTTGTAGAGTGACTTATTGATATATTAGCAGAAGCGTAGGGCCTGGGGTTGAAATTGCCTCCCCCCTCCCTTTTCCATTTTTTAGCCACAAATTTAAGAAGCTGAAGTAAATTTTAACGTGGAAGCGAAAACAAATGATTGTTCAGTTAGCCAATGGGCTTGCCTATATGCTTCGTAACCAATGTACTTTTTTTCTTGCTCGACAGTTCTGAAAACTTGCCCCCAACGGTCCGGTATAATCGTAAAGCTTGCCGCCATCCCTCCCACTGTCCAGTTCACTCATACGTCATTGTTCAGAACTTACAAAGTCCCATCCATTGATATACTGAAGTGGAAAATTTACGACATATTCATATATTTAAAAGCTCAATAGTCGAACCTTTTCATCTTTATGTAACATGTAATGGCTCGTGTTGCCCCCGGAGGCCCTTAGTTGGATATCCTATAGAATTTATAGTGTATTGTACGTCTCTAAAAAAAAATTTTTTTGGGGGGAGGGTCAATATTTAACAAGCCTAATATCAAAAACGAATTTAAAATCATTATCTTTTTGCTTAACATGATTATGATATGCCAGTGGCCGGGTTCCTCTGAGTATTCTTGTTTCTCCCCGTCCGAACCACCAATAATACTGAAATACCGTTATATAAGTGGAGTTAACCTTTATCTATAACTAATAATCGTCTACTGTAGATAATTTTGTCTTCTCTATACATTTGCCAAACAAGTAATATAAGGCAGTATATGTACAAGATCTGGCAGACGTACATTAGAAGGTCCCCCCCCCCCCCCCCCCCCCATTAGAAAACCCATATTAGGTCATGATTATTGGAGAAACCCCACTTTAATAATAACATTTAGTCTCGTCCTTCACATTCTTTACACAAGTGTATATGGACATTAATTATTTGTTTACGTTTAAGGTCAGTGACCCACGAAAATAAATACAGTAAATATGTTTGTCTCTCTGAAGGTTTGTTGGCTTCTGTTTCTGTTTGTTTACGAAAAAAAAGGTTATTTCCATTCTGTATGTGTTCAATGCCGGGTCAAGTTACAGGAAACCCCTTTTAAAGCGCGATGACAAAATTAATATAACTATAGTCATGTTTTTTTTTATTCTCAGACTTGTTTATGGTTGAAAACAACCTGAAACACGTTTAAATCATGAAACATAAACATGTTTAAGATAGATAAAAAAACGCAATGGTTGAAGAACAATATTTAAGAGAACTTTCCTGTTCATTGATTATTTTAAACAAAGTAAAATTAATTCTTCATTAACAAATAAAACAATTCAACTCGTAAGCACACAAAAAAGAAAAAGAAAAAAAGAAACAAATAAAATAATTTAATTTTTTATAAACAAATACAACAATGCAGAATGTCAATAAACAACTTGGAAATGGGTCTATAATACACATATCCTCATATGTTCCTATTACAAACATATACTGGTAATTTACAAGGTGCAAACATATTCAAACGTGCTTTCAATCCCGGTTAAGATGTTCTTTAACCATTTAACCGCATGGTTAAAACCACACCGTAAAAAAGTTTAAAACCAGATTAATGGTTCAGAATTAAAAAACAGGCCTTATCTTACCCTCACGATATAGACAATATAAGCAGACTTCCGATATTTCTCAGGGGGTCTAATTGGGGATTCAGAATTTAGAAAAATTAAATTTTCCAAAATGTGAAGGATTGAAGAATTATGATGATTTTCACATTCGCGAGATATCACGATTTTCGATGATCGTATGTGGTCTGAGAACATTTTACAAAACATTTGATTAACCCACCACCTGAAGAAAGGGTCGCATTTGCTCGATAAACCCATTAACACACTTTTGATATATCTGCAAGCCGGTTGAGTACATTTTAAAGAAAATTCATTTGAATATTCATTGAACAGTATTGTATCACGAGCACTCCTCATGTTTGGGGAAAATAAACAAATGATAACAAAGGTGTTTAGTAGATCATTTTTGCAAAGTTCTTGTTTTGTTTGGGGAGGGCATTATTTGTTCGCCTCATTTTAACGGGTAATTTTATTTGATTAAGACATTTTTTTTAAAGCTTCTATGGAAATGTGTGCATGTTTAAATGTCCTTGAACAGAAAACATGGATTAATATAATTTACAGTAAAAAAACCATCGAACACTCGAAATACAGAAGTAAAGCGCGTGATCAAGTGAATAAGAGACCAATCAAAATTGTTCATGCTAAAACCAGCGTCACTGATTGGACAAGATTCTAAGGTTACAATGATCGATAAAAATGATCAATTACACAACCATGAGTTCATTATATTAAACGCTACGAGACGGTTAGGATCGTTATATACAGCTGAATTTATATTTTACGATAAATATTGTTATATACACAGTGAAATAATTTGATTAATGGCATTAAAGTTTATTAGCTCTTTTGTTGGCCGCACATTATTTGAAGTAGAAGATATTCGCCGGCTCTCTTTGTACGCTACACTTCGCCCTGATGACCTGAAAGATCTCAAATATTTTGGTGACAATTCGCTGAAGCAAAAGGCAGGTGCGAAAAATGTTCAAACAAGGATTTCATTGCAAGAACTTTTCACACAATCGAAGCACCTACAGTACTGTGCAGACAAAACTATCCAAGAAGAAGGGTCGTCAACAGAATCGCTCGACGACAGGGACGATTCCTGTCTAACAGATTTGATCGTTCAGGATGAACATAAGATCGAATATACAGTCAGACACCTTAGGAACCACGAATTCCCAGTTATAGGTAAATATTAATTAAAATTAATTTAATTAAGGAGAAATATTTTACATATAAGTTATATAAATGCATTAAACAGTTAAAAGAAACTCATATTCATAAATCTGGGAGTAATTTAAAACACTCCCAGCCGAAGTTTACTGGATTCATAAAATTATTAAGTCTCTATATTATCTGGAATAAGATTCTCACGTAGACATCGTAATTTTACAAATTAAAATCAAAATGTTGATATTTTTATAATAAAATAAAAAAAATCGATATTTGATTAACATGCCAATCCTATATTGTCTGACGTCAGAGTTTAATTCTAAGATATTCCAGCAGACTAGAAAATCAATACGTTAATACCATAAAAGGCTTTAGATAGTGTGCGTGTAATATTACCGTTCTATTGTTATTTCAATACCATTTCATTATTGTACATGTATTAAACCCCCTCAGGCCATTCACCTGTAGTTTGACTGGTAAGGTCAAACCTAATTACAGTTAAGATTATTCCCATGAAGGGCATACAACTATAACACAAAGAAAATTAATACATACACACATACCACACACTATATAATGATCTATATATATAATGTGAAATGCTAGAGGAAGAGAACCAGTCAGTATTAAAAGATAAATAACTCATGATTACTTCACACATTTGCAATAAAACATGATTACTTCACACATTTGCAATAAAACATGATTACTTCACACATTTGCAATAAAACATGATTACATCACACACTTGCAATAATACTTATCAACAAATTACAATTTATAATAACTATCTTAATTTGATTTTTCCCTCACAGAAAAAATATGATTTAGATATTCATAAAATGAAATATGATTTAGATATTCATTGAGTATGTCGTATTATAAAGGCAAGCCATTATTTGTTCTTGAAGGGACTGGGACTCGGTATTATGGTGGGGTAAAAAAAATGGTGTGTCAATCTAAAAAAACCCTATGATGTCTTGAACGAATTCTTGATAAATTTCGCGGTTCATTAATTATTTAAAGTTTTCCAACATAAAAAGTTGGTCTATCATCAGTTGATTAACCCCTTTCAAGATCAAATGGTTGCTTACAATTTGTTTTATCAACTCTATGGGTTTGAGGATTCTGCTTGTAATAAATGCATTTTATTAGTACATATGGCCAACATATTTTGTAATCTATTCTGTATTAATTTATTGATCAATGTAATGTTTAAACAATTACGCTTCTTAAACACAAAAACAAAGTTGCCAGTGAGTATCATTGTAGCAGTAATATTGGTGCAGCTCTAATGATTAATGCAATACAAATGTTCAAGATATGATCATAATATTGTCGATATCGTTTATTGGTAACATATGTATGCAAGTGTTTCCATAGATATCATACTCAATTCCCGTCAAAATACATTATTACTCGGAACTCCTCGAATGTTTCGGCACTCGATGCTAATGTTTAGAGAGCAACGGAATCACCCGAGGTTTACCGAGTGTTGCATAATCATCCAGTATCTATTGCGAAACCATGAAACCAAAAAAGGCGCTATCATCTATCGGCATTTGAATGCAACTGTACATACACGTACACGACGAGAGAGAATGCAATAATTAAATAAAATGAAATGTCTTCGACACGACGTGGTTGGGAATGAGGGGTCGGGTAGATCATCATAGTGTATACTCAACTGAATATTCAACGTTTCTTTTATTTTATATAATACTTCAGTAGTAGTTGTGATATATATTTCATAAATTTGTAAATATTGTGGTTATAGGTCTTATATATTGTATATTTTGTAATTACATTAAACAAATGCAGACATGTGAACAAAATAATGTCATAATATGTAAATAAAGATTAATATCGTAACATTTCAGGTAAGTAATCGACATGCTTCAACATTTGGGGAAGAAAAAAAGGGGGGATTGGGCATAGTAGATATATGTACTTAATTCGTCATATGGCTGTATATTTACGTCATGTAAGTTGTAGCGCGACAACAACGGGACATATATAATAAAGCAAATAAAGGGAAAAGTAAGTATCAAAGACATAATCGAGCACTCACTCAGATAAAATAAAATTGAAAAACAATGATGTATTTCAAGTCATTTAGTGTAGTTTAGCAACAGCTGGGCAAATTTTGGAGCATGTCCACAAATAATGTGTATTTTGTACTGTTTATTTAATTTGTTTGAGGATTCTTATACACATGTATATATCTTTGTTAATCATTACATTATTGCCATTCTGTTGCCATGCCATGTCTTCACAAGATTTTCTTTTACAGTTGCCACAAGTTTTCATTGTTGGTCTGATGGCGGATGAGTTTATTACATACGTACTCTATATAGAGTATAGTAAGGTAGACCATTAAGTACCAGCTGTTAATTATAATTAGTATAATTATGTTGTATTTTATTGTCTTTTAATCATTATGTGTATGCCATGTGCGTAATGGGGTAGGACGGGTCTTGTTATCCTGGGACGGAGGACTATGTATAAGCTATATACATTTGTGGGGAAAGCACTGGGGATTAAGTTAGCGGGAAAGGGGAATTTTGTTTTGTTTATGAAGGGATTATTATTAATTATAGAACCCTTAAGAATGTTCAGTTGAAGGACTCTCAGGGAAACGGATTATTTGTATTGTTTCTTTGGGGAAAAAAAGGGGGTGTTCCGCGGAAGAGGAGAAAAATGGGCTGTTCCACGGGGACGGGGGAATGGACATTCCAAATAATAAAACTTTTTAAATTTACAGCTGTCATGGAGATAGTTCTACAAACAAAACTTAGTATTACATGTTTATTTTATTACGTTTTTATTCAGATTTTCCCATATATTTATTATATTGATTTCCGAAACCCGAGTTCGACAGTCAATACGAATGAAGAGAACAAATCCAAATAAAAACGATAGTAAACATGAAAGCGATGTTTTTTTGTTATAGAGCTACATGCTGTAATGGAGGATGTGAATACCAATGGAGGATTCATTTGAATAGTTTTGGGTTATTGGTATTGTCAACGTAAAATGTCATTAACCATTGAAACACGTCATTTTATATTGAATATTTAACTTTAGAACGAAAATTTTTGTAGAATGCCAAAAAAAAAGGAAAAACAGTTTTAATAGGTCCCAACCAGTTCATATATGGTTTTAACCAATATTGCTGTTTGCTTTCAATCAAATTTCTTTTGGCGACTGATTTTTATTAAATATAATTCTTAGAAAAGTTAATAAAAAATATTTAATTGAATTCAAATTTCAAATTTTCAATTCAGTATTTGTGATTCTTTTTGTTTCATGGATTCGGTTTGTTCAAGTAATTCAAATGAAAGACTTTGAGCGAAAAACAGAGAATTGACGAAAACGAGTGGGTTGCCCCATTGGGATAGAGAATTTATAGCTAATTTTGGGATGCATTTAGTGTGTGAGATGGGATTTTGGTAAAAAAAAACAACAGGGACTTAAGATAAGATGAAAGTAATAATAACGGAAAGAGGGAATGGGGTGAAGGGGTGTGGTATGAATTTCTAGTAAACACAGAATATTGTCAACTCAAATGTTTTAAAATGGGAAGAACACGACACGGGGAACGTTTATTAATAAACTTGGGGGAATACACAGTTTGTGAAAATTACTGTTCGACTTTAAATGATAATGTTCTGTTGTTCATTTTAAATGATATAAATACACAGTAGATACAGCTTTAATTTGTAGCATAAGTATAATTTAATACCAGGTCAAAACAATAAATATGTAGAAAGCAAAATACCGAAACACTTCATTCTGATAAATGAAAATGTTACACAATCTAAATAACATTGGAAAATCTGTGAATTCGCGTTCTGGCCGTTGCAAGGTGTACTCTATACAACATTGTGTAATTTAGTCAGTAACTTCTTAAAGGTCGGTGGTTTTCTCCATGTACTCCGATTTCCTCCACCAATAAAACTGCCCACCACAATATAACTGAAATAATGTTGTTGAAAGTGGTGTTAAACATCAAAATCAAAATCTTCCATAAAATATCTGACATTGAAAACTATAAGCAATGTTTCAATTGCCGTTTTTCATTGTCCTCGCTTTTAAAATGTATACATGTTCAAACGCCCATCTTTCAAACTACAAGAAACTACATATTTTTCACCGCACGAGAAAGTGCATTCCTTCAACATGAAAGAAGAGAAACTTTAATATTTATATGAAAATTTGAATTAGTGCAAGAATAGTTTTTCCACTTTACAAAGTTATTTATATATTATAATTTCATAATTGTATTAAAATCATATTTAGATTAGTTGATATACATTAACCGGTTACTTTCACACTAATGAAGAACCGCCTCGATGGTATAATAGTTAAAGGCGTGTTCGAATCGTGTGTGGATCGAACGATCGAGTCGAACATAATTTTATAGAACTTGTATTTGCTGCTTCTCCATTACACAGCAGTAAAGAGAATAACAAAGATTGATTTGCACCGAGTAAGGATAATGTGTCGGAGTGGAGCGACATGTCTACCTGCAGACTGTCGTTTCAGTGTGCTAGCACTACAAAAATCCAACAATATGTTGGTCTAGTACAAAGCAGGTATCATCATCATTATCATCATCTCATAACTTGTTCTAGCTATATCAGATGTAATTCACACATTGTTTACATTGTGTTAAACAACAACTACGCACTCTCTCACCACACTAATATTATTTGTTCTGTATTGTACGTGTGCCTTGTGTATCAATATATTTCACGTAATAACAATTTTCAAGTTTGTAACCAGATAACTAAGACTGTTCTTTGTATTTCAGGTTTTCATATGGATGACAGAATATGCCCTGGATTCAAGTATCAGGTTAGGTATCTTGGAAGCGACCGTGAGGTATTCGGAGAACCACGAGCGCTCCTGTCAGTCGGAATGGGCTATGGAAAGCGCCTTACCTTCAAGGGAGAGAAGCTTAATCTGAATGATTGCTATTTTTGGACCGACAACAACCCCGAGGGATACGGGTTTTCAATCAGCGTAATAAGTAAAGGAGAAACCTATGTGATATATGATTCGTTAAATCAAAGAATCGGTGACGTTGTCATTGAATCCGTGGAACTACCTCAAGTCGAGGAGTCTATGACATGTTCCAAAGGTGATGTAACGAAAATCGTGAGGGCACGGTTTACTTGCTCAATTCGATACCACAACAAACTAGAAGACACTCTTTATGACATTGCAAATCAAGACCTACAAACTGTTGAAGGCAAAGCTGAAGTCGTCAAGTCACGGAAGTCGAAAGAAGCAGTGGTCGTTTGCATAACTGACGTTGCATTCGAAAAGGTTGGCAACTGTACGTTATGGAACGAATTGTTATAATTAACTGAATCGTCATACTGGAGCTTATGTGTAAAGTCTCCGTTAATACCCGGTCTAACAGACAATTTTATGTTGAAGAGATAGACAAATCGAGCGCGTCGGTTTAGAAGGAATCTTGTGTTGCAGAGACAGACAAGTCGAGTTCTTCCGTTTAGGAGAAAATCTTGTGTTGAAGAGACCGACAAATCGAGTGCTCCGGTTTAGGAGGAATTCTTTTTTATTTGACAGAACGTTATTTATTTGTTGCATTGTTGATATTGCTATTTACATGTTACATGATTAATAAAAATGTCTTTTTTCATATAAATTTTTTTTCTACTATAATTACTGACTTATTTATTATTAAATCCTTTTCTCCAATATTTAACCACTGATCCATTTGAGTATCCACCAAGAAGCTTATTCGAGAACTGTTTTACATCACCTGGTAAATAGATTGGTTATTGCCTAATGTCTAGAGAGCAGTATTTCAGCTACATTCAAGACGAGAACAAGTTCAATAAATAAAACTATACAGAGATGAGGGAAGGGATGGTTCAACCGGTCAACGACTTCCATTGAAAAAGTATGGAGAGATGGGGAGGGACGAAAAAAATAGTTTTTGCGGCGGCTACATTGCGTCTACTCTTTTTTTCTCTCGAAATCTTGAAAGGAGGTCTAGCGTGAAGATAACAAGACACTCTCCACGCACGTTAACTGCACACTATGGTCAATCTTTTCGTATTATAAATTGGCTGTCCCTACCTCATCGAGAGGGCTGAGCAGCCCTGTGAACGTTCTCCAGTACCCAGATGGGAAACAATTGATGGGGTCGGAAAATATGGCCCCTTGCAAAAATTGCAAATAAAAAGTAGATTGATGACTTGTCGTCAAGAGAGCAGTATCTCGGCTATATACAGGTACCACGCGAGCTTTTCAAAGAACAGACCAGCTTAAATGTTAGTAGTTCCTAGGTTGAAATTATTTCGAGAAATCAAGACAAAGACGAGTTTATACACAATAAATATGGGGTGGCATTAGCACGGGCTTTGGGCGGAAATTAAGATTGCCATAGGGACTGCTACAAGATATCAGTGAACTATTCAAACACTCATTTGTAAGATAATTATATTCCTTTATATGAACATTCCGGCATGTTTATGTACACTCGACTCAGATATACATATTTATGTACACTCGACTCAGATATACATATTTATGTACACTCGATTCAGATATACATATTTATGTACACTCGACTCAGATATACATATTTATGTACACTCGACTCAGATATACATATTTATGTACACTCGACTCAGATATACATATTTATGTACACTCGACTCAGATATACATATTTATTACATATTTATGTACACTCGACTCGGATATACATATTTATTACATATTTATGTACACTCGACTCAGATATACATATTTATTGCTTTTTTATGTACACTCGACTCAGATATACATATTTATGTACACTCGACTCAGATATACATATTTATGTACACTCGACTCAGATATACATATTTATGTACACTCGACTCAGATATACATATTTATGTACACTCGACTCAGATATACATATTTATGTACACTCGACTCAGATATACATATTTATGTACACTCGACTCAGATATACATATTTATGTACACTCGACTCAGATATACATATTTATTGCATGTTTATGTACACTCGACTCAGATATACATATTTATGTACACTCGACTCAGATATACATATTTATTGCATGTTTATGTACACTCGACTCAGATATACATATTTATGTACACTCGACTCAGATATACATATTTATTGCTTTAGAGCATCCAATCGAATACATTGTTGACTAGCAAAGAAATATACAGTTAATCTGAGATTCTTACTCCTGTGATGATGCAGATCAAGGTGTCAAACCAGTAATTCAACCAATCAGAGCTAAGAACATAAAAGTAGACCCTTTTAAAGAAAAAAGTTCCTTTCACTTTGTTGTATTGTGACAAATACTGAATGGAATAATTAAATTGAAAATTGAAGTTAAATGTATAAGGATTATTTTGAGCCCAAATTTGATTGATTTAGTTGTATTTTAATATGGATATGGAGGATTAGATGCATGACCTATAAATAGGGAATTTCTGGGGGATGACAGAGCTATTTTTAGAGTAGGTATTTTCCATAGCCTGGCATTTCACTGCAAGACTTTAAACATGGCCTGATATTTTGACAGAACGTAGAGGAATCATGGACGTTTCAGAAAATGTATGGTCTTCGAAAGGTTAAACTTAAGATAAAATGGCCAGGTAGGCTCGAAAAAACACAAATTTAGTAGAAAACCTAAAAGAAATTAATTATAGGTTTCACACCTCAATACCAACAACACAGTAAACATGTGAACTCAACAATGAGCTTTTCTTGATCGAAAAGTGTCCGGCGTCCGTCTGTATGTCTTCAGAAATGTTTCTTCAGTGGATCTAATGTCTTTTTCCAATGGAGAAAACATAATTTCAGCTGTATCGTCACATATGATAAGATCTGATGGATATTTTCCTACCACTTCAACTTGGACCTTGAACAAAGAGAGATAACTCTAATTTTACTAAGACTTAAACTTGAACAAAGGATGTTTACAAATGAACACGAGAGATTATCCATCTGTTTTATTGCTGTTCTACATTTCAGTCACAGTATTTCAACAATATTTAAATATTTACAGAAGAAAAAATCATTCTGTTTCCGACTTCAATCACTGAAAATAAACTAGAAATCACTATAAAATATTGACATTCAGTGGCGGATTTAGAGGGGGCGTGCGCCCCTCCCCCCCCCCCCCCCTAAAATTCGCAAAGCATATGTTATATAACGTTAATTAAGCAGTTCAATAAATAACTTTTTCATGAATGGTTAACTCGTGACCTGTAGTAAAATATTCTTACACATTGTAAATACACGTTGGATGTGTTCGCTGATTCATATATGTATTCGCCGTCAGTATAGTTCAAAGATTATTCCATTCTGATTGGTTCCGAGGTACCAGACATCAACTATTTTCTCACGCTAATTAAACATTATTTCTGCAGTCAATTTTACAACTACATGTACACGTGCTATTTAGAAATTATAAAATGGACGAAAATTCTAGGTCAAGAAAACAAGCAAGATTGGATACATTTCTGATTCCTCGACGAGACGAGAAAAGTCAAAGGTAAACTAAAAAGTAAATTCAATCAATAATTCGAATAATTAATTTAACAATTGATCTCATTTATAAAACATACAACGAAAACCTATAACGAGAAAATCAGATGATGAAACTGACAGTGTGGAGAAACTTGAGTGTCCCATGAAAATGGTCACTTCTCTTTAAATAATGATTCAAATAGTTCTTGAAATCGAAATTCTGCAATTTCAAATGAAAAAAAAATATAAGTTTGATTTGTATACAAATACCCGAAAATGTTGCCTTTTACTCTTCAAGTAAAGATCAGTAAAAATACGCGTTGGTATATTGTACATTAAAATACAAAAGTAACATATTAATAAAAAAAAAATTAGCTGCAATTTATTTGTAACAATCTCTATCTGCCCGAGGTATCTGCTCAAGAAAGTGTGAACAAATCCTTTGTCCGGTACGTTTATATTATTGATATCTACCAATGGATGTCTGTACAATTTTTTTACACATTTTTAACAAAAAATTCTGACTACAATTTATTTGTAATTAATTAATATCTACAACTGCACATGAAAGTGTGAAAATAATCTCGACAAAATGGTCTATGCATATCTCGCACCTGATTTCCGTAAGCATATTTCTCCAGAACTTTGATACATTTTTTTTGCTTGATCTTGTAGTGTAATGAGGTTTTTACGCCCGTTGCTCAAACACTTGATGTCCGTCCGTCCGTCCGTCTGTAAGATTTCTGCAATCCGCAACTCCCCTGATTGTAACCACGTAATTGATTGACGTTAAACTATATAATGTACTTGAAATACATTGTAGTTGTCCACAATGGTTTTTAGATTTTTCATTGAAGGCCGGGTGGAGGGGGTAGGAGGATGATTCTGCAACCCGCAACTCCTAAATCAGGGGAGGATCCAGGGGGGGGGGGGGCGCACCCGGCGCGCTCCCCCCTAAAATTGGAAAAGATATGATTTTGTTGCGTAAAATGGTGATTTTTCACACGAAATACCCCAAAAATTTTCGCGCCTCCCTCCGCTCGGCGCAATTTTTTAAAGTGCGCCCCCCCCCCCCTAACTTGAAATCCTGTAGCCGCCCCTGACATTGTATAATACATTCATAATATATCAAATGTATGTAAATTATTTTTATATCAGCAATACAGAATGAAATCAACTTCACTTTCAACAATAATTTAGTTATATCATGGCGGTCAATTTTATTGGTGGAGGAAACCGGATTACCCGAAGAAAGCCACCGACCTGTCGCAAGTCAAACGTTATCAGATAAAGTTGTATCGAGTACACCTCATTAAGGGCTGCATTCGAACTCACAACTTTAGTTGTATATTTCAGTTCAGTGTTGATATTTAACTATATGCGTATAAAATCCATACTTCGAATGTTGTGGTCATTGTGAAGGCAAAAATACCGTTCTTCGCCAATTTTTACTTTTTAAGATTGGGTGTTAAATATTTTGACATAAGAATGTAGTCAATTGGTAACCTTGAAGTGAGTGAGTGATTGTTGTTTAACGCCAAATGTACAATGCTTAAGCTATATCATTGCCGCGAGAACCTAGACTAGAGGACAAAAACAAGCTTAGTTTGATTCTTATAGTGCTAGCTCACTGAAACAACATTCCGGGGGTAGACATGTCGCTCCACTCGGATACATTATCCTGATTCCGAACCAACCCGTCTTTGTTCTTAGAGAAGCAACAAATGCCAATTTTGTAGATTTTATAGTTTGATTTGACCCGACCGGGCTCTATAACCCTCGATCTACCGCAGGCACAGGGGCGAACACGTTAACCATTACACCACCGAAGCGGTTCGACCTTTGATTATTCAAGATCTTGTTGGGTGGTTTGGTTTTATGGTGTTTAACGCCACTTTTAACAATATTTCAGTTATAGTGTGGCGGTCAGTTTTATTGGTAGAGGAAACCGGAGGACCCGGAGAAAGCCACCGACCTGTCGCAAGTCACTGACAAACTTTATCACATAGTGTTGTATCGAGTACACCTCGCCATGAACGGGGTTTGAACACACTCGTAAACAAACCTGGACAACAAAGTATGCTGACGATGGATAGATCACTCGCTTCGGTGAAACTTAAAAACCTATCACCGAAGAGCAGTTTTAAAACAATTTTGTTTATGGTTTTCTCCGAAGGACAGGAACGTAAACACCGGTCGTTAAAATTTCCTATTTAATATAATACTTTTGTCCATGCTATTGAAATCAGTTTTAATTTCAAGTTGTTCGCAAAATAGCACGTCTGTTCTATCTTTATCAATACACTCATTTGGAAAATTTGATACACAGACTTGCAACTTCAACACCATTTATCCACGACAAAGTCCAAAGTCTCCCGAACGAGCCAGAATGAGAATCTTTGAGATTTTCATCCAAAATAACACTATCTCTGGATATACACATGTATATACATATGACACTCTTTGACTTAGCTCCCTTTCTGTATTTACCGACACGAGCAAAGATTCTATTGTTTTACTTCCTCATTTGTTGATTGGACGTATGTTTTAATTTCATTGGCCTATTGTCTTTCCCGGTGTTGTCATTACTATCGTCTAGTATAGGACAAATCCCCAAGATGACAACGTTATCAGCTACCATTCGTGTAACACTCACCAGGGTAGAATAATCCACAGTAAATGTGTTTTCTTTGAATGTTGCACTGGAACAGTCATCTCTTACGACTTGTAGAATTATATTTTATTTTATTACTTAGTATAGGTAGGTATTCGTTATGTCCGTTATTCTTCCACCTCGTACACTTATTGGCTTAGTGTAAAGCTTAAGGTTTCTCTGGTTGTTGTCTCTAAATATAGAACTTCCGATCAGTAATGTTCCAGGTGGTTTTTGTCGGTATTCCTCTCTATTTGCCGTTCATTTGCCTTATACTGTTGGTGACGTTGTAATTTCCTATATCCTGTCTGTGAGTTGTTGTTTGGTGAGCCAGGTGATCAGAAGCTGTAAAGTTGTTGTTTGGTGAGCCAGGTGGTCAGAAGCTGTAAAGTTGTTGTTTGGTGAGCCAGGTGATCAGAAGCTGTAAAGTTATTGTTTGATGAGCCAGGTGATCAGAAGCTGTAAAGTTGTTGTTTGGTGAGCCAGGTGATCAGAAGCTGTAAAGTTATTGTTTGATGAGCCAGGTGATCAGAAGGTGTAAAGTTGTTGTTTGGTGGACCAGGTGATCAGAAGCTGTAAAGTTGTTGTTTGGTGAGGCAGGTGATCAGAAGATGTAAAGTTGTTGTTTGGTGAGCCAGGTGATCAGAAGATGTAAAGTTGTTGTTTGGTGAGCCAGGTGATCAGAAGCTGTAAAGTTGTTGTTTGGTGAGCCAGGTGATCAGAAGATGTAAAGTTGTTGTTTGGTGAGCCAGGTGATCAGAAGATGTAAAGTTGTTGTTTGGTGAGCCAGGTGATCAGAAGCTGTAAAGTTGTTGTTTGGTGAGCCAGGTGATCAGAAGCTGTAACATTGTTGTTTGATGAGCCAGGTGATCAGAAGGTGTAAAGTTGTTGTTTGGTGGACCAGGTGATCAGAAGATGTAAAGTTGTTGTTTGGTGAGCCAGGTGATCAGAAGCTGTAAAGTTGTTGTTTGGTGAGCCAGGTGATCAGAAGCTGTAAAGTTATTGTTTGATGAGCCAGGTGATCAGAAGCTGTAAAGTTGTTGTTTGGTGAGCCAGGTGATCAGAAGCTGTAAAGTTGTTGTTTGGTGAGGCAGGTGATCAGAAGCTGTAAAGTTGTTGTTTGGTGAGGCAGGTGATCAGAAGCTGTAAATTTGTTGTTTGGTGAGCCAGGTGATCAGAAGCTGTAAAGTTGTTGTTTGGTGAGCCAGGTGGTCAGAAGCTGTAAAGTTGTTTGGTGAGCCAGGTGATCAGAAGTTGTAAAGTTGTTGTTTGGTGAGGCAGGTGATCAGAAGCTGTAAAGTTGTTGTTTGGTGAGGCAGGTGATCAGAAGCTGTAAAGTTGTTGTTTGGTGAGCCAGGTGATCAGAAGATGTAAAGTTGCTGTTTGGTGAGCCAGGTGATCAGAAGCTGTAAAGTTGTTGTTTGGTGGACCAGGTGGTCAGAAGCTGTAAAGTTGTTGTTTGGTGAGGCAGGTGATCAGAAGCTGTAAAGTTGTTGTTTGGTGAGCCAGGTGATCAGAAGCTGTAAAGTTGTTGTTTGGTGAGCCAGGTGATCAGAAGCTGTAAAGTTGTTGTTTGGTGAGCCAGGTGATCAGAAGCTGTAAAGTTGTTGTTTGGTGAGGCAGGTGATCAGAAGCTGTAAAGTTGTTGTTTGGTGAGCCAGGTGATCAGAAGATGTAAAGTTGTTGTTTGGTGAGCCAGGTGATCAGAAGCTGTAAAGTTGTTGTTTGGTGGACCAGGTGGTCAGAAGCTGTAAAGTTGTTGTTTGGTGAGCCAGGTGATCAGAAGCTGTAAAGTTGTTGTTTGGTGAGCCAGGTGATCAGAAGCTGTAAAGTTGTTGTTTGGTGAGGCAGGTGATCAGAAGCTGTAAAGTTGTTGTTGTTGTTGTTGATATTTTTCACAGGCACTTGAAGTCCGGACCCCCCTTTTTCCTCATTTGGTCCCTCCCGCGATTATGGTATGGATCTTTGTCTGGAAGTATATATTTGAACCATTTATCCATATGTTACAACATTTCATGTTACAACTCTCTCGTTCTAATAACTTTAGTTTTTAGGTCCAGCTGCCGTATTACTTATATATACATAAAGGTATGAAACAATCATCAAAATACAAAGAGGGAATCCTCGCTTCGACTCGATATTTTACAATAACGCACCAGTTTTAAAAAGGACCTTCGCTTGTCCTCGTCTCAAAAATGATTTCCCTTCATTCCTATCTAGTTTATACGTACGAACAACAAACATTTATTGACGAAATTCAAGTTTATTCTCGACGACACATCCAACTTTCCTCCACTCGTGCCCATTCAGGAGGTCAGCCGAACATATTTTGTTTCGCGCTATTTCATTGGTCGGAAAGATTTTCGGAACCTTTTTAGCTTGTTCTTCGCTATGCTATGTTGACATAATATTGTATGAATATTGACACGAACAAGTTAAAATAAGGAAAAAGAGATGAAATAATAAAGGAATAAAGAAATTTTATTGAAAATAAATTTGTAAACAGAAAGTTAGAAAAAGGGGGGTGGTCCGTGCCACGAGCGCTTGTGCAAACACAGGGCTATATTATTTTATAGACTTCCAATTTGGAAGGTGTAAACTGGGACTTCAATGATTTCTTCTAATCATATATTTCACTATTCAAGCTTGCCATGTATAGTTCTGCTTTTCACTTTCACAAATTCACATTTCATCACCGCAATTTCAATCTGTAAATCTATTTGTGTCCATTTCTGCTCACGTCTGTCTTGGTAGTTAGATGTACTGGTTAGTATGAATTATCTCCCTTGATCCAGTGGAGAAAAAAAAACATCGAGAGAAATTGTCAACAAACTATCATTTAAAGCAGAATTTGAAGGCAGCATACGAGATGCACTACCACCCATAGCAACATGTTTCATCCTCTCCAAACCCGTCAATATGGATTTGGTGAAAAAGCCAAACTGTTCAACCTTGCAAAAGGTAGAATCTAAAACAAGTCAGTCCTGTCACAGACACCTGACTTTGTCGACTGTTGACGTATGTTGCTAATACTATCTATCCATGCATATATATGGATGGATAGTAACGTATGTGGGTAGTCGACAAGTCCATTTGGTCCGAACTGTGACTGTAATATTCATTGTATTTTTCATTTTTAAGATATAAACTTAAACCTTTTCATTGTGTTAAATCTAATGAAAATTTGTAGAAATTCACAGGCTTTATCACTGTCATGATTGTTTATAATATTACAAGACAATCATTTCAATTTAGCTATTGCACTTCTTAACTATCAATATTTTTTCAATAAAGATCACTGCAAAAAGAAAAGGGGTCGTATGGTAGTTAGATTTATAACTTTCTATGCAATCAGTGCCTATCACCACTAACGGCATGAGTTTAGAATCCAGCTCAGGTGAAGTGTGCTTGATACAACATTATGTGATAAAATTTGTCGGTGACTTGCGGCAGGTCAGTGGTTTTCCGGTTTCCTCCACCAATAAAACTGACCGCCATAATATAACTGAAATATTGTTGAAAGTGGTGTTAAACACCATAAACCAAAACCCTAAAGCGAAAATAGTGTCATTGTGAGGAAAAATAGACAAAATGTATTTACAGTATCTTTCTTATTTTTGTGAACGGTTTTGACTTTAATAATTTTGGATGCAGGACTACTTAATGATTTCTTGACCTCATGATTTATTGGAAAGCAGACATCTAAACAGCAAAATACATTGGTGTAAGCCACTTTTGTCATGCCCATAGTCATGTTTGTAACCGGATGAAGCATGTATTGTCTGAGGTGTTAATGTTGTTGACTGCTGAACACAAGCGTAGCACCACTTACATGGGTGCATGCCCTTATACAGAACATGATGTGTGCCACATTAACTTTTAAGGTTTCCAGCCAACTATCATGGTGACCCCATAGGGGTGTTTCTTCCTATATCAAGTTACATTCAAACATACTGCTGGAATGGGACAGCTTTTTCAGCTTTCAAATGATTGTTTCATAAATTTTCCACTACATTATATCAATGGGTGGGGATTTTTTTTTTTAAGCTATGATATATCAATGAGTCATATTTTTGTCAGCCCGAGCAGTTTTCTTATAGCTAAGACAAATTTTCCTATTAATATGTTATACTTTAACACTACAAGGTGCAAAATTGATCTCTGTGCATGTATTTATGTTAGAAGTCTATAATATAAATGGCACACCAATAACTGAATGGTATATTTTTCGTACTATGAATATATGAATGGGCATGGTTTTCATACTGAGAGAATATATGAATGGGAGGTAGGGTGTTTTTCAATCTTCAGCAGCACCACCATCCCCAATTTTACCTCAAGTACCCCCCTCCCCCTGTGGATGACCCCTTACTACAGAGGAACAAATTGTGAAAATGATGAATATACATGTCAAGACCTGTATAATATGATTTCTCTTTGTTTTAAATTTTTGTGAAGAAATTTGTTCTCTTTGCAGTAAACAGAGACTTTATTCAAAGACTGAAATTAGATTACAAAGTAGAAGCACACACTGGATGTGTAAGTATATTTATAAAGTTGAAGCTCACACACACTTTATAGAATGAGTAAGTACATGTACATGTCTATTTACAAAGACGAAGCACACAATACTGGTAATAACTGTCTCCAATGGTATCCAATAGTGTTTTCTGTCAACACCAATATATCTAGCAACAAAATTTTGGGCAAGACCAGCTTGCAACATCCCAATAGCTCTATGGCATTTATTTTACTCAGTCATTACATTGAGTATAATTTCAGTCAAACAAGGTTGTTTTTCAGTTCATGAACAATGTAAACAAACAGACAAAACCAGCTGAATAAATTTTTCAGACTGAAAAATGTAAAAAAAACGGAACGTACTTGCAATGTGTGTAAATATCATTGTAATGACAGATGGACCACTTGATTTGACACACATAATTATAACTTGTTTATATTTTCATATGAAAAATATATTGATATTATTTTTACGTTAGGTTTATTGATGCACGGTTTCCTTTTTTTTTTACTAATATACATCAATGCATACTATACACAAAGTTCGGTATTTAAATTTCTGACAAAGGGACGTAATCACACCATTGCAAGACATGAAATCCATGAAAATAATTTTCAAGTTCAATTAATGCTGTATCCTGTCAAATTGTTAACGTTCTCGTTGAATTTACAGTTAGTAGATACATTTATAAGACACAATTCATGTACAACCTGTCTAAAGGAAACACCTTTCATTGAGACCAATATATTTTGAATAGACAGGATTTTAGATAAACCAGGTAAAATTTAGTCAATTAAAAGACATTCTTACATGAAATTTCCAAGTACATTTTTTTGTGTATTTGAATATTTGGGATGAAATAAGCCGAAAACTATTACGACAGGACCAAATGTGTCTTTGAGTTATCTATGGAAATGACTTCTCTGATTTCTAGATAACAAGGTTTCACTGTATATACATGTACAATCAAACCTGTATTAAGAGGTCATGACCTTTGAGACAAAGAAAAAGTGGCCTTCTAATATAGGTGATCTCTTAAAAGAGGTTCAATTCATATGAAATTTTCCATGACAGGACAAGATGACCTTTAAATACAGGTGACTGCTTAATAGAGGTGACTGCATGGGCAGGTTTGACTATACACATATTGAAATTTGGAGTTTAATTAGATCTATAAAGAATTATTGAATTATTTTATATATAAATTATGAAAAATGAATTAGAATATTAAAATGAAGTTAAATTTTTATTTTGAATTTTTGTACAATTATTTATATATCATGATTTTTTCAGGTCAACACATTGTGTTGGAGTTCTTCAGGTCAGACGATTCTGTCAGGATCTGATGACCAGCACCTTGTAATTACTGATCCATTCAGAAGGAAGGTAAATTTACAATTATTTAATGGAAAAAAACTTCTATCTTGTGCCAGGTTGTTTTTTGTTACATGGAAATATTTGGTTATTTCAGTGCTTTCTTAAAATTAAAAGTCTCTAAATATAAATAGTAATTCAAATACACAAAATGAAGAATGGTAATAGACATTTTATCACACAAAATGTAGAGTGGTAATAGACATTTTATCAACATCAAAATCTTGAAGATATAGTTATTGCCATCGTCTTGCGTTGTCTTCAGTATTGTTGTCCTATATTAACATCATCTTCTCTAGACTTCATACTGCTGGGCAAGATGAAAGAAACTTTACAGGAATTTGTGGTTTTGTTGTTGATGCAATTTGATTGGCTGAGCTTTAAAAGTTTGTTGTTCAAAAACTACATTGTGGTTTAAAATTTAATACTATATGAATGGTCCTTGCATACTTCGATTCTTTACAACATATGCAATATTTTGTGACTATGGGATATTCAAGATGGCCACCACTGTAGGACATTGCTTATCATATGACCCAACAGGGAAAACAAAGCTTTTTCTTAGAAAATACAAACATGATTGAAAATATTTTATGTTGACTTTTTAGAATAAAATAAAAGAAAAATATTTTCATAATTCTTACGTTTCATTGTATGTAATGTTTTTGGTGTCATAATTAAATACTGACATATTTGTGATGTCTTATGATTTATTTTGTAGACAGTTACATCAATAAGATCTGGACATAGAGCAAACATCTTTAGTGCAAAATATTTACCATTTACTGGAGATAATCAGGTAATGTGAGAATAAAGCAATTCTGGAATGTTATGAGAAGTGTGTATGTATGTGTTAATAAGACAGCGGTGTAGACCAGCAAAAACTAGACCACCGGACGAAAATTAGACCAGCAAAAATTAGAGTACGGGGCGATTGCTAGAGCATCAAAAACTACACCACCGGATGAAAATTAGACCAGCATAAATTAGAGTACCGGGCGATAGCTAGACTAGAGCATCAAAAACTACACCACCGGATGAAAACTAGACTACTGGACAAAAACTAGATCACTATTTTACAAAAAGTTAAATGGGATATTCTTAAACAATTAAAAAAAAAAGTCTTGAACTTGAACATAAATATCAGGAACATAGACTAAGATATCAGACGTCCAATTTATTTTCTGGACTAAGATATCAGACGTCCAATTTATTTTCTGTAGAGTGTTTTGAACAAACAATTTTTTTTTTGGTCATTTTCTTGTAAACTCTTCAATTTTAACTTTTACCATGAAAATAACATTTTTAGTACACATCAAGATTAAATATAAAAAGTCTTTGATCATTGTATTGTGAAAAGAACAGACATTTTGTAACAGTAAACATGTCGAGTGTCTTATAAGAAGTAGCAACTGTTTACCCTTCTAGAGCACCTGGGTTTACCTTCATATTTTTGGTTTCCAAATATACAGTGTTCTGATGAGATGATTTTAATTACATGAATGCTAAACGGCATTCAAAATTTTTGTGACCACAAAGGTTATTATATACTTGTTCTTCACAGATAATCAGCTGTTCAGGTGATGGAAAGATTTATTATACAAAGGTCGGCAGAGAAGATCAACATGAAGCTAGCTTATTTGACTGTCATTTTGGTACAACTTATGAGGTAAGTGATTTATATTAACACTTCCACAAGTTCATGTTTACAGAAAACTTTAGCTACTTCTCTGCTTTTCATGCAGTATTGAGGAAAGAAGGTGTGTTGATTTACTAGTCTTGTGAATGAGAATGATATGTGAAGATCTAACGTTCGTTAAACTTTGAGTACAAGTTTCTTACTCGTATTTCAAAATCGTCTTATAATCATGAGCTCATTATACAATGGATATAGAGTTCTCATTGAGCTGTTTTTAGCTCACCTGGCCATAGGCCATGTGAGCTTTTGTCATGGGTAAGCGTCCGTCGTCCGTCCGTTAGCTTTTCACATTTAAATCTTCTTCTCTGAAACCGCTGAACAGATTTCAACCAAACTTGCCAGAAATGTTCACTGGATGGTCCTCTACCAGATTTGTGTTTTTAGTGCTGATTTGAAATCCAACATGGCTGCCAGGGTCCATAATGTGTTCTCATTGGCTGAAATTTTAAAAATCTTCTTGTCAGAAACCACTAAGTCAATTGAATTGTGACTTTGCAGGAATGATCATTGGGTGGTCCTGTACTAAATTTGTGAATCGTTTGCCGATCGGGAATTCAAGATGGCCGCCATGACTCGACTTAGTTTAACATTGGACCCTATGGGAATTTCACATTTTCATCTTTTTTTCTGAAACCACAAAACAGATTTGAACCAAACTTGGCAGAAATGTTCATTGGATGGTCATATACAAGATTTTTGTTTTTGGCGCTGATCGGAAATCCAACATGGCTGCCAGGGCCCATAATGTGTTCTGATTGGTCGAAATTTTAAAAATCTTCTTGTTAGAAACCACTAAGCCAATTGAATTGTGACTTTGCAGGAATGATCATTGGGTGGTCCTGTACTAAACTTGTGAATCGTTTGCCAATCGGAAATTCAAGATGGCCACCATGACTCGACTTAGTTTAACATTGGATCCTATGGGAATTTCACATTTTCATCTTTTTTTCTGAAACCACTAAAAGATTTGAACCAAACTTGGCAGAAATGTTCATTGGATGGTCATATACAAGATTTGTGTTTTTGGTGCTGATCGGAAATCCAACATGGCTGCCAGGGCCTATAATGTGTTCTGATTGGTCGAAATTTTAAAAATCTTCTTGTTAGAAACCACTAAGCCAATTGAATTGTGGCTTTGCAGGAATGATCATTGGGTGGTCCTGTACTAAATTTGTGAATCGTTTGCTGATCGGAAATTCAAGATGGCCACCATGACTCGACTTAATTTTAACATAGGACCCTATGGAAAAAATGTTTAAAAGTCTTCTCCTCTGAAACCAGTAAGTCAGTTTAAAGCAAACATGGCATGAATGGTCCTTAGGTGGTCAACTTTCAAAATTATGTCCTGTGACCCCGACCTCCATCCAAGATGGCCACCATCAGCAAACATATTTTTAACATAGGACCCTATGGGAAAAATGTTAAAAAAAAATTTCCTCTGAAATCAGTAAGCCAATTTAAAGCAAACATGGCATGAATGGTCCTTAAATGGTCAACTTTCAAAATTATATCCAGTGACCCAAAACTCCATCCAAGATGGCCACCATCAGTGGACATAGTTTTAACATAGGACCCTATGGGAAATATGTTTAAAAATCTTCTTCTCTGAAACCAGTAAGCCAATTTAAAGCAAACATGGCATGGATGGTCCTTAAGTGGTCAATTTTCAAAATTGTGTCCAGTGACCCTGACCTCCATCCAAGATGGCCGTCTTCAGCGGACATACTGTAGTTTTAACATAGGACCCTATGGGAAAAAATGTTTTAAAATCTTCTCCTCTGAAACCAGTAAGCCAATATAGCAAACATGTCATCGATGGTCCTTAGGTGGTCAACTTCCAAAATTGTGTTCAGTGATCCCGATCTCGGTTCAAAATGGCCACCGTCAGCAGACATAGTTTTAACATAGGACCCTATGGGAAAATTGTTTAAAAGTCTTCTCTTCTGAAACCAGTCTGCCAATTTAAAGCAAACATGGCATGGATGGTCCTTGGGTAGTATACTTTCAAAATTGTGTCCGGTGACCACGACCTCCATCCAAGATGGCTGCCATGAGCAGACATAGTTTTAACATAGAACCCTATGGCAGTATGGGATTTGAATAGTAACTTAGATGTATTCGGCATGCAGACATTCTTAAGAGGACTTATTTATGTCAGGTGAGCGATACAGGCTCACCTGAGCCTCTAGTTTTCTAGTATGACTACAAAAATTTCTAATGCAGGCTGTTACTTCAGTGATAAATTTGGCATTCAGGTATGGTTTCAGGCAGACAAAAACAGTATGCAGTATGACTTTATCACATATCTTAGACAATAGTCATTCTCTTGTAAAGCCACCTTTTCTGCAATGAAAAAAATGGCCTTATAAGAGGGGTGGCTGTTGGTGGAGGGGACTTATAAGAGGGGTGGCTGTTGGTGGAGGGGTCTTATAAGAGGGGTGGCTGTTGGTGGAGGGGTCTTATAAGAGGGGTGGCTGTTGGTGGAGGGGTCTTATAAGAGGGATGGCCTCTTATTAGGGGGATGATGTATACTTTACAATCTTGGTGCATCTGAAAAGAGGCCGCCCAATAAGAGGGGTGGCTGTTGGTAGAGGGGCCTTATAAGAGGGGTGCCATTTGGTGGGAGGGGCCTGGTAATAGGGTTGAGTACTCAGTACAGAATCGTTTGACTATTACATTCTATGATTTATTCCCTGTAATATATAAAAAACAGACCATTTAATTTAAGAAAGTTTTTGTTTAATTTTTGATTTATGTAGGTAATAGTTGTACCAAATGAAGCATCAACATTTCTGTCGTGTGGTGAAGATGGCACGGTCAGATGGTTTGATTTACGTATAAAGACAAGTTGTCTGAAAGAAGACTGCAAAGACGTAAGCTTTCTTTAAACTGTAAACAAAGTCAGTTGTTTGTTTGTTTGATGGTGTTTAATGCCACTTTCAACAATATTTCAGTTATATCGTGGCAGTCAGTTTTATTGGTGAAGGAAACCAGAGGACCCAGAGAAAACCACCGACCTGTCGCAAGTCACTAACAAACTTTATCACATAATGTTGTACACCTCGCCCTGATCGAGATTCGAACTCACAACATCAGTGTCAATAGGCACTGATTGCATAGGTAGTTGTAAATCCAACTACCATATGATCACGACCACGACGGCCCCAAACAAAGTGGTAGTTACAATTACAATGGTATGGTAGTTGTACTTACATCTACATATAGTTCCCGTTGTCAGATCTCATCCTTTAATGTGGTGAGGTGAACTAGAAGGATCATTTTGTGATCAAATGTTTTTGTCTGTGACTTGCATCAGCTGGTCATTAGTTTTCTCTGGGTTGTCCGTTGGTAAAATTGAACATGAAGAAGATATAACTGAAATATTGTTGAAATAAATACATAATTCAAAGTTGTTGTATTTACCTCAAAGTAGCTAATTATTTAGAATGGTTTTTTTGTTGTTGTAAAGTTAGTTAACAGCTAACAGCTAATATATTTTTTTCTCAAGTTTTCCTAAATAATCTACCTGTTATAAAGTACTATGATAAAATGTTAGCAGAAATTGGCCATAAAAAATGACTGTATTTCTATGGTAACTGAATAGATTTGTGTCCAAAGGTTATCTGGTAGCTTAAGTGTCATTTTAACAGTACCCTGATGCTAAAATAATTGTAATATGATATATTTTTTTTAAGGATGTCTTAATCAACTGTAGAAGGGCAGTGACATCTTTAGCTATTAATCCTATCTTACAATACCAGTTAGCGATTGGCTGCTCTGACAGTTCTGTCCGGATATTTGACAGACGAATGCTAGGAACCAGATCATCAGGTACTGTTTCTACCCCTCAACATCAACAGAAATAATTACATATAATGTTATAATCAATTGTTGCCATGACAATCATTTCAAACAATGCAGTACTGTTTGTAATGTAATTAACATTGATTTTAATTTGATGATATTGAATGAGTTTAGTGTCTTCCTTATGAAGGGAGATAACATATCAAATTTTTTATGTCAGTTTCAGATTTTGTTATCACACTAATCATCACATATCATTCATGCTTTAAGATTTTAGAATTTGAGCTTTTTAAATGTGATAAAAATATTATTTGACATATAGATGTCTGATACCAACTGTTCTAGGAATATGAAGCTTACTGGCTCATTTTCGAAAGCTTACTCGTCAAACATTAGCCTCTCAATGAAATATGAAGCTTGCTCATTTTCTAAAGCTTACTCGTCAAACATTAGCCTCTCAATGAAATATGAAGCTTGCTCATTTTCTAAAGCTTACTCGTCAAACATTAGCCTCTCAATGAAATATGAAGCTTACTGGCTCATTTTCTAAAGCTTACTCTTCAAACATCAACTGCTCTATTAAATATGAAACTTGCTGGCTCATTTTCTAAAGCTGACTCGTCAAACATTAGCCTCTCAATGAAATATGAAGCTTACTGGCTCATTTTCTAAAGCTTATTCTTCAAACATCAACTGCTCTATTAAATATGAAACTTGCTGGCTCATTTTCTAAAGCTGACTCGTCAAACATTAGCCTCTCAATGAAATATGAAGCTTGCTCATTTTCTAAAGCTTACTCGTCAAACATTAGCCTCTCAATGAAAAATGAAGCTTACTGGATCATTTTCTAAAGCTTACTCTTCAAGCATCATCTGCTCTATTAAATATGAAGCTTACTGGCTCATTTTCTAAAGCTGACTCGTCAAACATTAGCCTCTCAATGAAATATGAAGCTTAATGGCTCATTTTCTAAAACTGACTCGACAAATATTAGCTGTTCTATGAAATATGGAGCTTGCTGACTCATTTTCTAAAGTTTACTCGCCAAATATTAGCCACTCTATGGAATATGAAGCTAACCAGCTTGTTTTCTAAAACTCACTCGCCACATATTAGCCTCTAAATGAAATATGAACCTTACTGGCTTGTTTTCGATGCTAAATCCATTTTTCTGATTGGATGATTTAGGAGTAGGATTATAATATTTGTACATGAATGTTTCATGACCATAAGACCTGAGTTTACTAATTTTAGGACACTACACTGGGAGAGGTTTAACTGGAATGATATGTAGTTTTACTGCACCAAACTTGGCAAGCAGATCACACAGAATTACCTCCCTTAGTTACAGTCCAAATGGTGGAGACGTTCTTGTCAGTTACTCTTCAGAATACGTCTACTTGTTTGGTACCAACGTATGTAAAATTACAATGAAACCTGTCTAATCTGAACTCTAAGATAAACAGTCCTGTGTAAAGTGACCATCAAATTTAGTACTAATAATCTGATACAGTCAAAACCTACTTTGGTGACCACCTCTATTAAGTTACAGTTAAACCTGCTTTGGTGATCACCTCTATTAAGTTACAGTCAAACCTGCTTTGGTGATCACCTCTATTAAGTTACAGTCAAACCTGCTTTAGTAACCATTTCTATTAAGTTACAGTGAAACCTACATTGGTGACCACCTCTATTAAGTTACAGTCAAACCTGCTTTGGTGATCACCTCTATTAAGTTACAGTCAAACCTGCTTTAGTAACCATTTCTATTAAGTTACAGTCAAACCTGCTTTGGTGACCACCTCTATTAAGTTACAGTCAAACCTGCTTTGGTGACCACCTCTATTAAGTTACAGTCAAACCTGTTTTGGTGATCACCTCTATTAAGTTACAGTCAAACCTGCTTTGGTGACCACCTCTATTAAGTTACAGTCAAAACCTTCTTTGGTGACCACCTCTATTAAGTTACAGTCAAACCTGCTTTAATGACCACCTCTATTAAGTTACAGTCAAACCTGCTTTAGTGACCACCTCTATTAAGTTACAGTCAAGCCTACTTTAGTGACCACCTCTATTAAGTTCCAGTCAAACCTGCTTTGATGATCACCTCTATTAAGTTACAGTCAAACCTGCTTTAATGACCACCTCTATTAAGTTACAGTCAAACCTGCTTTAGTGACCACCTCTATTAAGTTACAGTCAAACCTGCTTTAGTGACCACCTCTATTAAATTACAGTCAAACCTGCTTCAGTGACCACCTCTATTAAATTACAGTCAAACCTGCTTTAGTGACCACCTCTCTTAAGTTACAGTCAAGCCTACTTTAGTGACCACCTCTATTAAGTTACAGTCAAACTTGCTTTGGTGATCACCTCTATTAAGTTACAGTCAAACCTACTTTGGTGATCACCTCTATTAAGTTACAGTCAAACCTGCTTTGGTGATCACCTCTATTAAGCAATAACTTGTATTATGTGACAGTAATTTTGTTTTCCCTTCACAGTGTATTTCATAAATTAAATAAACCTGTATTTAATGACCACCTGTCTTATGTGACCATATTTGAATATTCCCTTGAAAGGTTACATAATACAGGTTTGACTGTAATTTTTGAAAAACAAATTACCTCCCTATTTTGAACACTTGTCTATTCTAAGCCAAAATATTGTCTCAAGGGTGGTAATGTTAGATGAGGTTCACTGTATCTCATTTATATAGTTATATTTAAGTAGAGACAGGTGATAGGGTCAATGGTTTGGAGTAAAATTAACTGAGTATTTAAGTTATCTGGTGAGTTATGTCAATCTTGTGACTACTCCATAAACTGACTTATCTAAGTTTGATATAATGACATTCACCTTTTTAATATTGACAGTTTTTATTATGAACAAAGGTAAATAAAGTATCCCATGTCTTACTTGTCTGCCTGTGCAATCAGTGACTATCATCACTAACGTTGTGAGTTTGAATCCTGCTCAGGTGAGGTGTACTAGATACAACATTATGTGATAAAGTTTGTCTGTGACTTGCGGCAGGTCAGTGGTTTTCTCCGGGTACTCAGGTTTCCTCCATCAAAAAAACAACGCCACAATATAATTGAAATATTGTTGAAAGTGGCTCTAAACACCATAACCCTAGCCCTGCTTGCTTAACTCATTCTTCGTCTTGTACAGTTCCAGTAAAGTAATGTTATGTATGCCTAATGAATCCCTAAGGACAATGCCGATGAGTGGCAGTATTCTTAGGTGTTAATGTTATCAGTGTATGCATGACAGGATATGTTAAATAAAGAATTAGAAACGTTACAATCTGTTATAGATCAGCTGTTGATTTAGATTTTCTGTTGTTGATATTGGGTTAGTTAGAGTTATTGTTGATATTGGGTTAGTTAGAGTTATTGTTGATATTGGGTTAGTTAGAGTTATTGGTGATATTGGGTTAGTTAGAGTTATTGTTGATATTGGGTTAGTTAGAGTTATTGGTGATATTGGGTTAGTTAGAGTTATTGTTGATATTGGGTTAGTTAGAGTTATTGTTGATATTGGGTTAGTTAGAGTTATTGGTGATATTGGGTTAGTTAGAGTTATTGTTGATATTGGGTTAGTTAGAGTTATTGTTGATATTGGGTTAGTTAGAGTTATTGTTGATATTGGGTTAGTTAGAGTTATTGGTGATATTGGGTTAGTTAGAGTTATTGTTGATATTGGGTTAGTTAGAGTTATTGTTGATATTGGGTTAGTTAGAGTTATTGTTGATATTGGGTTAGTTAGAGTTATTGTTGATATTGGGTTAGTTAGAGTTATTGTTGATATTGGGTTAGTTAGAGTTATTGGTGATATTGGGTTAGTTAGAGTTATTGTTGATATTGGGTTAGTTAGAGTTATTGGTGATATTGGGTTAGTTAGAGTTATTGGTGATATTGGGTTAGTTAGAGTTATTGGTGATATTGGGTTAGTTAGAGTTATTGTTGATATTGGGTTAGTTAGAGTTATTGTTGATATTGGGTTAGTTAGAGTTATTGGTGATATTGGGTTAGTTAGAGTTATTGTTGATATTGGGTTAGTTAGAGTTATTGGTGATATTGGGTTAATTAGAGTTATTGTTGATATTGGGTTAGTTAGAGTTATTGTTGATATTGGGTTAGTTAGAGTTATTGTTGATATTGTGTTAGTTAGAGTTATTGTTGATATTGGGTTAGTTAGAGTTATTGTTGATATTGGGTTAGTTAGAGTTATTGTTGATATTGGGTTAGTTAGAGTTATTGTTGATATTGGGTTAGTTAGAGTTATTGGTGATATTGGGTTAGTTAGAGTTATTGTTGATATTGGGTTAGTTAGAGTTATTGTTGATATTGGGTTAGTTAGAGTTATTGTTGATATTGGGTTAGTTAGAGTTATTGGTGATATTGGGTTAGTTAGAGTTATTGTTGATATTGGGTTAATTAGAGTTATTGTTGATATTGGGTTAGTTAGAATTATTGGTATTTATTGTCACTTTCAGCAATTGTTCAGCTATGACTACCAGACTAATTGTGTGCGAGGGGTGACCTGGGCAGATATAACAAACTGACTGATCTGTGAAAGCCCCCAAGCATGGGAAGGGGTCTGAAAACTTTGGAATGTGAGGTTACTGGTTAGTGGCATTGAACTTGTGGTTAAAAGTCCTTGGCCATAACCACTAGGGCATACAAGCCCCTCTTGTGATTAAAAATAACTTTCCAATCTGAAAAAAAATACAGTATCTCTTAATGGTGTACAACATATTTGTAGAAGAATGGGTATTATTGTTTAAAAAAAATGACTGAAATGGCATATACAGTGATCCCTTGTTAAACCGCCACCTTCTGTGCAGTCGGTAGTATAACGAGTTTGGCGATAAACTGAGGGACATTGAAAACCGGAAGTCATGTGATCAAATGAAAAGATAAACTTTCTCAAATTGTTTCAACTCGACTGACATACATTTTGCACTTGTACAAAGACATAAGTATAAATAATACATGTTTAATAAATATTTACATACAATTCTTTCCTTTCTCGCGGCACAAAAACAATATTGTGTCAATACATGTAATTACTGTTTCTTGAAAAAGTCATCCAGTGATACTTGTTTAGCCTGAAGTTTTTTAACTAGTCCTTTGAAATAAAACAGTTTTGCCATGTCCGATTCAACGGTACTTGATTCCATTTCAAAGAATTTGATCGCGATGTTTAAGCTATCAGTTACTGACTTACATGTCGGTTGCACTTCTTCAATGTCATCATCGTCATCAGTTTTGACTGTATATGTGTATGTTGTAAGGGACAAAGAAATGTATTATGTGATTAAGTTTGTCAGTGACTTGCGACAGGTTGGTGGTTTTCTCTGAATCCTCCGGTTTCCTCCACCAATAAAACTGACTGCCACGATATAACTGAAATATTGTTGAAAGTGGCATTAAACACCATCAAACAAAACGAAGTGAAATGGATGTTCTTCATCTTACAATCCTCTACACGATGTGTGGCATTCTCTAAACAGAAAGGGCTAATTTACATCCCACCCTTAGGGGGAGTTGTGTATTTGATGTGTCTCACACAATTAACTGATGCCACTGTCAGAAGAGTTTTATGCCACAGTGAAGAAACTTTGTCATTTCTGTACCTTTAGATTGTTGTATGTTTTTAACATGTGTTATATATTTTCAGGATAGTAAAGTTAAACATTTTGATAAGGTATTCAGCAAGCCAGAAATATCAGTAGACCATGGAAGTGAAACCAAGGTAAGTTTTATGGACTAGTTAGTGCAAGAAAAGTTTGATTAAAGGTATAATCAGAAGCAGTATATCGAAGAACAGACAACAGAATGGCCAAAAGAAAAAGGACAAACAATGATTTACAAAACCCTACACAGAAAACTAAAGATTGAGCAACACAAACCTCAGTAAAAACCGTGGTTGAACTCATGTACTTTAGAATGGTTAGTAGTTCCTGCTCCACTAGTGGCACCTGTCATGCAAAGGCATGTTGTGTATGAATCTTAAAATTATAGTGTAGTCCATTATAATGAAATGTTAGGGGGACATGAAACGTTTTCATTATAGCCAAACTTCAATATAACCAGACCCGATATGCACGCAAGGGGATTGAAGGAGATAAATAATCTGTTCAATATTACTGATTTTTGATTATAAGTGGACTGGACTGACATAACAATTGTCAAGTTTAACCAAAGAAAACTCACATGTTGCTCTTCTGTCTTGACTTTTTTTTCTTAAATTTATACTCAGCCATTGCAAGCATTTCCATCTACCATACAACCATCAACATCAACAGTTCAACAAACTGTATCCCAGGCACAGTCATCCTCCACTCCCTCTGTACCAGCGGTAACATCAACAGTGCAACCATCCACATCTCAAGCCTCAGCACCAACCACTGAAGAGGAAGGGTATGTACAAGCTCTGACATCAGAATCGTATCCAGATGACCAACCAGAATTGTCCAGACAACCTCCCTTCAAGAGGCTGAGGATGAGAGGTGACTGGTCTGATACAGGACCTAATGCTCGTCCAGAGGCAGAAAGAAACTCTGAAGGTATTTATAGAGGATGCCAATTTTTAAATTTAAAATAAATTGTATTTTCTGTAAGGCCAAACAAAATAATATGTCCGTTTAGGGTTACATTGTAAAAAAAATAGGGTATGTAGGTATTTTCATTTTATTTTTGTCATTGCAGTGTTCCGTCTTTTATTCTGTATTGCTGTACACATTTCATGAAGTTTAAACTATCTTAACATCCATTAGTGATGAAATATAGAAAAGCAAGTGTTAGTTTTATATTTCTTTTTTCCCCATGTTATTATGATATTATCTTTGATCCTTGAAGAAATTTCTTACTGAATGGTCCCTATGATAATTTTCTGTTTGTTTTGTGTTGCATATTTAATGTATTATTGCTGTCTTTTTAAACATAGTAATGATAAACTCATAAATGAATACAGCCATAGAACTCTGAATGGAAGCCATCAATTGATCACAAGGTCCGTGATACATTTCAAATAGTTCTGTCGAAAACATAAGTCTGTTTGGAACTGCCGTCATCACAGATTTCTTGTCAGTTTGGAACATTTTTGAAACTCCAGCGCTAAAATGCTTGTAGCCTCCATGGCCAACACCATATTGGTATCGAAATCGAGAAAGCGCTCTATTGGGTATTGAGTATCGGGTATCTTTATTGAATAATTATAGTCAAGCGTCTGTATGACTTTAATAAAAACAAACGCATATGCGATTGATCTCTGAAAATTAAAACCAGAAGTGAGATTTTTACTTTCACTTTCATTTTCATAGATGAAAAATGAATAAAATGGCTTAGGGTCGGTCGGGTAACTCTAAAACTCTAAGCAAACATATTATTTTGTTTGGCCTAAGCAAAAAGGAAGAGAATATTATACACTTATTTAATAAGAAGAATTAAACCTTTAAGCTCTGAGCCACTGGCTTACCTTTTGTTGTCAGTTGCCTCTCATCTGGCATTATCAGATTTTCACATTTAAATGTTCTATCTGAAACCAATGGGCAAAATTAGATACAAATAAGACCAGGATAGTCCACTGTTATTAAAACAAGAAATTTCTGTGAATGGAAAAATGTTCTACATTTCATGCTGGACCAGAATTTGAGTTATTTAACTTATTTTCTTGGTTTTGCAGATTTTGACAATTATGAGGCTGTTACACTTGTCTAATTTTGATTTTTGTGTCTTGTGTTCTTTTGTATTTTCAGGAAGATCTCGACCACCATCAATCATGCAGAGAATGTCTGACATGTTGACCAGATGGCTGGATGGAAATCTGAGAAGACCTAATGTTGAAGGTCAGGCAGATAGGTCACAAGGTGGCGAAACTACAGGAAATCCTTTGTTACAAGATTCAAATTCAGAGCATGCTCAGACAGGTGCTTCCCAAGAAGCATCTACAGAGGAAGGAAGTGTTGAAATGGAAGGGATTGTCTCTGGATGGCATGATATGCCATCAACTTCAGGTTAAATATTTTGTTTTTTGCTGAATAGGATATGGCATTTCAGTTTTGTCATGAGAACAATTTTATATGGTTTTGCAATATCACTGGACGTGTACTACAATACATTGTTATTAATGATCCACCTCCTTGCTGTCATGGTTAATGATCCACCTCCTTGCTGTCATGGTTAATGATCCACCTCCTTGCTGTCATGGTTAGCATTCATGCCTCCAGTGCTGTAGATCATGGGTTTGATTCCCCACTCATATCCAATTTAAGATTATAAAATTGGTACTTGTTGCTTCTATTGTAAAGGGTAATGGTTATGGTGTTTAACACCACTTTCAACAATATTTCAGTTATATCGTGGCGGTCAGTTTTATTGGTGGAAAAAACCGAAAAAAACCAACGACCTGCCGCAACTGCTTCTACAGTAAACACAAGAAATAAAGGAGTAAGAGGAAGAACTAGATAGCTGTGAATCAGGATGATGTGCCTAAGTGGAGTGAGATGTCTGTCTGAGGACTGTTGTAGATAGCTGTGAATCAGGATGATGTGCCTAAGTGGAGTGAAATGTCTGTCTGAGGACTGTTGTAGATAGCTGTGAATCAGGATGATGTGCCTAAGTGGAGTGAGATGTCAGTCTGAGGACTGTTGTAGATAGCTGTGAATCAGGATGATGTGCCTAAGTGGAGTGAGATGTCTGTCTGAGGACTGTTGTAGATAGCTGTGAATCAGGATGATGTGCCTAAGTGGAGTGAGATGTCAGTCTGAGGACTGTTGTAGATAGCTGTGAATCAGGATGATGTGCCTAAGTGGAGTGAGATGTCTGTCTGAGGACTGTTGTAGATAGCTGTGAATCAGGATGATGTGCCTAAGTGGAGTGAAATGTCTGTCTGAGGACTGTTGTAGATAGCTGTGAATCAGGATGATGTGCCTAAGTGGAGTGAGATGTCAGTCTGAGGACTGTTGTAGATAGCTGTGAATCAGGATGATGTGCCTAAGTGGAGTGAGATGTCTGTCTGAGGACTGTTGTAGATAGCTGTGAATCAGGATGATGTGCCTAAGTGGAGTGAGATGTCAGTCTGAGACTGTTGTAGATAACTGTGAATCAGGATGATGTGCCTAAGTGGAGTGAGATGTCTGTCTGAGGACTGTTGTAGATAGCTGTGAATCAGGATGATGTGCCTAAGTGGAGTGAGATGTCTGTCTGAGGACTGTTGTAGATAGCTGTGAATCAGGATGATGTGCCTAAGTGGAGTGAGATGTCTGTCTGAGGACTGTTGTAGATAGCTGTGAATCAGGAATGATGTGCCTAAGTGGAGTGAGATGTCTGTCTGAGGACTGTTGTAGATAGCTGTGAATCAGGATGATGTGCCTAAGTGGAGTGAGATGTCTGTCTGAGGACTGTTGTAGATAGCTGTGAATCAGGATGATGTGCCTAAGTGGAGTGAGATGTCTGTCTGAGGACTGTTGTAGATAGCTGTGAATCAGGATGATGTGCCTAAGTGGAGTAAGATGTCTGTCTGAGGACTGTTGTAGATAGCTGTGAATCAGGATGATGTGCCTAAGTGGAGTGAGATGTCTGTCTGAGGACTGTTGTAGATAGCTGTGAATCAGGATGATGTGCCTAAGTGGAGTGAGATGTCTGTCTGAGGACTGTTGTAGATAGCTGTGAATCAGGATGATGTGCCTAAGTGGAGTGAGATGTCTGTCTGAGGACTGTTGTAGATAGCTGTGAATCAGGATGATGTGCCTAAGTGGAGTGAGATGTCTGTCTGAGGACTGTTGTAGATAGCTGTGAATCAGGATGATGTGCCTAAGTGGAGTGAGATGTCTGTCTGAGGACTGTTGTAGATAGCTGTGAATCAGGATGATGTGCCTAAGTGGAGTGAGATGTCTGTCTGAGGACTGTTGTAGATAGCTGTGAATCAGGATGATGTGCCTAAGTGGAGTGAGATGTCTGTCTGAGGACTGTTGTAGATAGCTGTGAATCAGGATGATGTGCCTAAGTGGAGTGAGATGTCTGTCTGAGGACTGTTGTAGATAGCTGTGAATCAGGATGATGTGCCTAAGTGGAGTGAGATGTCAGTCTGAGGACTGTTGTAGATAGCTGTGAATCAGGTTGATGTGCCTAAGTGGAGTGAGATGTCTGTCTGAGGACTGTTGTAGATAGCTGTGAATCAGGATGATGTGCCTAAGTGGAGTGAGATGTCTGTCTGAGGACTGTTGTAGATAGCTGTGAATCAGGATGATGTGCCTAAGTGGAGTGAGATGTCTGTCTGAGGACTGTTGTAGATAGCTGTGAATCAGGATGATGTGCCTAAGTGGAGTGAGATGTCTGTCTGAGGACTGTTGTAGATAACTGTGAATCAGGATGATGTGCCTAAGTGGAGTGAGATGTCTGTCTGAGGACTGTTGTAGATAGCTGTGAATCAGGATGATGTGCCTAAGTGGAGTGAGATGTCTGTCTGAGGACTGTTGTAGATAGCTGTGAATCAGAATGATGTGCCTAAGTGGAGTGAGATGTCTGTCTGAGGACTGTTGTAGATAGCTGTGAATCAGGATGATGTGCCTAAGTGGAGTGAGATGTCTGTCTGAGGACTGTTGTAGATAGCTGTGAATCAGGATGATGTGCCTAAGTGGAGTGAGATGTCTGTCTGAGGACTGTTGTAGATAGCTGTGAATCAGGATGATGTGCCTAAGTGGAGTGAGATGTCTGTCTGAGGACTGTTGTAGATAGCTGTGAATCAGGATGATGTGCCTAAGTGGAGTGAGATGTCTGTCTGAGGACTGTTGTAGATAGCTGTGAATCAGGATGATGTGCCTAAGTGGAGTGAGATGTCAGTCTGAGTACTGTTGTAGATAGCTGTGAATCAGGATGATGTGCCTAAGTGGAGTGAGATGTCTGTCTGAGGACTGTTGTAGATAGCTGTGAATCAGGATGATGTGCCTAAGTGGAGTGAGATGTCTGTCTGAGGACTGTTGTAGATAGCTGTGAATCAGGATGATGTGCCTAAGTGGAGTGAGATGTCTGTCTGAGGACTGTTGTAGATAGCTGTGAATCAGGATGATGTGCCTAAGTGGAGTGAGATGTCTGTCTGAGGACTGTTGTAGATTGCTGTGAATCAGGATGATGTGCCTAAGTGGAGTGAGATGTCTGTCTGAGGACTGTTGTAGATAGCTGTGAATCAGGATGATGTGCCTAAGTGGAGTGAGATGTCAGTCTGAGGACTGTTGTAGATAGCTGTGAATCAGGATGATGTGCCTAAGTGGAGTGAGATGTCTGTCTGAGGACTGTTGTAGATAGCTGTGAATCAGGATGATGTGCCTAAGTGGAGTGAGATGTCTGTCTGAGGACTGTTGTAGATAGCTGTGAATCAGGATGATGTGCCTAAGTGGAGTGAGATGTCTGTCTGAGGACTGTTGTAGATAGCTGTGAATCAGGATGATGTGCCTAAGTGGAGTGAGATGTCTGTCTGAGGACTGTTGTAGATAACTGTGAATCAGGATGATGTGCCTAAGTGGAGTGAGATGTCTGTCTGAGGACTGTTGTAGATAGCTGTGAATCAGGATGATGTGCCTAAGTGGAGTGAGATGTCTGTCTGAGGACTGTTGTAGATAGCTGTGAATCAGGATGATGTGCCTAAGTGGAGTGAGATGTCTGTCTGAGGACTGTTGTAGATAGCTGTGAATCAGAATGATGTGCCTAAGTGGAGTGAGATGTCTGTCTGAGGACTGTTGTAGATAGCTGTGAATCAGGATGATGTGCCTAAGTGGAGTGAGATGTCTGTCTGAGGACTGTTGTAGATAGCTGTGAATCAGGATGATGTGCCTAAGTGGAGTGAGATGTCTGTCTGAGGACTGTTGTAGATAGCTGTGAATCAGGATGATGTGCCTAAGTGGAGTGAGATGTCTGTCTGAGGACTGTTGTAGATAGCTGTGAATCAGGATGATGTGCCTAAGTGGAGTGAGATGTCTGTCTGAGGACTGTTGTAGATAGCTGTGAATCAGGATGATGTGCCTAAGTGAAGTGAGATGTCTGTCTGAGGACTGTTGTAGATTGCTGTGAATCAGGATGATGTGCCTAAGTGGAGTGAGATGTCTGTCTGAGGACTGTTGTAGATAGCTGTGAATCAGGATGATGTGCCTAAGTGGAGTGAGATGTCTGTCTGAGGACTGTTGTAGATTGCTGTGAATCAGGATGATGTGCCTAAGTGGAGTGAGATGTCTGTCTGAGGACTGTTGTAGATAGCTGTGAATCAGGATGATGTGCCTAAGTGGAGTGAGATGTCAGTCTGAGGACTGTTGTAGATTGCTGTGAATCAGGATGATGTGCCTAAGTGGAGTGAGATGTCTGTCTGAGGACTGTTGTAGATAACTGTGAATCAGGATGATGTGCCTAAGTGGAGTGAGATGTCTGTCTGAGGACTGTTGTAGATAGCTGTGAATCAGGATGATGTGCCTAAGTGGAGTGAGATGTCTGTCTGAGGACTGTTGTAGATAGCTGTGAATCAGGATGATGTGCCTAAGTGGAGTGAGATGTCTGTCTGAGGACTGTTGTAGATAGCTGTGAATCAGAATGATGTGCCTAAGTGGAGTGAGATGTCTGTCTGAGGACTGTTGTAGATAGCTGTGAATCAGGATGATGTGCCTAAGTGGAGTGAGATGTCTGTCTGAGGACTGTTGTAGATAGCTGTGAATCAGGATGATGTGCCTAAGTGGAGTGAGATGTCAGTCTGAGGACTGTTGTAGATAGCTGTGAATCAGGATGATGTGCCTAAGTGGAGTGAGATGTCTGTCTGAGGACTGTTGTAGATAGCTGTGAATCAGGATGATGTGCCTAAGTGGAGTGAGATGTCTGTCTGAGGACTGTTGTAGATAGCTGTGAATCAGGATGATGTGCTTAAGTGGAGTGAGATGTCTGTCTGAGGACTGTTGTAGATAGCTGTGAATCAGGATGATGTGCCTAAGTGGAGTGAGATGTCTGTCTGAGGACTGTTGTAGATAGCTGTGAATCAGGATGATGTGCCTAAGTAGAGTGAGATGTCTGTCTGAGGACTGTTGTAGATTGCTGTGAATCAGGATGATGTGCCTAAGTGGAGTGAGATGTCTGTCTGAGGACTGTTGTAGATAGCTGTGAATCAGGATGATGTGCCTAAGTGGAGTGAGATGTCTGTCTGAGGACTGTTGTAGATAGCTGTGAATCAGGATGATGTGCCTAAGTGGAGTGAGATGTCTGTCTGAGGACTGTTGTAGATAGCTGTGAATCAGGATGATGTGCCTAAGTGGAGTGAGATGTCTGTCTGAGGACTGTTGTAGATAGCTGTGAATCAGGATGATGTGCCTAAGTGGAGTGAGATGTCTGTCTGAGGACTGTTGTAGATAGCTGTGAATCAGGATGATGTGCCTAAGTGGAGTGAGATGTCTGTCTGAGGACTGTTGTAGATAGCTGTGAATCAGGATGATGTGCCTAAGTGGAGTGAGATGTCTGTCTGAGGACTGTTGTAGATAGCTGTGAATCAGGATGATGTGCCTAAGTGGAGTGAGATGTCTGTCTGAGGACTGTTGTAGATAGCTGTGAATCAGGATGATGTGCCTAAGTGGAGTGAGATGTCTGTCTGAGGACTGTTGTAGATAGCTGTGAATCAGGATGATGTGCCTAAGTGGAGTGAGATGTCTGTCTGAGGACTGTTGTAGATAGCTGTGAATCAGGATGATGTGCCTAAGTGGAGTGAGATGTCTGTCTGAGGACTGTTGTAGATTGCTGTGAATCAGGATGATGTGCCTAAGTGGAGTGAGATGTCAGTCTGAGGACTGTTGTAGATAGCTGTGAATCAGGATGATGTGCATAAGTGGAGTGAGATGTCTGTCTGAGGACTGTTGTAGATAGCTGTGAATCAGGATGATGTGCCTAAGTGGAGTGAGATGTCTGTCTGAGGACTGTTGTAGATAGCTGTGAATCAGGATGATGTGCTTAAGTGGAGTGAGATGTCTGTCTGAGGACTGTTGTAGATAGCTGTGAATCAGGATGATGTGCCTAAGTGGAGTGAGATGTCTGTCTGAGGACTGTTGTAGATAGCTGTGAATCAGGATGATGTGCCTAAGTAGAGTGAGATGTCTGTCTGAGGACTGTTGTAGATTGCTGTGAATCAGGATGATGTGCCTAAGTGGAGTGAGATGTCTGTCTGAGGACTGTTGTAGATAGCTGTGAATCAGGATGATGTGCCTAAGTGGAGTGAGATGTCTGTCTGAGGACTGTTGTAGATAGCTGTGAATCAGGATGATGTGCCTAAGTGGAGTGAGATGTCTGTCTGAGGACTGTTGTAGATAGCTGTGAATCAGGATGATGTGCCTAAGTGGAGTGAGATGTCTGTCTGAGGACTGTTGTAGATAGCTGTGAATCAGGATGATGTGCCTAAGTGGAGTGAGATGTCTGTCTGAGGACTGTTGTAGATAGCTGTGAATCAGGATGATGTGCCTAAGTGGAGTGAGATGTCTGTCTGAGGACTGTTGTAGATTGCTGTGAATCAGGATGATGTGCCTAAGTGGAGTGAGATGTCTGTCTGAGGACTGTTGTAGATAGCTGTGAATCAGGATGATGTGCCTAAGTGGAGTGAGATGTCTGTCTGAGGACTGTTGTAGATTGCTGTGAATCAGGATGATGTGCCTAAGTGGAGTGAGATGTCTGTCTGAGGACTGTTGTAGATTGCTGTGAATCAGGATGATGTGCCTAAGTGGAGTGAGATGTCTGTCTGAGGACTGTTGTAGATAGCTGTGAATCAGGATGATGTGCCTAAGTGGAGTGAGATGTCAGTCTGAGGACTGTTGTAGATTGCTGTGAATCAGGATGATGTGCCTAAGTGGAGTGAGATGTCTGTCTGAGGACTGTTGTAGATAACTGTGAATCAGTATGATGTGCCTAAGTGGAGTGAGATGTCTGTCTGAGGACTGTTGTAGATAGCTGTGAATCAGGATGATGTGCCTAAGTGGAGTGAGATGTCTGTCTGAGGACTGTTGTAGATAGCTGTGAATCAGGATGATGTGCCTAAGTGGAGTGAGATGTCTGTCTGAGGACTGTTGTAGATAGCTGTGAATCAGAATGATGTGCCTAAGTGGAGTGAGATGTCTGTCTGAGGACTGTTGTAGATAGCTGTGAATCAGGATGATGTGCCTAAGTGGAGTGAGATGTCTGTCTGAGGACTGTTGTAGATAGCTGTGAATCAGGATGATGTGCCTAAGTGGAGTGAGATGTCAGTCTGAGGACTGTTGTAGATAGCTGTGAATCAGGATGATGTGCCTAAGTGGAGTGAGATGTCTGTCTGAGGACTGTTGTAGATAGCTGTGAATCAGGATGATGTGCTTAAGTGGAGTGAGATGTCTGTCTGAGGACTGTTGTAGATAGCTGTGAATCAGGATGATGTGCCTAAGTGGAGTGAGATGTCTGTCTGAGGACTGTTGTAGATAGCTGTGAATCAGGATGATGTGCCTAAGTAGAGTGAGATGTCTGTCTGAGGACTGTTGTAGATTGCTGTGAATCAGGATGATGTGCCTAAGTGGAGTGAGATGTCTGTCTGAGGACTGTTGTAGATAGCTGTGAATCAGGATGATGTGCCTAAGTGGAGTGAGATGTCAGTCTGAGGACTGTTGTAGATTGCTGTGAATCAGGATGATGTGCCTAAGTGGAGTGAGATGTCTGTCTGAGGACTGTTGTAGATAGCTGTGAATCAGGATGATGTGCCTAAGTGGAGTGAGATGTCTGTCTGAGGACTGTTGTAGATAGCTGTGAATCGGGATGATGTGCCTAAGTGGAGTGAGATGTCTGTCTGAGGACTGTTGTAGATAGCTGTGAATCAGGATGATGTGCCTAAGTGGAGTGAGATGTCTGTCTGAGGACTGTTGTAGATAGCTGTGAATCAGGATGATGTGCCTAAGTGGAGTGAGATGTCTGTCTGAGGACTGTTGTAGATAGCTGTGAATCAGGATGATGTGCCTAAGTGGAGTGAGATGTCTGTCTGAGGACTGTTGTAGATAGCTGTGAACCAGGAAGATGTGCCTAAGTGGAGTGAGATGTCTGTCTGAGGACTGTTGTAGATTGCTGTGAATCAGGATGATGTGCCTAAGTGGAGTGAGATGTCTGTCTGAGGACTGTTATAGATAGCTGTGAATCAGGATGATGTGCCTAAGTGGAGTGAGATGTCAGTCTGAGGACTGTTGTAGATTGCTGTGAATCAGGATGATGTGCCTAAGTGGAGTGAGATGTCTGTCTGAGGACTGTTGTAGATAGCTGTGAATCAGGATGATGTGCCTAAGTGGAGTGAGATTACTGTCTGAGGACTGTTATAGATAGCTGTGAATCAGGATGATGTGCCTAAGTGGAGTGAGATGTCTGTCTGAGGACTGTTATAGATAGCTGTGAATCAGGATGATGTGCCTAAGTGGAGTGAGATGTCTGTCTGAGGACTGTTGTAGATAGCTGTGAATCAGGATGATGTGCCTAAGTGGAGTGAGATGTCTGTCTGAGGACTGTTGTAGATAGCTGTGAATCAGGATGATGTGCCTAAGTGGAGTGAGATGTCTGTCTGAGGACTGTTGTAGATAGCTGTGAATCAGAATGATGTGCCTAAGTGGAGTGAGATGTCTGTCTGAGGACTGTTGTTTTAGTTAGGTTAAGGTTATTGTGTCTAATGCCACTTTCAACAATATTTCAGTTATATCTTGGCGGTCAGTTTTATTTGTGGAAGAAACCGGAGTACCCGGAGAAAACCACCGACTTGTTGCAAATCACTGACACACTTTATCACATAATGTTGTATTGAGTCTGTTGTTTTATATGTGGCTTTGGCATGGTAACCTGTACCGTGTCTCCCCTTAACAGGTTTACTGCACATCTGCTTACTGTTTACTGTGTGACTTAGAATTTTTCATCTTTACCGTAATGAAAACTTTCGTAACAGATATCTCAGCTTCTACTGGAAGGAATGATTTTATATTTGATATATGGCTTTGTCATGGTGACTTGTACCATGTCTCCCCTTTCCAGGCTTACCACACAGCTGCTTCCTGTTTACCGCGCGACTTAGAATTTTTCATGTTTGCCGTAATGAAAACTTTCGTAACAGATATCTCAGCTTCTACTGGAAGAAATGATTTTATATTTGATATGTGGCTTTGGCATGGTGACTTGTACCGTGTCTCCCCTTACCAGGTTTACTGCACATCTACTTCCTGTTTACCGTGTGACTTAAGAATTTTTCATGTTTTTACGGCATTTTCTGGTAATGAGTGTTGAGCTATATACAAATTTGACACAAATGAACGAGTGGGGGTATTCTTAGCACGACGTAGCGTGCAACATCTTGTTTTGTTTCTGTAGTGTTATTGAAAGTAACATTTTGATGTTAAGGGACACTTTTCTATAACATCATATTAAACAAGTTTCACTTTTAATATCTTATTTTGTGTACAATGAGATTATACTGTTTATCTCTGTTAACTGATGTTACATGTATATTCACAAGATTTTTTTTTGAAAAGATTATGCAAGTTAGACCTAGAGTCAACCCACACTTACAACCCAGTACCCTTTTTATACCCCCATTCCCTGAAGGGGGAGGGGGGTATACTGTTTTACCTCTGTCCGTCCGTCCAAGATATTTTTCGGCGCATTTTTCTCAGTAACTGTTGATGGCAGAAATCTGATATTTGGTCACAAGCGTCATATAGGTATACCATATTGTGGGTAGCATTTTTTGACCCGTCAGATTCCTACTTCCTGTTTGCCGACTTAGTTGGTTTTTATACACATTGAACATATATGCACATTTTTCGTCACATTTTTCTCAGCAACTATTGATGGCAGAAATCTGATATTTGGTCACAAGCTTTATATAGGTACCCCATATCGTGGGAAGCGTTTTTTGACCCGTCAGATTCCTACTTCCTGTTTGCCGAAGAGCGGGGGTATCATAAGTGAGCATTAACTCATAGTTCATCTTGTTTAGCCTGAATTGAATAATAATTAAAAACATTTTGACATTTATTTTTAGGTTTAAATGAAGCTGGGACAGATGTGAATCCTTCAATAGGTCATGAGCAAAGCCAACCTGAAGGTAATTCAGAACCTTCCCAACAAGACATTTCTGATGTTCCAGAAAGTAGGTCAGAACTGGATTCTGCTGAAACTCCTTTGGAAAGTGATACATGTAATACTCATATCTGTGATAATAGTAACGATTCTAGTGACAATTCAAACGTTCAGCAGACGTCGCCTACTACAAGTGGAGATAACTCTGATCCTGATTCAAACAGGGGAGATAATCAATTAGAACCTGTTATTAGTTTACATTATTCTACAGAAGGCACAACTAGTAGTACTATAAGACTTGGATTTGCAAGATTTGAAAATTTGGAAGCTGGTATTCTTCAACGAAGTGCAGAAAATGCATCATTGTCACCATTAGTGACAGAACCTGTAACAAGTCAGGATCAGAATGATGTTTTACATGATAGCATTTCACCAGAAGTTTCCCAGCTTCCTGCACACATGGATTCTTGTGGGTTAAACCTTATTGAAAGTGATGAGATTCTTAATTCTGATTTAGTTCAGGAAGAAATAACTCAAAATTCTAATTCTGAAAAGGAGATAACTCATGATGGTGAAACAACAGAAGAAGCAAATGCTCTCATAAGTACAGATATTTCTAGTCAAACTGTTTCTATGTCAGACAATACTGAATCTCAACAATGTGAGGCTGGGGTTGATACACAGGAAAGTGAACCTCCACCTCATTCTGAACTGACGTCTGCAAATGATGTGATTAATAATTCTTATTCTGAAGGTCAAAGGTCAAGTGAAAGTTTAGACACGCCTCCCATGTCATCACCAATATCCCACTTAAACGTTAGACCTGGAAATGACACAAATAGAGGTTCATCAGAGGGGTCAGGTAATTCATTACAAAGTAGTTCTCGTCTTATATTTATGTAGAGTCAAATCTTGTTGTGCCAAACACGAAGGGAAAAATGATTTTATATTAAGTGATCGAATCTGAGTATTCAATTATTCAACATAAATTGAGCTAAAAGCTATTAGAAATGAATCAAATGATACTTGGGGGATATCCATGGAAACAACTTAGGGACGTGGGTGGTGGAATGGTTCAAGTAGTTGATTTCTGACCACTAATGTAACACTACTAATGTGGGTAGCTGCCTCAATACTTGTCTTAAGTATTAAGGTTTCCAGGTACATATTTAGGTCTTGTGGTTTTACCATGCAATTCATTATAATTGTTTGGACTTCCCCTTATTATTCAATTATGGCCCTCATTAATATTTGAGGAAGACATTCAGATTTGTCAACCTGAAAGAGGTTTTTTTCCAGAAGAACAATCTGAATGTCTAGCTCAGATGAGGGCCATAATTGTTTTAATTTTTTTTTCCACAACAGCAATGCATATGAAGCAACCCATTTTCTGGATAAAATAAACTGCCCAAGAGCCAAGATCTCATATTTACTTGTTTCTTATAGGTCTATGTCACGAACCGCAAAAAATATTACCAGTCTGACAATAACGTCCACGTTCATTTTATATTTTGCATGAATTTCCCCCCTAGGGCCTCATGTTGATGTTGCAGATGAAACACACAGTTGTCTCCCTTGCAGGGAGAAAAGTGGAATGTTTGGAGGGTAACAATAGGGTTGTTACACACAATCGTCAATTTTTGTAAAAGCTGCTTGTTTTTAATCACATGACATTTTTCATCCAATGAGGATATTTTAAGATATAAGAAAAATAATAATAATTCTTAACTGTTAAATCTTGTTATCTTGAAGTTCATGGGGCTGTTGCAAAATTTTGAGTTATCCAAGATTCGACTTAAGGGGAGTATTGGATTAAGTAAGACAGGCAACTCTGTCAGGTAAGCTTGACAAAAGTAGATGCAAAGTATTGTCAGTCATTTATGTAATATCGATCATCATTTGTACATAAACATTTTATAGCTCATCTCACACAAATACATAGTTGTTATATATACATGTATATAGTTTATTGACTATTCTAACATGACGTCCTTCTTTCGCTTTGTAAACAAACGAGCGATTTATCGATTGGATATAATCTCATTAGCACATGCAGCAGTGCATGTGACTGACTTTTCCATCGTAAATGTACATGTGGATGAATTATCGTCTGCTCCAAAATTGGCAGTATAAATTGTGTGCGACATTTTCCACAAGCGTAAATATAAATTATCGTCTTCCAATCAAAGTATACTACTGCGATTTGTACTCTTAGATATATCAGAATCGAAATAAATCATGATGGGTTGGTGGATAATAGTAAATGTTATCCCTCGCCTCTGGCTCAGGATAAAATACTAATATCTGCCAATCCATGTTAAAACTCAAAGCACATTCTGGCTTCCATGATTTATTTCTTAAGTAATCACTATGAAAATACATTCAAGTTTGAAATTGACCAAAACACATTTCATTTTTTCACTTTATTATGACATTTATTATTTATAAAAATCCAACTAATCATGTTGATCTAGTACAAAGCAGACATCAAGTGTGGTAGATTGTTGGTCAAACAAAAGACTATAAAATTGGTATTTGTCGCTTCTCACCTAAGCACACAGCATTAAGAAGAAAGAGCAAAGATTTGTTGTACTAGAATCAGAATAATGTATCTCAGTGGAGTAACATGTCTACCTGTGGACCATTGTCTCAGTGGAGTAACATGTCTACATGTGGACTATTGTTTCAGTGGAGTAACATGTCTACCTGTGGACTATTGTTTCAGTGGAGTAACATGTCTACCTGTGGACTATTGTTTCAGTGGAGTAACATGTCTACCTGTGGACCATTGTCTCAGTGGAGTAACATGTCTACCTGTGGACTATTGTCTCAGTGGAGTAACATGTCTACCTGTGGACTATTGCCTCAGTGGAGTAACATGTCTACCTGTGGACCATTGTTTCAGTGGAGTAACATGTCTACCTGTGGACTATTGTCTCAGTGGAGTAACATGTCTACCTGTGGACCATTGTCTCAGTGGAGTAACATGTCTACCTGTGGACCATTGTCTCAGTGGAGTAACATGTCTACCTGTGGACTATTGTCTCAGTGGAGTAACATGTCTACCTGTGGACCATTGTCTCAGTGGAGTAATATGTCTACCTGTGGACTATTGTCTCAGTGGAGTAACATGTCTACCTGTGGACCATTGTCTCAGTGGAGTAACATGTCTACCTGTGGACCATTGTCTCAGTGGAGTAACATGTCTACCTGTGGACCATTGTCTCAGTGGAGTAACATGTCTACCTGTGGACTATTGTTTCAGTGGAGTAACATGTCTACCTGTGGACTATTGTCTCAGTGGAGTAACATGTCTACCTGTGGACCATTGTCTCAGTGGAGTAACATGTCTACCTGTGGACTATTGTCTCAGTGGAGTAACATGTCTACCTGTGGACCATTGTTTCAGTGGAGTAACATGTCTACCTGTGGACTATTGTCTCAGTGGAGTAACATGTCTACCTGTGGACTATTGTCTCAGTGGAGTAACATGTCTACCTGTGGACTATTGTTTCAGTGGAGTAACATGTCTACCCGTGGACCATTGTCTCAGTGGAGTAACATGTCTACCTGTGGACCATTGTTTCAGTGGAGTAACATGTCTACCTGTGGACCATTGTCTCAGTGGAGTAACATTTCTACCTGTGGACTATTGTTTCAGTGGAGTAACATGTCTACCTCTGGACCATTGTTTCAGTGGAGTAACATGTCTACCTGTGAACTATTGTCTCAGTGGAGTAACATGTCTACCTGTGGACCATTGTCTCAGTGGAGTAACATGTCTACCTGTGGACCATTGTCTCAGTGGAGTAACATGTCTACCTGTGGACCATTGTCTCAGTGGAGTAACTTGTCTACCTGTGGACTATTGTTTCAGTGGAGTAACATGTCTACCTGTGGACTATTGTCTCAGTGGAGTAACATGTCTACCTGTGGACCATTGTCTCAGTGGAGTAACATGTCTACCTGTGGACTATTGTCTCAGTGGAGTAACATGTCTACCTGTGGACCATTGTTTCAGTGGAGTAACATGTCTACCTGTGGACTATTGTCTCAGTGGAGTAACATGTCTACCTGTGGAATATTGTCTCAGTGGAGTAACATGTCTACCTGTGGACTATTGTTTCAGTGGAGTAACATGTCTACCTGTGGACCATTGTTTCAGTGGAGTAACATGTCTACCTGTGGACCATTGTTTCAGTGGAGTAACATGTCTACCTGTGGACCATTGTCTCAGTGGAGTAACATTTCTACCTGTGGACTATTGTTTCAGTGGAGTAACATGTCTACCTCTGGACCATTGTTTCAGTGGAGTAACATGTCTACCTGTGGACTATTGTCTCAGTGGAGTAACATGTCTACCTGTGGACCATTGTCTCAGTGGAGTAACATGTCTACCTGTGGACCATTGTTTCAGTGGAGTAACATGCCTACCTGTGGACCATTGTTTCAGTGGAGTAACATGTCTACCTGTGGACTATTGTCTCAGTGGAGTAACATGTCTACCTGTGGACCATTGTCTCAGTGGAGTAACATGACTACCTGTGGACCATTGTTTCAGTGGAGTAACATGTCTACCTGTGGACTATTGTCTCAGTGGAGTAACATGTCTACATATGGACTATTGTCTCAGTGGAGTAACATGTCTACCTGTGGACTATTGTTTCAGTGGAGTAACATGCCTACCTGTGGACCATTGTCTCAGTGGAGTAACATGTCTACCTGTGGACCATTGTTTCAGTGGAGTAACATGTCTACCTGTGGACCATTGTCTCAGTGGAGTAACATTTCTACCTGTGGACTATTGTTTCAGTGGAGTAACATGTCTACCTGTGGACTATTGTCTCAGTGGAGTAACATGTCTACCTGTGGACCATTGTCTCAGTGGAGTAACATGTCTACCTGTGGACCATTGTCTCAGTGGAGTAACATGTCTAGCTGTGGACCATTGTCTCAGTGGAGTAACATGTCTACCTGTGGACCATTGTTTTAGTGGAGTAACATGTCTACCTGTGGACTATTGTTTCAGTGGAGTAACATGTCTACCTGTGGACTATTGTCTCAGTGGAGTAACATGTCTACCTGTGGACCATTGTCTCAGTGGAGTAACATGTCTACCTGTGGACTATTGTCTCAGTGGAGTAACATGTCTACCTGTGGACTATTGTTTCAGTGGAGTAACATGTCTACCTGTGGACCATTGACTCAGTGGAGTAACATGTCTACCTGTGGACCATTGTTTCAGTGGAGTAACATGTCTACCTGTGGACCATTGTCTCAGTGGAGTAACATTTCTACCTGTGGACTATTGTTTCAGTGGAGTAACATGTCTACCTGTGGACCATTGTTTCAGTGGAGTAACATGTCTACCTGTGGACTATTGCCTCAGTGGAGTAACATGTCTACCTGTGGACCATTGTCTCAGTGGAGTAACATGTCTACCTGTGGACTATTGTTTCAGTGGAGTAACATGTCTACCTGTGGACCATTGTCTCAGTGGAGTAACATGTCTACCTGTGGATTATTGTTTCAGTGGAGTAACATGTCTACCTGTGGACCATTGTCTCAGTGGAGTAACATGTCTACCTGTGGACCATTGTTTCAGTGGAGTAACATGTCTACCAGTGGACTATTGTCTCAGTGGAGTAACATTTCTACCTGTGGACCATTGTCTCAGTGGAGTAACATGTCTACCTGTGGACCATTGTCTCAGTGGAGTAACATGTCTACCTGTGGACCATTGTTTCAGTGGAGTAACATGTCTACCTGTGGACCATTGTTTCAGTGGAGTAACATGCCTACCTGTGGACCATTGTTTCAGTGGAGTAACATGTCTACCTGTGGACTATTGTCTCAGTGGAGTAACATGTCTACCTGTGGACCATTGTTTCAGTGGAGTAACATGTCTACCTGTGGACTATTGTCTCAGTGGAGTAACATGTCTACCTGTGGACTATTGTCTCAGTGGAGTAACATGTCTACCTGTGGACTATTGTTTCAGTGGAGTAACATGTCTACCTGTGGACCATTGTCTCAGTGGAGTAACATGTCTACCTGTGGACCATTGTTTCAGTGGAGTAACATGTCTACCTGTGGACCATTGTCTCAGTGGAGTAACATTTCTACCTGTGGACTATTGTTTCAGTGGAGTAACATGTCTACCTGTGGACCATTGTCTCAGTGGAGTAACATGTCTACCTGTGGACTATTGTCTCAGTGGAGTAACATGTCTACCTGTGGACTATTGTTTCAGTGGAGTAACATGTCTACCTGTGGACCATTGACTCAGTGGAGTAACATGTCTACCTGTGGACCATTGTTTCAGTGGAGTAACATGTCTACCTGTGGACCATTGTCTCAGTGGAGTAACATTTCTACCTGTGGACTATTGTTTCAGTGGAGTAACATGTCTACCTGTGGACAATTGTTTCAGTGGAGTAACATGTCTACCTGTGGACTATTGCCTCAGTGGAGTAACATGTCTACCTGTGGACCATTGTCTCAGTGGAGTAACATGTCTACCTGTGGACTATTGTTTCAGTGGAGTAACATGTCTACCTGTGGACCATTGTCTCAGTGGAGTAACATGTCTACCTGTGGATTATTGTCTCAGTGGAGTAACATGTCTACCTGTGGACTATTGTCTCAGTGGAGTAACATGTCTACCTGTGGACCATTGTTTCAGTGGAGTAACATGTCTACCAGTGGACTATTGTCTCAGTGGAGTAACATGTCTACCTGTGGACCATTGTCTCAGTGGAGTAACATTTCTACCTGTGGACTATTGTTTCAGTGGAGTAACATGTCTACCTCTGGACCATTGTTTCAGTGGAGTAACATGTCTACCTGTGAACTATTGTCTCAGTGGAGTAACATGTCTACCTGTGGACCATTGTCTCAGTGGAGTAACATGTCTACCTGTGGACCATTGTCTCAGTGGAGTAACATGTCTACCTGTGGACCATTGTCTCAGTGGAGTAACTTGTCTACCTGTGGACTATTGTTTCAGTGGAGTAACATGTCTACCTGTGGACTATTGTCTCAGTGGAGTAACATGTCTACCTGTGGACCATTGTCTCAGTGGAGTAACATGTCTACCTGTGGACTATTGTCTCAGTGGAGTAACATGTCTACCTGTGGACCATTGTTTCAGTGGAGTAACATGTCTACCTGTGGACTATTGTCTCAGTGGAGTAACATGTCTACCTGTGGAATATTGTCTCAGTGGAGTAACATGTCTACCTGTGGACTATTGTTTCAGTGGAGTAACATGTCTACCTGTGGACCATTGTTTCAGTGGAGTAACATGTCTACCTGTGGACCATTGTTTCAGTGGAGTAACATGTCTACCTGTGGACCATTGTCTCAGTGGAGTAACATTTCTACCTGTGGACTATTGTTTCAGTGGAGTAACATGTCTACCTCTGGACCATTGTTTCAGTGGAGTAACATGTCTACCTGTGGACTATTGTCTCAGTGGAGTAACATGTCTACCTGTGGACCATTGTCTCAGTGGAGTAACATGTCTACCTGTGGACCATTGTTTCAGTGGAGTAACATGCCTACCTGTGGACCATTGTTTCAGTGGAGTAACATGTCTACCTGTGGACTATTGTCTCAGTGGAGTAACATGTCTACCTGTGGACCATTGTCTCAGTGGAGTAACATGACTACCTGTGGACCATTGTTTCAGTGGAGTAACATGTCTACCTGTGGACTATTGTCTCAGTGGAGTAACATGTCTACATATGGACTATTGTCTCAGTGGAGTAACATGTCTACCTGTGGACTATTGTTTCAGTGGAGTAACATGCCTACCTGTGGACCATTGTCTCAGTGGAGTAACATGTCTACCTGTGGACCATTGTTTCAGTGGAGTAACATGTCTACCTGTGGACCATTGTCTCAGTGGAGTAACATTTCTACCTGTGGACTATTGTTTCAGTGGAGTAACATGTCTACCTGTGGACTATTGTCTCAGTGGAGTAACATGTCTACCTGTGGACCATTGTCTCAGTGGAGTAACATGTCTACCTGTGGACCATTGTCTCAGTGGAGTAACATGTCTAGCTGTGGACCATTGTCTCAGTGGAGTAACATGTCTACCTGTGGACCATTGTTTCAGTGGAGTAACATGTCTACCTGTGGACTATTGTTTCAGTGGAGTAACATGTCTACCTGTGGACTATTGTCTCAGTGGAGTAACATGTCTACCTGTGGACCATTGTCTCAGTGGAGTAACATGTCTACCTGTGGACTATTGTCTCAGTGGAGTAACATGTCTACCTGTGGACTATTGTTTCAGTGGAGTAACATGTCTACCTGTGGACCATTGACTCAGTGGAGTAACATGTCTACCTGTGGACCATTGTTTCAGTGGAGTAACATGTCTACCTGTGGACCATTGTCTCAGTGGAGTAACATTTCTACCTGTGGACTATTGTTTCAGTGGAGTAACATGTCTACCTGTGGACCATTGTTTCAGTGGAGTAACATGTCTACCTGTGGACTATTGCCTCAGTGGAGTAACATGTCTACCTGTGGACCATTGTCTCAGTGGAGTAACATGTCTACCTGTGGACTATTGTTTCAGTGGAGTAACATGTCTACCTGTGGACCATTGTCTCAGTGGAGTAACATGTCTACCTGTGGATTATTGTTTCAGTGGAGTAACATGTCTACCTGTGGACCATTGTCTCAGTGGAGTAACATGTCTACCTGTGGACCATTGTTTCAGTGGAGTAACATGTCTACCAGTGGACTATTGTCTCAGTGGAGTAACATTTCTACCTGTGGACCATTGTCTCAGTGGAGTAACATGTCTACCTGTGGACCATTGTCTCAGTGGAGTAACATGTCTACCTGTGGACCATTGTTTCAGTGGAGTAACATGTCTACCTGTGGACCATTGTTTCAGTGGAGTAACATGCCTACCTGTGGACCATTGTTTCAGTGGAGTAACATGTCTACCTGTGGACTATTGTCTCAGTGGAGTAACATGTCTACCTGTGGACCATTGTTTCAGTGGAGTAACATGTCTACCTGTGGACTATTGTCTCAGTGGAGTAACATGTCTACCTGTGGACTATTGTCTCAGTGGAGTAACATGTCTACCTGTGGACTATTGTTTCAGTGGAGTAACATGTCTACCTGTGGACCATTGTCTCAGTGGAGTAACATGTCTACCTGTGGACCATTGTTTCAGTGGAGTAACATGTCTACCTGTGGACCATTGTCTCAGTGGAGTAACATTTCTACCTGTGGACTATTGTTTCAGTGGAGTAACATGTCTACCTGTGGACCATTGTCTCAGTGGAGTAACATGTCTACCTGTGGACTATTGTCTCAGTGGAGTAACATGTCTACCTGTGGACTATTGTTTCAGTGGAGTAACATGTCTACCTGTGGACCATTGACTCAGTGGAGTAACATGTCTACCTGTGGACCATTGTTTCAGTGGAGTAACATGTCTACCTGTGGACCATTGTCTCAGTGGAGTAACATTTCTACCTGTGGACTATTGTTTCAGTGGAGTAACATGTCTACCTGTGGACAATTGTTTCAGTGGAGTAACATGTCTACCTGTGGACTATTGCCTCAGTGGAGTAACATGTCTACCTGTGGACCATTGTCTCAGTGGAGTAACATGTCTACCTGTGGACTATTGTTTCAGTGGAGTAACATGTCTACCTGTGGACCATTGTCTCAGTGGAGTAACATGTCTACCTGTGGATTATTGTTTCAGTGGAGTAACATGTCTACCTGTGGACTATTGTCTCAGTGGAGTAATATGTCTACCTGTGGACCATTGTTTCAGTGGAGTAACATGTCTACCAGTGGACTATTGTCTCAGTGGAGTAACATGTCTACCTGTGGACCATTGTCTCAGTGGAGTAACATGTCTACCTGTGGACCATTGTCTCAGTGGAGTAACATGTCTACCTGTGGACCATTGTCTCAGTGGAGTAACATTTCTACCTGTGGACTATTGTTTCAGTGGAGTAACATGTCTACCTGTGGACTATTGTCTCAGTGGAGTAACATGTCTACCTGTGGACCATTGTCTCAGTGGAGTAACATGTCTACCTGTGGACTATTGTCTCAGTGGAGTAACATGTCTACCTGTGGACCATTGTTTCAGTGGAGTAACATGTCTACCTGTGGACTATTGTCTCAGTGGAGTAACATGTCTACCTGTGGACTATTGTCTCAGTGGAGTAACATGTCTACCTGTGGACCATTGTCTCAGTGGAGTAACATGTCTACCTGTGGACTATTGTCTCAGTGGAGTAACATGTCTACCTGTGGACCATTGTTTCAGTGGAGTAACATGTCTACCTGTGGAATATTGTCTCAGTGGAGTAACATGTCTACCTGTGGACTATTGTTTCAGTGGAGTAACATGTCTACCTGTGGACCATTGTTTCAGTGGAGTAACATGTCTACCTGTGGACCATTGTTTCAGTGGAGTAACATGTCTACCTGTGGACCATTGTCTCAGTGGAGTAACATTTCTACCTGTGGACTATTGTTTCAGTGGAGTAACATGTCTACCTCTGGACCATTGTTTCAGTGGAGTAACATGTCTACCTGTGGACTATTGTCTCAGTGGAGTAACATGTCTACCTGTGGACCATTGTCTCAGTGGAGTAACATGTCTACCTGTGGACCATTGTTTCAGTGGAGTAACATGCCTACCTGTGGACCATTGTTTCAGTGGAGTAACATGTCTACCTGTGGACTATTGTCTCAGTGGAGTAACATGTCTACCTGTGGACCATTGTCTCAGTGGAGTAACATGACTACCTGTGGACCATTGTTTCAGTGGAGTAACATGTCTACCTGTGGACTATTGTCTCAGTGGAGTAACATGTCTACATATGGACTATTGTCTCAGTGGAGTAACATGTCTACCTGTGGACTATTGTTTCAGTGGAGTAACATGCCTACCTGTGGACCATTGTCTCAGTGGAGTAACATGTCTACCTGTGGACCATTGTTTCAGTGGAGTAACATGTCTACCTGTGGACCATTGTCTCAGTGGAGTAACATTTCTACCTGTGGACTATTGTTTCAGTGGAGTAACATGTCTACCTGTGGACTATTGTCTCAGTGGAGTAACATGTCTACCTGTGGACCATTGTCTCAGTGGAGTAACATGTCTACCTGTGGACCATTGTCTCAGTGGAGTAACATGTCTAGCTGTGGACCATTGTCTCAGTGGAGTAACATGTCTACCTGTGGACCATTGTTTCAGTGGAGTAACATGTCTACCTGTGGACTATTGTTTCAGTGGAGTAACATGTCTACCTGTGGACTATTGTCTCAGTGGAGTAACATGTCTACCTGTGGACCATTGTCTCAGTGGAGTAACATGTCTACCTGTGGACTATTGTCTCAGTGGAGTAACATGTCTACCTGTGGACTATTGTTTCAGTGGAGTAACATGTTTACCTGTGGACCATTGACTCAGTGGAGTAACATGTCTACCTGTGGACCATTGTTTCAGTGGAGTAACATGTCTACCTGTGGACCATTGTCTCAGTGGAGTAACATTTCTACCTGTGGACTATTGTTTCAGTGGAGTAACATGTCTACCTGTGAACCATTGTTTCAGTGGAGTAACATGTCTACCTGTGGACTATTGCCTCAGTGGAGTAACATGTCTACCTGTGGACCATTGTCTCAGTGGAGTAACATGTCTACCTGTGGACTATTGTTTCAGTGGAGTAACATGTCTACCTGTGGACCATTGTCTCAGTGGAGTAACATGTCTACCTGTGGATTATTGTTTCAGTGGAGTAACATGTCTACCTGTGGACTATTGTCTCAGTGGAGTAACATGTCTACCTGTGGACCATTGTTTCAGTGGAGTAACATGTCTACCAGTGGACTATTGTCTCAGTGGAGTAACATGTCTACCTGTGGACCATTGTCTCAGTGGAGTAACATGTCTACCTGTGGACCATTGTCTCAGTGGAGTAACATGTCTACCTGTGGACCATTGTTTCAGTGGAGTAACATGTCTACCTGTGGACCATTGTTTCAGTGGAGTAACATGCCTACCTGTGGACCATTGTTTCAGTGGAGTAACATGTCTACCTGTGGACTATTGTCTCAGTGGAGTAACATGTCTACCTGTGGACCATTGTTTCAGTGGAGTAACATGTCTACCTGTGGACTATTGTCTCAGTGGAGTAACATGTCTACCTGTGGACTATTGTCTCAGTGGAGTAACATGTCTACCTGTGGACTATTGTTTCAGTGGAGTAACATGTCTACCTGTGGACCATTGTCTCAGTGGAGTAACATGTCTACCTGTGGACCATTGTTTCAGTGGAGTAACATGTCTACCTGTGGACCATTGTCTCAGTGGAGTAACATTTCTACCTGTGGACTATTGTTTCAGTGGAGTAACATGTCTACCTGTGGACTATTGTCTCAGTGGAGTAACATGTCTACCTGTGGACCATTGTCTCAGTGGAGTAACATGTCTACCTGTGGACTATTGTCTCAGTGGAGTAACATGTCTACCTGTGGACCATTGTTTCAGTGGAGTAACATGTCTACCTGTGGACTATTGTCTCAGTGGAGTAACATGTCTACCTGTGGACTATTGTCTCAGTGGAGTAACATGTCTACCTGTGGACTATTGTTTCAGTGGAGTAACATGTCTACCTGTGGACCATTGACTCAGTGGAGTAACATGTCTACCTGTGGACCATTGTTTCAGTGGAGTAACATGTCTACCTGTGGACCATTGTCTCAGTGGAGTAACATTTCTACCTGTGGACTATTGTTTCAGTGGAGTAACATGTCTACCTGTGGACCATTGTTTCAGTGGAGTAACATGTCTACCTGTGGACTATTGCCTCAGTGGAGTAACATGTCTACCTGTGGACCATTGTCTCAGTGGAGTAACATGTCTACCTGTGGACTATTGTTTCAGTGGAGTAACATGTCTACCTGTGGACCATTGTCTCAGTGGAGTAACATGTCTACCTGTGGATTATTGTTTCAGTGGAGTAACATGTCTACCTGTGGACTATTGTCTCAGTGGAGTAACATGTCTACCTGTGGACCATTGTTTCAGTGGAGTAACATGTCTACCAGTGGACTATTGTCTCAGTGGAGTAACATGTCTACCTGTGGACCATTGTCTCAGTGGAGTAACATGTCTACCTGTGGACCATTGTCTCAGTGGAGTAACATGTCTACCTGTGGACCATTGTTTCAGTGGAGTAACATGTCTACCTGTGGACCATTGTTTCAGTGGAGTAACATGCCTACCTGTGGACCATTGTTTCAGTGGAGTAACATGTCTACCTGTGGACTATTGTCTCAGTGGAGTAACATGTCTACCTGTGGACCATTGTTTCAGTGGAGTAACATGTCTACCTGTGGACTATTGTCTCAGTGGAGTAACATGTCTACCTGTGGACTATTGTCTCAGTGGAGTAACATGTCTACCTGTGGACTATTGTTTCAGTGGAGTAACATGTCTACCTGTGGACCATTGTCTCAGTGGAGTAACATGTCTACCTGTGGACCATTGTTTCAGTGGAGTAACATGTCTACCTGTGGACCATTGTCTCAGTGGAGTAACATTTCTACCTGTGGACTATTGTTTCAGTGGAGTAACATGTCTACCTGTGGACCATTGTTTCAGTGGAGTAACATGTCTACCTGTGGACTATTGTCTCAGTGGAGTAACATGTCTACCTGTGGACCATTGCCTCAGTGGAGTAACATGTCTACCTGTGGACCATTGTCTCAGTGGAGTAACATGTCTACCTGTGGACCATTGTCTCAGTGGAGTAACATGTCTACCTGTGGACCATTGTTTCAGTGGAGTAACATGCCTACCTGTGGACCATTGTTTCAGTGGAGTAACATGTCTACCTGTGGACTATTGTCTCAGTGTAGTAACATGTCTACCTGTGGACCATTGTCTCAGTGGAGTAACATGTCTACCTGTGGACTATTGTCTCAGTGGAGTAACATGTCTACCTGTGGACCATTGTCTCAGTGGAGTAACATGTCTACCTGTGGACCATTGTCTCAGTGGAGTAACATGTCTACCTGTGGACCATTGTCTCAGTGGAGTAACATGTCTAACTGTGGACCATTGTCTCAGTGGAGTAACATGTCTACCTGTGGACTATTGTTTCAGTGGAGTAACATGTCTACCTGTGGACCATTGTCTCAGTGGAGTAACATGTCTACCTGTGGACTATTGTCTCAGTGGAGTAACATGTCTACCTGTGGACCATTGTTTCAGTGGAGTAACATGTCTACCTGTAGACTATTGTTTCAGTGGAGTAACATGTCTACCTGTGGACTATTGTCTCAGTGGAGTAACATGTCTACCTGTGGACTATTGTCTCAGTGGAGTAACATGTCTACCTGTGGACTATTGTTTCAGTGGAGTAACATGTCTACCTGTGGACTATTGTTTCAGTGGAGTAACATGTCTACCTGTGGACTATTGTCTCAGTGGAGTAACATGTCTACCTGTGGACCATTGTTTCAGTGGAGTAACATGTCTACATGTGGACTATTGTCTCAGTGGAGTAACATGTCTACCTGTGGACCATTGTCTCAGTGGAGTAACATGTCTACCTGTGGACTATTGTCTCAGTGGAGTAACATGTCTACCTGTGGGCTATTGTCTCAGTGGAGTAACATGTCTACATGTGGACCATTGTTTCAGTGGAGTAACATGTCTACCTGTGGACCATTGTCTCAGTGGAGTAACATGTCTACCTGTGGACTATTGTTTCAGTGGAGTAACATGTCTACCTGTGGACCATTGTCTCGGTGGAGTAACATGTCTACCTGTGGACTATTGTCTCAGTGGAGTAACATGTCTACCTGTAGACCATTGTCTCAGTGGAGTAACATGTCTACCTGTGGACTATTGTCTCAGTGGAGTAACATGTCTACCTGTGGACTATTGTTTCAGTGGAGTAACATGTCTACCTGTGGACTATTATTTCAGTGAGATAGAACAATAAAAATCCAACTTAGTGTGTTGATCTAGTACAAAGTGGACCTCATTATCATCTTATCAAAAGTAACTGGCTGCCATGATTTAGCTAATAATTTGTTTACTTGTGTGTGGTGTTAAACAACAACCACTTGCTCACTTACAGTACACAAAAACTTTCACAGATTTTAACGAATAATGAATAATGTATTACTTACAGAATCTCAAATGGACATAGATAGTCAAGCTGTTCCACCTCCTCTTCCAAGACAAAGGAGGATAGGGAGGAGTGGTCCATCTATGGGCAATATCCACTTAGGCTTAGAGGTGGATAACAGTGATGAGGATCAAGAAGGGGAGGCAGCAGATAGTAGGACCACCAACAGGTGATTTTCTCATTATTTAATGGTTCTGATTCAGATTTTGTTGAATATAAATAGGTTTTGCCAATTTTCAAAATGTAGCAAAAATATATTGTACTTTGGGTCTTATTTTAAATTTTTGTTGAGATTAAGTCCCAAGATTTGTACAGTATTAAATATACATGTAAATGGGTCTATTTACTCTCATGAGTAGGGGGTATGGGAATGGAGGGAGGTCTAATCAGAAGTTACGGAAATAGATTTTATCACTCATGAGAATTTTCAATTAGCTTCACAAGATTTCTGGGTGATTGGATTTTGAAAACATGTTCTGATAGTGTGGTTCTTATTTTGTTATTGTCTTATACTCTTTCAATCTGTATGCAATGAGTGCTTATCACCACTAATGCAGTCAAGGAAATTAGGAATTTGAATCCACAGGACATTCGGTCCTGTGAACTGTGAGGAATTACAGGACCGAACTAGATTTTAAAGGACCGACAATAAAATAATGATTTTTTTTTAAAATAATAAATTTATTTTATTTAAGTGTCACATATTGATTGCATTAAACTTACAATCACAAACAGCAATATCTACAATTAGACAGCGGCGTAAAGGTTAGCGTGCGAGTGGTCATGGGTTCGTGCTCCGGTCGGGTCAGACCAAAGACTATAAAATTGGTATTTTTTGCTTCTCTGTTAAGTACGCAGCATTAAGGAGAAAGAGCAAAGACTGGTTGGCTCTGAATCAGTATAATGTGTCCAAGTGGGATGACAATTTGACACTTATGTCCATAAATATATTATTGTATACAGCATGATCATATTCATTAAAGTATATTTCCACTCTAACATTACAAAACTATTTGTGACATTAAAAATTACTAAATGAAATATTCATACTATCTAAACAAATGAATCCTTATACTTATGTAATAAAAAAATAGAATAAAATAATAGCTCTATGCTACCAGAAAAAGTATAATTAGAAACCAGAATTTAGAATTACATGTACAAAAGAATATATATATATAGCTCTTTTGGTCCATTGGCTTCGATGCACCAGTTGCAGACCATAACATTTTGTTCAACGTTGTGATGAAGCCAGGGTCGGTCCTGCTTCCAAGAATCAATAAATTTACGTTCTCGATCTTTTTCATACTGTTTCTTCCGTTCTCTCGTCTCCTCTTGGGTTACTTTACTCTTTAATGGCTTTCCTGGTATGGCTGCTGTCTTATACTGCAAGAAAGCCATGACCACCGTGTTTTGAAGTGATAAAATGTTCCGAATTAACGACGATTGTTAATGAAGAAAACTCTAGAGAATAATATTTTTCCAAAATACCACGATCACTGTAGTCGCACGAAATATTTTACGACATCAAAATATTACGACAATAACTGTCGTAAATAGTTAGTGTCTTTGCCAAAACTCGTGATTATCAATTACGATATATATTATTTATTTTAGATTTTTCTTGATCTAAAAATAACAAATAAAAGAGAATTAGAAATATTTTTAAGTTGAATTTACCGAGAACCTCGATTTATCTATTCTTAAAGGCAGCGGCTGACAAAACAATTTAACGGACAGTCGGTCCGGTGAGTTAACGAAAACTACCGGACCGCCAGGAAATTTATCGGACGCGGTCCGGTACCAATTTCCTTGACTGTTAATGTTTTTGACTTTGATTCCCTCAGTTATGTGGTGCTGTTCTCAATATAACTTCATTTGATAATTTTGTCAGTTACTTGCAGTAGGTTTGTAGTTTTCTCTATGTTCTTTGGTTTCCTCCACCATTGCAATTAAAGATGACATAAGTATTTCATGGGAGACTGACATCTATGTACTTAAAAAAAAGTGGGTTTTTTTTTTTTCAGAATATAGGTCAGACCTCAGAATATAGATCAAACCTCAGAATATAGATCAAGATTTTTTACTTCAGAAAATGTCCCATATTATTTAGAATATATGTCAGGAAATTTTTCTTTATAAAAAATCCATATTTTTTGGAATATAGATCTACAGTTTTTACTTCAAAAGCATATTTTTTACCAATATCATAAATGTATGGAGAATATATACCAATTTAAGCTGTACGTAGTCCACATAGAAATAACCATATTTAATTGTAGTCCACATAGAAATAACCATATTTAATTGTAGTCCACATAGAAATAACCATATTTAATTGTAGTCCACATAGAAATAACCATATTTAATTGTAGTCCACATAGAAATAACCATATTTAATTGTAATCCACATAGAAATAACCACATTTAATTGTAGTCCACATAGAAATAACCATATTTAATTGTAGTCCACATAGAAATAACCATATTTAAGTGTAGTCCACATAGAAATAACCATATTTAATTGTAGTCCACATAGAAATAACCATATTTAAGTGTAGTCCACATAGAAATAACCATATTTAATTGTAATCCACATAGAAATAACCATATTTAATTGTAGTCCACATAGAAATAACCATATTTAATTGTAGTCCACATAGAAATAACCATATTTAATTGTAGTCCACATAGAAATAACCATATTTAATTGTAGTCCACATAGAAATAACCATATTTAATTGTAGTCCACATAGAAATAACCATATTTAATTGTAGTCCACATAGAAATAACCATATTTAAGTGTAGTCCACATAGAAATAACCATATTTAATTGATCAACCCTTGTATTCACCGAAATGGAGTCATTAACAGTTTTATTATATGACATTAAATCAAATTTGAATTAACACCAAACAGTGCCAACTTTGTTCTCCAGACACCCCTGTCTGCCCAACGTCTGCCATTATTAATCTAATTGTGTACCAAAGGTAATTAGTAAGAACGCATCTGTTGCCGAGAGACGTAAAATTTGATTGGACCGTGGAATTCTGGAATCTATATTTCTATTTTTAGCCCAAATTGGGGTGACATTACAGTCCACACTACCTATGAGCTAATTTTAGCTCATTTGAGGTTGACATCGCACGTACACATTACTTTTCAAGTTGATTTCAGCCAATTAGAAACTAGACAAAGTTCAATCATATAATAACCATATTTAATTGTAGTCCACATAGAAATAACCATATTTAATTGTAGTCCACATAGAAATAACCATATTTAATTGTAGTCCACATAGAAATAACCATATTTAATTGTATTCCACATAGAAATAACCATATTTAATTGTAGTCCACATAGAAATAACCATATTTAATTGTAGTCCACATAGAAATAACCATATTTAATTGTATTCCACATAGAAATAACCATATTTAATTGTAATCCACATAGAAATAACCATATTTAATTGTAGTCCACATAGAAATAACCATATTTAATTGTAGTCCACATAGAAATAACCATATTTAATTGTAGTCCACATAGAAATAACCATATTTAAGTGTAGTCCACATAGAAATAACCATATTTAATTGTAGTCCACATAGAAATAACCATATTTAAGTGTAGTCCACATAGAAATAACCATATTTAATTGTAATCCACATAGAAATAACCATATTTAATTGTAGTCCACATAGAAATAACCATATTTAATTGTAGTCCACATAGAAATAACCATATTTAATTGTAGTCCACATAGAAATAACCATATTTAATTGTAGTCCACATAGAAATAACCATATTTAATTGTAGTCCACATAGAAATAACCATATTTAATTGTAGTCCACATAGAAATAACCATATTTAATTGTAGTCCACATAGAAATAACCATATTTAAGTGTAGTCCACATAGAAATAACCATATTTAATTGATCAACCCATGGAACATGATATTCACCTCGGATGCCTCGGTGAATATCATGTTCCATGGGTTGATCAATCCTTGTATTCACCGAAATGGAGTCATTAACAGTTTTATTATATGACATTAAATCAAATTTGAATTAACACCAAACAGCGCCTACTTTGTTCTCCAGACACCCCTGTCTGCCATTATTAATCTAATTGTGTACCGAAGGTAATTAGTAAGAACGCATCTGATTGGCCAATGTTGCCGAGAGACGTAAAATTTGATTGGACGTGGAATTCTGGAATCTATATTTCTATTTTTAGCCCAAATTGGGGTGACATTACAGTCCACACTACCTATGAGCTAATTTTAGCTCATTTGAAGTTGACATCGCACGTACACATTACTTTTCAAGTTGATTTCAGCCAATTAGAAACTAGACAAAGTTCAATCATATAATAACCATATTTAATTGTAGTCCACATAGAAATAACCATATTTAATTGTAGTCCACATAGAAATAACCATATTTAATTGTAGTTAATTTGATTTTTAGTGAGGTTCATGTTACTCGATCTTTAGTTTTATGTGTATGCTTTGTAGATCGTTGTTTGTCCTTTTGTACTTTTTTTTCTTTTGGCCATTGTGTTGTCTGTTCTTCTTTGATTTACAGATTCTGATTACCCCTTTGGTATTTTCAAGCTCCTCTTGAACAAGAAAAATGAGTGTATTTTAACCCGTTTTTATTGAATTATTTACAGAGATAGTTTAGAAAGACATATAACTGCCATAAAACTACAGGAATTATATAGAAAAAGACAGGAAGAGAAGGAGAAAGAAGAGATGGAGATGAGGAACGTTTACCAACCAACGTTTAAAATGAAGTTTAAAGGACATAGAAATGCTAGGACGATGGTATTATCATATATTATATGTTTTATATGTTTTGTAGATCGTTGTTTGTCCTTATGTCCTTTTTCTTTTGACCATTGTGTTGTCTGATCTTCTTAGATTTACAGATTCTGATTACCCCTTTGGTATCTTTTAGCCATTGTGTTGTCTGATCTTCTTAGATTTACAGATTCTGATTACCCCTTTGGTATCTTTTGACCATTGTGTTGTCTGATTTTCTTAGATTTACGGATTCTGATTACCCCTTTGGTATCTTTTGACCATTGTGTTGTCTGATCTTCTTAGATTTACAGATTCTGATTACCCCTTTGGTATCTTTTGACCATTGTGTTGTCTGATCTTCTTAGATTTACAGATTCTGATTACCCCTTTGGTATCTTTTAGCCATTGTGTTGTCTGATCTTCTTAGATTTACAGATTCTGATTACCCCTTTGGTATCTTTTAGCCATTGTGTTGTCTGATCTTCTTAGATTTACAGATTCTGATTACCCCTTTGGTATCTTCAAACTCTTCTTATAGAAAAAAAGTAAATGAAAAAGTCAGGGGATGGGAATTTTGGTGTGAAGGGGGAAAAAGAAATTACAGTAATCAATTGTATATAATATTCACTTTTTTTTAATCCTTTGACAACAATAATAACAGAATGTAAATTTTTGTCTTGAAAAAAAAAAGAGATAATTTCAAAGTGGGAGCCCTAATATATTCATTTTATAATCATATATCAGGGAAGTACTTGATTGATTGATTGATTGATTAGTTTTTAATGCCAACTTTTAGAAGTATTTCAGTTATACATGTATCTTGGCATGAACAAATTGTATATTTTAGACACCTACACGACCCCAAGGGAAGTGCTGGAAAAGAAATTACTGTAATAGAATGTATATAATACTTCCTTTTTTATACTTAAAAAATCATATGACCTTCTTGGGTCAACAATGATAAACGGAAAGTAAAATTCTACCTTGAAAAAAAAAGGAATGTCTAGAAATAATATAAAAAAAATATAAGTAATTAAAACTGTAAATAACCAAATTAAATACAATAAAGGTAATAACAAAATTACCGAACTCCGAACAATCTTACAAAGGGAAAGTCAAAACTCATAATTATATAAACAGACAAAATCAGTCAACAACCGGAAAACTGTGAAAACCGTAATGACCCTGACTTGGTACAGGCATTTCTAAAGAAATGGTGGGTTGAATCAGATTTTAAGGCGCCAAACCTCCCGCTCTCATTACGGTTCAAAGGTTCCGGTTGTCACTGTAACAGTATTTAAATACAGGAACAAAATAGGTAAAATAGTTGTCAAAGCAGTACCATATTCGGTGACGTAAATGTCAAAAATATTTTTACGTCACACATTGACAAAAAAAATTCTTGACATATTTGACTCTTTATCTTTATACATTTTCACTATATGAAAATGCATCGCTTATAATTTTTTCTGCAGAGACGGAATATATTTCGACAAGATATTGGTATCGGAATATAAACTTTTTAAGAGATCGAATAAGGCGAATCTTTTTATAGCCCTGGTCCAGTAGCCTGTTTCTCAGATGAAGATGACGTTTCAGGAAATCAGAATAATTGCTACTGCCCCTTGCATAGCGAATCAATTGCGAGATGTAAACACCATATGCAGGAGAAGCTGGTATATTGCTGCACATATTTGGAAAATTTATGATTTTAAAATTGAAGTCGTCCCGCTTATCATAAATTTTAGTACTGAGTTGACCACTGTCGTCAAATTCGAGGTATAAGTCCAAAAATGATGCGGACGAAGCTGTATCGGTGGTCTCTTTAACTTCCAGCTCTGGAGGATATATCAATGGAAGAAATTCTGCAAATCTAGAATTATTGATAGATAAAACGTCATCAATATACCTGTATGTGAAATTAAAGGCTCTAGCCTCATGAATCTTCTTATCTTTTACAAGCTTTTGAAGAAACTCCGACTCATATGAGTATAAAAATAAATCGGCTAGAAGAGGGGCACAATTCGTACCCATTGGTATGCCGACGACCTGCTGAAACAGTGTCCCTCCAAAGGAGACAAATATGTTATCGATGAGGAACTCCAGCATACTGATCACTTGTTCCTCGGAGTAGCATGTTTTACCTTTATGAATTTTGTTTGAAAAATATGTGGAATTGTAGCCTAACACAACAAATTTTGAGCCATAGTTTCTATGACTAAAAGCTTTATGAATTGTTTCTTTTAAGCGGGTTTTTAATTTGTCATGCGGTAGGGTGGTATATAGAGTTGAAAAATCAAAGGTTTTGATGGAGGATACCTGAGAGAAAGATCTTGATTTCAGGTTATCCAAAAGATCTTTAGAGTTTTTCAAAATCCACATGTGATTTATGCCACTACGCGAGTAAACAGTTTCACAATATTTCTGTTGTCCCTCTTTTACTGCAGACAGAATCTTTGTTAGGTGAATAGACAATTCTTTCGTCGAACAAGTTGATGATCCCGCTATGTACCTTTCTTTGTATGGTGTCTTATGGAGTTTAGGTATCCAATATAAATAGGGTAAATCCTCAGACTTTTTACCAGAGGGAATGTTTAAAGAGGTCATGAATGATCTGTGGTTAGCTAGGATTTCATCTTTGTCGAACGAAGTTGGTTTGTATGTGGTATTACTAGAGGTGTTGCTATTTATACCTAATTCCTTGATTAGGCATTCGAAGTAATATGATTTACATACAAACACGATATTGTTGGAAGCCTTGTCCGCAGGAACGATAACATATTTATCATGAAGAGAGGAAAGACACTTAACAGCTTCTTGGTCTTTAAATACAGACTTAGGTCGACTATTAACACAATTTTTGAGTTTGTGAATCCGACCTTGTACTAGAGACCTAATTGTTCTAACCCAGTCTGACAAGGACTCTAACTCAGGATCTTGGTCTACTTCTCTCTTTATCCACCTTCTGGCATAATCTTCAACAGCATCCATAATTATCTTGAAATTATGTTTCCAATTGATGTGTTGAGGTTCTCTGAATTTAGGACCATGAGAAATCACCTTTCGGAGACTCTCATGTTGAATGATATTCAGATCACCAGTGATTACATGTCCAGATGGGTTGTATTGAAAAGGAGAGTGGGAGCAGTCACAAGTCAGAGGGTTCTTAAGGTACTCTTCTATGTTAATATCTTGCAATGCTTCTTTGTAGTTGAAAATTTTACGGCCAATGCTGTTAGTGTAACTATAGGAGACAATGGGAACAGATTGATTTTTGAAATATGGTGGAATTTCTTTTACGACCTCTTTTCTATTAAGAATGTTGCTGATGTTAATAGCATCGATTCCTTTGTTAGCAAACGGAATATGGAGGAATTTTCTGTTGTTATCATGAAGAGGTTCAGATCGAACTGGTTTAAAAAGACGAAAGGACGCCACGTCACATATAATACTAGACAATCTGTACTTAGGAGAAAAAGGATCTACGCCTCCTTTGTCAAGAAAGGTTAAAAAAAAAAAGAATATGGTATACTTGATTTTAATTCCAATGCAATTCACAACCTGCTTTTTTGGCTCTCAATTGCTGACTTATTCATTTTAGGGTTTTAATTCACTTTATAAATTGTTTTCGTTTGAAGCCATTCATGATTTCAAATATTGTTTTAGACATTTAAGCAATAATTTTCTGCAGCAGAAATCATCAAGATTTATGAAATCAACTTCAGAAACTTTCTGACCAATAGACAATTCTTTCGTCGAACAAGTTGATGATCCCGCTATGTACCTTTCTTTGTATGGTGTCTTATGGAGTTTAGGTATCCAATATAAATAGGGTAAATCCTCAGACTTTTTACCAGAGGGAATGTTTAAAGAGGTCATGAATGATCTGTGGTTAGCTAGGATTTCATCTTTGTCGAACGAAGTTGGTTTGTATGTGGTATTACTAGAGGTGTTGCTATTTATACCTAATTCCTTGATTAGGCATTCGAAGTAATATGATTTACATACAAACACGATATTGTTGGAAGCCTTGTCCGCAGGAACGATAACATATTTATCATGAAGAGAGGAAAGACACTTAACAGCTTCTTGGTCTTTAAATACAGACTTAGGTCGACTATTAACACAATTTTTGAGTTTGTGAATCCGACCTTGTACTAGAGACCTAATTGTTCTAACCCAGTCTGACAAGGACTCTAACTCAGGATCTTGGTCTACTTCTCTCTTTATCCACCTTCTGGCATAATCTTCAACAGCATCCATAATTATCTTGAAATTATGTTTCCAATTGATGTGTTGAGGTTCTCTGAATTTAGGACCATGAGAAATCACCTTTCGGAGACTCTCATGTTGAATGATATTCAGATCACCAGTGATTACATGTCCAGATGGGTTGTATTGAAAAGGAGAGTGGGAGCAGTCACAAGTCAGAGGGTTCTTAAGGTACTCTTCTATGTTAATATCTTGCAATGCTTCTTTGTAGTTGAAAATTTTACGGCCAATGCTGTTAGTGTAACTATAGGAGACAATGGGAACAGATTGATTTTTGAAATATGGTGGAATTTCTTTTACGACCTCTTTTCTATTAAGAATGTTGCTGATGTTAATAGCATCGATTCCTTTGTTAGCAAACGGAATATGGAGGAATTTTCTGTTGTTATCATGAAGAGGTTCAGATCGAACTGGTTTAAAAAGACGAAAGGACGCCACGTCACATATAATACTAGACAATCTGTACTTAGGAGAAAAAGGATCTACGCCTCCTTTGTCAAGAAAGGTTAAAAAAAAAAAGAATATGGTATACTTGATTTTAATTCCAATGCAATTCACAACCTGCTTTTTTGGCTCTCAATTGCTGACTTATTCATTTTAGGGTTTTAATTCACTTTATAAATTGTTTTCGTTTGAAGCCATTCATGATTTCAAATATTGTTTTAGACATTTAAGCAATAATTTTCTGCAGCAGAAATCATCAAGATTTATGAAATCAACTTCAGAAACTTTCTGACCAATAGACAATTCTTTCGTCGAACAAGTTGATGATCCCGCTATGTACCTTTCTTTGTATGGTGTCTTATGGAGTTTAGGTATCCAATATAAATAGGGTAAATCCTCAGACTTTTTACCAGAGGGAATGTTTAAAGAGGTCATGAATGATCTGTGGTTAGCTAGGATTTCATCTTTGTCGAACGAAGTTGGTTTGTATGTGGTATTACTAGAGGTGTTGCTATTTATACCTAATTCCTTGATTAGGCATTCGAAGTAATATGATTTACATACAAACACGATATTGTTGGAAGCCTTGTCCGCAGGAACGATAACATATTTATCATGAAGAGAGGAAAGACACTTAACAGCTTCTTGGTCTTTAAATACAGACTTAGGTCGACTATTAACACAATTTTTGAGTTTGTGAATCCGACCTTGTACTAGAGACCTAATTGTTCTAACCCAGTCTGACAAGGACTCTAACTCAGGATCTTGGTCTACTTCTCTCTTTATCCACCTTCTGGCATAATCTTCAACAGCATCCATAATTATCTTGAAATTATGTTTCCAATTGATGTGTTGAGGTTCTCTGAATTTAGGACCATGAGAAATCACCTTTCGGAGACTCTCATGTTGAATGATATTCAGATCACCAGTGATTACATGTCCAGATGGGTTGTATTGAAAAGGAGAGTGGGAGCAGTCACAAGTCAGAGGGTTCTTAAGGTACTCTTCTATGTTAATATCTTGCAATGCTTCTTTGTAGTTGAAAATTTTACGGCCAATGCTGTTAGTGTAACTATAGGAGACAATGGGAACAGATTGATTTTTGAAATATGGTGGAATTTCTTTTACGACCTCTTTTCTATTAAGAATGTTGCTGATGTTAATAGCATCGATTCCTTTGTTAGCAAACGGAATATGGAGGAATTTTCTGTTGTTATCATGAAGAGGTTCAGATCGAACTGGTTTAAAAAGACGAAAGGACGCCACGTCACATATAATACTAGACAATCTGTACTTAGGAGAAAAAGGATCTACGCCTCCTTTGTCAAGAAAGGTTAAAAAAAAAAAGAATATGGTATACTTGATTTTAATTCCAATGCAATTCACAACCTGCTTTTTTGGCTCTCAATTGCTGACTTATTCATTTTAGGGTTTTAATTCACTTTATAAATTGTTTTCGTTTGAAGCCATTCATGATTTCAAATATTGTTTTAGACATTTAAGCAATAATTTTCTGCAGCAGAAATCATCAAGATTTATGAAATCAACTTCAGAAACTTTCTGACCAATATCTATTGTACACTTCTATTTTTGTAGATAAAAGAGGCCAATTTTTGGGGTGACCAGTATGTAATGAGTGGTTCAGACTGTGGTCATATCTTTATATGGGATAGATACAGTGCACGTCTAGTGATGTTACTGGAGGGAGACAGACATGTAGTCAACTGTTTACAGCCACACCCTTATGATCCAAGTAATTCATTATGTATAGATTCTATCACTGTTTACAACCACTCCCTTATGATCCAAGTAATTTATTATGTATAGATTACATCACTGTTTACAACCACTCCCTTATGATCCAAGTAATTCATTATGTATAGATTATCTCACTGTTTACAACCACACCCTTATGATCCAAGTAATTTATTATGTATAGATTACATCACTGTTTACAACCACTCCCTTATGATCCAAGTAATTTATTATGTATAGATTCTATCACTGTTTACAACCACTCCCTTATGATCCAAGTAATTTATTATGTATAGATTACATCACTGTTTACAACCACTCCCTTATGATCCAAGTAATTTATTATTTATAGATTCTATCACTGTTTACAACCACTCCCTTATGATCCAAGTAATTTATTATGTATAGATTCTATCACTGTTTACAACCACTCCCTTATGATCCAAGTAATTTATTATGTATAGATTCTATCACTGTTTACAACCACTCCCTTATGATCCAAGTAATTTATTATGTATAGATTCTATCACTGTTTACAACCACTCCCTTATGATCCAAGTAATTTATTATGTATAGATTACATCACTGTTTACAACCACTCCCTTATGATCCAAGTAATTTATTATGTATAGATTACATCACTGTTTACAACCACTCCCTTATGATCCAAGTAATTTATTATGTATAGATTACATCACTGTTTACAACCACTCCCTTATGATCCAAGTAATTTAATATGTATAGATTACATCACTGTTTACAGCCACTCCCTTATGATCCAAGTAATTTATTATGTATAGATTACATCACTGTTTACAACCACTCCCTTATGATCCAAGTAATTTATTATGTATAGATTACATCACTGTTTACAACCACTCCCTTATGATCCAAGTAATTTATTATGTATAGATTACATCACTGTTTACAACCACTCCCTTATGATCCAAGTAATTTATTATGTATAGATTACATCACTGTTTACAACCACTCCCTTATGATCCAAGTAATTTATTATGTATAGATTACATCACTGTTTACAACCACTCCCTTATGATCCAAGTAATTTATTATGTATGGATTACATCACTGTTTACAACCACTCCCTTATGATCCAAGTAATTTATTATGTATAGATTACATCACTGTTTACAACCACTCCCTTATGATCCAAGTAATTTATTATGTATAGATTACATCACTGTTTACAACCACTCCCTTATGATCCAAGTAATTTATTATGTATAGATTACATCACTGTTTACAACCACTCCCTTATGATCCAAGTAATTTATTATGTATAGATTACATCACTGTTTACAACCACTCCCTTATGATCCAAGTAATTTATTATGTATAGATTACATCACTGTTTACAACCACTCCCTTATGATCCAAGTAATTTATTATGTATAGATTACATCACTGTTTACAACCACTCCCTTATGATCCAAGTAATTCATTATGTATAGATTACATCACTGTTTACAACCACTCCCTTATGATCCAAGTAATTTATTATGTATAGATTACATCACTGTTTACAACCACACCCTTATGATCAAAGTAATTCATTATGTATAGATTATATCACTGTTTACAACCACTCCCTTATGATCCAAGTAATTTATTATGTATAGATTACATCACTGTTTACAACCACTCCCTTATGATCCAAGTAATTTATTATGTATAGATTACATCACTGTTTACAACCACTCCCTTATGATCCAAGTAATTTATTATGTATAGATTACATCACTGTTTACAACCACTCCCTTATGATGCAAGTAATTTATTATGTATAGATTACATCACTGTTTACAACCACTCCCTTATGATCCAAGTAATTTATTATGTATAGATTACATCACTGTTTACAACTACTCCCTTATGATCCAAGTAATTTATTATGTATAGATTACATCACTGTTTACAACCACTCCCTTATGATCCAAGTAATTTATTATGTATAGATTACATCACTGTTTACAACCACTCCCTTATGATGCAAGTAATTTATTATGTATAAATTACATCACTGTTTACAACCACTCCCTTATGATCCAAGTAATTCATTATGTATAGATTACATCACTGTTTACAACCACTCCCTTATGATCCAAGTAATTCATTATGTATAGATTACATCACTGTTTATGGTGGATTATTAAATTTTACCACTCATGAAAGTTGATTTTGCTATTATCAGATTTTTTGCTTTTTGATATACTTATAAGCACAACGAAGTAGGTGATATAATTTTAAACACATTCTGCTTGTCAATATTGAATTTTGAGAAGAAAATTTTAACAGTAATGGTCAACCATTCCACCAATGTCAACAAAATGAACAGTCACTTCTCATATTAATTCACTGAACACAAAAAAGACCACAACATATGACGAGGGACAGGCACAAAAATGTGGTGGGGTTAAATCGGTTAATTGGATCCCAACCCTCCTCTCCTGATAACTGGATATCTAATCTGCAATACATATATAAACACAGATGTGCTTCCACTCAAAAAGACCACATACTATCACAAAAGTGATTGACAACATAAACATGGACAGTGCAATAGGAGGGTCAATGAATGACTACATGAACATGGACAGTACAATAACAGAGTCAATGGATGACAACATAAACATGGACAGTACAGCAGTAGGTTCAATGAATGACAAGATAAACATGGACAGTACAATAGCAGGGTCAGTGAATGACAACATAAACATGGACAGTACAATAGCAGGGTCAATGAATGACAACATGAACATGGACAGTACAATAGCAGAGTCAATGAATGACAACATAAACATGGACAGTACAATAGTAGGGTCAGTGAATGACAACATAAACATGGACAGTACAATAGTATGGTCAGTGAATGACAACATAAACATGGACAGTACAACAGTAGGTTCAATGAATGACAACATAAACATGGACAGTACAATAGCAGGGTCAGTGAATGACAAGATAAACATGGACAGTACAATAGCAGGTTCAATGAATGACAACATAAACATGGACAGTACCATAGTAGGTTCAATGAATGACAACATAAACATGGACAGTACAATAGTATGGTCAATGAATGACAAGATAAACATGGACAGTACAATAGCAGGGTCAATGAATGACAACATGAACATGGACAGTACAATAGCAGGGTCAATGAATGACAACATGAACATGGACAGTACAATAGTAGGGTCAGTGAATGACAAGATAAACATGGACAGTACAATAGCAGAGTCAATGAATGACAACATAAACATGGACAGTACAATAGTAGGGTCAGTGAATGACAACATGAACATGGACAGTACAATAGTAGGGTCAGTGAATGACAAGATAAACATGGACAGTACAATAGCAGGGTCAATGAATGACAACATGAACATGGACAGTACAATAGCAGGGTCAATGAATGACAACATGAACATGGACAGTACAATAGCAGAGTCAATGAATGACAACATAAACATGGACAGTACAATAGCAGAGTCAATGAATGACAACATGAACATGGACAGTACAATAGCAGGGTCAATGAATGACAACATGAACATGGACAGTACAATAGCAGAGTCAATGAATGACAACATAAACATGGACAGTACAATAGTAGGGTCAGTGAATGACAACATAAACATGGACAGTACAATAGTATGGTCAGTGAATGACAACATAAACATGGACAGTACAATAGCAGAGTCAATGAATGACAACATAAACATGGACAGTACAATAGTAGGGTCAGTGAATGACAAGATAAACATGGACAGTACAATAGCAGGGTCAATGAATGACAACATAAACATGGACAGTACAATAGTAGGGTCAGTGAATGACAACATGAACATGGACAGTACAATAGTAGGGTCAGTGAATGACAAGATAAACATGGACAGTACAATAGCAGGGTCAATGAATGACAACATGAACATGGACAGTACAATAGCAGGGTCAATGAATGACAACATGAACATGGACAGTACAATAGCAGAGTCAATGAATGACAACATAAACATGGACAGTACAATAGTAGGGTCAGTGAATGACAACATAAACATGGACAGTACAATAGCAGAGTCAATGAATGACAACATAAACATGGACAGTACAATAGCAGGGTCAATGAATGACAACATGGACATGGACAGTACAATAGTAGGGTCAGTGAATGACAATATAAACATGGACAGTACAATAGCCGGGTCAATGAATGACAATATGAACATGAACAGTAGAATAGCAGGGTCAATGAATGACAACATAAACATGGACAGTACAATAGTAGGATCAATGAATGACAACATGAACATAGACAGTACAATAGCAGGATCAGTGAATGACAACATAAACATGGACAGTACAATAGTAGGGTCAGTGAATGACAACATAAATATGGACAGTACAATAGCAGGGTCAGTGAATGACAACATAAACATGTACAGTACAATAGCAGAGTCAATGAATGATAACATAAACATGGACAGTACAATAGCAGGGGTCAGTGATTGACAACATGAACATGGACAGTACAATAGCAGGGGTCAGTGATTGACAACATGAACATGGACAGTACAATAGCAGGGTCAGTGAATGACAACATGAACATGGACAGTACAATAACAGGGTCAGTGAATGACAACATGAACATGGACAGTACAATAGCAGGGATCAATGAATGCTCATAGTTAACTGATTACTAGCTAGTTGAAGTTATGGCAATATAAACATGATTTTTATTAAGATGTTTATTTTTCTCAGTATTAGCATCTAGTGGTATAAGACTGTGACATAAAGTCTTAGTTGAGGTTGTGGCAATATGAAACGTAATTTATTTTTATTTTTTTGTCAGTACTAGCGTCTAGTAGTATAGACTATGATATAAAGATCTGAACACTAGTTGAAGTCATGGCAATATGAAACATGATATTAATTTTTTTTTCTTTTGTTCTTTTCAGTATTAGCATCTTGTGGTAAAGATCTGTAGCCCTTTTCACAAAAATTCTTACCATAAAAAATTGTCGTAAGTGTAAAACTAAGATTAAAAAGAGTTTCACAAAAATACTTACGATAATCTTAAGTGTAAAAATAGTCCTAACTTTACGTGTAAAACTACCCTGTCGTAAGTGTAAAATTTTGACCTTAAGAGAAATATTTGTCTTATCTTTTATCGTAAGTGAAAAAATAGAAAAAAAGATGGACAATGCATTGGCGCTTTAGCTTAAAAATAAGAGAGCAATTCACCGTTAATGCATTTTCTCTGACTGTATGACAAACCTCATTACACATATTGATAAATGTTTATTGAAATAAATATGGTTTAATACAAACAGACGCTACAAATGAGATTGTTATTTACTCCTTTTTGGCGTGACTAATAACAGAGTCTATAACGATGCATTCCGTACATTTACCTTTTCAATGCAGCAAAGTGTATCGTTTACATATCAACTACCATATGACCAAAAAAAAAATCAGGATAATTCTTTTAATTTTAGATTTCAAATTGGGAACGGTCGACAATCAAAAAGATTACTTGCAAACTTGGGAGAATTCTTCTTTTTCATTATTTTTTTTTTTATAAAAACAGGAATACGGGATTTTCTTCTAGACATCTACTTTGCTTACAAAAGTTTTGTAGGACTGGAAGTTTCTGCATCCAATAATATTGTTTCGATATTGCCTTTATATTAGTAATATAATTTATTAATATCTGGCAACTTCGATGATCATCGAACACTCTGGCAATACATAAGTGTACATTCTGCTGTTATATTAATATATAACAGGGATATTTATTCCTCTTCATGATTGATCGATGATAAACACATCTTAATTTGGGTTATTTCAGAAAAATCGGGATAAATTTTCATCAGTAAAAGAACAAGCGTTTAATTTTATGTGAGATGGGATTAATTGAGAAAAGGGGGGGGGGGGGTATAATATTTTGCTGAAACACAACCGATAAAATGAATTATCCAGTATGGATAATATATATGAATAGGTTTTTTTCGAACTCCAGATGCACTCCCTTAAAAAATACTTCTATCCAAAGTGACCACTCGTGGATGATGACAAATAACTCCAAGTAATGACAAATTTTATAGATAATTATAATTTACATGCATAAGAAATTTTCCTTTATACGAAAATCATACCCATTCATATTTTGTGGAGTTATTGTTGACCAATTCATATATTAGATAAATATTCAATATAAACATATAAACACAGTCTCATTACAAGGATGTAAATGCCAACTGGTTCATTTTTCCAACACTGATTTTACAAAACTTTTGCAATATATATGCATCATAACTTCTTGTCACTTGTGATGTTCAATCGGACGGCTTGCTTTTGTAAATGCAGACGCGATAGAAGATCTGTTGTTATGGTAACATCATAACATAAAAACTGCTTATAAATTAGTGCCGGGAATGTTTTATAGAATATGTTTATTTAAAAAAAACTTTTTGTATGAGTATATTCTCTGAGACTGTGATAAAGGGACCTGAGAAATCGTAGTTCAGATAATATTGAAAGCAATACAAAGACATTGTTCAATGGAAATGAAACTAGGTTGCTGAGGAAGATAGTTTATGGTGTTTAACGCCCCTTCCAACAATATTTCAGCTATATCGTGGCAGTCAGTTTTATTGGTGGAGGAAACCGGAGTACCCAGAGAAAACCACTGACCTGCCGCAAGTCACTGACAAACTTTATCACATAATGTTGTATCGAGCACAACTAAGGAAGAATTTTTTTATCTTAACTGAAATTTTAGTCGTAAGACTAAAATTTGTCGTAAGATAATCTTTGTGAAAATGACTTAGGAATTGTCGTAAGATTAATCCTAAGTGAAAAAGTTAAGATTATACTTACAAATTTTTGTGAAAAGGGCTACTGAACCCTAGTTAAAGTTGTGACAATATGAAACATAAATTTTATTTATTTTTATTTTTTCTCAGTATTAGCATCTAGTGGTATAGACTATGATATAAAGATCTGGGCACCATTAGAGGAGTATACAAACTTTAATGAGGATGTCTCTAATGAGGTAAACCTTTGTTATATAATTAAGTAATATCCAATTTTAGGTTTGGTCTATGGTGTTTAACACCACTTTCAAAAGTATTTATGTTTTATCGTGGTGGTTAGTTTTATTAGTGGAGGAAACTGGAGTAAACAATCGACCTTGTCGCAAGCCACTCACAAACTTTATCACATAATGTTGTATCGATTACACCTCGCCATGAATGGGGTTCGAATCACAACGTAAGTGGTGATAGGCACTGATTGCACAGGTAGTTGTCAATCCAACTACAATACGACCACGACGACCCCCTATCCAGTTTTAAGTTTTCACATTTTTCTTACTTTTACATGCTAGATAGATTTCACTTGCACTGTGAGAATTTAAGACAGAAAAAAAATGAAGGTTCCTTGGAATCATGTACTTTGAATAATGTTTGTTTTAGCTCACCTAATGCTTTTTAATCAAGCTTGATTGGGTTGTCCCATGTATATAAATTGTATCTGACATCTCTTATTTCTGTGAGGATGGTGACTAACTAACTTTAGTGATTTCTTCAAATGGTCGTCAGTACTGAAGTGGGTTTAGATTTAAACTTTAGCTGTATGAAGATGTATTGTTATTTATACCGTATAAGTGGGGTTTTTTGACGGGAGGCAAATTTCGTGATTTTCTTCCAAATTGGTGGAATTATTTTTGGCGGTATTCAATTTTCACGATCCTGAGTTTTAACCAAAATCAAATTTTAGCAGATTGACAGTTAAATTAGAATAATATTATCTCAACTGTCTGACCAACAATTCAAAATGGAAATTGTTTTTATAAAAATGAGTAAGAGTTTTTTGTATGCGATCGGCGGTATTTTAGAATTGTATACATGTTCATCAATAGAATATTGCGTTAGGGCATTTAATATAATTTTAACATATATGTATTATTACAACACATTTACAAAAATTAAACACAAATAAGTCTGATTAACAGACTCCAAAACAAAATGTGATCAATTAATTAACACCAAAAATTGTCAACTTACAGGTAATTAAAAATCAGTGAATGGAAATGCTAATATTAATTTAAAAAAGTCTGTGTTTACACAGCAATGTCTAATCATGGTAATTAGTGTTTTAAAGATAAAAGGGCAATTAATTACATGTAAAATAATTTACCTGTTACATTGTATTTGTCACCAAATGCATTGTTTTCGGGAAGGATTTTCTCCTTTGTTAGATATTTTAAAAGCGTCATTTCAACAATTTTAAGAATGGCAGTGACCATATAATTGTTAAATATTCGTTATATACAGTCATACTAGGGGAGACAGATCTTGTACGATTATTTAAGAAAATAAAGATATTTATGTAGAAAAGGTCAGAGATTTACGCGGGGTTTTTTTTTCGCTGATCGATGACTAACGCGAATAAAGTGAAAATAAGGTACCCGGGAAAAAAAACACTTAAACGGTATTCTGCTTTCTTTTGAATTTCAGAAAAATTGTAATACATGTATAAAATTTTTGTAGTTATGCAAATTTCGATCTGATTTATTGAAAAATCATAAAAATAAATTCTAGTTGCATAAACTTGGATGGTCTTCTTTCACAAAGGTGGTTTTTATGCTGACCTAAAATCCAAGATGGCTTCATACTGCATATGACAAAGTTTAAGTTAGGACACAATGTGGAATAAAACAAGTCATGTAATTTCTAAAATTACTAAATTGATTCAGCTATATCTAGATAATAATTTGTTGATTTTTAATACATGTACTTATATCATAGGTCAAAATTTTAAATATCAAAATAACTGTTGCACCAAAATTATGCATGAGTAATCTCAGACTAAGTCTTAACAAGGTTTTCATATTGGATATTTTGATATTGGCCTTTCATATGTTCAAATAATAAGAAAATATGGAACCATGCAACCAGGTGAGCAATACAGACTCTGATTAAATTTTTGGACAATTTTCAATTACAGATAATGTCAAGAAATGAAATAATGTTAGAAGAAACAAGAGATACCATCACTGTTCCTGCTGCATTTATGTTACGTGTGCTGGCGTCACTCAACCAGATCAGGGCAGGTAATTAATCATGTATAATTTGTCAAGTTACAGATTGAATTTGGTTGATTGAACGACTGGTGTTTAGCACCAACTTTAGCATTATTTTAGCTATATCATGGCGTTAACAAATGTTACAAATTGATTTCTCAGAATTTGGTGATCAGTGGACAAAGTAAGACTTTAAATGATTGAATTTTAAATGATTACCATGTTATGTTGTGTATAGTGCCTACTGTTGTATAATACTAACTCTAGATACGTTAACAGGATTATTGAAAAAGGAGATTCTTGTTAAAAGGGGAAGGGCTTTCAGGTTATTTTCGGCATCATTTTTCAATTAAGTACAAATTATGTATGTGCGGTTCTCTACAAAGATTCCTTATTTTGTCTTGTTCCAGCAAAAAACATGGCTGCCATGGGCAATTTTTTTTATTGATTGGCTGAAATTTGAAAAAATGTTCTCCTCCAAAACTGCAGATCCAAATAATTTGTTACATAGTACAAATGATGTATGTAAAATATTGTATACAAATTACTTATGTAATTTTGTTCTGGTGATAAAACCTGGAGGTGCCACGATATAGTTGAAATACTGTCAATGTTGGCATTAAACACCAATCAATCAATTAATGGAGGCGAAGGCTGCAATTCTTGTCTCAGAAACTATAAACTTGCATGAAGTCAAACAGTGCATGAATAACCTAGAGAGTGATTTAAGCTCAGGTGAGCCTCTAGTTATTTATAATATAGATATTTGATTGTCTTACCAACTAGATTATCTCATTCCAGTTAGATTTACATTGGTTAGGCTACACCACAATAAAAACAAACTTAGTAGTGATCCTTCAGTTGGGAAACACCAATTGAAATTACACTCATTCAATACATGGCAATACAATTAGATCAAAATAGCTTCATATCATAATTTATTTGTATTTTTACTTAAAACATTTTTTCACTTTGTTTTATTAGTAATTATGACCCATATTGTGTCATTTGTATTTTGAATTATAAAAAATATGATAATGATAATTCAAGTTTATATATACAGTCAACATGGCCATCTTAACAGCATTATTGGCCACCTGGCAAAGCAGTTCACTGGGCCCCTACAAGCACTCACAGTAATAAAAATGTAAATGGTTGATCAAATTAAACATATATTTATTATATTGGTACTTACAACAAAATCAGTGTTTAAAAATTAAAATCGATGCCATTCACAACATACATAGATTAACATGGGCCCTATGCAACTGCCCAACGTGCCCATGTGTTAAAACGGCACTGACAGTCAAACCTGCTTTAGTGACCACCTCTATTAAGCAATAAGTTCTGTTATGTGACCTTAATTATACCCCCCGCAACGAAGTTGTAGAGGGGTATACTGGTTTCACCATGTCCGTCCGTCTGTAGACAAATCCTATGTCGTACGATAACTTGAGTTGTGTTTCTTAGAATCTTTTTAAATTTTATCAGCTGTTTACTGGTGAAGAGAGGAGGATCCCTTTCTTTTTTGATGATTTTCACTTTTGCCGTTCCAGAGTTATTGGACTTGATATGACGGAAAATAGGATTTTTACCTTATGTCGTATGATAACTTGAGTAGTGTTTCTCAGAATGTTTTGAAATTTTATCAGCAGCTTACCGGTGAAGAGAGGAGGGTCCCTTTCATTTTTATTCGGAACAATCAGTAATGTTTTGGTTATGGAAATAGGTTGGACAGATGTGTGCTCACAGTAATACTAGTTTTAATTTCTCTTCACAGTACATTTCATATTAATTAAGCCTGTGCATATTTAGCGACCAACTCTCTTATGTGACCATATTTCAGTGTTTCTTTGAAAGGTTGCTTAAGACAGGGTTAACTATATATTTCTCCTAATGTGCTATGGGTTATTGGCAGTGAATTATACTGGTAGAGGAAGCCGAGGTATGTGGAGAAAGTAACCGACCTGACACTAACAAACTTTATCACATAAGTACACCTTACTATGATTGATCTTTACTCATATCTTTAGTGGTGATGGGCACCGATTGTATAGGTAAAGATCACAGCCATGACAGCACCTATTTCACCAAATTCTTACTTAATTTTGAATGTGTTTACATTTCAGGGAGGGCATCAGTGAGCAGACCTAGCCAAGAACAAGGATCCAGTGACTCAGAATGACAAACTGTTGTCTATTTATAGTACTGATGTAAATCTTATTTATTGTAATAAGCTTTTGTTTACAGTTGTGTGAACTAGAGAAACAAGTCAGAGTGTATGAGTGAGTGATTGATATTTAACACCAAGTGAGTAAATTTTCAACTATATCATGGCTGAGGAGATGATGATGATGATGATGATGATGTTTGTTGTATACAAGACTAACATTCTATGCTGGATTTTTATAGAGAAACAAGTCTACAGGTAGACATGTTGCTCCACTCTGACACATTTTTCTTTCACCTTAATGCTGCATGTTTAGTTGAGAAGCAGGAAGTTATCAATTGTTGAATAAATTTTGTAGTTGTGGCACAAGAATCTAAATTGCTTGAAAGTTGCAAATAAAAATAAGATAATGGAATAATTGTGTGTTAGTATCAGTGCTACTTAGGCTGATTTTCTCACTTTAAATTGATGGTTTTTTTGGTTGTCATGCCATTTTTTTTCTGTGATAAAGTATTATTTGTGTACACAAGAACGATAGTTTTATTTTTAGGTCAGCTTGTCCAAAGGACCATGTGACCTATTGTCAACAACTTTGTATCCATCGTCTTCATATGTTAGCATCTTTTTCTCTGAAATTCCATGGCCATATCGAAACATACTTTGCAGGACTGTTCCTGTGGTAGACCTCAGGATTTGTGATTTTGTGCCATTCCAAAATTCAACATGGCTGCCAGAGCTGATAATGCAATTTGATTGGCTGAGTCTTAAAGTTATTGTTATCTCAGTGATTTGAAATTGAATATGATGTGTATGATGCTGGGGTGGTTCTTTTCAAAATGTGTAATTTTTTGCCCATCATAATTCCAACCTTGCCCACCATCTTAGGACAAAGTTTAACATAGGACTTAATAGGAAAATGTGTACTGATCTGAAATCCAAGATGCTTTTCAGTAAAGTTTATATTTTTTATTATTGATCAGAAATTAAGGAATGTCCACCACTGCAAGAAAATGTTTAAAAGAACCCATTGGAGAAATGTCAAAATATCTTCTCAGAAACCACAGACCTGTTTAATCGCACACTACATAAATGTATATATACCCATATGCTGTTGCTTAACTTCATCTGTGGTAATAATTTCAGCCATATTGTGGCATGAAATTTCTAATGCAACACATTAAAATTTAACAAGAAAATGTAGAGGTTACCACATGACCTATATAAGACTACCACATGACCTATATAAGACTACAAATTGATATAAACAAATAAAAGGACAAAATAATATTAAAAAGTAAAAGAGTAGAAATGTAACATGATAATTGAATATTGATTGTTTATGACTAGGATAGTGATATAGGCTCAGGTGAGCCTCTAGTTTATGACTAGGATAGTGATATAGGCTCAGGTGAGCCTCTAGTTTATGACTAGGCTCAGGTGAGCCTCTAGTTTATGACTAGGCTCAGGTGAGCCTCTAGTTTATGACTAGGATAGTGATATAGGCTCAGGTGAGCCTCTGGTTTTTTCTATATTTGCTCCACATGTATAATGTAAAAATGTATATTGTTTAGATTTGTTTTCTGTTATGGCTGTAAATTATTGTTTGTAAGATATTAGATTTGTTCTTAGTAATAATGCCAGTAAAAACACCTCTCTATGGGAGGCCATATAAACTTTGAATAAGAGGTCACTATTTAAAGGTCTGGGTGATAATAAATCCTTACTTAAGCAACCACCTGTCTTATGTAGCCACTTTTTTAAAACTTGGCCTTATAAGAGGGTTGGTTTCTCTTTAGGGGTATACTTTAGTAGTACATGAGCTTCATAATCTCAGTGCACCTTATCTTACAACAGGAGAGCATGTTCTCGTGTCCTAATGTGCTTCCTGTAATATACATGTTATGTATGTAATATTCCCTCTAAAGCTTTACCAGTCAGTGTTGTCTATGTCTGTTAGAACCTTGATGTGTCAAGGTCGACTGTACTGGGCATTTTACTTCACATTAAAAGAGTGTTTAAGAAGAAATCATGAGTAAACTAAGCTAAATAGTACAGTCCAACCTTATTTATTTTTACTACGAAAAATCATGTATAACCTGAAGTCAGTCTGTTCATAGTAATTTTTCCTGATTACCAAAATGTCTGCTATTTCAAGCTAAAATGGTTTGTCCTTTAAGCAAATGAGGTTAAATTGCTGTACAAATGGACCATATTTTTTACTTTGATATATCTCTGGAAATGAGTCTTCAGAGTTTGAGATAAAGAGATTCAACTGTATTTAAGAATTGAAATGAATATCGAATATTCACCTGATCAGTCCCAACCAATTAATTTACCCCCAGTGGTCAATAATCTTGTCTTGTCAACCAATACTGGTTTCTTGTTGAATTTGAGACAACCAATACTGGTTTCAGACTGAAGCAAGAACAACCAATACTGGTTTCTTGCTGAAACAAGGACAACTAATACTGGTTTCTGGTTGAAACCAAGACATAATGATGAGATTATTGAGAACACTCTATATATAGCATAGCAACTTATTTTTTGCTTGATTCAAATTCAAAAATATCTGCATTTGGTCACAAAAACACAAAATATGTCCATGTGTTTCTGCTTGACAAATCACTAGATCTAAAATGTAACAAAATAACTCATTATTTTCTTCTTGACAAAGCGTAAAATATTGCATGTGCCAAAAATAACCTGCTGTTTCTTCTTGGAAAATGGCAAAATATTACATATGCCAAAAAAGACGCTATACAATAACTTGATAGAAACTTGTATACTATGCTTGTGATATCAAGTTGTATCATGTACATCTGATGTGCCACAGGTAAATACCAGTACCACACAAGTACACCTGGTGGGTCATGTGAGCTATTGCCATCACTTGGCGTCCGTCCGTAAACATTTCAATCTTCTTCTAGAGAACCACTGAAGCAAATGGGACCAAACGTGGCAGGAATGTTCATTTGCATGGTCTAACCAAGTGTTGATACTTTCGTTATGATCGGTTATCCAACATGGCTGCCAGGGGCCATAAAAGCCTCCGATTGGCTGAAATTTTTAATGATCTTCTTCTCCGATACTACATGGAGGATGGAATTGAAAATTGTCATGAATGATCATTGCAAGCTGCTAACCAAGTGTTGTTACTTTTTGGACCGATTGAAAAACCAAGATGGCCACCAGCGGGGGACATAATTTAACATAGTGACCCTATGGGAAATATGTAAAACAAACTTCTTCTCAAGAACCACTGGATGGATTGGAACCATACTTGGCAGAAATGTTCCTGACAAGGTTCTGATCAATTGTTGTTACTTTTTGTTCCGATCGATTATCCAATATGGCTGACAGGGGCCATAATAGCCTCTGATTGGCTGAAATTCCAAAGATCTTCTTCTCCGATACTACATGGAGGATGGAATTGAAAATTGTCATGAATGATCATTGCAAGCTGCTAACCAAGTGTTGTTACTTTTTGGACTGATTGAAAATCCAAGATGGCCACCAGCGGGGGACATAAGTTAACATAGCGACCCTATGGGAAATATGTAAAACAAACTTCTTCTCAAGAACCACTGGATGGATTGGAACCATACTTGGCAGAAATGTTCCTTGCAAGGTCCTTATCAAGTGTTACTTTTTGTTCCGACCGTCCTCCGTTCAAGATGGCTGCTGTTACTAAAAATAGAAATTTCTTCAATTAACCATTGCTGCCTTAGTATAAGTCAAAATGAGCTCAAATTTTAACTGCAGCTACATGGCAAGGAGTAGTTTAGCAAATATTCCAGGTTTTTCTTTGAAATTTTTCTTTCAGCCGATTTATACCGATTATGCAAATTAGGCATATTTTGATAAAAGATCACATTTAAATCTTCTATGAAACCGCTGAATCAAATTAAAGCAAATTTGGCTGGGATGGTCGTTGGGTGGTCCCTTTTCAATATTGTGTCCGACAGCGCCGCCCTCCATTCAAAATGGCTGCTGGTACCAAAAATAGAAATTTCTTTTGTTGTCAATTTCTGCTTTATTGCAAATCAAAATGAACTCAAATTTTAACTGCAGCTACATGGCAATGAGTAGTTTAGCATATATTCTGGGTTTTTCTGTGAGATTTTTTCAGCCAGTTTATTCCATTTAGGCATATTATGAGATAAAAATCACATCAAAATCTTTTGCTTAGAAATTTGAGTTAAAATGATCTTTGGATGGCCCACTTTCAAAATTATGTGTAACACCCCATTTTCTATCAACTTTCGATGTCAAATTGAAAACCAGGTGAGCGATTACAGGCTCCTGGGAGCCTCTAGTTCTTAATTCAATTAGGGGTCGTTGTGATCATGCACGTATGGTAGTTGGATTTACAACTAATGATCAGTGCCTATCACCACTAAAGTTGAGAGTTTGAATCTCGCTCATGCAGAGGTGTACTTGACACATTATATGATAAAGTTTGTCAGTGACATGCGACAGTGTTGGGGGTTTTCTCCAGGTACACTGCTTTCCTCCATGAATAAAACTGACTGCCACAATATAACAGAAATATTGTTATACCCTCACTCATAGAGTGGGGGCTATATTGCAATCACCTTGTCCGTCCGTCCGTCCGTCCGTCCGTCCGTCCGTTCACACTTTCGTAACAGATATCTCAGGTTCTACTGGAAGAAATGATTTTATATTTGATATATGGCTTTGGCATGGTGACTTGTACTGTGTCTCCCCTTTCAAGGTTTACCGCACATCTACTTCCTGTTTACAGTGCGACTTAGAATTTTTCATGTTTGCCGTAATGAAAACTTTCGTAACAGTTATCTCAGCTTCTACAGGAAGAAATGATCTTATATTTGATATATGGCTTTGGCATGGTGACTTGTACCGTGTCTCCCCTTTCCAGGTTTACCGCACATCTACTTCCTGTTTACAGTGCGACTTAGAATTTTTCATGTTTGCTGTAATGAAAACTTTCGTAACAGTTATCTCAGCTTCTACTGGAAGAAATGACTTTATATTTGATATATGGCTTTGGCATGGTGACTTGTACCGTGTCTCCCCTTTCCAGGTTTACCGCACATCTACTTCCTGTTTACCGTGCGACTTACAAATGAACGAGTGGGGGTATTCTTAGCATGACGTAGCGTGCAACATCTTGTTGAAAGTGGGGTTAAACACCATAATCCTCCCCTCTTAATTCATTGTATATTGTTATAAAATGGCAAATTGCTGACAATTGTATGCTATGTCACTGTAAACTGTTAGTACATTATAAAAAGAAAGTTAGTATTTACAGTATCTATATATACAAACTTTATTGTATTTTATTGTTTGCTCAATCTGTGCTATTTGTTAATTTAATTACATTTTTATGCTATATCTGTGTTCTTAGTCATTTTAATTACTTTGTGTCCTATTTATAATTTGAATAACTTTTTTTCTGTCTACCTTATCTTTTTGTAAATTTAATTTACATTTTTGCAGTCTACCTGTCCTATTTGTAATTTTAGATACAATTTGCAGTCTACCTGTCCTATTTGTAATTTTAGATACAATTTGCAGTCTACCTGTCCTATTTGTAATTTTAGTTACAATTTGCAGTCTACCTGTTCTCTTTGTAATTTTAGATACAATTTGCAGTCTACCTGTTCTCTTTGTAATTTTAGATACAATTTGCAGTAGACATGTTCTATTTGTAATTTTAGTTACAATTTGCAGTCTACCTGTCCCATTTGTAATTTAATTACATTTTTGAAGTAAACCTGTTCTATTTGTAATTTAATGACATTTTTGCAGTCTACCTGTTCTATTTGTAGTTTTAATTACACTTTTGCAGTCTACCTGTTCTATTTGTAATTTTAATTACACTTTTGCAGTCTATCTACCTGTTCTATTTGTAATTTTAATTACACTTTTGCAGTCTACCTGTTCTATTTGTAATTTTAACTACACTTTTGCGTCTACCTGTTCTATTTGTAATTTTAATTACACTTTTGCAGTCTACCTGTTCTATTTGTAATTTTAGTTACATTTTTGTGTGCTCTGCCTGTATTTTATAGAATCCTTTTCTTAACTGACTGTTACTGTTATAAAGAACATTTTGTGAAAAATTTGGAATGAAAAATAAAAAAAATAGATATTTATCCATATTTAAAATTTTCTACACATATTTGAATCCAAAATATTGTTTATACAGAACAAATGTAGCAACATCATAACACTGCTACGATATTTCAACATTGCCCAAATCTACTAATGTTATGCATTTTTTGCAGGTGTATTTTTTTATCCCAGCAGTCTTTAGTTTTAAAACCTGTACCAGTTTCGTCATGAATTTACTTGATACAACATTATGTGATAAAATTTGTCAGCGACCTGCACCAGATCTGTGGTATAGTCCAGGTACTCCAGTTTTCTCCATCAATAAAAAAAAGATACAGCCATTATATAACTGAAATAGGCATTAAAAACTGAACATCTATTAGTAGGAATGTTAGAAACATACAGTTACAAGATGAAGCATTTTCCCCTTTATCAAAGAAATGTAGTGTGGTCGTGGTTGTATGGTAGTTGGATTTATAACTACCTATGCAATCAGTACCTATCACCACTAACGTTGTGATTTCGAACCACACTCAGGCTAGGTGTACTATGTGATAATGTTTGTCAGTGACTTGCGACAGGTCGGTGGTTTTCTCCGGGTACTCCAGTTTCCTCCACCAATAAAATTGACAGCCACAATATAACTGAAATATTGTTGAAAGGGGGGTTAAACACCATAAAACCAACCAACCAAAAAAGTGACCTCGTTTCTTTATTGTGTATTTAATTCATCTTGTACAATTATCAGACACCCACTTTTAGACTGTACACGGCTGTATAAAAAACTAAATCCTATTTCTTTATCTCGGAGAACGGCATCAGTTGTGTATTGGTTAGCGTGCTCACCTCGTTTGCAGTAGATCATGGTTTCGAGCTCCTAATGGGTAAAGTGCTACCTAAACAACAGTCTACAGCTTCATTCTAACATATTAAACAGACTCCAAGCCAACCAGTCTTTGCCCTTACCCCGTTAGTGAATAAGTGAGTGATTGCTTAACGGTAAATGATCAATTTTTCAGTTATATATTATGGCGAGAACAGTATGCGTTTTGATGAAATGTCTGCCTACACCAACACGCTTTGATGAAATGTCTGCCTGAACTACACCAACACGCTTTGATGAAATGTCTGCCTGAACTACACCAACACGCTTTGTTGAAATGTCTGCCTGAACTACACCAACACGATTTGTTGAAATGTCTGCCTGAACTACACCAACACGCTTTGTTGAAATGTCTGCCTGAACTACACCAACACGCTTTGTTGAAATGTCTGCCTGAACTACACCAACACGCTTTGTTGAAATGTCTGCCTGAACTACACCAACACGCTTTGTTGAAATGTCTGCCTGAACTACACCAACACGCTTTGTTGAAATGTCTGCCTGAACTACACCGACACGCTTTGTTGAAATGTCTGCCTGAACTACACCGACACGCTTTGTTGAAATGTCTGCCTGAACTACACCGACACGCTTTGTTGAAATGTCTGCCTGAACTACACCGACACGCTTTGTTGAAATGTCTGCCTGAACTACACCAACACGCTTTGTTGAAATGTCTGCCTGAACAACACCAACACGCTTTGTTGAAATGTCTGCCTGAACTACACCAACACGCTTTGTTGAAATGTCTGCCTGAACTACACCAACACGCTTTGTTGAAATGTCTGCCTGAACTACACCAACACGCTTTGTTGAAATGTCTGCCTGAACTACACCAACACGCTTTGTTGAAATGTCTGCCTGAACTACACCAACACACTTTGTTGAAATGTCTGCCTGAACTACACCGACACGCTTTGTTGAAATGTCTGCCTGAACTACACCGACACGCTTTGTTGAAATGTCTGCCTGAACTACACCGACACGCTTTGTTGAAATGTCTGCCTGAACTACACCAACACGCTTTGTTGAAATGTCTGCCTGAACTACACTGACACGCTTTGTTGAAATGTCTGCCTGAACTACACCGACACGCTTTGTTGAAATGTCTGCCTGAACTACACCAACACGCTTTGTTGAAATGTCTGCCTGAACTACACCAACACGCTTTGTTGAAATGTCTGCCTGAACTACACCAACACGCTTTGTTGAAATGTCTGCCTGAGCTACACCAACACGCTTTGTTGAAATGTCTGCCTGAACTACACCAACACGCTTTGTTAGATTTTGAGTGTTAGTTCACTGAAACAGTCTTTACACCTTAATGCTCCATGCTTAGTTAATTTTAAAGTCTTTTGTTTGACACATCATACAAGAAACATTCAAACCAAGTCACATATCTATCTCATGTGTGATTTCTGAAAACAATAGGTTTGCCATTTCAGCCAATCAGAAAGCATAACTGGAATTAGCAACCATGTTGAATTTTCAAATGAATTGCAAATCAAGCAATACATTATTTATATTTTAATTAAATTATCAAGTTGCATTTTTGCAAAGTTTGGTGTCAGTTGGTCCAATGGTTTCTGAGAAAAAGATTGTATGGTGGTTTATGGTTTTTGGTGTTTAGTTCCACTTTCAACAATATTTTTAGTTATATCGTGGTGGTCAGTTTTTTTTTGGTGGAGGAAACCAGAGTACCCGGAGAAAACCACTGACCTGCCTAAGTCTCTGACAAACTTTATCACATAATGTTGTATTGAGCACACCTCGTCTGAGCAAGATTTGAACTTACAACGTTGGTGGTGATAGGCAGATTGCACAGGTAGTTGTAAATCCAACTACCATACGATCACCACCACGATGGTCCTGAAAAAGATTGCAATAAGAACGGTTTATAAAGGCTAAGCAATAACAATGTCTCATTAGAATCTCCAACATCAACATGAACTTTAATTCTGTGTTAGAGATCATTATCTTAAAATTTCAGAACATTCAGTCAAACATAACTTATTGTGAAAAAAAAATCCATTGTCTACAGAAGAAAAACAAGACAGCAGGTCCTATAAAAACCAAAAAAATCCAAATCTTATCTAGAGGAAAATATTTTGATTACAAACGTGTAAAAGGGAGTATTAAGAAGAGAAAGTTTAAACAGTGATGGTCAACAATTCCACCAATATCAACAAAATTAACTCACTGAATACAAAACTAGAGGCTCAGCCTGTGTCACTCACCTTTCATTCTGCTTTGAGGAAACTTAATACAGAACCTCCCATAGGTGTTTCCCACCAAGTTTTGGTCATTTGACTAAGCAGTTACAGAGAAGAAGATATTTAGAAATCTACCAATGAGAAACAAGAATGGCCTGTGGCATCCATGTTTATTAACGGATCGAAACTAAATGAACAATCTTTATAGAGGACCTTCCAAGGATGCTTCCTACCAAGTTTCGATTCATTTGGCCAAGCAGTTTCAGAGGAGACGATTTTTTTTTAGAAATCAACCAATCAGAAACAAGAATTGCCTGTGGTGGCCATGTTTGTCAACGGATCGGAACTAAATGAACAATCTTTATAGAGGACCTTCCAAGGATTCTTCCTACCAAATTTCGATTCATTTGGCCAAGTGGTTACAGAGGGGAAGATTTTTAGAAATCAACCAATCAGAAACAAGAATTGTCTGTGGTAGCCATGTTTGATAATGGATTGGGACAAAATTAGCAATTTTATAGAGGACCTGCCATAGATACTTCCTACCAAGTATCGGTTCATTTGGCCAAGTGGTTTCAGAGGAGATGATTTATTTAATTCGGCCAATCAGAAACAAGAATTGCCTATGGTGGCCATGTTTGTTAACGGATCAGAAATAAATGAGCAACAATTATAGAGGACCTTCCATTGATGCTTCCTACCAAGTTTCGGTTCATTTGGCAAAGCGGCTTCAGAGGAGAAGATTTTTTAGAAATCGACCAATCCGAAACAAGAATTGCCTGTGGCGGCCATGTTTGTTAATGGATCGGGACAAAATGAGCAATCATTAGAGAGGACCTTCCATAGATGCTCCCTACCAAGTTTCACTTCATTTGGCTGAGGAGTTTCAGAGGAGAAGATTAAAATGTGAAAAGTTAACCGACGACAGACGCCGGAGGCCAAGTGATGGCTAAAGCTCGCATTGGCTTTGGCAAGGTGAGCTAAAAAGTACCACGTCACATGGCGTTGGAAATCCAAATCTTGGCTTTGGACAGGCACAAAAATGTAGCTGGGTTATACCAGTTAATGGCATCCCAACATCTCCCCTCTACTGGATCCCAACCCTCCCCTCTTCTGGATCGCCAAAATCAATACATAGACAAACATTAGACTACCTGTTAATGGCATCCCAACCCTCCCCTCTACTGGATCGCCAACATCAATACATATATAGACAAACATTAGACTACCTGTTAATGGCATCCAAACCCTCCCCTCTACTGGATCGCCAACATCAATACATATAGACAAACATTAGACTACCTGTTAATGGCATCCCAACCCTCCCCTCTACTGGATCGCCAACATCAATACATTGACAAACATTAGACTACCTGTTAATGGCATCCCAACACCTCCCCTCTGCTGGATCGCCAACATCAATACATATATAGACAAACATTAGACTACCTGTTAATGGCATACCAACACCTCCCCTCTACTGGATCGCCAACATCAATACATATAGACAAACAATAGTCTACCTGTTAATGGCATCCCAACACCTCCCCTCTGCTGGATCGCCAACATCAATACATATATAGACAAACATTAGACTACCTGTTAATGGCATACCAACACCTCCCCTCTACTGGATCGCCAACATCAATACATATAGACAAACAATAGTCTACCTGTTAATAGCATCCCAACCCTCCCCTCTACTGGATCGCCAATATCAATACATATATAAACAAACATTAGACTACCTGTTAATGGCATCCCAACACCTCCCCTCTACTGGATCGCCAACATCAATACATATATAGACAAACAATAGACCACCTGTTAATGGCATCCCAACCCTCCCCTCTACTGGATCGCCAACATCAATACATATAGACAAACATTCGACTACCTGTTAATGGCATCCCAACCCTCCCTTCTACTGGATCGCCAACATCAATACATATATAGACAAACAATAAACTACCTGTTAATGGCATCCCAACCCTCCCCTCTACTGGATCGCCAATATCAATACATATATAGACAAACAATAGAATACCGGTTAATGGCATCCCAACACCTCCCCTCTACTGGATCGCCAACATCAATACATATATAGACAAACATTAGACTACCTGTTAATGGCATCCCAACACCTCCTCTCTACTGGATCGCCAACATCAATACATATAGACAAACAATAGTCTACCTGTTAATGACATCCCAACACTCCCCTCTACTGGATCGCCAATATCAATGCATATATAGACAAACATTAGACTACCTGTTAATGGCATCACAACACCTCCCCTCTACTGGATCACCAACATCAATACATATATAGACAAACAATAGACTACCTGTTAATGGCATACCAACACCTCCCCTCTACTGGATCGCCAACACCAATACATATATAGACAAACATTAGACTACCTGTTAATGGCATCCCAGCACCTCCCCTCTACTGGATCGCCAACATCAATACATATATAGACAAACATTAGACTACCTGTTAATGGCATCACAACCCTCCCCTCTACTGGATCGCCAACATTAATACATAGACAAACAATAGACTACCTGTTAATGGCATCCCAACCCTCCCCTCTACTGGATCGCCAACATCAATACATATATAGACAAACATTAGACTACCTGTTAATGACATCCCAACACCTCCCCTCTACTGGATCGCCAACATTAATACATATATAGACAAACAATAGACTACCTGTTAATGGCATCCCAACCCTCCCCTCTACTGGATTGCTAAAATCAATACATATATAGACAAACATTAGACTACCTGTAAATGGCATCCCAGCACCTCCCCTCTACTGAATCGCCAACATCAATACATATATAGACAAACATTAGACTACCTGTTAATGGCATCACAACCCTCCCCTCTACTGGATCACCAACATCAATACATATATAGACAAACAATAGACTACCTGTTAATGGCATCCCAACCCTCCCCTCTACTGGATCGCCAACATCAATAAATATATAGACAAACATTAGACAACCTGTTAATGGCATACCAACATCTCCATTCTACTGGATCGCCAACATCAATACATATATAGACAAACATTAGACTACCTGTTAATGGCATCCCAACAACCCCCTCTACTGGATCGCCAACATCAATACATATATAGACAAACAATAGACTACCTGTTAATGGCATCCCAACCCTCCCCTCTACTGGATCGCCAACATCAATACATATATAGACAAACATTAGACTACTTGTTAATGGCATCCCAACACTCCCCTCTACTGGATCGCCAACATTAATACATATATAGACAAACAATAGACTACCTGTTAATGGCATCCCAACACTCCCCTCTACTGGATCGCCAACATCAATACATATATAGACAAACAATAGACTACCTGTTAATGGCATCCCAACCCTCCCCTCTACTGGATCGCCAACATCAATACATATATAGACAAACATTAGATCACCTATTAATGGCACCACAACACCTCCCCTCTACTGGATCGCCAACATCAATACATATATAGACAAACATTAGACTACCTGTTAATGGCATCCCAACACCTCCCCTCTACTGGATCACCAACATCAATACATATATAGACAACCAATAGACTACCTGTTAATGGCATACCAACACCTCCCCTCTACTGGATCGCCAACATCAATACATATATAGACAAACATTAGACTACCTGTTAATATCATCCCAACACCTCCCCTCTACTGGATCGCCAACATCAATACATATATAGACAAACATTAGATTACCTGTTAATGGCATACCAACACCTCCCCTCTACTGGAGCGCCAACATCAATACATATATAGACAAACATTAGACTACCTGTTAATGGCAACATCAATACATATAGACAAACAATAGACTACCTGTTAATGGCATCCCAACCCTCCCCTCTACTGGATCACCAACATCAATATATATATAGACAAACATTACCCTACCTGTTAATGGCATCCCAACACCTCCCCTCTACTGGATCGCCAACATCAATACATATACAGACAAACATTAGACTACCTGTTAATGGCATCACAACACCTCCCCTCTACTGGATCGCCAACATCAATACATATATAGACAAACATTAGACTACCTGTTAATGGCATACCAACACCTCCCCTCTACTGGATCGCCAACATCAATACATATAGACAAACAATAGTCTACCTGTTAATGGCATCCCAACACCTCCCCTCTGCTGGATCGCCAACATCAATACATATATAGACAAACATTAGACTACCTGTTAATGGCATACCAATCCTCCGCTCTACTGGATCGCCAATATCAATACATATATAGACAAACAATAGACCACCTGTTAATGGCATCCCAACCCTCCCCTCTACTGGATCGCCAACATCAATACATATAGACAAACATTCGACTACCTGTTAATGGCATCCCAACCCTCCCCTCTACTGGATCGCCAACATCAATACATATATAGACAAACAATAGAATACCGGTTAATGGCATCCCAACACCTCCCCTCTACTGGATCGCCAACATCAATACATATATAGACAAACATTAGACTACCTGTTAATGGCATCCCAACACCTCCCCTCTACTGGATCGCCAACATCAATACATATAGACAAACAATAGTCTACCTGTTAATGACATCCCAACACTCCCCTCTACTGGATCGCCAATATCAATGCATATATAGACAAACATTAGACTACCTGTTAATGGCATCACAACACCTCCCCTCTACTGGATCACCAACATCAATACATATATAGACAAACAATAGACTACCTATTAATGGCACCCCAACCCTCCCCTCTACTGGATCACCAACATCAATACATATATAGACAAACATTAGACTACCTGTTAATGGCATCCCAACACCTCCCCTCTACTGGATCGCCAACATCAATACATATATAGACAAACATTAGACTACCTGTTAATGGCATCCCAACCCTCCCCTCTACTGGATCACCAACATCAATACATATATAGACAAACAATAGACTACCGGTTAATGGCATCCCAACCCTCCCCTCTACTAGATCGCCAACATCAATACATATATAGACAAACATTAGACAACCTGTTAATGGCATACCAACACCCCCCCTCTACTGGATCGCCAACACCAATACATATATAGACAAACATTAGACTACCTGTTAATGGCATCCCAACCCTCCTCTCAACTGGATCGCCAACATCAATACATATATAGACAAACAATAGACTACCTGTTAAAGGCATCCCAACACCTCCCCTCTACTGGATCGCCAACATTAATACATAGACAAACAATAGACTACCTGTTAATGGCATCCCAACCCTCCCCTCTACTGGATCGCCAACATCAATACATATATAGACATACAATAGACTACCTGTTAATGGCATCCCAACCCTCCCCTCTACTGGATCGCCAACATCAATGCATATATAGACAAACAATAGACTACCTGTTAAAGGCATCCCAACACCTCCCCTCTACTGGATCGCCAACATTAATACATAGACAAACAATAGACTACCTGTTAATGGCATCCCAACCCTCCCCTCTACTGGATCGCCAACATCAATACATATATAGACAAACATTAGACTACCTGTTAATGACATCCCAACACCTCCCCTCTACTGCATCGCCAACATTAATACATATATAGACAAACAATAGACTACCTGTTAATGGCATCCCAACCCTCCCCTCTACTGGATTGCCAACATCAATACATATATAGACAAACATTAGACTACCTGTTAATGGCATCCCAGCACCTCCCCTCTACTGGATCGCCAACATCAATACATATATAGACAAACATTAGACTACCTGTTAATGGCATCACAACCCTCCCCTCTACTGGATCACCAACATCAATACATATATAGACAAACAATAGACTACCTGTTAATGGCATCCCAACCCTCCCCTCTACTGGATCACCAACATCAATAAATATATAGACAAACATTAGACAACCTGTTAATGGCATACCAACACCTCCCCTCTACTGGATCGCCAACATCAATACATATATAGACAAACATTAGACTACCTGTTAATGGCATCCCAACAACCCCCTCTACTGGATCGCCAACATCAATACATATATAGACAAACAATAGACCACCTGTTAATGGCATCCCAACCCTCCCCTCTACTGGATCGCCAACATCAATACATATATAGACAAACATTAGACTACCTGTTAATGGCATCCCAACACCTCCCCTCTACTGGATCGCCAACATTAATACATATATAGACAAACAATAGACTACCTGTTAATGGCATCCCAACACTCCCCTCTATTGGATCGCCAACATCAATACATATATAGACAAACAATAGACTACCTGTTAATGGCATCCCAACCCTCCCCTCTACTGGATCGCCAACATCAATACATATATAGACAAACATTAGATCACCTGTTAATGGCATCACAACACCTCCCCTCTACTGGATCGCCAACATCAATACATATATAGACAAACATTAGACTACCTGTTAATGGCATCACAACACCTCCCCTCTACTGGATCACCAACATCAATACATATATAGACAACCAATAGACTACCTGTTAATGGCATACCAACACCTCCCCTCTACTGGATCGCCAACATCAATACATATATAGACAAACATTAGACTACCTGTTAATATCATCCCAACACCTCCCCTCTACTGGATCGCCAACATCAATACATATATAGACAAACATTAGATTACCTGTTAATGGCATACCAACACCTCCCCTCTACTGGAGCGCCAACATCAATACATATATAGACAAACATTAGACTACCTGTTAATGGCATCCCAACACCTCCCCTCTACTGGATCACCAACATCAATACATATAGACAAACAATAGAATACCTGTTAATGGCATCCCAACCCTCCCCTCTACTGGATCGCCAACATCAATACATATATAGACAAACAATAAACTACCTGTTAATGGCATCCCAACTCTCCCCTCTACTGGATCGCCAACATCAATACATATATAGACAAACATTAGACTACCTGTTAATGGCATCCCAACCCTCCCCTCTACTGGATCACCAACATCAATACATATATAGACAAACAATAGACTACCTGTTAATGGCATCCCAACCCTCCCCTCTACTAGATCGCCAACATCAATACATATATAGACAAACATTAGACAACCTGTTAATGGCATACCAACACCTCCCCTCTACTGGATCGCCAACACCAATACATATATAGACAAACATTAGACTACCTGTTAATGGCATCCCAACCCTCCTCTCAACTGGATCGCCAACATTAATACATATATATACAAACAATAGACTACCTGTTAAAGGCATCCCAACACCTCCCCTCTACTGGATCGCCAACATTAATACATAGACAAACAATAGACTACCTGTTAATGGCATCCCAACCCTCCCCTCTACTGGATCGCCAACATCAATACATATATAGACATACAATAGACTACCTGTTAATGGCATCCCAACCCTCCCCTCTACTGGATCGCCAACATCAATACATATATAGACAAACATTAGACTACCTGTTAAAGGCATCCCAACACCTCCCCTCTACTGGATCGCCAACATTAATACATAGACAAACAATAGACTACCTGTTAATGGCATCACAACCCTCCCCTCTACTGGATCGCCAACATCAATACATATATAGACAAACATTAGACTACCTGTTAATGACATCCCAACACCTCCCCTCTACTGGATCGCCAACATTAATACATATATAGACAAACAATAGACTACCTGTTAATGGCATCCCAACCCTCCCCTCTACTGGATTGCCAAAATCAATACATATATAGACAAACATTAGACTACCTGTTAATGGCATCCCAGCACCTCCCCTCTACTGGATCGCCAACATCAATACATATATAGACAAACATTAGACTACCTGTTAATGGCATCACAACCCTCCCCTCTACTGGATCACCAACATCAATACATATATAGACAAACAATAGACTACCTGTTAATGGCATCCCAACCCTCCCCTCTACTGGATCGCCAACATCAATAAATATATAGACAAACATTAGACAACCTGTTAATGGCATACCAACACCTCCCCTCTACTGGATCGCCAACATCAATACATATATAGACAAACATTAGACTACCTGTTAATGGCATCCCAACAACCCCCTCTACTGGATCGCCAACATCAATACATATATAGACAAACAATAGACTACCTGTTAATGGCATCCCAACCCTCCCCTCTACTGGATCGCCAACATCAATACATATATAGACAAACATTAGACTACCTGTTAATGGCATCCCAACCCTCCCCTCTACTGGATCGCCAACATCAATACATATATAGACAAACATTAGATCACCTATTAATGGCATCACAACACCTCCCCTCTACTGGATCGCCAACATCAATACATATATAGACAAACATTAGACTACCTGTTAATGGCATCCCAACACCTCCCCTCTACTGGATCACCAACATCAATACATATATAGACAACCAATAGACTACCTGTTAATGGCATACCAACACCTCCCCTCTGCTGGATCGCCAACATCAATACATATATAGACAAACATTAGACTACCTGTTAATATCATCCCAACACCTCCCCTCTACTGGATCGCCAACATCAATACATATATAGACAAACATTAGATTACCTGTTAATGGCATACCAACACCTCCCCTCTACTGGAGCGCCAACATCAATACATATATAGACAAACATTAGACTACCTGTTAATGGCACCCAACACCTCCCCTCTACTGGATCACCAACATCAATACATATAGACAAACAATAGACTACCTGTTAATGGCATCCCAACCCTCCCCTCTACTGGATCACCAACATCAATACATATATAGAAAAACATTAGACTACCTGTTAATGGCATCCCAACACCTCCCCTCTACTGGATCGCCAACATCAATACATATACAGACAAACATTAGACTACCTGTTAATGGCATCACAACACCTCCCCTCTACTGGATCGCCAACATCAATACATATATAGACAAACATTAGACTACCTGTTAATGGCATACCAACACCTCCCCTCTACTGGATCGCCAACATCAATACATATAGACAAACAATAGTCTACCTGTTAATGGCATCCCAACACCTCCCCTCTGCTGGATCGCCAACATCAATACATATATAGACAAACATTAGACTACCTGTTAATGGCATACCAACACCTCCCCTCTACTGGATCACCAACATCAGTACATATATAGACAAACATTAGACTACCTGTTAATGGCATCCCAACCCTCCCCTCTACTGGATCGCCAACATCAATACATATAGACAAACAATAGTCTACCTGTTAATAGCATCCCAACCCTCCCCTCTACTGGATCGCCAATATCAATACATATATAAACAAACATTAGACAACCTGTTAATGGCATCCCAACACCTCCCCTCTACTGGATCGCCAACATCAATACATATATAGACAAACAATAGACCACCTGTTAATGGCATTCCAACCCTCCCCTCTACTGGATCGCCAACATCAATACATATAGACAAACATTCGACTACCTGTTAATGGCATCCCAATCCTCCCCTCTACTGGATCGCCAACATCAATACATATATAGACAAACAATAGAATACCGGTTAATGGCATCCCAACACCTCCCCTCTACTGGATCGCCAACATCAATACATATATAGACAAACATTAGACTACCTGTTAATGGCATCCCAACACCTCCCCTCTACTGGATCGCCAACATCAATACATATAGACAAACAATAGTCTACCTGTTAATGACATCCCAACACTCCCCTCTACTGGATCGCCAATATCAATGCATATATAGACAAACATTAGACTACCTGTTAATGGCATCACAACACCTCCCCTCTACTGGATCACCAACATCAATACATATATAGACAAACAATAGACTACCTATTAATGGCACCCCAACCCTCCCCTCTACTGGATCACCAACATCAATACATATATAGACAAACATTAGACTACCTGTTAATGGCATCCCAACACCTCCCCTCTACTGGATCGCCAACATCAATACATATATAGACAAACATTAGACTACCTGTTAATGGCATCCCAACCCTCCCCTCTACTGGATCACCAACATCAATACATATATAGACAAACAATAGACTACCGGTTAATGGCATCCCAACCCTCCCCTCTACTAGATCGCCAACATCAATACATATATAGACAAACATTAGACAACCTGTTAATGGCATACCAACACCCCCCCTCTACTGGATCGCCAACACCAATACATATATAGACAAACATTAGACTACCTGTTAATGGCATCCCAACCCTCCTCTCAACTGGATCGCCAACATCAATACATATATAGACAAACAATAGACTACCTGTTAAAGGCATCCCAACACCTCCCCTCTACTGGATCGCCAACATTAATACATAGACAAACAATAGACTACCTGTTAATGGCATCCCAACCCTCCCCTCTACTGGATCGCCAACATCAATACATATATAGACATACAATAGACTACCTGTTAATGGCATCCCAACCCTCCCCTCTACTGGATCGCCAACATCAATACATATATAGACAAACAATAGACTACCTGTTAAAGGCATCCCAACACCTCCCCTCTACTGGATCGCCAACATTAATACATAGACAACAATAGACTACCTGTTAATGGCATCCCAACCCTCCCCTCTACTGGATCGCCAACATCAATACATATATAGACAAACATTAGACTACCTGTTAATGACATCCCAACACCTCCCCTCTACTGCATCGCCAACATTAATACATATATAGACAAACAATAGACTACCTGTTAATGGCATCCCAACCCTCCCCTCTACTGGATTGCCAACATCAATACATATATAGACAAACATTAGACTACCTGTTAATGGCATCCCAGCACCTCCCCTCTACTGGATCGCCAACATCAATACATATATAGACAAACATTAGACTACCTGTTAATGGCATCACAACCCTCCCCTCTACTGGATCACCAACATCAATACATATATAGACAAACAATAGACTACCTGTTAATGGCATCCCAACCCTCCCCTCTACTGGATCGCCAACTTCAATAAATATATAGACAAACATTAGACAACCTGTTAATGGCATACCAACACCTCCCCTCTACTGGATCGCCAACATCAATACATATATAGACAAACATTAGACTACCTGTTAATGGCATCCAAACTACCCCCTCTACTGGATCGCCAACATCAATACATATATAGACAAACAATAGACCACCTGTTAATGGCATCCCAACCCTCCCCTCTACTGGATCGCCAACATCAATACATATATAGACAAACATTAGACTACCTGTTAATGGCATCCCAACACCTCCCCTCTACTGGATCGCCAACATTAATACATATATAGACAAACAATAGACTACCTGTCAATGGCATCCCAACACTCCCCTCTATTGGATCGCCAACATCAATACATATATAGACAAACAATAGACTACCTGTTAATGGCATCCCAACCCTCCCCTCTACTGGATCGCCAACATCAATACATATATAGACAAACATTAGATCACCTGTTAATGGCATCACAACACCTCCCCTCTACTGGATCGCCAACATCAATACATATATAGACAAACATTAGACTACCTGTTAATGGCATCACAACACCTCCCCTCTACTGGATCACCAACATCAATACATATATAGACAACCAATAGACTACCTGTTAATGGCATACCAACACCTCCCCTCTACTGGATCGTCAACATCAATACATATATAGACAAACATTAGACTACCTGTTAATATCATCCCAACACCTCCCCTCTACTGGATCGCCAACATCAATACATATATAGAGAAACATTAGATTACCTGTTAATGGGATACCAACACCTCCCCTCTACTGGAGCGCCAACATCAATACATATATAGACAAACATTAGACTACCTGTTAATGGCATCCCAACACCTCCCCTCTACTGGATCACCAACATCAATACATATAGACAAACAATAGAATACCTGTTAATGGCATCCCAACCCTCCCCTCTACTGGATCACCAACATCAATACATATATAGACAAACATTAGACTACCTGTTAATGGCATCCCAACACCTCCCCTCTACTGGATCGCCAACATCAATACATATACAGACAAACATTAGACTACCTGTTAATGGCATCACAACACCTCCCCTCTACTGGATCACCAACATCAATACATATATAGACAAACATTAGACTACCTGTTAATGGCATACCAACACCTCCCCTCTACTGGATCGCCAACATCAATACATATAGACAAACAATAGTCTACCTGTTAATAGCATCCCAACCCTCCCCTCTACTGGATCGCCAATATCAATACATATATAAACAAACATTAGACTACCTGTTAATGGCATCCCAACACCTCCCCTCTACTGGATCGCCAACATCAATACATATATAGACAAACAATAGACCACCTGTTAATGGCATCCCAACCCTCCTCTCTACTGGATCGCCAACATCAATACATATAGACAAACATTCGACTACCTGTTAATGGCATCCCAACCCTCCCCTCTACTGGATCGCCAACATCAATACATATATAGACAAACAATAAACTACCTGTTAATGGCATCCCAACCCTCCCCTCTACTGGATCGCCAACATCAATACATATATAGACAAACAATAGAATACCGGTTAATGGCATCCCAACACCTCCCCTCTACTGGATCGCCAATATCAATACATATATAGACAAACATTAGACTACCTGTTAATGGCATCCCAATACCTCCCCTCTACTGGATCGCCAACATCAACACATATAGACAAACAATAGTCTACCTGTTAATGACATCCCAACACTCCCCTCTACTGGATCGCCAATATCAATGCATATATAGACAAACATTAGACTACCTGTTAATGGCATCACAACACCTCCCCTCTACTGGATCACCAACATCAATACATATATAGACAAACAATAGACTACCTGTTAATGGCACCCCAACCCTCCCCTCTACTGGATCACCAACATCAATACATATATAGACAAACATTAGACTACCTGTTAATGGCATCCCAACACCTCCCCTCTTCTGGATCGCCAACATCAATACATATATAGACAAACATTAGACTACCTGTTAATGGCATCCCAACCCTCCCCTCTACTGGATCACCAACATCAATACATATATAGACAAACAATAGACAACCTGTTAATGGCATACCAACACCTCCCCTCTACTGGATCGCCAACACCAATACATATATAGACAAACATTAGACTACCTGTTAATGGCATCCCAACCCTCCTCTCAACTGGATCGCCAACATCAATACATATATAGACATACAATAGACTACCTGTTAATGGCATCCCAACCCTCCCCTCTACTGGATCGCCAACATCAATACATATATAGACAAACAATAGACTACCTGTTAAAGGCATCCCAACACCTCCCCTCTACTGGATCGCCAACATTAATACATAGACAAACAATAGACTACCTGTTAATGGCATCCCAACCCTCCCCTCTACTGGATCGCCAACATCAATACATATATAGACAAACATTAGACTACCTGTTAATGACATCCCAACACCTCCCCTCTACTGGATCGCCAACATTAATACATATATAGACAAACAATAGACTACCTGTTAATGGCATCCCAACCCTCCCCTCTACTGGATTGCCAACATCAATACATAAATAGACAAACATTAGACTACCTGTTAATGGCATCCCAGCACCTCCCCCCTACTGGATCGCCAACATCAATACATATATAGACAAACATTAGACTACCTGTTAATGGCATCACAACCCTCCCCTCTACTGGATCACCAACATCAATACATATATAGACAAACAATAGAATACCTGTTAATGGCATCCCAACCCTCCCCACTACTGGATCGCCAACATCAATAAATATATAGACAAACATTAGACAACCTGTTAATGGAATACCAACACCTCCCCTCTACTGGATCGCCAACATCAATACATATATAGACAAACATTAGACTACCTGTTAAAGGCATCCCAACACCTCCCCTCTACTGGATCGCCAACATCAATACATATATAGACAAACAATAGACTACCTGTTAAAGGCATCCCAACCCTCCCCTCTACTGGATCGCCAACATCAATACATATATAGACAAACAATAGACTACCTGTTAAAGGCATCCCAACACCTCCCCTCTACTGGATCGCCAACATTAATACATAGACAAACAATAGACTACCTGTTAATGGCATCCCAACCCTCCCCTCTACTGGATCGCCAACATCAATACATATATAGACAAACATTAGACTACCTGTTAACGACATCCCAACACCTCCCCTCTACTGGATCGCCAACATTAATACATATATAGACAAACAATAGACTACCTGTTAATGGCATCCCAACCCTCCCCTCTACTGGATTGCCAACATCAATACATAAATAGACAAACATTAGACTACCTTTTAATGGCATCCCAGCACCTCCCCTCTACTGGATCGCCAACATCAATACATATATAGACAAACATTAGACTACCTGTTAATGGCATCACAACCCTCCCCTCTACTGGATCACCAACATCAATACATATATAGACAAACAATAGAATACCTGTTAATGGCATCCCAACCCTCCCCTCTACTGGATCGCCAACATCAATAAATATATAGACAAACATTAGACAACCTGTTAATGGCATACCAACACCTCCCCTCTACTGGATCGCCAACATCAATACATATATAGACAAACATTAGACTACCTGTTAATGGCATCCCAACAACCCCCTCTACTGGATCGCCAACATCAATACATAAATAGACAAACAATAGACTACCTGTTAATGGCATCCCAACCCTCCCCTCTACTGGATCGCCAACATCAATACATATATAGACAAACATTAGACTACCTGTTAATGGCATCCCAACACCTCCCCTCTACTGGATCGCCAACATTAATACATATATAGACAAACAATAGACTACCTGTTAATGGCATCCCAACACTCCCCTCTATTGGATCGCCAACATCAATACATATATAGACAAACAATAGACTACCTGTTAATGGCATCCCAACACCTCCCCTCTACTGGATCGCCAACATTAATACATATATAGACAAACAATAGACTACCTGTTAAAGGCATCCCAACACCTCCCCTCTACTGGATCGCCAACATTAATACATAGACAAACAATAGACTACCTGTTAATGGCATCCCAACCCTCCCCTCTACTGGATCGCCAACATCAATACATATATAGACAAACATTAGACTACCTGTTAATGACATCCCAACACCTCCCCTCTACTGGATCGCCAACATTAATACATATATAGACAAACAATAGACTACCTGTTAATGGCATCCCAACCCTCCCCTCTACTGGATTGCCAACATCAATACATAAATAGACAAACATTAGACTACCTGTTAATGGCATCCCAGCACCTCCCCTCTACTGGATCGCCAACATCAATACATATATAGACAAACATTAGACTACCTGTTAATGACATCACAACCCTCCCCTCTACTGGATCACCAACATCAATACATATATAGACAAACAATAGAATACCTGTTAATGGCATCCCAACCCTCCCCTCTACTGGATCGCCAACATCAATAAATATATAGACAAACATTAGACAACCTGTTAATGGCATACCAACACCTCCCCTCTACTGGATCGCCAACATCAATACATATATAGACAAACATTAGACTACCTGTTAATGGCATCCAAACAACCCCCTCTACTGGATCGCCAACATCAATACATATATAGACAAACAATAGACTACCTGTTAATGGCATCCCAACCCTCCCCTCTACTGGATCGCCAACATCAATACATATATAGACAAACATTAGACTACCTGTTAATGGCATCCCAACACCTCCCCTCTACTGGATCGCCAACATTAATACATATATAGACAAACAATAGACTACCTGTTAATGGCATCCCAACACTCCCCTCTATTGGATCGCCAACATCAATACATATATAGACAAACAATAGACTACCTGTTAATGGCATCCCAACCCTCCCCTCTACTGGATCACCAACATCAATACATATATAGACAAACATTAGACTACCTGTTAATGGCATCCCAACACCTCCCCTCTACTGGATCGCCAACATCAATACATATATAGACAAACATTAGACTACCTGTTAATGGCATCCCAACCCTCCCCTCTACTGGATCACCAACATCAATACATATATAGACAAACAATAGACTACCTGTTAATGGCATCCCAACCCTCCACTCTACTGGATCGCCAACATCAATACATATATAGACAAACATTAGACAACCTGTTAATGTCATACCAACACCTCCCCTCTACTGGATCGCTAACACCAATACATATATAGACAAACATTAGACTACCTTTTAATGGCATCCCAACCCTCCTCTCAACTGGATCGCCAACATCAATACATATATAGACAAACAATAGACTACCTGTTAATGGCATACCAACACCTCCCCTCTACTGGATCGCCAACATTAATACATATAGACAAACATTAGACTACCTGTTAATGGCATCCCAACCCTCCCCTCTACTGGATCGCCAACATCAATACATTGACAAACATTAGACTACCTGTTAATGACATCCCAACCCTCCCCTCTACTAGATCGCCAACATCAATACATATATAGACAAACAATAGACTACCTGTTAATGGCATCCCAACACCTCCCCTCTGCTGGATCGCCAACATCAATACATATATAGACAAACATTAGACTACCTGTTAATGGCATACCAACACCTCCCCTCTACTGGATCGCCAACATCAATACATATAGACAAACAATAGTCTACCTGTTAATGGCATCCCAACCCTCCCCTCTACTGGATCGCCAATATCAATACATATATAGACAAACATTAGACTACCTGTTAATGGCATCCCAACACCTCCCCTCTACTGGATCGCCAACATCAATACATATATAGACAAACAATAGACTACCTGTTAATAGCATCCCAACCCTCCTTTCTACTGGATCGCCAACATCAATACATATAGACAAACATTAGACTACCTGTTAATGGCATCCCAACCCTCCCATCTACTTGATCGCCAACATCAATACATATATAGACAAACATTAGACTACCTGTTAATGGCATACCAACACCTCCCCTCTACTGGATCGCCAACATCAATACATATAGACAAACAATAGACTACCTGTTAATGGCATCCCAACCCTCCCCTCTACTGGATCGCCAATATCAATTCAATACATATATAGACAAACATTAGACTACCTGTTAATGGTATCACAACACCTCCCCTCTACTGGATCGCCAACATCAATACATATATAGACAAACAATAGAATACCTGTTAATGGCATCCCAACCCTCCCTTCTACTGGATCGCCAACATCAATACATATAGACAAACATTAGACTACCTGTTAATGGCATTCCAACCCTCCCCTCTACTGGATCGCCAACATCAATACATATATAGACAAACATTAGACTACCTGTTAATGGCATCCCAACACCTCCCCTCTACTGGATCGCCAATATCAATACATATATAGACAAACAATAGACTACCTGTTAATGGCATCCCAACCCTCCTCTCTACTGGATCACCAACATCAATACATATATAGACAAACAATAGACTACCTGTTAATGGCATCCCAACCCTCCCCTCTACTTGATCGCCAACATCAATACATATATAGACAAACATTAGACTACATGTTAATGGCATCACAACCCTCCCCTCTACTGGATCACCAACATCAATACATATATAGAAAAACATTAGACAACCTGTTAATGGCATACCAACACCTCCCATCTACTGGATCGCTAACACCAATACATATATAGACAAACATTAGACTACCTGTTAATGGCATCCCAACCCTCCTCTCAACTGGATCGCCAACATCAATACATATATAGACAAACAATAGACTACCTGTTAATGGCATCCCAACACCTCCCCTCTACTGGATCGCCAACATCAATACATATATAGACAAACAATAGACTACCTGTTAATGGCATCCCAACACCTCCCCTCTACTGGATCGCCAACATTAATACATAGACAAACAATAGACTACCTGTTAATGGCATCCCAACCCTCCCCTCTACTGGATCACCAACATCAATACATATATAGACAAACATTAGACTACCTGTTAATGGCATCCCTATACCTCCCCTCTACTGGATCGCCAACATTAATACACATATAGACACACATTAGACTACCTGTTAATATCATCCCAACACCTCCCCTCTACTGGATCGCCAACATCAATACATATATAGACAAACATTAGATTACCTGTTAATGGCATCCCAACACCTCCCCTCTACTGGAGCGCCAACATCAATACATATATAGACAAACATTAGACTACCTGTTAATGGCATCCCAACACCTCCTCTCTACTGGATCACCAACATCAATACATATAGACAAACAATAGACTACCTGTTAATGGCATCACAACACCTCCCCTCTACTGGATCGCCAACATCAATACATATATAGACAAACAATAGACTACCTGTTAATGGCATCCCAACACCTCCCCTCTACTGGATCGCCAACATTAATACATAGACAAACAATAGACTACCTGTTAATAGCATCCCAACCCTCCCCTCTACTGGATCACCAACATCAATACATATATAGACAAACATTAGACTACCTGTTAATGGCATCCCTATACCTCCCCTCTACTGGATCGCCAACATTAATACACATATAGACACACATTAGACTACCTGTTAATATCATCCCAACACCTCCCCTCTACTGGATCGCCAACATCAATACATATATAGACAAACATTAGATTACCTGTTAATGGCATCCCAACACCTCCCCTCTACTGGAGCGCCAACATCAATACATATATAGACAAACATTAGACAACCTGTTAATGGCATCCCAACACCTCCCCTCTACTGGATCACCAACATCAATACATATAGACAAACAATAGACTACCTGTTAATGGCATCCCAACCCTCCCCTCTACTGGATCACCAACATCAATACATATATAGACAAACATTAGACTACCTGTTAATGGCATCCCAACACCTCCCCTCTACTGGATCGCCAACATCAATACATATACAGACAAACATTAGACTACCTGTTAATGGCATCACAACACCTCCCCTCTACTGGATCGCCAACATCAATACATATATAGACAAACAATAGACTACCTGTTAATGGCATCCCAACACCTCCCCTCTACTGGATCACCAACATCAATACATATATAGACAAACAATAGACCACCTGTTAATGGCATACTAACACCTCCCCTCTACTGGAGCGCCAACATCAATACATATATAGACAAACATTAGACTACCTGTTAATGGCATCCCAACCCTCCCCTCTACTGGATCGCCAACATCAATACATATATAGACAAACAATAGACTACCTGTTAATGGTATACCAACACCTCCCCTCTACTGGATCGCCAACATCAATACATATATATACAAACATTAGACTTCCTGTTAATGGCATCCCAACACCTCCCTTCTACTGGATTACCAACATCAATACATATAGACAAACAATAGACTACCTTTTAATGGGATCCCAACCCTCCCCTCTACTGGATCACCAACATCAATACATATATAGACAAACATTAGACTACCTGTTAATGGCATTCCAATACCTCCCCTCTACTGGATCGCCAACATCAATACATATAGACAAACAATAGTCTACCGGTTAATGGCATCCCAACACTCCCCTCTGCTGGATCGCCAATATCAATACATATATAGACAAACATTACATTTCCTGTTAATGGCATCCCAACACCTCCCCTCTACTGGATCGCCAACATCAATACATATATAGACAAACAATAGACTACCTGTTAATGGCATCCCAGCACCTCCCCTCTACTGGATCGCCAACATCAATACATATATAGACAAACATTAGACTACCTGTTAATGGCATCACAACCCTCCCCTCTACTGGATCACCAACATCAATACATATATAGACAAACAATAGACTACCTGTTAATGGCATCCCAACCCTCCCCTCTACTGGATCGCCAACATCAATAAATATATAGACAAACATTAGACAACCTGTTAATGGCATACCAACACCTCCCCTCTACTGGATCGCCAACATCAATACATATATAGACAAATATTAGACTACCTGTTAATGGCATCCCAACAACCCCCTCTACTGGATCGCCAACATCAATACATATATAGACAAACAATAGACCACCTGTTAATGGCATCCCAACCCTCCCCTCTACTGGATTGCCAACATCAATACATATATAGACAAACATTAGACTACCTGTTAATGGCATCCCAACACCTCCCCTCTACTGGATCGCCAACATTAATACATATATAGACAAACAATAGACTACCTGTCAATGGCATCCCAACACTCCCCTCTATTGGATCGCCAACATCAATACATATATAGACAAACAATAGACTACCTGTTAATGGCATCCCAACCCTCCCCTCTACTGGATCGCCAACATCAATACATATATAGACAAACATTAGATCACCTGTTAATGGCATCACAACACCTCCCCTCTACTGGATCGCCAACATCAATACATATATAGACAAACATTAGACTACCTGTTAATGGCATCACAACACCTCCCCTCTACTGGATCACCAACATCAATACATATATAGACAACCAATAGACTACCTGTTAATGGCATACCAACACCTCCCCTCTACTGGATCGCCAACATCAATACATATATAGACAAACATTAGACTACCTGTTAATATCATCCCAACACCTCCCCTCTACTGGATCGCCAACATCAATACATATATAGACAAACATTAGATTACCTGTTAATGGCATACCAACACCTCCCCTCTACTGGAGCGCCAACATCAATACATATATAGACAAACATTAGACTACCTGTTAATGGCATCCCAACACCTCCCCTCTACTGGATCACCAACATCAATACATATAGACAAACAATAGAATACCTGTTAATGGCATCCCAACCCTCCCCTCTACTGGATCACCAACATCAATACATATATAGACAAACATTAGACTACCTGTTAATGGCATCCCAACACCTCCCCTCTACTGGATCGCCAACATCAATACATATACAGACAAACATTAGACTACCTGTTAATGGCATCACAACACCTCCCCTCTACTGGATCACCAACATCAATACATATATAGACAAACATTAGACTACCTGTTAATGGCATACCAACACCTCCCCTCTACTGGATCGCCAACATCAATACATATAGACAAACAATAGTCTACCTGTTAATAGCATCCCAACCCTCCCCTCTACTGGATCGCCAATATCAACACATATATAAACAAACATTAGACTACCTGTTAATGGCATCCCAACACCTCCCCTCTACTGGATCGCCAACATCAATACATATATAGACAAACAATAGACCACCTGTTAATGGCATCCCAACCCTCCCCTCTACTGGATCGCCAACATCAATACATATATAGACAAACAATAGACTACCTGTTAATGGCATCCCAACCCTCCCCTCTACTGGATCACCAACATCAATACATATATAGACAAACAATAGACTACCTGTTATTGGCATCCCAACCCTCCCCTCTACTGGATCGCCAACATCAATACATATATAGACAAACATTAGACTACCTGTTAATGGCATCCCAACACCTCCCCTCTACTGGATCGCCAACATCAATACATATATAGACAAACATTAGACAACCTATTAATGGCATACCAACACCTCCCCTCTACTGGATCGCCAACATCAATACATATATAGACAAACATTAGACTACCTGTTAATGGCATCCCAACACCTCCCCTCTACTGGATCACCAACATCAATACATATATAGACAACCAATGACTACCTGTTAATGGCATACCAACACCTCCCCTCTACTGGATCGCCAACATCAATACATATATAGACAAACATTAGACTACCTGTTAATATCATCCCAACACCTCCCCTCTACTGGATCGCCAACATCAATACATATATAGACAAACATTAGACTACCTGTTAATGGCATCCCAACCCTCCCCTCTACTGGATCGCCAAGACAAACATTAGACTACCTGTTAATGGCATCCCAACCCTCCCCTCTACTGGATCGCCAATATCAATACATATATAGACAAACATTAGACTACCTGTTAATGGCATCACAACACCCCCCCTCTACTGGATCGCCAACATCAATACATATATACACAAACAATAGACTACCTGTTAATGGCATCCCAACCCTCCCTTCTACTGGATCGCCAACATCAATGCATATAGACAAACATTAGACTACCTGTTAATGGCATTCCAATCCTCCCCTCTACTGGATCGCCAACATCAATACATATATAGACAAACATTAGACTACATGTTAATGGCATCCCAACACCTCCCCTCTACTGGATCGCCAACATCAATATATATAGACAAACAATAGTCTACCTGTTAATGACATCCCAACACTCCCCTCTACTGGATCGCCAATATCAATACATATATAGACAAACATTAGACTACCTGTTAATGGCATCCCAACACCTCCCCTCTACTGGATCGCCAATATCAATACATATATAGACAAACAATAGACTACCTGTTAATGGCATCCCAACCCTCCCCTCTACTGGATCACCAACATCAATACATATATAGACAAACAATAGACTACCTGTTAATGGCATCCCAACCCTCCCCTCTACTGGATCGCCAACATCAATACATATATAGACAAACAATAGACTACCTGTTAATGGCATCCCAACCCTCCCCTCTACTGGATCACCAACATCAATACATATATAGACAAACAATAGACTACCTGTTATTGGCATCCCAACACTCCCCTCTACTGGATCGCCAACATCAATACATATATAGACAAACATTAGACTACCTGTTAATGGCATCCCAACACCTCCCCTCTACTGGATCGCCAACATCAATACATATATAGACAAACATTAGACAACCTGTTAATGGCATACCAACACCTCCCCTCTACTGGATCGCCAACATCAATACATATATAGACAAACATTAGACTACCTGTTAATGGCATCCCAACACCTCCCCTCTACTGGATCACCAACATCAATACATATATAGACAACCAATAGACTACCTGTTAATGGCATACCAACACCTCCCCTCTACTGGATCGCCAACATCAATACATATATAGACAAACATTAGACTACCTGTTAATATCATCCCAACACCTCCCCTCTACTGGATCGCCAACATCAATACATATATAGACAAACATTAGATTACCTGTTAATGGCATCCCAACACCTCCCCTCTACTGGAGCGCCAACATCAATACATATATAGACAAACATTAGACTACCTGTTAATGGCATCCCAACCCTCCCTTCTACTGGATCGCCAACATCAATACATATAGACAAACATTAGACTACCTGTTAATGGCATCCCAACCCTCCCCTCTACTGGATCGCCAACATCAATACATATATAGACAAACATTACACTATCTGTTAATGGCATACCAACACCTCCCCTCTACTGGATCGCCAACATCAATACATATAGACAAACAATAGACTACCTGTTAATGGCATCCCAACCCTCCCCTCTACTGGATCCCTAATATCAATACATATATAGACAAACATTAGACTACCTGTTAATATCATCCCAACACCTCCCCTCTACTGGATCGCCAACATCAATACATATATAGACAAACATTAGACTACCTGTTAATGGCATCCCAACACCTCCCCTCTACTGGATCGCCAAGACAAACATTAGACTACCTGTTAATGGCATCCCAACCCTCCCCTCTACTGGATCGCCAATATCAATACATATATAGACAAACATTAGACTACCTGTTAATGGCATCACAACACCCCCCCTCTACTGGATCGCCAACATCAATACATATATACACAAACAATAGACTACCTGTTAATGGCATCCCAACCCTCCCTTCTACTGGATCGCCAACATCAATGCATATAGACAAACATTAGACTACCTGTTAATGGCATTCCAACCCTCCCCTCTACTGGATCGCCAACATCAATACATATATAGACAAACATTAGACTACATGTTAATGGCATCCCAACACCTCCCCTCTACTGGATCGCCAACATCAATATATATAGACAAACAATAGTCTACCTGTTAATGACATCCCAACACTCCCCTCTACTGGATCGCCAATATCAATACATATATAGACAAACATTAGACTACCTGTTAATGGCATCCCAACACCTCCCCTCTACTGGATCGCCAATATCAATACATATATAGACAAACAATAGACTACCTGTTAATGGCATCCCAACCCTCCCCTCTACTGGATCACCAACATCAATACATATATAGACAAACAATAGACTACCTGTTAATGGCATCCCAACCCTCCCCTCTACTGGATCGCCAACATCAATACATATATAGACAAACAATAGACTACCTGTTAATGGCATCCCAACCCTCCCCTCTACTGGATCACCAACATCAATACATATATAGACAAACAATAGACTACCTGTTATTGGCATCCCAACACTCCCCTCTACTGGATCGCCAACATCAATACATATATAGACAAACATTAGACTACCTGTTAATGGCATCCCAACACCTCCCCTCTACTGGATCGCCAACATCAATACATATATAGACAAACATTAGACAACCTGTTAATGGCATACCAACACCTCCCCTCTACTGGATCGCCAACATCAATACATATATAGACAAACATTAGACTACCTGTTAATGGCATCCCAACACCTCCCCTCTACTGGATCACCAACATCAATACATATATAGACAACCAATAGACTACCTGTTAATGGCATACCAACACCTCCCCTCTACTGGATCGCCAACATCAATACATATATAGACAAACATTAGACTACCTGTTAATATCATCCCAACACCTCCCCTCTACTGGATCGCCAACATCAATACATATATAGACAAACATTAGATTACCTGTTAATGGCATCCCAACACCTCCCCTCTACTGGAGCGCCAACATCAATACATATATAGACAAACATTAGACTACCTGTTAATGGCATCCCAACCCTCCCTTCTACTGGATCGCCAACATCAATACATATAGACAAACATTAGACTACCTGTTAATGGCATCCCAACCCTCCCCTCTACTGGATCGCCAACATCAATACATATATAGACAAACATTACACTATCTGTTAATGGCATACCAACACCTCCCCTCTACTGGATCGCCAACATCAATACATATAGACAAACAATAGACTACCTGTTAATGGCATCCCAACCCTCCCCTCTACTGGATCCCTAATATCAATACATATATAGACAAACATTAGACTACCTGTTAATATCATCCCAACACCTCCCCTCTACTGGATCGCCAACATCAATACATATATAGACAAACATTAGACTACCTGTTAATGGCATCCCAACACCTCCCCTCTACTGGATCGCCAAGACAAACATTAGACTACCTGTTAATGGCATCCCAACCCTCCCCTCTACTGGATCGCCAATATCAATACATATATAGACAAACATTAGACTACCTGTTAATGGCATCACAACACCCCCCCTCTACTGGATCGCCAACATCAATACATATATACACAAACAATAGACTACCTGTTAATGGCATCCCAACCCTCCCTTCTACTGGATCGCCAACATCAATGCATATAGACAAACATTAGACTACCTGTTAATGGCATTCCAACCCTCCCCTCTACTGGATCGCCAACATCAATACATATATAGACAAACATTAGACTACATGTTAATGGCATCCCAACACCTCCCCTATACTGGATCGCCAACATCAATATATATAGACAAACAATAGTCTACCTGTTAATGACATCCCAACACTCCCCTCTACTGGATCGCCAATATCAATACATATATAGACAAACATTAGACTACCTGTTAATGGCATCCCAACACCTCCCCTCTACTGGATCGCCAATATCAATACATATATAGACAAACAATAGACTACCTGTTAATGGCATCCCAACCCTCCCCTCTACTGGATCACCAACATCAATACATATATAGACAAACAATAGACTACCTGTTAATGGCATCCCAACCCTCCCCTCTACTGGATCGCCAACATCAATACATATATAGACAAACAATAGACTACCTGTTAATGGCATCCCAACCCTCCCCTCTACTGGATCACCAACATCAATACATATATAGACAAACAATAGACTACCTGTTATTGGCATCCCAACACTCCCCTCTACTGGATCGCCAACATCAATACATATATAGACAAACATTAGACTACCTGTTAATGGCATCCCAACACCTCCCCTCTACTGGATCGCCAACATCAATACATATATAGACAAACATTAGACAACCTGTTAATGGCATACCAACACCTCCCCTCTACTGGATCGCCAACATCAATACATATATAGACAAACATTAGACTACCTGTTAATGGCATCCCAACACCTCCCCTCTACTGGATCACCAACATCAATACATATATAGACAACCAATAGACTACCTGTTAATGGCATACCAACACCTCCCCTCTACTGGATCGCCAACATCAATACATATATAGACAAACATTAGACTACCTGTTAATATCATCCCAACACCTCCCCTCTACTGGATCGCCAACATCAATACATATATAGACAAACATTAGATTACCTGTTAATGGCATCCCAACACCTCCACTCTACTGGAGCGCCAACATCAATACATATATAGACAAACATTAGACTACCTGTTAATGGCATCCCAACCCTCCCTTCTACTGGATCGCCAACATCAATACATATAGACAAACATTAGACTACCTGTTAATGGCATCCCAACCCTCCCCTCTACTGGATCGCCAACATCAATACATATATAGACAAACATTAGACTACCTGTTAATGGCATACCAACACCTCCCCTCTACTGGATCGCCAACATCAATACATATAGACAAACAATAGACTACCTGTTAATGGCATCCCAACCCTCCCCTCTACTGGATCCCTAATATCAATACATATATAGACAAACATTAGACTACCTGTTAATGGCATCACAACACCTCCCCTCTACTGGATCGCCAACATCAATACATATATAGACAAACAATAGACTACCTGTTAATGGCATCCCAACCCTCCCTCCTACTGGATCGCCAACATCAATACATATAGACAAACATTAGACTACCTGTTAATGGCATTCCAACCCTCCCCTCTACTGGATCGCCAACATCAATACATATATAGACAAACATTAGACTACCTGGTAATGGCATCACAACACCTCCCCTCTACTGGATCGCCAACATCAATACATATAGACAAACAATAGTCTACCTGTTAATGACATCCCAACACTCCCCTCTACTGGATCGCCAAAATCAATACATATATAGACAAACATTAGACTACCTGTTAATGGCATCCCAACACCTCCCCTCTACTGGATCGCCAATATCAATACATATATAGACAAACAATAGACTACCTGTTAATGGCATCCCAACCCTCCTCTCAACTGGATCGCCAACATCAATACATATATAGACAAACAATAGACTACCTGTTAATGGCATACCAACACCTCCCTTCTACTGGATCGCCAACATCAATGCATATAGACAAACATTAGACTACCTGTTAATGGCATCCCAACCCTCCCCTCTACTGGATCGCCAACATCAATACATTGACAAACATTAGACTACCTGTTAATGACATCCCAACCCTCCCCTCTACCAGATCGCCAACATCAATACATATATAGACAAACAATAGACTACCTGTTAATGGCATCCCAACACCTCCCCTCTGCTGGATCGCCAACATCAATACATATATAGACAAACATTAGACTACCTGTTAATGGCATCCCAACCCCCCCCTCTACTGGATCACCAACATCAATACATATATAGACAAACAATAGACTACCTGTTATTGGCATCCCAACCCTCCCCTCTACTGGATCGCCAACATCAATACATATATAGACAAACATTAGACTACCTGTTAATGGCATCCCAACACCTCCCCTCTACTGGATCGCCAACATCAATACATATATAGACAAACATTAGACAACCTGTTAATGGCATACCAACACCTACCCTCTACTGGATCGCCAACATCAATACATATATAGACAAACATTAGACTACCTGTTAATGGCATCCCAACACCTCCCCTCTACTGGATCACCAACATCAATACATATATAGACAACCAATAGACTACCTGTTAATGGCATACCAACACCTCCCCTCTACTGGATCGCCAACATCAATACATATATAGACAAACATTAGACTACCTGTTAATATCATCCCAACACCTCCCCTCTACTGGATCGCCAACATCAATACATATATAGACAAACATTAGATTACCTGTTAATGGCATCCCAACACCTCCCCTCTACTGGAGCGCCAACATCAATACATATATAGACAAACATTAGACTACCTGTTAATGGCATCCCAACCCTCCCTTCTACTGGATCGCCAACATCAATACATATAGACAAACATTAGACTACCTGTTAATGGCATCCCAACCCTCCCCTCTACTGGATCGCCAACATCAATACATATATAGACAAACATTAGACTACCTGTTAATGGCATACCAACACCTCCCCTCTACTGGATCGCCAAAATCAATACATATAGACAAACAATAGACTACCTGTTAATGGCATCCCAACCCTCCCCTCTACTGGATCCCCAATATCAATACATATATAGACAAACATTAGACTACCTGTTAATGGCATCACAACACCTCCCCTCTACTGGATCGCCAACATCAATACATATATAGACAAACAATAGACTACCTGTTAATGGCATCCCAACCCTCCCTCCTACTGGATCGCCAACATCAATACATATAGACAAACATTAGACTACCTGTTAATGGCATTCCAACCCTCCCCTCTACTGGATCGCCAACATCAATACATATATAGACAAACATTAGACTACCTGTTAATGGCATCCCAACACCTCCCCTCTACTGGATCGCCAACATCAATACATATAGACAAACAATAGTCTACCTGTTAATGACATCCCAACACTCCCCTCTACTGGATCGCCAAAATCAATACATATATAGACAAACATTAGACTACCTGTTAATGGCATCCCAACACCTCCCCTCTACTGGATCGCCAATATCAATACATATATAGACAAACAATAGACTACCTGTTAATGGCATCCCAACCCTCCTCTCAACTGGATCGCCAACATCAATACATATATAGACAAACAATAGACTACCTGTTAATGGCATACCAACACCTCCCCTCTACTGGATCGCCAACATCAATGCATATAGACAAACATTAGACTACCTGTTAATGGCATCCCAACCCTCCCCTCTACTGGATCGCCAACATCAATACATTGACAAACATTAGACTACCTGTTAATGACATCCCAACCCTCCCCTCTACCAGATCGCCAACATCAATACATATATAGACAAACAATAGACTATCTGTTAATGGCATCCCAACACCTCCCCTCTGCTGGATCGCCAACATCAATACATATATAGACAAACATTAGACTACCTGTTAATGGCATACCAACACCTCCCCTCTACTGGATCGCCAACATCAATACATATAGACAAACAATAGTCTACCTGTTAATGGCATCCCAACCCTCCCCTCTACTGGATCGCCAATATCAATACATATATAGACAAACATTAGACTACCTGTTAATGGCATCCCAACACCTCCCCTCTACTGGATCGCCAACATCAATACATATATAGACAAACAATAGACTACCTGTTAATGGCATCCCAACCCTCCCTTCTACTGGATCGCCAACATCAATACATATATAGACAAACATTAGACTACCTGTTAATGGCATACCAACACCTCCCCTCTACTGGATCGCCAACATCAATACATATAGACAAACAATAGACTACCTGTTAATGGCATCCCAACCCTCCCCTCTACTGGATCGCCAATATCAATACATATATAGACAAACATTAGACTACCTGTTAATGGCATCACAACACCTCCCCTCTACTGGATCGCCAACATCAATACATATATAGACAAACAATAGACTACCTGTTAATGGCATCCCAACCCTCCCTTCTACTGGATCGCCAACATCAATACATATAGACAAACATTAGACTACCTGTTAATGGCATTCCAACCCTCCCCTCTACTGGATCGCCAACATCAATACATATATAGACAAACATTAGATTACCTGTTAATGGCATCCCAACACCTCCCCTCTACTGGAGCGCCAACATCAATACATATATAGACAAACATTAGACTACCTGTTAATGGCATCCCAACCCTCCCTTCTACTGGATCGCCAACATCAATACATATAGACAAACATTAGACTACCTGTTAATGGCATCCCAACACCTCCCCTCTACTGGATCGCCAACATCAATACATATATAGACAAACATTAAACTACCTGTTAATGGCATACCAACACCTCCCCTCTACTGGATCGCCAACATCAATACATATAGACAAACAACAGACTACCTGTTAATGGCATCCCAACCCTCCCCTCTACTGGATCCCCAATATCAATACATATATAGACAAACATTAGACCACCTGTTAATGGCATCACAACACCTCCCCTCTACTGGGTCGCCAACATCAATACATATATAGACAAACAATAGACTACCTGTTAATGGCATCCCTACCCTCCCTTCTACTGGATCGCCAACATCAATACATATAGACAAACATTAGACTACCTGTTAATGGCATTCCAACCCTCCCCTCTACTGGATCGCCAACATCAATACATATATAGACAAACATTAGACTACCTGTTAATGGCATCCCAACACCTCCCCTCTACTGGATCGCCAACATCAATACATATAGACAAACAATAGTCTACCTGTTAATGACATCCCAACACTCCCCTCTACTGGATCGCCAAAATCAATACATATATAGACAAACATTAGACTACCTGTTAATGGCATCCCAACACCTCCCCTCTACTGGATCGCCAATATCAATACATATATAGACAAACAATAGACTACCTGTTAATGGCATCCCAACCCTCCCCTCTACTGGATCACCAACATCAATACATATATAGACAAACAATAGACTACCTGTTAATGGCACCCCAACCCTCCCCTCTACTGGATCACCAACATCAATACATATATAGACAAACAATAGACTACCTGTTAATGGCATCCCAACACCTCCCCTCTACTGGATCGCCAACATCAATACATATATAGACAAACAATAGACTACCTGTTAATGGCATCCCAACCCTCCCCTCTACTGGATCACCAACATCAATACATATATAGACAAACATTAGACTACCTGTTAATGGCATCCCTATACCTCCCCTCTACTGGATCGCCAACATTAATACACATATAGACACACATTAGACTACCTGTTAATATCATCCCAACACCTCCCCTCTACTGGATCGCCAACATCAATACATATATAGACAAACATTAGATTACCTGTTAATGGCATCCCAACACCTCCCCTCTACTGGATCACCAACATCAATACATATATAGACAAACATTAGACTACCTGTTAATGGCATCCCAACACCTCCCTTCTACTGGATCGCCAACATCAATACATATACAGACAAACATTAGACTATCTGTTAATGGCATCACAACACCTCCCCTCTACTGGATCGCCAACATCAATACATATATAGACAAACAATAGACTACCTGTTAATGGCATCCCAACACCTCCCCTCTACTGGATCACCAACATCAATACATATATAGACAAACAATAGACTACCTGTTAATGGCATACTAACACCTCCCCTCTACTGGATCGCCAACATCAATACATATATAGACAAACAATAGACTACCTGTTAATGGTATACCAACACCTCCCCTCTACTGGATCTCCAACATCAATACATATATAGACAAACATTAGACTACCTGTTAATGGCATCCCAACACATCCCTTCTACTGGATCACCAACATCAATACATATAGACAAACAATAGACTACCTTTTAATGGCATCCCAACCCTCCCCTCTACTGGATCGCCAACATCAATACATATATAGACAAACAACAGACTACCTGTTAATGGCATCCCAACCCTCCCTTCTACTGGATTGCCAACATCAATACATATAGACAAACATTAGACTACCTGTTAATGGCATCCCAACCCTCCCCTCTACTGGATCGCCAACATCAATACATATATAGACAAACATTAGACTACCTGTTAATGGCATACCAACACCTCCCCTCTACTGGATCGCCAACATCAATACATATAGACAAACAATAGACTACCTGTTAATAGCATCCCAACCCTCCCCTCTACTGGATCGCCAATATCAATACATATATAGACAAACATTAGACTACCTGTTAATGGCATCACAACACCTCCCCTCTACTGGATCGCCAACATCAATACATATATAGACAAACAATAGACTACCTGTTAATGGCATCCCTACCCTCCCTTCTACTGGATCGCCAACATCAATACATATAGACAAACATTAGACTACCTGTTAATGGCATTCCAACCCTCCCCTCTACTGGATCGCCAACATCAATACATATATAGACAAACATTAGACTACCTGTTAATGGCATCCCAACACCTCCCCTCTACTGGATCGCCAACATCAATACATATAGACAAACAATAGTCTACCTGTTAATGACATCCCAACACTCCCCTCTACTGGATCGCCAAAATCAATACATATATAGACAAACATTAGACTACCTGTTAATGGCATCCCAACACCTCCCCTCTACTGGATCGCCAATATCAATACATATATAGACAAACAATAGACTACCTGTTAATGGCATCCCAACCCTCCCCTCTACTGGATCACCAACATCAATACATATATAGACAAACAATAGACTACCTGTTAATGGCACCCCAACCCTCCCCTCTACTGGATCGCCAACATCAATACATATATAGACAAACATTAGACTACATGTTAATGGCATCCCAACCCTCCCCTCTACTGAATCACCTACATCAATACATATATAGACAAACATTAGACAACCTGTTAATGGCATACCAACACCTCCCCTCTACTGGATCGCTAACACCAATACATATATAGACAAACATTAGACTACCTGTTAATGGCATCCCAACCCTCCTCTCAACTGGATCGCCAACATCAATACATATATAGACAAACAATAGACTACCTGTTAATGGCATCCCAACACCTCCCCTCTACTGGATCGCCAACATCAATACATATATAGACAAACAATAGACTACCTGTTAATGGCATCCCAACCCTCCCCTCTACTGGATCACCAACATCAATACATATATAGACAAACATTAGACTACCTGTTAATGGCATCCCTATACCTCCCCTCTACTGGATCGCCAACATTAATACACATATAGACACACATTAGACTACCTGTTAATATCATCCCAACACCTCCCCTCTACTGGATCGCCAACATCAATACATATATAGACAAACATTAGATTACCTGTTAAAGGCATCCCAACACCTCCCCTCTACTGGATCACCAACATCAATACATATATAGACAAACATTAGACTACCTGTTAATGGCATCCCAACACCTCCCTTCTACTGGATCGCCAACATCAATACATATACAGACAAACATTAGACTATCTGTTAATGGCATCACAACACCTCCCCTCTACTGGATCGCCAACATCAATACATATATAGACAAACAATAGACTACCTGTTAATGGCATCCCAACACCTCCCCTCTACTGGATCACCAACATCAATACATATATAGACAAACAATAGACTACCTGTTAATGGCATACTAACACCTCCCCTCTACTGGATCGCCAACATCAATACATATATAGACAAACAATAGACTACCTGTTAATGGTATACCAACACCTCCCCTCTACTGGATCTCCAACATCAATACATATATAGACAAACATTAGACTACCTGTTAATGGCATCCCAACACATCCCTTCTACTGGATCACCAACATCAATACATATAGACAAACAATAGACTACCTTTTAATGGCATCCCAACCCTCCCCTCTACTGGATCGCCAACATCAATACATATATAGACAAACAACAGACTACCTGTTAATGGCATCCCAACCCTCCCTTCTACTGGATTGCCAACATCAATACATATAGACAAACATTAGACTACCTGTTAATGGCATCCCAACCCTCCCCTCTACTGGATCGCCAACATCAATACATATATAGACAAACATTAGACTACCTGTTAATGGCATACCAACACCTCCCCTCTACTGGATCGCCAACATCAATACATATAGACAAACAATAGACTACCTGTTAATGGCATCCCAACCCTCCCCTCTACTGGATCGCCAATATCAATACATATATAGACAAACATTAGACTACCTGTTAATGGCATCACAACACCTCCCCTCTACTGGATCGCCAACATCAATACATATATAGACAAACAATAGACTACCTGTTAATGGCATCCCAACCCTCCCTTCTACTGGATCGCCAACATCAATACATATAGACAAACATTAGACTACCTGTTAATGGCATTCCAACCCTCCCCTCTACTGGATCACCAACATCAATACATATATAGACAAACATTAGACTACCTGTTAATGGCATCCCAACACCTCCCCTCTACTGGATCGCCAACATCAATACATATAGACAAACAATAGTCTACCTGTTAATGACATCCCAACACTCCCCTCTACTGGATCGCCAATATCAATACATATATAGACAAACATTAGACTACCTGTTAATGGCATCCCAACACCTCCCCTCTACTGGATCGCCAATATCAATACATATATAGACAAACAATAGACTACCTGTTAATGGCATCCCAACCCTCCCCTCTACTGGATCACCAACATCAATACATATATAGACAAACAATAGACTACCTGTTAATGGCAACGCAACCCTCCCCTCTACTGGATCGCCAACATCAATACATATATAGACAAACATTAGACTACATGTTAATGGCATACCAACCCTCCCCTCTACTGGATCACCAACATCAATACATATATAGACACACATTAGACAACCTGTTAATGGCATACCAACACCTCCCCTCTACTGGATCGCTAACACCAATACATATATAGACAAACATTAGACTACCTGTTAATGGCATCCCAACCCTCCTCTCAACTGGATCGCCAACATCAATACATATATAGACAAACAATAGACTACCTGTTAATGGCATCCCAACACCTCCCCTCTACTGGATCGCCAACATCAATACATATATAGACAAACAATAGACTACCTGTTAATGGCATCCCAAAACCTCCCCTCTACTGGATCGCCAACATTAATACATAGACAAACAATAGACTACCTGTTAATGGCATCCCAACCCTCCCCTCTACTGGATCACCAACATCAATACATATATAGACAAACATTAGACTACCTGTTAATGGCATCCCTATACCTCCCCTCTACTGGATCGCCAACATCAATACACATATAGACACACAATAGACTACCTGTTAATGGCATCCCAACCCTCCCCTCTACTGGATCGCCAACATCAATACATATATAGACAAACATTAGACTACCTGTTAATGGCATCCCAACACCTCCCCTCTACTGGATCGCCAACATTAATACATATATAGACAAACAATAGACTACCTGTTAATGGCATCCCAACCCTCCCCTCTACTGGATCACCAACATCAATACATATATAGACAAACATTAGACTACCTGTTAATGGCATCCCAGCACCTCCCCTCTACTTGATCGCCAACATCAATACATATATAGACAAACATTAGACTACCTGTTAATGGCATCACAACCCTCCCCTCAACTGGATCACCAACATCAATACATATATAGACAAACAATAGACTACCTGTTAATGGCATCCCAACCCTCCCCTCTACTGGATCGCCAACATCAATAAATATATAGACAAACATTAGACAACCTGTTAATGGCATACCAACACCTCCCCTCTACTGGATCGCCAACATCAATACATATATAGACAAACATTAGACTACCTGTTAATGGCATCCCAACCCTCCTCTCAACTGGATCGCCAACATCAATACATATATAGACAAACAATAGAATACCTGTTAATGCCATCCCAACCCTCCCCTCTACTGGATCACCAACATCAATACATATATAGACAAACAATAGACTACCTGTTAATGGCATCCCAACTCTCCCCTCTACTGGATCACCAACATCAATACATATATAGACAAACATTAGACTACCTGTTAATGGCATCCCAACACCTCCCCTCTACTGGATCGCCAACATCAATACATATATAGACAAACATTAGACTACCTGTTAATGGCATCCCAACCCTCCCTCTACTGGATCACCAACATCAATACATATATAGACAAACATTAGACTACCTGTTAATGGCATCCCAACCCTCCCTTCTACTGGATCGCCAACATCAATACATATATAGACAAACATTAGACAACCTGTTAATGTCATACCAACACCTCCCCTCTACTGGATCGCTAACACCAATACATATATAGACAAACATTAGACTACCTGTTAATGGCATCCCAACCCTCCTCTCAACTGGATCGCCAACATCAATACATATATAGACAAACAATAGACTACCTGTTCATGGCATACCAACACCTCCTCTCTACTGGATCGCCAACACCAATACATATATAGACAAACATTAGACTACCTGTTAATGGCATCCCAACCCTCCCCTCTACTGGATCACCAACATCAATACATATATAGACAAACCTTAGACAACCTGTTAATGGCATACCAACACCTCCCCTCTACTGGATCGCTAACACCAATACATATATAGACAAACATTAGACTACCTGTTAATGGCATCCCAACCCTCCTCTCAACTGGATCGCCAACATCAATACATATATAGACAAACAATAGACTACCTGTTAATGGCATTCCAACACCTCCCCTCTACTGGATCGCCAACATCAATACATATGGATTACTTGCCCTTGAGTATGAAGGCGTAAGAAAATTTACGAGTTTCAAAATAGGGAAAATGTTATAATATTGATCGTAAATTACTATTTCCAGCCACTAAGTTATGTAATTTGATGTTGTGGAACAAAGTCTGAGTGTACTTTTGACATTTTTTGTGCATATATAGTGACTTTCTGTGATTTTGTGGACGACAAAGGATTGTAAACAACATTCAAGATGGCGAAGGATGGTAAACAAGAATCATTAGATAGGTTTCTGACACAAACTTCTAAAAATAACAATAAAAGATCAGATCCATTTAGTCCAGATAACATATCACCATCCCTACTCCAAGTGCAGAAACAAGCCAGATTAAACTCTAGTCCTACCACACCTGAACACCCTAGTAGACTTGCATCTAACTCTGATCCACCACCCTGTTCAGAAGTACAAGAAGTACAAGATGATACAGTTGTTCAGTTGTCGCACGTCGTTTGTGCCACCCTACAAAATCAAAAATGTATGGACCAACTGATACCTATGATAAGTCAGAAAGTCATTGAGTCAATTAAACCCACTCTGAAAAAAATGGTAGATGATAGCCTTCTCCCACACATTGAAAAAATCCAAAGTGCTCACCATGTAATTAACTTACAAAGAGAAGAAATTGACAAACAAAACACAATTATTCAGACATTACAAGACAAGTTGGACAAAGTCGAGGAAAGGGTTGAAGAACAGGAACAATATAGTAGACGAACAAGTCTGAGATTCAACAATGTCAGAGTTCCAACTAACAGTAATGGTGACATTATCCAACCCATTGATACTGACTCTATTGTCCTCCAAATCTGTAAAAATCAGCTTGGTGTTAAGCTCAATCTTAATGACATAGGCAGATCTCATCCAATAGGTCAATCTAGAGATGGCAAAATCTCAATTATTGTCAGGTTCCTAGCCTACAGACAACGAGCAATGGTCTTCAGTAATAAAAAAAAACTCAAAGGAAACAAGGACAAAATATTCATATGTGAAAACCTCACCAAACACAGATATGACATGTTAAAACGTCTGAATACCCATCGAATAAACAACAAAGTTCACTCCTACTAGACTCATGATGGTTCCATCATTGTGAAGAAGAGCGAACATTCGGGTACTAAAATTGTTAGGAACCTAGAAGATGTTGACAGACTTGCTCTTGGTTCCCTAAATTAAATTGAAATGATGATTGCTGTTTTATATTTGAACTCACAATGTGAACACTATGCTTTACTTGTAATTTGTCATAAGTACCAATTTGCTTATTTACTTTGTTACCCTTTTTGTCCCTTCTTTACATACATTACTCGACCACGTGCATTTGTTTATACATATATACCGCATGTTTACAAACAGTATTCACGCAATCATGGCAATAGTGTATCGTTATTTAAATACATTATATTTTGTATTGGTCATTTAAATTCATCTCGGCCTTCATGCTTCACTGCGCAAATAAATTGCTCTACCTACAAGTTTTTGTATAAAAATATATATTAGTTCGCCTATATATACTTTAGATTTGCCACAAACATCATACCAAGAGTGACATGAAATAAAACTGAAACATAAATAACTCGACCACGTGCATTTGTATACAAATATACCGCAGGTTTACAAACATTACACACTCATTATTGTGTTGTTATCCAAATATAACAATTTAAATACACTATATATATAATAGTTTGTATTGGTCATTTAAATCCATCTCATCTGTCATGCTCTACTGAGTAACCTAAGAGTTGTTTGTGTATATGAACGCGTTTACATATAGATTTGCCAAAGGAAAGAAAGAGGGAAAAAAAAAAAAAAAAAAAAAAAAAGAGGCATGAAAATCAACTGATTTTACACGTATTGCAATATTAATAATGTAAATTTCAACATGTTCTAGATCTGTTGACCACACATTATAAAATGAACCCTGACTTGCCTACTATTTATTAAAAAAAAAGAAAAAAAGAAAAAAAAGAAAGACATTTATCTACTGAATATTTTATTTTAGTGATATAAGTCGAATAGCTGTTAGCACATACCCGAGGTCAATGATGCTACAGCTATCCGTCCTATAGCTACATGTATATAGATTTATTTATTTAGTAGATACTATTCATTTGGTTACAAGTAAATAACGCAACCACGTGTATGTGTATACAAGCACAGTCACGTTTACCGTATGTTTATAAACAATCAAGCAATTGTTCATTCAATGTCGTATTGGTCATTTAAATCCACCTCACCCAGCACGCTTAACCACATAGCTATTTTTTCTACTTAAAAGAGTATTGTTTTATTCTGAATATATGAACACTTAAATACGCATACATAATAATACCCTCGCTTCTAAAAAAGAGGCATGAAAAACAACGGATAAATCCCAATATACTATGTCAATTACGCATTATAAATGAACCAGTATTTGGCTAAACCTACATGTATTATTTGTTGCTGTTTTCTTTGGAAAAAAAAACCCAAAAGAAAACCAACATTAAATGCAATGTTATCAAAAGTACAATTTACATTCAAGGTGAACTCGATTGATTCACTTCAAGGCATTGAAATTGAAATTCATGGTTGACCGACCGTAACAATGTAATCATGTAATCAAACGGGACGGTTAACAGTAAACCCGAATTGTTTTCAAAAAGAATATACAAATCGTCCTATTATACAATATGTTTGTGTGTGTATGTGTATTTGTATGAATCTATACGTATATATATAATGTATGGATATTATTTTTGCATATATATATATATTTTTTTTTTTTTTTTTTTTTTTTTTTCTTTGGCATGTATATATATATTTATATATAATATGTAATTCTCTTCTTTTAAATGACGGTGATCTAGTGAATTTAGATAAAACAATATTAATAATTTGAATTACTTAGCAATTTCCCTATTTTTGCTTACTTAAAATTCCATCCATACAAGATCGATGGAAAAAGTTTCCTTTGCATCTTGTATATACATGTATTTTCTTTCCCTTATGTTTTTCACTCGATACCTACAGTGCGACCATTTGAAGTTTATTTTCATGTTTTTCCTGTATTATGACTGTTGTCTACATGTACTAATAAAGCAACCCAATTTTTCTTATGTAATGTTGTTTATTTTTGATAATGGGTAATGATATTGTAGCACATAGAATTGTAATTGGGTTGTTTTATCATAAAATAGGTATGGCTTGTTGTAGAAAAGTTAAACTGATTGTATCTTTCGATTTATATGACAATTTACATTGGTTAATATTATATGTACATGCCTTATGTAGGACTGCGTTGACCAGGTTCAGATCTACATACTCTATTATCTCATTTAACTTGCTTCTCATCAGCTTATTGTTATTATCTGGCGATGTTGAAATAAACCCTGGCCCAGGAGGCACATCCAATATTGCGAATGAAAATATATTGTCCATCTTCCATTGCAACATTAGAAGTCTCAGAAATAAACTTAATTATATAGCTGATATTATCGAAGAGTTCGATATTGTATTTTTTACTGAGACCCATCTAGATAATCAAGTATTAGACAGCGATATTATTATCGAGGGTTTTGAAACACCAAGTAGGAAAAATAGGGATTCAAGAGGGGGTGGAATTATTACGTATCATAAAAGTTGTGTAAATTTGACTAGGAGGTTGGATTTAGAACATGAACATGTTGAAAGTATGTGGTACGAGCTTAAGACAAAATTACATAATATTTTAATAAATATAAATTACAGATCTGAGAGACAATCTCATATTTATTACTGGCAATATTTTGAGCATATGCTTAAGCAGGCTCATGATGAGAATAATAATATTATCTGTTTGGGAGATATGAACAAAAATTTTCTTGGTAATCTTCCTCATAACGTTAATGACATTCTTGTCATCAACGGATTAGTTAATATAATAAATAAACCTACACATTTCGACGCACGATCAGGCAACACGTCTCTATTGGACCCAATTTTAATTACCGATTCAATACCGGTTATTGATTGTGATACAATACCTATTGACAGGGAAATAAGTGACCATGACGGCACTTATGTCAGTATAGACTGTGGCTATTGTAACAGGAAAACCTTTCAGCGTACCATCTGGGATTATAAGAGGGGGGACTATTTACTTATGAAAAACAAAATAATTGAAACAGACTGGGAAAACGTGATTGATGCAGAAATTGATATTAACTCGGCATGTTCAAACTTTACTAAAACATTTCTTAATATGGCAAAAACGTGCATTCCTACAAGGGAGGTAACTATTCGTAGTGATGATAAAGTTTGGTTCGATTCGGATTTACGGCGTGAATCGCGTAAACGCGACAGACTACGGCAAATATTTTTTAGGACGAAAACGGAAACAGCCGAAAAAACATTTAAAACACAAAGAAACAAATTTAATAACTTAAAGAAACAGGCGAAACAACGGTTTTACGATAATATTAACGAACATCTTGATGATCTCAAAACAGTAAATAGCAAAATGTATTGGAAAACAATTCACATGTTACTTAAAAATGACCGCTCTACGAATGAGTTACCTCCACTTCATGATCCATTCAATAATTTTAATTTGGCATATGATGCCACTCAGAAATCCAATGTTTTGAACAAATATTTTTGCTCGATTACCAAGTTGAACGACGATGATGCTGTCTTGCCAGATTTTCATGACAGATGTGAAAATATTATATCCCAAGTTATCGTTACTGAACAAGAAGTAATCGATATGTTATGTACTCTTAATGCTAATAAAGCTGTTGGTCCCGATATAATTAGTAATAGGATGTTGGTGTCTGTAAAGGAGGAGATATCGAAACCATTGTGTAGTTTATTTAATAAATCCTTACGTGAAAAAGTATTTCCATCGGACTGGAAAATCGCCCATGTAATCCCTTTGTTTAAAAATGGGGACAAATCTTTACCGTCTAACTATAGACCTATTTCTTTACTTTCTTGTGTAAGTAAGGTGCTGGAAAAAATAATTTTCAAGCATGTGTTTAATCACCTACTTGAAAATAAACTATTATACAAGTTCCAGTCGGGATTTATACCAGGTCACTCTACAAGTCATCAACTAATAGAGTTGTATCATACAATATTACTTGCATTAGAGGCAAAACAAGTGACCAGCGTTACATTTGCTGATATAAGCAAAGCATTTGATACAGTTTGGGTAAAAGCACTTTTATATAAACTTGGCAAATATGGTATTAAAGGTGATCTGCTTTGTTGGTTAAAAGTTATTTTTCTAACCGTACTCAAAGGGTTATGATAAAAGATGCTTTATCCGGGATTGGTCATTTGCATGCGGGTGTGCCTCAGGGGTCAGTATTGGGTCCTTTAATGTTCTTGATCTTCATAAACGATATTACTGATGAGATAGTAGGTCTAGGTCGTCTTTTTGCTGATGACATGTCTATTGGACATATAGCACAAGATGAAAGCACACTAAGAAATATGATTAATACAGATCTGAATCACCTGAAAAAATGGTCAAACAGGTGGTTATTAAAGTTTAATCCCACCAAAACTGAAATTATTATTTTTAATGTCAATGGGGTTGAATGTAATTTAACATTTAATTTTGACCAAACAACTATTGATCCAGTACATACACACAAACATTTAGGGATTGTATTCAGCAGCGACTGTAAGTGGACTAAGCACATAGACAAATTAATTGAATCAGCTTCGAAACAACTTAATGTACTCAGAAAATTAAAATACCGTCTTAACAGAAATTACTTAGAAAAAATTTATTTAACATTTATTAGACCTGTATTGGAATATGCATCTGAAGTGTGGGATAATTGTGTACAAACAAATTCGGACAGATTAGAAAAAGTACAACTTGAAGCTGCACGTATTGTTACGGGATTACCATCGTTTGCCAGTATACATTCTATTTATATCGAGACGGGGTGGGAAAAGTTGAAAACTAGAAGGGAGGTAAGAAAATTGGTGCTATTTTATAAAATCGTCAACGGTCAAGTACCTGATTATTTAACAGAATTAGTACCACCTACAGTCGCTGACACTAATAATTATAATTTAAGGAACAGACTTAATATTTCACAACCATCATACCGATTATCTACATATCAACAGTCTTATTTTCCCACTACGATTAAATTATGGAACACTCTAGATCTGAACCTTCGTCAACTGCCGACACTCCCGTCTTTTAAATCCAAATAGCAACAAAAATATTTTCAACCGAAAACTGTACCTTCTTACTTTTCTTTTGGAGACCGATATCTTAGTGTATTGCATGCTAGGCTTAGAAATAAATGTAGTTCTCTGAACAGCGATTTATTTAAATCGAAGTTGGTGCCTAGTGCTTCTTGTTCATGTGGATATAAAAACGAGTGTTCCGAGCATTTTCTATTATATTGTAATAAATTCAATTTACTTAGAAATAACATGATCATTGAATTAAATATGCTTGATATGGGGGGTCTACCGGTAAATATCGATATTTTGTTATTTGGAAATGATGACCTGTCTGTAGAAATAAACACGTTTATATTTTCATGTGTACAAAAATACATAAAAGATACACGGCGTTTCGCTTGAACTAACAAGTCAACATGTATAACGTTATTGACAATTGTCAACATTATGTACTTCTACATGTATGTATATTCTTTTCTTGGTCGCGCTGTGGGGTATTGATTGATTGACGTGTCAAAGGTCGATGAAATATACATGTGTTATTCAGTTCAAATTGTACTTACCTATGCAAGATCTCCATGAATTAATTAAATCCCAACATATAAACTATGTCTAATCGTAATACGATCCAAGTATGCAACACACATACACCACGTGTTTAAGAATGGTCTTTGAGGTGTGCTCGACTTGCCATATATTATACCTTAGCACACAGTATGTTTCATCGACCTTTGAAATTTGCATTTTTCGTTCTATTCTATTTTTTTTTTTTTTTATTCGTCTTCATATTCTGAACAAATATGTTATTATTATGTAATTAATGCTGTTCTGATTATATGTAAATTGATGTAACTAGCGGAGAAGACATTTCTAAGTTGTAAAACTTGTGTCTGACCCATTTGTTGTTATTATGAACAATAAAATAAGTTTAAATCAAATCAATACATATATAGACAAACAATAGACTACCTGTTAATGGCATCCCAAAACCCCCCCTCTACTGGATCGCCAACATTAATACATAGACAAACAATAGACTACCTGTTAATGGCATCCCAACCCTCCCCTCTACTGGATCACCAACATCAATACATATATAGACAAACATTAGACTACCTGTTAATGGCATCCCTATACCTCCCCTCTACTGGATCGCCAACATCAATACACATATAGACACACAATAGACTATCTGTTAATGGCATCCCAACCCTCCCCTCTACTGGATCGCCAACATCAATACATATATAGACAAACATTAGACAACCTGTTAATGGCATACCAACACCTCCCCTCTACTGGATCGCTAACACCAATACATATATAGACAAACATTAGACTACCTGTTAATGGCATCCCAACCCTCCTCTCAACTGGATCGCCAACATCAATACATATATAGACAAACAATAGACTACCTGTTAATGGCATCCCAACACCTCCCCTCTACTGGATCGCCAACATCAATACATATATAGACAAACAATAGACTACCTGTTAATGGCATCCCAAAACCTCCCCTCTACTGGATCGCCAACATTAATACATAGACAAACAATAGACTACCTGTTAATGGCATCCCAACCCTCCCCTCTACTGGATCACCAACATCAATACATATATAGACAAACATTAGACTACCTGTTAATGGCATCCCTATACCTCCCCTCTACTGGATCGCCAACATCAATACATATATAGACAAACATTAGACTACCTGTTAATGGCATCACAACCCTCCCCTCTACTGGATCACCAACATCAATACATATATAGACAAACAATAGACTACCTGTTAATGGCATCCCAACCCTCCCCTCTACTGGATCGCCAACATCAATAAATATATAGACAAACATTAGACAACCTGTTAATGGCATACCAACACCCCCCCTCTACTGGATCGCCAACATCAATACATATATAGACAAACATTAGACTACATGTTAATGGCATCCCAACCCTCCTCTCAACTGGATCGCCAACATCAATACATATATAGACAAACAATAGACTACCTGTTAATGCCATCCCAACCCTCCCCTCTACTGGATCACCAACATCAATACAAATATAGACAAACAATAGACTACCTGTTAATGGCATCCCAACCCTCCCCTCTACTGGATCACCAACATCAACACATATATAGACAAACATTAGATTACCTGTTAATGGCATCCCAACACCCCCCCCCCCCCCTCTACTGGATCGCCAACATCAATACATATATAGACAAACATTAGACTACCTGTTAATGGCATCCCAACCCTCCCCTCTACTGGATCACCAACATTAATACATATATAGACAAACATTAGACTACCTGTTAATGGCATCCCAACCCTCCCCTCTACTGGATCGCCAACATCAATACATATATAGACAAACATTAGACAACCTGTTAATGTCATACCAACACCTCCCCTCTACTGGATCGCTAACACCAATACATATATAGATAAATATTAGACTACCTGTTAATGGCATCCCAACCCCCCTCTCAACTGGATCGCCAACATCAATACATATATAGACAAACAATAGACTACCTGTTAATGGCATACCAACACCTCCCCTCTACTGGATCGCCAACATCAATACATATAGACAAACATTAGACTACCTGTTAATGGCATCCCAACCCTCCCCTCTACTGGATCGCCAACATCAATACATTGACAAACATTAGACTACCTGTTAATGACATCCCAACCCTCCCCTCTACTAGATCGCCAACATCAATACATATATAGACAAACAATAGACTACCTGTTAATGGCATCCCAACACCTCCCCTCTGCTGGATCGCCAACATCAATACATATATAGACAAACATTAGACTACCTGTTAATGGCATACCAACACCTCCCCTCTACTGGATCGCCAACATCAATACATATAGACAAACAATAGTCTACCTGTTAATGGCATCCCAACCCTCCCCTCTACTGGATCGCCAATATCAATACATATATAGACAAACATTAGACTACCTGTTAATGGCATCCCAACCCTCCCCTCTACTGGATCGCCAACATCAATACATATATAGACAAACATTAGACTACCTGTTAATGGCATGCCAACACCTCCCCTCTACTGGATCGCCAACATCAATACATATAGACAAACAATAGTCTACCTGTTAATGGCATCCCAACCCTCCCCTCTACTGGATCGCCAATATTAATACATATACAGACAAACATTAGACTACCTGTTAATGGCATCCCAACACCTCCCCTCTACTGGATCGCCAATATCAATACATATATAGACAAACAATAGACTACCTGTTAATGGCACCCCAACCCTCCCCTCTACTGGATCACCAACATCAATACATATATAGACAAACAATAGACTACCTGTTAATGGCATCCCAACACCTCCCCTCTACTGGATCGCCAACATCAATACATATATAGACAAACAATAGACTACCTGTTAATGGCATCCCAAAACCTCCCCTCTACTGGATCGCCAACATTAATACATAGACAAACAATAGACTACCTGTTAATGGCACCCCAATCCTCCCCTCTACTGGATCACCAACATCAATACATATATAGACAAACAATAGACTACCTGTTAATGGCATCCCAACACCTCCCCTCTACTGGATCGCCAACATCAATACATATATAGACAAACATTAGACTACCTGTTAATGGCACCCCTATACATCCCCTCTACTGGATCGACAACATCAATACATATATAGACACACAATAGACTACCTGTTAATGGCATCCCAACCCTCCCCTCTACTGGATCGCCAACATCAATACATATATAGACAAACAATAGACTACCTGTTAATGGCATCCCAACCCTCCCCTGTACTGGATCACCAACATCAATACATATATAGACAAACATTAGACTACCTGTTAATGGCATCCCAGCACCTCCCCTCTACTGGATCGCCAACATCAATACATATATAGACAAACATTAGACTACCTGTTAATGGCATCACAACCCTCCCCTCTACTGGATCACCAACATCAATACATATATAGACAAACAATAGACTACCTGTTAATGGCATCCCAACCCTCCCCTCTACTGGATCGCCAACATCAATAAATATATAGACAAACATTAGACAACCTGTTAATGGCATACCAACACCTCCCCTCTACTGGATCGCCAACATCAATGCATATATAGACAAACATTAGACTACCTGTTAATGGCATCCCAACCCTCCTCTCAACTGGATCGCCAACATCAATACATATATAGACAAACAATAGACTACCTGTTAATGCCATCCCAACACCTCCCCTCTACTGGATCGCCAACATCAATACATATATAGACAAACATTGGACTACCTGTTAATGGCATCCCAACCCTCCCCTCTACTGGATCGCCAACATCAATACATATATAGACAAACATTAGACTACCTGCTAATGGCATCCCAACCCTCCTCTCAACTGGATCGCCAACATCAATACATATATAGACAAACAATAGACTACCTGTTAATGGCATCCCAACCCTCCCCTCTACTGGATCGCCAACATCAATACATTGACAAACATTAGACTACCTGTTAATGACATCCCAACCCTCCACTCTACTAGATCGCCAACATCAATACATATATAGACAAACAATAGACTACCTGTTAAAGGCATCCCAACCCTCCCCTCTACTGGATCGCAAATATCAATACATATATAGACAAACATTAGACAACCTGTTAATGGCATCCCAACACCTCCCCTCTACTGGATCGCCAACATCAATACATATATAGACAAACAATAGACTACCTGTTAATGGCATCCCAACCCTCCCCTCTACTGGATCGCCAACATCAATACATATATAGACAAACATTAGACTACCTGTTAATGGCATACCAACACCTCCCCTCTACTGGATCGCCAACATCAATACATATAGACAAACAATAGTCTACCTGTTAATGGCATCCCAACCCTCCCCTCTACTGGATCGCCAATACCAATACATATATAGACAAACATTAGACTACCTGTTAATGGCATCCCAATACCTCCCCTCTGCTGGATCGCCAACATCAATACATATATAGACAAACAATAGACTACCTGTTAATGGCATCCCAACCCTCCCTTCTACTGGATCGCCAACATCAATACATATAGACAAACATTAGACTACCTGTTAATGGCATCCCAACCCTCCCCTCTACTGGATCGCCAACATCAATACATATATAGACAAACATTAGACTACCTGTTAATGGCATACCAACTCTCCCCTCTACTGGATCGCCAATATCAATACATATATAGACAAACATTAGACTACCTGTTAATGGCATCCCAATACCTCCCCTCTGCTGGATCGCCAACATCAATACATATATAGACAAACAATAGACTACCTGTTAATGGCATGCCAACCCTCCCTTCTACTGGATCGCCAACATCAATACATATACAGACAAACATTAGACTACCTGTTAATGGCATCCCAACCCTCCCCTCTACTGGATCGCCAACATCAATACATATATAGACAAACATTAGACTACCTGTTAATGGCATACCAACACCTCCCATCTACTGGATCGCCAACATCAATACATATAGACAAACAATAGTCTACCTGTTAATGGCATCCCAACCCTCCCCTCTACTGGATCGCCAACATCAATACATATATAGACAAACATTAGACTACCTGTTAATGGCATCCCAACACCTCCACTCTGCTGGATCGCCACCATCAATACATATATAGACAAACAATAGACTACCTGTTAATGGCATCCCAACCCTCCCTTCTACTGGATCGCCAACATCAATACATATAGACAAACATTAGACTACCTGTTAATGGCATCCAAACCCTCCCCTCTACTGGATCGCCAACATCAATACATATATAGACAAACATTAGACTACCTGTTAATGGCATCCCAACAGCTCCCCTCTACTGGATCGCCAACATCAATACATATAGACAAACAATAGTCTACCTGTTAATGACATCCAAGCACTACCCTCTACTGGATCGCCAATATCAATACATATATAGACAAACATTAGACTACCTGTTAATGGCATCCCAACACCTCCCCTCTACTGGATCGCCAATATCAATACATATATAGACAAACAATAGACTACCTGTTAATGGCATCCCAACCCTCCCCTCTACTGGATCACCAACATCAATACATATATAGACAAACAATAGACTACCTGTTAATGGCACCCCAACCCTCCCCTCTACTGGATCGCCAACATCAATACATATATAGACAAACATTAGACTACTTGTAAATGGCATCGCAACCCTCCCCTCTACTGGATCACCAACATCAATACATATATAGACAAACATTAGACAACCTGTTAATGGCATACCAACACCTCCCCTCTACTGGATCGCTAACACCAATACATATATAGACAAACATTAGACTACCTGTTAATGGCATCCCAACCCTCCTCTCAACTGGATCGCCAACATCAATACATATATAGACAAACAATAGACTACCTGTTAATGGCATACCAACACCTCCCCTCTACTGGATCGCCAACATCAATACATATATAGACAAACAATAGACTACCTGTTAATGGCATGCCAACCCTCCCTTCTACTGGATCGCCAACATCAATACATATACAGACAAACATTAGACTACCTGTTAATGGCATCCCAACCCTCCCCTCTACTGGATCGCCAACATCAATACATATATAGACAAACATTAGACTACCTGTTAATGGCATACCAACACCTCCCATCTACTGGATCGCCAACATCAATACATATAGACAAACAATAGTCTACCTGTTAATGGCATCCCAACCCCCCCCTCTACTGGATCGCCAACATCAATACATATATAGACAAACATTAGACTACCTGTTAATGGCATCCCAACACCTCCACTCTGCTGGATCGCCAACATCAATACATATATAGACAAACAATAGACTACCTGTTAATGGCATCCCAACCCTCCCTTCTACTGGATCGCCAACATCAATACATATAGACAAACATTAGACTACCTGTTAATGGCATCCAAACCCTCCCCTCTACTGGATCGCCAACATCAATACATATATAGACAAACATTAGACTACCTGTTAATGGCATCCCAACAGCTCCCCTCTACTGGATCGCCAACATCAATACATATAGACAAACAATAGTCTACCTGTTAATGACATCCAAGCACTACCCTCTACTGGATCGCCAATATCAATACATATATAGACAAACATTAGACTACCTGTTAATGGCATCCCAACACCTCCCCTCTACTGGATCGCCAATATCAATACATATATAGACAAACAATAGACTACCTGTTAATGGCATCCCAACCCTCCCCTCTACTGGATCACCAACATCAATACATATATAGACAAACAATAGACTACCTGTTAATGGCACCCCAACCCTCCCCTCTACTGGATCGCCAACATCAATACATATATAGACAAACATTAGACTACTTGTAAATGGCATCGCAACCCTCCCCTCTACTGGATCACCAACATCAATACATATATAGACAAACATTAGACAACCTGTTAATGGCATACCAACACCTCCCCTCTACTGGATCGCTAACACCAATACATATATAGACAAACAATAGACTACCTGTTAATGGCATACCAACACCTCCCCTCTACTGGATCGCCAACATCAATACATATAGACAAACAATAGTCTACCTGTTAATGGCATCCCAACCCTCCCCTCTACTGGATCGTCAACATCAATACATATATAGACAAACATTAGACTACATGTTAATGGCATCCCAACCCTCCCCTCTACTGGATTGCCAACATCAATACATATATAGACAAACATTAGACTACCTGTTAATGGCATCCCAACACCTCCCCTCTACTGGATCGCCAACATTAATACATATATAGACAAACATTAGACTACCTGTTAATGGCATCCCAGCACCTCCCCTCTACTGGATCGCCAACATCAATACATATATAGACAAACATTAGACTACCTGTTAATGGCATCACAACCCCCCCTTCTACTGGATCACCAACATCAATACATATATAGACAAACAATAGACTACCTGTTAATGGCATCCCAACCCTCCCCTCTACTGGATCGCCAACATCAATAAATATATAGACAAACATTAGACAACCTGTTAATGGCATACCAACACCTCCCCTCTACTGGATCGCCAACATCAATACATATATAGACAAACATTAGACTACCTGTTAATGGCATCCCAACCCTCCTCTCAACTCGATCGCTAACATCAATACATATATAGACAAACAATAGACTACCTGTTAATGACATCCCAACACCTCCCCTCTGATGGATCGCCAACATCAATACATATATAGACAAACAATAGACTACCTGCTAATGGCATCCCAAAACCTCCCCTCTACTGGATCGCCAACATTAATACATATATAGACAAACATTAGACTACCTGTTACTGGCATCCCAACACCTCCCCTCTACTGGATCGCCAACATCAATACATATATAGACAAACAATAGACTACCTGTTAATGGCATCCCAACACCTCCCCTCTACTGGATCGCCAACATCAATACATATATAGACAAACATTAGTATACCTGTTAATGGCATCCCAACACTCCCTTCTATTGGATCGCCAACATCAATACATATATAGACAAACAATAGACTACCTGTTAATGGCATCCCAACCCTCCCCTCTACTGGATCGCCAACATCAATACATATATAGACAAATATTAGATCACCTGTTAATGGCATCACAACACCACCCCTTTACTGGATCGCCAACATCAATACATATATAGACAAACATTACACTACCTTTTAATGGCATCCCAACACCTCCCCTCTACTGGATCACCAACATCAATACATATATAGACAACCAATAGACTACCTGTTAATGGCATACCAACACCTCCCCTCTACTGGATCGCCAACATCAATACATATATAGACAAACATTAGACTACCTGTTAATATCATCCCAACACCTCCCCTCTACTGGATCGCCAACATTAATACATATATAGACAAACATTAGATTACCTGTTAATGGCATCCCAACACCTCCCCTCTACTGGATCGCCAACATCAATACATATATAGACAAACATTAGAATACCTGTTAATGGCATCCCAACACCTCCCCTCTACTGGATCACCAACATCAATACATATAGACAAACAATAGACTACCTGTTAATGGCATCCCAACCCTCCCCTCTACTGGATCACCAACATCAATACATATATAGACAAACATTAGACTACCTGTTAATGGCATCACAACACCTCCCCTCTACTGGATCGCCAACATCAATACATATACAAACATTAGACTACCTGTTAATAGCATCCCAACACCTCCCCTCTACTGGATCGCCAACATCAATACATATATAGACAAACAATAGACTACCTGTTAATGGCATACTAACACCTCCCCTCTACTGGATCGCCAACATCAATACATATATAGACAAACATTAGACTACATGTTAATGGCATCCCAACCCTCCCCTCTACTGGATCGCCAACATCAATACATATATAGACAAACAATAGACTACCTGTTAATGGCATACCAACACCTCCCCTCTACTGGATCGCCAACATCAATACATATATATACAAACATTAGACTACCTGTTAATGGCATCCCAACACCTCCCTTCTACTGGATCAACAACATCAATACATATAGACAAACAATATACTACCTTTTAATGGCTCCCAACCCTCCCCTCTACTGGATCGCCAACATCAATACATATATAGACAAACAATAGACTACCGGTTAATGGCATCCCAACCCTCCCCTCTACTGGATCGCCAATATCAATACCTATATAGACAAACAATAGACTACCTGTTAATGGCATCCCAACACCTCCCCTCTACTGGATCGCCAACATCAATACATATATAGACAAACATTAGACAACCTGTTAATGGCATCCCAACCCTCCCCTCTACTGGATCGCCAATATCAATACATATATAGTCAAACAATAGACTACCTGTTAATGCCATCCCAACCCTCCCCTCTACTGGATCACCAACATCAATACATATATAGACAAACATTAGACAACCTGTTAATGGCATACCAACACCTCCCCTCTACTGGATCGCCAACATCAATACATATATAGACAAACAATAGACTACCTGTTAATGGCATCCCAACCCTCCCCTCTACTGGATCGCCAATATCAATACATATATAGACAAACAATAGACTACCTGTTAATGCCATCCCAACCCTCCCCTCTACTGGATCACCAACAACAATATATATATAGACAAACAATAGACTACCTGTTAATGGCATCCCAACACCTCCCCGCTACTGGATCACCAACATCAATACATATATAGACAAACATTAGACTACCTGTTAATGGCATCCCAACACCTCCCCTCTACTGGATCGTCAACATCAATACATATATAGACAAACATTAGACTACCTGTTAATGGTATCCCAACCCTCCCCTCTACTGGATAACCAACATCAATACATATATAGACAAACAATAGACTACCTGTTAATGGCATCCCAACCCTCCTCTCTACTGGATCGCCAACATCAATACATATATAGACAAACATTAGACAACCTGTTAATGTCATACCAACACCTCCCCTCTACTGGATCGCTAACACCAATACATATATAGACAAACATTAGACTACCTGTTAATGGCATCACAACCCCCCCTTCTACTGGATCACCAACATCAATACATATATAGACAAACAATAGACTACCTGTTAATGGCATCCCAACCCTCTCCTCTACTGGATCGCCAACATCAATAAATATATAGACAAACATTAGACAACCTGTTAATGGCATACCAACACCTCCCCTCTACTAGATCGCCAACATCAATACATATATAGACAAACATTAGACTACCTGTTAATGGCATCCCAACCCTCCTCTCAACTCGATCGCTAACATCAATACATATATAGACAAACATTAGACTACCTGTTAATGACATCCCAACACCCCCCCTCTGATGGATCGCCAACATCAATACATATATAGACAAGCAATAGACTACCGGTTAATGGCATCCCAACCCTCCCCTCTACTGGATCGCCAATATCAATACCTATATAGACAAACAATAGACTACCTGTTAATGGCATCCCAACACCTCCCCTCTACTGGATCGCCAACATCAATACATATATAGACAAACATTAGACAACCTGTTAATGGCATCCCAACCCTACCCTCTACTGGATCGCCAATATCAATACATATATAGTCAAACAATAGACTACCTGTTAATGCCATCCCAACCCTCCCCTCTACTGGATCACCAACATCAATACATATATAGACAAACATTAGACAACCTGTTAATGGCATACCAACACCTCCCCTCTACTGGATCGCCAACATCAATACATATATAGACAAACAATAGACTACCTGTTAATGGCATCCCAACCCTCCCCTCTACTGGATCGCCAATATCAATACATATATAGACAAACAATAGACTACCTGTTAATGCCATCCCAACACCTCCCCGCTACTGGATCACCAACATCAATACATATATAGACAAACATTAGACTACCTGTTAATGGCATCCCAACACCTCCCCTCTACTGGATCGCCAACATCAATACATATATAGACAAACATTAGACTACCTGTTAATGGTATCCCAACCCTCCCCTCTACTGGATAACCAACATCAATACATATATAGACAAACAATAGACTACCTGTTAATGGCATCCCAACCCTCCTCTCTACTGGATCGCCAACATCAATACATATATAGACAAACATTAGACAACCTGTTAATGTCATACCAACACCTCCCCTCTACTGGATCGCTAACACCAATACATATATAGACAAACATTAGACTACCTGTTAATGGCATCACAACCCCCCCTTCTACTGGATCACCAACATCAATACATATATAGACAAACAATAGACTACCTGTTAATGGCATCCCAACCCTCCCCTCTACTGGATCGCCAACATCAATAAATATATAGACAAACATTAGACAACCTGTTAATGGCATACCAACACCCCCCCTCTACTGGATCGCCAACATCAATACATATATAGACAAACATTAGACTACCTGTTAATGGCATCCCAACCCTCCTCTCAACTCGATCGCTAACATCAATACATATATAGACAAACAATAGACTACCTGTTAATGACATCCCAACACCCCCCCCTCTGATGGATCGCCAACATCAATACATATATAGACAAACAATAGACTACCTGTTAATGGCATCCCAAAACCTCCCCTCTACTGGATCGCCAACATTAATACATATATAGACAAACATTAGACTACCTGTTACTGGCATCCCAACACCTCCCCTCTACTGGATCGCCAACATCTATACATATATAGACAAACAATAGACTACCTGTTAATGGCATCCCAACACCTCCCCTCTACTGGATCGCCAACATCAATACATATATAGACAAACATTAGTATACCTGTTAATGGCATCCCAACACTCCCTTCTATTGGATCGCCAACATCAATACATATATAGACAAACAATAGACTACCTGTTAATGGCATCCCAACCCTCCCCTCTACTGGATCGCCAACATCAATACATATATAGACAAATATTAGATCACCTGTTAATGGCATCACAACACCACCCCTTTACTGGATCGCCAACATCAATACATATATAGACAAACATTACACTACCTTTCAATGGCATCCCAACACCTCCCCTCTACTGGATCACCAACATCAATACATATATAGACAACCAATAGACTACCTGTTAATGGCATACCAACACCTCCCCTCTACTGGATCGCCAACATCAATACATATATAGACAAACATTAGACTACCTGTTAATATCATCCCAACACCTCCCCTCTACTGGATCGCCAACATTAATACATATATAGACAAACATTAGATTACCTGTTAATGGCATCCCAACACCTCCCCTCTACTGGATCGCCAACATCAATACATATATAGACAAACATTAGACTACCTGTTAATGGCATCCCAACACCTCCCCTCTACTGGATCACCAACATCAATACATATAGACAAACAATAGACTACCTGTTAATGGCATCCCAACCCTCCCCTCTACTGGATCACCAACATCAATACATATATAGACAAACATTAGACTACCTGTTAATGGCATCACAACACCTCCCCTCTACTGGATCGCCAACATCAATACATATATAAACATTAGACTACCTGTTAATAGCATCCCAACACCTCCCCTCTACTGGATCGCCAACATCAATACATATATAGACAAACAATAGACTACCTGTTAATGGCATACTAACACCTCCCCTCTACTGGATCGCCAACATCAATACATATATAGACAAACATTAGACTACATGTTAATGGCATCCCAACCCTCGCCTCTACTGGATCGCCAACATCAATACATATATAGACAAACAATAGACTACCTGTTAATGGCATACCAACACCTCCCCTCTACTGGATCGCCAACATCAATACATATATATACAAACATTAGACTACCTGTTAATGGCATCCCAACACCTCCCTTCTACTGGATCAACAACATCAATACATATAGACAAACAATAGACTACCTTTTAATGGCTCCCAACCCTCCCCTCCACTGGATCGCCAACATCAATACATATATAGACAAACAATAGACTACCGGTTAATGGCATCCCAACCCTCCCCTCTACTGGATCGCCAATATCAATACCTATATAGACAAACAATAGACTACCTGTTAATGGCATCCCAACACCTCCCCTCTACTGGATCGCCAACATCAATACATATATAGTTAAACAATAGACTACCTGTTAATGCCATCCCAACCCTCCCCTCTACTGGATCACCAACATCAATACATATATAGACAAACATTAGACAACCTGTTAATGGCATCCCAACACCTCCCCTCTACTGGATCGCCAACATCAATACATATATAGACAAACAATAGACTACCTGTTAATGGCATCCCAACCCTCCCCTCTACTGGATCGCCAATATCAATACATATATAGACAAACAATAGACTACCTGTTAATGCCATCCCAACCCTCCTCTCTACTGGATCACCAACAACAATATATATATAGACAAACAATAGACTACCTGTTAATGGCATCCCAACACCTCCCCGCTACTGGATCATCAACATCAATACATATATAGACAAACATTAGACTACCTGTTAATGGCATCCCAACACCTCCCCTCTACTGGATCGCCAACATCAATACATATATAGACAAACATTAGACTACCTGTTAATGGTATCCCAACCCTCCCCTCTACTGGATAACCAACATCAATACATATATAGACAAACAATAGACTACCTGTTAATGGCATCCCAACCCTCCTCTCTACTGGATCGCCAACATCAATACATATATAGACAAACATTAGACAACCTGTTAATGTCATACCAACACCTCCCCTCTACTGGATCGCTAACACCAATACATATATAGACAAACATTAGACTACCTGTTAATGGCATCCCAACACCTCCCCTCTGCTGGATCGCCAACATCAATACATATATAGACAGACATTAGACTACCTGTTAATGGCATACCAACACCTCCCCTCTACTGGATCGCCAACATCAATACATATAGACAAACAATAGTCTACCTGTTAATAGCATCCCAACCCTCCCCTCTACTGGATCGCCAATATCAATACATATATAGACAAACATTAGACTACCAGTTAATGGCATCCCAACACCTCCCCTCTACTGGATCGCCAACATCAATACATATATAGACAAACAATAGACTACCTGTTAATGGCATCCCAACCCTCCCCTCTACTGGATCGCCAACATCAATACATATAGAGACAAACATTAGACTACCTGTTAATGGCATCCCAACACTCCCTTCTATTGGATCGCCAACATCAATACATATATAGACAAACAATAGACTACCTGTTAATGGCATCCCAACACCTCCCCTCTACTGGATCGCCAACATCAATACATATATAGACAAACATTAGACTACCTGTTAATGGCATACCAACACCTCTCCTCTACTGGATCGCCAACATCAATACATATAGACAAACAATAGTCTACCTGTTAATGACATCCCAACACTCCCCTCTACTGGATCGCCAATATCAATACATATATAGACAAACATTAGACTACCTGTTAATGGCATCACAACACCTCCCCTCTACTGGATCGCCAACATCAATACATATATAGACAAACATTAGACAACCTGTTAATGTCATACCAACACCTCCCCTCTACTGGAACGCTAACACCAATACATATATAGACAAACATTAGACTACCTGTTAATGGCATCCCAACAGCTCCCCTCTACTGGATCGCCAACATCAATACATATAGACAAACAATAGTCTACCTGTTAATGACATCCAAACACTACCTTCTACTGGATCGCCAATATCAATACATATATAGACAAACATTAGACTACCTGTTAATGGCATCCCAACACCTCCCCTCTACTGGATCGCCAATATCAATACATATATAGACAAACAATAGACTACCTGTTAATGGCATCCCAACCCTCCCCTCTACTGGATCACCAACATCAATACATATATAGACAAACAATAGACTACCTGTTAATGGCACCCCAACCCTCCCCTCTACTGGATCGCCAACATCAATACATATATAGACAAGCATTAGACTACTTGTTAATGGCATCGCAACCCTCCCCTCTACTGGATCACCAACATCAATACATATATAGACAAACATGAGACAACCTGTTAATGGCATACCAACACCTCCCCTCTACTGGATCGCTAACACCAATACATATATAGACAAACATTAGACTACCTGTTAATGGCATCCCAACACCTCCCCTCTACTGGATCGCCAACATCAATACATATATAGAAAAACAATAGACTACCTGTTAATGGCATCCCAAAACCTCCCCTCTACTGGATCGCCAACATTAATACATTGACAAACAATAGACTACCTGTTAATGGCATCCCAACCCTCCCCTCTACTGGATCGTCAACATCAATACATATATAGACAAACATTAGACTACCTGTTAATGGCATCCCTATACCTCCCCTCTACTGGATCGCCAACATCAATACATATATAGACAAACAATAGACTACCTGTTAATGGCATCCCAGCACCTCCCCTCTACTGGATCGCCAACATCAATACATATATAGACAAACATTAGACTACCTGTTAATGGCATCACAACCCTTCTTTCTACTGGATCACCAACATCAATACATATATAGACAAACAATAGACTACCTGTTAATGGCATCCCAACCCTCCCCTCTACTGGATCGCCAACATCAATAAATATATAGACAAACATTAGACAACCTGTTAATGGCATACCAACACCTCCCCTCTACTGGATCGCCAACATCAATACATATATAGACAAACATTAGACTACCTGTTAATGGCATCCCAACTCTCCTCTCAACTCGATCGCCGACATCAATACATATATAGACAAACAATAGGCTACCTGTTAATGGCATCCCAACACCCTCCCTCTGATGGATCGCCAACATCAATACATATATAGACAAACAATAGACTACCTGTTAATGGTATCCCAAAACCTCCCCTCTACTGGATCGCCAACATTAATACATATATAGACAAACATTAGACTACCTGTTACTGGCATCCCAACACCTCCCCTCTACTGGATCGCCAACATCAATACATATATAGACAAACAATAGACTACCTGTTAATGGCATCCCAACACCTCCCCTCTACTGGATCGCCAACATCAATACATATATAGACAAACATTAGACTACCTGTTAATGGCATCCCAACACTCCCTTCTATTGGATCGCCAACATCAATACATATATAGACAAACAATAGACTACCGGTTAATGGCATCCCAACCCTCCCCTCTACTGGATCGCCAACATCAATACATATATAGACAAATATTAGATCACCTGTTAATGGCATCACAACACCACCCCTCTACTGGATCGCCAACATCAATACATATATAGACAAACATTAGACTACCTGTTAATGGCATCCCAACACCTCCCCTCTACTGGATCACCAACATCAATACATATATAGACAACCAATAGACTACCTGTTAATGGCATACCAGCCCCTCCCCTCTACTGGATCGCCAACATCAATACATATATAGACAAACATTAGACTACCTGTTAATATCATCCCAACACCTCCCCTCTTCTGGATCGCCAACATTAATACATATATAGACAAACATTAGATTACCTGTTAATGGCATCCCAACACCTCCCCTCTACTGGATCGCCAACATCAATACATATATAGACAAACATTAGACTACCTGTTAATGGCATCCCAACACCTCCCCTCTACTGGATCACCAACATCAATACATATAGACAAACAATAGACTACCTGTTAATGGCATCCCAACCCTCCCCTCTACTGGATCACCAACATCAATACATATATAGACAAACATTAGACTACCTGTTAATGACATCACAACACCTCCCCTCTACTGGATCGCCAACATCAATACATATACAAACATTAGACTACCTGTTAATGGCATCCCAACACCTCCCCTCTACTGGATCGCCAACATCAATACATATATAGACAAACAATAGACTACCTGTTAATGGCATACTAACACCTCCCCTCTACTGGATCGCCAACATCAATACATATATAGACAAACATTAGGCTACATGTTAATGGCATCCCAACCCTCCCCTCTACTGGATCGCCAACATCAATACATATATAGACAAACAATAGACTACCTGTTAATGGCATACCAACACCTCCCCTCTACTGGATCGCCAACATCAATACATATATATACAAACATTAGACTACCTGTTAATGGCATCCCAACACCTCCCTTCTACTGGATCAACAACATCAATACATATAGACAAACAATAGACTACCTTTTAATGGCTCCCAACCTTCCCCTCTACTGGATCGCCAATATCAATACCTATATAGACAAACAATAGACTACCTGTTAATGGCATCCCAACCCTCCCCTCTACTGGATCACCAACATCAATACATATATAGACAAACAATAGACTACCTGTAAATGGCATCCCAACCCTCCCCTCTACTGGATCACCAACATCAATACATATATAGACAAACATTAGACTACCTGTTAATGGCATCCCAACACCTCCCCTCTACTGGATCGCCAACATCAATACATATATAGACAAACATTAGACAACCTGTTAATGGCATACCAACACCTCCCCTCTACTGGATCGCCAACATCAATACATATATAGACAAACAATAGACTACCTGTTAATGGCATCCCAACCCTCCCCTCTACTGGATCGCCAATATCAATACATATATAGTCAAACAATAGACTACCTGTTAATGCCATCCCAACCCTCCCCTCTACTGGATCACCAACAACAATATATATATAGACAAACAATAGACTACCTGTTAATGGCATCCCAACACCTCCCCTCTACTGGATCACCAACATCAATACATATATAGACAAACATTATACTACCTGTTAATGGCATCCCAACACCTCCCCTCTACTGGATCGCCAACATCAATACATATATAGACAAACATTAGACCACCTGTTAATGGTATCCCAACCCTCCCCTCTACTGGATAACCAACATCAATACATATATAGACAAACAATAGACTACCTGTTAATGGCATCCCAACCCTCCTCTCTACTGGATCGCCAACATCAATACATATATAGACAAACATTAGACAACCTGTTAATGTCATACCAACACCTCCCCTCTACTGGATCGCTAACACCAATACATATATAGACAAACATTAGACTACCTGTTAATGGCATCCCAACACCTCCCCTCTGCTGGATCGCCAACATCAATACATATATAGACAGACATTAGACTACCTGTTAATGGCATACCAACACCTCCCCTCTACTGGATCGCCAACATCAATATATATAGACAAACAATAGTCTACCTGTTAATAGCATCCCAACCCTCCCCTCTACTGGATCGCCAATATCAATACATATATAGACAAACATTAGACTACCAGTTAATGGCATCCCAACACCTCCCCTCTACTGGATCGCCAACATCAATACATATATAGACAAACAATAGACTACCTGTTAATGGCATCCCAACCCTCCCCTCTACTGGATCGCCAATATCAATACATATATAGACAAACATTAGACTACCTGTTAATGGCATCCCAACACTCCCTTCTATTGGATCGCCAACATCAATACATATATAGACAAACAATAAACTACCTGTTAATGGCATCCCAACCCTCCCCTCTACTGGATCGCCAACATCAATACATATATAGACAAACAATAGACTACCTGTTAATGGCATCCCAACACCTCCCCTCTACTGGATCGCCAACATCAATACATATATAGACAAACATTAGACTACCTGTTAATGGCATCCCAACACCTCCCCTCTACTGGATCGCCAACATCAATACATATATAGACAAACATTAGACAACCTGTTAATGGCATACCAACACCTCCCCTCTACTGGATCGCCAACATCAATACATATATAGACAAACAATAGACTACCTGTTAATGGCATCCCAACCCTCCCCTCTACTGGATCGCCAATATCAATACATATATAGTCAAACAATATTACTACCTGTTAATGCCATCCCAACCCTCCCCTCTACTGGATCACCAACAACAATATATATATAGACAAACAATAGACTACCTGTGAATGGCATCCCAACACCTCCCCTCTACTGGATCACCAACATCAATACATATATAGACAAACATTAGACTACCTGTTAATGGCATCCCAACACCTCCCCTCTACTGGATCGCCAACATCAATACATATATAGACAAACATTAGACTACCTGTTAATGGTATCCCAACCCTCCCCTCTACTGGATAACCACAATCAATACATATATAGACAAACAATAGACTACCTGTTAATGGCATCCCAACCCTCCTCTCTACTGGATCGCCAACATCAATACATATATAGACAAACATTAGACAACCTGTTAATGTCATACCAACACCTCCCCTCTACTGGATCGCTAACACCAATACATATATAGACAAACATTAGACTACCTGTTAATGGCATCCCAACACATCCCCTCTGCTGGATCACCAACATCAATACATATATAGACAGACATTAGACTACCTGTTAATGGCATACCAACACCTCCCCTCTACTGGATCGCCAACATCAATATATATAGACAAACAATAGTCTACCTGTTAATAGCATCCCAACCCTCCCCTCTACTGGATCGCCAATATCAATACATATATAGACAAACATTAGACTACCAGTTAATGGCATCCCAACACCTCCCCTCTACTGGATCGCCAACATCAATACATATATAGACAAACAATAGACTACCTGTTAATGGTATCCCAACCCTCCCCTCTACTGGATCGCCAACATCAATACATATATAGACAAACATTAGACTACCTGTTAATGGCATCCCAACACTCCCTTCTATTAGATCGCCAACATCAATACATATATAGACAAACAATAAACTACCTGTTAATGGCATCCCAACCCTCTCCTCTACTGAATCGCCAACATCAATACATATATAGACAAACAATAGACTACCTGTTAATGGCATCCCAACACCTCCCCTCTACTGGATCGCCAACATCAATACATATATAGACAACCAATAGACTACCTGTTAATGGCATCCCAAAGCCTCCCCTCTACTGGATCGCCAACATCAATACATATATAGACAACCAATAGACTACCTGTTAATGGCATCCCAAAGCCTCCCCTCTACTGGATCGCCAACATCAATACATATATAGACAAACAATAGACTACCTGTTAATGGTATCCCAACCCTCCCCTCTACTGGATCGCCAACATCAATACATATATAGACAAACATTAGACTACCTGTTAATGGCATCCCAACACTCCCTTCTATTGGATCGCCAACATCAATACATATATAGACAAACAATAAACTACCTGTTAATGGCATCCCAACCCTCTCCTCTACTGAATCGCCAACATCAATACATATATAGACAAACAATAGACTACCTATTAATGGCATCCCAACACCTCCCCTCTACTGGATCGCCAACATCAATACATATATAGACAAACATTAGACTACCTGTTAATGGCATCCCAACACCTCCCCTCTACTGGATCGCCAACATCAATACATATAGACAAACAATAGTCTACCTGTTAATGACATCCCAACACTCCCCTCTACTGGATCGCAAATATCAATACATATATAGACAAACATTAGCTACCTGTTAATGGCATCACAACACCTCCCCTCTACTGGATCGCCAACATCAATACATATATAGACAAACATTAGACAACCTGTTAATGTCATACCGACACCTCCCCTCTACTGGATCGCTAACACCAATACATATATAGACAAACATTAGACTACCTGTTAATGGCATCCCAACCCTCCTCTCAACTGGATCGCCAACATCAATACATATATAGACAAACATTAGACAACCTGTTAATGTCATACCAACACCTCCCCTCTACTGGATCGCCAACATCAATACATAGAGACAAACATTAGACTACCTGTTAATGGCATCCCAACCCTCCCCTCTACTGAATCGCCAACATCAATACATTGACAAACATTAGACTACCTGTTAATGGCATCCCAACCCTTCCCTCTACTAGATCGCCAACATCAATACATATATAGACAAACAATAGACTACCTGTTTATGGCATCCCAACACCTCTCATCTACTGGATCGCCAACATCAATACATATATAGACAAACATTTGACTACCTGTTAATGGCATACCAACATCTCCCCTCTACTGGATCGCCAACATCAATACATATAGACAAACATTAGACTACCTGTTAATGGCATCCCAACCCTCCCCTCTGCTGGATCGCCAACATCAATACATATATAGACAAACATTAGACTACCTGTTAATGGGATCCCAACACCTCCCCTCTACTGGATCGCCAACATCAATACATATAGAAAAACAATAGTCTACCTGTTAATGACATCCCAACACTCCCCTCTACTGGATCGCCAATATCAATACATATATAGACAAACAATAGACTACCTGTTAATGGCATCCCAACCCTCCCCTCTACTGGATCACCAACATCAATACATTTATAGACAAACAATAGACTACCTGTTAATGGCATCCCAACACCTCCCCTCTACTGGATCGCCAATATCAATACATATATAGACAAACAATAGACTACCTGTTAATGGCATCCCAACCCTCCCCTCTACTGGATCACCAACATCAATACATTTATAGACAAACAATAGACTACCTGTTAATGGCACCCCAACCCTCCCCTCTACTGGATCACCAACATCAATACATATATAGACAAACATTAGACTACCTGTTAATGGCATCCCAACACCTCCACTCTACTGGATCGCCAACATCAATACATATATAGACAAACATTAGACTACCTGTTAATGGCATCACAACCCTCCCTCTACTGGATCACCAACATCAATACATATATAGACAAACAATAGACTACCTGTTAATGGCATCCCAACCCTCCCCTCTACTGGATCGCCAACATCAATACATATATAGACAAACATTAGACAACCTGTTAATGGCATACCAACATCTCCCCTCTACTGGATCGCTAACACCAATACATATATAGAAAAACATTAGACTACCTGTTAATGGCATCCCAACCCTCCTCTCAACTGGATCGCCAACATCAATACATATATAGACAAACAATAGACTACCTGTTAATGGCATCCCAAAGCCTCCCCTCTACTGGATCGCCAACATTAATACATATATAGAAAAACATTAGACTACCTGTTAATGGCATCCCAATACCTCCCCTCTACTGGATCGCCAACATCAATACATATATAGACACACAATAGACTACCTGTTAATGGCATCCCAACCCTCCCCTCTACTGGATCGCCAACATCAATACAGATATAGACAAACATTAGACTACCTGTTAATGGCATCCCAACACCTCCCCTCTACTGGATCGCCAACATTAATACATATATAGACAAACAATAGACTACCTGTTAATGGCATCCCAACCCTCCCCTCTACTGGATCACCAACATCAATACATATATAGACACACATTAGACTACCTGTTAATGGCATCCCAGCACCTCCCCTCTACTGGATCGCCAACATCAATACATATATAGACAAACATTATACTACCTGTTAATGGCATCACAACCCTCCCCTCTACTGGATCACCAACATCAATACATATATAGACAAACAATAGACTACCTGTTAATGGCATCCCAACCCTCCCCTCTACTGGATCGCCAACATCAATAAATATATAGACAAACATTAGACAACCTGTTAATGGCATACCAACACCTCCACACTACTGGATCGCCATCATAAATACATATATAGACAAACATTAGACTACCTGTTAATGGCATCCCAACCCTCCTCTCAACTGGATCGCCAACATCAATACATATATAGACAAACAATAGTCTACCTGTTAATGGCATCCCAACACCCCCCTCTACTGGATCGCCAACATTAATACATATATAGACAAACATTAGACTACCTGTTAATTGCATCCCAACACCTCCTCTCTACTGGATCGCCAAAATCAATACATATATAGACAAACAATAGACTACCTGTTAATGGCATCCCAACCCTTCCCTCTACTGGAGCGCCAACATCAATACATATATAGACAAACATTAGACTACCTGTTAATGGCATCCCAACACCTCCCCTCTACTGGATCGCCAACATTAATACATATATAGACAAACAATAGAATACCTGTTAATGGTATCCCAACCCTCCCCTCTACTGGATCGCCAACATCAATACATATATCGACAAACATTAGATCATCTGTTAATGGCATCCCAACACCTCCCCTTTACTGGATCGCCAACATCAATACATATATAGACAAACATTAGACTACCTGTTAATGGCATCCCAACACCTCCCCTCTACTGGATCACCAACATCAATACATATATAGACAACCAATAGACTACCTGTTAATGGCATACCAACACCTCCCCTCTACTGGATTGCCAACATCAATACATATATAGACAAACATTAGATTACCTGTTAATATCATCCCAACACCTCCCCTCTACTGGATCGCCAACATCAATACATATATAGACAAACATTAGATTACCTGTTAATGGCAACCCAACACCTCCCCTCTACTGGATCGCCAACATCAATACATATATAGACAAACATTAGACTACCTGTTAATGGCATCCCAACACCTCCCCTCTACTGGATCGCCAACATCAATACATATACAGACAAACATTAGACTACCTGTTAATGGCATCCCAACACCTCCCCTCTACTGGATCGCCAACATCAATACATATATAGACAAACATGAGACTACCTGTTAATGGCATCCCAACACCTCCCCTCTACTGGATCATCATCATCATCAATACATATATAGACAAACAATAGACTACCTGTTAATGGCATACCAACACCTCCCCTCTACTGGATCGCCAACATCAATACATATATAGACAAATATTAGACTACCTGTTAATGGCATCCCAACCCTTCCCTCTACTGGATTGCCAACATCAATACATATATAGACAAACAATAGACTACCTGTTAATGGCATACCAACACCTTCCCTCTACTGGATCGCCCACATCAATACATATATATACAAACATTAGACTACCTGTTAATGGCATCCCAACACCTCCCTTCTACTGGATCACCAACATCAATACATATAGACAAACAATAGACTACCTTTTAATGGCATCCCAACCCTCCCCTCTACTGGATCGCCAACATCAATACATATATAGACAAACATTAGACTACCTGTTAATGGCATCCCAACACCTCCCCTCTACTGGATCGCCAACATCAATACATATATAGACAAACATTAGACTACCTGTTAATGGCATCCCAACACCTCCCCTCTACTGGATCGCCAACATCAATACATATAGACAAACAATAGTCTACCTGTTAATGGCATCCCAACACTCCCCTCTACTGGATCGTCAATATCAATACATATATAGACAAACATTAGATTTCCTGTTAATGGCATCCCAACACCTCCCCTCTACTGGATCGCCAACATCAATACATATATAGACAAACAATAGACTACCTGTTAATGGCATCCCAACCCTCCTCTCTACTGGATCGCCAATATCAATACATATATAGACAAACAATAGACTACCTGTTAATGGCATCCCAACCCTCTCCTCTACTGGATCGCCAACATCAATACATATATAGACAAACATTAGACTACCTGTTAATGGCATCCCAACACCTCCCCTCTACTGGATCGCCAACATCAATACATATATAGACAAACATTAGACAACCTGTTAATGGCATCCTAACACCTCCCCTCTACTGGATCGCCAACATCAATACATATATAGACAAATATTAGACTACCTGTTAATGGCATCCCAACCCTTCCCTCTACTGGATTGCCAACATCAATACATATATAGACAAACAATAGACTACCTGTTAATGGCATACCAACACCTTCCCTCTACTGGATCGCCCACATCAATACATATATAGACAAACATTAGACTACCTGTTAATGGCATCCCAACACCTCCCTTCTACTGGATCACCAACATCAATACATATAGACAAACAATAGTCTACCTGTTAATGGCATCCCAACACTCCCCTCTACTGGATCGTCAATATCAATACATATATAGACAAACATTAGATTTCCTGTTAATGGCATCCCAACACCTCCCCTCTACTGGATCGCCAACATCAATACATATATAGACAAACAATAGACTACCTGTTAATGGCATCCCAACCCTCCCCTCTACTGGATCGCCAATATCAATACATATATAGACAAACAATAGACTACCTGTTAATGGCATCCCAACCCTCTCCTCTACTGGATCGCCAACATCAATACATATATAGACAAACATTAGACTACCTGTTAATGGCATCCCAACACCTCCCCTCTACTGGATCGCCAACATCAATACATATATAGACAAACATTAGACAACCTGTTAATGGCATCCCAACACCTCCCCTCTACTGGATCGCCAACATCAATACATATATAGACAAACAATAGACTACCTGTTAATGGCATCCCAACACCCCCCCCCCCCTCTACTGGATCGCCAACATCAATACATATATAGACAAACAATAGACTACCTGTTAATGGCATCCCAACCCTCCCCTCTACTTGATTGCCAACATCAATACATATATAGACAAACATTAGACTACCTGTTAATGGCATCCCAACACCTCCCCTCTACTGGATCGCCAACATTAATACATATATAGACAAACAATAGACTACCTGTTAATGGCATCCCAACACTCCCCTCTATTGGATCGCCAACATCAATACATATATAGACAAACAATAGACTACCTGTTAATGGCATCCCAACCCTCCCCGCTACTGGATCGCCAACATCAATACATATATAGACAAACATTAGATCACCTGTTAATGGCATCACAACACCTCCCCTCTACTGGATCGCCAGCATCAATACATATATAGACAAACATTAGACTACCTGTTAATGGCATCCCAACACCTCCCCTCTACTGGATCACCAACATCAATACATATATAGACAAACAATAGACTACCGGTTAATGGCATCCCAACCCTCCCCTCTACTGGATCGCCAATATCAATACCTATATAGACAAACAACAGACTACCTGTTAATGGCATCCCAACCCTCCTCTCTACTGGATCACCAACATCAATACATATATAGACAAACAATAGACTACCTGTTAATGGCATCCCAACCCTCCACTCTACTGGATCACCAACATCAATACATATATAGACAAACATTAGACTACCTGTTAATGGCATCCCAACACCTCCCCTCTACTGGATCGCCAACATCAATACATATATAGACAAACATTAGACAACCTGTTAATGGCATACCAACACCTCCCCTCTACTGGATCGCCAACATCAATACATATATAGACAAACAATAGACTACCTGTTAATGGCATCCCAACACCTCCCCTCTACTGGATCGCCAACATCAATACATATATAGACAAACATTAGACTACCTGTTAATGGCATCCCAACACCTCCCCTCTACTGGATCGCCAACATCAATACATATAGACAAACAATAGTCTACCTGTTAATGGCATCCCAACACTCCCCTCTACTGGATCGTCAATATCAATACATATATAGACAAACATTAGATTTCCTGTTAATGGCATCCCAACACCTCCCCTCTACTGGATCGCCAACATCAATACATATATAGACAAACAATAGACTACCTGTTAATGGCATCCCAACCCTCCTCTCTACTGGATCGCCAATATCAATACATATATAGACAAACAATAGACTACCTGTTAATGGCATCCCAACCCTCTCCTCTACTGGATCGCCAACATCAATACATATATAGACAAACATTAGACTACCTGTTAATGGCATCCCAACACCTCCCCTCTACTGGATCGCCAACATCAATACATATATAGACAAACATTAGACAACCTGTTAATGGCATCCTAACACCTCCCCTCTACTGGATCGCCAACATCAATACATATATAGACAAACAATAGACTACCTGTTAATGGCATCCCAACACCCTCCCTCTACTGGATCGCCAACATCAATACATATATATAGACAAACAATAGACTACCTGTTAATGGCATCCCAACCCTCCCCTCTACTTGATTGCCAACATCAATACATATATAGACAAATATTAGACTACCTGTTAATGGCATCCCAACCCTTCCCTCTACTGGATTGCCAACATCAATACATATATAGACAAACAATAGACTACCTGTTAATGGCATACCAACACCTTCCCTCTACTGGATCGCCCACATCAATACATATATATACAAACATTAGACTACCTGTTAATGGCATCCCAACACCTCCCTTCTACTGGATCACCAACATCAATACATATAGACAAACAATAGTCTACTTGTTAATGGCATCCCAACACTCCCCTCTACTGGATCGTCAATATCAATACATATATAGACAAACATTAGATTTCCTGTTAATGGCATCCCAACACCTCCCCTCTACTGGATCGCCAACATCAATACATATATAGACAAACAATAGACTACCTGTTAATGGCATCCCAACCCTCCCCTCTACTGGATCGCCAATATCAATACATATATAGACAAACAATAGACTACCTGTTAATGGCATCCCAACCCTCTCCTCTACTGGATCGCCAACATCAATACATATATAGACAAACATTAGACTACCTGTTAATGGCATCCCAACACCTCCCCTCTACTGGATCGCCAACATCAATACATATATAGACAAACATTAGACAACCTGTTAATGGCATCCCAACACCTCCCCTCTACTGGATCGCCAACATCAATACATATATAGACAAACAATAGACTACCTGTTAATGGCATCCCAACACCCCCCCCCTCTACTGGATCGCCAACATCAATACATATATAGACAAACAATAGACTACCTGTTAATGGCATCCCAACCCTCCCCTCTACTTGATTGCCAACATCAATACATATATAGACAAACATTAGACTACCTGTTAATGGCATCCCAACACCTCCCCTCTACTGGATCGCCAACATTAATACATATATAGACAAACAATAGACTACCTGTTAATGGCATCCCAACACTCCCCTCTATTGGATCGCCAACATCAATACATATATAGACAAACAATAGACTACCTGTTAATGGCATCCCAACCCTCCCCGCTACTGGATCGCCAACATCAATACATATATAGACAAACATTAGATCACCTGTTAATGGCATCACAACACCTCCCCTCTACTGGATCGCCAGCATCAATACATATATAGACAAACATTAGACTACCTGTTAATGACATCCCAACACCTCCCCTCTACTGGATCACCAACATCAATACATATATAGACAAACAATAGACTACCTGTTAATGGCATCCCAACCCTCCCCTCTACTGGATCGCCAACATCAATACATATATAGACAAACATTAGACTACCTGTTAATGGCATCCCAACACATCCCCTCTACTGGATCGCCAACATCAATACATATATAGACAAACAATAGACTACCGGTTAATGGCATCCCAACCCTCCCCTCTACTGGATCGCCAATATCAATACCTATATAGACAAACAATAGACTACCTGTTAATTGCATCCCAACCCTCCTCTCTACTGGATGACCAACATCAATACATATATAGACAAACATTAGACTACCTGTTAATGGCATCCCAACACCTCCCCTCTACTGGATCGCCAACATCAATACATATATAGACAAACATTAGACAACCTGTTAATGGCATACCAACACCTCCCCTCTACTGGATCGCCAACATCAATACATATATAGACAAACAATAGACTACCTGTTAATGGCATCCCAACCCTCCTCTCTACTGGATCGCCAACATCAATACATATATAGACAAACATTAGACAACCTGTTAATGTCATACCAACACCTCCCCTCTACTGGATCGCTAACACCAATACACATATAGACAAACATTAGACTACCTGTTAATGGCATCCCAACACCTCCTCTCTGCTGGATCGCCAACATCAATACATATATAGACAGACATTAGACTACCTGTTAATGGCATACCAACACCTCCCCTCTACTGGATCGCCAACATCAATATATATAGACAAACAATAGTCTACCTGTTAATAGCATCCCAACCCTCCCCTCTACTGGATCACCAACATCAATACATATATAGACAAACATTAGACTACCTGTTAATGGCATCCCAACACCTCCCCTCTACTGGATCGCCAACATCAATACATATATAGACAAACATTAGACAACCTGTTAATGGCATACCAACACCTCCCCTCTACTGGATCGCCAACATCAATACATATATAGACAAACAATAGACTACCTGTTAATGGCATCCCAACCCTCCCCTCTACTGGATCGCCAATATCAATACATATATAGACAAACAATAGACTACCTGTTAATGCCATCCCAACCCTCCCCTCTACTGGATCACCAACAACAATACATATATAGACAAACATTAGACTACCTGTTAATGGCATCCCAACACCTCCCCTCTACTGGATCGCCAACATCAATACATATATAGACAAACAATAGACTACCTGTTAATGGCATCCAAACCCTCCTCTCTACTGGATCGCCAACATCAATACATATATAGACAAACATTAGACAACCTGTTAATGTCATACCAACACCTCCCCTCTACTGGATCGCTATCACCAATGCATATATAGACAAACATTAGACTACCTATTAATGGCATCCCAACACCTCCCCTCTGCTGGATCGCCAACATCAATACATATATAGACAGACATTAGACTACCTGTTAATGGCATACCAACACCTCCCCTCTACTGGATCGCCAACATCAATATATATAGACAAACAATAGTCTACCTGTTAATAGCATCCCAACCCTCCCCTCTACTGGATCGCCAATATCAATACATATATAGACACACATTAGACTACCAGTTAATGGCATCCCAACACCTCCCCTCTACTGGATCGCCAACATCAATACATATATAGACAAACAATAGACTACCTGTTAATGGCATCCCAACCCTCCCCTCTACTGGATCGCCAACATCAATACATATATAGACAAACATTAGACTACCTGTTAATGGCATCCCAACACTCCCTTCTATTGGATCGCCAACATCAATACATATATAGACAAACAATAAACTACCTGTTAATGGCATCCCAACCCTCCCCTCTACTGAATCGCCAACATCAATACATATATAGACAAACAATAGACCACCTGTTAATGGCATCCCAACACCTCCCCTCTACTGGATCGCCAACATCAATACATATATAGACAAACATTAGACTACCTGTTAATGGCATCCCAACACCTCCCCTCTACTGGATCGCCAACATCAATACATATAGACAAACAATAGTCTACCTGTTAATGACATCCCAACACTTCCCTCTACTGGATCGCCAATATCAATACATATATAGACAAACATTAGCTACCTGTTAATGGCATCACAACACCTCCCCTCTACTGGATCGCCAACATCAATACATATATAGACAAACATTAGACAACCTGTTAATGTCATACCAAAACCTCCCCTCTACTGGATCGCTAACACCAATACATATATAGACAAACATTAGACTACCTGTTAATGGCATCCCAACACCTCCCCTCTGCTGGATCGCCAACATCAATACATATATAGACAGACATTAGACTACCTGTTAATGGCATACCAACACCCCCCCTCTACTGGATCGCCAACATCAATATATATAGACAAACAATAGTCTACCTGTTAATAGCATCCCAACCCTCCCCTCTACTGGATCGCCAATATCAATACATATATAGACAAACATTAGACTACCAGTTAATGGCATCCCAACACCTCCCCTCTACTGGATCGCCAACATCAATACATATATAGACAAACAATAGACTACCTGTTAATGGCATCCCAACCCTCCCCTCTACTGGATCGCCAATATCAATACATATATAGACAAACATTAGACTACCTGTTAATGGCATCCCAACACTCCCTTCTATTGGATCGCCAACATCAATACATATATAGACAAACAATAAACTACCTGTTAATGGCATCCCAACCCTCCCCTCTACTGGATCGCCAACATCAATACATATATAGACAAACAATAGACTACCTGTTAATGGCATCCCAACACCTCCCCTCTACTGGATCGCCAACATCAATACATATATAGACAAACATTAGACTACCTGTTAATGGCATCCCAACACCTCCCCTCTACTGGATCGCCAACATCAATACATATATAGACAAACATTAGACAACCTGTTAATGGCATACCAACACCTCCCCTCTACTGGATCGCCAACATCAATACATATATAGACAAACAATAGACTACCTGTTAATGGCATCCCAACCCTCCCCTCTACTGGATCGCCAATATCAATACATATATAGTCAAACAATATTACTACCTGTTAATGCCATCCCAACCCTCCCCTCTACTGGATCACCAACAACAATATATATATAGACAAACAATAGACTACCTGTGAATGGCATCCCAACACCTCCCCTCTACTGGATCACCAACATCAATACATATATAGACAAACATTAGACTACCTGTTAATGGCATCCCAACACCTCCCCTCTACTGGATCGCCAACATCAATACATATATAGACAAACATTAGACTACCTGTTAATGGTATCCCAACCCTCCCCTCTACTGGATAACCAACATCAATACATATATAGACAAACAATAGACTACCTGTTAATGGCATCCCAACCCTCCTCTCTACTGGATCGCCAACATCAATACATATATAGACAAACATTAGACAACCTGTTAATGTCATACCAACACCTCCCCTCTACTGGATCGCTAACACCAATACATATATAGACAAACATTAGACTACCTGTTAATGGCATCCCAACACATCCCCTCTGCTGGATCACCAACATCAATACATATATAGACAGACATTAGACTACCTGTTAATGGCATACCAACACCTCCCCTCTACTGGATCGCCAACATCAATATATATAGACAAACAATAGTCTACCTGTTAATAGCATCCCAACCCTCCCCTCTACTGGATCGCCAATATCAATACATATATAGACAAACATTAGACTACCAGTTAATGGCATCCCAACACCTCCCCTCTACTGGATCGCCAACATCAATACATATATAGACAAACAATAAACTACCTGTTAATGGTATCCCAACCCTCCCCTCTACTGGATCGCCAACATCAATACATATATAGACAAACATTAGACTACCTGTTAATGGCATCCCAACACTCCCTTCTATTAGATCGCCAACATCAATACATATATAGACAAACAATAAACTACCTGTTAATGGCATCCCAACCCTCTCCTCTACTGAATCGCCAACATCAATACATATATAGACAAACAATAGACTACCTGTTAATGGCATCCCAACACCTCCCCTCTACTGGATCGCCAACATCAATACATATATAGACAACCAATAGACTACCTGTTAATGGCATCCCAAAGCCTCCCCTCTACTGGATCGCCAACATCAATACATATATAGACAAACAATAGACTACCTGTTAATGGTATCCCAACCCTCCCCTCTACTGGATCGCCAACATCAATACATATATAGACAAACATTAGACTACCTGTTAATGGCATCCCAACACTCCCTTCTATTGGATCGCCAACATCAATACATATATAGACAAACAATAAACTACCTGTTAATGGCATCCCAACCCTCTCCTCTACTGAATCGCCAACATCAATACATATATAGACAAACAATAGACTACCTGTTAATGGCATCCCAACACCTCCCCTCTACTGGATCGCCAACATCAATACATATATAGACAAACATTAGACTACCTGTTAATGGCATCCCAACACCTCCCCTCTACTGGATCGCCAACATCAATACATATAGACAAACAATAGTCTACCTGTTAATGACATCCCAACACTCCCCTCTACTGGATCGCAAATATCAATACATATATAGACAAACATTAGCTACCTGTTAATGGCATCACAACACCTCCCCTCTACTGGATCGCCAACATCAATACATATATAGACAAACATTAGACAACCTGTTAATGTCATACCGACACCTCCCCTCTACTGGATCGCTAACACCAATACATATATAGACAAACATTAGACTACCTGTTAATGGCATCCCAACCCTCCTCTCAACTGGATCGCCAACATCAATACATATATAGACAAACATTAGACAACCTGTTAATGTCATACCAACACCTCCCCTCTACTGGATCGCCAACATCAATACATAGAGACAAACATTAGACTACCTGTTAATGGCATCCCAACCCTCCCCTCTACTGAATCGCCAACATCAATACATTGACAAACATTAGACTACCTGTTAATGGCATCCCAACCCTTCCCTCTACTAGATCGCCAACATCAATACATATATAGACAAACAATAGACTACCTGTTTATGGCATCCCAACACCTCTCATCTACTGGATCGCCAACATCAATACATATATAGACAAACATTTGACTACCTGTTAATGGCATACCAACATCTCCCCTCTACTGGATCGCCAACATCAATACATATAGACAAACATTAGACTACCTGTTAATGGCATCCCAACCCTCCCCTCTGCTGGATCGCAAACATCAATACATATATAGACAAACATTAGACTACCTGTTAATGGGATCCCAACACCTCCCCTCTACTGGATCGCCAACATCAATACATATAGAAAAACAATAGTCTACCTGTTAATGACATCCCAACACTCCCCTCTACTGGATCGCCAATATCAATACATATATAGACAAACAATAGACTACCTGTTAATGGCATCCCAACCCTCCCCTCTACTGGATCACCAACATCAATACATTTATAGACAAACAATAGACTACCTGTTAATGGCATCCCAACACCTCCCCTCTACTGGATCGCCAATATCAATACATATATAGACAAACAATAGACTACCTGTTAATGGCATCCCAACCCTCCCCTCTACTGGATCACCAACATCAATACATTTATAGACAAACAATAGACTACCTGTTAATGGCACCCCAACCCTCCCCTCTACTGGATCACCAACAATAATACATATATAGACAAACATTAGACTACCTGTTAATGGCATCCCAACACCTCCACTCTACTGGATCGCCAACATCAATACATATATAGACAAACATTAGACTACCTGTTAATGGCATCACAACCCTCCCTCTACTGGATCACCAACATCAATACATATATAGACAAACAATAGACTACCTGTTAATGGCATCCCAACCCTCCCCTCTACTGGATCGCCAACATCAATACATATATAGACAAACATTAGACAACCTGTTAATGGCATACCAACATCTCCCCTCTACTGGATCGCTAACACCAATACATATATAGAAAAACATTAGACTACCTGTTAATGGCATCCCAACCCTCCTCTCAACTGGATCGCCAACATCAATAAATATATAGACAAACAATAGACTACCTGTTAATGGCATCCCAAAGCCTCCCCTCTACTGGATCGCCAACATTAATACATATATAGAAAAACATTAGACTACCTGTTAATGGCATCCCAATACCTCCCCTCTACTGGATCGCCAACATCAATACATATATAGACACACAATAGACTACCTGTTAATGGCATCCCAACCCTCCCCTCTACTGGATCGCCAACATCAATACAGATATAGACAAACATTAGACTACCTGTTAATGGCATCCCAACACCTCCCCTCTACTGGATCGCCAACATTAATACATATATAGACAAACAATAGACTACCTGTTAATGGCATCCCAACCCTCCCCTCTACTGGATCACCAACATCAATACATATATAGACACACATTAGACTACCTGTTAATGGCATCCCAGCACCTCCCCTCTACTGGATCGCCAACATCAATACATATATAGACAAACATTATACTACCTGTTAATGGCATCACAACCCTCCCCTCTACTGGATCACCAACATCAATACATATATAGACAAACAATAGACTACCTGTTAATGGCATCCCAACCCTCCCCTCTACTGGATCGCCAACATCAATAAATATATAGACAAACATTAGACAACCTGTTAATGGCATACCAACACCTCCACACTACTGGATCGCCATCATAAATACATATATAGACAAACATTAGACTACCTGTTAATGGCATCCCAACCCTCCTCTCAACTGGATCGCCAACATCAATACATATATAGACAAACAATAGTCTACCTGTTAATGGCATCCCAACACCCCCCTCTACTGGATCGCCAACATTAATACATATATAGACAAACATTAGACTACCTGTTAATTGCATCCCAACACCTCCTCTCTACTGGATCGCCAAAATCAATACATATATAGACAAACAATAGACTACCTGTTAATGGCATCCCAACCCTTCCCTCTACTGGAGCGCCAACATCAATACATATATAGACAAACATTAGACTACCTGTTAATGGCATCCCAACACCTCCCCTCTACTGGATCGCCAACATTAATACATATATAGACAAACAATAGAATACCTGTTAATGGTATCCCAACCCTCCCCTCTACTGGATCGCCAACATCAATACATATATCGACAAACATTAGATCATCTGTTAATGGCATCCCAACACCTCCCCTTTACTGGATCGCCAACATCAATACATATATAGACAAACATTAGACTACCTGTTAATGGCATCCCAACACCTCCCCTCTACTGGATCACCAACATCAATACATATATAGACAACCAATAGACTACCTGTTAATGGCATACCAACACCTCCCCTCTACTGGATTGCCAACATCAATACATATATAGACAAACATTAGATTACCTGTTAATATCATCCCAACACCTCCCCTCTACTGGATCGCCAACATCAATACATATATAGACAAACATTAGATTACCTGTTAATGGCAACCCAACACCTCCCCTCTACTGGATCGCCAACATCAATACATATATAGACAAACATTAGACTACCTGTTAATGGCATCCCAACACCTCCCCTCTACTGGATCGCCAACATCAATACATATACAGACAAACATTAGACTACCTGTTAATGGCATCCCAACACCTCCCCTCTACTGGATCGCCAACATCAATACATATATAGACAAACATGAGACTACCTGTTAATGGCATCCCAACACCTCCCCTCTACTGGATCATCATCATCATCAATACATATATAGACAAACAATAGACTACCTGTTAATGGCATACCAACACCTCCCCTCTACTGGATCGCCAACATCAATACATATATAGACAAATATTAGACTACCTGTTAATGGCATCCCAACCCTTCCCTCTACTGGATTGCCAACATCAATACATATATAGACAAACAATAGACTACCTGTTAATGGCATACCAACACCTTCCCTCTACTGGATCGCCCACATCAATACATATATATACAAACATTAGACTACCTGTTAATGGCATCCCAACACCTCCCTTCTACTGGATCACCAACATCAATACATATAGACAAACAATAGACTACCTTTTAATGGCATCCCAACCCTCCCCTCTACTGGATCGCCAACATCAATACATATATAGACAAACATTAGACTACCTGTTAATGGCATCCCAACACCTCCCCTCTACTGGATCGCCAACATCAATACATATATAGACAAACATTAGACTACCTGTTAATGGCATCCCAACACCTCCCCTCTACTGGATCGCCAACATCAATACATATAGACAAACAATAGTCTACCTGTTAATGGCATCCCAACACTCCCCTCTACTGGATCGTCAATATCAATACATATATAGACAAACATTAGATTTCCTGTTAATGGCATCCCAACACCTCCCCTCTACTGGATCGCCAACATCAATACATATATAGACAAACAATAGACTACCTGTTAATGGCATCCCAACCCTCCTCTCTACTGGATCGCCAATATCAATACATATATAGACAAACAATAGACTACCTGTTAATGGCATCCCAACCCTCTCCTCTACTGGATCGCCAACATCAATACATATATAGACAAACATTAGACTACCTGTTAATGGCATCCCAACACCTCCCCTCTACTGGATCGCCAACATCAATACATATATAGACAAACATTAGACAACCTGTTAATGGCATCCTAACACCTCCCCTCTACTGGATCGCCAACATCAATACATATATAGACAAATATTAGACTACCTGTTAATGGCATCCCAACCCTTCCCTCTACTGGATTGCCAACATCAATACATATATAGACAAACAATAGACTACCTGTTAATGGCATACCAACACCTTCCCTCTACTGGATCGCCCACATCAATACATATATAGACAAACATTAGACTACCTGTTAATGGCATCCCAACACCTCCCTTCTACTGGATCACCAACATCAATACATATAGACAAACAATAGTCTACCTGTTAATGGCATCCCAACACTCCCCTCTACTGGATCGTCAATATCAATACATATATAGACAAACATTAGATTTCCTGTTAATGGCATCCCAACACCTCCCCTCTACTGGATCGCCAACATCAATACATATATAGACAAACAATAGACTACCTGTTAATGGCATCCCAACCCTCCCCTCTACTGGATCGCCAATATCAATACATATATAGACAAACAATAGACTACCTGTTAATGGCATCCCAACCCTCTCCTCTACTGGATCGCCAACATCAATACATATATAGACAAACATTAGACTACCTGTTAATGGCATCCCAACACCTCCCCTCTACTGGATCGCCAACATCAATACATATATAGACAAACATTAGACAACCTGTTAATGGCATCCCAACACCTCCCCTCTACTGGATCGCCAACATCAATACATATATAGACAAACAATAGACTACCTGTTAATGGCATCCCAACACCCCCCCCCCCTCTACTGGATCGCCAACATCAATACATATATAGACAAACAATAGACTACCTGTTAATGGCATCCCAACCCTCCCCTCTACTTGATTGCCAACATCAATACATATATAGACAAACATTAGACTACCTGTTAATGGCATCCCAACACCTCCCCTCTACTGGATCGCCAACATTAATACATATATAGACAAACAATAGACTACCTGTTAATGGCATCCCAACACTCCCCTCTATTGGATCGCCAACATCAATACATATATAGACAAACATTAGACTACCTGTTAATGGCATCCCAACACCTCCCCTCTACTGGATCACCAACATCAATACATATATAGACAAACATTAGACTACCTGTTAATGGCATCCCAACACCTCCCCTCTACTGGATCACCAACATCAATACATATATAGACAACCAATAGACTACCTGTTAATGGCATACCAACACCTCCCCTCTACTGGATTGCCAACATCAATACATATATAGACAAACATTAGATTACCTGTTAATATCATCCCAACACCTCCCCTCTACTGGATCGCCAACATCAATACATATATAGACAAACATTAGATTACCTGTTAATGGCAACCCAACACCTCCCCTCTACTGGATCGCCAACATCAATACATATATAGACAAACATTAGACTACCTGTTAATGGCATCCCAACACCTCCCCTCTACTGGATCGCCAACATCAATACATATACAGACAAACATTAGACTACCTGTTAATGGCATCCCAACACCTCCCCTCTACTGGATCGCCAACATCAATACATATATAGACAAACATGAGACTACCTGTTAATGGCATCCCAACACCTCCCCTCTACTGGATCATCATCATCATCAATACATATATAGACAAACAATAGACTACCTGTTAATGGCATACCAACACCTCCCCTCTACTGGATCGCCAACATCAATACATATATAGACAAATATTAGACTACCTGTTAATGGCATCCCAACCCTTCCCTCTACTGGATTGCCAACATCAATACATATATAGACAAACAATAGACTACCTGTTAATGGCATACCAACACCTTCCCTCTACTGGATCGCCCACATCAATACATATATATACAAACATTAGACTACCTGTTAATGGCATCCCAACACCTCCCTTCTACTGGATCACCAACATCAATACATATAGACAAACAATAGACTACCTTTTAATGGCATCCCAACCCTCCCCTCTACTGGATCGCCAACATCAATACATATATAGACAAACATTAGACTACCTGTTAATGGCATCCCAACACCTCCCCTCTACTGGATCGCCAACATCAATACATATATAGACAAACATTAGACTACCTGTTAATGGCATCCCAACACCTCCCCTCTACTGGATCGCCAACATCAATACATATAGACAAACAATAGTCTACCTGTTAATGGCATCCCAACACTCCCCTCTACTGGATCGTCAATATCAATACATATATAGACAAACATTAGATTTCCTGTTAATGGCATCCCAACACCTCCCCTCTACTGGATCGCCAACATCAATACATATATAGACAAACAATAGACTACCTGTTAATGGCATCCCAACCCTCCTCTCTACTGGATCGCCAATATCAATACATATATAGACAAACAATAGACTACCTGTTAATGGCATCCCAACCCTCTCCTCTACTGGATCGCCAACATCAATACATATATAGACAAACATTAGACTACCTGTTAATGGCATCCCAACACCTCCCCTCTACTGGATCGCCAACATCAATACATATATAGACAAACATTAGACAACCTGTTAATGGCATCCTAACACCTCCCCTCTACTGGATCGCCAACATCAATACATATATAGACAAATATTAGACTACCTGTTAATGGCATCCCAACCCTTCCCTCTACTGGATTGCCAACATCAATACATATATAGACAAACAATAGACTACCTGTTAATGGCATACCAACACCTTCCCTCTACTGGATCGCCCACATCAATACATATATAGACAAACATTAGACTACCTGTTAATGGCATCCCAACACCTCCCTTCTACTGGATCACCAACATCAATACATATAGACAAACAATAGTCTACCTGTTAATGGCATCCCAACACTCCCCTCTACTGGATCGTCAATATCAATACATATATAGACAAACATTAGATTTCCTGTTAATGGCATCCCAACACCTCCCCTCTACTGGATCGCCAACATCAATACATATATAGACAAACAATAGACTACCTGTTAATGGCATCCCAACCCTCCCCTCTACTGGATCGCCAATATCAATACATATATAGACAAACAATAGACTACCTGTTAATGGCATCCCAACCCTCTCCTCTACTGGATCGCCAACATCAATACATATATAGACAAACATTAGACTACCTGTTAATGGCATCCCAACACCTCCCCTCTACTGGATCGCCAACATCAATACATATATAGACAAACATTAGACAACCTGTTAATGGCATCCCAACACCTCCCCTCTACTGGATCGCCAACATCAATACATATATAGACAAACAATAGACTACCTGTTAATGGCATCCCAACACCCCCCCCCCCTCTACTGGATCGCCAACATCAATACATATATAGACAAACAATAGACTACCTGTTAATGGCATCCCAACCCTCCCCTCTACTTGATTGCCAACATCAATACATATATAGACAAACATTAGACTACCTGTTAATGGCATCCCAACACCTCCCCTCTACTGGATCGCCAACATTAATACATATATAGACAAACAATAGACTACCTGTTAATGGCATCCCAACACTCCCCTCTATTGGATCGCCAACATCAATACATATATAGACAAACAATAGACTACCTGTTAATGGCATCCCAACCCTCCCCGCTACTGGATCGCCAACATCAATACATATATAGACAAACATTAGATCACCTGTTAATGGCATCACAACACCTCCCCTCTACTGGATCGCCAGCATCAATACATATATAGACAAACATTAGACTACCTGTTAATGGCATCACAACACCTCCCCTCTACTGGATCACCAACATCAATACATATATAGACAAACAATAGACTACCGGTTAATGGCATCCCAACCCTCCCCTCTACTGGATCGCCAATATCAATACCTATATAGACAAACAACAGACTACCTGTTAATGGCATCCCAACCCTCCTCTCTACTGGATCACCAACATCAATACATATATAGACAAACAATAGACTACCTGTTAATGGCATCCCAACCCTCCACTCTACTGGATCACCAACATCAATACATATATAGACAAACATTAGACTACCTGTTAATGGCATCCCAACACCTCCCCTCTACTGGATCGCCAACATCAATACATATATAGACAAACATTAGACAACCTGTTAATGGCATACCAACACCTCCCCTCTACTGGATCGCCAACATCAATACATATATAGACAAACAATAGACTACCTGTTAATGGCATCCCAACACCTCCCCTCTACTGGATCGCCAACATCAATACATATATAGACAAACATTAGACTACCTGTTAATGGCATCCCAACACCTCCCCTCTACTGGATCGCCAACATCAATACATATAGACAAACAATAGTCTACCTGTTAATGGCATCCCAACACTCCCCTCTACTGGATCGTCAATATCAATACATATATAGACAAACATTAGATTTCCTGTTAATGGCATCCCAACACCTCCCCTCTACTGGATCGCCAACATCAATACATATATAGACAAACAATAGACTACCTGTTAATGGCATCCCAACCCTCCTCTCTACTGGATCGCCAATATCAATACATATATAGACAAACAATAGACTACCTGTTAATGGCATCCCAACCCTCTCCTCTACTGGATCGCCAACATCAATACATATATAGACAAACATTAGACTACCTGTTAATGGCATCCCAACACCTCCCCTCTACTGGATCGCCAACATCAATACATATATAGACAAACATTAGACAACCTGTTAATGGCATCCTAACACCTCCCCTCTACTGGATCGCCAACATCAATACATATATAGACAAACAATAGACTACCTGTTAATGGCATCCCAACACCCTCCCTCTACTGGATCGCCAACATCAATACATATATATAGACAAACAATAGACTACCTGTTAATGGCATCCCAACCCTCCCCTCTACTTGATTGCCAACATCAATACATATATAGACAAATATTAGACTACCTGTTAATGGCATCCCAACCCTTCCCTCTACTGGATTGCCAACATCAATACATATATAGACAAACAATAGACTACCTGTTAATGGCATACCAACACCTTCCCTCTACTGGATCGCCCACATCAATACATATATATACAAACATTAGACTACCTGTTAATGGCATCCCAACACCTCCCTTCTACTGGATCACCAACATCAATACATATAGACAAACAATAGTCTACTTGTTAATGGCATCCCAACACTCCCCTCTACTGGATCGTCAATATCAATACATATATAGACAAACATTAGATTTCCTGTTAATGGCATCCCAACACCTCCCCTCTACTGGATCGCCAACATCAATACATATATAGACAAACAATAGACTACCTGTTAATGGCATCCCAACCCTCCCCTCTACTGGATCGCCAATATCAATACATATATAGACAAACAATAGACTACCTGTTAATGGCATCCCAACCCTCTCCTCTACTGGATCGCCAACATCAATACATATATAGACAAACATTAGACTACCTGTTAATGGCATCCCAACACCTCCCCTCTACTGGATCGCCAACATCAATACATATATAGACAAACATTAGACAACCTGTTAATGGCATCCCAACACCTCCCCTCTACTGGATCGCCAACATCAATACATATATAGACAAACAATAGACTACCTGTTAATGGCATCCCAACACCCCCCCCCCCCCTCTACTGGATCGCCAACATCAATACATATATAGACAAACAATAGACTACCTGTTAATGGCATCCCAACCCTCCCCTCTACTTGATTGCCAACATCAATACATATATAGACAAACATTAGACTACCTGTTAATGGCATCCCAACACCTCCCCTCTACTGGATCGCCAACATTAATACATATATAGACAAACAATAGACTACCTGTTAATGGCATCCCAACACTCCCCTCTATTGGATCGCCAACATCAATACATATATAGACAAACAATAGACTACCTGTTAATGGCATCCCAACCCTCCCCGCTACTGGATCGCCAACATCAATACATATATAGACAAACATTAGATCACCTGTTAATGGCATCACAACACCTCCCCTCTACTGGATCGCCAGCATCAATACATATATAGACAAACATTAGACTACCTGTTAATGACATCCCAACACCTCCCCTCTACTGGATCACCAACATCAATACATATATAGACAAACAATAGACTACCTGTTAATGGCATCCCAACCCTCCCCTCTACTGGATCGCCAACATCAATACATATATAGACAAACATTAGACTACCTGTTAATGGCATCCCAACACCTCCCCTCTACTGGATCGCCAACATCAATACATATATAGACAAACAATAGACTACCGGTTAATGGCATCCCAACCCTCCCCTCTACTGGATCGCCAATATCAATACCTATATAGACAAACAATAGACTACCTGTTAATTGCATCCCAACCCTCCTCTCTACTGGATCACCAACATCAATACATATATAGACAAACAATAGACTACCTGTTAATGGCATCCCAACCCTCCACTCTACTGGATCACCAACATCAATACATATATAGACAAACATTAGACTACCTGTTAATGGCATCCCAACACCTCCCCTCTACTGGATCGCCAACATCAATACATATATAGACAAACATTAGACAACCTGTTAATGGCATACCAACACCTCCCCTCTACTGGATCGCCAACATCAATACATATATAGACAAACAATAGACTACCTGTTAATGGCATCCCAACCCTCCTCTCTACTGGATCGCCAACATCAATACATATATAGACAAACATTAGACAACCTGTTAATGTCATACCAACACCTCCCCTCTACTGGATCGCTAACACCAATACACATATAGACAAACATTAGACTACCTGTTAATGGCATCCCAACACCTCCTCTCTGCTGGATCGCCAACATCAATACATATATAGACAGACATTAGACTACCTGTTAATGGCATACCAACACCTCCCCTCTACTGGATCGCCAACATCAATATATATAGACAAACAATAGTCTACCTGTTAATAGCATCCCAACCCTCCCCTCTACTGGATCACCAACATCAATACATATATAGACAAACATTAGACTACCTGTTAATGGCATCCCAACACCTCCCCTCTACTGGATCGCCAACATCAATACATATATAGACAAACATTAGACAACCTGTTAATGGCATACCAACACCTCCCCTCTACTGGATCGCCAACATCAATACATATATAGACAAACAATAGACTACCTGTTAATGGCATCCCAACCCTCCCCTCTACTGGATCGCCAATATCAATACATATATAGACAAACAATAGACTACCTGTTAATGCCATCCCAACCCTCCCCTCTACTGGATCACCAACAACAATACATATATAGACAAACATTAGACTACCTGTTAATGGCATCCCAACACCTCCCCTCTACTGGATCGCCAACATCAATACATATATAGACAAACAATAGACTACCTGTTAATGGCATCCAAACCCTCCTCTCTACTGGATCGCCAACATCAATACATATATAGACAAACATTAGACAACCTGTTAATGTCATACCAACACCTCCCCTCTACTGGATCGCTATCACCAATGCATATATAGACAAACATTAGACTACCTATTAATGGCATCCCAACACCTCCCCTCTGCTGGATCGCCAACATCAATACATATATAGACAGACATTAGACTACCTGTTAATGGCATACCAACACCTCCCCTCTACTGGATCGCCAACATCAATATATATAGACAAACAATAGTCTACCTGTTAATAGCATCCCAACCCTCCCCTCTACTGGATCGCCAATATCAATACATATATAGACACACATTAGACTACCAGTTAATGGCATCCCAACACCTCCCCTCTACTGGATCGCCAACATCAATACATATATAGACAAACAATAGACTACCTGTTAATGGCATCCCAACCCTCCCCTCTACTGGATCGCCAACATCAATACATATATAGACAAACATTAGACTACCTGTTAATGGCATCCCAACACTCCCTTCTATTGGATCGCCAACATCAATACATATATAGACAAACAATAAACTACCTGTTAATGGCATCCCAACCCTCCCCTCTACTGAATCGCCAACATCAATACATATATAGACAAACAATAGACCACCTGTTAATGGCATCCCAACACCTCCCCTCTACTGGATCGCCAACATCAATACATATATAGACAAACATTAGACTACCTGTTAATGGCATCCCAACACCTCCCCTCTACTGGATCGCCAACATCAATACATATAGACAAACAATAGTCTACCTGTTAATGACATCCCAACACTTCCCTCTACTGGATCGCCAATATCAATACATATATAGACAAACATTAGCTACCTGTTAATGGCATCACAACACCTCCCCTCTACTGGATCGCCAACATCAATACATATATAGACAAACATTAGACAACCTGTTAATGTCATACCAACACCTCCCCTCTACTGGATCGCTAACACCTATACATATATAGTCAAACATTAGACTACCTGTTAATGGCATCCCAACCCTCCTCTCAACTGGATCGCCAACATCAATACATATATAGACAAACAATAGACTACCTGTTAACGGCATACCAACACCTCCCCTCTACTGGATCGCCAACATCAATACATAGAGACAAACATTAGACTACCTGTTAATGGCATCCCAACCCTCCCCTCTACTGGATCGCCAACATCAATACATTGACAAACATTAGACTACCTATTAATGGCATCCCAACCCTCCCCTCTACTAGATCGCCAACATCAATACATATATAGACAAACAATAGACTACCTGTTAATGGCATCCCAACACCTCTCATCTACTGGATCGCCAACATCAATACATATATAGACAAACAATAGACTACCTGTTAATGGCATCCCAACCCTCCCCGCTACTGGATCGCCAACATCAATACATCAATAGACAAACATTAGATCACCTGTTAATGGCATCACAACACCTCCCCTCTACTGGATCGCCAGCATCAATACATATATAGACAAACATTAGACTACCTGTTAATGGCATCCCAACCCTCCCCTCTACTGGATCGCCAACATCAATACATATATAGACAAACATTAGACTACCTGTTAATGGCATCCCAACACCTCCCCTCTACTGGATCGCCAACATCAATACATATATAGACAAACAATAGACTACCGGTTAATGGCATCCCAACCCTCCCCTCTACTGGATCGCCAATATCAATACCTATATAGACAAACAATAGACTACCTGTTAATGGCATCCCAACCCTCCTCTCTACTGGATCACCAACATCAATACATATATAGACAAACAATAGACTACCTGTTAATGGCATCCCAACCCTCCACTCTACTGGATCACCAACATCAATACATATATAGACAAACATTAGACTACCTGTTAATGGCGTCACAACACCTCCCCTCTACTGGATCGCCAACATCAATACATATATAGACAAACATTAGACAACCTGTTAATGGCATACCAACACCTCCCCTCTACTGGATCGCCAACATCAATACATATATAGACAAACAATAGACTACCTGTTAATGGCATCCCAACACCTCCCCTCTACTGGATCGCCAACATCAATACATATATAGACAAACATTAGACTACCTGTTAATGGCATCCCAACACCTCCCCTCTACTGGATCGCCAACATCAATACATATAGACAAACAATAGTCTACCTGTTAATGGCATCCCAACACTCCCCTCTACTGGATCGTCAATATCAATACATATATAGACAAACATTAGATTTCCTGTTAATGGCATCCCAACACCTCCCCTCTACTGGATCGCCAACATCAATACATATATAGACAAACAATAGACTACCTGTTAATGGCATCCCAACCCTCCTCTCTACTGGATCGCCAATATCAATACATATATAGACAAACAATAGACTACCTGTTAATGGCATCCCAACCCTCTCCTCTACTGGATCGCCAACATCAATACATATATAGACAAACATTAGACTACCTGTTAATGGCATCCCAACACCTCCCCTCTACTGGATCGCCAACATCAATACATATATAGACAAACATTAGACAACCTGTTAATGGCATCCTAACACTTCCCCTCTACTGGATCGCCAACATCAATACATATATAGACAAACAATAGACTACCTGTTAATGGCATCCCAACACCCCCCCTCTACTGGATCGCCAACATCAATACATATATAGACAAACAATAGACTACCTGTTAATGGCATCCCAACCCTCCCCTCTACTTGATTGCCAACATCAATACATATATAGACAAATATTAGACTACCTGTTAATGGCATCCCAACCCTTCCCTCTACTGGATTGCCAACATCAATACATATATAGACAAACAATAGACTACCTGTTAATGGCATACCAACACCTTCCCTCTACTGGATCGCCCACATCAATACATATATATACAAACATTAGACTACCTGTTAATGGCATCCCAACACCTCCCTTCTACTGGATCACCAACATCAATACATATAGACAAACAATAGTCTACCTGTTAATGGCATCCCAACACTCCCCTCTACTGGATCGTCAATATCAATACATATATAGACAAACATTAGATTTCCTGTTAATGGCATCCCAACACCTCCCCTCTACTGGATCGCCAACATCAATACATATATAGACAAACAATAGACTACCTGTTAATGGCATCCCAACCCTCCCCTCTACTGGATCGCCAATATCAATACATATATAGACAAACAATAGACTACCTGTTAATGGCATCCCAACCCTCTCCTCTACTGGATCGCCAACATCAATACATATATAGACAAACATTAGACTACCTGTTAATGGCATCCCAACACCTCCCCTCTACTGGATCGCCAACATCAATACATATATAGACAAACATTAGACAACCTGTTAATGGCATCCCAACACCTCCCCTCTACTGGATCGCCAACATCAATACATATATAGACAAACAATAGACTACCTGTTAATGGCATCCCAACACCTCCCCTCTACTGGATCGCCAACATTAATACATATATAGACAAACAATAGACTACCTGTTAATGGCATCCCAACACTCCCCTCTATTGGATCGCCAACATCAATACATATATAGACAAACAATAGACTACCTGTTAATGGCATCCCAATCCTCCCCGCTACTGGATCGCCAACATCAATACATATATAGACAAACATTAGATCACCTGTTAATGGCATCCCAACACCTCCCCTCTACTGGATCACCAACATCAATACATATATAGACAAACAATAGACTACCTGTTAATGGCATCCCAACCCTCCCCTCTACTGGATCGCCAACATCAATACATATATAGACAAACAATAGACTACCTGTTAATGGCATCCCAACACCTCCCCTCTACTGGATCGCCAACATCAATACATATATAGACAAACATTAGACTACCTGTTAATGGCATCCCAACACCTCCCCTCTACTGGATCGCCAACATCAATACATATAGACAAACAATAGTCTACCTGTTAATGGCATCCCAACACTCCCCTCTACTGGATCGTCAATATCAATACATATATAGACAAACATTAGATTTCCTGTTAATGGCATCCCAACACCTCCCCTCTACTGGATCGCCAACATCAATACATATATAGACAAACAATAGACTACCTGTTAATGGCATCCCAACCCTCCTCTCTACTGGATCGCCAATATCAATACATATATAGACAAACAATAGACTACCTGTTAATGGCATCCCAACCCTCTCCTCTACTGGATCGCCAACATCAATACATATATAGACAAACATTAGACTACCTGTTAATGGCATCCCAACACCTCCCCTCTACTGGATCGCCAACATCAATACATATATAGACAAACATTAGACAACCTGTTAATGGCATCCTAACACCTCCCCTCTACTGGATCGCCAACATCAATACATATATAGACAAACAATAGACTACCTGTTAATGGCATCCCAACACCCCCCCTCTACTGGATCGCCAACATCAATACATATATAGACAAACAATAGACTACCTGTTAATGGCATCCCAACCCTCCCCTCTACTTGATTGCCAACATCAATACATATATAGACAAATATTAGACTACCTGTTAATGGCATCCCAACCCTTCCCTCTACTGGATTGCCAACATCAATACATATATAGACAAACAATAGACTACCTGTTAATGGCATACCAACACCTTCCCTCTACTGGATCGCCCACATCAATACATATATATACAAACATTAGACTACCTGTTAATGGCATCCCAACACCTCCCTTCTACTGGATCACCAACATCAATACATATAGACAAACAATAGTCTACCTGTTAATGGCATCCCAACAATCCCCTCTACTGGATCGTCAATATCAATACATATATAGACAAACATTAGATTTCCTGTTAATGGCATCCCAACACCTCCCCTCTACTGGATCGCCAACATCAATACATATATAGACAAACAATAGACTACCTGTTGATGGCATCCCAACCCTCCCCTCTACTGGATCGCCAATATCAATACATATATAGACAAACAATAGACTACCTGTTAATGGCATCCCAACCCTCTCCTCTACTGGATCGCCAACATCAATACATATATAGACAAACATTAGACTACCTGTTAATGGCATCCCAACACCTCCCCTCTACTGGATCGCCAACATCAATACATATATAGACAAACATTAGACAACCTGTTAATGGCATCCCAACACCTCCCCTCTACTGGATCGCCAACATCAATACATATATAGACAAACAATAGACTACCTGTTAATGGCATCCCAACACCTCCCCTCTACTGGATCGCCAACATTAATACATATATAGACAAACAATAGACTACCTGTTAATGGCATCCCAACACTCCCCTCTATTGGATCGCCAACATCAATACATATATAGACAAACAATAGACTACCTGTTAATGGCATCCCAATCCTCCCCGCTACTGGATCGCCAACATCAATACATATATAGACAAACATTAGATCACCTGTTAATGGCATCCCAACACCTCCCCTCTACTGGATCACCAACATCAATACATATATAGACAAACAATAGACTACCTGTTAATGGCATCCCAACCCTCCCCTCTACTGGATCGCCAACATCAATACATATATAGACAAACATTAGACTACCTGTTAATGGCATCCCAACACCTCCCCTCTACTGGATCGCCAACATCAATACATATATAGACAAACAATAGACTACCTGTTAATGGCATCCCAACCCTCCCCTCTACTGGATCGCCAATATCAATACCTATATAGACAAACAATAGACTACCTGTTAATGGCATCCCAACCCTCCTCTCTACTGGATCACCAACATCAATACATATATAGACAAACAATAGACTACCTGTTAATGGCATCCCAACCCTCCACTCTACTGGATCACCAACATCAATACATATATAGACAAACATTAGACAACCTGTTAATGGCATACCAACACCTCCCCTCTACTGGATCGCCAACATCAATACATATATAGACAAACAATAGACTACCTGTTAATGGCATCCCAACCCTCCCCTCTACTTGATTGCCAACATCAATACATATATAGACAAATATTAGACTACCTGTTAATGGCATCCCAACCCTTCCCTCTACTGGATTGCCAACATCAATACATATATAGACAAACAATAGACTACCTGTTAATGGCATACCAACACCTTCCCTCTACTGGATCGCCCACATCAATACATATATATACAAACATTAGACTACCTGTTAATGGCATCCCAACACCTCCCTTCTACTGGATCACCAACATCAATACATATAGACAAACAATAGTCTACCTGTTAATGGCATCCCAACACTCCCCTCTACTGGATCGTCAATATCAATACATATATAGACAAACATTAGATTTCCTGTTAATGGCATCCCAACACCTCCCCTCTACTGGATCGCCAACATCAATACATATATAGACAAACAATAGACTACCTGTTAATGGCATCCCAACCCTCCCCTCTACTGGATCGCCAATATCAATACATATATAGACAAACATTAGACAACCTGTTAATGGCATCCCAACACCTCCCCTCTACTGGATCGCCAACATCAATACATATATAGACAAACAATAGACTACCTGTTAATGGCATCCCAACACCTCCCCTCTACTGGATCGCCAACATTAATACATATATAGACAAACAATAGACTACCTGTTAATGGCATCCCAACACTCCCCTCTATTGGATCGCCAACATCAATACATATATAGACAAACAATAGACTACCTGTTAATGGCATCCCAATCCTCCCCGCTACTGGATCGCCAACATCAATACATATATAGACAAACATTAGATCACCTGTTAATGGCATCCCAACACCTCCCCTCTACTGGATCACCAACATCAATACATATATAGACAAACAATAGACTACCTGTTAATGGCATCCCAACCCTCCCCTCTACTGGATCGCCAACATCAATACATATATAGACAAACATTAGACTACCTGTTAATGGCATCCCAACACCTCCCCTCTACTGGATCGCCAACATCAATACATATATAGACAAACAATAGACTACCTGTTAATGGCATCCCAACCCTCCCCTCTACTGGATCGCCAACATCAATACATATATAGACAAACATTAGACTACCTGTTAATGGCATCCCAACACTTCCTCTCTACTGGATCGCCAACATCAATACATATATAGACAAACATTAGACAACCTGTTAATGGCATACCAACACCTCCCCTCTACTGGATCGCCAACATCAATACATATATAGACAAACAATAGACTACCTGTTAATGGCATCCCAACCCTCCCCTCTACTGGATCGCCAATATCAATACATATATAGACAAACAATAGACTACCTGTTAATGCCATCCCAACCCTCCCCTCTACTGGATCACCAACAGCAATACATATATAGACAAACATTAGACTACCTGTTAATGGCATCCCAACACCTCCCCTCTACTGGATCGCCAACATCAATACATATATAGACAAACAATAGACTACCTGTTAATGGCATCCCAACCCTCCTCTCTACTGGATCGCCAACATCAATACATATATAGACAAACATTAGACAACCTGTTAATGTCATACCAACACCTCCCCTCTACTGGATCGCTATCACCAATACATATATAGACAAACATTAGACTACCTGTTAATGGCATCCCAACACCTCCCCTCTGCTGGATCGCCAACATCAATACATATATAGACAGACATTAGACTACCTGTTAATGGCATGCCAACACCTCCCCTCTACTGGATCGCCAACATCAATATATATAGACAAACAATAGTCTACCTGTTAATAGCATCCCAACCCTCCCCTCTACTGGATCGCCAATATCAATACATATATAGACACACATTAGACTACCAGTTAATGGCATCCCAACACCTCCCCTCTACTGGATCGCCAACATCAATACATATATAGACAAACAATAGACTACCTGTTAATGGCATCCCAACCCTCCCCTCTACTGGATCGCCAACATCAATACATATATAGACAAACATTAGACTACCTGTTAATGGCATACCAACACCTCCCCTCTACTGGATCGCCAACATCAATACATATATAGACAAACATTAGACAACCTGTTAATGTCATACCAACACCTCCCCTCTACTGGATCGCTAACACCTATACATATATAGTCAAACATTAGACTACCTGTTAATGGCATCCCAACCCTCCTCTCAACTGGATCGCCAACATCAATACATATATAGACAAACAATAGACTACCTGTTAACGGCATACCAACACCTCCCCTCTACTGGATCGCCAACATCAATACATAGAGACAAACATTAGACTACCTGTTAATGGCATCCCAACCCTCCCCTCTACTGGATCGCCAACATCAATACATTGACAAACATTAGACTACCTATTAATGGCATCCCAACCCTCCCCTCTACTAGATCGCCAACATCAATACATATATAGACAAACAATAGACTACCTGTTAATGGCATCCCAACACCTCTCATCTACTGGATCGCCAACATCAATACATATATAGACAAACAATAGACTACCTGTTAATGGCATCCCAACCCTCCCCGCTACTGGATCGCCAACATCAATACATATATAGACAAACATTAGATCACCTGTTAATGGCATCACAACACCTCCCCTCTACTGGATCGCCAGCATCAATACATATATAGACAAACATTAGACTACCTGTTAATGGCATCCCAACACCTCCCCTCTACTGGATCACCAACATCAATACATATATAGACAAACAATAGACTACCTGTTAATGGCATCCCAACCCTCCCCTCTACTGGATCGCCAACATCAATACATATATAGACAAACATTAGACTACCTGTTAATGGCATACCAACACCTCCCCTCTACTGGATCGCCAACATCAATATATATAGACAAACAATAGTCTACCTGTTAATAGCATCCCAACCCTCCCCTCTACTGGATCGCCAATATCAATACATATATAGACACACATTAGACTACCAGTTAATGGCATCCCAACACCTCCCCTCTACTGGATCGCCAACATCAATACATATATAGACAAACAATAGACTACCTGTTAATGGCATCCCAACCCTCCCCTCTACTGGATCGCCAACATCAATACATATATAGACAAACAATAAACTACCTGTTAATGGCATCCCAACCCTCCCCTCTACTGGATCGCCAACATCAATACATATATAGACAAACAATAGACTACCTGTTAATGGCATCCCAACACCTCCCCTCTACTGGATCGCCAACATCAATACATATATAGACAAACATTAGACTACCTGTTAATGGCATCCCAACACCTCCCCTCTACTGGATCGCCAACATCAATACATATAGACAAACAATAGTCTACCTGTTAATGACATCCCAACACTTCCCTCTACTGGATCGCCAATATCAATACATATATAGACAAACATTAGCTACCTGTTAATGGCATCACAACACCTCCCCTCTACTGGATCGCCAACATCAATACATATATAGACAAACATTAGACAACCTGTTAATGTCATACCAACACCTCCCCTCTACTGGATCGCTAACACCTATACATATATAGTCAAACATTAGACTACCTGTTAATGGCATCCCAACCCTCCTCTCAACTGGATCGCCAACATCAATACATATATAGACAAACAATAGACTACCTGTTAACGGCATACCAACACCTCCCCTCTACTGGATCGCCAACATCAATACATAGAGACAAACATTAGACTACCTGTTAATGGCATCCCAACCCTCCCCTCTACTGGATCGCCAACATCAATACATTGACAAACATTAGACTACCTATTAATGGCATCCCAACCCTCCCCTCTACTAGATCGCCAACATCAATACATATATAGACAAACAATAGACTACCTGTTAATGGCATCCCAACACCTCTCATCTACTGGATCGCCAACATCAATACATATATAGACAAACAATAGACTACCTGTTAATGGCATCCCAACCCTCCCCGCTACTGGATCGCCAACATCAATACATATATAGACAAACATTAGATCACCTGTTAATGGCATCACAACACCTCCCCTCTACTGGATCGCCAGCATCAATACATATATAGACAAACATTAGACTACCTGTTAATGGCATCCCAACACCTCCCCTCTACTGGATCACCAACATCAATACATATATAGACAAACAATAGACTACCTGTTAATGGCATCCCAACCCTCCCCTCTACTGGATCGCCAACATCAATACATATATAGACAAACATTAGACTACCTGTTAATGGCATCCCAACACCTCCCCTCTACTGGATCGCCAACATCAATACATATATAGACAAACAATAGACTACCGGTTAATGGCATCCCAACCCTCCCCTCTACTGGATCGCCAATATCAATACCTATATAGACAAACAATAGACTACCTGTTAATGGCATCCCAACCCTCCTCTCTACTGGATCACCAACATCAATACATATATAGACAAACAATAGACTACCTGTTAATGGCATCCCAACCCTCCACTCTACTGGATCACCAACATCAATACATATATAGACAAACATTAGACTACCTGTTAATGGCATCCCAACACCTCCCCTCTACTGGATCGCCAACATCAATACATATATAGACAAACATTAGACAACCTGTTAATGGCATCCTAACACCTCCCCTCTACTGGATCGCCAACATCAATACATATATAGACAAACAATAGACTACCTGTTAATGGCATCCCAACACCCCCCCTCTACTGGATCGCCAACATCAATACATATATAGACAAACAATAGACTACCTGTTAATGGCATCCCAACCCTCCCCTCTACTTGATTGCCAACATCAATACATATATAGACAAATATTAGACTACCTGTTAATGGCATCCCAACCCTTCCCTCTACTGGATTGCCAACATCAATACATATATAGACAAACAATAGACTACCAGTTAATGGCATACCAACACCTTCCCTCTACTGGATCGCCCACATCAATACATATATATACAAACATTAGACTACCTGTTAATGGCATCCCAACACCTCCCTTCTACTGGATCACCAACATCAATACATATAGACAAACAATAGTCTACCTGTTAATGGCATCCCAACACTCCCCTCTACTGGATCGTCAATATCAATACATATATAGACAAACATTAGATTTCCTGTTAATGGCATCCCAACACCTCCCCTCTACTGAATCGCCAACATCAATACATATATAGACAAACAATAGACTACCTGTTAATGGCATCCCAACCCTCCCCTCTACTGGATCGCCAATATCAATACATATATAGACAAACAATAGACTACCTGTTAATGGCATCCCAACCCTCTCCTCTACTGGATCGCCAACATCAATACATATATAGACAAACATTAGACTACCTGTTAATGGCATCCCAACACCTCCCCTCTACTGGATCGCCAACATCAATACATATATAGACAAACATTAGACAACCTGTTAATGGCATCCCAACACCTCCCCTCTACTGGATCGCCAACATCAATACATATATAGACAAACAATAGACTACCTGTTAATGGCATCCCAACACCCCCCCCCCCCCCCTCAACTGGATCGCCAACATCAATACATATATAGACAAACAATAGACTACCTGTTAATGGCATCCCAACCCTCCCCTCTACTTGATTGCCAACATCAATACATATATAGACAAACATTAGACTACCTGTTAATGGCATCCCAACACCTCCCCTCTACTGGATCGCCAACATTAATACATATATAGACAAACAATAGACTACCTGTTAATGGCATCCCAACACTCCCCTCTATTGGATCGCCAACATCAATACATATATAGACAAACAATAGACTACCTGTTAATGGCATCCCAACCCTCCCCGCTACTGGATCGCCAACATCAATACATATATAGACAAACATTAGATCACCTGTTAATGGCATCACAACACCTCCCCTCTACTGGATCGCCAGCATCAATACATATATAGACAAACATTAGACTACCTGTTAATGGCATCCCAACACCTCCCCTCTACTGGATCACCAATATCAATACATATATAGACAAACAATAGACTACCTGTTAATGGCATCCCAACCCTCCCCTCTACTGGATCGCCAACATCAATACATATATAGACAAACATTAGACTACCTGTTAATGGCATCCCAACACCTCCCCTCTACTGGATCGCCAACATCAATACATATATAGACAAACAATAGACTACCGGTTAATGGCATCCCAACCCTCCCCTCTACTGGATCGCCAATATCAATACCTATATAGACAAACAATAGACTACCTGTTAATGGCATCCCAACCCTCCTCTCTACTGGATCACCAACATCAATACATATATAGACAAACAATAGACTACCTGTTAATGGCATCCCAACCCTCCACTCTACTGGATCACCAACATCAATACATATATAGACAAACATTAGACTACCTGTTAATGGCATCCCAACACCTCCCCTCTACTGGATCGCCAACATCAATACATATATAGATAAACATTAGACAACCTGTTAATGTCATACCAACACCTCCCCTCTACTAGATCGCTAACACCAATATACATATAGACAAACATTAGACTACCTGTTAATGGCATCCCAACACCTCCTCTCTGCTGGATCGCCAACATCAATACATATATAGACAGACATTAGACTACCTGTTAATGGCATACCAACACCTCCCCTCTACTGGATCGCCAACATCAATACATATATAGACAAACATTAGACAACCTGTTAATGTCATACCAACACCTCCCCTCTACTGGATCGCCAACATCAATACATATATAGACAAACATTAGACTACCTGTTAATGGCATCCCAACACCTCCCCTCTACTGGATCGCCAACATCAATACATATATAGATAAACATTAGACAACCTGTTAATGTCATACCAACACCTCCCCTCTACTGGATCGCCAACATCAATATATATAGACAAACAATAGTCTACCTGTTAATAGCATCCCAACCCTCCCCTCTACTGGATCACCAACATCAATGCATATATAGACAAACAATAGACTACCTGTTAATGGCATCCCAACACCTCCCCTCTACTGGATCGCCAACATCAATACATATATAGACAAACATTAGACAACCTGTTAATGTCATACCAACACCTCCCCTCTACTGGATCGCCAACATCAATACATATATAGACAAACAATAGACTACCTGTTAATGGCATCCCAACCCTCCCCTCTACTGGATCGCCAATATCAATACATATATAGACAAACAATAGACTACCTGTTAATGCCATCCCAACCCTCCCCTCTACTGGATCACCAACAACAATACATATATAGACAAACATTAGACTACCTGTTAATGGCATCCCAACACCTCCCCTCTACTGGATCGCCAACATCAATACATATATAGACAAACAATAGACTACCTGTTAATGGCATCCCAACCCTCCTCTCTACTGGATCGCCAACATCAATGCATATATAGACAAACATTAGACAACCTGTTAATGTCATACCAACACCTCCCCTCTACTGGATCGCTATCACCAATACATATATAGACAAACATTAGACTACCTGTTAATGACATCCCAACACCTCCCCTCTGCTGGATCGCCAACATCAATACATATATAGACAGACATTAGACTACCTGTTAATGGCATACCAACACCTCCCCTCTACTGGATCGCCAACATCAATATATATAGACAAACAATAGTCTACCTGTTAATAGCATCCCAACCCTCCCCTCTACTGGATCGCCAATATCAATACATATATAGACACACATTAGACTACCAGTTAATGGCATCCCAACACCTCCCCTCTACTGGATCGCCAACATCAATACATATATAGACAAACAATAGACTACCTGTTAATGGCATCCCAACCCTCCCCTCTACTGGATCGCCAACATCAATACATATATAGACAAACATTAGACTACCTGTTAATGGCATCCCAACACTCCCTTCTATTGGATCGCCAACATCAATACATATATAGACAAACAATAAACTACCTGTTAATGGCATCCCAACCCTCCCCTCTACTGGATCGCCAACATCAATACATATATAGACAAACAATAGACTACCTGTTAATGGCATCCCAACACCTCCCCTCTACTGGATCGCCAACATCAATACATATATAGACAAACATTAGACTACCTGTTAATGGCATCCCAACACCTCCCCTCTACTGGATCGCCAACATCAATACATATAGACAAACAATAGTCTACCTGTTAATGACATCCCAACACTTCCCTCTACTGGATCGCCAATATCAATACATATATAGACAAACATTAGCTACCTGTTAATGGCATCACAACACCTCCCCTCTACTGGATCGCCAACATCAATACATATATAGACAAACATTAGACAACCTGTTAATGTCATACCAACACCTCCCCTCTACTGGATCGCTAACACCTATACATATATAGTCAAACATTAGACTACCTGTTAATGGCATCCCAACCCTCCTCTCAACTGGATCGCCAACATCAATACATATATAGACAAACAATAGACTACCTGTTAACGGCATACCAACACCTCCCCTCTACTGGATCGCCAACATCAATACATAGAGACAAACATTAGACTACCTGTTAATGGCATCCCAACCCTCCCCTCTACTGGATCGCCAACATCAATACATTGACAAACATTAGACTACCTATTAATGGCATCCCAACCCTCCCCTCTACTAGATCGCCAACATCAATACATATATAGACAAACAATAGACTACCTGTTAATGGCATCCCAACACCTCTCATCTACTGGATCGCCAACATCAATACATATATAGACAAACATTTGACTACCTGTTAATGGCATACCAACATCTCCCCTCTACTGGATCGCCAACATCAATACATATAGACAAACATTAGACTACCTGTTAATGGCATCCCAACCCTCCCCTCTGCTGGATCGCCAACATCAATACATATATAGACAAACATTAGACTACCTGTTAATGGGATCCCAACACCTCCCCTCTACTGGATCGCCAACATCAATACATATAGACAAACAATAGTCTACCTGTTAATGACATCCCAACACTCCCCTCTACTGGATCGCCAATATCAATACATATATAGACAAACATTAGACTACCTGTTAATGGCATCCCAACACCTCCCCTCTACTGGATCGCCAATATCAATACATATATAGACAAACAATAGACTACCTGTTAATGGCATCCCAACCCTCCCCTCTACTGGATCACCAACATCAATACATATATAGACAAACAATAGACTACCTGTTAATGGCACCCCAACCCTCCCCTCTACTGGATCACCAACATCAATACATATATAGACAAACATTAGACTACCTGTTAATGGCATCCCAACACCTCCACTCTACTGGATCGCCAACATCAATACATATATAGACAAACATTAGACTACCTGTTAATGGCATCACAACCCTCCCTCTACTGGATCACCAACATCAATACATATATAGACAAACAATAGACTACCTGTTAATGGCATCCCAACCCTCCCCTCTACTGGATCGCCAACATCAATACATATATAGACAAACATTAGACAACCTGTTAATGGCATACCAACATCTCCCCTCTACTGGATCGCTAACACCAATACATATATAGAAAAACATTAGACTACCTGTTAATGGCATCCCAACCCTCCTCTCAACTGGATCGCCAACATCAATACATATATAGACAAACAATAAACTACCTGTTAATGGCATCCCAACACCTCCCCTCTACTGGATCGCCAACATCAATACATATATAGACAAACAATAGACTACCTGTTAATGGCATCCCAAAGCCTCCCCTCTACTGGATCGCCAACATTAATACATATATAGAAAAACATTAGACTACCTGTTAATGGCATCCCAATACCTCCCCTCTACTGGATCGCCAACATCAATACATATATAGACACACAATAGACTACCTGTTAATGGCATCCCAACCCTCCCCTCTACTGGATCGCCAACATCAATACATATATAGACAAACATTAGACTACCTGTTAATGGCATCCCAACACCTCCCTTAGACTACCTGTTAATGGCATCCCATCACCTCCCCTCTACTGGATCGCCAACATTAATACATATATAGACAAACAATAGACTACCTTTTAATGGCATCCCAACCCTCCCCTCTACTGGATCACCAACATCAATACATATATAGACAAACATTATACTACCTGTTAATGGCATCACAACCCTCCCCTCTACTGGATCGCCAACATCAATAAATATATAGACAAACATTAGACAACCTGTTAATGGCATAACAACACCTCCACACTACTGGATCGCCATCAAAAATACATATATAGACAAACATTAGACTACCTGTTAATGGCATCCCAACCCTCCTCTCAACTGGATCGCCAACATCAATACATATAGAGACAAACAATAGACTACCTGTTAATGGCATCCCAACACCCCCCTCTACTGGATCGCCAACATTAATACATATATAGACAAACATTAGACTACCTGTTAATTGCATCCCAACACCTCCTCTCTACTGGATCGCCAACATCAATACATATATAGACAAACAATAGACTACCTGTTAATGGCATCCCAACCCTTCCCTCTACTGGAGCGCCAACATCAATACATATATAGACAAACATTAGACAACCTGTTAATGGCATCCCAACCCTCCCCTCTACTGGACCGCCAACATCAATACATATATCGACAAACATTAGATCACCTGTTAATGGCATCCCAACACCTCCCCTTTACTGGATCGCCAACATCAATACATATATAGACAAACATTAGACTACCTGTTAATAGCATCCCAACACCTCCCCTCTACTGGATCACCAACATCAATACATATATAGACAACCAATAGACTACCTGTTAATGGCATACCAACACCTCCCCTCTACTGGATTGCCAACATCAATACATATATAGACAAACATTAGATTACCTGTTAATATCATCCCAACACCTCCCCTCTACTGGATCGCCAACATCAATGCATATATAGACAAACATTAGATTACCTGTTAATGGCATCCCAACACCTCCCCTCTACTGGATCGCCAACATCAATACATATATAGACAAACATTAGACTACCTGTTAATGGCATCCCAACACCTCCCCTCTACTGGATCGCCAACATCAATACATATACAGACAAACATTAGACTACCTGTTAATGGCATCCCAACACCTCCCCTCTACTGGATCGCCAACATCAATACATATATAGACAAACATTAGACTACCTGTTAATGGCATCCCAACACCTCCCCTCTACTGGATCATCATCATCATCAATACATATATAGACAAACAATAGACTACCTGTTAATGACATACCAACACCTCCCCTCTACTGGATCGCCAACATCAATATATATATAGACAAACATTAGACTACCTGTTAATGGCATCCCAACCCTCCCCTCTACTGGATCACCAACATCAATACATATATAGACAAACATTAGACTACCTGTTAATGGCATCCCAACACCTCCCCTCTACTGGATCGCCAACATCAATACATATACAGACAAACATTAGACTACCTGTTAATGGCATCCCAACACCTCCCCTCTACTGGATCGCCAACATCAATACATATATAGACAAACATTAGACTACCTGTTAATGGCATCCCAATACCTCCCCTCTACTGGATCATAAACATCAATACATATATAGACAAACAATAAACTACCTGTTAATGGCATACCAACACCTCCACTCTACTGGATGGCCAACATCAATACATATATAGACAAATATTAGACTACCTGTTAATGGCATCCCAACCCTCCCCTCTACTGGATTGCCAACATCAATACATATATAGACAAACAATAGACTACCTGTTAATGGCATGCAAACACCTCCCCTCTACTGGATCGCCCACATCAATACATATATATACAAACATTAGACTACCTGTTAATGGCATCCCAACACCTCCCTTCTACTGGATCGCCAACATTAATACATATATAGACAAACAATAGACTACCTTTTAATGGCATCCCAACCCCCCCCTCTACTGGATCACCAACATCAATACATATATAGACACACATTAGACTACCTGTTAATGGCATCCCAGCACCTCCCCTCTACTGGATCGCCAACATCAATACATATATAGACAAACATTAGACTACCTGTTAATGGCATACCAACACCTCCACACTACTGGATCGCCATCATAAATACATATATAGACAAACATTAGACTACCTGTTAATGGCATCCCAACCTTCCTCTCAACTGGATCGCCAACATCAATACATATATAGACAAACAATAGACTACCTGTTAATGGCATCCCAACACCCCCCTCTACTGGATCGCCAACATTAATACATATATAGACAAACATTAGACTACCTGTTAATTGCATCCCAACACCTCCTCTCTACTGGATCGCCAACATCAATACATATATAGACAAACAATAGACTACCTGTTAATGGCATCCCAACCCTTCCCTCTACTGGAGCGCCAACATCAATACATATACAGACAAACATTAGACTACCTGTTAATGGCATTCCAACACCTCCCCTCTACTGGATCGCCAACATTAATACATATACAGACAAACAATAGACTACCTGTTAATGGCATCCCAACCCTCCCCTCTACTGGATCGCCAACATCAATACATATATCGACAAACATTAGATCACCTGTTAATGGCATCCCAACACCTCCCCTTTACTGGATCGCCAACATCAATACATATATAGACAAACATTAGACTACCTGTTAATGGCATCCCAACACCTCCCCTCTACTGGATCACCAACATCAATACATATATAGACAACCAATAGACTACCTGTTAATGGCATACCAACACCTCCCCTCTACTGGATTGCCAACATCAATATATATATAGACAAACATTAGATTACCTGTTAATATCATCCCAACACCTCCCCTCTACTGGATCGCCAACATCAATACATATATAGACAAACATTAGATTACCTGTTAATGGCATCCCAACACCTCCCCTCTATTGGATCGCCAACATCAATACATATATAGACAAACATTAGACTACCTGTTAATGGCATCCCAACACCTCCCCTCTACTGGATCGCCAACATCAATACATATACAGACAAACATTAGACTACCTGTTAATGGCATCCCAACCCTCCCCTCTACTGGATTGCCAACATCAATACATATATAGACAAACAATAGACTACCTGTTAATGGCATACAAACACCTCCCCTCTACTGGATCGCCCACATCAATACATATATATACAAACATTAGACTACCTGTTAATGGCATCCCAACACCTCCCTTCTACTGGATCGCCAACATTAATACATATATAGACAAACAATAGACTACCTTTTAATGGCATCCCAACCCTCCCCTCTACTGGATCACCAACATCAATACATATATAGACACACATTAGACTACCTGTTAATGGCATCCCAGCACCTCCCCTCTACTGGATCGCCAACATCAATACATATATAGACAAACATTATACTACCTGTTAATGGCATCACAACCCTCCCCTCTACTGGATCACCAACATCAATACATATATAGACAAACATTAGACTACCTGTTAATGGCATCCCAACCCTCCCCTCTACTGGATCGCCAACATCAATAAATATATAGACAAACATTAGACAACCTGTTAATGGCATACCAACACCTCCACACTACTGGATCGCCATCATAAATACATATATAGACAAACATTAGACTACCTGTTAATGGCATCCCAACCCTCCTCTCAACTGGATCGCCAACATCAATACATATATAGACAAACAATAGACTACCTGTTAATGGCATCCCAACACCCCCCTCTACTGGATCGCCAACATTAATACATATATAGACAAACATTAGACTACCTGTTAATTGCATCCCAACACCTCCTCTCTACTGGATCGCCAACATCAATACATATATAGACAAACAATAGACTACCTGTTAATGGCATCCCAACCCTTCCCTCTACTGGAGCGCCAACATCAATACATATATATACAAACATTAGACTACCTGTTAATGGCATCCCAACACCTCCCTTCTACTGGATCACCAACATCAATACATATATACACAAACAATAGACTACCTTTTAATTGCATCCCAACCCTCCCCTCTACTGGATCGCCAACATCAATACATATATAGACAAACATTAGACTACCTGTTAATGGCATCCCAACACCTCCCCTCTACTGGATCGCCAACATCAATACATATACAGACAAACATTAGACTACTTGTTAATGGCATCACAACACCTCCCCTCTACTGGATCGCCAACATCAATACATATATAGACAAACATTAGACTACCTGTTAATGGCATCCCAACCCTCCCCTCTACTGGATCACCAACATCAATACATATATAGACAAACATTAGACTACCTGTTAATGGCATCCCAACACCTCCCCTCTACTGGATCGCCAACATCAATACATATATAGACAAACATTAGACAACCTGTTAATGGCATCCCAACACCTCCCCTCTACTGGTTCACCAACATCAATGCATATAGACAAACAATAGACTACCTGTTAATGGCATCCCAACCCTCCACTCTACTGGATCACCAACATCAATACATATATAGACAAACATTAGACTACCTGTTAATAGCATCCCAACACCTCCCCTCTACTGGATCGCCAACATCAATACATATACAGACAAACATTAGACTACCTGTTAATGGCATCACAACACCTCCCCCCTACTGGATCGCCAACATCAATACATATATAGACAAACATTAGACTACCTGTTAATGGCATCCCAACACCTCCCCTCTACTGGATCACCAACATCAATACATATATAGACAAACAATAGACTACCTGTTAATGGCATACTAACACCTCCCCTCTACTGGATCACAAACATCAATACATATATAGACAAACATTAGACTACCTGTTAATGGCATCCCAACCCTCCCCTCTACTGGATCGCCAACATCAATACATATATAGACAAACAATAGACTACCTGTTAATGGCATACCAACACCTCCCCTCTACTGGATCGCCAACATCAATACATATATATACAAACATTAGACTACCTGTTAATGGCATCCCAACACCTCCCTTCTACTGGGTCGCCAACATCAATACATATATAGACAAACATTAGACTACCTGTTAATGGCATCCCAACACCTCCCCTCTACTGGATCGCCAACATCAATACATATATAGACAAACATTAGACAACCTGTTAATGACATCCCAACACCTCCCCTCTACTGGATCACCAACATCAGTACATATATAGACAAACAATAGACTACCTGTTAATGGCATACTAACACCTCCCCTCTACTGGATCGCCAACATCAATACATATATAGACAAACATTAGAATACCTGTTAATGGCATCCCAACCCTCCCCTCTACTGGATCACCAACATCAATACATATATAGACAAACATTAGACTACCTGTTAATGGCATCCAACACCTCCCCTCTACTGGATCGCCAACATCAATACATATATAGACAAACATTAGACAACCTGTTAATGGCATCCCAACACCTCCCCTCTACTGGATCGCCAACATCAATACATATATAGACAAACATTAGACTACCTGTTAATGGCATCCCAACACCTCCCCTCTACTGGATCACCAACATCAATACATATAGACAAACAATGGACTACCTGTTAATGGCATCCCAACCCTCCACTCTACTGGATCACCAACATCAATACATATATAGACAAACATTAGACTACCTGTTAATGGCATCCCAACACCTCCCCTCTACTGGATCGCCAACATCAATACATATACAGACAAACATTAGACTACCTGTTAATGGCATCACAACACCTCCCCCCTACTGGATCGCCAACATCAATACATATATAGACAAACATTAGACTACCTGTTAATGGCATCCCAACACCTCCCCTCTACTGGATCACCAACATCAATACATATATAGACAAACAATAGACTACCTGTTAATGGCATACTAACACCTCCCCTCTACTGGATCGCCATCATCAATACATATATAGACAAACATTAGACTACCTGTTAATGGCAGCCCAACCCTCCCCTCTACTGGATCGCCAACATCAATACATATATAGACAAACAATAGACTACCTGTTAATGGCATACCAACACCTCCCCTCTACTGGATCGCCAACATCAATACATATATAGACAAACATTAGACTACCTGTTAATGGCATCCCAACCCTCCCCTCTACTGGATCGCCAACATCCATACATATATAGACAAACAATAGACTACCTGTTAATGGCATACTAACACCTCCCCTCTACTGGATCGCCAAGATCAATACATATATAGACAAACATTAGACTACCTGTTAATGGCATCCCAACACTCCCCTCTACTGGATCGCCAACATCCATACATATATAGACAAACAATAGACTACCTGTTAATGGCATACCAACACCTCCCCTCTACTGGATCGCCAACATCAATACATATATATACAAACATTAGACTACCTGTTAATGGCATCCCAACACCTCCCTTCTACTGGATCACCAACATCAATACATATATACACAAACAATAGACTACCTTTTAATGGCATCCCAACCCTCCCCTCTACTGGATCGCCAACATCAATACATATATAGACAAACATTAGACTACCTGTTAATGGCATCCCAACACCTCCCCTCTACTGGATCGCCAACATCAATACATATACAGACAAACATTAGACTACCTGTTAATGGCATCACAACACCTCCCCTCTACTGGATCGCCAACATCAATACATATATAGACAAACATTAGACTACCTGTTAATGGCATCCCAACCCTCCCCTCTACTGGATCACCAACATCAATACATATATAGACAAACATTAGACTACCTGTTAATGGCATCCCAACACCTCCCCTCTACTGGATCGCCAACATCAATACATATATAGACAAACATTAGACAACCTGTTAATGGCATCCCAACACCTCCCCTCTACTGGATCACCAGCATCAATACATATAGACAAACAATAGACTACCTGTTAATGGCATCCCAACCCTCCACTCTACTGGATCACCAACATCAATACATATATAGACAAACATTAGACTACCTGTTAATAGCATCCCAACACCTCCCCTCTATTGGATCGCCAACATCAATACATATACAGACAAACATTAGACTACCTGTTAATGGCATCACAACACCTCCCCCCTACTGGATCGCCAACATCAATACATATATAGACAAACATTAGACTACCTGTTAATGGCATCCCAACACCTCCCCTCTACTGGATCACCAACATCAATACATATATAGACAAACAATAGACTACCTGTTAATGGCATACTAACACCTCCCCTCTACTGGATCGCCAACATCAATACATATATAGACAAACATTAGACTACCTGTTAATGGCATCCCAACCCTCCCCTCTACTGGATCGCCAACATCAATACATATATAGACAAACAATAGACTACCTGTTAATGGCATACCAACACCTCCCCTCTACTGGATCGCCAACATCAATACATATATATACAAACATTAGACTACCTGTTAATGGCATCCCAACACCTCCCTTCTACTGGGTCGCCAACATCAATACATATATAGACAAACATTAGACTACCTGTTAATGGCATCCCAACACCTCCCCTCTACTGGATCGCCAACATCAATACATATACAGACAAACATTAGACTACCTGTTAATGGCATCCCAACACCTCCCCTCTACTGGATCGCCAACATCAATACATATATAGACAAACATTAGACAACCTGTTAATGGCATCCCAACACCTCCCCTCTACTGGATCACCAACATCAGTACATATATAGACAAACAATAGACTACCTGTTAATGGCATACTAACACCTCCCCTCTACTGGATCGCCAACATCAATACATATATAGACAAACATTAGACTACCTGTTAATGGCATCCCAACCCTCCCCTCTACTGGATCACCAACATCAATACATATATAGACAAACATTAGACTACCTGTTAATGGCATCCAACACCTCCCCTCTACTGGATCGCCAACATCAATACATATATAGACAAACATTAGACAACCTGTTAATGGCATCCCAACACCTCCCCTCTACTGGATCGCCAACATCAATACATATATAGACAAACATTAGACTACCTGTTAATGGCATCCCAACACCTCCCCTCTACTGGATCACCAACATCAATACATATAGACAAACAATGGACTACCTGTTAATGGCATCCCAACCCTCCACTCTACTGGATCACCAACATCAATACATATATAGACAAACATTAGACTACCTGTTAATGGCATCCCAACACCTCCCCTCTACTGGATCGCCAACATCAATACATATACAGACAAACATTAGACTACCTGTTAATGGCATCAAAACACCTCCCCCCTACTGGATCGCCAACATCAATACATATATAGACAAACATTAGACTACCTGTTAATGGCATCCCAACACCTCCCCTCTACTGGATCACCAACATCAATACATATATAGACAAACAATAGACTACCTGTTAATGGCATACTAACACCTTCCCTCTACTGGATCGCCAACATCAATACATATATAGACAAACATTAGACTACCTGTTAATGGCATCCCAACCCTCCCCTCTACTGGATCGCCAACATCAATACATATATAGACAAACAATAGACTACCTGTTAATGGCATACTAACACCTCCCCTCTACTGGATCGCCAACATCAATACATATATAGACAAACATTAGACTACCTGTTAATGGCATCCCAACCCTCCCCTCTACTGGATCGCCAACATCCATACATATATAGACAAACAATAGACTACCTGTTAATGGCATACCAACACCTCCCCTCTACTGGATCGCCAACATCAATACATATATAGACAAACATTAGACTACCTGTTAATGGCATCCCAACACCTCCCCTCTACTGGATCGCCAACATCAATACATATATAGACAAACATTAGACAACCTGTTAATGGCATCCCAACACCTCCCCTCTACTGGATCACCAACATCAATACATATAGACAAACAATAGACTACCTGTTAATGGCATCCCAACCCTCCACTCTACTGGATCACCAACATCAATACATATATAGACAAACATTAGACTACCTGTTAATAGCATCCCAACACCTCCCCTCTACTGGATCGCCAACATCAATACATATACAGACAAACATTAGACTACCTGTTAATGGCATCACAACACCTCCCCCCTACTGGATCGCCAACATCAATACATATATAGACAAACATTAGACTACCTGTTAATGGCATCCCAACACCTCCCCTCTACTGGATCACCAACATCAATACATATATAGACAAACAATAGACTACCTGTTAATGGCATACTAACACCTCCCCTCTACTGGATCGCCAACATCAATACATATATAGACAAACATTAGAGTACCTGTTAATGGCATCCCAACCCTCCCCTCTACTGGATCGCCAACATCAATACATATATAGACAAACAATAGACTACCTGTTAATGGCATACCAACACCTCCCCTCTACTGGATCGCCAACATGAATACATATATATACAAACATTAGAATACCTGTTAATGGCATCCCAACACCTCCCTTCTACTGGGTCGCCAACATCAATACATATATAGACAAACATTAGACTACCTGTTAATGGCATCCCAACACCTCCCCTCTACTGGATCGCCAACATCAATACATATACAGACAAACATTAGACTACCTGTTAATGGCATCCCAACACCTCCCCTCTACTGGATCGCCAACATCAATACATATACAGACAAATATTAGACTACCTGTTAATGGCATCCCAACACCTCCCCTCTACTGGATCACCAACATCAGTACATATATAGACAAACAATAGACTACCTGTTAATAGCATACTAACACCTCCCCTCTACTGGATCACCAACATCAATACATATATAGACAAACATTAGACTACCTGTTAATGGCATCCCAACCCTCCCCTCTACTGGATCACCAACATCAATACATATATAGACAAACATTAGACTACCTGTTAATGGCATCCCAACACCTCCCCTCTACTGGATCGCCATCATCAATACATATATAGACAAACATTAGACAACCTGTTAATGGCATCCCAACACCTCCCCTCTACTGGATCGCCAACATCAATACATATATAGACAAACATTAGACTACCTGTTAATGGTATCCCAACACCTCCCCTCTACTGGTTCACCAACATCAATACATATAGACAAACAATAGACTACCTGTTAATGGCATCCCAACCCTCCCCTCTACTGGATCACCAACATCAATACATATATAGACAAACATTAGACTACCTGTTAATGGCATCCCAACACCTCCCTTCTACTGGATCGCCAACATCAATACATATAGACAAACAATAGTCTCCCTGTTAATGGCATCCCAACACTCCCCTCTACTGGATCGTCAATATCAATACATATATAGACAAACATTAGACTACCTGTTAATGGCATCACAACACCTCCCCTCTACTGGATCACCAACATCAATACATATATAGACAAACAATAGACTACTTGTTAATGGCATACTAACACCTCCCCTCTACTGGATCGCCAAGATCAATACATATATAGACAAACATTAGACTACCTGTTAATGGCATCCCAACCCTCCCCTCTACTGGATCGCCAACATCCATACATATATAGACAAACAATAGACTACCTGTTAATGGCATACCAACACCTGCCCTCTACTGGATCGCCAACATCAATACATATATATACAAACATTAGACTACCTGTTAATGGCATCCCAACACCTCCCTTCTACTGGATCACCAACATCAATACATATATACACAAACAATAGACTACCTTTTAATGGCATCCCAACCCTCCCCTCTACTGGATCGCCAACATCAATACATATATAGACAAACATTAGACTACCTGTTAATGGCATCCCAACACCTCCCCTCTACTGGATCGCCAACATCAATACATATACAGACAAACATTAGACTACTTGTTAATGGCATCACAACACCTCCCCTCTACTGGATCGCCAACATCAATACATATATAGACAAACATTAGACTACCTGTTAATGACATCCCAACCCTCCCCTCTACTGGATCACCAACATCAATACATATATAGACAAACATTAGACTACCTGTTAATGGCATCCCAACACCTCCCCTCTACTGGATCGCCAACATCAATACATATATAGACAAACATTAGACAACCTGTTAATGGCATCCCAACACCTCCCCTCTACTGGTTCACCAACATCAATACATATAGACAAACAATAGACTACCTGTTAATGGCATCCCAACCCTCCACTCTACTGGATCACCAACATCAATACATATATAGACAAACATTAGACTACCTGTTAATAGCATCCCAACACCTCCCCTCTACTGGATCGCCAACATCAATACATATACAGACAAACATTAGACTACCTGTTAATGGCATCACAACACCTCCCCCCTACTGGATCGCCAACATCAATACATATATAGACAAACATTAGACTACCTGTTAATGGCATCCCAACACCTCCCCTCTACTGGATCACCAACATCAATACATATATAGACAAACATTAGACTACCTGTTAATGGCATCCCAACCCTCCCCTCTACTGGATCGCCAACATCAATACATATATAGACAAACAATAGACTACCTGTTAATGGCATACCAACACCTCCCCTCTACTGGATCGCCAACATCAATACATATATATACAAACATTAGACTACCTGTTAATGGCATCCCAACACCTCCCTTCTACTGGGTCGCCAACATCAATACATATATAGACAAACATTAGACTACCTGTTAATGGCATCCCAACACCTCCCCTCTACTGGATCGCCAACATCAATACATATACAGACAAACATTAGACTACCTGTTAATGGCATCCCAACACCCCCCCTCTACTGGATCGCCAACATCAATACATATATAGACAAACATTAGACAACCTGTTAATGGCATCCCAACACCTCCCCTCTACTGGATCACCAACATCAGTACATATATAGACAAACAATAGACTACCTGTTAATGGCATACTAACACCTCCCCTCTACTGGATCGCCAACATCAATACATATATAGACAAACATTAGACTACCTGTTAATGGCATCCCAACACCTCCCCTCTACTGGATCACCAACATCAATACATATATAGACAAACAATAGACTACCTGTTAATGGCATACTAACACCTCCCCTCTACTGGATCGCCAACATCAATACATATATAGACAAACATTAGACTACCTGTTAATGGCATCCCAACCCTCCCCTCTACTGGATCGCCAACATCAATACATATATAGACAAACAATAGACTACCTGTTAATGGCATACCAACACCTCCCCTCTACTGGATCGCCAACATCAATACATATATATACAAACATTAGAATACCTGTTAATGGCATCCCAACACCTCCCTTCTACTGGGTCGCCAACATCAATACATATATAGACAAACATTAGACTACCTGTTAATGGCATCCCAACACCTCCCCTCTACTGGATCGCCAACATCAATACATATACAGACAAACATTAGACTACCTGTTAATGGCATCCCAACACCTCCCCTCTACTGGATCACCAACATCAGTACATATATAGACAAACAATAGACTACCTGTTAATAGCATACTAACACCTCCCCTCTACTGGATCACCAACATCAATACATATATAGACAAACATTAGACTACCTGTTAATGGCATCCCAACCCTCCCCTCTACTGGATCACCAACATCAATACATATATAGACAAACATTAGACTACCTGTTAATGGCATCCCAACACCTCCCCTCTACTGGATCGCCATCATCAATACATATATAGACAAACATTAGACAACCTGTTAATGGCATCCCAACACCTCCCCTCTACTGGATCGCCAACATCAATACATATATAGACAAACATTAGACTACCTGTTAATGGTATCCCAACACCTCCCCTCTACTGGTTCACCAACATCAATACATATAGACAAACAATAGACTACCTGTTAATGGCATCCCAACCCTCCCCTCTACTGGATCACCAACATCAATACATATATAGACAAACATTAGACTACCTGTTAATGGCATCCCAACACCTCCCTTCTACTGGATCGCCAACATCAATACATATAGACAAACAATAGTCTCCCTGTTAATGGCATCCCAACACTCCCCTCTACTGGATCGTTAATATCAATACATATATAGACAAACATTAGACTACCTGTTAATGGCATCACAACACCTCCCCTCTACTGGATCACCAACATCAATACATATATAGACAAACAATAGACTACTTGTTAATGGCATACTAACACCTCCCCTCTACTGGATCGCCAAGATCAATACATATATAGACAAACATTAGACTACCTGTTAATGGCATCCCAACCCTCCCCTCTACTGGATCGCCAACATCCATACATATATAGACAAACAATAGACTACCTGTTAATGGCATACCAACACCTGCCCTCTACTGGATCGCCAACATCAATACATATATATACAAACATTAGACTACCTGTTAATGGCATCCCAACACCTCCCTTCTACTGGATCACCAACATCAATACATATATACACAAACAATAGACTACCTTTTAATGGCATCCCAACCCTCCCCTCTACTGGATCGCCAACATCAATACATATATAGACAAACATTAGACTACCTGTTAATGGCATCCCAACACCTCCCCTCTACTGGATCGCCAACATCAATACATATACAGACAAACATTAGACTACTTGTTAATGGCATCACAACACCTCCCCTCTACTGGATCGCCAACATCAATACATATATAGACAAACATTAGACTACCTGTTAATGGCATCCCAACCCTCCCCTCTACTGGATCACCAACATCAATACATATATAGACAAACATTAGACTACCTGTTAATGGCATCCCAACACCTCCCCTCTACTGGATCGCCAACATCAATACATATATAGACAAACATTAGACAACCTGTTAATGGCATCCCAACACCTCCCCTCTACTGGTTCACCAACATCAATACATATAGACAAACAATAGACTACCTGTTAATGGCATCCCAACCCTCCACTCTACTGGATCACCAACATCAATACATATATAGACAAACATTAGACTACCTGTTAATAGCATCCCAACACCTCCCCTCTACTGGATCGCCAACATCAATACATATACAGACAAACATTAGACTACCTGTTAATGGCATCACAACACCTCCCCCCTACTGGATCGCCAACATCAATACATATATAGACAAACATTAGACTACCTGTTAATGGCATCCCAACACCTCCCCTCTACTGGATCACCAACATCAATACATATATAGACAAACAATAGACTACCTGTTAATGGCATACTAACACCTCCCCTCTACTGGATCACGAACATCAATACATATATAGACAAACATTAGACTACCTGTTAATGGCATCCCAACCCTCCCCTCTACTGGATCGCCAACATCAATACATATATAGACAAACAATAGACTACCTGTTAATGGCATACCAACACCTCCCCTCTACTGGATCGCCAACATCAATACATATATATACAAACATTAGACTACCTGTTAATGGCATCCCAACACCTCCCTTCTACTGGGTCGCCAACATCAATACATATATAGACAAACATTAGACTACCTGTTAATGGCATCCCAACACCTCCCCTCTACTGGATCGCCAACATCAATACATATACAGACAAACATTAGACTACCTGTTAATGGCATCCCAACACCCCCCCTCTACTGGATCGCCAACATCAATACATATATAGACAAACATTAGACAACCTGTTAATGGCATCCCAACACCTCCCCTCTACTGGATCACCAACATCAGTACATATATAGACAAACAATAGACTACCTGTTAATGGCATACTAACACCTCCCCTCTACTGGATCGCCAACATCAATACATATATAGACAAACATTAGAATACCTGTTAATGGCATCCCAACCCTCCCCTCTACTGGATCACCAACATCAATACATATATAGACAAACATTAGACTACCTGTTAATGGCATCCAACACCTCCCCTCTACTGGATCGCCAACATCAATACATATATAGACAAACATTAGACAACCTGTTAATGGCATCCCAACCCCTCCCCTCTACTGGATCGCCAACATCAATACATATATAGACAAACATTAGACTACCTGTTAATGGCATCCCAACACCTCCCCTCTACTGGATCACCAACATCAATACATATAGACAAACAATGGACTACCTGTTAATGGCATCCCAACCCTCCACTCTACTGGATCACCAACATCAATACATATATAGACAAACATTAGACTACCTGTTAATGGCATCCCAACACCTCCCCTCTACTGGATCGCCAACATCAATACATATACAGACAAACATTAGACTACCTGTTAATGGCATCACAACACCTCCCCCCTACTGGATCGCCAACATCAATACATATATAGACAAACATTAGACTACCTGTTAATGGCATCCCAACACCTCCCCTCTACTGGATCACCAACATCAATACATATATAGACAAACAATAGACTACCTGTTAATGGCATACTAATACCTCCCCTCTACTGGATCGCCATCATCAATACATATATAGACAAACATTAGACTACCTGTTAATGGCAGCCCAACCCTCCCCTCTACTGGATCGCCAACATCAATACATATATAGACAAACAATAGACTACCTGTTAATGGCATACCAACACCTCCCCTCTACTGGATCGCCAACATCAATACATATATAGACAAACATTAGACTACCTGTTAATGGCATCCCAACACCTCCCCTCTACTGGATCGCCAACATCAATACATATACAGACAAACATTAGACTACCTGTTAATGGCATCCCAACACCTCCCCTCTACTGGATCACCAACATCAGTACATATATAGACAAACAATAGACTACCTGTTAATAGCATACTAACACCTCCCCTCTACTGGATCACCAACATCAATACATATATAGACAAACATTAGACTACCTGTTAATGGCATCCCAACCCTCCCCTCTACTGGATCACCAACATCAATACATATATAGACAAACATTAGACTACCTGTTAATGGCATCCCAACACCTCCCCTCTACTGGATCGCCATCATCAATACATATATAGACAAACATTAGACTACCTGTTAATGGCATCCCAACACCTCCCCTCTACTGGATCGCCAACATCAATACATATATAGACAAACATTAGACTACCTGTTAATGGTATCCCAACACCTCCCCTCTACTGGTTCACCAACATCAATACATATAGACAAACAATAGACTACCTGTTAATGGCATCCCAACCCTCCCCTCTACTGGATCACCAACATCAATACATATATAGACAAACATTAGACTACCTGTTAATGGCATCCCAACACCTCCCTTCTACTGGATCGCCAACATCAATACATATAGACAAACAATAGTCTCCCTGTTAATGGCATCCCAACACTCCCCTCTACTGGATCGTTAATATCAATACATATATAGACAAACATTAGACTACCTGTTAATGGCATCACAACACCTCCCCTCTACTGGATCACCAACATCAATACATATATAGACAAACAATAGACTACTTGTTAATGGCATACTAACACCTCCCCTCTACTGGATCGCCAAGATCAATACATATATAGACAAACATTAGACTACCTGTTAATGGCATCCCAACCCTCCCCTCTACTGGATCGCCAACATCCATACATATATAGACAAACAATAGACTACCTGTTAATGGCATACCAACACCTGCCCTCTACTGGATCGCCAACATCAATACATATATATACAAACATTAGACTACCTGTTAATGGCATCCCAACACCTCCCTTCTACTGGATCACCAACATCAATACATATATACACAAACAATAGACTACCTTTTAATGGCATCCCAACCCTCCCCTCTACTGGATCGCCAACATCAATACATATATAGACAAACATTAGACTACCTGTTAATGGCATCCCAACACCTCCCCTCTACTGGATCGCCAACATCAATACATATACAGACAAACATTAGACTACTTGTTAATGGCATCACAACACCTCCCCTCTACTGGATCGCCAACATCAATACATATATAGACAAACATTAGACTACCTGTTAATGGCATCCCAACCCTCCCCTCTACTGGATCACCAACATCAATACATATATAGACAAACATTAGACTACCTGTTAATGGCATCCCAACACCTCCCCTCTACTGGATCGCCAACATCAATACATATATAGACAAACATTAGACAACCTGTTAATGGCATCCCAACACCTCCCCTCTACTGGTTCACCAACATCAATACATATAGACAAACAATAGACTACCTGTTAATGGCATCCCAACCCTCCACTCTACTGGATCACCAACATCAATACATATATAGACAAACATTAGACTACCTGTTAATAGCATCCCAACACCTCCCCTCTACTGGATCGCCAACATCAATACATATACAGACAAACATTAGACTACCTGTTAATGGCATCACAACACCTCCCCCCTACTGGATCGCCAACATCAATACATATATAGACAAACATTAGACTACCTGTTAATGGCATCCCAACACCTCCCCTCTACTGGATCACCAACATCAATACATATATAGACAAACAATAGACTACCTGTTAATGGCATACTAACACCTCCCCTCTACTGGATCACGAACATCAATACATATATAGACAAACATTAGACTACCTGTTAATGGCATCCCAACCCTCCCCTCTACTGGATCGCCAACATCAATACATATATAGACAAACAATAGACTACCTGTTAATGGCATACCAACACCTCCCCTCTACTGGATCGCCAACATCAATACATATATATACAAACATTAGACTACCTGTTAATGGCATCCCAACACCTCCCTTCTACTGGGTCGCCAACATCAATACATATATAGACAAACATTAGACTACCTGTTAATGGCATCCCAACACCTCCCCTCTACTGGATCGCCAACATCAATACATATACAGACAAACATTAGACTACCTGTTAATGGCATCCCAACACCCCCCCTCTACTGGATCGCCAACATCAATACATATATAGACAAACATTAGACAACCTGTTAATGGCATCCCAACACCTCCCCTCTACTGGATCACCAACATCAGTACATATATAGACAAACAATAGACTACCTGTTAATGGCATACTAACACCTCCCCTCTACTGGATCGCCAACATCAATACATATATAGACAAACATTAGAATACCTGTTAATGGCATCCCAACCCTCCCCTCTACTGGATCACCAACATCAATACATATATAGACAAACATTAGACTACCTGTTAATGGCATCCAACACCTCCCCTCTACTGGATCGCCAACATCAATACATATATAGACAAACATTAGACAACCTGTTAATGGCATCCCAACCCCTCCCCTCTACTGGATCGCCAACATCAATACATATATAGACAAACATTAGACTACCTGTTAATGGCATCCCAACACCTCCCCTCTACTGGATCACCAACATCAATACATATAGACAAACAATGGACTACCTGTTAATGGCATCCCAACCCTCCACTCTACTGGATCACCAACATCAATACATATATAGACAAACATTAGACTACCTGTTAATGGCATCCCAACACCTCCCCTCTACTGGATCGCCAACATCAATACATATACAGACAAACATTAGACTACCTGTTAATGGCATCACAACACCTCCCCCCTACTGGATCGCCAACATCAATACATATATAGACAAACATTAGACTACCTGTTAATGGCATCCCAACACCTCCCCTCTACTGGATCACCAACATCAATACATATATAGACAAACAATAGACTACCTGTTAATGGCATACTAATACCTCCCCTCTACTGGATCGCCATCATCAATACATATATAGACAAACATTAGACTACCTGTTAATGGCAGCCCAACCCTCCCCTCTACTGGATCGCCAACATCAATACATATATAGACAAACAATAGACTACCTGTTAATGGCATACCAACACCTCCCCTCTACTGGATCGCCAACATCAATACATATATAGACAAACATTAGACTACCTGTTAATGGCATCCCAACCCTCCCCTCTACTGGATCGCCAACATCCATACATATATAGACAAACAATAGACTACCTGTTAATGGCATCCCAACACCTCCCCTCTACTGGATCGCCAACATCAATACATATATAGACAAACATTAGACTACCTGTTAATGGCATCCCAACACCTCCCTTCTACTGGATCACCAACATCAATACATATAGACAAACAATAGACTACCTTTTAATGGCATCCCAACCCTCCCCTCTACTGGATCGCCAACATCAATACATATATAGACAAACATTAGACTACCTGTTAATGGCATCCCAACCCTCCCCACTACTGGATCGCCAACATCAATACATATACAGACAAACATTAGACTACCTGTTAATGGCATCACAACACCTCCCCTCTACTGGATCGCCAACATCAATACATATATAGACAAACATTAGACAACCTGTTAATGGCATCCCAACACCTCCCCTCTACTGGATCGCCAACATCAATACATATACAGACAAACATTAGACTACTTGTTAATGGCATCACAACAACTCCCCTCTACTGGATCGCCAACATCAATACATATATAGACAAACATTAGACTACCTGTTAATGGCATCCCAACCCTCCCCTCTACTGGATCGCCAACATCAATACATATATAGACAAACATTAGACTACCTGTTAATGGTATCCCAACACCTCCCCTCTACTGGTTCACCAACATCAATACATATAGACAAACAATAGACTACCTGTTAATGGCATCCCAACCCTCCCCTCTACTGGATCACCAACATCAATACATATATAGACAAACATTAGACTACCTGTTAATGGCATCCCAACACCTCCCTTCTACTGGATCGCCAACATCAATACATATAGACAAACAATAGTCTCCCTGTTAATGGCATCCCAACACTCCCCTCTACTGGATCGTTAATATCAATACATATATAGACAAACATTAGACTACCTGTTAATGGCATCACAACACCTCCCCTCTACTGGATCACCAACATCAATACATATATAGACAAACAATAGACTACTTGTTAATGGCATACTAACACCTCCCCTCTACTGGATCGCCAAGATCAATACATATATAGACAAACATTAGACTACCTGTTAATGGCATCCCAACCCTCCCCTCTACTGGATCGCCAACATCCATACATATATAGACAAACAATAGACTACCTGTTAATGGCATACCAACACCTGCCCTCTACTGGATCGCCAACATCAATACATATATATACAAACATTAGACTACCTGTTAATGGCATCCCAACACCTCCCTTCTACTGGATCACCAACATCAATACATATATACACAAACAATAGACTACCTTTTAATGGCATCCCAACCCTCCCCTCTACTGGATCGCCAACATCAATACATATATAGACAAACATTAGACTACCTGTTAATGGCATCCCAACACCTCCCCTCTACTGGATCGCCAACATCAATACATATACAGACAAACATTAGACTACTTGTTAATGGCATCACAACACCTCCCCTCTACTGGATCGCCAACATCAATACATATATAGACAAACATTAGACTACCTGTTAATGGCATCCCAACCCTCCCCTCTACTGGATCACCAACATCAATACATATATAGACAAACATTAGACTACCTGTTAATGGCATCCCAACACCTCCCCTCTACTGGATCGCCAACATCAATACATATATAGACAAACATTAGACAACCTGTTAATGGCATCCCAACACCTCCCCTCTACTGGTTCACCAACATCAATACATATAGACAAACAATAGACTACCTGTTAATGGCATCCCAACCCTCCACTCTACTGGATCACCAACATCAATACATATATAGACAAACATTAGACTACCTGTTAATAGCATCCCAACACCTCCCCTCTACTGGATCGCCAACATCAATACATATACAGACAAACATTAGACTACCTGTTAATGGCATCACAACACCTCCCCCCTACTGGATCGCCAACATCAATACATATATAGACAAACATTAGACTACCTGTTAATGGCATCCCAACACCTCCCCTCTACTGGATCACCAACATCAATACATATATAGACAAACAATAGACTACCTGTTAATGGCATACTAACACCTCCCCTCTACTGGATCACGAACATCAATACATATATAGACAAACATTAGACTACCTGTTAATGGCATCCCAACCCTCCCCTCTACTGGATCGCCAACATCAATACATATATAGACAAACAATAGACTACCTGTTAATGGCATACCAACACCTCCCCTCTACTGGATCGCCAACATCAATACATATATATACAAACATTAGACTACCTGTTAATGGCATCCCAACACCTCCCTTCTACTGGGTCGCCAACATCAATACATATATAGACAAACATTAGACTACCTGTTAATGGCATCCCAACACCTCCCCTCTACTGGATCGCCAACATCAATACATATACAGACAAACATTAGACTACCTGTTAATGGCATCCCAACACCCCCCCTCTACTGGATCGCCAACATCAATACATATATAGACAAACATTAGACAACCTGTTAATGGCATCCCAACACCTCCCCTCTACTGGATCACCAACATCAGTACATATATAGACAAACAATAGACTACCTGTTAATGGCATACTAACACCTCCCCTCTACTGGATCGCCAACATCAATACATATATAGACAAACATTAGAATACCTGTTAATGGCATCCCAACCCTCCCCTCTACTGGATCACCAACATCAATACATATATAGACAAACATTAGACTACCTGTTAATGGCATCCAACACCTCCCCTCTACTGGATCGCCAACATCAATACATATATAGACAAACATTAGACAACCTGTTAATGGCATCCCAACCCCTCCCCTCTACTGGATCGCCAACATCAATACATATATAGACAAACATTAGACTACCTGTTAATGGCATCCCAACACCTCCCCTCTACTGGATCACCAACATCAATACATATAGACAAACAATGGACTACCTGTTAATGGCATCCCAACCCTCCACTCTACTGGATCACCAACATCAATACATATATAGACAAACATTAGACTACCTGTTAATGGCATCCCAACACCTCCCCTCTACTGGATCGCCAACATCAATACATATACAGACAAACATTAGACTACCTGTTAATGGCATCACAACACCTCCCCCCTACTGGATCGCCAACATCAATACATATATAGACAAACATTAGACTACCTGTTAATGGCATCCCAACACCCCCCCTCTACTGGATCGCCAACATCAATACATATATAGACAAACATTAGACAACCTGTTAATGGCATCCCAACACCTCCCCTCTACTGGATCACCAACATCAGTACATATATAGACAAACAATAGACTACCTGTTAATGGCATACTAACACCTCCCCTCTACTGGATCGCCAACATCAATACATATATAGACAAACATTAGAATACCTGTTAATGGCATCCCAACCCTCCCCTCTACTGGATCACCAACATCAATACATATATAGACAAACATTAGACTACCTGTTAATGGCATCCAACACCTCCCCTCTACTGGATCGCCAACATCAATACATATATAGACAAACATTAGACAACCTGTTAATGGCATCCCAACCCCTCCCCTCTACTGGATCGCCAACATCAATACATATATAGACAAACATTAGACTACCTGTTAATGGCATCCCAACACCTCCCCTCTACTGGATCACCAACATCAATACATATAGACAAACAATGGACTACCTGTTAATGGCATCCCAACCCTCCACTCTACTGGATCACCAACATCAATACATATATAGACAAACATTAGACTACCTGTTAATGGCATCCCAACACCTCCCCTCTACTGGATCGCCAACATCAATACATATACAGACAAACATTAGACTACCTGTTAATGGCATCACAACACCTCCCCCCTACTGGATCGCCAACATCAATACATATATAGACAAACATTAGACTACCTGTTAATGGCATCCCAACACCTCCCCTCTACTGGATCACCAACATCAATACATATATAGACAAACAATAGACTACCTGTTAATGGCATACTAATACCTCCCCTCTACTGGATCGCCATCATCAATACATATATAGACAAACATTAGACTACCTGTTAATGGCAGCCCAACCCTCCCCTCTACTGGATCGCCAACATCAATACATATATAGACAAACAATAGACTACCTGTTAATGGCATACCAACACCTCCCCTCTACTGGATCGCCAACATCAATACATATATAGACAAACATTAGACTACCTGTTAATGGCATCCCAACCCTCCCCTCTACTGGATCGCCAACATCCATACATATATAGACAAACAATAGACTACCTGTTAATGGCATCCCAACACCTCCCCTCTACTGGATCGCCAACATCAATACATATATAGACAAACATTAGACTACCTGTTAATGGCATCCCAACACCTCCCTTCTACTGGATCACCAACATCAATACATATAGACAAACAATAGACTACCTTTTAATGGCATCCCAACCCTCCCCTCTACTGGATCGCCAACATCAATACATATATAGACAAACATTAGACTACCTGTTAATGGCATCCCAACCCTCCCCACTACTGGATCGCCAACATCAATACATATACAGACAAACATTAGACTACCTGTTAATGGCATCACAACACCTCCCCTCTACTGGATCGCCAACATCAATACATATATAGACAAACATTAGACAACCTGTTAATGGCATCCCAACACCTCCCCTCTACTGGATCGCCAACATCAATACATATACAGACAAACATTAGACTACTTGTTAATGGCATCACAACAACTCCCCTCTACTGGATCGCCAACATCAATACATATATAGACAAACATTAGACTACCTGTTAATGGCATCCCAACCCTCCCCTCTACTGGATCGCCAACATCAATACATATATAGACAAACATTAGACTACCTGTTAATGGTATCCCAACACCTCCCCTCTACTGGTTCACCAACATCAATACATATAGACAAACAATAGACTACCTGTTAATGGCATCCCAACCCTCCCCTCTACTGGATCACCAACATCAATACATATATAGACAAACATTAGACTACCTGTTAATGGCATCCCAACACCTCCCTTCTACTGGATCGCCAACATCAATACATATAGACAAACAATAGTCTCCCTGTTAATGGCATCCCAACACTCCCCTCTACTGGATCGTTAATATCAATACATATATAGACAAACATTAGACTACCTGTTAATGGCATCACAACACCTCCCCTCTACTGGATCACCAACATCAATACATATATAGACAAACAATAGACTACTTGTTAATGGCATACTAACACCTCCCCTCTACTGGATCGCCAAGATCAATACATATATAGACAAACATTAGACTACCTGTTAATGGCATCCCAACCCTCCCCTCTACTGGATCGCCAACATCCATACATATATAGACAAACAATAGACTACCTGTTAATGGCATACCAACACCTGCCCTCTACTGGATCGCCAACATCAATACATATATATACAAACATTAGACTACCTGTTAATGGCATCCCAACACCTCCCTTCTACTGGATCACCAACATCAATACATATATACACAAACAATAGACTACCTTTTAATGGCATCCCAACCCTCCCCTCTACTGGATCGCCAACATCAATACATATATAGACAAACATTAGACTACCTGTTAATGGCATCCCAACACCTCCCCTCTACTGGATCGCCAACATCAATACATATACAGACAAACATTAGACTACTTGTTAATGGCATCACAACACCTCCCCTCTACTGGATCGCCAACATCAATACATATATAGACAAACATTAGACTACCTGTTAATGGCATCCCAACCCTCCCCTCTACTGGATCACCAACATCAATACATATATAGACAAACATTAGACTACCTGTTAATGGCATCCCAACACCTCCCCTCTACTGGATCGCCAACATCAATACATATATAGACAAACATTAGACAACCTGTTAATGGCATCCCAACACCTCCCCTCTACTGGTTCACCAACATCAATACATATAGACAAACAATAGACTACCTGTTAATGGCATCCCAACCCTCCACTCTACTGGATCACCAACATCAATACATATATAGACAAACATTAGACTACCTGTTAATAGCATCCCAACACCTCCCCTCTACTGGATCGCCAACATCAATACATATACAGACAAACATTAGACTACCTGTTAATGGCATCACAACACCTCCCCCCTACTGGATCGCCAACATCAATACATATATAGACAAACATTAGACTACCTGTTAATGGCATCCCAACACCTCCCCTCTACTGGATCACCAACATCAATACATATATAGACAAACAATAGACTACCTGTTAATGGCATACTAACACCTCCCCTCTACTGGATCACGAACATCAATACATATATAGACAAACATTAGACTACCTGTTAATGGCATCCCAACCCTCCCCTCTACTGGATCGCCAACATCAATACATATATAGACAAACAATAGACTACCTGTTAATGGCATACCAACACCTCCCCTCTACTGGATCGCCAACATCAATACATATATATACAAACATTAGACTACCTGTTAATGGCATCCCAACACCTCCCTTCTACTGGGTCGCCAACATCAATACATATATAGACAAACATTAGACTACCTGTTAATGGCATCCCAACACCTCCCCTCTACTGGATCGCCAACATCAATACATATACAGACAAACATTAGACTACCTGTTAATGGCATCCCAACACCCCCCCTCTACTGGATCGCCAACATCAATACATATATAGACAAACATTAGACAACCTGTTAATGGCATCCCAACACCTCCCCTCTACTGGATCACCAACATCAGTACATATATAGACAAACAATAGACTACCTGTTAATGGCATACTAACACCTCCCCTCTACTGGATCGCCAACATCAATACATATATAGACAAACATTAGAATACCTGTTAATGGCATCCCAACCCTCCCCTCTACTGGATCACCAACATCAATACATATATAGACAAACATTAGACTACCTGTTAATGGCATCCAACACCTCCCCTCTACTGGATCGCCAACATCAATACATATATAGACAAACATTAGACAACCTGTTAATGGCATCCCAACCCCTCCCCTCTACTGGATCGCCAACATCAATACATATATAGACAAACATTAGACTACCTGTTAATGGCATCCCAACACCTCCCCTCTACTGGATCACCAACATCAATACATATAGACAAACAATGGACTACCTGTTAATGGCATCCCAACCCTCCACTCTACTGGATCACCAACATCAATACATATATAGACAAACATTAGACTACCTGTTAATGGCATCCCAACACCTCCCCTCTACTGGATCGCCAACATCAATACATATACAGACAAACATTAGACTACCTGTTAATGGCATCACAACACCTCCCCCCTACTGGATCGCCAACATCAATACATATATAGACAAACATTAGACTACCTGTTAATGGCATCCCAACACCTCCCCTCTACTGGATCACCAACATCAATACATATATAGACAAACAATAGACTACCTGTTAATGGCATACTAATACCTCCCCTCTACTGGATCGCCATCATCAATACATATATAGACAAACATTAGACTACCTGTTAATGGCAGCCCAACCCTCCCCTCTACTGGATCGCCAACATCAATACATATATAGACAAACAATAGACTACCTGTTAATGGCATACCAACACCTCCCCTCTACTGGATCGCCAACATCAATACATATATAGACAAACATTAGACTACCTGTTAATGGCATCCCAACCCTCCCCTCTACTGGATCGCCAACATCCATACATATATAGACAAACAATAGACTACCTGTTAATGGCATCCCAACACCTCCCCTCTACTGGATCGCCAACATCAATACATATATATACAAACATTAGACTACCTGTTAATGGCATCCCAACACCTCCCTTCTACTGGATCACCAACATCAATACATATAGACAAACAATAGACTACCTTTTAATGGCATCCCAACCCTCCCCTCTACTGGATCGCCAACATCAATACATATATAGACAAACATTAGACTACCTGTTAATGGCATCCCAACCCTCCCCACTACTGGATCGCCAACATCAATACACATACAGACAAACATTAGACTACCTGTTAATGGCATCACAACACCTCCCCTCTACTGGATCGCCAACATCAATACATATATAGACAAACATTAGACAACCTGTTAATGGCATCCCAACACCTCCCCTCTACTGGATCGCCAACATCAATACATATACAGACAAACATTAGACTACTTGTTAATGGCATCACAACAACTCCCCTCTACTGGATCGCCAACATCAATACATATATAGACAAACATTAGACTACCTGTTAATGGCATCCCACCCCTCCCCTCTACTGGATCACCAACATCAATACATATATAGACAAACATTAGACTACCTGTTAATGGCATCCCAACACCTCCCCTCTACTGGATCGCCAACATCAATACATATACAGACAAACATTAGACTACCTGTTAATGGCATCCCAACACCTCCCCTCTACTGGATCGCCAACATCAATACATATATAGACAAACATTAGACAACCTGTTAATGGCATCCCAACACCTCCCCTCTACTGGATCACCAACATCAGTACATATATAGACAAACAATAGACTACCTGTTAATGGCATACTAACACCTCCCCTCTACTGGATCGCCAACATCAATACATATATAGACAAATATTAGACTACCTGTTAATGGCATCCCAACCCTCCCCTCTACTGGATCACCAACATCAATACATATATAGACAAACATTAGACTACCTGTTAATGGCAACCAACACCTCCCCTCTACTGGATCGCCAACATCAATACATATATAGACAAACATTAGACAACCTGTTAATGGCATCCCAACACCTCCCCTCTACTGGATCGCCAACATCAATACATATATAGACAAACATTAGACTACCTGTTAATGGCATCCCAACACCTCCCTTCTACTGGATCACCAACATCAATACATATAGACAAACAATGGACTACCTGTTAATGGCATCCCAACCCTCCACTCTACTGGATCACCAACATCAATACATATATAGACAAACATTAGACTACCTGTTAATGGCATCCCAACACCTCCCCTCTACTGGATCGCCAACATCAATACATATACAGACAAACATTAGACTACCTGTTAATGGCATCAAAACACCTCCCCCCTACTGGATCGCCAACATCAATACATATATAGACAAACATTAGACTACCTGTTAATGGCATCCCAACACCTCCCCTCTACTGGATCACCAACATCAATACATATATAGACAAACAATAGACTACCTGTTAATGGCATACTAACACCTTCCCTCTACTGGATCGCCAACATCAATACATATATAGACAAACATTAGACTACCTGTTAATGGCATCCCAATCCTCCCCTCTACTGGATCGCCAACATCAATACATATATAGACAAACAATAGACTACCTGTTAATGGCATACCAACACCTCCCCTCTACTGGATCGCCAACATCAATACATATATAGACAAACATTAGACTACCTGTTAATGGCATACCAACCCTCCCCTCTACTGGATCGCCAACATCCATACATATATAGACAAACAATAGACTACCTGTTAATGGCATACCAACACCTCACCTCTACTGGATCGCCAACATCAATACATATATAGACAAACATTAGACTACCTGTTAATGGCATCCCAACACCTCCCCTCTACTGGATCGCCAACATCAATACATATATAGACAAACATTAGACAACCTGTTAATGGCATCCCAACACCTCCCCTCTACTGGATCACCAACATCAATACATATAGACAAACAATAGACTACCTGTTAATGGCATCCCAACCCTCCACTCTACTGGATCACCAACATCAATACATATATAGACAAACATTAGACTACCTGTTAATAGCATCCCAACACCTCCCCTCTACTGGATCGCCAACATCAATACATATACAGACAAACATTAGACTACCTGTTAATGGCATCACAACACCTCCCCCCTACTGGATCGCCAACATCAATACATATATAGACAAACATTAGACTACCTGTTAATGGCATCCCAACACCTCCCCTCTACTGGATCACCAACATCAATACATATATAGACAAACAATAGACTACCTGTTAATGGCATACTAACACCTCCCCTCTACTGGATCGCCAACATCAATACATATATAGACAAACATTAGACTACCTGTTAATGGCATCCCAACCCTCCCCTCTACTGGATCGCCAACATCAATACATATATAGACAAACAATAGACTACCTGTTAATGGCATACCAACACCTCCCCTCTACTGGATCGCCAACATCAATACATATATATACAAACATTAGACTACCTGTTAATGGCATCCCAACACCTCCCTTCTACTGGGTCGCCAACATCAATACATATATAGACAAACATTAGACTACCTGTTAATGGCATCCCAACACCTCCCCTCTACTGGATCGCCAACATCAATACATATACAGACAAACATTAGACTACCTGTTAATGGCATCCCAACACCTCCCCTCTACTGGATCGCCAACATCAATACATATACAGACAAATATTAGACTACCTGTTAATGGCATCACAACACCTCCCCTCTACTGGATCGCCAACATCAATACATATATAGACAAACATTAGACTACCTGTTAATGGCATCCCAACACCTCCCTTCTACTGGATCACCAACATCAGTACATATATAGACAAACAATAGACTACCTGTTAATGGCATACTAACACCTCCCCTCTACTGGATCACCAACATCAATACATATATAGACAAACATTAGACTACCTGTTAATGGCATCCCAACCCTCCCCTCTACTGGATCACCAACATCAATACATATATAGACAAACATTAGACTACCTGTTAATGGCATCCCAACACCTCCCCTCTACTGGATCGCCAACATCAATACATATATAGACAAACATTAGACAACCTGTTAATGGCATCCCAACACCTCCCCTCTACTGGATCGCCAACATCAATACATATATAGACAAACATTAGACTACCTGTTAATGGTATCCCAACACCTCCCCTCTACTGGTTCACCAACATCAATACATATAGACAAACAATAGACTACCTGTTAATGGCATCCCAACCCTCCCCTCTACTGGATCACCAACATCAATACATATATAGACAAACATTAGACTACCTGTTAATGGCATCCCAACACCTCCCTTCTACTGGATCGCCAACATCAATACATATAGACAAACAATAGTCTCCCTGTTAATGGTATCCCAACACTCCCCTCTACTGGATCGTCAATATCAATACATATATAGACAAACATTAGACTACCTGTTAATGGCATCACAACACCTCCCCTCTACTGGATCACCAACATCAATACATATATAGACAAACAATAGACTACCTGTTAATGGCATACTAACACCTCCCCTCTACTGGATCGCCAAGATCAATACATATATAGACAAACATTAGACTACCTGTTAATGGCATCCCAACCCTCCCCTCTACTGGATCGCAAACATCCATACATATATAGACAAACAATAGACTACCTGTTAATGGCATACCAACACCTGCCCTCTACTGGATCGCCAACATCAATACATATATATACAAACATTAGACTACCTGTTAATGGCATCCCAACACCTCCCTTCTACTGGATCACCAACATCAATACATATATACACAAACAATAGACTACCTTTTAATGGCATCCCAACCCTCCCCTCTACTGGATCGCCAACATCAATACATATATAGACAAACATTAGACTACCTGTTAATGGCATCCCAACACCTCCCCTCTACTGGATCGCCAACATCAATACATATACAGACAAACATTAGACTACTTGTTAATGGCATCACAACACCTCCCCTCTACTGGATCGCCAACATCAATACATATATAGACAAACATTAGACTACCTGTTAATGGCATCCCAACCCTCCCCTCTACTGGATCACCAACATCAATACATATATAGACAAACATTAGACTACCTGTTAATGGCATCCCAACACCTCCCCTCTACTGGATCGCCAACATCAATACATATATAGACAAACATTAGACAACCTGTTAATGGCATCCCAACACCTCCCCTCTACTGGTTCACCAACATCAATACATATAGACAAACAATAGACTACCTGTTAATGGCATCCCAACCCTCCACTCTACTGGATCACCAACATCAATACATATATAGACAAACATTAGACTACCTGTTAATAGCATCCCAACACCTCCCCTCTACTGGATCGCCAACATCAATACATATACAGACAAACATTAGACTACCTGTTAATGGCATCACAACACCTCCCCCCTACTGGATCGCCAACATCAATACATATATAGACAAACATTAGACTACCTGTTAATGGCATCCCAACACCTCCCCTCTACTGGATCACCAACATCAATACATATATAGACAAACAATAGACTACCTGTTAATGGCATACTAACACCTCCCCTCTACTGGATCGCCAACATCAATACATATATAGACAAACATTAGACTACCTGTTAATGGCATCCCAACCCTCCCCTCTACTGGATCGCCAACATCAATACATATATAGACAAACAATAGACTACCTGTTAATGGCATACCAACACCTCCCCTCTACTGGATCGCCAACATCAATGCATATATATACAAACATTAGACTACCTGTTAATGGCATCCCAACACCTCCCTTCTACTGGGTCGCCAACATCAATACATATATAGACAAACATTAGACTACCTGTTAATGGCATCCCAACACCTCCCCTCTACTGGATCGCCAACATCAATACATATACAGACAAACATTAGACTACCTGTTAATGGCATCCCAACACCTCCCCTCTACTGGATCGCCAACATCAATACATATATAGACAAACATTAGACAACCTGTTAATGGCATCCCAACACCTCCCCTCTACTGGATCACCAACATCAGTACATATATAGACAAACAATAGACTACCTGTTAATGGCATACTAACACCTCCCCTCTACTGGATCGCCAACATCAATACATATATAGACAAACATTAGAATACCTGTTAATGGCATCCCAACCCTCCCCTCTACTGGATCACCAACATCAATACATATATAGACAAACATTAGACTACCTGTTAATGGCATCCAACACCTCCCCTCTACTGGATCGCCAACATCAATACATATATAGACAAACATTAGACAACCTGTTAATGGCATCCCAACACCTCCCCTCTACTGGATCGCCAACATCAATACATATATAGACAAACAATAGACTACCTGTTAATGGCATACTAACACCTTCCCTCTACTGGATCGCCAACATCAATACATATATAGACAAACATTAGACTACCTGTTAATGGCATCCCAACCCTCCCCTCTACTGGATCGCCAACATCAATACATATATAGACAAACAATAGACTACCTGTTAATGGCATACCAACACCTCCCCTCTACTGGATCGCCAACATCAATACATATATAGACAAACATTAGACTACCTGTTAATGGCATCCCAACCCTCCCCTCTACTGGATCGCCAACATCCATACATATATAGACAAACAATAGACTACCTGTTAATGGCATACCAACACCTCCCCTCTACTGGATCGCCAACATCAATACATATATAGACAAACATTAGACTACCTGTTAATGGCATCCCAACACCTCCCCTCTACTGGATCGCCAACATCAATACATATATAGACAAACATTAGACAACCTGTTAATGGCATCCCAACACCTCCCCTCTACTGGATCACCAACATCAATACATATAGACAAACAATAGACTACCTGTTAATGGCATCCCAACCCTCCACTCTACTGGATCACCAACATCAATACATATATAGACAAACATTAGACTACCTGTTAATAGCATCCCAACACCTCCCCTCTACTGGATCGCCAACATCAATACATATACAGACAAACATTAGACTACCTGTTAATGGCATCACAACACCTCCCCCCTACTGGATCGCCAACATCAATACATATATAGACAAACATTAGACTACCTGTTAATGGCATCCCAACACCTCCCCTCTACTGGATCACCAACATCAATACATATATAGACAAACAATAGACTACCTGTTAATGGCATACTAACACCTCCCCTCTACTGGATCGCCAACATCAATACATATATAGACAAACATTAGACTACCTGTTAATGGCATCCCAACCCTCCCCTCTACTGGATCGCCAACATCAATACATATATAGACAAACATTAGACTACCTGTTAATGGCATCACAACACCTCCCCTCTACTGGATCGCCAACATCAATACATATATATACAAACATTAGACTACCTGTTAATGGCATCCCAACACCTCCCTTCTACTGGGTCGCCAACATCAATACATATATAGACAAACATTAGACTACCTGTTAATGGCATCCCAACACCTCCCCTCTACTGGATCGCCAACATCAATACATATACAGACAAACATTAGACTACCTGTTAATGGCATCCCAACACCTCCCCTCTACTGGATCGCCAACATCAATACATATACAGACAAATATTAGACTACCTGTTAATGGCATCACAACACCTCCCCTCTACTGGATCGCCAACATCAATACATATATAGACAAACATTAGACTACCTGTTAATGGCATCCCAACACCTCCCCTCTACTGGATCACCAACATCAGTACATATATAGACAAACAATAGACTACCTGTTAATGGCATACTAACACCTCACCTCTACTGGATCACCAACATCAATACATATATAGACAAACATTAGACTACCTGTTAATGGCATCCCAACCCTCCCCTCTACTGGATCACCAACATCAATACATATATAGACAAACATTAGACTACCTGTTAATGGCATCCCAACACCTCCCCTCTACTGGATCGCCAACATCAATACATATATAGACAAACATTAGACAACCTGTTAATGGCATCCCAACACCTCCCCTCTACTGGATCGCCAACATCAATACATATATAGACAAACATTAGACTACCTGTTAATGGTATCCCAACACCTCCCCTCTACTGGTTCACCAACATCAATACATATAGACAAACAATAGACTACCTGTTAATGGCATCCCAACCCTCCCCTCTACTGGATCACCAACATCAATACATATATAGACAAACATTAGACTACCTGTTAATGGCATCCCAACACCTCCCTTCTACTGGATCGCCAACATCAATACATATAGACAAACAATAGTCTCCCTGTTAATGGCATCCCAACACTCCCCTCTACTGGATCGTCAATATCAATACATATATAGACAAACATTAGACTACCTGTTAATGGCATCACAACACCTCCCCTCTACTGGATCACCAACATCAATACATATATAGACAAACAATAGACTACCTGTTAATGGCATACTAACACCTCCCCTCTACTGGATCGCCAAGATCAATACATATATAGACAAACATTAGACTACCTGTTAATGGCATCCCAACCCTCCCCTCTACTGGATCGCCAACATCCATACATATATAGACAAACAATAGACTACCTGTTAATGGCATACCAACACCTGCCCTCTACTGGATCGCCAACATCAATACATATATATACATACATTAGACTACCTGTTAATGGCATCCCAACACCTCCCTTCTACTGGATCACCAACATCAATACATATATACACAAACAATAGACTACCTTTTAATGGCATCCCAACCCTCCCCTCTACTGGATCGCCAACATCAATACATATATAGACAAACATTAGACTACCTGTTAATGGCATCCCAACACCTCCCCTCTACTGGATCGCCAACATCAATACATATACAGACAAACATTAGACTACTTGTTAATGGCATCACAACACCTCCCCTCTACTGGATCGCCAACATCAATACATATATAGACAAACATTAGACTACCTGTTAATGGCATCCCAACCCTCCCCTCTACTGGATCACCAACATCAATACATATATAGACAAACATTAGACTACCTGTTAATGGCATCCCAACACCTCCCCTCTACTGGATCGCCAACATCAATACATATATAGACAAACATTAGACAACCTGTTAATGGCATCCCAACACCTCCCCTCTACTGGTTCACCAACATCAATACATATAGACAAACAATAGACTACCTGTTAATGGCATCCCAACCCTCCACTCTACTGGATCACCAACATCAATACATATATAGACAAACATTAGACTACCTGTTAATAGCATCCCAACACCTCCCCTCTACTGGATCGCCAACATCAATACATATACAGACAAACATTAGACTACCTGTTAATGGCATCACAACACCTCCCCCCTACTGGATCGCCAACATCAATACATATATAGACAAACATTAGACTACCTGTTAATGGCATCCCAACACCTCCCCTCTACTGGATCACCAACATCAATACATATATAGACAAACAATAGACTACCTGTTAATGGCATACTAACACCTCCCCTCTACTGGATCGCCAACATCAATACATATATAGACAAACAAAAGACTACCTGTTAATGGCATACCAACACCTCCCCTCTACTGGATCGCCAACATCAATACATATATATACAAACATTAGACTACCTGTTAATGGCATCCCAACACCTCCCTTCTACTGGGTCGCCAACATCAATACATATATAGACAAACATTAGACTACCTGTTAATGGCATCCCAACACCTCCCCTCTACTGGATCGCCAACATCAATACATATACAGACAAACATTAGACTACCTGTTAATGGCATCCCAACACCTCCCCTCTACTGGATCGCCAACATCAATACATATATAGACAAACATTAGACAACCTGTTAATGGCATCCCAACACCTCCACTCTACTGGATCACCAACATCAGTACATATATAGACAAACAATAGACTACCTGTTAATGGCATACTAACACCTCCCCTCTACTGGATCGCCAACATCAATACATATATAGACAAACATTAGAATACCTGTTAATGGCATCCCAACCCTCCCCTCTACTGGATCACCAACATCAATACATATATAGACAAACATTAGACTACCTGTTAATGGCATCCAACACCTCCCCTCTACTGGATCGCCAACATCAATACATATATAGACAAACATTAGACAACCTGTTAATGGCATCCCAACACCTCCCCTCTACTGGATCACCAACATCAATACATATAGACAAACAATGGAATACCTGTTAATTGCATCCCAACCCTCCACTCTACTGGATCACCAACATCAATACATATATAGACAAACATTAGACTACCTGTTAATGGCATCCCAACACCTCCCCTCTACTGGATCGCCAACATCAATACATATACAGACAAACATTAGACTACCTGTTAATGGCATCACAACACCTCCCCCCTACTGGATCGCCAACATCAATACATATATAGACAAACATTAGACTACCTGTTAATGGCATCCCAACACCTCCCCTCTACTGGATCACCAACATCAATACATATATAGACAAACAATAGACTACCTGTTAATGGCATACTAACACCTCCCCTCTACTGGATCGCCATCATCAATACATATATAGACAAACATTAGACTACCTGTTAATGGCAGCCCAACCCTCCCCTCTACTGGATCGCCAACATCAATACATATATAGACAAACAATAGACTACCTGTTAATGGCATACCAACACCTCCCCTCTACTGGATCGCCAACATCAATACATATATAGACAAACATTAGACTACCTGTTAATGGCATCCCAACCCTCCCCTCTACTGGATCACCAACATCAATACATATACAGACAAACATTAGACTACCTGTTAATGGCATCACAACACCTCCCCTCTACTGGATCGCCAACATCAATACATATATAGACAAACATTAGACAACCTGTTAATGGCATCCCAACACCTCCCCTCTACTGGATCACCAACATCAATACATATATAGACAAACAATAGACTACCTGTTAATGGCATACTAACACCTCCCCTCTACTGGATCGCCAACATCAATACATATATAGACAAACATTAGACTACCTGTTAATGGCATCCCAACCCTCCCCTCTACTGGATCACCAACATCAATACATATATAGACAAACATTAGACTACCTGTTAATGGCATCCCAACACCTCCCCTCTACTGGATCGCCAACATCAATACATATATAGACAAACATTAGACAACCTGTTAATGGCATCCCAACACCTCCCCTCTACTGGATCGCCAACATCAATACATATATAGACAAACATTAGACTACCTGTTAATGGCATCCCAACACCTCCCTTCTACTGGATCACCAACATCAATACATATAGACAAACAATAGACTACCTGTTAATGGCATCCCAACCCTCCACTCTACTGGATCACCAACATCAATACATATATAGACAAACATTAGACTACCTGTTAATGGCATCCCAACACCTCCCCTCTACTGGATCGCCAACATCAATACATATACAGACAAACATTAGAATACCTGTTAATGGCATCACAACACCTCCCCCCTACTGGATCGCCAACATCAATACATATATAGACAAACATTAGACTACCTGTTAATGGCATCCCAACACCTCCCCTCTACTGGATCACCAACATCAATACATATATAGACAAACAATAGACTACCTGTTAATGGCATACTAACACCTCCCCTCTACTGGATCGCCAACATCAATACATATATAGACAAACATTAGACTACCTGTTAATGGCATCCCAACCCTCCCCTCTACTGGATCGCCAACATCAATACATATATAGACAAACAATAGACTACCTGTTAATGGCATACCAACACCTCCCCTCTACTGGATCGCCAACATCAATACATATATATACAAACATTAGACTACCTGTTAATGGCATCCCAACACCTCCCTTCTACTGGATCGCCAACATCAATACATATATAGACAAACATTAGACTACCTGTTAATGGCATCCCAACACCTCCCCTCTACTGGATCACCAACATCAATACATATAGACAAACAATAGACTACCTGTTAATGGCATCCCAACCCTCCACTCTACTGGATCACCAACATCAATACATATATAGACAAACATTAGACTACCTGTTAATGGCATCCCAACACCTCCCCTCTACTGGATCGCCAACATCAATACATATAGAGACCAACATTAGACTACCTGTTAATGGCATCACAACACCTCCCCCCTACTGGATCGCCAACATCAATACATATATAGACAAACAATAGACTACCTGTTAATGGCATACTAACACCTCCCCTCTACTGGATCGCCAACATCAATACATATATAGACAAACATTAGACTACCTGTTAATGGCATCCCAACCCTCCCCTCTACTGGATCGCCAACATCAATACATATATAGACAAACAATAGACTACCTGTTAATGGCATACCAACACCTCCCCTCTACTGGATCGCCAACATCAATACATATATATACAAACATTAGACTACCTGTTAATGGCATCCCAACACCTCCCTTCTACTGGATCGCCAACATCAATACATATATAGACAAACATTAGACTACCTGTTAATGGCATCCCAACACCTCCCCTCTACTGGATCACCAACATCAATACATATAGACAAACAATAGACTACCTGTTAATGGCATCCCAACCCTCCACTCTACTGGATCACCAACATCAATACATATATAGACAAACATTAGACTACCTGTTAATGGCATCCCAACACCTCCCCTCTACTGGATCGCCAACATCAATACATATACAGACCAACATTAGACTACCTGTTAATGGCATCACAACACCTCCCCCCTACTGGATCGCCAACATCAATACATATATAGACAAACATTAGACTACCTGTTAATGGCATCCCAACACCTCCCTTCTACTGGATCACCAACATCAATACATATATAGACAAACAATAGACTACCTGTTAATGGCATACTAACACCTCCCCTCTACTGGATCGCCAACATCAATACATATATAGACAAACATTAGACTACCTGTTAATGGCATCCCAACCCTCCCCTCTACTGGATCGCCAACATCAATACATATATAGACAAACAATAGACTACCTGTTAATGGCATACCAACACCTCCCCTCTACTGGATCGCCAACATCAATACATATATATACAAACATTAGACTACCTGTTAATGGCATCCCAACTCCTCCCTTCTACTGGATCGCCAACATCAATACATATATAGACAAACATTAGACTACCTGTTAATGGCATCCCAACCCTCCCCTCTACTGGATCACCAACATCAATACATATATAGACAAACATTAGACAACCTGTTAATGGCATCCCAACACCTCCCCTCTACTGGATCGCCAACATCAATACATATATAGACAAACATTAGACTACCTGTTAATGGCATCCCAACACCTCCCCTCTACTGGATCGCCAACATTAATACATATATAGACAAACAATAGACTACCTGTTAATGGCATCCCAACACTCCCCTCTATTGGATCCCCAACATCAATACATATATAAACAAACAATAGACTACCTGTTAATGGCATCCCAACCCTCCCCTCTACTGGATCGCCAACATCAATACATATATAGACAAACAATAGACTACCTGTTAATGGCATACCAACACCTCCCCTCTACTGGATCACCAACATCAATACATATATAGACAAACATTAGACTACCTGTTAATGACATCCCAACACCTCCCCTCTACTGGATCGCCAACATCAATACATATATAGACAAACATTAGACAACCTGTTAATGGCATCCCAACACCTCCCCTCTACTGGATCACCAACATCAATAAATATATAGACAAACAATAGACTACCTGTTAATGGCATCCCAACCCTCCCCTCTACTGGATCACCAACATCAATACATATATAGACAAACATTAGACTACCTGTTAATGGTATCCCAACCCTCCCATCTACTGGATCACCAACATCAATACATATATAGACAAACATTAGACTACCTGTTAATGGCATCCCAACACCTCCCCTCTACTGGATCGCCAACATCAATACATATATAGACAAACATTAGACAACCTGTTAATGGCATCCCAACACCTCCCCTCTACTGGATCGCCAACATCAATACATATATAGACAAACATTAGACTACCTGTTAATGGCATCCCAACACCTCCCTTCCACTGGATCACCAACATCAATACATATAGACAAACAATAGACTACCTGTTAATGGCATCCCAACCCTCCACTCTACTGGATCACCAACATCAATACATATATAGACAAACATTAGACTACCTGTTAATGGCATCCCAACACCTCCCCTCTACTGGATCGCCAACATCAATACATATACAGACAAACATTAGACTACCTGTTAATGGCATCACAACACCTCCCCCCTACTGGATCGCCAACATCAATACATATATAGACAAACATTAGACTACCTGTTAATGGCATCCCAACACCTCCCCTCTACTGGATCACCAACATCAATACATATATAGACAAACAATAGACTACCTGTTAATGGCATACTAACACCTCCCCTCTACTGGATCGCCAACATCAATACATATATAGACAAACATTAGACTACCTGTTAATGGCATCCCAACCCTCCCCTCTACTGGATCGCCAACATCAATACATATATAGACAAACAATAGACTACCTGTTAATGGCATACCAACACCTCCCCTCTACTGGATCGCCAACATCAATACATATATATACAAACATTAGACTACCTGTTAATGGCATCCCAACACCTCCCTTCTACTGGATCGCTAACATCAATACATATATAGACAAACATTAGACTACCTGTTAATGGCATCCCAACACCTCCCTTCTACTGGATCACCAACATCAATACATATAGACAATCAATAGACTACCTGTTAATGGCATCCCAACACTCCCCTCTACTGGATCACCAACATCAATACATATATAGACAAACATTACACTACCTGTTAATGGCATCCCAACACCTCCCCTCTACTGGATCGCCAACATCAATACATATACAGACAAATATTAGACTACCTGTTAATGGCATCACAACACCTCCCCTCTACTGGATCGCCAACATCAATACATATATAGACAAACATTAGACTACCTGTTAATGGCATCCCAACACCTCCCCTCTACTGGATCACCAACATCAATACATATAGACAAACAATAGACTACCTGTTAATGGCATCCCAACCCTCCACTCTACTGGATCACCAACATCAATACATATATAGACAAACATTAGACTACCTGTTAATGGCATCCCAACACCTCCCCTCTACTGGATCGCCAACATCAATACATATACAGACCAACATTAGACTACCTGTTAATGGCATCACAACACCTCCCCCCTACTGGATCGCCAACATCAATACATATATAGACAAACATTAGACTACCTGTTAATGGCATCCCAACACCTCCCTTCTACTGGATCACCAACATCAATACATATATAGACAAACAATAGACTACCTGTTAATGGCATACTAACACCTCCCCTCTACTGGATCGCCAACATCAATACATATATAGACAAACATTAGACTACCTGTTAATGGCATCCCAACCCTCCCCTCTACTAGATCGCCAACATCAATACATATATAGACAAACAATAGACTACCTGTTAATGGCATACCAACACCTCCCCTCTACTGGATCGCCAACATCAATACATATATATACAAACATTAGACTACCTGTTAATGGCATCCCAACTCCTCCCTTCTACTGGATCGCCAACATCAATACATATATAGACAAACATTAGACTACCTGTTAATGGCATCCCAACCCTCCCCTCTACTGGATCACCAACATCAATACATATATAGACAAACATTAGACAACCTGTTAATGGCATCCCAACACCTCCCCTCTACTGGATCGCCAACATCAATACATATATAGACAAACATTAGACTACCTGTTAATGGCATCCCAACACCTCCCCTCTACTGGATCGCCAACATTAATACATATATAGACAAACAATAGACTACCTGTTAATGGCATCCCAACACTCCCCTCTATTGGATCCCCAACATCAATACATATATAAGCAAACAATAGACTACCTGTTAATGGCATCCCAACCCTCCCCTCTACTGGATCGCCAACATCAATACATATATAGACAAACAATAGACTACCTGTTAATGGCATACCAACACCTCCCCTCTACTGGATCACCAACATCAATACATATATAGACAAACATTAGACTACCTGTTAATGACATCCCAACACCTCCCCTCTACTGGATCGCCAACATCAATACATATATAGACAAACATTAGACAACCTGTTAATGGCATCCCAACACCTCCCCTCTACTGGATCACGAACATCAATACATATATAGACAAACAATAGACTACCTGTTAATGGCATACTAACACCTCCCCTCTACTGGATCGCCAACATCAATACATATATAGACAAACATTAGACTACCTGTTAATGGCATCCCAACCCTCCCCTCTACTGGATCACCAACATCAATACATATATAGACAAACATTAGACTACCTGTTAATGGCATCCCAACACCTCCCCTCTACTGGATCGCCAACATCAATACATATATAGACAAACATTAGACAACCTGTTAATGGCATCCCAACACCTCCCCTCTACTGGATCGCCAACATCAATACATATATAGACAAACATTAGACTACCTGTTAATGGCATCCCAACACCTCCCTTCTACTGGATCACCAACATCAATACATATAGACAAACAATAGACTACCTGTTAATGGCATCCCAACCCTCCACTCTACTGGATCACCAACATCAATACATATATAGACAAACATTAGACTACCTGTTAATGGCATCCCAACACCTCCCCTCTACTGGATCGCCAACATCAATACATATACAGACAAACATTAGACTACCTGTTAATGGCATCACAACACCTCCCCCCTACTGGATCGCCAACATCAATACATATATAGACAAACATTAGACTACCTGTTAATGGCATCCCAACACCTCCCCTCTACTGGATCACCAACATCAATACATATATAGACAAACAATAGACTACCTGTTAATGGCATACTAACACCTCCCCTCTACTGGATCGCCAACATCAATACATATATAGACAAACATTAGACTACCTGTTAATGGCATCCCAACCCTCCCCTCTACTGGATCGCCAACATCAATACATATATAGACAAACAATAGACTACCTGTTAATGGCATACCAACACCTCCCCTCTACTGGATCGCCAACATCAATACATATATATACAAACATTAGACTACCTGTTAATGGCATCCCAACACCTCCCTTCTACTGGATCGCCAACATCAATACATATATAGACAAACATTAGACTACCTGTTAATGGCATCCCAACACCTCCCTTCTACTGGATCACCAACATCAATACATATAGACAATCAATAGACTACCTGTTAATGGCATCCCAACCCTCCCCTCTACTGGATCACCAACATCAATACATATATAGACAAACATTACACTACCTGTTAATGGCATCCCAACACCTCCCCTCTACTGGATCACCAACATCAATACATATAGACAAACAATAGACTACCTGTTAATGGCATCCCAACCCTCCACTCTACTGGATCACCAACATCAATACATATATAGACAAACATTAGACTACCTGTTAATGGCATCCCAACACCTCACCTCTACTGGATCGCCAACATCAATACATATACAGACAAACATTAGACTACCTGTTAATGGCATCACAACACCTCCCCCCTACTGGATCGCCAACATCAATACATATATAGACAAACATTAGACTACCTGTTAATGGCATCCCAACACCTCCCTTCTACTGGATCACCAACATCAATACATATATAGACAAACAATAGACTACCTGTTAATGGCATACTAACACCTCCCCTCTACTGGATCGCCAACATCAATACATATATAGACAAACATTAGACTACCTGTTAATGGCATCCCAACCCTCCCCTCTACTGGATCGCCAACATCAATACATATATAGACAAACAATAGACTACCTGTTAATGGCATACCAACACGTCCCCTCTACTGGATCGCCAACATCAATACATATATATACAAACATTAGACTACCTGTTAATGGCATCCCAACTCCTCCCTTCTACTGGATCGCCAACATCAATACATATATAGACAAACATTAGACTACCTGTTAATGGCATCCCAACCCTCCCCTCTACTGGATGACCAACATCAATACATATATAGACAAACATTAGACAACCTGTTAATGGCATCCCAACACCTCCCCTCTACTGGATCGCCAACATCAATACATATATAGACAAACATTAGACTACCTGTTAATGGCATCCCAACACCTCCCCTCTACTGGATCGCCAACATTAATACATATATAGACAAACAATAGACTACCTGTTAATGGCATCCCAACACTCCCCTCTATTGGATCCCCAACATCAATACATATATAAACAAACAATAGACTACCTGTTAATGGCATCCCAACCCTCCCCTCTACTGGATCGCCAACATCAATACATATATAGACAAACAATAGACTACCTGTTAATGGCATACCAACACCTCCCCTCTACTGGATCACCAACATCAATACATATATAGACAAACATTAGACTACCTGTTAATGACATCCCAACACCTCCCCTCTACTGGATCGCGAACATCAATACATATATAGACAAACATTAGACAACCTGTTAATGGTATCCCAACACCTCCCCTCTACTGGATCACCAACATCAATACATATAGACAAACAATAGACTACCTGTTAATGGCATACCAACACCTCCCCTCTACTGGATCGCCAACATCAATACATATATATACAAACATTAGACTACCTGTTAATGGCATCCCAACACCTCCCTTCTACTGGATCACCAACATCAATACATATAGACAAACAATAGACTACCTTTTAATGGCATCCCAACCCTCCCCTCTACTGGATCGCCAACATCAATACATATATAGACAAACATTAGACTACCTGTTAATGGCATCCCAACCCTCCCCTCTACTGGATCGCCAACATCAATACATATACAGACAAACATTAGACTACCTGTTAATGGCATCACAACACCTCCCCTCTACTGGATCGCCAACATCAATACATATATAGACAAACATTAGACAACCTGTTAATGGCATCCCAACACCTCCCCTCTACTGGATCACCAACATCAATACATATATAGACAAACAATAGACTACCTGTTAATGGCATACTAACACCTCCCTTCTACTGGATCGCCAACATCAATACATATATAGACAAACATTAGACTACCTGTTAATGGCATCCCAACCCTCCCCTCTACTGGATCACCAACATCAATACATATATAGACAAACATTAGACTACCTGTTAATGGCATCCCAACACCTCCCCTCTACTGGATCGCCAACATCAATACATATATAGACAAACATTAGACAACCTGTTAATGGCATCCCAACACCTCCCCTCTACTGGATCGCCAACATCAATACATATATAGACAAACATTAGACTACCTGTTAATGGCATCCCAACACCTCCCTTCTACTGGATCACCAACATCAATACATATAGACAAACAATAGACTACCTGTTAATGGCATCCCAACCCTCCACTCTACTGGATCACCAACATCAATACATATATAGACAAACATTAGACTACCTGTTAATGGCATCCCAACACCTCCCCTCTACTGGATCGCCAACATCAATACATATACAGACAAACATTAGACTACCTGTTAATGGCATCACAACACCTCCCCCCTACTGGATCGCCAACATCAATACATATATAGACAAACATTAGACTACCTGTTAATGGCATCCCAACACCTCCCCTCTACTGGATCACCAACATCAATACATATATAGACAAACAATAGACTACCTGTTAATGGCATACTAACACCTCCCCTCTACTGGATCGCCAACATCAATACATATATAGACAAACATTAGACTACCTGTTAATGGCATCCCAACCCTCCCCTCTACTGGATCGCCAACATCAATACATATATAGACAAACAATAGACTACCTGTTAATGGCATACCAACACCTCCCCTCTACTGGATCGCCAACATCAATACATATATATACAAACATTAGACTACCTGTTAATGGCATCCCAACACCTCCCTTCTACTGGATCGCCAACATCAATACATATATAGACAAACATTAGACTACCTGTTAATGGCATCCCAACACCTCCCTTCTACTGGATCACCAACATCAATACATATAGACAATCAATAGACTACCTGTTAATGGCATCCCAACACTCCCCTCTACTGGATCACCAACATCAATACATATATAGACAAACAATAGACTACCTGTTAATGGCATACTAACACCTCCCCTCTACTGGATCGCCAACATCAATACATATATAGACAAACATTAGACTACCTGTTAATGGCATCCCAACCCTCCCCTCTACTGGATCGCCAACATCAATACATATATAGACAAACAATAGACTACCTGTTAATGGCATACCAACACCTCCCCTCTACTGGATCGCCAACATCAATACATATATATACAAACATTAGACTACCTGTTAATGGCATCCCAACTCCTCCCTTCTACTGGATCGCCAACATCAATACATATATAGACAAACATTAGACTACCTGTTAATGGCATCCCAACCCTCCCCTCTACTGGATCACCAACATCAATACATATATAGACAAACATTAGACAACCTGTTAATGGCATCCCAACACCTCCCCTCTACTGGATCGCCAACATCAATACATATATAGACAAACATTAGACTACCTGTTAATGGCATCCCAACACCTCCCCTCTACTGGATCGCCAACATTAATACATATATAGACAAACAATAGACTACCTGTTAATGGCATCCCAACACTCCCCTCTATTGGATCCCCAACATCAATACATATATGAACAAACAATAGACTACCTGTTAATGGCATCCCAACCCTCCCCTCTACTGGATCGCCAACATCAATACATATATAGACAAACAATAGACTACCTGTTAATGGCATACCAACACCTCCCCTCTACTGGATCACCAACATCAATACATATATAGACAAACATTAGACTACCTGTTAATGACATCCCAACACCTCCCCTCTACTGGATCGCGAACATCAATACATATATAGACAAACATTAGACAACCTGTTAATGGTATCCCAACACCTCCCCTCTACTGGATCACCAACATCAATACATATAGACAAACAATAGACTACCTGTTAATGGCATACCAACACCTCCCCTCTACTGGATCGCCAACATCAATACATATATATACAAACATTAGACTACCTGTTAATGGCATCCCAACACCTCCCTTCTACTGGATCACCAACATCAATACATATAGACAAACAATAGACTACCTTTTAATGGCATCCCAACCCTCCCCTCTACTGGATCGCCAACATCAATACATATATAGACAAACATTAGACTACCTGTTAATGGCATCCCAACCCTCCCCTCTACTGGATCGCCAACATCAATACATATACAGACAAACATTAGACTACCTGTTAATGGCATCACAACACCTCCCCTCTACTGGATCGCCAACATCAATACATATATAGACAAACATTAGACAACCTGTTAATGGCATCCCAACACCTCCCCTCTACTGGATCACCAACATCAATACATATATAGACAAACAATAGACTACCTGTTAATGGCATACTAACACCTCCCCTCTACTGGATCGCCAACATCAATACATATATAGACAAACATTAGACTACCTGTTAATGGCATCCCAACCCTCCCCTCTACTGGATCACCAACATCAATACATATATAGACAAACATTAGACTACCTGTTAATGGCATCCCAACACCTCCCCTCTACTGGATCGCCAACATCAATACATATATAGACAAACATTAGACAACCTGTTAATGGCATCCCAACACCTCCCCTCTACTGGATCGCCAACATCAATACATATATAGACAAACATTAGACTACCTGTTAATGGCATCCCAACACCTCCCTTCTACTGGATCACCAACATCAATACATATAGACAAACAATACACTACCTGTTAATGGCATCCCAACCCTCCACTCTACTGGATCACCAACATCAATACATATATAGACAAACATTAGACTACCTGTTAATGGCATCCCAACACCTCCCCTCTACTGGATCGCCAACATCAATACATATACAGACAAACATTAGACTACCTGTTAATGGCATCACAACACCTCCCCCTACTGGATCGCCAACATCAATACATATATAGACAAACATTAGACTACCTGTTAATGGCATCCCAACACCTCCCCTCTACTGGATCACCAACATCAATACATATATAGACAAACAATAGACTACCTGTTAATGGCATACCAACACCTCCCCTCTACTGGATCGCCAACATCAATACATATATATACAAACATTAGACTACCTGTTAATGGCATCCCAACACCTCCCTTCTATTGGATCGCCAACATCAATACATATATAGACAAACATTAGACTACCTGTTAATGGCATCCCAACACCTCCCTTCTACTGGATCACCAACATCAATACATATAGACAATCAATAGACTACCTGTTAATGGCATCCCAACACTCCCCTCTACTGGATCACCAACATCAATACATATATAGACAAACATTACACTACCTGTTAATGGCATCCCAACACCTCCCCTCTACTGGATCGCCAACATCAATACATATATAGACAAACATTAGACTACCTGTTAATGGCATCCCAACACCTCCCCTCTACTGGATCACCAACATCAATACATATAGACAAACAATAGACTACCTGTTAATGGCATCCCAACCCTCCACTCTACTGGATCACCAACATCAATACATATATAGACAAACATTAGACTACCTGTTAATGGCATCCCAACACCTCCCCTCTACTGGATCGCCAACATCAATACATATACAGACAAACATTAGACTACCTGTTAATGGCATCACAACACCTCCCCCCTACTGGATCGCCAACATCAATACATATATAGACAAACATTAGACTACCTGTTAATGGCATCCCAACACCTCCCTTCTACTGGATCACCAACATCAATACATATATAGACAAACAATAGACTACCTGTTAATGGCATACTAACACCTCCCCTCTACTGGATCGCCAACATCAATACATATATAGACAAACATTAGACTACCTGTTAATGGCATCCCAACCCTCCCCTCTACTGGATCGCCAACATCAATACATATATAGACAAACAATAGACTACCTGTTAATGGCATACCAACACCTCCCCTCTACTGGATCGCCAACATCAATACATATATATACAAACATTAGACTACCTGTTAATGGCATCCCAACTCCTCCCTTCTACTGGATCGCCAACATCAATACATATATAGACAAACATTAGACTACCTGTTAATGGCATCCCAACCCTCCCCTCTACTGGATCACCAACATCAATACATATATAGACAAACATTAGACAACCTGTTAATGGCATCCCAACACCTCCCCTCTACTGGATCGCCAACATCAATACATATATAGACAAACATTAGACTACCTGTTAATGGCATCCCAACACCTCCCCTCTACTGGATCGCCAACATTAATACATATATAGACAAACAATAGACTACCTGTTAATGGCATCCCAACACTCCCCTCTATTGGATCCCCAACATCAATACATATATAAACAAACAATAGACTACCTGTTAATGGCATCCCAACCCTCCCCTCTACTGGATCGCCAACATCAATACATATATAGACAAACAATAGACTACCTGTTAATGGCATACCAACACCTCCCCTCTACTGGATCACCAACATCAATACATATATAGACAAACATTAGACTACCTGTTAATGACATCCCAACACCTCCCCTCTACTGGATCGCCAACATCAATACATATATAGACAAACATTAGACAACCTGTTAATGGCATCCCAACACCTCCCCTCTACTGGATCACCAACATCAATACATATATAGACAAACAATAGACTACCTGTTAATGGCATACTAACACCTCCCCTCTACTGGATCGCCAACATCAATACATATATAGACAAACATTAGACTACCTGTTAATGGCATCCCAACCCTCCCCTCTACTGGATCACCAACATCAATACATATATAGACAAACATTAGACTACCTGTTAATGGCATCCCAACACCTCCCCTCTACTGGATCGCCAACATCAATACATATATAGACAAACATTAGACAACCTGTTAATGGCATCCCAACACCTTCCCTCTACTGGATCGCCAACATCAATACATATATAGACAAACATTAGACTACCAGTTAATGGCATCCCAACACCTCCCTTCTACTGGATCACCAACATCAATACATATAGACAAACAATAGACTACCTGTTAATGGCATCCCAACCCTCCACTCTACTGGATCACCAACATCAATACATATATAGACAAACATTAGACTACCTGTTAATGGCATCCCAACACCTCCCCTCTACTGGATCGCCAACATCAATACATATACAGACAAACATTAGACTACCTGTTAATGGCATCACAACACCTCCCCCCTACTGGATCGCCAACATCAATACATATATAGACAAACATTAGACTACCTGTTAATGGCATCCCAACACCTCCCCTCTACTGGATCACCAACATCAATACATATATAGACAAACAATAGACTACCTGTTAATGGCATACTAACACCTCCCCTCTACTGGATCGCCAATATCAATACATATATAGACAAACATTAGACTACTTGTTAATGGCATCCCAACCCTCCCCTCTACTGGATCGCCAACATCAATACATATATAGACAAACAATAGACTACCTGTTAATGGCATACCAACACCTCCCCTCTACTGGATCGCCAACATCAATACATATATATACAAACATTAGACTACCTGTTAATGGCATCCCAACACCTCCCTTCTACTGGATCGCCAACATCAATACATATATAGACAAACATTAGACTACCTGTTAATGGCATCCCAACACCTCCCTTCTACTGGATCACCAACATCAATACATATAGACAATCAATAGACTACCTGTTAATGGCATCCCAACCCTCCCCTCTACTGGATCACCAACATCAATACATATATAGACAAACATTACACTACCTGTTAATGGCATCCCAACACCTCCCCTCTACTGGATCGCCAACATCAATACATATATAGACAAACATTAGACTACCTGTTAATGGCATCCCAACACCTCCCCTCTACTGGATCACCAACATCAATACATATAGACAAACAATAGACTACCTGTTAATGGCATCCCAACCCTCCACTCTACTGGATCACCAACATCAATACATATATAGACAAACATTAGACTACCTGTTAATGGCATCCCAACACCTCCCCTCTACTGGATCGCCAACATCAATACATATACAGACAAACATTAGACTACCTGTTAATGGCATCACAACACCTCCCCCCTACTGGATCGCCAACATCAATACATATATAGACAAACATTAGACTACCTGTTAATGGCATCCCAACACCTCCCTTCTACTGGATCACCAACATCAATACATATATAGACAAACAATAGACTACCTGTTAATGGCATACTAACACCTCCCCTCTACTGGATCGCCAACATCAATACATATATAGACAAACATTAGACTACCTGTTAATGGCATCCCAACCCTCCCCTCTACTGGATCGCCAACATCAATACATATATAGACAAACAATAGACTACCTGTTAATGGCATACCAACACCTCCCCTCTACTGGATCGCCAACATCAATACATATATATACAAACATTAGACTACCTGTTAATGGCATCCCAACTCCTCCCTTCTACTGGATCGCCAACATCAATACATATATAGACAAACATTAGACTACCTGTTAATGGCATCCCAACCCTCCCCTCTACTGGATCACCAACATCAATACATATATAGACAAACATTAGACAACCTGTTAATGGCATCCCAACACCTCCCCTCTACTGGATCGCCAACATCAATACATATATAGACAAACATTAGACTACCTGTTAATGGCATCCCAACACCTCCCCTCTACTGGATCGCCAACATTAATACATATATAGACAAACAATAGACTACCTGTTAATGGCATCCCAACACTCCCCTCTATTGGATCCCCAACATCAATACATATATAAACAAACAATAGACTACCTGTTAATGGCATCCCAACCCTCCCCTCTACTGGATCGCCAACATCAATACATATATAGACAAACAATAGACTACCTGTTAATGGCATACCAACACCTCCCCTCTACTGGATCACCAACATCAATACATATATAGACAAACATTAGACTACCTGTTAATGACATCCCAACACCTCCCCTCTACTGGATCGCGAACATCAATACATATATAGACAAACATTAGACAACCTGTTAATGGTATCCCAACACCTCCCCTCTACTGGATCACCAACATCAATACATATAGACAAACAATAGACTACCTGTTAATGGCATCCCAACCCTCCACTCTACTGGATCACCAACATTAATACATATATAGACAAACATTAGACTACCTGTTAATAGCATCCCAACACCTCCCCTCTACTGGATCGCCAACATCAATACATATACAGACAAACATTAGACTACCTGTTAATGGCATCACAACACCTCCCCCCTACTGGATCGCCAACATCAATACATATATAGACAAACATTAGACTACCTGTTAATGGCATCCCAACACCTCCCCTCTACTGGATCACCAACATCAATACATATATAGACAAACAATAGACTACCTGTTAATGGCATACTAACACCTCCCCTCTACTGGATCGCCAACATCAATACATATATAGACAAACATTAGACTACCTGTTAATGGAATCCCAACCCTCCCCTCTACTGGATCGCCAACATCAATACATATATAGACAAACAATAGACTACCTGCTAATGGCATACCAACACCTCCCCTCTACTGGATCGCCAACATCAATACATATATATACAAACATTAGACTACCTGTTAATGGCATCCCAACACCTCCCTTCTACTGGGTCGCCAACATCAATACATATATACACAAACATTAGACTACCTGTTAATGGCATCCCAACACCTCCCCTCTACTGGATCGCCAACATCAATACATATACAGACAAACATTAGACTACCTGTTAATGGCATCCCAACACCTCCCCTCTACTGGATCGCCAACATCAATACATATATAGACAAACATTAGACAACCTGTTAATGGCATCCCAACACCTCCCCTCTACTGGATCACCAACATCAGTACATATATAGACAAACAATAGACTACCTGTTAATGGCATACTAACACCTCCCCTCTACTGGATCGCCAAGATCAATACATATATAGACAAACATTAGACTACCTGTTAATGGCATCCCAACCCTCCCCTCTACTGGATCACCAACATCAATACATATATAGACAAACATTAGACTACCTGTTAATGGCATCCCAACACCTCCCCTCTACTGGATCGCCAACATCAATACATATATAGACAAACATTAGACAACCTGTTAATGGCATCCCAACACCTCCCCTCTACTGGATCGCCAACATCAATACATATATAGACAAACATTAGACTACCTGTTAATGGCATCCCAACACCTCCCCTCTACTGGATCACCAACATCAATACATATAGACAAACAATGGACTACCTGTTAATGGCATCCCAACCCTCCACTCTACTGGATCACCAACATCAATACATATATAGACAAACATTAGACTACCTGTTAATGGCATCCCAACACCTCCCCTCTACTGGATCGCCAACATCAGTACATATACAGACAAACATTAGACTACCTGTTAATGGCATCACAACACCTCCACCCTACTGGATCGCCAACATCAATACATATATAGACAAACATTAGACTACCTGTTAATGGCATCCCAACACCTCCCCTCTACTGGATCACCAACATCAATACATATATAGACAAACAATAGACTACCTGTTAATGGCATACTAACACCTCCCCTCTACTGGATCGCCAACATCAATACATATATAGACAAACATTAGACTACCTGTTAATGGCATCCCAACCCTCCCCTCTACTGGATCGCCAACATCAATACATATATAGACAAACAATAGATTACCTGTTAATGGCATACCAACACCTCCCCTCTACTGGATCGCCAACATCAATACATATATAGACAAACATTAGACTACCTGTTAATGGCATCCCAACCCTCCCCTCTACTGGATCGCCAACATCCATACATATATAGACAAACAATAGACTACCTGTTAATGGCATACCAACACCTCCCCTCTACTGGATCGCCAACATCAATACATATATATACAAACATTAGACTACCTGTTAATGGCATCCCAACACCTCCCTTCTACTGGATCACCAACATCAATACATATAGACAAACAATAGACTACCTTTTAATGGCATCCCAACCCTCCCCTCTACTGGATCGCCAACATCAATACATATATAGACAAACATTAGACTACCTGTTAATGGCATCCCAACCCTCCCCTCTACTGGATCGCCAACATCAATACATATACAGACAAACATTAGACTACCTGTTAATGGCATCACAACACCTCCCCTCTACTGGATCGCCAACATCAATACATATATATACAAACATTAGACAACCTGTTAATGGCATCCCAACACCTCCCCTCTACTGGATCACCAACATCAATACATATATAGACAAACAATAGACTACCTGTTAATGGCATACTAACACCTCCCCTCTACTGGATCGCCAACATCAATACATATATAGACAAACATTAGACTACCTGTTAATGGCATCCCAACCCTCCCCTCTACTGGATCACCAACATCAATACATATATAGACAAACATTAGACTACCTGTTAATGGCATCCCAACACCTCCCCTCTACTGGATCGCCAACATCAATACATATATAGACAAACATTAGACAACCTGTTAATGGCATCCCAACACCTCCCCTCTACTGGATCGCCAACATCAATACATATATAGACAAACATTAGACTACCTGTTAATGGCATCCCAACACCTCCCTTCTACTGGATCACCAATATCAATACATATAGACAAACAATAGACTACCTGTTAATGGCATCCCAACCCTCCACTCTACTGGATCACCAACATCAATACATATATAGACAAACATTAGACTACCTGTTAATGGCATCCCAACACCTCCCCTCTACTGGATCACCAACATCAATACATATACAGACAAACATTAGACTACCTGTTAATGGCATCACAACACCTCCCCCCTACTGGATCGCCAACATCAATACATATATAGACAAACATTAGACTACCTGTTAATGGCATCCCAACACCTCCCCTCTACTGGATCACCAACATCAATACATATATAGACAAACAATAGACTACCTGTTAATGGCATACTAACACCTCCCCTCTACTGGATCGCCAACATCAATACATATATAGACAAACATTAGACTACCTGTTAATGGCATCCCAACCCTCCCTTCTACTGGATCGCCAACATCAATACATATATAGACAAACATTAGACTACCTGTTAATGGCATCCCAACACCTCCCCTCTACTGGATCACCAACATCAATACATATAGACAATCAATAGACTACCTGTTAATGGCATCCCAACCCTCCCCTCTACTGGATCACCAACATCAATACATATATAGACAAACATTAGACTACCTGTTAATGGCATCCCAACACCTCCCCTCTACTGGATCGCCAACATCAATACATATATAGACAAACATTAGACTACCTGTTAATGGCATCCCAACACCTCCCCTCTACTGGATCACCAACATCAATACATATAGACAAACAATAGACTACCTGTTAATGGCATCCCAACCCTCCACTCTACTGGATCACCAACATCAATACATATATAGACAAACATTAGACTACCTGTTAATGGCATCCCAACACCTCCCCTCTACTGGATCGCCAACATCAATACATATACAGACAAACATTAGACTATCTTTTAATGGCATCACAACACCTCCCCCCTACTGGATCGCCAACATCAATACATATATAGACAAACATTAGACTACCTGTTAATGGCATCCCAACACCTCCCTTCTACTGGATCACCAACATCAATACATATATAGACAAACAATAGACTACCTGTTAATGGCATACTAACACCTCCCCTCTACTGGATCGCCAACATCAATACATATATAGACAAACATTAGACTACCTGTTAATGGCATCCCAACCCTCCCCTCTACTGGATCGCCAACATCAATACATATATAGACAAACAATAGACTACCTGTTAATGGCATACCAACACCTCCCCTCTACTGGATCGCCAACATCAATACATATATATACAAACATTAGACTACCTGTTAATGGCATCCCAACTCCTCCCTTCTACTGGATCGCCAACATCAATACATATATAGACAAACATTAGACTACCTGTTAATGGCATCCCAACCCTCCCCTCTACTGGATCACCAACATCAATACATATATAGACAAACATTAGACTACCTGTTAATGGCATCCCAACACCTCCCCTCTACTGGATCGCCAACATCAATACATATATAGACAAACATTAGACTACCTGTTAATGGCATCCCAACACCTTCCCTCTACTGGATCGCCAACATTAATACATATATAGACAAACAATAGACTACCTGTTAATGGCATCCCAACACTCCCCTCTATTGGATCGCCAACATCAATACATATATAGACAAACAATAGACTACCTGTTAATGGCATCCCAACCCTCCCCTCTACTGGATTGCCAACATCAATACATATATAGACAAACAATAGACTACCTGTTAATGGCATACCAACACCTCCCCTCTACTGGATCGCCAACATCAATACATATATATACAAACATTAGACTACCTGTTAATGGCATCCCAACACCTCCCTTTTACTGGATCGCCAACATCAATACATATATAGACAAACATTAGACTACCTGTTAATGGCATCCCAACACCTCCCCTCTACTGGATCATCAACATCAATACATATAGACAATCAATAGACTACCTGTTAATGGCATCCCAACCCTCCCCTCTACTGGATCACCAACATCAATACATATATAGACAAACATTAGACTACCTGTTAATGGCATCCCAACACCTCCCCTCTACTGGATCACCAACATCAATACAAATAGACAAACAATAGACTACCTGTTAATGGCATCCCAACCCTCCACTCTACTGGATCACCAACATCAATACATATATAGACAAACATTAGACTACCTGTTAATGGCATCCCAACACCTCCCCTCTACTGGATCGCCAACATCAATACATATACAGACAAACATTAGACTACCTGTTAATGGCATCACAACACCTCCCCCCTACTGGATCGCCAACATCAATACATATATAGACAAACATTAGACTACCTGTTAATGGCATCCCAACACCCCCCTTCTACTGGATCACCAACATCAATACATATATAGACAAACAATAGACTACCTGTTAATGGCATACTAACACCTCCCCTCTACTGGATCGCCAACATCAATACATATATAGACAAACATTAGACTACCTGTTAATGGCATCCCAACCCTCCCCTCTACTGGATCGCCAACATCAATACATATATAGACAAACAATAGACTACCTGTTAATGGCATACCAACACCTCCCCTCTACTGGATCGCCAACATCAATACATATATATACAAACATTAGACTACCTGTTAATGGCATCCCAACACCTCCCTTCTACTGGATCGCCAACATCAATACATATATAGACAAACATTAGACTACCTGTTAATGGCATCCCAACCCTCCCCTCTACTGGATCACCAACATCAATACATATATAGACAAACAATAGACTACCTGTTAATGGCATCCCAACACCTCCCCTCTACTGGATCGCCAACATCAATACATATATAGACAAACATTAGACTACCTGTTAATGGCATCCCAACACCTCCCCTCTACTGGATCGCCAACATTAATACATATATAGACAAACAATAGACTACCTGTTAATGGCATCCCAACACTCCCCTCTATTGGATCGCCAACATCAATACATATATAGACAAACAATAGACTACCTGTTAATGGCATCCCAACCCTCCCCTCTACTGGATCGCCAACATCAATACATATATAGACAAACATTAGATCACCTGTTAATGGCATCACAACACCTCCCCTCTATTGGATCGCCAACATCAATACATATATAGACAAACATTAGACTACCTGTTAATGGCATCCCAACACCTCCCCTCTACTGGATCACCAACATCAATACATATATAGACAAACAATAGACTACCTTTTAATGGCATCCCAACCCTCCCCTCTACTGGATCGCCAACATCAATACATATATAGACAAACATTAGACTACCTGTTAATGGCATCCCAACACCTCCCCTCTACTGGATCGACAACATCAATACATATATAGACAAACATTAGACAACCTGTTAATGGCATCCCAACACCTCCCCTCTACTGGATCGCCAACATCAATACATATATAGACAAACATTAGACTACCTGTTAATGGCATCCCAACATCTCCCCTCTACTGGATCACCAACATCAATACATATAGACAAACAATAGACTACCTGTTAATGGCATCCCAACCCTCCCCTCTACTGGATCACCAACATCAATACATATATAGACAAACATTAGACTACCTGTTAATGGCATCCCAACACCTCCCCTCTACTGGATCACCAACATCAGTACATATATAGACAAACAATAGACTACCTGTTAATGGCATACTAACACCTCCCCTCTACTGGATCGCCAACATCAATACATATATAGACAAACATTAGACTACCTGTTAATGGCATCCCAACCCTCCCCTCTACTGGATCGCCAACATCAATACATATATAGACAAACATTAGACAACCTGTTAATGGCATCCCAACACTTCCCCTCCACTGGATCGCCAACATCAATACATATATGCACAAACATTAGACTACCTGTTAATGGCATCCCAACACCTCCCCTCTACTGGATCACCAACATCAATACATATATAGACAAACAATAGACTACCTGTTAATGGCATACTAACACCTCCCCTCTACTGGATCACCAACATCAATACATATAGACAAACAATAGACTACCTGTTAATGGCATCCCAACCCTCCACTCTACTGGATCACCAACATCAATACATATATAGACAAACATTAGACTACCTGTTAATGGCATCCCAACACCTCTCCTCTACTGGATCGCCAACATCAATACATATACAGACAAACATTAGACTACCTGTTAATGGCATCACAACACCTCCCCCCTACTGGATCGCCAACATCAATACATATATAGACAAACATTAGACTACCTGTTAATGGCATCCCAACACCTCCCCTCTACTGGATCACCAACATCAATACATATATAGACAAACAATAGACTACCTGTTAATGGCATACTAACACCTCCCCTCTACTGGATCGCCAACATCAATACATATATAGACAAACATTAGACTACCTGTTAATGGCATCCCAACCCTCCCCTCTACTGGATCGCCAACATCAATACATATATAGACAAACAATAGACTACCTGTTAATGGCATACCAACACCTCCCCTCTACTGGATCGCCAACATCAATACATATATATACAAACATTAGACTACCTGTTAATGGCATCCCAACACCACCCTTCTACTGGATCGCCAACATCAATACATATATAGACAAACATTAGACTACCTGTTAATGGCATCCCAACACCTCCCCTCTACTGGATCACCAACATCAATACATATAGACAATCAATAGACTACCTGTTAATGGCATCCCAACCCTCCCCTCTACTGGATCACCAACATCAATACATATATAGACAAACATTAGACTACCTGTTAATGGCATCCCAACACCTCCCCTCTACTGGATCACCAACATCAATACATATAGACAAACAATAGACTACCTGTTAATGGCATCCCAACCCTCCACTCTACTGGATCACCAACATCAATACATATATAGACAAACATTAGACTACCTGTTAATGGCATCCCAACACCTCCCCTCTACTGGATCGCCAACATCAATACATATACAGACAAACATTAGACTACCTGTTAATGGCATCACAACACCTCCCCCCTACTGGATCGCCAACATCAATACATATATAGACAAACATTAGACTACCTGTTAATGGCATCCCAACACCTCCCTTCTACTGGATCACCAACATCAATACATATATAGACAAACAATAGACTACCTGTTAATGGCATACTAACACCTCCCCTCTACTGGATCGCCAACATCAATACATATATAGACAAACATTAGACTACCTGTTAATGGCATCCCAACCCTCCCCTCTACTAAATCGCCAACATCAATACATATATAGACAAACAATAGACTACCTGTTAATGGCATATTAACACCTCCCCTCTACTGGATCGCCAACATCAATACATATATATACAAACATTAGACTACCTGTTAATGGCATCCCAACTCCTCCCTTCTACTGGATCGCCAACATCAATACATATATAGACAAACATTAGACTACCTGTTAATGGCATCCCAACCCTCCCCTCTACTGGATCACCAACATCAATACATATATAGACAAACATTAGACTACCTGTTAATGGCATCCCAACACCTCCCCTCTACTGGATCGCCAACATCAATACATATATAGACAAACATTAGACTACCTGTTAATGGCATCCCAACACTTCCCCTCCACTGGATCGCCAACATCAATACATATATGCACAAACATTAGACTACCTGTTAATGGCATCCCAACACCTCCCCTCTACTGGATCACCAACATCAATACATATATAGACAAACAATAGACTACCTGTTAATGGCATACTAACACCTCCCCTCTACTGGATCACCAACATCAATACATATAGACAAACAATAGACTACCTGTTAATGGCATCCCAACACCTCCCCTCTACTGGATCGCCAACATCAATACATATACAGACAAACATTAGACTACCTGTTAATGGCATCACAACACCTCCCCCCTACTGGATCGCCAACATCAATACATATATAGACAAACATTAGACTACCTGTTAATGGCATCCCAACACCTCCCTTCTACTGGATCACCAACATCAATACATATATAGACAAACAATAGACTACCTGTTAATGGCATACTAACACCTCCCCTCTACTGGATCGCCAACATCAATACATATATAGACAAACATTAGACTACCTGTTAATGGCATCCCAACCCTCCCCTCTACTAAATCGCCAACATCAATACATATATAGACAAACAATAGACTACCTGTTAATGGCATATTAACACCTCCCCTCTACTGGATCGCCAACATCAATACATATATATACAAACATTAGACTACCTGTTAATGGCATCCCAACACCTCCCCTCTACTGGATCACCAACATCAGTACATATATAGACAAACAATAGACTACCTGTTAATGGCATACTAACACCTCCCCTCTACTGGATCGCCAACATCAATACATATATAGACAAACATTAGACTACCTGTTAATGGCATCCCAACCCTCCCCTCTACTGGATCGCCAACATCAATACATATATAGACAAACATTAGACAACCTGTTAATGGCATCCCAACACTTCCCCTCCACTGGATCGCCAACATCAATACATATATGCACAAACATTAGACTACCTGTTAATGGCATCCCAACACCTCCCCTCTACTGGATCACCAACATCAATACATATATAGACAAACAATAGACTACCTGTTAATGGCATACTAACACCTCCCCTCTACTGGATCACCAACATCAATACATATAGACAAACAATAGACTACCTGTTAATGGCATCCCAACCCTCCACTCTACTGGATCACCAACATCAATACATATATAGACAAACATTAGACTACCTGTTAATGGCATCCCAACACCTCTCCTCTACTGGATCGCCAACATCAATACATATACAGACAAACATTAGACTACCTGTTAATGGCATCACAACACCTCCCCCCTACTGGATCGCCAACATCAATACATATATAGACAAACATTAGACTACCTGTTAATGGCATCCCAACACCTCCCCTCTACTGGATCACCAACATCAATACATATATAGACAAACAATAGACTACCTGTTAATGGCATACTAACACCTCCCCTCTACTGGATCGCCAACATCAATACATATATAGACAAACATTAGACTACCTGTTAATGGCATCCCAACCCTCCCCTCTACTGGATCGCCAACATCAATACATATATAGACAAACAATAGACTACCTGTTAATGGCATACCAACACCTCCCCTCTACTGGATCGCCAACATCAATACATATATATACAAACATTAGACTACCTGTTAATGGCATCCCAACACCACCCTTCTACTGGATCGCCAACATCAATACATATATAGACAAACATTAGACTACCTGTTAATGGCATCCCAACACCTCCCCTCTACTGGATCACCAACATCAATACATATAGACAATCAATAGACTACCTGTTAATGGCATCCCAACCCTCCCCTCTACTGGATCACCAACATCAATACATATATAGACAAACATTAGACTACCTGTTAATGGCATCCCAACACCTCCCCTCTACTGGATCACCAACATCAATACATATAGACAAACAATAGACTACCTGTTAATGGCATCCCAACCCTCCACTCTACTGGATCACCAACATCAATACATATATAGACAAACATTAGACTACCTGTTAATGGCATCCCAACACCTCCCCTCTACTGGATCGCCAACATCAATACATATACAGACAAACATTAGACTACCTGTTAATGGCATCACAACACCTCCCCCCTACTGGATCGCCAACATCAATACATATATAGACAAACATTAGACTACCTGTTAATGGCATCCCAACACCTCCCTTCTACTGGATCACCAACATCAATACATATATAGACAAACAATAGACTACCTGTTAATGGCATACTAACACCTCCCCTCTACTGGATCGCCAACATCAATACATATATAGACAAACATTAGACTACCTGTTAATGGCATCCCAACCCTCCCCTCTACTAAATCGCCAACATCAATACATATATAGACAAACAATAGACTACCTGTTAATGGCATATTAACACCTCCCCTCTACTGGATCGCCAACATCAATACATATATATACAAACATTAGACTACCTGTTAATGGCATCCCAACTCCTCCCTTCTACTGGATCGCCAACATCAATACATATATAGACAAACATTAGACTACCTGTTAATGGCATCCCAACCCTCCCCTCTACTGGATCACCAACATCAATACATATATAGACAAACATTAGACTACCTGTTAATGGCATCCCAACACCTCCCCTCTACTGGATCGCCAACATCAATACATATATAGACAAACATTAGACTACCTGTTAATGGCATCCCAACACCTCCCCTCTACTGGATCGCCAACATTAATACATATATAGACAAACAATAGACTACCTGTTAATGGCATCCCAACACTCCCCTCTATTGGATCGCCAACATCAATACATATATAGACAAACAATAGACTACCTGTTAATGGCATCCCAACCCTCCCCTCTACTGGATCGCCAACAGCAATACATATATAGACAAACAATAGACTACCTGTTAATGGCATACCAACACCTCCCCTCTACTGGATCGCCAACATCAATACATATATATACAAACATTAGACTACCTGTTAATGGCATCCCAACACCTCCCTTCTACTGGATCGCCAACATCAATACATATATAGACAAACATTAGACTACCTGTTAATGGCATCCCAACACCTCCCCTCTACTGGATCACCAACATCAATACATATAGACAATCAATAGACTACCTGTTAATGGCATCCCAACCCTCCCCTCTACTGGATCACCAACATCAATACATATATAGACAAACATTAGACTACCTGTTAATGGCATCCCAACACCTCCCCTCTACTGGATTACCAACATCAATACATATAGACAAACAATAGACTACCTGTTAATGGCATCCCAACCCTCCACTCTACTGGATCACCAACATCAATACATATAGACAAACAATAGACTACCTGTTAATGGCATCCCAACCCTCCCCTCTACTGGATCACCAACATCAATACATATATAGACAAACATTAGACTACCTGTTAATGGCATCCCAACACCTCCCCTCTACTGGATCGCCAACATCAATACATATACAGACAAACATTAGACTACCTGTTAATGGCATCACAACACCCCTCCTCTACTGGATCGCCAACATCAATACATATATAGACAAACATTAGACTACCTGTTAATGGCATCCCAACACCTCCCCTCTACTGGATCACCAACATCAGTACATATATAGACAAACAATAGACTACCTGTTAATGGCATACTAACACCTCCCCTCTACTGGATCGCCAACATCAATACATATATAGACAAACATTAGACTACCTGTTAATGGCATCCCAACCCTCCCCTCTACTGGATCGCCAACATCAATACATATATAGACAAACATTAGACAACCTGTTAATGGCATCCCAACACCTCCCCTCCACTGGATCGCCAACATCAATACATATATAGACAAACATTAGACTACCTGTTAATGGCATCCCAACACCTCCCCTCTAATGGATCACCAACATCAATACATATATAGACAAACAATAGACTACCTGTTAATGGCATACTAACACCTCCCCTCTACTGGATCGCCAACATCAATACATATATAGACAAACATTAGACTACCTGTTAATGGCATCCCAACCCTCCCCTCTACTGGATCGCCAACATCAATACATATATAGACAAACATTAGACTACCTGTTAATGGCATACCAACACCTCCCCTCTACTGGATCGCCAACATCAATACATAATATAGACAAACATTAGACTACCTGTTAATGGCATCCCAACACCTCCCTTCTACTGGATCACCAACATCAATACATATAGACAAACAATAGACTACCTTTTAATGGCATCCCAACCCTCCCCTCTACTGGATCACCAACATCAATACATATATAGACAAACATTAGACTACCTGTTAATGGCATCCCAACACCTCCCCTCTACTGGATCGCCAACATCAATACATATACAGACAAACATTAGACTACCTGTTAATGGCATCACAACACCTCCCCTCTACTGGATCGCCAACATCAATACATATATAGACAAATATTAGACTACCTGTTAATGGCATCCCAACACCTCCCTTCTACTGGATCACCAACATCAATACATATATAGACAAACAATAGACTACCTGTTAATGGCATACTAACACCTCCCCTCTACTGGATCGCCAACATCAATACATATACAGACAAACATTAGACTACCTGTTAATGGCATCCCAACCCTCCCCTCTACTGGATCGCCAACATCCATACATATATAGACAAACAATAGACTACCTGTTAATGGCATACCAACACCTCCCCTCTACTGGATCGCCAACATCAATACATATATATACAAACATTAGACTACCTGTTAATGGCATCCCAACACCTCCCTTCTACTGGATCACCAACATCAATACATATAGACAAACAATAGACTACCTTTTAATGGCATCCCAACCCTCCCCTCTACTGGATCGCCAACATCAATACATATATAGACAAACATTAGACTACCTGTTAATGGCATCCCAACACCTCCCCTCTACTGGATCGCCAACATCCATACATATATAGACAAACAATAGACTACCTGTTAATGGCATACTAACACCTCCCCTCTACTGGATCGCCAACATCAATACATATATATACAAACATTAGACTACCTGTTAATGGCATCCCAACACCTCCCTTCTACTGGATCACCAACATCAATACATATAGACAAACAATAGACTACCTTTTAATGGCATCCCAACCCTCCCCTCTACTGGATCGCCAACATCAATACATATATAGACAAACATTAGACTACCTGTTAATGGCATCCCAACACCTCCCCTCTACTGGATCGCCAACATCAATACATATATAGACAAACATTAGACTACCTGTTAATGGCATCACAACACCTCCCCTCTACTGGATCGCCAACATCAATACATATATAGACAAACAATAGACTACCTGTTAATGGCATACCAACACCTCCCCTCTACTGGATCGCCAACATCAATACATATATATACAAACATTAGACTACCTGTTAATGGCATCCCAACACCTCCCTTCTACTGGATCACCAACATCAATACATATAGACAAACAATAGACTACCTTTTAATGGCATCCCAACCCTCCCCTCTACTGGATCGCCAACATCAATACATATATAGACAAACATTAGACTACCTGTTAATGGCATCCCAACACCTCCCCTCTACTGGATCGCCAACATCCATACATATATAGACAAACAATAGACTACCTGTTAATGGCATACTAACACCTCCCCTCTACTGGATCGCCAACATCAATACATATATAGACAAACATTAGACTACCTGTTAATGGCATCCCAACCCTCCCCTCTACTGGATCGCCAACATCAATACATATATAGACAAACAATAGACTACCTGTTAATGGCATCCCAACACCTCCCCTCTACTGGATCACCAACATCAATACATATAGACAAACAATAGACTACCTGTTAATGGCATCCCAACCCTCCACTCTACTGGATCACCAACATCAATACATATATAGACAAACATTAGACTACCTGTTAATGGCATCCCAACACCTCCCCTCTACTGGATCGCCAACATCAATACATATACAGACAAACATTAGACTATCTTTTAATGGCATCACAACACCTCCCCCCTACTGGATCGCCAACATCAATACATATATAGACAAACATTAGACTACCTGTTAATGGCATCCCAACACCTCCCTTCTACTGGATCACCAACATCAATACATATATAGACAAACAATAGACTACCTGTTAATGGCATACTAACACCTCCCCTCTACTGGATCGCCAACATCAATACATATATAGACAAACATTAGACTACCTGTTAATGGCATCCCAACCCTCCCCTCTACTGGATCGCCAACATCAATACATATATAGACAAACAATAGACTACCTGTTAATGGCATACCAACACCTCCCCTCTACTGGATCGCCAACATCAATACATATATATACAAACATTAGACTACCTGTTAATGGCATCCCAACTCCTCCCTTCTACTGGATCGCCAACATCAATACATATATAGACAAACATTAGACTACCTGTTAATGGCATCCCAACCCTCCCCTCTACTGGATCACCAACATCAATACATATATAGACAAACATTAGACTACCTGTTAATGGCATCCCAACACCTCCCCTCTACTGGATCGCCAACATCAATACATATATAGACAAACATTAGACTACCTGTTAATGGCATCCCAACACCTTCCCTCTACTGGATCGCCAACATTAATACATATATAGACAAACAATAGACTACCTGTTAATGGCATCCCAACACTCCCCTCTATTGGATCGCCAACATCAATACATATATAGACAAACAATAGACTACCTGTTAATGGCATCCCAACCCTCCCCTCTACTGGATTGCCAACATCAATACATATATAGACAAACAATAGACTACCTGTTAATGGCATACCAACACCTCCCCTCTACTGGATCGCCAACATCAATACATATATATACAAACATTAGACTACCTGTTAATGGCATCCCAACACCTCCCTTCTACTGGATCGCCAACATCAATACATATATAGACAAACATTAGACTACCTGTTAATGGCATCCCAACACCTCCCCTCTACTGGATCATCAACATCAATACATATAGACAATCAATAGACTACCTGTTAATGGCATCCCAACCCTCCCCTCTACTGGATCACCAACATCAATACATATATAGACAAACATTAGACTACCTGTTAATGGCATCCCAACACCTCCCCTCTACTGGATCACCAACATCAATACAAATAGACAAACAATAGACTACCTGTTAATGGCATCCCAACCCTCCACTCTACTGGATCACCAACATCAATACATATATAGACAAACATTAGACTACCTGTTAATGGCATCCCAACACCTCCCCTCTACTGGATCGCCAACATCAATACATATACAGACAAACATTAGACTACCTGTTAATGGCATCACAACACCTCCCCCCTACTGGATCGCCAACATCAATACATATATAGACAAACATTAGACTACCTGTTAATGGCATCCCAACACCCCCCTTCTACTGGATCACCAACATCAATACATATATAGACAAACAATAGACTACCTGTTAATGGCATACTAACACCTCCCCTCTACTGGATCGCCAACATCAATACATATATAGACAAACATTAGACTACCTGTTAATGGCATCCCAACCCTCCCCTCTACTGGATCGCCAACATCAATACATATATAGACAAACAATAGACTACCTGTTAATGGCATACCAACACCTCCCCTCTACTGGATCGCCAACATCAATACATATATATACAAACATTAGACTACCTGTTAATGGCATCCCAACACCTCCCTTCTACTGGATCGCCAACATCAATACATATATAGACAAACATTAGACTACCTGTTAATGGCATCCCAACCCTCCCCTCTACTGGATCACCAACATCAATACATATATAGACAAACAATAGACTACCTGTTAATGGCATCCCAACACCTCCCCTCTACTGGATCGCCAACATCAATACATATATAGACAAACATTAGACTACCTGTTAATGGCATCCCAACACCTCCCCTCTACTGGATCGCCAACATTAATACATATATAGACAAACAATAGACTACCTGTTAATGGCATCCCAACACTCCCCTCTATTGGATCGCCAACATCAATACATATATAGACAAACAATAGACTACCTGTTAATGGCATCCCAACCCTCCCCTCTACTGGATCGCCAACATCAATACATATATAGACAAACATTAGATCACCTGTTAATGGCATCACAACACCTCCCCTCTATTGGATCGCCAACATCAATACATATATAGACAAACATTAGACTACCTGTTAATGGCATCCCAACACCTCCCCTCTACTGGATCACCAACATCAATACATATATAGACAAACAATAGACTACCTTTTAATGGCATCCCAACCCTCCCCTCTACTGGATCGCCAACATCAATACATATATAGACAAACATTAGACTACCTGTTAATGGCATCCCAACACCTCCCCTCTACTGGATCGACAACATCAATACATATATAGACAAACATTAGACAACCTGTTAATGGCATCCCAACACCTCCCCTCTACTGGATCGCCAACATCAATACATATATAGACAAACATTAGACTACCTGTTAATGGCATCCCAACATCTCCCCTCTACTGGATCACCAACATCAATACATATAGACAAACAATAGACTACCTGTTAATGGCATCCCAACCCTCCCCTCTACTGGATCACCAACATCAATACATATATAGACAAACATTAGACTACCTGTTAATGGCATCCCAACACCTCCCCTCTACTGGATCACCAACATCAGTACATATATAGACAAACAATAGACTACCTGTTAATGGCATACTAACACCTCCCCTCTACTGGATCGCCAACATCAATACATATATAGACAAACATTAGACTACCTGTTAATGGCATCCCAACCCTCCCCTCTACTGGATCGCCAACATCAATACATATATAGACAAACATTAGACAACCTGTTAATGGCATCCCAACACTTCCCCTCCACTGGATCGCCAACATCAATACATATATGCACAAACATTAGACTACCTGTTAATGGCATCCCAACACCTCCCCTCTACTGGATCACCAACATCAATACATATATAGACAAACAATAGACTACCTGTTAATGGCATACTAACACCTCCCCTCTACTGGATCACCAACATCAATACATATAGACAAACAATAGACTACCTGTTAATGGCATCCCAACCCTCCACTCTACTGGATCACCAACATCAATACATATATAGACAAACATTAGACTACCTGTTAATGGCATCCCAACACCTCTCCTCTACTGGATCGCCAACATCAATACATATACAGACAAACATTAGACTACCTGTTAATGGCATCACAACACCTCCCCCCTACTGGATCGCCAACATCAATACATATATAGACAAACATTAGACTACCTGTTAATGGCATCCCAACACCTCCCCTCTACTGGATCACCAACATCAATACATATATAGACAAACAATAGACTACCTGTTAATGGCATACTAACACCTCCCCTCTACTGGATCGCCAACATCAATACATATATAGACAAACATTAGACTACCTGTTAATGGCATCCCAACCCTCCCCTCTACTGGATCGCCAACATCAATACATATATAGACAAACAATAGACTACCTGTTAATGGCATACCAACACCTCCCCTCTACTGGATCGCCAACATCAATACATATATATACAAACATTAGACTACCTGTTAATGGCATCCCAACACCACCCTTCTACTGGATCGCCAACATCAATACATATATAGACAAACATTAGACTACCTGTTAATGGCATCCCAACACCTCCCCTCTACTGGATCACCAACATCAATACATATAGACAATCAATAGACTACCTGTTAATGGCATCCCAACCCTCCCCTCTACTGGATCACCAACATCAATACATATATAGACAAACATTAGACTACCTGTTAATGGCATCCCAACACCTCCCCTCTACTGGATCACCAACATCAATACATATAGACAAACAATAGACTACCTGTTAATGGCATCCCAACCCTCCACTCTACTGGATCACCAACATCAATACATATATAGACAAACATTAGACTACCTGTTAATGGCATCCCAACACCTCCCCTCTACTGGATCGCCAACATCAATACATATACAGACAAACATTAGACTACCTGTTAATGGCATCACAACACCTCCCCCCTACTGGATCGCCAACATCAATACATATATAGACAAACATTAGACTACCTGTTAATGGCATCCCAACACCTCCCTTCTACTGGATCACCAACATCAATACATATATAGACAAACAATAGACTACCTGTTAATGGCATACTAACACCTCCCCTCTACTGGATCGCCAACATCAATACATATATAGACAAACATTAGACTACCTGTTAATGGCATCCCAACCCTCCCCTCTACTAAATCGCCAACATCAATACATATATAGACAAACAATAGACTACCTGTTAATGGCATATTAACACCTCCCCTCTACTGGATCGCCAACATCAATACATATATATACAAACATTAGACTACCTGTTAATGGCATCCCAACTCCTCCCTTCTACTGGATCGCCAACATCAATACATATATAGACAAACATTAGACTACCTGTTAATGGCATCCCAACCCTCCCCTCTACTGGATCACCAACATCAATACATATATAGACAAACATTAGACTACCTGTTAATGGCATCCCAACACCTCCCCTCTACTGGATCGCCAACATCAATACATATATAGACAAACATTAGACTACCTGTTAATGGCATCCCAACACCTCCCCTCTACTGGATCGCCAACATTAATACATATATAGACAAACAATAGACTACCTGTTAATGGCATCCCAACACTCCCCTCTATTGGATCGCCAACATCAATACATATATAGACAAACAATAGACTACCTGTTAATGGCATCCCAACCCTCCCCTCTACTGGATCGCCAACAGCAATACATATATAGACAAACAATAGACTACCTGTTAATGGCATACCAACACCTCCCCTCTACTGGATCGCCAACATCAATACATATATATACAAACATTAGACTACCTGTTAATGGCATCCCAACACCTCCCTTCTACTGGATCGCCAACATCAATACATATATAGACAAACATTAGACTACCTGTTAATGGCATCCCAACACCTCCCCTCTACTGGATCACCAACATCAATACATATAGACAATCAATAGACTACCTGTTAATGGCATCCCAACCCTCCCCTCTACTGGATCACCAACATCAATACATATATAGACAAACATTAGACTACCTGTTAATGGCATCCCAACACCTCCCCTCTACTGGATTACCAACATCAATACATATAGACAAACAATAGACTACCTGTTAATGGCATCCCAACCCTCCACTCTACTGGATCACCAACATCAATACATATAGACAAACAATAGACTACCTGTTAATGGCATCCCAACCCTCCCCTCTACTGGATCACCAACATCAATACATATATAGACAAACATTAGACTACCTGTTAATGGCATCCCAACACCTCCCCTCTACTGGATCGCCAACATCAATACATATACAGACAAACATTAGACTACCTGTTAATGGCATCACAACACCCCTCCTCTACTGGATCGCCAACATCAATACATATATAGACAAACATTAGACTACCTGTTAATGGCATCCCAACACCTCCCCTCTACTGGATCACCAACATCAGTACATATATAGACAAACAATAGACTACCTGTTAATGGCATACTAACACCTCCCCTCTACTGGATCGCCAACATCAATACATATATAGACAAACATTAGACTACCTGTTAATGGCATCCCAACCCTCCCCTCTACTGGATCGCCAACATCAATACATATATAGACAAACATTAGACAACCTGTTAATGGCATCCCAACACCTCCCCTCCACTGGATCGCCAACATCAATACATATATAGACAAACATTAGACTACCTGTTAATGGCATCCCAACACCTCCCCTCTAATGGATCACCAACATCAATACATATATAGACAAACAATAGACTACCTGTTAATGGCATACTAACACCTCCCCTCTACTGGATCGCCAACATCAATACATATATAGACAAACATTAGACTACCTGTTAATGGCATCCCAACCCTCCCCTCTACTGGATCGCCAACATCAATACATATATAGACAAACATTAGACTACCTGTTAATGGCATACCAACACCTCCCCTCTACTGGATCGCCAACATCAATACATAATATAGACAAACATTAGACTACCTGTTAATGGCATCCCAACACCTCCCTTCTACTGGATCACCAACATCAATACATATAGACAAACAATAGACTACCTTTTAATGGCATCCCAACCCTCCCCTCTACTGGATCACCAACATCAATACATATATAGACAAACATTAGACTACCTGTTAATGGCATCCCAACACCTCCCCTCTACTGGATCGCCAACATCAATACATATACAGACAAACATTAGACTACCTGTTAATGGCATCACAACACCTCCCCTCTACTGGATCGCCAACATCAATACATATATAGACAAATATTAGACTACCTGTTAATGGCATCCCAACACCTCCCTTCTACTGGATCACCAACATCAATACATATATAGACAAACAATAGACTACCTGTTAATGGCATACTAACACCTCCCCTCTACTGGATCGCCAACATCAATACATATACAGACAAACATTAGACTACCTGTTAATGGCATCCCAACCCTCCCCTCTACTGGATCGCCAACATCCATACATATATAGACAAACAATAGACTACCTGTTAATGGCATACCAACACCTCCCCTCTACTGGATCGCCAACATCAATACATATATATACAAACATTAGACTACCTGTTAATGGCATCCCAACACCTCCCTTCTACTGGATCACCAACATCAATACATATAGACAAACAATAGACTACCTTTTAATGGCATCCCAACCCTCCCCTCTACTGGATCGCCAACATCAATACATATATAGACAAACATTAGACTACCTGTTAATGGCATCCCAACACCTCCCCTCTACTGGATCGCCAACATCCATACATATATAGACAAACAATAGACTACCTGTTAATGGCATACTAACACCTCCCCTCTACTGGATCGCCAACATCAATACATATATATACAAACATTAGACTACCTGTTAATGGCATCCCAACACCTCCCTTCTACTGGATCACCAACATCAATACATATAGACAAACAATAGACTACCTTTTAATGGCATCCCAACCCTCCCCTCTACTGGATCGCCAACATCAATACATATATAGACAAACATTAGACTACCTGTTAATGGCATCCCAACACCTCCCCTCTACTGGATCGCCAACATCAATACATATATAGACAAACATTAGACTACCTGTTAATGGCATCACAACACCTCCCCTCTACTGGATCGCCAACATCAATACATATATAGACAAACAATAGACTACCTGTTAATGGCATACCAACACCTCCCCTCTACTGGATCGCCAACATCAATACATATATATACAAACATTAGACTACCTGTTAATGGCATCCCAACACCTCCCTTCTACTGGATCACCAACATCAATACATATAGACAAACAATAGACTACCTTTTAATGGCATCCCAACCCTCCCCTCTACTGGATCGCCAACATCAATACATATATAGACAAACATTAGACTACCTGTTAATGGCATCCCAACACCTCCCCTCTACTGGATCGCCAACATCCATACATATATAGACAAACAATAGACTACCTGTTAATGGCATACTAACACCTCCCCTCTACTGGATCGCCAACATCAATACATATATATACAAACATTAGACTACCTGTTAATGGCATCCCAACACCTCCCTTCTACTGGATCACCAACATCAATACATATAGACAAACAATAGACTACCTTTTAATGGCATCCCAACCCTCCCCTCTACTGGATCGCCAACATCAATACATATATAGACAAACATTAGACTACCTGTTAATGGCATCCCAACACCTCCCCTCTACTGGATCGCCAACATCAATACATATATAGACAAACATTAGACTACCTGTTAATGGCATCACAACACCTCCCCTCTACTGGATCGCCAACATCAATACATATATAGACAAACATTAGACTACCTGTTAATGGCATCCCAACACCTCCCCTCTACTGGATCACCAACATCAGTACATATATAGACAAACAATAGACTACCTGTTAATGGCATACTAACACCTCCCCTCTACTGGATCGCCAACATCAATACATATATAGACAAACATTAGACTACCTGTTAATGGCATCCCAACACCTCCCCTCTACTGGATCACCAACATCAATACATATATAGACAAACATTAGACTACCTGTTAATGGCATCCCAACCCTCCCCTCTACTGGATCTCCAACATCAATACATATATAGACAAACATTAGACAACCTGTTAATGGCATCCCAACACCTCCCCTCTACTGGATCGCCAACATCAATACATATATAGACAAACATTAGACTACCTGTTAATGGCATCCCAACACCTCCCCTCTACTGGATCACCAACATCAATACATATAGACAAACAATAGACTACCTGTTAATGGCATCCCAACCCTCCACTCTACTGGATCACCAACATCAATACATATATAGACAAACATTAGACTACCTGTTAATTGCATCCCAACACCTCCCCTCTACTGGATCACCAACATCAATACATATACAGACAAACATTAGACTACCTGTTAATGGCATCACAACACCTCCCCCCTACTGGATCGCCAACATCAATACATATATAGACAAACATTAGACTACCTGTTAATGGCATCCCAACACCTCCCCTCTACTGGATCACCAACATCAATACATATATAGACAAACAATAGACTACCTGTTAATGGCATACTAACACCTCCCCTCTACTGGATCGCCAACATCAATACATATATAGACAAACATTAGACTACCTGTTAATGGCATCCCAACACCTCCCCTCTACTGGATCACCAACATCAATACATATATAGACAAACAATAGACTACCGGTTAATGGCATACTAACACCTCCCCTCTACTGGATCGCCAACATCAATACATATATAGACAAACATTAGACTACCTGTTAATGGCATCCCAACACCCCCCCTCTACTGGATCACCAACATCAATACATATAGACAATCAATAGACTACCTGTTAATGGCATCCCAACCCTCCCCTCTACTGGATCACCAACATCAATACATATATAGACAAACATTAGACTACCTGTTAATGGCATCCCAACACCTCCCCTCTACTGGATCACCAACATCAATACATATAGACAAACAATAGACTACCTGTTAATGGCATCCCAACCCTCCACTCTACTGGATCACCAACATCAATACATATATAGACAAACATTAGACTACCTGTTAATGGCATCCCAACACCTCCCCTCTACTGGATCGCCAACATCAATACATATACAGACAAACATTAGACTACCTGTTAATGGCATCACAACACCTCCCCCCTACTGGATCGCCAACATCAATACATATATAGACAAACATTAGACTACCTGTTAATGGCATCCCAACACCTCCCCTCTACTGGATCACCAACATCAATATATATATAGACAAACAATAGACTACCTGTTAATGGCATACTAACACCTCCCCTCTACTGGATCGCCAACATCAATACATATATAGACAAACATTAGACTACCTGTTAATGGCATCCCAACCCTCCCCTCTACTGGATCGCCAACATCAATACATATATAGACAAACAATAGACTACCTGTTAATGGCATACCAACACCTCCCCTCTACTGGATCGCCAACATCAATACATATATATACAAACATTAGACTACCTGTTAATGGCATCCCAACACCTCCCTTCTACTGGATCGCCAACATCAATACATATATAGACAAACATTAGACTACCTGTTAATGGCATCCCAACACCTCCCCTCTACTGGATCACCAACATCAATACATATAGACAATCAATAGACTACCTGTTAATGGCATCCCAACCCTCCCCTCTACTGGATCACCAACATCAATACATATATAGACAAACATTAGACTACCTGTTAATGGCATCCCAACACCTCCCCTCTACTGGATCGCCAACATCAATACATATATAGACAAACATTAGACTACCTGTTAATGGCATCCCAACACCTCCCCTCTACTGGATCACCAACATCAATACATATATAGACAAACAATAGACTACCTGTTAATGGCATCCCAACCCTCCACTCTACTGGATCACCAACATCAATACATATATAGACAAACATTAGACTACCTGTTAATGGCATCCCAACACTTCCCCTCTACTGGATCGCCAACATCAATACATATACAGACAAACATTAGACTACCTGTTAATGGCATCACAACACCTCCCCCCTACTGGATCGCCAACATCAATACATATATAGACAAACATTAGACTACCTGTTAATGGCATCCCAACACCTCCCCTCTACTGGATCACCAACATCAATACATATATAGACAAACAATAGACTACTTGTTAATGGCATTCTAACACCTCCCCTCTACTGGATTGCCAACATCAATACATATATAGACAAACATTAAACTACCTGTTAATGGCATCCCAACCCTCCCCTCTACTGGATCGCCAACATCAATACATATATAGACAAACAATAGACTACCTGTTAATGGCATACCAACACCTCCCCTCTACTGGATCGCCAACATCAATACATATATATACAAACATTAGACTACCTGTTAATGGCATCCCAACACCTCCCTTCTACTGGATCGCCAACATCAATACATATATAGACAAACATTAGACTACCTGTTAATGGCATCCCAACCCTCCCCTCTACTGGATCACCAACATCAATACATATATAGACAAACATTAGACTACCTGTTAATGGCATCCCAACACCTCCCCTCTACTGGATCACCAACATCAATACATATAGACAAACAATAGACTACCTGTTAATGGCATCCCAACCCTCCACTCTACTGGATCACCAACATCAATACATATATAGACAAACATTAGACTACCTGTTAATGGCATCCCAACACCTCCCCTCTACTGGATCGCCAACATCAATACATATACAGACAAACATTAGACTACCTGTTAATGGCATCACAACACCTCCCCCCTACTGGATCGCCAACATCAATACATATATAGACAAACATTAGACTACCTGTTAATGGCATCCCAACACCTCCCCTCTACTGGATCACCAACATCAATATATATATAGACAAACAATAGACTACCTGTTAATGGCATACTAACACCTCCCCTCTACTGGATCGCCAACATCAATACATATATAGACAAACATTAGACTACCTGTTAATGGCATCCCAACCCTCCCCTCTACTGGATCGCCAACATCAATACATATATAGACAAACAATAGACTACCTGTTAATGGCATACCAACACCTCCCCTCTACTGGATCGCCAACATCAATACATATATATACAAACATTAGACTACCTGTTAATGGCATCCCAACACCTCCCTTCTACTGGATCGCCAACATCAATACATATATAGACAAACATTAGACTACCTGTTAATGGCATCCCAACACCTCCCCTCTACTGGATCACCAACATCAATACATATAGACAATCAATAGACTACCTGTTAATGGCATCCCAACCCTCCCCTCTACTGGATCACCAACATCAATACATATATAGACAAACATTAGACTACCTGTTAATGGCATCCCAACACCTCCCCTCTACTGGATCGCCAACATCAATACATATATAGACAAACATTAGACTACCTGTTAATGGCATCCCAACACCTCCCCTCTACTGGATCACCAACATCAATACATATATAGACAAACAATAGACTACCTGTTAATGGCATCCCAACCCTCCACTCTACTGGATCACCAACATCAATACATATATAGACAAACATTAGACTACCTGTTAATGGCATCCCAACACTTCCCCTCTACTGGATCGCCAACATCAATACATATACAGACAAACATTAGACTACCTGTTAATGGCATCACAACACCTCCCCCCTACTGGATCGCCAACATCAATACATATATAGACAAACATTAGACTACCTGTTAATGGCATCCCAACACCTCCCCTCTACTGGATCACCAACATCAATACATATATAGACAAACAATAGACTACCTGTTAATGGCATACCAACACCTCCCCTCTACTGGATCGCCAACATCAATACATATATATACAAACATTAGACTACCTGTTAATGGCATCCCAACACCTCCCTTCTACTGGATCGCCAACATCAATACATATATAGACAAACATTAGACTACCTGTTAATGGCATCCCAACACCTCCCCTCTACTGGATCACCAACATCAATACATATAGACAATCAATAGACTACCTGTTAATGGCATCCCAACCCTCCCCTCTACTGGATCACCAACATCAATACATATATAGACAAACATTAGACTACCTGTTAATGGCATCCCAACACCTCCCCTCTACTGGATCGCCAACATCAATACATATATAGACAAACATTAGACTACCTGTTAATGGCATCCCAACACCTCCCCTCTACTGGATCACCAACATCAATACATATATAGACAAACAATAGACTACCTGTTAATGGCATCCCAACCCTCCACTCTACTGGATCACCAACATCAATACATATATAGACAAACATTAGACTACCTGTTAATGGCATCCCAACACTTCCCCTCTACTGGATCGCCAACATCAATACATATACAGACAAACATTAGACTACCTGTTAATGGCATCACAACACCTCCCCCCTACTGGATCGCCAACATCAATACATATATAGACAAACATTAGACTACCTGTTAATGGCATCCCAACACCTCCCCTCTACTGGATCACCAACATCAATACATATATAGACAAACAATAGACTACTTGTTAATGGCATTCTAACACCTCCCCTCTACTGGATTGCCAACATCAATACATATATAGACAAACATTAAACTACCTGTTAATGGCATCCCAACCCTCCCCTCTACTGGATCGCCAACATCAATACATATATAGACAAACAATAGACTACCTGTTAATGGCATACCAACACCTCCCCTCTACTGGATCGCCAACATCAATACATATATATACAAACATTAGACTACCTGTTAATGGCATCCCAACACCTCCCTTCTACTGGATCGCCAACATCAATACATATATAGACAAACATTAGACTACCTGTTAATGGCATCCCAACCCTCCCCTCTACTGGATCACCAACATCAATACATATATAGACAAACATTAGACTACCTGTTAATGGCATCCCATCACCCCCCCCTCTACTGGATCGCCAACATCAATACATATATAGACAAACATTAGACTACCTGTTAATGGCATCCCAACACCTCCCCTCTACTGGATCGCCAACATTAATACATATATAGACAAACAATAGACTACCTGTTAATGGCATCCCAACACTCCCCTCTATTGGATCGACAACATCAATACATATATAGACAAACAATAGACTACCTGTTAATGGCATCCCAACCCTCCCCTCTACTGGATCGCCAACATCAATACATATATAGACAAACATTAGATCACCTGTTAATGGCATCACAACACCTCCCCTCTACTGGATCGCCAACATCAATACATATATAGACAAACATTAGACTACCTGTTAATGGCATCCCAACACCTCCCCTCTACTGGATCACCAACATCAATACATATATAGACAAACAATAGACTACCTGTTAATGGCATCCCAACCCTCCCCTCTACTGGATCGCCAACATCAATACATATATAGACAAACATTAGACTACCTGTTAATGGCATCCCAACACCTCCCCTCTACTGGATCGCCAACATCAATACATATATAGACAAACATTAGACAACCTGTTAATGGCATCCCAACACCTCCCCTCTACTGGATCGCCAACATCAATACATATATAGACAAACATTAGACTACCTGTTAATGGCATCCCAACATCTCCCCTCTACTGGATCACCAACATCAATACATATAGACAAACAATAGACTACCTGTTAATGGCATCCCAACCCTCCCCTCTACTGGATCACCAACATCAATACATATATAGACAAACATTAGACTACCTGTTAATGGCATCCCAACACCTCTCCTCTACTGGATCGCCAACATCAATACATATACAGACAAACATTAGACTACCTGTTAATGGCATCACAACACCTCCCCTCTACTGGATCGCCAACATCAATACATATATAGACAAACATTAGACTACCTGTTAATGGCATCCCAACACCTCCCCTCTACTGGATCACCAACATCAGTACATATATAGACAAACAATAGACTACCTGTTAATGGCATACTAACACCTCCCCTCTACTGGATCGCCAACATCAATACATATATAGACAAACATTAGACTACCTGTTAATGGCATCCCAACCCTCCCCTCTACTGGATCGCCAACATCAATACATATATAGACAAACATTAGACAACCTGTTAATGGCATCCCAACACCTCCCCTCCACTGGATCGCCAACATCAATACATATATAGACAAACATTAGACTACCTGTTAATGGCATCCCAACACCTCCCCTCTACTGGATCGCCAACATCAATACATATATAGACAAACATTAGACTACCTGTTAATGGCATCCCAACACCTCCCCTCTACTGGATCGCCAACATTAATACATATATAGACAAACAATAGACTACCTGTTAATGGCATCCCAACACTCCCCTCTATTGGATCGCCAACATCAATACATATATAGACAAACAATAGACTACCTGTTAATGGCATCCCAACCCTCCCATCTACTGGATCGCCAACATCAATACATATATAGACAAACATTAGATCACCTGTTAATGGCATCACAACACCTCCCCTCTACTGGATCGCCAACATCAATACATATATAGACAAACATTAGACTACCTGTTAATGGCATCCCAACACCTCCCCTCTACTGGATCACCAACATCAATACATATATAGACAAACAATAGACTACTTGTTAATGGCATCCCAACCCTCCCCTCTACTGGATCGCCAACATCAATACATATATAGACAAACATTAGACTACCTGTTAATGGCATCCCAACACCTCCCCTCTACTGGATCGCCAACATCAATACATATATAGACAAACATTAGACAACCTGTTAATGGCATCCCAACACCTCCCCTCTACTGGATCGCCAACATCAATACATATATAGACAAACATTAGACTACCTGTTAATGGCATCCCAACATCTCCCCTCTACTGGATCACCAACATCAATACATATAGACAAACAATAGACTACCTGTTAATGGCATCCCAACCCTCCCCTCTACTGGATCACCAACATCAATACATATATAGACAAACATTAGACTACCTGTTAATGGCATCCCAACACCTCTCCTCTACTGGATCGCCAACATCAATACATATACAGACAAACATTAGACTACCTGTTAATGGCATCACAACACCTCCCCTCTACTGGATCGCCAACATCAATACATATATAGACAAACATTAGACTACCTGTTAATGGCATCCCAACACCTCCCCTCTACTGGATCACCAACATCAGTACATATATAGACAAACAATAGACTACCTGATAATGGCATACTAACACCTCCCCTCTACTGGATCGCCAACATCAATACATATATAGACAAACATTAGACTACCTGTTAATGGCATCCCAACCCTCCCCTCTACTGGATCGCCAACATCAATACATATATAGACAAACATTAGACAACCTGTTAATGGCATCCCAACACCTCCCCTCCACTGGATCGCCAACATCAATACATATATAGACAAACATTAGACTACCTGTTAATGGCATCCCAACACCTCCCCTCTACTGGATCACCAACATCAATACATATATAGACAAACAATAGACTACCTGTTAATGGCATACTAAAACCTCCCCTCTACTGGATCGCCAACATCAATACATATATAGACAAACATTAGACTACCTGTTAATGGCATCCCAACCCTCCCCTCTACTGGATCGCCAACATCAATACATATATAGACAAACATTAGACTACCTGTTAATGGCATACCAACACCTCCCCTCTACTGGATCGCCAACATCAATACATATATAGACAAACATTAGACTACCTGTTAATGGCATCCAAACACCTCCCTTCTACTGGATCACCAACATCAATACATATAGACAAACAATAGACTACCTTTTAATGGCATCCCAACCCTCCCCTCTACTGGATCACCAACATCAATACATATATAGACAAACATTAGACTACCTGTTAATGGCATCCCAACACCTCCCCTCTACTGGATCGCCAACATCAATACATATACAGACAAACATTAGACTACCTGTTAATGGCATCACAACACCTCCCCTCTACTGGATCGACAACATCAATACATATATAGACAAACATTAGACTACCTGTTAATGGCATCCCAACACCTCCCTTCTACTGGATCACCAACATCAATACATATATAGACAAACAATAGACTACCTGTTAATGGCATACTAACACCTCCCCTCTACTGGATCGCCAACATCAATACATATATAGACAAACATTAGACTACCTGTTAATGGCATCCCAACCCTCCCCTCTACTGGATCGCCAACATCCATACATATATAGACAAACAATAGACTACCTGTTAATGGCATACCAACACCTCCCCTCTACTGGATCGCCAACATCAATACATATATATACAAACATTAGACTACCTGTTAATGGCATCCCAACACCTCCCTTCTATTGGATCACCAACATCAATACATATAGACAAACAATAGACTACCTTTTAATGGCATCCCAACCCTCCCCTCTACTGGATCGCCAACATCAATACATATATAGACAAACATTAGACTACCTGTTAATGGCATCCCAACACCTCCCCTCTACTGGATCGCCAACATCAATACATATACAGACAAACATTAGACTACCTGTTAATGGCATCACAACACCTCCCCTCTACTGGATCGCCAACATCAATACATATATAGACAAACATTAGACTACCTGTTAATGGCATCCCAACACCTCCCCTCTACTGGATCACCAACATCAGTACATATATAAACAAACAATAGACTACCTGTTAATGGCATACTAACACCTCCCCTCTACTGGATCGCCAACATCAATACATATATAGACAAACATTAGACTACCTGTTAATGGCATCCCAACACCTCCCCTCTGCTGGATCACCAACATCAATACATATATAGACAAACATTAGACTACCTGTTAATGGCATCCCAACCCTCCCCTCTACTGGATCGCCAACATCAATACATATATAGACAAACATTAGACAACCTGTTAATGGCATCCCAACACCTCCCTCTACTGGATCACCAACATCAATACATATATAGACAAACAATAGACTACCTGTTAATGGCATACTAACACCTCCCCTCTACTGGATCGCCAACATCAATACATATATAGACAAACATTAGACTACCTGTTAATGGCATCCCAACCCTCCCCTCTACTGGATCGCCAACATCAATACATATATAGACAAACATTAGACTACCTGTTAATGGCATACCAACACCTCCCCTCTACTGGATCGCCAACATCAATACATATATATACAAACATTAGACTACCTGTTAATGGCATCCCAACACCTCCCTTCTACTGGATCACCAACATCAATACATATAGACAAACAATAGACTACCTTTTAATGGCATCCCAACCCTCCCCTCTACTGGATCACCAACATCAGTACATATATAGACAAACAATAGACTACCTGTTAATGGCATACTAACACCTCCCCTCTACTGGATCGCCAACATCAATACATATATAGACAAACATTAGACTACCTGTTAATGGCATCCCAACCCTCCCCTCTACTGGATCGCCAACATCAATACATATATAGACAAACATTAGACAACCTGTTAATGGCATCCCAACACCTCCCCTCCACTGGATCGCCAACATCAATACATATATAGACAAACATTAGACTACCTGTTAATGGCATCCCAACACCTCCCCTCTACTGGATCGCCAACATCAATACATATATAGACAAACATTAGACTACCTGTTAATGGCATCCCAACACCTCCCCTCTACTGGATCACCAACATCAATACATATATAGACAAACATTAGACTACCTGTTAATGGCATCCCAACACCTCCCCTTTACTGGATCGCCAACATCAATACATATATAGACAAACATTAGACTACCTGTTAATGGCATCCCAACACCTCCCCTCTATTGGATCGCCAACATCAATACATATACAGACAAACATTAGACTACCTGTTAATATCATCCCAACACCTCCCCTCTACTGGATCGCCAACATCAATACATATATAGACAAACATTAGATCACCTGTTAATGGCATCACAACACCTCCCCTCTACTGGATCGCCAACATCAATACATATATAGACAAACATTAGACAACCTGTTAATGGCATCCCAACACCTCCCCTCCACTGGATCGCCAACATCAATACATATATAGACAAACATTAGATCACCTGTTAATGGCATACCAACACCTCCCCTCTACTGGATCGCCAACATCAATACATATATATACAAACATTAGACTACCTGTTAATGGCATCCCAACACCTCCCTTCTACTGGATCACCAACATCAATACATATAGACAAACAATAGACTACCTTTTAATGGCATCCCAACCCTCCCCTCTACTGGATCGCCAACATCAATACATATATAGACAAACATTAGACTACCTGTTAATGGCATCCCAACACCTCCCCTCTACTGGATCGCCAACATCCATACATATACAGACAAACATTAGACTACCTGTTAATGGCATCACAACACCTCCCCTCTACTGGATCGCCAACATCAATACATATATAGACAAACATTAGACTACCTGTTAATGGCATCCCAACACCTCCCCTCTACTGGATCACCAACATCAGTACATATATAGACAAACAATAGACTATCTGTTAATGGCATACTAACACCTCCCCTCTACTGGATCGCCAACATCAATACATATATAGACAAACATTAGACTACCTGTTAATGGCATCCCAACACCTCCCCTCTGCTGGATCACCAACATCAATACATATATAGACAAACATTAGACTACCTGTTAATGGCATCCCAACCCTCCCCTCTACTGGATCGCCAACATCAATACATATATAGACAAACATTAGACAACCTGTTAATGGCATCCCAACACCTCCCCTCTACTGGATCGCCAACATCAATACATATATAGACAAACATTAGACTACCTGTTAATGGCATCACAACACCTCCCCCCTACTGGATCACCAACATCAATACATATATAGACAAACATTAGACTACCTGTTAATGGCATCCCAACACCTCCCCTCTACTGGATCACCAACATCAATACATATATAGACAAACAATAGACTACCTGTTAATGGCATACTAACACCTCCCCTCTACTGGATCGCCAACATCAATACATATATAGACAAACATTAGACTACCTGTTAATGGCATCCCAACCCTCCCCTCTACTGGATCGCCAACATCAATACATATATAGACAAACAATAGACTACCTGTTAATGGCATACTAACACCTCCCCTCTACTGGATCGCCAACATCAATACATATATATACAAACATTAGACTACCTGTTAATGGCATCCCAACACCTCCCTTCTACTGGATCGCCAACATCAATACATATATAGACAAACATTAGACTACCTGTTAATGGCATCCCAACACCCCCCCTCTACTGGATCACCAACATCAATACATATAGACAATCAATAGACTACCTGTTAATGGCATCCCAACCCTCCCCTCTACTGGATCACCAACATCAATACATATATAGACAAACATTAGACTACCTGTTAATGGCATCCCAACACCTCCCCTCTACTGGATCGCCAACATCAATACATATATAGACAAACATTAGACTACCTGTTAATGGCATCCCAACACCTCCCCTCTACTGGATCGCCAACATTAATACATATATAGACAAACAATAGACTACCTGTTAATGGCATCCCAACAGTCCCCTCTATTGGATCGCCAACATCAATACGTATATAGACAAACAATAGACTACCTGTTAATGGCATCCCAACACCTCCCCTCTACTGGATCGCCAACATCAATACATATATAGACAAACATTAGATCACCTGTTAATGGCATCACAACACCTCCCCTCTACTGGATCGCCAACATCAATACATATATAGACAAACATTAGACTACCTGTTAATGGCATCCCAACACCTCCCCTCTACTGGATCACCAACATCAATACATATATAGACAAACAATAGACTACCTGTTAATGGCATCCCAACCCTCCCCTCTACTGGATCGCCAACATCAATACATATATAGACAAACATTAGACTACCTGTTAATGGCATCCCAACACCTCCCCTCTACTGGATCGCCAACATCAATACATATATAGACAAACATTAGACAACCTGTTAATGGCATCCCAACACCTCCCCTCTACTGGATCGCCAACATCAATACATATATAGACAAACATTAGACTACCTGTTAATGGCATCCCAACATCTCCCCTCTACTGGATCACCAACATCAATACATATAGACAAACAATAGACTACCTGTTAATGGCATCCCAACCCTCCCCTCTACTGGATCACCAACATCAATACATATATAGACAAACATTAGACTACCTGTTAATGGCATCCCAACACCTCCCCTCTACTGGATCGCCAACATCAATACATATACAGACAAACATTAGACTACCTGTTAATGGCATCACAACACCTCCCCTCTACTGGATCGCCAACATCAATACATATATAGACAAACATTAGACAACCTGTTAATGGCATCCCAACACCTCCCCTCCACTGGATCGCCAACATCAATACATATATAGACAAACATTAGACTACCTGTTAATGGCATCCCAACACCTCCCCTCTACTGGATCGCCAACATCAATACATATACAGACAAACATTAGACTACCTGTTAATGGCATCACAACACCTCCCCTCTACTGGATCGCCAACATCAATACATATATAGACAAACATTAGACTACCTGTTAATGGCATCCCAACACCTCCCTCTACTGGATCACCAACATCAATACATATATAGACAAACAATAGACTACCTGTTAATGGCATACTAACACCTCCCCTCTACTGGATCGCCAACATCAATACATATATAGACAAACATTAGACTACCTGTTAATGGCATCCCAACCCTCCCCTCTACTGGATCGCCAACATCAATACATATATAGACAAACATTAGACTACCTGTTAATGGCATACCAACACCTCCCCTCTACTGGATCGCCAACATCAATACATATATATACAAACATTAGACTACCTGTTAATGGCATCCCAACACCTCCCTTCTACTGGATCACCAACATCAATACATATAGACAAACAATAGACTACCTTTTAATGGCATCCCAACCCTCCCCTCTACTGGATCACCAACATCAGTACATATATAGACAAACAATAGACTACCTGTTAATGGCATACTAACACCTCCCCTCTACTGGATCGCCAACATCAATACATATATAGACAAACATTAGACTACCTGTTAATGGCATCCCAACCCTCCCCTCTACTGGATCGCCAACATCAATACATATATAGACAAACATTAGACAACCTGTAAATGGCATCCCAACACCTCCCCTCCACTGGATCGCCAACATCAATACATATATAGACAAACATTAGACTACCTGTTAATGGCATCCCAACACCTCCCCTCTACTGGATCGCCAACATCAATACATATACAGACAAACATTAGACTACCTGTTAATGGCATCACAACACCTCCCCTCTACTGGATCGCCAACATCAATACATATATAGACAAACATTAGACTACCTGTTAATGGCATCCCAACACCTCCCCTCTACTGGATCACCAACATCAATACATATATAGACAAACATTAGACTACCTGTTAATGGCATCACAACACCTCCCCTTTACTGGATCGCCAACATCAATACATATATAGACAAACATTAGACTACCTGTTAATGGCATCCCAACACCTCCCTTCTACTGGATCGCCAACATCAATACATATAGACAAACAATAGTCTACCTGTTAATGGCATCCCAACACTCCCCTCTACTGGATCGTCAATATCAATACATATATAGACAAACATTAGACTACCTGTTAATGGCATCCCAACACCTCCCCTCTATTGGATCGCCAACATCAATACATATACAGACAAACATTAGACTACCTGTTAATATCATCCCAACACCTCCCCTCTACTGGATCGCCAACATCAATACATATATAGACAAACATTAGATCACCTGTTAATGGCATCCCAACACCTCCCCTCTACTGGATCGCCAACATCAATACATATATATACAAACTTTAGACTACCTGTTAATGGCATCCCAACACCTCCCCTCTACTGGATCACCAACATCAATACATATAGACAAACAATAGACTACCTTTTAATGGCATCCCAACCCTCCCCTCTACTGGATCGCCAACATCAATACATATATAGACAAACATTAGACTACCTGTTAATGGCATCCCAACACCTCCCCTCTACTGGATCGCCAACATTAATACATATATAGACAAACAATAGACTACCTGTTAATGGCATCCCAACAGTCCCCTCTATTGGATCGCCAACATCAATACGTATATAGACAAACAATAGACTACCTGTTAATGGCATCCCAACACCTCCCCTCTACTGGATCGCCAACATCAATACATATATAGACAAACATTAGATCACCTGTTAATGGCATCACAACACCTCCCCTCTACTGGATCGCCAACATCAATACATATATAGACAAACATTAGACTACCTGTTAATGGCATCCCAACACCTCCCCTCTACTGGATCACCAACATCAATACATATATAGACAAACAATAGACTACCTGTTAATGGCATCCCAACCCTCCCCTCTACTGGATCGCCAACATCAATACATATATAGACAAACATTAGACTACCTGTTAATGGCATCCCAACACCTCCCCTCTACTGGATCGCCAACATCAATACATATATAGACAAACATTAGACAACCTGTTAATGGCATCCCAACACCTCCCCTCTACTGGATCGCCAACATCAATACATATATAGACAAACATTAGACTACCTGTTAATGGCATCCCAACATCTCCCCTCTACTGGATCACCAACATCAATACATATAGACAAACAATAGACTACCTGTTAATGGCATCCCAACCCTCCCCTCTACTGGATCACCAACATCAATACATATATAGACAAACATTAGACTACCTGTTAATGGCATCCCAACACCTCCCCTCTACTGGATCGCCAACATCAATACATATACAGACAAACATTAGACTACCTGTTAATGGCATCACAACACCTCCCCTCTACTGGATCGCCAACATCAATACATATATAGACAAACATTAGACAACCTGTTAATGGCATCCCAACACCTCCCCTCCACTGGATCGCCAACATCAATACATATATAGACAAACATTAGACTACCTGTTAATGGCATCCCAACACCTCCCCTCTACTGGATCGCCAACATCAATACATATACAGACAAACATTAGACTACCTGTTAATGGCATCACAACACCTCCCCTCTACTGGATCGCCAACATCAATACATATATAGACAAACATTAGACTACCTGTTAATGGCATCCCAACACCTCCCTCTACTGGATCACCAACATCAATACATATACAGTTGACTCTCGTTATCTCGAATTCGATGGGACCATGGAAAAAATTCGAGTCAACCGTAGTTCGACTCAAGAGGAGCTATGAAAATACCGGAAGTGTAGTTTGTTTAACAACGAAAGGGAGACAACTCGAGCAAAATTTTGAAGAGCTAAAACCAGCATCGCATGTCTAGATTCTCGGAACGATTTAAAACTTATTCGATGTTTTTGTTGCTGGTTTTTTTTCTGTTAAATTCTTTGAATCTTGTGGAATGACTGATAACTGCTAGATATCTTTTTTTTTGTGTGTGTATGATTATGTTTATCTGTTGTGTTGTATTGATTCCATAAAGTGTAAAATAAAACTTTTCTCGACCGAAAATAACGCCAATTCTGAGAAATAGCGTGATTTCCACTTTTATTACAACAGTTAATTAAGAGTAACATTTTTTTTCAAATCTCTCAAAATTGAGAAATTATACATCTTTAATGAAAATTAATTTCCGACAAATAAATCAATAGATAAAACGCTTCCGTTGTGTACTTTTCACAATCATTGATGTATGCCGACCCAAGCGCATTTATTATAAATCGATAATTTGTTATTGTACACATTTAACCTGTGTCATAATAGATTATACCAAGCCAATTCAAATATTATCACTAATTAATTAGACAGATTGTTAAAATAAACATGTGAAATAGCATAAGGTAAAAATGTCAAAGTCAATGACCGGATGTTTCACCTGTGATCCGATTTTAATCCCAAGGTAATACACATGTTTTGACAGATAAATTTGACTTAACGAATGTAAATAATATGGTTTTCTACATTTCGGGACCAAAACTTTTATTCGAGACAACCGAAATTTCGACTCATCCGAATTCGACTCAACAGGAGTCAAATTATATATATTTATACACAACGAAGTTCGGGACTTCGATAAAAATTCGACTCAACCGGAAATTCGAGTCAACCGAGTTCGAGACAACGAGAGTCAACTGTATAGACAAACAATAGACTACCTGTTAATGGCATACTAACACCTCCCCTCTACTGGATCGCCAACATCAATACATATATAGACAAACATTAGACTACCTGTTAATGGCATCCCAACCCTCCCCTCTACTGGATCGCCAACATCAATACATATATAGACAAACATTAGACTACCTGTTAATGGCATACCAACACCTCCCCTCTACTGGATCGCCAACATCAATACATATATATACAAACATTAGACTACCTGTTAATGGCATCCCAACACCTCCCTTCTACTGGATCACCAACATCAATACATATAGACAAACAATAGACTACCTTTTAATGGCATCCCAACCCTCCCCTCTACTGGATCACCAACATCAGTACATATATAGACAAACAATAGACTACCTGTTAATGGCATACTAACACCTCCCCTCTACTGGATCGCCAACATCAATACATATATAGACAAACATTAGACTACCTGTTAATGGCATCCCAACCCTCCCCTCTACTGGATCGCCAACATCAATACATATATAGACAAACATTAGACAACCTGTAAATGGCATCCCAACACCTCCCCTCTACTGGATCGCCAACATCAATACATATATAGACAAACATTAGACTACCTGTTAATGGCATCCCAACACCTCCCCTCTACTGGATCACCAACATCAATACATATATAGACAAACAATAGACTACCTGTTAATGGCATACTAACACCTCCCCTCTACTGGATCGCCAACATCAATACATATATAGACAAACATTAGACTACCTGTTAATGGCATCCCAACCCTCCCCTCTACTGGATCGCCAACATCAATACATATATAGACAAACAATAGACTACCTGTTAATGGCATACTAACACCTCCCCTCTACTGGATCGCCAACATCAATACATATATATACAAACATTAGACTACCTGTTAATGGCATCCCAACACCTCCCTTCTACTGGATCGCCAACATCAATACATATATAGACAAACATTAGACTACCTGTTAATGGCATCCCAACACCCCCCCTCTACTGGATCACCAACATCAATACATATAGACAATCAATAGACTACCTGTTAATGGCATCCCAACCCTCCCCTCTACTGGATCACCAACATCAATACATATATAGACAAACATTAGACTACCTGTTAATGGCATCCCAACACCTCCCCTCTACTGGATCGCCAACATCAATACATATATAGACAAACATTAGACTACCTGTTAATGGCATCCCAACACCTCCCCTCTACTGGATCGCCAACATTAATACATATATAGACAAACAATAGACTACCTGTTAATGGCATCCCAACAGTCCCCTCTATTGGATCGCCAACATCAATACGTATATAGACAAACAATAGACTACCTGTTAATGGCATCCCAACACCTCCCCTCTACTGGATCGCCAACATCAATACATATATAGACAAACATTAGATCACCTGTTAACGGCATCACAACACCTCCCCTCTACTGGATCGCCAACATCAATACATATATAGACAAACATTAGACTACCTGTTAATGGCATCCCAACACCTCCCCTCTACTGGATCACCAACATCAATACATATATAGACAAACAATAGACTACCTGTTAATGGCATCCCAACCCTCCCCTCTACTGGATCGCCAACATCAATACATATATAGACAAACATTAGACTACCTGTTAATGGCATCCCAACACCTCCCCTCTACTGGATCGCCAACATCAATACATATATAGACAAACATTAGACAACCTGTTAATGGCATCCCAACACCTCCCCTCTACTGGATCGCCAACATCAATACATATATAGACAAACATTAGACTACCTGTTAATGGCATCCCAACATCTCCCCTCTACTGGATCACCAACATCAATACATATAGACAAACAATAGACTACCTGTTAATGGCATCCCAACCCTCCCCTCTACTGGATCACCAACATCAATACATATATAGACAAACATTAGACTACCTGTTAATGGCATCCCAACACCTCCCCTCTACTGGATCGCCAACATCAATACATATACAGACAAACATTAGACTACCTGTTAATGGCATCACAACACCTCCCCTCTACTGGATCGCCAACATCAATACATATATAGACAAACATTAGACAACCTGTTAATGGCATCCCAACACCTCCCCTCCACTGGATCGCCAACATCAATACATATATAGACAAACATTAGACTACCTGTTAATGGCATCCCAACACCTCCCCTCTACTGGATCGCCAACATCAATACATATACAGACAAACATTAGACTACCTGTTAATGGCATCACAACACCTCCCCTCTACTGGATCGCCAACATCAATACATATATAGACAAACATTAGACTACCTGTTAATGGCATCCCAACACCTCCCTCTACTGGATCACCAACATCAATACATATATAGACAAACAATAGACTACCTGTTAATGGCATACTAACACCTCCCCTCTACTGGATCGCCAACATCAATACATATATAGACAAACATTAGACTACCTGTTAATGGCATCCCAACCCTCCCCTCTACTGGATCGCCAACATCAATACATATATAGACAAACATTAGACTACCTGTTAATGGCATACCAACACCTCCCCTCTACTGGATCGCCAACATCAATACATATATATACAAACATTAGACTACCTGTTAATGGCATCCCAACACCTCCCTTCTACTGGATCACCAACATCAATACATATAGACAAACAATAGACTACCTTTTAATGGCATCCCAACCCTCCCCTCTACTGGATCACCAACATCAGTACATATATAGACAAACAATAGACTACCTGTTAATGGCATACTAACACCTCCCCTCTACTGGATCGCCAACATCAATACATATATAGACAAACATTAGACTACCTGTTAATGGCATCCCAACCCTCCCCTCTACTGGATCGCCAACATCAATACATATATAGACAAACATTAGACTACCTGTTAATGGCATCCCAACACCTCCCTTCTACTGGATCACCAACATCAATACATATATAGACAAACAATAGACTACCTGTTAATGGCATACTAACACCTCCCCTCTACTGGATCGCCAACATCAATACATATATAGACAAACATTAGACTACCTGTTAATGGCATCCCAACCCTCCCCTCTACTGGATCGCCAACATCCATACATATATAGACAAACAATAGACTACCTGTTAATGGCATACCAACACCTCCCCTCTACTGGATCGCCAACATCAATACATATATATACAAACATTAGACTACCTGTTAATGGCATCCCAACACCTCCCTTCTATTGGATCACCAACATCAATACATATAGACAAACAATAGACTACCTTTTAATGGCATCCCAACCCTCCCCTCTACTGGATCGCCAACATCAATACATATATAGACAAACATTAGACTACCTGTTAATGGCATCCCAACACCTCCCCTCTACTGGATCGCCAACATCAATACATATACAGACAAACATTAGACTACCTGTTAATGGCATCACAACACCTCCCCTCTACTGGATCGCCAACATCAATACATATATAGACAAACATTAGACTACCTGTTAATGGCATCCCAACACCTCCCCTCTACTGGATCACCAACATCAGTACATATATAGACAAACAATAGACTACCTGTTAATGGCATACTAACACCTCCCCTCTACTGGATCGCCAACATCAATACATATATAGACAAACATTAGACTACCTGTTAATGGCATCCCAACACCTCCCCTCTGCTGGATCACCAACATCAATACATATATAGACAAACATTAGACTACCTGTTAATGGCATCCCAACCCTCCCCTCTACTGGATCGCCAACATCAATACATATATAGACAAACATTAGACAACCTGTTAATGGCATCCCAACACCTCCCTCTACTGGATCACCAACATCAATACATATATAGACAAACAATAGACTACCTGTTAATGGCATACTAACACCTCCCCTCTACTGGATCGCCAACATCAATACATATATAGACAAACATTAGACTACCTGTTAATGGCATCCCAACCCTCCCCTCTACTGGATCGCCAACATCAATACATATATAGACAAACATTAGACTACCTGTTAATGGCATACCAACACCTCCCCTCTACTGGATCGCCAACATCAATACATATATATACAAACATTAGACTACCTGTTAATGGCATCCCAACACCTCCCTTCTACTGGATCACCAACATCAATACATATAGACAAACAATAGACTACCTTTTAATGGCATCCCAACCCTCCCCTCTACTGGATCACCAACATCAGTACATATATAGACAAACAATAGACTACCTGTTAATGGCATACTAACACCTCCCCTCTACTGGATCGCCAACATCAATACATATATAGACAAACATTAGACTACCTGTTAATGGCATCCCAACCCTCCCCTCTACTGGATCGCCAACATCAATACATATATAGACAAACATTAGACAACCTGTTAATGGCATCCCAACACCTCCCCTCCACTGGATCGCCAACATCAATACATATATAGACAAACATTAGACTACCTGTTAATGGCATCCCAACACCTCCCCTCTACTGGATCGCCAACATCAATACATATATAGACAAACATTAGACTACCTGTTAATGGCATCCCAACACCTCCCCTCTACTGGATCACCAACATCAATACATATATAGACAAACATTAGACTACCTGTTAATGGCATCCCAACACCTCCCCTTTACTGGATCGCCAACATCAATACATATATAGACAAACATTAGACTACCTGTTAATGGCATCCCAACACCTCCCCTCTATTGGATCGCCAACATCAATACATATACAGACAAACATTAGACTACCTGTTAATATCATCCCAACACCTCCCCTCTACTGGATCGCCAACATCAATACATATATAGACAAACATTAGATCACCTGTTAATGGCATCACAACACCTCCCCTCTACTGGATCGCCAACATCAATACATATATAGACAAACATTAGACAACCTGTTAATGGCATCCCAACACCTCCCCTCCACTGGATCGCCAACATCAATACATATATAGACAAACATTAGATCACCTGTTAATGGCATACCAACACCTCCCCTCTACTGGATCGCCAACATCAATACATATATATACAAACATTAGACTACCTGTTAATGGCATCCCAACACCTCCCTTCTACTGGATCACCAACATCAATACATATAGACAAACAATAGACTACCTTTTAATGGCATCCCAACCCTCCCCTCTACTGGATCGCCAACATCAATACATATATAGACAAACATTAGACTACCTGTTAATGGCATCCCAACACCTCCCCTCTACTGGATCGCCAACATCCATACATATACAGACAAACATTAGACTACCTGTTAATGGCATCACAACACCTCCCCTCTACTGGATCGCCAACATCAATACATATATAGACAAACATTAGACTACCTGTTAATGGCATCCCAACACCTCCCCTCTACTGGATCACCAACATCAGTACATATATAGACAAACAATAGACTATCTGTTAATGGCATACTAACACCTCCCCTCTACTGGATCGCCAACATCAATACATATATAGACAAACATTAGACTACCTGTTAATGGCATCCCAACACCTCCCCTCTGCTGGATCACCAACATCAATACATATATAGACAAACATTAGACTACCTGTTAATGGCATCCCAACCCTCCCCTCTACTGGATCGCCAACATCAATACATATATAGACAAACATTAGACAACCTGTTAATGGCATCCCAACACCTCCCCTCTACTGGATCGCCAACATCAATACATATATAGACAAACATTAGACTACCTGTTAATGGCATCACAACACCTCCCCCCTACTGGATCACCAACATCAATACATATATAGACAAACATTAGACTACCTGTTAATGGCATCCCAACACCTCCCCTCTACTGGATCACCAACATCAATACATATATAGACAAACAATAGACTACCTGTTAATGGCATACTAACACCTCCCCTCTACTGGATCGCCAACATCAATACATATATAGACAAACATTAGACTACCTGTTAATGGCATCCCAACCCTCCCCTCTACTGGATCGCCAACATCAATACATATATAGACAAACAATAGACTACCTGTTAATGGCATACTAACACCTCCCCTCTACTGGATCGCCAACATCAATACATATATATACAAACATTAGACTACCTGTTAATGGCATCCCAACACCTCCCTTCTACTGGATCGCCAACATCAATACATATATAGACAAACATTAGACTACCTGTTAATGGCATCCCAACACCCCCCCTCTACTGGATCACCAACATCAATACATATAGACAATCAATAGACTACCTGTTAATGGCATCCCAACCCTCCCCTCTACTGGATCACCAACATCAATACATATATAGACAAACATTAGACTACCTGTTAATGGCATCCCAACACCTCCCCTCTACTGGATCGCCAACATCAATACATATATAGACAAACATTAGACTACCTGTTAATGGCATCCCAACACCTCCCCTCTACTGGATCGCCAACATTAATACATATATAGACAAACAATAGACTACCTGTTAATGGCATCCCAACAGTCCCCTCTATTGGATCGCCAACATCAATACGTATATAGACAAACAATAGACTACCTGTTAATGGCATCCCAACACCTCCCCTCTACTGGATCGCCAACATCAATACATATATAGACAAACATTAGATCACCTGTTAATGGCATCACAACACCTCCCCTCTACTGGATCGCCAACATCAATACATATATAGACAAACATTAGACTACCTGTTAATGGCATCCCAACACCTCCCCTCTACTGGATCACCAACATCAATACATATATAGACAAACAATAGACTACCTGTTAATGGCATCCCAACCCTCCCCTCTACTGGATCGCCAACATCAATACATATATAGACAAACATTAGACTACCTGTTAATGGCATCCCAACACCTCCCCTCTACTGGATCGCCAACATCAATACATATATAGACAAACATTAGACAACCTGTTAATGGCATCCCAACACCTCCCCTCTACTGGATCGCCAACATCAATACATATATAGACAAACATTAGACTACCTGTTAATGGCATCCCAACATCTCCCCTCTACTGGATCACCAACATCAATACATATAGACAAACAATAGACTACCTGTTAATGGCATCCCAACCCTCCCCTCTACTGGATCACCAACATCAATACATATATAGACAAACATTAGACTACCTGTTAATGGCATCCCAACACCTCCCCTCTACTGGATCGCCAACATCAATACATATACAGACAAACATTAGACTACCTGTTAATGGCATCACAACACCTCCCCTCTACTGGATCGCCAACATCAATACATATATAGACAAACATTAGACAACCTGTTAATGGCATCCCAACACCTCCCCTCCACTGGATCGCCAACATCAATACATATATAGACAAACATTAGACTACCTGTTAATGGCATCCCAACACCTCCCCTCTACTGGATCGCCAACATCAATACATATACAGACAAACATTAGACTACCTGTTAATGGCATCACAACACCTCCCCTCTACTGGATCGCCAACATCAATACATATATAGACAAACATTAGACTACCTGTTAATGGCATCCCAACACCTCCCTCTACTGGATCACCAACATCAATACATATATAGACAAACAATAGACTACCTGTTAATGGCATACTAACACCTCCCCTCTACTGGATCGCCAACATCAATACATATATAGACAAACATTAGACTACCTGTTAATGGCATCCCAACCCTCCCCTCTACTGGATCGCCAACATCAATACATATATAGACAAACATTAGACTACCTGTTAATGGCATACCAACACCTCCCCTCTACTGGATCGCCAACATCAATACATATATATACAAACATTAGACTACCTGTTAATGGCATCCCAACACCTCCCTTCTACTGGATCACCAACATCAATACATATAGACAAACAATAGACTACCTTTTAATGGCATCCCAACCCTCCCCTCTACTGGATCACCAACATCAGTACATATATAGACAAACAATAGACTACCTGTTAATGGCATACTAACACCTCCCCTCTACTGGATCGCCAACATCAATACATATATAGACAAACATTAGACTACCTGTTAATGGCATCCCAACCCTCCCCTCTACTGGATCGCCAACATCAATACATATATAGACAAACATTAGACAACCTGTAAATGGCATCCCAACACCTCCCCTCCACTGGATCGCCAACATCAATACATATATAGACAAACATTAGACTACCTGTTAATGGCATCCCAACACCTCCCCTCTACTGGATCGCCAACATCAATACATATACAGACAAACATTAGACTACCTGTTAATGGCATCACAACACCTCCCCTCTACTGGATCGCCAACATCAATACATATATAGACAAACATTAGACTACCTGTTAATGGCATCCCAACACCTCCCCTCTACTGGATCACCAACATCAATACATATATAGACAAACATTAGACTACCTGTTAATGGCATCACAACACCTCCCCTTTACTGGATCGCCAACATCAATACATATATAGACAAACATTAGACTACCTGTTAATGGCATCCCAACACCTCCCTTCTACTGGATCGCCAACATCAATACATATAGACAAACAATAGTCTACCTGTTAATGGCATCCCAACACTCCCCTCTACTGGATCGTCAATATCAATACATATATAGACAAACATTAGACTACCTGTTAATGGCATCCCAACACCTCCCCTCTATTGGATCGCCAACATCAATACATATACAGACAAACATTAGACTACCTGTTAATATCATCCCAACACCTCCCCTCTACTGGATCGCCAACATCAATACATATATAGACAAACATTAGATCACCTGTTAATGGCATCCCAACACCTCCCCTCTACTGGATCGCCAACATCAATACATATATATACAAACTTTAGACTACCTGTTAATGGCATCCCAACACCTCCCCTCTACTGGATCACCAACATCAATACATATAGACAAACAATAGACTACCTTTTAATGGCATCCCAACCCTCCCCTCTACTGGATCGCCAACATCAATACATATATAGACAAACATTAGACTACCTGTTAATGGCATCCCAACACCTCCCCTCTACTGGATCGCCAACATTAATACATATATAGACAAACAATAGACTACCTGTTAATGGCATCCCAACAGTCCCCTCTATTGGATCGCCAACATCAATACGTATATAGACAAACAATAGACTACCTGTTAATGGCATCCCAACACCTCCCCTCTACTGGATCGCCAACATCAATACATATATAGACAAACATTAGATCACCTGTTAATGGCATCACAACACCTCCCCTCTACTGGATCGCCAACATCAATACATATATAGACAAACATTAGACTACCTGTTAATGGCATCCCAACACCTCCCCTCTACTGGATCACCAACATCAATACATATATAGACAAACAATAGACTACCTGTTAATGGCATCCCAACCCTCCCCTCTACTGGATCGCCAACATCAATACATATATAGACAAACATTAGACTACCTGTTAATGGCATCCCAACACCTCCCCTCTACTGGATCGCCAACATCAATACATATATAGACAAACATTAGACAACCTGTTAATGGCATCCCAACACCTCCCCTCTACTGGATCGCCAACATCAATACATATATAGACAAACATTAGACTACCTGTTAATGGCATCCCAACATCTCCCCTCTACTGGATCACCAACATCAATACATATAGACAAACAATAGACTACCTGTTAATGGCATCCCAACCCTCCCCTCTACTGGATCACCAACATCAATACATATATAGACAAACATTAGACTACCTGTTAATGGCATCCCAACACCTCCCCTCTACTGGATCGCCAACATCAATACATATACAGACAAACATTAGACTACCTGTTAATGGCATCACAACACCTCCCCTCTACTGGATCGCCAACATCAATACATATATAGACAAACATTAGACAACCTGTTAATGGCATCCCAACACCTCCCCTCCACTGGATCGCCAACATCAATACATATATAGACAAACATTAGACTACCTGTTAATGGCATCCCAACACCTCCCCTCTACTGGATCGCCAACATCAATACATATACAGACAAACATTAGACTACCTGTTAATGGCATCACAACACCTCCCCTCTACTGGATCGCCAACATCAATACATATATAGACAAACATTAGACTACCTGTTAATGGCATCCCAACACCTCCCTCTACTGGATCACCAACATCAATACATATACAGTTGACTCTCGTTATCTCGAATTCGATGGGACCATGGAAAAAATTCGAGTCAACCGTAGTTCGACTCAAGAGGAGCTATGAAAATACCGGAAGTGTAGTTTGTTTAACAACGAAAGGGAGACAACTCGAGCAAAATTTTGAAGAGCTAAAACCAGCATCGCATGTCTAGATTCTCGGAACGATTTAAAACTTATTCGATGTTTTTGTTGCTGGTTTTTTTTCTGTTAAATTCTTTGAATCTTGTGGAATGACTGATAACTGCTAGATATCTTTTTTTTTGTGTGTGTATGATTATGTTTATCTGTTGTGTTGTATTGATTCCATAAAGTGTAAAATAAAACTTTTCTCGACCGAAAATAACGCCAATTCTGAGAAATAGCGTGATTTCCACTTTTATTACAACAGTTAATTAAGAGTAACATTTTTTTTCAAATCTCTCAAAATTGAGAAATTATACATCTTTAATGAAAATTAATTTCCGACAAATAAATCAATAGATAAAACGCTTCCGTTGTGTACTTTTCACAATCATTGATGTATGCCGACCCAAGCGCATTTATTATAAATCGATAATTTGTTATTGTACACATTTAACCTGTGTCATAATAGATTATACCAAGCCAATTCAAATATTATCACTAATTAATTAGACAGATTGTTAAAATAAACATGTGAAATAGCATAAGGTAAAAATGTCAAAGTCAATGACCGGATGTTTCACCTGTGATCCGATTTTAATCCCAAGGTAATACACATGTTTTGACAGATAAATTTGACTTAACGAATGTAAATAATATGGTTTTCTACATTTCGGGACCAAAACTTTTATTCGAGACAACCGAAATTTCGACTCATCCGAATTCGACTCAACAGGAGTCAAATTATATATATTTATACACAACGAAGTTCGGGACTTCGATAAAAATTCGACTCAACCGGAAATTCGAGTCAACCGAGTTCGAGACAACGAGAGTCAACTGTATAGACAAACAATAGACTACCTGTTAATGGCATACTAACACCTCCCCTCTACTGGATCGCCAACATCAATACATATATAGACAAACATTAGACTACCTGTTAATGGCATCCCAACCCTCCCCTCTACTGGATCGCCAACATCAATACATATATAGACAAACATTAGACTACCTGTTAATGGCATACCAACACCTCCCCTCTACTGGATCGCCAACATCAATACATATATATACAAACATTAGACTACCTGTTAATGGCATCCCAACACCTCCCTTCTACTGGATCACCAACATCAATACATATAGACAAACAATAGACTACCTTTTAATGGCATCCCAACCCTCCCCTCTACTGGATCACCAACATCAGTACATATATAGACAAACAATAGACTACCTGTTAATGGCATACTAACACCTCCCCTCTACTGGATCGCCAACATCAATACATATATAGACAAACATTAGACTACCTGTTAATGGCATCCCAACCCTCCCCTCTACTGGATCGCCAACATCAATACATATATAGACAAACATTAGACAACCTGTAAATGGCATCCCAACACCTCCCCTCTACTGGATCGCCAACATCAATACATATATAGACAAACATTAGACTACCTGTTAATGGCATCCCAACACCTCCCCTCTACTGGATCACCAACATCAATACATATATAGACAAACAATAGACTACCTGTTAATGGCATACTAACACCTCCCCTCTACTGGATCGCCAACATCAATACATATATAGACAAACATTAGACTACCTGTTAATGGCATCCCAACCCTCCCCTCTACTGGATCGCCAACATCAATACATATATAGACAAACAATAGACTACCTGTTAATGGCATACTAACACCTCCCCTCTACTGGATCGCCAACATCAATACATATATATACAAACATTAGACTACCTGTTAATGGCATCCCAACACCTCCCTTCTACTGGATCGCCAACATCAATACATATATAGACAAACATTAGACTACCTGTTAATGGCATCCCAACACCCCCCCTCTACTGGATCACCAACATCAATACATATAGACAATCAATAGACTACCTGTTAATGGCATCCCAACCCTCCCCTCTACTGGATCACCAACATCAATACATATATAGACAAACATTAGACTACCTGTTAATGGCATCCCAACACCTCCCCTCTACTGGATCGCCAACATCAATACATATATAGACAAACATTAGACTACCTGTTAATGGCATCCCAACACCTCCCCTCTACTGGATCGCCAACATTAATACATATATAGACAAACAATAGACTACCTGTTAATGGCATCCCAACAGTCCCCTCTATTGGATCGCCAACATCAATACGTATATAGACAAACAATAGACTACCTGTTAATGGCATCCCAACACCTCCCCTCTACTGGATCGCCAACATCAATACATATATAGACAAACATTAGATCACCTGTTAACGGCATCACAACACCTCCCCTCTACTGGATCGCCAACATCAATACATATATAGACAAACATTAGACTACCTGTTAATGGCATCCCAACACCTCCCCTCTACTGGATCACCAACATCAATACATATATAGACAAACAATAGACTACCTGTTAATGGCATCCCAACCCTCCCCTCTACTGGATCGCCAACATCAATACATATATAGACAAACATTAGACTACCTGTTAATGGCATCCCAACACCTCCCCTCTACTGGATCGCCAACATCAATACATATATAGACAAACATTAGACAACCTGTTAATGGCATCCCAACACCTCCCCTCTACTGGATCGCCAACATCAATACATATATAGACAAACATTAGACTACCTGTTAATGGCATCCCAACATCTCCCCTCTACTGGATCACCAACATCAATACATATAGACAAACAATAGACTACCTGTTAATGGCATCCCAACCCTCCCCTCTACTGGATCACCAACATCAATACATATATAGACAAACATTAGACTACCTGTTAATGGCATCCCAACACCTCCCCTCTACTGGATCGCCAACATCAATACATATACAGACAAACATTAGACTACCTGTTAATGGCATCACAACACCTCCCCTCTACTGGATCGCCAACATCAATACATATATAGACAAACATTAGACAACCTGTTAATGGCATCCCAACACCTCCCCTCCACTGGATCGCCAACATCAATACATATATAGACAAACATTAGACTACCTGTTAATGGCATCCCAACACCTCCCCTCTACTGGATCGCCAACATCAATACATATACAGACAAACATTAGACTACCTGTTAATGGCATCACAACACCTCCCCTCTACTGGATCGCCAACATCAATACATATATAGACAAACATTAGACTACCTGTTAATGGCATCCCAACACCTCCCTCTACTGGATCACCAACATCAATACATATATAGACAAACAATAGACTACCTGTTAATGGCATACTAACACCTCCCCTCTACTGGATCGCCAACATCAATACATATATAGACAAACATTAGACTACCTGTTAATGGCATCCCAACCCTCCCCTCTACTGGATCGCCAACATCAATACATATATAGACAAACATTAGACTACCTGTTAATGGCATACCAACACCTCCCCTCTACTGGATCGCCAACATCAATACATATATATACAAACATTAGACTACCTGTTAATGGCATCCCAACACCTCCCTTCTACTGGATCACCAACATCAATACATATAGACAAACAATAGACTACCTTTTAATGGCATCCCAACCCTCCCCTCTACTGGATCACCAACATCAGTACATATATAGACAAACAATAGACTACCTGTTAATGGCATACTAACACCTCCCCTCTACTGGATCGCCAACATCAATACATATATAGACAAACATTAGACTACCTGTTAATGGCATCCCAACCCTCCCCTCTACTGGATCGCCAACATCAATACATATATAGACAAACATTAGACAACCTGTAAATGGCATCCCAACACCTCCCCTCCACTGGATCGCCAACATCAATACATATATAGACAAACATTAGACTACCTGTTAATGGCATCCCAACACCTCCCCTCTACTGGATCGCCAACATCAATACATATACAGACAAACATTAGACTACCTGTTAATGGCATCACAACACCTCCCCTCTACTGGATCGCCAACATCAATACATATATAGACAAACATTAGACTACCTGTTAATGGCATCCCAACACCTCCCCTCTACTGGATCACCAACATCAATACATATATAGACAAACATTAGACTACCTGTTAATGGCATCACAACACCTCCCCTTTACTGGATCGCCAACATCAATACATATATAGACAAACATTAGACTACCTGTTAATGGCATCCCAACACCTCCCTTCTACTGGATCGCCAACATCAATACATATAGACAAACAATAGTCTACCTGTTAATGGCATCCCAACACTCCCCTCTACTGGATCGTCAATATCAATACATATATAGACAAACATTAGACTACCTGTTAATGGCATCCCAACACCTCCCCTCTATTGGATCGCCAACATCAATACATATACAGACAAACATTAGACTACCTGTTAATATCATCCCAACACCTCCCCTCTACTGGATCGCCAACATCAATACATATATAGACAAACATTAGATCACCTGTTAATGGCATCCCAACACCTCCCCTCTACTGGATCGCCAACATCAATACATATATATACAAACTTTAGACTACCTGTTAATGGCATCCCAACACCTCCCCTCTACTGGATCACCAACATCAATACATATAGACAAACAATAGACTACCTTTTAATGGCATCCCAACCCTCCCCTCTACTGGATCGCCAACATCAATACATATATAGACAAACATTAGACTACCTGTTAATGGCATCCCAACACCTCCCCTCTACTGGATCGCCAACATTAATACATATATAGACAAACAATAGACTACCTGTTAATGGCATCCCAACAGTCCCCTCTATTGGATCGCCAACATCAATACGTATATAGACAAACAATAGACTACCTGTTAATGGCATCCCAACACCTCCCCTCTACTGGATCGCCAACATCAATACATATATAGACAAACATTAGATCACCTGTTAATGGCATCACAACACCTCCCCTCTACTGGATCGCCAACATCAATACATATATAGACAAACATTAGACTACCTGTTAATGGCATCCCAACACCTCCCCTCTACTGGATCACCAACATCAATACATATATAGACAAACAATAGACTACCTGTTAATGGCATCCCAACCCTCCCCTCTACTGGATCGCCAACATCAATACATATATAGACAAACATTAGACTACCTGTTAATGGCATCCCAACACCTCCCCTCTACTGGATCGCCAACATCAATACATATATAGACAAACATTAGACAACCTGTTAATGGCATCCCAACACCTCCCCTCTACTGGATCGCCAACATCAATACATATATAGACAAACATTAGACTACCTGTTAATGGCATCCCAACATCTCCCCTCTACTGGATCACCAACATCAATACATATATAGACAAACATTAGACTACCTGTTAATGGCATCCCAACACCTCCCCTCTACTGGATCGCCAACATCAATACATATACAGACAAACATTAGACTACCTGTTAATGGCATCACAACACCTCCCCTCTACTGGATCGCCAACATCAATACATATATAGACAAACATTAGACAACCTGTTAATGGCATCCCAACACCTCCCCTCCACTGGATCGCCAACATCAATACATATATAGACAAACATTAGACTACCTGTTAATGGCATCCCAACACCTCCCCTCTACTGGATCGCCAACATCAATACATATACAGACAAACATTAGACTACCTGTTAATGGCATCACAACACCTCCCCTCTACTGGATCGCCAACATCAATACATATATAGACAAACATTAGACTACCTGTTAATGGCATCCCAACACCTCCCTCTACTGGATCACCAACATCAATACATATACAGTTGACTCTCGTTATCTCGAATTCGATGGGACCATGGAAAAAATTCGAGTCAACCGTAGTTCGACTCAAGAGGAGCTATGAAAATACCGGAAGTGTAGTTTGTTTAACAACGAAAGGGAGACAACTCGAGCAAAATTTTGAAGAGCTAAAACCAGCATCGCATGTCTAGATTCTCGGAACGATTTAAAACTTATTCGATGTTTTTGTTGCTGGTTTTTTTTCTGTTAAATTCTTTGAATCTTGTGGAATGACTGATAACTGCTAGATATCTTTTTTTTTGTGTGTGTATGATTATGTTTATCTGTTGTGTTGTATTGATTCCATAAAGTGTAAAATAAAACTTTTCTCGACCGAAAATAACGCCAATTCTGAGAAATAGCGTGATTTCCACTTTTATTACAACAGTTAATTAAGAGTAACATTTTTTTTCAAATCTCTCAAAATTGAGAAATTATACATCTTTAATGAAAATTAATTTCCGACAAATAAATCAATAGATAAAACGCTTCCGTTGTGTACTTTTCACAATCATTGATGTATGCCGACCCAAGCGCATTTATTATAAATCGATAATTTGTTATTGTACACATTTAACCTGTGTCATAATAGATTATACCAAGCCAATTCAAATATTATCACTAATTAATTAGACAGATTGTTAAAATAAACATGTGAAATAGCATAAGGTAAAAATGTCAAAGTCAATGACCGGATGTTTCACCTGTGATCCGATTTTAATCCCAAGGTAATACACATGTTTTGACAGATAAATTTGACTTAACGAATGTAAATAATATGGTTTTCTACATTTCGGGACCAAAACTTTTATTCGAGACAACCGAAATTTCGACTCATCCGAATTCGACTCAACAGGAGTCAAATTATATATATTTATACACAACGAAGTTCGGGACTTCGATAAAAATTCGACTCAACCGGAAATTCGAGTCAACCGAGTTCGAGACAACGAGAGTCAACTGTATAGACAAACAATAGACTACCTGTTAATGGCATACTAACACCTCCCCTCTACTGGATCGCCAACATCAATACATATATAGACAAACATTAGACTACCTGTTAATGGCATCCCAACCCTCCCCTCTACTGGATCGCCAACATCAATACATATATAGACAAACATTAGACTACCTGTTAATGGCATACCAACACCTCCCCTCTACTGGATCGCCAACATCAATACATATATATACAAACATTAGACTACCTGTTAATGGCATCCCAACACCTCCCTTCTACTGGATCACCAACATCAATACATATAGACAAACAATAGACTACCTTTTAATGGCATCCCAACCCTCCCCTCTACTGGATCACCAACATCAGTACATATATAGACAAACAATAGACTACCTGTTAATGGCATACTAACACCTCCCCTCTACTGGATCGCCAACATCAATACATATATAGACAAACATTAGACTACCTGTTAATGGCATCCCAACCCTCCCCTCTACTGGATCGCCAACATCAATACATATATAGACAAACATTAGACAACCTGTAAATGGCATCCCAACACCTCCCCTCCACTGGATCGCCAACATCAATACATATATAGACAAACATTAGACTACCTGTTAATGGCATCCCAACACCTCCCCTCTACTGGATCGCCAACATCAATACATATACAGACAAACATTAGACTACCTGTTAATGGCATCACAACACCTCCCCTCTACTGGATCGCCAACATCAATACATATATAGACAAACATTAGACTACCTGTTAATGGCATCCCAACACCTCCCCTCTACTGGATCACCAACATCAATACATATATAGACAAACATTAGACTACCTGTTAATGGCATCACAACACCTCCCCTTTACTGGATCGCCAACATCAATACATATATAGACAAACATTAGACTACCTGTTAATGGCATCCCAACACCTCCCTTCTACTGGATCGCCAACATCAATACATATAGACAAACAATAGTCTACCTGTTAATGGCATCCCAACACTCCCCTCTACTGGATCGTCAATATCAATACATATATAGACAAACATTAGACTACCTGTTAATGGCATCCCAACACCTCCCCTCTATTGGATCGCCAACATCAATACATATACAGACAAACATTAGACTACCTGTTAATATCATCCCAACACCTCCCCTCTACTGGATCGCCAACATCAATACATATATAGACAAACATTAGATCACCTGTTAATGGCATCACAACACCTCCCCTCTACTGGATCGCCAACATCAATACATATATAGACAAACATTAGACAACCTGTTAATGGCATCCCAACACCTCCCCTCCACTGGATCGCCAACATCAATACATATATAGACAAACATTAGACTACCTGTTAATGGCAGCCCAACACCTCCCCTCTACTGGATCGCCAACATCAATACATATACAGACAAACATTAGACTACCTGTTAATGGCATCACAACACCTCCCCTCTACTGGATCGCCAACATCAATACATATATAGACAAACATTAGACTACCTGTTAATGGCATCCCAACACCTCCCCTCTACTGGATCACCGACATCAATACATATATAGACAAACATTAGACTACCTGTTAATGGCATCCCAACACCTCCCCTTTACTGGATCGCCAACATCAATACATATATAGACAAACATTAGATTACCTGTTAATGGCATCCCAACACCTCCCTTCTACTGGATCGCCAACATCAATACATATAGACAAACAATAGTCTACCTGTTAATGGCATCCCAACACTCCCCTCTACTGGATCGTCAATTTCAATACATATATAGACAAACATTAGATCACCTGTTAATGGCATCCCAACACCTCCCCTCTATTGGATCGCCAACATCAATACATATACAGACAAACAATAGACTACCTGTTAATGGCATCCCAACCCTCCCCTCTACTGGATCACCAACATCAATACATATATAGACAAACATTAGACTACCTGTTAATGGCATCCCAACACCTCCCCTCTACTGGATCGCCAACATCAATACATATACAGACAAACATTAGACTACCTGTTAATGGCATCACAACACCTCCCCTCTACTGGATCGCCAACATCAATACATATATAGACAAACATTAGACAACCTGTTAATGGCATCCCAACACCTCCCCTCCACTGGATCGCCAACATCAATACATATATAGACAAACATTAGACTACCTGTTAATGGCAGCCCAACACCTCCCCTCTACTGGATCGCCAACATCAATACATATACAGACAAACATTAGACTACCTGTTAATGGCATCACAACACCTCCCCTCTACTGGATCGCCAACATCAATACATATATAGACAAACATTAGACTACCTGTTAATGGCATCCCAACACCTCCCCTCTACTGGATCACCGACATCAATACATATATAGACAAACATTAGACTACCTGTTAATGGCATCCCAACACCTCCCCTTTACTGGATCGCCAACATCAATACATATATAGACAAACATTAGATTACCTGTTAATGGCATCCCAACACCTCCCTTCTACTGGATCGCCAACATCAATACATATAGACAAACAATAGTCTACCTGTTAATGGCATCCCAACACTCCCCTCTACTGGATCGTCAATTTCAATACATATATAGACAAACATTAGATCACCTGTTAATGGCATCCCAACACCTCCCCTCTATTGGATCGCCAACATCAATACATATACAGACAAACAATAGACTACCTGTTAATGGCATCCCAACCCTCCCCTCTACTGGATCACCAACATCAATACATATATAGACAAACATTAGACTACCTGTTAATGGCATCCCAACACCTCCCCTCTACTGGATCGCCAACATCAATACATATACAGACAAACATTAGACTACCTGTTAATGGCATCACAACACCTCCCCTCTACTGGATCGCCAACATCAATACATATATAGACAAACATTAGACAACCTGTTAATGGCATCCCAACACCTCCCCTCCACTGGATCGCCAACATCAATACATATATAGACAAACATTAGACTACCTGTTAATGGCATCCCAACACCTCCCCTCTACTGGATCGCCAACATCAATACATATACAGACAAACATTAGACTACCTGTTAATGGCATCACAACACCTCCCCTCTACTGGATCGCCAACATCAATACATATATAGACAAACATTAGACTACCTGTTAATGGCATCCCAACACCTCCCTCTACTGGATCACCAACATCAATACATATACAGTTGACTCTCGTTATCTCGAATTCGATGGGACCATGGAAAAAATTCGAGTCAACCGTAGTTCGACTCAAGAGGAGCTATGAAAATACCGGAAGTGTAGTTTGTTTAACAACGAAAGGGAGACAACTCGAGCAAAATTTTGAAGAGCTAAAACCAGCATCGCATGTCTAGATTCTCGGAACGATTTAAAACTTATTCGATGTTTTTGTTGCTGGTTTTTTTTCTGTTAAATTCTTTGAATCTTGTGGAATGACTGATAACTGCTAGATATCTTTTTTTTTGTGTGTGTATGATTATGTTTATCTGTTGTGTTGTATTGATTCCATAAAGTGTAAAATAAAACTTTTCTCGACCGAAAATAACGCCAATTCTGAGAAATAGCGTGATTTCCACTTTTATTACAACAGTTAATTAAGAGTAACATTTTTTTTCAAATCTCTCAAAATTGAGAAATTATACATCTTTAATGAAAATTAATTTCCGACAAATAAATCAATAGATAAAACGCTTCCGTTGTGTACTTTTCACAATCATTGATGTATGCCGACCCAAGCGCATTTATTATAAATCGATAATTTGTTATTGTACACATTTAACCTGTGTCATAATAGATTATACCAAGCCAATTCAAATATTATCACTAATTAATTAGACAGATTGTTAAAATAAACATGTGAAATAGCATAAGGTAAAAATGTCAAAGTCAATGACCGGATGTTTCACCTGTGATCCGATTTTAATCCCAAGGTAATACACATGTTTTGACAGATAAATTTGACTTAACGAATGTAAATAATATGGTTTTCTACATTTCGGGACCAAAACTTTTATTCGAGACAACCGAAATTTCGACTCATCCGAATTCGACTCAACAGGAGTCAAATTATATATATTTATACACAACGAAGTTCGGGACTTCGATAAAAATTCGACTCAACCGGAAATTCGAGTCAACCGAGTTCGAGACAACGAGAGTCAACTGTATAGACAAACAATAGACTACCTGTTAATGGCATACTAACACCTCCCCTCTACTGGATCGCCAACATCAATACATATATAGACAAACATTAGACTACCTGTTAATGGCATCCCAACCCTCCCCTCTACTGGATCGCCAACATCAATACATATATAGACAAACATTAGACTACCTGTTAATGGCATACCAACACCTCCCCTCTACTGGATCGCCAACATCAATACATATATATACAAACATTAGACTACCTGTTAATGGCATCCCAACACCTCCCTTCTACTGGATCACCAACATCAATACATATAGACAAACAATAGACTACCTTTTAATGGCATCCCAACCCTCCCCTCTACTGGATCACCAACATCAGTACATATATAGACAAACAATAGACTACCTGTTAATGGCATACTAACACCTCCCCTCTACTGGATCGCCAACATCAATACATATATAGACAAACATTAGACTACCTGTTAATGGCATCCCAACCCTCCCCTCTACTGGATCGCCAACATCAATACATATATAGACAAACATTAGACAACCTGTAAATGGCATCCCAACACCTCCCCTCCACTGGATCGCCAACATCAATACATATATAGACAAACATTAGACTACCTGTTAATGGCATCCCAACACCTCCCCTCTACTGGATCACCAACATCAATACATATATAGACAAACAATAGACTACCTGTTAATGGCATACTAACACCTCCCCTCTACTGGATCGCCAACATCAATACATATATAGACAAACATTAGACTACCTGTTAATGGCATCCCAACCCTCCCCTCTACTGGATCACCAACATCAGTACATATATAGACAAACAATAGACTACCTGTTAATGGCATACTAACACCTCCCCTCTACTGGATCGCCAACATCAATACATATATAGACAAACATTAGACTACCTGTTAATGGCATCCCAACCCTCCCCTCTACTGGATCGCCAACATCAATACATATATAGACAAACATTAGACAACCTGTAAATGGCATCCCAACACCTCCCCTCCACTGGATCGCCAACATCAATACATATATAGACAAACATTAGATTACCTGTTAATGGCATCCCAACACCTCCCCTCTACTGGATCGCCAACATCAATACATATACAGACAAACATTAGACTACCTGTTAATGGCATCACAACACCTCCCCTCTACTGGATCGCCAACATCAATACATATATAGACAAACATTAGACTACCTGTTAATGGCATCCCAACACCTCCCCTCTACTGGATCACCAACATCAATACATATATAGACAAACATTAGACTACCTGTTAATGGCATCACAACACCTCCCCTTTACTGGATCGCCAACATCAATACATATATAGACAAACATTAGACTACCTGTTAATGGCATCCCAACACCTCCCTTCTACTGGATCGCCAACATCAATACATATAGACAAACAATAGTCTACCTGTTAATGGCATCCCAACACTCCCCTCTACTGGATCGTCAATATCAATACATATATAGACAAACATTAGACTACCTGTTAATGGCATCACAACACCTCCCCTCTACTGGATCGCCAACATCAATACATATATAGACAAACATTAGATCACCTGTTAATGGCATCACAACACCTCCCCTCTACTGGATCGCCAACATCAATACATATATAGACAAACATTAGACTACCTGTTAATGGCATCCCAACACCTCCCCTCTACTGGATCACCAACATCAATACATATATAGACAAACAATAGACTACCTGTTAATGGCATCCCAACCCTCCCCTCTACTGGATCGCCAACATCAATACATATATAGACAAACATTAGACTACCTGTTAATGGCATCACAACACCTCCCCTCTACTGGATCGCCAACATCAATACATATATAGACAAACATTAGACAACCTGTTAATGGCATCCCAACACTTCCCCTCTACTGGATCGCCAACATCAATACATATATAGACAAACATTAGACTACCTGTTAATGGCATCCCAACATCTCCCCTCTACTGGATCACCAACATCAATACATATAGACAAACAATAGACTACCTGTTAATGGCATCCCAACCCTCCCCTCTACTGGATCACCAACATCAATACATATATAGACAAACATTAGACTACCTGTTAATGGCATCCCAACACCTCCCCTCTACTGGATCGCCAACATCAATACATATACAGACAAACATTAGATTACCTGTTAATGGCATCACAACACCTCCCCTCTACTGGATCGCCAACATCAATACATATATAGACAAACATTAGACAACCTGTTAATGGCATCCCAACACCTCCCCTCCACTGGATCGCCAACATCAATACATATATAGACAAACATTAGACTACCTGTTAATGGCATCCCAACACCTCCCCTCTACTGGATCGCCAACATCAATACATATACAGACAAACATTAGACTACCTGTTAATGGCATCACAACACCTCCCCTCTACTGGATCGCCAACATCAATACATATATAGACAAACATTAGACTACCTGTTAATGGCATCCCAACACCTCCCTCTACTGGATCACCAACATCAATACATATACACAATGTATAGACAAACAATAGACTACCTGTTAATGGCATACTAACACCTCCCCTCTACTGGATCGCCAACATCAATACATATATAGACAAACATTAGACTACCTGTTAATGGCATCCCAACCCTCCCCTCTACTGGATCGCCAACATCAATACATATATAGACAAACATTAGACTACCTGTTAATGGCATACCAACACCTCCCCTCTACTGGATCGCCAACATCAATACATATATATACAAACATTAGACTACCTGTTAATGGCATCCCAACACCTCCCTTCTACTGGATCACCAACATCAATACATATAGACAAACAATAGACTACCTTTTAATGGCATCCCAACCCTCCCCTCTACTGGATCACCAACATCAGTACATATATAGACAAACAATAGACTACCTGTTAATGGCATACTAACACCTCCCCTCTACTGGATCGCCAACATCAATACATATATAGACAAACATTAGACTACCTGTTAATGGCATCCCAACCCTCCCCTCTACTGGATCGCCAACATCAATACATATATAGACAAACATTAGACAACCTGTAAATGGCATCCCAACACCTCCCCTCCACTGGATCGCCAACATCAATACATATATAGACAAACATTAGACTACCTGTTAATGGCATCCCAACACCTCCCCTCTACTGGATCGCCAACATCAATACATATACAGACAAACATTAGACTACCTGTTAATGGCATCACAACACCTCCCCTCTACTGGATCGCCAACATCAATACATATATAGACAAACATTAGACTACCTGTTAATGGCATCCCAACACCTCCCCTCTACTGGATCACCAACATCAATACATATATAGACAAACATTAGACTACCTGTTAATGGCATCACAACACCTCCCCTTTACTGGATCGCCAACATCAATACATATATAGACAAACATTAGACTACCTGTTAATGGCATCCCAACACCTCCCTTCTACTGGATCGCCAACATCAATACATATAGACAAACAATAGTCTACCTGTTAATGGCATCCCAACACTCCCCTCTACTGGATCGTCAATATCAATACATATATAGACAAACATTAGACTACCTGTTAATGGCATCCCAACACCTCCCCTCTATTGGATCGCCAACATCAATACATATACAGACAAACATTAGACTACCTGTTAATATCATCCCAACACCTCCCCTCTACTGGATCGCCAACATCAATACATATATAGACAAACATTAGATCACCTGTTAATGGCATCACAACACCTCCCCTCTACTGGATCGCCAACATCAATACATATATAGACAAACATTAGACAACCTGTTAATGGCATCCCAACACCTCCCCTCCACTGGATCGCCAACATCAATACATATATAGACAAACATTAGACTACCTGTTAATGGCAGCCCAACACCTCCCCTCTACTGGATCGCCAACATCAATACATATACAGACAAACATTAGACTACCTGTTAATGGCATCACAACACCTCCCCTCTACTGGATCGCCAACATCAATACATATATAGACAAACATTAGACTACCTGTTAATGGCATCCCAACACCTCCCCTCTACTGGATCACCGACATCAATACATATATAGACAAACATTAGACTACCTGTTAATGGCATCCCAACACCTCCCCTTTACTGGATCGCCAACATAAATACATATATAGACAAACATTAGATTACCTGTTAATGGCATCCCAACACCTCCCTTCTACTGGATCGCCAACATCAATACATATAGACAAACAATAGTCTACCTGTTAATGGCATCCCAACACTCCCCTCTACTGGATCGTCAATTTCAATACATATATAGACAAACATTAGATCACCTGTTAATGGCATCCCAACACCTCCCCTCTATTGGATCGCCAACATCAATACATATACAGACAAACATTAGACTACCTGTTAATATCATCCCAACACCTCCCCTCTACTGGATCGCCAACATCAATACATATATAGACAAACATTAGATCACCTGTTAATGGCATCACAACACCTCCCCTCTACTGGATCGCCAACATCAATACATATATAGACAAACATTAGACAACCTGTTAATGGCATCCCAACACCTCCCCTCTACTGGATCGCCAACATCAATACATATATAGACAAACATTAGACTACCTGTTAATGGCATCCCAACACCTCCCTTTTCTGGATCGCCAACATCAATACATATATAGACAAACATTAGACTACCTGTTAATGGCATCCCAACACCTCCCTTTTCTGGATCGCCAACATCAATACATATATAGACAAACATTAGACTACCTGTTAATGGCATCCAAACCCTCCCCTCTACTGGATTGCCAACATCAATACAAATATAGACAAACAATAGACTACCTGTTAATGGCATCCCAACACCTCCCCTCTACTGGATCGCCAACATCAATACATATACAGACAAACATTAGACTACCTGTTAATGGCATCCCAACACCTCCCCTCTACTGGATCGCCAACATCAATACATATACAGACAAACATTAGACTACCTGTTAATGGCATCACAACACCTCCCCTCTACTGGATCGCCAACATCAATACATATATAGACAAACATTAGACAACCTGTTAATGGCATCCCAACACCTCCCCTCCACTGGATCGCCAACATCAATACATATATAGACAAACATTAGACTACCTGTTAATGGCATCCCAACACCTCCCCTCTACTGGATCGCCAACATCAATACATATACAGACAAACATTAGACTACCTGTTAATGGCATCACAACACCTCCCCTCTACTGGATCGCCAACATCAATACATATATAGACAAACATTAGACTACCTGTTAATGGCATCCCAACACCTCCCTCTACTGGATCACCAACATCAATACATATATAGACAAACAATAGACTACCTGTTAATGGCATACTAACACCTCCCCTCTACTGGATCGCCAACATCAATACATATATAGACAAACATTAGACTACCTGTTAATGCCATCCCAACCCTCCCCTCTACTGGATCGCCAACATCAATACATATATAGACAAACATTAGACTACCTGTTAATGGCATACCAACACCTCCCCTCTACTGGATCGCCAACATCAATACATATATATACAAACATTAGACTACCTGTTAATGGCATCCCAACACCTCCCTTCTACTGGATCACCAACATCAATACATATAGACAAACAATAGACTACCTTTTAATGGCATCCCAACCCTCCCCTCTACTGGATCACCAACATCAGTACATATATAGACAAACAATAGACTACCTGTTAATGGCATACTAACACCTCCCCTCTACTGGATCGCCAACATCAATACATATATAGACAAACATTAGACTACCTGTTAATGGCATCCCAACCCTCCCCTCTACTGGATCGCCAACATCAATACATATATAGACAAACATTAGACAACCTGTAAATGGCATCCCAACACCTCCCCTCCACTGGATCGCCAACATCAATACATATATAGACAAACATTAGACTACCTGTTAATGGCATCCCAACACCTCCCCTCTACTGGATCGCCAACATCAATACATATACAGACAAACATTAGACTACCTGTTAAGGCATCACAACACCTCCCCTCTACTGGATCGCCAACATCAATACATATATAGACAAACATTAGACTACCTGTTAATGGCATCCCAACACCTCCCCTCTACTGGATCACCAACATCAATACATATATAGACAAACATTAGACTACCTGTTAATGGCATCACAACACCTCCCCTTTACTGGATCGCCAACATCAATACATATATAGACAAACATTAGACTACCTGTTAATGGCATCCCAACACCTCCCTTCTACTGGATCGCCAACATCAATACATATAGACAAACAATAGTCTACCTGTTAATGGCATCCCAACACTCCCCTCTACTGGATCGTCAATATCAATACATATATAGACAAACATTAGACTACCTGTTAATGGCATCCCAACACCTCCCCTCTATTGGATCGCCAACATCAATACATATACAGACAAACATTAGACTACCTGTTAATATCATCCCAACACCTCCTCTCTACTGGATCGCCAACATCAATACATATATAGACAAACATTAGATCACCTGTTAATGGCATCACAACACCTCCCCTCTACTGGATCGCCAACATCAATACATATATAGACAAACATTAGACAACCTGTTAATGGCATCCCAACACCTCCCCTACACTGGATCGCCAACATCAATACATATATAGACAAACATTAGACTACCTGTTAATGGCAGCCCAACTCCTCCCCTCTACTGGATCGCCAACATCAATACATATACAGACAAACATTAGACTACCTGTTAATGGCATCACAACACCTCCCCTCTACTGGATCGCCAACATCAATACATATATAGACAAACATTAGACTACCTGTTAATGGCATCCCAACACCTCCCCTCTACTGGATCACCGACATCAATACATATATAGACAAACATTAGACTACCTGTTAATGGCATCCCAACACCTCCCCTTTACTGGATCGCCAACATCAATACATATATAGACAAACATTAGACTACCTGTTAATGGCATCCCAACACCTCCCTTCTACTGGATCGCCAACATCAATACATATAGACAAACAATAGTCTACCTGTTAATGGCATCCCAACACTCCCCTCTACTGGATCGTCAATTTCAATACATATATAGACAAACATTAGATCACCTGTTAATGGCATCCCAACACCTCCCCTCTATTGGATCGCCAACATCAATACATATACAGACAAACATTAGACTACCTGTTAATATCATCCCAACACCTCCCCTCTACTGGATCGCCAACATCAATACATATATAGACAAACATTAGATCACCTGTTAATGGCATCACAACACCTCCCCTCTACTGGATCGCCAACATCAATACATATATAGACAAACATTAGACAACCTGTTAATGGCATCCCAACACCTCCCCTCTACTGGATCGCCAACATCAATACATATATAGACAAACATTGGATCGCCAACATCAATACATATATAAGACTACCTGTTAATGGCATCCAAACACTCCCCTCTACTGGATCACCAACATCAATACATATATAGACAAACATTAGACTACCTGTTAATGGCATCCCAACACCTCCCTTTTCTGGATCGCCAACATCAATACATATATAGACAAACATTAGACTACATGTTAATGGCATCCAAACCCTCCCCTCTACTGGATTGCCAACATCAATACAAATATAGACAAACAATAGACTACCTGTTAATGGCATCCCAACACCTCCCCTCTACTGGATCGCCAACATCAATACATATATATACAAACTTTAGACTACCTGTTAATGGCATCCCAACACCTCCCCTCTACTGGATCACCAACATCAATACATATAGACAAACAATAGACTACCTTTTAATGGCATCCCAACCCTCCCCTCTACTGGATCGCCAACATCAATACATATATAGACAAACATTAGACTACCTGTTAATGGCATCCCAACACCTCCCCTCTACTGGATTGCCAACATCAATACATATATAGACAAACATTAGACTACCTGTTAATGGCATCCCAACCCTCCCCTCTACTGGATCGCCAACATCAATACATATACAGACAAACATTAGACTACCTGTTAATGGCATCACAACACCTCCCCTCTACTGGATCGCCAACATCAATACATATATAGACAAACATTAGACTACCTGTTAATGGCATCCCAACACCTCCCCTCTACTGGATCACCAACATCAATACATATATAGACAAACATTAGACTACCTGTTAATGGCATCCCAACACCTCCCCTTTACTGGATCGCCAACATCAATACATATATAGACAAACATTAGACTACCTGTTAATGGCATCCCAACACCTCCCTTCTACTGGATCGCCAACATCAATACATATAGACAAACAATAGTCTACCTGTTAATGGCATCCCAACACTCCCCTCTACTGGATCGTCAATATCAATACATATATAGACAAACATTAGACTACCTGTTAATGGCATCCCAACACCTCCCCTCTATTGGATCGCCAACATCAATACATATACAGACAAACATTAGACTACCTGTTAATATCATCCCAACACCTCCCCTCTACTGGATCGCCAACATCAATACATATATAGACAAACATTAGATCACCTGTTAATGGCATCACAACACCTCCCCTCTACTGGATCGCCAACATCAATACATATATAGACAAACATTAGACAACCTGTTAATGGCATCCCAACACCTCCCCTCTACTGGATCGCCAACATCAATACATATATAGACAAACATTGGATCGCCAACATCAATACATATATAAGACTACCTGTTAATGGCATCCAAACACTCCCCTCTACTGGATCACCAACATCAATACATATATAGACAAACATTAGACTACCTGTTAATGGCATCCCAACACCTCCCTTTTCTGGATTGCCAACATCAATACATATATAGACAAACATTAGACTACCTGTTAATGGCATCCAAACCCTCCCCTCTACTGGATTGCCAACATCAATACAAATATAGACAAACAATAGACTACCTGTTAATGGCATCCCAACACCTCCCCTCTACTGGATCGCCAACATCAATACATATATATACAAACTTTAGACTACCTGTTAATGGCATCCCAACACCTCCCCTCTACTGGATCACCAACATCAATACATATAGACAAACAATAGACTACCTTTTAATGGCATCCCAACCCTCCCCTCTACTGGATCGCCAACATCAATACATATATAGACAAACATTAGACTACCTGTTAATGGCATCCCAACACCTCCCCTCTACTGGATTGCCAACATCAATACATATATAGACAAACATTAGACTACCTGTTAATGGCATCCCAACCCTCCCCTCTACTGGATCGCCAACATCAATACATATATAGACAAACAATAGACTACCTGTTAATGGCATCCCAACACCTCCCCTCTACTGGATTGCCAACATCAATACATATATAGACAAACAATAGACTACCTGTTAATGGCATTCCAAAACCTCCCCTCTACTGGATCGCCAACATCAATACATATACATGTATAGACAAACAGTAGACTACCTGTTAATGGCATCCCAACCCTCCCCTCTACTGGATCGCCAACATCAATACATATATAGACAAACATTAGACTACCTGTTAATGGCATCCCAACCCTCCCCTCTAATGGATCGCCAACATCAATACATATATAGACAAACATTAGACTACCTGCACACCACTCAAACAGACCACATACTATCACAAAAATGTATGACAACATAAAGATGGACTGTAAAATAGCAGGGTCAATGAATGTTCGTATCTAACAGACTACTAGCTATAGGGAGGTAGAATCTGTTGGTTAAAGGACATTACTCTTAAGACACCTGTTCTATGAACATGTACACCTATAATTATTCAAGATATAACAAACAAAAAACAGATAATTATTTTAGTCTTTAAAATAAATAAATAAATTTTCATTTAAATTTTCATAATAAAGTTTTTATTGTATAATATCATACATGTTTATTACGAGAGGAATGTTTTAATTATGTACAATGTTAATACCAGTATATATATTGTACAATTTATATACACAAAAATAATACAAAAATAGTATGCAAAACATGTATCAATGCACAGCACTTAACAATTCAGCACATACACTATATTAAGCCTGGTCCCTTATTCATTTATTTAACAACAATAATTGTACTATATATCTAGTAGTGCAGACTTGGCTGCTTTTATTTTACAAATTTTCTGACAGGTCTTTGTTGCATGCACCACAAAAGACCAATGGGGAAATAAAATTTTGTGATCTTGTCAAACTATCAACAGTCTTCCTATCAAGAGGCCACCGTGGGACTAAAAAGAATACACTGAATGTTCAATAGGAACACAAATAAATGACAACTATATGTCTAATTAAACAGATCCAGTGTTCTAATTTCAAAATGGTGGTTTCTATGGAAAAAATAACTGTTGACAATTTTAACAGATATTGCATTTTTTCAGCCTTCTTTTCTAAATAAATGGAAACATCAATTGTCAAATATATTTCCAAAACTGAAAATTTTCCCCAGTTAAATATTCTTGTACAAACTTCCTTCAATGTAATTTTATGTTAAGTTTCGATAAATTCATTGTTTTTTTTTTATCATTTTATTTATTGCTGCAAAAGAGTAATGACAACAGGCTAAATATAAACTATGAAAAAAAAGCACAAATTTGACATTATAAACGTTACATGGCAAGATTATACCAGTGGCAAATAATGAATTGCTGGAATAACTGAATTACCGATACCAGTCAACTTCTTGGAAAGTGATCACTATAAACGAGTTACCAATTTATACAAATTTCTCTGAAGAACTTTTCGTATTCATATTCTTAAAATCATCCAATCAGAAAACTTAATACATTTGTAACAGTGTTTTGATTGGTCTGTTTCCAGTAGGAAAATAAAAATTGTACACATAAGTTTTATGACTAAGTCCTGGGGTCTTTCTGCATAAATTGATGTAAAAGAACAGTCTTTATAACGACATCATGATTTTTCATTTTGACAAGGTAAAGGGTGTATTGGTCTTCGGTGAATCAAAAACACATAAAAGTAATGTGATTCAATTAAAACACATTTCTGTCTGATAGTCGGCCAACAGACTCACTTGTTGCTAATGAATCTATACATACATGTAACAAACAGAAATTTGGTCAAATATATCTAATACTCCCTAGCACAAGGCCGATACTGCAGGGAAAAAGACAAGGGCCAAACTATTTTTTATTCATGCTCTCCGTCACATTTTATTCAACCCAGTATCACATAATCACTAACCATTTTGAATAACAAAAACATACATATAATATAATATAAAAAATATCATAATTAATCGAATAGAATCAAGCTGCAAATATTTGCATAATATACATCTTATATAAACAAATTTTTATCGTGTGTTTTGAATAAATTTCCACTTGACGTCCTACAAAATGATGACTGGATGATATTTTTACAACAAATTTTGAAACAACATAACATTGTTTATCATATTGGCAGTAAACAAGACAAGGCTATTTTTAACAGTATTGTCCATCTTACTTATTCTAAACTGACAAATCATGAAGCTGATGTAGATCTTTATTCAGACGAGCAATTTCCATCAACATTTCCCAAGAGAAGTAAATAAAAGAGTTATAAAAGTAGACTCCAATACTACTTATTAACAACAAGTTTAGGGTTATGGTGTTTAATGGCACTTTTAACAATATTTCAGTTATTTCGTAGAGAAAATCAGAGTACATGGAGAAAGCCATGACATGCCGTCAGACAAACTTTATCACATAATGTTGTACACCTAGCCATGAGCAGGATTCCAACTCACAACTTTAGTGGTTGTAGGCACTGATTGGACAGTTAGAGGTAAATTACCATACAACCTCCACCATGATGGCTCCTTTTAACAACAAAAATTCACTGCTACACAGTATAATAAGTATCAGTAGCCTACTTTTTTTCTTTTCCTTTATTTACACTATCTCTGTGACAACTGATATATTACGAAAATTGGGAAAAAATATAGTGACAAAATACACTGGTGCCTTCTGTGAAAACTGAATATACATTTAAAATAACAAAATCAAGACACAAAGTTACAAAATTCTAGCTCATTTGAGTTATTGAGTTCACAAAGGGAACCATTAAAATAGCAACAGATTCTCAACCCTAAAAATATTTCTCTCACCATTTCTATGATAAACTATTAAACAGTGGATGTCAAAAATGACTGCTACATATCTTGAGAAGCTCAACACAGAAGAAATCTGCACAAATACACGAAAAATTTTACAGATCAACAAAAAATATCCTGCAAATAATCTTCAAGATATTTTTTCTAAATTATTGCCTATGGAAAAAAAATAAAGTGAAATCTTGATAGTTGTTGTCTGTTGTTGCCTACAACAGCTAAGTTTTGGTAAATAACGTCTTACAACAACTTGCTACATAAAAAGGTTTTATACACTACATTTAATTAAAATGTATAAATATTGCATCAATAATTCAACATTATTCGTCACAATTGACTCCAGATTAATCTACTTATTAATGCCCTAAGAACTGCACATGTTTTTTACACCAACTACCAGTACAAAACTTCTCTGCCATCAACTATCAGTACACAACTTATGTAAACACACTACAAATATAAGCACCAATAATAAGACAGAGGTATATGTATATGACTGAAATCTATAAATCGGAGATAAATCAAACTTTAAGACACATTTTTTAATAAAACTTAGATTAGAGATAAAAAAAAAGGTCAGTGATGAAACAAAAGGAGACCACCTCAACAGTTCCCTCAAACCTCTATTTTCAAGCTGTTTGGACCAAGTTTGACCTATTTTATTTTCAAATATTTTGCCCCCCAATAGAGGAAGTCATCTGATCAGAGGAAAGCTGACATCTCTGTTAGAAATTTAGCAGCCAGTGACAGCACTTGAATTTTATATTACTTCTATGGACGAGTGTCTAAAACATTTTTTAGAGTAAAAATACAGAAGAAAAGGTAAATCTGTTACTAGGGTAGGTCACCTTATTATCTAAGTGCTGTCATCTCTGGGTACAATGTCAATATAAATGGAACAGCCCAAAACTGGAAAATTATACCCATCCAAATTTTATATCTTTCTAATTACAAATATTTTCTGTATAGAAGATCCACTAAAAAGAAATAACATAACCAATTCTCAAAAATAATGTCCCCAAATGATGTTGAAAAAGCGAAGTTCTGAGCATCAGAAAACAATCTTGTATAATGAGACCCACAAATAAATCAACTTCAAACAAAAAAATAATACCAGGCAGTGATTGAAAATGTTCAAATAAATGATGAATTAAATTTTTATGAAAAAAAAAAAAAAATTCTTTACGATTTTTAAAATTTTGCATTGTAGAGAAAAAATACGTCTATTAACAGCAGTTTTCTGAAAATAACAAACAAATAAAATAATTACCACAAAAAATGTTTATACACCATTAAATCCATACCAGTTCACATAGGTCTATGTATCTCCCCACTCAATGTGGAGGGGGTATCAAGAATTTTGTTTGAATGATGTAAAAAAAATACACTGTATTTCAGAATTGACACAGTTAAGATGTTAAACACAATAATTTAATTTCAGATTATACATTCACATATTTTAATCCTTCAAATATATTAGTTTACATGTATGTATAAAAAAAATGTAAATTAAATTGGTTTACAGGTAAAAAAAATATAATAAAAAATAAATCCATCCGACCTTGTAACAAGGAATGTACCAATTCATATAACAAACAATATCAAACAAGTACTTGTCAACATGTTAAGTTTATTTAGAATAATGGCACGTCTGAATGTTGAGACAGACATTATCCCTAGTACTGCAGCGAGTCTGATAGTATGAGCTGTGATATTAATGATAATGTATGTAGATCCCTTCAAAACTGAAGTTATTGTTTTGATCAGTTATGTCATAATGTGTTTAATGTCACACTGACAAATAATTTTTAGTATCAGTCAGTCAGTTCGTTGATGCTGATAAAATCACTCGGTGAGATCAAATGAAAAAATTCAAAATGACTGATAAATTGATATATTTAGTTTTCTAATAAAACAATGAGAATTTTATAGATTTGTTTTGTTTTAATATCTATGAGAGAAGAGACATAATCAATGTATTAAATATTATTTAATATAATTTATCTGACAGTTGATACCTTTTTAATATGTAGGAACGGACAAGCACCACAAATACATGTATGTTTTATGTGATGTAAATATACACCAGTGTAGTGGTCTAAATTCACTTTCACCCAACATGTAAATTAATATGAACATTTGCACCATATATATTTTTGTTCAAACTTTACAGAAAAATTTGAATCAAAGTTTGTGTTCATATTTTTCCGTCCATAAAGTTTGGAAAAAAAAATCAGTGAAAATGTCTTCATTCTTAGAACATAATAATAAGACCTGACATCAAAATGAAAATAAAATTGGACTGAAATTATTTAGATTTAGTACAAAAATCATCACAAACATAGACAATATTTTTTTAAGCCATTTTCGTTCATCAGACATTTTAATAGATCATAACCTTCATCCTCTTATTAAAACATGAATTTATCATTTTCTTCTCGTTTTTCAAGACCTACTTATCTCTCTTTTTATAACTTTGACTACCAGGACTGGGTGGCACAAACCTCAATTAATTTTAAGTCTCCAAGTAATTCTAAGTGTCAATTAAGTTTTAATTGCCACTTATATTCAATTGAGATTTGTGCAACCCAGTCCAGTATTATAAACACTCGTTTTTTGACTGCTTTTTACAACATTTCATTTCGTTTTCAAAATGATGAAAATCAATAAACATAATATACCCACAAAACAGTGAAGCTATGAGAATTAAATGAACTACTGCATGCAATTATTAATAGCTACTATCCCAATACTGCATTCTAACTCATAAATAATGCTTAATTAATAAATTATGATGCTTTAAAATATATAATAATATACAGATATGTATAGCCGATTAAATAGAAAATTATTCAATTCAAATAATTGTTTGTATTTTTCACAACGTACGTAATGTTCATCAGATAAACATGTATATTGGGGTCCTATGGTACTGTGGTAGTCAAAGTGAAAAATGATAGTGAAAATTAGTTGAAATAGCACTTGAATATACGGTATCATAGACCCTGCGGTACCATAGGAACAGATTATACTATCACATTTCAACATTTTTTTTGAAAATCTTGGAAGCAAATAAGAACCAACACCAGATCAGGAAGAATTTGGCATAATTCCCCAAAAAAGATACTTTTTGTATACAAGAATTGTAAATTTGAAAATGTTATGTTTTAGAAAATTACAAAATAAAAAAAATTCTCCTGGCTTCATTTTACAATTCACTATTCAGACTTACATTTTAATAATCATATGGTAAAATTATTCATTTGAAGAAAAAAAATCAATTCTTCCTAGGTTTTCTTTTAAATAGCTTTATAATTAAATCTAGGTCTTCCAGTGGGTAATTTCATTGTTAGAAATTTATGTTTGTGAAGTCATCAATGAAACTACAGCCAGAAATCAAGCACCATACTATTACAAAGGAATTATCTCCCTTGTGGCAGATTGGAAGATTCCATCATAAAAACCTGGAGGCAATTCCATTTCATTTCCAAGGGTGGGAAGGACTCCATTTGGCTGGAAAATTGCATCCTCTGCTTAAAGGTAAGTAAAATTTACATGAAATGGTAAATAAAACAATTTGCAGAGCACAAATTATTTGAATTGAAAATTTTTTTTCCCCCGACATAATGATAATTTGTTCTAAGTACAGCTATACATGTGATTCGTTGACTAATTTTTTAATGCGTTCTATTTCGACTTGAGTACTTAATCGAATCTTTTTCTCATCATCCACTTCATTTATGATGTCTCTGAATTTTCTATTACTGGTAGCCTTCAGTGTATCGACTTCCTGTCGTAATTTTTCGTTTTCTTGTTTAAGTTCATCAAATATTGCTTTTGATACTGTGCTAGTTTTCAGGTGCAACATTTCCTTTTTGAGTTCTTCTATGTCAGAGTGAAGTCTTGTAATAGCTGAAATACAAATAGAAAAATATACTCCGTTTTCCCTCCTTTCACTTGAATAGTTTCAATTCTCTCAAAATAAGGACTTAGATAGAGGTTCCTATAGCTGGATAGAACAGATGGATAATTGAATTTTATAATATTGGAAACCAAATCATATTTATTGTAAAAGTTGCTTAACATTATATACAGTCAAACCCAGTTAAACTGCCACCGTTTGTTCAGCAATAATTTGACGGTATAACGAGTTTAGCAATAAACTGAGGGAAGCCTTAAACCAGAAGTATGGACACAGACATAATGTTTATAATGACCATCGGAAGTAGAATGACAAATTTACGAATGGTGATTGTTCATTGATAAGAAATCAATAAAAAAACAATAATAATTTATTTTTCTTATAGAAACAATATTTCATGATACAAACATGACATATAGAAATTATCGTTTGTACGGTAAATAAAGTTTTCATACATCATCGAACTTATTTACATATACATTTCGACATCAAACAGGCTCATAAGTTTCTTTATTTGATAGGATATCTCCGATAGTTCTACGCTTTACGGGTAATTCCATATTTCAGTTATGTTGTGGTGGTCAGTTCTATTGGCCTAGACAGGAAATAAAGTGAAGGAACAGCACTTTTATTGCTTTTATGTATGCAATACTTCTATTTCGTGGATACAATTTCGTAAATACTCTCTCATGGAAAAATATTTGAGTGGAGATAAAATAAAGTGTTACAGATCTATCTATAGAAGTGATTTTAAAATGGCCTTTAGTGGATGGGTAGAAATTTGATATGGAATGAATATTACAGATATTGGGAGAATTTTACACAATTCATGAAAAAGTTCAATTCTCCTAATTTCTTATCTGAAATTCATTTGATAATGCAGCCTTTATAACAGTCTTCAGCTAACTCACTTACCCGAAGCCCTGAACAAGTGAAACTGGATTCGGACAAGTGAAAATTATGAAAGAATTTGTTTGAATAATTTTTTTTTTCTTTCTAAATTTGGTTTTCAGGCAAGTGGGTAAAAAAAATTAAGGCAGACTATTATAAGTATTAAATTCTCTAAATCATGGCTAACCTGCTGTAGGTATTGTGGCTGTAGGTTCAGGGGGTCGTGCTGGTGGATGGCTTGGTCCTGGTTTAGGTGTCTACAAAATAACATAATTGAGGTTAGTCAAAAGTTTTACAGGAACTAACACCAAAACCTGCTATATAGTTTTACAGGAACTAACAACAAAACCCGCTATATAGTTTTACAGGAACTAACAACAAAACCCGCTATATAGTTTTACAGGAACTAACAACAAAACCTGCTATATAGTTTTACAGGAACTAACAACAAAACCTGCTATATAGTTTTACAGGAACTAACAACAAAACCTGCTATATAGTTTTACAGGAACTAACAACAAAACCTGCTATATAGTTTTTATGTTGTTGAACTTGTTCTCATCCTGAATATAGCTGAAATACTGCTATAATACTAAATAGCCAAATAAAATCAGAATGTTGACAATATGCCAATTCTCCCGATTGGTAGCCCAAATAATATATGCAAATATTATATAACACTTACAGGACGTAGTACTGAGGATATATTCTTTTGTGTAATGAAAGAACCGTCTAGCGCATTTATGATGTATCCCCCCGAACTGGCATAATATTTAGTTTTATATATTTATAGAAAGCAGCCTTGCAGTCTTAATGTAAAACATACTTTATTGAAGGATGGAGTATATTGCAGCATGATCTGAATAATATACAGGAAGTACTCCACTTCGAACACTGTGTAAACCTCTGATGTAAATAAAGATTCTCCCCCAAAACCCTTGCTTCCAATATTTCCATGTAAAAATCCATCCAAGATAATGATAATTACAAGCCACATGCAAAAAATTATTCAAATCTATCCATGTTTACTGAAGTTATCGCGTAAACAAGAAAGTGTGACAGACGGACAGCCGCTATTACTATATCCCCTCACTGCTATCGCGAGGGGACAACAATGTAAGAATACCAAAGGAGTAGGTATGATAAGGGCAGAAATTGGCCTAAAAAATAGACAAATTATGAATGAAACGTATAGCTTTCGTTGTTTCTTGATTTTATAAGAACTTTACCCCAACTACTATTTTGGTAGCAATTTTCCATATTTGCACGTGCGATGACGTCACACTAGTCAATGAAAAGTCTATTGTTTCGCGAAAATATATGAAATCTAACGAGAAATGTGTATTTAATGTCAATTTTCAGTATAACCACAAGCAGGTACCAACGGCATATTTTAGTATGATGTTTAATATACATAAACACATATCTCATTTAATTTTTGTGTTGGTACCCGAGTGTGGTGAGGCCAAAAAAAAAGATATGTGTGTTTACGGTCACCCGACCCACTCTATTTTTTAGCCGCCGACCCTAACCTTTTTTATCAGCAATTATTCCACCCTAATTTTTGCTAACGACCCTATCAATTTTTAAACAGAAATCGGATAACCGTTTGTGTTGTTTAATCAGCAGCAATGTTTTATTTATTCAACCGCTAGCTTTTTGTCGAAATTGAGAGCAAATAAGGTAGAAAAACTGTGTAACTCGTCATAAAACAAATGACGGCTTACTGGAAATTTCGAAAATGGATTACCGGAACCGGTCACGACTATTTTCGGTTTTGCCGATAGTTTATATATATAAAAAAAAAAAAAAAAAAAAAAAAAAAAATTAATGCCGACCGACCGACCTCAGATTTTTTTGACATGTGACAGTAAACACACATATATTTTTTTTTGGCCTGAGTATGAAATCTGCAATCAAAAAATAATATTAAGGTCGATTTCTCGTCAGTGGCCATTTTTTATCGACCGTTTTCATCCGTAATGGACAGAAATAGAAATCGACCTTTTAATCTCATCCAAAACAAGATGAACTGTGAGCTAATGCTCACTTATGATACCCCCGCTCTTCTGCAAACAGGAATCTGATGGGTCCAAAAACGCTTCCCACGATATGGGGTACCTATATGAAGCTTGTGACCAAATATCAGATCTCTGCCATCAATAATTGCTGAGAAAAATGAGCATATATGTTCAATGTGTATAAAAATCAACAAAGTCGGCAAACAGGAAGTAGGAATCTGATGGGTCCAAAAATGCTTCCCACGATATGGGGTACCTATATGAAGCTTGTGACCAAATATCAGGTTTGTGTCATCAATAGTTCCTGAGAAAAATGTGCATATATGTTCAATGTGTATAAAAACCAAATAAGTCAACAAACAGGAAGCAGGAATCTGACGGGTCCAAAAACGCTACCCACAATATGGCATACCTATATGAAGCTTGTGACCAAATATCAGATTTTTGCCATTGATAGTTGCTGAGAAAAATATCTTGGACGGACGGACAGAGGTATAACAGTATACCGCCCTCCCCCTCCGGGGAGCGGGGGTATAATAAAGTTGGTTATCGTAGTTGTTTTGCTACGGGAGTAAAATTTGAACAATTTTTATGAAACAGTTTTGACGTTATTTAAATAGAAAAAAAAACGGCTAAATTTTGGAGGTGATTTACTGCCAACCTGATTTTTTTTATAACCCTCAGTGGAATTTCATGTGTTACTATACTAAGGTATACTTTAATATTATCCCCACAATTCACAAAAAGTACAGAAAACAAAACAAGCAACCAAAAAGAAAAAGTCAGATTATCTTAGAAATTAATTCATTGGACATGTAAACGACACATCGGAACTTTCTATTTTTAGTAGTCCCTTTACTTTTTTTTTTTGGACAAATATATTTTATTTAGCTCTTTTGCAAAGTGAATTCCCGATGAATAATTGTAATAACGTAAACTTGATTTATATATAACTTAATTTTACCCCTTCTATATTCACGTTGCGGTGGCGTAATGGTTAGCACACATGACCAGTCTTCACGCTTAACTTTTTACCTTACAAGCCCACCGGGCCTGTAAGTTCAAATATTTACAGGCCCACCATCAATTCTACAGGCCCGAAATTGAAAACTACATTAATGACCATTAATTCAAACCACCAAAACTCAAAACATGATGATGTACCAAATATTATGTGGACATGTCAATTATGTATCAGGTAAGACCAGAATGCAAGTAAAAAACAACAACAAAAAGACACTTTATTTTGGAATCATGTTTATATTAATCTCCTGAAAATTCTAAAATCATATTGTCAATAGCATCCTCAGTATATTCCATATCATCACTGTCCATCTCCTCCTCCTCATCACAACCAATATTGTTATAAGATTCTTATAACAAAAACTTGTGGTGTCATCATTGCGTGTGACATATAATTTGGTGATAGTTTTTAATATGTACCCCCCCCCCCCCTTTTTTTTTTTTTATTTTTTTTTTATATAAAATATCACTGCTTTGAATTAATACCACACAAAATGCAAAGTCATATTTGTGTAGCCTTCAGCAGAAGAAATAGTATATGCCAATTTGCTCAACGGTTCAATTATATATAGATAGCTAGGGAATGCAAATATAGCACGAACTGACAGTCATAAACTGAAGCAAGTAAAGATTGTAATTATTATTTGTCAGACCTCAAATCAGAGTGCAACAATGGAACAAAACTACTGTAGTTCAAAGTCTATTTTCTAACTGCAGAGGTTTTAATGTAGACACAGGTCTGTCAGCAACAGTTCTATAAATAGATCGCAATTAATAAAAAAAAAATATCGATCGGATTTGGAAGCGGATCGAAAAAAATCTGAAGTGTCTCCGTGCATTTCAACGAATTTTGAATGACCAACCTTCTCAAATATGAACATATTATATATGAGAACTCAGACTTTATATCACAGGATTGAGAAAAAAATAAATCGAAAGTTTGTTTGGTTAAAAGTAGCTTCGATCAACATTTCCCGTAGCACAGTGTCTGATTGCGCCCCCTTTCTCGTGGTGCCATTTTTATTTGATATTGAACGAAATTAAAGTTTCTTTAAACCGAAATGGATTACTTTTCAAGAAAGTCACTTTCAAAATAATTAATGAATACCATAGAATTCAATAAACACGATGTCGATATTTTCATAAATGGCACGTGGCAAAAATATGCGGGCAACATAGGGTGACTCTTCAAAATTACAAGGCTACTTGAACTTCGCTTTTGACCAACGAGAAATCAAAGTCAACCTTCACAAGGTAACTACTTCGCCCTCTAACGTGAGCCCTGCTTCTCCTAAATCTCGTCCTTTTTTAAAACCTACATGATGGTAAAAATATCAACCAATCAAATTGCAAAAAACAGACACACCTAAATCTATTTCAAATATCGGAAATTCTTAAAAGGACTTGTTTGCCTACCCATTTTTTCCATTGACTCGGCAGCAACTGAAAACGGAGAACAATAAACTAAATATCTACACACAATATCTTATGAAATCAACTTTTGAAACTATATGACTTTTTTTTCACAGGCCCGTCGGACTTGTGGAACTACTCATTTTATACGCCCGTGTACAATTTTACACGCCACAGGCTTCAGACTACTGCCTAAATTCGAAGACTGCATGACTGCCGATAACAACATCGTGAGATCGAATCACCGATAATTTTTTTCCCATTTTTTTTGGGGGGGGGGGGGTTGGTTTTGACAAAATTATTATGCATCATAAGAAATAGTTTTTGATGTGCTAACATTATTTTATTTTAATGTTAAAATAACGGTTAAGACAAAATATCAAATGTCCATAGATTATAGCACTTCATTTTGGGTTAACTACTCAGAGCAAACTTTTTTAAAGCATGACAAATAAAATAACTTGATATTTATTATACAGACACAAAATGAAATTCACATGTTCAGATTTTGAGAACTGATTAATGATTATTTTGATAGATTGTCATTATATTAAAGTTTTTCCACATTTTCCATGATATTACAATTTACATATAGATACTTATTTAATATCGGAACTTCAGTATCCATTCATTGGAGTGTTAGAATGTAAATTTAATCTTGATGGATTATTGCAAGTAAATTATGAACATGGACCATAATGAGAATAAACTAGAGGCTCAGCCCACTGAGCCTGTATCGCTCACCTGACAATAGAATGATACTGAAGCAAATTTCAAAGGGAAATAATCATTACCTTAAAAAACAGCAGCCATCTTGAATGGAGGGTGGGGCTGTCGGACACAATTTTAAAAGGGACACACCCAGGGACCATCTATGCCAAGTTTGGCTCCATTTGGCCAAGCTGTTTCAGAGGAGAAGATTTTTTTAACATTAGCCAATCAGAAAAAAGAATTATTCTTGGCGGCCATGTTTATAGGCCAAATGGAACGAAATGGAGAAACTTTATAGAGGACCTTACATAGATGCTTACTGCCAAGTTTGGTTCCATTTGGCCAAGTTGTTTCAGAGGAGAAGATTAAAATATGAAAAAGTTAACGGACGGACGACGGACGCCAAGTGATGGCAATACCTCACATGGCCCTTTGGGTCAGGTGAGCTAAAAAATGATGAAAAAAGGGCAATAACTCCTAGACGGGTAATCAGATTTACTTCAAAATTGCAGGGCATGTAGATCTTGACAAGCTGAACATGTTTTCAGTTTACACTCAACATCTATCTCTTATAGTTTTTGAAATAAAGGATGAAAAGTATTAACATTTTTAAAATTTGATGAAAAAAGGGCAATAACTTCAAGATGGGTAATCAGATTTACTTTAAAATTGTAGGCTAGGTTGATCTTGACATGCTGAACATGTTTGCTGTTTAAACTTAACATCTATCTCTTATAGTTTTTGAAATAAAGGACAAAAGGTATTAACATTTTGAAAATTTGACGAAAAAAAGGGCAATAACTCCAAATTGGGTACTCAAATTAACTTCAAAATTACAGGGTAGGTAGATCTTAATATGCTGCACATGTTTGCAATTTAAACTTAACCTTTATCTCTAATAGTTTTTGAAATATCAGACAAAAATGTTTAAATTAAAAAAATAAATAAATAAAAAAGGGCAATAACTCCTAGACGGGTAATCAGATTTACTTCAAAATTACAGGGCATGTAGATCTTGACATGCTGCACATGTTTGCTGTTTAAACTTAACATCTATCTCTTATAGTTTTTGAAATAAAAAACGAAAAGTATTAAAATTTTGAAAATTTGATGAAAAAAGGGCAATAACTCCAAGATAGGTAATCAGATTTTCTTCAAAATCTCAGGGTAGTTAGATCTTCCTGTGCTGATCATTTTACCCAGTCAGATTTCTGATATTATTAACGGTTTTTGAGTTGTTACCAAAAACGTGCAATTTTACCATATGTTCTATTTTTAGTAACAGCGGCCATGTTTGTTGGCCGAATGGAATTACATGAAGAAGTTTTATAGAGGATCTTACATATATGCTTCCTGCCAAGTTTGGCTCCATTTGGCCAAGCAGTTTCAGAGGAGAAGATTTTTTAACATTAGCCAATCAGAATCAAGAATTGCCCTTGGCGGCCATATTTGTTGGCGGAATGGGACGAAATGAAGAAACTTTATAGAGGACCTTATATAGATGCTTTCTGCCAAGTTTGGTTCCATTTGGTCCAGTTGTTTCAGAGGAGTAGATTAAAATATGAAAAGTTAACGGACGGATGACGGACGCCAAGTGATGGCAATACCTCACATGACCCTTTGGGTCAGGTGAGCTAAAAACATGGGTCTCCCCTACAATAAAAAAACACAAAACATCATTTTAAAAACATTGGAACAATATTGATTATTAAATAGCATGTATGAATCTATTGACGCATATACATTCCCCAGTTCTTTAAATTGTGAAATGTTGGGCAACATAATAAGATAGAAAAATAGCTGATAATTTTCTAACTTACAAACTCTTAATCATTAGTAAAAGTGATCGTTGCTTACCGCCAAGTGAACAATTCTTCAGCTATACCATGGCGAGAGGAAGTTAAGTTTATTTCAAAATGGTGCTGTCTGGTTTGTTCTAGACTAACACACTTAGTTGGAATTTTTAGTGCCATCTTACTGCTCCGCGGATAGACATGGGGATTCATACATTATCACGATTCCGAGCCAACCAGTTTTTGTTCTAATGCTTTACTGCCGTGTGCTAATTATAGCAGAGATGCAACACATACCAATTGTATACAACTTTTTAACAAGATGAACTGTGAACTAATGCTCACTTATGATACCCCCGCTCTTCGGCAAACAGGAAGTAGGAATCTGACGGGTCCAAAAACGCTTCCCACGATATGGGGTACCTATATGAAGCTTGTGACCTAATATCAGATTCCTGTCATCAATAGTTGTTGAGAAAAATGCGACGAAAAATTAGCATATATGTTCAATGTGTGTAAAAATCAACAAAGTCGGCAAACAGGAAGTAGGAATCTGATGGGTCCAAAAATGCTTCCCATGATATGGGGTACCTACATGAAGCTTGTGACCAAATATCAGATTTCTGCCATCAACAGTTGCTGAGAAAAATGTGACGAAAAATGTGCATATATGTTCAATGTGTATAAAAACCAACTAAGTCGGCAAACAGGAAGTAGGAATCTGACGGGTCCAAAAACGCTACCCACAATATGGTATACCTATATGACGCTTGTGACCAAATATCAGATTTCTGCCATCAACAGTTACTGAGAAAAATGTGACGAAAAATATCTTGGACGGACAGAGGTAAAACAGTATACCCCCCTTCCCCTTAGGGGAGCGGGGGTATAATTACAAAAAGAAAAAAGAAATGACGTTAGAGAAATAAAGTAAGGAAAACGGATCGTATAATAAAGGTTAACATTGCTATCGTTGCCTTGTTTAGTGCCGACTGAAAAAATCTGATATAATGAACTGAAATTGATCACTTTTATACAATTTAAACCATAAAAAGTGTTTAAAAAAACAAAGAACACAACTTATTCTCATAAAGAAATATATATTTACGGTAAACATAGATCGTGTTCGTATATGGCAGAATATTTTTGTTTCAAATCTTAATAGCATATTATACATGTACATTAAAACTCAAAAGCAGAAAAAGGAGAAACTATAAAGGTCAGAAAAAAAACCGTTAGAAAGGGTAATATATAAGACTTCCTAAATGTTGCATTATTGTGAGGTTACTGTGATGTGCTCGTCATATGGATATTGACTTCCGTAATGACTGGAGTGCAAATCTCACCGACACTAAAAGTTAACTGATGATGACAATGAAGTAAAGCTTCTACTGAAGAATATAATGCACCTATGACATTGGATTTTTTCGATAAGCATTATTATTTTTGATTACCATTATCACAAAGAAGTACAAGTATGTACCCTTGTCCATCGATCTGTACGTCCATATGACCATGCACCCTAGGTTTTGGTTAACTTATGGATATACGTCAAGATCTTGAATATAATAAATGGTATAGTCACGATAGTACATTAATGATATTTTGTATTGGATAATGCCTGATTTTGTCCCTGATATGTCATTATTGCCTCCGTGTTACCCTTAAGCACCGTTGCTAATTATATAGGAATAGGTTCAATTTTCATTTACTAGATAGGTATGATTAAGCAGTGGATTTTAATAAAAAGCACAACAGTATTTACTAATGGTTAGGTCACTGTTAACTGAGAGTTCGAATAAAATGTTGTGCCTTTAAGACTAGACATCAGCTACTATATAGCTTAGCAATCATATGCGGGCATTATATGATTCCCCGATAGTACATTTCTTTGGCCATTGTGTTGTCTGTTTTCCCCCACTATAAGATGTTGTATCTCGGGTATTATTAATTTAAAGAAAAAAAAAATATCTGAACCTCTAGCCATACAGTGATTTCATAGGTTTTCATGATTTATTTTATTATTATAGCATTCTAGTTTTTTTAAGGTATGCAGGTAGAATAAAATTAAGAAGATTTGACATCTCAAGGTCTACGTTTGTCATTTTTTCTTTTCTGTTTGATGTTTACGTGTTACCTCGTTCGGACGAACTTACGCGACATACTTCCGTCCAAACGATGTTTCCGTACCATAACGTTCGAAGCCTCAACCAATTGATTTGATATATGGATATGTTCTTTATAACAACAAATGACAGATCAACTAGATTTTGGGGTAAATTGGGTGAAGGGTTTTTCAGTTAGAAGGGCATCCGTGTCCATGGACACATTTTAAATTGTGTATTCTAACATGACCTCCTTCTTTCGCTTTGTTAACAAACGAGCTAGTTATTCATTCGGTATAATATCATTAGCACATGCGCCGGTGAATGTGACTGACAGTTCCATTGGCAGCATAAATTGTAACCCGAATAATGCCGATAGAGGGCGCAGTATTATTCGAGTTACATAAATTATGTGCGACATTTACCGCAAGCGTAAATATAAATTACCGTCTTCCAATCAAAGTATACTACCGTATTTGTGCTCTTAGACATATCAGAATCGAAATAAATCATGAAAGCCAGAATGTGTTTTGAGTTTTAACATGGATTGGCGGATATTAGTAAATTTTATCCCTCGCTTCTGACTCGGGATAAAATACTAATATCCACCAATCCATGTTAAAACTCCCAACACATTCTGGCTTCCATGATTTATTTCTTAATTATTCAACATGGATTATATCCTCTCCTGCCGCTGTAGCGCTGCTTTACCATGTTATGCAGTTGACTTGGTTCCTTTGACATTCTAATTACTGAGAATAATTTCCTCTCATGATTTAAAAAATAAAAAGATCAACATTCGGTTATAAAAAGAAAAAAAAAAGCAATTTATAGAGCTCAGCATTGACGAGTTTCTGTGGTTGCTAGGGGTAATATTTGGTTACTAGGGACATTGTAAGGTTTAAGGAATTCTTGTAATATATACTGGTTAGTAAATGATAAGATGTCTCTAGATCTGCTAAGGTGTTGTTGTAGAATTTTTGTTCTTGATTAAATAAAAGGTCCATGAGATCTACAGTAAAATACTGTACATAGGGAAACCTGCTGCTATGGACGGGGCATAACTATGAAAAAAAATGTCAAAATGTATTTTTGAAATATGAAATGACATTTGTAGTGTGTATAGCTTGACAACAATGTACTGCTTAGTCAAAAGATCTTAGATGTCAAAATTCAACCATTAATTGCAATAATATAGGCTAATTTAATGTTTACAAAACCGTTGCTAGGGTGACAAAACTACACAAAAATACTATATACTACCATAGAGAATTAGAATATTATTTTTAGAGTGTACATACACAGAATATAACATTTTGTCGAAAAGACTATGCAAGATATGTAAAATAAAACCACCATATTTGAATTTCCAATGATTAATTGGACCCTCCTCCATTTACGTTGCTAAGCAACAAAGGACAAAGTGAAATCATCCCAAAAAATATTGTTCTTACCTTTCAATGATTGTGTTTAATATTATATCTATATAAACAGTTTCTGAGTTTGGGCCAAAATCGACCCTTATCATACACACTCCTTTGATACAGTTATAGATGTTTTAAAGCTATTTTCAACAATATTTCTGTTATTTCGTGAAGTTTGGTTTTATTGGTGGATGTAACCACCGACCTGTTGTAAGTCGCAGACAAATTTACGACATAAAGCTGAATTCAGTTAACTTTCCATGGATGGAAAAAACTAAGATTAGTTGTGATAGGCATTGATTGCATACTGATAAGTAGATATAAATGATTACGGCCACGATGGTCCTGATTCAAGTTATTGATAATCACATAGGTTTGACAATCAGAAACTAGAGGCTCAGTAGGCTCACTGAGCCTGTGTCACTCACCTTTCATTCTGCATTGAGGAAACTTAATACAGAACCTTCCATACATGTAGATGCTACCTACCAAGTTTCGGTTCATATGGCTAGGCAGTTTCAGAGAAGAAGACTTTTTAGATATCGACCACAAAAATTGCCTGTGGTGGCCATGTTTGTAAACCGATCGGGACGAAATGAGCAATCGTCATAGAGGACATTCCATAAATCCTTACTACCAAGTTTCGGTTAATTTGGCCAAGCGGTTTCAGAGGAGGACATTTTTAAATATTGGCCAATCAGAAACAAGAATTGCCTGTGGTGGCCATGTTTGGTAATGGATCATAACAAAATGTGCACTCTTTAGAGAGGACCTTCCTACTAAGTTTCAGCTCATTTGGCTGATGGGTTTCAGAGGAGAAGATTAAAATGTGAAAAGTTAACAGATGACAGACAACAAACGACGGACGCCAAGTGATGCCAAAAGCCCACATTGCCTTTGGCAAGGTGAGCTAAAAAGAATATTAAAATGTGAATCCCTACATGTAATGTATAGTATAAACATGTTACACTATATCAGCATTAGTTAATTTGTAAGGGAGATAATAGCAAGGGTTATCTTTCTTTTTTAACAGTTTAAAGGCAAGAGTTATCTCTCTTTTAACAGTTTACTACAATGGAGAATTTGTTTTTAGAAATGAAACAATCAGAAACAAGAATTGCCTGTGGCGGCCACGTTTGTAAACGGATCGGAATGAAATGAGCTATCTTTATAGAGGACCTTCCTTAGATGCTTCCTACCAAGTTTCGGTTCATTTGGCCAAGCGGTTTCGGAGGAGAAGATTTTTAAAAATCGGCCAATCAGAAACAAGAATTGCCTGTGGTGGCCATGTTTGTTAATAGATCGGGACAAAATGAGCAATCTTTAGAGAGGACCTTCCATAGATGCTTCCAACCAAATTTCAATTCATTTGGCCGAAAGGTTTCAGAGAAGAAGATTAAAATGTGAAAAGTAAACGGACGCCGGACGCCAAGTGATGGCAAAAGCTCACATTGCCTTTGACAAGGTGAGCTAAAAATTACATGGGATACAGTTTTGACGTTGCTGTTACTTAATATTGTCATGGAAGACTTATAATTTTTTTTTATTTTCAATGAAGAAATACCAGGTGATAACAATTACATAGTACATGTATACCTCTTCTTTAGATGGGGGTGGAGACACTCGCTTGGAATGTACAGTTTTATCATCTTTTGCCCAATGAGTTTCTTTAACATCACCATTTCTTTCCTCCTCCTGTAAAATCAAATAATACAATGGTACAGCATTTGTAACTTACATTGTACAAGCAAGGTTCAGCAGTCTTTCTGCACTTAAATATTTCCCTATATATTGCACTTATTTTTTTTAATTTAAAGACATTTCTTATGTGAATTTTTCACCTTTAAACTCAAAATTAATCAAAGATAATTCCAACATTTTCATACAATTTTGTTACTTTTGACTTGTAAGTATTTATGATTTAAACACAAATGTAAATTTTAGTTTTCACAATTTTCTATGATTCTATAGTAATATTTGATGAACAAAAATTAAATCTTATTTCAAAGTAATATGAAAGGCAAATATCGTGGAATTTTTGTTTTAAATATTTTCACTTAATATGTCACTTAATTTTAACTAAAATCAACTCAAAAGCAGATTTTAAGAGCAAATCTCAAAATATTTGACGGCAGATAATTCTGTTTTCCCGTACAGTAATGCAAATGATATGTGCGTGACCCAAAATTTGAACTCTTTCGGGGAGATTATCGCTCATGCGCACTGTTCAGTTGATGAAAAAAATGTCGCATGCAAGTAAAAATATATTCCATGTGTACCACATAAGAATAATTGCACCAAAAAAATTTATGGTTCACACGACATGAAACAGACAGATTCCTAAATAATCATTGTCAGGAATGTGTGCGTGCTTACCTCAGCATCCATGATTGTTTATCTTTTCGTCACGAGGTCATGATCGGCAATCATCGGAACAAAACAACCGAAAGTTAATCAGTCTCCACAACAATGGTGAGGACGATAAAAATGCACACGGATTTGCAGATTTCTAATTGTTGGGAACATATTTCGACTTGAAACATGCATGAATAGCTCAGTAAAGGTACCGCCGTATTCTAAATTGAATTTTCAGGGGGAAAATTCCTTCACCCAAAACTGGTGTAATATTACTTTAAGTAAACTATATTTTAGGACAAAGAAACTATTTATTTCTGCTTTTAATGCTGCAAACTTCATGAAAATCGTGTAATAATTGGCTTGACAATAATTTTTCAAATCAAGTAATAATTGACTTTTAAGACAATAATTTTTCAAAAATTTGTGTATTGATATGAAATATATACTATATAGAGAGGTATTTTAGTGCACCCAACTGTAGATCAGAAATATCAGTTGTCACTTACAAATTATTATCTCATTTCATCAGATGTCCACTGAAAATGTATCTACTGGTAAACATTTAAATAAATAATCAAAGAAGCTACAGGGGGGGCCGTTGTGGCTGTGATCGTATGGTAGTTGGATTCACAATTACCTATGCAATCAGTTCCTATCACCACTGATGTTGTGAGTTCGAATCCAGCTCAGGCAAGGTGTACAACAATATGTGATAAAGTTTGTCAGTGACTTGCCACTGGTCAGTGGTTTTCTACAGGTCCTCCAGTTTCCTCCACCAATAAAACTGACTGCCACGATATAACTGTAATATTGTTGAAAGTGGCATTAAACACCATCAAACAAACAAAGAAGCTACAATTAATATTAACAATAGGGAATAGTTTTGTTTATTTTGCTAATTTCTGAAACACCAGGATATTTTAATTGTCAGTATCTATCACTACTACAGGTGGTGTAGTGGTTTAAGGCACTGATTTCACTTATTTTCTTTGACATAGAATGTATTTTGTACTTATTTATCTATTTTGTTGAAGAAATCACAGGTTTGCAGGCATATTTTACAAACCCTGCATTGTAAGTCCTATTCAATATAAACATACATCATACATTACAATTCAAACCCACTGTAACGTAAAGGCTATTCCGTTTAAATATACCTAATTAATACACATTACTGTGAGCATACCCTCCACTCCCCACGGCTCACTAAGATATACCCCCCGCTCCCCACATCTGTCCAACCTATTTCCATAATCAAAACATTACTGATTGTTCCGACCAAAAATGAAAGAGACCCTCATTTCTTCACCGGTAAGCTGCTGATAAAATTTCAAAACATTCTGAGAAACACTACTCTAGTTATCATACGACATAGGGTAAAAATCCTATTTTCCGTCATATCAAGTCCAATAACTCTGGAACGGCAAAAGTGAAAATCGTCAAAAATGAAAGGGATCCTCCTCTCTTCACCAGTAAACAGCTGATAAAATTTTAAAAGTTTCTAAGAAACACAACTCAAGTTATCGTACGATATAGGATTTGTCTACAGACGGACGGACATGGTGAAACCAGTATACCCCCCTACAAATTCGTTGCGGGGGGTATAATAAGGACTATTGCATTTAAACTCATTGAGGCACAGACACGCATAATAAGGGGTAATTCAAACATAGGTAAAAAGCATATTAATTCCTCGCTGCAGAAGGGGAGGGGTGTATTTCAATAACCATCTACCTTTCTTCAAGGTATATCTAAATGGAATAGCCCTATCACTATTATTCTATTATTGTCTACTCCTGAGTGAACTGTTCTCCTATACCTCACCAGACAACACTACAGGAAAACTGTTCTCGAGGGTGAAGACAATATGTTTATACATGTAACATAACATCCCATTCAAGACATAAAAGAAAAACACACTTAAACATCATAATAATAATAATAATAACAAAATTTACAAATATGTATAGTCTGTTTGGTGACTCTGAAAATAGGGAAAACAATTCCTAAAAAATCAACGGGTTATCAGATTTATTTTTTAATTATATTTATATTAAGGACTGATTAATACATATTATAGGTGAATTTTTCAAAAAAATTCAATAAAGAATAAAAAAGTTTGCCATAGGACTTAATTGTAAAATTCTGTCATTTTGTCATGTAACAAACATGGGAGTAAGTACTACTGAAATGAACAGCAACATGTGGTCAGTATTGACAAACAGCAAGTCAGCTGATTTCATCATTAGCATGTTATATCAGATGTTGACATACTAACCATACCAAATATGGACAATATTCAAATTAGATTCACACCTGTTCAGGTAAAAATCAATAATGATGATACATTATTACATAACTGATTGTGGAGCATTTAAAATACATGCAAACTACCCATCCCTTTATGTGTATAGAGGTTAATAAAAGATAACAAATTACCTGAAAATGTTGTATATTCTGACCAGTACATATCAGTAGTTTCAACCCACACTGTCATGATTTGATTTTGATATTTGATTTTTGGTGTTTTAACGCCACTTTCAACAATATTTCAGCTATATCATGGCGACCAGTTTTAGTGGTGGAGGAAGCCGGAGTACCCAGAGAGAACCACCGACCATGGGCAAGCAACTGGTAAACTTTATCACTTGTGGTTGCGAGTCGAGTGCACCATTTTTGTAATTTACAAATTTAAAAAACCATTGAGCCACCCGGGCTCCCCACTGTCATGAAAAAAATGTTTATCTAATTTGCCTATAAGAAATTAACGTTGTATATGAATTGTTTAATTTTTGGAAGAAAACAAGTATCAAATAAGAATATTATTTAATTTATATATTTATATAAATTATACTTTCACGAAATTAGCATTTATTTTATTTTGGTATCATTTTTTAAGTGTTAATTTAAAATTTGTTATACATCAGCATGAGTGAATAACAAGGGACATCTCCATATAAGGGTCTCATGTGACCAGCAGTTATTAATTGTTTACAAACAAATATCATATGATCAAATTGTTTATCAATTATTCAAAACATCTTGAATCTTTAACCTAATATGACATTCCCATGTGACTGAAATTAGCATAACAACAGACAGGAAAGAACAGGTAATGCTGTTCATTATAATGGTAGCCTCCTTTACTTACAATCTGATAAAATTAGTATTGGGCCCTATGGAGATTTTGTTTATTATTTGAATTATTTCTTTGACAATTTTTTCTCAGATATGTATTACATAATGTGTGCCTAAAATGTTAAAAAGAGCAATAGAAAGCAAATCCCTGATTTTTAAATAATTGTTTTCCCTATTTTCAGAGTCACCAAACAGACTATAACAGTAACACTATAAAAGTAACCTTTATAACAAAAACTGAAAGTCAACAATTCACATCTTTTTGATAAATATGTTGAAATGGAACATTTCTGTATGAATTAATTACTGTTGATAATTAATTGATAATTAATTGTAACATTGCAGTTACTGAATTTAAATGCTGGGTAACTGGAAGTGTCTTAGATCTGTTTTCAGTTTGCATGACTTGTAGTTTGTTCATTAAGGGAGATAAAAGTTGACAAAATATATAAAAATTACGCGGGAAAATCTATGCCACAGATATAGGGCCTGCGGAAAATCGTTTGAAACTGGTATAGTTCCCGTCGCAAGGCATAGTCACCCATTGTCATGTGTACTGTTCAAAAATAGTACACACTGATTATCCAATCAAAATACAGCATTTTCATATGCTATGTACTAAATAATATATACACATTGCATCGTAAGGGCTATTCCATTTAAACTCAATAAGGCACAGACACACATAATAAGGGGTAATTCAAACATAGATCAAAAGCATGATATTCAAGCTAATGTCTTAATTCCTTGCTGCAGAAGGGAAGGGGTGCATTTCAATAACCATAAACCTTTCTTCAAGGTAGACAAACCCTGTTAAACACCCAAATTGCTTGTAAACCTACCTGTAAAATCATTGATGTGTGACATAACTGATTGGACAATCAACAGTAAATTAACCATTGACCATAACCATATAACAAGGTTTTTTTACATGGAAACAAAATAAAGGGGCAATAAAACGAGGCTTTACTGTATATCTAAATGGAATAGTCCTAACACTATACTATTTCAGTGGATCTGTGCATAGAATCTACCAACTTTAATGTGTTCAAGCCATCAAAGAAGTTATAAAGCAAACCATATCTGTTTATAATACTATTATAAATCCACACTATACTATCACACTGACACCTTAGCCATACTATGGGTGTAAAGTGTAAAGGGGGCACCTTGTGTTTTACAACAAAGTAACCTCCTTAAAATAAATACTATCTCTGAATATTCATATATGCAGATTATATTGAAAGTTAGATGGTTAAAGATGTATTATATAGCCAATGGTTCGCTATCTTGAACTCTGATAAGTCGTTTAGTTATATTAAAACATTTTGTCTAGTTAGTTACTTTCAGATTATTGTGATCCTAGATAACTTGAATATTTTGAAGTTAAATAACTGGTCCTTCAACTCTGACTCAATGAGGTTTTAATGTATGCTATTTACTGACATTTCAAAATCTGGAAAAGATTTTCAGTACTATTCATTCAAATTCTGTTTTTATCAAGTGTCATGCTCAGTTGGTAGTTTCTAAGAAGAATATTTTTTACATATTGTTTTCCCATAGCAACCTACGTTAAACTATGTACTGCAACGGTGACCATCTTAGATTTCTAAAAATGAAAAATTTGAAGACAGGTAATATTCCAGTCAATTCTTTAAAATGGTTCAGCAATATTCAAAGATTGTGTGTAACTATATATTCAGTTGTGATCATGTTGGATCTTGATAACAACAAAAAGTACAAACATTTTAAGGACAATGATCTAATAATCATTTCTATATAGTTATTGTTGAATTTCCAATCAATAATACACATAAACTTTGTAGAGGGTCATATAACGACCATACAAACACAGCTAAGTTATACAATCACAAAGGAATACTACACTGAACAGCCATGTTAAATTTCTAATTTGGAAGAAAATCACAAATGCTAAAAACACTGAACACTTGGGATACCAGGGTGTGAACCCATGTCAGTGGGCATAGGCTTGTTGTCAGAAGTCGATGACCATAACTACTATGTCACAAAGCCCCCCCCCCCCCCTAAAATAAGGGATCTGTAGTTTCACTGTAACTACAATCTGGTATTTACTGTTTCAGATATAACCGTTTTTCTGATAAGATTTATGCCTGCACAACAAGCCTCTCTCTCTTCAATATTCACGTAAATGATGCAACATTTTATTTGAGCTGAATTAGAGAATCGGAGGTGATTATTTAAGCTGTATGTGTTTGTAGAGGTATAGCAGCATAGCAAAGAGAATTATCTGGCCTATATATTATTACATATACATAGCAGTCTCACCGATATACTAGACACTTTAATAGCCTGGAAGTCAGTAAAAAATCAAGTGTTGAAATTCTTTATACAAAATGTATGTTTAAAATTAAAATAACAAATCCAAAAAAAATTCCTTTTTTTCTTTACAAATAAAATAGTACTGTAAATCTTTAAATTTAATTTTCAATATTTCAAAATTAAATTTAAGCACCAAAAGTAAATTAAATTTAAGAAAGTACATAAATCTTTAAATTTAATTTTCAATATTTCAAAATTAAATTTAAGAATGAAAATTAAATTAAATCTGAGAAAGTTCATAAATCTTTAAATTTAATTTTTAATATTTCAAAAATAAATTTAAGAATGAAAAGTAAATTAAATCTGAGAAAGTTCAAATAATTAACAGTTTGATAAACAAGATTGTGTTGTTGTCAATTAATTTACAGTAAGGAAAGAACAGAAATATCATTAATTAAGATGGAACATCAGTGCCGTAAACTTGAGTGTTGTCTTAAGTTGGAAATGCAACCCATATCGTGGAGAGAGGAAATAAGACCATATTATATAAAAATAACAGCACAAAACTGGATTTTATCATTTTAATTGCAATTTTTTAATATGAAGCATTTCACCCCTTTTTGAATCCTAAAATATCATCTGGACTGCTAACTAGATAAATAAATATAGTTGATAAAGCTAAACAATTGTAACACTAGTTCTATAGAGCTTTTAAGTAAACTTTCAACTTTTCTATATTTTGAAACAGTACTAAATAGAACAACTTAATATAACAATAAAAAGGAATCACTAAAGGAATGTTCTGGCAAAATTTTATTTAAATAGCTTCAGTAGTTTTCTATGTTATAAAAAATTATCAACCTGACAGATAGACAGACAAATAAGAGGATTCCTCTATACCCCCAGCAGTTTTAGATAGGGAAAAAAATTAATGGAAATTACCTACATTCCTTTGCAAATGACAATCTTGCAACATAATATGAAAATATCCCTGAAAAGGACTTAAAAACAAGGAAAAAAAACTTGTTTTAGTAGTAATTTGATCTAGTCGGCACTGATGTACCACTTAATATGTATTCTGATAAGAATCACTGCAAGTTTTAGAGGAGAAATTAGCATCTACCTTTATCAACCTTGAGGGTCCCTGAGGCTGCAATGTAAACAAACAATATATAACAAATCCTCCATAATTCTAATAAAAAAACCATTTTGAATATAAAAGTAAATGCTTCAAAAGATATGTAAAAAAATAATTATAATTTTTTATATGTAAAACAAACAAACTAGAGGTACTGCTGGACGCAGGAGTCCAGCATTGATACATAAATGGAATAACTTAACTATCCGCTACGCGGGACTAATACCCCCGTGTCCCCATCATCTTAATTGAGCCAAAACATATTTGGAACATAACTTTTAGACTCATAATTCTGGGAATGCTTGATGGACCAGGATATCCTACTAATGTGCACATCTTCATATAAGGATCTTGCAATGTACAAAGTTTCATGAACTTCTGATTAATCATGTAGGAGAATTTGCAATGACAATGTGCATACTGAATTGTCTCAAAATTTTTAAGTCCAAAGAAGCATAAGAGGGGTAAAACTCAATGGACCAGGATATCCTACTAATGTGCACATCTTCATATTAGGATCTTGCAATGTACAAAGTTTCATGAACTTCTGATTAATCATGTAGGAGAATAGGGATCATTCACCGCTTCACCCGTTTGGTGACGCAACTGTTCCATAAGTGGTTACATGTGCGTTTGAATCACAAAGACGCTTGTATCTTAACATTAACCTAATGACGGCACTGAATTATAAAACTTGGATGGTGCAAACATTGAAGCTTAATTAGTACAGCGCGGGTGATATTACCTGTTAGAAGTATAGATTTAGTTGACGAGTATATGTAAAACCAGAGGCTCTCAAGAGCCTGTATCGTTCACCTGGTTATAAAAAAAAACAATTGGTCCTATGTAAAAACTATGTCCTGCAGTGGTAGTCATCTTGGAATTACGATCAACATAAAAAACACAACGTTTGTAAAGGACCTTCCAATGACTGATGCACAGTTTAGGTTCAGTCAGTGCAATAGCTTCAGAGAAGAATATATTTCTGTATTTTCCCCATATGGTCCTGTGTTAATACTATGACCTGTGGTGGCAGCCTTCTTGGATTTCCGATCGGCATAAAAAACAGAGGACCTTCCAATGTTCATTCCTGGGCAGTTTGGTTTCAACTGTCTAAGTGGTTTCAGAGAAGAAGCGTTTTGAAACATTTTCCCCATAGGGTCCAATGTTAAACTAAGTCCTGCCATAGCCGCCATTTTGAATTTCATATCGGAACAAAAAACATAAAGTTTGTAGAGGACCATCCAATGAACATTCATGTACAGTTTAGCGTTAATCATATTTGTAGTTTCTGAGAAGAAGGCATTTGAACATTTTCCCATAGGGTCCAATGTTAATCTATGTCCTGCGGTGGTAGCCATCTTGGATTTCCGATCGGCATAAAAAACACACACCTTGTAGAGGACCTTCCAATGATCATTCCTGGGCAGTTTGGTTTCAATTGTCCAAGTGGTTTCAGAGAAGAAGCGTTTTGAAACATTTTTCCCATAGGGTCCAATGTTAAACTACGTTCTGCCATAGCCGCCATTTTGAATTTCATATCGGAACAAAAAACGTAAAGTTTGTAGAGGACCATCCAATGAACATTCATGTACAGTTTGGCTTTAATCATATTTGTAGTTTCTGAGAAGAAGGCATTTGAACATTTTCCCATAGGATCCAATGTTAATCTATGTATTGCGGTGGCGGCCATCTTGGATTTCCGATCGGCATAAAAAACATAAAATTTGTAGAGGACATTCCAATGATCATTCCTGGGCAGTTTGGTTTCAACTGTCCTAGTGGTTTCAGAGAAGAAGCGGTTTGAAACATTTTCCCCATAGGGTCCAATGTTAAACTAAGTCCTGCCGTAGCCGCCATTTTGAATTTCATATCGGAACAAAAAACGTAAAGTTTGTAGAGGACCATCCAATGAACATGCATGTACAGTTTGGCTTTAATCATATTTGTAGTTTCTGAGAAGAAGGCATTTGAACATTTTCCCATAGGGTTCAATGTTAATCTATGTATTGTGGTGGCGGCCATCTTGGATTTCCGATCGGCATATAAAACAAAAATTCTGTAGAGGACCTTCCAATGATCATTCCTGAGCAGTTTGGTTTCAATTGTCCAAGTGGTTTCAGAGAAGAAGCATTTTGAAACATTTTCCCCATAGAGTCCAATGTTAAACTAAGTCCTGCCGTAGCCACCATTTTGAATTTCATATCGGAACAAAAAACCTTAAGATTGTAGAGGACCATCCAATGAACATTCATGTACAGTTTGGCTTTAATCATATTTGTAGTTTCTGAGAAGAAGGCATTTGAACATTTTCCCATAGGGTCCAATGTTAATCTATGTCCTGCGATGGCGGCCATCTTGGATTTCCGATCGGCATAAAAAACAGAAACTTGGTAAAGGACATTCCAATGATCATTCATTTACAGTTTGGGTTCAGTCGGTTCATTAGTTTCAGAGAAGAAGATCTTTGAAATTTCAGCCAATCAGAGCATATTATTGGCCCTGGCAGCCATATTGAATATCCGACTGGAACGAAAAACAGTGACTTTGTAGAGGACCATCCAAGGAGCATTCCTGCTAAGTTTGGTTCCAATCGGCCCAGTGGTTTCAGATATATCGTACAGATGAAGAATATTTTTTGCTGAAATTTTTTGAAAATAATCATAAATGTGTTCTCTTTGGATTGTTTATTACAAAGATAAATTTATTATTGCTATTAATTTTTTTTTATCATTAGCCATTTATAGATTTATTTTGAATAAGCTCCCCTTTAAATGATATAAAATACCAACTATATTACTTGAAAAGGTGTCTATATACACAGAAATTCTATTTGTTCACTGTTAAAAGTTTTTTTTATTATTACTTGTTCTTTTTCTGTGTTTGTTGAAAATTGTATATTACTGCCTAAAGGTATAAATGAATTTGTTGTGTTCCTGTGTATTGTACATGTATGGTTTTGATTTTTTACCCGTTTACCCAGATTTTTATTATTGGTCATAAAGGGACAATTTTTTCCCTAACACAATTCTGTTTCAGAGTGCATTTTTTTTTCAGTTACAAAAATGTAGCATCGAAATCTTTTTATAAGAGTAAAATACACCCTTTTCCCCTAATGCTAATGCAAAGAAATGAAATGTGATACATGTATACACCGTTAGGAATTTAATTGATAACCTAATATCCCTGTCGTTCTGTAGTCAACTGTTCCAGCGCAATGGTTGTAAGTATAAGATACAGTACTATTAAAAAAAAGAAGCGGCCTGTATTGAATATCCCGCAATACGGGTAACCAGGGACGGATCCAGAATTTCAAGTTGGAGCACACTTAAAAAAATTGCATCGAGCGGAGCGAACATTTTTGGGGTATTTTGTGTGAAAAATCACGATTTTACGCCAAAAAAAAAAAATCAAAATTTTTCCAATTTTAGGGGGGGGGCGTGCGCGGCCGGTGCACCCCCTCTGGTAACTTCTTTTGTTTCAATAGTAGTTTATCTAACTTGTACAATAATGTTATAATTTATACAATAAAAAAAAGTCGTGAGAACAGTTTTGTTTGTGAACGAATTTACAGAATTTTCCTATTCATGTTATAAGGGCATTAGATATTGACATGTTCGTGTACCTAACGTCAACAATTCAAGCGTCATCGAGATTAAAACGTTCCGCTAACCACTTATGGAACAACAGCGACGTCTGTCGAAAGAAATTTAGTGATTGATCCCCATTTGCAATGACAATGTGCATACTGAATTGTCTCAAAATTTTTAAGTCCAAAGAAGCATAACAGGGGTAAAACTCAATGGACCAGGATATCCTCCTAATATGCACATCTTCATATTAGGATCTTGCAATGTACAAAGTTTCATGAACTTCTGATTAATCATGTAGGAGAATTTGCGATGACAAAGTGCATACTGAATTGTCTCAAAATTTCTAAGTCCAAAGAGGCATAACAGGGGTAAAACTCAATGGACAATAAAATCCTTTATACTGCAAAGTTCACACATCATGATCTTCAATTCCACAAAGTTGGTGGGAATCGGACAAAAGATGTGGAAGTTTGTCCGGACAAACAGACCGATTCCTATATATCCCCCCCCCAAACTATCTTTGCAGGGGGTATAAAAACACTTCCTAACTAATAGTGAGAAAAGAAAGTGTCTTAAACATTTTTTTTTACATTTTATTATTACTTCAATACACATCTGTTAAATAACAGGATTACATAAACACACCAGTTAATAGTTTAACGAGAATTGACTTTTATATGTAGATTAAATACTGGTGGGTACAGGGTAGGGAGGCTACTTTTAAACAAAGCATCCTACATACCATTACCAAAGGATATGTCATGCCTTAATAGGTCATTAAAACAAGAGCCTTTCAGCATCGCAGCAAAATAATTAATATATAAACATATAGGATACCTGCACCACATATGCATTTAACATTTTCAATGGTCATTCAATCATATCTATAATATTTAAACAACATGTAAACTAAGGGGGAAACGATTCACCGTATGTACCGAAATCGCAATTATTTTGGGGACGGTTCGGTTCACGATATGTGGAGGCCGCTTACGATACAAACGATTTGATGCTCATTTTTTGAAAAAAAGTAGTGTTGAACTTTCGTTTTCTTCTTTTGATGATCATTTAATTAATATTTTGAGAAAAGTGAATCGATTAATTTACGCTTTTAAAATTAATTAATCAAATATAAAATATTTATAATTTCCGTTAGTACGTAAGCGACCTCATATAAAAAAAAAACATGGCAGCACCCATGTCGACCAGCATGGACTTCAAGGAATAGTTACAGTTTCCTATAAAACGTATCAAATATCGTGATACGTATCGCTTGTGGAAAAAGTGTATCGTTACACCCCTAATGTAAACCCTTCTATATGATGTAACAAGTTTGATTTCATCCACTCATATTATTAGTACAATTCAATCCAAACTTTCAAGTTGATGTGTAAAAAAAATCCTTCCACATACATAAAACTCTTTCTATGAGTAAAACATAAAGTCAATAAGACTAAAAAAATATGTGAGCTACACATGTATACACAATGTACCTACCGTAGGATTAAAAACTTGAGATGGAGGTCTCTTTGTCGGACCTTTTGGTCGACTAGTAGCAAGATGAGTTAATTTATCTGTGGAGGTCTGGATATCATCAAAATGACCTGGTAAAAAGACAAATTTGAATAATAAAATATAAATAAGAATACATTGCAACAGTTGTAATATTAATCGGATCATAAAATTCATATGTACACATTTGTCACACTCCATGAGTATCTGACCTTTCCTCCTTAAACTTTATATAAACCAATGAAAATGCTGCATGTCAGCAAATTGGGTTAAAGACATTAATGGAAAACCAGAAGAAAATTAAAGGTAATTTTTTGACAAGTAAACAAACGACTCCTGTAGGAGAACTTGAGCAGGCAAACTTTTGAGATAGACAGACTAAAACATTATGTCTCCCACAGAGTAGATGGGGGAGGTGGGTTGTCCGTCTCCCACAGAGTAGATGGGGGAGGGGGGTTGTCTAGACATTATTAAAGGGTATACTAAAGCACACCAGAACAAACAAGGTTATCTAGAGCTCTGTTAGATGTCAATAGATTGTAGTGTTTTTAACAGCTGATTTTTATCAGATTGGGATAAGTATCTTATTTCAGCAATGTACCATAATTTCTTTACAAGCATAGCAAAAAGTTTTCATCATAATGACAATGTATACTAATATTGATTTTTTCCAGACTAAAAATGCTTTTTTTTTTGGGGTGATGATTCATTGTATATCTATGCTAACATTTAAACTGCAGTAACAAACACCCTGGATGATTCAAGTAATAATATTTCAAAACCTGACAATTTTTTTGCTTAATTCTATGTAAATAAAATCCTGATCTTTTAAAAGGATGCATTTTTTTCGTGCATGTACTGTAAATATAATAAATATAAATATACAATCAAACCTGATTGTGTTAAAGTAAAAGGGGTATTATTATGTCAAAAAAGGTAGTAGTTTTCTTGATTGATGGATTGATTTTTGGTGTTTAACGCCACTTTCAGCAATATTTCAGCTATATCATGGCGACCAATTTTAGTGGTGGAAGAAGCCAGATTGCCCGCAGAGAACCACTGACCATGGGCAAGCAACTGGTAAACTTTATCACTTGTGGCTGCGAGTCGAGTGCACCCTTTTTTGTAATTTACAAAGACGGGTGCGAACCCATGCCGTATTGGTGCTAGGCTTGTATGAGTTGTTAGGTAATCCAACTACCAGTTTTCTTTGTATTACCTAACTTTTCCCTCATAACTGGAATATTTAAGCTTATTGGAAAAAACTAAAATAGTAGGTCGTTTCAGCTAAATGATGTTGAACTTGAAAACATGTCATTAAATTAGTATGTTTTCTGCCACGATATAACTGAAATATTATTGAAAGTGGTGTTAAACACCATCAACTATTCATTTGTTTTCTTAATTATCTAATAGTATGTTATATTCAACAACATCTTAAGGTTATACATAAAACACACAGTTACTATAAACAGGTAATTAATAATACATCTTTATGTAAATACACATGTATACACAAAACACAACAAAAATTTTCTATAGATACAAAAAAACATACTCAATACAGCACAAAGTGAACACAAACAAAAACCTTTTTAATCATTGACAGTGAAAGCTCGTTATTTTCCAATAATTTGTTCCTTGCATTATACAGTGAAACCTGTCTAAACCGAACCCTGAGTAAACCGAAAACCTGCCTAAACTGAACAAATTATTCAGTCCCAAAGGGGTTCTGTTTAGACAGGTTTTACTGTATTTGTAAATGTGGGAGAGACTTGTATTTTTTCTTCGTATGTCTTATTTTGGACCCTGTGATTAAGTCAATAAATAAACAGTCAAATCTGCCTTCAAGGGCACCTCTAAATAACAAATCACTGTCTATAAAGGGCAGTCTCATTTTTCCCATTAATGAATAGTGCATATAATTTTAACCTGTATATAAAGGACAACTGCTCATAAAGGCCACATTTTCAGGTTCCCTTGAGTGGCCTTTTTATATAGGTTTGACTGTACTTTCTTGAAAGTGGTGTTAAACATCCATAGCATACAGCCCCTCCAAGAGAAGTTTTCAACATTGTATGTCTATGGAGAATTAGTCAATAAGACCAATAGTCCACATAGACTTGTAGTCCACAAAATATGGTAGCCTTTTCCACTTTTGATCTTAATTAAAATTATATTGAAAAATTACAACTAACAGCACAAGAATTTCTATGCACTATAAACATGTCACTTTTATTATGAAGATTATAAAAGGAAATAGTTTTGTGGTGATTGGTAGGATTGTGATATTATCAAGTATGTAATTAACTTCTTCCTGTTTATATATTGTTACTTTAACATAATTAGTATAGAAAAATGTTGCGATACACACTCTGGTTGATAATGACAAAATTATAAATATTATACAGTGAAACCTCCCTATACCGAACCCCCTTGGGACCAACTTTTCTGTGTTCGGAATAGAAGGGTGTTTGATTTATACAGGTAAAAGTAACAAAGATTTCCTAACTTAGGACTTTATCTAAAGTTCGGTTTATTCAGTGTTCAGTTTGACAGCTTTCACTGTACGTCAAATCAAATTAATAATTTGATGGTACTTTTCTTACCACATGTAAATGTAGTCTTTTAGCCAAAATGAAATTAACCAGTTGGTATAGTTAAGAAGATGGTACATTGAATTAGTGCTAGAGGAAAATGTATAATATCAAGATTATCAGATTATCCTGTAGATCTAGCACCTAATATCTACATTAACAAAATAATTAAAATATCAGAAAAAGAAATTAGATTTCTAAAAAAAAAAAAAAAAAAAAATCAAAAAAAAAAATCAATATTATTTCAAAAGTTGTCTCCACTATGTGTGTTAGATATCCTTGTCATCCAATCGTAACTACTCGGCCATTCTCGCTACCCTGCAAATAACCTTGTATGCATTAGGCATATAAATCACACTACTTTTCACATGTCAGTTACATTTAAATTTGATAAAGTTATATTTTAAACATTTTCTATATTTCAATTAAAGTTTTAATAACTAATTAGTTTTGCATGATTAGATTTTACTTAGTATGTCTTCCATATTGGATTTCCGTGGACTATATTTTTGTGCGGCTTAACTTAACTTAACTTCCAACAAACAATTTAAGAAGAATTTCTACTATGTACGTACAAGGTTATTTGCAGGGTAGCGAGAATGGCAGAGTAGTTACGATTGACTTGTCATCTACCATATTTAAAGGACTACCACCTGGTAATGGATTGATACTATGGCACCAAGTCGACTATTTTTGACACCTTTGGGCCTCTTATTTAGAAATAGATAGGGTTAGAATCTGAACCTTTATCCTGTGCCATTGATCATTTTGCTAAAATTTCAGAATGAATTTGTTTTTTATTTGTCTAGACAGAATACGACGACTTGCCCATACCATAATACAAACCCCTGAAAATTCTGTAATGTTTCTTGTCCTATATGTTTGTGTGTTTTTTTTTACAGTAAAACCTATTTAAACTGAATCCTAAATGACCATTAAAACATTCAATATTTTATTATTGTAATAAAGACAAAAACAACCTGCAGATTTTTTCTCCTCTGTAAGACTTTGAGACATTTCTTTAGGTGGCTCCTCTTTTGTCGTAGAGGCCGGAGGTTTGTGCTGTTGGATCTCTGGTTTTGGCAACAATTTAGGTGGTTGCCCTCCTAAGGGTCTCTTGGGAGGTACAGATTTTTCAACACTTGGTAAATCTAAAAATGCAGTTAGTTGTAAAACATGTTAGTAATAACACAAATCTCTGAAACAGACGTTTTCTGCTCACGTTTACTACAGAAATAAACAAGATAGGAATTACTCAAATCTAGAGGCTTATCTGAACCTGTATCACATTTATTACAGAAATAAGAATGATTAACTAGAGGTTCACAAGGTTGTCATTTTAAGCCGATTGCCGATGCTAATTATCGGCTATAATCATATTTTCATCGGTTGTTTTCAAGTCGAGCATGGGTACCTGATCGTATTTTTTAAAAGGACGTTGCAGCCTATTGCTGTAGAAATACGGTTTACGGTAGTTAGCTGTTGCGATTTGCAGTACTTCTCTCAGGTTTTAACCCCATTTTAGAAGAAAACATCAAAATCAGAAAACATGGCATGCCGTCTTGACTGAATCCAATCATGAAACGTCAGATTACTGACTTTTTCGCTTTTAAATCTTGTTCTTCTTGTCTTCTTGGGGTATTTAGAAATGCTTTTACTGGTTGATCAACAATGACAATGTTTCATCAAAACAACCGTAGCCAAAGGTCGTGAAGACAGCTTGACAGAAAGTTTCAACGGTCACACTCACAATTAGTGTAATTTATACGGTAAATACAGATACAACACACTGTCAAATTTGAAAAAACTAGAGGCTCCCAGGAGCCTGTATAGCTCACCTGGGTATAATAACAACATCAGTCAATAAAACTTGATAACTTCGGTAAAAAAAATTAACAATTGTAGCCTTCGTCATTTTTATAAATTTGATGAAAAAAGGGCAAGAACTCCAAGATGGGTAATCAGATTTACTTCAAAATTGCAGGTAAAAAAAAAAATTGATCGAAAGGTCGAACCGCCAGACACATTTTTGGAAGAAAACCATCCAATGACTATTTCATCAAAATTTTGTTCTTATTGAGCAAATGGTTTCAGACAAAAAGATTTTTATGGGAATTTCCCATAGGGTCCTATGTTAAATTAAGTTCGGCTGTGGTGGCCATCTTGGTCGGTGTTCTGAAATGCTGGACACAATTTTGGAAGAGGACCACCCAAGAATCATTTCAGCAAAGTTTGGTTGAGATTGGCTCTGTAGTTTCAGAGAGGAAGATTTTTTTAATTTCATCCCCCCTTTTTTTCTAATTTGCATAATCGGTCAAACTCGGTAAAAGTTTTAAGTTCATAAAAAATCCCGTAATATATGTTAAAAAGCTCATCATTATGCTTATACAGTTCAAATTTGGGCACTTTCTGGCTTAAAATAGAGCAGTTTTGGCCATTTGAAGAAATTTCTATTTTTAGTAATGGTGGCCATCTTGGATACAGGACGGTGCTGACGGACACAATTTTGAAAGGGGACCACCTAAGGATCATTTCAGCAAAGTTTGGTTGAGATTGGCTCAGTAGTTTCAAAGGAGAAGATTTTTTTTTAATTCCATCCCCCCTTTTTTCTAATTTGCATAATCGGTCAAAATCGGCAAAAGTTCAAAGTTCATAAAAAAATCTCATAATATATGTTAAAAAGCTCATCATTATGCTTATACAGTTCAAATTTTGGCACTTTCTGGCTTAAAATAGAGCAGTTTTGGCCATTTGAAGAAATTTCTATTTTTAGTAATGGTGGCCATCTTGGATACAGTACGGCGCTGACGGACACAATTTTGAAAGGGGACCACCTAAGGATCATTTCAGCAAAGTTTGGTTGAGATTGGCTCAATAGTTTCAGAGAAGATTTTTTTTTAATTTCATCCCCCCTTTTTTCTAATTTACATAATCGGTCAAAATCAGTAAAAGTTCAAAGTTCTTTAAAAATCCCGTATTATATGTTAAAAAGCTCATCATTATGCTTATACAGTTCAAATTTGGGCACTTTCTGGCTTAAAATAGAGCAGTTTTGGCCATTTGAAGAAATTTCTATTTTTAGTAATGGTGGCCATCTTGGATACAGGACGGTGCTGACGGACACATTTTTGAAAGGGGACCACCTAAGGATCATTTCAGCAAAGTTTGGTTGAGATTGGCTCAGCAGTTTCAGAGGAGAAGATATTTTTTTTTTATTTCATCCCCCCTTTTTTGTAATTTGCATAATCGGTCAAAATCGGCAAAATTTCAAAGTTCATAAAAAATTCCGTAATATATGTTAAAAAGCTCATCATTATGCTTATACAGTTCAAATTTTGGCACTTTCTGGCTTAAAATAGAGCAGTTTTGGCCATTTGAAGAAATTTCTATTTTTAGTAATGGTGGCCATCTTGGATACAGGACGGCGCTGACGGACACAATTTTGAAAGGGGACCACCTAAGGATCATTTCAGCAAAGTTTTGTTGAGATTGGCTCAGTAGTTTCAGAGGGGAAGATTTTTTTAATTTCATCCCCCCTTTTTTCTAATTTGCATAATCGGTCAAAATCGGTAAAAGTTCAAAGTTCATAAAAAATCCCGTAATATATGTTAAAAAGCTCATCATTATGCTTATACAGTTCAAGTTTGAGCACTTTCTGGCTTAAAATAGAGCAGTTTTGGCCATTTGAAGAAATTTCTATTTTTAGTAATGGTGGCCATCTTGGATACAGTACGGCGCTGACGGACACAATTTTGAAAGGGGACCACCTAAGGATCATTTCAGCAAAGTTTGGTTGAGATTGGCTCAATAGTTTCAGAGAAGATTTTTTTTTAATTTCATCCCCCCTTTTTTCTAATTTACATAATCGGTCAAAATCAGTAAAAGTTCAAAGTTCTTTAAAAATCCCGTATTATATGTTAAAAAGCTCATCATTATGCTTATACAGTTCAAATTTGGGCACTTTCTGGCTTAAAATAGAGCAGTTTTGGCCATTTGAAGAAATTTCTATTTTTAGTAATGGTGGCCATCTTGGATACAGGACGGTGCTGACGGACACATTTTTGAAAGGGGACCACCTAAGGATCATTTCAGCAAAGTTTGGTTGAGATTGGCTCAGCAGTTTCAGAGGAGAAGATATTTTTTTTTTATTTCATCCCCCCTTTTTTGTAATTTGCATAATCGGTCAAAATCGGCAAAATTTCAAAGTTCATAAAAAATTCCGTAATATATGTTAAAAAGCTCATCATTATGCTTATACAGTTCAAATTTTGGCACTTTCTGGCTTAAAATAGAGCAGTTTTGGCCATTTGAAGAAATTTCTATTTTTAGTAATGGTGGCCATCTTGGATACAGGACGGCGCTGACGGACACAATTTTGAAAGGGGACCACCTAAGGATCATTTCAGCAAAGTTTTGTTGAGATTGGCTCAGTAGTTTCAGAGGGGAAGATTTTTTTAATTTCATCCCCCCTTTTTTCTAATTTGCATAATCGGTCAAAATCGGTAAAAGTTCAAAGTTCATAAAAAATCCCGTAATATATGTTAAAAAGCTCATCATTATGCTTATACAGTTCAAGTTTGAGCACTTTCTGGCTTAAAATAGAGCAGTTTTGGCCATTTGAAGAAATTTCTATTTTTAGTAATGGCGGCCATCTTGGATACAGGACGGCGCTGACGGACACAATTTTGAAAGGGGACCACCTAAGGATCATTTCAGCAAAGTTTTGTTGAGATTGGCTCAGTAGTTTCAGAGGGGAAGATTTTTTTAATTTCATCCCCCCTTTTTTCTAATTTGCATAATCGGTCAAAATCGGTAAAAGTTCAAAGTTCATAAAAAATCCTGTAATATATGTTAAAAAGCTCATCATTATGCTTATACAGTTCAAATTTGAGCACTTTCTGGCTTAAAATAGAGCAGTTTTGGCCATTTGAAGAAATTTCTATTTTTAGTAATGGCGGCCATCTTGGATACAGGACGGCGCTGACGGACACAATTTTAAAAGGGGACCACCTAAGGATCATTTCAGCAAAGTTTGGTTGAAATTGGCTCAGTAGTTTCAGAGGAGAAGATTTTTTTTAAATTTCATCCCCCCTTTTTTTTTATTTCATAATCGGTCAAAATCGGTAAAAGTTCAAAGTTCATAAAAAATCCCGTAATATATGTTAAAAAGCTCATCATTATGCTTATACAGTTCAAATTTGGGCACTTTCTGGCTTAAAATAGAGCAGTTTTGGCCATTTGAAGAAATTTCTATTTTAAGTAATGGTGGCCATCTTGGATACAGGACGGCGCTGACGGACCCAATTTTAAAAGGGGATCACCTAAGGATCATTTCAGCAAAGTTTGGTTGAAATTGGCTCAGTAGTTTCAGAGGAGAAGATTTTTTTTAATTTCATCCCCCCTTTTTTTAAATTTCATAATCGGTCAAAATCGGTAAAAGTTCAAAGTTCATAAAAAATCCCGTAATACATGTTAAAAAGCTCATCATTATGCTTATACAGTTCAAATTTGGGCACTTTCTGGCTTAAAATAGAGCAGTTTTGGCCATTTGAAGAAATTTCTATTTTTAGTAATGGCGGCCATCTTGGATACAGGACGGCGCTGACGGACACAATTTTAAAAGGGGACCACCTAAGGATCATTTCAGCAAAGTTTGGTTGAAATTGGCTCAGTAGTTTCAGAGGAGAAGATTTTTTTTTAATTTCATCCCCCCTTTTTTTTAATTTCATAATCGGTCAAAATCGGTAAAAGTTCAAAGTTCATAAAAAATCCCGTAATATATGTTAAAAAGCTCATCATTATGCTTATACAGTTCAAATTTGGGCACTTTCTGGCTTAAAATAGAGCAGTTTTGGCCATTTGAAGAAATTTCTATTTTTAGTAATGGTGGCCATCTTGGATACAGGACGGTGCTGACGGACACAATTTTGAAAGGGGACCACCTAAGGATCATTTCAGCAAAGTTTGGTTGAGATTGGCTCAGTAGTTTCAGAGGAGAAGATTTTTTTTAAATTTCATCCCCCCTTTTTTAAATTTCATAATCGGTCAAAATCGGTAAAAGTTCAAAGTTCATAAAAAATCCAGTAATACATGTTAAAAAGCTCATCATTATGCTTATACAGTTCAAATTTGGGCACTTTCTGGCTTAAAATAGAGCAGTTTTGGCCATTTGAAGAAATTTCTATTTTTAGTAATGGCGGCCATCTTGGATACAGGACGGCGCTGACGGACACAATTTTAAAAGGGGACCACCTAAGGATCATTTCAGCAAAGTTTGGTTGAAATTGGCTCAGTAGTTTCAGAGGAGAAGATTTATTTTTAATTTCATCCCCCCTTTTTTTTAATTTCATAATCGGTCAAACTCGGTAAAAGTTCAAAGTTCATAAAAAATCCAGTAATATATGTTAAAAAGCTCATCATTATGCTTATACAGTTCAAATTTGGGCACTTTCTGGCTTAAAATAGAGCAGTTTTGATCATTTGAAGAAATTTCTATTTTTAGTAATGGCGGCCATCTTGGATACAGGACGGCGCTGACGGACACAATTTTAAAAGGGGACCACCTAAGGATCATTTCAGCAAAGTTTGGTTGAAATTGGCTCAGTAGTTTCAGAGGAGAAGATTTTTTTTTAATTTCATCCCCCCTTTTTTTTAATTTCATAATCGGTCAAACTCGGTAAAAGTTCAAAGTTCATAAAAAATCCCGTAATATATGTTAAAAAGCTCATCATTATGCTTATACAGTTCAAATTTGGGCACTTTCTGGCTTAAAATAGAGCAGTTTTGATCATTTGAAGAAATTTCTATTTTTTAGTAATGGCGGCCATCTTGGATACAGGACGGCGCTAACGGACACAATTTTGAAAGGGGACCACCTAAGGATCATTTCAGCAAAGTTTGGTTGAGATTGGTTCAGTAGTTTCAGAGGAGAAGATTTTTTTTTTATTTCATCCCCCCTTTTTTTCTAATTTGCATAATCGGTCAAAATGGGTAATGGGATTTACTTCAAAATTGCAGGGTAGGTAGATCTTGATATGCTGCACATTTTTGCAATAAACTTAACATCTATCTCTAAATAGTTTTTGAAATATAAGACGAAAAGTATTAAAATGAAAAAAAAAAAATTGATGAAAAAAGGGCAATAACTCCAAGATGGGTAATCAAATTTACTTCAAAATTGCAGGGTAGGTAGATCTTGACATGCTGAGCATGTTTGCAGTTTCAACTTACCATCTGTCTGTTATAGTTTTTGAAATAAAGGACGAAAAGTATTAAAATTTTGAAAATTTAATGAAAAAAGGGAAATAACTCCAAAATGAGTCATGGGATTTACTTCAAAATTGCAGGGTAGGTAGATCTTGATATGCCGCACATTTTTGCAATTTAAAGTTAACCTTTATCTCTTATAGTTTTTGAAATATAAGACGAAAAGCATTGAAATTTTACAAATTTGATGAAAAAAGGGCAATAACTCCAAGATGGGTAATCAGATTTACTTCAAAATTGCAGGGTAGGTAGATCTTGATGTGCTGATCATTTTTACCCCATGTCAGATTTTTGATATTACTAACGGTTTTTGAGTTATTACCAAAAACCTGCAATTTTACCATATGTTCTATTTTTAGTAACAGCGGCCATGTTGGTTGGTGCACGGCATCACCGGACACAATTTTGAAACTAGATACCCTAGTAATGATTCAGACCAAGTTTGGTTTCCATTGGTCTAATACTTTCAGAGGAGAAGATTTTTGAAAAAGTTTACGACGTACGACGGACGACGGACGCCAAGTGATGAGAATAGCTCACATGACCCTTTGGGTCAGGTGAGCTAAAAAGAGATACATGTGTTTTACCATTTTTTGGAGTGAAATTTTCTAGTAGGTACCGTACTGTTTTATTTATGTCTCATGACTCATGTCTTTCTCATCTCACAAAGAAGCATGTTCTTTTAGGATAAGGAGAACTGCACATCTTCTTTGTGAATTTCTTTCTCTTGAGTGCCCAAACTTTATAACCTGGGTGTTGGAAAGGGGGTATTTAAAAGCGATCTTTCCAGGAGCCGTGCTGCCCAATTTTTTTTTAACTTAAAGTTTTTATGTATCTTTTTGTACTCAGGTTTACTTGTTTAACATGGCCCAGTTCAATCCTACCACAAGGTGCTGACCTTACTTGTTTTAAGACATCTTGGTGTACCTGTACTTGAATTTTTTGTAATTTTTTGTTGAGTCAGGGTGGTTAACTCTGACACATAATAATGCTGTTATGCATGTAAAATTGGATGCAAAAATAGGTAAAAATACATACACCAGAAGCTCATTCAAATGCTGAAATCCTAGGAGCTTCTGGGGGGCTTTGCCCCCCCCCCCCCCCCCCCCCACCAGGGGACCTACGTGGCCCCCTGGACCCCTGGCCATCTGTTGTCATTCCTGATTCATCTGTTGTTCAAAAACAAAATGAAAACCCTGGGTTCATTGTATCACTGCCCGTATCATTGTTCTAAAATGGCTGATTAAAATAACCTAAGGAAGATATACACTTACCAGTAACAACAAGATAACGATTAAGAAGTCTCAAGTCTCCCAAACCGGCCACTTACAACAGGTTTAAAACACAAATCAAAAGCTACCTTTGAAATTGAACAATGTTAAATTTGTGCGGTATTGTGGCGGCCATTTTGAAAATGGCGACCGCTAGAAATTTTTCAATGTTGGGAATCAATTCGGGACATCATTATCTATCCACATATCAAATTTTGATGATATCGGACAATGTTGAATTTTTACCGCCCATTTTTAATGCCGTGTTTTGGCAGACATCTTGAAAATTTTGAAAACGCAGAATTGCTCCTCTAATGGTGACCTATCACTATGTCAAATTTTATGTCTCTATCATTATCCATTTAGAAGTTATCAACATTAATGTACGAAATTTCAACTTTCCCATAGGATTCTATAGTAACCCCCACCCCCTTTGAACCCCTCAAAATATGACTTTGACCCCCTTTACCACAAAGCTATAAACTTTAGGACCAACTAGAAATAAATATCTATAACTCCAAACATTCATGAAAACAATAAGTCTCCCAAAAAACGCATAGAATGATTTCTGAAAATCAGTTAAGCAGTTTCTTGACAATTTTCACATTACTGATTGTGTTCTATTTTTGTCCTGTCCTGTGTTGGCTGCCATCTTAGATTTTTGTTTAAAATTAATAATATAAATTTTGTAAAGGATCATCCAATTATCATTCATGTACAGTTAGTCTTCAATCAAATTAGTAGTTTGTCTTTTCTAATACATATTCTCATGGAGTACTACAAGTTAAACTTTGTGCTGCGGTGGTGGCCATCTTGAATTTTTGATCAACTAAAAAACACACTTTGTAGAGGATACATGCCCACCAAAATAACGATACCAAAAAACATTTGGATCCTGAGAAGACATTTGAAATTCTAGCCATTCAGACAGCATAACAGGCCTTAGCAGTCATGTTGAATTTCTGAATGGAACAAAAATCACATACAATGGTGAGGATAAACTGATTTTCCCAATGTGGGATAAACTCTATCTTATTACCACATTAATAATTCACAGCCATGATACAAATGAATATTCATGAAGTTACTATGACATGAAATTCTATAATACATATTCATGATTCAAATGAATATTCATGAAGTAATGTGATATCAAATTCTATAAAGCTTATTCATGATTCAAATGACATCAAATTCTTCAAATGGAATAGCAGAAACTTCTGTGCAGAGATTGCTTAAAAATATATAAATGGGTCAAAAGCAAAATGAAAGTGAAAGTAAAACAAAATACTCACAAACATATGTTACAGTGTACAATATCTACACGAAAGTTAGTATTAGATATACAATTGTATTATAATACCTATAGAAGTACTGTTATACAGTGTATCAGGAAGTAATGTATACCTTATAATAATAAAAAAAGTCAATATATACAGACAAGGGTATAGCTACTTGAAATCCAGGTACTGAATAAACAGTTATTTATGAGTTATCAATGTCATCTTATTCTTTGTTCTGTGACTTTGTTATCTTTACAACAGTAGCTTTCATTATATTATTAAATGAGGAACAAAAATCTGGTTGTATTTGAAGCAAATTTCAACGAGAACTTTCTGATAAATTTATTTTACTTCATAAATCTCACCTATTTGCATTAATTGTAAAAAATGTCATCCATGTTAAAATTTACTTTAAATTAAGTAAAATTTTACTGTACTGGTATATTAGAAGAATAAAAGTCAATAATGGTATCATACAACAAAAAGTCCAAAGAAGTTTATCAAATTACAATTTGAATTATAATTTTAGCATGCACCTTTCTGATGAACTGAAAAAAAACCCATTAAATAAAAAAAAAAATTTAATTATGCAGCATAAAATTCTACACAAATTAAAATTAACAGCAGATATGGTAGTCTATCTATCTATCTATCTATCTATCTCATCAAAATCTGATATGACAGAAGTTTCCAAGAAACCTTTAAAATACCTATTTACTTAAGTTGAAAATTAAGCATTCCACCTGTTGGAAGACATAAATTTCCAAAGTAAACTTTGATTTTAATTAGTATGTTGATGTGAAAACATGAGACAAATTGATCCAAAATGTGTTAATTATGACACTGACTTGGACAACACAAAAAACCTGTATAACAGACCTTTTGCTAATTCCTGATTTGCATATCATATGTTTATATACCTTTATTATATGAGCTATTTCCCTTATGACAAGCAAAATGGTACCTGGTCTAGCAAGAGCAATAGAAAGAACAATGACATATGAGTATAATCTTCTATTAATTTGTAGATTTCTTAACCTTTGATAATTCTATAGTAAACATAAAATTCACTAGTTGTTACAATATAATTTCGAACATATTACAGGACCCTTTTGCTTGCCTTAAAGGGAAATAACTCCTGTCAAACGTATAATTTTAGAATCAAAGTCGGATATGTGCAAATGATCTATTCTGTGCCACAGTATATTTACTCGAGTAAAAATCAAAACAAAAAACAAATAGTCAAACTTGTATTAAGAGGTCACCTTTGGGACAAATAAAAAGTGGCCTTATAAGACAGGTGAACTCTTAAAAGAGGTTCAATTCATATGAAGCTTTCCATGACAAGGCAAGAAAAAAGTGACCTTTTAATACAGGCGACTTCTTAATAGAGGTGACCACATGTGCAGGTTTGACTACATATTACTTTACCATCTTTCTTCTTGACATGTTTCTCTGTATGTACAGGTTCTACTGTGGCAGTCTTCTCTGGTAACTTAACTGTAGCAGCAGGAGGAGGAGGCCTCTTAGGGCGAGGCTAGAAAAAAGATCAAATATTGTCAAGATCATTCCCTCCACGAGATTAAAATGGCAAATACAATCAACAGACAAGGACAGACACCAAACAAATGACAATAGCTACACAGTGATTCAGCTAGGCACCGATCATAGGACATTTGCCCACCTATTTCTCAAATTGTCCTGAAGAGCTTTATAAAAATTAGTTTAATTATTAAAGAATGTGCTGAAGAAATGTTGATAAAACTGACAATTGTCCTTAAGATTTCAAAGTAAAGCTGAAACACTGCTACATATGTAAAGTAAATGATGTTTATATTTTACAACATGCTAATCAACGCTGAATTTTATTTTCTTGTCTGATTTCGGGAAATAAATGCAAAAGTATCTACGGTGGTCTATCTGGGATGATCAAGAGAGATTTAATTATCCTGGGGTTAATTCTGATCTGATGTTAATAAAAATTTGCATCAACAAAAGTAAAAAAACAAGGGCAACGCAAAGCGTAGCGTATCTCCTCGCCTAAAAAATTCACCCGGTGACCTTGACCTTTGACCTTGAAAATCAATAGGGTTCCAGATTCTCTTAAGGATTAAGTATGTACCAAGTTTGGTCAAAATCCATTGAAGGATGTTGATTCTAGAGTGTTCACAAGGATGTTACGGAAGGACGGACGGACGGTAGCATTACTATATACCTTCGCAACTTCGTTGGAGAAGGAATAATAAATGTATGTAGTTTTCTAGAGATATTTTCAGATAATTTCTTGCAACTTGGTTTTTAAATACTCCACACTTGTTTGACAAAAATTTAATAAAGAAATAGTAGCTGAATACTCACGATTAAAAAAAAACAACTTAAATTACAGGTACTAAAGGGATCCCCTTGGATTTCACTGATGATGGACCATAGAAAGTAAGGGGCCATTAGGCCGGGGGGTATTGGGGTTGCTTAGGCCCTCATTCAGGATCCAGGGGCAAAGTAAGGGGCCATTAGGCCAGGGGTATTGGGGTTGCTTAGGTCCTCATTCAGGATCCAGGGGCAAAGTAAGGGGCCATTAGGCCGTGGGTATGGGGAAAATGAATTTCAGGTTTTACACCCCCTAGGTATCAATTAAGAGTACCTAAATTTTACATTGTCTCAATAATTCCTGCTTCCTTTTTAAGTCAAGTGTTTGATTTTATGCCGACGACAGATTGGTCCCTTCAAATGTATACCCTGTTAATAACAATTTTTAAGGTTCCAACTTGAGGCATATTGTTAATGCAGACCAGAATATGACATTTTGAAATCTGTAAGATGCATTTTGTTGAAGACCAATTTTTTTTTAAAGAATAAGTTCCAATAGTTCATTTGAACAACAGTATGTGCTACTCTTTCTGTTCAGCACCAATATCTTTACAAAGAGTGCAGAACATTAGTTTCTTATCGCCGTCATATGACAGCCAATTGTACATGGATTTCCATCTTTCTTGGAAGTTACATTGCTTCGGTAACTTATCTTCCGCTGAAAGTTATTTTTAGCTGATTTCCAGCAACTTTTATTTTTTTCTTGGGAGGCATGGCTTTGTTTATTTGGTCGTTTCGGGCTTTAACTATAAATAGTATGATGAATTCTGAAAAAAAAATAATCATGCGACTGGTACTTTAATCAATGTTGTCGTATTCCGTTCGTTTTATAACAAGTACTAGTCGAAGAAGCGAGAAAAAAAATAAGTACGCAAATTCCGATATCGGCACCGGATACCCAAATTCTACGAGCCGTGGACTATTTTGTTGAGCCTTATAGGCGCAGGAATGTTATTTCAACGGGCCAATTGGGTTTTTAATGCGTCTATGGCGCAATTTTGTGTTTAACTCATGAACTCTTAAAATTTTTATATCATAAAAAATATGTGGGGAAAAAGGATAAAACTACAGATATTGTGTGTTGATATAATGCTTAACAACACCAACAGAAATGAATGTAGAGATAAAATCTTATGCACAATTCTGGAAATAACCTTCATCAGGTAGCTCAAAATAGAAAGGTTGGAAAGACAACTAATATAAAAGTGTTTGGGAGCACTAAAACCAAAGGGTCTAAACAAGATAAATTGGCTATGGTCACCTATGCCTGAGGGAGGAGTACTTTAGTTTTGATTAATAATTACATTATTTACCAACTGTCTATTCATAAAAAGACTTTTTGTAGCAACTTTGCTAAGGCCAAAAAAAAAAATGTGTGTTTACGGTCACCCGACCTACCCTAATTTTTGCTAGCGACCCTATGAATTTTTACACAGAATTCGGATAACCATTTTTGTTGTTTTACCAGCAGCAATGTTTTATTTATTCAACTGCTAGCTTTTTGTCGAAATTGAGAGCAAAGAAGGTAGAAAAACTGCAGAATTCGTCATTTTACTGGAAATTTCGAAAATGTAATACCGGAATCGGGAATGCCTATTTCCAGTTTTGCCGATAATAAAAAAAAAAAAAATCCCGACCAACCGACCCTAGAATTTTTTGACATGTGACAGTAAACACACATATATTTTTTTTTGGCCTAACAATATTGACCCAAAAGACAATATCTTCATGGCCACAATAACTCTACATTTAATACAGGTTTATGACACTTAATCATAAATAAATTATTTTGACAGCTTCAGCATCTTGTTTCAGTTGTATTAGTAAAATTAACTAGAGGCTCAGGTGAGCCTGTATCGCTCACCTGACATAAATAAGTCCTCTTAAGAATGTCTGCATGCTGAATACATCTAAGTTACTATTCAAATCCCATACTGCCATAGGGTTCTATGTTAAAACTATGTCTGCTCATGGCAGCCATCTTGGATGGAGGTCGTGGTCACCGGACACAATTTTGAAAGTATACTACCCAAGGACCATCCATGCCATGTTTGCTTTAAATTGGCCGACTGGTTTCAGAAGAGAAGACTTTTAAACAATTTCCCCATAGGGTCCTATGTTAAAACTATGTCTGCTGACGGCGGCCATTTTGAACCGAGATCGGGATCACTGAACACAATTTTGGAAGTTGACCACCTAAGGACCATCGATGACATGTTTGCTATCTTGGCTTACTAGTTTCAGAGGAGAAGATTTTAAAACATTTTTTCCCATAGGGTCCTATGTTAAAACTACAGTATGTCTGCTGAAGGTGGCCATCTTGGATGGAGGTCAGGGTCACTGGACACAATTTTGAAAATTGACCACTTAAGGACCATCCATGCCATGTTTGCTTTAAATTGGCTTACTGGTTTCAGAGAAGAAGATTTTAAATATATTTCCCATAGGGTCCTATGTTAAAACTATGTTCGCTGATGGTTGCCATCTTGGATGGAGGTCGGGGTCACAGGACATAATTTTGAAAGTTGACCACCTAAGGACCATTCATCCCATGTTTGCTTTAAACTGACTTACTGGTTTCAGAGGAGAAGACTTTTAAACATTTTTTCCATAGGGTCCTATGTTAAAATTAAGTCGAGTCATGGTGGCCATCTTGAATTTCCGATCAGCAAACGATTCACAAGTTTAGTACAGGACCACCCAATGATCATTCCTGCAAAGTCACAATTCAATTGGCTTAGTGGTTTCTAACAAGAAGATTTTTAAAATTTCGACCAATCAGAACACATTATGGGCCCTGGCAGCCATGTTGGATTTCCGATCAGCGCCAAAAACAAAAATCTTGTATATGACCATCCAATGAACATTTCTGCCAAGTTTGGTTCAAATCTGTTTTGTGGTTTCAGAAAAAAAGATGAAAATGTGAAATTCCCATAGGGTCCAATGTTAAACTAAGTCGAGTCATGGTGGCCATCTTGAATTTCCGATCGGCAAACGATTTACATTTTAGTACAGGACCACCCAATGATCATTCCTGCAAAGTCAAAATTCAATTGACTTAGTGGTTTCTGACAAAAAGATTTTTAAAATTTCAGCCAATGAGAACACATTATGGACCCTGGCAGCCATGTTGGATTTCAAATCAGCACCAAAAACACAAATCTGGTAGAGGACCATCCAGTGAACATTTCTGGCAAGTTTGGCTGATTTCTGTTCAGCGGTTTCAGAGAAGAAGATTTAAATGTGAAAAGCTAACGGACGGACGCTTACCCATGACAAAAGCTCACATGGTCTATGGCCAGGTGAGCTAAAAATTACTTGACCAAAAAAAAGTAAAGCACACAGTAAAAAAAATTTTGCAGTCATATAAAAAAACTTAGTGAAGTGGACCAAATAAAAAGTACCCCAACAATAATTTGCCCCATAGATAAATTAAAATCTATAAAGATAACATTATCTGTAAAATAAAAAAATTTGAATCAACACTTACTGGTACATTTTTTGTCATGCTTTATAACAATATCTAAACAGGAAGAACTAACAGCACCAGGTAATAATTCCTTTGTCAACTTTATCTATCTGGTATATGATGAAAACTAAGTTTATAAGTGGTGGTGTTTAAATAAATTAAAACAATCTTCCTCGTTTCTAGCCCCGGAAACCCTTGTTTAGGTCAAAGGTCAATGATGTAAATAAAGATACAAGGATATTCAATACATTGTATAGGAGATAGACTTTGAAGTGATTTCATATTTCTATATTTGGGTGATTTTCAAAGAAATGAAGACTTTTCATTTTCAAAGAATAATTTGAATATTAAATGATATGAAAGAAAGGTAAATATCTTAAAACAAGCACAATGTTATCTGCATGCAAAGTGTCATGGAGATTACTCTTCCGCTTAAAAAGTTATCCTCTAAAAACTGGTCAAATTTGTCAGAGTGTGACGTTTTAGCATGACAAACTTTAAATTGTCTCAACTTACCTTGATGATAAAAAAAATATAATAAAAAATATATTAAAGAAAGATGGTATTCTATAATTTCGTATCATTTTACTTCAAATATCTAGATGTTTTGTGACCCTATGATTATGGGAAAAAAAATTTATTCTATTTCTTAAATTGCTGTAGGTGAATAAATTTAACTTGGAAAATTGTACAAATGTCAAATCAAACCTTAATAGTTTTTCATTGTTGAGACTAATTAGTTCAGAAAAGTCAAAATATGTTGTAAAAAAACATTAGTTATAATAATTTAGTAGTATTAGTAGACTGGATGAATATGATAGTTGTAAAATTGGGCTTGCATAAGGAGAGACACAAAAAACGTCAGGAGTGTGACATTTTATCTTAGTTGTATAGTATTATGTTGAATGCTTTAATAGTTCACAATTTTCTTTATTTTCTAAAAGCTCCAGACCCAATCAAAGAAAAAAGTTGGAAATAGCTCTGATATATGACATATCATAGCTAGGAAATCAAAATAACTAATGTCAGGAGTGTGACACTTTTAATAGGCATATCTTTTAAATAAAAATAAAATAAAAACATGCTTCTACAAATTTCCACAATGTTTTCAATTTAATCATATATAAACAATAAGTAATAATTATAGTATTTTTGTATATTGCATGACACCTTTCTCATAATAAGTGATGATAAAGGGTTATATTTTCTTAAAACATGTGAAAATATGGATTTTTTCTAAATGAAAAATTGATGTATGTTGCTTTAGATAAACAGAATACTTACTTTAATATATCTTGCCTTTCATAAAACATTTTCATTCTTTTGATATAGCATTTTTGAAAATTTATCGAAAATTTTTTATTCAACAGTAATATGTCACACTCCTGACATAAAAACATTAAATGTCGATTACAATTGCAGTAGGAAGTTTTTTTGCAGAGTAAACAAGATGAACTGTGAGCTAATGCTCACCTATGATACCCCCGCTCTTCGGCAAACAGGAAGTAGGATTCTGACGGGTCCAAAAACGCTTCCCACAATATGGGGTACCTATATGAAGCTTGTGACCAAATATCAGATCTCTGCCATCAATAGTAGCTGAGAAAAATGTGACGAAAAATGTGCATATATGTTCAATGTGTATAAAAATCAACAAAATCGGCAAACAGGAAGTAGGAATCTGACGGGTCCAAAAATGCTTCCCACAATATGGCATACCTATATGAAGCTTGTGACCAAATATCAGATTTCTGCCATCAATAGTTGCTGAGAAAAATGAGCATATATGTTCAATGTGTATAAAAATCAACAGTCGGCAAACAGGAAGTAGGAATCTGACGGGTCCAAAAACGCTACCCACAATATGGTATACCTATATGATGCTTGTGACCAAATATCAGATTTCTGCCATCAACAGTTACTGAGAAAAATGCGACGAAAAATATCTTGGACGGACGAACAGAGGTAAAACAGTATACCCCCCTCCCCCCTTCGGGGAGCGGGGGTATAATTATTGAGAAACATGGGGAAACTAATTTGAAAACCACTAAAAAGTAATTTTATACTAAGAAAAGATGATCTATTGCTAGTTTTAATAAATTTCAAATTCATTTTAACCATTTTTGATGAGATAAATTCCTAAAGGGCAAATAATTTTGAATCTTCTTTTAATATTTACTGTTAACTGTAAGAAATATAAGCTTTTGAAGAAATATAACTTTTAGTTTGGCAAGAATAAGTTGGTTATATTATTTTCAGCTCGACAGGTTTATTTTCGAGAGGCAGTCAGGAGTATGACAATTTTATTTAAGAAATAGATTATTTTGTTAGCATATAGCCTCCATAAAACTGCTTGTAAATGTCTTGGGGAATTATTTAATTCTCAATAAGCACTATACTCTTGAAAAGATGTATAAATGGTTGAAAATTGAGTTGTCATTTTTTATTATCCAAATATTCGTGAAATCTTCCACATTCTACTTAACTAACCATGCAAATAGAAACCATACCATGTGAACGACCCTTTTTCTGCTTTGAGGCATCTAAAGCAACAGAACAGAACCACAATGGTCTAGGACAGACTAAACGGACTAGCATTATTGCACATTCACTGAGAAGTAAATGTTGGCAGGGTCAAAATACTAGACAAATTCGATACGGGTAATAGAAGAATTGGTGCTTTGCGCTTGTAAATTACTTTGCCGACATTAATAGTATTATGTACAGACATAAACATTTCAAACATGGTTTTAAGATTGGATTAGTGTATTTGTTAGATCTTTGCTCGTTAGTGTGACATTTGAAGAGTAATATTTTTGAGTATGTGAAGACAAAGCAAGTAAAGGTTTTGTTTTAAAGTTTGTTTTCTTTTTCCATTAACAGGTTTTGAGATAATGAATACTCGTCTGTACATCCGTCATAGTTTCTATTCATTCTGTCGTCAATGTAACCGACTATCAACTATCAATCTGTCTGAACAAGGGTTATGTTTTAGCCATATATCTTATAAATATGATTGAAAATCCCCTGGTGTGTTAATCAACTCTTAAATCAAGTAGGAGTGTAAGGAACGTACTGAACATTTTACGAGGATGAACGCATAGCTTCATGTATTCTAATGTCAATAATTCAAAAAAACCTACTTGTAGCTAATTTGCCAAATCAGGGCAATAGCTACTATCAAAACGTCAAAATTTTAACCAAAAAGAGATTGATAGCATCTGGGGAACTGCACCTCTCTCCCCCCCCCCCCCCCCCCTTTGCCTCGATAAAATTCCAACCCAAGCTACGCCCATGATCGAGTGCAATAAAATGTTTGACATGAAGTTATAATGATTTTGTAAATATCAAAAGATACGACGTTATTTTACGATTTACATAATTTTTAATGGTAAAATTGCAACTGATCAATGCTGATATAATAGACGATACCAACATTGTGACGTCACGGCTCTTTCGGAAGAGCTTTAATTGCAGGTATAATCCGAGAATGGATTATGCCTTTTGTCTCCTCACATTGGAGAGTTCTGAACAATGGCGATCCCCATTATTTGGTGCTACATGCAACTTCCATGACCAAATTCTACTTTACGGTAAACTATTTTTAACATTCATTAACACAAATGTCTTTTATTTACTGTCATTTAAATTTTCATGCTAACTTGTTAAGACCATGGTGTTTTCCTTTAAATGCATTTTTTCTCTATAAATTAAAGCTAATTAGGTTGAACCAATAACTAATGTCCGCTGACTGCGACATAAATCATGGAAGCCAGAATGTGTTTTGAGTTTTAACATGGATTGGCGGATATTAGTATTTTATCCCGAGCCAATGGGCGAGGGATAAAATTTACTAATATCTGCCAACCCATGTTTAAAACTCAAAACACATTCTGGCTTCCATGATTTATTTTGATTCTGATATGTCTAAGAGTACAAATACGGCAGTATACTTTGATTGGAAGACGGTAATTTATATTTACGCTTGCGGAAAATGTTGCACACAATTTATGCTGCCAAATTCGAGCAGACGATAATTCATCAACTGAACATGTACATTTACGACGGAAAAGTCAGTCACATGCACCGGCACATGTGCTAATGAGATAAATCGGTCATTTGTCTACAAAGCGAAAGAAGGAAGTCATGTTAGAATTTTAAATGTAAACAAAAGAAAACTCTAGTTTTTATTTATTTATTGGTACATTGTACTTTCCTCTCTATGAAACAAAAACAAAAAAGAAATCCAAAAAATATATGCTAAAATTTATTAAATATTAAAATATTTATTTAAATGAATATGAATACAGTTTACATGTATCAGATTACAGAAGCTAGACTACCTCAAACATTACTTTAAACAGAGTATATGTTGATATACAATGTAAAAATACAGGGCATGGCCTTTTTCTCTGCATGGGTTAATGCTGTTTTATAAATTACACAATACATTGATGACTAGGGGAAACACAAGATGGAGGAGCTACATACAAAACAGGACATATTTTATCTATTGTGAACAAAACTTATCTATTCTGAAAATGACATTTTCCTAACAAAAATAAAAAATAAGTATAAAATAAAATACTAGAGGCTCAGGTGAGCCTGTATCGCTCACCTGACATAAATAAGTCCTCTTAAGAATGTCTGCATGCTGAATACATCTAAGTAACTATTCAAATCCCATACTGCCATAGGGTTCTATGTTAAAACTATGTCTGCTCATGGCAGCCATCTTGGATGGAGGTCGTGGTCACCGGACACAATTTTGAAAGTATACTACCCAAGGACCATCCATGCTATGTTTGCTTTAAATTGGCTGACTGGTTTCAGAAGAGAAGACTTTTAAACAATTTTCCCATAGGGTCCTATGTTAAAACTATGTCTGCTGACGGCGGCCATTTTGAACCGAGATCGGGATCACTGAACACAATTTTGGAAGTTGACCACCTAAGGACCATCGATGACATGTTTGCTATATTGGCTTACTGGTTTCAGAGGAGAAGATTTTAAAACATTTTTTCCCATAGGGTCCTATGTTAAAACTACAGTATGTCTGCTGAAGGTGGCCATCTTGGATGGAGGTCAGGGTCACTGGACACAATTTTGAAAATTGACCACTTAAGGACCATCCATGCCATGTTTGCTTTAAATTGGCTTACTGGTTTCAGAGAAGAAGATTTTAAATATATTTCCCATAGGGTCCTATGTTAAAACTATGTTCGCTGATGGTTGCCATCTTGGATGGAGGTCGGGGTCACAGGACATAATTTTGAAAGTTGACCACCTAAGGACCATTCATCCCATGTTTGCTTTAAACTGACTTACTGGTTTCAGAGGAGAAGACTTTTAAACATTTTTTCCATAGGGTCCAATGTTAAAATTAAGTCGAGTCATGGTGGCCATCTTGAATTTCCGATCAGCAAACGATTCACAAGTTTAGTACAGGACCACCCAATGATCATTCCTGCAAAGCCACAATTCAATTGGCTTAGTGGTTTCTAACAAGAAGATTTTTAAAATTTCGACCAATCAGAACACATTATGGGCCCTGGCAGCCATGTTGGATTTCCGATCAGCGCCAAAAACAAAAATCTTGTATATGACCATCCAATGAACATTTCTGCCAAGTTTGATTCAAATCTGTTTTGTGGTTTCAGAAAAAAAGATGAAAATGTGAAATTCCCATAGGGTCCTATGTTAAACTAAGTCGAGTCATGGTGGCCATCTTGAATTTCCGATCGGCAAACGATTCACAAGTTTAGTACAGGACCACCCAATGATCATTCCTGCAAAGTCACAATTCAATTGGCTTAGTGGTTTCTAACAAGAAGATTTTTAAAATTTCGACCAATCAGAACACATTATGGGCCCTGGCAGCCATGTTGGATTTCCGATCAGCGCCAAAAACAAAAATCTTGTATATGACCATCCAATGAACATTTCTGCCAAGTTTGATTCAAATCTGTTTTGTGGTTTCAGAAAAAAAGATGAAAATGTGAAATTCCCATAGGGTCCTATGTTAAACTAAGTCGAGTCATGGTGGCCATCTTGAATTTCCGATCGGCAAACGATTCACAAGTTTAGTACAGGACCACCCAATGATCATTCCTGCATAGTCACAATTCAATTGGCTTAGTGGTTTCTAACAAGAAGATTTTTAAAATTTCGACCAATCAGAACACATTATGGGCCCTGGCAGCCATGTTGGATTTCCGATCAGCGCTAAAAACAAAAATCTTGTATATGACCATCCAATGAACATTTCTGCCAAGTTTGGTTCAAATCTGTTTTGTGGTTTCAGAAAAAAAGATGAAAATGTGAAATTCCCATAGGGTCCAATGTTAAAATAAGTCGAGCCATGGCGGCCATCTTGAATTTCCGATCGGCAAACGATTCACAATTTTAGTACAGGACCACCCAATGATCATTCCTGCAAAGTCACAATTCAATTGGCTTAGTGGTTTCTAACAAGAAGATTTTTAAAATTTCGACCAATCAGAACACATTATGGGCCCTGGCAGCCATGTTGGATTTCCGATCAGCGCCAAAAACAAAAATCTTGTATATGACCATCCAATGAACATTTCTGCCAAGTTTGATTCAAATCTGTTTTGTGGTTTCAGAAAAAAAGATGAAAATGTGAAATTCCCATAGGGTCCTATGTTAAACTAAGTCGAGTCATGGTGGCCATCTTGAATTTCCGATCGGCAAACGATTCACAAGTTTAGTACAGGACCACCCAATGATCATTCCTGCATAGTCACAATTCAATTGGCTTAGTGGTTTCCAACAAGAAGATTTTTAAAATTTCGACCAATCAGAACACATTATGGGCCCTGGCAGCCATGTTGGATTTCCGATCAGCGCTAAAAACAAAAATCTTGTATATGACCATCCAATGAACATTTCTGCCAAGTTTGGTTCAAATCTGTTTTGTGGTTTCAGAAAAAAAGATGAAAATGTGAAATTCCCATAGGGTCCAATGTTAAAATAAGTCGAGCCATGGCGGCCATCTTGAATTTCCGATCGGCAAACGATTCACAATTTTAGTACAGGACCACCCAATGATCATTCCTGCAAAGTCACAATTCAATTGACTTGGTGGTTTCTGACAAGAAGATTTTTTAAATTTCAGCCAATGAGAACACATTATGGACCCTGGCAGCCATGTTGGATTTCAAATCAGCACCAAAAACACAAATCTGGTAGAGGACCATCCAGTGAACATTTCTGGCAAGTTTGGCTGATTTCTGTTCAGCGGTTTCAGAGAAGAAGATTTAAATGTGAAAAGCTAACGGACGACGGACGCTTACCAATGACAAAAGCTCACATGGCCTATGGCCAGCAGAGCTGTCGAAAATTGTCGGACCTATCGGACCGTCGGACAAAAATTGACTAGGTCCGATTTAAACTTTTTCGCGTCAGACCTGATGTCCGGAGCAATTTTTCAGTAACTTGGGACAGACAAAACGCTTGAAGATGACCGGCATCATTACTTAATTTCGCTTCTCAAACTTGATGTTGTTTGTAATCTCCGATTTTTGTTTATTTTGTCTATATAATCAAATTTTGACTTCACATTGAAGAGTTTGACTACTAAATGTGTAACCGATTCCGGACGGACGCGCATCTATTTTACGGGAATTACGATTATTTTTTGATTTTTTTTTTTTAATTTTTGGCAATAATTTTTTTTGACTCGGCGGCTTTTTAAAGGGTCGGTTGGTGAAAGGGGAAACAAACTTAATTTTAATTTAGGCCTAAGTTGTCAGTCATCCAATTGATTATATCCAGACCTAATGCTACTTACATTTGTATAAGAGGTAACACCTTGAAACATGTGCATAGCTAGCATTAAGCAAACTTGGTATCTTTGTTTATTTCATACACAAGTCTATTGTATTGTATGTATATTTCCACATGTCACACAAAAATGTGTTGTACTAACTTTGAGTATTCCAAGGTATCACTTGAAGCTGTAAACAAACCATTTGATGGATTTAGCCAGTATATGTGTAATTCAGTTGAAGTTGTAAAAAATATGTAGGTCCGGCAAATGTTTGATAGGTCTGACACATTGTCCACATCTGCCAGACCTATTGTCTGACAGACAGGAAAGAGATTTCGACAGCTCTGGGCCAGGTGAGCTAAAAAACAAAGGGTATTGTACTCTTTAACTTAATTTTAGACTGTGAACCCCCCAGAACAAGTCCTTAGTTCAGATGTGAAGTCTTTCTTTAGTACAAACTGTGTGTACATCATACAATGATGATTTATGACAAAGTGTATGTATATTATATACTCATATAAATATCTTGAATCTGATTTGATAAAACACGATCACGTGATATTTATCCATTCGTTGGGTCAACCGCTAATCGCAAGTTCTCATAGTAAGGTCCACCGCTCGCGAGGAAATTTCCAATTATAGTTACTTCCCTTGATTCAACAGACAACAAACATGGCGTCCAGCGACAGGTTCGTCGCTGTAGATGAAGAAGAAATTTTATATATTATATCGAATATTTTCGCAAAGCCGCAGGTAATCTATTACTTGGTGTCTGATGCAAAAATATTCGATATAATATACCAATTATCACCCTTGTTGGAGTGTGACCCGGCAGTTTGTCTCCCCTCGAAAAGTTAGGTCAACCTCGGGCAAACCCTCGGGTGACCTTACTTTTCTCTGGGAGACAAACCGTCGGGTCACACTCCAACAAGGGTGATAATTGTATAATATTATAAATATAATATTCTTTAAAGTCTATTCCCATTGTTATCTCATGCTAAACCTAACATTCTACAAATCTAAGTCAGTATACAATAATGATAATATTCCATATAACATTAAAAAAAAAAAATCCCCATACAACTTATGCTAAAATATTAGTATCATACCCTATTATACCATGGGGGCATACTTGCCAACCCCCGAGAGTGTGTAAGAAGAACATGAGTGAAATAGTGGGCGTAGTCCCCTTTCAATAAATTCCGTCTGAGAGACAGTTTCCAGACAGTTTCAAACCAAAAACAAACAAAAGACACACACATAATCTAAAGTTTTTGCAAAGACTTTGATAGAAACTAAAGAAAGTATCCACATGGATGTTGTCGTGTAGCTTTCTATGCTGATTACTTTTAAGATGCTGTAAAGTGTAGTGTGAGTGACATCCATGTGGTAAGTCACATTTGCAAACATTACAGAATGCATTATCGGCTCATAACAATGACTTTGTAACAACTCCCTATTAAGTATTTACATGCCTTCTGAAAATTATTGTTTTCTCAACATTTTTCTTTTGTTTTTTGCAAAATATGATCATGGATCTCATCTCGACGGAAGAATTTCCATATTTCCCTGCCATTAAGCATGCTATTATCATCGTCACGTCTCCACTTTACATAACAATATAGAACAGTGCTTTACAAGAGTTTTCCAGATAAATTATAAAGAGAAAAACAAAAAGCAGAATGATCAGGGTCAAATCTGGAAAATGAAGAATAACAAGGTAAAAATAGAAACAATTTTGCCCTAAAAGGAATGGTTGGCAAGTATGTGAGGGTCTTCATTTGTAAAAATGTAACTTCATATCACAATGACTATGACATTTCATAATAAATAAATTTGCAGTTCCATTACTAGGTCTTTCAAAAGATTCTTTAAATGTTCACCTATTGCCAACTATATCTTGGACCCCTTAGATATGATGTGAGTTCCTGTCCTGATACAGACCTAAAGTATTCTGGTCTCCAGACAACTGACCAAGGCCGGGAGTTTCACCGGTCAGTTTGTAATAACTATCTGGACTTTTCTCTCCAAATAAGTCTGATAGTCACAAGCTGTGGAGAATAATTTGGGGTACTACCACCAGAATTTTAATTATTTTTGGGGTACCACCACATAAATATAAATACTTAAAATGACCCCCACCTAGAAAATAGAAATTAAATTTGAAACAGACTGATCAAATCTGTAATACTGTTTAATGGTAGTAATGTAAGTACAAGTGTGACCCCCCCAGGAAAAGTGAAACCGCCGAAAACAGACGATTCCTTTCCTGTGATACCTAGTTTGACAAACATACCTATAAACACCTGAACATATTCCCCCAGGCCCACGACTGTTTGACCACGTTTCGTTTTCGACTGGTACTTTTTATCTCGGAACCCAGGAATGAAAATAAAAGAACCAGGTACCAGTTCATCATTCATATTTCTCCATCTTTTACATAACATATCACTCGGAATATTTCGGAAGATAAAGGGAGACAATTTGGCTTAAAAATCGCGCAAAAGAAGCGAAATCGCAGAGCAAACAACCGAATATTATACACCATTTAACGAACACAGTGACACGACTTGCCGGCAAGTAGGTCTATTTTAATATACCGAAATGGTAAAAATACCGACAACCGTGATTAATTAAATAGAAATTTGACAACCACCAGAAAAGAAATACGTTTTACGCCCCCCACCTAGATAAAAAAAAATCAATGGCGTTCCGACCCTACCGGGTATTTTTTCCTGGAAAAGCCCTAAGTCAACTGAGCTACATCCAGCTATTTTCACAACAAGTTTACAAACAATATATCAGGAAATAGGTATAAAGGTGGCACTTGGATGGGCCACTAGGCAACATTTTGATTGCCACGAGTGAATGGAGGGAAGACGTGAGCCAAAGTGGTGGCCTGACAGAGCATGTTCACACATACAACTACATGTACATGTACAGACCTCGACATTAACGTTTGTCCGATACCAGTGAAAACTGACGTCGGACAAGTAGATCTTGTATTACGGTTGTCCGATGGGACAAGTGAAAAATTCAGAGATTCCCAAACAAGCCGGTACGACGGACAAATCTATTTCCACTGGTATAAAATACTGGGTTTGTTGTATAAAAGAGCCCTGTTTGATCTCCAATTTGTCCATAATTTATTTTGATTAAAACTAAAGTGAAACGCCAGATCAAAACTCTTTTATTGTACATGCTTTGATGAAGTTCAAGGACATTGACAAAATTAAAGTCGCAATCTCAGAAACGCTTTAATGAACGAAAATATCAATATTTGAAATATAAAAACAAGAATCACTCCGGAACAGACACGTAAAAATTATCGGATATCAATTTGGTGCCAAATTTAAACTTGTCTTTTGTGCAAAATACGATAGAGGACTTGATTTAGGCTTTTGGGAAATATTGAAACCTTTGAAATGGACAAATATTACAAGCTTTTTCCTGATCTGGTTGAAAAGTTCCACTAAAATTTTTATTTCTCTGTGAATTTAAATAAAATACTTTGCTTTATTTATATCACAGGCACTTGTTTCTGGTAAAAAAAATATACCTAGATACTGGTATACAGTAGAGTTCGTTTATAACGAAGTCCAGGGGACTCTCAATCTTAGTTCGTTATAGGCATCGTTCATTATAAGAGAATCAATATAGAATTACCTCCCCTTTTGAAAATCGTACTGTAGAACTTTGCTGGCTCGAACTCGAAGGGACTGTCAAAATCTGTTCTAGCTATCGGTAGTTCGAGCCACCAAGGTCGCGTAATTTTAGAGGGAAAACAATCTGGTTCTGACCCGGGCAGTTTCATTACGCTATGATCACTGATGCATAGTAAAGTGGGCCTTTATCGTAAAAAAATATTTAATCCTTTAGACAGTTCTCAAAGACTACTGCTTCTGAATACCTCTTTGGTATCTTCAAATGTTCCTTAGAAACATTTTTTTCAACTTTGTTCACGATCTATTTTATAAACAGGAAATATGAGGTTGGGTATTAACACTTGGATCGATATCGGTATAATGCTGATAATTCGGATATATATTTTTAATGACCAATTTTAAGATTGTAGCCATTTCCTTTTTTTTTATTTGAATTTGAAGAATAATTGTTTCTTTTTGGTATTATATACACATAACAACTCAGGTTAATCGAAATTACAGAATGAGTATGTTTCTTTTGTTTTTGGTATTTAGATGAACCTTGAGACCACGCAGTTTGTTGTTTAATTAAAGAGTCTATCATCAAAGAAAAAATAAACAATAGCGAATGAATTAATCTCACACATGACTTTGTTTTTAATTTCTTTAGCTTGTGCATCCATTCATTAAAATTTACATTACGTTTTATTAATTTTTAATGCAATAAATTAGCACGTGTGTAATTAATTGACAACTTGTTAATCACAACACATTTTATTATTTGAATGTTTTAAAGAAAAGTCTTGATTAACATCATTAACAACATCAAAGGTGGGATTATTGATTTTTCAATTATCAATAACGGAAGTGTCAAGTGCACTTGACCATTCTAATATGTGATCGTCCGTGCATAACGGAAGACAAGTAAACGATTTGTTTGTTCAACAATTTCTTTGTTATATCATGTCAATTTTGAGTAATAAAAACGTTGTTTGGGTTTAAAATTCTCTTCGTTATAAGCCTGATTTTGTTATAAAAAATTTGTTATAGGCCTTCACAAATACAGTGTTTAAATAGCGATGGGACCGGGGATTTATCTTTACTTCGCTATAAGCCTGTTCGTTATAAACGAACTCTACTATATATAGTATCTAGGTATATTTTTTTTTTTACCAGAAACAAGGATTTATATAACACAAATGTGAGTTATTACAATTTGTGTGGTATTGGATCACAACACAGTAATATTTCAAAAGGAAAAGGGGGGGGGGGTACATATAAAAATCACTGGTATGCAAGACTCCAATCAAGGTAGACAGAAATAAAAATGTGACATTGAATGTTATGAATAAAAAAAACCCAGAACAAATCAGTGCAGGCAGCTTTAACTATTTATTAAATTTGGGCAGGGTAATGTCAGAGGGGTCGCGAAACAATGTTTCAATTAATCGCAATTGACTTCTCCCAGAAGTCTCCCCACTTCTCTCTGTGAGCTCTCTGAAAGAGAAGTCACTTCTCCCTCTAATTTGAAAGTAGTGGGAGCTCTGGATAATTATTCTCTAGTTTTTGTAATTTTTATTAATTTTTTCGGACAACTAACAGATTGAGTCGGACAAGTACTTTTTTTTAGTTAGTTGTCCGAAGGGACAAGTTAAAAAATGTGTTAATATAGAGGCCTGATGTATACTTGAAATCTGCTGTCTAAGATATAAATGTTAATCAGTTCAATATTCAAAATTTATATTTTAATATAATTCTTATTACTGTATATTTAACTTTGTTAATTTTCATTTCCAAAACTACCAACCTCTACCAAGTAAAACCACAAAAAAAAAAAAGCTTTATGAAAATAGATAACATGCAATTTCAACTTTTCAGAAATCAGAGTTGTATATATTACAAAAGTTAAGTCTGTCATTTGTATTGTTCTACAGAGCTTCAACACGAAATGGCCGTGGATTATCCCCCCTTTAAAAATTTTGTAACATTAAACTTGGTTTCACTTCTAAAAAATAATGGAAGCTCATTTTGTCGGTATACACATTCATTATAACTTTTTTATTTAAATTGTGTTTTCAAAAAAGTGTGTATATAACAATATTCCTATCAAGATATAGCTTTATCAGTAATTTGGAAATTTGATCTCATAGAGTGATATTGTCAGTATCAGTGAACTGTAATTTATCAGTCAGGCCAAAAAAAAAAAATATGTGTGTTTACGGTCACCCGACCTACCCTAATTTTTGCTAGCGACCCTATGAATTTTTACACAGAATTCGGATAACCACTTTTGTTGTTTAACCAGCAGCAATGTTTTATTTATTCAACTGCTTGCTTTTTGTCAAAATTGAGAGCAAAGAAGGTAGAAAAACTGCACAATTCGTCATTTTACCGGAAATTTCGAAAATGAAATACCAGAATCGGATTCTGGAACGACTATTTCTGGTTTTGCCGATAAAAAAAAAAAAAAAAAAAAAAAAAAAAAATTATCCTGACCGACTGACCCTAGATTTTTTTGACATGTGACAGTAAACACACATATATTTTTTTTTGGCCTCATAGTGACATCAAACATATTATGACGTTACAAATAAAAACAATAACGTCAGTTATGATACTCAGTCAGGACATATCACTAGTATCAGACTCACTATGATACTCATCGTCCCTCTCAAGCTTCAAAACTACAATTATTCCATATCTATAATATTGACAAAAGATTCTTATTTTCTAAATTACTTAAGAAGTGAAAAAGACCTAAACTTCGAACTTGTTAACTTGTCAAAAATGGTTCCCATTGAAATGCAATAAAAGCTATTTAAATTTTGTCATGATTCAACAGTGCATTATAAATAATTTAAATAATATGAAATATCCACAACAAAATCACCACGTAATGATTTTCATTCTAGGAGGAAAACCTGAGTATTTCATTGAAGCTGTGAATGTTTGATGCAAGGGAAATAACTCTTGTATAATTTGGGAGAGACAACTCTGTTTTATGAAAAATCAGATGTGATATAGAGGATGGGAGACAACAAATAAACATACTTGTGGTTCAGTTTTGTGAAGGAACTTCGAGGATGGTCTTAAAACTTTGTCAGTACCAAACTGAAATATCAAAATGTGTGATGCATTACATGCAAGATGTGGCTACACAAGAAATTTGGTACCTTACTTTTCTTCTATACACAGTTGTAGCCATGTTACTGTGATTGAACATACTTTTATCAAGTTCTATAGCTCTAACAGGCTAATAAACTCCACAAGGAGAAAAGTGTCTGCCGAAAATATTTTTCTCAAGAGGAACTTTTCTGTGCAACCCCAAATTTAGACATACGGTCAAAATGCATATTATTTATCAATTTTCATGGAAAAAATCTTGATGCTATACAAGATCTTGAATAATCTTTCTAATTAAATTACGGGTAAACTAAAACAACTTTTATCATTGGACATTTCAGGTTTATATATATTCTAAGAAGAACTGAAATACTAGCGAAAAGATAGTATACATATGATATGAGGAAGGTACTAAATATAAAAGTGTTGTCATGGTTACATATCTGTAAATATATTTATTATCTACAGAATATATATCAAAATATAAAGAAATTTATAAAAAAAATCATCTTTCATATATACATATATATATTCATTTTAAAATATGGAGAATATTTGAGCTGTTTTAGAGTTTCACTCCTACTTTCACCATCAGCTGTCTACACAGAGAGCAATCATGATTGAGCAGTTATTAGTTTTGAATGGTTTTGTTATTCAGCAAACAAATCTTCCACAAACAACGTTTAAAAGCAGATAATTTCATTAATCTAGCAGTTTCAAGCATAAAGAAAATAATTATAAAATAATTAAAAGAATTAAAAACAAATACATGGACATTCTAAATTGTAATCTTCACTCACATGACTTCAAATAATAGTTTTCAGCAAACCTAACATAATTCCTTAAATTCAAATGTCTTAGATACATAAACCTTTAATAAATAGACTATACTTGTTTGTGACTCTTGCATTAGTAAGTTATCTCCCTTAACAACAGGATCCTCTATGTATTACCTCCCCTGTCTAGTTTGGTCAAGGGGTAAACAAGACCTATTATCTTATTGTTTCCCTAACATTGCACTATTCCTGAAATGTGCAGTGTGCACTAATTTACAAATCTACATATTTATTACAAGTTTTGCTGTATTTTAGCTACTGATATATTCACAACAAGAGCAAGTTACACACAAAAGAATCTGGCAAGTGAAAATATGATGACAGGACAATTCTATGAGCAGATTTTCTAAAATATCAAAAGATAGGGTGTAAAATGGTTGGCCTTCAAACATGCCAGAAGTGTGCATTAAGACAGCTTCTACAAGTTTCAATGTTTTTAATATGTAGTCAGCATGGCATTTTCCTAACACAATTCACATATTTACATTATTCCTGGGAGATGTTAGATCTATTGATGAATAAAACGGATGACTTAGACCCCCTTTCTAGGAAAATAACATACTAATATCTCCCATTAAATATTAAAAATAGCGAAATGTCAAAAGATATTTGAAATCATGTCAACAAAAATAGATTAAAAAAATTTCTATCCATGCCTTTTGGTGTTCAGCATTTTGTTACCTCATCTGTATGCATAATCTCAACAAAGTTGTCAGGGAACACTCCCACTTTTCCATTCAACTCCCCCTTCCACCAGCCAGGATCTTCTGCATCTTTACTGATAATATTAACAATCTCCCCGACTTTTAAGGTCAACTCGTCCTCGTTATCAGGATCGTAGGAATGTCGAACGACGGCCCTTTCTGAAACAATAAGATTAAATGGTTAGGCCAAAAAAAAATATGAGTGTTTACTGTCACATGTCAAACTAGAGGCTCAGCCCACTGAGCCTGTATCGCTCACCTGACAATAGAATGATACTAAAGCAAATTTCAAAGGGAGATAATCATTACCTTAAAAAACAGCAGCCATCTTGAATGGAGGGTGGGGCTGTCGGACACAATTTTGAAAGGGACACACCCAGGGACCATCTATGCCAAGTTTGGCTCCATTTGGCCAAGCTGTTTCAGAGGAGAAGATTTTTTTAACATTAGCCAATCAGAAAAAAGAAATAATCTTGGCGGCCATGTTTGTAGGCCGAATGGAACCAAATGAAGAAGCTTTATAGAGGATCTTACATAGATGCTTCCTGCCAAGTTTGGCTCCATTTTGCCAAGCAGTTTCAGAGGAGAAGATTTTTTTAAACAGTAGCCAATCAGAAACAAGAATTGCCCTTGGCGGCCATATTTGTTGGTGGAACGGAACGAAATGGAGAAACTTTATAGAGGACCTTACATAGATGCTTACTGCCAAGTCTGGTTCCATTTGGCCAAGTTGTTTCAGAGGAGAAGATTAAAATATGAAAAAGTTAACGAACGAACGACGGACGCCAAGTGATGGCAATACCTCACATGGCCCTTTGGGTCAGGTGAGCTAAAAAATGATGAAAAAATAGAAGGGCATGTAGATCTTGACAAGCTGAATATGTTTTCAGTTTACACTCAACATCTATCTCTTATAGTTTTTGAAATAAAGGATGAAAAGTATTAACATTTTTAAAATTTGATGAAAAAAGGGCAATAACTTCAAGATGGGTATTCAGATTTACTTTAAAATTGCAGGCTAGGTAGATCTTGACATGCTGAACATGTTTGCTGTTTAAACTTAACATCTATCTCTTATAGTTTTTGAAATAAAGGACAAAAGGTATTAACATTTTGAAAATTTGATGAAAAAAAGGGCAATAACTCCAAATTGGGTACTCAGATTAACTTCAAAATTGCAGGGTAGGTAGATCTTAATGTGCTGCACATGTTTGCAATTTAAACTTTACCTTTATCTCTAATAGTTTTTGAAATATCAGACAAAAATGTTTAAATTAAAAATAATAAAATAAAAAAGGGCAATAACTCCTAGACGGGTAATCAGATTTACTTCAAAATTGCAGGGCATGTAGATCTTGACATGCTGCACATGTTTGCTGTTTAAACTTAACGTCTATCTCTTATAGTTTTTTAAATAAAAAACGAAAAGTATTAAAATTTTGAATATTTGTTGAAAAAAGGGCAATAACTCCAATATAGGTAATCAGATTTTCTTCATAATTTCAGGGTAGTTAGATCTTCCTGTGCTGATCATTTTTATCCCGTCAGATTTCTGATATTATTAACGGTTTTTGAATTATTACCAAAAACGTGCAATTTTACCATATGTTCAATTTTTAGTAACAGCGGCCATGTTTGTTGGCCGAATGGAACCAAATGAAGAAGTTTTATAGAGGATCTTACATAGATGCTTCCTGCCAAGTTTGGCTCCAATTGGCCAAGCAGTTTCAGAGGAGAAGATTTTTTTAACATTAGCCAATCAGAAACAAGAATTGCCCATGGCGGCCATATTTGTTGGCGGAATGGGACGAAATGAAGAAACTTTATAGAGAACCTTATATAGATGCTTTCTGCCAATTTTGGTTCCATTTGGTCCAGTTGTTTCAGAGGAGTAGATTAAAATATGAAAAGTTAACAGACGGACGACGGACGCCAAGTGATGGCAATACCTCACATGACCCTTTGGGTCAGGTGAGCTAAAAAATCTAGGGTTGGTCGGTCGGCATTAAATTTTTTTTTTTTTTATAAACTATCGGCAAAACCGGAAATAGTCGTTCCCGGTTCCGGAATCTGATTCCGGTATTTCATTTTCGAAATTTCCGGTAAGCCGTCATTTGTAGAAACTGTTTTATGACGAGTTTCACAGTTTTTCTACCTTCTTTGCTCTCAATTTCGACAAAAAGCTAGTGGTTGAATAAATAAAACATTGCTGCTGATTAAACAACCAAAATGGTTATCCGAATTCTGTGTAAAAATTGATAGGGTCTCTAGCAAAAATTAGTGTCGAATAATTGCCGATAAAAAAGGTTAGGGTCGGCGGCTGAAAAATAGGGTGGGTCGGGTGACCGTAAACACACATATTTTTTTTTTTGGCCTTACTGGTCAAACATTCTATATGTACAAAAGTCAAATAAATGAATACAGTAATGTACATGTAGTTATAAAATACTTGTACATTAACAATATAAGTATGATATACAGGTAAATACCACAAGCAGGAAAACTAAGATTTTTCAAGCACTATCAAAAAGTGAACAATGCCTTCAACTTCCTGGATATTGACCTTTGGTAATATTATAACATTATAACAATGTATTAATACAAAGATCAGGGTGAAGAAGCTTATGTTAATTGCATTGTATAATGTTTGCTGTATATTATTATTATATTGGATTACAGTAGATTTATAATCCTATTTCATTATATGATTATAACTCAGCAGGGGAATATAAAGATATCTAAACATCTTACAGGGTTAGGGGTTATTGTGTTTAACGCCACTTGCAACAATATTTCAGCTATATTGTGGCTGTCAGTTTTATTGCTGGAGGAAACCGCAGCACCAGGAGAAAACCACCGACCTGCCACTGACAAACGTTTTCACATAATGCTGTATCGAGAACACCTCGCCTGAGCAGGGTTCGAACTCACAACGTTAGTGGTGATAGGCATTGATTGCATAGGTAGTTATAAATCCAACTATCATACGATCACGACCACAACACCTTACATGTAAAGTGAAACCTGTCTATATCAAACCATGAATAAACCAGAATTCTATATAAACCCAAACTTTAAATAAAGTCACAATGTATGAAATGTTTGTTAATTTAACCTAATATAACCAAACAGTTGTCTATTCCGAACACAAAAGTTGGTCCCCAGGAGGTTTGGTTTAGACAGGTTTAAAACCAATGAAACCCTGTATTCAAATCCATCATTGCTTTTATTCCAAAACTAAACAGGTGTGCTTATTCAGTAGGCCGATTTCACAAATAAATTAATAAAAATTAAAATTAGATTAATATTTCTTCAAATCAGGTTTCATGACATTTTGTAACCTTAAAAAAACCTGGGGAAGGGTTGTATCTGTCTACTCCATACATGTACTTGTCAAACAAGTCAAACAAAACTTTAATAAAGAAATAGTAGTTAAATATTATACATGTACATTCATATTTTTGGAGAACAGTAATTCCATCCATTTGTGCATAAATGCATTCTGACTTCAAACCAATCATCAATGACATTTCAACATCTTTTTTTATTAGTTTTGTGGTAAAAAGGATCACATGGTCACCATCACATGTCATATGAAGTACAAAGTTAAACAAGAACAAAGTCACACATGTACAAAGTCATTCTATTCTAAAATCATGATGCAATCAAATCAATAAAGCAATAATAGATGGATTTTTTTTTCTACCATTTGTTTTCTTTTTCAACAAACATCTAACTACATACCCTATCGGTTCACATCTAGATGTCATATTTCAATTGACCAATCAATGACAAGCCTACAAAATCTTAAGGCATTGAAGGGGTCAGAGCTTCAGAATGAAAATGCTAGGTTACCTGATATGACCTTACACAGGATGTCAGTAGATGTAAGTATATCTCAGGATAAAAATCAAACAAATATCTAATTATACAATGTCTTAGCAATGATTGGTTAATGATCTGAATATTACTGGCACACCATACTCCTTTTAACCCTAAAAACACATGAACAAATTTTGTTCATAATCAAAAATGCATATTTTATATTATTTCCTTGCATATTTAACAATAATGAAGTCTAATAAAATTGCTATGAGCAATATTGTCAACAGAATGAGAATATTTCCTTTCTCAATCTACATAATGTACATCACTGTACATGTTGTAACATTAAGAATCCTTACCATTATAATGTGTATTCATATTCCACATCAATCAAAACAAGGTTAAATAAATAAACATTTAAATATTCCTCAACTGGTTATACATGTTGTATATTTACATTCCATTCCTACAGTATCACATCATCATTTAAGTTTTAATCATTTTATCCACGAGACTCTTTAGAAGAAATGCCACGATTTCAGTTCTCAAACACACACTTTTATATATGATTTTATAAGGTGTATTATTAAGCCACTTCAAATATTGATATCCTATATCTATTGTGTAAACATGGAAGCTCTTTGAAAAGTGTCCATTATATAAACCTGTCTAAGGTCAAAGGTCACAAGGTCAAGTTTTGATCCTTCAATTTAAGTATATTTAATATTTAATCCAATTGATACAAATAAATAGTCATATTATACAGGACCAATCTTGCTAATTTATTGTCTACCTTCGTATTATAAAAGTTCTTTCAAAATATACGATAAATCCATGTAATTAACATAGAGAAACAACAAGTGTGAATAAGCAGATATATTATGCTCCCTGACATTGAACTTAAAAAACCAAATAAATCTGGATATCATGGTTGACCTGGAATGTGTACATGAGGTCAAGGTCAGGTGACATGTGTGTGTAACTAGCTGATATTGTCACTCTAAACTGCATACATTGGTCTATTATGGTTAGTGAGAGATGTGTACCTTGTTAGCATGAAAATCTATCAATTCTTCCAAAATTTTACATGGTCACTGAACCACAAAAATGGGTCAGTGGATTACATGTAGCTGGCTGACATGTACACTGTCATATGAATGTGTTGACTATTCATGACTGATATATATCAGAAATGGTTTATATAGAGAAACAGACAAACTATTTCAGGTTGATGATGACAAGCACATGTAAACTGATAACCATTTCTTTCCTTCCCCAACACAGACAACATAAAAAAGAAATGGGTTATTGGTTTTAACACAACACTTTCAGGGGTTTCAAAGTGGGCCGGTACCCGGTACTTTTACCCGCCTGAGATCGTGTATAGTACCGGCAGAAATTACTGAACCCCCCAAAATTAGCGGTGGTCAAAACCACAAGTACGATGGTGATGTGGAATATTTTTCATGAAAAATTAATGATCACGTCAATTGCTGAATTCTCGCATTCAAATCAAATAACTGCGTCACGACCAAGTTGATGGGATATTCCCCGTTTTAAAAATAACTTTACCTTAGAATCGTAAATAGCAGTTTGCGCATGCGGTAAATAGATATGTTTTCGCCCCAATATCTTTTCATCCTTGTGTAAAACTCGGACCGGAACAAAGCTGACATCATTTCAAAATAAAAAAATTACCGATTACAAATTATGTTCAAACACAATTTAGTGTAATCTCCAGTAATATAAGTATGATCATTATGTATTATGAATATATGACTACACAATATTTTGTGCGATTTTTTTTATCCATTTAAAACCCAGTGTCGAATCATTCTGGGGCGTACTGTCTTGTTGCTTAACTCCGTCCATATTGTTTAACTTCCGGTATAAAAAAACTAGAGGCTCAGCCCACTGAGCCTGTATCGCTCACCTGACACTAGAATGATACTGAAGCAAATTTCAAAGGGAGATAATCATTACCTTAAAAAACAGCAGCCATCTTGAATGGAGGGTGGGGCTGTCGGACACAATTTTAAAAGGGACACACCCAGGGACCATCTATGCCAAGTTTGGCTCCATTTGGCCAAGCTGTTTCAGAGGAGAAGAATTTTTTAACATTAGCCAATCAGAAAAAAGAATTATTCTTGGCGGCCATGTTTATAGGCCGAATGGAACCAAATGAAGAAGCTTTATAGAGGATCTTACATAGATGCTTACTGCCAAGTCTGGTTCCATTTGGTCAAGTTGTTTCAGAGGAGAAGATTAAAATATGAAAAAGTTAACGAACGGACGACGGACGCCAAGTGATGGCAATACCTCACATGGCCCTTTGGGTCAGGTGAGCTAAAAAATGATGAAAAAATGGAAGGGCATGTAGATCTTGACAAGCTGAACATGTTTTCAGTTTACACTCAACATCTATCTCTTATAGTTTTTGAAATAAAGGATGAAAAGTATTAACATTTTTAAAATTTGATGAAAAAAGGGCAATAACTTCAAGATGGGTATTCAGATTTACTTTAAAATTGTAGGCTAGGTTGATCTTGACATGCTGAACATGTTTGCTGTTTAAACTTAACATCTATCTCTTATAGTTTTTGAAATAAAGGACAAAAGGTATTAACATTTTGAAAATTTGATGAAAAAAAGGGCAATAACTCCAAATTGGGTACTCAAATTAACTTCAAAATTACAGGGTAGGTAGATCTTAATATGCTGCACATGTTTGCAATTTAAACTTAACCTTTATCTCTAATAGTTTTTGAAATATCAGACAAAAATGTTTAAATTAAAAAAATAAAAAATAAAAAAGGGCAATAACTCCTAGACGGGTAATCAGATTTACTTCAAAATTGCAGGGCATGTAGATCTTGACATGCTGCACATGTTTGCTGTTTAAACTTAACGTCTATCTCTTATAGTTTTTGAAATAAAAAACGAAAAGTATTAAAATTTTGAAAATTTGGTGAAAAAAGGGCAATAACTCCAAGATAGGTAATCAGATTTTCTTCAAAATTTCAGGGTAGTTAGATCTTCCTGTGCTGATCATTTTTACCCCTGTCAGATTTCTGATATTATTAACGGTTTTTGAGTTGTTACCAAAAACGTGCAATTTTACCATATGTTCTATTTTTAGTAACAGTGGCCATGTTTGTTGGCCGAATGGAATTAAATGAAGAAGTTCTATAGAGGATCTTACATAGATGCTTCCTGCCAAGTTTGGCTCCATTTGGCCAAGCAGTTTCAGAGGAGAAGATTTTTTTAACATTAGTCAATCAGAAACAAGAATTGCCCTTGGCAGCCATATTTGTTGGCGGAATGTGACGAAATGAAGAAACTTTATAGAGGACCTTATATAGATGCTTTCTGCCAAGTTTGGTTCCATTTGGTCCAATTGTTTCAGAGGAGTAGATTAAAATATGAAAAGTTAACGGACGGACGACAGACGCCAAGTGATGGCAATATCTCACCTGACCCTTTGGGTCAGGTGAGCTAATAAAAACCTATGGCTAATTTATTTACATATTTTGACGGGGCCCTACCGCGGTTGTTCACAGAAATGAAAGTGTGCTGAAAAACATTTTTAAAAGGGGTTACGAGGAGATAAGGGATAGAAAATTACTAGAAATCTTGAAAAAGGACCGGACATGGCTCAAATACGAATTACATTGTAATGTCAAAACGCCTGCCCCCCTTTTTTCCCAAAATAATTTAACTTTTGTGATTCAAATGTTAATAAATGTCTTCCCGCGAATCGTTTTTGTTCGAACATTTTTTTTGCACATAAGTCGTGAAAGTAACAATATATATTGTTTTTGTTTAATTATATTTGTATTGATCTATTAAAAAATTAAAATTTTTATTAAAGATTGATGATTGCAAATTAAATTTATATGTTTCATCAAGGACGTATTCTATATACGTCCTTGGTTTCATTAATTATGACACTTATATGTCTTGATCCTGCCAATGGTCTTTGATGAGTTTAATTACTGGTAATAAAGTAAAAAAAACACACAAGGCAAGGTATTGTGAAAAAGAAAAGGACAAAGCCAACAAAAGAATTTAGAGAAGTTTAAGCTTTGATAACAATGGCTTGGTCAAGCCTAGCTGCGGAACCGTAGCTCTTTATGGTCCTTTTGAGTTTTTTTAAGATATGGCAGACTATCTATGAATAATCTTGGCTGAAGTCTGTAAACTGAAATATTCAATAAAGAAATTGGGGGAAAAAATCCAGGCATTATGCATGGTCTTCACTCTTGGTGAAATCTGAACTCTAAAGTTAATGGGATTTTTCTTTCAAAAACACTTAATGTTTTGCAGTCTCTGAAGTACATTTTTTGGTTCACAAATGCTAGATTTCAGGAGCTTCCGCCCCCTGGACCCCTTACGGCCCTCAGCCTAATTTTTTAGGTATCTCCTAAAATTTAAGAAGTACCTCCTATTATAAAAAACTTTGAAACCCCTGCACTTTTAAACAATATCTTTAGCTATATCATGGTGGTCAGTTTTATTAGCCGAGGAAACCGGAGTACCTGGTGAATGACCACCGATCTGTCTCAAGTCACTGAGAAACTTTATCACAAAATTATATAGAATATACCTCACTATGGGCAGGAATCAAATCCACAACATGATTGCATAGGTACAGTCAACCCTGCTTTAGTGACCACTTCTATTAAGCAATAATTCTTATATGATTTACATAATTAGAAATCCTATACTCTGATTGGGTATAAGCACTTATGGAGGCGGGGTTTTGTCAGTTTATTTTTCGATAGACGATGTTCACCGGACTACTTTTTTCGTAATGTAAACAAAATGGCGGCTTGGATTGCCGATAATAAAAAAAGATAAAAGAAACAATGTTTATTGTTAATAATTGACAATTATTGTTAGATATGAAATAAAAAAATAAATGCCAATGAAAACAAAAGCTTGTATTGTTGACATAAAAAAAAATTCCAGAAAAAATACTTAAGACAACCATCTATCGACTTTGACTTTTGTAATATATCGTCATCCTGTGACGTTGTTTACAAGGGACGCTGATTGAAACAAGCTGGTTACTGATTTATTTTACGATTTTGTGGGCATTTTACTTGTTTGAGTAGCTAAATGCAAAATGCCATCAAATTGGAATATATCAGTAACTTAATTACATCACCGTCTAGTTTAAAGTAGGAAAACAAGGTTAGTTCATGTTGTTATTCATGGCCGGCCGACACACATCATTGGAATGTATGTGTGCGTACTGGGGATCCTCAAAGGTAAATTTTCAAAACAAATGAAAAAAAAACTTAGTTACAGAATTATAAGGATTAAACACATTTTTTCCGGAGTTTATTGATGTATATCCTGGACCAAGTCACTCACAAACTTACATAAAAGTCCTTCAGACTTTTATTTGTTTGTGAATGAATTGGTCCAGGTTATACATAAATAAACTCCGGAAAAAATGTGTTTAATCCTATAATAACTTGTATTATGAGACCTTAATTTTTATTTCCCTTCATAGTGCATTTCATATCAATTAAACCTGTATTAAGGGACCACCTGTCTTATGTGACCATATTTCACTGTCCCCTTGGAAGGTCACATAAGACAGGTTTGACTGTAGATGTAAATCTGATCAATATATGATCATACACCCCCCTCCCCAACATCTAAATCACTGAAAGTCTAACCAAGGTAACCTTCAAACCAATGTTTTGGTTAAGATTTAGAGATTGAGACATACAATATGCAAAAAAACTCTAATTTATTGGATGTTAATTTCACAGATTTCAGATATATTCTAGGAATATTACACCCAGTTTTCATAGTAAATACAATGTACTCAATGTAGTACATTTAATCACATGCCAAAATCTAAGAAATAAAACAAACACTGAACAATAATATAACACAAATACAGTCAAACCTGTTTCTATAGACCTTCTCTTGGAAAATACAGTGCATTCTCAAATATTGATATCCAAATTTGAAAAAAAAAAAATCTTTTGTCTATCAGTGTTTCCAATAAAAGAAATATAAAGGGCTACTGCCTGGTGGCAATTTGATAAAACCACGGCATGTCAACCATTTTTGGTATCTTTGGATCTCTGGAAACAGGTATTACTAAAATAAACGTGAAGCTTTATTTGACAACACACTGATACTGTAATACAGGTTTGACTGTACAAAAAAAAAATCAATTTTCTGACAAACAAAACTTTAAAAATGTTTGTTTTCCTTACCTAAAATAGTCTTGCGATGATGCCACTTGTACATAACTTTTGAATTAAATATGACTTGAATAAGCTTCATTTCATTCTTCTATTGTGTAGATGTCTTATTTACAAATGTTTTACTTATTTTAAGATATATATTAAGAGTGAGCACTGACATTTACACAAGTTTTATTTTTGGTTTCACATTTTTGGTAGCATGCAATACAACCGCCTATGGTCTTAGTAAATAAAACATTTTTGGTAAGGACAACTCTGACCTTAGTTGACGTACAATAAATAGTTGTTGAGATAAGTTTGATGTTGTCTGTTCCAAGCCAGAATCTGGATATCCATTCATAGACATGACATAAATTGTCCACACCAGTAACTTTGAGGAATATGTTCTATGTCATTGTCCGAGTCCAATACATCTACCCTTGGTCATAACTTTTATCAATGAATATCACTAATCAGCTAATTTGAAACATGAGTTACACAACTGGTGCCACTAGGAGAGGATGAACTGCTTACCATTCCAGAGTTCCTGAGTTAACCCCCAGCTTTTAGTGGCGTTTGGGTTGCTTAATCTTTAGTTTTGGGTATTGTTTTGACGACCATAGTTCTCTTTTTTTCTCTTGGTCATTTTATTGTCTGTCCTTCGATTTACAGATTCTGATCACCCCTTCGGCATCTTCAAATTTGACTCATTCTTCATTTTAATAGTCACGATGGAAACGTAGGGATTTGTTTCATTTCATAATAAAGATCTGTAAACCACATACATGTAAGTGTTCAAAATTTTAATTAAACATAAAATAAGATTAAACATTATTCCTAATAAATTAACTTTTGAAATGACATGGTTGAATACACACGATTCGAACATTAATTAACAAAACCCTCGACTGAAAAAATGTATATTTACAGCATGAAATTAACATTTAATCCATTTTTTCTGAACAACGTCATAAAACAAACTGGACGGATAATAGACAAGGAAGTTTAACACATTAACATAATACAACTCAACATTGTTTTTATAATTCACATTTTTTTTGTCACTTTCATTCACATTTTCTAGGAAAATTTCCAAAAAAAGAAAATTGATTAATGATTACGTGGATATTTATTATTTTTCTTTTAACTATACTACATTTAGCTATTGATGGAATGATATATTTTCCAAGCCTCAGGTACAAACATCAAACTGTGAAGAATAATTTGCTCTTCCTCCAAACAGACAAGTATCTAATTCAAATCAACATTACTGAAGCTATTATTCACATCATGGTAGCCTTTATCCACATTACAGAAGCTATTATTCACATCATGGTAGCCTTTATCCACATCACTGAAGCGATTTTCCACATTACTGAAGCTATTATTCACATTATTGTAGCTATTATTCACATCACTGAAGCTATTATCCACATCATTGAAGCTATTATCCACATCGCTGAAGCTATTATCCACATTACTAAAGCTATTATCAACATAACTGAAGTTAGTATCCTCATTATTGAAGCTATTTTCCACATCATAGAAACTACTATCCACATCTATTGATAAGAATATCATTAATGTTCTTCAGTAAATCCACCACCAACACACATCAGTAAATCCTTATCAGTGAGGACTAGTGTTGGATCATTTTCAGTGATGTCTAGTGTTGGATCATTTTCAGTGATGTCTAGTGTTGGATCATTTTCAGTGATGTCTAGTGTTGGATCATTTTCAGTGATGTCTAGTGTTGGATCATTTTCAGTGATGTCTAGTGTTGGATCATTTTCAGTGATGTCTAGTGTTGGATCATTTTCAGTGATGGCTAGTGTTGGATCTTCAAATGTTACATCCAGGTCAGTTTTAATATCTGTGTAATACATAGTACAACCTCTAGACTCATCATATGACATTTCTGACACAGACACAAATGTATTATCACCTGTGTTTGGCTCTGGACTTTGATAAATAGCAGTATTGGGAGTAGAAAACATACTCTCCTTTGTTGTTTCAGATGTTGGAGGAACAGTCGTTTCAGAGGTCTCAGCTGTGGAATCTCCACCACCTAAATGATCTGTTTTGTGAGGAGTAACAAAGGTAAATGTAGGATATCTTGCTTTCCTATCAAATGCAGTATATTCTGAAAACTCTTCATTAAAATTCAACCAATCATCTAAAGTTTCAAAATTAGCTTTAAAACCATTTCCACTTTTCAAACGTTCAGAATTGTCAGGTGCTTTACAGCCTTGGTGCAATTTTCCCCCATTTAGGTCTACGTCAGAAATAATTTGTTCTAATTTCACAGGGTTATACTCAGAAATGACATCTGGTTCAGGATAGATATCATTAAGGTCAATGTCAGACAAATACTCCTCGTCGTCTTTATGAAAAGACACAAAACTTGGGTAGTCTGCGATAGTACATCGCCATCTTGATGGTGAAAATTGAGTTAAAGACAGATTTTCATTGCTAGAATCATCAGACAATAATTCATCTAGGGGTTTCAATGCCTCGTGTAGGAAAGCATTTAAACTGCTTGCATCACCATCATTTTCGGTAGCTTTTGGGGTTTGAGTAAAGTCGTGTCCTCTTATATCTCTGGTCAAACTAGCTATGAAACTCAATGAATCAGGTGATAACTCATCATCAACAATGCTGCCGCTGTCATCTTTTATGAATTCCTCTGGCATCTTAAGATCTTTTGGTACAGGGTCTTCAGGAAAGTTGAACATAGCATATTGGTCATTCATGTCAATTTTGACAAATGACCCATCTGAATCATCTGAACTGTTCAGAAGTTCTCCTAACGCAGACTTTGAACATTCAGGGGCGTTTATTACCTCCAAATTGCTTCCTGCATATCTTCCATAACATACTGTTTCATGTTCTACATTTTTTGGTTTTTCAAATGTTCTATCACTGTTTGAAGATTTAAAAGAGTCATTCTTGTCCCCTCCACAACCAATCAAATTGCTAAAGGTATTACAAAATTCGAATCTCTTTTCCGTGTTGTCAAGTTTGTGAAAAGCAAAATTGGGTTGTTTATCCTTGTACGATACACTCCATTTTCCAAAATTATCATATTTCTTTGGAGGACTACCATCACCATCTTTTTCCATGTCCTTATCATATTTCTTTGGAGGACTACCATCACCATCTTTTTCCATGTCCTTATCATATTTCTTAGGAGGATTACCATCACCATCTTTTTCCAAGTCCTCATCATATTTCTTTGGAGGACTACCATCATCATCTTTTTCCATGTCCTCATCAAAACTTCTGTTAAAAAGAGTATCAATTGTACTAAGATCTTCATTAGGGAAGCATGATTTCATCAAAGTAACTTCCTTTTCCATTTGTTCACGCAATGGACTTCTTTTAATCTTCAAACCACTTTTTGCACGATCTTCTTGCATGTCCACTGATCTATTGTCATGACTTACTGTGGAGTTATCAGAGTACTTCTTAAATGATAGCAGTTCTACTGGCTCTTCCATGTGTCTCACAAATAAATGTTTCCAGTCAAATCTTGTTCTTCTCCTCTCTACTAATCTGTGAACTAAGTTTGACAAATAGTTCAAAGTTCGTGATCTTTGTACTTTGCTGGGATTTTGCCAAGAACAATTTTGTGCATCCGTATAACTTTCACTTCTAGCTAAACACCTTGATACATGTTCTGATTGATTAACTTTGTGTTTTGAGATAATATTTGTGTGGTCAACAATCTCATCAATGTTCCTAATATGAATGTCCGGACTCAAGTCCAGATTTGGTACACTGATGATTGGAGAACTAGAATACCTAGGCTTCGATGTCACACAAGGTGAAGACTTTAGTATATTGGAGGAATTCTGACTTTTATTATCATCCATACTTAAATCTGCCATTAAAAATTCATGAATTGGTGATGTACTAACGGATCTGGTTTGAACTGGTTTTAGATTGCTTGACTTAATGATCAGTTCATACTGGGATAAGTCTAAACTCATTGTTTGTGTTGACTGATGTAAGTAAATGGACATAGTGGAGGTTTCCTTTTCCTTCGTATCTACTTTTTGTATTGCTGAGACAGAGAAATCTCTTCTTACTGGTGATATCCATGAGACGTTTTTCTTACAAATATCAACAGATGGTTGATCTAAAGAGAAACTATCAATACCTTTATAAAAAGAATTCTCAGAGAGGCTGTCACCAGTCAGATTTAATTTACTGTCCCAGTAGGGCTCATAAATGTCACTTTTGGCAGCACTTGTGGAAGCACACGACCAGTTGCTTTGCTTGTCCGGCTCATCTAATTTGTTACTCTCTTTTGAAGAATATGATGAAACGTGATATTTCTTCTTCTGAATTCCAATAAATCTGTCACCCCAATCGTCTAGAGTACCAGTACATAGTCTTGACAAGGGTGGTACCTCATGATCTCTGTGCGAGATTGCTCCAGACTCAAACCTAGCTCGAATCTGTTCAAATTCTTCTTTATGGTGACTAAACACAGACTTGTCAGTATGGTCGTCAGGATCAATGGAATTTTCTGATGTCTCCTTTAATAACTCCTTGATTCTCAAATCCTTGACAACGTCATCTAGAACTTTTTGAATAAAATCATTTATGAAATCTCTCTCTGACATCAACGACTCAACACTGCAGCATGAATTTGAAATACAACGTGCCGACTTCAAGTGCATCTGTCGTTTTTTAGCCACTGGTACAGATTTGGGTATCGGTGATTTCCTTTTCCTGGAGACATGAGTTTCATCTCGTTCTGGTGAAAAATCACCGGACATGATTAACACATAAGGATTCTCTTCATGAATTGGTTCAATTCGGCCATTTTCAATGACTTGTCCACTTAACTTCATATCACGAGGCAGAGTCCTGCGCCTCATTGATTTTCCCTTCTCTTCCTGTTCTACAACCTGTTTGTGTTTGGTGTGTACATCTGGAACATTGAACAAGTTGTACTTGTCAGCATTGACTTTCATAAAGGGGGGTAAGTTGCCAGACTCTTTCAATGTTGCTAGGTAATTTTCTTTCTGTGTAGGTCTGGGACAGGCATTTACAGGTGATTTCTGATATTTGCCGTTTTTTGATGACTTGGGACGTTTGATCATTGGGGATGACCTCTGATGTTTGATATTTTGAGAAGATTTGCTTGGGCTAGCCATCTGCTTTACTTCTGAAGTCTTCTCATCACTGGCTTCACAGTCCTTTGTTGTGAAATCTTCAATACTGTACTTGCTTAACATTTCTTTTGTACGACCAGAGAGAGGCATCCTGACTTCAGCAGTAGGTTTAAACTTCTGTAATGGGTTCTCTTCTAAAGTACAGTCATCAATAGTATATTGGTTTATTTCTACCTGAAGTTCCTCTCTATCTTCTTCTTCAGCTTTCACTGTTTTCTCTGCTTTGTCTTCTTCCCATGAATTGTTTACTGGTGAAATACTATTACGACCAGGTTTACTAACATCTTTAACTGATCTAATTTTCTTGCCAAAGAAATTTAACTTGTTCATTAACCAGTTTTTCTTCTTGACCTTAGTGGCCACTGACTGATCACCAGTGCTGAGGCTATTTTCTTGTTTTGGGGTTGGTTCACTGTGAAGAATTGTCTCCCCTTTATTATCTTTCAAACATTCATCTTCCATGTTACAATGGTTGTTATCATTTGAATTGGATAATTTTGAAGTGATATCAGACAATACTTGATGTGTAGCAACATCTCTATGTTTTCCTGTCTGTTCAGGGTCATTTTCCAGCTCAACGTCAGCATCTTCTATTAAAGAATCTTTGTTCATTTCATTCTCGTCATCTCCTAAACCGGTTGCTTTCAATACAGGATGGAATTCTGTATGTACCTGTGAAGTTACCAGATTTACACCACAAACATCATGCACATTATCAAAACAATTGTTCTTAGCTAAATCTAAAACAGTTATTTTAGGTTTTTCATCAAAATTTTGAAGCATATTCAAGTCATTTTTATGAAATTCATTATCTGGCAAAATATTTAACTCTTTATTAAAGTCAGAATTGTCCTTATCATACACAATGCTAAACAAATTGTTAGACAGATTTGATGTGGGAGTTGGTTCTCTCTGATCTGTAAATGGGGGTGTGGCATGCTCTGGAGGGGACAATTTCAAGGTTATGGCTGTGAAAGCAAGCAGAGAAACAGTGCTGTTAGTACCTATTACCAAAAACAGAAGATAATACATGCAAATCTACATACTATAAAATCTAAGGCAATATCAAATATCTTCTTCTGATCATTTCATAAATAAATTTCTACTCTTTATGTCATCCATAAAAAAATGGTAGGATTGTCGTTACCTTACCGACCCATTAGAATCGCTTCTACCCAAACAATTTATTACGGTTTTTAAAAAATCATTCATAATTGATGTAATAATAAAAAGTTATATAAAACAGAAGAAACAATTCTATCATTACACCTCATATATTCAATATTTTTGAACATAAGAGTTGCTAAACCTGAATGTCTACTGATATACCTATAAAATATATCAAATTTTCTTAAAATAAACCCCCAAAAAATATTTCTGTGTCTTTGAAATAAAACAAATGTGCTAACATCATTGCCTATAAATTATGATGTATACACTAATAAAGCTGTATAAATTAATGGAATATGAATACAGACGAACCTGCTCTAAAGAAGACTGGGGCTATCATGGCAGAGATTGCATGGTGGTTGGATTCACATGTACATCTATCTATGCCATCAGTGTCTATAACTACTGATGTTTGAGAGTACAAAATCCAATCAATGGCTGGTGTACTTGATACAACTTCTAAGATAAAGTTTGGCCAGTTACTTGAGGCAGGAATGAGGTTTTCTCCAGTTCCCTCCACCACAAATCTGACTGCCATGACATATATCTGAAATATTCTTTAAAAGTAGTGCTAAACAGCCATAATCCATCCAATGTGTTGTAATATATCTATGGGCGATAGCTTTGAAAAAAATATACCAAAAATTATGGTAAAAAAATTGTAGTCTTATCCTGAATTTTTTCCACCTAAAGCCAAATTTAGAAAAAAATTATATTTACAGTACACTCCAAGTGTATCAACGATCACTCTCAGGTCGGACATATTCCTCCCAAAATGTCCGACAAATTTGAGTCAACTATTTGGTCGGACATCGTGATCGATGCGTATTTGTAAGCGTACTTTCTTTCCGGTATGGTAGAATGTCCGGGTACATAAATACCATAGTGTATTTCTACCTTGCACCATATTCGCGCCAGGAAGGGTAGCTCAAAGGTCAATATATAACTGAAATATTGTTGGAAAGTGACGTTTAAACAACCATAGCTTCATATAAATTATTGCAATAAAATATCGATTAAGTAATGAAATCGATATAAATTATTTTCCAGTATATTTAGTATAAAAAGCTTGTTCTACACGTTTACTGTGACATGTATTGCAACCACCATTTTTTACAACCACGTGCGCATGCTCGTGTTTGATGGAAGGCTATAGCTATATTTAGATATTTTGTGATAATAATTTTATATAGTAAATCGATCCACCCTGTGATTTTTTTCAACAAGATACATTTTTTTTATAGTATATATTTTATCATAAAATACAATATTGAACTGATTTTCGCTAACACTTCAATCATTGAATATTGATTTTTTCGGATGTTGAATATTTTATCCCCAGAATTGCACCCCTAGTTGTTAATATACTTTTATTGCTTTATTTAAAAAAAATAACACCAAGAACATCGATGATACGAGTCTTCTTATTCAGAAATAAACCTACCGCAAAATAAAGGTATACATTTTTTGTACTGTAAACAAAATCGTCATTTTTATCTAGATTTATCGTCCGAAAAATACGGTACTCCTCTACTATACTAATTTGGATTAGGTGATGGGAATTAGGTGCCATCATCAAAATAAAGATTAAAAAAATGTATTTTATGATAAAGATGGCTGATTAAAATAGTTTGTCATGCATTAGCTGTCAGTTGTAATATACAGGATGTAACCAATATACAGGAAGAGCCCCTACTGTGAAGCCATCTATTTTGAGATGCCATTCAATGAAAATAACAACCTGACCATATTGTTAAATAAGAATAAGAATTAGATAAGAAATTAAAATTTATAGAAGACAAGGATTTATATAATTAACACATTAAGTCACATTTCATTTATTTAGCTTGGGTCAGTTATCAATTAAAAAGACAAAAATGGTTTTAAAAAAAATCTGTCTAATAAGTATTTACCTAAATAACGATATCATGACGTATAATAATTTCTCACCGTAAATGTATTTATTTTATTAAGATATTTATACACAAATATAAGAAAAAAGATATAAATTTATTTTTTAAGTACAAATAAATTGGAAGACGGCTTGAAAATCGAAAACGCAAAATAGTTATCTATGTTTATAAGTCTTAGTAAAAAGAGTTTTGAGCAACGTTTTTTTTCACACCTGTGATAGGTGTATTTGTATATCATGAATGCACGATGCGACAACATGCTGAGATGGGTGATGTTTTGACAGGTAAACTGTAAAAAAAAAAAAACGTAGAATACACTAATAAAATATTATTTCACCTAAATCAGGACTCCACAGACTGCCAATTTTCAAGAAAAAAAAACCCGGGATTTACGGATTTATGACCCATTCGCCATGAACAAAATAAAACTTAAATTTTACTAAATAATTTTAATCCAAATTTGCCTTTAAAGAAATAAATGTACAAATTAGAATTATTTACCCGGGTTCATTCGCCCTACATTTGGCAAACACGTAAAAGAGCAAACGCACCCGATATCGTAAACCGGCAACTGTCTGCAGCAAGTGAAAGGGCCTTGGCATCGATTGTCGCGAGTACATAGGGACATATCAATATTCACTTCTAGTGCACTTAAAACATGGGTACTGCATGTTAATACATTTTATTCATGGATACTATTGTATATATTGCCTGTGACAGCCGTTAACATATCTATACTTTCCGTACCACTGTATATCACTCATTTAGTTCAGCTTTACTAAGATACGCATGTTTCTTTATGCACGAATTTATTGGTTAGCAGAATTTGGGGACGTTTCCTGTTTACAGTTTAACTATCTGAGAGTGGAGACTCTCACTCCAACCTGGGAGGATTTTGTCGGACAATTTTAAGAGTGAAGTTCGACAAAACTCTGTGTCCGACCTGAGAGTATGATCGTTGATACACTTGGAGGGATCTGTATTTAAGCAAATTCTTTCCTAATTTCCACTTTTCCGAATCCAGTTTTTCTTGTCCCAGGCTTTGGGCAAGCGGGTTAGCGTGAAGATTGATTGTAAACTAAATAATAAGTTGCTTTCCTCGGGTGGGAGGTATGCCTATAGTCAACTGATCTACTTTTTGAAGTATTAATTTTTTATAAGCTAACTAACCTTGTTTTTCTCTCTTTACTATATTAACTGATGGTGCTGGGTGACTAGGAGGTTCATCTGCCTTTGCTTCCTGTAAATAATTTACATTATCTTAATCAAAAATCACTTATATTACCTGCACCCTTTAAAAACTGTTGATGTTTGTTTGTTTGATAGTGTTAAACGCCACTTTCAACAATATTTCAGCTATATCATGGCAGTCAGTTTTATTGGTGGAGGAAACCGGAGGACCCAGAGAAAACCACTGACCTGTCACAAGTCACTGACAAACTTCATCACATAATGTTGTACACCTAGTCCTGATCGAGATTCAAACTCACAACATCAGTAGTGATAGGCTCCGATTACATAGTTAGATATAAATCCAACTACCATATGATCACGGCCACACAGTACCGCAAAACTGAGGAAGATAGTGGGTCAGGTCAAATCAAACATTATAAAATTGGCATTTGTTACTTCTCTGCTAAACATTCATTAAAGTCACTAAGTGTAAAGACTGGATGGCTTGAAGTTTCCAAGTTCCAAGTGTAATGATGTAAAATGTAAAAGCTTCCACCCCACATAAACGTATTATCTGCCTTACCCGAGACAGGAAGGGAGATAATAAGCTTACTGTATTTTCCCCCTTTTTTAGAGTGAGTGAGTGATTGTTGTTTAAAGCCAGCTATATGTTTTTAGCTATATCATAATAATACATTAATCACTTGAGAGTGAGCGATTGTTGTTTAACGCCAATTCAGCAATTTTTCAGCTATATCATGGCGAGAACAAGTTAATTTTCAATGAGATGATGATGAGGTCTGCCTTGTTCTAGAACAACACGCTGAGTTGGATTTTTATAGTGCCAGCTCACTGAAACAACAGTCCACGGGTAGACATGTCGCTCCACTCGGGACACATTATTCTGATTCTGAGCCAACCATTCTTTGCTCTTGCTCCTTAATGCTGCGTACTTATCTTTCCTATTTACCTTGACTAAGACATATAATTTATTAGCATTTCTCATCAGTATCATATGATAATACCAGCATTATTTCATTAATGGCTGTCAAAATATAAATGCCCATTAACAAGAACTGATAGGTTTATAAAATGCATATTTAAAAAAAAACAAAATTAAGAATTGCAGTAAACATACCAGCGATTTCAGAGAAGATTCAAATGTGAAAAGTTAACAGACAGAAAAAGATCTGACAAATGACAAAAACTTACATGGCCTTTGGCCAGGTAAGCTTATCATAATAAAAAGGTAAAACATGGTAAGACAGGTATATCATAAAATACAAATGAACTCTTACTGGTTCTACTGGCTGCTTCTTTGATCCCGTAGACCGCAGTTTGATAGGTCCACCATCAAATATATTACCCAGCCCTACACCACCAATAATTTTCTTCGTCTTAGGTTCAGTCTGTGGTGATTCTTTTGGCTTCTCTTCTAGAAATAAAAAAAAAATGTTTATTACACATGTATGTCAGTATGAAACGGTCTTTTCTAAACTTCACTTAGGCCATCTAAAAAAAATGTTCTGGTTCTCAGACAATGGATTTCAAAAAAAGGGCAAGGTAGTTAGGGTTTTTATATTTTGTTTTTATTTCCAATCCAACATGGGAAGGGTTTTTATATTTTGTTTTTATTTTCAGCGGTTTAAAAACATAACGCAAACCAGTTCAATTCTACTATTTTGGCAAACAAACAACACAATAGTGTTTACTGTCAACAGGCAGGATAGCAGACTTGCCTACCCTTACGATTTTGGCGTAAGGCTCACGATTTTTGGGGCTATCAAACGCCCTTACGATTGTTGTCAATTTCCTTACGATTCTGCAAATTTGCAGTATTTCCGGTTCGTCATTTCATTGCGGTTCCGTATATTATAGATCATATCAGCAATTCCGGTTATTAAAAAACGATGTCAAAACGTCAAAATGTTGATAATAAACCCAAAATCGATTTAAAATGTTAACATTATGTGGTTATAGCATGTGCCATTCACAATATGTGTAGTTTCTGTGCTTAAAATTGCATTTTGTGACAAAAAAAAGAGCCTTACTATTTTTTTTCAAGCATTTTATGATTTTTAACAAAAAGGGGTAGGCAAGTCTGGGATAGTCCACGGAACTATTTGTTTGGAACGTAACTGTACATTAAAACTGACGAGGACAGTGTTTTCACTCGTAGCCATGCTGAATTTTTACTTTCGTTTTCGATTGATCAGTCATTCAAACGTTTGTCAAAACTCGTCCGCGTCACCGGCACGCCTGAAAACTTAAATTTGAATTTTTTTTTCTTCAAAAATACGGCAATAAAAACGTCCCATCGGCCATAATTTTGAGGGGGCAGCGTTGTCCGAGAACCAGAACTTTTATTTTATTTGGCCTTATAGTTGCAAGCCAAGTACATGTATAATTGTTTGCTTGTGTCAGTGTGGAAAATTACAAATATACATTTAGTAACGGTAAGCAGGTGAAAATCAGCCAATGCTGAACTAATAACTCCACTCCCTAGGTTTCAATAATAAACATAATATTGCAATACCGGCTATTTCATGTATTATTATTTTCTCAAGTATTGGAATGTGAAGCAGATTTATTGTTTCATAGCTCGGATACGATGTATAGGTTTGAAATAATACGGAGCTATTATTTTATAATGTGGGGTATATGGCATGAGATTATGAATTCGAGTGTGCAGTCAGATATTTGTTTTGTCACCGAGCTGTTGAATTTGGTCTACCGATTGAATGTGCGGTACTCAAACCCCAGATTCTGTCAAACACAATTTATGCAGGAATACCCTATTAATAAACATGAAATTACCATAATCGTTAATCAATATTTAGTCAAAGGTGACTGATTTTAGGGCGACGTAGGTCGTAGTTCAGCTGTTGTTTGCAATCGTGCCGGTGACAGTTTGTCTCGAGTATCAATTAAACTGGTGCTTCTCAAATACAGTCCAGTCAACCGCTAAAATATAATCTTACCTTGTTTACGAAGTCAGTTTTGATATAGTTATCCTAAAACAATTCAATAGAAATGGGCAGTTGATAGGAAATTAAAACGAATTGCTTTATTGTTTATGAACGTCAATTTGTTGACAAAATGGCATACCTAATATATGACGTAATGGGAAAGTCCCTTTACATTGTTATCGTGATGCTGATTGGTTGAGGGATATAACGATGTCAGACGTTGGTTCAACATGGGTATAAAGGCAGGAAATCAGACGACACAAGAAAAAAGATTGGTTATATCTTCAAGGGACGCTTGAGAATTAGTACAGGTGATTACCGGCAAAATGTCTGATAAAAAGAGTGTATATGCTAGAGTACGTAATATGCAATTTATCACCGGATAGGTGATGGTGACCAATGTGGTCTGGTGACATTGTCCCATATTAAGTATTAGTCATTTTATTATTAATTTTCTGGTGCCGGTGGTCGGGTGACATTATCTAATATATTAACTGCGGAAGCGTAGCCCTTTATGGTCCTTTTTTTTTTGGCGGACAATAGGGCTACGGATTTCACCCTATCAAAAATTTGCGGAACTGCGACCAAGAATTCGTTGCACCTTTCAAATGCTTTGTGAGAGCAGAGTCAAGTGGATAACTCGTTTTGATACATATTTATCTATCGCTTTTCATATTTACTTACTTATTATTATTCATTTCTAGCTCATTATAATAAAAAATGTTTTGATATTAACTGATTTCACCTACTTAGTCCTGCCATCTTGTCTTTGTGGTATTCTCGCTTTGAGGTCACATGACTTTTGAGAGATGACTCTAACAGCAAAACACGTGTTCAGTTTGTTTACATGAAAACCTTGAAAATGTTGAATGAGAGTTCACCTCAGTTGGAATAATCATAGAAGAAAATAACATTTCTGGTTAATATATATGTAAAATATTTCTCTCTAGGTTGAATAAACATTTTATTTCAGATAAAAAATCGCTGTGCAAAACCTCCGGTAAAACGTAAACAAACCGAACACGTGTTTTGCTGTTAGTCATCTCTCAAAAGTCAAAAAAAAGAAAAGAAAAAAAAAAAGGACCATAAAGGGCTACGGTTCCGCAACTACTAATATATAAGTTTGTTATTTAACCATATATTTATGGTGCCAGTGACGGTGATGGTGGTTGGGTGACATCATCTAATATTTAAGTTTGTTATTCAACCATCGGTTTATGGAGACGTGGTCTGGTGACGTCGTCCCATATTTAGTGTTAGTTATTTAATTATTATTTTTATGGTGCCGGTGACGGTGGTCGGGTGACATCGTCTAATATATATGTTAGTTGTTTAACAAAAGGTTTATGGTGACATGGTGACGTCGTCCCATATTTAGTGTTAGTTATTTAATTATTATTTTTATGGTGCCGGTGACGGTGGTCTGGTGGCATCGTCTAATATATACGTTAGTTGTTTAACAAAAGGTTTATGGTGACGTCGTGCCACCTTAGAGTTAGTTATTTAATCATTAATTTTAGGGTACCGGTGACGGTACCCGGGTAACATCGTCTAATATTTAAGTTAGTTATTTAACTATAGGTTTATGGTGTCTGTGACCAAGTTAATCTGGTGACCTCGTCTAATATTTAAGTGTTGGCACTCTAATTATAATAAGTTTATGGTACCAGCGACAGGTGAATAATTTGTGACGGTGACCATCCATTGAAATAATATTATGGTGACAAACTTTGTTGTTCTTATATAGAATTACGGTGATTTGATTGGTGTGTACCATATTTAAATAATTATCCATCAGATAATATTAAATTATTAGACGTTCCAGTAATCTGTTGATGACCATCCATGGGGTCTAAGACAATACCCCCCCCTCCCCAGACAATTGTCCCCCTAGGACAATAGCCTACCAGTCAATTGCCCCCCCATCCCCCAATTTTTTTTATTTCATTTTTATTTATTTTTTTATTTGAAAACTTTTTTTTAAATGAGAAATAAATATGCATAAACTCAGATTAAATTATTCAAATTACTTTTAAGTTGGATTTTTTCTTTGTATATTAATCATCAAAAGGATTATACAGCTTGGACAAGCTATGATAAAAATAACTTTCTCTTATTATTTTTAGATATTTCATTTTTAGATAGAGTTTAATGATTTTCCAATTAAGTTTAATTACCTTACAAAATTGGTCTTCAAAGAAAAATTATAAAAAGGAATTTGATTAAACAATGATCAAAGCTGGGATGCAATTGTCCAGGGGGCTATTGTCCTGCTCCCCCATCCATGGGACCAGTTGCAGCCAGTTCCTCTGTCAAGATTTAATTGTTTTAATAAATTACATATTGAACTTATTTTGTATTTACAACTTTTATTGCTCATCAAAAGGAAACATTCGAATAGCTATATCGAATAACTGGGATATTCCAGAACCCATTTCTATAACGTAGTAAAGTTGGTGACAACATCTAACGTTACACCAGCTTTACCGCCTTAAGAATTCCTTTAAAATTTTGCGAGCACCGTCGCCTCTGAGTGTCCGACTCTTAACACCAGGGGTGCGGGGGTTGCAATACATATATAAATACTTTTTTTCAGAATCATTTCACATTGCATTTATCTATATCTGCAACTGAAATATCTCAGTGCACTGGTATTATAAAGAAAAATCTTCTCTCCATATTTTTTTTTCGTTAAGCCATGCCCGAGACCAAAATTAATAATGTATTCAACACAACATTATATGATAAAGTTTGTTAGCGAGTTTCAACAGGTCAATGGTTTTCTCCGGTTTTCTCCATCAATAAAACTGACAGCCATGATATAACTGAAATACTGATGAAAGTAGTGTTAAAACACCATATCCCTAACCAATAATTAATCAATTGTTTGTTGGCCCAAATGCGACCTACCAGTGAAAAGTTGCCTACTCAAATTCTTTCTTAATTCAAAAACAGATATATTTCTTTATTATTACTAGTGGTGTACCGATCATCGGAAACATCGATTAATCAGTCAGACGTCATCATACGATCCGATGATCGATTCTTAAACCTTGTGGTCGATTCTGATTCTATAGTGTCTAACTTATATATGCTTAACTTTGTTCTTTGGTTGTTGTTTTTTTTCTGTCTCCATACTGACAAAAATATTGTTTTAGTTTTATCCCAGCTGGGGTTTTTTTTGCCCTCATACTGACAAACATCTGGCAATTTTGTCCAAGCGTACTTTTGACACTCAGTCAATACACATATTTGAACTAGTCTATTATTTATCTACTTCCCGGAATAGTCCATTTTATATCAGGTGTTACACATATGGAAAACGATCTTTTGTTAAAAATGTTCTAAGTTGCATGTTTACAAATGGAAATATTGTAGTTTGTAAATATATTATTTGATTTTATTCAAATCTTTACTTTTGTCAAACACATATTTGGACTAGTCTATTATTTATCTATCTATATCAGGTGTTACACATATGGAAAACGATCTTTTGTTTTGTTCTATTTTAAAGTTAATGTTTACTAATGGAAAAATTATAGTTTATAAATTTATGATACAATTTTATTCATATCTTTACTTTTGTCAATCATACTCTTGAAATAAAGGCTATTTGATTAATTATAGTCAGTAAATACATTTAGCAGGCAATTGTCACCGATGATCGATCATCGATCGATGTTGATATAACGATCATCGATCTTGAAAATGTTACCGATTCCCATCACTAATTATTACTGGATATTTCTCAATTCCGATAGTGATAAGAATTTTGTCACATTTTAAAAGAAAAAAAAAAGAATGTCCCTCATTATCTATCGATGTCCAACACTCATGAGATGGGTTTGGGTACACAAACGTTTTGTTAAGGGGGGCCTGATTACTTGATAAAAAAAAATCTATACCTGGAATGTGTTCGTTTTTCACACTAGGTTCTAGTTCTTCTACAACTTGTACAAAGTTTGATGGAAACACACCAGTTTTGCCATTCAAAGAGCCTTCCCACCACCCTTCTTCTTCCTAAAATGTATGAACATTAAAAAGTCATATGTATATGTCAAGATTCTAAAAATATTTCTAATGGACAACAGGCATTCTAAAAATTCCACAGCTGCACAACATTTTTTTTAACTTCATATCTTGGCATGAAATTCTTCAGAACAAATCTTTATTCATTTAATTGTACTGACTGAATTTCTTATTTTTTAAATTAATATTGTATGGTTTGATGAATTATATTGATTGGATGTTCTTATTTGGTTTTCATCTTGTTTTTGTGCATCTTTTTTGGTACCGTATGAGTTATCTCCCTTGGTCAATGTAGAAATAGAACTCTTCACAGGATATGTTTTGCTATCTTTCTGTGGCAAATGTCTAATATCTATTATTATAGTTTTTCCTGTTGGCAAGTGGGTTTTCTGGTCTAACAAAAAATATTGATGCAGGAGCATTTTCATTTTTTGGGTGTATAGTTATTAGCCTGTTTAAATTTTAACTTAGGTTATACAAGAAAATGATCTGATTTTTAACAGCACAAAAAATGGCAATAAATCTTTAGGGTGGACACTGAAAATAAGGGTTGGCAGAGTTTGCAGAAACACTGATTTTCTTGTGTTTTGGTTTAGCTGTTTTCTTGTTAAGTTATCCTGGGTAACTCAAATATTGAGTGAGTGAGTGATTGTTCTTTAAGGCCAACTAAGCAATTTTTCAGCTATATCATGGCGAGAACAAGTTAATTCAAATATTGAAGTGCAAACCGACGTCAGTGTTCTCGCTAGCCCGTTTTTACAGGGTGCAGTACCCTCCCTTGTCCGAGTGACACCCTGCCCTTTTTCTCTATTTGTAGCAGCGCCCTGCCCTTTGTGACTAACGTGGATGTCTTTTTCCATACCTGTTACTAGTTCATAATAATAGATTTTTCATATTAAATGCATAAAGTCACGATTAGCGTTATTGTGTAAGACCGCCATTTTTTTTTTACAGGTAAGTTGTTCACGTGATGATTTATTATTGTTGTTTTGGTTTATTTGGGTTTATTTCTTATTTATATTAAATATTTAAAATTGCTTACTATAGAAAATACCGTTTTAATCTTTCAGTTTTATAAATAAATAATCATGATTTTGAAAATTATTGAATTATGAAGTACTGGTTCCCAGCATATATTTCTGTCAACATTCGTTTAACGCACGGTAACAGATCAATGTAAACACATGCTGATTGTATGATTAGGCTATTTATAGCTTTCGGCGAGTGATTGAAGTTGAATTTTAACGTTTTGTCAGGAAATTTCATTCTTCTAATCATAATGATTAATTCTAATTACGATGACAATTAAGATAACAATAGCTGTTGAAAGAAAGTAAAAAACTTGATCATTTAATATAATCATTTTTTTTTTTTTTTTTTTAATTTCACACACAAATGGCACAAAGGACGGAAATATTTAAAGGGATATTAAAGCTCGTTTTAACATATATTTTTTCAACTCGTGATGAAGGTTGTTTCTTTTTAATATAATTGTAAAAACATTCCAAAAATACTTTGCACACCCATATAATCCCTAATATCGTTAAAATATGACTTAAAAATAAAAGGGTCGAAATGAATTTTTGTCCAGGAAGCAAAAATTCAATTATTGGAATATGCATGCACATATTCATGACAGAATATATCAACGAATTATGTCACTTTTACAAAGTTTCATTGATAAAAACCGGGTTCATGTTTCATAAATATCATTTATTGAACCAATTGCAAGTCTTCATGAGATACAAAAAAATTACCAAAATTTTTGTCAGATTCATTCTTTGTTTCATTATTTTATTACTTTACAAAACATGAAATTTGGAATTTACTTAATAAAAGTCTCAGTTCTACTTTGGATTGTTGTTTCCTTTTTTCTAGACAACAATCTTTATTTTTTGTAGAAACCAAAATGAAGCAAATGAACCACAGATTAACACATTAAAGAGAAAATTAATTGATTCAGACTCCCCTGACACTCCTAGAAAAAGACATAATAGTGGTCACAAAGTGGGCTTTGATAATAATTGGAAGTTAAATCGACCATGGCTTGAGTGTGTTGAAAATAGTATGAAGTGTTTCTTGTGTACCAGACACAATATGAAAAATGTATGGGCTATAACAGGATGTGTGTCACTTAAGACTAGATAAAATTAAAGAGCACGAATCAAGCACTGACCATATTAACTCTGTAGCTATAGAAGCTGATCAAAACAATGCATCAAAATGTACCGAAAACATGAATAACGAAAAACGAAGCACAGAATGCAATAGGTGATGCCATAAAAGTACTGTATTTCATGGTTCAGAAAAATCTCCCTTTAGATTTATTTTCAAGTTTAGTGGATTTAATAGTAGAACTTGGTGGTGACAATTTGAAAAAACTCATTTTTTAATCAAATTGTCTGTCCTTGTTCATACATATTGCCCTTTTATTCACAGGTCGCACGCATAAAATTGCCCCTTTTCAGTTTTGCACCCTGCCCTTCTTAAATCCTAGCTAGAACACTGGACGTCATTGATGTTAAATTGTAAGTACAATAATCCTTTAAACAAACCTGTTTGAAAACTTCTACTACACTGTCAACATCCAACTTTAATTCATCCTCATTCTCTGGTTCATAGGAAAATAAAACTTTGGCTCTTTTGATCACTGACTGATGAGATTCTATAATAAAAAGTCAGAATATGAAGAGTAAGTAACTGATTTTTTTATTTACAGTAGATGTATTACCTAATATTTAATTCTGACAATCACATCAATTGAAATAACAGCTTTTCCCACAAGTGACAATACTTGGATGTATGATGAAAGGTCCATCTTTATTGCACAATTGACTTTTTATTGAAGAAAAAGAATGCACCCAAAATCTGCAGCAATCGATGATGAGATGTAAGGCCAGACTTAAAAATATTTCTGTTTGCCCAAACCCTACCCACCATTCTGAGGTGTGGGTAGGTAGGTAGGTAGGTAGGGAAATTCTTTTTTTTTCACCTTAAAAGAAAAAAGGGGGGGTCAAAATTATTGTACCTTATAACGTTATAAATGCTTTAATAATGATAGGCTAAGTTTGGTATTGACACATATATAGATCTATCTGTACTAAGATCCTTTCTTATAACATTTCGTTAAGTTTTCCACTTCAATGTCCCGATTTTTTTTCTCAATGTTTACATTTGTAAATACAGACAAATGTTTTAATTGAGTTTATTTGAATACAAAATTCAAATGCAAAAAACTTGTACAAAACACTATCAGAACTTCTGAATAAACTCTTAACATTTAAAATTTGACTAGATCTGACATTTCAATGACTAGAAACATAATACCGGAAATGTTTCAACAATACTTCATTTATATCGTGACGGAAACCTGAGTACCCGGAGAAAACCGATGACCTGTCGCAAGTCACTGACAAACTTTATCACATAATGTTGTATCGAGTACATCTCGTCATGAACGGGGTTCGAACTCACAACTTTAGTGGTGATAGGCACTGATTTGACAGGTAGTTGTAAATCTAATTACCATATGATCACGACTACGACTGCCTTCTTGTGAATTTTTTATTTTTTTATATTTTATGTTGAATTATAATGTCAAACTATAATTTTCCCTTTACTTGTTACTTTGTACTAGTCAGTCGGGAAGCCATGCACAGAAATCTCGAAATCAAGGGACGTAACTCTATTTTTTAGATAGATGACGCTTTAAAAGTGAGCGGCCATGCATTGTTTACGTTGACACCCCATGTGTTTTTACTGAATATCTTCATAAATAAAACTAAAAGAAGTATTCATTTTTATTGAATCCATTTTTTAAATAAAATTTTAACGTGACTGACGCGTGAATAAGTGTATTTATGACATCGACTGCTGCTGATGAAATGTTGACCAAAAAAATGGCACTAAAAATCTATTCTTAAAATAAGTGGAACAATTGCATCCCATTGGCTGGTTATTAATAAATCTGAGACAGTCATACAAATTTCATCAGTTTTCCTCAGAAAGAAATCGTCGTCACACACTTCAACGAATACTTCGTGCCATGTTTTTGTGTTTTCAAAACGATAGTCTGTTGGAAACTATCGGTCTTGATTTCAATCCAATTTTTACGTGCACAGATGACGAGAGGGTAAAAAACCGAAAAGCCATTATGTCATGCTTCATCCGTATCAATTAGATGCTTTACATAACACAAATTGTCGTGTGATAAAGCACTGATCGGATAAGGTTAAACTATGTAACAAAATCAATACGGACACGGATACGAAAAAAATCCGTTAAAAAAAAATCCACGATTTTTGAACCAAAAAAGATTTTGAGTCGGACGCTTTTTTATGAGTCGGTCGGGTTCGGGCAAACAAACATATTCTTTTTTATGGCCTAATAGTTACAAAAGACACGGGTTATTAATTGAGGTCTCTTCCGTTAATCTACTTTATTACAAGAAATTTTTGCCATCTTTATTGCACAATTAACTTAGAATTCTCACAAACTGAAATCACAGTTTAATTTTTATTCCATTCCATGTTTCTTTTTTTATATTATATCTCATCATGGATTGCTGAAATATTTTTGTGCATTCTTTTTGACTAAATAAAAATGTAAGAATTGGAGGTAAAAAAGGCTCTGACAGTCAGAAAACCTGAAAAACATATATTTTTCTTTTTCGCCTAAGCTCTACAAAATGTGTTGGAACTAATCAAAAAGGCTTAAAATGACATATGAATAATTCATGACTATGAGGATTTCTCTGTCAGATGACCCAATAAGTGGGCTACTTACTGACAATGCATCATTTTCTTTTTATTTCTGAAATGTATATTAGAATACTTCACCTTTTTTCTTTTGTGATCCACCAACAGGGATTCCGTCTTTGATCCTGCTGGCCAAGTCTTTAACAGAACTTCGCTGCGCTGTTTTGAGATCTTTTTTAGTGTCATCATTTTTCTCAACTGTGGCATGCGGCTTATCTTTCGGTGTCTTCTCAATTATCTGAAAAATATCATCTTGATTATAAAGTATTTGGACAGGAATCTGTTTATTTATTACTAATTTCAAACGCTAATAAACACTGACTATGTATCAGGGACTGCCATGGTCGCGATCGTAGGGATGTTGGATTAACATCTACCTATACAGTGTCACTTAATGTTGTGAGTTTGATTCATATACATGGCAAGGTGTACATGCTCCAACTTAATGTGATGCCACGAAATAGCTGAACTATTGCTAAAGTTGGTGTTAAACACCAATCAATCAACTAAATGTGATAAAATTTGTCAGTGGCTTGTATACGATTTTCTCCAGGTACTAAGCCTTCATCCTCCTCTATTAAAACTAAATATCCTGATATAATTGAAATATTGTTGAAAGTGATGTTAAACATGCACAACCCTTACGTATATATCATAAGATTATTGATCTCTTTCATTGGCTACATTTATGGGATTCAAGTCAGGTCAACTTTTAAATAAATTATTGGCTTTACGCATGCAGACTCAAAAGCTTAACATCTGTATGTCCTAAACATCTCCCACGGAATATGTTTGGATATATATGCTGATATGGAGTGAACATGAAATGGCCAGAAAGGAGAACATGCGATTGCCCAAGTCAAAACAAAACAAAAGCTCTGACAAAAGGAATTCCCAAAAACATTGAGTGAGTGATTGTTGCTTAACGTCAAGTGAGAACAAGTGATTTTTCGATGAGATGATGTCTGCTTTCTACTAGAAAAACATGCCTAGTTGGATTTTTATAATGCTAGCTCATGATCACTGAAACAACACTCCAAAAGTAGACATATCACTTCGCTTGATTTCCCCCCGATTCCAAGTCAACAAGTCTTTACTCCTTAATGCTACGTTCTTAGAGGAAAAGCAACAAATGTTAATTTGATATCTTTTGGTTTGACCTGATCGGGGCTTTAACTCACAAGCTACTTCACTCTGGTCAAACACACTAACTATTACACCACCAATGTGGTTAACTGTATAATAAAAATACATCTATTTACTTTCTATCTGGCTTCAAAAATGCTTGCATCAATGGATTTCAACATCATTGATAGAAAAAATGATGAGAGATGATTGTTCGTTTTGTTGATGCAAGTGGAATTGTGAACCATCACTGTTTAAACTTTCTTTTCATAAATTATAAACAAAAAAGAATGCAATAAACTTTTTATGTTGATTGTTATACCTTGACAAAATTATCAGGAAACATTCCCTTTTTCCCATCAAGTTCTCCTTCCCACCATCCTCCATCCTCGGTCATTACATTTTTGATAATTTGACCTGTTTTTATTGTAAGTTCATCAGGTTGTTCTGCTTCATAGTCAAACTCAACAATACAGTCAACTGAAATATAAAATAGTTATTGTAAAATTACATCAGCATGAAGGCAAGACAGTTATTACAAAGCAAACATATTATAAAACTTAGATGTGTGTCTTCCAAGATTTGAAAATTCTGAATCAATCTAGCCACAGTCCATAATAAATTAAAATAAACAATTTGTCTAGCTTATTGTCAACAGTTTCCAGTGATTATCGGAAAATGAACAAATGTGTATATGATAAGCCTTCCAACAGGCAGTGGGGAAATGAATGTAACTATGCTGTTGTGATTTAATGTTTTATTATTACATTTTGAATTGAATACCACAAATTTATATTTTAGTGTCAAGTGTCCTTTAAAGTCAAGTTTGGTAATTAGAACATGTCAGGTTATCTGCAGTCATGCAAAAGGTATTCAGTAGAATGGATTCCTGCAAGTCAGATCTTACTGGATGCTAATAGCCCTGATTATTTCTGTTGGTGTTTTACCTACTACACAGTCTTCGAAGTCCGGTGCCCGAGGTCAGTAAAATCGGGTCTCAGGCTTGTAAAAATCCCAAAACCAGAAGTCCACCTGGCTTGTGCATTTTTGTCTGAGAAGTCTTAAGTATTTTTGTTTCAGTCGTTGAAAGTTTTGTGAAGTTGCTGTTTCAATTATTTTTTAAATAAAATAAACAATGTACGCCGTCTCGAGAAAGGAAAATTTGTAGTCGTAAATATCTCCATGTTTTGGAGAACCGCATATGCTATTGAATTGTACAGGTAAGTCCTGAGTTATCCGATAGAGAGGTTCCGAAAGATTTACTTGGTCTCTGAAACGTTTGATGTCACATGCATTTTTTGTTGATATAAACATCTGATTTGACATTGAATAATTACTTTAACTAGGACAAACATCGGTTATGGCTTTTCCCATAAAATATACGGATAGGTAAAAAGCTGTTGATGCTAAAGAGATCGGCAGTGGAAATTTATGATGCCAGGCGGCGGTATGAACAAAAAAGGACTAGTAAATTTCAAACCAGCTGAACGATAGCTGCGGAACCGTAGCCCTTATGGTCCTTGGCCAGTTTTCTGATATTTGCGGACCATAGGGCTACGGATTTCACAGTCACCCTATCAAAAATTTGCGAAACTGCGACCTTGATTTTGTTGCACCTTTCAACAGTAATTTTCACATCAAAATGCTTTGTGAGAGCGGAGTCATGTGGATAATTCGCTTCGCTACATATTTATCTATCGCTTTTCATATTTACTTAATAATTATTATTTATTTCTAGATCATTATGATGACAAATGTGTCGATAATAACTGATCCCGCCTACTTCGTTCTGCCATCTTCTTCTTTGGTTTGTATCATCCACCACTAGATTAGTGCACCTATATTTAGTTATAGTCACAGATACTGGAAAAACTAAATAAAATCGTGAAAACTAGTTTTTCGACATTCCTGAGTTAGTCATATGCAGTCTACCACAATGTAGAGCATAGCATAATCTTCTGGTACAGTTCTCTATTTTACTAATTATTTCGTCATTGCACTTCAGTAGATTTCGTCTAGTTAGTATATCCAGTTCTAAGATTACATTAGTCAGTAGATTAAAGTCATTTGATAGAATTCTCTAGACGGATTCATCAATGTCACTAATAATAACTTTCAGTTCCTTCATGGATTCCTTGCGATAGGCATAGAGCATTACATATAATAAGAAAGTGAAGCGTGTCCTCATCTTCCAGTTGACAGAGAGGACAAGTCGCAGTAACTTCATGATTGTTAAATTTGCTATGATTGCATTGGAGTATTTATGTACCTGTTAGTAATCTAGCCTTAATTCCCCCCCTGCGCACATCTTTTATGTTGTTTTGGACTGCGGTCCAGATTCTATGGACGTTACCGATGGACAAGATTGCTGTTTCACAAAATACCATCTTGTCATTGTGCTATTCTCGCTTTGAGGTCACATGACTTTTGAGAGCTAACTCTAACAGCAAAACACATGTTCGGTTTGTTTACATTTTACCGGAGGTTTTGCACAGTGATTTTTTTATCTGAAATAAAATATTTATTCAACCTAAAGTGAAATATTTTACATATATATTAACCAGAAATGTTATTTTCTTCTATGATTATTCCAATTGAGGTGAACTCTCATTCAACATTTTCATGTTTTTCACGTAAACAAACCGAACACGTGTTTTGCTGTTACAAAGTCAGAATACCACAATGAAAAGATGGCGGAACGAAGTAGGCGGGATCAGTTAATATCGAGACAATTGTTATCATAATGAGCTAGAAATGAATAATAATTAGTAAGTAAATATGAAAAGCGATAGATAAATATGTAACGAAACGAATTATCCACACGACTCCGCTCTCACAAAGCGTTTTATTGTGAAAATTACTGTTGAAAGGTGCAACAAAATCAAGGTCGCAGTTTCGCAAATTTTTGATAGGGTGAAATCCGTAGCCCTATGGTCCGCATATATCAGAAAACTGGCCAAGGACCATAAGGGCTATGGTTCCGCAGCTAGCTGGATGAAGGATCGTCCCTGGTTATGTCATGACAAGGAAACAGACAGATAGATTGATTTTTTACGGTAGTGTCACATATGTTCGTGGACATAAGATTATTCAACCTGAACGCGGTAAAACTAGAAACCTGGAAATTCTCTTCAATGCCTACATTGTTTTTATTAAACTTCATTAAAATAATTAAGTTGTTTTGATTATAAGAGCTTTGTCATTCACTAGTAGTAGTGACCTTTGTTTTTGTGCATACAAATCAGCAAAACATGTGAAGTAGGTCACATAATTTTGTGGAAATAGTTTGTTCTAAAAATAACTTAAGGTAAATACAATGTACAGTACAGAAAGGGACATACCGTGATCAATCACTGTGATAGTGGTCATGTCTAGGAGAGTGATGAGGATTAAAATTTTAAATTCATGTCGGTGATCAGGGGGCAATAAAACACCAGGTGTTAATCTTGTAATCAAGTGTGTCGTTTTACAGGTAAACTAGTCAGATAAGATGTACAGATGAAATTACGTTTTTATATCGCCTATTTTTTTTTCAGGTACTGTCTCAGATTCCCCTCAGAATTAAAAAAAAACTTTTTCATTTCTTTCCTCAAAACATAAAACATCCTTGAACGTAATCCTGAGATCGAGAAAATAGCACGAGAACGGAGAGTTCATTTGAACTGATGAATAAAATGTAAATAATAAATGATTATTCAACTTCAATTCAGTGAAATCATGGGTTGTGCAAATTTGTTTCAAAGATTTTTAACCTTGGCTGTGTTTTGCGTATCTACACCTAATATTTTATTGACACGCGTACACGTAACCTGGCTTGTGCACAAATGAAGTTTCATAAACACATGCGCGATATGTTACGTTTTAAAGCGTATTTCCAGTTCAATAACATTTTTTATACGTTCAGTAATTTTTTTTATTTTAATCTTCATAGAAAACCCAGTTAAAACCCTTTTCGTTGTAGAAATACATACTAAATAATTTTTATACGGTCATTGAAGAATTTGATTAAAAATTAACGAAACAAATATTTATAAACAGATCGTTCAAAGAAGTACTACATGTCCAAAAGTCACTAAATTTACAGATATATTTTGGAAATTAGCGGCTAATCTGCAGAAAGTTTAGAAACGTGAAAGGAAATAAGGAATAAAGCTTTATCATGATTTTACCCCTACAAATGTTTAACATTACACAGTATCTGACCAAAATCAAATGTCACCAGTTTATTTATTTATTTATTTATTTATTTATTCAAATTCAAATCTTAATTGGCTTTCAACCCAATAGATTTGTGACAAAATACAGCCAAAAAAAACCCCCAAAGTTTATGGAACAAATTAAAAGCATGCTCTTCGTTTTCCGCTTTCTGTTCATTTTGTAGCCATTAGACTATGTAAATTTGGATTGTTATAGGTTTTTGCTTGCAATTTTAAAGAAAATTATTTTCATCTATAACGGAATTACATAACAAGCCAAGTGTGTAAAACAGTTTACTTGAATTGTTAATTTTTTTCAATACGAGAGGTAAAAGTCCAAAACACAAAATAAACCAATAATCAATTTTAAGTCAGCTCTTTACCAACTAAACACTACAAAACCCGCGCTTGCAAAGTCTGTGCTTCAAAAACGCGCGCCTGCGGTTTAAATTATAAACAAAAAATACATTTATGAAGTAGCCCGTATTTACGAATAATTCAATACATACTGAATTCAACCCAACAGAAGAAAAATAATGAGAAATTAAAATTAAACAAGATAAAGTTCAGTTGCGGTTTCAACAAAATTCTTAATATAGAACTCGAGGTCATAAAGTAGAACTTTCTAAAACAAACGAAAATGATAACAAGACACACATTCTTTGGCAATGAAAAGCAACAAAGTCAAATATTAACAGCAAGAGGATACAAAATTAATTGTCAAAAATACATCCTTCAGTAGCAATAATTACGGCTTACGATATTAAAAGTCAACGGGTAGAACAGGTAGCGCTAATCTCTTCATTGGTGATAAAATATCAATCGGCGCACAGGTGACCGAGAGCCATAAAATTTATTCCTCACCACCTTGTTTTATGGTCCTTTTTAGGTCATTCACAGTGGGTTTATGTCCGTGATGATATGTCAAAAGGATTAAAAATTATGTCTCTCGGAGTGATCAATCACGGTATGTCCCTTTCTGTACTGTAGCAGTCAGGCCTCGACATTAACGTTTGTCCGATACCAGTGAAAACTGACGTCGGACAAGTAGATCTTGTATTACGGTTGTCCGACGGGACAAGTGAAAAAGTCAGATTCCCAAACGTGCCGGTACGACGGACAAATCTATTTCCACTGGTATAAAATACTGGGTTTGTTGTATAAAAGACCCCTGTTTGATCTCCAATTTGTCCATAATTTATTTTGATTAAAACTAAAGTGAAACGCCAGATCAAAACTCTTGTTTATTGTATCATTTTTTGTTCTCCATGCTGTGATGAAGTTCAAGGACATTGACAAAATTAAAATCGCAATCTTAGAAACGCTTTAATGAACGGAAATATCAATATTTGAAATATAAGAACAAGAATCACTCCGGAACAGACACGTAAAAATTATCGGATATCAATTTGGCACCAAATTGTCTTTTGTGCAAAATACGATAGAGGACTTGATTTAGGATTTTGGGAAATATTGAAACCTTTGAAATGGACAAATATTACAAGCTTTTTCCTCATCTGGTTGAAAAGATCCACTAAAATTTGTATTTCTCTGTGAATTTAAATAAAATACTTTGCTTTAATTATATCACAGGCACTTGTTTCTGGTAAAAAAAATATACCTAGATACTGGTATATATATAGTATCTAGGTAAATTTTTTTTTTACCAGAAACAAGGATTTATATAACACAAATATGAGTTATTACAATTTGTATGGTATTGGATCACAACACAGTAATATTTCAAAAGGAAAAGGGGGGTAGGGAGTACACATAAAAATCACTGGTATGCAAGACTCCAATCAAGATAGACAGAAATAAAAATGTGTCATTGAATATTTGTCCTTAAGGTAGTAATGAATAAAAAAACTAGAGGCTCAGCCCACTGAGCCTGTATCGCTCACCTGACAATAGAATGATACTGAAGCAAATTTCAAAGGGAGATAATCATTACCTTAAAAAACAGCAGCCATCTTGAATGGAGGGTGGGGCTGTCGGACACAATTTTAAAAGGGACACACCCAGGGACCATCTATGCCAAGTTTGGCTCCATTTGGCCAAGCTGTTTCAGAGGAGAAGATTTTTTTAACATTAGCCAATCAGAAAAAAGAATTATTCTTGGCGGCCATGTTTATAGGCCAAATGGAACGAAATGGAGAAACTTTATAGAGGACCTTACATAGATGCTTACTGCCAAGCTTGGTTCCATTTGGCCAAGTTGTTTCAGAGGAGAAGATTAAAATATGAAAAAGTTAACGGACGGACGACGGACGCTAAGTGATGGCAATACCTCACATGGCCCTTTGGGTCAGGTGAGCTAAAAATGATGAAAAAAGGGGAATAACTCCTAGACGGGTAATCAGATTTACTTCAAAATTGCAGGGCATGTAGATCTTGACAAGCTGAACATGTTTTCAGTTTACACTCAACATCTATCTCTTATAGTTTTTGAAATAAAGGGTGAAAAGTATTAACATTTTTAAAATTTGACGAAAAAAGGGCAATAACTTCAAGATGGGTAATCAGATTTACTTTAAAATTGTAGGCTAGGTTGATCTTGACATGCTGAACATGTTTGCTGTTTAAACTTAACATCTATCTCTTATAGTTTTTGAAATAAAGGACAAAAGGTATTAACATTTTGAAAATTTGACGAAAAAAAGGGCAATACAGCACGCACAGCGTGTTTTAGCAAGAAATCACCTTGGTCGGTGTTTTTTCGCGGTGAAATGTCGGTGATATGTCATAAAATCACAGTAAAATGTCGGTGAAATCACGATGAAACTTTCACCGCGAAAATTAACAAATTAGGACCTAAATGTCGGTGAAATATTTTAATTGCCGGTGACAACACCTCGGCGAAAATCATAGGTGTATACACGTACATGTAACTGTACTTCATGTGTTCTTTTGATTTTTGTTGCTTAGTTTTGATTTTTTACTATTTCGTACTTTATATTTCAATTTGATACCGGGGTTTTTTTCAGGGATGCCAGCATGGCATACATTTTATTTATAGGATTTACGAGGCTGAGCACGCATCTTGTTTTGCGTATATTATCTAATCCAGGGATATATATAGTAGTCCTACTATATAAATCCTTGTCTAATCCCAACATTTCGATTGGTTTATATCGATGTTATTTTTTTTAATCACCTGTGTTTTATCAATGTACGGATGTGTCTATTTTTATGTAGTGCACACATTGAACTAGGTCACTAAAAGGTCAAATACACAGTTACCTGAGGCTGCGGGATTGATTTAAAAACACACCGAGAATGATTGAAAAAAAAATCGATGTAATTTTTTATCTAAAGCAAACGTGCTTTTTCGTATTTGTATGTCGTTAATCCCCTTTTGCAAGCCACGTGTTATTTTACCTTTAATAAAAGTTCCATTTCTGATTTGTACACATATTTTTCACGTGAACGTAAATCTAGAAAGGTTTCCACATGCTATCGATCAAAGCGTGCTTTTGGGGATCTAGAAACTTTTGTAACAGGTGAACTTAAGTCACGTGCCAACTCGACCATTAATTGAACACCCGAAAGCAAATTAACTCGGGATACCAAGCTTGCATTCAAAAGATCAAGTTTATTTTAATTAACAAAATAATACAACACAAGCTTATAAATGGTAATGATCACATAATACTAAACGTTTTTACCGGCATTGTTTTCTTAACATAATAGATTAAAACAAAAGCAAATATCAGAATTAAAGAACGAAAAATGATCACATAGCTTGCACACCTGAAAAAGAAAATAAGTATTTGCTATGAATCATTCATATTATCAAAAATGACAGTCTCAAGAACATACAAATATACAAATAAAGGTTAATATCCCATTTCTTTATTTCGCGGCGTTTAATCGTCAATGTCGGTGTTTTATAGTAAATCACCGTGTTCGATTTTTCTCGGTGTCAACACCGACGTCGGACCTGAGTGATTTCTTGCTAAATCGCGCTGTAACTCCAAATTGGGTACTCAAATTAACTTCAAAATTACAGGGTAGGTAGATCTTAATATGCTGCACATGTTTGCAATTTAAACTTAACCTTTATCTCTAATAGTTTTTGAAATATCAGACAAAAATGTTTAAATTAAAAAAATAAAATATAAAAAAGGGCAATAACTCCTAGACGGGTGATCAGATTTACTTCAAAATTGCAGGGCATGTAGATCTTGACATGCTGCACATGTTTGCTGTTTAAACTTAACGTCTATCTCTTATAGTTTTTGAAATAAAAAACGAAAAGTATTAAAATTTTGAAAATTTGACGAAAAAAGGGCAATAACTCCAAGATAGGCAATCAGATTTTCTTCAAAATTTCAGGGTAGTTAGATCTTCCTGTGCTGATCATTTTTACCCCGTCAGATTTCTGATATTATTAACGGTTTTTGAGTTGTTACCAAAAACGTGCAATTTTACCATATGTTCTATTTTTAGTAACAGCGGCCATGTTTGTTGGCCGAATGGAATTAAATGAAATTTTTTTTTATAGAGGATCTTACATAGATGCTTCCTGCCAAGTTTGGCTCCATTTGGCCAAGCAGTTTCAGAGGAGAAGATTTTTTTAACATTAGCCAATCAGAAACAAGAATTGCCCTTGGCGGCCATATTTGTTGGCGGAATGGGACGAAATGAAGAAACTTTATAGAGGACCTTATATAGATGCTTTCTGCCAAGCTTGGTTCCATTTGGTCCAGTTGTTTCAGAGGAGTAGATTAAAATATGAAAAGTTAACGGACGGACGACGGACGACAGACGCCAAGTGATGGCAATACCTCACATGACCCTTTGGGTCAGGTGAGCTAAAAAACCAGAACAAATCAGTTCAGGCAGCTTTAACTATTTACTTAATTTGGGCAGGGTAACGTCAGAGGGGTCGCAAAACAATGTTTCGATTAATCGCAATTGACTTCTCCCAGAAGCCTCCCCACTTCTCCCTGTGAGCTCTCTGAAAGAGAAGTCACTTCTCCCTCTAATTTGAAAGTAGTGGGAGCTCTGGATAATTATTCTCTAGTTTTTGTAATTTTTATAAATTTTTTCGGACACTAACAGATTGAGTCGGACAAGTACTTTTTTTAGTTGGTTGTCCGAAGGGACAAGTTAAAAAATATGTTAATGTAGAGGCCTGAGTGTGTTTTTGTACTGGAGTATAAATTTTTAGCTAAGTACATGCCTAATAAGACAGCATATATTACAAGAGAGACAATCAAGTGTCAGATGACACATACAGATTACTTAGGCAATAAAGTAGTCCCCTATTATTAGTGGGGCACTGATACTCAGAAACATCAACTAATCAGTCGGACATTATCGTACGATCTGATGATCGATTCTGATTCCTAGTGTCGAAAAAATATATACGGTATGTTTAACTTTATTCTTTGGTTTTATTTTTGTCCTCGTACTGACAAACATCTTGCAGTTTTCTCCCAGTGTACTTCTGACAGTCACTACACATATTTGGACTAGTTTATTATTTATCTACTGCCTGGAATAGTCTATTTAATATCAGGTGTTACACATATGGAAACCTGTTCTAAGTTCACGTTTACAAATGGAAAAATTGTAGCTTGTAAATATACGATGCGATTTTGTTGAAATCTTTACTTTTGTCAAACACATATTTAGACTAGTCTATTATTTATAATACAGTCTTCACGCTAACCCACTTGCCCGAACTCGGAAGCCTGGGACAATTATTTTTTCTAAATTTGGCTTTCGGGCAAGTAGGTGAAAAAAATGAAGGCAAAGACTGATAATAGTGTGTATACTAGTGGTATCTAACACATTGTCTTGTATTTTTGTTTTGTCTGTGTCTTGTGTACCCTATGTTTCTCTGGATTGTCCATTTTTGATCGCCCCTTCAATATTCTCTATTTATTTATCTACATGTATAGCTACTGCATGGAAAAGGAATTTTATATCCTGGTGTTACACATAAGGAAACTGATGTCTTGTTTTGTTCTAAGTTAATGTGTGCAAATGGAAAAATTGTAGATTGAACATATATTATAAGATTTTATTCATTTCTTTACTGTTGTTGTCGAACGTACTCTTGAAATAAAGACGATTTGAGAGTAAATACATTTAGTAGGTAATTGTCACTGATGATCAATTATCGGTCGATGTACCGTTCAGTCCAGAGGGAAAACGCAAAATCTGTGATGCCATCACGGACAAAATCGACAGTTCGCGGACCGGACCGGTGATTCATCGCGAACCATGATGGTGGACAAATTCTATCATTTTCATCACAATCGTGGGGTTTCAGAGGAGAAGATTAAAATGTGAAAAGTTAACGGACGACAGACGACAAGTGATGGCAAAAGCTCACGCAGCGACAAAAAAAAAGGGGGGGAGCGAGTGCGTAGAGCTAATTTTAATTAGATTGGTTTCTCATCGATCTAATTATATAAAAACTGTGTTAATAAATGCCCAATTTGTATTTCATTTTATTTTTAAAGAGGCTAGATGCAGATGAGAAACTACAATATTTTCAACTACCTTACATTCCTTGTCGTATGGTATCAGGTAATGAAATAAAGTTATGTTTAAAATATTTTTGTTTACCAATTTATTTTGTACAGTTTGAAATTTCATTAACCTTTATATCACCCAAGCCGAGCCCCAAGCCATCGGATGTTCAATTACTGCCAACTTGGTACATTTGTACGTGACTAAAGTTCACCTGTTATAAAAGTTTCAAGATCCCCAAAAGTACGCTTTGATCGTTAATATATTACCAACATGTAGAAACCTTTCTAGATTCTCATTCACGTTAAAAATGTGTGTACAAATGGAAATGTGTATCCACTTTTGTTAAAGGTAAAACAACACATGGCTTGCAAGGTGATTAACGACATACAATGTACAAATACGAAAAAGCACGTTTAGATAAAAATTTACATCCATTTTTTTTTCAATCCTTCTCGGTTTGTTCTTAAATCAATCCCTCAGCCTCAGGTAACTGTATTTGACTTTTTAGTGACCGAGTTCAATGTGTGCACTACATAAAAATAGACACACCCGTACATAGATAAAACTAGCTCACTAAGATATACCCCCCGCTCCCCCCATCTGTCCAACCTATTTCCATAGCCAAAACATTACTGATTGTTCCGACCAAAAATGAAAGGGACCCTCCTCTCTTCACCGGTAAGCTGTTGATAAAATTTCAAAACATTCTAAGAAAGACTACTCAAGTTATCATACGACATAGCGTAAAAATCATATTTTCTATCATATCAAGTCCAATAACTCTGGAACGGCAAAAGTGAAAATCGTCAAAAATGAAAGGAATCCTCCTCTCTTCACCGGTAAGCTGCTAATAAAATTTCAAAACATTCTGAGAAACACTACTCAAGTTATCATACGACATAGGGTAAAAATCCTATTTTCCGTCATATCAAGTCCAATAACTCTGGAACGGCAAAAGTGAAAATCGTCAAAAATGAAAGGGATCCTCCTCTCTTCACCGGTAAGCTGCTGATAAAATTTCAAAACATTCTGAGAAACACTACTCAAGTTATCATACGACATAGGGTAAAAATCCTATTTTCGGTCATATCAAGTCCAATAACTCTGGAACGGCAAAAGTGAAAATCGTCAAAAAAGATAGGGATCCTCCTCTCTTCACCAGTAAACAGCTGATAAAATTTTAAAAGATTCTAAGAAACACAACTCAAGTTATCGTACGACATAGGATTTGACTACAGACGGACGGACATGGTGAAACCAGTATACCCCCCTACAACTTCGTTGCGGAGGGTATAAATACAGGTGATTATCAACTCGTGAGAGAGAAAAATAACACCTATGTAAACCAATCGAAATGTTGGGCTTACATAATATGCAAAACAAGATGGGTGCTCATATATCCTATAAATAAAATATGTGTCGTATGCCATCCCTGAAAAAAAAAGGAATCAAATGATCAACTGTACAAATAAATTTCAATGTGCATATTAAGATTACGAAGCATTGTGATGACAAGGAATAATTGATTGCAGGTACAATCACGTGTAGTATTCATTATGAATGAACATTTCAATAATTACAATCCGTGATGGCCTCGTGAAGACATCGCGTTCTGTCCGTCATGTCCATGTTGTTTTGCGGACCGTCCACGTATCTTTTCAAGGATTATCGCAACGTGGAATTAACGAGAAGTCTCGTTAATTCCACGTTGCGATAATCCTTGAAAAGACACAGACTTTGCGTTTTCAGTTTGAGCTGTACTGTATATGAGCAAGAATATGGTATTTGAACCGTTTCTGATAATGATAGAAAACTGATAAAATTGGATATTTCTTTGATGTATGTTGTAATTATATGGCCAAATGGTTGGTTGGTGTGTTAGATGAAGGGTGACCATTGATATATTGTAAATATTTTATGAATAAAAATTATCTTTAATGTCCATATTCATACTTCTATGCATCGTTTCTTATCGTTATTTTCGTCTCCGAACTGCGTAACGGAGTTGGATTTCCACACAACTGTGACATACAAAAATGTAAGCTAGCCGTTAAAATATTGACAAACATTGATAATGAAGAATGCAGGGAAGACCATTTTGAGTAGAGTAAGTATTTCTGTTACAGGTGTCATATATTGCGCGTTACATTGGTTTCCGATTTCGTAATGCTATTTTAAGTTGTGTCAGTGTTCTCCATTGCTGGTTATAGCTGGCTTCGCCGACCAGCTATAATTCTCTTCCGACCGGCATTCATTTTTCAAAGCTGGTCGGAAAATTAACATTGTTTTCCCAACTTGCGTATTAATCCCAATTAAAATCCTGTGTGGCATTTCATGTGGCTCTTGTTACAATCGTCAGAATGTCTTTAAACGTATATTGAATCAGGGGACAGTTGACAATTTTAATGACGAAATAAGTACGAGTATACCTTTTAATGGGTTATAATCCACATGCAAATGTTTTTGAATTATTTAACTTTGCAAAACGAGAGAAATATTTATCAGTGAAAAGATTTTAACAACTTCCGGTAAAAAAATACTTCCAAACTATATATACACTAACGGTGACACACTTTTACATGTAATTAGTGCTGTATAAACATTAGTGGTGTACCGATCATCGGAAACATCGACTAATCAGTCGGACGTCATCATACGATCCGATGATCGATTCTTAAACCTTGTGGTCGATTCTGATTCTATAGTGTCTAAAATATGTATGCTTAACTTTGTTCTTTGGTTGGTTTTTTTTTTCTGTCTCCATACTGACAAAAATATTGCAGTTTTATCCCAGCTGGGTTTTTTTGCCCTCAATACTGATAAACATCTGGCAATTTTGTCCAAGCGTACTTTTGACACTCAGTCAATACACATATTTGGACTAGTCTATTATTTATCTACTTCCCGGAATAGTCCATTTTATATCGGGTGTTACACATATGGAAAACGATCTTTTGTTTTGTTCTAAGTTAATGTTTACAAATGGAAATATTGTAGTTTGTAAATATATTATTTGATTTTATTCAAATCTTTACTTTTGTCAAACACATATTTGGACTAGTCTATTATTTATCCATCTATATCAGGTGTTACACATATGGAAAACGATCTTTTGTTTTGTTCTATTTTAAAGTTATTGTTTACTAATGGAAAAATTATAGTTTATAAATTTATGATACAATTTTATTCATATCTTTACTTTTGTCAATCATACTCTTGAAATAAAGGCTATTTGATTAATTATAGTCAGTAAATACATTTAGCAGGCAATTGTCACTGATGATCGATCATCGGTCGATGTTGATATAACGATCATCGATCTTGAAAATGTTAACGATTCCCATCACTAATAAACATTTCTCTTTTAAATTATAACACCCTTCGATTAGCATATTTGATCATCTTTCTTTTTAAACAATTAAGTACAAGCTAACTGTACATTTGCCCCTGGGTCAGGATTAATTTTGTGACACATTTACCAGTGGTTTCAATCGGAGACAAGGGTAATGAAAGATGTTGAAGTAATTTTACAAGTACAACCTGTCATAATGAGAAAAAAAAAACCATTTGGTTCTTTTTTTTAGTTGTGAAAAACAAAAATTGAAAATAAAATGGATATTAAATATTTGTAAAACATAAACAAATAAAAATTTAATTTGTACATGTATCGACGGAAATTGCTAATATACATGCTCATAAAAGTAATTTCAGATGCTTTTTTAATTTTCAAATTCCATGAAATAACACTGATCTATAATTATGAAATTCAAAAACGTTTGTTCCGATTCTAAGTTGATATATGCAAAAAAAAAATTGAGAAAATGAACAGGTTTCTAGTAATATCCACGTTCCACTTCTGATTACATAATTATACGGCTCGTTTGTCTAATGTATTGAATGTGAAAGGGGATTCAGTTGTATGTCCAGAGTGAAGACAAGTCAACATTGAGGAACAAACAGGCTGACTAATACCATATTACAAGGATTAATGATGGTTTCAATACATGGACCGGATGACTCAGAATTTGATTTCAGGAGAGCCATGACCATTTGGGGGAAACTCAGAAAGAGACATATCTTGGTTGAAAAAGCAAAGGAATCAACAGAAAAATCAAAACTTTTGATGAAATCTCTTTTGCTAAGGAAAATTACAAGAGAAAGAATTAAGAGAGACATGTTGAAAATAAAATAAAATTGCTGTAGCAAGTAGTAGCATAAAATTGGAAATATAAAGTATTCTTTTTGTCGCGATTACGCGTACGTAAGTGCAACGACGAAAAAATTAAAACACACTATAAGTCAGCAACAAAAAACAACCACCTATCACTGAGCAAAAATGGAGAACACTGTGTGTTATCTCCTTTTTGTAACAGTCGCCATAACAACAATTAGCATAAATAAACTCTCGTGAGATGTTTAAATAGATTAATCACGGATGTTTACATTTAAGCTTTTCATTTTCTATTTTTTTTATTCAATCATCCACCTGTTCCGTTATGCGTTACATGTCATCCAAAAAGAAACGTTAATTTAAAGATTAAATAAATTGGTATGATTTACAATTTCCGCCCAATTGAACTTCCGGTCACAAGTGAACCATGTGTAATGGAAGTGTGATTCGGACCATTATACAATTTTTGTATGATAATATTATAACTCCGATATAGTGCTTGTGATATCCTGTCGCGTTAAAAAATAAAAAAAATAAATACTACTTTAATATTTAAAATGGTATATAAATGCATTAAATAACCAAGAAAAAACCCAAATGGTCTTAGATGGTGCCGTTTCCTACATTTTTATCGTGACAGGAAACCAAATGTTTATTACCATTAGTGATGGGAATCGGTAACATTTTCAAGATCGATGATCGTTATATCAACATCGATCGATGATCAATCATCGGTGACAATTCCCTGCTAAATGTATTTATTGACTATAATTAATCAAATAGTCTTTATTTCAAGAGTATGATTGACAAAAGTAAAGATATGAATAAAATTGTATCATAAATTTATAAACTATAATTTTTCCATTAATAAACATTAACTTTAAAATAGAACAAAACAAAAGATCGTGTTCCATATGTGTAACACCTGATATAGATGGATAAATAATAGACTAGTCCAAATATGTGTTTGACAAAAGTAAAGATTTGAATAAAATCAAATAATATATTTACAAACTACAATTTTTCCATTTGTAAACATTAACTTAGAACAAAACAAAAGATCGTTTTCCATATGTGTAACACCTGATATAAAATGGACTATTCCGGGAAGTAGATAAATAATAGACTAGTCCAAATATGTGTATTGACTGAGTGTCAAAAGTACGCTTGGACAAAATTACCAGATGTTTGTCAGTATGAGGGCAAAAAAAACCAGCTGGGATAAAACTGCAATATTTTTGTCAGTATGGAGACAGAAAAAAAAAACAACCAAAGAACAAAGTTAAGCATATATATTTTGGACACTATAGAATCAGAATCGACCACAAGGTTTAAGAATCGATCATCGGATCGTATGATGACGTCCGACTGATTAGTTGATGTTTCCGATGATCGATACACCACTAATTACCATAACTTGTAATAAACATTTGGTTTCCTGTCACGATAAAAATGTTTAAAAAGATGGGTAAATATTTTTTCCTTGATATCACTTGTTTCTCTTGTACAGTGTTGATATAATCATATTCCACAAGTGAAATATTTAAGTTTTAGTATTTAACCATTTGGATACCAAAAGTTCAAATACCATATTCTTGCTCATATATCCTACTGTGACATCTGCTCGGTCATGCAATAATGTCGGTCAATTGTATTGATTTACAATTCTCGTGCAGCACGAGACCAATGACGTCATTCTGTATATTCATAGCGTACATAGACACAGAGGGAATTCTTTTCAACGTCAAAATTACAAATGAGATTAAAACAGAGAAGTTTGAATTGAATAAATTCCATGCAAGTAAAAAAGATCCTTTTTACTAATAGGCCAAAAAAAAATATATGTGTGTTTACTGTCATATGTCAAAAAAATCTAGGGTCGGTCGGTCGGGATTATTATTTTTTTTTTTTTTATTATCGACAAAACCGGAAATAGTCGTTCCCGGTTTCGGAATCCGATTCCGGTATTTAATTTTCGAAAATTCCGGTAAAATGACGAATTATGCAGTTTTTCTACCTTCTTTGCTCTCAATTTCGACAAAAAGCTAGCAGATGAATAAATAAAACATTGCTGCTGGTTAAACAACAAAAATGGTTATCCGAATTCTGTGTAAAAATGCATAGGGTCACTAGCAAAAATTAGGGTAGGTCGGGTGACCGTAAACACACATATTTTTTTTTTTGGCCATATCTTTTTTTCCTGATCATTATGCTTGTTAAACATGTTTCCATCGATGGTATTCCCCAAACATTTGTATTTTTCCGGTTTGTTGACATAATCGACATCACAGTTTCATGATCATTTCTGGAATGTAGGCCAAGCAAATTGTATTTTAAAATACTTTGAAAATATGATGATTGATCATTCAGATTCCACCATTTTCTAGAAAATGGCCGATTTTACCGGGAAAATACATGCAAGTGCTCTCCATTAGTCACAAAATGGCTGATTATTTTGCCTTTCCACTGCTGCTTTAATAACAAATATACCCCTTACTTCTTGGGGTAATGAAATGAAATTCACAGAGAAGATAGAAAAAGAATTAATTTAACAGCAATAATCAAAATTTATAGCATAAATTGAACAGAGAATTAAATTAAACCAGACAGAAAAATGACTGTCTGGGTAAAAAAAACCTGTCATTATTACAAATAGCATCAACAAAACTGTATTGTTACCACTCTGTGATAATAAATATGATTAAAATAAATTGAAATCAGTCATTAATTGTTTTACCAAAATGTCGGTCTAATAGATTGTATTGACAAAAGCAAAAACACCAAATTCACTGGATTAAATACTTTTTATGTGGGTAAGCAAGTTTAATATTTGCATCAAATAATTAATTTTTAATACTTCAATTTCAAACTATTTAAAAAAAACATCTTTTGAAATTTTTCAGACAAATCAATTACACTGAAAAAGCTAAAATACTGTACTTTCTTAATCTGGTTTACTTTTTAAGTTTGGTTGGCCTATGAAAAAATCATGTGCTTTATTGAACTTTGACCGACTTTATGTGACGTCTTACGACGCCATTTGGAAAAAGGGTGGTAAGCAAATATGGGTCAGTATGTAATTATTATCGATCTTTTTTCCATGGAACTTTACACATGTGAGCAAGAATAGATGAGGAACATAATTAAAAAGAACAAAATGTTTACTTTTCAAACATGAAAAAAATAATCAAACATTATCCAATGACTGACCGACTTATTGTCAGACGAGGATATATTATAATGATCATCGGTCTTGAAAATGTGACAGATTCCTATCACTACCTAGTATTATACAATCTCCTCACCAACGACCACCCGATTTATACATGAAGAAACATCGAGTATTAGCTCATTGCAGTGTAAAATTACCTCTTATCAACGACCACCCATTTTGTGCAGGAAGTTGAATTTAACCTCTCAAATATGACTGCTGCGTACAGAACGATTAGCCAAGAAGCTTGAATTTCATCAGCATCATGACAAAAGTGGTCAATCTATAGTTGTCTGCAATCCAATAAATCATGAAGCAAAGAAAACATTAGATAGTCCTATGACTATGTTCATAAATAAATCGATTTGTTTACATTTTGCATTGGAAGCCTCCTCTTTTTATATTACACATTGACATATTTTATATCATCGAGTCAGACTGTATGGATTTTTTTTTATTCATTTTGTCAAGACTCGCAAGTGTTTGTGGATGAGACAATAGTATCAACGACGCTACTTTACTCTTTAGTACTTCAACAACTTGGGTGAAGAGGGGTTATCATAGCCATAGGGAAAGGCCTCAAAGGGGACGACTTGAATGGATCACATTGTTTATGTTGGTTTACAATACATAACGTCTAGCAATAAATGTACTGTTCAAAAATAATAATTAACGAGTCAACAGAAGAAGAATTCAGACATAAATAACATGTATGTCACGAGCTGAATGAAGTCATAAAATTTAAATACGAGATTGAACTCGAATTGACGTCGTTCATAGGACACATTTTGCATGCAATAATATTTTGTGGATGAAAAGTTTCTGCAGTGTATCAATTTAACATGCTGCTATCGTATAATGTACTGTACCCATATCGCCACTGTTTACTGGTGATTCACGGTGAAACAAGTTGCATTACTCGTACTTCCCGTATGCATTTTTTTTTACAAAATGGCTTCCAGTCACGTGACTCGAAATAAGAGGAAAAAAGAACTAGTAGTCTGATTGGCGCCAAATATAATCTGCACATGTGACATTAAAGTCGATCTCATAATCTAATTAACTACAACGACCCCTGAAATAATATAAGAAATTATAAGAGAATCTATATAGATGATGTCCCTTTACTAAATAATTCTAAGTTTGGTGATTTTGTTGATCGCATGATGCCATCTATGCCATTGAACTTGAAATGAAGGATACGGCATACAGCTTTTTTGGTCTGCTTCATACACTTATACCTCGAAATTAACTATGAGGGTCGGTTAAGAACGAAACTTTACGACAAAGAGATGATTTTAATTTTCCCATTGCGAATTTTTCATTTATATGTAGTAACCAGGGTTTATGGTTAGGGGGGGGGGGGGGGGGGGGGGCGTGAGTAGGCGAGGGGTCTGGGCACCGCTTAATGTCCCCCAGCGGGTCGTAGGCAGAGCTCTGGAGGTTCGTCCCCCTGCCCTCCTAAGCTCTGGGGGTTTGAGGAATTGCAGACATTTAATTGAACGACAATTTTGAACTAACCACACCATTTTTTTCAGACTAAAAAAACTTGACTTTGAGTCTTAATTTTGTCGGATAATTGTTAACAGTATGTTTTTGTCAGATTATAAGAACCTAAAATAAAACTTTTTTTTAAAAACTGTGACGCGAATTGTTCAACTCATAACTGATCGATCACGATATGTTAACCCTTCAAAGAACTATCGGTTTAGTTTTAACGCATTCCTCACTGATTTCACTAATTGGTCTGTACTTTCGGTGCTTGTCCTTTCGGGTGGTTCTCGTTAATACTGCCCGTCCGGATGGAGCTTTTCTTTTCGTCGTTTGATTTATTCATTGAAAACGTATGATTCGACCGTTCTTGTTTATAGACAAACAAAAGCGGAAATTGTCAATGCATCATGTGTAGGAATATTTTACTACAGGTCACGAGTTAACCATTTATGAAAAAGTTATTTGCTGAACTATTTGATTAACGTTGTATAACATATGCTTTGCGAATTTTAGGGGGGGGCCGCACGCCCCCCTCTAAATCCGCCTCTGGTAACATTCAAGCACCATCTGTATAAAACAAAACTACAAGAAAACAAATGCTTTATTGTCAATCAAGACGCCCACAATGAGCAGTATAATCAATAGAAAATCACAGTATACAATTGATTCCCATAATAATTTTTTCATTGGATAGGACAATACAAAAAAAAAAAAAAAAAAAAAAAAATCACATTTAGTAAGAAATATAGTTATCATATGTTATAATGGTTGTATTTTAGTTCTACCAAGCACAGAGACCCATTCAATGCAAAATTTAATTAAGGCAGCGTTCTAGCAGTACTATCAAAATTAGTAGCAGCATGATGCATCAAAAAAAAAAGGAAAAAAAAGAATAAAGTTATTTAATAATTTACTAAGTATTATTATCCCTAATTAGTGGGTGCTACTGCTTAAAATATCATTTCTCTTATTATATAATTTTGTTAATAAATCTCTCAATTTTTTGCTGCTAACAAGGAAGCTACTGAACCAATGATCAATAACACTCTTTCCCCGTTGTATTGTAGCCAGTATCAACAACATGATACAGACAGAGGTACAAAACTACAATTTAACAAGGTTATCAGATAAACTTCGCATGCATGCAAAACTCATGTAGATATGGAATTTACGGTGCGCATGAACGGTTTCTGATTCCCTATGTGTGAGGGAGGACAACCTTCGTTTCATTAATATACACGTTCAACTTATCGATACTATTTTCAAGATCTGCTTTGACTGATGGATACTGAAAATACGACCATCTGTTCATGTTTTTTAAGATTCTATAAATAGATTGCTGAAATGTGTCAAAGATACATATTACTATAATAATAGGATATATTTAAGATATATATATAACTGATTAAAACTAAAGCCCTTATCCCTCGGGCATAGGCAGTGGCGTAGCTACCATTGACCCAACGACGCACTTGCGTGCACAAACAAATCAGCAAAAAAAAAAGAATGTTATATTTTGTAGTAATATATGCAAATAAACCTCAATATTAATTGATTATACGAGTATAATAAAGTGTTGTAAATCTGTGCAGTCAAAAGGAAATATTCTATTCAGTGCCTTTTAATTGGCGTCGGTATTCATTTTCAAAGGATGCTGTTTATTGCTCTTCCTGTGTTGTATTTTGCATTCCACAGGGGCTCGCAGTTATATTTTCACATCACACATACCGGTACCTGGTGATGTGAAAATATAACTGCGAGTCCCTGTGTTTGTATCTACACCCCTAAGCGACTAGTCAAACATTTATAATTATATAAAACGACACGAAGTACTGAGTTTTCATATAGCTAGTCAACAGGCAGGGCTCCACTCATTTTCTTGATGTTAAGTCCAAAACGTCAAAGACAAAGTCAATACTTCAATGCTATCGTCTCAGCACAAAGAGGAGATTGGCAGAAAAAGATACATTTTGAAGGAGATAATTGATGTATTGATTCCTTACGGTCGTCAAAATATTGCAATTGGGGGGCATACCGAAGACAAAAGTAATTACATGGCAATTTTGCGTCATGTATCCAAACACGACGAAATACTACAGTCTCATCTGGATAACCCAGTACCTAATACGAAGATGATATACACAGATATATACTGAACAAGATAATCGAAATTGGCTGTAAAATGGTATGTGAAAAAATTGTAAGAGTGAGTAATGACTCTGAATACTTTGTCATAATTAGTGATGAAGCAACTGATGTTTCAACGCATGAATGTAAGGTTTGTAGAATGTACTGGTGGTAAAGTTATTCCTCGTGAAGAATTTCTTGGTTTTGTGAGGGCAAGCGAAACTACCGGTGAATATCTAGCTGAGTTGTTTTAACTAGTCTTGAGAAATTCAGCATTGATTATCATATGACAGTACAAGAGAATGATGGAGCAGAAACATGTTATGTATTCATGGAGGTGTTCAGGCCATGATTAGGGAACGGTAGAAAACGGAATCGTGCCAATCCACAGGTAGCAGACACCAAGGATTATTGGTGGATTATATTGTATTACCAGTCCCTAGAGCACTTGTTAAACGGGTTAAGGGTTCGTTTGGTGAAAAACGAAGATCGATTTCTGGCATTGATACCGATCAATTTAAACAAATTAAAAAAAAGAGGATGAATTGCATATTTATGATACTTATAGGGCATATCTGCAAACCCAGGAAGAGTTTACTCTTGAAATAAAAATAATGGAAAGCAAGGTGAGAATTATATCCCACAAACCATGTAAGACCAAAAGCCATCTTTGTGAGACATTGAAACTTGTAAACAAAAACTTGTATCCGAATATCTATTGTATTTTGAAAATTTTGCTTACAATGCCACCTTCTACAGCAACATAAGAAATATTTTTCAGTGTTTTGAAACGCGTAAAGACATACTACGTATTTAGGCGCCACAATGGAACAGGAATAACTATCGCCATTGGAATTGCTACATATTCAGATAGACATTCAGCTTCCATTGGATGCAGTCATAGACAAGCTTAATAATACAAGACACAGAACATTTCTTGCTTGATTGTGTGTAAACATCCATTATAGTATTAACATGATTAAATGAAATAAAAAGTCGTTTTAAATAGATTTTCCTGCTATCTATATAACAAACTTTCCAAATTTCTTCCGGGTAATAACTTGGAGGGAAAACCCCAAACCCCCAGTGCGTGCAGTGTTAATAACTTCTTCCTACGCCACTGAGTATTAGGTGACTTTTACGCTCTTTTGTTTACTTGTTTTTCAAATATTTGGCTTACCTATCTTTTGACTATATAAGGGTACCTGATGAGGGTTATTCTAGAAACGTGTCGTGTGCACTTAATCAGATACCTTCGTTTTTATTAATTAAAACTGCTACTGAAAAAAAAACGAAATCTGAAATTAAGGATAAATGTTTCGAGTACATTGTTTTGGTACTCGTACTGGAATATTGACACACCAGAGCAAAGTTTCCAGTATGAGATTTCTAATTTAATACATTCCGGAAATTGTTATTGCCCAAATCTTGAAATGCAACTTCAGTATTACCATAGGCGGATCCAGAGGGGGCTGGCCAGAGGACCCCCTTTTTGAGCCAAGTTATAGACTGGTAAAAACGTGTTTTAACAGAATATTTCCAATTTCGTTCTTGTAATTTTTCTTTTTACCATGTTTTGTAATTTTCACTTTGAACTACGCATAGGTAACTTTTGATTTTTTTTTAAACAAATTGTATTGAGATCCGATTATTTTTCTAAAGAATAAACCGGGCTCCTTCTTATGGAAATGTCTGGATCCGCCTCTGATTATTCTAGAGTTTTGGTAAGAACGATTACGAAACAGAATCATACTACAAGTTGTACTGACTCCATGGTGTAACGAGCAGAATTCCATTAAGCGTAATCTGAAAAGTTGAGCATTTACTTTTCAAGAAAAGATTGAAGACACCAAAGGGGAATTCAGAAATCGCCAATCGAAGAACAAACAACACAACGGCCAACAGAAAATAGACGAAAAGATAAACAATGATCCACAAAACACTACACAGAAACCTTAAGATTGAGCAACACCAATCTACCTAAAAACCGAAGGAGAAATCGGGTGCACCGGAAGGGTCAGCGGCTCATGATCAACTAGTGACACCCGTCCTGTTACGCATGTTAAAATCCATTAACACCCATTATAAAGCTTGATTTGCTGAATTCATTTTGTGTTATGATAGACGGCTACGTAAGCATATTGTATTGACCTAATTAATTATGCTCAACTAGAATGGTATATACAAGTCTCCAATGTGAACATTAGCAATCAGGTTAGAGTCTCCAATATGAACATTAGCAATCAGGAGTTGATGATGGGTGCCATTCATTGACCAGGAGATGCTACCCCTTCTGGATCAACTGGTCTCACTTCCGGTTTTTGTGGGAGTTCGTTTTATCCGATCGTTTTTGTGCTTTGTTTTAGCGTAACATTTCTACTGTAGTTTGTTATACCAGGATTGTCATTTTACTCGTATTTCTCTTCTGACTTGGGTACTGTGTGTTCGTCCTACTTGCCGTCTACCGGTAATTGCATTTTGAAGGCTTAAAGTAAAGCAAAAGAAAGACACAATGAATCCAATCAAAGTACAGCTATTTATATATCTCCAGCGCCTATGAGAACTGAATTTGCTTCTTCGATTGAATAAACTACAACTTAATATGAACAAAATTAGATTTTGGTTCAAAGTTGACAATTGTTTTCATATTATGTCATCCGATAGCCTTGCATGTATTGTCTATCAGATGTTTTGCTGATATGTACTTATCTTTTTATCAGATGTTTAGCTGATATGATTATATACTTATATTATTAGTAGATGTTTAGCTGATAATTACTAACTTTATTATCGGATGCTTAGCTGATATGTATTTATCTTATTTTCAGACGTCTAGCTGATATGTATTCATCTTATTTTCAGATGTTTTGCTGATATGTACATATCTTTTCATCAGATGTTTAGCTGATATGTACTCACTTTATTACAATGTTATATAAGGAACTTATTATAAGGTACATGTATATAAGGATATAGGATTTGTTTATAAGGATAAATGGATTTACGGGGCTTGCCATTTATAGTGGTCGGCAGCCTCTCTTATTTTCTTATACAAGGAATTTTGTTTATAAGGATATAAGGAATTTGTTATAAGATGTTTAGCCGATATGTACTTATATTATTATTAGATGTTTAGCTGATATTAACGTATGTTATTATCAGACGGTTGTTGCGCCATTGATGGCATGCCGGAAAACCAAATAAAATGCTCTGGCAGGTGGAAATCAAAGGTCTACAAGAAATATATCAGGTTATAAGTAATTTTGTGAGTTCTAACTTGAAAGTAAGTATTGTTCATAGTCAATTTTATTTTTCTCTTCGATAGTTTTCTGTAACCTTAATACTTGGGAATTGGCATTTAAATGCTATCTAAGAATTATAGGCAGAACAATTAAAGTATGGATAGTTGGATCCAGTATTGTGACAGAATTACACATTTATAGCGCAAGCTATTTGAATTGAGCCAATTTGGCTGATTAGTTTAGTTTAGAATTACACATTTATAGCCCACTTGGTTTGGGAATCTGTTTGTTATTGAAGACCGAGTTATGTAGTGCAAGTTATTTGAATTGAGCCAATTTGGCTGATTAGTTTAGTTTAGAATTGCACATTTATAACCCATTTGGCTTGGAATCTATTTGTTATTGAAGACGGAGTTATATAGCACAAGTTATTTGAATTTAGCCAATTTGGTTGATTAGTTTAGTTTGGAAATTAATATAAGTGGAGTTGGAAGAATTGCACATTTATAGCCAATTTGGTTTGGAATCCCTCTCCCGTTTAGGCAATTCCATTTTCATGTTTGACATTCAGTTCACACTTCACAAATTAACAGCACCTTTGTAAACTTTGCAATTTTAAAAATACTTCGTAATATACATTCTTATATTTTGTTCGTATTGTTATGGGCTTAATAATTCCGGAAAGGTACGGCGACGGCTTGGGAAAATTGTGTTGCTACCACCATTTGTGGCGGTGGTCGAACTCAGTTCCCATCGTACAGCAACTGGGAACGTGCGTTCGACCATGTGGCGTAAATAGCGACACAAAGTATTCATATTATGTCGTGTTATTTTAATGGATTTGTTTATAGGCTGAGCTTCTGTTCCCAGGGCCAGCATTTTGATATTTTCATGGATAATGTGGATATGGCTTATATGAACATTATGATTTGTTGGAATATTATAATGGTTATGTGTATATATTTCGGGCCTGCCATTGACGTTTGCCGGCGGCCCATTATCTCCAAGCGTGGCCGTACAATTTGTACATTTGCCAAACAAAACAATCAATAAAAGCTTATTGTTTATTATTTGTCTATTTTTATACTGCCCCGAACAGTCTTGGATAATAGGTTTTATTCCTATGAGGAATAAATCCCGTTATCCACAGCGAATTCGGGCAATCTTTCCCGCAAATATTTCATGGTTCGCAGATTTGAGTAAGAGTTATCCCGCTTTAATTTGAAGGGTGTTACGTGACAATTTGCTGTGACGTCGTACTTCCTTTCTGAATCTGCAAACATAACGCCAAGGTCACAGAAAAATCCGATCAAGGGGAAAAGTGTTTTTAAAATTCCCCACCCACCCTCACCAATTATCTGTCAATAATAAGAAGTTTTGTTCGTTTTTCTGCTGTTGTTATTTTATTTTTCAGATAGAGTCCTTCCCCTAAGTGAAACCTATCGTCACGGCTGGAGGAAAGCGTAAATAGCGACACAAAGTATTCATATTATGTTGTGCTATTTTAATGGATTTGTTTATAGGCTGAGCTTCTGTTCCCAGGGCCAGCATTTTGATATTTTCATGGATAATGTGGATATGGTTTATATGAACATTATGATTTGTTGGAATATTATAATGGTTATGTGTATATATTTCGGGCCTGCCATTGACGTTTGCCGGCGGCCCATTATCTCCAAGCCGTGGCCGTACAATTTGTACATTTGCCAAAACAAAACAATCAATAAAAGCTTATTGTTTATTATTTGTCTATTTTTATACTGCCACGAATAGTCTTGGATAATTGTATGTAAGTTTACGAGTTGAAGTTGCGGCTGTATCGAGAAACAGATACGGTGTTGAAAAAACTGTTGATACTCATAAAATATTGATAAATGCAATAACATGTTATGTTTGTCTTCAAGAAATATGATAGACAAAACCATGTGTGAAGTTTTATGACGAAATATCTCCGATTTCTATGTAAATTTACGAGTTGAAGTGGGGAAACACCCACAGGTAATTTTAACGATGTATTTTTATCTTGAACAAGAATAATGAGCGTCCTGATTGGATGACCGATTTAAAACACACTGACAACGCATGGTAAAAAGATGCATGTAAAAGAAATCTATGTTATATTTATTCATTTGTTTGATTCTGGAATATTGTTGATCGTTGATTTAAACAAGAAAAAAAGGGAAAAGGGGGGGGGGGGTGAATTTTATTCGTGAATTTTACAGTTAAATAAATGTTATGTTTCAACAGTTTGAAGAGAAAAATAAAAATATGTTGGACTAATGCTTAAATCAGCGTTAACAAATTGAACAAATATCAGTGGTTTTGTAAATGACATTTATTTTAAATAGAAAATCTGAATTTATTATTTATTAATTTATTATTAATGATACAATTTTATATCCCTTGGGAGGGGGAGGGGGGCTATGATGAAAATTTGAAATAAAAACACAGGACCGGACTTTAAGCAAAGATAATAATCCAGGATTAGTTTTTTATTAAAAAATCCATGACCCCTGCGTCCACGATTTTTTTTTTTGATGTTAATAATATGAAATATTGACATCCACACTTGCCTTTTGGACAGCACATTTCTGTGTCCATACTTGTTAAAGAAAAAGAAAATAAGAAAAAGTAAAGGAACTACTAAAAATAGAAAGTTCCGATGTGTTTACATTGTCAATGAATTAATTTCTAAGATAATCTGACGTACTAATTTTCTTGTTGGTTGCTTGTTTTGTTTTTGTACTTTTTGTGAATTGTGGGGATAATATTAAAGTAACACATGAAATTCCACTGAGGGTTAGGAAAAAAACACGTTGGACTCAATGCACAATCAGGTCGGCAGTAAATCACCTCCAAAATTTATTTAACGTCAAAACTGTTTCATAAAAATTGTTCAAGTTTTACTCCCGTAGCAAAACAACTACGATAACCAACTTTATTTTGGATGAGATTAAAAGGTCGATTTCTATTTCTGTCTATTACGGATGAAAACGGTCAATAAAAAATGGCCGCTGACGAGAAATCGACCTTAACATTATTTTTTGATTTGCAGATTTCATACTCTCCACACGCGGGTACCAACACAAAAATTAAATGAGATATGTGTTTATGTATATTAAACATCATACTAAAATATGTCGTTGGTACCTGCTTGTGGTTATACTGAAATTGACATTAAATACACATTTCTTGTTAGATTTCATATATTTTCACGAAACGATAGACTTTTCATTGACTAGTGTGACGTCATCGCACATGCAAATATGGAAAATTGTTACCAAAATAGTAGTTGGGGTAAATGTCTTATAAAATCAAGAAACAACGAAAGCTATACGTTTAATTTATAATTTGTCTATTTTTTAGGCCAATTTCTGCCCTAATCATACCTACCTAAGTCTACCCCAAACGCAGGAGATCAGCTTGCTCCTCTATATTTGGCTCTACTTCGTTGTCTATTTGGTTTAACTGTCTTCTTCCGGTTGTTGTCTGTTTATCGTTATATGTATGGTCGTACATCATAGGGTGGTTTTGCCACAGCTTATCTAATCTGTTTTCAAAAATCTTTACGTTTTTGGCATTGATAACTGATTCTGGTAGATTATTCCAATCATCGACTACTCTGTTTGTGAAATAATATTTACGTATGTCCAATCTAGATCTGTTCTTGGTTAGCTTTAGTGAATGTCCACGAGTCTGATGAAAAGTACTCTTGTTGATGGGCAATAAATCCTCTGTCACACGCTTATCATAGATTTCAGTAACTATCTTGAAAGTTTCTATCATGTCGCCTCTTAATCGCCTATATCTCAGTGACGGGAGTTTTAGTTTCTTTAATCGCTCTTCATAGGTCGGGTCTTTCATATCCGGTAACATTTTTGTGGCTCTACGTTGGACATTCTCGATTGCCTCTATGTCTTTAGTTTTATATGGGTTCCAAACGCTACTCGCATATTCTAGGATAGGTCTGACAAGTGATTTGAATAATAAGCAGAATGTTTTGAAGTCCAAATATTTAAATGATCTCCTGATTATCCCAACTATTTGATTTGCCTTGTTTACTTGTGTCTGGATATGTTTTTCGAAGTTAAGCTTTGCGTCTATTGTAACTCCAATGTCTTTTTCCGATTCAACTGATTCTAAGGTGACGTGTGATCCCGAGTATGTTGGCATCGTGTATTTTGTGGTTCTTTGTTGATGGCGTTTACCAATGATTGACAGGACTTTACACTTATCAGGATGAAAGCGCAAAAGCCATTTTTCACTCCACTTAAAGAGGTTGTTGATATCATTTTGGATTATTTCAATGTCACTCTGATTGGCAATATCCCTGTATAGTTTAGTATCATCTGCAAACATGTATACATCTGATTCTACGTTCAGCGGTAAGTCGTTGATAAATATTACAAACAATACTGGTCCAAGTACCGAGCCTTGCGGTATACCACTCGTCACATTATGCCATTTTGATACAGATCCATTTAGTTGTACTCTTTGCTTGCGGTTACTCAGGAAGTTCTTAACCCATACACAAGTCTGGTTGCTTATTCCATATGAACGCAGTTTGTTGATTAGTCTGATGTGTGGTACCTTATCAAAGGCTTTCATAAAGTCTGTATAAATGGTATCGATAGTTCCACCATTATCGAGTATAGTTGTCCAATGGTCAAGTACCTTTAGGAGTTGTAATGTGGTAGATCTGCCACCCATGAAACCGAATTGTCTTATACTAAATAAGTCGAATTTATCCATATGCTGGATGATTTTCTTTCTAATTAACTTTTCCATTAACTTACATATGATGCTAGTAAGACTAACTGGTCTGTAGTTTGATGCAGAGTTCTTACTTCCTTTCTTGAAGAGTGCTGTAATTTGGCCAATTCTCCATCCTTCGGGTACTGTCCCTGTTTTAAAAGAGCTGTTGAATATAGTACAAAGTGGCTTATCGATAATGTCTGTTAATTCATACAAGACTTTAGGGTGAACTTGGTCTGGACCAGGTGATTTTGTAGTATTTAATTCTTTTAATAGTTTATTTACTTCAGTCAATGTAAAATTGTCGTTGTTTGAATGTTTATCATACTGTATATTCTCGAGTAAAGTTTCATCATCATCGTTTTCTATTGTAAATACACTGCTGAAAAAATCAGCCAATATCTCAGCCTTTTCCCCATCGTCTGAAGCAATAATTTTAATTCCATCTCGTTCAGTATGTAGTTCTGAGACTCCAGATTTTGTTTTTCTCTTACTATTAACATACGACCAAAAGTGTTTACTGTTTGATTTTGCTGTTTCAGCTATTTGTTTTTCACGGTTCTTCCGCTCTCTTGTGATAATCGATTTTGCCTTATTTCGGGCTTTAGTATACTCTTTGTAGCTTTCGCTATCCTGTTTACATCTGTATTTTCCCCAGCTTCTATGTTTCTTCCTAATTGAGCGCCTAGCCTCCAGGCTCAGTGGAGTGTTGCCCTTCTTATTTCCAATACGTTTAGTCTGGATGTTATGTTTCATGGCAAATGTTAGTTTACTCATAAAGATATCTATCATATCTGTTGTGTTTTTGTCATTTAATATTTCGTTCCAGTCAATATCTAGTTCCTGACGTAGCTTATCATAGTCTCCTTTGAAATAGTTAAACTTTTCAGTCTTTGTATTTTCATAGTTAAGATAGCATTTTAAGGTAAATGATAATACGCAATGATCACTGCGTCCTACTGGATCTAAGTATTCAATATTCTGAATATAGTTGCTATCATTCACAATGATAAGGTCCAATAAAGACGACTCTTGGTTAATACGATACCTTGTAGGATTTTCCACTACCTGTTGGAAAAAGCAATCTCTAATACATTCTAAAAAGTTCAAACTCGTCTTCTCTTTTGATGTCCATGAGTTCCAGTCTATGTCTGGAAAATTATAATCACCTGCTAACAGAATATGGGTATAAGAGTCTTCAAGTTTACTAATATATAATAATAGTTCATTTAGTTTATCGTGATTTTCATCTGAAGATGACGGACTTTTATAAATACATCCAACTAAAAGTTTGTCTCTGTTTCTAAGGTTTACTTTTACTAGTACACATTCCTTAAAATCTTGGTCTATGTTCACTTCAACCGCCTTCAGATCTTGTTTAATATAAACTAATATACCTCTAGTATCTTGTATAGGAAATTTCTGTGGGAATAAGTCATAACCGTCGAGGTTAAATTCTGCTTTAGATGTACTGTATCTACTGTTTTTCGGCAACGCTTCTGTGATCATGATAATATGCGGGTCTGACTCATCGTTAATGAAACGGGTTCTAAATTCATCAAATTTGTTCATGAAACTATCCGCATTTGTATAAACACATTTAAGTTCAGTCAAAAGTTTAAAATCCTTTCCACCAGTAACATTTGAACTAAACGAATTTACAGTTTTATATACAGACTTGGAGTGATTTATTTGATTTTTGCTACCACTCTGATTATCTTTCTTGCCCACGGGGGGCCTCTGACTATGTGACGGTGTTTCCCCGATTTCTCCTCGGTATTTAGTCTCTTAGTTTCCTCAAACATAGCTTTATTTTGATCTCTTTCATTTTTTGTCATATCATGTGAAATACTAATGTTTTTGAATGGACTTGATTCATCTACATCTTTTAGTTTACTTAGCTGCTTCATAAAAGATTTCTTTACATCAGTGTTTGTAAATGTTACCTTCATAGGTCTTGGTTTTGTGTGAACACTACTCTCACTTTCTCCATCTATCAGTATTTCATCACCGTTCAACAGGTCATCTGGTACGTCAACCTTGTTGCTAGTTTTCTTCTTCCCAATTCTCACTACAGATTTAATGCATGTTTCATCATTGTCTAAAAATTCAGCGAGGTTAGTTACAAATTTAGTGTCATTTTGTTTTCGAACAGATGGTTCACTACTATCAATCTCATTTACCCCATGTATAATTATGTTTTTTTCTCTCATAGTGCTCTCTCTGATTTCTGATACCTTCTTGTTTACTGTTTCTTCAATAACTTCAGTGTTACTATTAGCATGAGTATTAGTTTTCTCAGACTCGTCTACAATACGCTTGACAATCTCTACTACTTCTTCAGAATTTACCTTTGACTCAATTTTAATTTCTAATGTTTTTATTCTGCCTTCCATCTTCTGCATAAACTCTGAACAACGTTTCTCAACCTCCCTGTCTGTACGAAGGTTTTTCATAACTTTCTCCTCACAAGAGGGACAGTACCAATGAAGTGCAGGAGTTTTAAAGTTCTGGTATTCTGATGCCGACAACCCTAAGCATTTGCTACAATAGTAATCATTACAGTACTCACATTGAACGATCTTGTCAGATGCGTTTTCGAAACCCTTTCTACATACTTTGCATTTCCATACCTCCTTGTCACTATCCCTCTCTGGTCCCTTAGATTGAGATCCTATTCGAGTGTTTTTTGGTGGCATTTCGAAGAACGTGTCAACAATCACAAATGGCGGTCTCAAATAATGTCAAAATCAACAAAGTCTATCCAACTTAATCCTTGATTGTGGTGCACAAACCTACTCCTTTAAAACACAGTGGTCGCTCTTCCCAAGCGGACTTACATGTTCAAGGTTTGATATCATGGTTTCTTCATTAATAGTTACTATAAGGTCTAATATATGTCCAAATGAAGATGAAATAAAAAAAATGTATATCACACATTTTGTGTCTGTACAACGCTAGAACATGAATTTCAAACGTCATAGATTTTGGTCCTATTTATGTTCAATAATTTGAAGTGAAAGGTGATTATTTGTTTTGTTGATATTGGAGGAATTCTTGACCATCACTGTCTAAAGTTGCTTTTGCTTTTCATAATGAATACGATTTAAAATCGGAATATTGTCAATAGAGTTTAGACATTTTAAATTTTTGTTTAGGCAGACGAAATACTAATAATGCACGGACAATTCGTAGGCGGCTTATTTATGCAAATCCTCCGCCAAGACGTACATGTTCAGGCTCAACTGTTACTCGCCGACCACAACGTCTAGGATAGGGCCATGCACTATTAGCTTGGCGGTTGGAAAAATTAGTAAATTGTTGTTTTCCAATGAATCTCGGTTCATCCTTTTTCATTTAGATGGCCGTGCTCGAGTTCATCACAGATCAGACGAACGATTTGATGACTTCAATTCTACACAATGAAAAATTATGTCTTGACAGTACGTTGATTGCTGTTAGAGATACAGTGACACAGATTTATGCACAGAAATGGTCAAAATTTCATTCTTTAGAATTGATCTGGCTTTCTGCTTCAGAAGGACAACATCAGTCAGAAAGACAACACAAGACCATACCCTGACATCGTATTTATGCAGGCCTTTCAGTAAGGGAAAGTACCAGGTACTTTTCCCACTTAAAATGGTAATTGATACCTCCTAATTTCAAAGATTTCATGAAAAATGTTCAAATTTTAAGAAAATATTGAAGTACTGGTACACTTGAAAAATATTGAAAGCACCTGAATTCTATGGGTTTGATTCAGGCGCATAGCATTGATATCATGCATTGGTCGTCCAAAACACCGAACTCGAACCCCATCGAGCATATATGGGAGAGATTGAACCACTACAAAATCCAACCACTCCAGACTAGCAGATCTTCGACAAACCTGGGCTTACAGGAGGAGTGGAACAACATTACACATGTCGTAATATCGCACATCATCATGTTAATGACACACCGTCTATAATGTGTCATGAATGCAAATGGTGGACATACAACGCATCGTTGATTTACAACTACCTCAACCTGTACAACCAGTGCCTATAACCAATAACGTCATAGCCAGAAATCATGGGTACTTTTGCTCGTGAATATTCATAAGCCAAATCGCGTCATGTATGACGTCAGCAAATAAATGTTGAACCATATTTGGAAGACGCTGATCAATGAACGCTGATGAAAACTCGTATCTATCTTTGTTTAATAATATTTCATTAGTTTTGATCACATAAATAACTTCATATAATTATTTGTGATCGTATCAAAATTAATTGTCATCATATGTTCATTAGGAACTCGATGATGTGTGTAAAAGATCGGAAATATATGCACTGCCCCCCCCCCCCCCCCCTTTTTCACGATCAATGAAATAAATAAAAATATGTAAATAAAAAATATATTGTGCATTTCTTTTCAATATCCGCCCCACATAAGTATTAACTATGTCATTGAAATCGTTTAGTATATAGATTTTATATTGTTAAATTTTTTGAATGTGCTTACTACAAGTATTCAATGTTTTGTTGATATTGTGTAATAAACATTCATCGAATTCAAATGTATCATTATAAAAAGTTTATTCACCCTTCATGGAGCCTCGACTTAATTATTTTCTATATTTAAACCGGTGTCGACAACGATTGACTATTTTTCAGCAGATAACAATTCGAGTTTTAATGAAAACACTCGTTACCCTTCAAGTGGCCCTTACAAAAGCTGACATTTCCCAAAATCTGACCATTTCAATCTTCTTGGGAACCGTGGAAACAAATTTTATTCAAATAATGTGTGAAAAAAGAGATAGATCTACAGCGGAAGTTTCCGTATTTGGTTCAGAAAATAGTGTGCATCCATGGTAAACAATTAAAAAAATGGTCAGAAGTCAACTAAGATTTGAATTCTGCGGAACGGAACAAGGCAAGAAGAAAGTAAGAATTCTGTTTATTTATTTGTTTTTTTGCATGAACTTGGGGGAAATAAATGCTTTATTAACCATTTCCTGCTGCCAGATGAAACATTTTGGCTATGTCATCGTATATTAATTGAGAAATAAGCGATAATGTGCCGCAAAATGACGATCAGCTTGACCCCAACCCCGAATTTCGCTCAGTTTCTCTTTGAATTGCTCACATTGAATGGAACGAAATGTATTGAAGGAACGATTGATGAATAAAGATGACAAGAATCGTCACTTTATGCTTTTAATTATTGACATAATTAATCACGGGGCGAAATAAATGGGTCATGTCAAAATGGCAGGACCCGGTTTCGTGAATGATGTTACAGCATGATGACCCGGTTTTGTTCCAAAAAAATTACGAACAAACAGGAACCAAAGCCTTTATTTTCTCTGGAATAACATTGAAATTATGGCTTTTGTAACCATAATGTCCACTAGATGGATTCAGTTCAAGGTATTTAACTTTCAACATTAGTGAGCCGTGGTTTTCCGTCGAGTGTTTTATTACTTCTTCAAATAGGACGAAGGTTGTTTTACAGTAATAACAATGGTGCGCATGATTTTCTCTAGAATGTTTTATTAAGTCATCGAATTGTGGAAATATTGTATCACAGTATAAACAATGGTGGCTGTGGATTTCTGTTGCTTTGGTTCCTGTTTGTTATTAATTTTTTTTGGAACAAAACCGGGTCATCATGCTGTAACATCATTCACGAAACCGGGTCCTGCCATTTTGACATGACCCATTTATTTCGCCCCGTGCTTACTTATATCAATAATTAAAAGCACAAAGTGACGATTCTTGTCATCTTTATTCATCAATCGTTCCTTCAATACATTTCGTTCCATTCAATGTGAGCAATTCAAAGAGAAACTGAGCGAAATTCGGGGTTGGGGTCAAGCTGATCGTCATTTTGCGGCACATTATCGCTTATTTCTCAATTAATATACGATGACATAGCCAAAATGTTTCATCTGACAGCAGGAAATGGTTAATAAAGCATTTATTTCCCCCAAGTTCATGCAAAAACAAATAAACAGAATTCTTACTTTCTTCTTGCCTTGTTACAGTCCGGTTCCGTTCCGGAATTAGATATGCACGAGTCCAAACATATTTTACCGGGTCCGTTTGTACACAGTGAACAAAACCTATTTTGATCGAAATGCAACAGTTCATCTGGAATTTAAAGTTATTTTTGACAAAATGAAAAACACAAAACACCACACTATGAGAACAGTTTTTAAATCTAATGCAAAAATAGTAAAACAGTTATAATATAAGTGTGTGTCTTTTCATAGTACGCATTATAAATGGCACATCCAACAATAAAAACAACGATTCCCGTTAGGCCCCTATCACATTTAACAATCAGGAATGACACGATCAAATTAATATGTCACAACCACACAAAGTCCTCAAAGGAATTACACTCTAGTAACTCAATAGTATTTAAAGTGCTATCTACCGGTACCTATAGTAACAATTATTGTTATGATCAATACACACTGATATGTATCATTTTTATTGTATACAGTCCGACAAAAGTTAAGCACCACCTGACTTGTTTCAATAATATTTTTTCTAATAATGAACTTATTACAAATCGGTTTGCTGTTTTCGTTACCTGTACACACATACGTACTTACCTGTGAAACAGGTTATTGATCGATTTTAATTATGTTTATATGACAGGGTGTGTAAAGTGTCACGTCTACTTTTCAACATTTGTGTTTGCGAACGAAGCTGATTTTTTTTTGTGTAGAGTTTTAAGTTTCATTTTCTATTGGTTTGGTATGGGGCGGCGAAAATTAACCATACCAGAAAGGTGGCAAGCTGTTGGCATGCATAACGGTGGTTTTAGCCATAGAAAGGTGGCAGACCACTTCAGGGTTAACCATTCCATCATTGTACGACTGATGCAGCGTTTTCGTCAAACGGGGAACGTTACTGATCGTCCACGTGCAGGTAGACCTCGCAAAACGACGCCGAGAGAGGACCGGCTCATATCCAGACGGGCGCGGCAACGGCCGTTCAGTACAGCTGGTGCACTTCGTGGTAATTTAGCGTTTGGAGGCCACATTAGCACACGCACTGTAATCAGACGCCTCCACCATCAGGGAATGCGAGCGCGACGACCCATAAAACGTCCACAATTGACATTTCGTCATCGCCATGCTCGATTTGACTGGTCACATGATCATTTGGGGTGGACTATTCGCACATGGAGACGGGTCCACTGGTCTGATGAAAGTCGTTTTTTCTTACGCCCTACCGACGGTCGTGCAAGGGTCAGGACAACCACATTTTGGGCACAACTGCTTTTGGGGGTGGGGGTGTAACTGTCTGGAGTTGTTTTTCCTTTGACTGTAAGTTGGACTTGTACGTTCTTGAAGGTAATCTGACAGGCCAAAAATACCGTGACAATGTGCTCGCTCCACGCGTAGTCCCCCATTTCGACAATCATGCGTTGGCTGACAGGCCAATGTTCATGGACGACAACGCTAGGCCACATAGAGCCCGAATTGTACAACATTTTTTACAGCAAGAGGCTGTTCAGACAATTCCATGGCCTGCGATGTCGTCAGACATGAACCCTATAGAGCATGTATGGGACTTTATTGGCCGAAAAATTAACCAACGCAATCCAAAATGTCAAAATATTGACGAATTAAGAACTGCTATCTTACAGGAGTGGCAACAGTTCCCCCAAGAATGGCTTAGGCGTCTTGTGCGAAGCATGACGAGGCGTGTTACAGAACTTCACAATAAACGCGGTGGATATGCTCGTTATTGATTGTTATGCCTTACACATACGCACAATAGATGCATTTAAAAGTTCTTAAAATCTGAAGACTGCATTTTAATGCAATGTTAAAAACTTCCATCAAAGACAAACTGGTGTTACGTTTTTCCAGCGCCTGTTTTGAACCCCATTTTTGTCATTTACATTGGTAATTTTACAGCCCTTGGTGTAGTCTTTTAAGAAGTGTAAGAAAAATGGTGATATCTATTTTATTGTTTTAACAGTATTGATGTAAAAATATATATCGATAAAAATATAGGGTGGTGCTTAATTTTTGTCGGAGTGTATATTTTAAATATGTTGATCTATTTCAAAACAAAAACCACGTGACCATAAATTTCAATGTTTTTTCTTTTAGACTGGAAATTCACAATTCCAGAATGTTTCGTTAAACTGAAAGTAAATATTTTGTGTGTTTAGATTCATTCATCGTAGCAAGAACAACTAATTATAGGTAAGAAACATGTACCACTATCGTCATTGGAGGAACTGGTTCATTAACCATAATATTTTACTTATTATTGTATATTATAAGTAGATTTTGTTCATACTAAAGATGATTCGCGTAGACAGGAACACTCTGCACATTTTTGGTATAGAATAGAATAGAATAGAATACATTTGATTGCCTAATCATAGGGCCCTCATGAGGCATCATTAACAATACAAACATTCATGATTGATAAATGAGACATATACACAAAAGAAAAAGGACATAGTTTGGGGTTTTCATATTTCTAAAAATATAAATATAATTATTATTATTTAGTGGATCATGTTCTGGTTTGTCCCCAATAACTCACATCCAGTGTGAAACTTTACATATGTTGCATATTCTAAGACCCTCTTTGAAATAAATTCACCATTACCTTTTCGCCTTTCATTGTTCTATATTAACCTAGCAAAGCACAACGACCACATCAATAACATTGGTTATATATTATATTACATTTACGTTGATTTAACGGGATAATGTCATTACTCCGACACTCAATACTCCGACAGTCATTACTCCGACACTTATTACTCCGACAATCATTACTCCGACTCTTAATACTTCGACAGTGACCGACAGTCTTTGCAATTCTGGCGCTTTTAGCAATCCAAATGCAGTACGGGACTGCCCATTTAACTTGAAAGGGGCATGGTTTTTATCCCGGAGTCGGAAGTTTTTTCGTATGCAGCGCTATTGTTTTTAAAGCTTTTCAGCTCTCTAGCACAACTTAGAATGATGACCAACCACTATACCAAGTGACTTCGGGTCAAGCGATTAAGACTTGTAGTTCATGATCAAAAGCTTGGAAAGAAAAATAATGGTACAAAAACAAAAAGTCTCCCAAACTTCGTTTTTAAAGAAAGTAAAATTTAACAAACTAAAGTGTAATTTTATAAAAAAAATTATTGCAGTTTTAAAATTGGGATTCAATTAAAAAGTTGCAAAGGAGGGTCGTGAGCGCACCGCCCCACGGTTTATAGTGTGAAACACGGGTCATAAATGGCAAATGAGTACGCCCTAATTTGCAAATTTTATAATACAATATATGACAGTGGTTTTCGATCGTAAAAAAGGAAAATGTCCATTTTGAAACGAAATCTCTTGTCTGACTTTATATTTGTGAAATAAGAAAATACTGAGATGTGGAACAAATGTCCATGAGACAACGATCCTGCAAAACAGCAAAATTCAATCTGCAAATGGAAAACAACCAGCCAGCAGTCTTCAACATGGACAAATGTCCGCTGCTGGGCGTTCTACATGTAACCCCAAATCAAATATAAACGTAATGTGATAAATTCAATACCAAACCCAGAAATACACATTGGAAAACCCTGTTCCCGACAATTAACATGTAACAGAAAGAAGACAAACGTTTAATCTGATGCGTTTTGCGGCACTCATGATCATATTTTCAATATCCACTCCGTGCAATTATCCTATAGTTGTTTGGAGTTGCGATTAGAAAGGGTATGGTGATACAGTCCGGGGTGCATGGTCGGAGTATTAATGAGTGTCGGAGTAATGACTATCGGAGTTATGAGTGTCGGAGAAATAACTGTCGGAGTTATGATTGTCGGAGTAATGACTGTCGGAGTAATGAGACGACCCCGATTTAACAAGAAAATTGTCCTTCTATTGGACTGTGATATAAAGTCCCCCCCCCCAAAAAAAAGAGATTGAGGATTGTAGACAAAACGGGAAAGGGTTGGGCTGCGTTCCCATTGTCCAAAAGGTCTGGTACATCGTAATTATGTCGTGGTCGTTCTTGTGGTCAATCATATGAAGTGGGAGCAGATTGTTTAGTTCGTTGACACTAGTTGAGTTGTTGACACTAGTTGAGTTGTTGACACTAGTAGAGTTGTTAACCACTAGTTGAGTTGTTGACACTAGTTGAGTTGTTGACACTTGTTGAGTTGTTGACCACTAGTTGAATTGTTGACACTAGTTGAGTTGTTGACCACTACTGTCTTTATATAAAGGAAAAACGCATCAAGCTACACATTTTATGTCGCATCCTGAATCTTTCACTCAGAAGAATTGTACTGCACATAATATCAGACAATTACTAACTCATTATCAACTTGCATTTCTGTTTACATGAGTTTTCCAGGAAAATTGTTTTATTTTTAACGAAAATCCAATATTATAACTTTCGTTTTAAGAAACACACATTAATCATTGATCATTGTCAAAATGCTAATAATAACATTGACAGCTATTTATGGAAAAAAACAGTTCCGGTGATACATCTTTTTTATATTGCCTTATATTATGTAATATCTGTACATTTATTTCCAAAAAATATCAGCTTCAGTTGAATTTGCTCAAACAATTTGGATTATTTAAGAAATAATTCATGGAAGGCATATGTATATATTGTTTTTACCACTGGTAGGCCTTTATGTCACGAAGTTTTACCCCGAGCGTCAGCGAGGGCTAAAAAGCTGACATAAAGGCCTATCCGTGGTAAAAACAATATATACATATGGCTTCCATGAATTATTTCGATCTAATATGTAAAAATTGGTAAAATATCGTTATAAATTGTCGATGACGTCATAAATTTAACCGGTCATAGATTAATATTATTTTTACCACGGGTTTGGACTCAAAGCGTTTGAAGGACGTCATATTAGAATATATTCTTTTAAATTAAAGGCATTGCTTGATTGTCATGTCATGGGAGAAATATTCCTAGTACATTTATGACGAGAAAACGTTTACAAACAATAAATATGGTTGTACCAAATACCATTTATAACAAGATATTGCTAATTAGAATCTGCTAAATGTATTTATTTTACGTGCACGGGTGATGCTCACTGAAACGCCAGTAGGCAGGCAGAGACGTGTAGTTCCACTCTGGCATATTATCACAACTCCGAGCCAACCCGTATTTGCTCTTACTCACTTGTGATGCATGTGTAGTTTAGAAGCAGCACATACTGTGTTTATTAATTTTAGATTGAGCCGACCGTGGATCATAACTAGAGACGTCCAGAGTTCAAATCGAGTTTCTTAATCGTTATACAACTATCACCAACACAGAGCATGTTTATCCATCGTCAAAATAACAATTTTGTAATCAATTCATTAAGAGGGGACATAAAGGAGGTTTGAGCCTATAAAGCTATATTGGTAATTTCAAACACTTCTTAACGCTGCTACTTTTTGTTGAAGTGTCTATGCCAAGCAAGGGGTACAAGCCAGGAGTACAAGCCAGGAGAGTGAGTGGTCATGTATTTGTATGTTAGGAGTACAAGCCAGGGGAGTGAGTGGTCATGTATTTGTATGTTAGGAGTACAAGACAGGAGAGTGAGTGGTCATGTATTTGTATGTTAGGAGTACAAGCCAGGAGTACAAGCCAGGAGAGTGAGTGGTCATGTATTTGTATGTTAGGAGTACAAGCCAGGAGAGTGAGTGGTCATGTATTTGTATGTTAGAAGTACAAGCCAGGGGAGTGAGTGGTCATGTATTTGTATGTTAGGAGTACAGAGTTTGCCTGTACCAAGCCAGGGGAGTGAGTGGTCATGTATTTGTATGCTAGGAGAACAGAGTGTGCCAGTGCCAAGCCAGGAGAGTGAGTGGTCATGCATTTGTATGTTAGAAGTACAAGCCAGGAGAGTGGGTGGTCATGTATTTGCATGTTAGGAGTACATAGTTTGCCTGTACCAAGCCAGGAGAATGAGTGGTCATGTATTTGTATGTTAGGAGTACAAGCCAGGGGAGTGAGTGGTCATGTAATTGTATGTTAGGAGTACAGAGTTTGACTGTACCAAGCCAGGGGAGTGAGTGGTCATGTATTTGTATGCTAGGAGAACAGAGTGTGCCTGTGCCAAGCCAGGAGAGTGAGTGGTCATGTATTTGTATGTTAGAAGTACAAGCCAGGAGAGTGGGTGGTCATGTATTTGCATGTTAGGAGTACATAGTTTGCCTGGACCAAGCCAGGAGAGTGAGTGATCATGTATTTGTATGTTAGGAGTACAAGCCGGGGGAGTGAGTGATCATGTATTTGTATGTTAGGAGTACAAGCCAGGAGAGTGAGTGGTCATGTATTTGTATGCTAGGAGTACAGAGTTTGCCTTTACCAAGCCAGGAGAGTGAGTGGTCATGTATTTGTATGCTAGGAGAACAGAATGTGCCTGTGCCAAGCCAGGATAGTGAGTGGTCATGTATTTGTATGTTAGAAGTAAAAGCCAGGAGAGTGGGTGGTCATGTATTTGCATGTTAGGAGTACATAGTTTGCCTGTACCAAGCCAGGAGAGTGAGTGATCATGTATTTGTATGTTAGGAGTACAAGCCGGGGGAGTGAGTGATCATGTATTTGTATGTTAGAAGTACAAGCCAGGAGAGTGAGTGGTCATGTATTTGTATGCTAGGAGTACAGAGTTTGCCTGTACCAAGCCAGGAGAGTGAGTGGTCATGTATTTGTATGTTAGAAGTACAAGCCAGGAGAGTGGGTGGTCATGTATTTGCATGTTAGGAGTACAGAGTTTGCCTGTTCCAAGCTAAGCGAGTGAGTGATCATGTATTTGTATGTTAGGAGTACAAGCCAGGAGAGTGAGTGGTCATGTATTTGTATGTTAGAAGTACAAGCCAAGAGAGTGAGTGGTCATGTATTTGCATGTTAGGAGTACAGAGTTTGCCTGTACCAAACCAGGAGAGTGAGTGGTCATGTATTTGTATGTTAGAACTACAAGCCAGGAGAGTGGGTGGTCATGTATTTGTATGTTAGGAGTACAGAGTTTGCCTGCACCAAGCCAGGGGAGTGAGTGATCATGTATTTGTATGCTAGGAGTACAGAGTTTGCCTGTACCAAGCCAGGAGAGTGAGTGGTCATGTATTTGTATGTTAGGAGTACAAGCCAGGGGAGTGAGTGGTCATGTATTTGTATGTTAGGAGTACAAGCCAGGAGAGTGAGTGGTCATGTATTTGTATGTTAGGAGTACAAGCCAGGGGAGTGAGTGGTCATGCATTTGTATGTTAGGAGTACAAGCCAGGAGAGTGAGTGGTCATGCATTTGTATGTTAGGAGTACAAGCCAGGAGAGTGAGTGGTCATGTATTTGTATGTTAGGAGTACAAACAGGAGAGTGAGTGGTCATGTATTTGTATGTTAGGAGTACAAGCCAGGAGAGTGAGTGGTCATGTATTTGTATGTTAGGAGTACAAGCCAGGAGAGTTAGTGGCCATGTATTTGTATGTTAGGAGTACAAGCCAGGAGAGTGAGTGGTCATGTATTTGTATGTTAGGAGTACAAGCCAGAGAGTGAGTGGTCATGTATTTGTATGTTAGGAGTACAAGCCAGGTGAGTGAGTGGTCATGTATTTGTATGTTAGGAGTACAAGCCAGGGGAGTGAGTGGTCATGTATTTGTATGTTAAGAGCACAAGCCAGGGGAGTGAGTGGTCATGTATTTGTATGTTAGGAGTACAAGCCAGAGGAGTGAGTGATCATGTATTTGTATGTTAGGAGTACAAGCCCGGGGAGTGAGTGGTCATGTATTTGTATGTTAGGAGTACATAGTTTGCCTGTACCAAGCCAGGAGAGTGAGTGGTCATGTATTTGTATGCTAGGAGTACAAGCCAGGGGAGTGAGTGGTCATGTATTTGTATGTTAGGAGTACAAGCCAGGAGAGTGAGTGGTCATGTATTTATATGTTAGGAGTACAAGCCAGGAGTACAAGCCAGGAGAGTGAGTGGTCATGTATTTGTATGTTAGGAGTACAAGCCAGGAGAGTGAGTGGTCATGTATTTGTATGTTAAAAGTACAAGCCAGGGGAGTGAGTGGTCATGTATTTGTATGTTAGGAGTACAGAGTTTGCCTGTACCAAGCCAGGGGAGTGAGTGGTCATGTATTTGTATGCTAGGAGAACAGAGTGTGCCTGTGCCAAGCCAGGAGATTGAGTGGTCATGTATTTGTATGTTAGAAGTACAAGCCAGGAGAGTGGTTGGTCATGTATTTGCATGTTAGGAGTACATAGTTTGCCTGTACCAAGCCAGGAGAGTGAGTGATCATGTATTTGTATGTTAGGAGTACAAGCCAGGGGAGTGAGTGGTCATGTATTTGTATGTTAGGAGTACAAGCCAGGAGAGTGAGTGGTCATGTATTTGTATGTTAGGAGTACAAGCCAGGGGAGTGAGTGGTCATGTATTTGTATGTTAGGAGTACAAGCCAGGAGAGTGAGTGGTCATGCATTTGTATGTTAGGAGTACAAGCCAGGAGAGTGAGTGGTCATGTATTTGTATGTTAGGAGTACAAACAGGAGAGTGAGTGGTCATGTATTTGTATGTTAGGAGTACAAGCCAGGAGAGTGAGTGGTCATGTATTTGTATGTTAGGAGTACAAGCCAGGAGAGTTAGTGGCCATGTATTTGTATGTTAGGTGTACAAGCCAGGAGAGTGAGTGGTCATGTATTTGTATGTTAGGAGTACAAGCCAGAGAGTGAGTGGTCATGTATTTGTATGTTAGGAGTACAAGCCAGGGGAGTGAGTGGTCATGTATTTGTATGTTAGGAGTACAAGCCAGGGGAGTGAGTGGTCATGTATTTGTATGTTAAGAGCACAAGCCAGGGGAGTGAGTGGTCATGTATTTGTATGTTAGGAGTACAAGCCAGGGGAGTGAGTGATCATGTATTTGTATGTTAGGAGTACAAGCCCGGGGAGTGAGTGGTCATGTATTTGTATGTTAGGAGTACATAGTTTGCCTGTATCAAGCCAGGAGAGTGAGTGGTCATGTATTTGTATGTTAGGAGTACAAGCCAGGGGAGTGAGTGGTCATGTATTTGTATGTTAGGAGTACAAGCCAGGAGAGTGAGTGGTCATGTATTTATATGTTAGGAGTACAAGCCAGGAGTACAAGCCAGGAGAGTGAGTGGTCATGTATTTGTATGTTAGGAGTACAAGCCAGAGAGTGAGTGATCATGTATTTGTATGTTAGAAGTACAAGCCAGGGGAGTGAGTGGTCATGTATTTGTATGTTAGGAGTACAGAGTTTGTCTGTACCAAGCCAGGGGAGTGAGTGGTCATGTATTTGTATGCTAGGAGAACAGAGTGTGCCTGTGCCAAGCCAGGAGAGTGAGTGGTCATGTATTTGTATGTTAGGAGTACAAGCCAGGGGAGTGAGTGGTCATGTATTTGTATGTTAAGAGCACAAGCCAGGGGAGTGAGTGGTCATGTATTTGTATGTTAGGAGTACAAGCCAGAGGAGTGAGTGATCATGTATTTGTATGTTAGGAGTAGAAGCCCGGGGAGTGAGTGGTCATGTATTTGTATGTTAGGAGTACATAGTTTGCCTGTACCAAGCCAGGAGAGTGAGTGGTCATGTATTTGTATGTTAGGAGTACAAGCCAGGGGAGTGAGTGGTCATGTATTTGTATGTTAGGAGTACAAGCCAAGAGAGTGAGTGGTCATGTATTTATATGTTAGGAGTACAAGCCAGGAGTACAAGCCAGGAGAGTGAGTGGTCATGTATTTGTATGTTAGGAGTACAAGCCAGGAGAGTGAGTGGTCATGTATTTGTATGTTAGAAGTACAAGCCAGGGGAGTGAGTGGTCATGTATTTGTATGTTAGGAGTACAGAGTTTGCCTGTACCAAGCCAGGGGAGTGAGTGGTCATGTATTTGTATGCTAGGAGAACAGAGTGTGCCTGTGCCAAGCCAGGAGATTGAGTGGTCATGTATTTGTATGTTAGAAGTACAAGCCAGGAGAGTGGGTGGTCATGTATTTGCATGTTAGGAGTACATAGTTTGCCTGTACCAAGCCAGGAGAGTGAGTGGTCATGTATTTGTATGTTAGGAGTACAAGCCAGGGGAGTGAGTGGTCATGTATTTGTATGTTAGGAGTACAAGCCAGGAGAGTGAGTGGTCATGTATTTGTATGTTAGGAGTACAAGCCAGGGGAGTGAGTGGTCATGCATTTGTATGTTAGGAGTACAAGCCAGGAGAGTGAGTGGTCATGCATTTGTATGTTAGGAGTACAAGCCAGGAGAGTGAGTGGTCATGTATTTGTATGTTAGGAGTACAAACAGGAGATTGAGTGGTCATGTATTTGTATGTTAGGAGTACAAGCCAGGAGAGTGAGTGGTCATGTATTTGTATGTTAGGAGTACAAGCCAGGAGAGTTAGTGGCCATGTATTTGTATGTTAGGAGTACAAGCCAGGAGAGTGAGTGGTCATGTATTTGTATGTTAGGAATACAAGCCAGAGAGTGAGTGGTCATGTATTTGTATGTTAGGAGTACAAGCCAGGGGAGTGAGTGGTCATGTATTTGTATGTTAAGAGCACAAGCCAGGGGAGTGAGTGGTCATGTATTTGTATGTTAGGAGTACAAGCCAGGGGAGTGAGTGATCATGTATTTGTATGTTAGGAGTACAAGCCCGGGGAGTGAGTGGTCATGTATTTGTATGTTAGGAGTACATAGTTTGCCTGTACCAAGCCAGGAGAGTGAGTGGTCATGTATTTGTATGTTAGGAGTACAAGCCAGGGGAGTGAGTGGTCATGTATTTGTATGTTAGGAGTACAAGCCAGGACAGTGAGTGGTCATGTATTTATATGTTAGGAGTACAAGCCAGGAGTACAAGCCAGGAGAGTGAGTGGTAATGTATTTGTATGTTAGGAGTACAAGCCAGAGAGTGAGTGGTCATGTATTTGTATGTTAGGAGTACAGAGTTTGCCTGTACCAAGCCAGGGGAGTGAGTGGTCATGTATTTGTATGCGAGGAGAACAGAGTGTGCCTGTGCCAAGCCAGGAGAGTGAGTGGTCATGTATTTGTATGTTAGAAGTACAAGCCAGGAGAGTGGGTGGTCATGTATTTGCATGTTAGGAGTACATAGTTTGCCTGTACCAAGCCAGGAGAGTGAGTGATCATGTATTTGTATGTTAGGAGTACAAGCCGGGGGAGTGAGTGATCATGTATTTGTATGTTAGGAGTACAAGCCAGGAGAGTGAGTGGTCATGTATTTGTATGCTAGGAGTACAGAGTTTGCCTTTACCAAGCCAGGAGAGTGAGTGGTCATGTATTTGTATGCTAGGAGAACAGAGTGTGCCTGTGCCAAGCCAGGAGAGTGAGTGGTCATGTATTTGTATGTTAGAAGTAAAAGCCAGGAGAGTGGGTGCTCATGTATTTGCATGTTAGGAGTACATAGTTTGCCTGTACCAAACCAGGAGAGTGAGTGGTCATGTATTTGTATGTTAGAAGTACAAGCCAGGAGAGTGGGTGGTCATGTATTTGTATGTTAGGAGTACAGAGTTTGCCTGTACCAAGCCAGGGGAGTGATTGATCATGTATTTGTATGTTAGGAGTACAGAGTTTGCCTGTACCAAGCCAGGAGAGTGAGTGGTCATGTATTTGTATGTTAGAAGTACAAGCCAGGATAGTGGGTGGTCATGTATTTGCATGTTAGGAGTACAGAGTTTGCCTGTACCAAGCCAGGAGAGTGAGTGATCATGTATTTGTATGTTAGGAGTACAACCCAGGAGAGTGAGTGGTGATGTATTTGTATGTTAGGAGTACAAGCCAGGGGAGTGAGTGGTCATGCATTTGTATGTTAGGAATACAAGCCAGGAGAATGAGTGGTCATGCATTTGTATGTTAGGAGTACAAGCCAGGAGAGTGAGTCATCATGTATTTGTATGTTAGGAGTACAAGCCAGGAGAGTGAGTGGTCATGTATTTGTATGTTAGGAGTACAAGCCAGGAGAGTGAGTGGTCATGTATTTGTATGTTAGGAGTACAAGCCAGAGAGTGAGTGGTCATGTATTTGTATGTTTAGAGCACAAGCCAGGGGAGTGAGTGGTCATGCATTTGTATGTTAGGAGTACAAGCCAGGGGAGTGAGTGATCATGTATTTGTATGTTAGGAGTACAAGCCCGGGGAGTGAGTGGTCATGTATTTGTATGTTAGGAGTACAAGCCAGGGGAGTGAGTGGTAATGTATTTGTATGTTAGGAGTACAAGCCTGTGGAGTGAGTGGTCATGTATTTGTATGTTAGGAGTACAAGTCAGGGGAGTGAGTGGTCATGTATTTGTATATTAGGAGTACAAGCCAGGGGAGTAAGTGGTCATGTATTTGTATGTTAGGAGTACAAGCCAGGGGAGTGAGTGGTCATGTATTTGTATGTTAGGAGTACAAGCCTGGGGAGTGAGTGGTCATGTATTTGTATGTTAGGAGTACAAGCCAGGGAAGTGAGTGGTCATGTATTTGTAAGTTAGGAGTACAAGCCAGGGGAGTGAGTGGTCATGTATTTTTATGTTAGGAGTACAAGCCAGGGGAGTGAGGGGTCATGTATTTGTATGCTAGGAGTACAAGCCAGGAGAGTGAGTGGTCATGTATTTGTATGTTAGGAGTACAAGCCAGGGGATTGAGTGGTCATGTATTTGTATGTTAGGAGTACAAGCCAGGAGAGTGAGTGGTCATGTATTTGTATGTTAGGAGTACAAGCCAGGGGAGTGAGTGGTCATGTATTTGTATGTTAGGAGTACAAGCCAGGGGAGTGAGTGGTCATGTATTTGTATGTTAGGAGTACAAGCCAGGGGAGTGAGTGGTCATGTATTTGTATGTTAGGAGTACAGTGTTTGCCTGTACCAAGCCAGGCGAGTAAGTGATCATGTATTTGTATGTTAGGAGTACAAGCCAGGAGAGTGAGTGATCATGTATTTGTATGTTAGGAGTACAAGCCAGGAGAGTGAATGGTCATGTATTTGTATGTTAGAAGTACAAGCCAGGAGAGTGGGTGGTCATGTATTTGCATGTTAGGAGTACATAGTTTGCCTGTACCAAACCAGGAGAGTGAGTGATCATGTATTTGTATGTTAGGAGTACAAGCCAGGGGAGTGAGTGGTCATGTATTTGTATGTTAGGAGTACAAGCCAGGGGAGTGAATGGTCATGTATAGGTATGTTAGGAGTATAAGCCTGGGGAGTGAGTGGTCATGTATTTGTATGTTAGTAGTACAAGCCAGGGGAGTGAGTGGTCATGTATTTTTATATTAGGAGTACAAGCCAGGGGAGTGAGTGGTCATGTATTTGTATGTTAGGAGTACAAGCCAGGGGAGTGAGTGGTCATGTATTTGTATGTTAGGAGTACAAGCCAGGGGAGTGAGTGGTCATGTATTTGTATGTTAGGAGTACAAGTCAGGAGAATGAGTGGTCATGTATTTGTATGTTAGGAGTACAAGCCAGGGGAGTGAGTGGTCATGTATTTGTATGTTAGGAGTACAAGCCAGGAGAGTGAGTGGTCATGTATTTGTATGTTAGGAGTACAAGCCAGGGGAGTGAGTGGTCATGTATTTGTATGTTAGGAGTACAGAGTTTGCCTGTGCCAAGCCAGGCGAGTAGGTCATCATGTATTTGTATGTTAGGAGTACAAGCCAGGGGAGTGAGTGGTCATGTATTTGTATGTTAGGAGTACAAGCCAGGAGAGTGAGTGGTCATGTATTTGTATGTTAGGAGTACAAGCCAGAGAGTGAGTGGTCATGTATTTGTATGTTAAGAGCACAAGCCAGGGGAGTGAGTGGTCATGCATTTGTATGTTAGGAGTACAAGCCAGGGGAGTGAGTGATCATGTATTTGTATGTTAGGAGTACAAGCCCGGGGAGTGAGTGGTCATGTATTTGTATGTTAGGAGTACAAGCCAGGGGAGTGAGTGGTAATGTATTTGTATGTTAGGAGTACAAGCCTGTGGAGTGAGTGGTCATGTATTTGTATGTTAGGAGTACAAGTCAGGGGAGTGAGTGGTCATGTATTTGTATATTAGGAGTACAAGCCAGGGGAGTAAGTGGTCATGTATTTGTATGTTAGGAGTACAAGCCAGGGGAGTGAGTGGTCATGTATTTGTATGTTAGGAGTACAAGCCTGGGGAGTGAGTGGTCATGTATTTGTATGTTAGGAGTACAAGCCAGGGAAGTGAGTGGTCATGTATTTGTAAGTTAGGAGTACAAGCCAGGGGAGTGAGTGGTCATGTATTTTTATGTTAGGAGTACAAGCCAGGGGAGTGAGTGGTCATGTATTTGTATGCTAGGAGTACAAGCCAGGGGAGTGAGTGGTCATGTATTTGTATGTTAGGAGTACAAGCCAGGGGATTGAGTGGTCATGTATTTGTATGTTAGGAGTACAAGCCAGGAGAGTGAGTGGTCATGTATTTGTATGTTAGGAGTACAAGCCAGGGGAGTGAGTGGTCATGTATTTGTATGTTAGGAGTACAAGCCAGGGGAGTGAGTGGTCATGTATTTGTATGTTAGAAGTACAAGCCAGGGGAGTAAGTGGTCATGTATTTGTATGTTAGGAGTACAGTGTTTGCCTGTACCAAGCCAGGCGAGTAAGTGATCATGTATTTGTATGTTAGGAGTACAAGCCAGGAGAGTGAGTGATCATGTATTTGTATGTTAGGAGTACAAGCCAGGAGAGTGAATGGTCATGTATTTGTATGTTAGGATTACAAGCCAGGAGAGTGGGTGGTCATGTATTGGCATGTTAGGAGTACATAGTTTGCCTGTACCAAACCAGGAGAGTGAGTGATCATGTATTTGTATGTTAGGAGTACAAGCCAGGGGAGTGAGTGGTCATGTATTTGTATGTTAGGAGTACAAGCCAGGGGAGTGAATGGTCATGTATAGGTATGTTAGGAGTATAAGCCTGGGGAGTGAGTGGTCATGTATTTGTATGTTAGTAGTACAAGCCAGGGGAGTGAGTGGTCATGTATTTTTATATTAGGAGTACAAGCCAGGGGAGTGAGTGGTCATGTATTTGTATGTTAGGAGTACAAGCCAGGGGAGTGAGTGGTCATGTATTTGTATGTTAGGAGTACAAGCCAGGGGAGTGAGTGGTCATGTATTTGTATGTTAGGAGTACAAGTCAGGAGAATGAGTGGTCATGTATTTGTATGTTAGGAGTACAAGCCAGGGGAGTGAGTGGTCATGTATTTGTATGTTAGGAGTACAAGCCAGGAGAGTGAGTGGTCATGTATTTGTATGTTAGGAGTACAAGCCAGGGGAGTGAGTGGTCATGTATTTGTATGTTAGGAGTACAGAGTTTGCCTGTGCCAAGCCAGGCGAGTAGGTGATCATGTATTTGTATGTTAGGAGTACAAGCCAGGAGAGTGAGTGGTCATGTATTTGTATGTTAGGAGTATAAGCCAGGAAAGTGGTTGGTCATGTATTTGCATGTTAGGAGTACATAGTTTGCCTGTACCAAACCAGGAGAGTGAGTGATCATGTATTTGTATGTTAGGAGTACAAACCAGGGGAGTGAGTGGTCATGTATTTGTATGTTAGGAGTACAAGCCAGGAGAGTGAGTGGTCATGTATTTGTATGCTAGGAGTACAGAGTTTGCCTGTACCAAGCCAGGAGAGTGAGTGGTCATGTATTTGTATGTTAGAAGTACAAGCCAGGAGAGTGGGTGGTCATGTATTTGCATGTTAGGAGTACAGAGTTTGCCTGTACCAAGCCTGGAGAGTGAGTGATCATGTATTTGTATGTTAGGAGTACAATCCAGGGGAGTGAGTGGTCATGTATTTGTATGTTAGGAGTACAAGCCAGGAAAGTGAGTGGTCATGTATTTGTATGCTAGGAGTACAGAGTTTGCCTGTACCAAGCCAGGAGATTGAGTGGTCATGTATTTGTATGTTAGAAGTACAAGCCAGGAGAGTGAGTGGTCATGTATTTGTATGTTAGAAGTACAAGTCAGGAGAGTGAATGGTGATACATTTGCAAATTAGGAGTACAGAGTTTGCCTGTACCTAGCCAGGAGACTGAGTGGTCATGTATTTGTATGTTAGGAGTACAAGCCAGGAGAGTGAGTGATCATGTATTTTTATTTTAGGAGTACAAGCCAGGAGAGTGAGTGGTCATGTATTTGTATGTTAGGAGTACAAGCCAGGAGAGTGAGTGGTCATGTATTTGTATGTTAGGAGTACAAGCCAGGAGAGTGAGTGGTCATGTATTTGTATGTTAGGAGTACAAGCCAGGAGAGTGAGTGGTCATGTATTTGTATGTTAGGAGTACAAGCCAGGAGAGTAAGTGGTCATGCATTTGTATGTTAGGAGTACAAGCCAGGAGAGAGAGAGTGATCATGTATTTGTATGTTAGGAGTACAAGCCAGGAGAGTGAGTGGTCATGCATTTGTATGTTAGAAGTACAAGCGAGGAGAGTGAGTGGTCATGTATTTGTATGTTAGGAGTACAAATCAGGAGAGTGAGTAGTCATGTATTTGTATGTTAGGAGTACAAGCCAGGAGAGTGAGTGGTCGTGTATTTGTATGTTAGGAGTCCTAGCCAGGAGAGTGAGTGGTCATGTATTTGTATGTTAGGAGTACAAGCCAGGAGAGTGAGTGATCATGTATTTGTATGTTAGGAGTACAAGCCAGGAGAGTGAGTGGTCATGCATTTGTATGTTAGGAGTACAAGCCAGGAGAGTGAGTGGTCATGTATTTGTATGTTAGGAGTACAAGCCAGGAGAGTGAGTGGTCATGTATTTGTATGTTAGGAGTACAATCCAGGAGATTGAGTGTTCATGTATTTGTATGTTAGGAGTACAAGCCAGGAGATTGAGTGGTCATGTATTTGTATGTTAGGAGTACAAGCCAGGAGAGTGAGTGATCATGTATTTGTATGTAGGAGTACAAGCCAGGAGAGTGAGTGATCATGCATTTGTATGTTAAGAGTACAAGCCAGGAGAGTGAGTGATCATGCATTTGTATGTTAGGAGTACAAGCCAGGAGAGTGAGTTGTCATGTATTTGTATGTTAGGAGTACAAGCTAGGAGAGTGAGTGGTCATGTATTTGTATGTTAGGAGTAAAAGCCAGGAGAGTGAGTGGTCATGTATTTGTATATTAGGAGTACAAGCCAGGAGAGTGAGTGGTCATGTATTTGTATGTTAGGAGTACAAGCCAGGAGGGTGATTGGTCATTTATTTGTATGTTAAGAGTACAAGCCAGGGGAGTGAGTGATCATGTATTTGTATGTTATGAATACACGCCAGGGGAGTGAGTGGTCATGTATTTGTATGTTAGGAGTACTAGCCAGGAGAGTGAGTGGTCATGCATTTGTATGTTAGGAGTACAAGCCAGGAGAGTGAGTGGTTATGCATTTGTATGTTAGGAGTACAAGCCAGGAGAGAGAGTGATCATGTATTTTATGTTAGGAGTACAAGCCAGGAGAGTGAGTGATCATGTATTTGTATGTTAGGAGTACAAGCCAGGAGAGTGAGTGGTCATGCATTTGTATGTTAGGAGTACAAGCCAGGAGAGTGAGTGGTCATGTATTTGTATGTTAGGAGCACAAGCCAGGAGAGTGAGTGGTCATGTATTTGTATGTTAGGAGTACAAACCAGGAGAGTGAGTGGTCATGTATTTGTATGTTAGGAGTACAAGCAAGGAGAGTGAGTGATCATGTATTTGTATGTTAGGAGTACAAGCCAGGGGAGTGAGTGGTCATGTATTTGTATGTTAGGGGTACAAACCAGGAGAGTGAGTGGTCATGTATTTGTATTCTAGGAGTACAGAGTTTGCCTGTACCAAGCCAGGAGAGTGAGTGGTCATGTATTTGTATGTTAGAAGTACAAGCCAGGAGAGTGGGTGGTCATGTATTTGCATGTTAGGAGTACAGAGTTTGCCTGTACCAAGCCAGGAGAGTGAGTGATCATATATTTGTATGTTAGGAGTACAAGCCTGGGGAGTGAGTGGTCATGTATTTGTATGTTAGGAGTACAAGCAAGGAGAGTGAGTGATCATGTATTTGTATGCTAGGAGTACAGAGTTTGCCTGTAGCAAGCCAGGAGAGTGAGTGATCATATATTTGTATGTTAGGAGTACAAGCCAGGGGAGTGAGTGGTCATGTATTTGTATGTTAGGAGTACAAGCCAGGAGAGTGAATGGTCATGTATTTGTATGTTAGGAGTACAAGCCAGGAGAGTGAGTGATCATGCATTTGTATGTTAGGAGTACAACCCAGGAGAGTGAGTGATCATGCATTTGTATGTTAGGAGTACAAGCCAGGAGAGTGAGTGGTCATGTATTTGTATGTTAGGAGTACAAGCCAGGAGAGTGAGTGGTCATGTATTTGTATGTTAGGAGTACAAGCCAGGGGAGTGAGTGGTCATGTGTTTGTATGTTAGGAGTACAAGCCAGGAGAGTGAGTGGTCATGTATTTGTATGTTAGGAGTACAAGCCAGGAGAGTGATTGGTCATGTATTTTTATGTTAGGAGTACAAGCTAGGATAGTGAGTGGTCATGTATTTGTATGCTAGGAGTACAAGCCAGGAGAGCGAGTGGTCATGTTTTTGTATGTTAGGAGTACAAGCTAGGAGAGTGAATGATCATGTATTTGTATGCTATGAGTACAAGCCAGGAGAGTGAGTGATCATGTATTTGTATGCTAGGAGTACAAGTCAGGATAGTGAGTTGTCATGTATTTGTATGTTAGGAGTACAAACCAGGAGAGTGAGTGATCATGTATTTGTATGTTAGAAGTACAAGCCAGGAGAGTGGGTGGTCATGTATTTGCATGTTAGGAGTACATAGTTTGCCTGTACCAAGCCAGGAGAGTAAGTGGTCATGTATTTGTACGTTAGAAGTACAAGCCAGGAGAGTGGGTGGTCATGTATTTGCATGTTAGGAGTACATAGTTTGCCTGTACCAAGCCAGGAGAGTGAGTGATCATGTATTTGTATGTTAGGAGTACAAGCCAGGGGAGTGAGTGGTCATGTATTTGTATGTTAGGGTTACAAACCAGGAGAGTGAGTGGTCATGTATTTGTATTCTAGGAGTACAGAATTTGCCTGTACCAAGCCAGGAGAGTGAGTGGTCATGTATTTGTATGTTAGAAGTACAAGCCAGGAGAGTGGGTGGTCATGTATTTGCATGTTAGGAGTACAGAGTTTGCCTGTACCAAGCCAGGAGAGTGAGTGATCATATATTTGTATGTTAGGAGTAGAAGCCAGGGGAGTGAGTGGTCATGTATTTGTATGTTAGGAGTACAAGCCAGGAGATTGAGTGGTCATGTATTTGTATGTTAGGAGGACAAGCCAGGAGAGTGAGTGGTCATGTATTTGTATGTTAGGAGTACAAGCCAGGAGAGTGAGTGGTCATGCATTTGTATGTTAGGAGTACAAGCCAGGAGAGAGAGTGATCATGTATTTGTATGTTAGGAGTACAAGCCAGGAGAGTGAGTGGTCATGGATTTGTATGTTAGAAGTACAAGCCAGGAGAGTGAGTGGTCATGTATTTGTATGTTAGGAGTACAAATCAGGAGAGTGAGTAGTCATGTATTTGTATGTTAGGAGTACAAGCCAGGAGAGTGAGTGGTCGTGTATTTGTATGTTAGGAGTCCTAGCCAGGAGAGTGAGTGGTCATGTATTTGTATGTTAGGAGTACAAGCCAGGAGAGTGAGTGATCATGTATTTGTATGTTAGGAGTACAAGCCAGGAGAGTGAGTGGTCATGCATTTGTATGTTAGGAGTACAAGCCAGGAGAGTGAGTGGTCATGTATCTGTATGTTAGGAGTACAAGCCAGGAGAGTGAGTGGTCATGTATTTGTATGTTAAGAGTACAATCCAGGAGAGTGAGTGGTCATGTATTTGTATGTTAGGAGTACAAACCAGGAGAGTGAGTGGTCATGTATTTGTATGTTAGGAGTACAAGCCAGGAGAGTGAGTGGTCATGTATTTGTATGCTAGGAGTACAAGCCAGGAGAATGAGTGGTCATGTATTTGCATGTTAGGAGTACAAGCCAGGAGAGTGAGTGGTCATGTATTTGTATGCTAGGAGTACTAGCCAGGAGAGCGAGTGGTCATGTATTTGTATGTTAGGAGTACAAGCCAGGAGAGTGAGTGGTCATGTATTTGTATGTTAGGAGTACAAGCTAGGAGAGTGAGTGGTCATGTATTTGTATGCTATGAGTACAAGTCAGGAGAGTGAGTGGTCATGTATTTGTATATTAGGAGTACAAGCCAGGAGAGTGAGTGGTCATGTATTTGTATGTTAGGAGTACACGCCAGGAGAGTGATTGGTCATTTATTTGTATGTTAAGAGTACAAGCCAGGGGAGTGAGTGATCATGTATTTGTATTTAGGAATACACGCCAGGAGAGTGAGTGGTCATGTATTTGTATGTTAGGAGTACTAGCCAGGAGAGTGAGTGGTCATGCATTTGTATGTTAGGAGTACAAGCCAGGAGAGTGAGTGGTCATGTATTTGTATGTTAGGAGTACAAGCCAGGAGAGAGAGTGATCATGTATTTGTATGTTAGGAGTACAAGCCAGGAGAGTGCGTGGTCATGCATTTGCAAAGTAGGAGTATAGAGTTTGCCTGTACCAAGCCAGGAGAGTGAGTGGTCATGTATTTGTATGTTAGCAGTACAAGCCAAGAGAGTGAGTGATCATGTATTTGTATGTTAGGAGTACAAGCCAGGAGAGTGAGTGGTCATGCATTTGTATGTTAGGAGTACAAGCCAGGAGAGTGAGTGGTCATGTATTTGTATGTTAGGAGTACAAGCCAGGAGAGTGAGTGGTCATGTATTTGTATGTTAGGAGTACAAGCCAGGAGAGTGAGTGGTCATGTATTTGTATGTTAGGAGTACAAGCCAGGAGAGTGAGTGATCATGTATTTGTATGTTAGGAGTACAAGCCAGGGGAGTGAGTGGTCATGTATTTGTATGTTAGGGGTACAAACCAGGAGAGTGAGTGGTCATGTATTTGTATTCTAGGAGTACAGAGTTTGCCTGTACCAAGCCAGGAGAGTGAGTGGTCATGTATTTGTATGTTAGAAGTACAAGCCAGGAGAGTGGGTGGTCATGTATTTGCATGTTAGGAGTACAGAGTTTGCCTGTACCAAGCCAGGAGAGTGAGTGATCATATATTTGTATGTTAGGAGTACAAGCCAGGGGAGTGAGTGGTCATGTATTTGTATGTTAGGAGTACAAGCCAGGAGAGTGAGTGATCATGTATTTGTATGCTAGGAGTACAGAGTTTGCCTGTAGCAAGCCAGGAGAGTGAGTGGTCATGTATTTGTATGTTAGAAGTACAAGCCAGGAGGGTGAGTGATCATGTATTTGTATGTTAATAGTACAAGCCAGGAGAGTGAGTGGTCATATATTTGCAAATTAGGAGTACAGAGTTTGCCTATACGAAGCCAGGAGAGTGAGTGGTCGTGTATTTGTATGTTAGGAGTACAAGCCAGGAGAGTGAGTGATCATGTATTTGTATGTTAGGAGTACAAGCCAGGAGAGTGAGTGGTCATGCATTTGTATGTTAGGAGTACAAGCCAGGAGAGTGAGTGGTCATGTATTTGTATGTTAGGAGTACAAGCCAGGAGAGTGAGTGGTCATGTATTTGTATGTTAGGAGTACAAGCCAGGAGAGTGAGTGGTCATGTATTTGTATGTTAGGAGTACAAACCAGGAGAGTGAGTGGTCATGTATTTGTATGTTATGAGTACAAGCCAGGAGAGTGAGTGGTCATGTATTTGTATGTTAGGAGTACAAGCCAGGAGAGTGAGTGATCATGTATTTGTATGTTAGGAGTACAAGCCAGGGGAGTGAGTGATCATGCATTTGTATGTTAGGAGTACAACCCAGGAGAGTGAGTGATCATGCATTTGTATGTTAGGAGTACAAGCCAGGAGAGTGAGTGGTCATGTATTTGTATGTTAGGAGTACAAGCCAGGAGAGTGAGTGGTCATGTATTTGTATGTTAGGAGTACAAGCCAGGAGAGTGAGTGATCATGTATTTGTATGTTAGGAGTACAAGCCAGGGGAGTGAGTGGTCATGTATTTGTATGTTAGGGGTACAAACCAGGAGAGTGAGTGGTCATGTATTTGTATTCTAGGAGTACAGAGTTTGCCTGTACCAAGCCAGGAGAGTGAGTGGTCATGTATTTGTATGTTAGAAGTACAAGCCAGGAGAGTGGGTGGTCATGTATTTGCATGTTAGGAGTACAGAGTTTGCCTGTACCAAGCCAGGAGAGTGAGTGATCATATATTTGTATGTTAGGAGTACAAGCCAGGGGAGTGAGTGGTCATGTATTTGTATGTTAGGAGTACAAGCCAGGAGAGTGAGTGATCATGTATTTGTATGCTAGGAGTACAGAGTTTGCCTGTAGCAAGCCAGGAGAGTGAGTGGTCATGTATTTGTATGTTAGAAGTACAAGCCAGGAGGGTGAGTGATCATGTATTTGTATGTTAATAGTACAAGCCAGGAGAGTGAGTGGTCATATATTTGCAAATTAGGAGTACAGAGTTTGCCTATACGAAGCCAGGAGAGTGAGTGGTCGTGTATTTGTATGTTAGGAGTACAAGCCAGGAGAGTGAGTGATCATGTATTTGTATGTTAGGAGTACAAGCCAGGAGAGTGAGTGGTCATGCATTTGTATGTTAGGAGTACAAGCCAGGAGAGTGAGTGGTCATGTATTTGTATGTTAGGAGTACAAGCCAGGAGAGTGAGTGGTCATGTATTTGTATGTTAGGAGTACAAGCCAGGAGAGTGAGTGGTCATGTATTTGTATGTTAGGAGTACAAACCAGGAGAGTGAGTGGTCATGTATTTGTATGTTATGAGTACAAGCCAGGAGAGTGAGTGGTCATGTATTTGTATGTTAGGAGTACAAGCCAGGAGAGTGAGTGATCATGTATTTGTATGTTAGGAGTACAAGCCAGGGGAGTGAGTGATCATGCATTTGTATGTTAGGAGTACAACCCAGGAGAGTGAGTGATCATGCATTTGTATGTTAGGAGTACAAGCCAGGAGAGTGAGTGGTCATGTATTTGTATGTTAGGAGTACAAGCCAGGAGAGTGAGTGGTCATGTATTTGTATGTTAGGAGTACAAGCCAGGGGAGTGAGTGGTCATGTGTTTGTATGTTAGGAGTACAAGCCAGGAGAGTGAGTGGTCATGTATTTGTATGTTAGGAGTACAAGCCAGGAGAGTGATTGGTCATGTATTTTTATGTTAGGAGTACAAGCTAGGAGAGTGAGTGGTCATGTATTTGTATGCTAGGAGTACAAGGCAGGAGATCGAGTGGTCATGTATTTGTATGTTAGGAGTACAAGCTAGGAGAGTGAATGATCATGTATTTGTATGCTAGGAGTACAAGCCAGGAGAGTGAGTGATCATGTATTTGTATGCTAGGAATACAAGTCAGGATAGTGAGTTGTCATGTATTTGTATGTTAGGAGTACAAACCAGGAGAGTGAGTGATCATGTATTTGTATGTTAGAAGTACAAGCCAGGAGAGTGGGTGGTCATGTATATGCATGTTAGGAGTACATAGTTTGCCTGTACCAAGCCAGTAGAGTAAGCGGTCATGTATTTGTACGTTAGAAGTACAAGCCAGGAGAGTGGTTGGTCATGTATTTGCATGTTAGGAGTACATAGTTTGTCTGTACCAAGCCAGGAGAGTGAGTGATCATGTATTTGTATGTTAGGAGTACAAGCCAGGGGAGTGAGTGGTCATGCATTTGTATGTTAGGGGTACAAACCAGGAGAGTGAGTGGTCATGTATTTGTATTCTAGGAGTACAGAGTTTGCCTGTACCAAGCCAGGAGAGTGAGTGGTCATGTATTTGTATGTTAGAAGTACAAGCCAGGAGAGTGGGTGGTCATGTATTTGCATGTTAGGAGTACAGAGTTTGCCTGTACCAAGCCAGGAGAGTGAGGGATCATATATTTGTATGTTAGGAGTACAAGCCAGGGGAGTGAGTGGTCATGTACTTGTATGTTAGGAGTACAAGCCAGGAGATTGAGTGATCATGTATTTGTATGCTAGGAGTACAGAGTTTGCCTGTAGCAAGCCATGAGAGTGAGTGGTCATGTATTTGTATGTTAGAAGTACAAGCCAGGAGGGTGAGTGGTCATGTATTTGTATGCTAAAAGTACAAGCCAGGAGAGTGAGTGGTCATATATTTGCAAATTAGGAGTACAGTTTTCGCCTGTACCAAGCCAGGAGAGTGAGTGGTCATGTATTTGTATGTTAGGAGTACAAGCCAGGAGAGTGAGTGATCATGTATTTGCATGTTAGGAGTACAAGCCAGGAGAGTGAGTGGTCATGTATTTGTATGTTAGCAGTACAAGCCAGGAGAGTGAGTGATCATGTATTTGTATGTTAGGAGTACAAGCCAGGAGAGTGAGTGGTCATGCATTTGTATGTTAGGAGTACAAGCCAGGAGAGTGAGTGGTCATGTATTTGTATGTTAGGAGTACAAGCCAGGAGAGTGAGTGGTCATGTATTTGTATGTTAGGAGTACTAACCAGGAGAGTGAGTGGTCATGTATTTGTATGTTAGGAGTAAAAACCAGGAGAGTTAGTGGTCATGTATTTGTATGTTAGGAGTACAAGCCAGGAGAGTGAGTGATCATGTATTTGTATGTTAGGAGTACAAGCCAGGAGAGTGAGTGATCATGCATTTGTATGTTAGGAGTACAAGCCAGGAGAGTGAGTGATCATTCATTTGTATGTTAGGAGTACAAGCCAGGTGAGTGAGTGGTCATGTATTTGTATGTTAGGAGTACAAGCTAGGAGAGTGAGTGGTCATGTATTTGTATGTTAGGAGTACAAGCCAGGAGAGTGAGTGGTCATGTATTTGTATGTTAGGATTACAAGCCAGGAGAGTGAGTGGTCATGTATTTGTATGCTAGGAGTACAAGCCAGGAGAGTGAGTGGTCATGTATTTATATGTTAGGAGTACAAGCCAGGAGAGTGAGTGGTCATGTATTTGTATGCTAGGAGTACTAGCCAGGAGAGCGAGTGGTCATGTATTTGTATGTTAGGAGTACAAGCCAGGAGAGTGAATGATCATGTATTTGTATGCTAGGAGTACAAGCCAGGAGAGTGAGTGATCATGTATTTGTATGCTAGGAGTACAAGTCAGGAGAGTGAGTTGTCATGTATTTGTATGTTAGGAGTACAAGCCAGGAGAATGAGCGATCATGCATTTGTATGTTAGAAGTACAAACCAGGAGAGTGTGTGGTCATGTATTTGCATGTTAGGAGTACATAGTTTGCCTGTACCAAGCCAGGAGAGTGAGCGGTCATGTATTTGTACGTTAGAAGTACAAGCCAGGAGAGTGAGTGGTCATGTATTTGCATGTTAGGAGTACATAGTTTGCCTGTACCAAACCAGGAGAGTGAGTGATCATGTATTTGTATGGTAGGGGTACAAACCAGGAGAGTGAGTGGTCTTGTATTTGTATGCTAGGAGTACAGAGGTTGCCTGTACCAAGCCAGGAAAGTGAGTAGTCATGTATTTGTATGTTAGAAGTACAAGCCAGGAGAGTGGGTGGTCATGTATTTGCATGTTTGGAGTACAGAGTTTGCCTGTACCAAGCCAGGAAAGTGAGTAGTCATGTATTTGTATGCTAGGAGTACAAGCCAGGAGAGTGAGTGATCATGTATTTGTATGCTAGGAGTACAGAGTTTGCCTGTACCAAGTCAGGAGAGTGAATGGTCATGTATTTGTATGTTAGAAGTACAAGCCAGGAGGGTGAGTGGTCATGTATTTGTATGTTAAAAGTACAAGCCAGGAGAGTGAGTGGTCATATATTTGCAAATTAGGAGTACAGAGTTTGCCTGTACCAAGCCAGGAGAGTGAGTGGTCATGTATTTGTATGTTAGGAGTACAAGCCAGGAGAGTGGGTGATCATGTATTTTTATGTTAGGAGTACAAGCCAGGAGAGTGAGTGGTCATGTATTTGTATGTTAGGTGTACAAGCCAGGAGAGTGAATGGTCATGCATTTGTATGGTAGGGGTACAAACCAGGAGAGTGAGTGGTCTTGTATTTGTATGCTAGGAGTATAGAGTTTGCCTGTACCAAGCCAGGAAAGTGAGTGGTCATGTATTTGTATGTTAGAAGTACAAGCCAGGAGAGTGGGTGGTCATGTATTTGCATGTTTGGAGTACAGAGTTTGCCTGTACCAAGCCAGGAGAGTGAGTGATCATGTATTTGTATGTTAGGAGTACAAGCCTGGGGAGTGAGTGGTCATGTATTTGTATGTTAGGAGTACAAGCCAGGAGAGTGAGTGATCATGTATTTTTATGTTAGGAGTACAAGCCAGGAGAGTGAGTGGTCATGTATTTGTATGTTAGGAGTACAAGCCAGGAGAGTGAATGGTCATGTATTTGTATGTTAGGAGTACAAGCCAGGAGAGTGAGTGGTCATGTATTTGTATGTTAGGAGTACAAGCTAGGAGAGTGAGTGGTCATGTATTTGTATGTTAGGAGTACAAGCCAGGAGAGTGAGTGGTCATGTATTTGTATGTTAGGAGTACAAGCCAGGAGAGTGAGTGGTCATGTATTTGTATGCTAGGAGTACAAGCCAGGAGAGTGGATGGTCATGTATTTGTATGTTAGGAGTACAAGCCAGGAGAGTGAGTGGTCATGTATTTGTATGCTAGGAGTACAAGCCAGGAGAGTGAGTGGTCATGTATTTGTATGTTAGGAGTACAAGCCAGGAGAGTGAGTGATCATGTATTTGTATTCTAGGAGTACAAGCCAGGAGAGTGAGTGATCATGTATTTGTATGCTAGGAGTACAAGTCAGGAGAGTGAGTTTTCATGTATTTGTATGTTAGGAGTACAAGCCAGGAGAGTGAGTTGTCATGTATTTGTATGTTAGGAGTACAAGCCAGGAGAGTGAGTGATCATGTATTTGTATGTTAGAAGTATAACCCAGGAGAGTGGGTGGTCATGTATTTGCATGTTAGGAGTACATAGTTTGCCTGTACCAAGCCAGGAGAGTGAGTGATCATGTATTTGTATGTTATTAGTACAAGCCAGGGGAGTGAGTGGTCATGTATTTGTATGTTAGGAGTACAAGCCAGGAGAGTGAGTGGTCATGTATTTGTATGTTAGGAGTACAAGCCAGGAGAGTGAGTGATCATGTATTTGTTTGCTATGAGTACAAGCCAGTAGAGTGAGTGGTCATGTATTTGTATGTTAGGAGTACAAACCAGGAGAGTGAGTGATCATGTATTTGTATGTTAGAAGTACAAGCCAGGAGAGTGGGTGGTCATGTATTTGTATGTTAGGAGTACATAGTTTGCCTGTACCAAGCCAGGAGAGTGAGTGGTCATGTATTTGTATGTTAGAAGTACAAGCCAGGAGAGTGAGTGGCCATGTATTTGTATGTTAGGAGTACACGCCAGGAGAGTGAGTGATCATGTATTTGTATGTTAGGAGTACAAGCCAGGAGAGTGAGTGATCATGCATTTGTATGTTAGGAGTACAAGCCAGGAGAGTGATTGATCATGCATTTGTATGTTAGGAGTAAAAGCCAGGAGAGTGAGTGGTCATGTATTTGTATGTTAGGAGTACAAACCAGGAGAGTGAGTGGTCATGTCTTTGTATGTTAGGAGTACAAACCAGGAGAGTGAGTGGTCATGTATTTGTATGTTAGGAGGACAAACCAGGAGAGTGAGTGGTCATGTATTTGTATGCTAGGAGTACAAGCCAGGAGAGTGAGTGGTCATGTATTTGTATGTTAGGAGTACAAGCCAGGAGAGTGAGTGGTCATGTATTTGTATGCTAGGAGTACAAGCCAGGAGAGTGAGTGGTCATGTATTGGTATGTTAGGATTACAAGCCAGGAGAGTGAATGATCATGTATTTGTATGTTAGGAGTAAAAGCCAGGAGAGTGAGTGATCATGTATTTGTATGTTAGGAGTACAAGCCAGGAGAGTGAGTGGTCATGTATTTGTATGCTAGGAGTACAAGCCAGGAGAATGAGTGGTCATGTATTTGTATGTTAGGAGTACAAGCCAGGAGAGTGAGTGGTCATGTATTTGTATGTTAGGAGTACAAGCCAGGGGAGTGAGTGGTCATGTATTTGTATGTTAGGAGTACAAGCCAGGAGAGTGAGTGGTCATGTATTTGTATGCTAGGAGTACAGAGTTTGCCTGTACCAAGCCAGGAGAGTGAGTGGTCATGTATTTGTATGTTAGAAGTACAAGCCAGGAGGGTGAGTGGTCATGTATTTGTATGTTAAAAGTACAAGCCAGGAGAGTGAGTGATCATATATTTGCAAATTAGGAGTACAGAGTTTGCCTGTACCAAGCCAGGAGAGTGAGTGGTCATGTATTTGTATGTTAGGAGTACAAGCCAGGAGAGTGAGTGATAATGTATTTGTATGTTAGGAGTACAAGCCAGGAGAGTGAGTGATCATGTATTTTTATGTTAGGAGTACAAGCCAGGAGAGTGAGTGGTCATGTATTTGTATGTTAGGAGTACAAGCCAGGAGAGTGAATGGTCATGTATTTGTATGTTAGGAGTACAAGCCAGGAGAGTGAGTGGTCATGTAATTGTATGTTAGGAGTACAAGCTAGGAGAGTGAGTGGTCATGTATTTGTATGCTAGGAGTACAAGCCAGGAGAGTGAGTGATCATGTATTTGTATGCTAGGAGTACAAGCCAGGAGAGTGAGTGATCATGTATTTGTATGCTAGGAGTACAAGCCAGGAGAGTGAGTGATCATGTATTTGTATGTTAGAAGTACAAGCCAGGAGAGTGGGTGGTCATGTATTTTCATGTTAGGAGTACATAGTTTGCCTGTACCAAGCCAGGAGAGTGAGTGATCATGTATTTGTATGTTATTAGTACAAGCCAGGGGAGTGAGTGATCATGTATTTGTATGTTAGGAGTACAAGCCAGGAGAGTGAGTGGTCATGTAATTGTATGTTAGGAGTACAAGCTAGGACAGTGAGTGGTCATGTATTTGTATGTTAGGAGTACAAGCCAGGAGAGTGAGTGGTCATGTATTTGTATGTTAGGAGTACAAGCCAGGAGAGTGAGTGGTCATGTATTTGTATGTTAGGATTACAAGCCAGGAGAGTGGGTGATCATGTATTTGTATGCTAGGAGTACAAGCCAGGAGAGTGAGTGGTCATGTATTTGTATGTTAGGAGTACAAACCAGGAGAGTGAGTGATCATGTAATTGTATGTTAGAAGTACAAGCCAGGAGAGTGGGTGGTCATGTATTTGTATGTTAGGAGTACATAGTTTGCCTGTACCAAGCCAGGAGAGTGAGTGGTCATGTATTTATACGTTAGAAGTACAAGCCAGGAGAGTGGGTAGTCATGTATTTGCATGTTAGGAGTACATAGTTTGCCAGTACCAAGCCAGGAGAGTGAGTGGTCATGTATTTGTACGTTAGAAGTACAAGCCAGGAGAGTGAGTGGCCATGTATATGTATGTTAGGAGTACACGCCAGGAGAGTGAGTGATCATGTATTTGTATGTTAGGAGTACAAGCCAGGAGAGTGAGTGATCATGCATTTGTATGTTAGGAGTACAAGCCAGGAGAGTGATTGATCATGCATTTGTATGTTAGGAGTACAAGCCAGGAGAGTGAGAGGTCATGTATTTGTATGTTAGGAGTACAAGCCAGGAGAGTGAGTGGTCATGTCTTTGTATGTTAGGAGTACAAGCCAGGAGAGTGAGTGGTCATGTATTTGTATGTTAGGAGTACAAGCCAGGAGAGTGAGTGGTCATGTATTTGTATGTTAGGAGTACAAGCTAGGAGAGTGAGTTGTCGTGTATTTGTATGTTAGGAGTATAAGCCAGGAGAGTGAGTGGTCATGTATTTGTATGTTAGGAGTACAAGCCAGGAGAGTGAGTGGTCATGTATTTGTATGCTAGAAGTACAAGCCAGGAGAGTGAGTGGTCATTTATTTGTATGTTAGAAGTACAAGCCAGGAGAGTGAGTGATCATGTATTTGTATGTTAGGAGTATAAGCCAGGAGAGTGAGTGATCATGCATTTGTATGTTAGGAGTACAAGCCAGGAGAGTGAGTGATCATGCATTTGTATGTTAGGAGTACAAGCCAGGAGAGTGAGTGGTCATGTATTTTCATGCTAGGAGTACAAGCCAGGAGAGTGAGTGGTCATGTATTTGTATGTTAGGAGTACAAGCCAGGAGAGTGAGTGGTCATGTATTTGTATGTTAGGAGTACAAGCTAGGAGAGTGAGTGGTCATGTATTTGTATGTTAGGAGTACAAGCCAGGAGAGTGAGTGGTCATGTATTTGTATGTTAGAAGTACAAGCCAGGAGAGTGAGTGATCATGTATTTGTATGCTAGGAGTACAAGCCAGGAGAGTGAGTGATCATGTATTTGTATGTTAGGAGTACAAGCTAGGAGAGTGAGTGGTCATGTATTTGTATGTTAGGAGTACAAGCCAGGAGAGTGAGTGGTCATGTATTTGTATGTTAGGAGTACAAGCCAGGAGAGTGAGTGGTCAAGTATTTGTATGCTAGGAGTACAAGCCAGGAGAGTGAGTGGTCATGTATTTGTATGTTAGAAGTACAACCTAGGAGAGTGGGTGGTCATGTATTTGCATGTTAGGAGTACATAGTTTGCCTGTACCAAGCCAGGAGAGTGAGTGATCATGTATTTGTATGTTATTAGTACAAGCCAGGGGAGTGAGTGGCCATGTATTTGTATGTTAGGAGTACAAGCCAGGAGAGTGAGTGGTCATGTATTTGTATGCTAGGAGTACAAGCGAGGAGATTGAGTGGTCATGTATTTGTATGTTAGGAGTAGAAGCCAGGAGAGTGAATGATCATGTATTTGTATGCTAGGAGTACAAGCCAGTAGAGTGAGTGGTCATGTATTTGTATGTTAGGAGTACAAACCAGGAGAGTGAGTGATCATGTATTTGTATGTTAGAAGTACAAGCCAGGAGAGTGGGTGGTCATGTATTTGTATGTTAGGAGTACATAATTTGCCTGTACCAAGCCAGGAGAGTGAGTGGTCATGTATTTGTATGTTAGAAGTACAAGCCAGGAGAGTGGGTGGTCATTTATTTGTATGTTAGGAGTACAAGCCAGGGGAGTGAGTGGTCATGTATTTGTATGTTAGGGGTACAAACCAGGAGAGTGAGTGGTCATGTATTTGTATTCTAGGAGTACAGAGTTTGCCTGTACCAAGCCAGGAGAATGAATGGTCATGTATTTGTATGTTAGAAGTACAAGCCAGGAGAGTGGGTGGTCATGTATTTGCATGTTAGGAGTACAGAGTTTGCCTGTACCAAGCCAGGAGAGTGAATGATCATATATTTGTATGTTAGGAGTACAAGCCAGGGGAGTGAGTGGTCATGTATTTGTATGTTAGGAGTACAAGCCAGGAGAGTGAGTGATCATGTATTTGTATGCTAGGAGTACAGAGTTTGCCTGTAGCAAGCCAGGAGAGTGAGTGGTAATGTATTTGTATGTTAGAAGTACAAGCCAGGAGGGTGAGTGGTCATGTATTTGTATGTTAATAGTACAAGCCAGGAGAGTGAGTGGTCATATATTTGCAAATTAGGAGTACAGAGTTTGCCTATACCAAGCCAGGAGAGTGAGTGGTCATGTATTTGTATGTTAGGAGTACAAGCCAGGAGAGTGAGTGATCATGTATTTGTATGTTAGGAGTACAAGCCAGGAGAGTGAGTGGTCATGCATTTGTATGTTAGGAGTACAAGCCAGGAGAGTGAGTGGTCATGTATTTGTATGTTAGGAGTACAAGCCAGGAGAGTGAGTGGTCATGTATTTGTATGTTAGGAGTACAAGCCAGGAGAGTGAGTGGTCATGTATTTGTATGTTAGGAGTACAAGCCAGGAGAGTGAGTGATCATGTATTTGTATGTTAGGAGTACAAGCCAGGGGAGTGAGTGATCATGCATTTGTATGTTAGGAGTACAACCCAGGAGAATGAGTGATCATGCATTTGTATGTTAGGAGTACAAGCCAGGAGAGTGAGTGGTCATGTATTTGTATGTTAGGAGTACAAGCCAGGAGAGTGAGTGGTCATGTATTTGTATGTTAGGAGTACAAGCCAGGGGAGTGAGTGGTCATGTGTTTGTATGTTAGGAGTACAAGCCAGGAGAGTGAGTGGTCATGTATTTGTATGTTAGGGGTACAAACCAGGAGATCGAGTGGTCATGTATTTGTATTCTAGGAGTACAAGCCAGGAGGGATGAGTGATCATGTATTTGTATGCTAGGAGTACAAGTCAGGATAGTGAGTTGTCATGTATTTGTATGTTAGGAGTACAAACCAGGAGAGTGAGTGATCATGTATTTGTATGTTAGAAGTACAAGCCAGGAGAGTGGGTGGTCATGTATATGCATGTCAGGAGTACATAGTTTGCCTGTACCAAGCCAGTAGAGTAAGCGGTCATGTATTTGTACGTTAGAAGTACAAGCCAGGAGAGTGGGTGGTCATGTATTTGCATGTTAGGAGTACATAGTTTGCCTGTACCAAGCCAGGAGAGTGAGTGATCATGTATTTGTATGTTAGGAGTACAAGCCAGGGGAGTGAGTGGTCATGTATTTGTATGTTAGGGGTACAAACCAGGAGAGTGAGTGGTCATGTATTTGTATTCTAGGAGTACAGAGTTTGCCTGTACCAAGCCAGGAGAGTGAGTGGTCATGTATTTGTATGTTAGAAGTACAAGCCAGGAGAGTGGGTGGTCATGTATTTGCATGTTAGGAGTACAGAGTTTGCCTGTACCAAGCCAGGAGAGTGAGTGATCATATATTTGTATGTTAGGAGTACAAGCCAGGGGAGTGAGTGGTCATGTACTTGTATGTTAGGAGTACAAGCCAGGAGATTGAGTGATCATGTATTTGTATGCTAGGAGTACAGAGTTTGCCTGTAGCAAGCCAGGAGAGTGAGTGGTCATGTATTTGTATGTTAGAAGTACAAGCCAGGAGGGTGAGTGGTCATGTATTTGTATGCTAAAAGTACAAGCCAGGAGAGTGAGTGGTCATATATTTGCAAATTAGGAGTACAGTTTTTGCCTGTACCAAGCCAGGAGAGTGAGTGGTCATGTATTTGTATGTTAGGAGTACAAGCCAGGAGAGTGAGTGATCATGTATTTGTATGTTAGGAGTAAAAACCAGGAGAGTGAGTGGTCATGTATTTGTATGTTAGCAGTAGAAGCCAGGAGAGTGAGTGATCATGTATTTGTATGTTAGGAGTACAAGCCAGGAGAGTGAGTGGTCATGCATTTGTATGTTAGGAGTACAAGCCAGGAGAGTGAGTGGTCATGTATTTGTATGTTAGGAGTACAAGCCAGGAGAGTGAGTGATCATGTATTTGTATGTTAGGAGTACAAACCAGGAGAGTGAGTGGTCATGTATTTGTATGTTAGGAGTAAAAACCAGGAGAGTGAGTGGTCATGTATTTGTATGTTAGGAGTGCAAGCCAGGAGAGTGAGTGATCATGTATTTGTATGTTAGGAGTACAAGCCAGGAGATTGAGTGGTCATGTATTTGTATGTTAGGAGTACAAGCCAGGAGAGTGAGTGGTCATGTATTTGTATGCTAGGAGTACAAGCCAGGAGAGTGAGTGGTCATGTATTGGTATGTTAGGATTACAAGCCAGGAGAGTGAATGATCATGTATTTGTATGTTAGGAGTAAAAGCCAGGAGAGTGAGTGATCATGTATTTGTATGTTAGGAGTACAAGCCAGGAGAGTGAGTGGTCATGTATTTGTATGCTAGGAGTACAAGCCAGGAGAATGAGTGGTCATGTATTTGTATGTTAGGAGTACAAGCCAGGAGAGTGAGTGGTCATGTATTTGTATGTTAGGAGTACAAGCCAGGGGAGTGAGTGGTCATGTATTTGTATGTTAGGAGTACAAGCCAGGAGAGTGAGTGGTCATGTATTTGTATGCTAGGAGTACAGAGTTTGCCTGTACCAAGCCAGGAGAGTGAGTGGTCATGTATTTGTATGTTAGAAGTACAAGCCAGGAGGGTGAGTGGTCATGTATTTGTATGTTAAAAGTACAAGCCAGGAGAGTGAGTGATCATATATTTGCAAATTAGGAGTACAGAGTTTGCCTGTACCAAGCCAGGAGAGTGAGTGGTCATGTATTTGTATGTTAGGAGTACAAGCCAGGAGAGTGAGTGATAATGTATTTGTATGTTAGGAGTACAAGCCAGGAGAGTGAGTGATCATGTATTTTTATGTTAGGAGTACAAGCCAGGAGAGTGAGTGGTCATGTATTTGTATGTTAGGAGTACAAGCCAGGAGAGTGAATGGTCATGTATTTGTATGTTAGGAGTACAAGCCAGGAGAGTGAGTGGTCATGTAATTGTATGTTAGGAGTACAAGCTAGGAGAGTGAGTGGTCATGTATTTGTATGTTAGGAGTACAAGCCAGGAGAGTGAGTGGTCATGTATTTGTATGCTAGGAGTACAAGCCAGGAGAGTGAGTGATCATGTATTTGTATGCTAGGAGTACAAGCCAGGAGAGTGAGTGGTCATGTATTTGTATGCTAGGAGTACAAGCCAGGAGAGTGAGTGGTCATGTATTTGTATGTTAGGAGTACAAGCCAGGAGAGTGAGTGATCATGTATTTGTATGCTAGGAGTACAAGCCAGGAGAGTGAGTGATAATGTATTTGTATGTTAGAAGTACAAGCCAGGAGAATGGGTGGTCATGTATTTTCATGTTAGGAGTACATAGTTTGCCTGTACCAAGCCAGGAGAGTGAGTGATCATGTATTTGTATGTTATTAGTACAAGCCAGGGGAGTGAGTGATCATGTATTTGTATGTTAGGAGTACAAGCCAGGAGAGTGAGTGGTCATGTAATTGTATGTTAGGAGTACAAGCTAGGACAGTGAGTGGTCATGTATTTGTATGTTAGGAGTACAAGCCAGGAGAGTGAGTGGTCATGTATTTGTATGTTAGGAGTACAAGCCAGGAGAGTGAGTGGTCATGTATTTGTATGTTAGGATTACAAGCTAGGAGAGTGGGTGATCATGTATTTGTATGCTAGGAGTACAAGCCAGTAGAGTGAGTGGTCATGTATTTGTATGTTAGGAGTACAAACCAGGAGAGTGAGTGATCATGTAATTGTATGTTAGAAGTACAAGCCAGGAGAGTGGGTGGTCATGTATTTGTATGTTAGGAGTACATAGTTTGCCTGTACCAAGCCAGGAGAGTGAGTGGTCATGTATTTATACGTTAGAAGTACAAGCCAGGAGAGTGGGTAGTCATGTATTTGCATGTTAGGAGTACATAGTTTGCCAGTACCAAGCCAGGAGAGTGAGTGGTCATGTATTTGTACGTTAGAAGTACAAGCCAGGAGAGTGAGTGGCCATGTATATGTATGTTAGGAGTACACGCCAGGAGAGTGAGTGATCATGTATTTGTATGTTAGGAGTACAAGCCAGGAGAGTGAGTGATCATGCATTTGTATGTTAGGAGTACAAGCCAGGAGAGTGATTGATCATGCATTTGTATGTTAGGAGTACAAGCCAGGAGAGTGAGAGGTCATGTATTTGTATGTTAGGAGTACAAGCCAGGAGAGTGAGTGGTCATGTCTTTGTATGTTAGGAGTACAAGCCAGGAGAGTGAGTGGTCATGTATTTGTATGTTAGGAGTACAAGCCAGGAGAGTGAGTGGTCATGTATTTGTATGTTAGGAGTACAAGCTAGGAGAGTGAGTTGTCGTGTATTTGTATGTTAGGAGTATAAGCCAGGAGAGTGAGTGGTCATGTATTTGTATGTTAGGAGTACAAGCCAGGAGAGTGAGTGGTCATGTATTTGTATGCTAGAAGTACAAGCCAGGAGAGTGAGTGGTCATGTATTTGTATGTTAGAAGTACAAGCCAGGAGAGTGAGTGATCATGTATTTGTATGTTAGGAGTATAAGCCAGGAGAGTGAGTGATCATGCATTTGTATGTTAGGAGTACAAGCCAGGAGAGTGAGTGATCATGCATTTGTATGTTAGGAGTACAAGCCAGGAGAGTGAGTGGTCATGTATTTTCATGCTAGGAGTACAAGCCAGGAGAGTGAGTGGTCATGTATTTGTATGTTAGGAGTACAAGCCAGGAGAGTGAGTGGTCATGTATTTGTATGTTAGGAGTACAAGCTAGGAGAGTGAGTGGTCATGTATTTGTATGTTAGGAGTACAAGCCAGGAGAGTGAGTGGTCATGTATTTGTATGTTAGAAGTACAAGCCAGGAGAGTGAGTGATCATGTATTTGTATGCTAGGAGTACAAGCCAGGAGAGTGAGTGATCATGTATTTGTATGTTAGGAGTACAAGCTAGGAGAGTGAGTGGTCATGTATTTGTATGTTAGGAGTACAAGCCAGGAGAGTGAGTGGTCATGTATTTGTATGTTAGGAGTACAAGCCAGGAGAGTGAGTGGTCAAGTATTTGTATGCTAGGAGTACAAGCCAGGAGAGTGAGTGGTCATGTATTTGTATGTTAGAAGTACAACCTAGGAGAGTGGGTGGTCATGTATTTGCATGTTAGGAGTACATAGTTTGCCTGTACCAAGCCAGGAGAGTGAGTGATCATGTATTTGTATGTTATTAGTACAAGCCAGGGGAGTGAGTGGCCATGTATTTGTATGTTAGGAGTACAAGCCAGGAGAGTGAGTGGTCATGTATTTGTATGCTAGGAGTACAAGCCAGGAGATTGAGTGGTCATGTATTTGTATGTTAGGAGTACAAGCCAGGAGAGTGAATGATCATGTATTTGTATGCTAGGAGTACAAGCCAGTAGAGTGAGTGGTCATGTATTTGTATGTTAGGAGTACAAACCAGGAGAGTGAGTGATCATGTATTTGTATGTTAGAAGTACAAGCCAGGAGAGTGGGTGGTCATGTATTTGTATGTTAGGAGTACATAATTTGCCTGTACCAAGCCAGGAGAGTGAGTGGTCATGTATTTGTATGTTAGAAGTACAAGCCAGGAGAGTGGGTGGTCATTTATTTGTATGTTAGGAGTACAAGCCAGGGGAGTGAGTGGTCATGTATTTGTATGTTAGGGGTACAAACCAGGAGAGTGAGTGGTCATGTATTTGTATTCTAGGAGTACAGAGTTTGCCTGTACCAAGCCAGGAGAGTGAATGGTCATGTATTTGTATGTTAGAAGTACAAGCCAGGAGAGTGGGTGGTCATGTATTTGCATGTTAGGAGTACAGAGTTTGCCTGTACCAAGCCAGGAGAGTGAATGATCATATATTTGTATGTTAGGAGTACAAGCCAGGGGAGTGAGTGGTCATGTATTTGTATGTTAGGAGTACAAGCCAGGAGAGTGAGTGATCATGTATTTGTATGCTAGGAGTACAGAGTTTGCCTGTAGCAAGCCAGGAGAGTGAGTGGTAATGTATTTGTATGTTAGAAGTACAAGCCAGGAGGGTGAGTGGTCATGTATTTGTATGTTAATAGTACAAGCCAGGAGAGTGAGTGGTCATATATTTGCAAATTAGGAGTACAGAGTTTGCCTATACCAAGCCAGGAGAGTGAGTGGTCATGTATTTGTATGTTAGGAGTACAAGCCAGGAGAGTGAGTGATCATGTATTTGTATGTTAGGAGTACAAGCCAGGAGAGTGAGTGGTCATGCATTTGTATGTTAGGAGTACAAGCCAGGAGAGTGAGTGGTCATGTATTTGTATGTTAGGAGTACAAGCCAGGAGAGTGAGTGGTCATGTATTTGTATGTTAGGAGTACAAGCCAGGAGAGTGAGTGGTCATGTATTTGTATGTTAGGAGTACAAGCCAGGAGAGTGAGTGATCATGTATTTGTATGTTAGGAGTACAAGCCAGGGGAGTGAGTGATCATGCATTTGTATGTTAGGAGTACAACCCAGGAGAATGAGTGATCATGCATTTGTATGTTAGGAGTACAAGCCAGGAGAGTGAGTGGTCATGTATTTGTATGTTAGGAGTACAAGCCAGGAGAGTGAGTGGTCATGTATTTGTATGTTAGGAGTACAAGCCAGGGGAGTGAGTGGTCATGTGTTTGTATGTTAGGAGTACAAGCCAGGAGAGTGAGTGGTCATGTATTTGTATGTTAGGGGTACAAACCAGGAGATCGAGTGGTCATGTATTTGTATTCTAGGAGTACAAGCCAGGAGGGATGAGTGATCATGTATTTGTATGCTAGGAGTACAAGTCAGGATAGTGAGTTGTCATGTATTTGTATGTTAGGAGTACAAACCAGGAGAGTGAGTGATCATGTATTTGTATGTTAGAAGTACAAGCCAGGAGAGTGGGTGGTCATGTATATGCATGTTAGGAGTACATAGTTTGCCTGTACCAAGCCAGTAGAGTAAGCGGTCATGTATTTGTACGTTAGAAGTACAAGCCAGGAGAGTGGGTGGTCATGTATTTGCATGTTAGGAGTACATAGTTTGCCTGTACCAAGCCAGGAGAGTGAGTGATCATGTATTTGTATGTTAGGAGTACAAGCCAGGGGAGTGAGTGGTCATGTATTTGTATGTTAGGGGTACAAACCAGGAGAGTGAGTGGTCATGTATTTGTATTCTAGGAGTACAGAGTTTGCCTGTACCAAGCCAGGAGAGTGAGTGGTCATGTATTTGTATGTTAGAAGTACAAGCCAGGAGAGTGGGTGGTCATGTATTTGCATGTTAGGAGTACAGAGTTTGCCTGTACCAAGCCAGGAGAGTGAGTGATCATATATTTGTATGTTAGGAGTACAAGCCAGGGGAGTGAGTGGTCATGTACTTGTATGTTAGGAGTACAAGCCAGGAGATTGAGTGATCATGTATTTGTATGCTAGGAGTACAGAGTTTGCCTGTAGCAAGCCAGGAGAGTGAGTGGTCATGTATTTGTATGTTAGAAGTACAAGCCAGGAGGGTGAGTGGTCATGTATTTGTATGCTAAAAGTACAAGCCAGGAGAGTGAGTGGTCATATATTTGCAAATTAGGAGTACAGTTTTTGCCTGTACCAAGCCAGGAGAGTGAGTGGTCATGTATTTGTATGTTAGGAGTACAAGCCAGGAGAGTGAGTGATCATGTATTTGTATGTTAGGATTAAAAACCAGGAGAGTGAGTGGTCATGTATTTGTATGTTAGCAGTAGAAGCCAGGAGAGTGAGTGATCATGTATTTGTATGTTAGGAGTACAAGCCAGGAGAGTGAGTGGTCATGCATTTGTATGTTAGGAGTACAAGCCAGGAGAGTGAGTGGTCATGTATTTGTATGTTAGGAGTACAAGCCAGGAGAGTGAGTGGTCATGTATTTGTATGTTAGGAGTACAAACCAGGAGAGTGAGTGGTCATGTATTTGTATGTTAGGAGTAAAAACCAGGAGAGTGAGTGGTCATGTATTTGTATGTTAGGAGTGCAAGCCAGGAGAGTGAGTGATCATGTATTTGTATGTTAGGAGTACAAGCCAGGAGAGTGAGTGATCATGCATTTGTATGTTAGGAGTACAAGCTAGGAGAGTGAGTGATCATTCATTTGTATGTTAGGAGTACAAGCCAGGAGAGTGAATGGTCATGTATTTGTATGTTAGGAGTACAAGCCAGGGGAGTGAGTGGTCATGTGTTTGTATGTTAGGAGTACAAGCCAGGAGAGTGAGTGGTCATGTATTTGTATGTTAGGAGTACAAGACAGGAGAGTGATTGGTCATGTATTTTTATGTTAGGAGTACAAGCTAGGAGAGTGAGTGGTCATGTATTTGTATGTTAGGAGTACAAGCCAGGAGAGTGAGTGGTCATGTATTTGTATGTTAGGAGTACAAGCCAGGAGAGTGAGTGGTCATATATTTATATGCTAGGAGTACAAGCCAGGAGAGTGAGTGGTCATGTATTTATATGTTAGGAGTACAAGCCAGGAGAGTGAGTGGTCATGTATTTGTATGCTAGGAGTACTAGCCAGGAGAGCGAGTGGTCATGTATTTGTATGTTAGGAGTACAAGCCAGGAGAGTGAATGGTCATGTATTTGTATGCTAGGAGTACAAGCCAGGAGAGTGAGTGATCATGTATTTGTATGCTAGGAGTACAAGTCAGGAGAGTGAGTTGTCATGTATTTGTATGTTAGGAGTACAAGCCAGGAGAATGAGCGATCATGTATTTGTATGTTAGAAGTACAAGCCAGGAGAGTGTGTGGTCATGTATTTGCATGTTAGGAGTACATAGTTTGCCTGTACCAAGCCAGGAGAGTGAGCGGTCATGTATTTGTACGTTAGAAGTACAAGCCAGGAGAGTGAGTGGTCATGTATTTGCATGTTAGGAGTACATAGTTTGCCTGTACCAAACCAGGAGAGTGAGTGATCATGTATTTGTATGGTAGGGGTACAAACCAGGATAGTGAGTGGTCTTGTATTTGTATACTAGGAGTACAGAGTGTGCCTGTACCAAGCCAGGAAAGTGAGTAGTCATGTATTTGTATGTTAGAAGTACAAGCCAGGAGAGTGGGTGGTCATGTATTTGCATGTTTGGAGTACAGAGTTTGCCTGTACCAAGCTAGGAAAGTGAGTAGTCATGTATTTGTATGTTAGGAGTACAAGCCAGGAGAGTGAGTGATCATGTATTTGTATGCTAGGAGTACAGAGTTTGCCTGTACCAAGCCAGGAGAGTGAGTGGTCATGTATTTGTATGTTAGAAGTACAAGCCAGGAGGGTGAGTGGTCATGTATTTGTATGTTAAAAGTACAAGCCAGGAGAGTGAGTGGTCATATATTTGCAAATTAGGAGTACAGAATTTGCCTGTACCAAGCCAGGAGAGTGAGTGGTCATGTATTTGTATGTTAGGAGTACAAGCCAGGAGAGTGGGTGATCATGTATTTTTATGTTAGGAGTACAAGCCAGGAGAGTGAGTGGTCATGTATTTGTATGTTAGGAGTACAAGCCAGGAGAGTGAATGGTCATGTATTTGTATGGTAGGGGTACAAATCAGGAGAGTGAGTGGTCTTGTATTTGTATGCTAGGAGTACAGAGTTTGCCTGTACCAAGCCAGGAAAGTGAGTGGTCATGTATTTGTATGTTAGAAGTACAAGCCAGGAGAGTGGGTGGTCATGTATTTGCATGTTTGGAGTACAGAGTTTGCCTGTACCAAGCCAGGAGAGTGAGTGATCATGTATTTGTATGTTAGGAGTACAAGCCTGGGGAGTGAGTGGTCATGTATTTGTATGTTAGGAGTACAAGCCAGGAGAGTGAGTGATCATGTATTTTTATGTTAGGAGTACAAGCCAGGAGAGTGAGTGGTCATGTATTTGTATGTTAGGAGTACAAGCCAGGAGAGTGAATGGTCATGTATTTGTATGTTAGGAGTACAAGCCAGGAGAGTGAGTGGTCATGTATTTGTATGTTAGGAGTACAAGCTAGGAGAGTGAGTGGTCATGTATTTGTATGTTAGGAGTACAAGCCAGGAGAGTGAGTGGTCATGTATTTGTATGTTAGGAGTACAAGCCAGGAGAGTGAGTGGTCATGTATTTGTATGCTAGGAGTACAAGCCAGGAGAGTGGATGGTCATGTATTTGTATGTTAGGAGTACAAGCCAGGAGAGTGAGTGGTCATGTATTTGTATGCTAGGAGTACAAGCCTGGAGAGTGAGTGGTCATGTATTTGTATGTTAGGAGTACAAGCCAGGAGAGTGAGTGATCATGTATTTGTATGCTAGGAGTACAAGCCAGGAGAGTGAGTGATCAAGTATTTGTTTGCTAGGAGTACAAGTCAGGAGAGTGAGTTGTCATGTATTTGTATGTTAGGAGTACAAGCCAGGAGAGTGAGTTGTCATGTATTTGTATGTTAGGAGTACAAGCCAGGAGAGTGAGTGATCATGTATTTGTATGTTAGAAGTATAACCCAGGAGAGTGGGTGGTCATGTATTTGCATGTTAGGAGTACATAGTTTGCCTGTACCAAGCCAGGAGAGTGAGTGATTATGTATTTGTATGTTATTAGTACAAGCCAGGGGAGTGAGTGGTCATGTATTTGTATGTTAGGAGTACAAGCCAGGAGAGTGAGTGGTCATGTATTTGTTTGCTAGGAGTACAAGCCAGTAGAGTGAGTGGTCATGTATTTGTATGTTAGGAGTACAAACCAGGAGAGTGAGTGATCATGTATTTGTATGTTAGAAGTACAAGCCAGGAGAGTGGGTGGTCATGTATTTGTATGTTAGGAGTACATAGTTTGCCTGTACCAAGCCAGGAGAGTGAGTGGTCATGTATTTGTACGTTAGAAGTACAAGCCAGGAGAGTGGGTAGTCATGTATTTGCATGTTAGGAGTACATAGTTTGCCTGTACCAAGCCAGGAGAGTGAGTGGTCATGTATTTGTATGTTAGAAGTACAAGCCAGGAGAGTGAGTGGCCATGTATTTGTATGTTAGGAGTACACGCCAGGAGAGTGAGTGATCATGTATTTGTATGTTAGGAGTACAAGCCAGGAGAGTGAGTGATCATGCATTTGTATGTTAGGAGTACAAGCCAGGAGAGTGATTGATCATGCATTTGTATGTTAGGAGTACAAGCCAGGAGAGTGAGTGGTCATGTATTTGTATGTTAGGAGTACAAACCAGGAGAGTGAGTGGTCATGTCTTTGTATGTTAGGAGTACAAACCAGGAGAGTGAGTGGTCATGTATTTGTATGTTAGGAGGACAAACCAGGAGAGTGAGTGGTCATGTATTTGTATGTTAAGAGTACAAGCCAGGAGAGTGAGTGGTCATGTATTTGTATGTTAGGAGTACAAGCCAGGAGAGTGAGTGGTCATGTATTTGTATGCTAGGAGTACAAGCCAGGAGAGTGAGTGGTCATGTATTTGTATGTTAGGATTACAAGCCAGGAGAGTGAATGATCATGTATTTGTATGTTAGGAGTACAAGCCAGGAGAGTGAGTGATCATGTATTTGTATGCTAGGAGTACAAGCCAGGAGAGTGAGTGATCATGTATTTGTATGTTAGAAGTACAACCCAGGAGAGTGGGTGGTCATGTATTTTCATGTTAGGAGTACATAGTTTGCCTGTACCAAGCCAGGAGAGTGAGTGATCATGTATTTGTATGTTATTAGTACAAGCCAGGGGAGTGAGTGATCATGTATTTGTATGTTAGGAGTACAAGCCAGGAGAGTGAGTGGTCATGTAATTGTATGTTAGGAGTACAAGCTAGGAAAGTGAGTGGTCATGTATTTGTATGTTAGGAGTACAAGCCAGGAGAGTGAGTGGTCATGTATTTGTATGTTAGGAGTACAAGCCAGGAGAGTGAGTGGTCATGTATTTGTATGTTAGGATTACAAGCCAGGAGAGTGAGTCATCATGTATTTGTATGCTAGGAGTACAAGCCAGTAGAGTGAGTGGTCATGTATTTGTATGTTAGGAGTACAAACCAGGAGAGTGAGTGATCATGTAATTGTATGTTAGAAGTACAAGCCAGGAGAGTGGGTGGTCATGTATTTGTATGTTAGGAGTACATAGTTTGCCTGTACCAAGCCAGGAGAGTGAGTGGTCATGTAGTTATACGTTAGAAGTACAAGCCAGGAGAGTGGGTAGTCATGTATTTGCATGTTAGGAGTACATAGTTTGCCTGTACCAAGCCAGGAGAGTGAGTGGTCATGTATTTGTACGTTAGAAGTACAAGCCAGGAGAGTGAGTGGCCATGTATATGTATGTTAGGAGTACACGCCAAGAGAGTGAGTGATCATGTATTTGTATGTTAGGAGTACAAGCCAGGAGAGTGAGTGATCATGCATTTGTATGTTAGGAGTACAAGCCAGGAGAGTGATTGATCATGCATTTGTATGTTAGGAGTACAAGCCAGGAGAGTGAGTGGTCATGTATTTGTATGTTAGGAGTACAAGCCAGGAGAGTGAGTGGTCATGTCTTTGTATGTTAGGAGTACAAGCCAGGAGAGTGAGTGGTCATGTATTTGTATGTTAGGAGTACAAGCCAGGAGAGTGAGTGGTCATGTATTTGTATGTTAGGAGTACAAGCTAGGAGAGTGAGTTGTCGTGTATTTGTATGTTAGGAGTATAAGCCAGGAGAGTGAGTGGTCATGTATTTGTATGTTAGGAGTACAAGCCAGGAGAGTGAGTGATCATGTATTTGTATGCTAGAAGTACAAGCCAGGAGAGTGAGTGGTCATGTATTTGTATATTAGAAGTACAAGCCAGGAGAGTGAGTGATCATGTATTTGTATGTTAGGAGTATAAGCCAGGAGAGTGAGTGATCATGCATTTGTATGTTAGGAGTACAAGCCAGGAGAGTGAGTGATCATGCATTTGTATGTTAGGAGTACAAGCCAGGAGATTGAGTGGTCATGTATTTTTATGCTAGGAGTACAAGCCAGAGAGTGAGTGGTCATGTATTTGTATGTTAGGAGTACAAGCCAGGAGAGTGAGTGGTCATGTATTTGTATGTTAGGAGTACAAGCTAGGAGAGTGAGTGGTCATGTATTTGTATGTTAGGAGTACAAGCCAGGAGAGTGAGTGGTCATGTATTTGTATGTTAGGAGTACAAGCCAGGAGAGTGAGTGGTCATGTATTTGTATGTTAAAAGTACAAGCCAGGAGAGTGAGTGATCATATATTTGCAAATTAGGAGTACAGAGTTTGCCTGTACCAAGCCAGGAGAGTGAGTGGTCATGTATTTGTATGTTAGGAGTACAAGCCAGGAGAGTGAGTGATAATGTGTTTGTATGTTAGAAGTACAAGCCAGGAGGGTGAGTGGTCATGTATTTGTATGTTAAAAGTACAAGCCAGGAGAGTGAGTGGTCATGTATTTGTATGTTAGGAGTACAAGCCAGGAGAGTGAGTGGTCATGTATTTGTATGTTAAAAGTACAAGCCAGGAGAGTGAGTGATCATATATTTGCAAATTAGGAGTACAGAGTTTGCCTGTACCAAGCCAGGAGAGTGAGTGGTCATGTATTGGTATGTTAGGATTACAAGCCAGGAGAGTGAATGATCATGTATTTGTATGTTAGGAGTACAAGCCAGGAGAGTGAGTGATCATGTATTTGTATGCTAGGAGTACAAGCCAGGAGAGTGAGTGATCATGTATTTGTATGTTAGAAGTACAACCCAGGAGAGTGGGTGGTCATGTATTTTCATGTTAGGAGTACATAGTTTGCCTGTACCAAGCCAGGAGAGTGAGTGATCATGTATTTGTAAGTTATTAGTACAAGCCAGGGGAGTGAGTGATCATGTATTTGTATGTTAGGAGTACAAGCCAGGAGAGTGAGTGGTCATGTAATTGTATGTTAGGAGTACAAGCTAGGAGAGTGAGTGGTCATGTATTTTTATGTTAGGAGTACAAGCCAGGAGAGTGAGTGGTCATGTATTTGTATGTTAGGAGTACAAGCCAGGAGAGTGAGTGGTCATGTATTTGTATGTTAGGATTACAAGCCAGGAGAGTGAGTCATCATGTATTTGTATGCTAGGAGTACAAGCCAGTAGAGTGAGTGGTCATGTATTTGTATGTTAGGAGTACAAACCAGGAGAGTGAGTGATCATGTAATTGTATGTTAGAAGTACAAGCCAGGAGAGTGGGTGGTCATGTATTTGTATGTTAGGAGTACATAGTTTGCCTGTACCAAGCCAGGAGAGTGAGTGGTCATGTAGTTATACGTTAGAAGTACAAGCCAGGAGAGTGGGTAGTCATGTATTTGCATGTTAGGAGTACATAGTTTGCCTGTACCAAGCCAGGAGAGTGAGTGGTCATGTATTTGTACGTTAAAAGTACAAGCCAGGAGAGTGAGTGGCCATGTATATGTATGTTAGGAGTACACGCCAAGAGAGTGAGTGATCATGTATTTGTATGTTAGGAGTACAAGCCAGGAGAGTGAGTGATCATGCATTTGTATGTTAGGAGTACAAGCCAGGAGAGTGATTGATCATGCATTTGTATGTTAGGAGTACAAGCCAGGAGAGTGAGTGGTCATGTATTTGTATGTTAGGAGTACAAGCCAGGAGAGTGAGTGGTCATGTCTTTGTATGTTAGGAGTACAAGCCAGGAGAGTGAGTGGTCATGTATTTGTATGTTAGGAGTACAAGCCAGGAGAGTGAGTGGTCATGTATTTGTATGTTAGGAGTACAAGCTAGGAGAGTGAGTTGTCGTGTATTTGTATGTTAGGAGTATAAGCCAGGAGAGTGAGTGGTCATGTATTTGTATGTTAGGAGTACAAGCCAGGAGAGTGAGTGATCATGTATTTGTATGCTAGAAGTACAAGCCAGGAGAGTGAGTGGTCATGTATTTGTATGTTAGAAGTACAAGCCAGGAGAGTGAGTGATCATGTATTTGTATGTTAGGAGTATAAGCCAGGAGAGTGAGTGATCATGCATTTGTATGTTAGGAGTACAAGCCAGGAGAGTGAGTGATCATGCATTTGTATGTTAGGAGTACAAGCCAGGAGATTGAGTGGTCATGTATTTTTATGCTAGGAGTACAAGCCAGAGAGTGAGTGGTCATGTATTTGTATGTTAGGAGTACAAGCCAGGAGAGTGAGTGGTCATGTATTTGTATGTTAGGAGTACAAGCTAGGAGAGTGAGTGGTCATGTATTTGTATGTTAGGAGTACAAGCCAGGAGAGTGAGTGGTCATGTATTTGTATGTTAGGAGTACAAGCCAGGAGAGTGAGTGGTCATGTATTTGTATGTTAAAAGTACAAGCCAGGAGAGTGAGTGATCATATATTTGCAAATTAGGAGTACAGAGTTTGCCTGTACCAAGCCAGGAGAGTGAGTGGTCATGTATTTGTATGTTAGGAGTACAAGCCAGGAGAGTGAGTGATAATGTGTTTGTATGTTAGAAGTACAAGCCAGGAGGGTGAGTGGTCATGTATTTGTATGTTAAAAGTACAAGCCAGAAGAGTGAGTGATCATATATTTGCAAATTAGGAGTACAGAGTTTGCCTGTACCAAGCCAGGAGAGTGAGTGGTCATGTATTTGTATGTTAGGAGTACAAGCCAGGAGAGTGAGTGATAATGTATTTATATGTTAGGAGTACAAGCCAGGAGAGTGAGTGATCATGTATTTTTATGTTAGGAGTACAAGCCAGGAGAGTGAGTGGTCATGTATTTGTATGTTAGGAGTACAAGCCAGGAGAGTGAATGGTCATGTATTTGTATGTTAGGAGTACAAGCCAGGAGAGTGAGTGGTCATGTAATTGTATGTTAGGAGTACAAGCTAGGAGAGTGAGTGGTCATGTATTTGTATGTTAGGAGTACAAGCCAGGAGAGTGAGTGGTCATGTATTTGTATGTTAGGAGTACAAGCCAGGAGAGTGAGTGATCATGTATTTGTATGCTAGGAGTACAAGCCAGGAGAGTGGATGGTCATGTATTTGTATGTTAGGAGTACAAGCCAGGAGAGTGAGTGGTCATGTATTTGTATGCTAGGAGTACAAGCCAGGAGAGTGAGTGGTCATGTATTTGTATGTTAGGAGTACAAGTCAGGAGAGTGAGTGATCATGTATTTATATGCTAGGAGTACAAGCCAGGAGAGTGAGTGATCATGTATTTGTATGTTAGAAGTACAACCCAGGAGAGTGGGTGGTCATGTATTTTCATGTTAGGAGTACATAGTTTGCCTGTACCAAGCCAGGAGAGTGAGTGATCATGTATTTGTATGTTATTAGTACAAGCCAGGGGAGTGAGTGATCATGTATTTGTATGTTAGGAGTACAAGCCAGGAGAGTGAGTGGTCATGTAATTGTATGTTAGGAGTACAAGCTAGGAGAGTGAGTGGTCATGTATTTGTATGTTAGGAGTACAAGCCAGGAGAGTGAGTGGTCATGTATTTGTATGTTAGGAGTACAAGCCAGGAGAGTGAGTGGTCATGTATTTGTATGTTAGGAGTACAAACCAGGAGAGTGAGTGATCATTTAATTGTATGTTAGAAGTACAAGCCAGGAGAGTGGGTGGTCATGTATTTGTATGTTAGGAGTACATAGTTTGCCTGTACCAAGCCAGGAGAGTGAGTGGTCATGTAGTTATACGTTAGAAGTACAAGCCAGGAGAGTGGGTAGTCATGTATTTGCATGTTAGGAGTACATAGTTTGCCTGTACCAATCCAGGAGAGTGAGTGGTCATGTATTTGTACGTTAGAAGTACAAGCCAGGAGAGTGAGTGGCCATGTATATGTATGTTAGGAGTACACGCCAGGAGAGTGAGTGATCATGTATTTGCATGTTAGGAGTACAGAGTTTGCCTGTAGCAAGCCAGGAGAGTGAGTGGTCATGTATTTGTATGTTAGAAGTACAAGCCAGGAGGGTGAGTGGTCATGTATTTGTATGCTAAAAGTACAAGCCAGGAGAGTGAGTGGTCATATATTTGCAAATTAGGAGTACAGTTTTTGCCTGTACCAAGCCAGGAGAGTGAGTGGTCATGTATTTGTATGTTAGGAGTACAAGCCAGGAGAGTGAGTGATCATGTATTTGTATGTTAGGAGTACAAGCCAGGAGAGTGAGTGGTCATGTATTTGTATGTTAGCAGTACAAGCCAGGAGAGTGAGTGATCATGTATTTGTATGTTAGGAGTACAAGCCAGGAGAGTGAGTGGTCATGCATTTGTATGTTAGGAGTACAAGCCAGGAGAGTGAGTGGTCATGTATTTGTATGTTAGGAGTACAAGCCAGGAGAGTGAGTGGTCATGTATTTGTATGTTAGGAGTACAAACCAGGAGAGTGAGTGGTCATGTATTTGTATGTTAGGAGTAAAAACCAGGAGAGTGAGTGGTCATGTATTTGTATGTTAGGAGTGCAAGCCAGGAGAGTGAGTGATCATGTATTTGTATGTTAGGAGTAAAAACCAGGAGAGTGAGTGGTCATGTATTTGTATGTTAAAAGTACAAGCCAGGAGAGTGAGTGATCATATATTTGCAAATTAGGAGTACAGAGTTTGCCTGTACCAAGCCAGGAGAGTGAGTGGTCATGTATTTGTATGTTAGGAGTACAAGCCAGGAGAGTGAGTGATAATGTGTTTGTATGTTAGAAGTACAAGCCAGGAGAGTGAGTGGTCATGTATTTGTATGTTAAAAGTACAAGCCAGGAGAGTGAGTGATCATATATTTGCAAATTAGGAGTACAGAGTTTGCCTGTACCAAGCCAGGAGAGTGAGTGGTCATGTATTTGTATGTTAGGAGTACAAGCCAGGAGAGTGAGTGATAATGTGTTTGTATGTTAGAAGTACAAGCCAGGAGGGTGAGTGGTCATGTATTTGTATGTTAAAAGTACAAGCCAGAAGAGTGAGTGATCATATATTTGCAAATTAGGAGTACAGAGTTTGCCTGTACCAAGCCAGGAGAGTGAGTGGTCATGTATTTGTATGTTAGGAGTACAAGCCAGGAGAGTGAGTGATAATGTATTTATATGTTAGGAGTACAAGCCAGGAGAGTGAGTGATCATGTATTTTTATGTTAGGAGTACAAGCCAGGAGAGTGAGTGGTCATGTATTTGTATGTTAGGAGTACAAGCCAGGAGAGTGAATGGTCATGTATTTGTATGTTAGGAGTACAAGCCAGGAGAGTGAGTGGTCATGTAATTGTATGTTAGGAGTACAAGCTAGGAGAGTGAGTGGTCATGTATTTGTATGTTAGGAGTACAAGCCAGGAGAGTGAGTGGTCATGTATTTGTATGTTAGGAGTACAAGCCAGGAGAGTGAGTGATCATGTATTTGTATGCTAGGAGTACAAGCCAGGAGAGTGGATGGTCATGTATTTGTATGTTAGGAGTACAAGCCAGGAGAGTGAGTGGTCATATATTTGTATGCTAGGAGTACAAGCCAGGAGAGTGAGTGGTCATGTATTTGTATGTTAGGAGTACAAGTCAGGAGAGTGAGTGATCATGTATTTATATGCTAGGAGTACAAGCCAGGAGAGTGAGTGATCATGTATTTGTATGTTAGAAGTACAACCCAGGAGAGTGGGTGGTCATGTATTTTCATGTTAGGAGTACATAGTTTGCCTGTACCAAGCCAGGAGAGTGAGTGATCATGTATTTGTATGTTATTAGTACAAGCCAGGGGAGTGAGTGATCATGTATTTGTATGTTAGGAGTACAAGCCAGGAGAGTGAGTGGTCATGTAATTGTATGTTAGGAGTACAAGCTAGGAGAGTGAGTGGTCATGTATTTGTATGTTAGGAGTACAAGCCAGGAGAGTGAGTGGTCATGTATTTGTATGTTAGGAGTACAAGCCAGGAGAGTGAGTGGTCATGTATTTGTATGTTAGGAGTACAAACCAGGAGAGTGAGTGATCATTTAATTGTATGTTAGAAGTACAAGCCAGGAGAGTGGGTGGTCATGTATTTGTATGTTAGGAGTACATAGTTTGCCTGTACCAAGCCAGGAGAGTGAGTGGTCATGTAGTTATACGTTAGAAGTACAAGCCAGGAGAGTGGGTAGTCATGTATTTGCATGTTAGGAGTACATAGTTTGCCTGTACCAATCCAGGAGAGTGAGTGGTCATGTATTTGTACGTTAGAAGTACAAGCCAGGAGAGTGAGTGGCCATGTATATGTATGTTAGGAGTACACGCCAGGAGAGTGAGTGATCATGTATTTGCATGTTAGGAGTACAGAGTTTGCCTGTAGCAAGCCAGGAGAGTGAGTGGTCATGTATTTGTATGTTAGAAGTACAAGCCAGGAGGGTGAGTGGTCATGTATTTGTATGCTAAAAGTACAAGCCAGGAGAGTGAGTGGTCATATATTTGCAAATTAGGAGTACAGTTTTTGCCTGTACCAAGCCAGGAGAGTGAGTGGTCATGTATTTGTATGTTAGGAGTACAAGCCAGGAGAGTGAGTGATCATGTATTTGTATGTTAGGAGTACAAGCCAGGAGAGTGAGTGGTCATGTATTTGTATGTTAGCAGTACAAGCCAGGAGAGTGAGTGATCATGTATTTGTATGTTAGGAGTACAAGCCAGGAGAGTGAGTGGTCATGCATTTGTATGTTAGGAGTACAAGCCAGGAGAGTGAGTGGTCATGTATTTGTATGTTAGGAGTACAAGCCAGGAGAGTGAGTGGTCATGTATTTGTATGTTAGGAGTACAAACCAGGAGAGTGAGTGGTCATGTATTTGTATGTTAGGAGTAAAAACCAGGAGAGTGAGTGGTCATGTATTTGTATGTTAGGAGTGCAAGCCAGGAGAGTGAGTGATCATGTATTTGTATGTTAGGAGTACAAGCCAGGAGAGTGAGTGATCATGCATTTGTATGTTAGGAGTACAAGCTAGGAGAGTGAGTGATCATTCATTTGTATGTTAGGAGTACAAGCCAGGAGAGTGAGTGGTCATGTATTTGTATGTTAGGAGTACAAGCTAGGAGAGTGAGTGGTCATGTATTTGTATGTTAGGAGTACAAGCCAGGGGAGTGAGTGGTCATGTGTTTGTATGTTAGGAGTACAAGCCAGGAGAGTGAGTGGTCATGTATTTGTATGTTAGGAGTACAAGACAGGAGAGTGATTGGTCATGTATTTTTATGTTAGGAGTACAAGCTAGGAGAGTGAGTGGTCATGTATTTGTATGTTAGGAGTACAAGCCAGGAGAGTGAGTGGTCATGTATTTGTATGTTAGGAGTACAAGCCAGGAGAGTGAGTGGTCATGTATTTATATCCTAGGAGTACAAGCCAGGAGAGTGAGTGGTCATGTATTTATATGTTAGGAGTACAAGCCAGGAGAGTGAGTGGTCATGTATTTGTATGCTAGGAGTACTAGCCAGGAGAGCGAGTGGTCATGTATTTGTATGTTAGGAGTACAAGCCAGGAGAGTGAATGGTCATGTATTTGTATGCTAGGAGTACAAGCCAGGAGAGTGAGTGATCATGTATTTGTATGCTAGGAGTACAAGTCAGGAGAGTGAGTTGTCATGTATTTGTATGTTAGGAGTACAAGCCAGGAGAATGAGCGATCATGTATTTGTATGTTAGAAGTACAAGCCAGGAGAGTGTGTGGTCATGTATTTGCATGTTAGGAGTACATAGTTTGCCTGTACCAAGCCAGGAGAGTGAGCGGTCATGTATTTGTACGTTAGAAGTACAAGCCAGGAGAGTGAGTGGTCATGTATTTGCATGTTAGGAGTACATAGTTTGCCTGTACCAAACCAGGAGAGTGAGTGATCATGTATTTGTATGGTAGGGGTACAAACCAGGAGAGTGAGTGGTCTTGTATTTGTATACTAGGAGTACAGAGTGTGCCTGTACCAAGCCAGGAAAGTGAGTAGTCATGTATTTGTATGTTAGAAGTACAAGCCAGGAGAGTGGGTGGTCATGTATTTGCATGTTTGGAGTACAGAGTTTGCCTGTACCAAGCCAGGAAAGTGAGTAGTCATGTATTTGTATGTTAGAAGTACAAGCCAGGAGAGTGAGTGGTCATATATTTGCAAATTAGGAGTACAGAATTTGCCTGTACCAAGCCAGGAGAGTGAGTGGTCATGTATTTGTATGTTAGGAGTACAAGCCAGGAGAGTGGGTGATCATGTATTTTTATGTTAGGAGTACAAGCCAGGAGAGTGAGTGGTCATGTATTTGTATGTTAGGAGTACAAGCCAGGAGAGTGAATGGTCATGTATTTGTATGGTAGGGGTACAAATCAGGAGAGTGAGTGGTCTTGTATTTGTATGCTAGGAGTACAGAGTTTGCCTGTACCAAGCCAGGAAAGTGAGTGGTCATGTATTTGTATGTTAGAAGTACAAGCCAGGAGAGTGGGTGGTCATGTATTTGCATGTTTGGAGTACAGAGTTTGCCTGTACCAAGCCAGGAGAGTGAGTGGTCATGTATTTGTACGTTAGAAGTACAAGCCAGGAGAGTGAGTGGCCATGTATTTGTATGTTAGGAGTACAAGCCAGGAGAGTGAGTGGTCATGTATTTGTATGTTAGGAGTACACGCCAAGAGAGTGAGTGATCATGTATTTGTATGTTAGGAGTACAAGCCAGGAGAGTGAGTGATCATGCATTTGGATGTTAGGAGTACAAACCAGGAGAGTGATTGATCATGCATTTGTATGTTAGGAGTACAAGCCAGGAGAGTGAGTGGTCATGTATTTGTATGTTAGGAGTACAAGGTAGGAGAATGAGTGGTCATGTCTTTGTATGTTAGGAGTACAAGCCAGGAGAGTGAGTGGTCATGTATTTGTATGTTAGGAGTACAAGCCAGGAGAGTGAGTGGTCATGTATTTGTATGTTAGGAGTACAAGCCAGGAGAGTGAGTGGTCATGTATTTGTATGTTAGGAGTACAAGCTAGGAGAGTGAGTTGTCGTGTATTTGTATGTTAGGAGTACAAGCCAGGAGAGTGAGTGGTCATGTATTTGTATGTTAGGAGTACAAGCCAGGAGAGTGAGTGGTCATGTATTTGTATGCTAGGAGAACAAGCCAGGAGAGTGAGTGGTCATGTATTTGTATGTTAGGAGTACAAGCCAGGAGAGTGAGTGATCATGTATTTGTATGTTAGGAGTACAAGCCAGGAAAGTGAGTGATCATGCATTTGTATGTTAGGAGTACAAGCCAAGAGAGTGAGTGAATATGCATTTGTATGTTAGGAGTACAAGCCAGGAGAGTGACTGGTCATGTATTTGTATGTTAGGAGTACAAGCAAGGAGAGTGAGTGGTCATGTATTTGTATGTTAGGAGTACAAGCCAGGAGAGTGAGTGGTTATGTATTTGTATGTTAGGAGTACAAACCAGGAGAGTGAGTGGTCAAGTATTTGTATGCTAGGAGTACAAGCCAGGAGAGTGAGTGGTCATGTATTTGTATGTTAGGAGTACAAGCAAGGAGAGTGAGTGGTCATGTATTTGTATGTTAGGAGTACAAGCCAGGAGAGTGAGTGGTCATGTATTTGTATGTTAGGAGTACAAACCAGGAGAGTGAGTGATCATGTATTTGTATGCTAGGAGTACAAGCCAGTAGAGTGAGTGGTCATGTATTTGTATGTTAGGAGTACAAACCAGGAGAGTGGGTGATCATGTATTTGTATGTTAGAAGTACAAGCCAGGAGAATGGGTGGTCATGTATTTGTATGTTAGGAGTACATAGTTTGACTGTATCAAGCCAGGATATTGAGTGGTCATGTATTTGTACGTTAGAAGTACAAGCCAGGAGAGTGGGTATTCATGTATTTGCATGTTAGGAGTACATAGTTTGCCTGTACCAAGCCAGGAGAGTGAGTGGTCATGTATTTGTACGTTAGAAGTACAAGCCAGGAGAGTGAGTGGCCATGTATATGTATGTTAGGAGTACACGCCAGGAGAGTGAGTGATCATGTATTTGTATGTTAGGAGTACAAGCCAGGAGAGTGAGTGATCATGCATTTGTATGTTAGGAGTACAAGCCAGGAGAGTGATTGATCATGCATTTGTATGTTAGGAGTGCAAGCCAGGAGAGTGAGTGGTCATGTATTTGTATGTTAGGAGTACAAGCCAGGAGAGTGAGTGGTCATGTCTTTGTATGTTAGGAGTACAAGCCAGGAGAGTGAGTGGTCATGTATTTGTATGTTAGGAGTACAAGCCAGGAGAGTGAGTGGTCATGTATTTGTATGTTAGGAGTACCAGCTAGGAGAGTGAGTTGTCGTGTATTTGTATGTTAGGAGTACAAGCCAGGAGAGTGAGTGGTCATGTATTTGTATGTTAGGAGTACAAGCCATGAGAGTGAGTGGTCATGTATTTGTATGCTAGGAGTACAAGCCAGGAGAGTGAGTGGTCATGTATTTGTATGTTAGGAGTACAAGACAGGAGAGTGAGTGATCATGTATTTGTATGTTAGGAGTACAAGCCAGGAGAGTGAGTGATCATGCATTTGTATGTTAGGAGTACAAGCCAGGAGAGTGAGTGATCATGCATTTGTATGTTAGGAGTACAAGCCAGGAGAGTGAGTGGTCATGTATTTATATGCTAGGAGTACAAGCCAGGAGAGTGAGTGGTCATGTATTTGTATGTTAGGAGTACAAGCCAGGAGAGTGAGTGGTCTTGTATTTGTATATTAGGAGTACAAGCTAGGAGAGTGAGTGGTCATGTATTTGTATGTTAGGAGTACAAGCCAGGAGAGTGAGTGGTCATGTATTTGTATGTTAGGAGTACAAGCCAGGAGAGTGAGTGATCATGTATTTGTATGCTAGGAGTACAAGCCAGGAGAGTGAGTGATCATGTATTTGTATGTTAGGAGTACAAGCTAGGAGAGTGAGTGGTCATGTATTTGTATGTTAGGAGTACAAGCCAGGAGAGTGAGTGGTCATGTATTTGTATGTTAGGAGTACAAACCAGGAGAGTGAGTGGTCAAGTATTTGTATGCTAGGAGTACAAGCCAGGAGAGTAAGTGGTCATGTATTTGTATGTTAGAAGTACAACCCAGGAGAGTGGGTGGTCATGTATTTGCATGTTAGGAGTACATAGTTTGCCTGTACCAAGCCAGGAGAGTGAGTGATCATGTATTTGTATGTTAGGAGTACAAGCCAGGGGAGTGAGTGGTCATGTATTTGTATGTTAGGAGTACAAGCCAGGAGAGTGAGTGGTCATGTATTTGTATGCTAGGAGTACAAGCCAGGAGAGTGAGTGGTCATGTATTTGTATGTTAGGAGTACAAGCCAGGAGAGTGAATGATCATGTATTTGTATGCTAGGAGTACAAGCCAGTAGAGTGAGTGGTCATGTATTTGTATGTTAGGAGTACAAACCAGGAGAGTGAGTGATCATGTATTTGTATGTTAGAAGTACAAGCCAGGAGAGTGGGTGGTCATGTATTTGTATGTTAGGAGTACATAGTTTGCCTGTACCAAGCCAGGAGAGTGAGTGGTCATGTATTTGTACGTTAGAAGTACAAGCCAGGTGAGTGGGTAGTCATGTATTTTCATGTTAGGAGTACATAGTTTGCCTGTACCAAGCCAGGAGAGTGAGTGGTCATGTATTTGTACGTTAGAAGTACAAGCCAGGAGAGTGAGTGGCCATGTATTTGTATGTTAGGAGTACAAGCCAGGAGAATGAGTGGTCATGTATTTGTATGTTAGGAGTACACGCCAGGAGAGTGAGTGATCATGTATTTGTATGTTAGGAGTACAAGCCAGGAGAGTGAGTGATCATGCATTTGTATGTTAGGAGTACAAGCCAGGAGAGTGATTGATCATGCATTTGTATGTTAGGAGTACAAGCCAGGAGAGTGAGTGGTCATGTATTTGTATGTTAGGAGTACAAGCCAGGAGAGTGCGTGGTCATGTCTTTGTATGTTAGGAGTACAAGCCAGGAGAGTGAGTGGTCATGTATTTGTATGTTAGGAGTACAAGCCAGGAGAGTGAGTGGTCATGTATTTGTATGTTAGGAGTACAAGCTAGGAGAGTGAGTGGTCATGTATTTGTATGTTAGGAGTACAAGCTAGGAGAGTGAGTTGTCGTGTATTTGTATGTTAGGAGTACAAGCCAGGAGAGTGAGTGGTCATGTATTTGTATGTTAGGAGTACAAGCCAGGAGAGTGAGTGGTCATGTATTTGTATGCTAGGAGTACAAGCCAGGAGAGTGAGTGGTCATGTATTTGTATGTTAGGAGTACAAGCCAGGAGAGTGAGTGATCATGTATTTGTATGTTAGGAGTACAAGCCAGGAGAGTGAGTGATCACGCATTTGTATGTTAGGAGTACAAGCCAGGAGAGTGAGTGATCATGCATTTGTATGTTAGGAGTACAAGCCAGGAGAGTGACTGGTCATGTATTTGTATGCTAGGAGTACAAGCCAGGAGAGTGAGTGGTCATGTATTTGTATGTTAGGAGTACAAGCCAGGAGAGTGAGTGGTCATGTATTTGTATGTTAGGAGTACAAGCTAGGAGAGTGAGTGGTCATGTATTTGTATGTTAGGAGTACAAGCCAGGAGAGTGAGTGGTCATGTATTTGTATGTTAGGAGTACAAGCCAGGAGAGTGAGTGATCATGTATTTGTATGCTAGGAGTACAAGCCAGGAGAGTGAGTGATCATGTATTTGTATGTTAGGAGTACAAGCTAGGAGAGTGAGTGGTCATGTATTTGTATGTTAGGAGTACAAGCCAGGAGAGTGAGTGGTCATGTATTTGTATGTTAGGAGTACAAACCAGGAGAGTGAGTGGTCAAGTATTTGTATGCTAGGAGTACAAGCCAGGAGAGTGAGTGGTCATGTATTTGTATGTTAGGAGTACAAGCCAGGAGAGTGAGTGATCATGTATTTGTATGCTAGGAGTACACGCCAGGAGAGTGAGTGATCATGTATTTGTATGTTAGGAGTACAAGACAGGAGAGTGAGTGGTCATGTATTTGTATGTTAGGAGTACAAGCCAGGAGTGTGAGTGATCATGTATTTGTATGTTAGAAGTACAAGCCAGGAGAGTGGGTGGTCATGTATTTGCATGTTAGGAGTACATAGTTTGCCTGTACCAAGCCAGGAGAGTGAGTGGTCATTTATTTGTACGTTAGAAGTACAAGCCAGGGGAGTGAGTGGTCATGTATTTGTACGTTAGAAGTACAAGCCAGGAGAGTGAGTGATCATGTACTTGTATGTTAGGAGTACAAGCCAGGAGAGTGAGTGGTCATGTATTTGTATGCTAGGAGTACAAGCCAGGAGAATGGGTGGTCATGTATTTGCATGTTAGGAGTACAGAGTTTGCCTGTACCAAGCCAGGAGAGTGAGCGATCATGTATTTGTATGTTAGGAGTACAAGCCAGGAGAGTGAGTGGTCATGTATTTGTATGCTAGGAGTACAGGCCAGGAGAGTGGGTGGTCATGTATTGGCATGTTAGGAGTACAGATTTTGCCTGTACCAAGCCAGGAGAGTGAGTGATCATGTATTTGTATGTTAGGAGTACAAGCCAGGGGAGTGAGTGGTCATGTATTTGTATGTTAGGAGTACAGAGTTTACCTGTACCAAGCCAGGAGAGTGAGTGATCATGTATTTGTATGTTAGGAGTACAAGCCAGGGGAGTGAGTGGTCATGTATTTGTATGTTAGGAGTACATGCTAGGAGAGTGAGTGGTCATGTATTTGTATGCTAGGAGTACAGGGTTTGCCTGTACCAAGCCAGAAGAGTGAGTGGTCATGTATTTGTATGTTAGAAGTAAAAGCCAGGAGAGTGAGTGGTCATGTAGTTGTATGTTAGAAGTACAAGCCAGGAGAGTGAGTGATCATATATTTGCAAATTAGGAGTACAGAGTTTGCCTGTACCAAGCCAGGAGAATGAGTGGTCATGTATTTTTATGTTAGGAGTACAAACCAGGAGAGTGAGTGATCATGTATTTTTATGTTAGGATTACAAGCCAGGAGAGTGAGTGGTCATGTATTTGTATGTTAGGAGTACAAGCCAGGGGAGTGAGTGGTCATGTATTTGTATGTTAGGAGTACAAGCCAGGAGAGTGAGTGGTCATGCATTTGTATGTTAGGAGTAGACGTCAGGAGAGAGAGAGTGATCATGTATTTGTATGTTAGGAGTACAAGCCAGGAGAGTGAGTGGTCAAGTATTTGTATGCTAGGAGTACAAGCCAGGAGAGTGAGTGGTCATGTATTTGTATGTTAGGAGTACAAACCAGGAGATCGAGTGGTCATGTATTTGTATGTTAAGAGTACAAACCAGGAGAGTGAGTGGTCATGTATTTGTATGTTAGGAGTACAAGCCAGGAGAGTGAGTGGTCATGTATTTGTATGCTAGGAGTACAAGCCAGGAGAGTGAGTGAACATGTATTTGTATGTTAGGAGTACAAGTCAGGAGAGTGAGTGATCATGCATTTGTATGTTAGGAGTACAAGCCAGGAGAGTGAGTGGTCATATATTTGTATGCTAGGAGTACAAGCCAGGAGAGTGAGTGGTCATGCATTTGTATGTTAGGAGTACAAACCAGGAGAGTGAGTGGTCATGTATTTGTATGTTGGGAGTACAAGCCAGGATAGTGAGTGGTCATGTATTTGTATGTTAGGAGTACAAGCCAGGAGAGTGAGTGGTCATGTATTTGTATGTTAGGAGTACAAACCAGGAGAGAGAGTGATCATGTATTTGTATGTTAGGAGTACAAGCCAGGAGAGTGAGTGGTCATGTATTTGTATGCTAGGAGTACAAGCCAGGAGAGTGAGTGGTCATGTATTTGTATGTTAGGAGTACAAGCCAGGATAGTGAGTGATCATGTATTTGTATGCTAGGAGTACAAGCCAGGAGAGTGAGTGATCATGTATTTGTATGTTAGGAGTACAAGCCAGGAGAGTGAGTGGTCATGTATTTGTATGTTAGGAGTACAAGCCAGGAGAGTGAGTGGTCATGTATTTGTATGTTAGGAGTACAAGCTAGGAGAGTGAGTGGTCATGCATTTGTATGTTAGGAGTACAAGCCAGGAGAGTGAGTGGTCATGTATTTGTATGTTAGGAGTACAAGCCAGGAGAGTGAGTGATCATGTATTTGTATGCTAGGAGTACAAGCCAGGAGAGTGAGTGATCATGTATTTGTATGTTAGGAGTACAAGCTAGGAGAGTGAGTGGTCATGTATTTGTATGTTAGGAGTACAAGCCAGGAGAGTGAGTGGTCATGTATTTGTATGTTAGGAGTACAAGCCAGGAGAGTGAGTGGTCAAGTATTTGTATGCTAGGAGTACAAGCCAGGAGAGTGAGTGGTCATGTATTTGTATGTTAGGAGTACAAGCCAGGAGAGTGAGTGATCATGTATTTGTATGCTAGGAGTACACGCCAGGAGAGTGAGTGATCATGTATTTGTATGTTAGGAGTACAAGACAGGAGAGTGAGTGGTCATGTATTTGTATGTTAGGAGTACAAGCCAGGAGTGTGAGTGATCATGTATTTGTATGTGAGAAGTACAAGCCAGGAGAGTGGGTGGTCATGTATTTGCATGTTAGGAGTACATAGTTTGCCTGTACCAAGCCAGGAGAGTGAGTGGTCATTTATTTGTACGTTAGAAGTACAAGCCAGGGGAGTGAGTGGTCATGTATTTGTACGTTAGAAGTACAAGCCAGGAGAGTGAGTGGTCATGTATTTGTATGCTAGGAGTACAAGCCAGGAGAGTGGGTGGTCATGTATTGGCATGTTAGGAGTACAGATTTTGCCTGTACCAAGCCAGGAGAGTGAGTGATCATGTATTTGTATGTTAGGAGTACAAGCCAGGGGAGTGAGTGGTCATGTATTTGTATGTTAGGAGTACAGAGTTTACCTGTACCAAGCCAGGAGAGTGAGTGATCATGTATTTGTATGTTAGGAGTACAAGCCAGGGGAGTGAGTGGTCATGTATTTGTATGTTAGGAGTACATGCTAGGAGAGTGAGTGGTCATGTATTTGTATGCTAGGAGTACAGGGTTTGCCTGTACCAAGCCAGAAGAGTGAGTGGTCATGTATTTGTATGTTAGAAGTAAAAGCCAGGAGAGTGAGTGGTCATGTAGTTGTATGTTAGAAGTACAAGCCAGGAGAGTGAGTGATCATATATTTGCAAATTAGGAGTACAGAGTTTGCCTGTACCAAGCCAGGAGAATGAGTGGTCATGTATTTTTATGTTAGGAGTACAAACCAGGAGAGTGAGTGATCATGTATTTTTATGTTAGGATTACAAGCCAGGAGAGTGAGTGGTCATGTATTTGTATGTTAGGAGTACAAGCCAGGGGAGTGAGTGGTCATGTATTTGTATGTTAGGAGTACAAGCCAGGAGAGTGAGTGGTCATGCATTTGTATGTTAGGAGTACACGTCAGGAGAGAGAGAGTGATCATGTATTTGTATGTTAGGAGTACAAGCAAGGAGAGTGAGTGATGAAGCATTTGTATGTTAGAAGTACAAGCCAGAAGAGTGAGTGGTCATGTATTTGTATGTTAGGAGTACAAACCAGGAGATCGAGTGGTCATGTATTTGTATGTTAAGAGTACAAACCAGGAGAGTGAGTGGTCATGTATTTGTATGTTAGGAGTACAAGCCAGGAGAGTGAGTGGTCATGTATTTGTATGCTAGGAGTACAAGCCAGGAGAGTGAGTGAACATGTATTTGTATGTTAGGAGTACAAGTCAGGAGAGTGAGTGATCATGCATTTGTATGTTAGGAGTACAAGCCAGGAGAGTGAGTGGTCATATATTTGTATGCTAGGAGTACAAGCCAGGAGAGTGAGTGGTCATGCATTTGTATGTTAGGAGTACAAACCAGGAGAGTGAGTGGTCATGTATTTGTATGTTAGGAGTACAAGCCAGGATAGTGAGTGGTCATGTATTTGTATGTTAGGAGTACAAGCCAGGAGAGTGAGTGGTCATGTATTTGTATGTTAGGAGTACAAACCAGGAGAGAGAGTGATCATGTATTTGTATGTTAGGAGTACAAGCCAGGAGAGTGAGTGGTCATGTATTTGTATGCTAGGAGTACAAGCCAGGAGAGTGAGTGGTCATGTATTTGTATGTTAGGAGTACAAGCCAGGATAGTGAGTGATCATGTATTTGTATGCTAGGAGTACAAGCCAGGAGAGTGAGTGATCATGTATTTGTATGTTAGGAGTACAAGCCAGGAGAGTGAGTGGTCATGTATTTGTATGTTAGGAGTACAAGCCAGGAGAGTGAGTGGTCATGTATTTGTATGTTAGGAGTACAAGCTAGGAGAGTGAGTGGTCATGTATTTGTATGTTAGGAGTACAAGCCAGGAGAGTGAGTGGTCATGTATTTGTATGTTAGGAGTACAAGCCAGGAGAGTGAGTGATCATGTATTTGTATGCTAGGAGTACAAGCCAGGAGAGTGAGTGGTCATGTATTTGTATGTTAGGAGTACAAGCCAGGATAGTGAGTGATCATGTATTTGTATGCTAGGAGTACAAGCCAGGAGAGTGAGTGATCATGTATTTGTATGTTAGGAGTACAAGCCAGGAGAGTGAGTGGTCATGTATTTGTATGTTAGGAGTACAAGCCAGGAGAGTGAGTGGTCATGTATTTGTATGTTAGGAGTACAAGCTAGGAGAGTGAGTGGTCATGTATTTGTATGTTAGGAGTACAAGCCAGGAGAGTGAGTGGTCATGTATTTGTATGTTAGGAGTACAAGCCAGGAGAGTGAGTGATCATGTATTTGTATGCTAGGAGTACAAGCCAGGAGAGTGAGTGGTCATGTATTTGTATGTTAGGAGTACAAGCCAGGAGAGTGAGTGGTCATGTATTTGTATGTTAGGAGTACAAGCCAGGAGAGTGAGTGGTCAAGTATTTTTATGCTAGGAGTACAAGCCAGGAGAGTGAGTGGTCATGTATTTGTATGTTAGGAGTACAAGCCAGGAGAGTGAGTGATCATGTATTTGTATGCTAGGAGTACACGCCAGGAGAGTGAGTGATCATGTATTTGTATGTTAGGAGTACAAGACAGGAGAGTGAGTGGTCATGTATTTGTATGTTAGGAGTACAAGCCAGGAGTGTGAATGATCATGTATTTGTATGTTAGAAGTACAAGCCAGGAGAGTGGGTGGTCATGTATTTGCATGTTAGGAGTACATAGTTTGCCTGTACCAAGCCAGGAGAGTGAGTGGTCATTTATTTGTACGTTAGAAGTACAAGCCAGGGGAGTGAGTGGTCATGTATTTGTACGTTAGAAGTACAAGCCAGGAGAGTGAGTGATCATGTACTTGTATGTTAGGAGTACAAGCCAGGAGAGTGAGTGGTCATGTATTTGTATGCTAGGAGTACAAGCCAGGAGAATGGGTGGTCATGTATTTGCATGTTAGGAGTACAGAGTTTGCCTGTACCAAGCCAGGAGAGTGAGCGATCATGTATTTGTATGTTAGGAGTACAAGCCAGGAGAGTGAGTGGTCATGTATTTGTATGCTAGGAGTACAAGCCAGGAGAGTGGGTGGTCATGTATTGGCATGTTAGGAGTACAGATTTTGCCTGTACCAAGCCAGGAGAGTGAGTGATCATGTATTTGTATGTTAGGAGTACAAGCCAGGGGAGTGAGTGGTCATGTATTTGTATGTTAGGAGTACAGAGTTTACCTGTACCAAGCCAGGAGAGTGAGTGATCATGTATTTGTATGTTAGGAGTACAAGCCAGGGGAGTGAGTGGTCATGTATTTGTATGTTAGGAGTACATGCTAGGAGAGTGAGTGGTCATGTATTTGTATGCTAGGAGTACAGGGTTTGCCTGTACCAAGCCAGAAGAGTGAGTGGTCATGTATTTGTATGTTAGAAGTAAAAGCCAGGAGAGTGAGTGGTCATGTAGTTGTATGTTAGAAGTACAAGCCAGGAGAGTGAGTGATCATATATTTGCAAATTAGGAGTACAGAGTTTGCCTGTACCAAGCCAGGAGAATGAGTGGTCATGTATTTTTATGTTAGGAGTACAAACCAGGAGAGTGAGTGATCATGTATTTTTATGTTAGGATTACAAGCCAGGAGAGTGAGTGGTCATGTATTTGTATGTTAGGAGTACAAGCCAGGGGAGTGAGTGGTCATGTATTTGTATGTTAGGAGTACAAGCCAGGAGAGTGAGTGGTCATGCATTTGTATGTTAGGAGTACACGTCAGGAGAGAGAGTGATCATGTATTTGTATGTTAGGAGTACAAGCAAGGAGAGTGAGTGATGAAGCATTTGTATGTTAGAAGTACAAGCCAGAAGAGTGAGTGGTCATGTATTTGTATGTTAGGAGTACAAACCAGGAGATCGAGTGGTCATGTATTTGTATGTTAAGAGTACAAACCAGGAGAGTGAGTGGTCATGTATTTGTATGTTAGAAGTACAAGCCAGGAGAGTGAGTGGTCATGTATTTGTATGCTAGGAGTACAAGCCAGGAGAGTGAGTGATCATGTATTTGTATGTTAGGAGTACAAGTCAGGAGAGTGAGTGATCATGCATTTGTATGTTAGGAGTACAAGCCAGGAGAGTGAGTGGTCATATATTTGTATGCTAGGAGTACAAGCCAGGAGAGTGAGTGGTCATGCATTTGTATGTTAGGAGTACAAACCAGGAGAGTGAGTGGTCATGTATTTGTATGTTAGGAGTACAAGCCAGGATAGTGAGTGGTCATGTATTTGTATGTTAGGAGTACAAGCCAGGAGAGTGAGTGGTCATGTATTTGTATGTTAGGAGTACAAACCAGGAGAGAGAGTGATCATGTATTTGTATGTTAGGAGTACAAGCCAGGAGAGTGAGTGGTCATGTATTTGTATGCTAGGAGTACAAGCCAGGAGAGTGAGTGGTCATGTATTTGTATGTTAGGAGTACAAGCCAGGATAGTGAGTGATCATGTATTTGTATGCTAGGAGTACAAGCCAGGAGAGTGAGTGATCATGTATTTGTATGTTAGGAGTACAAGCCAGGAGAGTGAGTGGTCATGTATTTGTATGTTAGGAGTACAAGCCAGGAGAGTGAGTGATCATGTATTTGTATGTTAGAAGTACAAGCCAGGAGAGTGGGTGGTCATGTATTTGCATGTTAAGAGTACATAGTTTGCCTGTATAAAGCCAGGAGAGTGAGTGGTCATTTATTTGTACGTTAGAAGTACAAACCAGGGGAGTGAGTGGTCATGTATTTGTACGTTAGAAGTACAAGCCAGGAGAGTGAGTGATCATGTACTTGTAAGTTAGGAGTACAAGACAGGGGAGTGAGTGGTCATGTATTTATATGTTAGGAGTACAAGCCAGGAGAGGGAGTAGTCATGTATTTGTATGCTAGGAGTACAAGCCAGGAGAGTGGGTGGTCATGTATTTGCATGTTAGGAATACAGAGTTTGCCTGTACCAAGCCAGGAGAGTGAGCGATCATGTATTTGTATGTTAGGAGTACAAGCCAGGGGAGTGAGTGGTCATGTATTTGTATGTTAGGAGTACAAGCCAGGAGAGTGAGTGGTCATGTATTTGTATGCTAGGAGTATAAGCCAGGAGAGTGGGTGGTCATGTATTTGCATGTTAGGAGTACAGAGTGTGCCTGTACCAAGCCAGGAGAGTGAGTGATCATGTATTTGTATGTTAGAAGTACAAGCCAGGAGAGTGGGTGGTCATGTATTTGCATGTTAGGAGTACAGAGATTGCCTGTACCTAGCCAGGAGAGTGAGTGATCATGTATTTGTATGTTAGGAGTACAAGCCAGGGGAGTGAGTGGTCATGTATTTGTATGTTAGGAGTACAAGCTAGGAGAGTGAGTGGTAATGTATTTGTATGCTAGGAGTAAAGGCCAAGAGAGTGAGTGGTCATGTATTTGTATGTTAGAAGTACAAGCCAGGAGAGTGAGTGGTCATATATTTGCAAATTAGGAGTACAGAATTTGCCTGTACCAAGCCAGGAGAGTGAGTGGTCATGTATTTGTATGTTAGGAGTACAATCCAGGAGAGTGAGTGATCATGTATTTGTATGTTAGGAGTACAAGCCAGGAGAGTGAGTGATCATGTATTTTTATGTTAGGAGTACAAGCCAGGAGAGTGAGTGGTCATGTATTTGTATGTTAGGAGTACAAGCCAGGAGAGTGAGTGGTCATGCATTTGTATGTTAAGAGTACAAGCCAGGAGAGTGAGTGGTCATGTATTTGTATGTTAGAAGTACAAGCCAGGAGAGTGAGTGGTCATATATTTGCAAATTAGGAGTACAGAATTTGCCTGTACCAAGCCAGGAGAGTGAGTGGTCATGTATTTGTATGCTAGGAGTACAATCCAGGAGAGTGAGTGGTCATGTATTTGTATGTTAGGAGTACAAGCCAGGAGAGTGAGTGGTCAAGTATTTGTATGCTAGGAGTACAAGCCAGGAGAGTGAGTGGTCATGTATTTGTATGTTAGGAGTACAAGCCAGGAGAGTGAGTGATCATATATTTGTATGCTATGAGTACAAGCCAGGAGAGTGAGTGATCATGTATTTGTATGTTAGGAGTACAAGACAGGAGAGTGAGTGGTCATGTATTTGTATGTTAGGAGTACAAGCCAGGAGAGTGAGTGATCATGTATTTGTATGTTAGAAGTACAAGCCAGGAGAGTGGGTGGTCATGTATTTGCATGTTAGGAGTACAGAGTTTACCTGTACCAAGCCAGGAGAGTGAGCGATCATGTATTTGTATGTTAGGAGTACAAGCCAGGGGAGTGAGTGGTTATGTATTTGTATGTTAGGAGTACAAGCCAGGAGAGTGGGTGGTCATGTATTTGCATGCTAGGAGTACAGATTGTGCCTGTACCAAGCCAGGAGAGTGAGTGATCATGTATTTGTATGTTAGAAGTACAAACCAGGAGAATGAGTGGCCATGTATTTGTATGTTAGGAGTACAAGCCAGGAGAGTGAGTGGTCATGTATTTGTATGTTAGGAGTACAAGCCAGGAGAGTGAGTGATCATGTATTTGTATATTAGGAGTACAAGCCAGGAGAATGAGTGATCATGCATTTGTATGTTAGGAATACAAGCCAGGAGAGTGAGTGATCATGCATTTGTATGTTAGGAGTACAAGGCAGGAGAGTGAGTGGTCATGTATTTGTATGCTAGGAGTACAAGCCAGGAGAGTGAGTTTTCATGTATTTGTATGTTAGGAGTACAAGCCAGGATAGTGAGTGGTCATGTATTTGCATGTTAGGAGTACAAGCCAGGAGAGTGAGTGGTCATGTATTTGTATGTTAGTAGTACAAGCCAGGAGAGAGAGTGATCATGTATTTGTATGTTAGGAGTACAAGCCAGGAGAGTAAGTGGTCATGTATTTGTATGTTAGGAGTACAAGCCAGGAGAGTGAGTGGTCATGTATTTGTATGCTAGGAGTACAAGCCAGGAGAGTGAGTGGTCATGTATTTGTATGTTAGGAGTACAAGCCAGGATAGTGAGTGATCATGTATTTGTATGCTAGGAGTACAAGCCAGGAGAGTGAGTGATCAAGTATTTGTATGTTAGGAGTACAAGCCAGGAGAGTGAGTGGTCATGTATTTGTATGTTAGGAGTACAAGGAAGGAGAGTGAGTGATCATGTATTTGTATGTTAGAAGTACAAGCCAGGAGAGTGGGTGGTCATTTATTTGTACGTTAGAAGTACAAGCCAGGAGAGTGAGTGATCATGTACTTGTATGTTAGGAGTAGAAGACAGGGGAGTGAATGGTCATGTATTTGTATGTTAGGAGTACAAGCCAGGAGAGGGAGTAGTCATGTATTTGTATGCTAGGAGTACAAGCCAGGAGAGTGGGTGGTCATGTATTTGCATGTTAGGAATACAGAGTTTGCCTGTACCAAGCCAGGAGAGTGAGCGATCATGTATTTGTATGTTAGGAGTACAAGCCAGGGGAGTGAGTGGTCATGTATTTGTATGTTAGGAGTACAAGCCAGGAGAGTGAGTGGTCATGTATTTGTATGCTAGGAGTATAAGCCAGGAGAGTGGGTGGTCATGTATTTGCATGTTAGGTGTACAGAGTGTGCCTGTACCAAGCCAGGAGAGTGAGTGATCATGTATTTGTATGTTAGAAGTACAAGCCAGGAGAGTGGGTGGTCATGTATTTGCATGTTAGGAGTACAGAGTTTGCCTGTACCTAGCCAGGAGAGTGAGTGATCATGTATTTGTATGTTAGGAGTACAAGCCAGGGGAGTGAGTGGTCATGTATTTGTATGTTAGGAGTACAAGCTAGGAGAGTGAGTGGTAATGTATTTGTATGCTAGGAGTAAAAGCCAGGAGAGTGAGTGGTCATGTATTTGTATGTTAGAAGTACAAGCCAGGAGAGTGAGTGGTCATATATTTGCAAATTAGGAGTACAGAATTTGCCTGTACCAAGCCAGGAGAGTGAGTGGTCATGTATTTGTATGTTAGGAGTACAATCCAGGAGAGTGAGTGATCATGTATTTGTATGTTAGGAGTACAAGCCAGGAGAGTGTGTGATCATGTATTTTTATGTTAGGATTACAAGCCAGGAGAGTGAGTGGTCATGTATTTGTATGTTAGGAGTACAAGCCAGGAGAGTGAGTGGTCATGCATTTGTATGTTAAAAGTACAAGCCAGGAGAGTGAGTGGTCATGTATTTGTATGTTAGAAGTACAAGCCAGGAGAGTGAGTGGTCATATATTTGCAAATTAGGAGTACAGAATTTGCCTGTACCAAGCCAGGAGAGTGAGTGGTCATGTATTTGTATGCTAGGAGTACAATCCAGGAAAGTGAGTGGTCATGTATTTGTATGTTAGAAGTACAAGCCAGGAGAGTGGGTGGTCATGTATTTGCATGTTAGAAGTACAAGCCAGGAGAGTGGGTGGTCATGTATTTGCATGTTAGGAGTACAGAGTTTGCCTGTACCAAGCCAGGAGAGTGAATGATCATGTATTTGTATGTTAGGAGTACAAGCCAGGGGAGTGAGTGGTCATGTATTTGTATGTTAGGAATACATGCTAGGAGAGTGAGTGGTCATGTATTTGTATGCTAGGAGTACAGAGTTTGCCTGTACCAAGCCAGAAGAGTGAGTGGTCATGTATTTGTATGTTAGAAGTAAAAGCCAGGAGAGTGAGTGGTCATATATTTGCAAATTAGGAGTACAGAGTTTGCCTCTACCAAGCCAGGAGAGTGAGTGGTCATGTATTTGTATGCTAGGAGTACAATCCAGGAGAGTGAGTGGTCATGTATTTGTATGCTAGGAGTACAAGCCAGGAGAGTGAGTGGTCAAGTATTTGTATGCTAGGAGTACAAGCCAGGAGAGTGAGTGGTCATGTATTTGTATGTTAGGAGTACAAGCCAGGAGAGTGAGTGATCATATATTTGTATGCTATGAGTACAAGCCAGGAGAGTGAGTGATCATGTATTTGTATGTTAGGAGTACAAGACAGGAGAGTGAGTGGTCATGTATTTGTATGTTAGGAGTACAAGCCAGGAGAGTGAGTGATCATGTATTTGTATGTTAGAAGTACAAGCCAGGAGAGTGGGTGGTCATGTATTTGCATGATAGGAGTACATAGTTTGCCTGTACCAAGCCAGGAGAGTGAGTGGTCATTTATTTGTACGTTAGAAGTACAAGCCAGGGGAGTGAGTGGTCATGTATTTGTACGTTAGAAGTACAAGCCAGGAGAGTGAGTGATCATGTACTTGTATGTTAGGAGTACAAGCCAGGAGAGTGAGTGGTCATGTATTTGTATGCTAGGAGTACAAGCCAGGAGAATGGGTGGTCATGTATTTGCATGTTAGGAGTACAGAGTTTGCCTGTACCAAGCCAGGAGAGTTAGCGATCATGTATTTGTATGTTAGGAGTACAAGCCAGGAGAGTGAGTGGTCATGTATTTGTATGCTAGGAGTACAAGCCAGGAGAGTGGGTGGTCATGTATTGGCATGTTAGGAGTACAGATTTTGCCTGTACCAAGCCAGGAGAGTGAGTGATCATGTATTTTTATGTTAGGAGTACAATCAGGGGAGTGAGTGGTCATGTATTTGTATGTTAGGAGTACAGATTTTACCTGTACCAAGCCAGGAGAGTGAGTGATCATGTATTTGTATGTTAGGAGTACAAGCCAGGAGAGTGAGTGATCATGTATTTGTATGTTAGAAGTACAAGCCAGGAGAGTGGGTGGTCATGTATTTGCATGTTAGGAGTACAGAGTTTGCCTGTACCAAGCCAGGAGAGTGAATGATCATGTATTTGTATGTTAGGAGTACAAGCCAGGGGAGTGAGTGGTCATGTATTTGTATGTTAGGAATACATGCTAGGAGAGTGAGTGGTCATGTATTTGTATGCTAGGAGTACAGAGTTTGCCTGTACCAAGCCAGAAGAGTGAGTGGTCATGTATTTGTATGTTAGAAGTAAAAGCCAGGAGAGTGAGTGGTCATGTATTTGTATGTTAGAAGTACAAGCCAGGAGAGTGAGTGGTCATATATTTGCAAATTAGGAGTACAGAGTTTGCCTGTACCAAGCCAGGAGAATGAGTGGTCATGTATTTGTATGTTAGGAGTACAAGCCAGGAGAGTGAGTGATCATGTATTTTTATGTTAGGATTACAAGCCAGGAGAGTGAGTGGTCATGTATTTGTATGTTAGGAGTACAAGCCAGGAGAGTGAGTGGTCATGCATTTGTATGTTAGGAGTACAAGCCAGGGGAGTGAGTGGTCATGTATTTGTATGTTAGGAGTACAAGCCAGGAGAGTGAGTGGTCATGTATTTGTATGTTAGGAGTACAAGCCAGGAGAGTGAGTGGTCATGTATTTGTATGTTAGGAGTACAAGCCAGGAGAGTGAATGGTCATGTATTTGTTTGTTAAGAGTACAAGCCAGTGGAGTGAGTGATCATGTATTTGTATGTTAGGAGTACAAGCCAGGAGAGTGGGTGGTCATGTATTTGCATGTTAGGAGTACAGAGTTTGCCTGTACCAAGCCAGGAGAGTGAATGATCATGTATTTGTATGTTAGGAGTACAAGCCAGGGGAGTGAGTGGTCATGTATTTGTATGTTAGGAATACATGCTAGGAGAGTGAGTGGTCATGTATTTGTATGCTAGGAGTACAGAGTTTGCCTGTACCAAGCCAGAAGAGTGAGTGGTCATGTATTTGTATGTTAGAAGTAAAAGCCAGGAGAGTGAGTGGTCATATATTTGCAAATTAGGAGTACAGAGTTTGCCTCTACCAAGCCAGGAGAGTGAGTGGTCATGTATTTGTATGCTAGGAGTACAATCCAGGAGAGTGAGTGGTCATGTATTTGTATGCTAGGAGTACAAGCCAGGAGAGTGAGTGGTCAAGTATTTGTATGCTAGGAGTACAAGCCAGGAGAGTGAGTGGTCATGTATTTGTATGTTAGGAGTACAAGCCAGGAGAGTGAGTGATCATATATTTGTATGCTATGAGTACAAGCCAGGAGAGTGAGTGATCATGTATTTGTATGTTAGGAGTACAAGACAGGAGAGTGAGTGGTCATGTATTTGTATGTTAGGAGTACAAGCCAGGAGAGTGAGTGATCATGTATTTGTATGTTAGAAGTACAAGCCAGGAGAGTGGGTGGTCATGTATTTGCATGATAGGAGTACATAGTTTGCCTGTACCAAGCCAGGAGAGTGAGTGGTCATTTATTTGTACGTTAGAAGTACAAGCCAGGGGAGTGAGTGGTCATGTATTTGTACGTTAGAAGTACAAGCCAGGAGAGTGAGTGATCATGTACTTGTATGTTAGGAGTACAAGCCAGGAGAGTGAGTGGTCATGTATTTGTATGCTAGGAGTACAAGCCAGGAGAATGGGTGGTCATGTATTTGCATGTTAGGAGTACAGAGTTTGCCTGTACCAAGCCAGGAGAGTTAGCGATCATGTATTTGTATGTTAGGAGTACAAGCCAGGAGAGTGAGTGGTCATGTATTTGTATGCTAGGAGTACAAGCCAGGAGAGTGGGTGGTCATGTATTGGCATGTTAGGAGTACAGATTTTGCCTGTACCAAGCCAGGAGAGTGAGTGATCATGTATTTTTATGTTAGGAGTACAATCAGGGGAGTGAGTGGTCATGTATTTGTATGTTAGGAGTACAGATTTTACCTGTACCAAGCCAGGAGAGTGAGTGATCATGTATTTGTATGTTAGGAGTACAAGCCAGGAGAGTGAGTGATCATGTATTTGTATGTTAGAAGTACAAGCCAGGAGAGTGGGTGGTCATGTATTTGCATGTTAGGAGTACAGAGTTTGCCTGTACCAAGCCAGGAGAGTGAATGATCATGTATTTGTATGTTAGGAGTACAAGCCAGGGGAGTGAGTGGTCATGTATTTGTATGTTAGGAATACATGCTAGGAGAGTGAGTGGTCATGTATTTGTATGCTAGGAGTACAGAGTTTGCCTGTACCAAGCCAGAAGAGTGAGTGGTCATGTATTTGTATGTTAGAAGTAAAAGCCAGGAGAGTGAGTGGTCATGTATTTGTATGTTAGAAGTACAAGCCAGGAGAGTGAGTGGTCATATATTTGCAAATTAGGAGTACAGAGTTTGCCTGTACCAAGCCAGGAGAATGAGTGGTCATGTATTTGTATGTTAGGAGTACAAGCCAGGAGAGTGAGTGATCATGTATTTTTATGTTAGGATTACAAGCCAGGAGAGTGAGTGGTCATGTATTTGTATGTTAGGAGTACAAGCCAGGAGAGTGAGTGGTCATGCATTTGTATGTTAGGAGTACAAGCCAGGGGAGTGAGTGGTCATGTATTTGTATGTTAGGAGTACAAGCCAGGAGAGTGAGTGGTCATGTATTTGTATGTTAGGAGTACAAGCCAGGAGAGTGAGTGGTCATGTATTTGTATGTTAGGAGTACAAGCCAGGAGAGTGAATGGTCATGTATTTGTTTGTTAAGAGTACAAGCCAGTGGAGTGAGTGATCATGTATTTGTATGTTAGGAGTACAAGCTGGGAGAGTGAGTGGTCATGTATTTGTATGTTAGAAGTACAACGCAGGAGGTGGAGTGGTCATGCATTTGTATGTTAGGTGTACCACGTCAGGAGAGAGAGTGATCATGTATTTGTATGTTAGGAGTACAAGCCAGGAGAGTGAGTGATCATGCATTTGTATGTTAGAAGTACAAGCCAGGAGAGTGAGTGGTCATGTATTTGTATGTTAGGAGTACAAACCATGAGATCGAGTGGTCATGTATTTGTATGTTAAGAGTACAAACCAGGAGAGTGAGTGGTCATGTATTTGTATGTTAGGAGTACAAGCCAGGAGAGTGAGTAGTCATGTATTTGTATGTTAGGAGTACAAGCCAGGAGAGTGAGTGATCATGTATTTGTATGTTAGGAGTACAAGTCAGGAGAGTGAGTGATCATGCATTTGTATATTAGAAGTACAAGCCAGGAGAGTGAGTGGTCATATATTTGTATGCTAGGAGTACAAGCAGGAGAGTGAGTGGTAATGTATTTGTATGTTAGGAGTACAAACAGGAGAGTGAGTGGTCATGTATTTTTATGTTAGGAGTACCAGCCAGGAGAGTGAGTGGTCATGTATTTGTATGTTAGGAGTACAAGCCAGGAGAGTGAGTGGTCATGCATTTGTATGTTAAGAGTACAAGCCAGGAGAGTGAGTGGTCATGTATTTGTATGTTAGAAGTACAAGCCAGGAGAGTGAGTGGTCATATATTTGCAAATTAGGAGTACAGAATTTGCCCTGTACCAAGCCAGGAGAGTGAGTGGTCATGTATTTGTATGCTAGGAGTACAATCCAGGAGAGTGAGTGGTCATGTATTTGTATGTTAGGAGTACAAGCCAGGAGAGTGAGTGGTCAAGTATTTGTATGCTAGGAGTACAAGCCAGGAGAGTGAGTGGTCATGTATTTGTATGCTAGGAGTACAAGCCAGGAGAGTGAGTGATCATATATTTGTATGCTATGAGTACAAGCCAGGAGAGTGAGTGATCATGTACTTGTATGTTAGGAGTACAAGCCAGGAGAGTGAGTGATCATGTATTTGTATGTTAAGAGTACAAGCCAGGAGAGTGAGTGATCATGTATTTTTATGTTAGGAGTACAAGCCAGGAGAGTGAGTGGTCATATATTTGTATGTTAGAAGTACAAACCAGGAGAGTGAGTGGTCATATATTTGCAAATTAGGAGTACAGAGTTTGCCTGTACCAAGCCAGGAGAGTGAGTGGTCATGTATTTGTATGTTAGGAGTACAATACAGGAGAGTGAGTGATCATGTATTTGTATGTTAGGAGTACAAGCCAGGAGAGTGAGTGATCATGTATTTTTATGTTAGGAGTACAAGCCAGGAGAGTGAGTGGTCATGTATTTGTATGTTAGGAGTACAAGCCAGGAGAGTGAGTGGTCATGCATTTGTATGTTAAGAGTACAAGCCAGGAGAGTGAGTGGTCATGTATTTGCATGTTAGGAGTACATAGTTTGCCTGTACCAAGCCAGGAGAGTGAGTGGTCATTTATTTGTACATTAGAAGTACAAACCAGGGGAGTGAGTGGTCATATATTTGTACGTTAGAAGTACAAGCCAGGAGAGTGAGTGATCATGTACTTGTAAGTTAGGAGTACAAGACAGGGGAGTGAGTGGTCATGTATTTGTATGCTAGGAGTACAAGCCAGGAGAGGGAGTGGTCATGTATTTGTATGCTAGGAGTACAAGCCAGGAGAGTGGGTGGTCATGTATTTGCATGTTAGGAGTACAGAGTTTACCTGTACCAAGCCAGGAGAGTGAGCGATCATGTATTTGTATGTTAGGAGTACAAGCCAGGGGAGTGAGTGGTTATGTATTTGTATGTTAGGAGTACAAGCCAGGAGAGTGGGTGGTCATGTATTTGCATGCTAGGAGTACAGATTGTGCCTGTACCAAGCCAGGAGAGTGAGTGATCATGTATTTGTATATTAGAAGTACAAACCAGGAGAGTGAGTTGTCATGTATTTGTATGTTAGGAGTACAAGCCAGGAGAGTGAGTGGACATGTATTTGTATGTTAGGAGTACAAGCCAGGAGAGTGAGTGATCATGTATTTGTATGTTAGGAGTACAAGCCAGGAGAATGAGTGATCATGCATTTGTATGTTAGGAGTACAAGCCAGGAGAGTGAGTGATCATGCATTTGTATGTTAGGAGTACAAGCCAGGAGAGTGAGTGGTCATGTATTTGTATGCTAGGAGTACAAGCCAGGAGAGTGAGTTTTCATGTATTTGTATGTTAGGAGTACAAGCCAGGAGAGTGAGTGGTCATGTATTAGCCTGTTAGGAGTACAAGCCAGGAGAGTGAGTGGTCATGTATTTGTATGTTAGGAGTACAAGCCAGGAGAGAGAGTGATCATGTATTTGTATGTTAGGAGTACAAGCCAGGAGAGTAAGTGGTCATGTATTTGTATGTTAGGAGTACAAGCCAGGAGAGTGAGTGGTCATGTATTTGTATGCTAGGAGTACAAGCCAGGAGAGTGAGTGGTCATGTATTTGTATGTTAGGAGTACAAGCCAGGAGAGTGAGTGATCATGTATTTGTATGCTAGGAGTACAAGCCAGGAGAGTGGGTGGTCATGTATTTGCATGTTAGGAGTACAGAGTTTGCCTGTACCTAGCCAGGAGAGTGAGTGATCATGTATTTGTATGTTAGGAGTACAAGCCAGGGGAGTGAGTGGTCATGTATTTGTATGTTAGGAGTACAAGCTAGGAGAGTGAGTGGTCATGTATTTGTTTGCAAGGAGTAAAAGCCAGGAGAGTGACTGGTCATGTATTTGTATGTTAGAAGTACAAGCCAGGAGAGTGAGTGGTCATATATTTGCAAATTAGGAGTACAGAATTTGCCTGTACCAAGCCAGGAGAGTGAGTGGTCATGTATTTGTATGTTAGGAGTACAATCCAGGAGAGTGAGTGATCATGTATTTGTATGTTAGGAGTACAAGCCAGGAGAGTGAGTGATCATGTATTTTTATGTTAGGAGTACAAGCCAGGAGAGTGAGTGGTCATGTATTTGTATGTTAGGAGTACAAGCCAGGAGAGTGAGTGGTCATGCATTTGTATGTTAAGAGTACAAGCCAGGAGAGTGAGTGGTCATGTATTTGTATGTTAGAAGTACAAGCCAGGAGAGTGAGTGGTCATGTATTTGTACGTTAGAAGTACAAGCCAGGAGAGTGAGTGATCATGTACTTGTATGTTAGGAGTACAAGCCAGGAGAGTGAGTGATCATGTATTTGTATGTTAAGAGTACAAGCCAGGAGAGTGAGTGATCATGTATTTTTATGTTAGGAGTACAAGCCAGGAGAGTGAGTGGTCATATATTTGTATGTTAGAAGTACAAACCAGGAGAGTGAGTGGTCATATATTTGCAAATTAGGAGTACAGAGTTTGCCTGTACCAAGCCAGGAGAGTGAGTGGTCATGTATTTGTATGTTAGGAGTACAATACAGGAGAGTGAGTGATCATGTATTTGTATGTTAGGAGTACAAGCCAGGAGAGTGAGTGATCATGTATTTTTATGTTAGGAGTACAAGCCAGGAGAGTGAGTGGTCATGTATTTGTATGTTAGGAGTACAAGCCAGGAGAGTGAGTGGTCATGCATTTGTATGTTAGGAGTACAAGCCAGGAGAGTGAGTGATCATGTATTTGTATGTTAGGAGTACAAGCCAGGAGAATGAGTGATCATGCATTTGTATGTTAGGAGTACAAGCCAGGAGAGTGAGTGATCATGCATTTGTATGTTAGGAGTACAAGCCAGGAGAGTGAGTGGTCATGTATTTGTATGCTAGGAGTACAAGCCAGGAGAGTGAGTTTTCATGTATTTGTATGTTAGGAGTACAAGCCAGGAGAGTGAGTGGTCATGTATTAGCCTGTTAGGAGTACAAGCCAGGAGAGTGAGTGGTCATGTATTTGTATGTTAGGAGTACAAGCCAGGAGAGAGAGTGATCATGTATTTGTATGTTAGGAGTACAAGCCAGGAGAGTAAGTGGTCATGTATTTGTATGTTAGGAGTACAAGCCAGGAGAGTGAGTGGTCATGTATTTGTATGCTAGGAGTACAAGCCAGGAGAGTGAGTGGTCATGTATTTGTATGTTAGGAGTACAAGCCAGGAGAGTGAGTGATCATGTATTTGTATGCTAGGAGTACAAGCCAGGAGAGTGGGTGGTCATGTATTTGCATGTTAGGAGTACAGAGTTTGCCTGTACCTAGCCAGGAGAGTGAGTGATCATGTATTTGTATGTTAGGAGTACAAGCCAGGGGAGTGAGTGGTCATGTATTTGTATGTTAGGAGTACAAGCTAGGAGAGTGAGTGGTCATGTATTTGTTTGCAAGGAGTAAAAGCCAGGAGAGTGACTGGTCATGTATTTGTATGTTAGAAGTACAAGCCAGGAGAGTGAGTGGTCATATATTTGCAAATTAGGAGTACAGAATTTGCCTGTACCAAGCCAGGAGAGTGAGTGGTCATGTATTTGTATGTTAGGAGTACAATCCAGGAGAGTGAGTGATCATGTATTTGTATGTTAGGAGTACAAGCCAGGAGAGTGAGTGATCATGTATTTTTATGTTAGGAGTACAAGCCAGGAGAGTGAGTGGTCATGTATTTGTATGTTAGGAGTACAAGCCAGGAGAGTGAGTGGTCATGCATTTGTATGTTAAGAGTACAAGCCAGGAGAGTGAGTGGTCATGTATTTGTATGTTAGAAGTACAAGCCAGGAGAGTGAGTGGTCATGTATTTGTACGTTAGAAGTACAAGCCAGGAGAGTGAGTGATCATGTACTTGTATGTTAGGAGTACAAGCCAGGAGAGTGAGTGATCATGTATTTGTATGTTAAGAGTACAAGCCAGGAGAGTGAGTGATCATGTATTTTTATGTTAGGAGTACAAGCCAGGAGAGTGAGTGGTCATATATTTGTATGTTAGAAGTACAAACCAGGAGAGTGAGTGGTCATATATTTGCAAATTAGGAGTACAGAGTTTGCCTGTACCAAGCCAGGAGAGTGAGTGGTCATGTATTTGTATGTTAGGAGTACAATACAGGAGAGTGAGTGATCATGTATTTGTATGTTAGGAGTACAAGCCAGGAGAGTGAGTGATCATGTATTTTTATGTTAGGAGTACAAGCCAGGAGAGTGAGTGGTCATGTATTTGTATGTTAGGAGTACAAGCCAGGAGAGTGAGTGGTCATGCATTTGTATGTTAAGAGTACAAGCCAGGAGAGTGAGTGGTCATGTATTTGTATGTTAGAAGTACAAGCCAGGAGAGTGAGTGGTCATATATTTGCAAATTAGGAGTACAGAATTTGCCTGTACCAAGCCAGGAGAGTGAGTGGTCATGTATTTGTATGCTAGGAGTACAATCCAGGAGAGTGAGTGATCATGTATTTGTATGTTAGGAGTACAAGCCAGGAGAGTGAGTGATCATGTATTTTTATGTTAGGAGTACAAGCCAGGAGAGTGAGTGGTCATGTATTTGTATGTTAGGAGTACAAGCCAGGAGAGTGAGTGGTCATGCATTTGTATGTTAAGAGTACAAGCCAGGAGAGTGAGTGGTCATGTATTTGTATGTTAGGAGTCCAAGCCAGGAGAGTGAGTGATCATGTATTTGTATGTTAGGAGTACAAGCCAGGAGAGTGAGTGATCATGTATTTGTATGTTAGGAGTACAAGCCAGGGGAGTGAGTGATCATGTATTTGTATGTTAGGAGTACAAGCCAGGAGAGTGAGTGATCATGTATTTGTATGCTAGGAGTACAAGCCAGGAGAGTGAGTGATCATGTATTTTTATGTTAGGAGTACAAGCCAGGAGAGTGAGTGGTCATGTATTTGTATGTTAGGAGTACAAGCCAGGAGAGTGAGTGATCATGTATTTGTATGTTAGAAGTACAAGACAGGAGAGTGGGTGGTCATGTATTTGCATGCTAGGAGTACATAGTTTGCCTGTACCAAGCCAGGAGAGTGAGTGGTCATTTATTTGTACGTTAGAAGTACAAGCCAGGGGAGTGAGTGGTCATGTATTTGTACGTTAGAAGCACAAGCCAGGAGAGTGAGTGATCATGTACTTGTATGTTAGGAGTACAAGCCAGGAGAGTGAGTGGTCATGTATTTGTATGCTAGGAGTACAATCCAGGAGAGTGAGTGATCATGTATTTGTATGTTAGGAGTACAAGCCAGGAGAGTGAGTGATCATGTATTTTTATGTTAGGAGTACAAGCCAGGAGAGTGAGTGGTCATGTATTTGTATGTTAGGAGTACAAGCCAGGAGAGTGAGTGGTCATGCATTTGTATGTTAAGAGTACAAGCCAGGAGAGTGAGTGGTCATGTATTTGTATGTTAGGAGTCCAAGCCAGGAGAGTGAGTGGTCATGTATTTGTATGTTAGGAGTACAAGCCAGGAGAGTGAGTGATCATGTATTTGTATGTTAGGAGTACAAGCCAGGAGAGTGAGTGATCATGTATTTGTATGTTAGGAGTACAAGCCAGGAGAGTGAGTGATCATGTATTTGTATGTTAGGAGTACAAGCCAGGAGAGTGAGTGATCATGTATTTGTATGCTAGGAGTACAAGCCAGGAGAGTGAGTGATCATGTAGTTGTATGTTAGGAGTACAAGCCAGGAGAGTGAGTGGTCATGTATTTGTATGTTAGGAGTACAAGCCAGGAGAGTGAGTGATCATGTATTTGTATGTTAGAAGTACAAGACAGGAGAGTGGGTGGTCATGTATTCGCATGCTAGGAGTTCATAGTTTGCCTGTACCAAGCCAGGAGAGTGAGTGGTCATTTATTTGTATGTTAGGAGTACAAGACAGGAGAGTGAGTGGTCATGTATTTGTATGTTAGGAGTACAAGCCAGGAGAGTGAGTGATCATGTATTTGTATGTTAGAAGTACAAGCCAGGAGAGTGGGTGGTCATGTATTTGCATGTTAGGAGTACAGAGTTTACCTGTACCAAGCCAGGAGAGTGAGCGATCATGTATTTGTATGTTAGGAGTACAAGCCAGGGGAGTGAGTGGTTATGTATTTGTATGTTAGGAGTACAAGCCAGGAGAGTGGGTGGTCATGTATTTGCATGCTAGGAGTACAGATTGTGCCTGTGCCAAGCCAGGAGAGTGAGTGATCATGTATTTGTATGTTAGAAGTACAAACCAGGAGAATGAGTGGCCATGTATTTGTATGTTAGGAGTACAAGCCAGGAGAGTGAGTGGTCATGTATTTGTATGTTAGGAGTACAAGCCAGGAGAGTGAGTGATCATGTATTTGTATATTAGGAGTACAAGCCAGGAGAATGAGTGATCATGCATTTGTATGTTAGGAATACAAGCCAGGAGAGTGAGTGATCATGCATTTGTATGTTAGGAGTACAAGGCAGGAGAGTGAGTGGTCATGTATTTGTATGCTAGGAGTACAAGCCAGGAGAGTGAGTTTTCATGTATTTGTATGTTAGGAGTACAAGCCAGGATAGTGAGTGGTCATGTATTTGCATGTTAGGAGTACAAGCCAGGAGAGTGAGTGGTCATGTATTTGTATGTTAGTAGTACAAGCCAGGAGAGAGAGTGATCATGTATTTGTATGTTAGGAGTACAAGCCAGGAGAGTAAGTGGTCATGTATTTGTATGTTAGGAGTACAAGCCAGGAGAGTGAGTGGTCATGTATTTGTATGCTAGGAGTACAAGCCAGGAGAGTGAGTGGTCATGTATTTGTATGTTAGGAGTACAAGCCAGGATAGTGAGTGATCATGTATTTGTATGCTAGGAGTACAAGCCAGGAGAGTGAGTGATCAAGTATTTGTATGTTAGGAGTACAAGCCAGGAGAGTGAGTGGTCATGTATTTGTATGTTAGGAGTACAAGGAAGGAGAGTGAGTGATCATGTATTTGTATGTTAGAAGTACAAGCCAGGAGAGTGGGTGGTCATTTATTTGTACGTTAGAAGTACAAGCCAGGAGAGTGAGTGATCATGTACTTGTATGTTAGGAGTAGAAGACAGGGGAGTGAATGGTCATGTATTTGTATGTTAGGAGTACAAGCCAGGAGAGGGAGTAGTCATGTATTTGTATGCTAGGAGTACAAGCCAGGAGAGTGGGTGGTCATGTATTTGCATGTTAGGAATACAGAGTTTGCCTGTACCAAGCCAGGAGAGTGAGCGATCATGTATTTGTATGTTAGGAGTACAAGCCAGGGGAGTGAGTGGTCATGTATTTGTATGTTAGGAGTACAAGCCAGGAGAGTGAGTGGTCATGTATTTGTATGCTAGGAGTATAAGCCAGGAGAGTGGGTGGTCATGTATTTGCATGTTAGGTGTACAGAGTGTGCCTGTACCAAGCCAGGAGAGTGAGTGATCATGTATTTGTATGTTAGAAGTACAAGCCAGGAGAGTGGGTGGTCATGTATTTGCATGTTAGGAGTACAGAGTTTGCCTGTACCTAGCCAGGAGAGTGAGTGATCATGTATTTGTATGTTAGGAGTACAAGCCAGGGGAGTGAGTGGTCATGTATTTGTATGTTAGGAGTACAAGCTAGGAGAGTGAGTGGTAATGTATTTGTATGCTAGGAGTAAAAGCCAGGAGAGTGAGTGGTCATGTATTTGTATGTTAGAAGTACAAGCCAGGAGAGTGAGTGGTCATATATTTGCAAATTAGGAGTACAGAATTTGCCTGTACCAAGCCAGGAGAGTGAGTGGTCATGTATTTGTATGTTAGGAGTACAATCCAGGAGAGTGAGTGATCATGTATTTGTATGTTAGGAGTACAAGCCAGGAGAGTGTGTGATCATGTATTTTTATGTTAGGAGTACAAGCCAGGAGAGTGAGTGGTCATGTATTTGTATGTTAGGAGTACAAGCCAGGAGAGTGAGTGGTCATGCATTTGTATGTTAAAAGTACAAGCCAGGAGAGTGAGTGGTCATGTATTTGTATGTTAGAAGTACAAGCCAGGAGAGTGAGTGGTCATATATTTGCAAATTAGGAGTACAGAATTTGCCTGTACCAAGCCAGGAGAGTGAGTGGTCATGTATTTGTATGCTAGGAGTACAATCCAGGAAAGTGAGTGGTCATGTATTTGTATGTTAGAAGTACAAGCCAGGAGAGTGGGTGGTCATGTATTTGCATGTTAGAAGTACAAGCCAGGAGAGTGGGTGGTCATGTATTTGCATGTTAGGAGTACAGAGTTTGCCTGTACCAAGCCAGGAGAGTGAATGATCATGTATTTGTATGTTAGGAGTACAAACCAGGGGAGTGAGTGGTCATGTATTTGTATGTTAGGAATACATGCTAGGAGAGTGAGTGGTCATGTATTTGTATGCTAGGAGTACAGAGTTTGCCTGTACCAAGCCAGAAGAGTGAGTGGTCATGTATTTGTATGTTAGAAGTAAAAGCCAGGAGAGTGAGTGGTCATATATTTGCAAATTAGGAGTACAGAGTTTGCCTCTACCAAGCCAGGAGAGTGAGTGGTCATGTATTTGTATGCTAGGAGTACAATCCAGGAGAGTGAGTGGTCATGTATTTGTATGCTAGGAGTACAAGCCAGGAGAGTGAGTGGTCAAGTATTTGTATGCTAGGAGTACAAGCCAGGAGAGTGAGTGGTCATGTATTTGTATGTTAGGAGTACAAGCCAGGAGAGTGAGTGATCATATATTTGTATGCTATGAGTACAAGCCAGGAGAGTGAGTGATCATGTATTTGTATGTTAGGAGTACAAGACAGGAGAGTGAGTGGTCATGTATTTGTATGTTAGGAGTACAAGCCAGGAGAGTGAGTGATCATGTATTTGTATGTTAGAAGTACAAGCCAGGAGAGTGGGTGGTCATGTATTTGCATGATAGGAGTACATAGTTTGCCTGTACCAAGCCAGGAGAGTGAGTGGTCATTTATTTGTACGTTAGAAGTACAAGCCAGGGGAGTGAGTGGTCATGTATTTGTACGTTAGAAGTACAAGCCAGGAGAGTGAGTGATCATGTACTTGTATGTTAGGAGTACAAGCCAGGAGAGTGAGTGGTCATGTATTTGTATGCTAGGAGTACAAGCCAGGAGAATGGGTGGTCATGTATTTGCATGTTAGGAGTACAGAGTTTGCCTGTACCAAGCCAGGAGAGTTAGCGATCATGTATTTGTATGTTAGGAGTACAAGCCAGGAGAGTGAGTGGTCATGTATTTGTATGCTAGGAGTACAAGCCAGGAGAGTGGGTGGTCATGTATTGGCATGTTAGGAGTACAGATTTTGCCTGTACCAAGCCAGGAGAGTGAGTGATCATGTATTTTTATGTTAGGAGTACAATCAGGGGAGTGAGTGGTCATGTATTTGTATGTTAGGAGTACAGATTTTACCTGTACCAAGCCAGGAGAGTGAGTGATCATGTATTTGTATGTTAGGAGTACAAGCCAGGAGAGTGAGTGATCATGTATTTGTATGTTAGAAGTACAAGCCAGGAGAGTGGGTGGTCATGTATTTGCATGTTAGGAGTACAGAGTTTGCCTGTACCAAGCCAGGAGAGTGAATGATCATGTATTTGTATGTTAGGAGTACAAGCCAGGGGAGTGAGTGGTCATGTATTTGTATGTTAGGAATACATGCTAGGAGAGTGAGTGGTCATGTATTTGTATGCTAGGAGTACAGAGTTTGCCTGTACCAAGCCAGAAGAGTGAGTGGTCATGTATTTGTATGTTAGAAGTAAAAGCCAGGAGAGTGAGTGGTCATGTATTTGTATGTTAGAAGTACAAGCCAGGAGAGTGAGTGGTCATATATTTGCAAATTAGGAGTACAGAGTTTGCCTGTACCAAGCCAGGAGAATGAGTGGTCATGTATTTGTATGTTAGGAGTACAAGCCAGGAGAGTGAGTGATCATGTATTTTTATGTTAGGATTACAAGCCAGGAGAGTGAGTGGTCATGTATTTGTATGTTAGGAGTACAAGCCAGGAGAGTGAGTGGTCATGCATTTGTATGTTAGGAGTACAAGCCAGGGGAGTAAGTGGTCATGTATTTGTATGTTAGGAGTACAAGCCAGGAGAGTGAGTGGTCATGTATTTGTATGTTAGGAGTACAAGCCAGGAGAGTGAGTGGTCATGTATTTGTATGTTAGGAGTACAAGCCAGGAGAGTGAATGGTCATGTATTTGTTTGTTAAGAGTACAAGCCAGTGGAGTGAGTGATCATGTATTTGTATGTTAGGAGTACAAGCTGGGAGAGTGAGTGGTCATGTATTTGTATGTTAGAAGTACAAGCCAGGAGAGTGAGTGGTCATGCATTTGTATGTTAGGTGTACACGTCAGGAGAGAGAGTGATCATGTATTTGTATGTTAGGAGTACAAGCCAGGAGAGTGAGTGATCATGCATTTGTATGTTAGAAGTACAAGCCAGGAGAGTGAGTGGTCATGTATTTGTATGTTAGGAGTACAAACCATGAGATCGAGTGGTCATGTATTTGTATGTTAAGAGTACAAACCAGGAGAGTGAGTGGTCATGTATTTGTATGTTAGGAGTACAAGCCAGGAGAGTGAGTAGTCATGTATTTGTATGTTAGGAGTACAAGCCAGGAGAGTGAGTGATCATGTATTTGTATGTTAGGAGTACAAGTCAGGAGAGTGAGTGATCATGCATTTGTATATTAGAAGTACAAGCCAGGAGAGTGAGTGGTCATATATTTGTATGCTAGGAGTACAAGCCAGGAGAGTGAGTGGTAATGTATTTGTATGTTAGGAGTACAAACCAGGAGAGTGAGTGGTCATGTATTTTTATGTTAGGAGTACCAGCCAGGAGAGTGAGTGGTCATGTATTTGTATGTTAGGAGTACAAGCCAGGAGAGTGAGTGGTCATGCATTTGTATGTTAAGAGTACAAGCCAGGAGAGTGAGTGGTCATGTATTTGTATGTTAGAAGTACAAGCCAGGAGAGTGAGTGGTCATATATTTGCAAATTAGGAGTACAGAATTTGCCTGTACCAAGCCAGGAGAGTGAGTGGTCATGTATTTGTATGCTAGGAGTACAATCCAGGAGAGTGAGTGGTCATGTATTTGTATGTTAGGAGTACAAGCCAGGAGAGTGAGTGGTCAAGTATTTGTATGCTAGGAGTACAAGCCAGGAGAGTGAGTGGTCATGTATTTGTATGCTAGGAGTACAAGCCAGGAGAGTGAGTGATCATATATTTGTATGCTATGAGTACAAGCCAGGAGAGTGAGTGATCATGTACTTGTATGTTAGGAGTACAAGCCAGGAGAGTGAGTGATCATGTATTTGTATGTTAAGAGTACAAGCCAGGAGAGTGAGTGATCATGTATTTTTATGTTAGGAGTACAAGCCAGGAGAGTGAGTGGTCATATATTTGTATGTTAGAAGTACAAACCAGGAGAGTGAGTGGTCATATATTTGCAAATTAGGAGTACAGAGTTTGCCTGTACCAAGCCAGGAGAGTGAGTGGTCATGTATTTGTATGTTAGGAGTACAATACAGGAGAGTGAGTGATCATGTATTTGTATGTTAGGAGTACAAGCCAGGAGAGTGAGTGATCATGTATTTTTATGTTAGGAGTACAAGCCAGGAGAGTGAGTGGTCATGTATTTGTATGTTAGGAGTACAAGCCAGGAGAGTGAGTGGTCATGCATTTGTATGTTAAGAGTACAAGCCAGGAGAGTGAGTGGTCATGTATTTGCATGTTAGGAGTACATAGTTTGCCTGTACCAAGCCAGGAGAGTGAGTGGTCATTTATTTGTACATTAGAAGTACAAACCAGGGGAGTGAGTGGTCATATATTTGTACGTTAGAAGTACAAGCCAGGAGAGTGAGTGATCATGTACTTGTAAGTTAGGAGTACAAGACAGGGGAGTGAGTGGTCATGTATTTGTATGCTAGGAGTACAAGCCAGGAGAGGGAGTGGTCATGTATTTGTATGCTAGGAGTACAAGCCAGGAGAGTGGGTGGTCATGTATTTGCATGTTAGGAGTACAGAGTTTACCTGTACCAAGCCAGGAGAGTGAGCGATCATGTATTTGTATGTTAGGAGTACAAGCCAGGGGAGTGAGTGGTTATGTATTTGTATGTTAGGAGTACAAGCCAGGAGAGTGGGTGGTCATGTATTTGCATGCTAGGAGTACAGATTGTGCCTGTACCAAGCCAGGAGAGTGAGTGATCATGTATTTGTATATTAGAAGTACAAACCAGGAGAGTGAGTTGTCATGTATTTGTATGTTAGGAGTACAAGCCAGGAGAGTGAGTGGACATGTATTTGTATGTTAGGAGTACAAGCCAGGAGAGTGAGTGATCATGTATTTGTATGTTAGGAGTACAAGCCAGGAGAATGAGTGATCATGCATTTGTATGTTAGGAGTACAAGCCAGGAGAGTGAGTGATCATGCATTTGTATGTTAGGAGTACAAGCCAGGAGAGTGAGTGGTCATGTATTTGTATGCTAGGAGTACAAGCCAGGAGAGTGAGTTTTCATGTATTTGTATGTTAGGAGTACAAGCCAGGAGAGTGAGTGGTCATGTATTAGCCTGTTAGGAGTACAAGCCAGGAGAGTGAGTGGTCATGTATTTGTATGTTAGGAGTACAAGCCAGGAGAGAGAGTGATCATGTATTTGTATGTTAGGAGTACAAGCCAGGAGAGTAAGTGGTCATGTATTTGTATGTTAGGAGTACAAGCCAGGAGAGTGAGTGGTCATGTATTTGTATGCTAGGAGTACAAGCCAGGAGAGTGAGTGGTCATGTATTTGTATGTTAGGAGTACAAGCCAGGAGAGTGAGTGATCATGTATTTGTATGCTAGGAGTACAAGCCAGGAGAGTGGGTGGTCATGTATTTGCATGTTAGGAGTACAGAGTTTGCCTGTACCTAGCCAGGAGAGTGAGTGATCATGTATTTGTATGTTAGGAGTACAAGCCAGGGGAGTGAGTGGTCATGTATTTGTATGTTAGTAGTACAAGCTAGGAGAGTGAGTGGTCATGTATTTGTTTGCAAGGAGTAAAAGCCAGGAGAGTGACTGGTCATGTATTTGTATGTTAGAAGTACAAGCCAGGAGAGTGAGTGGTCATATATTTGCAAATTAGGAGTACAGAATTTGCCTGTACCAAGCCAGGAGAGTGAGTGGTCATGTATTTGTATGTTAGGAGTACAATCCAGGAGAGTGAGTGATCATGTATTTGTATGTTAGGAGTACAAGCCAGGAGAGTGAGTGATCATGTATTTTTATGTTAGGAGTACAAGCCAGGAGAGTGAGTGGTCATGTATTTGTATGTTAGGAGTACAAGCCAGGAGAGTGAGTGGTCATGCATTTGTATGTTAAGAGTACAAGCCAGGAGAGTGAGTGGTCATGTATTTGTATGTTAGAAGTACAAGCCAGGAGAGTGAGTGGTCATGTATTTGTACGTTAGAAGTACAAGCCAGGAGAGTGAGTGATCATGTACTTGTATGTTAGGAGTACAAGCCAGGAGAGTGAGTGATCATGTATTTGTATGTTAAGAGTACAAGCCAGGAGAGTGAGTGATCATGTATTTTTATGTTAGGAGTACAAGCCAGGAGAGTGAGTGGTCATATATTTGTATGTTAGAAGTACAAACCAGGAGAGTGAGTGGTCATATATTTGCAAATTAGGAGTACAGAGTTTGCCTGTACCAAGCCAGGAGAGTGAGTGGTCATGTATTTGTATGTTAGGAGTACAATACAGGAGAGTGAGTGATCATGTATTTGTATGTTAGGAGTACAAGCCAGGAGAGTGAGTGATCATGTATTTTTATGTTAGGAGTACAAGCCAGGAGAGTGAGTGGTCATGTATTTGTATGTTAGGAGTACAAGCCAGGAGAGTGAGTGGTCATGCATTTGTATGTTAGGAGTACAAGCCAGGAGAGTGAGTGATCATGTATTTGTATGTTAGGAGTACAAGCCAGGAGAATGAGTGATCATGCATTTGTATGTTAGGAGTACAAGCCAGGAGAGTGAGTGATCATGCATTTGTATGTTAGGAGTACAAGCCAGGAGAGTGAGTGGTCATGTATTTGTATGCTAGGAGTACAAGCCAGGAGAGTGAGTTTTCATGTATTTGTATGTTAGGAGTACAAGCCAGGAGAGTGAGTGGTCATGTATTAGCCTGTTAGGAGTACAAGCCAGGAGAGTGAGTGGTCATGTATTTGTATGTTAGGAGTACAAGCCAGGAGAGAGAGTGATCATGTATTTGTATGTTAGGAGTACAAGCCAGGAGAGTAAGTGGTCATGTATTTGTATGTTAGGAGTACAAGCCAGGAGAGTGAGTGGTCATGTATTTGTATGCTAGGAGTACAAGCCAGGAGAGTGAGTGGTCATGTATTTGTATGTTAGGAGTACAAGCCAGGAGAGTGAGTGATCATGTATTTGTATGCTAGGAGTACAAGCCAGGAGAGTGGGTGGTCATGTATTTGCATGTTAGGAGTACAGAGTTTGCCTGTACCTAGCCAGGAGAGTGAGTGATCATGTATTTGTATGTTAGGAGTACAAGCCAGGGGAGTGAGTGGTCATGTATTTGTATGTTAGGAGTACAAGCTAGGAGAGTGAGTGGTCATGTATTTGTTTGCAAGGAGTAAAAGCCAGGAGAGTGACTGGTCATGTATTTGTATGTTAGAAGTACAAGCCAGGAGAGTGAGTGGTCATATATTTGCAAATTAGGAGTACAGAATTTGCCTGTACCAAGCCAGGAGAGTGAGTGGTCATGTATTTGTATGTTAGGAGTACAATCCAGGAGAGTGAGTGATCATGTATTTGTATGTTAGGAGTACAAGCCAGGAGAGTGAGTGATCATGTATTTTTATGTTAGGAGTACAAGCCAGGAGAGTGAGTGGTCATGTATTTGTATGTTAGGAGTACAAGCCAGGAGAGTGAGTGGTCATGCATTTGTATGTTAAGAGTACAAGCCAGGAGAGTGAGTGGTCATGTATTTGTATGTTAGAAGTACAAGCCAGGAGAGTGAGTGGTCATGTATTTGTACGTTAGAAGTACAAGCCAGGAGAGTGAGTGATCATGTACTTGTATGTTAGGAGTACAAGCCAGGAGAGTGAGTGATCATGTATTTGTATGTTAAGAGTACAAGCCAGGAGAGTGAGTGATCATGTATTTTTATGTTAGGAGTACAAGCCAGGAGAGTGAGTGGTCATATATTTGTATGTTAGAAGTACAAACCAGGAGAGTGAGTGGTCATATATTTGCAAATTAGGAGTACAGAGTTTGCCTGTACCAAGCCAGGAGAGTGAGTGGTCATGTATTTGTATGTTAGGAGTACAATACAGGAGAGTGAGTGATCATGTATTTGTATGTTAGGAGTACAAGCCAGGAGAGTGAGTGATCATGTATTTTTATGTTAGGAGTACAAGCCAGGAGAGTGAGTGGTCATGTATTTGTATGTTAGGAGTACAAGCCAGGAGAGTGAGTGGTCATGCATTTGTATGTTAAGAGTACAAGCCAGGAGAGTGAGTGGTCATGTATTTGTATGTTAGAAGTACAAGCCAGGAGAGTGAGTGGTCATATATTTGCAAATTAGGAGTACAGAATTTGCCTGTACCAAGCCAGGAGAGTGAGTGGTCATGTATTTGTATGCTAGGAGTACAATCCAGGAGAGTGAGTGATCATGTATTTGTATGTTAGGAGTACAAGCCAGGAGAGTGAGTGATCATGTATTTTTATGTTAGGAGTACAAGCCAGGAGAGTGAGTGGTCATGTATTTGTATGTTAGGAGTACAAGCCAGGAGAGTGAGTGGTCATGCATTTGTATGTTAAGAGTACAAGCCAGGAGAGTGAGTGGTCATGTATTTGTATGTTAGGAGTCCAAGCCAGGAGAGTGAGTGATCATGTATTTGTATGTTAGGAGTACAAGCCAGGAGAGTGAGTGATCATGTATTTGTATGTTAGGAGTACAAGCCAGGGGAGTGAGTGATCATGTATTTGTATGTTAGGAGTACAAGCCAGGAGAGTGAGTGATCATGTATTTGTATGCTAGGAGTACAAGCCAGGAGAGTGAGTGATCATGTATTTTTATATTAGGAGTACAAGCCAGGAGAGTGAGTGGTCATGTATTTGTATGTTAGGAGTACAAGCCAGGAGAGTGAGTGATCATGTATTTGTATGTTAGAAGTACAAGACAGGAGAGTGGGTGGTCATGTATTTGCATGCTAGGAGTACATAGTTTGCCTGTACCAAGCCAGGAGAGTGAGTGGTCATTTATTTGTACGTTAGAAGTACAAGCCAGGGGAGTGAGTGGTCATGTATTTGTACGTTAGAAGCACAAGCCAGGAGAGTGAGTGATCATGTACTTGTATGTTAGGAGTACAAGCCAGGAGAGTGAGTGGTCATGTATTTGTATGCTAGGAGTACAATCCAGGAGAGTGAGTGATCATGTATTTGTATGTTAGGAGTACAAGCCAGGAGAGTGAGTGATCATGTATTTTTATGTTAGGAGTACAAGCCAGGAGAGTGAGTGGTCATGTATTTGTATGTTAGGAGTACAAGCCAGGAGAGTGAGTGGTCATGCATTTGTATGTTAAGAGTACAAGCCAGGAGAGTGAGTGGTCATGTATTTGTATGTTAGGAGTCCAAGCCAGGAGAGTGAGTGGTCATGTATTTGTATGTTAGGAGTACAAGCCAGGAGAGTGAGTGATCATGTATTTGTATGTTAGGAGTACAAGCCAGGAGAGTGAGTGATCATGTATTTGTATGTTAGGAGTACAAGCCAGGAGAGTGAGTGATCATGTATTTGTATGTTAGGAGTACAAGCCAGGAGAGTGAGTGATCATGTATTTGTATGCTAGGAGTACAAGCCAGGAGAGTGAGTGATCATGTAGTTGTATGTTAGGAGTACAAGCCAGGAGAGTGAGTGGTCATGTATTTGTATGTTAGGAGTACAAGCCAGGAGAGTGAGTGATCATGTATTTGTATGTTAGAAGTACAAGACAGGAGAGTGGGTGGTCATGTATTCGCATGCTAGGAGTTCATAGTTTGCCTGTACCAAGCCAGGAGAGTGAGTGGTCATTTATTTGTACGTTAGAAGTACAAGCCAGGGGAGTGAGTGGTCATGTATTTGTACGTTAGAAGTACAAGCCAGGAGAGTGAGTGATCATGTACTTGTATGTTAGGAGTACAAGCCAGGAGAGTGAGTGGTCATGTATTTGTATGCTAGGAGTACAATCCAGGAGAGTGAGTGATCATGTATTTGTATGTTAGAAGTACAAACCAGGAGAGTGAGTGGTCATGTATTTGTATGTTAGGAGTACAAGCCAGGAGAGTGAGTGATCATGTATTTGTATGTTAGAAGTACAAGCCAGGAGAGTGGGTGGTCATTTATTTGTACGTTAGAAGTACAAACCAGGGGAGTGAGTGGTGATGTATTTGTACGTTAGAAGTACAAGCCAGGAGAGTGAGTGATCATGTACTTGTATGTTAGGAGTAGAAGACAGGGGAGTGAGTGGTCATGTATTTGTATGTTAGGAGTACAAGCCAGGAGAGAGAGTGATCATGTATTTGTACGTTAGCAGTACAAGCCAGGAGAGTAAGTGGTCATGTATTTGTATGCTAGGAGTACAAGCCAGGAGAGTGAGTGGTCATGTATTTGTATGTTAGGAGTACAAGCCAGGAGAGTGAGTGATCATGTATTTGTATGCTAGGAGTACAAGCCAGGAGAGTGGGTGGTCATGTATTTGCATGTTAGGAGTACAGAGTTTGCCTATACCTAGCCAGGAGAGTGAGTGATCATGTATTTGTATGTTAGGAGTACAAGCCAGGGGAGTGAGTGGTCATGTATTTGTATGTTAGGAGTACAAGCTAGGAGAGTGAGTAGTCATGTATTTGCTTGCTAGGAGTAAAAGCCAGGGGAGTGAGTGGTCATGTATTTGTATGTTAGAAGTACAAGCCAGGAGAGTGAGTGGTCAAATATTTGCAAATTAGGAGTACAGAATTTACCTTTACAAGCCAGGGGAGTGAGTGGTCATGTATTTGAATGTTAGGAGTACAATCCAGGAGAGTGAGTGATCATGTATTTGTATGTTAGGAGTACAAGCCAGGAGAGTGAGTGATCATGTATTTTTATGTTAGGAGTACAAGCCAGGAGAGTGAGTGGTCATGTATTTGTATGTTAGGAGTACAAGCCAGGAGAGTGAGTGGTCATGCATTTGTATGTTAAGAGTACAAGCCAGGAGAATGAGTGGTCATATATTTGTATGTTAGAAGTACAAGTCAGGAGAGTGAGTGGTCATGTATTTGTACGTTAGAAGTACAAGCCAGGAGAGTGAGTGATCATGCACTTGTATGTTAGGAGTACAAGCCAGGAGAGTGAGTGATCATGTATTTGTATGTTAAGAGTACAAGCCAGGAGAGTGAGTGATCATGTATTTTTATGTTAGGAGTACAAGCCAGGAGAGTGAGTGGTCATATATTTGTATGTTAGAAGTACAAACCAGGAGAGTGAGTGGTCATATATTTGCAAATTAGGAGTACAGAGTTTGCCTGTACCAAGCCAGGAGAGTGAGTGGTCATGTATTTTTATGATAGGAGTACAATACAGGAGAGTGAGTGATCATGTATTTGTATGTTAGGAGTACAAGCCAGGAGAGTGAGTGATCATGTATTTTTATGTTAGGAGTACAAGCCAGGAGAGTGAGTGGTCATGTATTTGTATGTTAGGAGTCCAAGCCAGGAGAGTGAGTGGTCATGTATTTGTATGTTAGGAGTACAAGCCAGGAGAGTGAGTGATCATGTATTTGTATGTTAGGAGTACAAGCCAGGAGAGTGAGTGATCATGTATTTGCATGCTAGGAGTACAAGCCAGGAGAGTGAGTGATCATGTATTTGTATGCTAGGAGTACAAGCCAGGAGAGTGAGTGATCATGTATTTGTATGTTAGGAGTACAAGCCAGGAGAGTGAGTGGTCATGTATTTGTATGTTAGGAGTACAAGCCAGGAGAGTGAGTGATCATGTATTTGTATGTTAGAAGTACAAGCCAGGAGAGTGGGTGGTCATGTATTTGCATGTTAGGAGTACATAGTTTGCCTGTACCAAGCCAGGAGAGTGAGTGGTCATTTATTTGTACGTTAGAAGTACAAACCAGGGGAGTGAGTGGTCATGTATTTGTACGTTAGAAGTACAAGCCAGGAGAGTGAGTGATCATGTACTTGTAAGTTAGGAGTACAAGACAGGGGAGTGAGTGGTCATGTATTTGTATGCTAGGAGTACAAGCCAGGAGAGGGAGTGGTCATGTATTTGTATGCTAGGAGTACAAGCCAGGAGAGTGGGTGGTCATGTATTTGTATGTTAGGAGTACAAGCCAGGAGAGTGAGTGATCATGTATTTGTATGTTAGAAGTACAAGCCAGGAGAGTGGGTGGTCATGTATTTGCATGTTAGGAGTACATAGTTTGCCTGTACCAAGCCAGGAGAGTGAGTGGTCATTTATTTGTACGTTAGAAGTACAAACCAGGGGAGTGAGTGGTCATGTATTTGTACGTTAGAAGTACAAGCCAGGAGAGTGAGTGATCATGTACTTGTAAGTTAGGAGTACAAGACAGGGGAGTGAGTGGTCATGTATTTGTATGCTAGGAGTACAAGCCAGGAGAGGGAGTGGTCATGTATTTGTATGCTAGGAGTACAAGCCAGGAGATTGGGTGGTCATGTATTTGCATGTTAGGAGTACAGAGTTTACCTGTACCAAGCTAGGAGAGTGAGCGATCATGTATTTGTATGTTAGGAGTACAATCCAGGGGAGTGAGTGGTTATGTATTTGTATGTTAGGAGTACAAGCCAGGAGAGTGGGTGGTCATGTATTTGCATGTTAGGAGTACAAGACAGGAGAGTGGGTGGTCATGTATTTGCATGCTAGGAGTACATAGTTTGCCTGTACCAAGCCAGGAGAGTGAGTGGTCATTTATTTGTACGTTAGAAGTACAAGCCAGGGGAGTGAGTGGTCATGTATTTGTACGTTAGAAGTACAAGCCAGGAGAGTGAGTGATCATGTACTTGTATGTTAGGAGTACAAGCCAGGAGAGTGAGTGGTCATGTATTTGTATGCTAGGAGTACAATCCAGGAGAGTGAGTGATCATGTATTTGTATGTTAGGAGTACAAGCCAGGAGAGTGAGTGATCATGTATTTGTATGTTAGGAGTACAAGCCAGGAGAGTGAGTGGTCATGTATTTGTATGTTAGGAGTACAAGCCAGGAGAGTGAGTGGTCATGCATTTGTATGTTAAGAGTACAAGCCAGGAGAGTGAGTGGTCATTTATTTGTATGTTAGGAGTCCAAGCCAGGAGAGTGAGTGGTCATGTATTTGTATGTTAGCAGTACAAGCCAGGAGAGTGAATGATCATGTATTTGTATGTTAGGAGTACAAGCCAGGAGAGTGAGTGATCATGTATTTGTATGTTAGGAGTACAAGCCAGGTGAGTGAGTGATCATGTATTTGTATGCTAGGAGTACAAGCCAGGAGAGTGAGTGATCATGTATTTGTATGTTAGGAGTACAAGCCAGGAGAGTGAGTGGTCATGTATTTGTATGTTAGGAGTACAAGCCAGGAGAGTGAGTGATCATGTATTTGTATGTTAGAAGCACAAGACAGGAGAGTGGGTGGTCATGTATTTGCATGCTAGGAGTACATAGTTTGCCTGTACCAAGCCAGGAGAGTGAGTGGTCATTTATTTGTACGTTAGAAGTACAAGCCAGGGGAGTGAGTGGTCATGTATTTGTACGTTAGAAGTACAAGCCAGGAGAGTGAGTGATCATGTACTTGTATGTTAGGAGTACAAGCCAGGAGAGTAAGTGGTCATGTATTTGTATGTTAGGAGTACAAGCCAGGATAGTGAGTGGTCATGTATTTGTATGTTAGGAGTACAAGCCAGGAGAGTGAGTGGTCATGTATTTGTATGTTAGGAGTACAAGCCAGGAGAGAGAGTGATCATGTATTTGTATGTTAGGAGTACAAGCCAGGAGAGTGAGTGGTCATGTATTTGTATGTTAGGAGTACAATCCAGGAGAGTGAGTGATCATGTATTTGTATGTTAGGAGTACAAGCCAGGAGAGTGAGTGATCATGTATTTTTATGTTAGGAGTACAAGCCAGGAGAGTGAGTGGTCATGTATTTGTATGTTAGGAGTACAAGCCAGGAGAGTGAGTGGTCATGCATTTGTATGTTAAGAGTACAAGCCAGGAGAGTGAGTGGTCATGTATTTGTATGTTAGAAGTACACGCCAGGAGAATGAGTGGTCATGTATTTGTTCGTTAGAAGTACAAGCCAGGAGAGTGAATGATCATGTACTTGTATGTTAGGAGTACAAGGCAGGAGAGTGAGTGATCATGTATTTGTATGTTAAGAGTACAAGCCAGGAGAGTGAGTGATCATGTATTTGTATGTTAGGAGTACAAGCCAGGAGAGAGAGTGGTCATGTATTTGTATGTTAGAAGTACAAGCCAGGAGAGTGAGTGGTCATATATTTGCAAATTAGGAGTACAGAGTTTGCCTGTACCAAGCCAGGAGAGTGAGTGGTCATGTATTTGTATGTTAGGAGTACAATACAGGAGAGTGAGTGATCATGTATTTGTATGTTAGGAGTACAAGCCAGGAGAGTGAGTGATCATGTATTTTTATGTTAGGAGTACAAGCCAGGAGAGTGAGTGGTCATGTATTTGTATGTTAGGAGTACAAGCCAGGAGAGTGAGTGGTCATGCATTTGTATGTTAAGAGTACAAGCCAGGAGAGTGAGTGGTCATGTATTTGTATGTTAGAAGTACAAGCCAGGAGAGTGAGTGGTCATATATTTGCAAATTAGGAGTACAGAATTTGCCTGTACCAAGCCAGGAGAGTGAGTGGTCATGTATTTGTATGCTAGGAGTACAATCCAGGAGAGTGAGTGATCATGTATTTGTATGTTAGGAGTACAAGCCAGGAGAGTGAGTGATCATGTATTTGTATGTTAGAAGTACAAGCCAGGAGAGTGGGTGGTCATGTATTTGCATGTTAGGAGTACATAGTTTGCCTGTACCAAGCCAGGAGAGTGAGTGGTCATTTATTTGTACGTTAGAAGTACAAACCAGGGGAGTGAGTGGTCATGTATTTGTACGTTAGAAGTACAAGCCAGGAGAGTGAGTGATCATGTACTTGTAAGTTAGGAGTACAAGACAGGGGAGTGAGTGGTCATGTATTTGTATGCTAGGAGTACAAGCCAGGAGAGGGAGTGGTCATGTATTTGTATGCTAGGAGTACAAGCCAGGAGAGTGGGTGGTCATGTATTTGTATGTTAGGAGTACAAGCCAGGAGAGTGAGTGATCATGTATTTGTATGTTAGAAGTACAAGCCAGGAGAGTGGGTGGTCATGTATTTGCATGTTAGGAGTACATAGTTTGCCTGTACCAAGCCAGGAGAGTGAGTGGTCATTTATTTGTACGTTAGAAGTACAAACCAGGGGAGTGAGTGGTCATGTATTTGTACGTTAGAAGTACAAGCCAGGAGAGTGAGTGATCATGTACTTGTAAGTTAGGAGTACAAGACAGGGGAGTGAGTGGTCATGTATTTGTATGCTAGGAGTACAAGCCAGGAGAGGGAGTGGTCATGTATTTGTATGCTAGGAGTACAAGCCAGGAGATTGGGTGGTCATGTATTTGCATGTTAGGAGTACAGAGTTTACCTGTACCAAGCTAGGAGAGTGAGCGATCATGTATTTGTATGTTAGGAGTACAATCCAGGGGAGTGAGTGGTTATGTATTTGTATGTTAGGAGTACAAGCCAGGAGAGTGGGTGGTCATGTATTTGCATGTTAGGAGTACAAGACAGGAGAGTGGGTGGTCATGTATTTGCATGCTAGGAGTACATAGTTTGCCTGTACCAAGCCAGGAGAGTGAGTGGTCATTTATTTGTACGTTAGAAGTACAAGCCAGGGGAGTGAGTGGTCATGTATTTGTACGTTAGAAGTACAAGCCAGGAGAGTGAGTGATCATGTACTTGTATGTTAGGAGTACAAGCCAGGAGAGTGAGTGGTCATGTATTTGTATGCTAGGAGTACAATCCAGGAGAGTGAGTGATCATGTATTTGTATGTTAGGAGTACAAGCCAGGAGAGTGAGTGATCATGTATTTGTATGTTAGGAGTACAAGCCAGGAGAGTGAGTGGTCATGTATTTGTATGTTAGGAGTACAAGCCAGGAGAGTGAGTGGTCATGCATTTGTATGTTAAGAGTACAAGCCAGGAGAGTGAGTGGTCATTTATTTGTATGTTAGGAGTCCAAGCCAGGAGAGTGAGTGGTCATGTATTTGTATGTTAGCAGTACAAGCCAGGAGAGTGAATGATCATGTATTTGTATGTTAGGAGTACAAGCCAGGAGAGTGAGTGATCATGTATTTGTATGTTAGGAGTACAAGCCAGGTGAGTGAGTGATCATGTATTTGTATGCTAGGAGTACAAGCCAGGAGAGTGAGTGATCATGTATTTGTATGTTAGGAGTACAAGCCAGGAGAGTGAGTGGTCATGTATTTGTATGTTAGGAGTACAAGCCAGGAGAGTGAGTGATCATGTATTTGTATGTTAGAAGCACAAGACAGGAGAGTGGGTGGTCATGTATTTGCATGCTAGGAGTACATAGTTTGCCTGTACCAAGCCAGGAGAGTGAGTGGTCATTTATTTGTACGTTAGAAGTACAAGCCAGGGGAGTGAGTGGTCATGTATTTGTACGTTAGAAGTACAAGCCAGGAGAGTGAGTGATCATGTACTTGTATGTTAGGAGTACAAGCCAGGAGAGTAAGTGGTCATGTATTTGTATGTTAGGAGTACAAGCCAGGATAGTGAGTGGTCATGTATTTGTATGTTAGGAGTACAAGCCAGGAGAGTGAGTGGTCATGTATTTGTATGTTAGGAGTACAAGCCAGGAGAGAGAGTGATCATGTATTTGTATGTTAGGAGTACAAGCCAGGAGAGTGAGTGGTCATGTATTTGTATGTTAGGAGTACAATCCAGGAGAGTGAGTGATCATGTATTTGTATGTTAGGAGTACAAGCCAGGAGAGTGAGTGATCATGTATTTTTATGTTAGGAGTACAAGCCAGGAGAGTGAGTGGTCATGTATTTGTATGTTAGGAGTACAAGCCAGGAGAGTGAGTGGTCATGCATTTGTATGTTAAGAGTACAAGCCAGGAGAGTGAGTGGTCATGTATTTGTATGTTAGAAGTACACGCCAGGAGAATGAGTGGTCATGTATTTGTTCGTTAGAAGTACAAGCCAGGAGAGTGAATGATCATGTACTTGTATGTTAGGAGTACAAGGCAGGAGAGTGAGTGATCATGTATTTGTATGTTAAGAGTACAAGCCAGGAGAGTGAGTGATCATGTATTTGTATGTTAGGAGTACAAGCCAGGAGAGAGAGTGGTCATGTATTTGTATGTTAGAAGTACAAGCCAGGAGAGTGAGTGGTCATATATTTGCAAATTAGGAGTACAGAGTTTGCCTGTACCAAGCCAGGAGAGTGAGTGGTCATGTATTTGTATGTTAGGAGTACAATACAGGAGAGTGAGTGATCATGTATTTGTATGTTAGGAGTACAAGCCAGGAGAGTGAGTGATCATGTATTTTTATGTTAGGAGTACAAGCCAGGAGAGTGAGTGGTCATGTATTTGTATGTTAGGAGTACAAGCCAGGAGAGTGAGTGGTCATGCATTTGTATGTTAAGAGTACAAGCCAGGAGAGTGAGTGGTCATGTATTTGTATGTTAGAAGTACAAGCCAGGAGAGTGAGTGGTCATATATTTGCAAATTAGGAGTACAGAATTTGCCTGTACCAAGCCAGGAGAGTGAGTGGTCATGTATTTGTATGCTAGGAGTACAATCCAGGAGAGTGAGTGATCATGTATTTGTATGTTAGGAGTACAAGCCAGGAGAGTGAGTGGTCATGCATTTGTATGTTAAGAGTACAAGCCAGGATAGTGAGTGGTCATGTATTTGTATGCTAGGAGTCCAAGCCAGGAGAGTGAGTGGTCATGTATTTGTATGTTAGGAGTACAAGCCAGGAGAGTGAGTGATCATGTATTTGTATGTTAGGAGTACAAGCCAAGAGAGTGAGTGATCATGTATTTGTATGTTAGGAGTACAAGCCAGGAGAGTGAGTGATCATGTATTTGTATGTTAGGAGTACAAGCCAGGAGAGTGAGTGGTCATGTATTTGTATGTTAGGAGTACAAGCCAGGAGAGTGAGTCATCATGTATTTGTATGTTAGAAGTACAAGACAGGAGAGTGGGTGGTCATGTATTTGCATGCTAGGAGTACATAGTTTGCCTGTACCAAGCCAGGAGAGTGAGTGGTCATGTATTTGTATGTTAGGAGTACCAGCCAGGAGAGTGAGTGGTCATGTATTTGTATGTTAGGAGTACAAGCCAGGAGAGTGAGTGGTCATTTATTTGTACGTTAGAAGTACAAGCCAGGGGAGTGAGTGGTCATGTATTTGTACGTTAGAAGTACAAGCCAGGAGAGTGAGTGATCATGTACTTGTATGTTAGGAGTACAAGCCAGGAGAGTGAGTGGTCATGTATTTGTATGCTAGGAGTACAATCCAGGAGAGTGAGTGATCATGTATTTGTATGTTAGGAGTACAAGCCAGGAGAGTGAGTGATCATGTATTTTTATGTTAGGAGTACAAGCCAGGAGAGTGAGTGGTCATGTATTTGTATGTTAGGAGTACAAGCCAGGAGAGTGAGTGGTCATGCATTTGTATGTTAAGAGTACAAGCCAGGAGAGTGAGTGGTCATGTATTTGTATGTTAGGAGTCCAAGCCAGGAGAGTGAGTGGTCATGTATTTGTATGTTAGCAGTACAAGCCAGGAGAGTGAATGATCATGTATTTGTATGTTAGGAGTACAAGCCAGGAGAGTGAGTGATCATGTATTTGTATGTTAGGAGTACAAGCCAGGTGAGTGAGTGATCATGTATTTGTATGTTAGGAGTACAAGCCAGGAGAGTGAGTGATCATGTATTTGTATGTTAGGAGTACAAGCCAGGAGAGTGAGTGGTCATGTATTTGTATGTTAGGAGTACAAGCCAGGAGAGTGAGTGATCATGTATTTGTATGTTAGAAGTACAAGACAGGAGAGTGGGTGGTCATGTATTTGCATGCTAGGAGTACATAGTTTGCCTGTACCAAGCCAGGAGAGTGAGTGGTCATTTATTTGTACGTTAGAAGTACAAGCCAGGGGAGTGAGTGGTCATGTATTTGTACGTTAGAAGTACAAGCCAGGAGAGTGAGTGATAATGTACTTGTATGTTAGGAGTACAAGCCAGGAGAGTGATTGGTCATGTATTTGTATGTTAGGAGTACAAGCCAGGATAGTGAGTGGTCATGTATTTGTATGTTAGGAGTACAAGCCAGGAGAGTGAGTGGTCATGTATTTGTATGTTAGGAGTACAAGCCAGGAGAGAGAGTGATCATGTATTTGTATGTTAGGAGTACAAGCCAGGAGAGTGAGTGGTCATGTATTTGTATGTTAGGAGTACAAGCCAGGAGAGTGAGTGGTCATGTATTTGTATGTTAGGAGTACAAGCCAGGAGAGTGAGTGGTCATTTATTTGTATGTTAGGAGTACAAGCCAGGAGAGTGACTGGTCATGTATTTGTATGCTAGGAGTACAGAGTTTGTCTCTACCAAGCCAGGAGAGTGAGTGGTCATGTATTTGTATGTTAGAAGTAAAAGCCAGGAGAGTTGGTGGTCATGTATTTGCATGTTAGGATTACAAGCCAGGAGAGTGACTGGTCATGTATTTGTATGTTAGGAGTACAGAGTTTGCCTGTACCAAGCCAGGAGAGTGAGTGGTCATGTATTTGTATGTTAGAAGTACAAGCCAGGAGGGTGAGTGGTCATGTATTTGTATGTTAGAAGTACAAGCCAGGAGAGTGAGTGGTCATATATTTGCAAATTAGGAGTACAGAGTTTGCCTGTACCAAGCCAGGAGAGTGAGTGGTCATGTATTTGTATGTTAGGAGTACAAGCCAGGAGAGTGAGTGATCATGTATTTGTATATTAGGAGTACAAGCCAGGAGAGTGAGTGATCATGTATTTTTATTTTGGAGTACAAACCAGGAAAGTGAGTGGTCATGTATTTGTATGTTAGGAGTACAAGCCATGAGAGTGAGTGGTCATGTATTTGTATGTTAGGAGTAAAAGCCAGGAGAGTGAGTGGTCATGTATTTGTATGTTAGGAGTACAAGCCAGGAGAGTGAGTGGTCATGTATTTGTATGCTAGGAGTACAAGCCAGGAGAGTGAGGGGTCATGTATTTGTATGTTAGGAGTACAAGCCAGGAGAGTGAGTGGTCATGTATTTGTATGCTAGGAGTACAAGCCAGGAGAATGAGTGGTCATGTATTTGTATGTTAGGAGTACAAGCCAGGAGAGTGAGTGATCATGTATTTGTATGCTAGGAGTACAAGTCAGGACAGTGAGTGGTCATGTATTTGTATGTTAGGAGTACAAGCCTTGAGAGTGAGTGATCATGTATTTGTATTCTAGGAGTACAAGCCAGGAGAGTGAGTGGTCATGTATTTGTATGTTAGGAGTACAAGCCAGGAGAGTGGGTGGTCATGTATTTGAATGTTAGGAGTACATAGTTTTCCTGTACCAAGCCAGGAGAGTGAGTGATCATGTATTTGTATGTTATTAGTACAAGCCAGGGGAGTGAGTGGTCATATATTTGTATGTTAGGAGTACAAGCCAGGAGAGTGAGTGGTCATGTATTTGTATGCTAGGATTACAGAGTTTGCCTGTACCAAGCCAGGAGAGTGAGTGGTCATGTATTTGTATATTAGAAGTACAAGCCATGAGATTGGGTGGTCATGTATTTGCATGTTAGGAGTACATAGTTTGCCTGTACCAAGCCAGGAGAGTGAGTGATCATGTATGTGTATGCTAGGAGTACAAGCGAGAGGAGTGAGTGGTCATGTATTTGTATGTTAGGAGTACAAACCAGGAAATTGAGTGGTCATGTATTTGTATGTTAGGAGTACAAGCCAGGAGAGTGAGTGGTCATGTATTTGTATGTTAGGAGTACAAGCCAGGAGAGTGAGTGGTCATGTATTTGTATGTTAGGAGTACAAGCTAGGAGAGTGAGTGGTCATGTATTTGTATGTTAGGAGTACAAGCCAGGAGAGTGAGTGGTCATGTATTTGTATGTTAGGAGTACAAGCCAGGAGAGTGAGTGGTCATGTATTTGTATGCTAGGAGTACAAGCCAGGAGAGTGAGTGGTCATGTATTTGTATGTTAGGAGTACAAGCCAGGAGAGTGAGTGGTCATGTATTTGTATGCTAGGAGTACAAGCCAGGAGAATGAGTGGTCATGTATTTGTATGTTAGGAGTACAAGCCCGGAGAGTGAGTGATCATGTATTTGTATGCTAGGAGTACAAGCCAGGAGAGTGAGTGATCATGTATTTGTATGCTAGGAGTACAAGTCAGGACAGTGAGTTGTCATGTATTTGTATGTTAGGAGTACAAGCCAGGAGAGTGAGTGATCATGTATTTGTATTCTAGGAGTACAAGCCAGGAGAGTGAGTGGTCATGTATTTGTATGTTAGGAGTACAAGCCAGGAGAGTGGGTGGTCATGTATTTGAATGTTAGGAGTACATAGTTTTCCTGTACCAAGCCAGGAGAGTGAGTGATCATGTATTTGTATGTTAGGAGTACAAGCCATGAGAGTGAGTGGTCATGTATTTGTATGCTAGGATTACAGAGTTTGCCTGTACCAAGCCAGGAGAGTGAGTGGTCATGTATTTGTATATTAGAAGTACAAGCCATGAGATTGGGTGGTCATGTATTTGCATGTTAGGAGTACATAGTTTGCCTGTACCAAGCCAGGAGAGTGAGTGATCATGTATGTGTATGCTAGGTGTACAAGCCAGAGGAGTGAGTGGTCATGTATTTGTATGTTAGGAGTACAAGCCAGGAGAGTGAGTGGTCATGTATTTGTATGATAGGAGTACAGAGTTTGCCTGTACCAAGCCAGGAGAGTGAGTGGTCATGTATTTGTATGTTAGAAGTACAAGCCAGGAGGGTGAGTGGTCATGTATTTGTATGTTAGAAGTACAAGCCAGGAGAATGAGTGGTCATATATTTGCAAATTAGGAGTACAGAGTTTGCCTGTACCAAGCCAGGAGAGTGAGTGGTCATGTATTTGTATGTTAGAAGTACAAGCCAGGAGAGTGAGTGTTCATGTATTCGTATGTTAGGAGTACAAGCCAGGAGAGTGAGTGATCATGTATTTGTATGTTAGGAGTACAAGCCAGGAGAGTGACTGGTCATGTATTTGTATGTTAGGAGTCCTAGCCAGGAGAGTGAGTGGTCATGTATTTGTATGTTAGGAGTACAAGCCAGGAGAGTGAGTGGTCATGTATTTGTATGTTAAGAGTACAAGCCAGGAGAGTGAGTGATCATGTATTTGTATGTTAGGAGTACATAGTTTGCCTGTACCAAGCTAGGAGAGTGAGTGGTCATGTATTTGTATGTTAGAAGTACAAGCCAGGAGGGTGAGTGGTCATGTATTTGTATGTTAGAAGTACAAGCCAGGAGAGTGAGTGGTCATATATTTGCAAATTAGGAGTACAGAGTTTGCCTGTACCAAGCCAGGAGATGAGTGGTCATGTATTTGTATGTTAGGAGTACAAGCCAGGAGAGTGAGTGATCATGTATTTGTATATTAGGAGTACAAGCCAGGAGAGTGAGTGATCATGTATTGTTATGTTAGGAGTACAAACCAGGAGAGTGAGTGGTCATGTATTTGTATGTTAGGAGTACAAGCCAGGAGAGTGAGTGGTCATGTATTTGTATGTTAGAAGTACAAGCCATGAGAGTGAGTGGTCATGTATTTGTATGTTAGGAGTACAAGCTAGGAGAGTGAGTGGTCATGCATTTGTATGTTAGGAGTACAAGCCAGGAGAGTGAGTGGTCATGTATTTGTATGTTAGGAGTACAAGCCAGGAGAGTGATTGGTCATGTATTTGTATGCTAGGAGTACAAGCCAGGATAGTGAGTGGTCATGTATTTGTATGTTAGGAGTACAAGCCAGGAGAGTGAGTGGTCATGTATTTGCATACTAGGAGTACAAGCCAGGAGAATGAGTGATCATGTATTTGTATGCTAGGAGTACAAGCCAGGAGAGTGAGTGATCATGTAATTGTATGCTAGGAGTACAAGTCAGGAGAGTGAGTTGTCATGTATTTGTATGTTAGGAGTACAAGCCAGGAGAGTGAGTGATCATGTATTTGTATTCTAGGAGTACAAGCCAGGAGAGTGAGTGGTCATGTATTTGTATGTTAGGAGTACAAGCCAGGAGAGTGGGTGGTCATGTATTTGAATGTTAGGAGTACATAGTTTTCCTGTACCAAGCCAGGAGAGTGAGTGATCATGTATATGTATGTTATTAGTACAAGCCAGGGGAGTGAGTGGTCATGTATTTGTAGATTAGGAGTACAAGCCATGAGAGTGAGTGGTCATGTATTTGTATGCTAGGATTAGAGAGTTTGCCTGTACCAAGCCAGGAGAGTGAGTGATCATGCATTTGTATGTTAGGAGTACAAGCCAGGAGAGTGAGTGATCATGCATTTGTATGTTAGGAGTACAAGCCAGGAGAGTGAGTGATCATGTATTTGCATACTAGGAGTACAAGTCAGGAGAGTGAGTGGTCATGCATTTGTATGTTAGGAGTACAAGCTAAGGGAGTGAGTGGCCATGTATTTGTATGTTAGAAGTACAAGCCAGGAGAGTGAGTGGTCATGTATTTGTATGTTAGGAGTACAAGCCAGGAGAGTGAGTGGTCATGTATTTGTATGTTAGGAGTACAAGCTAGGAGAGTGAGTGGTCAGTTATTTGTATGTTAGGAGTAAAAGCCAGGAGAGTGAGTGGTCATGTATTTGTATGTTAGGAGTACAAGCCAGGGGAGTGACTGGTCATGTATTTGTATGCTAGGAGTACAGAGTTTGCCTCTACCAAGCCAGGAGAGTGAGTGGTCATGTATTTGTATGTTAGAAGTACAAGCCAGGAGAGTTGGTGGTCATGTATTTGCATGTTAGGATTACAGGCCAGGAGAGTGAGTGATCATGTATTTGTATGTTAGGAGTACATAGTTTGCCTGTACCAAGCCAGGAGAGTGAGTGGTCATGTATTTGTATGTTAGAAGTACAAGCCAGGAGGGTGAGGGGTCATGTATTTGTATGTTAGAAGTACAAGCCAGGAGAGTGAGTGGTCATATATTTGCAAATTAGGAGTACAGAGTTTGCCTGTACCAAGCCAGGAGATGAGTGGTCATGTATTTGTATGTTAGGAGTACAAGCCAGGAGAGTGAGTGATCATGTATTTGTATATTAGGAGTACAAGCCAGGAGAGTGAGTGATCATGTATTGTTATGTTAGGAGTACAAACCAGGAGAGTGAGTGGTCATGTATTTGTATGTTAGGAGTACAAGCCAGGAGAGTGAGTGGTCATGTATTTGTATGTTAGAAGTACAAGCCATGAGAGTGAGTGGTCATGTATTTGTATGTTAGGAGTACAAGCTAGGAGAGTGAGTGGTCATGCATTTGTATGTTAGGAGTACAAGCCAGGAGAGTGAGTGGTCATGTATTTGTATGTTAGGAGTACAAGCCAGGAGAGTGAGTGGTCATGTATTTGTATGTTAGGAGTACAAGCCAGGAGAGTGGGTGGTCATGTATTTGAATGTTAGGAGTACATAGTTTTCCTGTACCAAGCCAGGAGAGTGAGTGATCATGTATATGTATGTTATTAGTACAAGCCAGGGGAGTGAGTGGTCATGTATTTGTAGATTAGGAGTACAAGCCAGGAGAGTGAGTGGTCATGTATTTGTATATTAGAAGTACAAGCCATGAGATTGGGTGGTCATGTATTTGCATGTTAGGAGTACATAGTTTGCCTGTACCAAGCCAGGAGAGTGAGTGATCATGTATGTGTATGCTAGGTGTACAAGCCAGAGGAGTGAGTGGTCATGTATTTGTATGTTAGGAGTACAAGCCAGGAGAGTGAGTGGTCATGTATTTGTATGATAGGAGTACAGAGTTTGCCTGTACCAAGCCAAGAGAGTGAGTGGTCATGTATTTGTATGTTAGAAGTACAAGCCAGGAGGGTGAGTGGTCATGTATTTGTATGTTAGAAGTACAAGCCAGGAGAATGAGTGGTCATATATTTGCAAATTAGGAGTACAGAGTTTGCCTGTACCAAGCCAGGAGAGTGAGTGGTCATGTATTTGTATGTTAGAAGTACAAGCCAGGAGAGTGAGTGTTCATGTATTCGTATGTTAGGAGTACAAGCCAGGAGAGTGAGTGATCATGTATTTGTATGTTAGGAGTACAAGCCAGGAGAGTGACTGGTCATGTATTTGTATGTTAGGAGTCCTAGCCAGGAGAGTGAGTGGTCATGTATTTGTATGTTAGGAGTACAAGCCAGGAGAGTGAGTGGTCATGTATTTGTATGTTAAGAGTACAAGCCAGGAGAGTGAGTGATCATGTATTTGTATGTTAGGAGTACATAGTTTGCCTGTACCAAGCTAGGAGAGTGAGTGGTCATGTATTTGTATGTTAGAAGTACAAGCCAGGAGGGTGAGTGGTCATGTATTTGTATGTTAGAAGTACAAGCCAGGAGAGTGAGTGGTCATATATTTGCAAATTAGGAGTACAGAGTTTGCCTGTACCAAGCCAGGAGATGAGTGGTCATGTATTTGTATGTTAGGAGTACAAGCCAGGAGAGTGAGTGATCATGTATTTGTATATTAGGAGTACAAGCCAGGAGAGTGAGTGATCATGTATTGTTATGTTAGGAGTACAAACCAGGAGAGTGAGTGGTCATGTATTTGTATGTTAGGAGTACAAGCCAGGAGAGTGAGTGGTCATGTATTTGTATGTTAGAAGTACAAGCCATGAGAGTGAGTGGTCATGTATTTGTATGTTAGGAGTACAAGCTAGGAGAGTGAGTGGTCATGCATTTGTATGTTAGGAGTACAAGCCAGGAGAGTGAGTGGTCATGTATTTGTATGTTAGGAGTACAAGCCAGGAGAGTGATTGGTCATGTATTTGTATGTTAGGAGTACAAGCCAGGATAGTGAGTGGTCATGTATTTGTATGTTAGGAGTACAAGCCAGGAGAGTGAGTGGTCATGTATTTGTATACTAGGAGTACAAGCCAGGAGAATGAGTGATCATGTATTTGTATGCTAGGAGTACAAGCCAGGAGAGTGAGTGATCATGTAATTGTATGCTAGGAGTACAAGTCAGGAGAGTGAGTTGTCATGTATTTGTATGTTAGGAGTACAAGCCAGGAGAGTGAGTGATCATGTATTTGTATTCTAGGAGTACAAGCCAGGAGAGTGAGTGGTCATGTATTTGTATGTTAGGAGTACAAGCCAGGAGAGTGGGTGGTCATGTATTTGAATGTTAGGAGTACATAGTTTTCCTGTACCAAGCCAGGAGAGTGAGTGATCATGTATATGTATGTTATTAGTACAAGCCAGGGGAGTGAGTGGTCATGTATTTGTAGATTAGGAGTACAAGCCATGAGAGTGAGTGGTCATGTATTTGTATGCTAGGATTACAGAGTTTGCCTGTACCAAGCCAGGAGAGTGAGTGATCATGCATTTGTATGTTAGGAGTACAAGCCAGGAGAGTGAGTGATCATGCATTTGTATGTTAGGAGTACAAGCCAGGAGAGTGAGTGATCATGTATTTGCATACTAGGAGTACAAGTCAGGAGAGTGAGTGGTCATGTATTTGTATGTTAGGAGTACAAGCTAAGGGAGTGAGTGGCCATGTATTTGTATGTTAGAAGTACAAGCCAGGAGAGTGAGTGGTCATGTATTTGTATGTTAGGAGTACAAGCCAGGAGAGTGAGTGGTCATGTATTTGTATGTTAGGAGTACAAGCTAGGAGAGTGAGTGGTCAGTTATTTGTATGTTAGGAGTACAAGCCAGGAGAGTGAGTGGTCATGTATTTGTATGTTAGGAGTACAAGCCAGGGGAGTGACTGGTCATGTATTTGTATGCTAGGAGTACAGAGTTTGCCTCTACCAAGCCAGGAGAGTGAGTGGTCATGTATTTGTATGTTAGAAGTACAAGCCAGGAGAGTTGGTGGTCATGTATTTGCATGTTAGGATTACAGGCCAGGAGAGTGAGTGATCATGTATTTGTATGTTAGGAGTACATAGTTTGCCTGTACCAAGCCAGGAGAGTGAGTGGTCATGTATTTGTATGTTAGAAGTACAAGCCAGGAGGGTGAGGGGTCATGTATTTGTATGTTAGAAGTACAAGCCAGGAGAGTGAGTGGTCATATATTTGCAAATTAGGAGTACAGAGTTTGCCTGTACCAAGCCAGGAGATGAGTGGTCATGTATTTGTATGTTAGGAGTACAAGCCAGGAGAGTGAGTGATCATGTATTTGTATATTAGGAGTACAAGCCAGGAGAGTGAGTGATCATGTATTGTTATGTTAGGAGTACAAACCAGGAGAGTGAGTGGTCATGTATTTGTATGTTAGGAGTACAAGCCAGGAGAGTGAGTGGTCATGTATTTGTATGTTAGAAGTACAAGCCATGAGAGTGAGTGGTCATGTATTTGTATGTTAGGAGTACAAGCTAGGAGAGTGAGTGGTCATGCATTTGTATGTTAGGAGTACAAGCCAGGAGAGTGAGTGGTCATGTATTTGTATGTTAGGAGTACAAGCCAGGAGAGTGAGTGGTCATGTATTTGTATGTTAGGAGTACAAGCCAGGAGAGTGGGTGGTCATGTATTTGAATGTTAGGAGTACATAGTTTTCCTGTACCAAGCCAGGAGAGTGAGTGATCATGTATATGTATGTTATTAGTACAAGCCAGGGGAGTGAGTGGTCATGTATTTGTAGATTAGGAGTACAAGCCAGGAGAGTGAGTGGTCATGTATTTGTATGCTAGGATTACAGAGTTTGCCTGTACCAAGCCAGGAGAGTGAGTGATCATGCATTTGTATGTTAGGAGTACAAGCCAGGAGAGTGAGTGATCATGCATTTGTATGTTAGGAGTACAAGCCAGGAGAGTGAGTGATCATGTATTTGCATACTAGGAGTACAAGTCAGGAGAGTGAGTGGTCATGCATTTGTATGTTAGGAGTACAAGCTAAGGGAGTGATTGGCCATGTATTTGTATGTTAGAAGTACAAGCCAGGAGAGTGAGTGGTCATGTATTTGTATGTTAGGAGTACAAGCCAGGAGAGTGAGTGGTCATGTATTTGTATGTTAGGAGTACAAGCTAGGAGAGTGAGTGGTCATGTATTTGTATGTTAGGAGTACAAGCCAGGAGAGTGAGTGGTCATGTATTTGTATGTTAGGAGTACAAGCCAGGGGAGTGACTGGTCATGTATTTGTATGCTAGGAGTACAGAGTTTGCCTCTACCAAGCCAGGAGAGTGAGTGGTCATGTATTTGTATGTTAGAAGTACAAGCCAGGAGAGTTGGTGGTCATGTATTTGCATGTTAGGATTACAGGCCAGGAGAGTGAGTGATCATGTATTTGTATGTTAGGAGTACATAGTTTGCCTGTACCAAGCCAGGAGAGTGAGTGGTCATGTATTTGTATGTTAGAAGTACAAGCCAGGAGGGTGAGGGGTCATGTATTTGTATGTTAGAAGTACAAGCCAGGAGAGTGAGTGGTCATATATTTGCATGTTAGGAGTACAGAGTTTGCCTGTACCAAGCCAGGAGATGAGTGGTCATGTATTTGTATGTTAGGAGTACAAGCCAGGAGAGTGAGTGATCATGTATTTGTATATTAGGAGTACAAGCCAGGAGAGTGAGTGATCATGTATTGTTATGTTAGGAGTACAAACCAGGAGAGTGAGTGGTCATGTATTTGTATGTTAGGAGTACAAGCCAGGAGAGTGAGTGGTCATGTATTTGTATGTTAGAAGTACAAGCCATGAGAGTGAGTGGTCATGTATTTGTATGTTAGGAGTACAAGCTAGGAGAGTGAGTGGTCATGCATTTGTATGTTAGGAGTACAAGCCAGGAGAGTGAGTGGTCATGTATTTGTATGTTAGGAGTACAAGCCAGGAGAGTGAGTGGTCATGTATTTGTATGCTAGGAGTACAAGCCAGGATAGTGAGTGGTCATGTATTTGTATGTTAGGAGTACAAGCCAGGAGAGTGAGTGGTCATGTATTTGTATACTAGGAGTACAAGCCAGGAGAATGAGTGATCATGTATTTGTATGCTAGGAGTACAAGCCAGGAGAGTGAGTGATCATGTAATTGTATGCTAGGAGTACAAGTCAGGAGAGTGAGTTGTCATGTATTTGTATGTTAGGAGTACAAGCCAGGAGAGTGAGTGATCATGTATTTGTATTCTAGGAGTACAAGCCAGGAGAGTGAGTGGTCATGTATTTGTATATTAGAAGTACAAGCCATGAGATTGGGTGGTCAAGTATTTGCATGTTAGGAGTACATAGTTTGCCTGTACCAAGCCAGGAGAGTGAGTGATCATGTATGTGTATGCTAGGAGTACAAGCCAGGGGAGTGAGTGGTCATGTATGTGTATGTTAGGAGTACAAGCCAGGAGAGTGAGTGGTCATGTATTTGTATGCTAGGAGTACAGAGTTTGCCTGTACCAAGCCAGGAGAGTGAGTGGTCATGTATTTGTATGTTAGAAGTACAATCCAGGAGGGTGAGTGGTCATGTATTTGTATGTTAGAAGTACAAGCCAGGAGAGTGAGTGGTCATATATTTGCAAATTAGGAGTACAGAGTTTGCCTGTACCAAGCCAGGAGAGTGAGTGGTCATGTATTTGTATGTTAGAAGTATAAGCCAGGAGAGTGAGTGGTCATGTATTTGTATGTTAGAAGTACAAGCCAGGAGAGTGAGTGGTCATGTATTCGTATGTTAGGAGTACAAGCCAGGAGAATGAGTGATCATGTATTTGTATGTTAGGAGTACAAGCCAGGAGAGTGAGTGGTCATGTATTTGTATGTTAGGAGTCCTAGCCAGGAGAGTGAGTGGTCATGTATATGTATGTTAGGAGTACAAGCCAGGAGAGTGAGTGGTCATGTATTTGTATGTTAGGAGTACAAGCCAGGAGAGTGAGTGGTCATGTATTTGTATGTTAGGAGTACAAGCCAGGAGAGTGACTGATCATGTATTTGTATGCTAGGAGTACAGAGTTTGCCTCTACCAAGCCAGGAGAGTGAGTGGTCATGTATTTGTATGTTAGAAGTACAAGCCAGGAGAGTTGATGGTCATGTATTTGCATGTTAGGATTACAAGCCAGGAGAGTGGGTGATCATGTATTTGTATGTTAGGAGTACAGAGTTTGCCTGTACCAAGCCAGGAGAGTGAGTGGTCATGTATTTGTATGTTAGAAGTACAAGCCAGGAGGGTGAGTGGTCATGTATTTGTATGTTAGAAGTACAAGCCAGGAGAGTGAGTGGTCATATATTTGCAAATTAGGAGTACAGAGTTTGCCTGTACCAAGCCAGGAGAGTGAGTGGTCATGTATTTGTATGTTAGGAGTACAAGCCAGGAGAGTGAGTGATCATGTATTTGTATATTAGGAGTACAAGCCAGGAGAGTGAGTGATCATGTATTTTTATGTTAGGATTACAAACCAGGAGAGTGAGTGGTGATGTATTTGTATGTTAAGAGTAAAAGCCAGGAGAGTGAGTGGTCATGTATTTGTATGTTAGGAGTACAAGCCAGGAGAGTGAGTGGTCATGTATTTGTATGTTAGGAGTACAAGCTAGGAGAGTGAGTGGTCATGTATTTGTATGTTAGGAGTACAAGCCAGGAGAGTGAGTGGTCATGTATTTGTATGTTAGGAGTACAAGCCAGGAGAGTGAGTGGTCATGTATTTGTATGCTAGGAGTACAAGCCAGGAGAGTGAGTGGTCATGTATTTGTATGTTAGGAGTACAAGCCAGGAGAGTGAGTGGTCATGTATTTGTATGCTAGGAGTACAAGCCAGGAGAGTGAGTGGTCATGTATTTGTATGTTAGGAGTACAAGCCAGGAGAGTGAGTGGTCATGTATTTGTATGCTAGGAGTACAAGCCAGGAGAGTGAGTGATCATGTATTTTTATGTCAGGATTACAAACCAGGAGAGTGAGTGGTGATGTATTTGTATGTTAAGAGTAAAAGCCAGGAGAGTGAGTGGTCATGTATTTGTATGTTAGGAGTACAAGCCAGGAGAGTGAGTGGTCATGTATTTGTATGTTAGGAGTACAAGCTAGGAGAGTGAGTGGTCATGTATTTGTATGTTAGGAGTACAAGCCAGGAGAGTGAGTGGTCATGTATTTGTATGTTAGGAGTACAAGCCAGGAGAGTGAGTGGTCATGTATTTGTATGCTAGGAGTACAAGCCAGGAGAGTGAGTGGTCATGTATTTGTATGTTAGGAGTACAAGCCAGGAGAGTGAGTGGTCATGTATTTGTATGCTAGGAGTACAAGCCAGGAGAGTGAGTGGTCATGTATTTGTATGTTAGGAGTACAAGCCAGGAGAGTGAGTGGTCATGTATTTGTATGCTAGGAGTACAAGCCAGGAGAGTGAGTGATCATGTATTTGTATGCTAGGAGTACAAGTCAGGAGAGTGAGTTGTCATGTATTTGTATGTTAGGAGTACAAGCCAGGAGAGTGAGTGATCATGTATTTGTATTCTAGGAGTACAAGCCAGGAGAGTGATTGGTCATGTATTTGTATGTTAGGAGTACAAGCCAGGAGAGTGGGTGGTCATGTAGTTGAATGTTAGGAGTACATAGTTTTCCTGTACCAAGCCAGGAGAGTGAGTGATCATGTATTTGTATGTTATTAGTACAAGCCAGGGGAGTGAGTAATCATGTATTTGTATGTTAGGTGTACAAGCCAGGAGAGTGAGTGGTCATGTATTTGTATGCTAGGAGTACAGCGTTTGCCTGTTCCAAGCCAGGAGAGTGAGTGGTCATGTATTTGTATGTTAGAAGTACAATCCAGGAGGGTGAGTGGTCATGTATTTGTATGTTAAAAGTACAAGCCAGGAGAGTGAGTGGTCATATATTTGCAAATTAGGAGTACAGAGTTTGCCTGTACCAAGCCAGGAGAGTGAGTGGTCATGTATTTGTATGTTAGAGGTATAAGCCAGGAGAGTGAGTGGTCATGTATTTGTATGTTAGAAGTACAAGCCAGGAGAGTGAGTGGTCATGTATTTGTATGTTAGGAGTACAAGCCAGGAGAGTGAGTGATCATGCATTTGTATGTTAGGAGTACAAGCCAGGAGAGTGAGTGATCATGCATTTGTATGTTAGGAGTAAAAGCCAGGAGAGTGAGTGATCATGTATTTGTATACTAGGAGTACAAGCCAGGAGAGTGAGTGGTCATGCATTTGTATGTTAGGAGTACAAGCCAGGGGAGTGAGTGGCCATGTATTTGTATGTTAGGAGTACAAGCCAGGAGAATGAGTGGTCATGTATTTGTATGTTAGGAGTACAAGCCAGGAGAGTGAGTGGTCATGTATTTGTATATTAGGAGTACAAGCTAGGAGAGTGAGTGGTCATGTATTTGTATGTTAGGAGTACAGCCAGGAGAGTGAGTGGTCATGTATTTGTATGTTAGGAGTACAAGCCAGGAGAGTGACTGGTCATGTATTTGTATGCTAGGAGTACAGAGTTTGCCTCTACCAAGCCAGGAGAGTGAGTGGTCATGTATTTGTATGTTAGAAGTACAAGCCAGGAGAGTTGGTGGTCATGTATTTGCATGTTAGGATTACAAGCCAGGAGAGTGAGTGATCAAGTATTTGTATGTTAGGAGTACAGAGTTTGCCTGTACCAAGCTAGGAGAGTGAGTGGTCATGTATTTGTATGTTAGAAGTACAAGCCAGGAGGGTGAATGGTCATGTATTTGTATGTTAGAAGTACAAGCCAGGAGGGTGAGTGGTCATATATTTGCAAATTAGGAGTACAGAGTTTGCCTGTACCAAGCCAGGAGAGTGAGTGGTCATGTATTTGTATGTTAGGAGTACAAGCCAGCAGAGTGAGTGATCATATATTTGTATATTAGGAGTACAAGTCAGGAAAGTGAGTGATCATGTATTTTTATGTTAGGAGTACAAACCAGGAGAGTGAGTGGTCATGTATTTGTATGTTAGGTGTACAAGCCAGGAGAGTGAGTGGTCATGTATTTGTATGTTAGGAGTACAAGCCAGGAGAGTGAGTGGTCATGTATTTGTATGTTAGGAGTACAAGCTAGGAGAATGAGTGATCATGTATTTGTATGCTAGGAGTACAAGCCAGGAGAAGGAGTGATCATGTAATTGTATGCTAGGAGTAGAAGTCAGGAGAGTGAGTTGTCATGTATTTGTATGTTAGGAGTACAAGCCAGGAGAGTGAGTGATCATGTATTTGTATTCTAGGAGTACAAGCCAGGAGAGTGAGTGGTCATGTATTTGCATGTTAGGAGTACAAGCCAGGAGAGTGGGTGGTCATGTATTTGAATGTTAGGAGTACATAGTTTTTCTGTACCAAGCCAGGAGAGTAAGTGATCATGTATTTGTATGTTATTAGTACAAGCCAGGGGAGTGAGTGGTCATATATTTGTATGTTAGGAGTACAAGCCAGGAGAGTGAGTGGTCATGTATTTGTATGCTAGGATTACAGAGTTTGCCTGTACCAAGCCAGGAGAGTGAGTGGTCATGTATTTGTATATTAGAAGTACAAGCCATGAGATTGGGTGGTCATGTATTTGCATGTTAGGAGTACATAGTTTGCCTGTACCAAGCCAGGAGAGTGAGTGATCATGTATATGTATGCTAGGAGTACAAGCCAGGGGAGTGAGTGGTCATGTATTTGTATGTTAGGAGTACAAGCCAGGAGAGTGAGTGGTCATGTATTTGTATGCTAGGAGTACAGCGTTTGCCTGTACCAAGCCAGGAGAGTGAGTGGTCATGTATTTGTATGTTAGAAGTACAATCCAGGAGGGTGAGTGGTCATGTATTTGTATGTTAGAAGTACAAGCCAGTAGAGTGAGTGGTCATATATTTGCAAATTAGGAGTACAGAGTTTGCCTGTACCAAGCCAGGAGAGTGAGTGGTCATGTATTTGTATGTTAGAAGTATAAGCCAGGAGAGTGAGTGGACATGTATTTGTATGTTAGAAGTACAAGCCATGAGAGTGAGTGGTCATGTATTCGTATGTTAGGAGTACAAGCCAGGAGAGTGAGTGATCATGTATTTGTATGTTAGGAGTACAAGCCAGGAGAGTGAGTGGTCATGTATTTGTATGTTAGGAGTCCTAGCCAGGAGAGTGAGTGGTCATGTATATGTATGTTAGGAGTACAAGCTAGGAGAGTGAGTGGTCATGTATTTGTATGTTAGGAGTACAAGCCAGGAGAGTGAGTGGTCATGTATTTGTATGTTAGGAGTACAAGCCAGGAGAGTGACTGGTCATGTATTTGTATGCTAGGAGTACAGAGTTTGCATCTACCAAGCCAGGAGAGTGAGTGGTCATGTATTTGTATGTTAGAAGTACAAGCTAGGAGAGTTGGTGGTCATGTATTTGCATGTTAGGATTACAAGCCAGGAGAGTGAGTGATCATGTATTTGTATGTTAGGAGTACAGAGTTTGCCTGTACCAAGCCAGGAGAGTGAGTGGTCATGTATTTGTATGTTAGAAGTACAAGCCAGGAGGGTGAGTGGTCATGTATTTGTATGTTAGAAGTACAAGCCAGGAGAGTGAGTGGTCATATATTTGCAAATTAGGAGTACAGAGTTTGCCTGTACCAAGCCAGGAGAGTGAGTGGTCATGTATTTGTATGTTAGGAGTACAAGCCAGGAGAGTGAGTGATCATGTATTTGTATATTGGGAGTACAAGCCAGGAGAGTGAGTGATCATGTATTTTTATGTTAGGAGTACAAACCAGGAGAGTGAGTGGTCATGTATTTGTATGTTACGAGTAAAAGCCAGGAGAGTGAGTGGTCATGTATTTGTATGTTAGGAGTACAAGCCAGGAGAGTGAGTGGTCATGTATTTGTATGTTAGGAATACAAGCTAGGAGAGTGAGTGGTCATGTATTTGTATGTTAGGAGTACAAGCCAGGAGAGTGAGTGGTCATGTATTTGTATGTTAGGAGTACAAGCTAGGAGAGTGAGTGGTCATGTATTTGTATGCTAGGAGTACAAGCCAGGAGAGTGAGTGGTCATGTATTTGTATGTTAGGAGTACAAGCCAGGAGAGTGAGTGGTCATGTATTTGTATGCTAGGAGTACAAGCCAGGAGAATGAGTGGTCATGTATTTGTATATTAGGAGTACAAGCCCGGAGAGTGAATGATCATGTATTTGTCTGCTAGGAGTACCAGCCAGGAGAGTGAGTGATCATGTATTTGTATGCTAGGAGTACAAGTCAGGAGAGTGAGTTGTCATGTATTTGTATGTTAGGAGTACAAGCCAGGAGAGTGAGTGATCATGTATTTGTATTCTAGGAGTACAAGCCAGGAGAGTGAGTGGTCATGTATTTGTATGTTAGGAGTACAAGCCAGGAGAGTGGGTGGTCATGTATTTGAATGTTAGGAGTACATAATTTTCCTGTACCAAGCCAGGAGAGTGAGTGGTCATGTATTTGTATGTTAGAAGTACAAGCTAGGAGAGTTGGTGGTCATGTATTTGCATGTTAGGATTACAAGCCAGGAGAGTGAGTGATCATGTATTTGTATGTTAGGAGTACAGAGTTTGCCTGTACCAAGCCAGGAGAGTGAGTGGTCATGTATTTGTATGTTAGAAGTACAAGCCAGGAGGGTGAGTGGTCATGTATTTGTATGTTAGAAGTACAAGCCAGGAGAGTGAGTGGTCATATATTTGCAAATTAGGAGTACAGAGTTTGCCTGTACCAAGCCAGGAGAGTGAGTGGTCATGTATTTGTATGTTAGGAGTACAAGCCAGGAGAGTGAGTGATCATGTATTTGTATATTGGGAGTACAAGCCAGGAGAGTGAGTGATCATGTATTTTTATGTTAGGAGTACAAACCAGGAGAGTGAGTGGTCATGTATTTGTATGTTACGAGTAAAAGCCAGGAGAGTGAGTGGTCATGTATTTGTATGTTAGGAGTACAAGCCAGGAGAGTGAGTGGTCATGTATTTGTATGTTAGGAATACAAGCTAGGAGAGTGAGTGGTCATGTATTTGTATGTTAGGAGTACAAGCCAGGAGAGTGAGTGGTCATGTATTTGTATGTTAGGAGTACAAGCTAGGAGAGTGAGTGGTCATGTATTTGTATGCTAGGAGTACAAGCCAGGAGAGTGAGTGGTCATGTATTTGTATGTTAGGAGTACAAGCCAGGAGAGTGAGTGGTCATGTATTTGTATGCTAGGAGTACAAGCCAGGAGAATGAGTGGTCATGTATTTGTATATTAGGAGTACAAGCCCGGAGAGTGAATGATCATGTATTTGTCTGCTAGGAGTACCAGCCAGGAGAGTGAGTGATCATGTATTTGTATGCTAGGAGTACAAGTCAGGAGAGTGAGTTGTCATGTATTTGTATGTTAGGAGTACAAGCCAGGAGAGTGAGTGATCATGTATTTTTATTCTAGGAGTACAAGCCAGGAGAGTGAGTGGTCATGTATTTGTATGTTAGGAGTACAAGCCAGGAGAGTGGGTGGTCATGTATTTGAATGTTAGGAGTACATAGTTTTCCTGTACCAAGCCAGGAGAGTGAGTGATCATGTATTTGTATGTTATTAGTACAAGCCAGGGGAGTGAGTGGTCATGTATTTGTATGTTAGGAGTACAAGCCAGGAGAGTGAGTGGTCATGTATTTGTATGCTAGGATTACAGAGTTTGCCTGTACCAAGCCAGGAGAGTGAGTGGTCATGTATTTGTATGTTAGGAGTACAAGCCAGGAGAGTGAGTGGTCATGTATTTGTATGTTAGGAGTACAAGCTAGGAGAGTGAGTGGTCATGTATTTGTATGCTAGGAGTACAAGCCAGGAGAGTGAGTGGTCATGTATTTGTATGTTAGGAGTACAAGCCAGGAGAGTGAGTGGTCATGTATTTGTATGCTAGGAGTACAAGCCAGGAGAATGAGTGGTCATGTATTTGTATATTAGGAGTACAAGCCCGGAGAGTGAATGATCATGTATTTGTCTGCTAGGAGTACCAGCCAGGAGAGTGAGTGATCATGTATTTGTATGCTAGGAGTACAAGTCAGGAGAGTGAGTTGTCATGTATTTGTATGTTAGGAGTACAAGCCAGGAGAGTGAGTGATCATGTATTTGTATTCTAGGAGTACAAGCCAGGAGAGTGAGTGGTCATGTATTTGTATGTTAGGAGTACAAGCCAGGAGAGTGGGTGGTCATGTATTTGAATGTTAGGAGTACATAGTTTTCCTGTACCAAGCCAGGAGAGTGAGTGATCATGTATTTGTATGTTACTAGTACAAGCCAGGGGAGTGAGTGGTCATGTATTTGTATGTTAGGAGTACAAGCCAGGAGAGTGAGTGGTCATGTATTTGTATGCTAGGATTACAGAGTTTGCCTGTACCAAGCCAGGAGAGTGAGTGGTCATGTATTTGTATATTAGAAGTACAAGCCATGAGATTGGGTTGTCATGTATTTGCATGTTAGGAGTACATAGTTTGCCTGTACCAAGCCAGGAGAGTGAGTGATCATGTATGTGTATGCTAGGAGTACAAGCCAGGGGAGTGAGTGGTCATGTATTTGTATGTTAGGAGTACAAGCCAGGAGAGTGAGTGGTCATGTATTTGTATGCTAGGAGTACAGAGTCTGCCTGTACCAAGCCAGGAGAGTGAGTGGTCATGTATTTGTATGTTAGAAGTACAAGCCAGGAGGGTGAGTGGTCATGTATTTGTATGTTAGAAGTACAAGCCAGGAGAGTGAGTGGTCATATATTTGCAAATTAGGAGTACAGAGTTTGCCTGTACCAAGCCAGGAGAGTGAGTGGTCATGTATTTGTATGTTAGAAGTATAAGCCAGGAGAGTGAGTGGTCATGTATTTGTATGTTAGGAGTACAAGCCAGGAGAGTGAGTGATCATGTATTTGTATGTTAGGAGTACAAGCCAGGAGAGTGAGTGGTCATGTATTTGTATGTTAGGAGTCCTAGCCAGGAGAGTGAGTGGTCATGTATTTGTATGTTAGGAGTACAAGCCAGGAGAGTGAGTGGTCATGTATTTGTATGTTAGGAGTACAAGCCAGGAGAATGAGTGATCATGTATTTGTATGTTAGGAGTACAAGCCAGGAGAGTGAGTGGTCATGTATTTGTATGTTAGGAGTACAAGCCAGGAGAGTGAGTGGTCATGCATTTGTATGTTAGGAGTACAAGCCAGGAGAGTGAGTGATCATGTATTTGTATGTTAGGAGTACAAGCCAGGAGAGTGAGTGGTCATGTATTTGTATGTTAGGAGTACAAGCCAGGAGAGTGAGTGGTCATGTATTTGTATGTTATTAGTACAAGCCAGGGGAGAGAGTGGTCATGTATTTGTATGTTAGGAGTACAAGCCAGGAGAGTGAGTGGTCATGTATTTGTATGCTAGGATTACAGAGTTTGCCTGTACCAAGCCAGGAGAGTGAGTGGTCATGTATTTGTATATTAGAAGTACAAGCCATGAGATTGGGTGGTCATGTATTTGCATGTTAGGAGTACATTGTTTGCCTGTACCAAGCCAGGAGAGTGAGTGATCATGTATGTGAATGCTAGGAGTACAAGCCAGGGGAGTGAGTGGTCATGTATTTGTATGTTAGGAGTACAAGCCAGGAGAGTGAGTGGTCATGTATTTGTATGCTAGGAGTACAAAGTCTGCCTGTACCAAGCCAGGAGAGTGAGTGGTCATGTATTTGTATGTTAGAAGTACAAGCCAGGAGGGTGAGTGGTCATGTATTTGTATGTTAGAAGTACAAGCCAGGAGAGTGAGTGGTCATATATTTGCAAATTAGGAGTACAGAGTTTGCCTGTACCAAGCCAGGAGAGTGAGTGGTCATGTATTTGTATGTTAGAAGTATAAGCCAGGAGAGTGAGTGGTCATGTATTTGTATGTTAGGAGTACAAGCCAGGAGAGTGAGTGATCATGTATTTGTATGTTAGGAGTACAAGCCAGGAGAGTGAGTGGTCATGTATTTGTATGTTAGGAGTCCTAGCCAGGAGAGTGAGTGGTCATGTATTTGTATGTTCGAAGTACAAGCCAGGAGAGTGAGTGGTCATGTATTTGTATGTTAGGAGTACAAGCCAGGAGAGTGAGTGATCATGTATTTGTATGTTAGGAGTACAAGCCAGGAGAGTGAGTGGTCATGTATTTGTATGTTAGGAGTACAAGCCAGGAGAGTGAGTGGTCATGCATTTGTATGTTAGGAGTACAAGCCAGGAGAGTGAGTGATCATGTATTTGTATGTTAGGAGTACAAGCCAGGAAAGTGAGTGGTCATGTATTTGTATGTTAGGAGTACAAGCCAGGAGAGTGAGTGATCATGCATTTGTATGTTAGGAGTACAAGCCAGGGGAGTGAGTGGCCATGTATTTGTATGTTAGGAGTACAAGCCAGGAGAGTGAGTGGTCATGTATTTGTATGTTAGGAGTACAAGCCAGGGGAGTGAGTGGCCATGTATTTGTATGTTAGGAGTACAAGCCAGGAGAGTGAGTGGTCATGTATTTGTATGTTAGGAGTACAAGTCAGGAGAGTGAGTGGTCATGTATTTGTATGTTAGGAGTACAAGCTAGGAGAGTGAGTGATCATGTATTTGTATGTTAGGAGTACAAGCCAGGAGATTGAGTGGTCATGTATTTGTATGTTAGGAGTACAAGCCAGGAGAGTGAGTGGTCATGTATTTGTATGCTAGGAGTACAAGCGAGGAGAGTGAGTGGTCATGTATTTGTATGTTAGGAGTACAAGCCAGGAGTGAGTGGTCATGTATTTGGATGCTAGGAGTACAAACCAGGAGAGTGAGTGGTCATGTATTTGTATGTTAGGAGTAAAAACCAGGAGAGTGAGTGATCATGTATTTGTATGCTAGGAGTACAAGCCAGGAGAGTGAGTGATCATGTATTTGTATGCTAGGAGTACAAGCCAGGAGAGTGAGTGATCATGTATTTGTATGTTAGGAGTACAAGCCAGGAGAGTGAGTGATCATGTATTTGTATGTTAGGAGTACAAGCCAGGAGAGTGAGTGATCATGTATTTGTATGTTAGAAGTACAAGCCAGGAGAGTGAGTGATCATGTATTTGTATGTTAGGAGTACAAGCCAGGAGAGTGAGTGATCATGTATTTGTATGTTAGAAATACAAGCAGGAGAGTGAGTGGTCATGTATTTGTATGTTAGGTGTACAAGCCAGGAGAGTGAGTGATCATGTATTTGTGTGTTAGGAGTACAAGTCAGGAGAGTGAGTGGTCATGCATTTGTATGTTAGGAGTACAAGCCAGGAGAGTGAGGGGTCATGCATTTGTATGTTAGGAGTACAAGCCAGGGGAGTGAGTGGTCATGTATTTGTATGTTAGGAGTAAAAGCCAGGAGAGTGAGTGGTCATGCATTTGTATGTTAGGAGTACAAGCCAGGAGAGTGAGTGGTCATGTATGTGTATGTTAGGAGTACAAGCCATGAGAGAGAGTGATCATGTATTTTTATGTTAGGAGTACAATTTAGGAAAATGAGTGGTCATGCATTTGTATGTTAGAAGTACAAGCCAGGAGAGTGAGTGGTCATGTATTTGTATGTTAGGAGTACAAGCCATGAGATTGGGTGGTCATGTATTTGCATGTTAGGAGTACATAGTTTGCCTGTACCAAGCCAGGAGAGTGAGTGGTCATGTATTTGTATATTAGATTTACAAGCCATGAGATTGGGTGGTCATGTATTTGCATGTTAGGAGTACATAGTTTGCCTGTACCAAGCCAGGAGAGTGAGTGATCATGTATTTGTATGCTAGGAGTACAAGACAGGAGAGTGAGTGATCATGTATTTGTATGTTAGGAGTACAAGCCAGGAGAGTGAGTGGTCATGTATTTGTATGTTAGGAGTACAAGCCAGGAGAGTGAGTGATCATGTATTTGTATGCTAGGAGTACAAGCCAGGAGAGTGAGTGATCATGTATTTGTATGTTAGGAGTACAAGCCAGGAGAGTGAGTGATCATGTATTTGTATGTTAGGAGTACAAGCCAGGAGAGTGAGTGATCATATATTTGTATGTTAGGAGTACAAGCCAGGAGAATGAGTGATCATGTATTTGTATGGTAGAAATACAAACCAGGAGAGTGAGTGGTCATGTATTTGTATGTTAGTAGTACAAGCCAGGAGAGTGAGTGATCATGTATTTGTGTGTTAGGAGTACAAGTCAGGAGAGTGAGTGGTCATGCATTTGTATGTTAGGAGTACAAGCCAGGAGAGTAAGGGGTCATGCATTTGTATGTTAGGAGTACAAGCCAGGGGAGTGAGTGGTCATGTATTTGTATGTTAGGAGTAAAAGCCAGGAGAGTGAGTGGTCATGTATTTGTATGCTAGGAGTACAAGCCAGGAGAGTGAGTGATCATGTATTTGTATGTTAGAAGTACAAGCCAGGAGAGTGAGGGGTCATGCATTTGTATGTTAGGAGTACAAGACAGGAGAGTGGGTGGTCATGTATTTGTATGTTAGGAGTACAAGCCAGGGGAGTGAGTGATCATATATTTGTATGTTAGGAGTACAAGCCAGGAGAGTGAGTGGTGATGCATTTGTATGTTAGGAGTACAAGCCAGGAGAGTGAGTGGTCATGCATGTATATGTTAGGAGTACAAGCCAGGAGAGAGAGTGATCATGTATTTTTATGTTAGGAGTACAAGCCAGGAAAATGAGTGGTCATGCATTTGTATGTTAGAAGTACAAGCCAGGAGAGTGAGTGGTCATGTATATGTATGTTAGGAGTACAAGCCATGAGATTGGGTGGTCATGTATTTGCATGTTAGAAGTACATAGTTTGCCTGTACCAAGCCAGGAGAGTGAGTGGTCATGTATTTGTATTTTAGAAGTACAAGCCATGAGATTGGGTGGTCATGTATTTGCATGTTAGGAGTACATAGTTTGCCTGTACCAAGCCAGGAGAGTGAGTGATCATGTATTTGTATGTTAGGAGTACAAGCCAGGAGAGTGAGTGGTCATGTATTTGTATGCTAGGAGTACAGAGTTTGCCTGTACCAAGCCAGGAGAGTGAGTGGTCATGTATTTGTATGTTAGAAGTACAAGTCAGGAGGGCGAGTGGTCATGTATTTGTATGTTGAAAGTACAAGCCAGGAGAGTGAGTGGTCATATATTTGCAAATTAGGAGTACAGAGTTTGCCTGTACCAAGCCAGGAGAGTGAGCGGTCATGTATTTGTATGTTAGAAGTACAAGCCAGGATAGTTAGTGGTCATGTATTTGTATGTTAGAAGTACAAGCCAGGAGAGTGAGTGGTCATGTATTCGTATGTTAGGAGTACAAGCCAGGAGAGTGAGTGATCATGTATTTGTATGTTAGGAGTACAAGCCAGGAGAGTGAGTGGTCATGTATTTGTATGTTAGAAGTCCTAGCCAGGAGAGTGAGTGGTCATGTATTTGTATGTTTGGAGTACAAGCCAGGAGAGTGAGTGGTCATGTATTTGTATGTTAGCAGTACAAGCCAGGAGAGTGAGTGATCATGTATTTGTATGTTAGGAGTACAAGCCAGGAGATTGAGTGGTCATGTATTTGTATGTTAGGAGTACAAGCCAGGAGAGTGAGTGGTCATGCATTTATATGTTAGGAGTACAAGCAAGGAGAGTGAGTGGTCATTTATTTGTATGTTAGGAGTACAAGCCAGGAAAGTGAGTGGTCATGTATTTGTATGTTAGGAGTACAAGTCAGGAGAGTGAGTGGTCATGTATTTGTATGTTAGGAGTACAAGCCAGGAGAGTGAGTGATCATGCATTTGTATGTTAGGAGTACAAGCCAGGAGAGTGAGTGATCATGCATTTGTATGTTAGGAGTACAAGCCAGGAGAGTGAGTGATCATGTATTTTTATACTAGGAGTACAAGCCAGGAGAGTGAGTGGTCATGTATTTGTATGTTAGGAGTACAAGCCAGGGGAGTGAGTGGCCATGTATTTGTATGTTAGGAGTACAAGCCAGGAGAGTGAGTGGTCATGTATTTGTATGTTAGGAGTACAAGTCAGGAGAGTGAGTGGTCATGTATTTGTATGTTAGGAGTACAAGCTAGGAGAGTGAGTGATCATGTATTTGTATGTTAGGAGTACAAGCCAGGAGAGTGAGTGTTCATGTATTTGTATGTTAGGAGTACAAGCCAGGAGAGTGAGTGGTCATGTATTTGTATGCTAGGAGTACAAGCCAGGAGAGTGAGTGGTCATGTATTTGTATGTTAGGAGTACAAGCCAGGAGAGTGAGTGGTCATGTATTTGGATGCTAGGAGTACAAGCCAGGAGAGTGAGTGGTCATGTATTTGTATGTTAGGAGTACAAGCCAGGAGAGTGAGTGATCATGTATTTGTATGTTAGGAGTACAAGCCAGGAGATTGAGTGGTCATGTATTTGTATGTTAGGAGTACAAGCCAGGAGAGTGAGTGGTCATGCATTTATATGTTAGGAGTACAAGCAAGGAGAGTGAGTGGTCATTTATTTGTATGTTAGGAGTACAAGCCAGGAAAGTGAATGGTCATGTATTTGTATGTTAGGAGTACAAGTCAGGAGAGTGAGTGGTCATGTATTTGTATGTTAGGAGTACAAGCCAGGAGAGTGAGTGATCATGCATTTGTATGTTAGGAGTACAAGCCAGGAGAGTGAGTGATCATGCATTTGTATGTTAGGAGTACAAGCCAGGAGAGTGAGTGATCATGTATTTGTATACTAGGAGTACAAGCCAGGAGAGTGAGTGGTCATGTATTTGTATGTTAGGAGTACAAGCCAGGGGAGTGAGTGGCCATGTATTTGTATGTTAGGAGTACAAGCCAGGAGAGTGAGTGGTCATGTATTTGTATGTTAGGAGTACAAGTCAGGAGAGTGAGTGGTCATGTATTTGTATGTTAGGAGTACAAGCTAGGAGAGTGAGTGATCATGTATTTGTATGTTAGGAGTACAAGCCAGTAGAGTGAGTGGTCATGTATTTGTATGCTAGGAGTACAAGCGAGGAGAGTGAGTGGTCATGTATTTGTATGTTAGGAGTACAAGCCAGGAGAGTGAGTGGTCATGTATTTGGATGCTAGGAGTACAAGCCAGGAGAGTGAGTGGTCATGTATTTGTATGTTAGGAGTAAAAACCAGGAGAGTGAGTGATCATGTATTTGTATGCTAGGAGTACAAGCTAGGAGAGTGAGTGATCATGTATTTGTATGCTAGGAGAACAAGCCAGGAGAGTGAGTGATCATGTATTTGTTTGTTAGGAGTACAAGCCAGGAGAGTGAGTGATCATGTATTTGTATGTTAGGAGTACAAGCCAGGAGAGTGAATGATCATGTATTTGTATGTTAGAAGTACAAGCCAGGAGAGTGAGTGATCATGTATTTGTATTTCAGGAGTACAAGCCAGGAGAGTGAGTGATCATGTATTTGTATGTTAGAAGTACAAGCCAGGAGAGTGAGTGATCATGTATTTGTATGTTAGGAGTACAAGCCAGGAGAGTGAGTGATCATGTATTTGTATGTTAGAAATACAAGCCAGGAGAGTGAGTGGTCATGTATTTGTATGTTAGAAGTACAAGCCAGGAGAGTGAGTGATCATGTATTTGTGTGTTAGGAGTACAAGTCAGGAGAGTGAGTGGTCATGCATTTGTATGTTAGGAGTACAAGCCAGGAGAGTGAGGGGTCATGCATTTGTATGTTAGGAGTACAAGCCAGGAGAGTGAGTGGTCATGTATTTGTATGTTAGGAATACAAGCCAGGAGAGTGAGGGGTCATGCATTTGTATGTTAGGAGTACAAGACAGGAAAGTGGGTGGTCATGTATTTGTATGTTAAGAGTACAAGCCAGGGGAGTGAGTGATCATGTATTTGTATGTTAGGAGTACAAGCCAGGAGAGTGAGTGATCATGTATTTGTATGTTAGGAGTACAAGCCAGGAGAGTGAGTGATCATGTATTTGGATGTTAGGAGTACAAGCCAGGAGAGTGAGTGATCATGTATTTGTATGTTAGAAGTACAAGCCAGGAGAGTGAGTGATCATGTATTTGTATGTTAGAAGTACAAGCCAGGAGAGTGATTGGTCATGTATTTGTATGTTAGGAGTAAAAGCCAGGAGAGTGAGTGATCATGTATTTGTATGCTAGGAGTACAAGCCAGGAGAGTGAGTGATCATGTATTTGTATGCTAGGAGTACAAGCCAGGAGAGTGAGTGGTCATGTATTTGTATGTTAGGAGTACAAGCCAGGAGAGTGAGTGATCATGTATTTGTATGCTAGGGGTACAAGCCAGGTGAGTGAGTGATCATGTATTTGTATGTTAGGAGTACAAGCCAGGAGAGTGAGTGATCATGTATTTGTATGTTAGGAGTACAAGCCAGGAGAGTGAGTGATCATGTATTTGTATGTTAGAAGTACAAGCCAGGAGAGTGAGTGATCATGTATTTGTATGTTAGGTGTACAAGTCAGGAGAGTGAGTGATCATGTATTTGGATGTTAGGAGTACAAGCCAGGAGAGTGAGTGATCATGTATTTGTATGTTAGGAGTACAAGCCAGGAGAGTGAGTGATCATATATTTGTATGTTAGAAGTACAAGCCAGGAGAGTGAGTGATCATGTATTTGTATGTTAGAAGTACAAGCCAGGAGAGTGAGTGATCATGTATTTGTATGTTAGGAGTACAAGCCAGGAGAGTGAGTGATCATGTATTTGGATGTTAGGAGTACAAACCAGGAGAGTGAGTGATCATGTATTTGTATGTTAGGAGTACAAGCCAGGAGAGTGAATGATCATGTATTTGTATGTTAGAAGTACAAGCCAGGAGAGTGAGTGATCATGTATTTGTATGTTAGGAGTACAAGCCAGGAGAGTGAGTGATCATGTATTTGGATGTTAGGAGTACAAACCAGGAGAGTGAGTGGTCATGTATTTGTATGTTAGGAGTACAAGCCAGGAGAGCGAGTGATCATGTATTTGTATGTTAGAAGTACAAGCCAGGAGAGTGAGTGATCATGTATTTGTATGTTAGGAGTACAAGCCAGGAGAGTGAGTGCTCATGTATTTGGATGTTAGGAGTACAAGCCAGGAGAGTGAGTGGTCATGTATTTGTATGTTAGGAGTACAAGCCAGGGGAGTGAGTGGTCATGTATTTGTATGTTAGGAGTACTAGCCAGGAAAGTGAGTGATCATGTATTTGTATGTTAGGAGTACAAGCCAGGAAAGTGAGTGATCATGTATTTGTATGTTAGGAGTACAAGCCAGGAGAGTGAGTGATCATGTATTTGTATGTTAGGATTACAAGCCAGGAGAGTGAGTGGTCATGTATTTGTATGTTAGGAGTACAAGCCAGGAGAGTGAGTGATCATGTATTTGTGTGTTAGGAGTACAAGTCAGGAGAGTGAGTGGTCATGCATTTGTATGTTAGGAGTACAAGCCAGGAGAGTGAGGGGTCATGGATTTGTATGTTAGGAGTACAAGCCAGGGGAGTGAGTGGTCATGTATTTGTATGTTAGGAGTAAAAGCCAGGAGAGTGAGTGGTCATGTATTTGTATGTTAGGAGTACAAGCCAGGAGAGTGAGGGGTCATGCATTTGTATGTTAGGAGTACAAGACAGGAAAGTGGGTGGTCATGTATTTGTATGTTAAGAGTACAAGCCAGGGGAGTGAGTGATCATGTATTTGTATGTTAGGAGTACAAGCCAGGAGAGTGAGTGGTCATGCATTTGTATGCTAGGAGTACAAGCCAGGAGAGTGAGTGATCATGTATTTGTATGTTAGGAGTACAAGCCAGGAGAGTGAGTGATCATGTATTTGTATGTTAGGAGTACAAGCCAGGAGAGTGAGTGATCATGTATTTGGATGTTAGGAGTACAAGCCAGGAGAGTGAGTGATTATGTATTTGTATGTTAGAAGTACAAGCCAGGAGAGTGAGTGATCATGTATTTGTATGTTAGAAGTACAAGCCAGGAGAGTGAGTGGTCATGTATTTGTATGTTAGGAGTAAAAGCCAGGAGAGTGAGTGATCATGTATTTGTATGCTAGGAGTACAAGCCAGGAGAGTGAGTGATCATGTATTTGTATGCTAGGAGTACAAGCCAGGAGAGTGAGTGATCATGTATTTGTATGTTAGGAGTACAAGCCAGGAGAGTGAGTGATCATGTATTTGTATGTTAGAAGTACAAGCCAGGAGAGTGAGTGATCATGTATTTGTATGTTAGGTGTACAAGTCAGGAGAGTGAGTGATCATGTATTTGGATGTTAGGAGTACTAGCCAGGAGAGTGAGTGATCATGTATTTGTATGTTAGGAGTACAAGCCAGGAGAGTGAGTGATCATGTATTTGTATGTTAGAAGTACAAGCCAGGAGAGTGAGTGATCATGTATTTGTATGTTAGAAGTACAAGCCAGGAGAGTGAGTGATCATGTATTTGTATGTTAGGAGTACAAACCAGGAGAGTGAGTGATCATGTATTTGGATGTTAGGAGTACAAACCAGGAGAGTGAGTGATCATGTATTTGTATGTTAGGAGTACAAGCCAGGAGAGTGAGTGATCATGTATTTGTATGTTAGAAGTACAAGCCAGGAGAGTGAGTGATCATGTATTTGTATGTTAGGAGTACAAGCCAGGAGAGTGAGTGATCATGTAATTGGATGTTAGGAGTACAAACCAGGAGAGTGAGTGGTCATGTATTTGTATGTTAGGAGTACAAGCCAGGAGAGCGAGTGATCATGTATTTGTATGTTAGAAGTACAAGCCAGGAGAGTGAGTGATCATGTATTTGTATGTTAGGAGTACAAGCCAGGAGAGTGAGTGCTCATGTATTTGGATGTTAGGAGTACAAGCCAGGAGAGTGAGTGGTCATGTATTTGTATGTTAGGAGTACAAGCCAGGGGAGTGAGTGGTCATGTATTTGTATGTTAGGAGTACAAGCCAGGAAAGTGAGTGATCATGTATTTGTATGTTAGGAGTACAAGCCAGGAAAGTGAGTGATCATGTATTTGTATGTTAGGAGTACAAGCCAGGAGAGTGAGTGATCATGTATTTGTATGTTAGGAGTACAAGCCAGGAGAGTGAGTGATCATGTATTTGTATGTTAGGAGTACAAGCCAGGAGAGTGCGTGGTCATGTATTTGTATGTTAGGAGTACAAGCCAGGAGAGTGAGTGATCATGTATTTGTATGTTAGGAGTACAAGCCAGGAGAGTGAGTGATCATGTATTTGTATGTTAGGAGTACAAGCCAAGAGAGTGAGTGATCATGTATTTGTATGTTAGGAGTACAAGCCAGGAGAGTGAGTGGTCATGTATTTGTATATTAGGAGTACAAGCCAGGAGAGTGAGTGGTCATGTATTTGTATGTTAGGAGTACAAGCCAGGAGAGTGAGTGATCATGTATTTGTATGTTAGGAGTCCTAGCCAGGAGAGTGAGTGGTCATGTATTTGTATGTTAGGAGTACAAGCCAGGAGAGTGAGTGGTCATGTATTTGTATGTTAGGAGTACAAACCAGGAGAGTGAGTGGTCATGCATTTGTATGTTAGGAGTACAAGCCAGGAGAGTGAGTGGTCATGTATTTGTATGTTAGGAGTACAAACCAGGAGAGTGAGTGGTCATGTATTTGTATGTTAGGAGTACAAGCCAGGAGAGTGAGTGGTCATGTATTTGTATGTTAGGAGTACAAACCAGGAGAGTGAGTGGTCATGTATTTGTATGTTAGGAGTACAAGCCAGGAGAGTGAGTGGTCATGTATTTGTATGTTAGGAGTACAAGCCAGGAGAGTGAGTGGTCATGTATTTGTATGTTAGGAGTACAGAGTTTTCCTCTTTCTACTGTTTTGCTATTGTGTTGTGTAACTGTTCCAACAGTATGGAATCTTTTGTTTTTCACTTTATTATTCGTAGTGGTTAAATAAACCAGCCATTGTTCTCACTAATTTCCGTGTAATTACAGGTTTTCTTGTGTGTATGATATGAGCGAAGAAAGTCGTACAAATAGTCCGAGTGAAGACCAGAAGGAATCTTATCTATATGCAACCAGTGGTCATCCCATAGGGCAGGATACGAACCCACCTGAAATGCCTGCAACTAGACATGGACCATCATGTGACTGCAAAGAGGATGTGTATGGAGATTGTAACTCATATTGTAAGTAAGACAACTTGAGGCAGTTCATAATGAGCAACATTTTATAAAGAGTTGTCGTTGGTGAACCACCTTTGAAAGATAAATAATTGCCTACATAATCTATCAATTTATAAAAAAAACTTGTTGTCGTCGTGAATATAACTGAAATAATGCTAGCTCACATGATGTTAAAAGAAAATCAAGTTCATCATATATCAAACCCTTTTTACCTGTGTAAGTCGGGGGTCGTCGGCGTGGTCGTGAACGTATGGTAGTTGGATATATAACTACCTATGCAATCAGTTCCTATCACCACTAGTGTTGTGAGTTCGAATCTCGCTGCTCAGGCGAGGTATACTCGATACAACATTATGTGATAAAGTTTGTCAGTGACTTGCGGCAGGTCGGTGGTTTTCTCCTGGTACACTATACCCCTATTCCCTGTGTAAATGAAAGTACTCGTTCATAGGCTCAGCACAGTCACACCTTTTTACGTGTTTGTTTTATCGTTTGTAAACGTTTTTTTCGAGTTATCCGTGATGAATTAGGATAAAGCTGTTACAAACAGACCGCATGTTGTGCTTCATGTTATCTAACGAAACACCTTCCATAATACGATATCGACTGTACATAGTCGTTTCATCTTTAAAAAAATCAGTATCGCAATTTATAATATTTTTACAAAAGGTGCAACATGCAAACTTCTGATGGAAAAATCCAATTGTAATGAAACGAAGGAATTCTGGAAAGATATGGGTAATGAAGGACCAGATGATCATCAGAGTTGTCATATAAAGGTTTGCTATTGACAACAGTCATAATATTTGTTAATTTGTCTGCATCAAAACTAAATCTTAAGCATTAAATTGCATCATTATTTAGTTTTTGTGCGTCGTAACATTTGTATCTTCGTCTTCGTTATTATCATAAATACATGGCAAATTATTTTTATCAAGTTTACGATAAACTTAAATGTAAGAAAACTTTGAAGATTCCAAAGAGATAACAAGAAGAAGAAGAAGGACAGACAACACAATAGCAACGAACAGGCAAACAATCGCTTCAGAAATTATGTTGTCACCAACATGGATTAGTTATTTCTTGTTGGACTATTGTTGATCATTTTTGTCCTGTTGTCATTTTTCTGTTGGACAATTTATTGTATGTCCTTCTTTGATTACGGCTTCTGATTACCCGGTTGTTATCTTCAAACTTGTTTAAATGATAAAAGACAAAGGGATAAACAATGATTTATAAAAATTACAGAGAAAACTTGTGAGCATGTAAACTACACTGATTTTGGAATTGACTTCACAACGGATGCAAAGAATGGATAGGAAATAATATACCTCCTGGAGTATCGGAGCTGCATCCCAGTTTTTGTGACCATACATTTGATTGACGTTGTACCTGGTTGTGTTTTTACATTTGTGTTTGTACTGTTCTTGATGTTGTTGTATCATTATGCATCGCTCCTTTATCCAAAAATATCCTTGAAGCTGAGTACACAGTGTTTGCCATCAGCAACACTGTCTAAAGTTTGAAGATTACAAAGTGGTTATCAGAAGCCGTATCTCAAAGAAGGACTAATAATACATTACCAAAAGAAAAAGAATGCTAGATGATCTACAAATCACTACACAGGAAACTAAAGATCGACTACACAGGAAACTAAAGATCGACTACACAGGAAACTAAAAATCGACTACACAGGAAACTAAAGTTCGACTACACAGGAAACTAAAGATCGACTACACAGGAAACTAAAGATCGACTACACAGGAAACTAAAGATCGACTACACAGGAAACTAAAGTTCGACTACACAGGAAACTAAAGTTCGACTACACAGGAAACTAAAGATCGACTACACAGGAAATTAAAGATCGACTACACAGGAAACTAAAGTTCGACTACACAGGAAACTAAAGATCGACTACACAGGAAACTAAAGATCGACTACACAGGAAACTAAAGTTCGACTACACAGGAAACTAAAGTTCGACTACACAGGAAACTAAAGATCGACTACACAGGAAATTAAAGATCGACTACACAGGAAACTAAAGATCGACTACACAGGAAACTAATGATCGACTACACAGGAAACTAAAGATCGACTACACAGGAAACTAAAGTTCGACTACACAGGAAACTAAAGTTCGACTACACAGGAAACTAAAGATCGACTACACAGGAATCTAAAGTTCGACTACACAGGAAACTAAAGTTCGACTACACAGGAAACTAAAGATCGACTACACAGGAAACTAAAGATCGACTACACAGGAAACTAAAGTTCGACTACACAGGAAACTAAAGATCGACTACACAGGAAACTAAAGTTCGACTACACAGGAAACTAAAGATCGACTACACAGGAAACTAAAGATCGACTACACAGGAAACTAAAGTTCGACTACACAGGAAACTAAAGACCGACTACACAGGAAACTAATGTTCGACTACACAGGAAACTAAAGATCGACTACACAGGAAACTAAAGATCGACTACACAGGAAACTAAAGATCGACTACACAGGAAACTAAAGATCGACTACACAGGAAACTAAAGTTCGACTACACAGGAAATTAAGGATCGATTACACAGGAAACTAATGTTCGACTACACAGGAAACTAAAGATCGACTACACAGGAAACTAAAGATCGACTACACAGGAAACTAAAGATCGACTACACAGGAAACTAAAGATCGACTACACAGGAAACTAAAGATCGACTACACAGGAAACTAAAGATCGATTACACAGGAAACTAAAGATCGACTACACAGGAAACTAAAGATCGAATACACAGGAAACTAAAGATCGACTACACAGGAAACTAAAGATCGAATACACAGGAAACTAAAGATCGACTACACAGGAAACTAAAGATCGACTACACAGGAAACTAAAGATCGACTACACAGGAAACTAATGATCGACTACACAGGAAACTAAAGATCGACTACACAGGAAACTACACAGGAAACTAAAGATCGATTACACAGGAAGCTAAGGATCGACTACACAGGAAACTAAAGATCGACTACACAGGAAACTAAAGATCGACTACACAGGAAACTAAAGATCGACTACACAGGAAACTAAAGATCGATTACACAGGAAACTAAAGATCGACTACACAGGAAACTAAAGATCGACTACACAGGAAACTAAAGATCGACTACACAGGAAACTAAAGATCGACTACACAGGAAACTAGAGATCGACTACACAGGAAACTAAAGATCGACCAACACGACCCCACTAAAACCAGGCGTGAATTCAGGTGCTGTGTAAGAGGAAGCAGTTTCTACTCTACTAGTGACACTCGTAATGTTACTCTTAAAATACATTCCATTTACATCTGACAAAAACTCTTAATAGTCCTTCCATCCATGTGAACTTGAGATTAACCAATGAAAAATCTATAATGTTCAGTGAGACAAGAATGTCAAAATCAGGGAGTATCGAATGGATTTTTCAAAAATTTCACATGAATGAAAGGTTAGGTCAGATATTAATGGGATGTAACCTATTTAACATGTGACTTTACTCAGATTGCTTATTGGAAATACTACCACTGGAATTACATAGGTTTATATTTTACTCAAAAGACTGCAGATCACAAGGAATAGCACTCTCATGTTATTAATTTATTGTGAATAAAGTGCAATGTATCTAATGTGAGGCATCTAACTAATGAAAAACATAAAATGATTATTTGGCATTCCAACCTTTCGACTTTGAGCGTACCTGTTGAAGGTTATTCCAGAAGCGTGTCGTGCGCACTAAATTAGATATTTAAAGGGTTTTGTTTGTTTTATGTTTTTTTTTATTAATATGTTTGCAGTTCTTCGAGACATTTCTTGAAAGGTTGAAAGAAAAGTTTCCACGGGAAGAAGGTCTAAAGAGTAAATGTACAATAAATCTTTTGAAACATTTGCTAAAAATAGATCTCAAAGGTATGATTATTTGTCGTCTTATATTAATGACAAAGCAAAGCTTTGGTAGTTGGTTATATCTATTAAAAATGTTTGATGATAGACAATCATGTGACAACACATGCGTGTGGTGTCTTGTCAGGGGTCACATTTAAACTGACCAATCAACGACAAGCCTACACAAATCTCATTTTAAGTGTATTGAAGAAAAAAAATGTTGTTAATTGCTAACTATATCAATAATATAACAATCATATTATTATTTTTTTTTCCAATTTATAATAATGATGGTATTTAATATTTATAATATTTATAATATTCAGACCAAGATTATCTGTAAGAATTAAGTGATGGATATAAACTTTGACAATATACTTATTGTCTACATAAATCATTCTAGCAAACATCTTGTTATAATACGGATTCGAATTATCTGGATTCGTCTTATCCGGATTCGAGTTATTCCGTGTATATTTTTACTGAAAAAGTACTTTACTCGGACAAAATTTTGCTTCTAATTGTAAGGAAAAGACATGGCGGAGTTTAAAATAGCAAAGCTTGACTGTATAACCATGTAGCGTTTTATTGGCATCACAATAAAAAAGGATTCATCACCAGTCCTGACCGCATGTAACAGAGAACGACTATACTTAAAACATCAGACACCAAAACAGTGTCAAATCTTCCTTCCGATATGTAGTGACAAGAAATATATCGTCTTTAAGTACACATTACTGACATATACACAGAGGTAGCATTAGGACAACTTATATTGTCTACTAATCTTGACAGTGCTCGCCCTGTGTCTAATTATATAGTTGCTATTCATGGTGTTTCTTATCGATATATATTCCATATTATACAAAGTGTTTATATAAATTGTATAATACAAAAATTGAGTATCTTAAAATGAATGCACCAGTCCGTTATGGTAAAGCAACGCCTACAGAATAAATATACTGACTACTAGTTTAATCTAACCTTGTGTTGTGTCTATTGTACGTTCTTAGTTTAGTAGCTGGAAATACCAAAGTAAGATATTTGGTGTGACATGAACAGAGAGCTCAATGCTCTCAATTGCATAGTAAAATCTTATATGTTTTAAAAATAAAATCGCATAACCAAGGATGCAAATATCCAGCCAAGGTGTGCTTGTAATACAACTGTAGTTTCTAAACTGCACGATGTACATGTATATATATACATTGATTATGTCAATGATTATTTTACTTTATAACAAATATGTATGTAATTTGAAATGATTAAATGTTTTTCTTCGTTAATTAGACCTAACAGCTGGGGTAAAGCTTGTAGATTTACAGAGAATTGTTGACTTGTTTGGACCTGTAAAACTGCAAGATGACAAATGTGTCTTAGTTAATCAGGTATAGTTTCCCATTTACCAACTGGAATCGTTTGGTCTTAAGTTAAATCTCCATTAAACAGACCAACCTATAGTATTAGGTTCAAGGAAAGAAAAAAAGTGTAGGCTGCCGACTGCTTCCCTGCTTATAGAATTGATTTTTTTTAATATTTGTCCTTTTGTACTTTTTCTTTTAATTCAAAATTTATAGTATTTTGAGATAAGATAAACGAACAATACAGAAATAATTCTGATTTCAGTGATAAATTAAATATAGAGGTTTGTTGGAGAAATATGAAACAGAGTGCTTGCACTGTAAATACACTCACTGTTCTAATTTTAGGGAAGAGAATATCAACAATGTTAAGGTGCTTTGGCAGTATGGATATTTAAATACGAAATTCTTGTCTAAAGAAGTTGTTTTAATTTCATTTTACAGTTACATCAAATAGTTAAGAAGTCTTTGAAGGTTAGAGAAAAAGATAGGAGGGTGAAGTCAAGGTCAGTTTGTAACTTTATTCTTTACAGAGATAAACACATTAACTCACATTTAAAATGTAGATATATAATTAAGTGCAAACGACCCGTTTGTTTCTGGAATAACCTTCATCAACAACGCTCAAGGTCAAAAGATTTCAAAGGCCAATTTAAGTCTTTGGGAGCAGACAACTAAAGGACCTAACAAGGATAGTCAGGTACCTAACAAGGATAGTCAGGGACCTAACAAGGATAGTCAGGGACCTAACAAGGATAGTCAGGGACCTAACAAGGATAGTCAGGAGCCTAACAAGGATAGTCAATACTGGATGTGGTTACCTATGTATGAGGGGTCTAACAAGGATAGTCAATACTGGATGTAATTACCTATGTATGAGGGGTCTAACAAGGATAGTCAATACTGGATGTGGTTACCTATGTATGAGGGGTCTAACAAGGATAGTCAATACTGGATGTGGTTACCTATATATGAGGGGTCTAACAAGGATAGTCAATACTGGATGTGGTTACCTATGTATGAGGGGTCTAACAAGGATAGTCAATACTGGATGTGGTTACCTATGTATGAGGGGTCTAACAAGGATAGTCAATACTGGATGTAGTTACCTATGTATGAGGGGTCTAACAAGGATAGTCAATACTGGATGTGGTTACCTATGTATGAGGGGTCTAACAAGGATAGTCAATACTGGATGTGGTTACCTATATATGAGGGGTCTAACAAGGATAGTCAATACTGGATGTGGTTACCTGTGTATGAGGGGTCTAACAAGGATAGTCAATACTGGATGTGGTTACCTATGTATGAGGGACCTAACAAGGATAGTCAATACTGGATGTGGTTACCTATATATGAGGGGTCTAACAAGGATAGTCAATACTGGATGTGGTTACCTATGTATGAGGGGCCTAACAAGGATAGTCAATACTGGATGTGGTTACCTATATATGAGGGGTCTAACAAGGATAGTCAATACTGTATGTGGTTACCTATGTATGAGGGGCCTAACAAGGATAGTCAATACTGGATGTGGTTACCTATGTATGAGGGGTCTAACAAGGATAGTCAATACTGGATGTGGTTACCTATATATGAGGGGTCTAACAAGGATAGTCAATACTGGATGTGGTTACCTATGTATGAGGGGTCTAACAAGGATAGTCAATACTGGATGTGGTTACCTATGTATGAGGGACCTAACAAGGATAGTCAATACTGGATGTGGTTACCTATATATGAGGGGTCTAACAAGGATAGTCAATACTGTATGTGGTTACCTATGTATGAGGGGCCTAACAAGGATAGTCAATACTGGATGTGGTTACCTATGTATGAGGGGCCTAACAAGGATAGTCAATACTGGATGTGGTTACCTATGTATGAGGGGTCTAACAAGGATAGTCAATACTGAATGTGGTTACCTATGTATGAGGGGCCTAACAAGGATAGTCAATACTGGATGTGGTTACCTATATATGAGGGGTCTAACAAGGATAGTCAATACTGTATGTGGTTACCTATGTATGAGGGGCCTAACAAGGATAGTCAATACTGGATGTGGTTACCTATGTATGAGGGGTCTAACAAGGATAGTCAATACTGTATGTGGTTACCTATGTATGAGGGGCCTAACAAGGATAGTCAATACTGGATGTGGTTACCTATGTATGAGGGGCCTAACAAGGATAGTCAATACTGGATGTGGTTACCTATGTATGAGGGGTCTAACAAGGATAGTCAATACTGAATGTGGTTACCTATGTATGAGGGGCCTAACAAGGATAGTCAATACTGGATGTGGTTACCTATATATGAGGGGTCTAACAAGGATAGTCAATACTGTATGTGGTTACCTATGTATGAGGGGCCTAACAAGGATAGTCAATACTGGATGTGGTTACCTATGTATGAGGGGCCTAACAAGGATAGTCAATTCTGGATGTGGTTACCTATGTATGAGGGGCCTAACAAGGATAGTCAATACTGGATGTGGTTACCTATGTATGAGGGGCCTAACAAGGATAGTCAATACTGGATGTGGCTACCTATGTATGAGGGGTCTAACAAGGATAGTCAATACTGGATGTGGTTACCTATGTATGAGGGGCCTAACAAGGATAGTCAATACTGGATGTGGTTACCTATGTATGAGGGGTCTAACAAGGATAGTCAATACTGTATGTGGTTACCTATGTATGAGGGGTCTAACAAGGATAGTCAATACTGGATGTGGTTACCTATGTATGAGGGGTCTAACAAGGATAGTCAATACTGGATGTGGTTACCTATGTATGAGGGACCTAACAAGGATAGTCAATACTGGATGTGGTTACCTATATATGAGGGGTCTAACAAGGATAGTCAATACTGTATGTGGTTACCTATGTATGAGGGGCCTAACAAGGATAGTCAATACTGGATGTGGTTACCTATGTATGAGGGGCCTAACAAGGATAGTCAATACTGGATGTGGTTACCTATGTATGAGGGGTCTAACAAGGATAGTCAATGCTGGATGTGGTTACCTATGTATGAGGGGCCTAACAAGGATAGTCAATACTGGATGTGGTTACCTATATATGAGGGGTCTAACAAGGATAGTCAATACTGTATGTGGTTACCTATGTATGAGGAGCCTAACAAGGATAGTCAATACTGGATGTGGTTACCTATGTATGAATGTATGAGGGGTCTAACAAGGATAGTCAATACTGGATGTGGTTACCTATGTATGAGGAGCCTAACAAGGATAGTCAATACTGGATGTGGTTACCTATATATGAGGGGTCTAACAAGGATAGTCAATACTGTGTGTGGTTACCTATGTATGAGGGGTCTAACAAGGATAGTCAATACTGGATGTGGTTACCTATGTATGAGGGGCCTAACAAGGATAGTCAATACTGGATGTGGTTACCTATGTATGAGGGACCTAACAAGGATAGTCAATACTGGATGTGGTTACCTATGTATGAGGGGTCTAACAAGGATAATCAATACTGGATGTGGTTACCTATGTATGAGGGGCCTAACAAGGATAGTCAATACTGGATGTGGGTACCTATATATGAGGGGTCTAACAAGGATAGTCAATACTGTATGTGGTTACCTATGTATGAGGGGTCTAACAAGGATAGTCAATACTGGATGTAGTTACCTATGTATGAGGGGTCTAGCAAGGATAGTCAATACTGTATGTGGTTACCTATGTATGAGGGGCTTAACAAGGATAGTCAATACTGGATGTGGTTACCTATGTATGAGGGGCCTAACAAGGATAGTCAATACTGGATGTGGTTACCTATGTATGAGGGGTCTAACAAGGATAGTCAATACTGAATGTGGTTACCTATGTATGAGGGGCCTAACAAGGATAGTCAATACTGGATGTGGTTACCTATATATGAGGGGTCTAACAAGGATAGTCAATACTGTATGTGGTTACCTATGTATGAGGGGCCTAACAAGGATAGTCAATACTGGATGTGGTTACCTATGTATGAGGGGTCTAACAAGGATAGTCAATACTGTATGTGGTTACCTATGTATGAGGGGCCTAACAAGGATAGTCAATACTGGATGTGGTTACCTATGTATGAGGGGCCTAACAAGGATAGTCAATACTGGATGTGGTTACCTATGTATGAGGGGTCTAACAAGGATAGTCAATACTGAATGTGGTTACCTATGTATGAGGGGCCTAACAAGGATAGTCAATACTGGATGTGGTTACCTATATATGAGGGGTCTAACAAGGATAGTCAATACTGTATGTGGTTACCTATGTATGAGGGGCCTAACAAGGATAGTCAATACTGGATGTGGTTACCTATGTATGAGGGGCCTAACAAGGATAGTCAATTCTGGATGTGGTTACCTATGTATGAGGGGCCTAACAAGGATAGTCAATACTGGATGTGGTTACCTATGTATGAGGGGCCTAACAAGGATAGTCAATACTGGATGTGGCTACCTATGTATGAGGGGTCTAACAAGGAGAGTCAATACTGGATGTGGTTACCTATGTATGAGGGGCCTAACAAGGATAGTCAATACTGGATGTGGTTACCTATGTATGAGGGGTCTAACAAGGATAGTCAATACTGTATGTGGTTACCTATGTATGAGGGGTCTAACAAGGATAGTCAATACTGGATGTGGTTACCTATGTATGAGGGGTCTAACAAGGATAGTCAATACTGGATGTGGTTACCTATGTATGAGGGACCTAACAAGGATAGGCAATACTGGATGTGGTTACCTATATATGAGGGGTCTAACAAGGATAGTCAATACTGTATGTGGTTACCTATGTATGAGGGGCCTAACAAGGATAGTCAATACTGGATGTGGTTACCTATGTATGAGGGGCCTAACAAGGATAGTCAATACTGGATGTGGTTACCTATGTATGAGGGGTCTAACAAGGATAGTCAATGCTGGATGTGGTTACCTATGTATGAGGGGCCTAACAAGGATAGTCAATACTGGATGTGGTTACCTATATATGAGGGGTCTAACAAGGATAGTCAATACTGTATGTGGTTACCTATGTATGAGGAGCCTAACAAGGATAGTCAATACTGGATGTGGTTACCTATGTATGAATGTATGAGGGGTCTAACAAGGATAGTCAATACTGGATGTGGTTACCTATGTATGAGGGGCCTAACAAGGATAGTCAATACTGGATGTGGTTACCTATATATGAGGGGTCTAACAAGGATAGTCAATACTGTGTGTGGTTACCTATGTATGAGGGGTCTAACAAGGATAGTCAATACTGGATGTGGTTACCTATGTATGAGGGGCCTAACAAGGATAGTCAATACTGGATGTGGTTACCTATGTATGAGGGACCTAACAAGGATAGTCAATACTGGATGTGGTTACCTATGTATGAGGGGTCTAACAAGGATAATCAATACTGGATGTGGTTACCTATGTATGAGGGGCCTAACAAGGATAGTCAATACTGGATGTGGGTACCTATATATGAGGGGTCTAACAAGGATAGTCAATACTGTATGTGGTTACCTATGTATGAGGGGTCTAACAAGGATAGTCAATACTGGATGTAGTTACCTATGTATGAGGGGTCTAGCAAGGATAGTCAATACTGGATGTGGTTACCTATGTATGAGGGGCCTAACAAGGATAGTCAATACTGGATGTGGTTACCTATGTATGAGGGGCCTAACAAGGATAGTCAATACTGGATGTGGTTACCTATGTATGAGGGGCCTAACAAGGATAGTCAATACTGGATGTGGTTACCTATATATGAGGGGTCTAACAAGGATAGTCAATACTGTATGTGGTTACCTATGTATGAGGGGCCTAACAAGGATAGTCAATACTGGATGTGGTTACCTATGTATGAGGGGCCTAACAAGGATAGTCAATTCTGGATGTGGCTACCTATGTATGAGGGGCCTAACAAGGATAGTCAATACTGGATGTGGTTACCTATGTATGAGGGGCCTAACAAGGATAGTCAATACTGGATGTGGCTACCTATGTATGAGGGGTCTAACAAGGATAGTCAATACTGGATGTGGTTACCTATGTATGAGGGGCCTAACAAGGATAGTCAATACTGGATGTGGTTACCTATGTATGAGGGGTCTAACAAGGATAGTCAATACTGTATGTGGTTACCTATGTATGAGGGGTCTAACAAGGATAGTCAATACTGGATGTGGTTACCTATGTATGAGGGGTCTAACAAGGATAGTCAATACTGGATGTGGTTACCTATGTATGAGGGACCTAACAAGGATAGTCAATACTGGATGTGGTTACCTATATATGAGGGGTCTAACAAGGATAGTCAATACTGTATGTGGTTACCTATGTATGAGGGGCCTAACAAGGATAGTCAATACTGGATGTGGTTACCTATGTATGAGGGGCCTAACAAGGATAGTCAATACTGGATGTGGTTACCTATGTATGAGGGGTCTAACAAGGATAGTCAATGCTGGATGTGGTTACCTATGTATGAGGGGCCTAACAAGGATAGTCAATACTGGATGTGGTTACCTATATATGAGGGGTCTAACAAGGATAGTCAATACTGTATGTGGTTACCTATGTATGAGGAGCCTAACAAGGATAGTCAATACTGGATGTGGTTACCTATGTATGAATGTATGAGGGGTCTAACAAGGATAGTCAATACTGGATGTGGTTACCTATGTATGAGGGGCCTAACAAGGATAGTCAATACTGGATGTGGTTACCTATATATGAGGGGTCTAACAAGGATAGTCAATACTGTGTGTGGTTACCTATGTATGAGGGGTCTAACAAGGATAGTCAATACTGGATGTGGTTACCTATGTATGAGGGGCCTAACAAGGATAGTCAATACTGGATGTGGTTACCTATGTATGAGGGACCTAACAAGGATAGTCAATACTGGATGTGGTTACCTATGTATGAGGGGTCTAACAAGGATAATCAATACTGGATGTGGTTACCTATGTATGAGGGGCCTAACAAGGATAGTCAATACTGGATGTGGGTACCTATATATGAGGGGTCTAACAAGGATAGTCAATACTGTATGTGGTTACCTATGTATGAGGGGTCTAACAAGGATAGTCAATACTGGATGTAGTTACCTATGTATGAGGGGTCTAGCAAGGATAGTCAATACTGGATGTGGTTACCTATGTATGAGGGGCCTAACAAGGATAGTCAATACTGGATGTGGTTACCTATGTATGAGGGGCCTAACAAGGATAGTCAATACTGGATGTGGCTACCTATGTATGAGGGGCCTAACAAGGATAATCAATACTGGATGTGGTTACCTATGTATGAGGGGTCTAACAAGGATAGTCAATACTGGATGTGGTTACCTATGTATGAGGGGCCTAACAAGGATAGTCAATACTGGATGTGGTTACCTATATATGAGGGGTCTAACAAGGATAGTCAATACTGTGTGTGGTTACCTATGTATGAGGGGTCTAACAAGGATAGCAATACTGGATGTAGTTACCTATGTATGAGGGGTCTAACAAGGATAGTCAATACTGGATGTGTTTACCTATGTATGAGGGGCCTAACAAGGATAGTCAATATTGGATGTGGTTACCTATGTATGAGGGGCCTAACAAGGATAGTCAATACTGGATGTTGTTACCTATGTATGAGGGGCCTAACAATACTGGATGTGGTTACCTATATATGAGGGGTCTAACAAGGATAGTCAATACTGTATGTGGTTACCTATGTATGAGGGGTCTAACAAGGATAGTCAATACTGGATGTAGTTACCTATGAATGAGGGGTCTAACAAGGATAGTCAATACTGGATGTAGTTACCTATGTATGAGGGGCCTAACAAGGATAGTCAATACTGGATGTGGTTACCTATGTATGAGAGACCTAACAAGGATAGTCAATACTGGATGTGGTTACCTATATATGAGGGGTCTAACAAGGATAGTCAATACTGGATGTGGTTACCTATGTATGAGGGGCCTAACAAGGATAGTCAATACTGGATGTGTTTGCCTATATATGAGGGGCCTAACAAGGATAGTCAATACTGGATGTGGTTACCTATGTATGAGGGATATAACAAGGATAGTCAATACTGGATGTGGTTACCTATGTATGAGGGGCCTAACAAGGATAGTCAATACTGTATGTGGTTACCTATGTATGAGGGGTCTAATAAGGATAGTCAATACTGTATGTGGTTACATATGTAAGAGGGACCTAACAAGGATAGTCAATACTGGATGTGGTTACCTATGTATGAGAGACCTAACAAGGATAGTCAATACTGGATGTGGTTACCTATGTATGAGGGACATAACAAGGATAGTCAATACTGTATGTGGTTACCTATGTATGAGGGGCCTAACAAGGATAGTCAATACTGGATGTGGTTACCTATGTATGAGGGGTCTAACAAGGATAGTCAATGCTGGTTGTGGTTACCTATGTATGAGGGACCTAACAAGGATAGTCAATACTGGATGTGGTTACCTATGTATGAGGGACCTAACAAGGATAGTCAATACTATATGTGGTTACCTATGTATGAGGGACATAACAAGGATAGTCAATGCTGTATGTGGTTACCTATGTATTAGGGGCCTAACAAGGATAGTCAATACTGGATGTGGTTACCAATGTATGAGGGACCTAACAAGGATAGTCAATACTGGATGTGGTTACCTTTGTATGAGGGGCCTAATAAGGATAGTCATTACTGGATGTGGTTACCTATGTAGGAGGAACCTAACAAGGATAGTCAATGCTGTATGTGGTTACCTATGTATGAGGGGCCTAACAAGGATAGTCAATACTGGATGTGGTTACCTATGTATGAGGGGCCTAACAAGGATAGTCAATACTGGATGTGGTTACCTATGTATGAGGGGCCTAACAAGGATAGTCAATACTGGATGTGGTTACCTATGTATGAGGGGCCTAACAAGGATAGTCAATACTGGATGTGGTTACCTCTGTATGAGGGGTCTAACAAGGATAGTCAATACTGGATGTTGTTACCTATGTATGAGGGGCCTAACAAGGATAGTCAATACTGGATGTGGTTACCTATATATGAGGGGTCTAACAAGGATAGTCAATACTGTGTGTGGTTACCTATGTATGAGGGGTCTAACAAGGATAGCAATACTGGATGTAGTTACCTATGTATGAGGGGTCTAACAAGGATAGTCAATACTGGATGTGTTTACCTATGTATGAGGGGTCTAACAAGGATAGTCAATATTGGATGTGGTTACCTATGTATGAGGGGCCTAACAAGGATAGTCAATACTGGATGTGGTTACCTATGTATGAGGGGCCTAACAAGGATAGTCAATACTGGATGTGGTTACATATATATGAGGGGTCTAACAAGGATAGTCAATACTGTGTGTGGTTACCTATGTATGAGGGACCTAACAAGGATAGTCAATACTGGATGTAGTTACCTATGTATGAGGGGCCTATCAAGGATAGTCAATACTGGATGTGGTTACCTATGTATGAGAGACCTAACAAGGATAATCAATACTGGATGTGGTTACCTATATATGAGGGGTCTAACAAGGATAGTCAATACTGGATGTGGTTACCTATGTATGAGGGGCCTAACAAGGATAGTCAATACTGGATGTGGTTACCTATATATGAGGGGCCTAACAAGGATAGTCAATACTGGATGTGGTTACCTATGTATGAGGGGTATAACAAGGATAGTCAATACTGGATGTGGTTACCTATGTATGAGGGGCCTAACAAGGATAGTCAATACTGTATGTGGTTACCTATGTATGAGGGGTCTAATAAGGATAGTCAATACTGTATGTGGTTACATATGTAAGAGGGACCTAACAAGGATAGTCAATACTGGATGTGGTTACCTATGTATGAGAGACCTAACAAGGATAGTCAATACTGGATGTGGTTACCTATGTATGAGGGACATAACAAGGATAGTCAATACTGTATGTGGTTACCTATGTATGAGGGGCCTAACAAGGATAGTCAATACTGGATGTGGTTACCTATGTATGAGAGGTCTAACAAGGATAGTCAATGCTGGATGTGGTTACCTATGTATGAGGGACCTAACAAGGATAGTCAATACTGGATGTGGTTACCTATGTATGAGGGGCCTAACAAGGATAGTCAATACCATATGTGGTTACCTATGTATGAGGGACATAACAAGGATTGTCAATACTGTATGTGGTTACCTATGTATGAGGGGCCTAACAAGGATAGTCAATACTGGATGTGGTTACCTATGTATGAGGGACCTAACAAGGATAGTCAATACTATATGTGGTTACCTATGTATGAGGGACCTAACAAGGATAGTCAATACTATATGTGGTTACCTATGTATGAGGGACATAACAAGGATTGTCAATACTGTATGTGGTTATCTATGTATGAGGGGCCTAACAAGGATAGTCAATACTGGATGTGGTTACCTATGTATGAGGGACCTAACAAGGATAGTCAATGCTGTATGTGGTTACCTATGTATTAGGGGCCTAACAAGGATAGTCAATACTGGATGTGGTTACCAATGTATGAGGGACCTAACAAGGATAGTCAATACTGGATGTGGTTACCTTTGTATGAGGGGCCTAACAAGGATAGTCATTACTGGATGTGGTTACCTATGTATGAGGAACCTAACAAGGATATTCAATGCTGTATGTGGTTACCTATGTATGAGGGGCCTAACAAGGATAGTCAATACTGGATGTGGTTACCTATGTATGAGGGGCCTAACAAGGATAGTCAATACTGGATGTGGTTACCTATGTATGAGGGGCCTAACAAGGATAGTCAATACTGGATGTGGTTACCTATGTATGAGGGGCCTAACAAGGATAGTCAATACTGGATGTGGTTACCTCTGTATGAGGGGTCTAACAAGGATAGTCAATACTAGATGTGGTTACCTATGTATGAGGGACCTAAAAAGGATAGTCAATACTGGATGTGGTTACCTATGTATGAGAGACCTAACAAGGATAGTCAATACTGGATGTGGTTACCTATATATGAGGGGTCTAACAAGGATAGTCAATACTGGATGTGGTTACCTATGTATGAGGGGCCTAACAAGGATAGTCAATACTGGATGTGGTTACCTATATATGAGGGGCCTAACAAGGATAGTCAATACTGGATGTGGTTACCTATGTATGAGGGGTATAACAAGGATAGTCAATACTGGATGTGGTTACCTATGTATGAGGGGCCTAACAAGGATAGTCAATACTGTATGTGGTTACCTATGTATGAGGGGTCTAATAAGGATAGTCAATACTGTATGTGGTTACATATGTAAGAGGGACCTAACAAGGATAGTCAATACTGGATGTGGTTACCTATGTATGAGAGACCTAACAAGGATAGTCAATACTGGATGTGGTTACCTATGTATGAGGGACATAACAAGGATAGTCAATACTGTATGTGGTTACCTATGTATGAGGGGCCTAACAAGGATAGTCAATACTGGATGTGGTTACCTATGTATGAGAGGTCTAACAAGGATAGTCAATGCTGGATGTGGTTACCTATGTATGAGGGACCAAACAAGGATAGTCAATACTGGATGTGGTTACCTATGTATGAGGGGCCTAACAAGGATAGTCAATACTATATGTGGTTACCTATGTATGAGGGACATAACAAGGATTGTCAATACTGTATGTGGTTACCTATGTATGAGGGGCCTAACAAGGATAGTCAATACTGGATGTGGTTACCTATGTATGAGGGACCTAACAAGGATAGTCAATACTATATGTGGTTACCTATGTATGAGGGACCTAACAAGGATAGTCAATACTATATGTGGTTACCTATGTATGAGGGACATAACAAGGATTGTCAATGCTGTATGTGGTTACCTATGTATGAGGGGCCTAACAAGGATAGTCAATACTGGATGTGGTTACCTATGTATGAGGGACCTAACAAGGATAGTCAATGCTGTATGTGGTTACCTATGTATTAGGTGCCTAACAAGGATAGTCAATACTGGATGTGGTTACCAATGTATGAGGGACCTAACAAGGATAGTCAATACTGGATGTGGTTACCTTTGTATGAGGGGCCTAACAAGGATAGTCATTACTGGATGTGGTTACCTATATATGAGGAACCTAACAAGGATATTCAATGCTGTATGTGGTTACCTATGTATGAGGGGCCAAACAAGGATAGTCAATACTGGATGTGGTTACCTATGTATGAGGGGCCTAACAAGGATAGTCAATACTGGATGTGGTTACCTATGTATGAGGGGCCTAACAAGGATAGTCAATACTGGATGTGGTTACCTATGTATGAGGGGCCTAACAAGGATAGTCAATACTGGATGTGGTTACCTCTGTATGAGGGGTCTAACAAGGATAGTCAATACTAGATGTGGTTACCTATGTATGAGGGACCTAAAAAGGATAGTCAATACTGGATGTGGTTACCTATGTATGAGGGTCCTAACAAGGATAGTCAATACTGGATGTGGTTACCTATGTATGAGGAGCCTAACAAGGATAGTCAATACTGGATGTGGTTACCTATGTATGAGGGACCTAACAAGGATAGTCAATACTGGATGTGGTTACCTATGTCTGAGGGACTTAACAAGGATAGTCAATACTATATGTGGTTACCTATGCATGAGAGACATAACAAGGATAGTCAATACTGGATGTGGTTACCTATATATGAGGGGCCTAACAAGGATTGTCAATACCGTATGTGGTTACCTATGTATGAGGGACCTAAGAAGGATAGTCAATACTGTATGTGGTTACCTATGTATGAGGGGCCTAACAAGGATAGTCAATACTGGATGTGGTTACCAATATATGAGGGACCTAACAAGGATAGTCAATACTGGTTGTGGTTGCCTTTGTATGAGGGGTCTAACAAGGATAGTCAATACTGTATGTAGTTACCTATGTATGAGGGATCTAACAAGGATAGTCAATACTGGATGTGGTTACCTATGTATGAGGGGTCTAACAAGGATAGTCAATATTGGATGTGGTTACCTATGTATGAGGGACCTAACAAGGATAGTCAATGCTGGATGTGGTTACCTATGTATGAGGGACCTAACAAGGATAGTCAATACTATATGTGGTTACCTATGTATGAGGGACCTAACAAGGATAGTCAATACTGGATGTGGTTACCTATGTATGAGGGGTCTAACAAGGATAGTCAATACTGTATGTAGCTACCTATGTATGAGAGACCTAACAAGGATAGTCAATACTGGATGTGGTTATCTATGTATGATGGGTCTAACAAGGGTAGTCAATACTGTATGTGGTTACCTATGTATGAGGGGTCTAACAAGGATAGTCAATACTGGATGTGGTTACCTATGTATGAGGGACCTAACAAGGATAGTCAATGCTGGATGTGGTTACTTATGTATGAGGGACCTAACAAGGATAGTCAATGCTGTATGTGGTTACCTGTGTATGAAAGACCTAACAAGGATAGTCAATACTGGATGTGGTTACCTATGTATGAGGGGCCTAACAAGGATAGTCAATACTGGATGTGGTTACCTATGTATGAGGGACCTAACAAGGATAGTCAATACTGGATGTGGTTACCTATGTATGAGGGGCCTAACAAGGATAGTCAATACTGGAGGTAGTTACCTATGTATGAGGGGCCTAACAAGGATAGTCAATACTGGATGTGGTTACCTATGTATGAGAGACCTAACAAGGATAGTCAATACTGGATGTGGTTACCTATGTATGAGGGGTCTAACAAGGATAGTCAATATTGGAGGTGGTTACCTATGTATGAGGGACCTAACAAGGATAGTCAATGCTGGATGTGGTTACCTATGTATGAGGGACCTAACAAGGATAGTCAATACTATATGTGGTTACCTATGTATGAGGGGCCTAACAAGGATAGTCAATACTGGATGTGGTTACCTATGTATGAGGGGTCTAACAAGGATAGTCAATACTGTATGTAGCGACCTATGTATGAGAGACCTAACAAGGATAGTCAATACTGGATGTGGTTATCTATGTATGAGGGGTCTAACAAGGATAGTCAATACTGTATGTGGTTACCTATGCATGAGGGGCCTAACAAAGATAGTCAATACTGGATGTGGTTACCTATGTATGAGGGGTCTAACAAGGATAGTCAATACTGTATGTAGCTACCTATGTATGAGAGACCTAACAAGGATAGTCAATACTGGATGTGGTTATCTATGTATGATGGGTCTAACAAGGATAGTCAATACTGTATGTGGTTACCTATGTATGAGGGGTCTAACAAGGATAGTCAATACTGGATGTGGTTACCTATGTATGAGGGACCTAACAAGGATAGTCAATGCTGGATGTGGTTACCTATGTATGAGGGACCTAACAAGGATAGTCAATGCTGTATGTGGTTACCTGTGTATGAAAGACCTAACAAGGATAGTCAATACTGGATGTTGTTACCTATGTATGAGGAGCCTAACAAGGATAGTCAATACTGGATGTGGTTACCTATGTATGAGGGACCTAACAAGGATAGTCAATACTGGATGTGGTTACCTATGTATGAGGGACCTAACAAGGATAGTCAATACTGGATGTGGTTACCTATGTATGAGGGGTCTAACAAGGATAGTCAATACTGGATGCAGTTACCTATGTATGAGGGGCCTAACAAGGATAGTCAATACTGGATGTAGTTACCTATGTATGAGGGGCCTAACAAGGATAGTCAATACTGGATGTGGTTACCTATGTATGAGAGACCTAACAAGGATAGTCAATACTGGATGTGGTTACCTATGCATGAGGGGTCTAACAAGGATAGTCAATAATGGATGTGGTTACCTATGTATGAGGGACCTAACAAGGATAGTCAATGCTGGATGTGGTTACCTATGTATGAGGGGCCTAATAAGGATAGTCAATACTGGATGTGGTTACCTATGTATGAGGGGTCTAACAAGGATAGTCAATACTGTATGTAGCGACCTATGTATGAGAGACCTAACAAGGATAGTCAATACTGGATGTGGTTATCTATGTATGATGGGTCTAACAAGGATAGTCAATACTGTATGTGGTTACCTATGCATGAGGGGCCTAACAAGGATAGTCAATACTGGATGTGGTTACCTATGTATGAGGGGTCTAACAAGGATAGTCAATACTGTATGTAGCTACCTATGTATGAGAGACCTAACAAGGATAGTCAATACTGGATGTGGTTATCTATGTATGATGGGTCTAACAAGGATAGTCAATACTGTATGTGGTTACCTATGTATGAGGGATCTAACAAGGATAGTCAATACTGGATGTGGTTACCTATGTTTGAGGGGTCTAGCAAGGATAGTCAATACTGGATGTGGTTACCTATGTATGAGAGGCCTAACAAGGATAGTCAATACTGGATGTGGTTACCTATGTATGAGAGACCTAACAAGGATAGTCAATACTGGATGTGGTTACCTATGTATGAGGGACCTAACAAGGATAGTCAATACTATATGTGGTTACCTATGTATGAGGGACATATCAAGGATAGTCAATACTGGATGTGGTTACCTATGTATGAGGGGCCTAACAAGGATTGTTAATACCGTATGTGGTTACCTATGTATGAGGGACCTAACAAGGATAGTCAATACTGGATGTGGTTACCTATGTATGAGGGACCTAACAAGGATAGTCAATACTGTATGTGGTTACCTATGTATGAGGGGCCTAACAAGGATAGTCAATACTGGATGTGGTTACCAATGTATGAGGGACCTAACAAGGATAGTCAATACTGGATGTGGTTACCTATGTATGAGGGGTCTAACAAGGATAGTCAATACTGTATGTGGTTACCTATGTATGAGGGGTCTAACAAGGATAGTCAATATTGGATGTGGTTACCTATGTATGAGGGGCCTAACAAGGATAGTCAATACTGGATGTGGTTACCTATGTATGAGGGGTCTAACAAGGATAGTCAATACTGTATGTAGCTACCTATGCATGAGAGACCTAACAAGGATAGTCAATACTGGATGTGGTTATCTATGTATGATGGGTCTAACAAGGGTAGTCAATACTGTATGTGGTTACCTATGTATGAAGGGTCTAACAAGGATAGTCAATACTGGATGTGGTTACCTATGTATGAGGGACCTAACAAGGATAGTCAATACTGTATGTGGTTACCTATGTATGAGGGGCCTAACAAGGATAGTCAATACTGGATGTGGTTACCTATGTATGAGGGGTCTAACAAGGATAGTCAATACTGTATGTAGCTACCTATGCATGAGAGACCTAACAAGGATAGTCAATACTGGATGTGGTTATCTATGTATGATGGGTCTAACAAGGGTAGTCAATACTGTATGTGGTTACCTATGTATGAAGGGTCTAACAAGGATAGTCAATACTGGATGTGGTTACCTATGTATGAGGGACCTAACAAGGATAGTCAATGCTGGATGTGGTTACCTATGTATGAGGGACATAACAAGGATAGTCAATGCTGTATGTGGTTACCTGTGTATGAAAGACCTAACAAGGATAGTCAATACTGGATGTGGTTACCTATGTATGAGGGGCCTAACAAGGATAGTCAATACTGGATGTGGTTACCTATGTATGAGGGACCTAACAAGGATAGTCAATACTGGATGTGGTTACCTATGTATGAGGGGCCTAACAAGGATAGTCAATACTGGATGTAGTTACCTATGTATGAGGGGCCTAACAAGGATAGTCAATACTGGATGTGGTTACCTATGTATGAGAGACCTAACAAGGATAGTCAATACTGGATGTGGTTACCTATGTATGAGGGGTCTAACAAGGATAGTCAATATTGGATGTGGTTACCTATGTATGAGGGACCTAACAAGGATAGTCAATGCTGGATGTGGTTACCTATGTATGAGGGACCTAACAAGGATAGTCAATACTGTATGTGGTTACCTATGTATGAGGGGCCTAACAAGGATAGTCAATACTGGATGTGGTTACCTCTGTATGAGGGGTCTAACAAGGATAGTCAATACTGTATGTAGCTACCTATGCATGAGAGATCTAACAAGGATAGTCAATACTGGATGTGGTTATCTATGTATGATGGGTCTAACAAGGATAGTCAATACTGTATGTGGTTACCTATGTATGAGGGGTCTAACAAGGATAGTCAATACTGGATGTGGTTACCTATGTATGAGGGACCTAACAAGGATAGTCAATGCTGGATGTGGTTACCTATGTATGAGGGACCTAACAAGGATAGTCAATGCTGTATGTGGTTACCTGTGTATGAAAGACCTAACAAGGATAGTCAATACTGGATGTGGTTACCTATGTATGAGGGGCCTAACAAGGATAGTCAATACTGGATGTGGTTACCTATGTATCAGGGACCTAACAAGGATAGTCAATACTGGATGTGTTTACCTATGTATGAGGGGTCTAACAAGGATATTCAATACTGGATGCAGTTACCTATGTATGAGGGGCCTAACAAGGATAGTCAATACTGGATGTAGTTACCTATGTATGAGGGGCCTAACAAGGATAGTCAATACTGGATGTGGTTACCTATGTATGAGGGGTCTAACAAGGATAGTCAATACTGAATGTGGTTACCTATGTATGAGGGGCCTAACAAGGATAGTCAATACTGGATGTGGTTACCTATATATGAGGGGTCTAACAAGGATAGTCAATACTGTATGTGGTTACCTATGTATGAGGGGCCTAACAAGGATAGTCAATACTGGATGTGGTTACCTATGTATGAGGGGTCTAACAAGGATAGTCAATACTGTATGTGGTTACCTATGTATGAGGGGCCTAACAAGGATAGTCAATACTGGATGTGGTTACCTATGTATGAGGGGCCTAACAAGGATAGTCAATACTGGATGTGGTTACCTATGTATGAGGGGTCTAACAAGGATAGTCAATACTGAATGTGGTTACCTATGTATGAGGGGCCTAACAAGGATAGTCAATACTGGATGTGGTTACCTCTGTATGAGGGGTCTAACAAGGATAGTCAATACTGTATGTAGCTACCTATGCATGAGAGATCTAACAAGGATAGTCAATACTGGATGTGGTTATCTATGTATGATGGGTCTAACAAGGATAGTCAATACTGTATGTGGTTACCTATGTATGAGGGGTCTAACAAGGATAGTCAATACTGGATGTGGTTACCTATGTATGAGGGACCTAACAAGGATAGTCAATGCTGGATGTGGTTACCTATGTATGAGGGACCTAACAAGGATAGTCAATGCTGTATGTGGTTACCTGTGTATGAAAGACCTAACAAGGATAGTCAATACTGGATGTGGTTACCTATGTATGAGGGGCCTAACAAGGATAGTCAATACTGGATGTGGTTACCTATGTATCAGGGACCTAACAAGGATAGTCAATACTGGATGTGGTTACCTATGTATGAGGGGTCTAACAAGGATAGTCAATACTGGATGCAGTTACCTATGTATGAGGGGCCTAACAAGGATAGTCAATACTGGATGTAGTTACCTATGTATGAGGGGCCTAACAAGGATAGTCAATACTGGATGTGGTTACCTATGTATGAGGGGTCTAACAAGGATAGTCAATACTGAATGTGGTTACCTATGTATGAGGGGCCTAACAAGGATAGTCAATACTGGATGTGGTTACCTATATATGAGGGGTCTAACAAGGATAGTCAATACTGTATGTGGTTACCTATGTATGAGGGGCCTAACAAGGATAGTCAATACTGGATGTGGTTACCTATGTATGAGGGGTCTAACAAGGATAGTCAATACTGTATGTGGTTACCTATGTATGAGGGGCCTAACAAGGATAGTCAATACTGGATGTGGTTACCTATGTATGAGGGGCCTAACAAGGATAGTCAATACTGGATGTGGTTACCTATGTATGAGGGGTCTAACAAGGATAGTCAATACTGAATGTGGTTACCTATGTATGAGGGGCCTAACAAGGATAGTCAATACTGGATGTGGTTACCTCTGTATGAGGGGTCTAACAAGGATAGTCAATACTGTATGTAGCTACCTATGCATGAGAGATCTAACAAGGATAGTCAATACTGGATGTGGTTATCTATGTATGATGGGTCTAACAAGGATAGTCAATACTGTATGTGGTTACCTATGTATGAGGGGTCTAACAAGGATAGTCAATACTGGATGTGGTTACCTATGTATGAGGGACCTAACAAGGATAGTCAATGCTGGATGTGGTTACCTATGTATGAGGGACCTAACAAGGATAGTCAATGCTGTATGTGGTTACCTGTGTATGAAAGACCTAACAAGGATAGTCAATACTGGATGTGGTTACCTATGTATGAGGGGCCTAACAAGGATAGTCAATACTGGATGTGGTTACCTATGTATCAGGGACCTAACAAGGATAGTCAATACTGGATGTGGTTACCTATGTATGAGGGGTCTAACAAGGATAGTCAATACTGGATGCAGTTACCTATGTATGAGGGGCCTAACAAGGATAGTCAATACTGGATGTAGTTACCTATGTATGAGGGGCCTAACAAGGATAGTCAATACTGGATGTGGTTACCTATGTATGAGAGACCTAACAAGGATAGTCAATACTGGATGTGGTTACCTATGTATGAGGGGTCTAACAAGGATAGTCAATATTGGATGTGGTTACCTATGTATGAGGGACCTAACAAGGATAGTCAATGCTGGATGTGGTTACCTATGTATGAGGGGCCTAATAAGGATAGTCAATACTGGATGTGGTTATCTATGTATGATGGGTCTAACAAGGATAGTCAATACTGTATGTGGTTACCTATGCATGAGGGGCCTAACAAGGATAGTCAATACTGGATGTGGTTACCTATGTATGAGGGGTCTAACAAGGATAGTCAATACTGTATGTAGCTATCTATGTATGAGAGACCTAACAAGGATAGTCAATACTGGATGTGGTTATCTATGTATGATGGGTCTAACAAGGATAGTCAATACTGTATGTGGTTACCTATGTATGAGGGGTCTAACAAGGATTGTCAATACTGGATGTGGTTACCTATGTATGAGGGACCTAACAAGGATAGTCAATGCTGGATGTGGTTACCTATGTATGAGGGACCTAACAAGGATAGTCAATGCTGTATGTGGTTACCTGTGTATGAAAGACCTAACAAGGATAGTCAATACTGGATGTGGTTACCTATGTATGAGGAGCCTAACAAGGATAGTCAATACTGGATGTGGTTACCTATGTATGAGGGACCTAACAAGGATAGTCAATACTGGATGTAGTTACCTATGTATGAGGGGCCTAACAAGGATAGTCAATACTGGATGTGGTTACCTATGTATGAGAGACCTAACAAGGATAGTCAATACTGGATGTGGTTACCTATGTATGAGGGGTCTAACAAGGATAGTCAATATTGGATGTGGTTACCTATGTATGAGGGACCTAACAAGGATAGTCAATGCTGGATGTGGTTACCTATGTATGAGGGACCTAACAAGGATAGTCAATACTGTATGTGGTTACCTATGTATGAGGGGCCTAACAAGGATAGTCAATACTGGATGTGGTTACCTCTGTATGAGGGGTCTAACAAGGATAGTCAATACTGTATGTAGCTACCTATGCATGAGAGATCTAACAAGGATAGTCAATACTGGATGTGGTTATCTATGTATGATGGGTCTAACAAGGATAGTCAATACTGTATGTGGTTACCTATGTATGAGGGGTCTAACAAGGATAGTCAATACTGGATGTGGTTACCTATGTATGAGGGACCTAACAAGGATAGTCAATGCTGGATGTGGTTACCTATGTATGAGGGACCTAACAAGGATAGTCAATGCTGTATGTGGTTACCTGTGTATGAAAGACCTAACAAGGATAGTCAATACTGGATGTGGTTACCTATGTATGAGGGGCCTAACAAGGATAGTCAATACTGGATGTGGTTACCTATGTATCAGGGACCTAACAAGGATAGTCAATACTGGATGTGGTTACCTATGTATGAGGGGTCTAACAAGGATAGTCAATACTGGATGCAGTTACCTATGTATGAGGGGCCTAACAAGGATAGTCAATACTGGATGTAGTTACCTATGTATGAGGGGCCTAACAAGGATAGTCAATACTGGATGTGGTTACCTATGTATGAGGGGTCTAACAAGGATAGTCAATACTGAATGTGGTTACCTATGTATGAGGGGCCTAACAAGGATAGTCAATACTGGATGTGGTTACCTATATATGAGGGGTCTAACAAGGATAGTCAATACTGTATGTGGTTACCTATGTATGAGGGGCCTAACAAGGATAGTCAATACTGGATGTGGTTACCTATGTATGAGGGGTCTAACAAGGATAGTCAATACTGTATGTGGTTACCTATGTATGAGGGGCCTAACAAGGATAGTCAATACTGGATGTGGTTACCTATGTATGAGGGGCCTAACAAGGATAGTCAATACTGGATGTGGTTACCTATGTATGAGGGGTCTAACAAGGATAGTCAATACTGAATGTGGTTACCTATGTATGAGGGGCCTAACAAGGATAGTCAATACTGGATGTGGTTACCTCTGTATGAGGGGTCTAACAAGGATAGTCAATACTGTATGTAGCTACCTATGCATGAGAGATCTAACAAGGATAGTCAATACTGGATGTGGTTATCTATGTATGATGGGTCTAACAAGGATAGTCAATACTGTATGTGGTTACCTATGTATGAGGGGTCTAACAAGGATAGTCAATACTGGATGTGGTTACCTATGTATGAGGGACCTAACAAGGATAGTCAATGCTGGATGTGGTTACCTATGTATGAGGGACCTAACAAGGATAGTCAATGCTGTATGTGGTTACCTGTGTATGAAAGACCTAACAAGGATAGTCAATACTGGATGTGGTTACCTATGTATGAGGGGCCTAACAAGGATAGTCAATACTGGATGTGGTTACCTATGTATCAGGGACCTAACAAGGATAGTCAATACTGGATGTGGTTACCTATGTATGAGGGGTCTAACAAGGATAGTCAATACTGGATGCAGTTACCTATGTATGAGGGGCCTAACAAGGATAGTCAATACTGGATGTAGTTACCTATGTATGAGGGGCCTAACAAGGATAGTCAATACTGGATGTGGTTACCTATGTATGAGAGACCTAACAAGGATAGTCAATACTGGATGTGGTTACCTATGTATGAGGGGTCTAACAAGGATAGTCAATATTGGATGTGGTTACCTATGTATGAGGGACCTAACAAGGATAGTCAATGCTGGATGTGGTTACCTATGTATGAGGGGCCTAATAAGGATAGTCAATACTGGATGTGGTTATCTATGTATGATGGGTCTAACAAGGATAGTCAATACTGTATGTGGTTACCTATGCATGAGGGGCCTAACAAGGATAGTCAATACTGGATGTGGTTACCTATGTATGAGGGGTCTAACAAGGATAGTCAATACTGTATGTAGCTATCTATGTATGAGAGACCTAACAAGGATAGTCAATACTGGATGTGGTTATCTATGTATGATGGGTCTAACAAGGATAGTCAATACTGTATGTGGTTACCTATGTATGAGGGGTCTAACAAGGATTGTCAATACTGGATGTGGTTACCTATGTATGAGGGACCTAACAAGGATAGTCAATGCTGGATGTGGTTACCTATGTATGAGGGACCTAACAAGGATAGTCAATGCTGTATGTGGTTACCTGTGTATGAAAGACCTAACAAGGATAGTCAATACTGGATGTGGTTACCTATGTATGAGGAGCCTAACAAGGATAGTCAATACTGGATGTGGTTACCTATGTATGAGGGACCTAACAAGGATAGTCAATACTGGATGTGGTTACCTGTGTATGAGGGACCAAACAAGGATAGTCAATACTGGATGTGGTTACCTATGTATGAAGGGTCTAACAAGGATAGTCAATACTGGATGCAGTTACCTATGTATGAGGGGCCTAACAAGGATAGTCAATACTGGATGTAGTTACCCATGTATGAGGGGCCTAACAAGGATAGTCAATACTGGATGTGGTTACCTATGTATGAGAGACCTAACAAGGATAGTCAATACTGGATGTGGTTACCTATGTATGAGGGGTCTAACAAGGATAGTCAATATTGGATGTGGTTACCTATGTATGAGGGACCTAACAAGGATAGTCAATGCTGGATGTGGTTACCTATGTATGAGGGGACTAATAAGGATAGTCAATACTGGATGTGGTTACCTATGTATGAGGGGTCTAACAAGGATAGTCAATACTGTATGTAGCGACCTATGTATGAGATACCTAACAAGGATAGTCAATACTGGATGTGGTTATCTATGTATGATGGGCCTAACAAGGATAGTCAATACTGTATGTGGTTACCTATGCATGAGGGGCCTAACAAGGATAGTCAATACTGGATGTGGTTACCTATGTATGAGGGATCTAACAAGGATAGTCAATACTGTATGTAGCTACCTATGTATGAGAGACCTAACAAGGATAGTCAATACTGGATGTGGTTATCTATGTATGATGGGTCTAACAAGGATAGTCAATACTGTATGTGGTTACCTATGTATGAGGGGTCTAACAAGGATAGTCAATACTGGATGTGGTTACCTATGTATGAGGGACCTAACAAGGATAGTCAATGCTGGATGTGGTTACCTATGTATGAGGGACCTAACAAGGATAGTCAATGCTGTATGTGGTTACCTGTGTATGAAAGACCTAACAAGGATAGTCAATACAGGATGTGGTTACCTATGTATGAGGGACCTAACAAGGATAGTCAATACTGGATGTGGTTACCTATGTATGAGTGGTCTAACAAGGATAGTCAATACTGGATGCGGTTACCTATGTATGAGGGACCTAACAAGGATAGTCAATACTGGATGTGGTTACCTATGTATGAGAGGCCTAACAAGGATAGTCAATACTGGATGTGGTTACCTATGTATGAGAGACCTAACAAGGATAGTCAATACTGGATGTGGTTACCTATGTATGAGGGACCTAACAAGGATAGTCAATACTGGATGTGGTTACCTATGTATGAGGGACCTTACAAGGATAGTCAATACTATATGTGGTTACCTATGTATGAGGGACATAACAAGGATAGTCAATACTGGATGTGGTTACCTATGTATGAGGGGCCTAACAAGGATTGTCAATACCGTATGTGGTTACCTATGTATGAGGGACCTAACAAGGATAGTCAATACTGGATGTGCTTACTTATGTATGAGGGACCTAACAAGGATAGTCAATACTGTATGTGGTTACCTATGTATGAGGGGCCTAACAAGGATAGTCAATACTGGATGTGGTTACCAATGTATGAGGGACCTAACAAGGATAGTCAATACTGGATGTGGTTACCTATGTATGAGGGGTCTAACAAGGATAGTCAATACTGTATGTGGTTACCTATGTATGAGGGGCCTAACAAGTATTGTCAATATTGGATGTGGTTACCTATTTATGAGGTGTCTAACAAGGATAGTCAATACTGGATGTGGTTACCAATGTATAAGGGGTCCAACAAGGATAGTCAATACTGGATGTGGTTACCTATATATGAGGGACCTAACAAGGATTGTCAATACTGGATATGGTTACCTGTGTATGAGGGACCTAACAAGGATATTCAATACTGTATGTGGTTACCTATGTGTGAGGGGCCTAACAAGGATAGTCAATACTGAATGTGGTTACCTATGTATGAGGGGTCTAACAAGGATAGTCAATACTGGATTTTGTTACCTATGTATGAGGGGTCTAACAAGGATAGTCAATACTGTATGTGGCTACCTATGTATGAGGGGCCTAACAAGGATAGTCAATATTGTATGTGGTTACCTATGTATGAGGGGCCTAACAAGGATAGTCAATACTGGTTGTAGTTGCCTTTGTATGAGGGGTCTAAGAAGGATAGTCAATACTGTATGTGGTTACCTATGTATGAGGGATCTAACAAGGATAGTCAATACTGGATGTGGTTACCTATATATGAGGGGTCTAACAAGGATAGTCAATATTGGATGTGGTTACCTATGTATGAGGGACCTAACAAGGATAGTCAATACTGGATGTGGTTACCTATGTATGAGGGACCTAACAAGGATAATCAATACTGTATGTGGTTACCTATATATGAGGGGCCTAACAAGGATAGTCAATACTGGATGTGGTTACCTATGTATGAGGGGTCTAACAAGGATAGTCAATACTGTATGTAGCTACCTATGTATGAGAGACATAACAAGGATAGTCAATACTGGATGTGGTTATCTATGTATGAGGGGTCTAACAAGGATAGTCAATACTGTAAGTGGTTACCTATGTATGAGGGTTCTAATAAGGATAGTCAATACTGGATGTGGTTACCTATGTATGAGGGACCTAACAAGGATAGTCAATGCTGGATGTGGTTACCTATGTATGAGAGATCTAACAAGGATAGTCAATGCTGTATGTGGTTACCTGTGTATGATGGGTCTAACAAGGATAGTCAATACTGGATGTGGTTACCTATGTATGAGGAGCCTAACAAGGATAGTCAATACTGGATGTGGTTATCTATGTATGAGGGACCTAACAAGGATAGTCAATACTGGATGCGGTTACCTATGTATGAGGGGCCTAACAAGGATAGTCAATACTGGATGTGGTTACCTATGTATGAGGGGCCTAACAAGGATAGTCAATACTGGATGGTGTTACCTATGTATGAGAGACCTAACAAGGATAGTCAATACTGGATGTGGTTACCTGTGCATGAGGGACCTAACAAGGATAGTCAATACTGGATGTGGTTACCTATGTATGAGGGACCTAACAAGGATAGTCAATACTATATGTGGTTACCTATGTATGAGGGACATAACAAGGATAGTCAATACTGGATGTGGTTACCTATGTATGAGGGGCCTAACAAGGATTGTCAATACTGTATGTGGTTACCTATGTATGAGGGGCCTAACAAGGATAGTCAATACTGGATGTGGTTACCTATGTATGAGAGACCTAACAAGGATAGTCAATACTGGATGTGGTTACCTATGTATGAGGGGCCTAACAAGGATAGTCAATACTGGATGTGGTTACCAATATATGAGGGACCTAACAAGGATAGTCAATACTGGATGTGGTTACCTATGTATGAGGGGCCTAACAAGGATAGTCAATACTGGATGTGGTTACCTATGTATGAGGGGACTAACAAGGATAGTCAATACTGGATGTGGTTACCTATGTATGAGGGGCCTAACAAGGATAGTCAATACTGGATGTGGTTACCTATGTACGAGGGGCCTAACAAGGATAGTCAATACTGGATGTGGTTACCTATGTATGAGGGGCCTAACAAGGATAGTCAATGCTGTATGTGGTTACCTGTGTATGAAAGACCTAACAAGGATAGTCAATACTGGATGTGGTTACCTATGTATGAGGAGCCTAACAAGGATAGTCAATACTGGATGTGGTTACCTATGTATGAGGGACCTAACAAGGATAGTCAATACTGGATGTGGTTACCTATGTATGAGGGGTCTACCAAGGATAGTCAATACTGGATGCGGTTACCTATGTATGAGGGACCTAACAAGGATAGTCAAAACTGGATGTGGTTACCTATGTATGAGAGGCCTAACAAGGATAGTCAATACTGGATGTGGTTACCTATGTATGAGAGACCTAACAAGGATAGTCAATACTGGATGTGGTTTTCCTATGTATGAGGGACCTAACAAGGATAGTCAATACTGGATGTGGTTACCTATGTATGAGGGACCTAACAAGGATAGTCAATACTATATGTGGTTACCTATGTATGAGGGACATAACAAGGATAGTCAATACTGGATGTGGTTACTTATGTATGAGGGGCCTAACAAGGATTGTTAATACCGTATGTGGTTACCTATGTATGAGGGTCCTAACAAGGATAGTCAATACTGGATGTGGTTACCTATGTATGAGGGACCTAACAAGGATAGTCAATACTGTATGTGGTTACCTATGTAAGAGGGGCCTAACAAGGATAGTCAATACTGGATGTGGTTACCATTGTATGAGGGACCTAACAAGGATAGTCAATACTGGATGTGGTTACCTATGTATGAGGGGTCTAACAAGGATAGTCAATACTGTATGTGGTTACCTATGTATGAGGGGCCTAACAAGGATAGTCAATACTGGATGTGGTTACCTATTTATGAGGGGTCTAACAAGGATAGTCAATACTGGATGTGGTTACCTATGTATGAGGGGTCCAACAAGGATAGTCAATACTGGATGTGGTTACCTATATATGAGGGACCTAACAAGGATTGTCAATGCTGGATATGGTTACCTATGTATGAGGGACCTAACAAGGATAGTCAATACTGTATGTGGTTACCTATGTGTGAGGGGCCTAACAAGGATAGTCAATGCTGAATGTGGTTACCTATATATGAGGGACCTAACAAGGATTGTCAATACTGGATATGGTTACCTATGTATGAGGGACCTAACAAGGATATTCAATACTGTATGTGGTTACCTATGTGTGAGGGGCCTAACAAGGATAGTCAATACTGAATGTGGTTACCTATGTATGAGGGGTCTAACAAGGATAGTCAATACTGGATTTTGTTACCTATGTATGAGGGGTCTAACAAGGATAGTCAATACTGTATATGGCTACCTATGTATGAGAGTCCTAACAAGGATAGTCAATATTGTATGTGGTTACCTATGTATGAAGGGCCTAACAAGGATAGTCAATGCTGGTTGTGGTTGCCTTTGTATGAGGGGTCTAACAAGGATAGTCAATACTGTATGTGGTTACCTATGTATGAGGGATCTAACAAGGATAGTCAATACTGTATGTGGTTACCTATGTATGAGGGGTCTAACAAGGATAGTCAATATTGGATGTGGTTACCTATGTATGAGGGACCTAACAAGGATAGTCAATACTGGATGTGGTTACCTATGTATGAGGGACCTAACAAGGATAATCAATACTGTATGTGGTTACCTATGTATGAGGGGCCTAACAAGGATAGTCAATACTGGATGTGGTTACCTATGTATGAGGGGTCTAACAAGGATAGTCAATACTGTATGTAGCTACCTATGTATGAGAGACATAACAAGGATAGTCAATACTGGATGTGGTTATCTATGTATGAGGGGTCTAACAAGGATAGTCAATACTGTAAGTGGTTACCTATGTATGAGGGTTCTAATAAGGATAGTCAATACTGGATGTGGTTACCTATGTATGAGGGACCTAACAAGGATAGTCAATGCTGGATGTGGTTACCTATGTATGAGGGATCTAACAAGGATAGTCAATGCTGTATGTGGTTACCTGTGTATGATGGGTCTAACAAGGATAGTCAATACTGGATGTGGTTACCTATGTATGAGGAGCCTAACAAGGATAGTCAATACTGGATGTGGTTACCTATGTATGAGGGACCTAACAAGGATAGTCAATACTGGATGCGGTTACCTATGTATGAGGGGCCTAACAAGGATAGTCAATACTGGATGTGGTTACCTATGTATGAGGGGCCTAACAAGGATAGTCAATACTGGATGGTGTTACCTATGTATGAGAGACCTAACAAGGATAGTCAATACTGGATGTGGTTACCTGTGCATGAGGGACCTAACAAGGATAGTCAATACTGGATGTGGTTACCTATGTATGAGGTACCTAACAAGGATAGTCAATACTATATGTGGTTACCTATGTATGAGGGACATAACAAGGATAGTCAATACTGGATGTGGTTACCTATGTATGAGGGGCCTAACAAGGATTGTCAATACTGTATGTGGTTACCTATGTATGAGGGGCCTAACAAGGATAGTCAATACTGGATGTGGTTACCTATGTATGAGAGACCTAACAAGGATAGTCAATACTGGATGTGGTTACCTATGTATGAGGGGCCTAACAAGGATAGTCAATACTGGATGTGGTTACCAATATATGAGGGACCTAACAAGGATAGTCAATACTGGATGTGGTTACCTATGTATGAGGGGCCTAACAAGGATAGTCAATACTGGATGTGGTTACCTATGTATGAGGGGCCTAACAAGGATAGTCAATACTGGATGTGGTTACCTATGTATGAGGGGCCTAACAAGGATAGTCAATACTGGATGTGGTTACCTATGTATGAGGGGCCTAACAAGGATAGTCAATACTGGATGTGGTTACCTATGTACGAGGGGCCTAACAAGGATAGTCAATACTGGATGTGGTTACCTATGTATGAGGGGCCTAACAAGGATAGTCAATGCTGTATGTGGTTACCTGTGTATGAAAGACCTAACAAGGATAGTCAATACTGGATGTGGTTACCTATGTATGAGGAGCCTAACAAGGATAGTCAATACTGGATGTGGTTACCTATGTATGAGGGACCTAACAAGGATAGTCAATACTGGATGTGGTTACCTATGTATGAGGGGTCTACCAAGGATAGTCAATACTGGATGCGGTTACCTATGTATGAGGGACCTAACAAGGATAGTCAAAACTGGATGTGGTTACCTATGTATGAGAGGCCTAACAAGGATAGTCAATACTGGATGTGGTTACCTATGTATGAGAGACCTAACAAGGATAGTCAATACTGGATGTGGTTTTCCTATGTATGAGGGACCTAACAAGGATAGTCAATACTGGATGTGGTTACCTATGTATGAGGGACCTAACAAGGATAGTCAATACTATATGTGGTTACCTATGTATGAGGGACATAACAAGGATAGTCAATACTGGATGTGGTTACTTATGTATGAGGGGCCTAACAAGGATTGTTAATACCGTATGTGGTTACCTATGTATGAGGGTCCTAACAAGGATAGTCAATACTGGATGTGGTTACCTATGTATGAGGGACCTAACAAGGATAGTCAATACTGTATGTGGTTACCTATGTAAGAGGGGCCTAACAAGGATAGTCAATACTGGATGTGGTTACCAATGTATGAGGGACCTAACAAGGATAGTCAATACTGGATGTGGTTACCTATGTATGAGGGGTCTAACCAGGATAGTCAATACTGTATGTGGTTACCTATGTATGAGGGGCCTAACAAGGATAGTCAATACTGGATGTGGTTACCTATTTATGAGGGGTCTAACAAGGATAGTCAATACTGGATGTGGTTACCTATGTATGAGGGGTCCAACAAGGATAGTCAATACTGGATGTGGTTACCTATATATGAGGGACCTAACAAGGATTGTCAATGCTGGATATGGTTACCTATGTATGAGGGACCTAACAAGGATAGTCAATACTGTATGTGGTTACCTATGTGTGAGGGGCCTAACAAGGATAGTCAATGCTGAATGTGGTTACCTATATATGAGGGACCTAACAAGGATTGTCAATACTGGATATGGTTACCTATGTATGAGGGACCTAACAAGGATATTCAATACTGTATGTGGCTACCTATGTGTGAGGGGCCTAACAAGGATAGTCAATACTGAATGTGGTTACCTATGTATGAGGGGTCTAACAAGGATAGTCAATACTGGATTTTGTTACCTATGTATGAGGGGTATAACAAGGATAGTCAATACTGTATATGGCTACCTATGTATGAGAGTCCTAACAAGGATAGTCAATATTGTATGTGGTTACCTATGTATGAAGGGCCTAACAAGGATAGTCAATGCTGGTTGTGGTTGCCTTTGTATGAGGGGTCTAACAAGGATAGTCAATACTGTATGTGGTTACCTATGTATGAGGGATCTAACAAGGATAGTCAATACTGTATGTGGTTACCTATGTATGAGGGGTCTAACAAGGATAGTCAATATTGGATGTGGTTACCTATGTATGAGGGACCTAACAAGGATAGTCAATACTGGATGTGGTTACCTATGTATGAGGGACCTAACAAGGATAATCAATACTGTATGTGGTTACCTATGTATGAGGGGCCTAACAAGGATAGTCAATACTGGATGTGGTTACCTATGTATGAGGGGTCTAACAAGGATAGTCAATACTGTATGTAGCTACCTATGTATGAGAGACCTAACAAGGATAGTCAATACTGGATGTGGTTACCTATGTATGAGGGACCTAACAAGGATAATCAATACTGGATGTGGTTATCTATGTATGAGGGGTCTAACAAGGAAAGTCAATAGTGTATGTGGTTACCTATGTATGAGGGGTCTAGCAAGGATAGTCAATACAGGATGTGGTTACCTATGTATGAGGGACCTAACAAGGATAGTCAATGCTGGATGTGGTTACCTATGTATGAGGGACCTAACAAGGATAGTCAATGCTGTATGTGGTTACCTGTGTATGATGGGTCTAACAAGGATAGTCAATACTGGATGTGGTTATCTATGTATGAGGAGCCTAACAAGGATAGTCAATACTGGATGTGGTTACCTATGTATGAGGGACCTAACAAGGATAGTCAATACTGGATGCGGTTACCTATGTATGAGGGGCCTAACAAGGATAGTCAATACTGGATGTGGTTACCTATGTATGAGGGGCCTAACAAAGATAGTCAATACTGGATGGTGTTACCTATGTATGAGAGACCTAACAAGGATAGTCAATACTGGATATGGTTACCTGTGTATGAGGGACCTAACAAGGATAGTCAATACTGGATGTGGTTACCTATGTATGAGGGACCTAACAAGGATAGTCAATACTATATGTGGTTACCTATGTATGAGGGACATAACAAGGATAGTCAATACTGGATGTGGTTACCTATGTATGAGGGGCCTAACAAGGATTGTCAATACTGTATGTGGTTACCTATGTATGAGGGGCCTAACAAGGATAGTCAATACTGGATGTGGTTACCTATGTATGAGAGACCTAACAAGGATAGTCAATACTGTATGTGGTTACCTATGTATGAGGGGCCTAACAAGGATAGTCAATACTGGATGTGGTTACCAATATATGAGGGACCTAACAAGGATAGTCAATACTGGATGTGGTTACCTATGTATGAGGGGCCTAACAAGGATAGTCAATACTGGATGTGGTTACCTATGTATGAGGAACCTAACAAGGATAGTCAATACTGTATGTGGTTACCTATAGATGAGGGGCCTAACAAGGATAGTCAATACTGGATGTGATTACCTATGTATGAGGGGCCTAACAAGGATAGTCAATACTGGATGTGGTTACCTATGTATGAGGGGCCTAACAAGGATAGTCAATACTGGATGTGGTTACCTATGTATGAGGGGCCTAACAAGGATAGTCAATACTGGATGTGGTTACCTATGTATGAGGGGACTAACAAGGATAGTCAATACTGGATGTGGTTACCTATGTATGAGGGGCCTAACAAGGATAGTCAATACTGGATGTGGTCACCTATGTACGAGGGGCCTAACAAGGATAGTCAATACTGGATGTGGTTACCTATGCATGAGGGACCTAACAAGGATAGTCAATGCTGTATGTGGTTACCTGTGTATGAAAGACCTAACAAGGATAGTCAATACTGGATGTGGTTACCAATGTATGAGGAGCCTAACAAGGATAGTCAATACTGGATGTGGTTACCTATGTATGAGGGACCTAACAAGGATAGTCAATACTGGATGTTGTTACCTATGTATGAGGGGTCTAACAAGGATAGTCAATACTGGATGCGGTTACCTATGTATGAGGGACCTAACAAGGATAGTCAATACTGGATGTGGTTACCTATGTATGAGAGGCCTAACAAGGATAGTCAATACTGGATGTGGTTACCTATGTATGAGAGACCTAACAAGGATAGTCAATACTGGATGTGGTTACCTATGTATGAGGGACCTAACAAGGATAGTCAATACTGGATGTGGTTACCTATGTATGAGGGACCTAACAAGGATAGTCAATACTGGATGTGGTTACCTATGTATGAGGGACATAACAAGGATAGTCAATACTGGATGTGGTTACCTATGTATGAGGGGCCTAACAAGGATTGTCAATACTGTATGTGGTTACCTATGTATGAGGGGCCTAACAAGGATAGTCAATACTGGATGTGGTTACCTATGTATGAAGGGCCTAACAAGGATAGTCAATACTGGATGTGGTTACCTATGTATGAGGGGTCTAACAAGGATAGTCAATACTGTATGTGGTTACCTATGTATGAGGGGCCTAACAAGTATTGTCAATATTGGATGTGGTTACCTATTTATGAGGGGTCTAACAAGGATAATCAATACTGGATGTGGTTACCTATGTATGAGGGGTCCAACAAGGATAGTCAATACTGGATGTGGTTACCTATATATGAGGGACCTAACAAGGATTGTCAATGCTGGATATGGTTACCTATGTATGAGGGACCTAACAAGGATAGTCAATACTGTATGTGGTTACCTATGTGTGAGGGGCCTAACAAGGATAGTCAATACTGGATGTGGTTACCTATGTATTAGGGGCCTAAGAAGGATAGTCAATACTGGATATGGTTACCTATTTATGAAAGACCTAACAAGGATAGTCAATAGAAGATGTGGTTACCTATGTATGAGGGACCTAACAAGGATAGTCAATACTGGATGTGGCTACCTATGTATGAGGAACCTAAGAAGGATAGTCAATACTGGATGTGGTTACCTATTAATGAGGGGCCTAACAAGGATAGTCAATACTGGAGGTGGTTACCTATGTATGAGGGGCCTAACAAGGATAGTCAATACTGGATGTGGTTACCTATGTATGATGGGCCTATCAAGGATAGTCAATACTGGATGTGGGTACCTATGTATGAGGGGTCTATTAAGGATAGTCAATACTGGATGTGGTTACCTATGTATGAGGGGCCTAACAAGGATAGTCAATACTGGATGTGGTTACCTATGTATGAGGGACCTAACAAGGATAGTCAATACTGGATGTGGTTACCTATGTATTTGGGGCCTAACAAGGATAGTCAATACTGGATGTGGTTACCTATATATTAGGGGCCTAAGAAGGATAGTCAATACTGGATATGGTTACCTATGTATGAGGGACCTAACAAGGATAGTCAATAGAAGATGTGGTTACCTATGTATGAGGGACCTAACAAGGATAGTCAATACTGGATGTGGCTGCCTATGTATGAGGGACCTAAGAAGGATAGTCAATACTGGATGTGGTTACCTATGTATTTGGGGCCTAACAAGGATAGTCAATACTGGATGTGGTTACCTATGTATGAGGGGCCTAACAAGGATAGTCAATACTGGATGTGGTTACCTATCTATGATGGGCCTATCAAGGATAGTCAATACTGGATGTGGTTACCTATGTAAGAGGGGTCTAATAAGGATAGTCAATACTGGATATGGTTACCTATGTATGAGGGGCCTAACAAGGATAGTCAATACTGTATGTGGTTACCTATGTATGAGGGGCCTAACAAGGATAGTCAATGCTGGATGTGGTTACCTATGTATGAGAGACCTAACAAGGATAGTCAATACTGGATGTGGTTACCTATGTATGAGGGACCTAACAAGGATAGTCAATACTGGATGTGGCTACCTATGTATGAGGGACCTAACAAGGATAGTCAATACTATATGTGGTTACCTATGTATGAGGGACATAACAAGGATAGTCAATACTGGATGTGGTTACCTATGTATGAGGGGCCTAACAAGGATTGTCAATACTGTATGTGGTTACCTATGTTTGAGGGGCCTAACAAGGATAGTCAATACTGGATGTGGTTACCTATGTATGAGGGACCTAACAAGGATAGTCAATGCTGTATGTGGTTACCTATATATGAGGGGCCTAACAAGGATAGTCAATACTGGATGTGGTTACCAATGTATGAGGGACCTAACAAGGATAGTCAATACTGGATGTGGTTACCTATGTATGAAGGGCCTAACAAGGATAGTCAATACTGGATGTGGTTACCTATGTATGAGGGACCTAACAAGGATAGTCAATACTGTATGTGGTTACCTATGTATGAGGGTCCAACAAGGATAGTCAATACTGGATGTGGTTACCTATGTATGAGGGGCCTAAGAAGGATAGTCAATACTGGATATGGTTACCTATGTATGAGGGACCTAACAAGGATAGTCAATAGAAGATGTGGTTACCTATGTATGAGGGACCTAACAAGGATAGTCAATACTGGATGTGGTTACCTATGTATTTGGGGCCTAACAAGGATAGTCAATACTGGATGTGGTGACCTATGTATGAGGGGCCTAACAAGGATAGTCAATACTGGTTTTGGTTGCCTTTGTATGAGGTGTCTAACAAGGATAGTCAATACTGTATGTGGTTACCTATGTATGAGGGATCTAACAAAGATAGTCAATACTGGATGTGGTTACCTATGTATGAGGGGCCTAACAAGGATAGTCAATACTGGATGTGGTTACCTATGCATGAGGGGCCTAACAAGGATAGTCAATGCTGTATGTGGTTACCTGTGTATGAAAGACCTAACAAGGATAGTCAATACTGGATGTGGTTACCAATGTATGAGGAGCCTAACAAGGATAGTCAATACTGGATGTGGTTACCTATGTATGAGGGACCTAACAAGGATAGTCAATACTGGATGTTGTTACCTATGTATGAGGGACCTAACAAGGATAGTCAATACTGGATGCGGTTACCTATGTATGAGGGACCTAACAAGGATAGTCAATACTGGATGTGGTTACCTATGTATGAGAGGCCTAACAAGGATAGTCAATACTGGATGTGGTTACCTATGTATGAGAGACCTAACAAGGATAGTCAATACTGGATGTGGTTACCTATGTATGAGGGACCTAACAAGGATAGTCAATACTGGATGTGGTTACCTATGTATGAGGGACCTAACAAGGATAGTCAATACTGGATGTGGTTACCTATGTATGAGGGACATAACAAGGATAGTCAATACTGGATGTGGTTACCTATGTATGAGGGGCCTAACAAGGATTGTCAATACTGTATGTGGTTACCTATGTATGAGGGGCCTAACAAGGATAGTCAATACTGGATGTGGTTACCTATGTATGAAGGGCCTAACAAGGATAGTCAATACTGGATGTGGTTACCTATGTATGAGGGGTCTAACAAGGATAGTCAATACTGTATGTGGTTACCTATGTATGAGGGGTCTAACAAGGATAGTCAATACTGGATGTGGTTACCTATGTATGAGGGGTCCAACAAGGATAGTCAATACTGGATGTGGTTACCTATATATGAGGGACCTAACAAGGATTGTCAATGCTGGATATGGTTACCTATGTATGAGGGACCTAACAAGGATAGTCAATACTGTATGTGGTTACCTATGTGTGAGGGGCCTAACAAGGATAGTCAATACTGGATGTGGTTACCTATGTATTAGGGGCCTAAGAAGGATAGTCAATACTGGATATGGTTACCTATTTATGAAAGACCTAACAAGGATAGTCAATAGAAGATGTGGTTACCTATGTACGAGGGACCTAACAAGGATAGTCAATACTGGATGTGGCTACCTATGTATGAGGAACCTAAGAAGGATAGTCAATACTGGATGTGGTTACCTATGTATGAGGGGCCTAACAAGGATAGTCAATACTGGAGGTGGTTACCTATGTATGAGGGGCCTAACAAGGATAGTCAATACTGGATGTGGTTACCTATGTATGATGGGCCTATCAAGGATAGTCAATACTGGATGTGGGTACCTATGTATGAGGGGTCTAGTAAGGATAGTCAATACTGGATGTGGTTACCTATGTATGAGGGGCCTAACAAGGATAGTCAATACTGGATGTGGTTACCTATGTATGAGGGACCTAACAAGGATAGTCAATACTGGATGTGGTTACCTATGTATTTGGGGCCTAACAAGGATAGTCAATACTGGATGTGGTTACCTATGTATTAGGGGCCTAAGAAGGATAGTCAATACTGGATATGGTTACCTATGTATGAGGGACCTAACAAGGATAGTCAATAGAAGATGTGGTTACCTATGTATGAGGGACCTAACAAGGATAGTCAATACTGGATGTGGCTGTCTATGTATGAGGGACCTAAGAAGGATAGTCAATACTGGATGTGGTTACCTATGTATTTGGGGCCTAACAAGGATAGTCAATACTGGATGTGGTTACCTATGTATGAGGGGCCTAACAAGGATAGTCAATACTGGATGTGGTTACCTATCTATGATGGGCCTATCAAGGATAGTCAATACTGGATGTGGTTACCTATGTAAGAGGGGTCTAATAAGGATAGTCAATACTGGATATGGTTACCTATGTATGAGGGGCCTAACAAGGATAGTCAATACTGTATGTGGTTACCTATGTATGAGGGGCCTAACAAGGATAGTCAATGCTGGATGTGGTTACCTATGTATGAGAGACCTAACAAGGATAGTCAATACTGGATGTGGTTACCTATGTATGAGGGACCTAACAAGGATAGTCAATACTGGATGTGGCTACCTATGTATGAGGGACCTAAGAAGGATAGTCAATACTGGATGTGGTTACCTATGTATTTGGGGCCTAACAAGGATAGTCAATACTGGATGTGGTGACCTATGTATGAGGGGCCTAACAAGGATAGTCAATACTGGTTGTGGTTGCCTTTGTATGAGGTGTCTAACAAGGATAGTCAATACTGTATGTGGTTACCTATGTATGAGGGATCTAACAAAGATAGTCAATACTGGATGTGGTTACCTATGTATGAGGGGCCTAACAAGGATAGTCAATACTGGATGTGGTTACCTATGCATGAGGGGCCTAACAAGGATAGTCAATGCTGTATGTGGTTACCTGTGTATGAAAGACCTAACAAGGATAGTCAATACTGGATGTGGTTACCAATGTATGAGGAGCCTAACAAGGATAGTCAATACTGGATGTGGTTACCTATGTATGAGGGACCTAACAAGGATAGTCAATACTGGATGTTGTTACCTATGTATGAGGGACCTAACAAGGATAGTCAATACTGGATGCGGTTACCTATGTATGAGGGACCTAACAAGGATAGTCAATACTGGATGTGGTTACCTATGTATGAGAGGCCTAACAAGGATAGTCAATACTGGATGTGGTTACCTATGTATGAGAGACCTAACAAGGATAGTCAATACTGGATGTGGTTACCTATGTATGAGGGACCTAACAAGGATAGTCAATACTGGATGTGGTTACCTATGTATGAGGGACCTAACAAGGATAGTCAATACTGGATGTGGTTACCTATGTATGAGGGACATAACAAGGATTGTCAATACTGGATGTGGTTACCTATGTATGAGGGGCCTAACAAGGATTGTCAATACTGTATGTGGTTACCTATGTATGAGGGGCCTAACAAGGATAGTCAATACTGGATGTGGTTACCTATGTATGAAGGGCCTAACAAGGATAGTCAATACTGGATGTGGTTACCTATGTATGAGGGGTCTAACAAGGATAGTCAATACTGTATGTGGTTACCTATGTATGAGGGGTCTAACAAGGATAGTCAATACTGGATGTGGTTACCTATGTATGAGGGGTCCAACAAGGATAGTCAATACTGGATGTGGTTACCTATATATGAGGGACCTAACAAGGATTGTCAATGCTGGATATGGTTACCTATGTATGAGGGACCTAACAAGGATAGTCAATACTGTATGTGGTTACCTATGTGTGAGGGGCCTAACAAGGATAGTCAATACTGGATGTGGTTACCTATGTATTAGGGGCCTAAGAAGGATAGTCAATACTGGATATGGTTACCTATTTATGAAAGACCTAACAAGGATAGTCAATAGAAGATGTGGTTACCTATGTATGAGGGACCTAACAAGGATAGTCAATACTGGATGTGGCTACCTATGTATGAGGAACCTAAGAAGGATAGTCAATACTGGATGTGGTTACCTATGTATGAGGGGCCTAACAAGGATAGTCAATACTGGAGGTGGTTACCTATGTATGAGGGGCCTAACAAGGATAGTCAATACTGGATGTGGTTACCTATGTATGATGGGCCTATCAAGGATAGTCAATACTGGATGTGGGTACCTATGTATGAGGGGTCTAATAAGGATAGTCAATACTGGATGTGGTTACCTATGTATGAGGGGCCTAACAAGGATAGTCAATACTGGATGTGGTTACCTATGTATGAGGGACCTAACAAGGATAGTCAATACTGGATGTGGTTACCTATGTATTTGGGGCCTAACAAGGATAGTCAATACTGGATGTGGTTACCTATGTATTAGGGGCCTAAGAAGGATAGTCAATACTGGATATGGTTACCTATGTATGAGGGACCTAACAAGGATAGTCAATAGAAGATGTGGTTACCTATGTATGAGGGACCTAACAAGGATAGTCAATACTGGATGTGGCTGCCTATGTATGAGGGACCTAAGAAGGATAGTCAATACTGGATGTGGTTACCTATGTATTTGGGGCCTAACAAGGATAGTCAATACTGGATGTGGTTACCTATGTATGAGGGGCCTAACAAGGATAGTCAATACTGGATGTGGTTACCTATCTATGATGGGCCTATCAAGGATAGTCAATACTGGATGTGGTTACCTATGTAAGAGGGGTCTAATAAGGATAGTCAATACTGGATATGGTTACCTATGTATGAGGGGCCTAACAAGGATAGTCAATACTGTATGTGGTTACCTATGTATGAGGGGCCTAACAAGGATAGTCAATGCTGGATGTGGTTACCTATGTATGAGAGACCTAACAAGGATAGTCAATACTGGATGTGGTTACCTATGTATGAGGGACCTAACAAGGATAGTCAATACTGGATGTGGCTACCTATGTATGAGGGACCTAACAAGGATAGTCAATACTATATGTGGTTACCTATGTATGAGGGACATAACAAGGATAGTCAATACTGGATGTGGTTACCTATGTATGAGGGGCCTAACAAGGATTGTCAATACTGTATGTGGTTACCTATGTTTGAGGGGCCTAACAAGGATAGTCAATACTGGATGTGGTTACCTATGTATGAGGGACCTAACAAGGATAGTCAATACTGTATGTGGTTACCTATATATGAGGGGCCTAACAAGGATAGTCAATACTGGATGTGGTTACCAATGTATGAGGGACCTAACAAGGATAGTCAATACTGGATGTGGTTACCTATGTATGAAGGGCCTAACAAGGATAGTCAATACTGGATGTGGTTACCTATGTATGAGGGACCTAACAAGGATAGTCAATACTGTATGTGGTTACCTATGTTTGAGGGTCCAACAAGGATAGTCAATACTGGATGTGGTTACCTATGTATGAGGGGCCTAACAAGGATAGTCAATACTGGATGTGGTTACCTATGTATGAGGGGCCTAACAAGGATGGTCAATACTGTATGTGGTTACCTATGTATGAGGGCCTAACAAGGATGGTCAATACTGGATGTGGTTACCTATGTATGAGGGGCCTAACAAGGATAGTCAATACTGGATAAGGTTACCTATGTATGAGAGGCCTAAGAAGGATAGTCATTACTGGATGTGGTTACCTATGTATGAGGGATCTAACAAGGATAGTCAATACTGTATTTGGCTACCTATGTATGAGGGGCCTAACAAGGATAGTCAATACTGGATGTGGTTACATATGTATGAGGGGTCTAACAAGGATAGTCAATACTGGATGTGGTTACCTATGTATGAGGGGCCTAACAAGGATAGTCAATACTGGATGTGGTTACCTATGTATGAGGGGCCTAACAAGGATAGTCAATACTGGATGTGGTTACCTATGTATGAGGGGCCTAACAAGGATAGTCAATACTGGATGTGGTTACCTATGTATGAGGGGCCTAACAAGGATAGTCAATACTGGATGTGGTTACCTATATATGAGAGACCTAACAAGGATAGTCAATACTGGATGTGGTTACCTATGTATTAGGGGCCTAAGAAGGATAGTCAATACTGGATATGGTTACCTATGTATGAGGGACCTAACAAGGATAGTCAATACTGGATGTGGCTACCTATGTATGAGGAACCTAAGAAGGATAGTCAATACTGGATGTGGTTACCTATGTATGAGGGGCCTAACAAGGATAGTCAATACTGGAGGTGGTTACCTATGTATGAGGGGCCTAACAAGGATAGTCAATACTGGATGTGGTTACCTATGTATGATGGGCCTATCAAGGATAGTCAATACTGGATGTGGGTACCTATGTATGAGGGGTCTAATAAGGATAGTCAATACTGGATGTGGTTACCTATGTATGAGGGGCCTAACAAGGATAGTCAATACTGGATGTGGTTACCTATGTATGAGGGACCTAACAAGGATAGTCAATACTGGATGTGGTTACCTATGTATTTGGGGCCTAACAAGGATAGTCAATACTGGATGTGGTTACCTATGTATTAGGGGCCTAAGAAGGATAGTCAATACTGGATATGGTTACCTATGTATGAGGGACCTAACAAGGATAGTCAATAGAAGATGTGGTTACCTATGTATGAGGGACCTAACAAGGATAGTCAATACTGGATGTGGCTGCCTATGTATGAGGGACCTAAGAAGGATAGTCAATACTGGATGTGGTTACCTATGTATTTGGGGCCTAACAAGGATAGTCAATACTGGATGTGGTTACCTATGTATGAGGGGCCTAACAAGGATAGTCAATACTGGATGTGGTTACCTATCTATGATGGGCCTATCAAGGATAGTCAATACTGGATGTGGTTACCTATGTAAGAGGGGTCTAATAAGGATAGTCAATACTGGATATGGTTACCTATGTATGAGGGGCCTAACAAGGATAGTCAATACTGTATGTGGTTACCTATGTATGAGGGGCCTAACAAGGATAGTCAATGCTGGATGTGGTTACCTATGTATGAGAGACCTAACAAGGATAGTCAATACTGGATGTGGTTACCTATGTATGAGGGACCTAACAAGGATAGTCAATACTGGATGTGGCTACCTATGTATGAGGGACCTAACAAGGATAGTCAATACTATATGTGGTTACCTATGTATGAGGGACATAACAAGGATAGTCAATACTGGATGTGGTTACCTATGTATGAGGGGCCTAACAAGGATTGTCAATACTGTATGTGGTTACCTATGTTTGAGGGGCCTAACAAGGATAGTCAATACTGGATGTGGTTACCTATGTATGAGGGACCTAACAAGGATAGTCAATACTGTATGTGGTTACCTATATATGAGGGGCCTAACAAGGATAGTCAATACTGGATGTGGTTACCAATGTATGAGGGACCTAACAAGGATAGTCAATACTGGATGTGGTTACCTATGTATGAAGGGCCTAACAAGGATAGTCAATACTGGATGTGGTTACCTATGTATGAGGGACCTAACAAGGATAGTCAATACTGTATGTGGTTACCTATGTATGAGGGTCCAACAAGGATAGTCAATACTGGATGTGGTTACCTATGTATGAGGGGCCTAACAAGGATAGTCAATACTGGATGTGGTTACCTATGTATGAGGGGCCTAACAAGGATGGTCAATACTGTATGTGGTTACCTATGTATGAGGGCCTAACAAGGATGGTCAATACTGGATGTGGTTACCTATGTATGAGGGGCCTAACAAGGATAGTCAATACTGGATAAGGTTACCTATGTATGAGAGGCCTAAGAAGGATAGTCATTACTGGATGTGGTTACCTATGTATGAGGGATCTAACAAGGATAGTCAATACTGTATTTGGCTACCTATGTATGAGGGGCCTAACAAGGATAGTCAATACTGGATGTGGTTACATATGTATGAGGGGTCTAACAAGGATAGTCAATACTGGATGTGGTTACCTATGTATGAGGGGCCTAACAAGGATAGTCAATACTGGATGTGGTTACCTATGTATGAGGGGCCTAACAAGGATAGTCAATACTGGATGTGGTTACCTATGTATGAGGGGCCTAACAAGGATAGTCAATACTGGATGTGGTTACCTATGTATGAGGGGCCTAACAAGGATAGTCAATACTGGATGTGGTTACCTATATATGAGAGACCTAACAAGGATAGTCAATACTGGATGTGGTTACCTATGTATTAGGGGCCTAAGAAGGATAGTCAATACTGGATATGGTTACCTATGTATGAGGGACCTAACAAGGATAGTCAATAGAAGATGTGGTTACCTATGTATGAGGGACCTAACAAGGATAGTCAATACTGGATGTGGCTACCTATGTATGAGGGAACTAAGAAGGATAGTCAATACTGGATGTGGTTACCTATGTATGAGGGGCCTAACAAGGATAGTCAATACTGGATGTGGTTACCTATGTATGAGGGGCCTAACAAGGATAGTCAATACTGGATGTGGTTACCTATGTATGATGGGCCTATCAAGGATAGTCAATACTGGATGTGGTTACCTATGTATGAGGGGTCTAATAAGGTTATTCAATACTGGATGTGGCTACCTATGTATGAGGGACCTAACAAGGATAGTCAATACTGGATGTGGTTATCTATGTATTTGGGGCCTAACAAGGATAGTCAATACTGGATGTGGTTACCTATGTATTAGGGGCCTAAGAAGGATAGTCAATACTGGATATGGTTACCTATGTATGAGGGACCTAACAAGGATAGTCAATAGAAGATGTGGTTACCTATGTATGAGGGACCTAACAAGGATAGTCAATACTGGATGTGGCTACCTATGTATGAGGGACCTAAGAAGGATAGTCAATACTGGATGTGGTTACCTATGTATGAGGGGCCTAACAAGGATAGTCAATACTGGATGTGGTTACCTATGTATGAGGGGCCTAACAAGGATAGTCAATACTGGATGTGGTTACCTATGTATGATGGGCCTATCAAGGATAGTCAATACTGGATGTGGTTACCTATGTATGAGGGGTCTAATAAGGATATGCAACACTGGATGTGGTTACCTATGTATGAGGGACCTAACAAGGATAGTCAATACTGGATGTGGTTACCTATGTATTTGGGGCCTAACAAGGATAGTCAATACTGGATGTGGTTACCTATGTATTAGGGGCCTAAGAAGGATAGTCAATACTGGATATGGTTACCTATGTATGAGGGACCTAACAAGGATAGTCAATAGAAGATGTGGTTACCTATGTATGAGGGACCTAACAAGGATAGTCAATACTGGATGTGGCTACCTATGTATGAGGGACCTAAGAAGGATAGTCAATACTGGATGGGGTTACCTATGTATTTGGGGCCTAACAAGGATAGTCAATACTGGATGTGGTTACCTATGTATGAGGGACCTAACAAGGATAGTCAATACTGGATGTGGTTACCTATCTATGATGGGCCTATCAAGGATAGTCAATACTGGATGTGGTTACCTATGTAAGAGGGGTCTAATAAGGATAGTCAATACTGGATATGGTTACCTATGTATGAGGGGCCTAACAAGGATAGTCAATACTGTATGTGGTTACCTATGTATGAGGGGCCTAACAAGGATAGTCAATGCTGGATGTGGTTACCTATGTATGAGAGACCTAACAAGGATAGTCAATACTGGATGTGGTTACCTATGTATGAGGGACCTAACAAGGATAGTCAATACTGGATGTGGCTACCTATGTATGAGGGACCTAACAAGGATAGTCAATACTATATGTGGTTACCTATGTATGAGGGACATAACAAGGATAGTCAATACTGGATGTGGTTACCTATGTATGAGGGGCCTAACAAGGATTGTCAATACTGTATGTGGTTACCTATGTTTGAGGGGCCTAACAAGGATAGTCAATACTGGATGTGGTTACCTATGTATGAGGGACCTAACAAGGATAGTCAATACTGTATGTGGTTACCTATATATGAGGGGCCTAACAAGGATAGTCAATACTGGATGTGGTTACCAATGTATGAGGGACCTAACAAGGATAGTCAATACTGGATGTGGTTACCTATGTATGAAGGGCCTAACAAGGATAGTCAATACTGGATGTGGTTACCTATGTATGAGGGACCTAACAAGGATAGTCAATACTGTATGTGGTTACCTATGTATGAGGGTCCAACAAGGATAGTCAATACTGGATGTGGTTACCTATGTATGAGGGGCCTAACAAGGATAGTCAATACTGGATGTGGTTACCTATGTATGAGGGGCCTAACAAGGATGGTCAATACTGTATGTGGTTACCTATGTATGAGAGGCCTAACAAGGATGGTCAATACTGGATGTGGTTACCTATGTATGAGGGGCCTAACAAGGATAGTCAATACTGGATAAGGTTACCTATGTATGAGAGGCCTAAGAAGGATAGTCATTACTGGATGTGGTTACCTATGTATGAGGGATCTAACAAGGATAGTCAATACTGTATTTGGCTACCTATGTATGAGGGGCCTAACAAGGATAGTCAATACTGGATGTGGTTACATATGTATGAGGGGTCTAACAAGGATAGTCAATACTGGATGTGGTTACCTATGTATGAGGGGCCTAACAAGGATAGTCAATACTGGATGTGGTTACCTATGTATGAGGGGCCTAACAAGGATAGTCAATACTGGATGTGGTTACCTATGTATGAGGGGCCTAACAAGGATAGTCAATACTGGATGTGGTTACCTATGTATGAGGGGCCTAACAAGGATAGTCAATACTGGATGTGGTTACCTATATATGAGAGACCTAACAAGGATAGTCAATACTGGATGTGGTTACCTATGTATTAGGGGCCTGAGAAGGATAGTCAATACTGGATATGGTTACCTATGTATGAGGGACCTAACAAGGATAGTCAATAGAAGATGTGGTTACCTATGTATGAGGGACCTAACAAGGATAGTCAATACTGGATGTGGCTACCTATGTATGAGGGACCTAAGAAGGATAGTCAATACTGGATGTGGTTACCTATGTATGAGGGGCCTAACAAGGATAGTCAATACTGGATGTGGTTACCTATGTATGAGGGGCCTAACAAGGATAGTCAATACTGGATGTGGTTACCTATGTATGATGGGCCTATCAAGGATAGTCAATACTGGATGTGGTTACCTATGTATGAGGGGTCTAATAAGGTTATTCAATACTGGATGTGGCTACCTATGTATGAGGGACCTAACAAGGATAGTCAATACTGGATGTGGTTATCTATGTATTTGGGGCCTAACAAGGATAGTCAATACTGGATGTGGTTACCTATGTATTAGGGGCCTAAGAAGGATAGTCAATACTGGATATGGTTACCTATGTATGAGGGACCTAACAAGGATAGTCAATAGAAGATGTGGTTACCTATGTATGAGGGACCTAACAAGGATAGTCAATACTGGATGTGGCTACCTATGTATGAGGGACCTAAGAAGGATAGTCAATACTGGATGTGGTTACCTATGTATGAGGGGCCTAACAAGGATAGTCAATACTGGATGTGGTTACCTATGTATGAGGGGCCTAACAAGGATAGTCAATACTGGATGTGGTTACCTATGTATAATGGGCCTATCAAGGATAGTCAATACTGGATGTGGTTACCTATGTATGAGGGGTCTAATAAGGATATGCAACACTGGATGTGGTTACCTATGTATGAGGGGCCTAAGAAGGATAGTCAATACTGGATGTGGTTACCTATGTATGAGGGACCTAACAAGGATAGTCAATACTGGATGTGGTTACCTATGTATTTGGGGCCTAAGAAGGATAGTCAATACTGAATGTGGTTACTTATGTATGAGGGACCTAACAAGGATAGTCAATACTGGATGTGGTTACCTATTTATGAGGGACCTAACAAGGATAGTTAATACTGGATGTGGTTACCTATGTATGAGGGACCTAACAAGGATAGTCAATACTGGATGTGGTTACCTATGTATGAGGGGCCTAACAAGGATAGTCAATACTGTATGTGGTTACCTATGCATGAGGGACCTAACAAGGATAGTCAATACTGGATGTGGTTACCTATGTATGAGAGACCTAACAAGGATAGTCAATACTGAATGTGGTTACCTATGTATGAGGGATCTAACAAGGATAGTCAATACTGGATGCGGTTACCTATGTATGAGGGGCCTTACAAGGATAGTCAATGCTGGATGTGGTTGCCTATGTATGAAGGACCTAACAAGGATAGTCAATACTGGATGTGGTTACCTATGTATGAGGGGCCTAACAAGGATAGTCAATACTGGATGTGGTTACCTATGTATGAGGGGCCTAACAATGATAGTCAATACTGGATGTGGTTACCTATGTATGAGGGGCCTAACAAGGATAGTCAATACTGGATGTGGTTACCTATGTATGAGAGACCTAACAAGGATAGTCAATACTGGATGTGGCTACCTATGTATGAGGGGCCTAAGAAGGATAGTCAATACTGGATATGGTTACCTATGTATGAGGGACCAAACAAGGATAGTCAATAGAAGATGTGGTTACCTATGTATGAGGGACCTAACAAGGATAGTCAATACTGGATGTGGCTGCCTATGTATGAGGAACCTAAGAAGGATAGTCAATACTGGATGTGGTTACCTATGTATGAGGGGCCTAACAAGGATAGTCAATACTGGATGTGGTTACCTATGTATGAGGGGCCTAACAAGGATAGTCAATACTGGATGTGGTTACCTATGTATGATGGGCCTATCAAGGATAGTCAATACTGGATGTGGTTACCTATGTATGAGGGGTGTAATAAGGATAGTCAATACTGGATGTGGTGACCTATGTATGAGGGACCTAACAAGGATAGTCAATACTGGATGTGGTTACCTATGTATTTGGGGCCTAACAAGGATAGTCAATACTGGATGTGGTTACCTTTGTATTAGGGGCCTAAGAAGGATAGTCAATACTGGATATGGTTACCTATGTATGAGGGACCTAACAAGGATAGTCAATAGAAGATATGGTTACCTATGTATGAGGGACCTAACAAGGATAGTCAATACTGGATGTGGCTACCTATGTATCAGGGACCTAAGAAGGATAAGCAATACTGGATGTGGTTACCTATGTATAAGGAGCCTAACAAGGATAGTCAATACTGGATGTGGTTACCTATGTATGAGGGGCCTAACAAGGATAGTCAATACTGGATGTGGTTACCTATGTATGATGGGCCTATCAAGGATAGTCAATACTGGATGTGGTTACCTATGTATGAGGGGTCTAATAAGGATAGTCAATACTGGATGTGGTTACCTATGTATGAGGGGCCTAAGAAGGATAGTCAATACTGGAAGTGGTTACCTATGTATGAGGGACCTAACAAGGATAGTCAATACTGGATGTGGTTACCTATGTATTTGGGGCCTAAGAAGGATAGTCAATACTGAATGTGGTTACTTATGTATGAGGGACCTAACAAGGATAGTCAATACTGGATGTGGTTACCTATGTATGAGGGACCTAACAAGGATAGTTAATACTGGATGTGGTTACCTATGTATGAGGGACCTAACAAGGATAGTTAATACTGGATGTGGTTACCTATGTATGAGGGACCTAACAAGGATTGTCAATACTGGATGTGGTTACCTATGCATGAGGGACCTAACAAGGATAGTCAATACTGGATGCGGTTACCTATGTATGAGAGACCTAACAAGGATAGTCAATACTGGATGTGGTTACCTATGTATGAGGGATCTAACAAGGATAGTCAATACTGGATGCGGTTACCTATGTATGAGGGGCCTAACAAGGATAGTCAATGCTGGATGTGGTTGCCTATGTATGAAGGACCTAACAAGGATAGTCAATACTGGATGTGGTTACCTATGTATGAGGGGCCTAACAAGGATAGTCAATACTGGATGTAGTTACCTATGTATGAGAGCCCTAACAAGGATAGTCAATGCTGGATGTGGTTACCTATGTATGAGGGAGATGAATCTTTGCTTTGATAATAATTACATTAGGATTTGTAAATTGCAATAATAAATATATTTTATAATAATTTCTAACTAAACGTCAGAGAATATCGAAGGGGGCAATCAAGAATGGACAATCAAGAGAAACTGGCAACATTTGGTACATAAGACATAAGACGGAGACAAACAATACAAAAAACACTACACAATAGGTACCACTAGTGGAGCAGAAGATATTAACTTTCTGGAACACCGGAGTTTCCGCATAGCTTTTATCTAGGTTCGTGTTGCTCGATCTTTAGTTCTGTGTAGTGTTTTGTATATCGTTGTTTGTCCCTTTGTACTATTTTTCTTTTGGCCATTGTGTTGTCTGTCCTTCTTCGATTTACTAATTCTGATTGCCCCTCTGGTATCTCCAAACTCTTCTTTTGATTGTGTGTGTATGTATTACAGTAGATTTGTTGGTGACATATCCATATAGCTATTGTTCTGATTATGTATTACAGTGGATTTGTTGGTGACATATCCATATAGCTATTGTTCTGATTATGTATTACAGTGGATTTGTTGGTGACATATCCATATAGCTATTGTTCTGATTATGTATTACAGTAGATTTGTTGGTGACATATCCATATAGCTATTGTTCTGATTATGTATTACAGTAGATTTGTTGGTGACATATCCATATAGCTATTGTTCTGATTATGTATTACAGTAGATTTATTGGTGACATATCCATATAGCTATTGTTCTGATTATGTATTACAGTAGATTTGTTGGTGACATATCCATATAGCTATTGTTCTGATTATGTATTACAGTGGGTTTGTTGGTGACATATCCATATAGCTATTGTTCTGATTATGTATTACAGTGGATTTGTTGGTGACATATCCATATAGCTATTGTTCTGATTATGTATTACAGTAGATTTGTTGGTGACATATCCATATAGCTATTGTTCTGATTATGTATTACAGTAGATTTGTTGGTGACATATCCATATAGCTATTGTTCTGATTATGTATTACAGTGGATTTGTTGGTGACATATCCATATAGCTATTGTTCTGATTATGTATTACAGTAGATTTGTTGGTGACATATCCATATAGCTATTGTTCTGATTATGTATTACAGTAGATTTGTTGGTGACATATCCATATAGCTATTGTTCTGATTATGTATTACAGTAGATTTGTTGGTGACATATCCATATAGCTATTGTTCTGATTATGTATTACAGTAGATTTGTTGGTGACATATCCATATAGCTATTGTTCTGATTATGTATTACAGTAGATTTGTTGGTGACATATTCATATTGCTATTGTTCTGATTATGTATTACAGTGGATTTGTTGGTGACATATCCATATAGCTATTGTTCTGATTATGTATTATAGTGGATTTGTTGGTGACATATCCATATAGCTATTGTTCTGATTATCTATTACAGTAGATTTGTTGGTGACATATCCATATAGCTATTGTTCTGATTATGTATTACAGTAGATTTGTTGGTGACATATCCATATAGCAATTGTTCTGATTATGTATTACAGTAGATTTGTTGTTGACATATCCATATAGCTATTGTTCTGATTATGTATTACAGTAGATTTGTTGGTGACATATCCATATAGCTATTGTTCTGATTATGTATTACAGTAGATTTATTGGTGACATATCCATATAGCTATTGTTCTGATTATGTATTACAGTAGATTTGTTGGTGACATATCCATATAGCTATTGTTCTGATTATGTATTACAGTAGATTTGTTGGTGACATATCCATATAGCTATTGTTCTGATTATGTATTACAGTGGATTTGTTGTTGACATATCCATATAGCTATTGTTCTGATTATGTATTACAGTAGATTTGTTGGTGACATATCCATATAGCTATTGTTCTGATTATGTATTGTAGTTGGTTTGTTGGTGACATATCCATATAGCTATTGTTCTGATTATGTATTACAGTGGATTTGTTGGTGACATATCCATATAGCTATTGTTCTGATTATGTATTACAGTGGGTTTGTTGGTGACATATCCATATAGCTATTGTTCTGATTATGTATTACAGTAGATTTGTTGGTGACATATCCATATAGCTATTGTTCTGATTATGTATTACAGTGGATTTGTTGGTGACATATCCATATAGCTATTGTTCTGATTATGTATTGTAGTTGATTTGTTGGTGACATTTCCATATAGCTATTGTTCTGATTATGTATTACAGTAGATTTGTTGGTGACATATCCATATAGCTATTGTTCTGATTATGTATTACAGTGGATTTGTTGGTGACATATCCATATAGCTATTGTTCTGATTATGTATTACAGTGGATTTGTTGGTGACATATCCATATAGCTATTGTTCTGATTATGTATTACAGTAGATTTGTTGGTGACATATCCATATAGCTATTGTTCTGATTATGTATTACAGTGGATTTGTTGGTGACATATCCATATAGCTATTGTTCTGATTATGTATTGTTGTTGATTTGTTGGTGACATTTCCATATAGCTATTGTTCTGATTATGTATTACAGTAGATTTGTTGGTGACATATCCATATAGCTATTGTTCTGATTATGTATTACAGTGGGTTTGTTGGTGACATATCCATGTAGCTATTGTTCTGATTATGTATTACAGTGGATTTGTTGGTGACATATCCATATAGCTATTGTTCTGATTATGTATTACAGTGGATTTGTTGGTGACATATCCATATAGCTATTGTTCTGATTATGTATTACAGTAGATTTGTTGGTGACATATCCATATAGCTATTGTTCTGATTATGTATTGTAGTTGATTTGTTGGTGACATTTCCATATAGCTATTGTTCTGATTATGTATTACAGTAGATTTGTTGCTGACATATCCATATAGCTATTGTTCTGATTATGTATTACAGTAGATTTGTTGGTGACATATCCATATAGCTATTGTTCTGATTATGTATTACAGTGGATTTGTCGGTGACATATCCATATACCTATTGTTCTGATTATGTATTACAGTAGATTTGTTGTTGACATATCCATATAGCTATTGTTCTGATTATGTATTACAGTGGATTTGTTGGTGACATATCCATATAGCTATTGTTCTGATTATGTATTACTGTGGATTTGTTGGTGACATATCCATATAGCTATTGTTCTGATTATGTATTACAGTGGATTTGTTGGTGACATATCCATATAGCTATTGTTCTGATTATGTATTACAGTGGATTTGTTGGTGACATATCCATATAGCTATTGTTCTGATTATGTATTACAGTAGATTTGTTAGTGACATATCCATATAGCTATTGTTCTGATTATGTATTACAGTAGATTTGTTGGTGACATATCCATATAGCTATTGTTCTGATTATGTATTACAGTAGATTTGTTGGTGACATATCCATATAGCTATTGTTCTGATTATGTATTACAGTAGATTTGTTAGTGACATATCCATATAGCTATTGTTCTGATTATGTATTACAGTAGATTTGTTGGTGACATATCCATATAGCTATTGTTCTGATTATGTATTACAGTGGATTTGTTGGTGACATATCCATATAGCTATTGTTCTGATTATGTATTACAGTGGATTTGTTGGTGACATATCCATATAGCTATTGTTCTGATTATGTATTGTAGTTGGTTTGTTGGTGACATATCCATATAGCTATTGTTCTGATTATGTATTACAGTGGATTTGTTGGTGACATATCCATATAGCTATTGTTCTGATTATGTATTACAGTGGGTTTGTTGGTGACATATCCATATAGCTATTGTTCTGATTATGTATTACAGTAGATTTGTTGGTGACATATCCATATAGCTATTGTTCTGATTATGTATTACAGTGGATTTGTTGGTGACATATCCATATAGCTATTGTTCTGATTATGTATTGTAGTTGATTTGTTGGTGACATTTCCATATAGCTATTGTTCTGATTATGTATTACAGTAGATTTGTTGGTGACATATCCATATAGCTATTGTTCTGATTATGTATTACAGTGGATTTGTTGGTGACATATCCATATAGCTATTGTTCTGATTATGTATTACAGTGGATTTGTTGGTGACATATCCATATAGCTATTGTTCTGATTATGTATTACAGTGGGTTTGTTGGTGACATATCCATATAGCTATTGTTCTGATTATGTATTACAGTAGATTTGTTGGTGACATATCCATATAGCTATTGTTCTGATTATGTATTACAGTGGATTTGTTGGTGACATATCCATATAGCTATTGTTCTGATTATGTATTGTTGTTGATTTGTTGGTGACATTTCCATATAGCTATTGTTCTGATTATGTATTACAGTAGATTTGTTGGTGACATATCCATATAGCTATTGTTCTGATTATGTATTACAGTGGGTTTGTTGGTGACATATCCATGTAGCTATTGTTCTGATTATGTATTACAGTGGATTTGTTGGTGACATATCCATATAGCTATTGTTCTGATTATGTATTACAGTGGATTTGTTGGTGACATATCCATATAGCTATTGTTCTGATTATGTATTACAGTAGATTTGTTGGTGACATATCCATATAGCTATTGTTCTGATTATGTATTGTAGTTGATTTGTTGGTGACATTTCCATATAGCTATTGTTCTGATTATGTATTACAGTAGATTTGTTGGTGACATATCCATGCAGCTATTGTTCTGATTATGTATTACAGTGGATTTGTTGGTGACATATCCATATAGCTATTGTTCTGATTATGTATTACAGTGGGTTTGTTGGTGACATATCCATGTAGCTATTATTCTGATTATGTATTACAGTGGATTTGTTAGTGACATATCCATATAGCTATTGTTCTGATTATGTATTACAGTGGATTTGTTGGTGACATATCCATATAGCTATTGTTCTGATTATGTATTACAGTGGATTTGTTGGTGACATATCCATATAGCTATTGTTCTGATTATGTATTACAGTAGATTTGTTGGTGACATATCCATATAGCTATTGTTCTGATTATGTATTACAGTAGATTTGTTGGTGACATATCCATATAGCTATTGTTCTGATTATGTATTACAGTAGATTTGTTGGTGACATATCCATATAGCTATTGTTCTGATTATGTATTACAGTGGATTTGTTGGTGACATATCCATATAGCTATTGTTCTGATTATGTATTACAGTGGATTTGTTGGTGACATATCCATATAGCTATTGTTCTGATTATGTATTACAGTAGATTTGTTAGTGACATATCCATATAGCTATTGTTCTGATTATGTATTACAGTAGATTTGTTGGTGACATATCCATATAGCTATTGTTCTGATTATGTATTACAGTGGATTTGTTGGTGACATATCCATATAGCTATTGTTCTGATTATGTATTACAGTAGATTTGTTGGTGACATATTCATATTGCTATTGTTCTGATTATGTATTACAGTGGATTTGTTGGTGACATATCCATATAGCTATTGTTCTGATTATGTATTATAGTGGATTTGTTGGTGACATATCCCTATAGCTATTGTTCTGATTATCTATTACAGTAGATTTGTTGGTGACATATCCATATAGCTATTGTTCTGATTATGTATTACAGTAGATTTGTTGGTGACATATCCATATAGCAATTGTTCTGATTATGTATTACAGTAGATTTGTTGTTGACATATCCATATAGCTATTGTTCTGATTATGTATTACAGTAGATTTGTTGGTGACATATCCATATAGCTATTGTTCTGATTATGTATTACAGTGGGTTTGTTGGTGACATATCCATATAGCTATTGTTCTGATTATGTATTACAGTAGATTTGTTGGTGACATATCCATATAGCTATTGTTCTGATTATGTATTACAGTGGATTTGTTGGTGACATATCCATATAGCTATTGTTCTGATTATGTATTGTAGTTGATTTGTTGGTGACATTTCCATATAGCTATTGTTCTGATTATGTATTACAGTAGATTTGTTGGTGACATATCCATATAGCTATTGTTCTGATTATGTATTACAGTGGATTTGTTGGTGACATATCCATATAGCTATTGTTCTGATTATGTATTACAGTGGATTTGTTGGTGACATATCCATATAGCTATTGTTCTGATTATGTATTACAGTAGATTTGTTGGTGACATATCCATATAGCTATTGTTCTGATTATGTATTACAGTGGATTTGTTGGTGACATATCCATATAGCTATTGTTCTGATTATGTATTGTTGTTGATTTGTTGGTGACATTTCCATATAGCTATTGTTCTGATTATGTATTACAGTAGATTTGTTGGTGACATATCCATATAGCTATTGTTCTGATTATGTATTACAGTGGGTTTGTTGGTGACATATCCATGTAGCTATTGTTCTGATTATGTATTACAGTGGATTTGTTGGTGACATATCCATATAGCTATTGTTCTGATTATGTATTACAGTGGATTTGTTGGTGACATATCCATATAGCTATTGTTCTGATTATGTATTACAGTAGATTTGTTGGTGACATATCCATATAGCTATTGTTCTGATTATGTATTGTAGTTGATTTGTTGGTGACATTTCCATATAGCTATTGTTCTGATTATGTATTACAGTAGATTTGTTGCTGACATATCCATATAGCTATTGTTCTGATTATGTATTACAGTAGATTTGTTGGTGACATATCCATATAGCTATTGTTCTGATTATGTATTACAGTGGATTTGTCGGTGACATATCCATATACCTATTGTTCTGATTATGTATTACAGTAGATTTGTTGTTGACATATCCATATAGCTATTGTTCTGATTATGTATTACAGTGGATTTGTTGGTGACATATCCATATAGCTATTGTTCTGATTATGTATTACTGTGGATTTGTTGGTGACATATCCATATAGCTATTGTTCTGATTATGTATTACAGTGGATTTGTTGGTGACATATCCATATAGCTATTGTTCTGATTATGTATTACAGTGGATTTGTTGGTGACATATCCATATAGCTATTGTTCTGATTATGTATTACAGTAGATTTGTTAGTGACATATCCATATAGCTATTGTTCTGATTATGTATTACAGTAGATTTGTTGGTGACATATCCATATAGCTATTGTTCTGATTATGTATTACAGTAGATTTGTTGGTGACATATCCATATAGCTATTGTTCTGATTATGTATTACAGTAGATTTGTTAGTGACATATCCATATAGCTATTGTTCTGATTATGTATTACAGTAGATTTGTTGGTGACATATCCATATAGCTATTGTTCTGATTATGTATTACAGTGGATTTGTTGGTGACATATCCATATAGCTATTGTTCTGATTATGTATTACAGTGGATTTGTTGGTGACATATCCATATAGCTATTGTTCTGATTATGTATTGTAGTTGGTTTGTTGGTGACATATCCATATAGCTATTGTTCTGATTATGTATTACAGTGGATTTGTTGGTGACATATCCATATAGCTATTGTTCTGATTATGTATTACAGTGGGTTTGTTGGTGACATATCCATATAGCTATTGTTCTGATTATGTATTACAGTAGATTTGTTGGTGACATATCCATATAGCTATTGTTCTGATTATGTATTACAGTGGATTTGTTGGTGACATATCCATATAGCTATTGTTCTGATTATGTATTGTAGTTGATTTGTTGGTGACATTTCCATATAGCTATTGTTCTGATTATGTATTACAGTAGATTTGTTGGTGACATATCCATATAGCTATTGTTCTGATTATGTATTACAGTGGATTTGTTGGTGACATATCCATATAGCTATTGTTCTGATTATGTATTACAGTGGATTTGTTGGTGACATATCCATATAGCTATTGTTCTGATTATGTATTACAGTGGGTTTGTTGGTGACATATCCATATAGCTATTGTTCTGATTATGTATTACAGTAGATTTGTTGGTGACATATCCATATAGCTATTGTTCTGATTATGTATTACAGTGGATTTGTTGGTGACATATCCATATAGCTATTGTTCTGATTATGTATTGTTGTTGATTTGTTGGTGACATTTCCATATAGCTATTGTTCTGATTATGTATTACAGTAGATTTGTTGGTGACATATCCATATAGCTATTGTTCTGATTATGTATTACAGTGGGTTTGTTGGTGACATATCCATGTAGCTATTGTTCTGATTATGTATTACAGTGGATTTGTTGGTGACATATCCATATAGCTATTGTTCTGATTATGTATTACAGTGGATTTGTTGGTGACATATCCATATAGCTATTGTTCTGATTATGTATTACAGTAGATTTGTTGGTGACATATCCATATAGCTATTGTTCTGATTATGTATTGTAGTTGATTTGTTGGTGACATTTCCATATAGCTATTGTTCTGATTATGTATTACAGTAGATTTGTTGGTGACATATCCATGCAGCTATTGTTCTGATTATGTATTACAGTGGATTTGTTGGTGACATATCCATATAGCTATTGTTCTGATTATGTATTACAGTGGGTTTGTTGGTGACATATCCATGTAGCTATTATTCTGATTATGTATTACAGTGGATTTGTTAGTGACATATCCATATAGCTATTGTTCTGATTATGTATTACAGTGGATTTGTTGGTGACATATCCATATAGCTATTGTTCTGATTATGTATTACAGTGGATTTGTTGGTGACATATCCATATAGCTATTGTTCTGATTATGTATTACAGTAGATTTGTTGGTGACATATCCATATAGCTATTGTTCTGATTATGTATTACAGTAGATTTGTTGGTGACATATCCATATAGCTATTGTTCTGATTATGTATTACAGTAGATTTGTTGGTGACATATCCATATAGCTATTGTTCTGATTATGTATTACAGTGGATTTGTTGGTGACATATCCATATAGCTATTGTTCTGATTATGTATTACAGTGGATTTGTTGGTGACATATCCATATAGCTATTGTTCTGATTATGTATTACAGTAGATTTGTTAGTGACATATCCATATAGCTATTGTTCTGATTATGTATTACAGTAGATTTGTTGGTGACATATCCATATAGCTATTGTTCTGATTATGTATTACAGTGGATTTGTTGGTGACATATCCATATAGCTATTGTTCTGATTATGTATTACAGTAGATTTGTTGGTGACATATTCATATTGCTATTGTTCTGATTATGTATTACAGTGGATTTGTTGGTGACATATCCATATAGCTATTGTTCTGATTATGTATTATAGTGGATTTGTTGGTGACATATCCCTATAGCTATTGTTCTGATTATCTATTACAGTAGATTTGTTGGTGACATATCCATATAGCTATTGTTCTGATTATGTATTACAGTAGATTTGTTGGTGACATATCCATATTGCAATTGTTCTGATTATGTATTACAGTAGATTTGTTGTTGACATATCCATATAGCTATTGTTCTGATTATGTATTACAGTAGATTTGTTGGTGACATATCCATATAGCTATTGTTCTGATTATGTATTACAGTAGATTTATTGGTGACATATCCATATAGCTATTGTTCTGATTATGTATTACAGTAGATTTGTTGGTGACATATCCATATAGCTATTGTTCTGATTATGTATTACAGTAGATTTGTTGGTGACATATCCATATAGCTATTGTTCTGATTATGTATTACAGTGGATTTGTTGTTGACATATCCATATAGCTATTGTTCTGATTATGTATTACAGTAGATTTGTTGGTGACATATCCATATAGCTATTGTTCTGATTATGTATTGTAGTTGGTTTGTTGGTGACATATCCATATAGCTATTGTTCTGATTATGTATTACAGTGGATTTGTTGGTGACATATCCATATAGCTATTGTTCTGATTATGTATTACAGTGGATTTGTTGGTGACATATCCATATAGCTATTGTTCTGATTATGTATTACAGTGGGTTTGTTGGTGACATATCCATATAGCTATTGTTCTGATTATGTATTACAGTAGATTTGTTGGTGACATATCCATATAGCTATTGTTCTGATTATGTATTACAGTGGATTTGTTGGTGACATATCCATATAGCTATTGTTCTGATTATGTATTGTAGTTGATTTGTTGGTGACATTTCCATATAGCTATTGTTCTGATTATGTATTACAGTAGATTTGTTGGTGACATATCCATATAGCTATTGTTCTGATTATGTATTACAGTGGATTTGTTGGTGACATATCCATATAGCTATTGTTCTGATTATGTATTACAGTGGATTTGTTGGTGACATATCCATATAGCTATTGTTCTGATTATGTATTACAGTGGGTTTGTTGGTGACATATCCATATAGCTATTGTTCTGATTATGTATTATAGTAGATTTGTTGGTGACATATCCATATAGCTATTGTTCTGATTATGTATTACAGTGGATTTGTTGGTGACATATCCATATAGCTATTGTTCTGATTATGTATTGTTGTTGATTTGTTGGTGACATTTCCATATAGCTATTGTTCTAATTATGTATTACAGTAGATTTGTTGGTGACATATCCATATAGCTATTGTTCTGAATATGTATTACAGTGGGTTTGTTGGTGACATATCCATGTAGCTATTGTTCTGATTATGTATTACAGTGAATTTGTTGGTGACATATCCATATAGCTATTGTTCTGATTATGTATTACAGTAGATTTGTTGGTGACATATCCATATAGCTATTGTTCTGATTATGTATTGTAGTTGATTTGTTGGTGACATTTCCATATAGCTATTGTTCTGATTATGTATTACAGTAGATTTGTTGGTGACATATCCATGTAGCTATTGTTCTGATTATGTATTACAGTGGATTTGTTGGTGACATATCCATATAGCTATTGTTCTGATTATGTATTACAGTGGGTTTGTTGGTGACATATCCATGTAGCTATTATTCTGATTATGTATTACAGTGGATTTGTTGGTGACATATCCATATAGCTATTGTTCTGATTATGTATTACAGTGGATTTGTTGGTGACATATCCATATAGCTATTGTTCTGATTATGTATTACAGTGGATTTGTTGGTGACATATCCATATAGCTATTGTTCTGATTATGTATTACAGTAGATTTGTTGGTGACATATCCATATAGCTATTGTTCTGATTATGTATTACAGTAGATTTGTTGGTGACATATCCATATAGCTATTGTTCTGATTATGTATTACAGTAGATTTGTTGGTGACATATCCATATAGCTATTGTTCTGATTATGTATTACAGTAGATTTGTTGGTGACATATCCATATAGCTATTGTTCTGATTATGTATTACAGTGGATTTGTTGGTGACATTTCCATATAGCTATTGTTCTGATTATGTATTGTAGTTGATTTGTTGGTGACATTTCCATATAGCTATTGTTCTGATTATGTATTACAGTAGATTTGTGGGTGACATATCCATATAGCTATTGTTCTGATTATGTATTACAGTGGGTTTGTTGGTGACATATCCATGTAGCTATTGTTCTTATTATGTATTACAGTGGATTTGTTGGTGACATATCCATATAGCTATTGTTCTGATTATGTATTACAGTAGATTTGTTGGTGACATATCCATATAGCTATTGTTCTGATTATGTATTACAGTGGATTTGTTGGTGACATATCCATATAGCTATTGTTCTGATTATGTATTACAGTGGATTTGTTGGTGACATATCCATATAGCTATTGTTCTGATTATGTATTACAGTGGGTTTGTTGGTGACATATCCATATAGCTATTGTTCTGATTATGTATTACAGTAGATTTGTTGGTGACATATCCATATAGCTATTGTTCTGATTATGTATTACAGTGGATTTGTTGGTGACATATCCATATAGCTATTGTTCTGATTATGTATTGTTGTTGATTTGTTGGTGACATTTCCATATAGCTATTGTTCTGATTATGTATTACAGTAGATTTGTTGGTGACATATCCATATAGCTATTGTTCTGATTATGTATTACAGTGGGTTTGTTGGTGACATATCCATGTAGCTATTGTTCTGATTATGTATTACAGTGGATTTGTTGGTGACATATCCATATAGCTATTGTTCTGATTATGTATTACAGTGGATTTGTTGGTGACATATCCATATAGCTATTGTTCTGATTATGTATTACAGTAGATTTGTTGGTGACATATCCATATAGCTATTGTTCTGATTATGTATTGTAGTTGATTTGTTGGTGACATTTCCATATAGCTATTGTTCTGATTATGTATTACAGTAGATTTGTTGGTGACATATCCATATAGCTATTGTTCTGATTATGTATTACAGTAGATTTGTTGGTGACATATCCATATAGCTATTGTTCTGATTATGTATTACAGTAGATTTGTTGGTGACATATCCATATAGCTATTGTTCTGATTATGTATTACAGTAGATTTGTTGGTGACATATCCATATAGCTATTGTTCTGATTATGTATTACAGTGGATTTGTTGGTGACATTTCCATATAGCTATTGTTCTGATTATGTATTGTAGTTGATTTGTTGGTGACATTTCCATATAGCTATTGTTCTGATTATGTATTACAGTAGATTTGTTGGTGACATATCCATATAGCTATTGTTCTGATTATGTATTACAGTGGGTTTGTTGGTGACATATCCATGTAGCTATTGTTCTTATTATGTATTACAGTGGATTTGTTGGTGACATATCCATATAGCTATTGTTCTGATTATGTATTACAGTGGATTTGTTGGTGACTTATCCATATAGCTATTGTTCTGATTATGTATTACAGAAGAATTGTTGGTGACATATCCATATAGCTATTGTTCTGATTATGTATTACAGTAGATTTGTTGGTGACATATCCATATAGCTATTGTTCTGATTATGTATTACAGTAGATATGTTGGTGACATATCCATATAGCTATTGTTCTGATTATGTATTACAGTAGATTTGTTGGTGACATATCCATATAGCTATTGTTCTGATTATGTATTACAGTATATTTGTTGGTGACATATCCATATAGCTATTGTTCTGATTATGTATTACAGTAGATTTGTTGGTGACATATCCATATAGCTATTGTTCTGATTATGTATTACAGTAGATTTGTTGGTGACATATCCATATAGCTATTGTTCTGATTATGTATTACAGTGGATTTGTTGGTGACATATCCATATAGCTATTGTTCTGATTATGTATTACAGTAGATTTGTTGGTGACATATCCATATAGCTATTGTTCTGATTATGTATTACAGTAGATTTGTTGGTGACATATCCATATAGCTATTGTTCTGATTATGTATTGTAGTTGGTTTGTTGGTGACATATCCATATAGCTATTGTTCTGATTATGTATTACAGTGGATTTGTTGGTGACATATCCATATAGCTATTGTTCTGATTATGTATTACAGTGGATTTGTTGGTGACATATCCATATAGCTATTGTTCTGATTATGTATTACAGTGGGTTTGTTGGTGACATATCCATATAGCTATTGTTCTGATTATGTATTGTAGTTGGTTTGTTGGTGACATATCCATATAGCTATTGTTCTGATTATGTATTACAGTAGATTTGTTGGTGACATATCCATATAGCTATTGTTCTGATTATGTATTACAGTGGGTTTGTTGGTGACATATCCATATAGCAATTGTTCTGATTATGTATTACAGTGGATTTGTTGGTGACATATCCATATAGCTATTGTTCTGATTATGTATTACAGTAGATTTGTTGGTGACATATCCATATAGCTATTGTTCTGATTATGTATTACAGTAGATTTGTTGGTGACATATTCATATAGCTATTGTTCTGATTATGTATTGTAGTTGATTTGTTGGTGACATTTCCATATAGCTATTGTTCTGATTATGTATTACAGTAGATTTGTTGGTGACATATCCATATAGCTATTGTTCTGATTATGTATTACAGTGGGTTTGTTGGTGACATATCCATGTAGCTATTGTTCTTATTATGTATTACAGTGGATTTGTTGGTGACATATCCATATAGCTATTGTTCTGATTATGTATTACAGTGGATTTGTTGGTGACTTATCCATATAGCTATTGTTCTGATTATGTATTACAGAAGAATTGTTGGTGACATATCCATATAGCTATTGTTCTGATTATGTATTACAGTGGATTTGTTGGTGACATATCTATATAGCTATTGTTCTGATTATGTATTACAGTGGGTTTGTTGGTGACATATCCATGTAGCTATTATTCTGATTATGTATTACAGTGGATTTGTTGGTGACATATCCATATAGCTATTATTCTGATTATGTATTACAGTGGATTTGTTGGTGACATATCCATATAGCTATTGTTCTGATTATGTATTACAGTGGATTTGTTGGTGACATATCCATATAGCTATTGTTCTGATTATGTATTACAGTAGATTTGTTGGTGACATATCCATATAGCTATTGTTCTGATTATGTATTACAGTAGATTTGTTGGTGACATATCCATATAGCTATTGTTCTGATTATGTATTACAGTAGATTTGTTGGTGACATATCCATATAGCTATTGTTCTGATTATGTATTACAGTAGATTTGTTGGTGACATATCCATATAGCTATTGTTCTGATTATGTATTACAGTGGATTTGTTGGTGACATTTCCATATAGCTATTGTTCTGATTATGTATTGTAGTTGATTTGTTGGTGACATTTCCATATAGCTATTGTTCTGATTATGTATTACAGTAGATTTGTGGGTGACATATCCATATAGCTATTGTTCTGATTATGTATTACAGTGGGTTTGTTGGTGACATATCCATGTAGCTATTGTTCTTATTATGTATTACAGTGGATTTGTTGGTGACATATCCATATAGCTATTGTTCTGATTATGTATTACAGTAGATTTGTTGGTGACATATCCATATAGCTATTGTTCTGATTATGTATTACAGTGGATTTGTTGGTGACATATCCATATAGCTATTGTTCTGATTATGTATTACAGTGGATTTGTTGATGACATATCCATATAGCTATTGTTCTGATTATGTATTACAGTGGGTTTGTTGGTGACATATCCATATAGCTATTGTTCTGATTATGTATTACAGTAGATTTGTTGGTGACATATCCATATAGCTATTGTTCTGATTATGTATTACAGTGGATTTGTTGGTGACATATCCATATAGCTATTGTTCTGATTATGTATTGTTGTTGATTTGTTGGTGACATTTCCATATTGCTATTGTTCTGATTATGTATTACAGTAGATTTGTTGGTGACATATCCATATAGCTATTGTTCTGATTATGTATTACAGTGGGTTTGTTGGTGACATATCCATGTAGCTATTGTTCTGATTATGTATTACAGTGGATTTGTTGGTGACATATCCATATAGCTATTGTTCTGATTATGTATTACAGTGGATTTGTTGGTGACATATCCATATAGCTATTGTTCTGATTATGTATTACAGTAGATTTGTTGGTGAGATATCCATATAGCTATTGTTCTGATTATGTATTGTAGTTGATTTGTTGGTGACATTTCCATATAGCTATTGTTCTGATTATGTATTACAGTAGATTTGTTGGTGACATATCCATGTAGCTATTGTTCTGATTATGTATTACAGTGGATTTGTTGGTGACATATCCATATAGCTATTGTTCTGATTATGTATTACAGTGGGTTTGTTGGTGACATATCCATGTAGCTATTATTCTGATTATGTATTACAGTGGATTTGTTGGTGACATATCCATATAGCTATTGTTCTGATTATGTATTACAGTGGATTTGTTGGTGACATATCCATATAGCTATTGTTCTGATTATGTATTACAGTGGATTTGTTGGTGACATATCCATATAGCTATTGTTCTGATTATGTATTACAGTAGATTTGTTGGTGACATATCCATATAGCTATTGTTCTGATTATGTATTACAGTAGATTTGTTGGTGACATATCCATATAGCTATTGTTCTGATTATGTATTACAGTAGATTTGTTGGTGACATATCCATATAGCTATTGTTCTGATTATGTATTACAGTAGATTTGTTGGTGACATATCCATATAGCTATTGTTCTGATTATGTATTACAGTGGATTTGTTGGTGACATTTCCATATAGCTATTGTTCTGATTATGTATTGTAGTTGATTTGTTGGTGACATTTCCATATAGCTATTGTTCTGATTATGTATTACAGTAGATTTGTTGGTGACATATCCATATAGCTATTGTTCTGATTATGTATTACAGTGGGTTTGTTGGTGACATATCCATGTAGCTATTGTTCTTATTATGTATTACAGTGGATTTGTTGGTGACATATCCATATAGCTATTGTTCTGATTATGTATTACAGTGGATTTGTTGGTGACTTATCCATATAGCTATTGTTCTGATTATGTATTACAGAAGAATTGTTGGTGACATATCCATATAGCTATTGTTCTGATTATGTATTACAGTAGATTTGTTGGTGACATATCCATATAGCTATTGTTCTGATTATGTATTACAGTAGATTTGTTGGTGACATATCCATATAGCTATTGTTCTGATTATGTATTACAGTAGATTTGTTGGTGACATATCCATATAGCTATTGTTCTGATTATGTATTGTAGTTAGTTTGTTGGTGACATATCCATATAGCTATTGTTCTGATTATGTATTACAGTGGATTTGTTGGTGACATATCCATATAGCTATTGTTCTGATTATGTATTACAGTGGATTTGTTGGTGACATATCCATATAGCTATTGTTCTGATTATGTATTACAGTGGGTTTGTTGGTGACATATCCATATAGCTATTGTTCTGATTATGTATTGTAGTTGGTTTGTTGGTGACATATCCATATAGCTATTGTTCTGATTATGTATTACAGTAGATTTGTTGGTGACATATCCATATAGCTATTGTTCTGATTATGTATTACAGTGGGTTTGTTGGTGACATATCCATATAGCAATTGTTCTGATTATGTATTACAGTGGATTTGTTGGTGACATATCCATATAGCTATTGTTCTGATTATGTATTACAGTAGATTTGTTGGTGACATATCCATATAGCTATTGTTCTGATTATGTATTACAGTAGATTTGTTGGTGACATATTCATATAGCTATTGTTCTGATTATGTATTGTATTAGATTTGTTGGTGACATATCCATATAGCTATTGTTCTGATTATGTATTACAGTGGATTTGTTGGTGACATATCCATATAGCTATTGTTCTGATTATGTATTACAGTAGATTTGTTGGTGACATATCCATATAGCTATTGTTCTGATTATGTATTACAGTAGATTTGTTGGTGACATATCCATATAGCTATTGTTCTGATTATGTATTCCAGTAGATTTGTTGGTGACATATCCATATAGCTATTGTTCTGATTATGTATTACAGTAGATGTGTTGGTGACATATCCATATAGCTATTGTTCTGATTATGTATTACAGTAGATTTGTTGGTGACATATCCATATAGCTATTGTTCTGATTATGTATTACAGTAGATTTGTTGGTGACATATCCATATAGCTATTGTTCTGATTATGTATTACAGTGGATTTGTTGGGGACATATCCATATAGCTATTGTTCTGATTATGTATTACAGTAGATTTGTTGGGGACATATCCATATAGCTATTGTTCTGATTATGTATTACAGTAGATTTATTGGTGACATATCCATATAGCTATTGTTCTGATTATGTATTACAGTAGATTTGTTGATGACATATCCATGTAGCTATTGTTCTGATTATGTATTACAGTAGATTTGTTGGTGACATATCCATATAGCTATTGTTCTGATTATGTATTACAGTAGATTTGTTGGTGACATATCCATATAGCTATTGTTCTGATTATGTATTACAGTAGATTTGTTGGTGACATATCCATATAGCTATTGTTCTGATTATGTATTACAGTAGATTTGTTGGTGACATATCCATATAGCTATTGTTCTGATTATGTATTACAGTAGATTTGTTGGTGACATATCCATATAGCTATTGTTCTGATTATGTATTGTAGTTGGTTTGTTGGTGACATATCCATATAGCTATTGTTCTGATTATGTATTGTAGTTGGTTTGTTGGTGACATGACCAGAGAAGAAGCAGACAGCTTTTTATTGGCACCAGACTGTAAAGACAAAACATATCTAGTCAGGTAAACTTTCTTGCTTGACTTATAGTGTTTAGTAGATACATATCCGCCAACTGTACACCGGAATATATAAATATAAAACCATAACCCCCCCTTCAAGTTAAATGGTCGGTCCCTAAATATAACCTAGTTTCTCCGCTGTGGGTCACATCCCCTCAGATAAGTGTTTCCGCTAGTTGTGTCATGCTAATTAAATAATAGTACATGACTTGTTGTTAGGACGGAACGTAAATAAGTGGTGCTTGGTGTTGTGGTGAATGCCACGCTCCTTGTACGTAAATGAGTGGTGCTTCGTGTTTTGGTGAATGCCACACTCCTTGAACGTAAATGAGTGGTGCTTGGTGTTTTGGTGAATGCCACGCTCCTTGAACGTAAATGAGTGGTGCTTGGTGTTTTGGTGAATGCCACGCTCCTTGAACGTAAATGAGTGGTGCTTGGTGTTTTGGTGAATGCCACGCTCCTTGTACGTAAATCAGTGGTGCTTCATGTTTTGCTGAATGCCACGCTCCTTGTACGTAAATGAATGGTGCTTCGTGTTTTGGTGAATGCCACGCTCCTTGTACGTAAATGAGTGGTGCTTCGTGTTTTGGTGAATGCCACGCTCCTTGTATGTAAATGAGTGGTGCTTCGTGTTTTGGTGAATGCCATGCTCCTTGTACGTAAATGAGTGGTGCTTGGTGTTTTGGTGAATGCCACACTCCTTGAACGTAAATGAGTGGTGCTTGGTGTTTTGGTAAATGCCGCGCTCCTTGAACGTAAATGAGTGGTGCTTGGTGTTTTGGTGAATGCCACGCTCCTTGAACGTAAATGAGTGGTGCTTGGTGTTTTGGTGAATGCCACGCTCCTTGTACGTAAATGAGTGGTGCTTCGTGTTTTGCTGAATGCCACGCTGCTTGTACGTAAATGGGTGGTGCTTCGTGTTTTGGTGAATGCCACGCTCCTTGTACGTAGAGAACAACAAGCTCCAGAAGAACATTGCGTGAGTAGTCGTTAGAGTCCCATTGAAAAGTGAAATTGTCCTAACTTATCCATTGTATTCACTTTTTCCTTGTGGCCATCTTACCATCTGCTTATAAGCCAATCAATGCAACGATAAAACTGAAATATTGTTGAAAGTGGTGTTAAACACCATGGATCTGTTGTACAACTCAATGATTAAAAATGTTTGAGCTACAAAATGTAATCATTGCATCAGCTAATTACTCGTTTAATTTATTAACGACTAATTAGGTTTAATCATACGATTAATGTAGCAAGTTGAACAACAGACCCCCCATAACTCTAACTCCCCCAATCAATGTATCAAATTGAACAACAGACCCCCCATAACCCTAACTCCCCCAATCAATGTATCAAGTTGAACAACAGACCCTCCATAACCCTAACTCCCCCAATCAATGTATCAAGTTGAACAACTGACCCCCATAACCCTAACTCCCCCAATCAATGTATCAAGTTGAACAACTGACCCACCATAACTCTAACTCCCCCAATCAATGTATCAAGTTGACCAACAGACCCCCATAACTCTAACTCCCCCAATCAATGTATCAAGTTGAACAACTGACCCCCATAACTCTAACTCCCCCAATCAATGTATCAAGTTGAACAACGGACCCCCCATAACCCTAACTCCCCAAATCAATGTATCAAGTTGAACAACGGACCCCCCATAACCCTAACTCCCCAAATCAATGTATCAAGTTGAACAACAGACCCCCCCATAACCCTAACTCCCCCAATCAATGTATCAAGTTAAACAACTGACCCCCCATAACCCTAACTCCCCCAATCAATGTATCAAGTTGAACAACTAACCCCCCATAACCCTAACTCCCCCAATTAATGTATCAAGTTGAACAACTGACCCCCCATAACTCTAACTCCCCCAATCAATGTATCAAATTGAACAACAGACCCCCCATAACCCTAACTCCCCCAATCAATGTATCAAGTTGAACAACAGACCCTCCATAACCCTAACTCCCCCAATCAATGTATCAAGTTGAACAACTGCCCCCATAACCCTAACTCCCCCAATCAATGTATCAAGTTGAACAACTGACCCACCATAACTCTAACTCCCCCAATCAATGTATCAAGTTGACCAACAGACCCCCATAACTCTAACTCCCCCAATCAATGTATCAAGTTGAACAACTGACCCCCATAACTCTAACTCCCCCAATCAATGTATCAAGTTGAACAACAGACCCCCCATAACCCTAACTCCCCAAATCAATGTATCAAGTTGAACAACTGACCCCCCATAACCCTAACTCCCCAAATCAATGTATCAAGTTGAACAACAGACCCCCCAATAACCCTAACTCCCCCAATCAATGTATCAAGTTAAACAACTGACCCCCCATAACCCTAACTCCCCCAATCAATGTATCAAGTTGAACAACTAACCCCCCATAACCCTAACTCCCCCAATTAATGTATCAAGTTGAACAACTGACCCCCCATAACTCTAACTCCCCCAATCAATGTATCAAATTGAACAACAGACCCCCCATAACCCTAACTCCCCCAATCAATGTATCAAGTTGAACAACAGACCCTCCATAACCCTAACTCCCCCAATCAATGTATCAAGTTGAACAACTGACCCCCATAACCCTAACTCCCCCAATCAATGTATCAAGTTGAACAACTGACCCACCATAACTCTAACTCCCCCAATCAATGTATCAAGTTGACCAACAGACCCCCATAACTCTAACTCCCCCAATCAATGTATCAAGTTGAACAACTGACCCCCATAACTCTAACTCCCCCAATCAATGTATCAAGTTGAACAACTGACCCCCCATAACCCTAACTCCCCAAATCAATGTATCAAGTTGAACAACAGACCCCCCCATAACCCTAACTCCCCCAATCAATGTATCAAGTTAAACAACTGACCCCCCATAACCCTAACTCCCCCAATCAATGTATCAAGTTGAACAACTAACCCCCCATAACCCTAACTCCCCCAATTAATGTATCAAGTTGAACAACTGACCCCCCATAACTCTAACTCCCCCAATTAATGTATCAAGTTGAACAACAGGCCCCCCATAACCCTAACTCCCCCAATCAATGTATCAAGTTGAACAACTGACCCCCCATAACCCTAACTCCCCCAATCAATGTATCAAGTTGAACAACAGACCCTCCATAATCCTAACTCCCCCAATCAATGTAGAAAGTTGAACAACAGACCCCCCATAACCCTAACTCCCCCAATCAATGTATCAAGTTGAACAACTGACCCCCCATAACCCTAACTCCCCCAATCAATGTATCAAGTTGAACAACAGACCCTCCATAACCCGAACTCCCCCAATCAATGTAGCAAGTTGAACAACTGACCCCCCATAACTCTAACTCCCCCAATCAATGTATCAAGTTGAACAACTGACCCCCATAACCCTAACTCCCCCAATCAATGTAGCAAGATGAACAACGGACCCCCCATAACCCTAACTCCCCCAATCAATGTATCAAGTTGACCAACAGACCCCCCATAACTCTAACTCCCCCAATCAATGTATCAAATTGAACAACAGACCCCCCATAACCCTAACTCCCCCAACCAATGTATCAAGTTGAACAACAGACCCTCCATAACCCTAACTCCCCCAATCAATGTATCAAGTTGAACAACTGACCCCCATAGCCCTAACTCCCCCAATCAATGTATCAAGTTGAACAACTGATCCACCATAACTCTAACTCCCCCAATCAATGTATCAAGTTGAACAACTGACCCCCATAACTCTAACTCCCCCAATCAATGTATCAAGTTGAACAACAGACCCCCCATAACCCTAACTCCCCCAATCAATGTATCAAGTTGAACAACTGACCCCCCATAACCCTAACTCCCCAAATCAATGTATCAAGTTGAACAACTGACCCCCCATAACTCTAACTCCCCCAATTAATGTATCAAGTTGAACAACAGGCCCCCCATAACCCTAACTCCCCCAATCAATGTATCAAGTTGAACAACTGACCCCCCATAACCCTAACTCCCCCAATCAATGTATCAAGTTGAACAACTGACCTCCATAACCCTAACTCCCCCAATCAATGTATCAAGTTGACCAACAGACCCCCATAACCCTAACTCCCCCAATCAATGTATCAAGTTGAACAACTGACCCCCCATAACCCTAACTCCCCCAATTAATGTATCAAGTTGAACAACAGACCCCCCATAACCCTAACTCCCCCAATCAATGTATCAAGTTGAACAACTGACCCCCCATAACCCTAACTCCCCCAATCAATGTATCAAGTTGAACAACAGACCCTCCATAATCCTAACTCCCCCAATCAATGTAGAAAGTTGAACAACAGACCCCCCATAACCCTAACTCCCCCAATCAATGTATCAAGTTGAACAACTGACCCCCCATAACCCTAACTCCCCCAATCAATGTATCAAGTTGAACAACAGACCCTCCATAACCCTAACTCCCCCAATCAATGTAGCAAGTTGAACAACTGACCCCCCATAACTCTAACTCCCCCAATCAATGTATCAAGTTGAACAACTGACCCCCATAACCCTAACTCCCCCAATCAATGTAGCAAGATGAACAACGGACCCCCCATAACCCTAACTCCCCCAATCAATGTATCAAGTTGACCAACAGACCCCCCATAACTCTAACTCCCCCAATCAATGTATCAAATTGAACAACAGACCCCCCATAACCCTAACTCCCCCAACCAATGTATCAAGTTGAACAACAGACCCTCCATAACCCTAACTCCCCCAATCAATGTATCAAGTTGAACAACTGACCCCCATAGCCCTAACTCCCCCAATCAATGTATCAAGTTGAACAACTGATCCACCATAACTCTAACTCCCCCAATCAATGTATCAAGTTGAACAACTGACCCCCATAACTCTAACTCCCCCAATCAATGTATCAAGTTGAACAACAGACCCCCCATAACCCTAACTCCCCCAATCAATGTATCAAGTTGAACAACTGACCCCCCATAACCCTAACTCCCCAAATCAATGTATCAAGTTGAACAACAGACCCCCCATAACCCTAACTCCCCCAATCAATGTATCAAGTTAAACAACTGACCCCCCATAACCCTAACTCCCCCAATCAATGTATCAAGTTGAACAACTAACCCCCCAAAACCCTAACTCCCCCAATTAATGTATCAAGTTGAACAACTGACCCCCCATAACTCTAACTCCCCCAATTAATGTATCAAGTTGAACAACAGGCCCCCCATAACCCTAACTCCCCCAATCAATGTATCAAGTTGAACAACTGACCCCCCATAACCCTAACTCCCCCAATCAATGTATCAAGTTGAACAACTGACCTCCATAACCCTAACTCCCCCAATCAATGTATCAAGTTGACCAACAGACCCCCATAACCCTAACTCCCCCAATCAATGTATCAAGTTGAACAACTGACCCCCCATAACCCTAACTCCCCCAATTAATGTATCAAGTTGAACAACAGACCCCCCATAACCCTAACTCCCCCAATCAATGTATCAAGTTGAACAACAGACCCTCCATAATCCTAACTCCCCCAATCAATGTAGAAAGTTGAACAACAGACCCCCCATAACCCTAACTCCCCCAATCAATGTATCAAGTTGAACAACTGACCCCCCATAACCCTAACTCCCCCAATCAATGTATCAAGTTGAACAACAGACCCTCCATAACCCTAACTCCCCCCATCAATGTAGCAAGTTGAACAACTGACCCCCCATAACTCTAACTCCCCCAATCAATGTATCAAGTTGAAAAACTGACCCCCATAACCCTAACTCCCCCAATCAATGTAGCAAGATGAACAACGGACCCCCCATAACCCTAACTCCGCCAATCAATGTATCAAGTTGACCAACAGACCCCCCATAACCCTAACTCCCCCGATCAATGTATTAAGTTGACCAACAGACCCCCCATAACCCTAACTCCCCCAATCAATGTATCAAGTTGAACAACAGACCCCCCATAACCCTAACTCCCCCAATCAATGTATCAAGTTGAACAACTGACCCCCCATAACCCTAACTCCCCCAATCAATGTATCAAGTTGAACAACAGACCCCCCATAACCCTAACTCCCCCAATCAATGTATCAAGTTGAACAACAGACCCTCCATAACCCTAACTCCCCCAATCAATGTAGCAAGTTGAACAACTGACCCCCCATAACTCTAACTCCCCCAATCAATGTATCAAGTTGAACAACTGACCCACCATAACTCTAACTCCCCCAATCAATGTATCAAGTTGACCAACAGACCCCCATAACTCTAACTCCCCCAATCAATGTATCAAGTTGAACAACTGACCCCCCATAACCCTAACTCCCCCAATCAATGTATCAAGTTGAACAACAGACCCTCCATAATCCTAACTCCCCCAATCAATGTAGAAAGTTGAACAACAGACCCCCCATAACCCTAACTCCCCCAATCAATGTATCAAGTTGAACAACTGACCCCCCATAACCCTAACTCCCCCAATCAATGTATCAAGTTGAACAACAGACCCTCCATAACCCTAACTCCCCCAATCAATGTAGCAAGTTGAACAACTGACCCCCCATAACTCTAACTCCCCCAATCAATGTATCAAGTTGAACAACTGACCCCCATAACCCTAACTCCCCCAATCAATGTAGCAAGATGAACAACGGACCCCCCATAACCCTAACTCCCCCAATCAATGTATCAAGTTGACCAACAGACCCCCCATAACTCTAACTCCCCCAATCAATGTATCAAATTGAACAACAGACCCCCCATAACCCTAACTCCCCCAACCAATGTATCAAGTTGAACAACAGACCCTCCATAACCCTAACTCCCCCAATCAATGTATCAAGTTGAACAACTGACCCCCATAGCCCTAACTCCCCCAATCAATGTATCAAGTTGAACAACTGATCCACCATAACTCTAACTCCCCCAATCAATGTATCAAGTTGAACAACTGACCCCCATAACTCTAACTCCCCCAATCAATGTATCAAGTTGAACAACAGACCCCCCATAACCCTAACTCCCCCAATCAATGTATCAAGTTGAACAACTGACCCCCCATAACCCTAACTCCCCAAATCAATGTATCAAGTTGAACAACAGACCCCCCATAACCCTAACTCCCCCAATCAATGTATCAAGTTAAACAACTGACCCCCCATAACCCTAACTCCCCCAATCAATGTATCAAGTTGAACAACTAACCCCCCAAAACCCTAACTCCCCCAATTAATGTATCAAGTTGAACAACTGACCCCCCATAACTCTAACTCCCCCAATTAATGTATCAAGTTGAACAACAGGCCCCCCATAACCCTAACTCCCCCAATCAATGTATCAAGTTGAACAACTGACCCCCCATAACCCTAACTCCCCCAATCAATGTATCAAGTTGAACAACTGACCTCCATAACCCTAACTCCCCCAATCAATGTATCAAGTTGACCAACAGACCCCCATAACCCTAACTCCCCCAATCAATGTATCAAGTTGAACAACTGACCCCCCATAACCCTAACTCCCCCAATTAATGTATCAAGTTGAACAACAGACCCCCCATAACCCTAACTCCCCCAATCAATGTATCAAGTTGAACAACAGACCCTCCATAATCCTAACTCCCCCAATCAATGTAGAAAGTTGAACAACAGACCCCCCATAACCCTAACTCCCCCAATCAATGTATCAAGTTGAACAACTGACCCCCCATAACCCTAACTCCCCCAATCAATGTATCAAGTTGAACAACAGACCCTCCATAACCCTAACTCCCCCCATCAATGTAGCAAGTTGAACAACTGACCCCCCATAACTCTAACTCCCCCAATCAATGTATCAAGTTGAAAAACTGACCCCCATAACCCTAACTCCCCCAATCAATGTAGCAAGATGAACAACGGACCCCCCATAACCCTAACTCCGCCAATCAATGTATCAAGTTGACCAACAGACCCCCCATAACCCTAACTCCCCCGATCAATGTATCAAGTTGACCAACAGACCCCCCATAACCCTAACTCCCCCAATCAATGTATCAAGTTGAACAACTGACCCCCCATAACCCTAACTCCCCCAATCAATGTATCAAGTTGAACAACAGATCCCCCATAACCCTAACTCCCCCAATCAATGTATCAAGTTGAACAACAGACCCTCCATAACCCTAACTCCCCCAATCAATGTAGAAAGTTGAACAACTGACCCCCCATAACTCTAACTCCCCCAATCAATGTATCAAGTTGAACAACTGACCCACCATAACTCTAACTCCCCCAATCAATGTATCAAGTTGACCAACAGACCCCCATAACTCTAACTCCCCCAATCAATGTATCAAGTTGAACAACAGACCCCCCATAACCCTAACTCCCCCAATCAATGTATCAAGTTAAACAACTGACCCCCCATAACCCTAACTCCCCCAATCAATGTATCAAGTTGAACAACTAACCCCCCAAAACCCTAACTCCCCCAATTAATGTATCAAGTTGAACAACTGACCCCCCATAACTCTAACTCCCCCAATTAATGTATCAAGTTGAACAACAGGCCCCCCATAACCCTAACTCCCCCAATCAATGTATCAAGTTGAACAACTGACCCCCCATAACCCTAACTCCCCCAATCAATGTATCAAGTTGAACAACTGACCTCCATAACCCTAACTCCCCCAATCAATGTATCAAGTTGACCAACAGACCCCCATAACCCTAACTCCCCCAATCAATGTATCAAGTTGAACAAGTGACCCCCCATAACCCTAACTCCCCCAATCAATGTATCAAGTTGAACAACTGACCCCCCATAACCCTAACTCCCCCAATTAATGTATCAAGTTGAACAACAGACCCCCCATAACCCTAACTCCCCCAATCAATGTATCAAGTTGAACAACAGACCCTCCATAATCCTAACTCCCCCAATCAATGTAGAAAGTTGAACAACAGACCCCCCATAACCCTAACTCCCCCAATCAATGTATCAAGTTGAACAACTGACCCCCCATAACCCTAACTCCCCCAATCAATGTATCAAGTTGAACAACAGACCCTCCATAACCCTAACTCCCCCAATCAATGTAGCAAGTTGAACAACTGACCCCCCATAACTCTAACTCCCCCAATCAATGTATCAAGTTGAAAAACTGACCCCCATAACCCTAACTCCCCCAATCAATGTAGCAAGATGAACAACGGACCCCCCATAACCCTAACTCCGCCAATCAATGTATCAAGTTGACCAACAGACCCCCCATAACCCTAACTCCCCCGATCAATGTATCAAGTTGACCAACAGACCCCCCATAACCCTAACTCCCCCAATCAATGTATCAAGTTGAACAACTGACCCCCCATAACCCTAACTCCCCCAATCAATGTATCAAGTTGAACAACAGACCCCCCATAACCCTAACTCCCCCAATCAATGTATCAAGTTGAACAACAGACCCTCCATAACCCTAACTCCCCCAATCAATGTAGCAAGTTGAACAACTGACCCCCCATAACTCTAACTCCCCCAATCAATGTATCAAGTTGAACAACTGACCCACCATAACTCTAACTCCCCCAATCAATGTATCAAGTTGACCAACAGACCCCCATAACTCTAACTCCCCCAATCAATGTATCAAGTTGAACAACAGACCCCCCATAACCCTAACTCCCCCAATCAATGTATCAAGTTAAACAACTGACCCCCCATAACCCTAACTCCCCCAATCAATGTATCAAGTTGAACAACTAACCCCCCGAAACCCTAACTCCCCCAATTAATGTATCAAGTTGAACAACTGACCCCCATAACTCTAACTCCCCCAATTAATGTATCAAGTTGAACAACAGGCCCCCCATAACCCTAACTCCCCCAATCAATGTATCAAGTTGAACAACTGACCCCCCATAACCCTAACTCCCCCAATCAATGTATCAAGTTGAACAACTGACCTCCATAACCCTAACTCCCCCAATCAATGTATCAAGTTGACCAACAGACCCCCATAACCCTAACTCCCCCAATCAATGTATCAAGTTGAACAACTGACCCCCCATAACCCTAACTCCCCCAATTAATGTATCAAGTTGAACAACAGACCCCCCATAACCCTAACTCCCCCAATCAATGTATCAAGTTCAACAACTGACCCCCCATAACCCTAACTCCCCCAATCAATGTATCAAGTTGAACAACAGACCCTCCATAATCCTAACTCCCCCAATCAATGTAGAAAGTTGAACAACAGACCCCCCATAACCCTAACTCCCCCAATCAATGTATCAAGTTGAACAACTGACCCCCCATAACCCTAACTCCCCCAATCAATGTATCAAGTTGAACAACAGACCCTCCATAACCCTAACTCCCCCAATCAATGTAGCAAGTTGAACAACTGACCCCCCATAACTCTAACTCCCCCAATCAATGTATCAAGTTGAAAAACTGACCCCCATAACCCTAACTCCCCCAATCAATGTAGCAAGATGAACAACGGACCCCCCATAACCCTAACTCCGCCAATCAATGTATCAAGTTGACCAACAGACCCCCCATAACCCTAACTCCCCCAATCAATGTATCAAGTTGACCAACAGACCCCCCATAACCCTAACTCCCCCAATCAATGTATCAAGTTGAACAACTGACCCCCCATAACCCTAACTCCCCCAATCAATGTATCAAGTTGAACAACAGACCCCCCATAACCCTAACTCCCCCAATCAATGTATCAAGTTGAACAACAGACCCTCCATAACCCTAACTCCCCCAATCAATGTAGCAAGTTGAACAACTGACCCCCCATAACTCTAACTCCCCCAATCAATGTATCAAGTTGAACAACTGACCCACCATAACTCTAACTCCCCCAATCAATGTATCAAGTTGACCAACAGACCCCCATAACTCTAACTCCCCCAATCAATGTATGAAGTTGAACAACTGACCCCCATAAATCTAACTCCCCCATTCAATGTATCAAGTTGAACAACAGACCCCCCATAACCCTAACTCCCCCAATTAATGTATCAAGTTGAACAACAGACCCCCCATAACCCTAACTCCCCCAATCAATGTATCAAGTTGAACAACTGACCCCCCATAACCCTAACTCCCCCAATCAATGTATCAAGTTGAACAACTGACCCACCATAACCCTAACTCCCCCAATCAATGTATCAAGTTGAACAACAGACCCTCCATAACCCTAACTCCCCCAATCAATGTAGCAAGTTGAACAACTGACCCCCCATAACTCTAACTCCCCCAATCAATGTATCAAGTTGAACAACTGACCCACCATAACTCTAACTCCCCCAATCAATGTATCAAGTTGACCAACAGACCCCCATAACTCTAACTCCCCCAATCAATGTATGAAGTTGAAAAACTGACCCCCATAAATCTAACTCCCCCATTCAATGTATCAAGTTGAACAACAGACCCCCCATAACCCTAACTCCCCCAATTAATGTATCAAGTTGAACAACAGACCCCCCATAACCCTAACTCCCCCAATCAATGTATCAAGTTGAACAACTGACCCCCCATAACCCTAACTCCCCCAATCAATGTATCAAGTTGAACAACTGACCCACCATAACTCTAACTCCCCCAATCAATGTAGCAAGTTGAACAACAGACCCCCATAACCCTAACTCCCCCAATTAATGTATCAAGTTGAACAACAGACCCCCCATAACCCTAACTCCCCCAATCAATGTATCAAGTTGAACAACAGACCCCCCATAACCCTAACTCCCCCAATCAATGTATCAAGTTGCACAGCTGACTCCCCATAACCCTAACTCCCCCATCCCCCAATCAATGTATCAAGTTGAACAACTGACCCCCCATAACCCTAACTCCCCCAATTAATGTATCAAGTTGAACAACTGATCCCCCATAATCCTAACTCCCCCAATTAATGTATCAAGTTGAACAACTGACCTCCATAACCCTAACTCCCCCAATCAATGTATCAAGTTGAACAACTGACCCCCCATAACCCTAACTCCCCCAATTAATGTATCAAGTTGAACAACAGACCCCCCATAACCCTAACTTCCCCAATCAATGTATCAAGTTGAACAACTGACCCCCCATAACCCTAACTCCCCCAATAAATGTATCAAGTTGAACAACAGACCCTCCATAACCCTAACTCCCCCAACCAATGTAGCAAGTTGAACAACAGACCCCCCATAACCCTAACTCCCCCAATCAATGTATCAAGTTGAACAACTGACCCCCCATAACCCTAACTCCCCCAATCAATGTATCAAGTTGAACAACAGACCCTCCATAACCCTAACTCCCCCAATAAATGTATCAAGTTGAACAACTGACCCCCCATAACCCTAACTCCCCCAATCAATGTATCAAGTTGAACAACAGACCCTCCATAGCCCTAACTCCCCCAATCAATGTATCAAGTTGAACAACTGACCCCCCATAACCCTAACTCCCCCAATCAATGTAGCAAGTTGAACAACAGACCCCCCATAACCCTAACTCCCCCAATCAATGTATCAAGTTGAACAACAGACCCTCCATAGCCCTAACTCCCCCAATCAATGTAGCAAGTTGAACAACTGACCCCCCATAACTCTAACTCCCCCAATCAATGTATCAAGTTGAACAACTGACCCCCATAACCCTAACTCCCCAATCAATGTAGCAAGTTGAACAACAGACCCCCCATAACCTTAACTCCCCCAATCAATGTATCTACATGATGTATTGCTTGTTATTGTTTTCTTGTCTTGTATATAGGAGTATATGTGACGTTAAGCAACAATCAGTTAATCAATATGCAAAAATGTAGTATTAAATGATTAGTGACTATTTTCCTAATTCGATGTTAAATTGGAATTCAAGAATTGTCAAACTCTAATTTACTTACACTAAGAGAGAGGTCGAGATGCGATCTATTTTTATGTAAGGAAATGAATGGCAATAGTATAAGGAGTGATTGTTGTTTCTCGTCAAATGAGCAGTGTATCACCTATGTCCATAGCGAGAACAATTTACATTTAAAAAACATGTCGATTTATATCAAAATGTCGCAGAATAGCGGTTTGTAATATACACTAAGATTGTAATCCAGATTACAACCTCAACTTTTACCCTCAATAGAATGAAGTATAGTTTGAAGATACTAAAGGGATTATCAGAAGCCAGATTACAACCTCAACTTTTACCTTCAATAGAATGAAGTATAGTTTGAAAATACTAAAGGGATTATCAGAAGCCAGATTACAACCTTGACTTTTACCTTCAATAGAATGAAGTATAGTTTGAAGATACTAAAGGGATTATCAGAAGCCAGATTACAACCTCGACTTTTACCTTCAATAGAATGAAGCTTTGTTGGAAGATTCTAAAGGGATTATCAGAAGCCAGATTACAATCTCAACTTTTACCTTCAATAGAATGAAGTATAATTTGAAGATTCTAAAGGGATTATCAGAAGCCAGATTACAACCTTGACTTTTACCTTCAATAGAATGAAGTATAGTTTGAAGATACTAAAGGGATTATCAGAAGCCAGATTACAACCTCAACTTTTACCTTCAATAGAAGGAAGTATAGTTTGAAGATTCTAAAGGGATTATCAGAAGCCAGATTACAACCTCGACTTTTACCTTCAATAGAATGAAGTATAGTTTGAAGATTCTAAAGGGATTATCAGAAGCCAGATTACAACCTCAACTTTTACCTTCAATAGAATGAAGTATAGTTTGAAGATTCTAAAGGGATTATCAGAAGCCGTAAATCACAGAATTAGATTATTGCTAGAAAAAGGAAAGAACACTGATCAGGAAATCACTACTCAGATCAATGAAATTTTGTCATAAAAATGTGGATATCAAATAAGAGTGCGCATGACACGTTTCTGGAATGCTCAACCTTTGCTTATTATATTTAATTTATATATTTTATCTAGGATAAGTAGTTCTGATGGAAATGATGGAGACTTTGTGCTTTCAGTTAGACACGAAGACCATTGTCATCACTTGAAGATACAGGTACATGTAATATTCAGAAGACAAAGGAAAATATTCCAACTGATTCAGATAGAAATACAATAAAAGACCATTTAAACAAAGCAACAACAAACAACCAAAACCTTGGACAACAGGAACTTCCACAAAAACCGGAAGTCAGACCGTGTGATCAGGAAGGACTCATATCTGTTGCTGCATAAATGGCACATAATTGAATTTCTAATTTATTTCTTCTTTCCAAAGTAGGTAAACAAATCGAGAAAGCATCAGAGATGCAACAGCCGAGTTGCAAGTCAAAATCATTTGGTCAAACTGGATTCCTGTTTTCAAGATTTATCAATGCTATGTGCCAAGTAACAATCTTCTGGCATTGCTGGTTCACAAGAAGAAGATTTTTAAATATTAAAATAATTAATCATTTTAGGCCCCTTCTTGGGCCATTCTTTGGACCCCAGACATACCGAACATAACTTTGGAAGAGGATCACCCAAGGAACATTTGGGCAAAGTTTGGTTAAAATTGACAAAATGGTTTCAGAGATATGTTTAATTCTCAAAAAACTTCCGGTAGGGGATGGGGATGACCCTGGGCCTCAACTCTTGGGGCATTTAATTTGTCTATTCACCCTGATCATAAATATATATGGCTTAGGGGTGGGGATCTCAACCATTAAAAAGTTCACTTCAGGTATGGGGTGGGGTATGACCACCCGGGGCCTGAGCTATAAGGCATTTAATTTGCCTAGTCACCCTGATCATAAATATATATGGTTTAAGTGTGGGGATCTCAACCATTAAAAAGTTCCCTTCAGGTAGGGGGTGGGGTATTACCCTGGGGCCTAAGCTATAATGGATTTAATTTGCCTTGTCACCCTGATCATAAATATATATGGTTTAGGGGTGGGGATCTCAACCATTAAAAGTTCACTTCAGGTAGGGGGTTGGGTATGACCCTGGGGCCTGAGCTATGATGCATTTAATTTGCCTAGTCACCCTGATCATAAATATATATGGTTTAGGGTGGGGATCTCGGTCACATTTTTTAAAACAGACTCCCCAGCGGGGTGGGGCTGAGCCCCGGGGATACAAAATGTTGAATGCACAACTTCACATTAGCATCTCCACCTATACCAAATATTAAATTTCTATCTTTTGCAGTTTCAGAGAAATGTGTAATTCTCAAAATATGTAAAACCATGATTTTACAAGAAAAAAAACAATAGATTAATCAGAATTTCGAACTCGCTCTAAATAATAGTGTAATAATGCTTCCTACCAAAAATTACGTTGATCGGCCAAAAACTAAGAGGGCTATCGCGTTAACGAAGATAATTCTCAAAATATGTACCTTTTCTATAAAAAACCATGATTTTACAAGAAAAAACAATAGATTAATCTGAATTTCGAACTCGCTCTAAATAATAGTGTAATAATGCTTCCTACCAAAAATTATGTTGATCGGCCAAAAACTAAGAGTGCTATTGCGTTAACGAAGATAGGCTAACATACGCCCGCCCGCCTTTCGCCAAAACATAAGCCGACTGCAACATCGTTGCAACGCAGCTAATAAAGTAGTCTTCTACAGACCGCGACCGAAATAAATGTACCAAAGATGAATAAACAGTGTAATGTAGAATTACGTCCCTTTCAACAATGTATTAGTTATATCTTGGCGGCCGATTTTATTGGTGGATGAAAACGGAGTACCCAGAGGAAATCACCAACCTGCCGCATGTCACTCAATAAATGCATCACATAAAGTTGTATCGAGTACACCTCGCACGGAGAAGGTTTCAAACTCGCATCTTAGTAGTAATAGGCTTTGGTTGCACAGATAGATGTAAATCCAACTATCCTATTATAACGGTCCCATGAAAATTTCATGCACTTTTTTCATTCTTTATTTTATCATTGTTTTCCAGTGGTTCCGTGTGGTAAATTGTTTGGAGAGAACATGCAGGCAGGAGCTTTCTGATTTGATGCTTGAAATTTAAAAATAACACACAATATTTACGTTTGAAGTACAGTATTGATATTCATGGATTTATTTGGTCTTTTAGGGTGATCCCAAGATGGCCATAGCAGAATCTCATTATAGTGCTCATCTGAAATTTGCTGGACACGAATTTGCATCATTACCTGAAGTTGTAGATTACGTAGTTAAAAAACGGGAAATTGAAATAGATCAAGAAGATGAAAGTGAAGATGAACAACCGTGTCAATCTGTCACGTGTTTGAGGGTATTTTCGAAGTCGCCATTAAATGGTCCTATGTCTGGATATGAAAGAACGACGAAGCGATGAATTATTTTTAAAGTTGGATTCATGCTTGAACAAAAGTAGCCATGAAATGGCCCTATGTTTGGATATAAACGAACGAAGCGATGGGTTGTCTTTAAAGATAGAGTAATGTTCGAGCAATAATATTTAGATTTTATGTAATGTTCGAGCAATACTATTTAGATTTTATGTAATGTTCCAGCAATACTATTTAGATTTTATGTAATGTTCGAGCAATACTATTTAGATTTTATGTAATGTTCGAGCAATACTATTTAGATTTTATGTAATGTTCAAGCAATACTATTTAGATTTTATGTACTGTTCGAGCAATACTATTAAGATTTTATGTAATGTTCGAGCAATACTATTTAGATTTTATGTAATGTTCGAACAATACTATTTAGATTTTATGTAACTTTTTGTTTGTTTGAAACTTTCGTTTTTATTATTTAAATCATTTTCCATTTGCTTGACTTCATAAATATGTAGGTTGATTGTTACACAGTGTCTATCTCACAGATGACTGGAGATTTGTTTACATTGTCATAACCACTGTCCGAGAGACTTAAATATTATAACGGAGGACTGTACTCTTTAAGAGAGGACAACACTTATAAAGGAGGACTGTACTATCTAGATTATGTATAATTTGTATATATTGAGATAACTGTATACTTGTAGACTTTTGCATATGAATATTGAGAAGTATTGTTAGATGCGTCCCTGTTGTATGATTGATATTTATATATACACATGTATACATGTTTTGTGTTTATAATTTCCGAACACTATCATTTATTATTTTGATATCTCTTACATATACTGCGGCTGGTCGAGGTTACTGGGGTGAGTTGGAAGAATTCAGGAACAATAGTGAATTTTCAAAAGCTGTTAACATTTTACCTGACATTGTAAAAAGTTCAAAAAAGCTGTTAACATTTTACCTGACATTGTAAAAAGTTCAAAAAAGCTGCTGCTACAAACAAAAAATATGACAATTATTTTTCGAAATTCCAGCAATGGTGTTGAAAACATAATTCTTAACATTTACACCCTTCAGTCTCTACAGTGGCCTTATGTTTAGCTGGTCTGATTCAACAAAAAGTTTCTACCTCGGTCCTAGAAGTATATTTTTATAGTATTAATTGGCAACACACTTTTTCTCTGAAGACTAATCCTTGTTCAGAAGAATTTTTGAACCCATAACTAAAAATATCTTGTTTAAAAATTGCTCAAATTTATACGAAGGACGTCAATAATCTATTACAATTATGTACCTGTGTCCGATGTCTTTTGGGTTTTTCTGGTCTTCTCAGGTTCAATGAATTGTCATGCATACGTATGTCTGACATCGTGTGGCATGACAATTACAGAAAGGTGAACATTCCTCAGAACAAGACTGACATTTATCGTAGAAGACATTCTATGATCAATGGAAAGACCGATAATGAGCTCTGTCCTATATATTGGCTTAAGAGATATATTTTATTAGTAGGTTTAAGCCTAGGTTCAGAGGAGTTTGTGCTTACCGCAATTAATTATTTTTTTTAGACTTCTTAAGGTACACAGACGATGGGCATCCGAAACAGCTAAAGATGGTTATATCGAAGATAGTATTGAAGAGAAAATCCTTGTCTCGATGAAATTAGGCTTATGATTTACAGTACTATCTTGCACTTTACCTCCCTTTGTCATGCGATCTTGTAACGAACGCACAACCCTACACTGTGTTTAATCTTATTTATATTACATTATTTTAGTTAAGAAAAAAAATATTTTCGGAGGAGTGAAACGAGGGAGAAAATAATGGTGTTTACTACATCTGGTCGCTTAAGAACGGACATGTTGTTCATATTTATTGTTTGAATAACTGGTATTAAATCTACATGAAGAATGAATTTGGATTTTTGTTTGTTATTAAGACCTATTACATTGTACAAGCAAACCGAAAATAAACAACCAAAATGAGAAGAGATGTTCAACCAGAATACAAAAACAACAACTATGATACAGAAACAACAACTATGATACAGAAACAACAACTATGATACAGAAACAACAATCAGGATACAAATACAACAACTATGATACAAACACAACAACCAGGATACAAACACAACAACTATGATACAGAAACAACAATCAGGATACAAATACAACAACCAGGATACAAAAACAACAACCAGGATACAAACACAACAACTATGATACAAACACAACAACCATGATACAAATACAACAACTATGATACAAAAACAACAACTATGATACAAATACAACAACTATGATACAAATACAACAACCAGGATACAAATACAACAACTATGATACAAAAACAACAACTATGATACAAATACAACAACTATGATACAAATACAACAACCAGGATACAAATACAACAACTATGATACAAATACAACAACCAGGATACAAATACAACAACTATGATACAAAAACAACAACTATGATACAAATACAACAACTATGATACAAATACAGCAACCAGGATACAAATACAACAACTATGATACAAAAACAACAACTATGATACAAATACAACAACTATGATACAAATACAACAACCAGGATACAAATACAACAACTATGATACAAATACAACAACCAGGATACAAATACAACAACTATGATACAAATACAACAACTATGATACAAAAACATTAACCAGGATACAAATACAACAACCAGGATACAAATACAACAACCAGGATACAAATACAAGAACCAGGATACAAATACAACAACCAGGATACAAATACAACAACTATGATACAAATACAACAACTATGCTACAAAAACAACAACCAGGATACAAATACAACAACCAGAATACAAATACAACAACCAGGATACAAATACAACAACCAGGATACAAATACAACAACCAGGATACAAATACAACAACCAGGATACAAATACAACAACTATGCTACAAATACAACAACCAGGATACAAATACAACAACCAGGATACAAATACAACAACCAGGATACAAATACAACAACCAGGATACAAATACAACAACTATGATACAAATACAACAACTATGATACAAATACAACAACCAGGATACAAATACAACAACTATGATACAAATACAACAACCAGGATACAAATACAACAACTATGATACAAATACAACAACCAGGATACAAATACAACAACCAGGATACAAAAACATTAACCAGGATACAAATACAACAACTATGATACAAATACAACAACCAGGATACAAATACAACAACCAGGATACAAATACAACAACCAGGATACACATACAACAACCAGGATACAAATACAACAACTATGATACAAATACAACAACTATGCTACAAATACAACAACCAGGATACAAATACAACAACCAGGATACAAATACAACAACCAGGATACAAAGACAACAACCAGGATACAAATACAACAACTATGATACAAATACAACAACCAGGATACAAAAACAACAACCAGGATACAAATACAACAACCAGGATACAAATACAACAACCAGGATACAAATACAACAACCAGTATACAGAACACACCACTTTCCTGGCTTGGTACAGGCACTTCAATAACAACTAGCGAAGCTAAACTGATTTCATGGACCCCTCATAGTGAAATGATAAGGTGATGCAAGTGCAAGCATTCATTTTCCACAAAATTGTACTGTTTATGTTATCATTCATTTTTGTAATAGTATTTGGTGTTTTGAGTGAATCTGTGCAGGGTTGTTTAATCATTTGTTTTGGCCAGTTATCAAAAGGAGAGAGTTGGGACCCCTTACATTGTTTACCATCGCCTCATTTTTGTGTCTCGCCTAAGCCAGAACATGAATTTCTGACGTCATGTGACGTAGTCGTTATTGTGTTCTGTGAGATAAGAGTTGGTTGTTTGTTTTGTTAATATTGGTAGAATTGTTGACCATCATTTGTTCTTTGTGTTCTGTGAGATAAGAGTTGATTGTTTGTTTTGTTAATATTGGTAGAATTGTTGACCATCATTTGTTCTTTGTGTTCTGTGAGATAAGAGTTGGTTGTTTGTTTTGTTAAAATTGGTAGAATTGTTGACCATCATTTGTTCTTTGTGTTCTGTGAGATAAGAGTTGATTGTTTGTTTTGTTAATATTGGTAGAATTGTTGACCATCATTTGTTCTTTGTGTTCTGTGAGATAAGAGTTGGTTGTTTGTTTTGTTAATATTGGTAGAATTGTTGACCATCATTTGTTCTTTGTGTTCTGTGAGATGAGAGTTGGTTGTTTGTTTTGTTAATATTGGTAGAATTGTTGACCATCATTTGTTCTTTGTGTTCTGTGAGATAAGAGTTGATTGTTTGTTTTGTTAATATTGGTAGAATTGTTGACCATCATTTGTTCTTTGTGTTCTGTGAGATAAGAGTTGGTTGTTTGTTTTGTTAATATTGGTAGAATTGTTGACCATCATTTGTTCTTTGTGTTCTGTGAGATAAGAGTTGGTTGTTTGTTTTGTTAATATTGGTAGAATTGTTGACCATCATTTGTTCTTTGTGTTCTGTGAGATAAGAGTTGATTGTTTGTTTTGTTAATATTGGTAGAATTGTTGACCATCATTTGTTCTTTGTGTTCTGTGAGATGAGAGTTGGTTGTTTGTTTTGTTAATATTGGTAGAATTGTTGACCATCATTTGTTCTTTGTGTTCTGTGAGATAAGAGTTGGTTGTTTGTTTTGTTAATATTGGTAGAATTGTTGACCATCATTTGTTCTTTGTGTTCTGTGAGATAAGAGTTGATTGTTTGTTTTGTTAATATTGGTAGAATTATTGACCATCATTTGTTCTTTGTGTTCTGTGAGATAAGAGTTGATTGTTTGTTTTGTTAATATTGGTAGAATTGTATTGGTAGTATTGTTGACCATCATTTGTTCTTTGTGTTCTGTGAGATAAGAGTTGATTGTTTGTTTTGTTAATATTGGTAGAATTGTTGACCATCAATTGTTCTTTGTGTTCTGTGAGATAAGAGTTGATTGTTTGTTTTGTTAATATTGGTAGAATTGTTGACCATCATTTGTTCTTTGTGTTCTGTGAGATAAGAGTTGGTTGTTTGTTTTGTTAATATTGGTAGAATTGTTGACCATCAATTGTTCTTTGTGTTCTGTGAGATAAGAGTTGATTGTTTGTTTTGTTAATATTGGTAGAATTGTTGACCATCATTTGTTCTTTGTGTTCTGTGAGATAAGAGTTGATTGTTTGTTTTGTTAATATTGGTAGAATTGTTGACCATCATTTGTTCTTTGTGTTCTGTGAGATAAGAGTTGGTTGTTTGTTTTGTTAATATTGGTAGAATTGTTGACCATCATTTGTTCTTTGTGTTCTGTGAGATGAGAGTTGGTTGTTTGTTTTGTTAATATTGGTAGAATTGTTGACCATCATTTGTTCTTTGTGTTCTCTGAGATAAGAGTTGATTGTTTGTTTTGTTAATATTGGTAGAATTGTTGACCATCATTTTTCTTTGTGTTCTGTGAGATAAGAGTTGGTTGTTTGTTTTGTTGATATTGGTAGTATTGTTGACCATCATTTGTTCTTTGTGTTCTGTGAGATAAGAGTTGATTGTTTGTTTTGTTAATATTGGTAGAATTGTTGACCATCAATTGTTCTTTGTGTTCTGTGAGATAAGAGTTGATTGTTTGTTTTGTTAATATTGGTAGAATTGTTGACCATCATTTGTTCTTTGTGTTCTGTGAGATAAAAGTTGGTTGTTTGTTTTGTTAATATTGGTAGAATTGTTGACCATCATTTGTTCTTTGTGTTCTGTGAGATAAGAGTTGGTTGTTTGTTTTGTTAATATTGGTAGAATTGCTGACCTTCATTTGTTCTTTGTGTTCTGTGAGATAAGAGTTGATTGTCTGTTTGTTAATATTGGTAGAATTGTTGACCATCATTTGTTCTTTGTGTTCTGTGAGATTAGAGTTGGTTGTTTGTTTTGTTAATATTGGTAGAATTGTTGACCATCATTTGTTCTTTGTGTTCTGTGAGATAAGAGTTTGATTGTTTGTTTTGTTAATATTGGTAGAATTGGTGACCATCATTTGTTCTTTGTGTTCTGTGAGATAAGAGTTGGTTGTTTGTTTTGTTAATATTGGTAGAATTGTTGACCATCAACTTTTCTTTGTTTTCTGTGAGATAAGAGTTGATTGTTTGTTTTGTTAATATTGGTAGAATTGTTGACCATCATTTGTTCTTTGTGTTCTGTGAGATAAGAGTGATTGTTTGTTTTGTTAATATTGGTAGAATTGTTGACCATCATTTGTTCTTTGTGTTCTGTGAGATAAGAGTTGATTGTTTGTTTTGTTAATATTGGTAGAATTGTTGACCATCATTTGTTCCTTGTGTTCTGTGAGATAAGAGTTGGTTGTTTGTTTTGTTAATATTGGTAGAATTGTTGACCATGTGTTCTGTGAGATAAGAGTTGGTTGTTTGTTTTGTTAATATTGGTAGAATTGTTGACCATCATTTGTTCTTTGTGTTCTGTGAGATAAGAGTTGATTGTTTGTTTTGTTAATATTGGTAGAATTGTTGACCATCATTTGTTCTTTGTGTTCTGTGAGATAAGAGTTGATTGTTTGTTTTGTTAATATTGGTAGAATTGTTGACCATCATTTGTTCTTTGTGTTCTCTGAGATAAGAGTTGATTGTTTGTTTTGTTAATATTGGTAGAATTATTGACCATCATTAGTTCTTTGTGTTCTGTGAGATAAGAGTTTGTTGTTTGTTTTGTTAATATTGGTAGAATTGTTGACCATCATTTGTTCTTTGTGTTCTGTGAGATTAGAGTTGATTGTTTGTTTTGTTAATATTGGTAGAATTGTTGACCATCATTTGTTCTTTGTGTTCTGTGAGATAAGAGTTGGTTGTTTGTTTTGTTAATATTGGTAGAATTGTTGACCATCATTTGTTCTTTGTGTTCTGTGAGATAAGAGTTGATTGTTTGTTTTGTTAATATTGGTAGAATTGTTGACCATCATTTGTTCTTTGTGTTCTGTGAGATAAGAGTTGGTTGTTTGTTTTGTTAATATTGGTAAAATTGTTGACCATCATTTGTTCTTTGTGTTCTGTGAGATGAGAGTTGGTTGTTTGTTTTGTTAATATTGGTAGAATTGTTGACCATCATTTGTTCTTTGTGTTCTGTGAGATCAGAGTTGATTGTTTGTTTTGTTAATATTGGTAGAATTGTTGACCATCATTTTTCTTTGTGTTCTGTGAGATAAGAGTTGGTTGTTTGTTTTGTTAATATTGGTAGAATTGTTGACCATCATTTGTTCTTTGTGTTCTGTGAGATAAGAGTTGATTGTTTGTTTTGTTAATATTGGTAGAATTGTTGACCATCATTTGTTCTTTGTGTTCTGTGAGATAAGAGTTGGTTCTTTGTTTTGTTAATATTGGTAGAATTGTTGACCATCAATTGTTCTTTGTGTTCTGTGAGATAAGAGTTGATTGTTTGTTTTGTTAATATTGGTAGAATTGTTGACCATCATTTGTTCTTTGTGTTCTGTGAGATAAGAGTTGGTTGTTTGTTTTGTTAATATTGGTAGAATTGGTGACCATCATTTGTTCTTTGTGTTCTGTGAGATAAGAGTTGGTTGTTTGTTTTGTTAATATTGGTAGAATTGTTGACCATCATTTGTTCTTTGTGTTCTGTGAGATAAGAGTGATTTTTTGTTTTGTTAATATTGGTAGAATTGTTGACCATCATTTGTTCTTTTTGTTCTGTGAGATAAGAGTTGATTGTTTGTTTTGTTAATATTGGTAGTATTGTTGACCATCATTTGTTCCTTGTGTTCTGTGAGATAAGAGTTGGTTGTTTGTTTTGTTAATATTGGTAGAATTGTTGACCATCATTTGTTCTTTGTGTTCTGTGAGATAAGAGTTGTTTGTTTGTTTTGTTAATATTGGTAGAATTGTTGACCATCATTTGTTCTTTGTGTTCTGTGAGATAAGAGTTGATTGTTTGTTTTGTTAATATTGGTAGAATTGTTGACCATCATTTGTTCTTTGTGTTCTCTGAGATAAGAGTTGATTGTCTGTTTTGTTAATATTGGTAGAATTATTGACCATCATTAGTTCTTTGTGTTCTGTGAGATAAGAGTTTGTTGTTTGTTTTGTTAATATTGGTAGAATTGTTGACCATCATTTGTTCTTTGTGTTCTGTGAGATAAGAGTTGGTTGTTTGTTTTGTTAATATTGGTAGAATTGTTGACCATCATTTTTTCTTTGTGTTCTGTGAGATAAGAGTTGATTGTTTGTTTTGTTAATATTGGTAGAATTGTTGACCATCATTTGTTCTTTGTGTTCTGTGAGATAAGAGTTGGTTGTTTGTTTTGTTAATATTGGTAGAATTGTTGACCATCATTTGTTCTTTGTGTTCTGTGAGATGAGAGTTGGTTGTTTGTTTTGTTAATATTGGTAGAATTGTTGACCATCATTTGTTCTTTGTGTTCTCTGAGATAAGAGTTGATTGTTTGTTTTGTTAATATTGGTAGAATTGTTGACCATCATTTTTCTTTGTGTTCTGTGAGATAAGAGTTGGTTGTTTGTTTTGTTGATATTGGTAGTATTGTTGACCATCATTTGTTCTTTGTGTTCTGTGAGATAAGAGTTGATTGTTTGTTTTGTTAATATTGGTAGAATTGTTGACCATCAATTGTTCTTTGTGTTCTGTGAGATAAGAGTTGATTGTTTGTTTTGTTAATATTGGTAGAATTGTTGACCATCATTTGTTCTTTGTGTTCTGTGAGATAAAAGTTGGTTGTTTGTTTTGTTAATATTGGTAGAATTGTTGACCATCATTTGTTCTTTGTGTTCTGTGAGATAAGAGTTGGTTGTTTGTTTTGTTAATATTGGTAGATTTGTTGACCTTCATTTGTTCTTTGTGTTCTGTGAGATAAGAGTTGATTGTCTGTTTGTTAATATTGGTAGAATTGTTGACCATCATTTGTTCTTTGTGTTCTGTGAGATTAGAGTTGGTTGTTTGTTTTGTTAATATTGGTAGAATTGTTGACCATCATTTGTTCTTTGTGTTCTGTGAGATAAGAGTTTGATTGTTTGTTTTGTTAATATTGGTAGAATTGGTGACCATCATTTGTTCTTTGTGTTCTGTGAGATAAGAGTTGGTTGTTTGTTTTGTTAATATTGGTAGAATTGTTGACCATCAACTTTTCTTTGTTTTCTGTGAGATAAGAGTTGATTGTTTGTTTTGTTAATATTGGTAGAATTGTTGACCATCATTTGTTCTTTGTGTTCTGTGAGATAAGAGTGATTGTTTGTTTTGTTAATATTGGTAGAATTGTTGACCATCATTTGTTCTTTGTGTTCTGTGAGATAAGAGTTGATTGTTTGTTTTGTTAATATTGGTAGAATTGTTGACCATCATTTGTTCCTTGTGTTCTGTGAGATAAGAGTTGGTTGTTTGTTTTGTTAATATTGGTAGAATTGTTGACCATGTGTTCTGTGAGATAAGAGTTGGTTGTTTGTTTTGTTAATATTGGTAGAATTGTTGACCATCATTTGTTCTTTGTGTTCTGTGAGATAAGAGTTGATTGTTTGTTTTGTTAATATTGGTAGAATTGTTGACCATCATTTGTTCTTTGTGTTCTGTGAGATAAGGGTTGATTGTTTGTTTTGTTAATATTGGTAGAATTGTTGACCATCATTTGTTCTTTGTGTTCTGTGAGATAAGAGTTGGTTGTTTGTTTTGTTAATATTGGTAGAATTGTTGACCATCAATTGTTCTTTGTGTTCTGTGAGATAAGAGTTGATTGTTTGTTTTGTTAATATTGGTAGAATTGTTGACCATCATTTGTTCTTTGTGTTCTGTGAGATAAGAGTTGATTGTTTGTTTTGTTAATATTGGTAGAATTGTTGACCATCATTTGTTCTTTGTGTTCTGTGAGATAAGAGTTGGTTGTTTGTTTTGTTAATATTGGTAGAATTGTTGACCATCATTTGTTCTTTGTGTTCTGTGAGATGAGAGTTGGTTGTTTGTTTTGTTAATATTGGTAGAATTGTTGACCATCATTTGTTCTTTGTGTTCTCTGAGATAAGAGTTGATTGTTTGTTTTGTTAATATTGGTAGAATTGTTGACCATCATTTTTCTTTGTGTTCTGTGAGATAAGAGTTGGTTGTTTGTTTTGTTGATATTGGTAGTATTGTTGACCATCATTTGTTCTTTGTGTTCTGTGAGATAATAGTTGATTGTTTGTTTTGTTAATATTGGTAGAATTGTTGACCATCAATTGTTCTTTGTGTTCTGTGAGATAAGAGTTGATTGTTTGTTTTGTTAATATTGGTAGAATTGGTGACCATCATTTGTTCTTTGTGTTCTGTGAGATAAAAGTTGGTTGTTTGTTTTGTTAATATTGGTAGAATTGTTGACCATCATTTGTTCTTTGTGTTCTGTGAGATAAGAGTTGGTTGTTTGTTTTGTTAATATTGGTAGAATTGCTGACCTTCATTTGTTCTTTGTGTTCTGTGAGATAAGAGTTGATTGTCTGTTTGTTAATATTGGTAGAATTGTTGACCGTCATTTGTTCTTTGTGTTCTGTGAGATTAGAGTTGGTTGTTTGTTTTGTTAATATTGGTAGAATTGTTGACCATCATTTGTTCTTTGTGTTCTGTGAGATAAGAGTTTGATTGTTTGTTTTGTTAATATTGGTAGAATTGGTGACCATCATTTGTTCTTTGTGTTCTGTGAGATAAGAGTTGGTTGTTTGTTTTGTTAATATTGGTAGAATTGTTGACCATCAACTTTTCTTTGTTTTCTGTGAGATAAGAGTTGATTGTTTGTTTTGTTAATATTGGTAGAATTGTTGACCATCATTTGTTCTTTGTGTTCTGTGAGATAAGAGTGATTGTTTGTTTTGTTAATATTGGTAGAATTGTTGACCATCATTTGTTCTTTGTGTTCTGTGAGATAAGAGTTGATTGTTTGTTTTGTTAATATTGGTAGAATTGTTGACCATCATTTGTTCCTTGTGTTCTGTGAGATAAGAGTTGGTTGTTTGTTTTGTTAATATTGGTAGAATTGTTGACCATGTGTTCTGTGAGATAAGAGTTGGTTGTTTGTTTTGTTAATATTGGTAGAATTGTTGACCATCATTTGTTCTTTGTGTTCTGTGAGATAAGAGTTGATTGTTTGTTTTGTTAATATTGGTAGAATTGTTGACCATCATTTGTTCTTTGTGTTCTGTGAGATAAGAGTTGATTGTTTGTTTTGTTAATATTGGTAGAATTGTTGACCATCATTTGTTCTTTGTGTTCTCTGAGATAAGAGTTGATTGTTTGTTTTGTTAATATTGGTAGAATTGTTGACCATCATTTGTTCTTTGTGTTCTGTGAGATTAGAGTTGATTGTTTGTTTTGTTAATATTGGTAGAATTGTTGACCATCATTTGTTCTTTGTGTTCTGTGAGATAAGAGTTGGTTGTTTGTTTTGTTAATATTGGTAGAATTGTTGACCATCATTTGTTCTTTGTGTTCTGTGAGATAAGAGTTGATTGTTTGTTTTGTTAATATTGGCAGAATTGTTGACCATCATTTGTTCTTTGTGTTCTGTGAGATAAGAGTTGGTTGTTTGTTTTGTTAATATTGGTAGAATTGTTGACCATCATTTGTTCTTTGTGTTCTGTGAGATGAGAGTTGGTTGTTTGTTTTGTTAATATTGGTAGAATTGTTGACCATCATTTGTTCTTTGTGTTCTGTGAGATCAGAGTTGATTGTTTGTTTTGTTAATATTGGTAGAATTGTTGACCATCATTTTTCTTTGTGTTCTGTGAGATAAGAGTTGGTTGTTTGTTTTGTTAATATTGGTAGAATTGTTGACCATCATTTGTTCTTTGTGTTCTGTGAGATAAGAGTTGATTGTTTGTTTTGTTAATATTGGTAGAATTGTTGACCATCATTTGTTCTTTGTGTTCTGTGAGATAAGAGTTGGTTGTTTGTTTTGTTAATATTGGTAGAATTGTTGACCATCAATTGTTCTTTGTGTTCTGTGAGATAAGAGTTGATTGTTTGTTTTGTTAATATTGGTAGAATTGTTGACCATCATTTGTTCTTTGTGTTCTGTGAGATAAGAGTTGGTTGTTTGTTTTGTTAATATTGGTAGAATTGTTGACCATCATTTGTTCTTTGTGTTCTCTGAGATGAGAGTTGGTTGTTTGTTTTGTTAATATTGGTAGAATTGTTGACCATCATTTGTTCTTTGTGTTCTGTGAGATAAGAGTTGATTGTTTGTTTTGTTAATATTGGTAGAATTGTTGACCATCATTTTTCTTTGTGTTCTGTGAGATAAGAGTTGGTTGTTTGTTTTGTTAATATTGGTAGAATTGTTGACCATCATTTGTTCTTTGTGTTCTGTGAGATAAGAGTTGGTTGTTTGTTTTGTTAATATTGGTAGAATTGTTGACCATCAATTGTTCTTTGTGTTCTGTGAGATAAGAGTTGATTGTTTGTTTTGTTAATATTGGTAGAATTGTTGACCATCATTTGTTCTTTGTGTTCTGTGAGATAAGAGTTGATTGTTTGTTTTGTTAATATTGGTAGAATTGTTGACCATCATTTGTTCTTTGTGTTCTCTGAGATAAGAGTTGATTGTTTGTTTTGTTAATATTGGTAGAATTATTGACCATCATTAGTTCTTTGTGTTCTGTGAGATAAGAGTTTGTTGTTTGTTTTGTTAATATTGGTAGAATTGTTGACCATCATTTGTTCTTTGTGTTCTGTGAGATTAGAGTTGATTGTTTGTTTTGTTAATATTGGTAGAATTGTTGACCATCATTTGTTCTTTGTGTTCTGTGAGATAAGAGTTGGTTGTTTGTTTTGTTAATATTGGTAGAATTGTTGACCATCATTTGTTCTTTGTGTTCTGTGAGATAAGAGTTGATTGTTTGTTTTGTTAATATTGGTAGAATTGTTGACCATCATTTGTTCTTTGTGTTCTGTGAGATAAGAGTTGGTTGTTTGTTTTGTTAATATTGGTAGAATTGTTGACCATCATTTGTTCTTTGTGTTCTGTGAGATGAGAGTTGGTTGTTTGTTTTGTTAATATTGGTAGAATTGTTGACCATCATTTGTTCTTTGTGTTCTGTGAGATCAGAGTTGATTGTTTGTTTTGTTAATATTGGTAGAATTGTTGACCATCATTTTTCTTTGTGTTCTGTGAGATAAGAGTTGGTTGTTTGTTTTGTTAATATTGGTAGAATTGTTGACCATCATTTGTTCTTTGTGTTCTGTGAGATAAGAGTTGATTGTTTGTTTTGTTAATATTGGTAGAATTGTTGACCATCATTTGTTCTTTGTGTTCTGTGAGATAAGAGTTGGTTGTTTGTTTTGTTAATATTGGTAGAATTGTTGACCATCAATTGTTCTTTGTGTTCTGTGAGATAAGAGTTGATTGTTTGTTTTGTTAATATTGGTAGAATTGTTGACCATCATTTGTTCTTTGTGTTCTGTGAGATAAGAGTTGGTTGTTTGTTTTGTTAATATTGGTAGAATTGGTGACCATCATTTGTTCTTTGTGTTCTGTGAGATAAGAGTTGGTTGTTTGTTTTGTTAATATTGGTAGAATTGTTGACCATCATTTGTTCTTTGTGTTCTGTGAGATAAGAGTGATTGTTTGTTTTGTTAATATTGGTAGAATTGTTGACCATCATTTGTTCTTTTTGTTCTGTGAGATAAGAGTTGATTGTTTGTTTTGTTAATATTGGTAGAATTGTTGACCATCATTTGTTCCTTGTGTTCTGTGAGATAAGAGTTGGTTGTTTGTTTTGTTAATATTGGTAGAATTGTTGACCATCATTTGTTCTTTGTGTTCTGTGAGATAAGAGTTGGTTGTTTGTTTTGTTAATATTGGTAGAATTGTTGACCATCATTTGTTCTTTGTGTTCTGTGAGATAAGAGTTGATTGTTTGTTTTGTTAATATTGGTAGAATTGTTGACCATCATTTGTTCTTTGTGTTCTCTGAGATAAGAGTTGATTGTCTGTTTTGTTAATATTGGTAGAATTATTGACCATCATTAGTTCTTTGTGTTCTGTGAGATAAGAGTTGGTTGTTTGTTTTGTTAATATTGGTAGAATTGTTGACCATCATTTGTTCTTTGTGTTCTGTGAGATGAGAGTTGGTTGTTTGTTTTGTTAATATTGGTAGAATTGTTGACCATCATTTGTTCTTTGTGTTCTGTGAGATCAGAGTTGATTGTTTGTTTGTTTAATATTGGTAGAATTGTTGACCATCATTTTTCTTTGTGTTCTGTGAGATAAGAGTTGGTTGTTTGTTTTGTTAATATTGGTAGAATTGTTGACCATCATTTGTTCTTTGTGTTCTGTGAGATAAGAGTTGATTGTTTGTTTTGTTAATATTGGTAGAATTGTTGACCATCATTTGTTCTTTGTGTTCTGTGAGATAAGAGTTGGTTGTTTGTTTTGTTAATATTGGTAGAATTGTTGACCATCAATTGTTCTTTGTGTTCTGTGAGATAAGAGTTGATTGTTTGTTTTGTTAATATTGGTAGAATTGTTGACCATCATTTGTTCTTTGTGTTCTGTGAGATAAGAGTTGGTTGTTTGTTTTGTTAATATTGGTAGAATTGTTGACCATCATTTGTTCTTTGTGTTCTGTGAGATCAGAGTTGATTGTTTGTTTTGTTAATATTGGTAGAATTGTTGACCATCATTTTTCTTTGTGTTCTGTGAGATAAGAGTTGGTTGTTTGTTTTGTTAATATTGGTAGAATTGTTGACCATCATTTGTTCTTTGTGTTCTGTGAGATAAGAGTTGATTGTTTGTTTTGTTAATATTGGTAGAATTGTTGACCATCATTTGTTCTTTGTGTTCTGTGAGATAAGAGTTGGTTGTTTGTTTTGTTAATATTGGTAGAATTGTTGACCATCAATTGTTCTTTGTGTTCTGTGAGATAAGAGTTGATTGTTTGTTTTGTTAATATTGGTAGAATTGTTGACCATCATTTGTTCTTTGTGTTCTGTGAGATAAGAGTTGGTTGTTTGTTTTGTTAATATTGGTAGAATTGGTGACCATCATTTGTTCTTTGTGTTCTGTGAGATAAGAGTTGGTTGTTTGTTTTGTTAATATTGGTAGAATTGTTGACCATCATTTGTTCTTTGTGTTCTGTGAGATAAGAGTGATTGTTTGTTTTGTTAATATTGGTAGAATTGTTGACCATCATTTGTTCTTTTTGTTCTGTGAGATAAGAGTTGATTGTTTGTTTTGTTAATATTGGTAGAATTGTTGACCATCATTTGTTCCTTGTGTTCTGTGAGATAAGAGTTGGTTGTTTGTTTTGTTAATATTGGTAGAATTGTTGACCATCATTTGTTCTTTGTGTTCTGTGAGATAAGAGTTGGTTGTTTGTTTTGTTAATATTGGTAGAATTGTTGACCATCATTTGTTCTTTGTGTTCTGTGAGATAAGAGTTGATTGTTTGTTTTGTTAATATTGGTAGAATTGTTGACCATCATTTGTTCTTTGTGTTCTCTGAGATAAGAGTTGATTGTCTGTTTTGTTAATATTGGTAGAATTATTGACCATCATTAGTTCTTTGTGTTCTGTGAGATAAGAGTTGGTTGTTTGTTTTGTTAATATTGGTAGAATTGTTGACCATCATTTGTTCTTTGTGTTCTGTGAGATGAGAGTTGGTTGTTTGTTTTGTTAATATTGGTAGAATTGTTGACCATCATTTGTTCTTTGTGTTCTCTGAGATCAGAGTTGATTGTTTGTTTGGTTAATATTGGTAGAATTGTTGACCATCATTTTTCTTTGTGTTCTGTGAGATAAGAGTTGGTTGTTTGTTTTGTTAATATTGGTAGAATTGTTGACCATCATTTGTTCTTTGTGTTCTGTGAGATAAGAGTTGATTGTTTGTTTTGTTAATATTGGTAGAATTGTTGACCATCATTTGTTCTTTGTGTTCTGTGAGATAAGAGTTGGTTGTTTGTTTTGTTAATATTGGTAGAATTGTTGACCATCAATTGTTCTTTGTGTTCTGTGAGATAAGAGTTGATTGTTTGTTTTGTTAATATTGGTAGAATTGTTGACCATCATTTGTTCTTTGTGTTCTGTGAGATAAGAGTTGGTTGTTTGTTTTGTTAATATTGGTAGAATTGTTGACCATCATTTGTTCTTTGTGTTCTCTGAGATGAGAGTTGGTTGTTTGTTTTGTTAATATTGGTAGAATTGTTGACCATCATTTGTTCTTTGTGTTCTGTGAGATAAGAGTTGATTGTTTGTTTTGTTAATATTGGTAGAATTGTTGACCATCATTTTTCTTTGTGTTCTGTGAGATAAGAGTTGGTTGTTTGTTTTGTTAATATTGGTAGAATTGTTGACCATCATTTGTTCTTTGTGTTCTGTGAGATAAGAGTTGGTTGTTTGTTTTGTTAATATTGGTAGAATTGTTGACCATCAATTGTTCTTTGTGTTCTGTGAGATAAGAGTTGATTGTTTGTTTTGTTAATATTGGTAGAATTGTTGACCATCATTTGTTCTTTGTGTTCTGTGAGATAAGAGTTGATTGTTTGTTTTGTTAATATTGGTAGAATTGTTGACCATCATTTGTTCTTTGTGTTCTCTGAGATAAGAGTTGATTGTTTGTTTTGTTAATATTGGTAGAATTATTGACCATCATTAGTTCTTTGTGTTCTGTGAGATAAGAGTTTGTTGTTTGTTTTGTTAATATTGGTAGAATTGTTGACCATCATTTGTTCTTTGTGTTCTGTGAGATTAGAGTTGATTGTTTGTTTTGTTAATATTGGTAGAATTGTTGACCATCATTTGTTCTTTGTGTTCTGTGAGATAAGAGTTGGTTGTTTGTTTTGTTAATATTGGTAGAATTGTTGACCATCATTTGTTCTTTGTGTTCTGTGAGATAAGAGTTGATTGTTTGTTTTGTTAATATTGGTAGAATTGTTGACCATCATTTGTTCTTTGTGTTCTGTGAGATTAGAGTTGATTGTTTGTTTTGTTAATATTGGTAGAATTGTTGACCATCATTTGTTCTTTGTGTTCTGTGAGATAAGAGTTGATTGTTTGTTTTGTTAATATTGGTAGAATTGTTGACCATCATTTGTTCTTTGTGTTCTGTGAGATAAGAGTTGGTTGTTTGTTTTGTTAATATTGGTAGAATTGTTGACCATCAATTGTTCTTTGTGTTCTGTGAGATAAGAGTTGATTGTTTGTTTTGTTAATATTGGTAGAATTGTTGACCATCATTTGTTCTTTGTGTTCTGTGAGATAAGAGTTGGTTGTTTGTTTTGTTAATATTGGTAGAATTGTTGACCATCATTTGTTCTTTGTGTTCTGTGAGATCAGAGTTGATTGTTTGTTTTGTTAATATTGGTAGAATTGTTGACCATCATTTTTCTTTGTGTTCTGTGAGATAAGAGTTGGTTGTTTGTTTTGTTAATATTGGTAGAATTGTTGACCATCATTTGTTCTTTGTGTTCTGTGAGATAAGAGTTGATTGTTTGTTTTGTTAATATTGGTAGAATTGTTGACCATCATTTGTTCTTTGTGTTCTGTGAGATAAGAGTTGGTTGTTTGTTTTGTTAATATTGGTAGAATTGTTGACCATCAATTGTTCTTTGTGTTCTGTGAGATAAGAGTTGATTGTTTGTTTTGTTAATATTGGTAGAATTGTTGACCATCATTTGTTCTTTGTGTTCTGTGAGATAAGAGTTGGTTGTTTGTTTTGTTAATATTGGTAGAATTGGTGACCATCATTTGTTCTTTGTGTTCTGTGAGATAAGAGTTGGTTGTTTGTTTTGTTAATATTGGTAGAATTGTTGACCATCATTTGTTCTTTGTGTTCTGTGAGATAAGAGTGATTGTTTGTTTTGTTAATATTGGTAGAATTGTTGACCATCATTTGTTCTTTTTGTTCTGTGAGATAAGAGTTGATTGTTTGTTTTGTTAATATTGGTAGAATTGTTGACCATCATTTGTTCCTTGTGTTCTGTGAGATAAGAGTTGGTTGTTTGTTTTGTTAATATTGGTAGAATTGTTGACCATCATTTGTTCTTTGTGTTCTGTGAGATAAGAGTTGGTTGTTTGTTTTGTTAATATTGGTAGAATTGTTGACCATCATTTGTTCTTTGTGTTCTGTGAGATAAGAGTTGATTGTTTGTTTTGTTAATATTGGTAGAATTGTTGACCATCATTTGTTCTTTGTGTTCTCTGAGATAAGAGTTGATTGTCTGTTTTGTTAATATTGGTAGAATTATTGACCATCATTAGTTCTTTGTGTTCTGTGAGATAAGAGTTGGTTGTTTGTTTTGTTAATATTGGTAGAATTGTTGACCATCATTTGTTCTTTGTGTTCTGTGAGATGAGAGTTGGTTGTTTGTTTTGTTAATATTGGTAGAATTGTTGACCATCATTTGTTCTTTGTGTTCTCTGAGATCAGAGTTGATTGTTTGTTTGGTTAATATTGGTAGAATTGTTGACCATCATTTTTCTTTGTGTTCTGTGAGATAAGAGTTGGTTGTTTGTTTTGTTAATATTGGTAGAATTGTTGACCATCATTTGTTCTTTGTGTTCTGTGAGATAAGAGTTGATTGTTTGTTTTGTTAATATTGGTAGAATTGTTGACCATCATTTGTTCTTTGTGTTCTGTGAGATAAGAGTTGGTTGTTTGTTTTGTTAATATTGGTAGAATTGTTGACCATCAATTGTTCTTTGTGTTCTGTGAGATAAGAGTTGATTGTTTGTTTTGTTAATATTGGTAGAATTGTTGACCATCATTTGTTCTTTGTGTTCTGTGAGATAAGAGTTGGTTGTTTGTTTTGTTAATATTGGTAGAATTGTTGACCATCATTTGTTCTTTGTGTTCTCTGAGATGAGAGTTGGTTGTTTGTTTTGTTAATATTGGTAGAATTGTTGACCATCATTTGTTCTTTGTGTTCTGTGAGATAAGAGTTGATTGTTTGTTTTGTTAATATTGGTAGAATTGTTGACCATCATTTTTCTTTGTGTTCTGTGAGATAAGAGTTGGTTGTTTGTTTTGTTAATATTGGTAGAATTGTTGACCATCATTTGTTCTTTGTGTTCTGTGAGATAAGAGTTGGTTGTTTGTTTTGTTAATATTGGTAGAATTGTTGACCATCAATTGTTCTTTGTGTTCTGTGAGATAAGAGTTGATTGTTTGTTTTGTTAATATTGGTAGAATTGTTGACCATCATTTGTTCTTTGTGTTCTGTGAGATAAGAGTTGATTGTTTGTTTTGTTAATATTGGTAGAATTGTTGACCATCATTTGTTCTTTGTGTTCTCTGAGATAAGAGTTGATTGTTTGTTTTGTTAATATTGGTAGAATTATTGACCATCATTAGTTCTTTGTGTTCTGTGAGATAAGAGTTTGTTGTTTGTTTTGTTAATATTGGTAGAATTGTTGACCATCATTTGTTCTTTGTGTTCTGTGAGATTAGAGTTGATTGTTTGTTTTGTTAATATTGGTAGAATTGTTGACCATCATTTGTTCTTTGTGTTCTGTGAGATAAGAGTTGGTTGTTTGTTTTGTTAATATTGGTAGAATTGTTGACCATCATTTGTTCTTTGTGTTCTGTGAGATAAGAGTTGATTGTTTGTTTTGTTAATATTGGTAGAATTGTTGACCATCATTTGTTCTTTGTGTTCTGTGAGATAAGAGTTGGTTGTTTGTTTTGTTAATATTGGTAGAATTGTTGACCATCATTTGTTCTTTGTGTTCTGTGAGATGAGAGTTGGTTGTTTGTTTTGTTAATATTGGTAGAATTGTTGACCATCATTTGTTCTTTGTGTTCTGTGAGATCAGAGTTGATTGTTTGTTTTGTTAATATTGGTAGAATTGTTGACCATCATTTTTCTTTGTGTTCTGTGAGATAAGAGTTGGTTGTTTGTTTTGTTAATATTGGTAGAATTGTTGACCATCATTTGTTCTTTGTGTTCTGTGAGATAAGAGTTGATTGTTTGTTTTGTTAATATTGGTAGAATTGTTGACCATCATTTGTTCTTTGTGTTCTGTGAGATAAGAGTTGGTTGTTTGTTTTGTTAATATTGGTAGAATTGTTGACCATCAATTGTTCATTGTGTTCTGTGAGATAAGAGTTGATTGTTTGTTTTGTTAATATTGGTAGAATTGTTGACCATCATTTGTTCTTTGTGTTCTGTGAGATAAGAGTTGGTTGTTTGTTTTGTTAATATTGGTAGAATTGGTGACCATCATTTGTTCTTTGTGTTCTGTGAGATAAGAGTTGGTTGTTTGTTTTGTTAATATTGGTAGAATTGTTGACCATCATTTGTTCTTTGTGTTCTGTGAGATAAGAGTGATTGTTTGTTTTGTTAATATTGGTAGAATTGTTGACCATCATTTGTTCTTTTTGTTCTGTGAGATAAGAGTTGATTGTTTGTTTTGTTAATATTGGTAGAATTGTTGACCATCATTTGTTCCTTGTGTTCTGTGAGATAAGAGTTGGTTGTTTGTTTTGTTAATATTGGTAGAATTGTTGACCATCATTTGTTCTTTGTGTTCTGTGAGATAAGAGTTGGTTGTTTGTTTTGTTAATATTGGTAGAATTGTTGACCATCATTTGTTCTTTGTGTTCTGTGAGATAAGAGTTGATTGTTTGTTTTGTTAATATTGGTAGAATTGTTGACCATCATTTGTTCTTTGTGTTCTCTGAGATAAGAGTTGATTGTCTGTTTTGTTAATATTGGTAGAATTATTGACCATCATTAGTTCTTTGTGTTCTGTGAGATAAGAGTTTGTTGTTTGTTTTGTTAATATTGGTAGAATTGTTGACCATCATTTGTTCTTTGTGTTCTGTGAGATAAGAGTTGGTTGTTTGTTTTGTTAATATTGGTAGAATTGTTGACCATCATTTTTTCTTTGTGTTCTGTGAGATAAGAGTTGATTGTTTGTTTTGTTAATATTGGTAGAATTGTTGACCATCATTTGTTCTTTGTGTTCTGTGAGATAAGAGTTGGTTGTTTGTTTTGTTAATATTGGTAGAATTGTTGACCATCATTTGTTCTTTGTGTTCTGTGAGATGAGAGTTGGTTGTTTGTTTTGTTAATATTGGTAGAATTGTTGACCATCATTTGTTCTTTGTGTTCTCTGAGATAAGAGTTGATTGTTTGTTTTGTTAATATTGGTAGAATTGTTGACCATCATTTTTCTTTGTGTTCTGTGAGATAAGAGTTGGTTGTTTGTTTTGTTGATATTGGTAGTATTGTTGACCATCATTTGTTCTTTGTGTTCTGTGAGATAAGAGTTGATTGTTTGTTTTGTTAATATTGGTAGAATTGTTGACCATCAATTGTTCTTTGTGTTCTGTGAGATAAGAGTTGATTGTTTGTTTTGTTAATATTGGTAGAATTGTTGACCATCATTTGTTCTTTGTGTTCTGTGAGATAAAAGTTGGTTGTTTGTTTTGTTAATATTGGTAGAATTGTTGACCATCATTTGTTCTTTGTGTTCTGTGAGATAAGAGTTGGTTGTTTGTTTTGTTAATATTGGTAGAATTGTTGACCTTCATTTGTTCTTTGTGTTCTGTGAGATAAGAGTTGATTGTCTGTTTGTTAATATTGGTAGAATTGTTGACCATCATTTGTTCTTTGTGTTCTGTGAGATTAGAGTTGGTTGTTTGTTTTGTTAATATTGGTAGAATTGTTGACCATCATTTGTTCTTTGTGTTCTGTGAGATAAGAGTGATTGTTTGTTTTGTTAATATTGGTAGAATTGTTGACCATCATTTGTTCTTTTTGTTCTGTGAGATAAGAGTTGATTGTTTGTTTTGTTAATATTGGTAGAATTGTTGACCATCATTTGTTCCTTGTGTTCTGTGAGATAAGAGTTGGTTGTTTGTTTTGTTAATATTGGTAGAATTGTTGACCATCATTTGTTCTTTGTGTTCTGTGAGATAAGAGTTGGTTGTTTGTTTTGTTAATATTGGTAGAATTGTTGACCATCATTTGTTCTTTGTGTTCTGTGAGATAAGAGTTGATTGTTTGTTTTGTTAATATTGGTAGAATTGTTGACCATCATTTGTTCTTTGTGTTCTCTGAGATAAGAGTTGATTGTCTGTTTTGTTAATATTGGTAGAATTATTGACCATCATTAGTTCTTTGTGTTCTGTGAGATAAGAGTTTGTTGTTTGTTTTGTTAATATTGGTAGAATTGTTGACCATCATTTGTTCTTTGTGTTCTGTGAGATAAGAGTTGGTTGTTTGTTTTGTTAATATTGGTAGAATTGTTGACCATCATTTTTTCTTTGTGTTCTGTGAGATAAGAGTTGATTGTTTGTTTTGTTAATATTGGTAGAATTGTTGACCATCATTTGTTCTTTGTGTTCTGTGAGATAAGAGTTGGTTGTTTGTTTTGTTAATATTGGTAGAATTGTTGACCATCATTTGTTCTTTGTGTTCTGTGAGATGAGAGTTGGTTGTTTGTTTTGTTAATATTGGTAGAATTGTTGACCATCATTTGTTCTTTGTGTTCTCTGAGATAAGAGTTGATTGTTTGTTTTGTTAATATTGGTAGAATTGTTGACCATCATTTTTCTTTGTGTTCTGTGAGATAAGAGTTGGTTGTTTGTTTTGTTGATATTGGTAGTATTGTTGACCATCATTTGTTCTTTGTGTTCTGTGAGATAAGAGTTGATTGTTTGTTTTGTTAATATTGGTAGAATTGTTGACCATCAATTGTTCTTTGTGTTCTGTGAGATAAGAGTTGATTGTTTGTTTTGTTAATATTGGTAGAATTGTTGACCATCATTTGTTCTTTGTGTTCTGTGAGATAAAAGTTGGTTGTTTGTTTTGTTAATATTGGTAGAATTGTTGACCATCATTTGTTCTTTGTGTTCTGTGAGATAAGAGTTGGTTGTTTGTTTTGTTAATATTGGTAGAATTGTTGACCTTCATTTGTTCTTTGTGTTCTGTGAGATAAGAGTTGATTGTCTGTTTGTTAATATTGGTAGAATTGTTGACCATCATTTGTTCTTTGTGTTCTGTGAGATTAGAGTTGGTTGTTTGTTTTGTTAATATTGGTAGAATTGTTGACCATCATTTGTTCTTTGTGTTCTGTGAGATAAGAGTTTGATTGTTTGTTTTGTTAATATTGGTAGAATTGGTGACCATCATTTGTTCTTTGTGTTCTGTGAGATAAGAGTTGGTTGTTTGTTTTGTTAATATTGGTAGAATTGTTGACCATCAACTTTTCTTTGTTTTCTGTGAGATAAGAGTTGATTGTTTGTTTTGTTAATATTGGTAGAATTGTTGACCATCATTTGTTCTTTGTGTTCTGTGAGATAAGAGTGATTGTTTGTTTTGTTAATATTGGTAGAATTGTTGACCATCATTTGTTCTTTGTGTTCTGTGAGATAAGAGTTGATTGTTTGTTTTGTTAATATTGCTAGAATTGTTGACCATCATTTGTTCCTTGTGTTCTGTGAGATAAGAGTTGGTTGTTTGTTTTGTTAATATTGGTAGAATTGTTGACCATGTGTTCTGTGAGATAAGAGTTGGTTGTTTGTTTTGTTAATATTGGTAGAATTGTTGACCATCATTTGTTCTTTGTGTTCTGTGAGATAAGAGTTGATTGTTTGTTTTGTTAATATTGGTAGAATTGTTGACCATCATTTGTTCTTTGTGTTCTGTGAGATAAGAGTTGATTGTTTGTTTTGTTAATATTGGTAGAATTGTTGACCATCATTTGTTCTTTGTGTTCTGTGAGAAAAGAGTTGGTTGTTTGTTTTGTTAATATTGGTAGAATTGTTGACCATCAATTGTTCTTTGTGTTCTGTGAGATAAGAGTTGATTGTTTGTTTTGTTAATATTGGTAGAATTGTTGACCATCATTTGTTCTTTGTGTTCTGTGAGATAAGAGTTGATTGTTTGTTTTGTTAATATTGGTAGAATTGTTGACCATCATTTGTTCTTTGTGTTCTGTGAGATAAGAGTTGGTTGTTTGTTTTGTTAATATTGGTAGAATTGTTGACCATCATTTGTTCTTTGTGTTCTGTGAGATGAGAGTTGGTTGTTTGTTTTGTTAATATTGGTAGAATTGTTGACCATCATTTGTTCTTTGTGTTCTCTGAGATAAGAGTTGATTGTTTGTTTTGTTAATATTGGTAGAATTGTTGACCATCATTTTTCTTTGTGTTCTGTGAGATAAGAGTTGGTTGTTTGTTTTGTTGATATTGGTAGTATTGTTGACCATCATTTGTTCTTTGTGTTCTGTGAGATAAGAGTTGATTGTTTGTTTTGTTAATATTGGTAGAATTGTTGACCATCAATTGTTCTTTGTGTTCTGTGAGATAAGAGTTGATTGTTTGTTTTGTTAATATTGGTAGAATTGTTGACCATCATTTGTTCTTTGTGTTCTGTGAGATAAAAGTTGGTTGTTTGTTTTGTTAATATTGGTAGAATTGTTGACCATCATTTGTTCTTTGTGTTCTGTGAGATAAGAGTTGGTTGTTTGTTTTGTTAATATTGGTAGAATTGCTGACCTTCATTTGTTCTTTGTGTTCTGTGAGATAAGAGTTGATTGTCTGTTTGTTAATATTGGTAGAATTGTTGAATATCATTTGTTCTTTGTGTTCTGTGAGATTAGAGTTGGTTGTTTGTTTTGTTAATATTGGTAGAATTGTTGACCATCATTTGTTCTTTGTGTTCTGTGAGATAAGAGTTTGATTGTTTGTTTTGTTAATATTGTTAGAATTGGTGACCATCATTTGTTCTTTGTGTTCTGTGAGATAAGAGTTGGTTGTTTGTTTTGTTAATATTGGTAGAATTGTTGACCATCAACTTTTCTTTGTTTTCTGTGAGATAAGAGTTGATTGTTTGTTTTGTTAATATTGGTAGAATTGTTGACCATCATTTGTTCTTTGTGTTCTGTGAGATAAGAGTGATTGTTTGTTTTGTTAATATTGGTAGAATTGTTGACCATCATTTGTTCTTTGTGTTCTGTGAGATAAGAGTTGGTTGTTTGTTTTGTTAATATTGGTAGAATTGTTGACCTTCATTTGTTCTTTGTGTTCTGTGAGATAAGAGTTGATTGTCTGTTTGTTAATATTGGTAGAATTGTTGACCATCATTTGTTCTTTGTGTTCTGTGAGATTAGAGTTGGTTGTTTGTTTTGTTAATATTGGTAGAATTGTTGACCATCATTTGTTCTTTGTGTTCTGTGAGATAAGAGTTTGATTGTTTGTTTTGTTAATATTGGTAGAATTGGTGACCATCATTTGTTCTTTGTGTTCTGTGAGATAAGAGTTGGTTGTTTGTTTTGTTAATATTGGTAGAATTGTTGACCATCAACTTTTCTTTGTTTTCTGTGAGATAAGAGTTGATTGTTTGTTTTGTTAATATTGGTAGAATTGTTGACCATCATTTGTTCTTTGTGTTCTGTGAGATAAGAGTGATTGTTTGTTTTGTTAATATTGGTAGAATTGTTGACCATCATTTGTTCTTTGTGTTCTGTGAGATAAGAGTTGATTGTTTGTTTTGTTAATATTGCTAGAATTGTTGACCATCATTTGTTCCTTGTGTTCTGTGAGATAAGAGTTGGTTGTTTGTTTTGTTAATATTGGTAGAATTGTTGACCATGTGTTCTGTGAGATAAGAGTTGGTTGTTTGTTTTGTTAATATTGGTAGAATTGTTGACCATCATTTGTTCTTTGTGTTCTGTGAGATAAGAGTTGATTGTTTGTTTTGTTAATATTGGTAGAATTGTTGACCATCATTTGTTCTTTGTGTTCTGTGAGATAAGAGTTGATTGTTTGTTTTGTTAATATTGGTAGAATTGTTGACCATCATTTGTTCTTTGTGTTCTGTGAGAAAAGAGTTGGTTGTTTGTTTTGTTAATATTGGTAGAATTGTTGACCATCAATTGTTCTTTGTGTTCTGTGAGATAAGAGTTGATTGTTTGTTTTGTTAATATTGGTAGAATTGTTGACCATCATTTGTTCTTTGTGTTCTGTGAGATAAGAGTTGATTGTTTGTTTTGTTAATATTGGTAGAATTGTTGACCATCATTTGTTCTTTGTGTTCTGTGAGATAAGAGTTGGTTGTTTGTTTTGTTAATATTGGTAGAATTGTTGACCATCATTTGTTCTTTGTGTTCTGTGAGATGAGAGTTGGTTGTTTGTTTTGTTAATATTGGTAGAATTGTTGACCATCATTTGTTCTTTGTGTTCTCTGAGATAAGAGTTGATTGTTTGTTTTGTTAATATTGGTAGAATTGTTGACCATCATTTTTCTTTGTGTTCTGTGAGATAAGAGTTGGTTGTTTGTTTTGTTGATATTGGTAGTATTGTTGACCATCATTTGTTCTTTGTGTTCTGTGAGATAAGAGTTGATTGTTTGTTTTGTTAATATTGGTAGAATTGTTGACCATCAATTGTTCTTTGTGTTCTGTGAGATAAGAGTTGATTGTTTGTTTTGTTAATATTGGTAGAATTGTTGACCATCATTTGTTCTTTGTGTTCTGTGAGATAAAAGTTGGTTGTTTGTTTTGTTAATATTGGTAGAATTGTTGACCATCATTTGTTCTTTGTGTTCTGTGAGATAAGAGTTGGTTGTTTGTTTTGTTAATATTGGTAGAATTGCTGACCTTCATTTGTTCTTTGTGTTCTGTGAGATAAGAGTTGATTGTCTGTTTGTTAATATTGGTAGAATTGTTGAATATCATTTGTTCTTTGTGTTCTGTGAGATTAGAGTTGGTTGTTTGTTTTGTTAATATTGGTAGAATTGTTGACCATCATTTGTTCTTTGTGTTCTGTGAGATAAGAGTTTGATTGTTTGTTTTGTTAATATTGTTAGAATTGGTGACCATCATTTGTTCTTTGTGTTCTGTGAGATAAGAGTTGGTTGTTTGTTTTGTTAATATTGGTAGAATTGTTGACCATCAACTTTTCTTTGTTTTCTGTGAGATAAGAGTTGATTGTTTGTTTTGTTAATATTGGTAGAATTGTTGACCATCATTTGTTCTTTGTGTTCTGTGAGATAAGAGTGATTGTTTGTTTTGTTAATATTGGTAGAATTGTTGACCATCATTTGTTCTTTGTGTTCTGTGAGATAAGAGTTGATTGTTTGTTTTGTTAATATTGGTAGAATTGTTGACCATCATTTGTTCCTTGTGTTCTGTGAGATAAGAGTTGGTTGTTTGTTTTGTTAATATTGGTAGAATTGTTGACCATGTGTTCTGTGAGATAAGAGTTGGTTGTTTGTTTTGTTAATATTGGTAGAATTGTTGACCATCATTTGTTCTTTGTGTTCTGTGAGATAAGAGTTGATTGTTTGTTTTGTTAATATTGGTAGAATTGTTGACCATCATTTGTTCTTTGTGTTCTGTGAGATAAGAGTTGATTGTTTGTTTTGTTAATATTGGTAGAATTGTTGACCATCATTTGTTCTTTGTGTTCTCTGAGATAAGAGTTGATTGTTTGTTTTGTTAATATTGGTAGAATTATTGACCATCATTAGTTCTTTGTGTTCTGTGAGATAAGAGTTTGTTGTTTGTTTTGTTAATATTGGTAGAATTGTTGACCATCATTTGTTCTTTGTGTTCTGTGAGATTAGAGTTGATTGTTTGTTTTGTTAATATTGGTAGAATTGTTGACCATCATTTGTTCTTTGTGTTCTGTGAGATAAGAGTTGGTTGTTTGTTTTGTTAATATTGGTAGAATTGTTGACCATCATTTGTTCTTTGTGTTCTGTGAGATAAGAGTTGATTGTTTGTTTTGTTAATATTGGTAGAATTGTTGACCATCATTTGTTCTTTGTGTTCTGTGAGATAAGAGTTGGTTGTTTGTTTTGTTAATATTGGTAGAATTGTTGACCATCATTTGTTCTTTGTGTTCTGTGAGATGAGAGTTGGTTGTTTGTTTTGTTAATATTGGTAGAATTGTTGACCATCATTTGTTCTTTGTGTTCTGTGAGATCAGAGTTGATTGTTTGTTTTGTTAATATTGGTAGAATTGTTGACCATCATTTGTTCTTTGTGTTCTGTGAGATAAGAGTTGATTGTTTGTTTTGTTAATATTGGTAGAATTGTTGACCATCATTTGTTCTTTGTGTTCTGTGAGATAAGAGTTGATTGTTTGTTTTGTTAATATTGGTAGAATTGTTGACCATCATTTGTTCTTTGTGTTCTGTGAGAAAAGAGTTGGTTGTTTGTTTTGTTAATATTGGTAGAATTGTTGACCATCAATTGTTCTTTGTGTTCTGTGAGATAAGAGTTGATTGTTTGTTTTGTTAATATTGGTAGAATTGTTGACCATCATTTGTTCTTTGTGTTCTGTGAGATAAGAGTTGGTTGTTTGTTTTGTTAATATTGGTAGAATTGTTGACCATCAATTGTTCTTTGTGTTCTGTGAGATAAGAGTTGATTGTTTGTTTTGTTAATATTGGTAGAATTGTTGACCATCATTTGTTCTTTGTGTTCTGTGAGATAAGAGTTGATTGTTTGTTTTGTTAATATTGGTAGAATTGTTGACCATCATTTGTTCTTTGTGTTCTGTGAGATAAGAGTTGGTTGTTTGTTTTGTTAATATTGGTAGAATTGTTGACCATCATTTGTTCTTTGTGTTCTGTGAGATGAGAGTTGGTTGTTTGTTTTGTTAATATTGGTAGAATTGTTGACCATCATTTGTTCTTTGTGTTCTCTGAGATAAGAGTTGATTGTTTGTTTTGTTAATATTGGTAGAATTGTTGACCATCATTTTTCTTTGTGTTCTGTGAGATAAGAGTTGGTTGTTTGTTTTGTTGATATTGGTAGTATTGTTGACCATCATTTGTTCTTTGTGTTCTGTGAGATAAGAGTTGATTGTTTGTTTTGTTAATATTGGTAGAATTGTTGACCATCAATTGTTCTTTGTGTTCTGTGAGATAAGAGTTGATTGTTTGTTTTGTTAATATTGGTAGAATTGTTGACCATCATTTGTTCTTTGTGTTCTTTGAGATAAAAGTTGGTTGTTTGTTTTGTTAATATTGGTAGAATTGTTGACCATCATTTGTTCTTTGTGTTCTGTGAGATAAGAGTTGGTTGTTTGTTTTGTTAATATTGGTAGAATTGCTGACCTTCATTTGTTCTTTGTGTTCTGTGAGATAAGAGTTGATTGTCTGTTTGTTAATATTGGTAGAATTGTTGACCATCATTTGTTCTTTGTGTTCTGTGAGATTAGAGTTGGTTGTTTGTTTTGTTAATATTGGTAGAATTGTTGACCATCATTTGTTCTTTGTGTTCTGTGAGATAAGAGTTTGATTGTTTGTTTTGTTAATATTGGTAGAATTGGTGACCATCATTTGTTCTTTGTGTTCTGTGAGATAAGAGTTGGTTGTTTGTTTTGTTAATATTGGTAGAATTGTTGACCATCAACTTTTCTTTGTTTTCTGTGAGATAAGAGTTGATTGTTTGTTTTGTTAATATTGGTAGAATTGTTGACCATCATTTGTTCTTTGTGTTCTGTGAGATAAGAGTGATTGTTTGTTTTGTTAATATTGGTAGAATTGTTGACCATCATTTGTTCTTTGTGTTCTGTGAGATAAGAGTTGATTGTTTGTTTTGTTAATATTGGTAGAATTGTTGACCATCATTTGTTCCTTGTGTTCTGTGAGATAAGAGTTGGTTGTTTGTTTTGTTAATATTGGTAGAATTGTTGACCATGTGTTCTGTGAGATAAGAGTTGGTTGTTTGTTTTGTTAATATTGGTAGAATTGTTGACCATCATTTGTTCTTTGTGTTCTGTGAGATAAGAGTTGATTGTTTGTTTTGTTAATATTGGTAGAATTGTTGACCATCATTTGTTCTTTGTGTTCTGTGAGATAAGAGTTGATTGTTTGTTTTGTTAATATTGGTAGAATTGTTGACCATCATTTGTTCTTTGTGTTCTCTGAGATAAGAGTTGATTGTTTGTTTTGTTAATATTGGTAGAATTATTGACCATCATTAGTTCTTTGTGTTCTGTGAGATAAGAGTTTGTTGTTTGTTTTGTTAATATTGGTAGAATTGTTGACCATCATTTGTTCTTTGTGTTCTGTGAGATTAGAGTTGATTGTTTGTTTTGTTAATATTGGTAGAATTGTTGACCATCATTTGTTCTTTGTGTTCTGTGAGATAAGAGTTGGTTGTTTGTTTTGTTAATATTGGTAGAATTGTTGACCATCATTTGTTCTTTGTGTTCTGTGAGATAAGAGTTGATTGTTTGTTTTGTTAATATTGGTAGAATTGTTGACCATCATTTGTTCTTTGTGTTCTGTGAGATAAGAGTTGGTTGTTTGTTTTGTTAATATTGGTAGAATTGTTGACCATCATTTGTTCTTTGTGTTCTGTGAGATGAGAGTTGGTTGTTTGTTTTGTTAATATTGGTAGAATTGTTGACCATCATTTGTTCTTTGTGTTCTGTGAGATCAGAGTTGATTGTTTGTTTTGTTAATATTGGTAGAATTGTTGACCATCATTTTTCTTTGTGTTCTGTGAGATAAGAGTTGGTTGTTTGTTTTGTTAATATTGGTAGAATTGTTGACCATCATTTGTTCTTTGTGTTCTGTGAGATAAGAGTTGATTGTTTGTTTTGTTAATATTGGTAGAATTGTTGACCATCATTTGTTCTTTGTGTTCTGTGAGATAAGAGTTGGTTGTTTGTTTTGTTAATATTGGTAGAATTGTTGACCATCAATTGTTCTTTGTGTTCTGTGAGATAAGAGTTGATTGTTTGTTTTGTTAATATTGGTAGAATTGTTGACCATCATTTGTTCTTTGTGTTCTGTGAGATAAGAGTTGGTTGTTTGTTTTGTTAATATTGGTAGAATTGTTGACCATCATTTGTTCTTTGTGTTCTCTGAGATGAGAGTTGGTTGTTTGTTTTGTTAATATTGGTAGAATTGTTGACCATCATTTGTTCTTTGTGTTCTGTGAGATAAGAGTTGATTGTTTGTTTTGTTAATATTGGTAGAATTGTTGACCATCATTTTTCTTTGTGTTCTGTGAGATAAGAGTTGGTTGTTTGTTTTGTTAATATTGGTAGAATTGTTGACCATCATTTGTTCTTTGTGTTCTGTGAGATAAGAGTTGGTTGTTTGTTTTGTTAATATTGGTAGAATTGTTGACCATCATTTGTTCTTTGTGTTCTGTGAGATAAGAGTTGATTGTTTGTTTTGTTAATATTGGTAGAATTGTTGACCATCATTTGTTCTTTGTGTTCTGTGAGATAAGAGTTGGTTGTTTGTTTTGTTAATATTGGTAGAATTGTTGACCATCAATTGTTCTTTGTGTTCTGTGAGATAAGAGTTGATTGTTTGTTTTGTTAATATTGGTAGAATTGTTGACCATCATTTGTTCTTTGTGTTCTGTGAGATAAGAGTTGGTTGTTTGTTTTGTTAATATTGGTAGAATTGTTGACCATCAATTGTTCTGTGTGTTCTGTGAGATAAGAGTTGATTGTTTGTTTTGTTAATATTGGTAGAATTGTTGACCATCATTTTTCTTTGTGTTCTGTGAGATAAGAGTTGGTTGTTTGTTTTGTTAATATTGGTAGAATTGTTGACCATCATTTGTTCTTTGTGTTCTGTGAGATAAGAGTTGGTTGTTTGTTTTGTTAATATTGGTAGAATTGTTGACCATCATTTGTTCTTTGTGTTCTGTGAGATAAGAGTGATTGTTTGTTTTGTTAATATTGGTAGAATTGTTGACCATCATTTGTTCTTTGTGTTCTGTGAGATAAGAGTTGATTGTTTGTTTTGTTAATATTGGTAGAATTGTTGACCATCATTTTTCTTTGTGTTCTGTGAGATAAGAGTTGGTTGTTTGTTTTGTTAATATTGGTAGAATTGTTGACCATCATTTGTTCTTTGTGTTCTGTGAGATAAGAGTTGGTTGTTTGTTTTGTTAATATTGGTAGAATTGTTGACCATCATTTGTTCTTTGTGTTCTGTGAGATAAGATTTGATTGTTTGTTTTGTTAATATTGGTAGAATTGTTGACCATCATTTGTTCTTTGTGTTCTGTGAGATAAGAGTTGGTTGTTTGTTTTGTTAATATTGGTAGAATTGTTGACCATCAATTGTTCTTTGTGTTCTGTGAAATAAGAGTTGATTGTTTGTTTTGTTAATATTGGTAGAATTGTTGACCATCATTTGTTCTTTGTGTTCTGTGAGATAAAAGTTGGTTGTTTGTTTTGTTAATATTGGTAGAATTGTTGACCATCATTTGTTCTTTGTGTTCTGTGAGATAAGAGTTGGTTGTTTGTTATGTTAATATTGGTAGAATTGTTGACCTTCATTTGTTCTTTGTGTTCTGTGAGATAAGAGTTGATTGTCTGTTTGTTAATATTGGTAGAATTGTTGACCATCATTTGTTCTTTGTGTTCTGTGAGATTAGAGTTGGTTGTTTGTTTTGTTAATATTGGTAGAATTGTTGACCATCATTTGTTCTTTGTGTTCTGTGAGATAAGAGTTGATTGTTTGTTTTGTTAATATTGGTAGAATTGTTGACCATCATTTGTTCTTTGTGTTCTGTGAGATAAGAGTTGGTTGTTTGTTTTGTTAATATTGGTAGAATTGTTGACCATCAATTGTTCTTTGTGTTCTGTGAGATAAGAGTTGATTGTTTGTTTTGTTAATATTGGTAGAATTGTTGACCATCATTTGTTCTTTGTGTTCTGTGAGATAAGAGTTGGTTGTTTGTTTTGTTAATATTGGTAGAATTGTTGACCATCATTTGTTCTTTGTGTTCTGTGAGATGAGAGTTGGTTGTTTGTTTTGTTAATATTGGTAGAATTGTTGACCATCATTTGTTCTTTGTGTTCTGTGAGATAAGAGTTGATTGTTTGTTTTGTTAATATTGGTAGAATTGTTGACCATCATTTTTCTTTGTGTTCTGTCAGATAAGAGTTGGTTGTTTGTTTTGTTAATATTGGTAGAATTGTTGACCATCATTTGTTCTTTGTGTTCTGTGAGATAAGAGTTGGTTGTTTGTTTTGTTAATATTGGTAGAATTGTTGACCATCATTTGTTCTTTGTGTTCTGTGAGATAAGAGTTGATTGTTTGTTTTGTTAATATTGGTAGAATTGTTGACCATCAATTGTTCTTTGTGTTCTGTGAGATAAGAGTTGGTTGTTTGTTTTGTTAATATTGGTAGAATTGTTGACCATCAATTGTTCTTTGTGTTCTGTGAGATAAGAGTTGATTGTTTGTTTTGTTAATATTGGTAGAATTGTTGACCATCATTTGTTCTTTGTGTTCTGTGAGATAAGAGTTGGTTGTTTGTTTTGTTAATATTGGTAGAATTGTTGACCATCAATTGTTCTTTGTGTTCTGTGAGATAAGAGTTGATTGTTTGTTTTGTTAATATTGGTAGAATTGTTGACCATCATTTGTTCTTTGTGTTCTGTGAGATAAGAGTTGATTGTTTGTTTTGTTAATATTGGTAGAATTGTTGACCATCATTTGTTCTTTGTGTTCTCTGAGATAAGAGTTGATTGTTTGTTTTGTTAATATTGGTAGAATTATTGACCATCATTAGTTCTTTGTGTTCTGTGAGATAAGAGTTTGTTGTTTGTTTTGTTAATATTGGTAGAATTGTTGACCATCATTTGTTCTTTGTGTTCTGTGAGATTAGAGTTGATTGTTTGTTTTGTTAATATTGGTAGAATTGTTGACCATCATTTGTTCTTTGTGTTCTGTGAGATAAGAGTTGGTTGTTTGTTTTGTTAATATTGGTAGAATTGTTGACCATCATTTGTTCTTTGTGTTCTCTGAGATGAGAGTTGGTTGTTTGTTTTGTTAATATTGGTAGAATTGTTGACCATCATTTGTTCTTTGTGTTCTGTGAGATAAGAGTTGATTGTTTGTTTTGTTAATATTGGTAGAATTGTTGACCATCATTTTTCTTTGTGTTCTGTGAGATAAGAGTTGGTTGTTTGTTTTGTTAATATTGGTAGAATTGTTGACCATCATTTGTTCTTTGTGTTCTGTGAGATAAGAGTTGGTTGTTTGTTTTGTTAATATTGGTAGAATTGTTGACCATCATTTGTTCTTTGTGTTCTGTGAGATAAGAGTTGATTGTTTGTTTTGTTAATATTGGTAGAATTGTTGACCATCATTTGTTCTTTGTGTTCTGTGAGATAAGAGTTGGTTGTTTGTTTTGTTAATATTGGTAGAATTGTTGACCATCAATTGTTCTTTGTGTTCTGTGAGATAAGAGTTGATTGTTTGTTTTGTTAATATTGGTAGAATTGTTGACCATCATTTGTTCTTTGTGTTCTGTGAGATAAGAGTTGGTTGTTTGTTTTGTTAATATTGGTAGAATTGTTGACCATCAATTGTTCTGTGTGTTCTGTGAGATAAGAGTTGATTTATTGTTTTGTTAATATTGGTAGAATTGTTGACCATCATTTGTTCTTTGTGTTCTGTGAGATGAGAGTTGGTTGTTTGTTTTGTTAATATTGGTAGAATTGTTGACCATCATTTGTTCTTTGTGTTCTGTGAGATAAGAGTTGATTGTTTGTTTTGTTAATATTGGTAGAATTGTTGACCATCATTTTTCTTTGTGTTCTGTGAGATAAGAGTTGGTTGTTTGTTTTGTTAATATTGGTAGAATTGTTGACCATCATTTGTTCTTTGTGTTCTGTGAGATAAGAGTTGATTGTTTGTTTTGTTAATATTGGTAGAATTGTTGACCATCATTTGTTCTTTGTGTTCTGTGAGATAAGAGTTGGTTGTTTGTTTTGTTAATATTGGTAGAATTGTTGACCATCAATTGTTCTTTGTGTTCTGTGAGATAAGAGTTGATTGTTTGTTTTGTTAATATTGGTAGAATTGTTGACCATCATTTGTTCTTTGTGTTCTGTGAGATAAAAGTTGGTTGTTTGTTTTGTTAATATTGGTAGAATTGTTGACCATCATTTGTTCTTTGTGTTCTGTGAGATAAGAGTTGGTTGTTTGTTATGTTAATATTGGTAGAATTGTTGACCTTCATTTGTTCTTTGTGTTCTGTGAGATAAGAGTTGATTGTCTGTTTGTTAATATTGGTAGAATTGTTGACCATCATTTGTTCTTTGTGTTCTGTGAGATTAGAGTTGGTTGTTTGTTTTGTTAATATTGGTAGAATTGTTGACCATCATTTGTTCTTTGTGTTCTGTGAGATAAGAGTTGATTGTTTGTTTTGTTAATATTGGTAGAATTGTTGACCATCATTTGTTCTTTGTGTTCTGTGAGATAAGAGTTGGTTGTTTGTTTTGTTAATATTGGTAGAATTGTTGACCATCAATTGTTCTTTGTGTTCTGTGAGATAAGAGTTGATTGTTTGTTTTGTTAATATTGGTAGAATTGTTGACCATCATTTGTTCTTTGTGTTCTGTGAGATAAGAGTTGGTTGTTTGTTTTGTTAATATTGGTAGAATTGTTGACCATCATTTGTTCTTTGTGTTCTGTGAGATGAGAGTTGGTTGTTTGTTTTGTTAATATTGGTAGAATTGTTGACCATCATTTGTTCTTTGTGTTCTGTGAGATAAGAGTTGATTGTTTGTTTTGTTAATATTGGTAGAATTGTTGACCATCATTTTTCTTTGTGTTCTGTCAGATAAGAGTTGGTTGTTTGTTTTGTTAATATTGGTAGAATTGTTGACCATCATTTGTTCTTTGTGTTCTGTGAGATCAGAGTTGGTTGTTTGTTTTGTTAATATTGGTAGAATTGTTGACCATCATTTGTTCTTTGTGTTCTGTGAGATAAGAGTTGATTGTTTGTTTTGTTAATATTGGTAGAATTGTTGACCATCATTTGTTCTTTGTGTTCTGTGAGATAAGAGTTGGTTGTTTGTTTTGTTAATATTGGTAGAATTGTTGACCATCAATTGTTCTTTGTGTTCTGTGAGATAAGAGTTGATTGTTTGTTTTGTTAATATTGGTAGAATTGTTGACCATCATTTGTTCTTTGTGTTCTGTGAGATAAGAGTTGGTTGTTTGTTTTGTTAATATTGGTAGAATTGTTGACCATCAATTGTTCTTTGTGTTCTGTGAGATAAGAGTTGATTGTTTGTTTTGTTAATATTGGTAGAATTGTTGACCATCATTTGTTCTTTGTGTTCTGTGAGATAAGAGTTGATTGTTTGTTTTGTTAATATTGGTAGAATTGTTGACCATCATTTGTTCTTTGTGTTCTCTGAGATAAGAGTTGATTGTTTGTTTTGTTAATATTGGTAGAATTATTGACCATCATTAGTTCTTTGTGTTCTGTGAGATAAGAGTTTGTTGTTTGTTTTGTTAATATTGGTAGAATTGTTGACCATCATTTGTTCTTTGTGTTCTGTGAGATTAGAGTTGATTGTTTGTTTTGTTAATATTGGTAGAATTGTTGACCATCATTTGTTCTTTGTGTTCTGTGAGATAAGAGTTGGTTGTTTGTTTTGTTAATATTGGTAGAATTGTTGACCATCATTTGTTCTTTGTGTTCTGTGAGATAAGAGTTGATTGTTTGTTTTGTTAATATTGGTAGAATTGTTGACCATCATTTGTTCTTTGTGTTCTGTGAGATAAGAGTTGGTTGTTTGTTTTGTTAATATTGGTAGAATTGTTGACCATCATTTGTTCTTTGTGTTCTGTGAGATGAGAGTTGGTTGTTTGTTTTGTTAATATTGGTAGAATTGTTGACCATCATTTGTTCTTTGTGTTCTGTGAGATCAGAGTTGATTGTTTGTTTTGTTAATATTGGTAGAATTGTTGACCATCATTTGTTCTTTGTGTTCTGTGAGATAAGAGTTGATTGTTTGTTTTGTTAATATTGGTAGAATTGTTGACCATCATTTGTTCTTTGTGTTCTGTGAGATAAGAGTTGATTGTTTGTTTTGTTAATATTGGTAGAATTGTTGACCATCATTTGTTCTTTGTGTTCTGTGAGAAAAGAGTTGGTTGTTTGTTTTGTTAATATTGGTAGAATTGTTGACCATCAATTGTTCTTTGTGTTCTGTGAGATAAGAGTTGATTGTTTGTTTTGTTAATATTGGTAGAATTGTTGACCATCATTTGTTCTTTGTGTTCTGTGAGATAAGAGTTGGTTGTTTGTTTTGTTAATATTGGTAGAATTGTTGACCATCAATTGTTCTTTGTGTTCTGTGAGATAAGAGTTGATTGTTTGTTTTGTTAATATTGGTAGAATTGTTGACCATCATTTGTTCTTTGTGTTCTGTGAGATAAGAGTTGATTGTTTGTTTTGTTAATATTGGTAGAATTGTTGACCATCATTTGTTCTTTGTGTTCTGTGAGATAAGAGTTGGTTGTTTGTTTTGTTAATATTGGTAGAATTGTTGACCATCATTTGTTCTTTGTGTTCTGTGAGATGAGAGTTGGTTGTTTGTTTTGTTAATATTGGTAGAATTGTTGACCATCATTTGTTCTTTGTGTTCTCTGAGATAAGAGTTGATTGTTTGTTTTGTTAATATTGGTAGAATTGTTGACCATCATTTTTCTTTGTGTTCTGTGAGATAAGAGTTGGTTGTTTGTTTTGTTGATATTGGTAGTATTGTTGACCATCATTTGTTCTTTGTGTTCTGTGAGATAAGAGTTGATTGTTTGTTTTGTTAATATTGGTAGAATTGTTGACCATCAATTGTTCTTTGTGTTCTGTGAGATAAGAGTTGATTGTTTGTTTTGTTAATATTGGTAGAATTGTTGACCATCATTTGTTCTTTGTGTTCTTTGAGATAAAAGTTGGTTGTTTGTTTTGTTAATATTGGTAGAATTGTTGACCATCATTTGTTCTTTGTGTTCTGTGAGATAAGAGTTGGTTGTTTGTTTTGTTAATATTGGTAGAATTGCTGACCTTCATTTGTTCTTTGTGTTCTGTGAGATAAGAGTTGATTGTTTGTTTTGTTAATATTGGTAGAATTGTTGACCATCATTTGTTCTTTGTGTTCTGTGAGATAAGAGTGATTGTTTGTTTTGTTAATATTGGTAGAATTGTTGACCATCATTTGTTCTTTGTGTTCTGTGAGATAAGAGTTGATTGTTTGTTTTGTTAATATTGGTAGAATTGTTGACCATCATTTGTTCCTTGTGTTCTGTGAGATAAGAGTTGGTTGTTTGTTTTGTTAATATTGGTAGAATTGTTGACCATGTGTTCTGTGAGATAAGAGTTGGTTGTTTGTTTTGTTAATATTGGTAGAATTGTTGACCATCATTTGTTCTTTGTGTTCTGTGAGATAAGAGTTGATTGTTTGTTTTGTTAATATTGGTAGAATTGTTGACCATCATTTGTTCTTTGTGTTCTGTGAGATAAGAGTTGATTGTTTGTTTTGTTAATATTGGTAGAATTGTTGACCATCATTTGTTCTTTGTGTTCTCTGAGATAAGAGTTGATTGTTTGTTTTGTTAATATTGGTAGAATTATTGACCATCATTAGTTCTTTGTGTTCTGTGAGATAAGAGTTTGTTGTTTGTTTTGTTAATATTGGTAGAATTGTTGACCATCATTTGTTCTTTGTGTTCTGTGAGATTAGAGTTGATTGTTTGTTTTGTTAATATTGGTAGAATTGTTGACCATCATTTGTTCTTTGTGTTCTGTGAGATAAGAGTTGGTTGTTTGTTTTGTTAATATTGGTAGAATTGTTGACCATCATTTGTTCTTTGTGTTCTGTGAGATAAGAGTTGATTGTTTGTTTTGTTAATATTGGTAGAATTGTTGACCATCATTTGTTCTTTGTGTTCTGTGAGATAAGAGTTGGTTGTTTGTTTTGTTAATATTGGTAGAATTGTTGACCATCATTTGTTCTTTGTGTTCTGTGAGATGAGAGTTGGTTGTTTGTTTTGTTAATATTGGTAGAATTGTTGACCATCATTTGTTCTTTGTGTTCTGTGAGATCAGAGTTGATTGTTTGTTTTGTTAATATTGGTAGAATTGTTGACCATCATTTTTCTTTGTGTTCTGTGAGATAAGAGTTGGTTGTTTGTTTTGTTAATATTGGTAGAATTGTTGACCATCATTTGTTCTTTGTGTTCTGTGAGATAAGAGTTGATTGTTTGTTTTGTTAATATTGGTAGAATTGTTGACCATCATTTGTTCTTTGTGTTCTGTGAGATAAGAGTTGGTTGTTTGTTTTGTTAATATTGGTAGAATTGTTGACCATCAATTGTTCTTTGTGTTCTGTGAGATAAGAGTTGATTGTTTGTTTTGTTAATATTGGTAGAATTGTTGACCATCATTTGTTCTTTGTGTTCTGTGAGATAAGAGTTGGTTGTTTGTTTTGTTAATATTGGTAGAATTGTTGACCATCATTTGTTCTTTGTGTTCTCTGAGATGAGAGTTGGTTGTTTGTTTTGTTAATATTGGTAGAATTGTTGACCATCATTTGTTCTTTGTGTTCTGTGAGATAAGAGTTGATTGTTTGTTTTGTTAATATTGGTAGAATTGTTGACCATCATTTTTCTTTGTGTTCTGTGAGATAAGAGTTGGTTGTTTGTTTTGTTAATATTGGTAGAATTGTTGACCATCATTTGTTCTTTGTGTTCTGTGAGATAAGAGTTGGTTGTTTGTTTTGTTAATATTGGTAGAATTGTTGACCATCATTTGTTCTTTGTGTTCTGTGAGATAAGAGTTGATTGTTTGTTTTGTTAATATTGGTAGAATTGTTGACCATCATTTGTTCTTTGTGTTCTGTGAGATAAGAGTTGGTTGTTTGTTTTGTTAATATTGGTAGAATTGTTGACCATCAATTGTTCTTTGTGTTCTGTGAGATAAGAGTTGATTGTTTGTTTTGTTAATATTGGTAGAATTGTTGACCATCATTTGTTCTTTGTGTTCTGTGAGATAAGAGTTGATTGTTTGTTTTGTTAATATTGGTAGAATTGTTGACCATCATTTGTTCTTTGTGTTCTCTGAGATAAGAGTTGATTGTTTGTTTTGTTAATATTGGTAGAATTATTGACCATCATTAGTTCTTTGTGTTCTGTGAGATAAGAGTTTGTTGTTTGTTTTGTTAATATTGGTAGAATTGTTGACCATCATTTGTTCTTTGTGTTCTGTGAGATTAGAGTTGATTGTTTGTTTTGTTAATATTGGTAGAATTGTTGACCATCATTTGTTCTTTGTGTTCTGTGAGATAAGAGTTGGTTGTTTGTTTTGTTAATATTGGTAGAATTGTTGACCATCATTTGTTCTTTGTGTTCTGTGAGATAAGAGTTGATTGTTTGTTTTGTTAATATTGGTAGAATTGTTGACCATCATTTGTTCTTTGTGTTCTGTGAGATAAGAGTTGGTTGTTTGTTTTGTTAATATTGGTAGAATTGTTGACCATCATTTGTTCTTTGTGTTCTGTGAGATGAGAGTTGGTTGTTTGTTTTGTTAATATTGGTAGAATTGTTGACCATCATTTGTTCTTTGTGTTCTGTGAGATCAGAGTTGATTGTTTGTTTTGTTAATATTGGTAGAATTGTTGACCATCATTTTTCTTTGTGTTCTGTGAGATAAGAGTTGGTTGTTTGTTTTGTTAATATTGGTAGAATTGTTGACCATCATTTGTTCTTTGTGTTCTGTGAGATAAGAGTTGATTGTTTGTTTTGTTAATATTGGTAGAATTGTTGACCATCATTTGTTCTTTGTGTTCTGTGAGATAAGAGTTGGTTGTTTGTTTTGTTAATATTGGTAGAATTGTTGACCATCAATTGTTCTTTGTGTTCTGTGAGATAAGAGTTGATTGTTTGTTTTGTTAATATTGGTAGAATTGTTGACCATCATTTGTTCTTTGTGTTCTGTGAGATAAGAGTTGGTTGTTTGTTTTGTTAATATTGGTAGAATTGTTGACCATCATTTGTTCTTTGTGTTCTCTGAGATGAGAGTTGGTTGTTTGTTTTGTTAATATTGGTAGAATTGTTGACCATCATTTGTTCTTTGTGTTCTGTGAGATAAGAGTTGATTGTTTGTTTTGTTAATATTGGTAGAATTGTTGACCATCATTTTTCTTTGTGTTCTGTGAGATAAGAGTTGGTTGTTTGTTTTGTTAATATTGGTAGAATTGTTGACCATCATTTGTTCTTTGTGTTCTGTGAGATAAGAGTTGGTTGTTTGTTTTGTTAATATTGGTAGAATTGTTGACCATCATTTGTTCTTTGTGTTCTGTGAGATAAGAGTTGATTGTTTGTTTTGTTAATATTGGTAGAATTGTTGACCATCATTTGTTCTTTGTGTTCTGTGAGATAAGAGTTGGTTGTTTGTTTTGTTAATATTGGTAGAATTGTTGACCATCAATTGTTCTTTGTGTTCTGTGAGATAAGAGTTGATTGTTTGTTTTGTTAATATTGGTAGAATTGTTGACCATCATTTGTTCTTTGTGTTCTGTGAGATAAGAGTTGGTTGTTTGTTTTGTTAATATTGGTAGAATTGTTGACCATCAATTGTTCTGTGTGTTCTGTGAGATAAGAGTTGATTGTTTGTTTTGTTAATATTGGTAGAATTGTTGACCATCATTTTTCTTTGTGTTCTGTGAGATAAGAGTTGGTTGTTTGTTTTGTTAATATTGGTAGAATTGTTGACCATCATTTGTTCTTTGTGTTCTGTGAGATAAGAGTTGGTTGTTTGTTTTGTTAATATTGGTAGAATTGTTGACCATCATTTGTTCTTTGTGTTCTCTGAGATGAGAGTTGGTTGTTTGTTTTGTTAATATTGGTAGAATTGTTGACCATCATTTGTTCTTTGTGTTCTGTGAGATAAGAGTTGATTGTTTGTTTTGTTAATATTGGTAGAATTGTTGACCATCATTTTTCTTTGTGTTCTGTGAGATAAGAGTTGGTTGTTTGTTTTGTTAATATTGGTAGAATTGTTGACCATCATTTGTTCTTTGTGTTCTGTGAGATAAGAGTTGGTTGTTTGTTTTGTTAATATTGGTAGAATTGTTGACCATCATTTGTTCTTTGTGTTCTGTGAGATAAGATTTGATTGTTTGTTTTGTTAATATTGGTAGAATTGTTGACCATCATTTGTTCTTTGTGTTCTGTGAGATAAGAGTTGGTTGTTTGTTTTGTTAATATTGGTAGAATTGTTGACCATCAATTGTTCTTTGTGTTCTGTGAAATAAGAGTTGATTGTTTGTTTTGTTAATATTGGTAGAATTGTTGACCATCATTTGTTCTTTGTGTTCTGTGAGATAAAAGTTGGTTGTTTGTTTTGTTAATATTGGTAGAATTGTTGACCATCATTTGTTCTTTGTGTTCTGTGAGATAAGAGTTGGTTGTTTGTTATGTTAATATTGGTAGAATTGTTGACCTTCATTTGTTCTTTGTGTTCTGTGAGATAAGAGTTGATTGTCTGTTTGTTAATATTGGTAGAATTGTTGACCATCATTTGTTCTTTGTGTTCTGTGAGATTAGAGTTGGTTGTTTGTTTTGTTAATATTGGTAGAATTGTTGACCATCATTTGTTCTTTGTGTTCTGTGAGATAAGAGTTGATTGTTTGTTTTGTTAATATTGGTAGAATTGTTGACCATCATTTGTTCTTTGTGTTCTGTGAGATAAGAGTTGGTTGTTTGTTTTGTTAATATTGGTAGAATTGTTGACCATCAATTGTTCTTTGTGTTCTGTGAGATAAGAGTTGATTGTTTGTTTTGTTAATATTGGTAGAATTGTTGACCATCATTTGTTCTTTGTGTTCTGTGAGATAAGAGTTGGTTGTTTGTTTTGTTAATATTGGTAGAATTGTTGACCATCATTTGTTCTTTGTGTTCTGTGAGATGAGAGTTGGTTGTTTGTTTTGTTAATATTGGTAGAATTGTTGACCATCATTTGTTCTTTGTGTTCTGTGAGATAAGAGTTGATTGTTTGTTTTGTTAATATTGGTAGAATTGTTGACCATCATTTTTCTTTGTGTTCTGTCAGATAAGAGTTGGTTGTTTGTTTTGTTAATATTGGTAGAATTGTTGACCATCATTTGTTCTTTGTGTTCTGTGAGATAAGAGTTGGTTGTTTGTTTTGTTAATATTGGTAGAATTGTTGACCATCATTTGTTCTTTGTGTTCTGTGAGATAAGAGTTGATTGTTTGTTTTGTTAATATTGGTAGAATTGTTGACCATCAATTGTTCTTTGTGTTCTGTGAGATAAGAGTTGGTTGTTTGTTTTGTTAATATTGGTAGAATTGTTGACCATCAATTGTTCTTTGTGTTCTGTGAGATAAGAGTTGATTGTTTGTTTTGTTAATATTGGTAGAATTGTTGACCATCATTTGTTCTTTGTGTTCTGTGAGATAAGAGTTGGTTGTTTGTTTTGTTAATATTGGTAGAATTGTTGACCATCAATTGTTCTTTGTGTTCTGTGAGATAAGAGTTGATTGTTTGTTTTGTTAATATTGGTAGAATTGTTGACCATCATTTGTTCTTTGTGTTCTGTGAGATAAGAGTTGGTTGTTTGTTTTGTTAATATTGGTAGAATTGTTGACCATCATTTGTTCTTTGTGTTCTCTGAGATAAGAGTTGGTTGTTTGTTTTGTTAATATTGGTAGAATTGTTGACCATCATTTGTTCTTTGTGTTCTGTGAGATAAGAGTTGATTGTTTGTTTTGTTAATATTGGTAGAATTGTTGACCATCATTTTTCTTTGTGTTCTGTGAGATAAGAGTTGGTTGTTTGTTTTGTTAATATTGGTAGAATTGTTGACCATCATTTGTTCTTTGTGTTCTGTGAGATAAGAGTTGGTTGTTTGTTTTGTTAATATTGGTAGAATTGTTGACCATCATTTGTTCTTTGTGTTCTGTGAGATAAGAGTTGATTGTTTGTTTTGTTAATATTGGTAGAATTGTTGACCATCATTTGTTCTTTGTGTTCTGTGAGATAAGAGTTGGTTGTTTGTTTTGTTAATATTGGTAGAATTGTTGACCATCAATTGTTCTTTGTGTTCTGTGAGATAAGAGTTGATTGTTTGTTTTGTTAATATTGGTAGAATTGTTGACCATCATTTGTTCTTTGTGTTCTGTGAGATAAGAGTTGGTTGTTTGTTTTGTTAATATTGGTAGAATTGTTGACCATCAATTGTTCTGTGTGTTCTGTGAGATAAGAGTTGATTGTTTGTTTTGTTAATATTGGTAGAATTGTTGACCATCATTTGTTCTTTGTGTTCTGTGAGATGAGAGTTGGTTGTTTGTTTTGTTAATATTGGTAGAATTGTTGACCATCATTTGTTCTTTGTGTTCTGTGAGATAAGAGTTGATTGTTTGTTTTGTTAATATTGGTAGAATTGTTGACCATCATTTTTCTTTGTGTTCTGTGAGATAAGAGTTGGTTGTTTGTTTTGTTAATATTGGTAGAATTGTTGACCATCATTTGTTCTTTGTGTTCTGTGAGATAAGAGTTGATTGTTTGTTTTGTTAATATTGGTAGAATTGTTGACCATCATTTGTTCTTTGTGTTCTGTGAGATAAGAGTTGGTTGTTTGTTTTGTTAATATTGGTAGAATTGTTGACCATCAATTGTTCTTTGTGTTCTGTGAGATAAGAGTTGATTGTTTGTTTTGTTAATATTGGTAGAATTGTTGACCATCATTTGTTCTTTGTGTTCTGTGAGATAAAAGTTGGTTGTTTGTTTTGTTAATATTGGTAGAATTGTTGACCATCATTTGTTCTTTGTGTTCTGTGAGATAAGAGTTGGTTGTTTGTTATGTTAATATTGGTAGAATTGTTGACCTTCATTTGTTCTTTGTGTTCTGTGAGATAAGAGTTGATTGTCTGTTTGTTAATATTGGTAGAATTGTTGACCATCATTTGTTCTTTGTGTTCTGTGAGATTAGAGTTGGTTGTTTGTTTTGTTAATATTGGTAGAATTGTTGACCATCATTTGTTCTTTGTGTTCTGTGAGATAAGAGTTGATTGTTTGTTTTGTTAATATTGGTAGAATTGTTGACCATCATTTGTTCTTTGTGTTCTGTGAGATAAGAGTTGGTTGTTTGTTTTGTTAATATTGGTAGAATTGTTGACCATCAATTGTTCTTTGTGTTCTGTGAGATAAGAGTTGATTGTTTGTTTTGTTAATATTGGTAGAATTGTTGACCATCATTTGTTCTTTGTGTTCTGTGAGATAAGAGTTGGTTGTTTGTTTTGTTAATATTGGTAGAATTGTTGACCATCATTTGTTCTTTGTGTTCTGTGAGATGAGAGTTGGTTGTTTGTTTTGTTAATATTGGTAGAATTGTTGACCATCATTTGTTCTTTGTGTTCTGTGAGATAAGAGTTGATTGTTTGTTTTGTTAATATTGGTAGAATTGTTGACCATCATTTTTCTTTGTGTTCTGTCAGATAAGAGTTGGTTGTTTGTTTTGTTAATATTGGTAGAATTGTTGACCATCATTTGTTCTTTGTGTTCTGTGAGATCAGAGTTGGTTGTTTGTTTTGTTAATATTGGTAGAATTGTTGACCATCATTTGTTCTTTGTGTTCTGTGAGATAAGAGTTGATTGTTTGTTTTGTTAATATTGGTAGAATTGTTGACCATCATTTGTTCCTTGTGTTCTGTGAGATAAGAGTTGGTTGTTTGTTTTGTTAATATTGGTAGAATTGTTGACCATCAATTGTTCTTTGTGTTCTGTGAGATAAGAGTTGATTGTTTGTTTTGTTAATATTGGTAGAATTGTTGACCATCATTTGTTCTTTGTGTTCTGTGAGATAAGAGTTGGTTGTTTGTTTTGTTAATATTGGTAGAATTGTTGACCATCAATTGTTCTTTGTGTTCTGTGAGATAAGAGTTGATTGTTTGTTTTGTTAATATTGGTAGAATTGTTGACCATCATTTGTTCTTTGTGTTCTGTGAGATGAGAGTTGGTTGTTTGTTTTGTTAATATTGGTAGAATTGTTGACCATCATTTGTTCTTTGTGTTCTGTGAGATTAGAGTTGATTGTTTGTTTTGTTAATATTGGTAGAATTGTTGACCATCATTTGTTCTTTGTGTTCTGTGAGATAAGAGTTGGTTGTTTGTTTTGTTAATATTGGTAGAATTGTTGACCATCATTTGTTCCTTGTGTTCTGTGAGATAAGAGTTGATTGTTTGTTTTGTTAATATTGGTAGAATTGTTGACCATCATTTGTTCTTTGTGTTCTGTGAGATAAGAGTTTGTTGTTTGTTTTGTTAATATTGGTAGAATTGTTGACCATCAATTGTTCTTTGTGTTCTGTGAGATAAGAGTTGATTGTTTGTTTTGTTAATATTGGTAGAATTGTTGACCATCATGTATCCTCCATCAAAACCTTTGATTTTTCAACTCTATATACCACCCTACCGCATGACAAATTAAAAACCCGCTTAAAAGAAACAATTCATAAAGCTTTTAGTCATAGAAACTATGGCTCAAAATTTGTTGTGTTAGGCTACAATTCCACATATTTTTCAAACAAAATTCATAAAGGTAAAACATGCTACTCCGAGGAACAAGTGATCAGTATGCTGGAGTTCCTCATCGATAACATATTTGTCTCCTTTGGAGGGACACTGTTTCAGCAGGTCGTCGGCATACCAATGGGTACGAATTGTGCCCCTCTTCTAGCCGATTTATTTTTATACTCATATGAGTCGGAGTTTCTTCAAAAGCTTGTAAAAGATAAGAAGATTCATGAGGCTAGAGCCTTTAATTTCACATACAGGTATATTGATGACGTTTTATCTATCAATAATTCTAGATTTGCAGAATTTCTTCCATTGATATATCCTCCAGAGCTGGAAGTTAAAGAGACCACCGATACAGCTTCGTCCGCATCATTTTTGGACTTATACCTCGAATTTGACGACAGTGGTCAACTCAGTACTAAAATTTATGATAAGCGGGACGACTTCAATTTTAAAATCATAAATTTTCCAAATATGTGCAGCAATATACCAGCTTCTCCTGCATATGGTGTTTACATCTCGCAATTGATTCGCTATGCAAGGGGCAGTAGCAATTATTCTGATTTCCTGAAACGTCATCTTCATCTGAGAAACAGGCTACTGGACCAGGGCTATAAAAAGATTCGCCTTATTCGATCTCTTAAAAAGTTTATATTCCGATACCAATATCTTGTCGAAATATATTCCGTCTCTGCAGAAAAAATTATAAGCGATGCATTTTCATATAGTGAAAATGTATAAAGATAAAGAGTCAAATATGTCAAGAATTTTTTTGTCAATGTGTGACGTAAAAGTATTTTTGACATTTACGTCACCGAATATGGTACTGCTTTGACAACTATTTTACCTATTTTGTTCCTGTATTTAAATACTGTTACAGTGACAGCCGGAACCTTTGAACCGTAATGAGAGCGGGAGGTTTGGCGCCTTAAAATCTGATTCAACCCACCATTTCTTTAGAAATGCCTGTACCAAGTCAGGATCATTACGGTTTTCACAGTTTTCCGGTTGATGACTGATTTTGTCTGTTTATATAATTATGAGTTTTGACTTTCCCTTTGTAAGATTGTTCGGAGTTCGGTAATTTTGTTATTACCTTTATTGTTCTTTGTGTTCTGTGAGATAAAAGTTGGTTGTTTGTTTTGTTAATATTGGTAGAATTGTTGACCATCATTTGTTCTTTGTGTTCTGTGAGATAAGAGTTGGTTGTTTGTTATGTTAATATTGGTAGAATTGTTGACCTTCATTTGTTCTTTGTGTTCTGTGAGATAAGAGTTGATTGTCTGTTTGTTAATATTGGTAGAATTGTTGACCATCATTTGTTCTTTGTGTTCTGTGAGATTAGAGTTGGTTGTTTGTTTTGTTAATATTGGTAGAATTGTTGACTATCATTTGTTCTTTGTGTTCTGTGAGATAAGAGTTTGATTGTTTGTTTTGTTAATATTGGTAGAATTGGTGACCATCATTTGTTCTTTGTGTTCTGTGAGATAAGAGTTGGTTGTTTGTTTTGTTAATATTGGTAGAATTGTTGACCATCAATTTTTCTTTGTGTTCTGTGAGATAAGAGTTGATTGTTTGTTTTGTTAATATTGGTAGAATTGTTGACCATCATTTGTTCTTTGTGTTCTGTGAGATAAGAGTGATTGTTTGTTTTGTTAATATTGGTAGAATTGTTGACCATCATTTGTTCTTTGTGTTCTGTGAGATAAGAGTTGATTGTTTGTTTTGTTAATATTGGTAGAATTGTTGACCATCATTTGTTCCTTGTGTTCTGTGAGATAAGAGTTGGTTGTTTGTTTTGTTAATATTGGTAGAATTGTTGACCATCATTTGTTCTTTGTGTTCTGTGAGATAAGAGTTGGTTGTTTGTTTTGTTAATATTGGTAGAATTGTTGACCATCATTTGTTCTTTGTGTTCTGTGAGATAAGAGTTGATTGTTTGTTTTGTTAATATTGGTAGAATTGTTGACAATCATTTGTTCTTTTTGTTCTGTGAGATAAGAGTTGATTGTTAGTTTTGTTAATATTGGTAGAATTGTTGACCATCATTTGTTCTTTGTGTTCTCTGAGATAAGAGTTGATTGTTTGTTTTGTTAATATTGGTAGAATTATTGACCATCATTTGTTCTTTGTGTTCTGTGAGATAAGAGTTTGTTGTTTGTTTTGTTAATATTGGTAGAATTGTTGACCATCATTTGTTCTTTGTGTTCTGTGAGATTAGAGTTGATTGTTTGTTTTGTTAATATTGGTAGAATTGTTGACCATCATTTGTTCTTTGTGTTCTGTGAGATAAGAGTTGGTTGTTTGTTTTGTTAATATTGGTAGAATTGTTGACCATCATTTGTTCTTTGTGTTCTGTGAGATAAGAGTTGATTGTTTGTTTTGTTAATATTGGTAGAATTGTTGACCATCATTTGTTCTTTGTGTTCTGTGAGATAAGAGTTGGTTGTTTGTTTTGTTAATATTGGTAGAATTGTTGACCATCATTTGTTCTTTGTGTTCTGTGAGATGAGAGTTGGTTATTTGTTTTGTTAATATTGGTAGAATTGTTGACCATCATTTGTTCTTTGTGTTCTGTGAGATGAGAGTTGGTTGTTTGTTTTGTTAATATTGGTAGAATTGTTGACCATCATTTGTTCTTTGTGTTCTGTGAGATAAGAGTTGATTGTTTGTTTTGTTAATATTGGTAGAATTGTTGACCATCATTTTTCTTTGTGTTCTGTGAGATAAGAGTTGGTTGTTTGTTTTGTTAATATTGGTAGAATTGTTGACCATCATTTGTTCTTTGTGTTCTGTGAGATAAGAGTTGATTGTTTGTTTTGTTAATATTGGTAGAATTGTTGACCATCATTTGTTCTTTGTGTTCTGTGAGATAAGAGTTGGTTGTTTGTTTTGTTAATATTGGTAGAATTGTTGACCATCAATTGTTCTTTGTGTTCTGTGAGATAAGAGTTGATTGTTTGTTTTATTAATATTGGTAGAATTGTTGACCATCATTTGTTCATTGTGTTCTGTGAGATAAGAGTTGGTTGTTTGTTTTGTTAATATTGGTAGAATTGTTGACCATCATTTGTTCTTTGTGTTCTGTGAGATAAGAGTTGATTGTCTGTTTGTTAATATTGGTAGAATTGTTGACCATCATTTGTTCTTTGTGTTCTGTGAGATTAGAGTTGGTTGTTTGTTTTGTTAATATTGGTAGAATTGTTGACTATCATTTGTTCTTTGTGTTCTGTGAGATAAGAGTTTGATTGTTTGTTTTGTTAATATTGGTAGAATTGGTGACCATCATTTGTTCTTTGTGTTCTGTGAGATAAGAGTTGATTGTTTGTTTTGTTAATATTGGTAGAATTGTTGACCATCATTTGTTCCTTGTGTTCTGTGAGATAAGAGTTGGTTGTTTGTTTTGTTAATATTGGTAGAATTGTTGACCATCATTTGTTCTTTGTGTTCTGTTAGATAAGAGTTGATTGTCTGTTTGTTAATATTGGTAGAATTGTTGACCATCATTTGTTCTTTGTGTTCTGTGAGATTAGAGTTGGTTGTTTGTTTTGTTAATATTGGTAGAATTGTTGACTATCATTTGTTCTTTGTGTTCTGTGAGATAAGAGTTTGATTGTTTGTTTTGTTAATATTGGTAGAATTGGTGACCATCATTTGTTCTTTGTGTTCTGTGAGATAAGAGTTGATTGTTTGTTTTGTTAATATTGGTAGAATTGTTGACCATCATTTTTCTTTGTGTTCTGTGAGATAAGAGTTGGTTGTTTGTTTTGTTAATATTGGTAGAATTGTTGACCATCATTTGTTCTTTGTGTTCTGTGAGATAAGAGTTGATTGTTTGTTTTGTTAATATTGGTAGAATTGTTGACCATCATTTGTTCTTTGTGTTCTGTGAGATAAGAGTTGGTTGTTTGTTTTGTTAATATTGGTAGAATTGTTGACCATCAATTGTTCTTTGTGTTCTGTGAGATAAGAGTTGATTGTTTGTTTTATTAATATTGGTAGAATTGTTGACCATCATTTGTTCATTGTGTTCTGTGAGATAAGAGTTGGTTGTTTGTTTTGTTAATATTGGTAGAATTGTTGACCATCATTTGTTCTTTGTGTTCTGTGAGATAAGAGTTGATTGTCTGTTTGTTAATATTGGTAGAATTGTTGACCATCATTTGTTCTTTGTGTTCTGTGAGATTAGAGTTGGTTGTTTGTTTTGTTAATATTGGTAGAATTGTTGACTATCATTTGTTCTTTGTGTTCTGTGAGATAAGAGTTTGATTGTTTGTTTTGTTAATATTGGTAGAATTGGTGACCATCATTTGTTCTTTGTGTTCTGTGAGATAAGAGTTGATTGTTTGTTTTGTTAATATTGGTAGAATTGTTGACCATCATTTGTTCCTTGTGTTCTGTGAGATAAGAGTTGGTTGTTTGTTTTGTTAATATTGGTAGAATTGTTGACCATCATTTGTTCTTTGTGTTCTGTTAGATAAGAGTTGATTGTCTGTTTGTTAATATTGGTAGAATTGTTGACCATCATTTGTTCTTTGTGTTCTGTGAGATTAGAGTTGGTTGTTTGTTTTGTTAATATTGGTAGAATTGTTGACTATCATTTGTTCTTTGTGTTCTGTGAGATAAGAGTTTGATTGTTTGTTTTGTTAATATTGGTAGAATTGGTGACCATCATTTGTTCTTTGTGTTCTGTGAGATAAGAGTTGATTGTTTGTTTTGTTAATATTGGTAGAATTGTTGACCATCATTTGTTCCTTGTGTTCTGTGAGATAAGAGTTGGTTGTTTGTTTTGTTAATATTGGTAGAATTGTTGACCATCATTTGTTCTTTGTGTTCTGTGAGATAAGAGTTGGTTGTTTGTTTTGTTAATATTGGTAGAATTGTTGACCATCATTTGTTCTTTGTGTTTTGTGAGATAAGAGTTGGTTGTTTGTTTTGTTAATATTGGTAGAATTGTTGACCATCATTTGTTCTTTGTGTTCTGTGAGATAAGAGTTGATTGTTTGTTTTGTTAATATTGGTAGAATTGTTGACCATCATTTGTTCTTTGTGTTCTCTGAGATAAGAGTTGATTGTTTGTTTTGTTAATATTGGTAGAATTATTGACCATCATTAGTTCTTTGTGTTCTGTGAGATAAGAGTTTGTTGTTTGTTTTGTTAATATTGGTAGAATTGTTGACCATCATTTGTTCTTTGTGTTCTGTGAGATAAGAGTTGATTGTTTGTTTTGTTAATATTGGTAGAATTGTTGACCATCATTTGTTCTTTGTGTTCTGTGAGATAAGAGTTGGTTGTTTGTTTTGTTAATATTGGTAGAATTGTTGACCATCATTTGTTCTTTGTGTTCTGTGAGATAAGAGTTGATTGTTTGTTTTGTTAATATTGGTAGAATTGTTGACCATCATTTGTTCTTTGTGTTCTGTGAGATAAGAGTTGGTTGTTTGTTTTGTTAATATTGGTAGAATTGTTGACCATCATTTGTTCTTTGTGTTCTGTGAGATAAGAGTTGGTTGTTTGTTTTGTTAATATTGGTAGAATTGTTGACCATCATTTGTTCTTTGTGTTCTGTGAGATAAGAGTTGGTTGTTTGTTTTGTTAATATTGGTAGAATTGTTGACCATCATTTGTTCTTTGTGTTCTGTGAGATAAGAGTTGGTTGTTTGTTTTGTTAATATTGGTAGAATTGTTGACCATCATTTGTTCTTTGTGTTCTGTGAGATAAGAGTTGATTGTTTGTTTTGTTAATATTGGTAGAATTGTTGACCATCATTTGTTCTTTGTGTTCTGTGAGATAAGAGTTGATTGTTTGTTTTGTTAATATTGGTAGAATTGTTGACCATCATTTGTTCTTTGTGTTCTCTGAGATAAGAGTTTGTTGTTTGTTTTGTTAATATTGGTAGAATTGTTGACCATCATTTGTTCTTTGTGTTCTGTGAGATTAGAGTTGATTGTTTGTTTTGTTAATATTGGTAGAATTGTTGACCATCATTTGTTCTTTGTGTTCTGTGAGATAAGAGTTGGTTGTTTGTTTTGTTAATATTGGTAGAATTGTTGACCATCATTTGTTCTTTGTGTTCTGTGAGATAAGAGTCGATTGTTTGTTTTGTTAATATTGGTAGAATTGTTGACCATCATTTGTTCTTTGTGTTCTGTGAGATAAGAGTTGGTTGTTTGTTTTGTTAATATTGGTAGAATTGTTGACCATCATTTGTTCTTTGTGTTCTGTGAGATGAGAGTTGGTTGTTTGTTTTGTTAATATTGGTAGAATTGTTGACCATTATTTGTTCTTTGTGTTCTGTGAGATCAGAGTTGATTGTTTGTTTTGTTAATATTGGTTGAATTGTTGACCATCATTTTTCTTTGTGTTCTGTGAGATAAGAGTTGGTTATTTGTTTTGTTAATATTGGTAGAATTGTTGACCATCATTTGTTCTTTGTGTTCTGTGAGATAAGAGTTGATTGTTTGTTTTGTTAATATTGGTAGAATTGTTGACCATCATTTGTTCTTTGTGTTCTGTGAGATAAGAGTTGGTTGTTTGTTTTGTTAATATTGGTAGAATTGTTGACCATCAATTGTTCTTTGTGTTCTGTGAGATAAGAGTTGATTGTTTGTTTTGTTAATATTGGTAGAATTGTTGACCATCATTTGTTCTTTGTGTTCTGTGAGATAAGAGTTGGTTGTTTGTTTTGTTAATATTGGTAGAATTGTTGACCATCATTTGTTCTTTGTGTTCTGTGAGATAAGAGTTGATTGTTTGTTTTGTTAATATTGGTAGAATTGTTGACCATCATTTTTCTTTGTGTTCTGTGAGATAAGAGTTGGTTGTTTGTTTTGTTAATATTGGTAGAATTGTTGACCATCATTTGTTCTTTGTGTTCTGTGAGATAAGAGTTGATTGTTTGTTTTGTTAATATTGGTAGAATTGTTGACCATCATTTGTTCTTTGTGTTCTGTGAGATAAGAGTTGGTTGTTTGTTTTGTTAATATTGGTAGAATTGTTGACCATCATTTGTCTTTGTGTTCTGTGAGATAAGAGTTGGTTGTTTGTTTTGTTAATATTGGTAGAATTGTTGACCATCATTTGTTCTTTGTGTTCTGTGAGATAAAAGTTGGTTGTTTGTTTTGTTAATATTGGTAGAATTGTTGACCATCATTTGTTCTTTGTGTTCTGTGAGATAAGAGTTGGTTGTTTGTTTTGTTAATATTGGTAGAATTGTTGACCTTCATTTGTTCTTTGTGTTCTGTGAGATAAGAGTTGATTGTCTGTTTGTTAATATTGGTAGAATTGTTGACCATCATTTGTTCTTTGTGTTCTGTGAGATTAGAGTTGGTTGTTTGTTTTGTTAATATTGGTAGAATTGTTGACTATCATTTGTTCTTGGTGTTCTGTGAGATAAGAGTTTGATTGTTTGTTTTGTTAATATTGGTAGAATTGGTTACCATCATTTGTTCTTTGTGTTCTGTGAGATAAGAGTTGGTTGTTTGTTTTGTTAATATTGGTAGAATTGTTGACCATCAATTTTTCTTTGTGTTCTGTGAAATAAGAGTTGATTGTTTGTTTTGTTAATATTGGTAGAATTGTTGACCATCATTTGTTCTTTGTGTTCTGTGAGATAAGAGTGATTGTTTGTTTGTTAATATTGGTAGAATTGTTGACCATCATTTGTTCTTTGTGTTCTGTGAGATAAGAGTTGATTGTTTGTTTTGTTAATATTGGTAGAATTGTTGACCATCATTTGTTCCTTGTGTTCTGTGAGATAAGAGTTGGTTGTTTGTTTTGTTAATATTGGTAGAATTGTTGACCATCATTTGTTCTTTGTGTTCTGTGAGATAAGAGTTGGTTGTTTGTTTTGTTAATATTGGTAGAATTGTTGACATTCATTTGTTCTTTGTGTTCTGTGAGATAAGAGTTGATTGTTTGTTTTGTTAATATTGGTAGAATTGTTGACCATCATTTGTTCTTTGTGTTCTGTGAGATAAGAGTTGGTTGTTTGTTTTGTTAATATTGGTAGAATTGTTGACCATCATTTGTTCTTTGTGTTCTGTGAGATGAGAGTTGGTTGTTTGTTTTGTTAATATTGGTAGAATTGTTGACCATCATTTGTTCTTTGTGTTCTGTGAGATCAGAGTTGATTGTTTGTTTTGTTAATATTGGTAGAATTGTTGACCATCATTTTTCTTTGTGTTCTGTGAGATAAGAGTTGATTGTTTGTTTTGTTAATATTGGTAGAATTGTTGACCATCATTTTTCTTTGTGTTCTGTGAGATAAGAGTTGGTTGTTTGTTTTGTTAATATTGGTAGAATTGTTGACCATCATTTGTTCTTTGTGTTCTGTGAGATAAGAGTTGGTTGTTTGTTTTGTTAATATTGGTAGAATTGTTGACCATCATTTGTTCTTTGTGTTCTGTGAGATAAGAGTTGATTGTTTGTTTTGTTAATATTGGTAGAATTGTTGACCATCATTTGTTCTTTGTGTTCTGTGAGATAAGAGTTGGTTGTTTGTTTTGTTAATATTGGTAGAATTGTTGACCATCAATTGTTCTTTGTGTTCTGTGAGATAAGAGTTGATTGTTTGTTTTGTTAATATTGGTAGAATTGTTGACCATCATTTGTTCTTTGTGTTCTGTGAGATAAGAGTTGGTTGTTTGTTTTGTTAATATTGGTAGAATTGTTGACCATCAATTGTTCTTTGTGTTCTGTGAGATAAGAGTTGATTGTTTGTTTTGTTAATATTGGTAGAATTGTTGACCATCATTTGTTCTTTGTGTTCTGTGAGATGAGAGTTGGTTGTTTGTTTTGTTAATATTGGTAGAATTGTTGACCATCATTTGTTCTTTGTGTTCTGTGAGATAAGAGTTGATTGTTTGTTTTGTTAATATTGGTAGAATTGTTGACCATCATTTTTCTTTGTGTTCTGTGAGATAAGAGTTGGTTGTTTGTTTTGTTAATATTGGTAGAATTGTTGACCATCATTTGTTCTTTGTGTTCTGTGAGATAAGAGTTGATTGTTTGTTTTGTTAATATTGGTAGAATTGTTGACCATCATTTGTTCTTTGTGTTCTGTGAGATAAGAGTTGGTTGTTTGTTTTGTTAATATTGGTAGAATTGTTGACCATCAATTGTTCTTTGTGTTCTGTGAGATAAGAGTTGATTGTTTGTTTTGTTAATATTGGTAGAATTGTTGACCATCATTTGTTCTTTGTGTTCTGTGAGATAAAAGTTGGTTGTTTGTTTTGTTAATATTGGTAGAATTGTTGACCATCATTTGTTCTTTGTGTTCTGTGAGATAAGAGTTGGTTGTTTGTTATGTTAATATTGGTAGAATTGTTGACCTTCATTTGTTCTTTGTGTTCTGTGAGATAAGAGTTGATTGTCTGTTTGTTAATATTGGTAGAATTGTTGACCATCATTTGTTCTTTGTGTTCTGTGAGATTAGAGTTGGTTGTTTGTTTTGTTAATATTGGTAGAATTGTTGACTATCATTTGTTCTTTGTGTTCTGTGAGATAAGAGTTGATTGTTTGTTTTGTTAATATTGGTAGAATTGTTGACCATCATTTGTTCTTTGTGTTCTGTGAGATAAGAGTTGGTTGTTTGTTTTGTTAATATTGGTAGAATTGTTGACCATCATTTGTTCTTTGTGTTCTGTGAGATAAGAGTCGATTGTTTGTTTTGTTAATATTGGTAGAATTGTTGACCATCATTTGTTCTTTGTGTTCTGTGAGATAAGAGTTGGTTGTTTGTTTTGTTAATATTGGTAGAATTGTTGACCATCATTTGTTCTTTGTGTTCTGTGAGATGAGAGTTGGTTGTTTGTTTTGTTAATATTGGTAGAATTGTTGACCATTATTTGTTCTTTGTGTTCTGTGAGATCAGAGTTGATTGTTTGTTTTGTTAATATTGGTTGAATTGTTGACCATCATTTTTCTTTGTGTTCTGTGAGATAAGAGTTGGTTATTTGTTTTGTTAATATTGGTAGAATTGTTGACCATCATTTGTTCTTTGTGTTCTGTGAGATAAGAGTTGATTGTTTGTTTTGTTAATATTGGTAGAATTGTTGACCATCATTTGTTCTTTGTGTTCTGTGAGATAAGAGTTGGTTGTTTGTTTTGTTAATATTGGTAGAATTGTTGACCATCAATTGTTCTTTGTGTTCTGTGAGATAAGAGTTGATTGTTTGTTTTGTTAATATTGGTAGAATTGTTGACCATCATTTGTTCTTTGTGTTCTGTGAGATAAGAGTTGGTTGTTTGTTTTGTTAATATTGGTAGAATTGTTGACCATCATTTGTTCTTTGTGTTCTGTGAGATAAGAGTTGATTGTTTGTTTTGTTAATATTGGTAGAATTGTTGACCATCATTTTTCTTTGTGTTCTGTGAGATAAGAGTTGGTTGTTTGTTTTGTTAATATTGGTAGAATTGTTGACCATCATTTGTTCTTTGTGTTCTGTGAGATAAGAGTTGATTGTTTGTTTTGTTAATATTGGTAGAATTGTTGACCATCATTTGTTCTTTGTGTTCTGTGAGATAAGAGTTGGTTGTTTGTTTTGTTAATATTGGTAGAATTGTTGACCATCATTTGTCTTTGTGTTCTGTGAGATAAGAGTTGGTTGTTTGTTTTGTTAATATTGGTAGAATTGTTGACCATCATTTGTTCTTTGTGTTCTGTGAGATAAAAGTTGGTTGTTTGTTTTGTTAATATTGGTAGAATTGTTGACCATCATTTGTTCTTTGTGTTCTGTGAGATAAGAGTTGGTTGTTTGTTTTGTTAATATTGGTAGAATTGTTGACCTTCATTTGTTCTTTGTGTTCTGTGAGATAAGAGTTGATTGTCTGTTTGTTAATATTGGTAGAATTGTTGACCATCATTTGTTCTTTGTGTTCTGTGAGATTAGAGTTGGTTGTTTGTTTTGTTAATATTGGTAGAATTGTTGACTATCATTTGTTCTTGGTGTTCTGTGAGATAAGAGTTTGATTGTTTGTTTTGTTAATATTGGTAGAATTGGTTACCATCATTTGTTCTTTGTGTTCTGTGAGATAAGAGTTGGTTGTTTGTTTTGTTAATATTGGTAGAATTGTTGACCATCAATTTTTCTTTGTGTTCTGTGAAATAAGAGTTGATTGTTTGTTTTGTTAATATTGGTAGAATTGTTGACCATCATTTGTTCTTTGTGTTCTGTGAGATAAGAGTGATTGTTTGTTTGTTAATATTGGTAGAATTGTTGACCATCATTTGTTCTTTGTGTTCTGTGAGATAAGAGTTGATTGTTTGTTTTGTTAATATTGGTAGAATTGTTGACCATCATTTGTTCCTTGTGTTCTGTGAGATAAGAGTTGGTTGTTTGTTTTGTTAATATTGGTAGAATTGTTGACCATCATTTGTTCTTTGTGTTCTGTGAGATAAGAGTTGGTTGTTTGTTTTGTTAATATTGGTAGAATTGTTGACATTCATTTGTTCTTTGTGTTCTGTGAGATAAGAGTTGATTGTTTGTTTTGTTAATATTGGTAGAATTGTTGACCATCATTTGTTCTTTGTGTTCTGTGAGATAAGAGTTGGTTGTTTGTTTTGTTAATATTGGTAGAATTGTTGACCATCATTTGTTCTTTGTGTTCTGTGAGATAAGAGTCGATTGTTTGTTTTGTTAATATTGGTAGAATTGTTGACCATCATTTGTTCTTTGTGTTCTGTGAGATAAGAGTTGGTTGTTTGTTTTGTTAATATTGGTAGAATTGTTGACCATCATTTGTTCTTTGTGTTCTGTGAGATGAGAGTTGGTTGTTTGTTTTGTTAATATTGGTAGAATTGTTGACCATTATTTGTTCTTTGTGTTCTGTGAGATCAGAGTTGATTGTTTGTTTTGTTAATATTGGTTGAATTGTTGACCATCATTTTTCTTTGTGTTCTGTGAGATAAGAGTTGGTTATTTGTTTTGTTAATATTGGTAGAATTGTTGACCATCATTTGTTCTTTGTGTTCTGTGAGATAAGAGTTGATTGTTTGTTTTGTTAATATTGGTAGAATTGTTGACCATCATTTGTTCTTTGTGTTCTGTGAGATAAGAGTTGGTTGTTTGTTTTGTTAATATTGGTAGAATTGTTGACCATCAATTGTTCTTTGTGTTCTGTGAGATAAGAGTTGATTGTTTGTTTTGTTAATATTGGTAGAATTGTTGACCATCATTTGTTCTTTGTGTTCTGTGAGATAAGAGTTGGTTGTTTGTTTTGTTAATATTGGTAGAATTGTTGACCATCATTTGTTCTTTGTGTTCTGTGAGATAAGAGTTGATTGTTTGTTTTGTTAATATTGGTAGAATTGTTGACCATCATTTTTCTTTGTGTTCTGTGAGATAAGAGTTGGTTGTTTGTTTTGTTAATATTGGTAGAATTGTTGACCATCATTTGTTCTTTGTGTTCTGTGAGATAAGAGTTGATTGTTTGTTTTGTTAATATTGGTAGAATTGTTGACCATCATTTGTTCTTTGTGTTCTGTGAGATAAGAGTTGGTTGTTTGTTTTGTTAATATTGGTAGAATTGTTGACCATCATTTGTCTTTGTGTTCTGTGAGATAAGAGTTGGTTGTTTGTTTTGTTAATATTGGTAGAATTGTTGACCATCATTTGTTCTTTGTGTTCTGTGAGATAAAAGTTGGTTGTTTGTTTTGTTAATATTGGTAGAATTGTTGACCATCATTTGTTCTTTGTGTTCTGTGAGATAAGAGTTGGTTGTTTGTTTTGTTAATATTGGTAGAATTGTTGACCTTCATTTGTTCTTTGTGTTCTGTGAGATAAGAGTTGATTGTCTGTTTGTTAATATTGGTAGAATTGTTGACCATCATTTGTTCTTTGTGTTCTGTGAGATTAGAGTTGGTTGTTTGTTTTGTTAATATTGGTAGAATTGTTGACTATCATTTGTTCTTGGTGTTCTGTGAGATAAGAGTTTGATTGTTTGTTTTGTTAATATTGGTAGAATTGGTTACCATCATTTGTTCTTTGTGTTCTGTGAGATAAGAGTTGGTTGTTTGTTTTGTTAATATTGGTAGAATTGTTGACCATCAATTTTTCTTTGTGTTCTGTGAAATAAGAGTTGATTGTTTGTTTTGTTAATATTGGTAGAATTGTTGACCATCATTTGTTCTTTGTGTTCTGTGAGATAAGAGTGATTGTTTGTTTGTTAATATTGGTAGAATTGTTGACCATCATTTGTTCTTTGTGTTCTGTGAGATAAGAGTTGATTGTTTGTTTTGTTAATATTGGTAGAATTGTTGACCATCATTTGTTCCTTGTGTTCTGTGAGATAAGAGTTGGTTGTTTGTTTTGTTAATATTGGTAGAATTGTTGACCATCATTTGTTCTTTGTGTTCTGTGAGATAAGAGTTGGTTGTTTGTTTTGTTAATATTGGTAGAATTGTTGACATTCATTTGTTCTTTGTGTTCTGTGAGATAAGAGTTGATTGTTTGTTTTGTTAATATTGGTAGAATTGTTGACCATCATTTGTTCTTTGTGTTCTGTGAGATAAGAGTTGGTTGTTTGTTTTGTTAATATTGGTAGAATTGTTGACCATCATTTGTTCTTTGTGTTCTGTGAGATGAGAGTTGGTTGTTTGTTTTGTTAATATTGGTAGAATTGTTGACCATCATTTGTTCTTTGTGTTCTGTGAGATCAGAGTTGATTGTTTGTTTTGTTAATATTGGTAGAATTGTTGACCATCATTTTTCTTTGTGTTCTGTGAGATAAGAGTTGATTGTTTGTTTTGTTAATATTGGTAGAATTGTTGACCATCATTTTTCTTTGTGTTCTGTGAGATAAGAGTTGGTTGTTTGTTTTGTTAATATTGGTAGAATTGTTGACCATCATTTGTTCTTTGTGTTCTGTGAGATAAGAGTTGGTTGTTTGTTTTGTTAATATTGGTAGAATTGTTGACCATCATTTGTTCTTTGTGTTCTGTGAGATAAGAGTTGATTGTTTGTTTTGTTAATATTGGTAGAATTGTTGACCATCATTTGTTCTTTGTGTTCTGTGAGATAAGAGTTGGTTGTTTGTTTTGTTAATATTGGTAGAATTGTTGACCATCAATTGTTCTTTGTGTTCTGTGAGATAAGAGTTGATTGTTTGTTTTGTTAATATTGGTAGAATTGTTGACCATCATTTGTTCTTTGTGTTCTGTGAGATAAGAGTTGGTTGTTTGTTTTGTTAATATTGGTAGAATTGTTGACCATCAATTGTTCTTTGTGTTCTGTGAGATAAGAGTTGATTGTTTGTTTTGTTAATATTGGTAGAATTGTTGACCATCATTTGTTCTTTGTGTTCTGTGAGATGAGAGTTGGTTGTTTGTTTTGTTAATATTGGTAGAATTGTTGACCATCATTTGTTCTTTGTGTTCTGTGAGATAAGAGTTGATTGTTTGTTTTGTTAATATTGGTAGAATTGTTGACCATCATTTTTCTTTGTGTTCTGTGAGATAAGAGTTGGTTGTTTGTTTTGTTAATATTGGTAGAATTGTTGACCATCATTTGTTCTTTGTGTTCTGTGAGATAAGAGTTGATTGTTTGTTTTGTTAATATTGGTAGAATTGTTGACCATCATTTGTTCTTTGTGTTCTGTGAGATAAGAGTTGGTTGTTTGTTTTGTTAATATTGGTAGAATTGTTGACCATCAATTGTTCTTTGTGTTCTGTGAGATAAGAGTTGATTGTTTGTTTTGTTAATATTGGTAGAATTGTTGACCATCATTTGTTCTTTGTGTTCTGTGAGATAAAAGTTGGTTGTTTGTTTTGTTAATATTGGTAGAATTGTTGACCATCATTTGTTCTTTGTGTTCTGTGAGATAAGAGTTGGTTGTTTGTTATGTTAATATTGGTAGAATTGTTGACCTTCATTTGTTCTTTGTGTTCTGTGAGATAAGAGTTGATTGTCTGTTTGTTAATATTGGTAGAATTGTTGACCATCATTTGTTCTTTGTGTTCTGTGAGATTAGAGTTGGTTGTTTGTTTTGTTAATATTGGTAGAATTGTTGACTATCATTTGTTCTTTGTGTTCTGTGAGATAAGAGTTGATTGTTTGTTTTGTTAATATTGGTAGAATTGTTGACCATCATTTGTTCTTTGTGTTCTGTGAGATAAGAGTTGGTTGTTTGTTTTGTTAATATTGGTAGAATTGTTGACCATCAATTGTTCTTTGTGTTCTGTGAGATAAGAGTTGATTGTTTGTTTTGTTAATATTGGTAGAATTGTTGACCATCATTTGTTCTTTGTGTTCTGTGAGATAAGAGTTGGTTGTTTGTTTTGTTAATATTGGTAGAATTGTTGACCATCATTTGTTCTATGTGTTCTGTGAGATGAGAGTTGGTTGTTTGTTTTGTTAATATTGGTAGAATTGTTGACCATCATTTGTTCTTTGTGTTCTGTGAGATAAGAGTTGATTGTTTGTTTTGTTAATATTGGTAGAATTGTTGACCATCATTTTTCTTTGTGTTCTGTCAGATAAGAGTTGGTTGTTTGTTTTGTTAATATTGGTAGAATTGTTGACCATCATTTGTTCTTTGTGTTCTGTGAGATAAGAGTTGGTTGTTTGTTTTGTTAATATTGGTAGAATTGTTGACCATCATTTGTTCTTTGTGTTCTGTGAGATAAGAGTTGATTGTTTGTTTTGTTAATATTGGTAGAATTGTTGACCATCATTTGTTCTTTGTGTTCTGTGAGATAAGAGTTGGTTGTTTGTTTTGTTAATATTGGTAGAATTGTTGACCATCAATTGTTCTTTGTGTTCTGTGAGATAAGAGTTGATTGTTTGTTTTGTTAATATTGGTAGAATTGTTGACCATCATTTGTTCTTTGTGTTCTGTGAGATAAGAGTTGGTTGTTTGTTTTGTTAATATTGGTAGAATTGTTGACCATCATTTGTTCTTTGTGTTCTGTGAGATAAGAGTTGGTTGTTTGTTTTGATAATATTGGTAGAATTGTTGACCATCATTTGTTCTTTGTGTTCTGTGAGATGAGAGTTGGTTGTTTGTTTTGTTAATATTGGTAGAATTGTTGACCATCATTTGTTCTTTGTGTTCTGTGAGATAAGAGTTGATTGTTTGTTTTGTTAATATTGGTAGAATTGTTGACCATCATTTTTCTTTGTGTTCTGTGAGATAAGAGTTGGTTGTTTGTTTTGTTAATATTGGTAGAATTGTTGACCATCATTTGTTCCTTGTGTTCTGTGAGATAAGAGTTGATTGTTTGTTTTGTTAATATTGGTAGAATTGTTGACCATCATTTGTTCTTTGTGTTCTGTGAGATAAGAGTTGGTTGTTTGTTTTGTTAATATTGGTAGAATTGTTGACCATCATTTGTTCTTTGTGTTCTGTGAGATAAGAGTTGATTGTTTGTTTTGTTAATATTGGTAGAATTGTTGACCATCATTTGTTCTTTGTGTTCTATGAGATAAGAGTTGGTTGTTTGTTTTGTTAATATTGGTAGAATTGTTGACCATCATTTGTTCTTTGTATTTCGTGAGATAAAAGTTGGTTGTTTGTTTTGTTAATATTGGTAGAATTGTTGACCATCATTTTTCTTTGTGTTCTGTGAGATAAGAGTTGGTTGTTTGTTTTGTTAATATTGGTAGAATTGTTGACCATCATTTTTCTTTGTGTTCTGTGAGATAAGAGTTGATTGTTTGTTTTGTTAATATTGGTAGAATTGTTGACCATCATTTTTCTTTGTGTTCTGTGAGATAAGAGTTGGTTGTTTGTTTTGTTAATATTGGTAGAATTGTTGACCATCATTTGTTCTTTGTGTTCTGTGAGATAAGAGTTGATTGTTTGTTTTGTTAATATTGGTAGAATTGTTGACCATCATTTGTTCTTTGTGTTCTGTGAGATAAGAGTTGGTTGTTTGTTTTGTTAATATTGGTAGAATTGTTGACCATCATTTGTCTTTGTGTTCTGTGAGATAAGAGTTGGTTGTTTGTTTTGTTAATATTGGTAGAATTGTTGACCATCATTTGTTCTTTGTGTTCTGTGAGATAAAAGTTGGTTGTTTGTTTTGTTAATATTGGTAGAATTGTTGACCATCATTTGTTCTTTGTGTTCTGTGAGATAAGAGTTGGTTGTCTGTTTGTTAATATTGGTAGAATTGTTGACCATCATTTGTTCTTTGTGTTCTGTGAGATTAGAGTTGGTTGTTTGTTTTGTTAATATTGGTAGAATTGTTGACTATCATTTGTTCTTGGTGTTCTGTGAGATAAGAGTTTGATTGTTTGTTTTGTTAATATTGGTAGAATTGGTTACCATCATTTGTTCTTTGTGTTCTGTGAGATAAGAGTTGGTTGTTTGTTTTGTTAATATTGGTAGAATTGTTGACCATCAATTTTTCTTTGTGTTCTGTGAAATAAGAGTTGATTGTTTGTTTTGTTAATATTGGTAGAATTGTTGACCATCATTTGTTCTTTGTGTTCTGTGAGATAAGAGTGATTGTTTGTTTGTTAATATTGGTAGAATTGTTGACCATCATTTGTTCTTTGTGTTCTGTGAGATAAGAGTTGATTGTTTGTTTTGTTAATATTGGTAGAATTGTTGACCATCATTTGTTCCTTGTGTTCTGTGAGATAAGAGTTGGTTGTTTGTTTTGTTAATATTGGTAGAATTGTTGACCATCATTTGTTCTTTGTGTTCTGTGAGATAAGAGTTGGTTGTTTGTTTTGTTAATATTGGTAGAATTGTTGACATTCATTTGTTCTTTGTGTTCTGTGAGATAAGAGTTGATTGTTTGTTTTGTTAATATTGGTAGAATTGTTGACCATCATTTGTTCTTTGTGTTCTGTGAGATAAGAGTTGGTTGTTTGTTTTGTTAATATTGGTAGAATTGTTGACCATCATTTGTTCTTTGTGTTCTGTGAGATGAGAGTTGGTTGTTTGTTTTGTTAATATTGGTAGAATTGTTGACCATCATTTGTTCTTTGTGTTCTGTGAGATCAGAGTTGATTGTTTGTTTTGTTAATATTGGTAGAATTGTTGACCATCATTTTTCTTTGTGTTCTGTGAGATAAGAGTTGATTGTTTGTTTTGTTAATATTGGTAGAATTGTTGACCATCATTTTTCTTTGTGTTCTGTGAGATAAGAGTTGGTTGTTTGTTTTGTTAATATTGGTAGAATTGTTGACCATCATTTGTTCTTTGTGTTCTGTGAGATAAGAGTTGGTTGTTTGTTTTGTTAATATTGGTAGAATTGTTGACCATCATTTGTTCTTTGTGTTCTGTGAGATAAGAGTTGATTGTTTGTTTTGTTAATATTGGTAGAATTGTTGACCATCATTTGTTCTTTGTGTTCTGTGAGATAAGAGTTGGTTGTTTGTTTTGTTAATATTGGTAGAATTGTTGACCATCAATTGTTCTTTGTGTTCTGTGAGATAAGAGTTGATTGTTTGTTTTGTTAATATTGGTAGAATTGTTGACCATCATTTGTTCTTTGTGTTCTGTGAGATAAGAGTTGGTTGTTTGTTTTGTTAATATTGGTAGAATTGTTGACCATCAATTGTTCTTTGTGTTCTGTGAGATAAGAGTTGATTGTTTGTTTTGTTAATATTGGTAGAATTGTTGACCATCATTTGTTCTTTGTGTTCTGTGAGATGAGAGTTGGTTGTTTGTTTTGTTAATATTGGTAGAATTGTTGACCATCATTTGTTCTTTGTGTTCTGTGAGATGAGAGTTGGTTGTTTGTTTTGTTAATATTGGTAGAATTGTTGACCATCATTTTTCTTTGTGTTCTGTGAGATAAGAGTTGGTTGTTTGTTTTGTTAATATTGGTAGAATTGTTGACCATCATTTGTTCTTTGTGTTCTGTGAGATAAGAGTTGATTGTTTGTTTTGTTAATATTGGTAGAATTGTTGACCATCATTTGTTCTTTGTGTTCTGTGAGATAAGAGTTGGTTGTTTGTTTTGTTAATATTGGTAGAATTGTTGACCATCAATTGTTCTTTGTGTTCTGTGAGATAAGAGTTGATTGTTTGTTTTGTTAATATTGGTAGAATTGTTGACCATCATTTGTTCTTTGTGTTCTGTGAGATAAAAGTTGGTTGTTTGTTTTGTTAATATTGGTAGAATTGTTGACCATCATTTGTTCTTTGTGTTCTGTGAGATAAGAGTTGGTTGTTTGTTATGTTAATATTGGTAGAATTGTTGACCTTCATTTGTTCTTTGTGTTCTGTGAGATAAGAGTTGATTGTCTGTTTGTTAATATTGGTAGAATTGTTGACCATCATTTGTTCTTTGTGTTCTGTGAGATTAGAGTTGGTTGTTTGTTTTGTTAATATTGGTAGAATTGTTGACTATCATTTGTTCTTTGTGTTCTGTGAGATAAGAGTTGATTGTTTGTTTTGTTAATATTGGTAGAATTGTTGACCATCATTTGTTCTTTGTGTTCTGTGAGATAAGAGTTGGTTGTTTGTTTTGTTAATATTGGTAGAATTGTTGACCATCAATTGTTCTTTGTGTTCTGTGAGATAAGAGTTGATTGTTTGTTTTGTTAATATTGGTAGAATTGTTGACCATCATTTGTTCTTTGTGTTCTGTGAGATAAGAGTTGGTTGTTTGTTTTGTTAATATTGGTAGAATTGTTGACCATCATTTGTTCTATGTGTTCTGTGAGATGAGAGTTGGTTGTTTGTTTTGTTAATATTGGTAGAATTGTTGACCATCATTTGTTCTTTGTGTTCTGTGAGATAAGAGTTGATTGTTTGTTTTGTTAATATTGGTAGAATTGTTGACCATCATTTTTCTTTGTGTTCTGTCAGATAAGAGTTGGTTGTTTGTTTTGTTAATATTGGTAGAATTGTTGACCATCATTTGTTCTTTGTGTTCTGTGAGATAAGAGTTGGTTGTTTGTTTTGTTAATATTGGTAGAATTGTTGACCATCATTTGTTCTTTGTGTTCTGTGAGATAAGAGTTGATTGTTTGTTTTGTTAATATTGGTAGAATTGTTGACCATCATTTGTTCTTTGTGTTCTGTGAGATAAGAGTTGGTTGTTTGTTTTGTTAATATTGGTAGAATTGTTGACCATCAATTGTTCTTTGTGTTCTGTGAGATAAGAGTTGATTGTTTGTTTTGTTAATATTGGTAGAATTGTTGACCATCATTTGTTCTTTGTGTTCTGTGAGATAAGAGTTGGTTGTTTGTTTTGTTAATATTGGTAGAATTGTTGACCATCATTTGTTCTTTGTGTTCTGTGAGATAAGAGTTGGTTGTTTGTTTTGATAATATTGGTAGAATTGTTGACCATCATTTGTTCTTTGTGTTCTGTGAGATGAGAGTTGGTTGTTTGTTTTGTTAATATTGGTAGAATTGTTGACCATCATTTGTTCTTTGTGTTCTGTGAGATAAGAGTTGATTGTTTGTTTTGTTAATATTGGTAGAATTGTTGACCATCATTTTTCTTTGTGTTCTGTGAGATAAGAGTTGGTTGTTTGTTTTGTTAATATTGGTAGAATTGTTGACCATCATTTGTTCCTTGTGTTCTGTGAGATAAGAGTTGATTGTTTGTTTTGTTAATATTGGTAGAATTGTTGACCATCATTTGTTCTTTGTGTTCTGTGAGATAAGAGTTGGTTGTTTGTTTTGTTAATATTGGTAGAATTGTTGACCATCATTTGTTCTTTGTGTTCTGTGAGATAAGAGTTGATTGTTTGTTTTGTTAATATTGGTAGAATTGTTGACCATCATTTGTTCTTTGTGTTCTATGAGATAAGAGTTGGTTGTTTGTTTTGTTAATATTGGTAGAATTGTTGACCATCATTTGTTCTTTGTATTTCGTGAGATAAAAGTTGGTTGTTTGTTTTGTTAATATTGGTAGAATTGTTGACCATCATTTGTTCTTTGTGTTCTGTGAGATAAGAGTTGGTTGTTTGTTATGTTAATATTGGTAGAATTGTTGACCTTCATTTGTTCTTTGTGTTCTGTGAGATAAGAGTTGATTGTCTGTTTGTTAATATTGGTAGAATTGTTGACCATCATTTGTTCTTTGTGTTCTGTGAGATTAGAGTTGGTTGTTTGTTTTGTTAATATTGGTAGAATTGTTGACTATCATTTGTTCTTTGTGTTCTGTGAGATAAGAGTTTGATTGTTTGTTTTGTTGATATTGGTAGAATTGGTGACCATCATTTGTTCTTTGTGTTCTGTGAGATAAGAGTTGGTTGTTTGTTTTGTTAATATTGGTAGAACTGTTGACCATCAATTGTTCTTTGTGTTCTGTGAGATAAGAGTTGATTGTTTGTTTTGTTAATATTGGTAGAATTGTTGACCATCATTTGTTCTTTGTGTTCTGTGAGATAAGAGTTGGTTGTTTGTTTTGTTAATATTGGTAGAATTGTTGACCATCATTTGTTCTATGTGTTCTGTGAGATGAGAGTTGGTTGTTTGTTTTGTTAATATTGGTAGAATTGTTGACCATCATTTGTTCTTTGTGTTCTGTGAGATAAGAGTTGATTGTTTGTTTTGTTAATATTGGTAGAATTGTTGACCATCATTTTTCTTTGTGTTCTGTCAGATAAGAGTTGGTTGTTTGTTTTGTTAATATTGGTAGAATTGTTGACCATCATTTGTTCTTTGTGTTCTGTGAGATAAGAGTTGGTTGTTTGTTTTGTTAATATTGGTAGAATTGTTGACCATCATTTGTTCTTTGTGTTCTGTGAGATAAGAGTTGATTGTTTGTTTTGTTAATATTGGTAGAATTGTTGACCATCATTTGTTCTTTGTGTTCTGTGAGATAAGAGTTGGTTGTTTGTTTTGTTAATATTGGTAGAATTGTTGACCATCAATTGTTCTTTGTGTTCTGTGAGATAAGAGTTGATTGTTTGTTTTGTTAATATTGGTAGAATTGTTGACCATCATTTGTTCTTTGTGTTCTGTGAGATAAGAGTTGGTTGTTTGTTTTGTTAATATTGGTAGAATTGTTGACCATCATTTGTTCTTTGTGTTCTGTGAGATAAGAGTTGGTTGTTTGTTTTGATAATATTGGTAGAATTGTTGACCATCATTTGTTCTTTGTGTTCTGTGAGATGAGAGTTGGTTGTTTGTTTTGTTAATATTGGTAGAATTGTTGACCATCATTTGTTCTTTGTGTTCTGTGAGATAAGAGTTGATTGTTTGTTTTGTTAATATTGGTAGAATTGTTGACCATCATTTTTCTTTGTGTTCTGTGAGATAAGAGTTGGTTGTTTGTTTTGTTAATATTGGTAGAATTGTTGACCATCATTTGTTCCTTGTGTTCTGTGAGATAAGAGTTGATTGTTTGTTTTGTTAATATTGGTAGAATTGTTGACCATCATTTGTTCTTTGTGTTCTGTGAGATAAGAGTTGGTTGTTTGTTTTGTTAATATTGGTAGAATTGTTGACCATCATTTGTTCTTTGTGTTCTGTGAGATAAGAGTTGATTGTTTGTTTTGTTAATATTGGTAGAATTGTTGACCATCATTTGTTCTTTGTGTTCTATGAGATAAGAGTTGGTTGTTTGTTTTGTTAATATTGGTAGAATTGTTGACCATCATTTGTTCTTTGTATTTCGTGAGATAAAAGTTGGTTGTTTGTTTTGTTAATATTGGTAGAATTGTTGACCATCATTTGTTCTTTGTGTTCTGTGAGATAAGAGTTGGTTGTTTGTTATGTTAATATTGGTAGAATTGTTGACCTTCATTTGTTCTTTGTGTTCTGTGAGATAAGAGTTGATTGTCTGTTTGTTAATATTGGTAGAATTGTTGACCATCATTTGTTCTTTGTGTTCTGTGAGATTAGAGTTGGTTGTTTGTTTTGTTAATATTGGTAGAATTGTTGACTATCATTTGTTCTTTGTGTTCTGTGAGATAAGAGTTTGATTGTTTGTTTTGTTAATATTGGTAGAATTGGTGACCATCATTTGTTCTTTGTGTTCTGTGAGATAAGAGTTGGTTGTTTGTTTTGTTAATATTGGTAGAATTGTTGACCATCAATTTTTCTTTGTGTTCTGTGAGATAACAGTTGATTGTTTGTTTTGTTAATATTGGTAGAATTGTTGACCATCATTTGTTCTTTGTGTTCTGTGAGATAAGAGTGATTGTTTGTTTTGTTAATATTGGTAGAATTGTTGACCATCATTTGTTCTTTGTGTTCTGTGAGATAAGAGTTGATTGTTTGTTTTGTTAATATTGGTAGAATTGTTGACCATCATTTGTTCCTTGTGTTCTGTGAGATAAGAGTTGGTTGTTTGTTTTGTTAATATTGGTAGAATTGTTGACCATCATTTGTTCTTTGTGTTCTGTGAGATAAGAGTTGGTTGTTTGTTTTGTTAATATTGGTAGAATTGTTGACCATCATTTGTTCTTTGTGTTCTGTGAGATAAGAGTTGATTGTTTGTTTTGTTAATATTGGTAGAATTGTTGACCATCATTTGTTCTTTGTGTTCTGTGAGATAAGAGTTGATTGTTTGTTTTGTTAATATTGGTAGAATTGTTGACCATCATTTGTTCTTTGTGTTCTCTGAGATAAGAGTTGATTGTTTGTTTTGTTAATATTGGTAGAATTATTGACCATCATTTGTTCTTTGTGTTCTGTGAGATAAGAGTTGGTTGTTTGTTTTGTTAATATTGGTAGAATTGTTGACCATCATTTGTTCTTTGTGTTCTGTGAGATAAGAGTTGATTGTTTGTTTTGTTAATATTGGTAGAATTGTTGACCATCATTTGTTCTTTGTGTTCTGTGAGATAAGAGTTGGTTGTTTGTTTTGTTAATATTGGTAGAATTGTTGACCATCATTTGTTCTTTGTGTTCTGTGAGATGAGAGTTGGTTATTTGTTTTGTTAATATTGGTAGAATTGTTGACCATCATTTGTTCTTTGTGTTCTGTGAGATCAGAGTTGATTGTTTGTTTTGTTAATATTGGTAGAATTGTTGACCATCATTTTTCTTTGTGTTCTGTGAGATAAGAGTTGGTTGTTTGTTTTGTTAATATTGGTAGAATTGTTGACCATCATTTGTTCTTTGTGTTCTGTGAGATAAGAGTTGATTGTTTGTTTTGTTAATATTGGTAGAATTGTTGACCATCATTTGTTCTTTGTGTTCTGTGAGATAAGAGTTGGTTGTTTGTTTTGTTAATATTGGTAGAATTGTTGACCATCAATTGTTCTTTGTGTTCTGTGAGATAAGAGTTGATTGTTTGTTTTGTTAATATTGGTAGAATTGTTGACCATCATTTGTTCTTTGTGTTCTGTGAGATAAGAGTTGGTTGTTTGTTTTGTTAATATTGGTAGAATTGTTGACCATCATTTGTTCTTTGTGTTCTGTGAGATGAGAGTTGGTTGTTTGTTTTGTTAATATTGGTAGAATTGTTGACCATCATTTGTTCTTTGTGTTCTGTGAGATAAGAGTTGATTGTTTGTTTTGTTAATATTGGTAGAATTGTTGACTATCATTTTTCTTTGTGTTCTGTGAGATAAGAGTTGGTTGTTTGTTTTGTTAATATTGGTAGAATTGTTGACCATCATTTGTTCTTTGTGTTCTGTGAGATAAGAGTTGATTGTTTGTTTTGTTAATATTGGTAGAATTTGTTGACCATCATTTGTTCTTTGTGTTCTGTGAGATAAGAGTTGGTTGTTTGTTTTGTTAATATTGGTAGAATTGTTGACCATCAATTGTTCTTTGTGTTCTGTGAGATAAGAGTTGATTGTTTGTTTTATTAATATTGGTAGAATTGTTGACCATCATTTGTTCATTGTGTTCTGTGAGATAAAAGTTGGTTGTTTGTTTTGTTAATATTGGTAGAATTGTTGACCATCATTTGTTCTTTGTGTTCTGTGAGATAAGAGTTGGTTGTTTGTTTTGTTAATATTGGTAGAATTGTTGACCATCATTTGTTCTTTGTGTTCTGTGAGATAAGAGTTGATTGTCTGTTTGTTAATATTGGTAGAATTGTTGACCATCATTTGTTCTTTGTGTTCTGTGAGATTAGAGTTGGTTGTTTGTTTTGTTAATATTGGTAAAATTGTTGACTATCATTTGTTCTTTGTGTTCTGTGAGATAAGAGTTTGATTGTTTGTTTTGTTAATATTGGTAGAATTGGTGACCATCATTTGTTCTTTGTGTTCTGTGAGATAAGAGTTGGTTGTTTGTTTTGTTAATATTGGTAGAATTGTTGACCATCATTTGTTCCTTGTGTTCTGTGAGATAAGAGTTGGTTGTTTGTTTTGTTAATATTGGTAGAATTGTTGACCATCATTTGTTCTTTGTGTTCTGTGAGATAAGAGTTGATTGTCTGTTTGTTAATATTGGTAGAATTGTTGACCATCATTTGTTCTTTATGTTCTGTGAGATTAGAGTTGGTTGTTTGTTTTGTTAATATTGGTAGAATTGTTGACTATCATTTGTTCTTTGTGTTCTGTGAGATAAGAGTTGATTGTTTGTTTTGTTAATATTGGTAGAATTGTTGACCATCATTTGTTCTTTGTGTTCTGTGAGATAAGAGTTGGTTGTTTGTTTTGTTAATATTGGTAGAATTGTTGACCATCAATTGTTCTTTGTGTTCTGTGAGATAAGAGTTGATTGTTTGTTTTGTTAATATTGGTAGAATTGTTGACCATCATTTGTTCTTTGTGTTCTGTGAGATAAGAGTTGGTTGTTTGTTTTGTTAATATTGGTAGAATTGTTGACCATCATTTGTTCTTTGTGTTCTGTGAGATGAGAGTTGGTTGTTTGTTTTGTTAATATTGGTAGAATTGTTGACCATCATTTGTTCTTTGTGTTCTGTGAGATAAGAGTTGATTGTTTGTTTTGTTAATATTGGTAGAATTGTTGACCATCATTTTTCTTTGTGTTCTGTCAGATAAGAGTTGGTTGTTTGTTTTGTTAATATTGGTAGAATTGTTGACCATCATTTGTTCTTTGTGTTCTGTGAGATAAGAGTTGGTTGTTTGTTTTGTTAATATTGGTAGAATTGTTGACCATCATTTGTTCTTTGTGTTCTGTGAGATAAGAGTTGATTGTTTGTTTTGTTAATATTGATAGAATTGTTGACCATCATTTGTTCTTTGTGTTCTGTGAGATAAGAGTTGGTTGTTTGTTTTGTTAATATTGGTAGAATTGTTGACCATCAATTGTTCTTTGTGTTCTGTGAGATAAGAGTTGATTGTTTGTTTTGTTAATATTGGTAGAATTGTTGACCATCATTTGTTCTTTGTGTTCTGTGAGATAAGAGTTGGTTGTTTGTTTTGTTAATATTGGTAGAATTGTTGACCATCATTTGTTCTTTGTGTTCTGTGAGATAAGAGTTGATTGTTTGTTTTGTTAATATTGGTAGAATTGTTGACCATCATTTGTTCTTTGTGTTCTGTGAGATGAGAGTTGGTTGTTTGTTTTGTTAATATTGGTAGAATTGTTGACCATCATTTGTTCTTTGTGTTCTGTGAGATAAGAGTTGATTGTTTGTTTTGTTAATATTGGTAGAATTGTTGACCATCATTTTTCTTTGTGTTCTGTGAGATAAGAGTTGGTTGTTTGTTTTGTTAATATTGGTAGAATTGTTGACCATCATTTGTTCCTTGTGTTCTGTGAGATAAGAGTTGATTGTTTGTTTTGTTAATATTGGTAGAATTGTTGACCATCATTTGTTCTTTGTGTTCTGTGAGATAAGAGTTGGTTGTTTGTTTTGTTAATATTGGTAGAATTGTTGACCATCATTTGTTCTTTGTGTTCTGTGAGATAAGAGTTGATTGTTTGTTTTGTTAATATTGGTAGAATTGTTGACCATCATTTGTTCTTTGTGTTCTATGAGATAAGAGTTGGTTGTTTGTTTTGTTAATATTGGTAGAATTGTTGACCATCAATTGTTCTTTGTATTTCGTGAGATAAAAGTTGGTTGTTTGTTTTGTTAATATTGGTAGAATTGTTGACCATCATTTGTTCTTTGTGTTCTGTGAGATAAGAGTTGGTTGTTTGTTATGTTAATATTGGTAGAATTGTTGACCTTCATTTGTTCTTTGTGTTCTGTGAGATAAGAGTTGATTGTCTGTTTGTTAATATTGGTAGAATTGTTGACCATCATTTGTTCTTTGTGTTCTGTGAGATTAGAGTTGGTTGTTTGTTTTGTTAATATTGGTAGAATTGTTGACTATCATTTGTTCTTTGTGTTCTGTGAGATAAGAGTTTGATTGTTTGTTTTGTTAATATTGGTAGAATTGGTGACCATCATTTGTTCTTTGTTTTCTGTGAGATAAGAGTTGGTTGTTTGTTTTGTTAATATTGGTAGAATTGTTGACCATCAATTTTTCTTTGTGTTCTGTGAGATAAGAGTTGATTGTTTGTTTTGTTAATATTGGTAGAATTGTTGACCATCATTTGTTCTTTGTGTTCTGTGAGATAAGAGTGATTGTTTGTTTTGTTAATATTGGTAGAATTGTTGACCATCATTTGTTCTTTGTGTTCTGTGAGATAAGAGTTGATTGTTTGTTTTGTTAATATTGGTAGAATTGTTGACCATCATTTGTTCCTTGTGTTCTGTGAGATAAGAGTTGGTTGTTTGTTTTGTTAATATTGGTAGAATTGTTGACCATCATTTGTTCTTTGTGTTCTGTGAGATAAGAGTTGGTTGTTTGTTTTGTTAATATTGGTAGAATTGTTGACCATCATTTGTTCTTTGTGTTCTGTGAGATAAGAGTTGATTGTATGTTTTGTTAATATTGGTAGAATTGTTGACCATCATTTGTTCTTTGTGTTCTGTGAGATAAGAGTTGATTGTTTGTTTTGTTAATATTGGTAGAATTGTTGACCATCATTTGTTCTTTGTGTTCTCTGAGATAAGAGTTGATTGTTTGTTTTGTTAATATTGGTAGAATTATTGACCATCATTTGTTCTTTGTGTTCTGTGAGATAAGAGTTTGTTGTTTGTTTTGTTAATATTGGTAGAATTGTTGACCATCATTTGTTCTTTGTGTTCTGTGAGATTAGAGTTGATTGTTTGTTTTGTTAATATTGGTAGAATTGTTGACCATCATTTGTTCTTTGTGTTCTGTGAGATAAGAGTTGGTTGTTTGTTTTGTTAATATTGGTAGAATTGTTGACCATCATTTGTTCTTTGTGTTCTGTGAGATAAGAGTTGATTGTTTGTTTTGTTAATATTGGTAGAATTGTTGACCATCATTTGTTCTTTGTGTTCTGTGAGATAAGAGTTGGTTGTTTGTTTTGTTAATATTGGTAGAATTGTTGACCATCATTTGTTCTTTGTGTTCTGTGAGATGAGAGTTGGTTATTTGTTTTGTTAATATTGGTAGAATTGTTGACCATCATTTGTTCTTTGTGTTCTGTGAGATCAGAGTTGATTGTTTGTTTTGTTAATATTGGTAGAATTGTTGACCATCATTTCTCTTTGTGTTCTGTGAGATAAGAGTTGGTTGTTTGTTTTGTTAATATTGGTAGAATTGTTGACCATCATTTGTTCTTTGTGTTCTGTGAGATAAGAGTTGATTGTTTGTTTTGTTAATATTGGTAGAATTGTTGACCATCATTTGTTCTTTGTGTTCTGTGAGATAAGAGTTGGTTGTTTGTTTTGTTAATATTGGTAGAATTGTTGACCATCAATTGTTCTTTGTGTTCTGTGAGATAAGAGTTGATTGTTTGTTTTGTTAATATTGGTAGAATTGTTGACCATCATTTGTTCTTTGTGTTCTGTGAGATAAGAGTTGGTTGTTTGTTTTGTTAATATTGGTAGAATTGTTGACCATCATTTGTTCTTTGTGTTCTGTGAGATGAGAGTTGGTTGTTTGTTTTGTTAATATTGGTAGAATTGTTGACCATCATTTGTTCTTTGTGTTCTGTGAGATAAGAGTTGATTGTTTGTTTTGTTAATATTGGTAGAATTGTTGACCATCATTTTTCTTTGTGTTCTGTGAGATAAGAGTTGGTTGTTTGTTTTGTTAATATTGGTAGAATTGTTGACCATCATTTGTTCTTTGTGTTCTGTGAGATAAGAGTTGATTGTTTGTTTTGTTAATATTGGTAGAATTTGTTGACCATCATTTGTTCTTTGTGTTCTGTGCGATAAGAGTTGGTTGTTTGTTTTGTTAATATTGGTAGAATTGTTGACCATCAATTGTTCTTTGTGTTCTGTGAGATAAGAGTTGATTGTTTGTTTTATTAATATTGGTAGAATTGTTGACCATCATTTGTTCATTGTGTTCTGTGAGATAAAAGTTGGTTGTTTGTTTTGTTAATATTGGTAGAATTGTTGACCATCATTTGTTCTTTGTGTTCTGTGAGATAAGAGTTGGTTGTTTGTTTTGTTAATATTGGTAGAATTGTTGACCATCATTTGTTCTTTGTGTTCTGTGAGATAAGAGTTGATTGTCTGTTTGTTAATATTGGTAGAATTGTTGACCATCATTTGTTCTTTGTGTTCTGTGAGATTAGAGTTGGTTGTTTGTTTTGTTAATATTGGTAAAATTGTTGACTATCATTTGTTCTTTGTGTTCTGTGAGATAAGAGTTTGATTGTTTGTTTTGTTAATATTGGTAGAATTGGTGACCATCATTTGTTCTTTGTGTTCTGTGAGATAAGAGTTGGTTGTTTGTTTTGTTAATATTGGTAGAATTGTTGACCATCATTTGTTCCTTGTGTTCTGTGAGATAAGAGTTGGTTGTTTGTTTTGTTAATATTGGTAGAATTGTTGACCATCATTTGTTCTTTGTGTTCTGTGAGATAAGAGTTGGTTGTTTGTTTTGTTAATATTGGTAGAATTGTTGACCATCATTTGTTCTTTGTGTTCTGTGAGATAAGAGTTGGTTGTTTGTTTTGTTAATATTGGTAGAATTGTTGACCATCATTTGTTCTTTGTGTTCTGTGAGATAAGAGTTGATTGTTTGTTTTGTTAATATTGGTAGAATTGTTGACCATCATTTGTTCTTTGTGTTCTCTGAGATAAGAGTTGATTGTTTGTTTTGTTAATATTGGTAGAATTATTGACCATCATTAGTTCTTTGTGTTCTGTGAGATAAGAGTTTGTTGTTTGTTTTGTTAATATTGGTAGAATTGTTGACCATCATTTGTTCTTTGTGTTCTGTGAGATTAGAGTTGATTGTTTGTTTTGTTAATATTGGTAGAATTGTTGACCATCATTTGTTCTTTGTGTTCTGTGAGATAAGAGTTGGTTGTTTGTTTTGTTAATATTGGTAGAATTGTTGACCATCATTTGTTCTTTGTGTTCTGTGAGATAAGAGTTGATTGTTTGTTTTGTTAATATTGGTAGAATTGTTGACCATCATTTGTTCTTTGTGTTCTGTGAGATAAGAGTTGGTTGTTTGTTTTGTTAATATTGGTAGAATTGTTGACCATCATTTGTTCTTTGTGTTCTGTGAGATAAGAGTTGGTTGTTTGTTTTGTTAATATTGGTAGAATTGTTGACCATCATTTGTTCCTTGTGTTCTGTGAGATAAGAGTTGGTTGTTTGTTTTGTTAATATTGGTAGAATTGTTGACCATCATTTGTTCTTTGTGTTCTGTGAGATAAGAGTTGGTTGTTTGTTTTGTTAATATTGGTAGAATTGTTGACCATCATTTGTTCTTTGTGTTCTGTGAGATAAGGTTGATTGTTTGTTTTGTTAATATTGGTAGAATTGTTGACCATCATTTGTTCTTTGTGTTCTGTGAGATAAGAGTTGATTGTTTGTTTTGTTAATATTGGTAGAATTGTTGACCATCATTTGTTCTTTGTGTTCTCTGAGATAAGAGTTGATTGTTTGTTTTGTTAATATTGGTAGAATTAATGACCATCATTAGTTCTTTGTGTTCTGTGAGATAAGAGTTTGTTGTTTGTTTTGTTAATATTGGTAGAATTGTTGACCATCATTTGTTCTATGTGTTCTGTGAGATAAGAGTTGATTGTTTGTTTTGTTAATATTGGTAGAATTGTTGACCATCATTTGTTCTTTGTGTTCTGTGAGATAAGAGTTGGTTGTTTGTTTTGTTAATATTGGTAGAATTGTTGACCATCATTTGTTCTTTGTGTTCTGTGAGATAAGAGTCGATTGTTTGTTTTGTTAATATTGGTAGAATTGTTGACCATCATTTGTTCTTTGTGTTCTGTGAGATAAGAGTTGGTTGATTGTTTTGTTAATATTGGTAGAATTGTTGACCATCATTTGTTCTTTGTGTTCTGTGAGATGAGAGTTGGTTGTTTGTTTTGTTAATATTGGTAGAATTGTTGACCATCATTTGTTCTTTGTGTTCTGTGAGATCAGAGTTGATTGTTTGTTTTGTTAATATTGGTAGAATTGTTGACCATCATTTTTCTTTGTGTTCTGTGAGATAAGAGTTGGTTGTTTGTTTTGTTAATATTGGTAGAATTGTTGACCATCATTTGTTCTTTGTGTTCTGTGAGATAAGAGTTGATTGTTTGTTTTGTTAATATTGGTAGAATTGTTGACCATCATTTGTTCTTTGTGTTCTGTGAGATAAGAGTTGGTTGTTTGTTTTGTTAATATTGGTAGAATTGTTGACCATCAATTGTTCTTTGTGTTCTGTGAGATAAGAGTTGGTTGTTTGTTTTGTTAATATTGGTAGAATTGTTGACCATCATTTGTTCTTTGTGTTCTGTGAGATAAGAGTTGATTGTTTGTTTTGTTAATATTGGTAGAATTGTTGACCATCATTTGTTCTTTGTGTTCTGTGAGATAAGAGTTGGTTGTTTGTTTTGTTAATATTGGTAGAATTGTTGACCATCAATTGTTCTTTGTGTTCTGTGAGATAAGAGTTGATTTTTTGTTTTGTTAATATTGGTAGAATTGTTGACCATCATTTGTTCTTTGTGTTCTGTGAGATAAGAGTTGGTTGTTTGTTTTGTTAATATTGGTAGAATTGTTGACCATCATTTGTTCTTTGTGTTCTGTGAGATAAGAGTTGATTGTTTGTTTTGTTAATATTGGTAGAATTGTTGACCATCATTTTTCTTTGTGTTCTGTGAGATAAGAGTTGGTTGTTTGTTTTGTTAATATTGGTAGAATTGTTGACCATCATTTGTTCTTTGTGTTCTGTGAGATAATAGTTGATTGTTTGTTTTGTTAATATTGGTAGAATTGTTGACCATCATTTGTTCTTTGTGTTCTGTGAGATTAGAGTTGGTTGTTTGTTTTGTTAATATTGGTAAAATTGTTGACTATCATTTGTTCTTTGTGTTCTGTGAGATAAGAGTTTGATTGTTTGTTTTGTTAATATTGGTAGAATTGGTGACCATCATTTGTTCTTTGTGTTCTGTGAGATAAGAGTTGGTTGTTTGTTTTGTTAATATTGGTAGAATTGTTGACCATCATTTGTTCTTTGTGTTCTGTGAGATAATAGTTGATTGTTTGTTTTGTTAATATTGGTAGAATTGTTGACCATCATTTGTTCTTTGTGTTCTGTGAGATTAGAGTTGGTTGTTTGTTTTGTTAATATTGGTAAAATTGTTGACTATCATTTGTTCTTTGTGTTCTGTGAGATAAGAGTTTGATTGTTTGTTTTGTTAATATTGGTAGAATTGGTGACCATCATTTGTTCTTTGTGTTCTGTGAGATAAGAGTTGGTTGTTTGTTTTGTTAATATTGGTAGAATTGTTGACCATCATTTGTTCCTTGTGTTCTGTGAGATAAGAGTTGGTTGTTTGTTTTGTTAATATTGGTAGAATTGTTGACCATCATTTGTTCTTTGTGTTCTGTGAGATAAGAGTTGATTGTCTGTTTGTTAATATTGGTAGAATTGTTGACCATCATTTGTTCTTTGTGTTCTGTGAGATTAGAGTTGGTTGTTTGTTTTGTTAATATTGGTAGAATTGTTGACTATCATTTGTTCTTTGTGTTCTGTGAGATAAGAGTTTGATTGTTTGTTTTGTTAATATTGGTAGAATTGGTGACCATTATTTGTTCTTTGTGTTCTGTGAGATAAGAGTTGATTGTTTGTTTTGTTAATATTGGTAGAATTGTTGACCATCATTTGTTCCTTGTGTTCTGTGAGATAAGAGTTGGTTGTTTGTTTTGTTAATATTGGTAGAATTGTTGACCATCATTTGTTCTTTGTGTTCTGTGAGATAAGAGTTGGTTGTTTGTTTTGTTAATATTGGTAGAATTGTTGACCATCATTTGTTCTTTGTGTTCTGTGAGATAAGAGTTGGTTGTTTGTTTTGTTAATATTGGTAGAATTGTTGACCATCATTTGTTCTTTGTGTTCTGTGAGATAAGAGTTGATTGTTTGTTTTGTTAATATTGGTAGAATTGTTGACCATCATTTGTTCTTTGTGTTCTCTGAGATAAGAGTTGATTGTTTGTTTTGTTAATATTGGTAGAATTATTGACCATCATTAGTTCTTTGTGTTCTGTGAGATAAGAGTTTGTTGTTTGTTTTGTTAATATTGGTAGAATTGTTGACCATCATTTGTTCTTTGTGTTCTGTGAGATTAGAGTTGATTGTTTGTTTTGTTAATATTGGTAGAATTGTTGACCATCATTTGTTCTTTGTGTTCTGTGAGATAAGAGTTGGTTGTTTGTTTTGTTAATATTGGTAGAATTGTTGACCATCATTTGTTCTTTGTGTTCTGTGAGATAAGAGTTGATTGTTTGTTTTGTTAATATTGGTAGAATTGTTGACCATCATTTGTTCTTTGTGTTCTGTGAGATAAGAGTTGGTTGTTTGTTTTGTTAATATTGGTAGAATTGTTGACCATCATTTGTTCTTTGTGTTCTGTGAGATAAGAGTTGGTTGTTTGTTTTGTTAATATTGGTAGAATTGTTGACCATCATTTGTTCTTTGTGTTCTGTGAGATTAGAGTTGATTGTTTGTTTTGTTAATATTGGTAGAATTGTTGACCATCATTTGTTCTTTGTGTTCTGTGAGATAAGAGTTGGTTGTTTGTTTTGTTAATATTGGTAGAATTGTTGACCATCATTTGTTCTTTGTGTTCTGTGAGATAAGAGTTGATTGTTTGTTTTGTTAATATTGGTAGAATTGTTGACCATCATTTGTTCTTTGTGTTCTGTGAGATAAGAGTTGGTTGTTTGTTTTGTTAATATTGGTAGAATTGTTGACCATCATTTGTTCTTTGTGTTCTGTGAGATGAGAGTTGGTTATTTGTTTTGTTAATATTGGTAGAATTGTTGACCATCATTTGTTCTTTGTGTTCTGTGAGATCAGAGTTGATTGTTTGTTTTGTTAATATTGGTAGAATTGTTGACCATCATTTCTCTTTGTGTTCTGTGAGATAAGAGTTGGTTGTTTGTTTTGTTAATATTGGTAGAATTGTTGACCATCATTTGTTCTTTGTGTTCTGTGAGATAAGAGTTGATTGTTTGTTTTGTTAATATTGGTAGAATTGTTGACCATCATTTGTTCTTTGTGTTCTGTGAGATAAGAGTTGGTTGTTTGTTTTGTTAATATTGGTAGAATTGTTGACCATCAATTGTTCTTTGTGTTCTGTGAGATAAGAGTTGATTGTTTGTTTTGTTAATATTGGTAGAATTGTTGACCATCATTTGTTCTTTGTGTTCTGTGAGATAAGAGTTGGTTGTTTGTTTTGTTAATATTGGTAGAATTGTTGACCATCATTTGTTCTTTGTGTTCTGTGAGATGAGAGTTGGTTGTTTGTTTTGTTAATATTGGTAGAATTGTTGACCATCATTTGTTCTTTGTGTTCTGTGAGATAAGAGTTGATTGTTTGTTTTGTTAATATTGGTAGAATTGTTGACTATCATTTGTTCTTTGTGTTCTGTGAGATAAGAGTTGATTGTTTGTTTTGTTAATATTGGTAGAATTGTTGACTATCATTTTTCTTTGTGTTCTGTGAGATAAGAGTTGGTTGTTTGTTTTGTTAATATTGGTAGAATTGTTGACCATCATTTGTTCTTTGTGTTCTGTGAGATAAGAGTTGATTGTTTGTTTTGTTAATATTGGTAGAATTTGTTGACCATCATTTGTTCTTTGTGTTCTGTGCGATAAGAGTTGGTTGTTTGTTTTGTTAATATTGGTAGAATTGTTGACCATCAATTGTTCTTTGTGTTCTGTGAGATAAGAGTTGATTGTTTGTTTTATTAATATTGGTAGAATTGTTGACCATCATTTGTTCATTGTGTTCTGTGAGATAAAAGTTGGTTGTTTGTTTTGTTAATATTGGTAGAATTGTTGACCATCATTTGTTCTTTGTGTTCTGTGAGATAAGAGTTGGTTGTTTGTTTTGTTAATATTGGTAGAATTGTTGACCATCATTTGTTCTTTGTGTTCTGTGAGATAAGAGTTGATTGTCTGTTTGTTAATATTGGTAGAATTGTTGACCATCATTTGTTCTTTGTGTTCTGTGAGATTAGAGTTGGTTGTTTGTTTTGTTAATATTGGTAAAATTGTTGACTATCATTTGTTCTTTGTGTTCTGTGAGATAAGAGTTTGATGGTTTGTTTTGTTAATATTGGTAGAATTGGTGACCATCATTTGTTCTTTGTGTTCTGTGAGATAAGAGTTGGTTGTTTGTTTTGTTAATATTGGTAGAATTGTTGACCATCATTTGTTCCTTGTGTTCTGTGAGATAAGAGTTGGTTGTTTGTTTTGTTAATATTGGTAGAATTGTTGACCATCATTTGTTCTTTGTGTTCTGTGAGATAAGAGTTGATTGTCTGTTTGTTAATATTGGTAGAATTGTTGACCATCATTTGTTCTTTGTGTTCTGTGAGATTAGAGTTGGTTGTTTGTTTTGTTAATATTGGTAGAATTGTTGACTATCATTTGTTCTTTGTGTTCTGTGAGATAAGAGTTTGATTGTTTGTTTTGTTAATATTGGTAGAATTGGTGACCATTATTTGTTCTTTGTGTTCTGTGAGATAAGAGTTGATTGTTTGTTTTGTTAATATTGGTAGAATTGTTGACCATCATTTGTTCCTTGTGTTCTGTGAGATAAGAGTTGGTTGTTTGTTTTGTTAATATTGGTAGAATTGTTGACCATCATTTGTTCTTTGTGTTCTGTGAGATAAGAGTTGGTTGTTTGTTTTGTTAATATTGGTAGAATTGTTGACCATCATTTGTTCTTTGTGTTCTGTGAGATAAGAGTTGGTTGTTTGTTTTGTTAATATTGGTAGAATTGTTGACCATCATTTGTTCTTTGTGTTCTGTGAGATAAGAGTTGATTGTTTGTTTTGTTAATATTGGTAGAATTGTTGACCATCATTTGTTCTTTGTGTTCTCTGAGATAAGAGTTGATTGTTTGTTTTGTTAATATTGGTAGAATTATTGACCATCATTAGTTCTTTGTGTTCTGTGAGATAAGAGTTTGTTGTTTGTTTTGTTAATATTGGTAGAATTGTTGACCATCATTTGTTCTTTGTGTTCTGTGAGATTAGAGTTGATTGTTTGTTTTGTTAATATTGGTAGAATTGTTGACCATCATTTGTTCTTTGTGTTCTGTGAGATAAGAGTTGGTTGTTTGTTTTGTTAATATTGGTAGAATTGTTGACCATCATTTGTTCTTTGTGTTCTGTGAGATAAGAGTTGATTGTTTGTTTTGTTAATATTGGTAGAATTGTTGACCATCATTTGTTCTTTGTGTTCTGTGAGATAAGAGTTGGTTGTTTGTTTTGTTAATATTGGTAGAATTGTTGACCATCATTTGTTCTTTGTGTTCTGTGAGATAAGAGTTGGTTGTTTGCTTTGTTAATATTGGTAGAATTGTTGACCACCATTTGTTCCTTGTGTTCTGTGAGATAAGAGTTGTTTGTTTGTTTTGTTAATATTGGTAGAATTGTTGACCATCATTTGTTCTTTGTGTTCTGTGAGATAAGAGTTGGTTGTTTGTTTTGTTAATATTGGTAGAATTGTTGACCATCATTTGTTCTTTGTGTTCTGCGAGATAAGAGTTGATTGTTTGTTTTGTTAATATTGGTAGAATTGTTGACCATCATTTGTTCTTTGTGTTCTGTGAGATAAGAGTTGATTGTTTGTTTTGTTAATATTGGTAGAATTGTTGACCATCATTTGTTCTTTGTGTTCTCTGAGATAAGAGTTGATTGTTTGTTTTGTTAATATTGGTAGAATTAATGACCATCATTAGTTCTTTGTGTTCTGTGAGATAAGAGTTTGTTGTTTGTTTTGTTAATATTGGTAGAATTGTTGACCATCATTTGTTCTATGTGTTCTGTGAGATAAGAGTTGATTGTTTGTTTTGTTAATATTGGTAGAATTGTTGACCATCATTTGTTCTTTGTGTTCTGTGAGATAAGAGTTGGTTGTTTGTTTTGTTAATATTGGTAGAATTGTTGACCATCATTTGTTCTTTGTGTTCTGTGAGATAAGAGTCGATTGTTTGTTTTGTTAATATTGGTAGAATTGTTGACCATCATTTGTTCTTTGTGTTCTGTGAGATAAGAGTTGGTTGATTGTTTTGTTAATATTGGTAGAATTGTTGACCATCATTTGTTCTTTGTGTTCTGTGAGATGAGAGTTGGTTGTTTGTTTTGTTAATATTGGTAGAATTGTTGACCATCATTTGTTCTTTGTGTTCTGTGAGATCAGAGTTGATTGTTTGTTTTGTTAATATTGGTAGAATTGTTGACCATCATTTTTCTTTGTGTTCTGTGAGATAAGAGTTGGTTGTTTGTTTTGTTAATATTGGTAGAATTGTTGACCATCATTTGTTCTTTGTGTTCTGTGAGATAAGAGTTGATTGTTTGTTTTGTTAATATTGGTAGAATTGTTGACCATCATTTGTTCTTTGTGTTCTGTGAGATAAGAGTTGGTTGTTTGTTTTGTTAATATTGGTAGAATTGTTGACCATCAATTGTTCTTTGTGTTCTGTGAGATAAGAGTTGATTGTTTGTTTTGTTAATATTGGTAGAATTGTTGACCATCATTTGTTCTTTGTGTTCTGTGAGATAAGAGTTGGTTGTTTGTTTTGTTAATATTGGTAGAATTGTTGACCATCATTTGTTCTTTGTGTTCTGTGAGATAAGAGTTGATTGTTTGTTTTGTTAATATTGGTAGAATTGTTGACCATCATTTGTTCTTTGTGTTCTGTGAGATAAGAGTTGGTTGTTTGTTTTGTTAATATTGGTAGAATTGTTGACCATCAATTGTTCTTTGTGTTCTGTGAGATAAGAGTTGATTTTTTGTTTTGTTAATATTGGTAGAATTGTTGACCATCATTTGTTCTTTGTGTTCTGTGAGATAAGAGTTGGTTGTTTGTTTTGTTAATATTGGTAGAATTGTTGACCATCATTTGTTCTTTGTGTTCTGTGAGATAAGAGTTGATTGTTTGTTTTGTTAATATTGGTAGAATTGTTGACCATCATTTTTCTTTGTGTTCTGTGAGATAAGAGTTGGTTGTTTGTTTTGTTAATATTGGTAGAATTGTTGACCATCATTTGTTCTTTGTGTTCTGTGAGATAATAGTTGATTGTTTGTTTTGTTAATATTGGTAGAATTGTTGACCATCATTTGTTCTTTGTGTTCTGTGAGATTAGAGTTGGTTGTTTGTTTTGTTAATATTGGTAAAATTGTTGACCATCATTTGTTCTTTGTGTTCTGTGAGATAAGAGTTTGATTGTTTGTTTTGTTAATATTGGTAGAATTGGTGACCATCATTTGTTCTTTGTGTTCTGTGAGATAAGAGTTGGTTGTTTGTTTTGTTAATATTGGTAGAATTGTTGACCATCATTTGTTCTTTGTGTTCTGTGAGATAATAGTTGATTGTTTGTTTTGTTAATATTGGTAGAATTGTTGACCATCATTTGTTCTTTGTGTTCTGTGAGATTAGAGTTGGTTGTTTGTTTTGTTAATATTGGTAAAATTGTTGACTATCATTTGTTCTTTGTGTTCTGTGAGATAAGAGTTTGATTGTTTGTTTTGTTAATATTGGTAGAATTGGTGACCATCATTTGTTCTTTGTGTTCTGTGAGATAAGAGTTGGTTGTTTGTTTTGTTAATATTGGTAGAATTGTTGACCATCATTTGTTCCTTGTGTTCTGTGAGATAAGAGTTGGTTGTTTGTTTTGTTAATATTGGTATAATTGTTGACCATCATTTGTTCTTTGTGTTCTGTGAGATAAGAGTTGATTGTCTGTTTGTTAATATTGGTAGAATTGTTGACCATCATTTGTTCTTTGTGTTCTGTGAGATTAGAGTTGGTTGTTTGTTTTGTTAATATTGGTAGAATTGTTGACTATCATTTGTTCTTTGTGTTCTGTGAGATAAGAGTTTGATTGTTTGTTTTGTTAATATTGGTAGAATTGGTGACCATTATTTGTTCTTTGTGTTCTGTGAGATAAGAGTTGATTGTTTGTTTTGTTAATATTGGTAGAATTGTTGACCATCATTTGTTCCTTGTGTTCTGTGAGATAAGAGTTGGTTGTTTGTTTTGTTAATATTGGTAGAATTGTTGACCATCATTTGTTCTTTGTGTTCTGTGAGATAAGAGTTGGTTGTTTGTTTTGTTAATATTGGTAGAATTGTTGACCATCATTTGTTCTTTGTGTTCTGTGAGATAAGAGTTGGTTGTTTGTTTTGTTAATATTGGTAGAATTGTTGACCATCATTTGTTCTTTGTGTTCTGTGAGATAAGAGTTGATTGTTTGTTTTGTTAATATTGGTAGAATTGTTGACCATCATTTGTTCTTTGTGTTCTGTGAGATAAGAGTTGATTGTTTGTTTTGTTAATATTGGTAGAATTATTGACCATCATTAGTTCTTTGTGTTCTGTGAGATAAGAGTTTGTTGTTTGTTTTGTTAATATTGGTAGAATTGTTGACCATCATTTGTTCTTTGTGTTCTGTGAGATTAGAGTTGATTGTTTGTTTTGTTAATATTGGTAGAATTGTTGACCATCATTTGTTCTTTGTGTTCTGTGAGATAAGAGTTGGTTGTTTGTTTTGTTAATATTGGTAGAATTGTTGACCATCATTTGTTCTTTGTGTTCTGTGAGATAAGAGTTGATTGTTTGTTTTGTTAATATTGGTAGAATTGTTGACCATCATTTGTTCTTTGTGTTCTGTGAGATAAGAGTTGGTTGTTTGTTTTGTTAATATTGGTAGAATTGTTGACCATCATTTGTTCTTTGTGTTCTGTGAGATAAGAGTTGGTTGTTTGCTTTGTTAATATTGGTAGAATTGTTGACCACCATTTGTTCCTTGTGTTCTGTGAGATAAGAGTTGTTTGTTTGTTTTGTTAATATTGGTAGAATTGTTGACCATCATTTGTTCTTTGTGTTCTGTGAGATAAGAGTTGGTTGTTTGTTTTGTTAATATTGGTAGAATTGTTGACCATCATTTGTTCTTTGTGTTCTGCGAGATAAGAGTTGATTGTTTGTTTTGTTAATATTGGTAGAATTGTTGACCATCATTTGTTCTTTGTGTTCTGTGAGATAAGAGTTGATTGTTTGTTTTGTTAATATTGGTAGAATTGTTGACCATCATTTGTTCTTTGTGTTCTCTGAGATAAGAGTTGATTGTTTGTTTTGTTAATATTGGTAGAATTAATGACCATCATTAGTTCTTTGTGTTCTGTGAGATAAGAGTTTGTTGTTTGTTTTGTTAATATTGGTAGAATTGTTGACCATCATTTGTTCTATGTGTTCTGTGAGATAAGAGTTGATTGTTTGTTTTGTTAATATTGGTAGAATTGTTGACCATCATTTGTTCTTTGTGTTCTGTGAGATAAGAGTTGGTTGTTTGTTTTGTTAATATTGGTAGAATTGTTGACCATCATTTGTTCTTTGTGTTCTGTGAGATAAGAGTCGATTGTTTGTTTTGTTAATATTGGTAGAATTGTTGACCATCATTTGTTCTTTGTGTTCTGTGAGATAAGAGTTGGTTGATTGTTTTGTTAATATTGGTAGAATTGTTGACCATCATTTGTTCTTTGTGTTCTGTGAGATGAGAGTTGGTTGTTTGTTTTGTTAATATTGGTAGAATTGTTGACCATCATTTGTTCTTTGTGTTCTGTGAGATCAGAGTTGATTGTTTGTTTTGTTAATATTGGTAGAATTGTTGACCATCATTTTTCTTTGTGTTCTGTGAGATAAGAGTTGGTTGTTTGTTTTGTTAATATTGGTAGAATTGTTGACCATCATTTGTTCTTTGTGTTCTGTGAGATAAGAGTTGATTGTTTGTTTTGTTAATATTGGTAGAATTGTTGACCATCATTTGTTCTTTGTGTTCTGTGAGATAAGAGTTGGTTGTTTGTTTTGTTAATATTGGTAGAATTGTTGACCATCAATTGTTCTTTGTGTTCTGTGAGATAAGAGTTGATTGTTTGTTTTGTTAATATTGGTAGAATTGTTGACCATCATTTGTTCTTTGTGTTCTGTGAGATAAGAGTTGGTTGTTTGTTTTGTTAATATTGGTAGAATTGTTGACCATCATTTGTTCTTTGTGTTCTGTGAGATAAGAGTTGATTGTTTGTTTTGTTAATATTGGTAGAATTGTTGACCATCATTTGTTCTTTGTGTTCTGTGAGATAAGAGTTGGTTGTTTGTTTTGTTAATATTGGTAGAATTGTTGACCATCAATTGTTCTTTGTGTTCTGTGAGATAAGAGTTGATTTTTTGTTTTGTTAATATTGGTAGAATTGTTGACCATCATTTGTTCTTTGTGTTCTGTGAGATAAGAGTTGGTTGTTTGTTTTGTTAATATTGGTAGAATTGTTGACCATCATTTGTTCTTTGTGTTCTGTGAGATAAGAGTTGATTGTTTGTTTTGTTAATATTGGTAGAATTGTTGACCATCATTTTTCTTTGTGTTCTGTGAGATAAGAGTTGGTTGTTTGTTTTGTTAATATTGGTAGAATTGTTGACCATCATTTGTTCTTTGTGTTCTGTGAGATAATAGTTGATTGTTTGTTTTGTTAATATTGGTAGAATTGTTGACCATCATTTGTTCTTTGTGTTCTGTGAGATTAGAGTTGGTTGTTTGTTTTGTTAATATTGGTAAAATTGTTGACCATCATTTGTTCTTTGTGTTCTGTGAGATAAGAGTTTGATTGTTTGTTTTGTTAATATTGGTAGAATTGGTGACCATCATTTGTTCTTTGTGTTCTGTGAGATAAGAGTTGGTTGTTTGTTTTGTTAATATTGGTAGAATTGTTGACCATCATTTGTTCTTTGTGTTCTGTGAGATAATAGTTGATTGTTTGTTTTGTTAATATTGGTAGAATTGTTGACCATCATTTGTTCTTTGTGTTCTGTGAGATTAGAGTTGGTTGTTTGTTTTGTTAATATTGGTAAAATTGTTGACTATCATTTGTTCTTTGTGTTCTGTGAGATAAGAGTTTGATTGTTTGTTTTGTTAATATTGGTAGAATTGGTGACCATCATTTGTTCTTTGTGTTCTGTGAGATAAGAGTTGGTTGTTTGTTTTGTTAATATTGGTAGAATTGTTGACCATCATTTGTTCCTTGTGTTCTGTGAGATAAGAGTTGGTTGTTTGTTTTGTTAATATTGGTATAATTGTTGACCATCATTTGTTCTTTGTGTTCTGTGAGATAAGAGTTGATTGTCTGTTTGTTAATATTGGTAGAATTGTTGACCATCATTTGTTCTTTGTGTTCTGTGAGATTAGAGTTGGTTGTTTGTTTTGTTAATATTGGTAGAATTGTTGACTATCATTTGTTCTTTGTGTTCTGTGAGATAAGAGTTTGATTGTTTGTTTTGTTAATATTGGTAGAATTGGTGACCATTATTTGTTCTTTGTGTTCTGTGAGATAAGAGTTGATTGTTTGTTTTGTTAATATTGGTAGAATTGTTGACCATCATTTGTTCCTTGTGTTCTGTGAGATAAGAGTTGGTTGTTTGTTTTGTTAATATTGGTAGAATTGTTGACCATCATTTGTTCTTTGTGTTCTGTGAGATAAGAGTTGGTTGTTTGTTTTGTTAATATTGGTAGAATTGTTGACCATCATTTGTTCTTTGTGTTCTGTGAGATAAGAGTTGGTTGTTTGTTTTGTTAATATTGGTAGAATTGTTGACCATCATTTGTTCTTTGTGTTCTGTGAGATAAGAGTTGATTGTTTGTTTTGTTAATATTGGTGGAATTGTTGACCATCATTTGTTCTTTGTGTTCTCTGAGATAAGAGTTGATTGTTTGTTTTGTTAATATTGGTAGAATTATTGACCATCATTAGTTCTTTGTGTTCTGTGAGATAAGAGTTTGTTGTTTGTTTTGTTAATATTGGTAGAATTGTTGACCATCATTTGTTCTTTGTGTTCTGTGAGATTAGAGTTGATTGTTTGTTTTGTTAATATTGGTAGAATTGTTGACCATCATTTGTTCTTTGTGTTCTGTGAGATAAGAGTTGGTTGTTTGTTTTGTTAATATTGGTAGAATTGTTGACCATCATTTGTTCTTTGTGTTCTGTGAGATAAGAGTTGATTGTTTGTTTTGTTAATATTGGTAGAATTGTTGACCATCATTAGTTCTTTGTGTTCTGTGAGATAAGAGTTGGTTGTTTGTTTTGTTAATATTGGTAGAATTGTTGACCATCATTTGTTCTTTGTGTTCTGTGAGATAAGAGTTGGTTGTTTGTTTTGTTAATATTGGTAGAATTGTTGACCATCATTTGTTCCTTGTGTTCTGTGAGATAAGAGTTGGTTGTTTGTTTTGTTAATATTGGTAGAATTGTTGACCATCATTTGTTCTTTGTGTTCTGTGAGATAAGAGTTGGTTGTTTGTTTTGTTAATATTGGTAGAATTGTTGACCATCATTTGTTCTTTGTGTTCTGTGAGATAAGAGTTGATTGTTTGTTTTGTTAATATTGGTAGAATTGTTGACCATCATTTGTTCTTTGTGTTCTGTGAGATAAGAGTTGATTGTTTGTTTTGTTAATATTGGTAGAATTGTTGACCATCATTTGTTCTTTGTGTTCTCTGAGATAAGAGTTGATTGTTTGTTTTGTTAATATTGGTAGAATTATTGACCATCATTAGTTCTTTGTGTTCTGTGAGATAAGAGTTTGTTGTTTGTTTTGTTAATATTGGTAGAATTGTTGACCATCATTTGTTCTTTGTGTTCTGTGAGATTAGAGTTGATTGTTTGTTTTGTTAATATTGGTAGAATTGTTGACCATCATTTGTTCTTTGTGTTCTGTGAGATAAGAGTTGGTTGTTTGTTTTGTTAATATTGGTAGAATTGTTGACCATCATTTGTTCTTTGTGTTCTGTGAGATAAGAGTCGATTGTTTGTTTTGTTAATATTGGTAGAATTGTTGACCATCATTTGTTCTTTGTGTTCTGTGAGATAAGAGTTGGTTGTTTGTTTTGTTAATATTGGTAGAATTGTTGACCATCATTTGTTCTTTGTGTTCTGTGAGATGAGAGTTGGTTGTTTGTTTTGTTAATATTGGTAGAATTGTTGACCATCATTTGTTCTTTGTGTTCTGTGAGATCAGAGTTGATTGTTTGTTTTGTTAATATTGGTAGAATTGTTGACCATCATTTTTCTTTGTGTTCTGTGAGATAAGAGTTGGTTGTTTGTTTTGTTAATATTGGTAGAATTGTTGACCATCATTTGTTCTTTGTGTTCTGTGAGATAAGAGTTGATTGTTTGTTTTGTTAATATTGGTAGAATTGTTGACCATCATTTGTTCTTTGTGTTCTGTGAGATAAGAGTTGGTTGTTTGTTTTGTTAATATTGGTAGAATTGTTGACCATCAATTGTTCTTTGTGTTCTGTGAGATAAGAGTTGATTGTTTGTTTTGTTAATATTGGTAGAATTGTTGACCATCATTTGTTCTTTGTGTTCTGTGAGATAAGAGTTGGTTGTTTGTTTTGTTAATATTGGTAGAATTGTTGACCATCATTTGTTCTTTGTGTTCTGTGAGATAAGAGTTGATTGTTTGTTTTGTTAATATTGGTAGAATTGTTGACCATCATTTTTCTTTGTGTTCTGTGAGATAAGAGTTGGTTGTTTGTTTTGTTAATATTGGTAGAATTGTTGACCATCATTTGTTCTTTGTGTTCTGTGAGATAATAGTTGATTGTTTGTTTTGTTAATATTGGTAGAATTGTTGACCATCATTTGTTCTTTGTGTTCTGTGAGATAAGAGTTGGTTGTTTGTTTTGTTAATATTGGTAGAATTGTTGACCATCAATTGTTCTTTGTGTTCTGTGAGATAAGAGTTGGTTGTTTGTTTTGTTAATATTGGTAGAATTGTTGACCATCATTTGTTCTTTGTGTTCTGTGAGATAAAAGTTGGTTGTTTGTTTTGTTAATATTGGTAGAATTGTTGACCATCATTTGTTCTTTGTGTTCTGTGAGATAAGAGTTGGTTGTTTGTTTTGTTAATATTGGTAGAATTGTTGACCTTCATTTGTTCTTTGTGTTCTGTGAGATAAGAGTTGATTGTCTGTTTGTTAATATTGGTAGAATTGTTGACCATCATTTGTTCTTTGTGTTCTGTGAGATAAGAGTTGGTTGTTTGTTTTGTTAATATTGGTAGAATTGTTGACTATCATTTGTTCTTGTGTTCTGTGAGATAAGAGTTTGATTGTTTGTTTTGTTAATATTGGTAGAATTGGTTACCATCATTTGTTCTTTGTGTTCTGTGAGATAAGAGTTGGTTGTTTGTTTTGTTAATATTGGTAGAATTGTTGACCATCAATTTTTCTTTGTGTTCTGTGAAATAAGAGTTGATTGTTTGTTTTGTTAATATTGGTAGAATTGTTGACCATCATTTGTTCTTTGTGTTCTGTGAGATAAGAGTGATTGTTTGTTTTGTTAATATTGGTAGAATTGTTGACCATCATTTGTTCTTTGTGTTCTGTGAGATAAGAGTTGATTGTTTGTTTTGTTAATATTGGTAGAATTGTTGACCATCATTTGTTCTTTGTGTTCTGTGAGATAAGAGTTGGTTGTTTGTTTTGTTAATATTGGTAGAATTGTTGACCATCATTTGTTCTTTGTGTTCTGTGAGATAAGAGTTGGTTGTTTGTTTTGTTAATATTGGTAGAATTGTTGACCATCATTTGTTCTTTGTGTTCTGTGAGATAAGAGTTGATTGTTTGTTTTGTTAATATTGGTAGAATTGTTGACCATCATTTGTTCTTTGTGTTCTGTGAGATAAGAGTTGGTTGTTTGTTTTGTTAATATTGGTAGAATTGTTGACCATCATTTGTTCTTTGTGTTCTGTGAGATGAGAGTTGGTTGTTTGTTTTGTTAATATTGGTAGAATTGTTGACCATCATTTGTTCTTTGTGTTCTGTGAGATCAGAGTTGATTGTTTGTTTTGTTAATATTGGTAGAATTGTTGACCATCATTTTTCTTTGTGTTCTGTGAGATAAGAGTTGGTTGTTTGTTTTGTTAATATTGGTAGAATTGTTGACCATCATTTGTTCTTTGTGTTCTGTGAGATAAGAGTTGATTGTTTGTTTTGTTAATATTGGTAGAATTGTTGACCATCATTTGTTCTTTGTGTTCTGTGAGATAAGAGTTGGTTGTTTGTTTTGTTAATATTGGTAGAATTGTTGACCATCAATTGTTCTTTGTGTTCTGTGAGATAAGAGTTGATTGTTTGTTTTGTTAATATTGGTAGAATTGTTGACCATCATTTGTTCTTTGTGTTCTGTGAGATAAGAGTTGGTTGTTTGTTTTGTTAATATTGGTAGAATTGTTGACCATCATTTGTTCTTTGTGTTCTGTGAGATGAGAGTTGGTTGTTTGTTTTGTTAATATTGGTAGAATTGTTGACCATCATTTGTTCTTTGTGTTCTGTGAGATAAGAGTTGATTGTTTGTTTTGTTAATATTGGTAGAATTGTTGACCATCATTTGTTCTTTGTGTTCTGTGATATAAGAGTTGATTGTTTGTTTTGTTAATATTGGTAGAATTGTTGACCATCATTTGTTCTTTGTGTTCTGTGAGATTAGAGTTGGTTGTTTGTTTTGTTAATATTGGTAAAATTGTTGACCATCATTTGTTCTTTGTGTTCTGTGAGATAAGAGTTTGATTGTTTGTTTTGTTAATATTGGTAGAATTGGTGACCATCATTTGTTCTTTGTGTTCTGTGAGATAAGAGTTGGTTGTTTGTTTTGTTAATATTGGTAGAATTGTTGACCATCATTTGTTCTTTGTGTTCTGTGAGATAATAGTTGATTGTTTGTTTTGTTAATATTGGTAGAATTGTTGACCATCATTTGTTCTTTGTGTTCTGTGAGATTAGAGTTGGTTGTTTGTTTTGTTAATATTGGTAAAATTGTTGACTATCATTTGTTCTTTGTGTTCTGTGAGATAAGAGTTTGATTGTTTGTTTTGTTAATATTGGTAGAATTGGTGACCATCATTTGTTCTTTGTGTTCTGTGAGATAAGAGTTGGTTGTTTGTTTTGTTAATATTGGTAGAATTGTTGACCATCATTTGTTCCTTGTGTTCTGTGAGATAAGAGTTGGTTGTTTGTTTTGTTAATATTGGTATAATTGTTGACCATCATTTGTTCTTTGTGTTCTGTGAGATAAGAGTTGATTGTCTGTTTGTTAATATTGGTAGAATTGTTGACCATCATTTGTTCTTTGTGTTCTGTGAGATTAGAGTTGGTTGTTTGTTTTGTTAATATTGGTAGAATTGTTGACTATCATTTGTTCTTTGTGTTCTGTGAGATAAGAGTTTGATTGTTTGTTTTGTTAATATTGGTAGAATTGGTGACCATTATTTGTTCTTTGTGTTCTGTGAGATAAGAGTTGATTGTTTGTTTTGTTAATATTGGTAGAATTGTTGACCATCATTTGTTCCTTGTGTTCTGTGAGATAAGAGTTGGTTGTTTGTTTTGTTAATATTGGTAGAATTGTTGACCATCATTTGTTCTTTGTGTTCTGTGAGATAAGAGTTGGTTGTTTGTTTTGTTAATATTGGTAGAATTGTTGACCATCATTTGTTCTTTGTGTTCTGTGAGATAAGAGTTGGTTGTTTGTTTTGTTAATATTGGTAGAATTGTTGACCATCATTTGTTCTTTGTGTTCTGTGAGATAAGAGTTGATTGTTTGTTTTGTTAATATTGGTAGAATTGTTGACCATCATTTGTTCGTTGTGTTCTCTGAGATAAGAGTTGATTGTTTGTTTTGTTAATATTGGTAGAATTATTGACCATCATTAGTTCTTTGTGTTCTGTGAGATAAGAGTTTGTTGTTTGTTTTGTTAATATTGGTAGAATTGTTGACCATCATTTGTTCTTTGTGTTCTGTGAGATTAGAGTTGATTGTTTGTTTTGTTAATATTGGTAGAATTGTTGACCATCATTTGTTCTTTGTGTTCTGTGAGATAAGAGTTGGTTGTTTGTTTTGTTAATATTGGTAGAATTGTTGACCATCATTTGTTCTTTGTGTTCTGTGAGATAAGAGTTGATTGTTTGTTTTGTTAATATTGGTAGAATTGTTGACCATCATTAGTTCTTTGTGTTCTGTGAGATAAGAGTTGGTTGTTTGTTTTGTTAATATTGGTAGAATTGTTGACCATCATTTGTTCTTTGTGTTCTGTGAGATAAGAGTTGGTTGTTTGTTTTGTTAATATTGGTAGAATTGTTGACCATCATTTGTTCCTTGTGTTCTGTGAGATAAGAGTTGGTTGTTTGTTTTGTTAATATTGGTAGAATTGTTGACCATCATTTGTTCTTTGTGTTCTGTGAGATAAGAGTTGGTTGTTTGTTTTGTTAATATTGGTAGAATTGTTGACCATCATTTGTTCTTTGTGTTCTGTGAGATAAGAGTTGATTGTTTGTTTTGTTAATATTGGTAGAATTGTTGACCATCATTTGTTCTTTGTGTTCTGTGAGATAAGAGTTGATTGTTTGTTTTGTTAATATTGGTAGAATTGTTGACCATCATTTGTTCTTTGTGTTCTCTGAGATAAGAGTTGATTGTTTGTTTTGTTAATATTGGTAGAATTATTGACCATCATTAGTTCTTTGTGTTCTGTGAGATAAGAGTTTGTTGTTTGTTTTGTTAATATTGGTAGAATTGTTGACCATCATTTGTTCTTTGTGTTCTGTGAGATTAGAGTTGATTGTTTGTTTTGTTAATATTGGTAGAATTGTTGACCATCATTTGTTCTTTGTGTTCTGTGAGATAAGAGTTGGTTGTTTGTTTTGTTAATATTGGTAGAATTGTTGACCATCATTTGTTCTTTGTGTTCTGTGAGATAAGAGTCGATTGTTTGTTTTGTTAATATTGGTAGAATTGTTGACCATCATTTGTTCTTTGTGTTCTGTGAGATAAGAGTTGGTTGTTTGTTTTGTTAATATTGGTAGAATTGTTGACCATCATTTGTTCTTTGTGTTCTGTGAGATGAGAGTTGGTTGTTTGTTTTGTTAATATTGGTAGAATTGTTGACCATCATTTGTTCTTTGTGTTCTGTGAGATCAGAGTTGATTGTTTGTTTTGTTAATATTGGTAGAATTGTTGACCATCATTTTTCTTTGTGTTCTGTGAGATAAGAGTTGGTTGTTTGTTTTGTTAATATTGGTAGAATTGTTGACCATCATTTGTTCTTTGTGTTCTGTGAGATAAGAGTTGATTGTTTGTTTTGTTAATATTGGTAGAATTGTTGACCATCATTTGTTCTTTGTGTTCTGTGAGATAAGAGTTGGTTGTTTGTTTTGTTAATATTGGTAGAATTGTTGACCATCAATTGTTCTTTGTGTTCTGTGAGATAAGAGTTGATTGTTTGTTTTGTTAATATTGGTAGAATTGTTGACCATCATTTGTTCTTTGTGTTCTGTGAGATAAGAGTTGGTTGTTTGTTTTGTTAATATTGGTAGAATTGTTGACCATCATTTGTTCTTTGTGTTCTGTGAGATAAGAGTTGATTGTTTGTTTTGTTAATATTGGTAGAATTGTTGACCATCATTTTTCTTTGTGTTCTGTGAGATAAGAGTTGGTTGTTTGTTTTGTTAATATTGGTAGAATTGTTGACCATCATTTGTTCTTTGTGTTCTGTGAGATAATAGTTGATTGTTTGTTTTGTTAATATTGGTAGAATTGTTGACCATCATTTGTTCTTTGTGTTCTGTGAGATAAGAGTTGGTTGTTTGTTTTGTTAATATTGGTAGAATTGTTGACCATCAATTGTTCTTTGTGTTCTGTGAGATAAGAGTTGGTTGTTTGTTTTGTTAATATTGGTAGAATTGTTGACCATCATTTGTTCTTTGTGTTCTGTGAGATAAAAGTTGGTTGTTTGTTTTGTTAATATTGGTAGAATTGTTGACCATCATTTGTTCTTTGTGTTCTGTGAGATAAGAGTTGGTTGTTTGTTTTGTTAATATTGGTAGAATTGTTGACCTTCATTTGTTCTTTGTGTTCTGTGAGATAAGAGTTGATTGTCTGTTTGTTAATATTGGTAGAATTGTTGACCATCATTTGTTCTTTGTGTTCTGTGAGATAAGAGTTGGTTGTTTGTTTTGTTAATATTGGTAGAATTGTTGACTATCATTTGTTCTTGTGTTCTGTGAGATAAGAGTTTGATTGTTTGTTTTGTTAATATTGGTAGAATTGGTTACCATCATTTGTTCTTTGTGTTCTGTGAGATAAGAGTTGGTTGTTTGTTTTGTTAATATTGGTAGAATTGTTGACCATCAATTTTTCTTTGTGTTCTGTGAAATAAGAGTTGATTGTTTGTTTTGTTAATATTGGTAGAATTGTTGACCATCATTTGTTCTTTGTGTTCTGTGAGATAAGAGTGATTGTTTGTTTTGTTAATATTGGTAGAATTGTTGACCATCATTTGTTCTTTGTGTTCTGTGAGATAAGAGTTGATTGTTTGTTTTGTTAATATTGGTAGAATTGTTGACCATCATTTGTTCTTTGTGTTCTGTGAGATAAGAGTTGGTTGTTTGTTTTGTTAATATTGGTAGAATTGTTGACCATCATTTGTTCTTTGTGTTCTGTGAGATAAGAGTTGGTTGTTTGTTTTGTTAATATTGGTAGAATTGTTGACCATCATTTGTTCTTTGTGTTCTGTGAGATAAGAGTTGATTGTTTGTTTTGTTAATATTGGTAGAATTGTTGACCATCATTTGTTCTTTGTGTTCTGTGAGATAAGAGTTGGTTGTTTGTTTTGTTAATATTGGTAGAATTGTTGACCATCATTTGTTCTTTGTGTTCTGTGAGATGAGAGTTGGTTGTTTGTTTTGTTAATATTGGTAGAATTGTTGACCATCATTTGTTCTTTGTGTTCTGTGAGATCAGAGTTGATTGTTTGTTTTGTTAATATTGGTAGAATTGTTGACCATCATTTTTCTTTGTGTTCTGTGAGATAAGAGTTGGTTGTTTGTTTTGTTAATATTGGTAGAATTGTTGACCATCATTTGTTCTTTGTGTTCTGTGAGATAAGAGTTGATTGTTTGTTTTGTTAATATTGGTAGAATTGTTGACCATCATTTGTTCTTTGTGTTCTGTGAGATAAGAGTTGGTTGTTTGTTTTGTTAATATTGGTAGAATTGTTGACCATCAATTGTTCTTTGTGTTCTGTGAGATAAGAGTTGATTGTTTGTTTTGTTAATATTGGTAGAATTGTTGACCATCATTTGTTCTTTGTGTTCTGTGAGATAAGAGTTGGTTGTTTGTTTTGTTAATATTGGTAGAATTGTTGACCATCATTTGTTCTTTGTGTTCTGTGAGATGAGAGTTGGTTGTTTGTTTTGTTAATATTGGTAGAATTGTTGACCATCATTTGTTCTTTGTGTTCTGTGAGATAAGAGTTGATTGTTTGTTTTGTTAATATTGGTAGAATTGTTGACCATCATTTGTTCTTTGTGTTCTGTGATATAAGAGTTGATTGTTTGTTTTGTTAATATTGGTAGAATTGTTGACCATCATTTGTTCTTTGTGTTCTGTGAGATTAGAGTTGGTTGTTTGTTTTGTTAATATTGGTAAAATTGTTGACCATCATTTGTTCTTTGTGTTCTGTGAGATAAGAGTTTGATTGTTTGTTTTGTTAATATTGGTAGAATTGGTGACCATCATTTGTTCTTTGTGTTCTGTGAGATAAGAGTTGGTTGTTTGTTTTGTTAATATTGGTAGAATTGTTGACCATCATTTGTTCTTTGTGTTCTGTGAGATAATAGTTGATTGTTTGTTTTGTTAATATTGGTAGAATTGTTGACCATCATTTGTTCTTTGTGTTCTGTGAGATTAGAGTTGGTTGTTTGTTTTGTTAATATTGGTAAAATTGTTGACTATCATTTGTTCTTTGTGTTCTGTGAGATAAGAGTTTGATTGTTTGTTTTGTTAATATTGGTAGAATTGGTGACCATCATTTGTTCTTTGTGTTCTGTGAGATAAGAGTTGGTTGTTTGTTTTGTTAATATTGGTAGAATTGTTGACCATCATTTGTTCCTTGTGTTCTGTGAGATAAGAGTTGGTTGTTTGTTTTGTTAATATTGGTAGAATTGTTGACCATCATTTGTTCTTTGTGTTCTGTGAGATAAGAGTTGGTTGTTTGTTTTGTTAATATTGGTAGAATTGTTGACCATCATTTGTTCTTTGTGTTCTGTGAGATAAGAGTTGGTTGTTTGTTTTGTTAATATTGGTAGAATTGTTGACCATCATTTGTTCTTTGTGTTCTGTGAGATAAGAGTTGATTGTTTGTTTTGTTAATATTGGTAGAATTGTTGACCATCATTTGTTCTTTGTGTTCTCTGAGATAAGAGTTGATTGTTTGTTTTGTTAATATTGGTAGAATTATTGACCATCATTAGTTCTTTGTGTTCTGTGAGATAAGAGTTTGTTGTTTGTTTTGTTAATATTGGTAGAATTGTTGACCATCATTTGTTCTTTGTGTTCTGTGAGATTAGAGTTGATTGTTTGTTTTGTTAATATTGGTAGAATTGTTGACCATCATTTGTTCTTTGTGTTCTGTGAGATAAGAGTTGGTTGTTTGTTTTGTTAATATTGGTAGAATTGTTGACCATCATTTGTTCTTTGTGTTCTGTGAGATAAGAGTTGATTGTTTGTTTTGTTAATATTGGTAGAATTGTTGACCATCATTAGTTCTTTGTGTTCTGTGAGATAAGAGTTGGTTGTTTGTTTTGTTAATATTGGTAGAATTGTTGACCATCATTTGTTCTTTGTGTTCTGTGAGATAAGAGTTGGTTGTTTGTTTTGTTAATATTGGTAGAATTGTTGACCATCATTTGTTCCTTGTGTTCTGTGAGATAAGAGTTGGTTGTTTGTTTTGTTAATATTGGTAGAATTGTTGACCATCATTTGTTCTTTGTGTTCTGTGAGATAAGAGTTGGTTGTTTGTTTTGTTAATATTGGTAGAATTGTTGACCATCATTTGTTCTTTGTGTTCTGTGAGATAAGAGTTGATTGTTTGTTTTGTTAATATTGGTAGAATTGTTGACCATCATTTGTTCTTTGTGTTCTGTGAGATAAGAGTTGATTGTTTGTTTTGTTAATATTGGTAGAATTGTTGACCATCATTTGTTCTTTGTGTTCTCTGAGATAAGAGTTGATTGTTTGTTTTGTTAATATTGGTAGAATTATTGACCATCATTAGTTCTTTGTGTTCTGTGAGATAAGAGTTTGTTGTTTGTTTTGTTAATATTGGTAGAATTGTTGACCATCATTTGTTCTTTGTGTTCTGTGAGATTAGAGTTGATTGTTTGTTTTGTTAATATTGGTAGAATTGTTGACCATCATTTGTTCTTTGTGTTCTGTGAGATAAGAGTTGGTTGTTTGTTTTGTTAATATTGGTAGAATTGTTGACCATCATTTGTTCTTTGTGTTCTGTGAGATAAGAGTCGATTGTTTGTTTTGTTAATATTGGTAGAATTGTTGACCATCATTTGTTCTTTGTGTTCTGTGAGATAAGAGTTGGTTGTTTGTTTTGTTAATATTGGTAGAATTGTTGACCATCATTTGTTCTTTGTGTTCTGTGAGATGAGAGTTGGTTGTTTGTTTTGTTAATATTGGTAGAATTGTTGACCATCATTTGTTCTTTGTGTTCTGTGAGATCAGAGTTGATTGTTTGTTTTGTTAATATTGGTAGAATTGTTGACCATCATTTTTCTTTGTGTTCTGTGAGATAAGAGTTGGTTGTTTGTTTTGTTAATATTGGTAGAATTGTTGACCATCATTTGTTCTTTGTGTTCTGTGAGATAAGAGTTGATTGTTTGTTTTGTTAATATTGGTAGAATTGTTGACCATCATTTGTTCTTTGTGTTCTGTGAGATAAGAGTTGGTTGTTTGTTTTGTTAATATTGGTAGAATTGTTGACCATCAATTGTTCTTTGTGTTCTGTGAGATAAGAGTTGATTGTTTGTTTTGTTAATATTGGTAGAATTGTTGACCATCATTTGTTCTTTGTGTTCTGTGAGATAAGAGTTGGTTGTTTGTTTTGTTAATATTGGTAGAATTGTTGACCATCATTTGTTCTTTGTGTTCTGTGAGATAAGAGTTGATTGTTTGTTTTGTTAATATTGGTAGAATTGTTGACCATCATTTTTCTTTGTGTTCTGTGAGATAAGAGTTGGTTGTTTGTTTTGTTAATATTGGTAGAATTGTTGACCATCATTTGTTCTTTGTGTTCTGTGAGATAATAGTTGATTGTTTGTTTTGTTAATATTGGTAGAATTGTTGACCATCATTTGTTCTTTGTGTTCTGTGAGATAAGAGTTGGTTGTTTGTTTTGTTAATATTGGTAGAATTGTTGACCATCAATTGTTCTTTGTGTTCTGTGAGATAAGAGTTGGTTGTTTGTTTTGTTAATATTGGTAGAATTGTTGACCATCATTTGTTCTTTGTGTTCTGTGAGATAAAAGTTGGTTGTTTGTTTTGTTAATATTGGTAGAATTGTTGACCATCATTTGTTCTTTGTGTTCTGTGAGATAAGAGTTGGTTGTTTGTTTTGTTAATATTGGTAGAATTGTTGACCTTCATTTGTTCTTTGTGTTCTGTGAGATAAGAGTTGATTGTCTGTTTGTTAATATTGGTAGAATTGTTGACCATCATTTGTTCTTTGTGTTCTGTGAGATAAGAGTTGGTTGTTTGTTTTGTTAATATTGGTAGAATTGTTGACTATCATTTGTTCTTGTGTTCTGTGAGATAAGAGTTTGATTGTTTGTTTTGTTAATATTGGTAGAATTGGTTACCATCATTTGTTCTTTGTGTTCTGTGAGATAAGAGTTGGTTGTTTGTTTTGTTAATATTGGTAGAATTGTTGACCATCAATTTTTCTTTGTGTTCTGTGAAATAAGAGTTGATTGTTTGTTTTGTTAATATTGGTAGAATTGTTGACCATCATTTGTTCTTTGTGTTCTGTGAGATAAGAGTGATTGTTTGTTTTGTTAATATTGGTAGAATTGTTGACCATCATTTGTTCTTTGTGTTCTGTGAGATAAGAGTTGATTGTTTGTTTTGTTAATATTGGTAGAATTGTTGACCATCATTTGTTCTTTGTGTTCTGTGAGATAAGAGTTGGTTGTTTGTTTTGTTAATATTGGTAGAATTGTTGACCATCATTTGTTCTTTGTGTTCTGTGAGATAAGAGTTGGTTGTTTGTTTTGTTAATATTGGTAGAATTGTTGACCATCATTTGTTCTTTGTGTTCTGTGAGATAAGAGTTGATTGTTTGTTTTGTTAATATTGGTAGAATTGTTGACCATCATTTGTTCTTTGTGTTCTGTGAGATAAGAGTTGGTTGTTTGTTTTGTTAATATTGGTAGAATTGTTGACCATCATTTGTTCTTTGTGTTCTGTGAGATGAGAGTTGGTTGTTTGTTTTGTTAATATTGGTAGAATTGTTGACCATCATTTGTTCTTTGTGTTCTGTGAGATCAGAGTTGATTGTTTGTTTTGTTAATATTGGTAGAATTGTTGACCATCATTTGTTCTTTGTGTTCTGTGAGATAAGAGTTGATTGTTTGTTTTGTTAATATTGGTAGAATTGTTGACCATCATTTGTTCTTTGTGTTCTGTGAGATAAGAGTTGGTTGTTTGTTTTGTTAATATTGGTAGAATTGTTGACCATCAATTGTTCTTTGTGTTCTGTGAGATAAGAGTTGATTGTTTGTTTTGTTAATATTGGTAGAATTGTTGACCATCATTTGTTCTTTGTGTTCTGTGAGATAAGAGTTGGTTGTTTGTTTTGTTAATATTGGTAGAATTGTTGACCATCATTTGTTCTTTGTGTTCTGTGAGATGAGAGTTGGTTGTTTGTTTTGTTAATATTGGTAGAATTGTTGACCATCATTTGTTCTTTGTGTTCTGTGAGATAAGAGTTGATTGTTTGTTTTGTTAATATTGGTAGAATTGTTGACCATCATTTGTTCTTTGTGTTCTGTGATATAAGAGTTGATTGTTTGTTTTGTTAATATTGGTAGAATTGTTGACCATCATTTGTTCTTTGTGTTCTGTGAGATAAGAGTTGGTTGTTTGTTTTGTTAATATTGGTAGAATTGTTGACCATCAATTGTTCTTTGTGTTCTGTGAGATAAGAGTTGGTTGTTTGTTTTGTTAATATTGGTAGAATTGTTGACCATCATTTGTTCTTTGTGTTCTGTGAGATAAAAGTTGGTTGTTTGTTTAGTTAATATTGGAAGAATTGTTGACCATCATTTGTTCTTTGTGTTCTGTGAGATAAGAGTTGGTTGTTTGTTTTGTTAATATTGGTAGAATTGTTGACCATCATTTGTTCTTTGTGTTCTGTGAGATAATAGTTGATTGTTTGTTTTGTTAATATTGGTAGAATTGTTGACCATCATTTGTTCTTTGTGTTCTGTGAGATAAGAGTTGGTTGTTTGTTTTGTTAATATTGGTAGAATTGTTGACCATCAATTGTTCTTTGTGTTCTGTGAGATAAGAGTTGGTTGTTTGTTTTGTTAATATTGGTAGAATTGTTGACCATCATTTGTTCTTTGTGTTCTGTGAGATAAAAGTTGGTTGTTTGTTTTGTTAATATTGGTAGAATTGTTGACCATCATTTGTTCTTTGTGTTCTGTGAGATAAGAGTTGGTTGTTTGTTTTGTTAATATTGGTAGAATTGTTGACCTTCATTTGTTCTTTGTGTTCTGTGAGATAAGAGTTGATTGTCTGTTTGTTAATATTGGTAGAATTGTTGACCATCATTTGTTCTTTGTGTTCTGTGAGATAAGAGTTGGTTGTTTGTTTTGTTAATATTGGTAGAATTGTTGACTATCATTTGTTCTTGTGTTCTGTGAGATAAGAGTTTGATTGTTTGTTTTGTTAATATTGGTAGAATTGGTTACCATCATTTGTTCTTTGTGTTCTGTGAGATAAGAGTTGGTTGTTTGTTTTGTTAATATTGGTAGAATTGTTGACCATCAATTTTTCTTTGTGTTCTGTGAAATAAGAGTTGATTGTTTGTTTTGTTAATATTGGTAGAATTGTTGACCATCATTTGTTCTTTGTGTTCTGTGAGATAAGAGTGATTGTTTGTTTTGTTAATATTGGTAGAATTGTTGACCATCATTTGTTCTTTGTGTTCTGTGAGATAAGAGTTGATTGTTTGTTTTGTTAATATTGGTAGAATTGTTGACCATCATTTGTTCTTTGTGTTCTGTGAGATAAGAGTTGGTTGTTTGTTTTGTTAATATTGGTAGAATTGTTGACCATCATTTGTTCTTTGTGTTCTGTGAGATAAGAGTTCGTTGTTTGTTTTGTTAATATTGGTAGAATTGTTGACCATCATTTGTTCTTTGTGTTCTGTGAGATAAGAGTTGATTGTTTGTTTTGTTAATATTGGTAGAATTGTTGACCATCATTTGTTCTTTGTGTTCTGTGAGATAAGAGTTGGTTGTTTGTTTTGTTAATATTGGTAGAATTGTTGACCATCATTTGTTCTTTGTGTTCTGTGAGATGAGAGTTGGTTGTTTGTTTTGTTAATATTGGTAGAATTGTTGACCATCATTTGTTCTTTGTGTTCTGTGAGATCAGAGTTGATTGTTTGTTTTGTTAATATTGGTAGAATTGTTGACCATCATTTTTCTTTGTGTTCTGTGAGATAAGAGTTGGTTGTTTGTTTTGTTAATATTGGTAGAATTGTTGACCATCATTTGTTCTTTGTGTTCTGTGAGATAAGAGTTGATTGTTTGTTTTGTTAATATTGGTAGAATTGTTGACCATCATTTGTTCTTTGTGTTCTGTGAGATAAGAGTTGGTTGTTTGTTTTGTTAATATTGGTAGAATTGTTGACCATCAATTGTTCTTTGTGTTCTGTGAGATAAGAGTTGATTGTTTGTTTTGTTAATATTGGTAGAATTGTTGACCATCATTTGTTCTTTGTGTTCTGTGAGATAAGAGTTGGTTGTTTGTTTTGTTAATATTGGTAGAATTGTTGACCATCATTTGTTCTTTGTGTTCTGTGAGATGAGAGTTGGTTGTTTGTTTTGTTAATATTGGTAGAATTGTTGACCATCATTTGTTCTTTGTGTTCTGTGATATAAGAGTTGATTGTTTGTTTTGTTAATATTGGTAGAATTGTTGACCATCATTTGTTCTTTGTGTTCTGTGAGATAAGAGTTGGTTGTTTGTTTTGTTAATATTGGTAGAATTGTTGACCATCAATTGTTCTTTGTGTTCTGTGAGATAAGAGTTGGTTGTTTGTTTTGTTAATATTGGTAGAATTGTTGACCATCATTTGTTCTTTGTGTTCTGTGAGATAAAAGTTGGTTGTTTGTTTAGTTAATATTGGAAGAATTGTTGACCATCATTTGTTCTTTGTGTTCTGTGAGATAAGAGTTGGTTGTTTGTTTTGTTAATATTGGTAGAATTGTTGACCTTCATTTGTTCTTTGTGTTCTGTGAGATAAGAGTTGATTGTCTGTTTGTTAATATTGGTAGAATTGTTGACCATCATTTGTTCTTTGTGTTCTGTGAGATTAGAGTTGGTTGTTTGTTTTGTTAATATTGGTAGAATTGTTGACCATCATTTGTTCTTTGTGTTCTGTGAGATAAGAGTTTGATTGTTTGTTTTGTTAATATTGGCAGAATTGGTGACCATCATTTGTTCTTTCTGTTCTGTGAGATAAGAGTTGGTTGTTTGTTTTGTAAATATTGGTAGAATTGTTGACCATCAATTTTTCTTTGTGTTCTGTGAGATAAGAGTTGATTGTTTGTTTTGTTAAAATTGGTAGAATTGTTGACCATCATTTGTTCTTTGTGTTCTGTGAGATAAGAGTGATTGTTTGTTTTGTTAATATTGGTAGAATTGTTGACCATCATTTGTTCTTTGTGTTCTGTGAGATAAGAGTTGATTGTTTGTTTTGTTAATATTGGTAGAATTGTTGACCATCATTTGTTCCTTGTGTTCTGTGAGATAAGAGTTGGTTGTTTGTTTTGTTAATATTGGTAGAATTGTTGACCATCATTTGTTCTTTGTGTTCTGTGAGATAAGAGTTGGTTGTTTGTTTTGTTAATATTGGTAGAATTGTTGACCATCATTTGTTCTTTGTGTTCTGTGAGATAAGAGTTGATTGTTTGTTTTGTTAATATTGGTAGAATTGTTGACCATCATTTGTTCTTTGTGTTCTGTGAGATAAGAGTTGATTGTTTGTTTTGTTAATATTGGTAGAATTGTTGACCATCATTTGTTCTTTGTGTTCTCTGAGATAAGAGTTGATTGTTTGTTTTGTTAATATTGGTAGAATTATTGACCATCATTAGTTCTTTGTGTTCTGTGAGATAAGAGTTTGTTGTTTGTTTTGTTAATATTGGTAGAATTGTTGACCATCATTTGTTCTTTGTGTTCTGTGAGATAAGAGTTGGTTGTTTGTTTTGTTAATATTGGTAGAATTGTTGACCATCATTTGTTCTTTGTGTTCTGTGAGATAAGAGTTGATTGTTTGTTTTGTTAATATTGGTAGAATTGTTGACCATCATTTGTTCTTTGTGTTCTGTGAGATAAGAGTTGGTTGTTTGTTTTGTTAATATTGGTAGAATTGTTGACCATCATTTGTTCTTTGTGTTCTGTGAGATGAGAGTTGGTTGTTTGTTTTGTTAATATTGGTAGAATTGTTGACCATCATTTGTTCTTTGTGTTCTGTGAGATCAGAGTTGATTGTTTGTTTTGTTAATATTGGTAGAATTGTTGACCATCATTTTTCTTTGTGTTCTGTGAGATAAGAGTTGATTGTTTGTTTTGTTAATATTGGTAGAATTGTTGACCATCATTTGTTCTTTGTGTTCTGTGAGATAAGAGTTGATTGTTTGTTTTGTTAATATTGATAGAATTGTTGACCATCATTTGTTCTGTGTGTTCTTTGAGATAAGAGTTGGTTGTTTGTTTTGTTAATATTGGTAGAATTGTTGACCATCAATTGTTCTTTGTGTTCTGTGAGATAAGAGTTGATTGTTTATTTTGTTAATATTGGTAGAATTGTTGACCATCATTTGTTCTTTGTGTTCTGTGAGATAAAAGTTGGTTGTTTGTTTTGCTAATATTGGTAGAATTGTTGACCATCATTTGTTCTTTGTGTTCTGTGAGATAAGAGTTGGTTGTTTGCTTTGTTAATATTGGTAGAATTGGTGACCATCATTTGTTCTTTGTGTTCTGTGAGATAAGAGTTGGTTGTTTGTTTTGTTAATATTGGTAGAATTGTTGACCTTCATTTGTTCTTTGTGTTCTGTGAGATAAGAGTTGATTGTCTGTTTGTTAATATTGGTAGAATTGTTGACCATCATTTGTTCTTTGTGTTCTGTGAGATTAGAGTTGGTTGTTTGTTTTGTTAATATTGGTAGAATTGTTGACCATCATTTGTTCTTTGTGTTCTGTGAGATAAGAGTTTGATTGTTTGTTTTGTTAATATAGGTAGAATTGTTGACCATCATTTGTTCTTTGTGTTCTGTGAGATAAGAGTTGGTTGTTTGTTTTGTTAATATTGGTAGAATTGGTGACCATCATTTGTTCTTTGTGTTCTGTGAGATAAGAGTTGGTTGTTTGTTTTGTTAATATTGGTAGAATTGTTGACCATCAATTTTTCTTTGTGTTCTGTGAGATAAGAGTTGATTGTTTGTTTTGTTAATATTGGTAGAATTGTTGACCATCATTTGTTCTTTGTGTTCTGTGAGATAAGAGTAATTGTTTGTTTTGTTAATATTGGTAGAATTGTTGACCATCATTTGTTCTTTGTGTTCTGTGAGATAAGAGTTGATTGTTTGTTTTGTTAATATTGGTAGAATTGTTGACCATCATTTGTTCTTTGTGTTCTGTGAGATAAGAGTTGGTTGTTTGTTTTGTTAATATTGGTAGAATTGTTGACCATCATTTGTTCTTTGTGTTCTGTGAGATAAGAGTTGATTGTTTGTTTTGTTAATATTGGTAGAATTGTTGACCATCATTTGTTCTTTGTGTTCTGTGAGATAAGAGTTGATTGTTTGTTTTGTTAATATTGGTAGAATTGTTGACCATCATTTGTTCTTTGTGTTCTCTGAGATAAGAGTTGATTGTTTGTTTTGTTAATATTGGTAGAATTATTGACCATCATTAGTTCTTTGTGTTCTGTGAGATAAGAGTTTGTTGTTTGTTTTGTTAATATTGGTAGAATTGTTGACCATCATTTGTTCTTTGTGTTCTGTGAGATTAGAGTTGATTGTTTGTTTTGTTAATATTGGTAGAATTGTTGACCATCATTTGTTCTTTGTGTTCTGTGAGATAAGAGTTGGTGGTTTGTTTTGTTAATATTGGTAGAATTGTTGACCATCATTTGTTCTTTGTGTTCTGTGAGATAAGAGTTGATTGTTTTTTTGTTAATATTGGTAGAATTGTTGACCATCATTTGTTCTTTGTGTTCTGTGAGATAAGAGTTGGTTGTTTGTTTTGTTAATATTGGTAGAATTGTTGACCATCATTTGTTCTTTGTGTTCTGTGAGATGAGAGTTGGTTGTTTGTTTTGTTAATATTGGTAGAATTGTTGACCATCATTTGTTCTTTGTGTTCTGTGAGATAAGAGTTGATTGTTTGTTTTGTTAATATTGGTAGAATTGTTGACCATCATTTTTCTTTGTGTTCTGTGAGATAAGAGTGGGTTGTTTGTTTTGTTAATATTGGTAGAATTGTTGACCATCATTTGTTCTTTGTGTTCTGTGAGATAAGAGTTGAATGTTTGTTTTGTTAATATTGGTAGAATTGTTGACCATCATTTGTTCTTTGTGTTCTGTGAGATGAGAGTTGGTTGTTTGTTTTGTTAATATTGGTAGAATTGTTGACCATCATTTGTTCTTTGTGTTCTGTGAGATAAGAGTTGATTGTTTGTTTTGTTAATATTGGTAGAATTGTTGACCATCATTTGTTCTTTGTGTTCTGTGAGATAAGAGTTGGTTGTTTGTTTTGTTAATATTGGTAGAATTGTTGACCATCATTTGTTCTTTGTGTTCTGTGAGATAAGAGTTGATTGTTTGTTTCGTTAATATTGGTAGAATTGTTGACCATCATTTGTTCTTTGTGTTCTGTGAGATAAGAGTTGGTTGTTTGTTTTGTTAATATTGGTAGAATTGTTGACCATCATTTGTTCTTTGTGTTCTGTGAGATAAGAGTTGGTTGTTTGTTTTGTTAATATTGGTAGAATTGTTGACCATCATTTGTTCTTTGTGTTATGTGAGATAAGAGTTGGTTGTTTGTTTTGTTAATATTGGTAGAATTGTTGACCTTCATTTGTTCTTTGTGTTCTGTGAGATAAGAGTTGATTGTTTGTTTTGTTAATATTGGTAGGATTGTTGACCATCATTTGTTCTTTGTGTTCTGTGAGATGAGAGTTGATTGTTTGTTTTGTTAATATTGGTAGAATTGTTGACCATCATTTGTTCTTTGTGGTCTGTGAGATAAGAGTTTGATTGTTTGTTTTGTTAATATTGGTAGAATTGTTGACCATCATTTGTTCTTTGTGTTCTGTGAGATAAGAGTTGGTTGTTTGTTTTGTTAATATTGGTAGAATTGTTGACCATCATTTGTTCTTTGTGTTCTGTGAGATAAGAGTTGGTTGTTTGTTTTGTTAATATTGGTAGAATTGTTGACCATCATGTGTTCTTTGTGTTCTGTGAGATAAGAGTTGGTTGTTTGTTTTGTTAATATTGGTAGAATTGTTGACCTTCATTTGTTCTTTGTGTTCTGTGAGATAAGAGTTGATTGTTTGTTTTGTTAATATTGGTAGAATTGTTGACCATCATTTGTTCTTTGTGTTCTGTGAGATGAGAGTTGGTTGTTTGTTTTGTTAATATTGGTAGAATTGTTGACCATCATTTGTTCTTTCTGTTCTGTGAGATAAAAGTTTGATTGTTTGTTTTGTTAATATTGGTAGAATTGTTGACCATCATTTGTTCTTTGTGTTCTGTGAGATAAGAGTTGGTTGTTTGTTTTGTTAATATTGGTAGAATTGTTGACCATCATTTGTTCTTTGTGTTCTGTGAGATGAGAGTTGGTTGTTTGTTTTGTTAATATTGGTAGAATTGTTGACCATCATTTGTTCTTTCTGTTCTGTGAGATAAAAGTTTGATTGTTTGTTTTGTTAATATTGGTAGAATTGTTGACCATCATTTGTTCTTTGTGTTCTGTGAGATAAGAGATGGTTGTTTGTTTTGTTAATATTGGTAGAATTGTTGACCATCATTTGTTCTTTGTGTTCTGTGAGATAAGAGTTGGTTGTTTGTTTTGTTAATATTGGTAGAATTGTTGACCATCATTTGTTCTTTGTGTTCTGTGAGATAAGAGTTGGTTGTTTGTTTTGTTAATATTGGTAGAATTGGTGACCATCATTTGTTCTTTGTGTTCTGTGAGATAAGAGTTGGTTGTTTGTTTTGTTAATATTGGTAGAATTGTTGACCATCATTTGTTCTTTGTGTTCTGTGAGATGAGAGTTGGTTGTTTGTTTTGTTAATATTGGTAGAATTGTTGACCATCATTTGTTCTTTGTGTTCTGTGAGATAAGAGTTGATTGTTTGTTTTGTTAATATTGGTAGAATTGTTGACCATCATTTGTTCTTTGTGTTCTGTGAGATAAGAGTTGGTTGTTTGTTTTGTTAATATTGATAGAATTGTTGACCATCATTTGTTCTTTGTGTTCTGTGAGATAAGAGTTGGTTGTTTGTTTTGTTAATATTGGTAGAATTGTTGACCATCATTTGTTCTTTGTGTTCTGTGAGATAAGAGTTGGTTGTTTGTTTTGTTAATATTGGTAGAATTGTTGACCATCATTTGTTCTTTGTGTTCTGTGAGATAAGAGTTGGTTGTTTGTTTTGTTAATATTGGTAGAATTGTTGACCATCATTTGTTCTTTGTGTTCTGTGAGATAAGAGTTGGTTGTTTGTTTTGTTAATATTGGTAGAATTGTTGACCATCATGTGTTCTTTGTGTTCTGTGAGATAAGAGTTGGTTGTTTGTTTTGTTAATATTGGTAGAATTGTTGACCTTCATTTGTTCTTTGTGTTCTGTGAGATAAGAGTTGATTGTTTGTTTTGTTAATATTGGTAGAATTGTTGACCATCATTTGTTCTTTGTGTTCTGTGAGATGAGAGTTGGTTGTTTGTTTTGTTAATATTGGTAGAATTGTTGACCATCATTTGTTCTTTCTGTTCTGTGAGATAAAAGTTTGATTGTTTGTTTTGTTAATATTGGTAGAATTGTTGACCATCATTTGTTCTTTGTGTTCTGTGAGATAAGAGTTGGTTGTTTGTTTTGTTAATATTGGTAGAATTGTTGACCATCATTTGTTCTTTGTGTTCTGTGAGATGAGAGTTGGTTGTTTGTTTTGTTAATATTGGTAGAATTGTTGACCATCATTTGTTCTTTCTGTTCTGTGAGATAAAAGTTTGATTGTTTGTTTTGTTAATATTGGTAGAATTGTTGACCATCATTTGTTCTTTGTGTTCTGTGAGATAAGAGATGGTTGTTTGTTTTGTTAATATTGGTAGAATTGTTGACCATCATTTGTTCTTTGTGTTCTGTGAGATAAGAGTTGGTTGTTTGTTTTGTTAATATTGGTAGAATTGTTGACCATCATTTGTTCTTTGTGTTCTGTGAGATAAGAGTTGGTTGTTTGTTTTGTTAATATTGGTAGAATTGGTGACCATCATTTGTTCTTTGTGTTCTGTGAGATAAGAGTTGGTTGTTTGTTTTGTTAATATTGGTAGAATTGTTGACCATCATTTGTTCTTTGTGTTCTGTGAGATGAGAGTTGGTTGTTTGTTTTGTTAATATTGGTAGAATTGTTGACCATCATTTGTTCTTTGTGTTCTGTGAGATAAGAGTTGATTGTTTGTTTTGTTAATATTGGTAGAATTGTTGACCATCATTTGTTCTTTGTGTTCTGTGAGATAAGAGTTGGTTGTTTGTTTTGTTAATATTGATAGAATTGTTGACCATCATTTGTTCTTTGTGTTCTGTGAGATAAGAGTTGGTTGTTTGTTTTGTTAATATTGGTAGAATTGTTGACCATCATTTGTTCTTTGTGTTCTGTGAGATAAGAGTTGGTTGTTTGTTTTGTTAATATTGGTAGAATTGTTGACCATCATTTGTTCTTTGTGTTCTGTGAGATAAGAGTTGGTTGTTTGTTTTGTTAATATTGGTAGAATTGTTGACCATCATTTGTTCTTTGTGTTCTGTGAGATAAGAGTTGGTTGTTTGTTTTGTTAATATTGGTAGAATTGTTGACCATCATTTGTTCTTTGTGTTCTGTGAGATAAGAGTTGGTTGTTTGTTTTGTTAATATTGGTAGAATTGGTGACCATCATTTGTTCTTTGTGTTCTGTGAGATAAGAGTTGGTTGTTTGTTTTGTTAATATTGGTAGAATTGTTGACCATCATTTGTTCTTTGTGTTCTGTGAGATGAGAGTTGGTTGTTTGTTTTGTTAATATTGGTAGAATTGTTGACCATCATTTGTTCTTTGTGTTCTGTGAGATAAGAGTTGATTGTTTGTTTTGTTAATATTGGTAGAATTGTTGACCATCATTTGTTCTTTGTGTTCTGTGAGATAAGAGTTGGTTTTTTGTTTTGTTAATATTGATAGAATTGTTGACCATCATTTGTTCTTTGTGTTCTGTGAGATAAGAGTTGGTTGTTTGTTTTGTTAATATTGGTAGAATTGTTGACCATTATTTGTTCTTTGTGTTCTGTGAGATAAGAGTTGATTGTTTGTTTTGTTAATATTGGTAGAATTGTTGACCATCATTTGTTCTTTGGGTTCTGTGGGATAAGAGTTGGTTGTTTGTTTTGTTAATATTGGTAGAATTGTTGACCATCATTTGTTCTTTGTGTTCTGTGAGATAAGAGTTGATTGTTTGTTTTGTTAATATTGGTAGAATTGTTGACCATCATTTGTTCTTTGTGTTCTGTGAGATAAGAGTTGGTTGTTTGTTTTGTTAATATTGGTAGAATTGTTGACCATCATTTGTTCTTTGTGTTATGTGAGATCAGAGTTGGTTGTTTGTTTTGTTAATATTGGTAGAATTGTTGACCTTCATTTGTTCTTTGTGTTCTGTGAGATAAGAGTTGATTGTTTGTTTTGTTAATATTGGTAGGATTGTTGACCATCATTTGTTCTTTGTGTTCTGTGAGATGAGAGTTGGTTGTTTGTTTTGTTAATATTGGTAGAATTGTTGACCATCATTTGTTCTTTGTGTTCTGTGAGATAAGAGTTGGTTGTTTGTTTTGTTAATATTGGTAGAATTGTTGACCATCATTTGTTCTTTGTGTTCTGTGAGATAAGAGTTGGTTGTTTGTTTTGTTAATATTGGTAGAATTGTTGACCATCATTTGTTCTTTGTGTTCTGTGAGATAAGAGTTGGTTGTTTGTTTTGTTAATATTGGTAGAATTGTTGACCATCATTTGTTCTTTGTGTTCTGTGAGATAAGAGTTGGTTGTTTGTTTTGTTAATATTGGTAGAATTGTTGACCTTCATTTGTTCTTTGTGTTCTGTGAGATAAGAGTTGATTGTTTGTTTTGTTAATATTGGTAGAATTGTTGACCATCATTTGTTCTTTGTGTTCTGTGAGATGAGAGTTGGTTGTTTGTTTTGTTAATATTGGTAGAATTGTTAACCATCATTTGTTCTTTGTGTTCTGTGAGATAAGAGTTTGATTGTTTGTTTTGTTAATATTGGTAGAATTGTTGACCATCATTTGTTCTTTGTGTTCTGTGAGATAAGAGTTGGTTGTTTGTTTTGTTAATATTGGTAGAATTGTTGACCATCATTTGTTCTTTGTGTTCTGTGAGATAAGAGTTGGTTGTTTGTTTTGTTAATATTGGTAGAATTGTTGACCATCATTTGTTCTTTGTGTTCTGTGAGATAAGAGTTGGTTGTTTGTTTTGTTAATATTGGTAGAATTGTTGACCATCATTTGTTCTTTGTGTTCTGTGAGATAAGAATTGGTTGTTTGTTTTGTTAATATTGGTAGAATTGTTGACCATCATTTGTGCTTTGTGGTCTGTGAGATAAGAGTTGGTTGTTTGTGTTGTTAATATTGGTAGAATTGTTTACCATCATTTTTCTTTGTGTTCTGTGAGATAAGAGTTGATTGTTTGTTTTGTTAATATTGGTAGAATTGTTGACCATCATTGGTTCTTTGTGTTCTGTGAGATAAGAGTTGATTGTTTGTTTTGTTAATATTGGTAGAATTGTTGACCATCATTTGTTCTTTGTGTTCTGTGAGATAAGAGTTGGTTGTTTGTTTTGTTAATATTGGTAGAATTGGTGACCATCATTTGTTCTTTGTGTTCTGTGAGATAAGAGTTGGTTGTTTGTTTTGTTAATATTGGTAGAATTGGTGACCATCATTTGTTCTTTGTGTTCTGTGAGATAAGAGTTGATTGTTTGTTTTGTTAATATTGGTAGAATTGTTGACCATCATTTGTTCTTTGTGTTCTGTGAGATAAGAGTTGGTTGTTTGTTTTGTTAATATTGGTAGAATTGTTGACCATCATTTGTTCTTTCTGTTCTGTGAGATAAGAGTTGGTTGTTTGTTTTGTTAATATTGATAGAATTGTTGACCATCATTTGTTCTTTGTGTTCTGTGAGATAAGAGTTGGTTGTTTATTTTGTTAATATTGGTAGAATTGTTGACCATCATTTGTTCTTTGTGTTCTGTGATATAAGAGTTGGTTGTTTGTTTTGTTAATATTGGTAGAATTGTTGACCATCATTTGTTCTTTGTTTTCTGTGAGATAAGAGTTGATTGTTTGTTTTGTTAATATTGGTAGAATTGTTGACCATCATTTGTTCCTTGTGTTCTGTGAGATAAGAGTTGGTTGTTTGTTTTGTTAATATTGGTAGAATTGTTGACCATCATTTGATCTTTATGTTCTTTGAGATAAGAGTTGGTTGTTTGTTTTGTTAATATTGGTAGAATTGTTGACCATCATTTGTTCTTTGTGTTCTGTGAGATAAGAGTTGATTGTTTGTTTTGTTAATATTGGTAGAATTGTTGACCATCATTTGTTCTTTGTGTTCTGTGAGATAAGAGTTGATTGTTTGTTTTGTTAATATTGGTATAATTGTTGACCATCATTTGTTCTTTGTGTTCTGTGAGATAAGAGTTGGTTCTTTGTTTTGTTAATATTGGTAGAATTGTTGACCATTATTTGTTCTTTGTGTTCTGTGAGATAAGAGTTGGTTGTTTGTTTTGTTAATATTGGTAGAATTGTTGACCATCATTTGTTCTTTGTGTTCTGTGAGATAAGAGTTGATTGTTTATTTTGTTAATATTGGTAGAATTGTTGACCATCATTTGTTCTTTGTGTTCTGTGAGATGAGAGTTGATTGTTTGTTTTGTTAATATTGGTAGAATTGTTGACCATCATTTGTTCTTTGTGTTCTGTGAGATAAGAGTTGATTGTTTGTTTTGTTAATATTGGTAGAATTGTTGACCATCATTTGTTCTTTGTGTTCTGTGAGATAAGAGTTGATTGTTTGTTTTGTTAATATTGGTAGAATTGTTGACCATCATTTGTTCTTTGTGTTCTGTGAGATAAGAGTTGGTTGTTTGTTTTGTTAATATTGGTAGAATTGTTGACCATCATTTGTTCTTTGTGTTCTGTGAGATGAGAGTTGGTTGTTTGTTTTGTTAATATTGGTAGAATTGTTGACCATCATTTGTTCTTTGTGTTCTGTGAGATAAGAGTTGGTTGTTTGTTTTGTTAATATTGGTAGAATTGTTGACCATCATTTGTTCTTTGTGGTCTGTGAGATAAGAGTTGGTTGTTTGTTTTGTTAATATTGGTAGAATTGTTGACCATCATTTGTTTTTTGTGTTCTGTGAGATAAGAGTTGGTTGTTTGTTTTGTTAATATTGGTAGAATTGTTGACCATCATTTGGTCTTTGTGTTGTGTGAGATAAGAGTTGATTGTTTGTTTTGTTAATATTGGTAGAATTGTTGACCATCATTTGTTCTTTGTGTTCTGTGAGATAAGAGTTGATTGTTTGTTTTGTTAATATTGGTAGAATTGTTGACCATCATTTGTTCTTTGTGTTTTGTGAGATAAGAGTTGGTTGTTTGTTTTGTTAATATTGGTAGAATTGTTGACCATCATTTGTTCTTTGTGTTCTGTGAGATAAGAGTTGATTGTTTGTTTTGTTAATATTGGTAGAATTGTTGACCATCATTTGTTCTTTGTGTTCTGTGAGATAAGAGTTGATTGTTTGTTTTGTTAATATTGGTAGAATTGTTGACCATCATTTGTTCTTTGTGTTCTGTGAGATAAGAGTTGGTTGTTCGTTTTGTTAATATTGGTAGAATTGTTGACCATCATTTGTTCTTTGTGTTCTGTGAGATAAGAGTTGATTGTTTGTTTTGTTAATATTGGTAGAATTGTTGACCATCATTTGTTCTTTGTGTTCTGTGAGATAAGAGTTGATTGTTTGTTTTGTTAATATTGGTAGAATTGTTGACCATCATTTGTTCTTTGTGTTCTGTGAGATAAGAGTTGATTGTTTGTTTTGTTAATATTGGTAGAATTGTTGACCATCATTTGTTCTTTGTGTTCTGTGAGATAAGAGTTGATTGTTTGTTTTGTTAATATTGGTAGAATTGTTGACCATCATTTGTTCTTTGTGTTCTGTGAGATAAGAGTTGGTTGTTTGTTTTGTTAATATTGGTAGAATTGTTGACCATCATTTGTTCTTTGTGTTCTGTGAGATAAGAGTTGATTGTTTGTTTTGTTAATATTGGTAGAATTGTTGACCATCATTTGTTCTTTGTGTTCTGTGAGATAAGAGTTGATTGTTTGTTTTGTTAATATTGGTAGAATTGTTGACCATCATTTGTTCTTTGTGTTCTGTGAGATAAGAGTTGGTTGTTTGTTTTGTTAATATTGGTAGAATTGTTGACCATCATTTGTTCTTTGTGTTCTGTGAGATAAGAGTTGGTTGTTTGTTTTGTTAATATTGGTAGAATTGTTGACCATCATTTGTTCTTTGTGTTCTGTGAGATAAGAGTTGGTTGTTTGTTTTGTTAATATTGGTAGAATTGTTGACCATCATTTGTTCGTTGTGGTCTGTGAGATAAGAGTTGGTTGTTTGTTTTGTTAATATTGGTAGAATTGTTGACCATCATTTGTTTTTTGTGTTCTGTGAGATAAGAGTTGGTTGTTTGTTTTGTTAATATTGGTAGAATTGTTGACCATCATTTGGTCTTTGTGTTGTGTGAGATAAGAGTTGATTGTTTGTTTTGTTAATATTGGTAGAATTGTTGACCATCATTTGTTCTTTGTGTTCTGTGAGATAAGAGTGATTGTTTGTTTTGTTAATATTGGTAGAATTGTTGACCATCATTTGTTCTTTGTGTTCTGTGAGATAAGAGTTGATTGTTTGTTTTGTTAATATTGGTAGAATTGTTGACCATCATTTGTTCTTTGTGTTTTGTGAGATAAGAGTTGGTTGTTTGTTTTGTTAATATTGGTAGAATTGTTGACCATCATTTGTTCTTTGTGTTCTGTGAGATAAGAGTTGATTGTTTGTTTTGTTAATATTGGTAGAATTGTTGACCATCATTTGTTCTTTGTGTTCTGTGAGATAAGAGTTGATTGTTTGTTTTGTTAATATTGGTAGAATTGTTGACGATCATTTGTTATTTGTGTTCTGTGAGATAAGAGTTGGTTGTTCGTTTTGTTAATATTGGTAGAATTGTTGAACATCATTTGTTCTTTGTGTTCTGTGAGATAAGAGTTGATTGTTTGTTTTGTTAATATTGGTAGAATTGTTGACCATCATTTGTTCTTTGTGTTCTGTGAGATAAGAGTTGATTGTTTGTTTTGTTAATATTGGTAGAATTGTTGACCATCATTTGTTCTTTGTGTTCTGTGAGATAAGAGTTGATTGTTTGTTTTGTTAATATTGGTAGAATTGTTGACCATCATTTGTTCTTTGTGTTCTGTGAGATAAGAGTTGATTGTTTGTTTTGTTAATATTGGTAGAATTGTTGACCATCATTTGTTCTTTGTGTTCTGTGAGATAAGAGTTGGTTGTTTGTTTTGTTAATATTGGTAGAATTGTTGACCATCATTTGTTCTTTGTGTTCTGTGAGATAAGAGTTGATTGTTTGTTTTGTTAATATTGGTAGAATTGTTGACCATCATTTGTTCTTTGTGTTCTGTGAGATAAGAGTTGATTGTTTGTTTTGTTAATATTGGTAGAATTGTAGACCATCATTTGTTCTTTGTGTTCTGTGAGATAAGAGTTGATTGTTTGTTTTGTTAATATTGGTAGAATTGTTGACTATCATTTGTTCTTTGTTTTCTGTGAGATAAGAGTTGATTGTTTGTTTTGTTAATATTGGTAGAATTGTTGACCATCATTTGTTCTTTGTGTTCTGTGAGATAAGAGTTGGTTGTTTGTTTTGTTAATATTGGTAGAATTGTTGACCATCATTTGTTCTTTGTGTTCTGTGAGATAAGAGTTGATTGTTTGTTTTGTTAATATTGGTAGAATTGTTGACCATCATTTGTTCTTTGTGTTCTGTGAGATAAGAGTTGGTTGTTTGTTTTGTTAATATTGGTAGAATTGTTGACCATCATTTGTTCTTTGTGGTCTGTGAGATAAGAGTTGGTTGTTTGTTTTGTTAATATTGGTAGAATTGTTGACCATCATTTGTTCTTTGTGTTCTGTGAGATAAGAGTTGGTTGTTTGTTTTGTTAATATTGGTAGAATTGTTGACCATCATTTGTTCTTTGTGTTCTGTGAGATAAGAGTTGGTTGTTTGTTTTGTTAATATTGGTAGAATTGTTGACCATCATTTGTTCTTTGTGGTCTGTGAGATAAGAGTTGGTTGTTTGTTTTGTTAATATTGGTAGAATTGTTGACCATCATTTGTTTTTTGTGTTCTGTGAGATAAGAGTTGGTTGTTTGTTTTGTTAATATTGGTAGAATTGTTGACCATCATTTGGTCTTTGTGTTGTGTGAGATAAGAGTTGATTGTTTGTTTTGTTAATATTGGTAGAATTGTTGACCATCATTTGTTCTTTGTGTTCTGTGAGATAAGAGTGATTGTTTGTTTTGTTAATATTGGTAGAATTGTTGACCATCATTTGTTCTTTGTGTTCTGTGAGATAAGAGTTGATTGTTTGTTTTGTTAATATTGGTAGAATTGTTGACCATCATTTGTTCTTTGTGTTTTGTGAGATAAGAGTTGGTTGTTTGTTTTGTTAATATTGGTAGAATTGTTGACCATCATTTGTTCTTTGTGTTCTGTGAGATAAGAGTTGATTGTTTGTTTTGTTAATATTGGTAGAATTGTTGACGATCATTTGTTCTTTGTGTTCTGTGAGATAAGAGTTGGTTGTTCGTTTTGTTAATATTGGTAGAATTGTTGACCATCATTTGTTCTTTGTGTTCTGTGAGATAAGAGTTGGTTGTTTGTTTTGTTAATATTGGTAGAATTGTTGACCATCATTTGTTCTTTGTGTTCTGTGAGATAAGAGTTGATTGTTTGTTTTGTTAATATTGGTAGAATTGTTGACCATCATTTGTTCTTTGTGTTCTGTGAGATAAGAGTTGATTGTTTGTTTTGTTAATATTGGTAGAATTGTTGACCATCATTTGTTCTTTGTGTTCTGTGAGATAAGAGTTGGTTGTTTGTTTTGTTAATATTGGTAGAATTGTTGACCATCATTTGTTCTTTGTGGTCTGTGAGATAAGAGTTGGTTGTTTGTTTTGTTAATATTGGTAGAATTGTTGACCATCATTTGTTTTTTGTGTTCTGTGAGATAAGAGTTGGTTGTTTGTTTTGTTAATATTGGTAGAATTGTTGACCATCATTTGTTCTTTGTGTTCTGTGAGATAAGAGTGATTGTTTGTTTTGTTAATATTGGTAGAATTGTTGACCATCATTTGTTCTTTGTGTTCTGTGAGATAAGAGTTGATTGTTTGTTTTGTTAATATTGGTAGAATTGTTGACCATCATTTGTTCTTTGTGTTTTGTGAGATAAGAGTTGGTTGTTTGTTTTGTTAATATTGGTAGAATTGTTGACCATCATTTGTTCTTTGTGTTCTGTGAGATAAGAGTTGATTGTTTGTTTTGTTAATATTGGTAGAATTGTTGACCATCATTTGTTCTTTGTGTTCTGTGAGATAAGAGTTGATTGTTTGTTTTGTTAATATTGGTAGAATTGTTGACGATCATTTGTTCTTTGTGTTCTGTGAGATAAGAGTTGGTTGTTCGTTTTGTTAATATTGGTAGAATTGTTGACCATCATTTGTTCTTTGTGTTCTGTGAGATAAGAGTTGATTGTTTGTTTTGTTAATATTGGTAGAATTGTTGACCATCATTTGTTCTTTGTGTTCTGTGAGATAAGAGTTGATTGTTTGTTTTGTTAATATTGGTAGAATTGTTGACCATCATTTGTTCTTTGTGTTCTGTGAGATAAGAGTTGATTGTTTGTTTTGTTAATATTGGTAGAATTGTTGACCATCATTTGTTCTTTGTGTTCTGTGAGATAAGAGTTGATTGTTTGTTTTGTTAATATTGGTAGAATTGTTGACCATCATTTGTTCTTTGTGTTCTGTGAGATAAGAGTTGGTTGTTTGTTTTGTTAATATTGGTAGAATTGTTGACCATCATTTGTTCTTTGTGTTCTGTGAGATAAGAGTTGATTGTTTGTTTTGTTAATATTGGTAGAATTGTTGACCATCATTTGTTCTTTGTGTTCTGTGAGATAAGAGTTGGTTGTTTGTTTTGTTAATATTGGTAGAATTGTTGACCATCATTTGTTTTTTGTGTTCTGTGAGATAAGAGTTGGTTGTTTGTTTTGTTAATATTGGTAGAATTGTTGACCATCATTTGGTCTTTGTGTTGTGTGAGATAAGAGTTGATTGTTTGTTTTGTTAATATTGGTAGAATTGTTGACCATCATTTGTTCTTTGTGTTCTGTGAGATAAGAGTGATTGTTTGTTTTGTTAATATTGGTAGAATTGTTGACCATCATTTGTTCTTTGTGTTCTGTGAGATAAGAGTTGATTGTTTGTTTTGTTAATATTGGTAGAATTGTTGACCATCATTTGTTCTTTGTGTTTTGTGAGATAAGAGTTGGTTGTTTGTTTTGTTAATATTGGTAGAATTGTTGACCATCATTTGTTCTTTGTGTTCTGTGAGATAAGAGTTGATTGTTTGTTTTGTTAATATTGGTAGAATTGTTGACGATCATTTGTTCTTTGTGTTCTGTGAGATAAGAGTTGGTTGTTCGTTTTGTTAATATTGGTAGAATTGTTGACCATCATTTGTTCTTTGTGTTCTGTGAGATAAGAGTTGGTTGTTTGTTTTGTTAATATTGGTAGAATTGTTGACCATCATTTGTTCTTTGTGTTCTGTGAGATAAGAGTTGATTGTTTGTTTTGTTAATATTGGTAGAATTGTTGACCATCATTTGTTCTTTGTGTTCTGTGAGATAAGAGTTGATTGTTTGTTTTGTTAATATTGGTAGAATTGTTGACTATCATTTGTTCTTTGTGTTCTGTGAGATAAGAGTTGATTGTTTGTTTTGATAATATTGGTAGAATTGTTGACCATCATTTGTTCTTTGTGTTCTGTGAGATAAGAGTTGATTGTTTGTTTTGTTAATATTGGTAGAATTGTTGACCATCATTTGTTCTTTGTGTTCTGTGAGATAAGAGTTGGTTGTTTGTTTTGTTAATATTGGTAGAATTCTTGACCATCATTTGTTCTTTGCGTTCTGTGAGATAAGAGTTGATTGTTTGTTTTGTTAATATTGGTAGAATTGTTGACCATCATTTGTTCTTTGTGTTCTGTGAGATAAGAGTTGGTTGTTTGTTTTGTTAATATTGGTAGAATTGTTGACCATCATTTGTTCTTTGTGTTCTGTGAGATAAGAGTTGGTTGTTTGTTTTGTTAATATTGGTAGAATTGTTGACCATCATTTGTTCTTTGTGTTCTGTGAGATAAGAGTTGGTTGTTTGTTTTGTTAATATTGGTAGAATTGTTGACCATCATTTGTTCTTTGTGTTCTGTGAGATAAGAGTTGGTTGTTTGTTTTGTTAATATTGGTAGAATTGTTGACCATCATTTGTTCTTTGTGGTCTGTGAGATAAGAGTTGGTTGTTTGTTTTGTTAATATTGATAGAATTGTTGACCATCATTTGTTCTTTGTGTTTTGTGAGATAAGAGTTGGTTGTTTGTTTTGTTAATATTGGTAGAATTGTTGACCATCATTTGTTCTTTGTGTTCTGTGAGATAAGAGTTGATTGTTTGTTTTGTTAATATTGGTAGAATTGTTGACCATCATTTGTTCTTTGTGTTCTGTGAGATAAGAGTTGGTTGTTTGTTTTGTTAATATTGGTAGAATTGTTGACCATCATTTGTTCTTTGTGTTCTGTGAGATAAGAGTTGGTTGTTTGTTTTGTTAATATTGGTAGAGTTGTTGACCATCATTTGTTCTTTGTGTTCTGTGAGATAAGAGTTGATTGTTTGTTTTGTTAATATTGGTAGAATTGTTGACCATCATTTGTTCTTTGTGTTCTGTGAGATAAGAGTTGATTGTTTGTTTTGTTAACATTGGTAGAATTGTTGACCATCATTTGTTCCTTGTGTTCTGTGAGATAAGAGTTGATTGTTTGTTTTGTTAATATTGGTAGAATTGTTGACCATCATTTGTTCTTTGTGTTCTGTGAGATAAGAGTTGGTTGTTTGTTTTGTTAATATTGGTAGAATTGTTGACCATCATTTGTTCTTTGTGTTCTGTGAGATAAGAGTTGATTGTTTGTTTTGTTAATATTGGTAGAATTGTTGACCATCATTTGTTCTTTGTGTTCTGTGAGATAAGAGTTGATTGTTTGTTTTGTTAATATTGGTAGAATTGTTGACTATCATTTGTTCTTTGTGTTCTGTGAGATAAGAGTTGATTGTTTGTTTTGATAATATTGGTAGAATTGTTGACCATCATTTGTTCTTTGTGTTCTGTGAGATAAGAGTTGATTGTTTGTTTTGTTAATATTGGTAGAATTGTTGACCATCATTTGTTCTTTGTGTTCTGTGAGATAAGAGTTGGTTGTTTGTTTTGTTAATATTGGTAGAATTGTTGACGATCATTTGTTCTTTGTGTTCTGTGAGATAAGAATTGATTGTTTGTTTTGTTAATATTGGTAGAATTGTTGACCATCATTTGTTCTTTGTGTTCTGTGAGATAAGAGTTGATTGTTTGCTTTGTTAATATTGGTAGAATTGTTGACCATCATTTGTTCTTTGTGTTCTGTGAGATAAGAGTTGGTTGTTTGTTTTGTTAATATTGGTAGAATTGTTGACCATCATTTGTTCTTTGTGTTCTGTGAGATAAGAGTTGGTTGTTTGTTTTGCTAATATTGTTAGAATTGTTGACCATCATTTGTTCTTTGTGTTCTGTGAGATAAGAGTTTGTTGTTTGTTTTGTTAATATTGGTAGAATTGTTGACCATCATTTGTTCTTTGTGTTCTGTGAGATAAGAGTTGGTTGTTTGTTTTGTTAATATTGGTAGAATTGTTGACCATCAGTTGTTCTTTGTGTTCTGTGAGGTAAGAGTTGGTTGTTTGTTTTGTTAATATTGGTAGAATTGTTGACCATCATTTGTTCTTTGTGTTCTGTGAGATAAGAGTTGGTTGTTTGTTTTGTTAATATTGGTAGAATTGTTGACCATCATTTGTTCTTTGTGTTCTGTGAGATAAGAGTTGGTTGTTTGTTTTGTTAATATTGGTAGAATTGTTGACCATCATTTGTTCTTTGTGTTCTGTGAGATAAGAGTTGATTGTTTGTTTTGTTAATATTGGTAGAATTGTTGACCATCATTTGTTCTTTGTGTTCTGTGAGATAAGAGTTGGTTGTTTTTTTTGTTAATATTGGTAGAATTGTTGACCATCATTTGTTCTTTGTGTTCTGTGAGATGAGAGTTGATTGTTTGTTTTGTTAATATTGGTAGAATTGTTGACCATTATTTGTTCTTTGTGTTCTGTGAGATAAGAGTTGATTGTTTTTTTGTTAATATTGGTAGAATTGTTGACCATCATTTGTTCTTTGTGTTTTGTGAGATAAGAGTTGGTTGTTTGTTTTGTTAATATTGGTAGAATTGTTGACCATCATTTGTTCTTTGTGTTCTGTGAGATAAGAGTTGATTGTTTGTTTTGTTAATATTGGTAGAATTGATGACCATCATTAGTTCTTTGTGTTCTGTGAGATAAGAGTTGGTTGTTTGTTTTGTTAATATTGGTAGAATTGTTGACCATCATTTGTTCTTTGTGTTCTGTGAGATAAGAGTTGATTGTTTGTTTTGTTAATATTGGTAGAATTGTTGACCATCATTTGTTCTTTGTGTTCTGTGAGATAAGAGTTGGTTGTTTGTTTTGTTAATATTGGTAGAATTGTTGACCATCATTTGTTCTTTGTGTTCTGTGAGATAAGAGTTGGTTGTTTGTTTTGTTAATATTGGTAGAATTGTTGACCATCATTTGTTCTTTGTGTTCTGTGAGATAAGAGTTGATTGTTTGTTTTGTTAATAATGGTAGAATTGTTGACCATCATTTGTTCTTTGTGTTCTGTGAGATAAGAGTTGGTTGTTTGTTTTGTTAATATTGGTAGAATTGTTGACCATCATTTGTTCTTTGTGTTCTGTGAGATAAGAGTTGATTGTTTGTTTTGTTAATATTGGTAGAATTGTTGACCATCATTTGTTCTTTGTGTTCTATAAGATAAGAGTTGGTTGTTTGTTTTGTTAATATTGGTAGAATTGTTGACCATCATTTGTTCTTTGTGTTCTGTGAGATAAGAGTTGATTGTTTGTTTTGTTAATATTGGTAGAATTGTTGACCATCATTTGTTCTTTGTGTTCTGTGAGATAAGAGTTGGTTGTTTGTTTTGTTAATATTGGTAGAATTGTTGACCATCATTTGTTCTGTGTGTTCTGTGAGATAAGTGGTGGTTGTTTGTTTTGTTAATATTGGTAGAATTGTTGACCATCATTTGTTCTTTGTGTTCTGTGAGATAAGAGTTGATTGTTTGTTTTGTTAATATTGGTAGAATTGTTGACCATCATTTGTTCTTTGTGTTCTGTGAGATAAGAGTTGGTTGTTTGTTTTGTTAATATTGGTAGAATTGTTGACCATCATTTGTTCTTTGTGTTCTGTGAGATAAGAGTTGATTGTTTGTTTTGTTAATATTGGTAGAATTGTTGACCATCATTTGTTCTTTGTGTTCTGTGAGATAAGAGTTGGTTGGTTGTTTGTTTTGTTAATATTGATAGAATTGTTGACCATCATTTGTTCTTTGTGTTCTGTGAGATAAGAGTTGGTTGTTTGTGTTGTTAATATTGGTAGAATTGTTGACCATCATTTGTTCTTTGTGTTCTGTGAGATAAGAGTTGGTTGTTTGTTTTGTTAATATTGGTAGAATTGTTGACCATCAGTTGTTCTTTGTGTTCTGTGAGGTAAGAGTTGGTTGTTTGTTTTGTTAATATTGGTAGAATTATTGACCATCATTTGTTCTTTGTGTTCTGTGAGATAAGAGTTGGTTGTTTGTTTTGTTAATATTGGTAGAATTGTTGACCATCATTTGTTCTTTGTGTTCTGTGAGATAAGAGTGATTGTTTGTTTTGTTAATATTGGTAGAATTGTTGACCATCATTTGTTCTTTGTGTTCTGTGAGATAAGAGTTGGTTGTTTGTTTTGTTAATATTGGTAGAATTGTTGACCATCATTTGTTCTTTGTGTTCTGTGAGATAAGAGTTGATTGTTTGTTTTGTTAATATTGGTAGAATTGTTGACCATCATTTGTTCTTTGTGTTCTGTGAGATAAGAGTTGGTTGTTTGTTTTGTTAATATTGGTAGAATTGTTGACCATCATTTGTTCTTTGTGTTCTGTGAGATAAGAGTTGATTGTTTGTTTTGTTAATATTGGTAGAATTGTTGACCATCATTTGTTCTTTGTGTTCTGTGAGATAAGAGTTGGTTGTTTGTTTTGTTAATATTGGTAGAATTGTTGACCATCAGTTGTTCTTTGTGTTCTGTGAGATAAGAGTTGGTTGTTTGTTTTGTTAATATTGGTAGAATTGTTGACCATCATTTGTTCTTTGTGTTCTGTGAGATAAGAGTTGGTTGTTTGTTTTGTTAATATTGGTAGAATTGTTGACCATCATTTGTTCTTTGTGTTCTGTGAGATAAGAGTTGGTTGTTTGTTTTGTTAATATTGGTAGAATTGTTGACCATCATTTGTTCTTTGTGTTCTGTGAGATAAGAGTTGATTGTTTGTTTTGTTAATATTGGTAGAATTGTTGACCATCATTTGTTCTTTGTGTTCTGTGAGATAAGAGTTGGTTGTTTTTTTTGTTAATATTGGTAGAATTGTTGACCATCATTTGTTCTTTGTGTTCTGTGAGATGAGAGTTGATTGTTTGTTTTGTTAATATTGGTAGAATAGTTGACCATCATTTGTTCTTTGTGTTCTGTGAGATAAGAGTTGATTGTTTGTTTTGTTAATATTGGTAGAATTGTTGACCATCATTTGTTCTTTGTGTTTTGTGAGATAAGAGTTGGTTGTTTGTTTTGTTAATATTGGTAGAATTGTTGACCATCATTTGTTCTTTGTGTTCTGTGAGATAAGAGTTGATTGTTTGTTTTGTTAATATTGGTAGAATTGATGACCATCATTAGTTCTTTGTGTTCTGTGAGATAAGAGTTGGTTGTTTGTTTTGTTAATATTGGTAGAATTGTTGATTATCATTTGTTCTTTGTGTTCTGTGAGATAAGAGTTGATTGTTTGTTTTGTTAATATTGGTAGAATTGTTGACCATCATTTGTTCTTTGTGTTCTGTGAGATAAGAGTTGGTTGTTTGTTTTGTTAATATTGGTAGAATTGTTGACCATCATTTGTTCTTTGTGTTCCGTGAGATAAGAGTTGGTTGTTTGTTTTGTTAATATTGGTAGAATTGTTGACCATCATTTGTTCTTTGTGTTCTGTGAGATAAGAGTTGATTGTTTGTTTTGTTAATAATGGTAGAATTGTTGACCATCATTTGTTCTTTGTTTTCTGTGAGATAAGAGTTGGTTGTTTGTTTTGTTAATATTGGTAGAATTGTTGACCATCATTTGTTCTTTGTGTTCTGTGAGATAAGAGTTGATTGTTTGTTTTGTTAATATTGGTAGAATTGTTGACCATCATTTGTTCTTTGTGTTCTGTAAGATAAGAGTTGGTTGTTTGTTTTGTTAATATTGGTAGAATTGTTGACCATCATTTGTTCTTTGTGTTCTGTGAGATAAGAGTTGATTGTTTGTTTTGTTAATATTGGTAGAATTGTTGACCATCATTTGTTCTTTGTGTTCTGTGAGATAAGAGTTGGTTGTTTGTTTTGTTAATATTGGTAGAATTGTTGACCATCATTTGTTCTGTGTGTTCTGTGAGATAAGAGTTGGTTGTTTGTTTTGTTAATATTGGTAGAATTGTTGACCATCATTTGTTCTTTGTGTTCTGTGAGATAAGAGTTGATTGTTTGTTTTGTTAATATTGGTAGAATTGTTGACCATCATTTGTTCTTTGTGTTCTGTGAGATAAGAGTTGGTTGTTTGTTTTGTTAATATTGGTAGAATTGTTGACCATCATTTGTTCTTTGTGTTCTGTGAGATAAGAGTTGATTGTTTGTTTTGTTAATATTGGTAGAATTGTTGACCATCATTTGTTCTTTGTGTTCTGTGAGATAAGAGTTGGTTGTTTGTTTTGTTAATATTGATAGAATTGTTGACCATCATTTGTTCTTTGTGTTCTGTGAGATAAGAGTTGGTTGTTTGTGTTGATAATATTGGTAGAATTGTTGACCATCATTTGTTCTTTGTGTTCTGTGAGATAAGAGTTGGTTGTTTGTTTTGTTAATATTGGTAGAATTGTTGACCATCAGTTGTTCTTTGTGTTCTGTGAGATAAGAGTTGGTTGTTTGTTTTGTTAATATTGGTAGAATTATTGACCATCATTTGTTCTTTGTGTTCTGTGAGATAAGAGTTGGTTGTTTGTTTTGTTAATATTGGTAGAATTGTTGACCATCATTTGTTCTTTGTGTTCTGTGAGATAAGAGTGATTGTTTGTTTTGTTAATATTGGTAGAATTGTTGACCATCATTTGTTCTTTGTGTTCTGTGAGATAAGAGTTGGTTGTTTGTTTTGTTAATATTGGTAGAATTGTTGACCATCATTTGTTCTTTGTGTTCTGTGAGATAAGAGTTGATTGTTTGTTTTGTTAATATTGGTAGAATTGTTGACCATCATTTGTTCTTTGTGTTCTGTGAGATAAGAGTTGGTTGTTTGTTTTGTTAATATTGGTAGAATTGTTGACCATCATTTGTTCTTTGTGTTCTGTGAGATAAGAGTTGATTGTTTGTTTTGTTAATATTGGTAGAATTGTTGACCATCATTTGTTCTTTGTGTTCTGTGAGATAAGAGTTGGTTGTTTGTTTTGTTAATATTGGTAGAATTGTTGACCATCATTTGCTCTTTGTGTTCTGTGAGATAAGAGTTGGTTGTTTGTTTTGTTAATATTGGTAGAATTGTTGACCATCATTTGTTCTTTGTGTTCTGTGAGATAAGAGTTGGTTGTTTGTTTTGTTAATATTGGTAGAATTGTTGACCATCATTTGTTCTTTGTGTTCTGTGAGATAAGAGTTGATTGTTTGTTTTGTTAATATTGGTAGAATTGTTGACCATCATTTGTTCTTTGTGTTCTGTGAGATAAGAGTTGGTTGTTTTTTTTGTTAATATTGGTAGAATTGTTGACCATCATTTGTTTTTTGTGTTCTGTGAGATGAGAGTTGATTGTTTGTTTTGTTAATATTGGTAGAATTGTTGACCATCATTTGTTCTTTGTGTTCTGTGAGATAAGAGTTGATTGTTTGTTTTGTTAATATTGGTAGAATTGTTGACCATCATTTGTTCTTTGTGTTTTGTGAGATAAGAGTTGGTTGTTTGTTTTGTTAATATTGGTAGAATTGTTGACCATCATTTGTTCTTTGTGTTCTGTGAGATAAGAGTTGATTGTTTGTTTTGTTAATATTGGTAGAATTGTTGACCATCATTTGTTCTTTGTGTTCTGTGAGATAAGAGTTGGTTGTTTTTTTTGTTAATATTGGTAGAATTGTTGACCATCATTTGTTCTTTGTGTTCTGTGAGATGAGAGTTGATTGTTTGTTTTGTTAATATTGGTAGAATAGTTGACCATCATTTGTTCTTTGTGTTCTGTGAGATAAGAGTTGATTGTTTGTTTTGTTAATATTGGTAGAATTGTTGACCATCATTTGTTCTTTGTGTTTTGTGAGATAAGAGTTGGTTGTTTGTTTTGTTAATATTGGTAGAATTGTTGACCATCATTTGTTCTTTGTGTTCTGTGAGATAAGAGTTGATTGTTTGTTTTGTTAATATTGGTAGAATTGATGACCATCATTAGTTCTTTGTGTTCTGTGAGATAAGAGTTGGTTGTTTGTTTTGTTAATATTGGTAGAATTGTTGATTATCATTTGTTCTTTGTGTTCTGTGAGATAAGAGTTGATTGTTTGTTTTGTTAATATTGGTAGAATTGTTGACCATCATTTGTTCTTTGTGTTCTGTGAGATAAGAGTTGGTTGTTTGTTTTGTTAATATTGGTAGAATTGTTGACCATCATTTGTTCTTTGTGTTCCGTGAGATAAGAGTTGGTTGTTTGTTTTGTTAATATTGGTAGAATTGTTGACCATCATTTGTTCTTTGTGTTCTGTGAGATAAGAGTTGATTGTTTGTTTTGTTAATAATGGTAGAATTGTTGACCATCATTTGTTCTTTGTTTTCTGTGAGATAAGAGTTGGTTGTTTGTTTTGTTAATATTGGTAGAATTGTTGACCATCATTTGTTCTTTGTGTTCTGTGAGATAAGAGTTGATTGTTTGTTTTGTTAATATTGGTAGAATTGTTGACCATCATTTGTTCTTTGTGTTCTGTAAGATAAGAGTTGGTTGTTTGTTTTGTTAATATTGGTAGAATTGTTGACCATCATTTGTTCTTTGTGTTCTGTGAGATAAGAGTTGATTGTTTGTTTTGTTAATATTGGTAGAATTGTTGACCATCATTTGTTCTTTGTGTTCTGTGAGATAAGAGTTGGTTGTTTGTTTTGTTAATATTGGTAGAATTGTTGACCATCATTTGTTCTGTGTGTTCTGTGAGATAAGAGTTGGTTGTTTGTTTTGTTAATATTGGTAGAATTGTTGACCATCATTTGTTCTTTGTGTTCTGTGAGATAAGAGTTGATTGTTTGTTTTGTTAATATTGGTAGAATTGTTGACCATCATTTGTTCTTTGTGTTCTGTGAGATAAGAGTTGGTTGTTTGTTTTGTTAATATTGGTAGAATTGTTGACCATCATTTGTTCTTTGTGTTCTGTGAGATAAGAGTTGATTGTTTGTTTTGTTAATATTGGTAGAATTGTTGACCATCATTTGTTCTTTGTGTTCTGTGAGATAAGAGTTGGTTGTTTGTTTTGTTAATATTGATAGAATTGTTGACCATCATTTGTTCTTTGTGTTCTGTGAGATAAGAGTTGGTTGTTTGTGTTGATAATATTGGTAGAATTGTTGACCATCATTTGTTCTTTGTGTTCTGTGAGATAAGAGTTGGTTGTTTGTTTTGTTAATATTGGTAGAATTGTTGACCATCAGTTGTTCTTTGTGTTCTGTGAGATAAGAGTTGGTTGTTTGTTTTGTTAATATTGGTAGAATTATTGACCATCATTTGTTCTTTGTGTTCTGTGAGATAAGAGTTGGTTGTTTGTTTTGTTAATATTGGTAGAATTGTTGACCATCATTTGTTCTTTGTGTTCTGTGAGATAAGAGTGATTGTTTGTTTTGTTAATATTGGTAGAATTGTTGACCATCATTTGTTCTTTGTGTTCTGTGAGATAAGAGTTGGTTGTTTGTTTTGTTAATATTGGTAGAATTGTTGACCATCATTTGTTCTTTGTGTTCTGTGAGATAAGAGTTGATTGTTTGTTTTGTTAATATTGGTAGAATTGTTGACCATCATTTGTTCTTTGTGTTCTGTGAGATAAGAGTTGGTTGTTTGTTTTGTTAATATTGGTAGAATTGTTGACCATCATTTGTTCTTTGTGTTCTGTGAGATAAGAGTTGATTGTTTGTTTTGTTAATATTGGTAGAATTGTTGACCATCATTTGTTCTTTGTGTTCTGTGAGATAAGAGTTGGTTGTTTGTTTTGTTAATATTGGTAGAATTGTTGACCATCATTTGCTCTTTGTGTTCTGTGAGATAAGAGTTGGTTGTTTGTTTTGTTAATATTGGTAGAATTGTTGACCATCATTTGTTCTTTGTGTTCTGTGAGATAAGAGTTGGTTGTTTGTTTTGTTAATATTGGTAGAATTGTTGACCATCATTTGTTCTTTGTGTTCTGTGAGATAAGAGTTGATTGTTTGTTTTGTTAATATTGGTAGAATTGTTGACCATCATTTGTTCTTTGTGTTCTGTGAGATAAGAGTTGGTTGTTTTTTTTGTTAATATTGGTAGAATTGTTGACCATCATTTGTTTTTTGTGTTCTGTGAGATGAGAGTTGATTGTTTGTTTTGTTAATATTGGTAGAATTGTTGACCATCATTTGTTCTTTGTGTTCTGTGAGATAAGAGTTGATTGTTTGTTTTGTTAATATTGGTAGAATTGTTGACCATCATTTGTTCTTTGTGTTTTGTGAGATAAGAGTTGGTTGTTTGTTTTGTTAATATTGGTAGAATTGTTGACCATCATTTGTTCTTTGTGTTCTGTGAGATAAGAGTTGATTGTTTGTTTTGTTAATATTGGTAGAATTGATGACCATCATTAGTTCTTTGTGTTCTGTGAGATAAGAGTTGGTTGTTTGTTTTGTTAATATTGGTAGAATTGTTGACCATCATTTGTTCTTTGTGTTCTGTGAGATAAGAGTTGGTTGTTTGTTTTGTTAATATTGGTAGAATTGTTGACCATCATTTGTTCTTTGTGTTCTGTGAGATAAGAGTTGATTGTTTGTTTTGTTAATATTGGTAGAATTGTTGACCATCATTTGTTCTTTGTGTTCTGTGAGATAAGAGTTGGTTGTTTGTTTTGTTAATATTGATAGAATTGTTGACCATCATTTGTTCTTTGTGTTCTGTGAGATAAGAGTTGGTTGTTTGTGTTGTTAATATTGGTAGAATTGTTGACCATCATTTGTTCTTTGTGTTCTGTGAGATAAGAGTTGGTTGTTTGTTTTGTTAATATTGGTAGAATTGTTGACCATCAGTTGTTCTTTGTGTTCTGTGAGATAAGAGTTGGTTGTTTGTTTTGTTAATATTGGTAGAATTGTTGACCATCATTTGTTCTTTGTGTTCTGTGAGATAAGAGTTGGTTGTTTGTTTTGTTAATATTGGTAGAATTGTTGACCATCATTTGTTCTTTGTGTTCTGTGAGATAAGAGTTGGTTGTTTGTTTTGTTAATATTGGTAGAATTGTTGACCATCATTTGTTCTTTGTGTTCTGTGAGATAAGAGTTGGTTGTTTGTTTTGTTAATATTGGTAGAATTGTTGACCATCATTTGTTCTTTGTGTTCTGTGAGATAAGAGTTGATTGTTTGTTTTGTTAATATTGGTAGAATTGTTGACCATCATTTGTTCTTTGTGTTCTGTGAGATAAGAGTTGGTTGTTTGTTTTGTTAATATTGGTAGAATTGTTGACCATCATTTGTTCTTTGTGTTCTGTGAGATAAGAGTTGGTTGTTTGTTTTGTTAATATTGGTAGAATTGTTGACCATCATTTGTTCTTTGTGTTCTGTGAGATAAGAGTTGATTGTTTGTTTTGTTAATAATGGTAGAATTGTTGATCATCATTTGTTCTTTGTGTTCTGTGAGATAAGAGTTGATTGTTTGTTTTGTTAATATTGGTAGAATTGTTGACCATCATTTGTTCTTTGTGTTCTGTAAGATAAGAGTTGGTTGTTTGTTTTGTTAATATTGGTAGAATTGTTGACCATCATTTGTTCTTTGTGTTCTGTGAGATAAGAGTTGATTGTTTGTTTTGTTAATATTGGTAGAATTGTTGACCATCATTTGTTCTTTGTGTTCTGTGAGATAAGAGTTGATTGTTTGTTTTGTTAATATTGGTAGAATTGTTGACCATCATTTGTTCTTTGTGTTCTGTGAGATAAGAGTTGATTGTTTGTTTTGTTAATATTGGTAGAATTGATGACCATCATTTGTTCTTTGTGTTCTGTGAGATAAGAGTTGGTTGTTTGTTTTGTTAATATTGGTAGAATTGTTGACCATCATTTGTTCTTTGTGTTCTGTGAGATTAGAGTTGATTGTTTGTTTTGTTAATATTGGTAGAATTGTAGACCATCATTTGTTCTTTGTGTTCTGTGAGATAAGAGTTGATTGTTTGTTTTGTTAATATTGGTAGAATTGTTGACCATCATTTGTTCTTTGTGTTCTGTGAGATAAGAGTTGATTGTTTGTTTTGTTAATATTGGTAGAATTTTTGACCATCATTTGTTCTTTGTGTTCTGTGAGATGAGAGTTGATTGTTTGTTTTGTTAATATTGGTAGAATTGTTGACCATCATTTGTTCTTTGTGTTCTGTGAGATAAGAGTTGATTGTTTGTTTTGTTAATATTGGTAGAATTGATGACCATCATTTATTCTTTGTGTTCTGTGAGATAAGAGTTGGTTGTTTGTTTTGTTAATATTGGTAGAATTGTTGACCATCATTTGTTCTTTGTGTTCTGTGAGATAAGAGTTGATTGTTTGTTTTGTTAATATTGGTAGAATTGTTGACCATCATTTGTTCTTTGTGTTCTGTGAGATAAGAGTTGGTTGTTTGTTTTGTTAATATTGGTAGAATTGTTGACCATCATTTGTTCTTTGTGTTCTGTGAGATAAGAGTTGGTTGTTTGTTTTGTTAATATTGGTAGAATTGTTGACCATCATTTGTTCTTTGTGTTCTGTGAGATAAGAGTTGGTTGTTTGTTTTGTTAATATTGGTAGAATTGTTGACCATCATTTGTTCTTTGTGTTCTGTGAGATAAGAGTTGATTGTTTGTTTTGTTAATAATGGTAGAATTGTTGTTCATCATTTGTTCTTTGTGTTCTGTGAGATAAGAGTTGATTGTTTGTTTTGTTAATATTGGTAGAATTGTTGACCATCATTTGTTCTTTGTGTTCTGTAAGATAAGAGTTGGTTGTTTGTTTTGTTAATATTGGTAGAATTGTTGACCATCATTTGTTCTTTGTGTTCTGTGAGATAAGAGTTGATTGTTTGTTTTGTTAATATTGGTAGAATTGTTGACCATCATTTGTTCTTTGTGTTCTGTGAGATAAGAGTTGATTGTTTGTTTTGTTAATATTGGTAGAATTGTTGACCATCATTTGTTCTTTGTGTTCTGTGAGATAAGAGTTGGTTGTTTGTTTTGTTAATATTGGTAGAATTGTTGACCATCATTTGTTCTGTGTGTTCTGTGAGATAAGAGTTGGTTGTTTGTTTTGTTAATATTGGTAGAATTGTTGACCATCATTTGTTCTTTGTGTTCTGTGAGATAAGAGTTGATTGTTTGTTTTGTTAATATTGGTAGAATTGTTGACCATCATTTGTTCTTTGTGTTCTGTGAGATAAGAGTTGGTTGTTTGTTTTGTTAATATTGGTAGAATTGTTGACCATCATTTGTTCTTTGTGTTCTGTGAGATAAGAGTTGATTGTTTGTTTTGTTAATATTGGTAGAATTGTTGACCATCATTTGTTCTTTGTGTTCTGTGAGATAAGAGTTGGTTGTTTGTTTTGTTAATATTGATAGAATTGTTGACCATCATTTGTTCTTTGTGTTCTGTGAGATAAGAGTTGGTTGTTTGTGTTGTTAATATTGGTAGAATTGTTGACCATCATTTGTTCTTTGTGTTCTGTGAGATAAGAGTTGGTTGTTTGTTTTGTTAATATTGGTAGAATTGTTGACCATCAGTTGTTCTTTGTGTTCTGTGAGATAAGAGTTGGTTGTTTGTTTTGTTAATATTGGTAGAATTATTGACCATCATTTGTTCTTTGTGTTCTGTGAGATAAGAGTTGGTTGTTTGTTTTGTTAATATTGGTAGAATTGTTGACCATCATTTGTTCTTTGTGTTCTGTGAGATAAGAGTGATTGTTTGTTTTGTTAATATTGGTAGAATTGTTGACCATCATTTGTTCTTTGTGTTCTGTGAGATAAGAGTTGGTTGTTTGTTTTGTTAATATTGGTAGAATTGTTGACCATCATTTGTTCTTTGTGTTCTGTGAGATAAGAGTTGATTGTTTGTTTTGTTAATATTGGTAGAATTGTTGACCATCATTTGTTCTTTGTGTTCTGTGAGATAAGAGTTGGTTGTTTGTTTTGTTAATATTGGTAGAATTGTTGACCATCATTTGTTCTTTGTGTTCTGTGAGATAAGAGTTGATTGTTTGTTTTGTTAATATTGGTAGAATTGTTGACCATCATTTGTTCTTTGTGTTCTGTGAGATAAGAGTTGGTTGTTTGTTTTGTTAATATTGGTAGAATTGTTGACCATCATTTGTTCTTTGTGTTCTGTGAGATAAGAGTTGGTTGTTTGTTTTGTTAATATTGGTAGAATTGTTGACCATCATTTGTTCTTTGTGTTCTGTGAGATAAGAGTTGGTTGTTTGTTTTGTTAATATTGGTAGAATTGTTGACCATCATTTGTTCTTTGTGTTCTGTGAGATAAGAGTTGGTTGTTTGTTTTGTTAATATTGGTAGAATTGTTGACCATCATTTGTTCTTTGTGTTCTGTGAGATAAGAGTTGGTTGTTTGTTTTGTTAATATTGGTAGAATTGTTGACCATCATTTGTTCTTTGTGTTCTGTGAGATAAGAGTTGATTGTTTGTTTTGTTAATATTGGTAGAATTGTTGACCATCATTTGTTCTTTGTGTTCTGTGAGATAAGAGTTGGTTGTTTGTTTTGTTAATATTGGTAGAATTGTTGACCATCATTTGTTCTTTGTGTTCTGTGAGATAAGAGTTGGTTGTTTGTTTTGTTAATATTGGTAGAATTGTTGACCATCATTTGTTCTTTGTGTTCTGTGAGATAAGAGTTGATTGTTTGTTTTGTTAATAATGGTAGAATTGTTGATCATCATTTGTTCTTTGTGTTCTGTGAGATAAGAGTTGATTGTTTGTTTTGTTAATATTGGTAGAATTGTTGACCATCATTTGTTCTTTGTGTTCTGTAAGATAAGAGTTGGTTGTTTGTTTTGTTAATATTGGTAGAATTGTTGACCATCATTTGTTCTTTGTGTTCTGTGAGATAAGAGTTGATTGTTTGTTTTGTTAATATTGGTAGAATTGTTGACCATCATTTGTTCTTTGTGTTCTGTGAGATAAGAGTTGATTGTTTGTTTTGTTAATATTGGTAGAATTGATGACCATCATTTGTTCTTTGTGTTCTGTGAGATAAGAGTTGGTTGTTTGTTTTGTTAATATTGGTAGAATTGTTGACCATCATTTGTTCTTTGTGTTCTGTGAGATTAGAGTTGATTGTTTGTTTTGTTAATATTGGTAGAATTGTAGTCCATCATTTGTTCTTTGTGTTCTGTGAGATAAGAATTGATTGTTTGTTTTGTTAATATTGGTAGAATTGTAGACCATCATTTGTTCTTTGTGTTCTGTGAGATAAGAGTTGATTGTTTGTTTTGTTAATATTGGTAGAATTGTTGACCATCATTTGTTCTTTGTGTTCTGTGAGATAAGAGTTGGTTGTTTGTTTTGTTAATATTGGTAGAATTGTTGACCATCATTTGTTCTTTGTGTTCTGTGAGATAAGAGTTGGTTGTTTGTTTTGTTAATATTGGTAGAATTGTTGACCATCATTTGTTCTTTGTGTTCTGTGAGATAAGAGTTGATTGTTTGTTTTGTTAATATTGGTAGAATTGTTGACCATCATTTGTTCTTTGTGTTCTGTGAGATAAGAGTTGGTTGTTTGTTTTGTTAATATTGGTAGAATTGTTGACCATCATTTGTTCTTTGTGTTCTGTGAGATAAGAGTTGATTGTTTGTTTTGTTAATATTGGTAGAATTGTTGACCATCATTTGTTCTTTGTGTTCTGTGAGATAAGAGTTGGTTGTTTGTTTTGTTAATATTGATAGAATTGTTGACCATCATTTGTTCTTTGTGTTCTGTGAGATAAGAGTTGGTTGTTTGTGTTGTTAATATTGGTAGAATTGTTGACCATCAGTTGTTCTTTGTGTTCTGTGAGATAAGAGTTGGTTGTTTGTTTTGTTAATATTGGTAGAATTATTGACCATCATTTGTTCTTTGTGTTCTGTGAGATAAGAGTTGGTTGTTTGTTTTGTTAATATTGGTAGAATTGTTGACCATCATTTGTTCTTTGTGTTCTGTGAGATAAGAGTGATTGTTTGTTTTGTTAATATTGGTAGAATTGTTGACCATCATTTGTTCTTTGTGTTCTGTGAGATAAGAGTTGGTTGTTTGTTTTGTTAATATTGGTAGAATTGTTGACCATCATTTGTTCTTTGTGTTCTGTGAGATAAGAGTTGATTGTTTGTTTTGTTAATATTGGTAGAATTGTTGACCATCATTTGTTCTTTGTGTTCTGTGAGATAAGAGTTGGTTGTTTGTTTTGTTAATATTGGTAGAATTGTTGACCATCATTTGTTCTTTGTGTTCTGTGAGATAAGAGTTGATTGTTTGTTTTGTTAATATTGGTAGAATTGTTGACCATCATTTGTTCTTTGTGTTCTGTGAGATAAGAGTTGGTTGTTTGTTTTGTTAATATTGGTAGAATTGTTGACCATCATTTGTTCTTTGTGTTCTGTGAGATAAGAGTTGGTTGTTTGTTTTGTTAATATTGGTAGAATTGTTGACCATCATTTGTTCTTTGTGTTCTGTGAGATAAGAGTTGGTTGTTTGTTTTGTTAATATTGGTAGAATTGTTGACCATCATTTGTTCTTTGTGTTCTGTGAGATAAGAGTTGGTTGTTTGTTTTGTTAATATTGGTAGAATTGTTGACCATCATTTGTTCTTTGTGTTCTGTGAGATAAGAGTTGGTTGTTTGTTTTGTTAATATTGGTAGAATTGTTGACCATCATTTGTTCTTTGTGTTCTGTGAGATAAGAGTTGATTGTTTGTTTTGTTAATATTGGTAGAATTGTTGACCATCATTTGTTCTTTGTGTTCTGTGAGATAAGAGTTGGTTGTTTGTTTTGTTAATATTGGTAGAATTGTTGACCATCATTTGTTCTTTGTGTTCTGTGAGATAAGAGTTGGTTGTTTGTTTTGTTAATATTGGTAGAATTGTTGACCATCATTTGTTCTTTGTGTTCTGTGAGATAAGAGTTGATTGTTTGTTTTGTTAATAATGGTAGAATTGTTGATCATCATTTGTTCTTTGTGTTCTGTGAGATAAGAGTTGATTGTTTGTTTTGTTAATATTGGTAGAATTGTTGACCATCATTTGTTCTTTGTGTTCTGTAAGATAAGAGTTGGTTGTTTGTTTTGTTAATATTGGTAGAATTGTTGACCATCATTTGTTCTTTGTGTTCTGTGAGATAAGAGTTGATTGTTTGTTTTGTTAATATTGGTAGAATTGTTGACCATCATTTGTTCTTTGTGTTCTGTGAGATAAGAGTTGATTGTTTGTTTTGTTAATATTGGTAGAATTGATGACCATCATTTGTTCTTTGTGTTCTGTGAGATAAGAGTTGGTTGTTTGTTTTGTTAATATTGGTAGAATTGTTGACCATCATTTGTTCTTTGTGTTCTGTGAGATTAGAGTTGATTGTTTGTTTTGTTAATATTGGTAGAATTGTAGTCCATCATTTGTTCTTTGTGTTCTGTGAGATAAGAATTGATTGTTTGTTTTGTTAATATTGGTAGAATTGTAGACCATCATTTGTTCTTTGTGTTCTGTGAGATAAGAGTTGATTGTTTGTTTTGTTAATATTGGTAGAATTGTTGACCATCATTTGTTCTTTGTGTTCTGTGAGATAAGAGTTGATTGTTTGTTTTGTTAATATTGGTAGAATTGTTGACCATCATTTGTTCTTTGTGTTCTGTGAGATGAGAGTTGATTGTTTGTTTTGTTAATATTGGTAGAATTGTTGACCATCATTTGTTCTTTGTGTTCTGTGAGATAAGAGTTGATTGTTTGTTTTGTTAATATTGGTAGAATTGATGACCATCATTTGTTCTTTGTGTTCTGTGAGATAAGAGTTGGTTGTTTGTTTTGTTAATATTGGTAGAATTGTTGACCATCATTTGTTCTTTGTGTTCTGTGAGATAAGAGTTGGTTGTTTGTTTTGTTAATATTGGTAGAATTGTTGACCATCATTTGTTCTTTGTGTTCTGTGAGATAAGAGTTGGTTGTTTGTTTTGTTAATATTGGTAGAATTGTTGACCATCATTTGTTCTTTGTGTTCTGTGAGATAAGAGTTGATTGTTTGTTTTGTTAATAATGGTAGAATTGTTGATCATCATTTGTTCTTTGTGTTCTGTGAGATAAGAGTTGATTGTTTGTTTTGTTAATATTGGTAGAATTGTTGACCATCATTTGTTCTTTGTGTTCTGTAAGATAAGAGTTGGTTGTTTGTTTTGTTAATATTGGTAGAATTGTTGACCATCATTTGTTCTTTGTGTTCTGTGAGATAAGAGTTGGTTGTTTGTTTTGTTAATATTGGTAGAATTGTTGACCATCATTTGTTCTTTGTGTTCTGTGAGATTAGAGTTGATTGTTTGTTTTGTTAATATTGGTAGAATTGTAGACCATCATTTGTTCTTTGTGTTCTGTGAGATAAGAGTTGATTGTTTGTTTTGTTAATATTGGTAGAATTGTAGACCATCATTTGTTCTTTGTGTTCTGTGAGATAAGAGTTGATTGTTTGTTTTGTTAATATTGGTAGAATTGTTGACCATCATTTGTTCTTTGTGTTCTGTGAGATAAGAGTTGATTGTTTGTTTTGTTAATATTGGTAGAATTTTTGACCATCATTTGTTCTTTGTGTTCTGTGAGATGAGAGTTGATTGTTTGTTTTGTTAATATTGGTAGAATTGTTGACCATCATTTGTTCTTTGTGTTCTGTGAGATAAGAGTTGATTGTTTGTTTTGTTAATATTGGTAGAATTGATGACCATCATTTGTTCTTTGTGTTCTGTGAGATAAGAGTTGGTTGTTTGTTTTGTTAATATTGGTAGAATTGTTGACCATCATTTGTTCTTTGTGTTCTGTGAGATAAGAGTTGATTGTTTGTTTTGTTAATATTGGTAGAATTGTTGACCATCATTTGTTCTTTGTGTTCTGTGAGATAAGAGTTGGTTGTTTGTTTTGTTAATATTGGTAGAATTGTTGACCATCATTTGTTCTTTGTGTTCTGTGAGATAAGAGTTGGTTGTTTGTTTTGTTAATATTGGTAGAATTGTTGACCATCATTTGTTCTTTGTGTTCTGTGAGATAAGAGTTGGTTGTTTGTTTTGTTAATATTGGTAGAATTGTTGACCATCATTTGTTCTTTGTGTTCTGTGAGATAAGAGTTGATTGTTTGTTTTGTTAATAATGGTAGAATTGTTGTTCATCATTTGTTCTTTGTGTTCTGTGAGATAAGAGTTGATTGTTTGTTTTGTTAATATTGGTAGAATTGTTGACCATCATTTGTTCTTTGTGTTCTGTAAGATAAGAGTTGGTTGTTTGTTTTGTTAATATTGGTAGAATTGTTGACCATCATTTGTTCTTTGTGTTCTGTGAGATAAGAGTTGATTGTTTGTTTTGTTAATATTGGTAGAATTGTTGACCATCATTTGTTCTTTGTGTTCTGTGAGATAAGAGTTGATTGTTTGTTTTGTTAATATTGGTAGAATTGTTGACCATCATTTGTTCTTTGTGTTCTGTGAGATAAGAGTTGGTTGTTTGTTTTGTTAATATTGGTAGAATTGTTGACCATCATTTGTTCTGTGTGTTCTGTGAGATAAGAGTTGGTTGTTTGTTTTGTTAATATTGGTAGAATTGTTGACCATCATTTGTTCTTTGTGTTCTGTGAGATAAGAGTTGATTGTTTGTTTTGTTAATATTGGTAGAATTGTTGACCATCATTTGTTCTTTGTGTTCTGTGAGATAAGAGTTGGTTGTTTGTTTTGTTAATATTGGTAGAATTGTTGACCATCATTTGTTCTTTGTGTTCTGTGAGATAAGAGTTGATTGTTTGTTTTGTTAATATTGGTAGAATTGTTGACCATCATTTGTTCTTTGTGTTCTGTGAGATAAGAGTTGGTTGTTTGTTTTGTTAATATTGATAGAATTGTTGACCATCATTTGTTCTTTGTGTTCTGTGAGATAAGAGTTGGTTGTTTGTGTTGTTAATATTGGTAGAATTGTTGACCATCATTTGTTCTTTGTGTTCTGTGAGATAAGAGTTGGTTGTTTGTTTTGTTAATATTGGTAGAATTGTTGACCATCAGTTGTTCTTTGTGTTCTGTGAGATAAGAGTTGGTTGTTTGTTTTGTTAATATTGGTAGAATTATTGACCATCATTTGTTCTTTGTGTTCTGTGAGATAAGAGTTGGTTGTTTGTTTTGTTAATATTGGTAGAATTGTTGACCATCATTTGTTCTTTGTGTTCTGTGAGATAAGAGTGATTGTTTGTTTTGTTAATATTGGTAGAATTGTTGACCATCATTTGTTCTTTGTGTTCTGTGAGATAAGAGTTGGTTGTTTGTTTTGTTAATATTGGTAGAATTGTTGACCATCATTTGTTCTTTGTGTTCTGTGAGATAAGAGTTGATTGTTTGTTTTGTTAATATTGGTAGAATTGTTGACCATCATTTGTTCTTTGTGTTCTGTGAGATAAGAGTTGGTTGTTTGTTTTGTTAATATTGGTAGAATTGTTGACCATCATTTGTTCTTTGTGTTCTGTGAGATAAGAGTTGATTGTTTGTTTTGTTAATATTGGTAGAATTGTTGACCATCATTTGTTCTTTGTGTTCTGTGAGATAAGAGTTGGTTGTTTGTTTTGTTAATATTGGTAGAATTGTTGACCATCATTTGTTCTTTGTGTTCTGTGAGATAAGAGTTGGTTGTTTGTTTTGTTAATATTGGTAGAATTGTTGACCATCATTTGTTCTTTGTGTTCTGTGAGATAAGAGTTGGTTGTTTGTTTTGTTAATATTGGTAGAATTGTTGACCATCATTTGTTCTTTGTGTTCTGTGAGATAAGAGTTGGTTGTTTGTTTTGTTAATATTGGTAGAATTGTTGACCATCATTTGTTCTTTGTGTTCTGTGAGATAAGAGTTGGTTGTTTGTTTTGTTAATATTGGTAGAATTGTTGACCATCATTTGTTCTTTGTGTTCTGTGAGATAAGAGTTGATTGTTTGTTTTGTTAATATTGGTAGAATTGTTGACCATCATTTGTTCTTTGTGTTCTGTGAGATAAGAGTTGGTTGTTTGTTTTGTTAATATTGGTAGAATTGTTGACCATCATTTGTTCTTTGTGTTCTGTGAGATAAGAGTTGGTTGTTTGTTTTGTTAATATTGGTAGAATTGTTGACCATCATTTGTTCTTTGTGTTCTGTGAGATAAGAGTTGATTGTTTGTTTTGTTAATAATGGTAGAATTGTTGATCATCATTTGTTCTTTGTGTTCTGTGAGATAAGAGTTGATTGTTTGTTTTGTTAATATTGGTAGAATTGTTGACCATCATTTGTTCTTTGTGTTCTGTAAGATAAGAGTTGGTTGTTTGTTTTGTTAATATTGGTAGAATTGTTGACCATCATTTGTTCTTTGTGTTCTGTGAGATAAGAGTTGATTGTTTGTTTTGTTAATATTGGTAGAATTGTTGACCATCATTTGTTCTTTGTGTTCTGTGAGATAAGAGTTGATTGTTTGTTTTGTTAATATTGGTAGAATTGATGACCATCATTTGTTCTTTGTGTTCTGTGAGATAAGAGTTGGTTGTTTGTTTTGTTAATATTGGTAGAATTGTTGACCATCATTTGTTCTTTGTGTTCTGTGAGATTAGAGTTGATTGTTTGTTTTGTTAATATTGGTAGAATTGTAGTCCATCATTTGTTCTTTGTGTTCTGTGAGATAAGAATTGATTGTTTGTTTTGTTAATATTGGTAGAATTGTAGACCATCATTTGTTCTTTGTGTTCTGTGAGATAAGAGTTGATTGTTTGTTTTGTTAATATTGGTAGAATTGTTGACCATCATTTGTTCTTTGTGTTCTGTGAGATAAGAGTTGATTGTTTGTTTTGTTAATATTGGTAGAATTGTTGACCATCATTTGTTCTTTGTGTTCTGTGAGATGAGAGTTGATTGTTTGTTTTGTTAATATTGGTAGAATTGTTGACCATCATTTGTTCTTTGTGTTCTGTGAGATAAGAGTTGATTGTTTGTTTTGTTAATATTGGTAGAATTGATGACCATCATTTGTTCTTTGTGTTCTGTGAGATAAGAGTTGGTTGTTTGTTTTGTTAATATTGGTAGAATTGTTGACCATCATTTGTTCTTTGTGTTCTGTGAGATAAGAGTTGATTGTTTGTTTTGTTAATATTGGTAGAATTGTTGACCATCATTTGTTCTTTGTGTTCTGTGAGATAAGAGTTGGTTGTTTGTTTTGTTAATATTGGTAGAATTGTTGACCATCATTTGTTCTTTGTGTTCTGTGAGATAAGAGTTGGTTGTTTGTTTTGTTAATATTGGTAGAATTGTTGACCATCATTTGTTCTTTGTGTTCTGTGAGATAAGAGTTGGTTGTTTGTTTTGTTAATATTGGTAGAATTGTTGACCATCATTTGTTCTTTGTGTTCTGTGAGATAAGAGTTGATTGTTTGTTTTGTTAATAATGGTAGAATTGTTGTTCATCATTTGTTCTTTGTGTTCTGTGAGATAAGAGTTGGTTGTTTGTTTTGTTAATATTGGTAGAATTGTTGACCATCATTTGTTCTTTGTGTTCTGTAAGATAAGAGTTGGTTGTTTGTTTTGTTAATATTGGTAGAATTGTTGACCATCATTTGTTCTTTGTGTTCTGTGAGATAAGAGTTGATTGTTTGTTTTGTTAATATTGGTAGAATTGTTGACCATCATTTGTTCTTTGTGTTCTGTGAGATAAGAGTTGATTGTTTTTTTGTTAATATTGGTAGAATTGATGACCATCATTTGTTCTTTGTGTTCTGTGAGATAAGAGTTGGTTGTTTGTTTTGTTAATATTGGTAGAATTGTTGACCATCATTTGTTCTTTGTGTTCTGTGAGATTAGAGTTGATTGTTTGTTTTGTTAATATTGGTAGAATTGTAGACCATCATTTGTTCTTTGTGTTCTGTGAGATAAGAGTTGATTGTTTGTTTTGTTAATATTGGTAGAATTGTAGACCATCATTTGTTCTTTGTGTTCTGTGATATAAGAGTTGATTGTTTGTTTTGTTAATATTGGTAGAATTGTTGACCATCATTTGTTCTTTGTGTTCTGTGAGATAAGAGTTGGTTGTTTGTTTTGTTAATATTGGTAGAATTGTTGACCATCATTTGTTCTTTTTGTTCTGTGAGATAAGAGTTGGTTGTTTGTTTTGTTAATATTGGTAGAATTGTTGACCATCATTTGTTCTTTGTGTTCTGTGAGATAAGAGTTGGTTGTTTGTTTTGTTAATATTGGTAGAATTGTTGACCATCATTTGTTCTTTGTGTTCTGTGAGATAAGAGTTGATTGTTTGTTTTGTTAATAATGGTAGAATTGTTGACCATCATTTGTTCTTTTTGTTCTGTGAGATAAGAGTTGATTGTTTGTTTTGTTAATATTGGTAGAATTGTTGACCATCATTTGTTCTTTGTGTTCTGTGAGATAAGAGTTGGTTGTTTGTTTTGTTAATATTGGTAGAATTGTTGACCATCATTTGTTCTTTGTGTTCTGTGAGATAAGAGTTGATTGTTTGTTTTGTTAATATTGGTAGAATTGTTGACCATCATTTGTTCTTTGTGTTCTGTGAGATAAGAGTTGGTTGTTTGTTTTGTTAATATTGGTAGAATTGTTGACCATCATTTGTTCTTTGTGTTCTGTGAGATAAGAGTTGGTTGTTTGTTTTGTTAATATTGGTAGAATTGTTGACCATCATTTGTTCTTTGTGTTCTGTGAGATAAGAGTTGATTGTTTGTTTTGTTAATATTGGTAGAATTGTTGACCATCATTTGTTCTTTGTGTTCTGAAAGATAAGAGTTGGTTGTTTGTTTTGTTAATATTGGTAGAATTGTTGACCATCATTTGTTCTTTGTGTTCTGTGAGATAAGAGTTGATTGTTTGTTTTGTTAATATTGGTAGAATTGTTGACCATCATTTGTTCTTTGTGTTCTGTGAGATAAGAGTTGATTGTTTGTTTTGTTAATATTGGTAGAATTGTTGACCATCATTTGTTCTTTGAGTTCAGTGAGATAAGAGTTGATTGTTTGTTTTGTTAATATTGGTAGAATTGTTGACCATCATTTGTTCTTTGTGTTCTGTGAGATAAGAGTTGGTTGTTTGTTTTGTTAATATTGGTAGAATTGTTGACCATCATTTGTTCTTTGTGTTCTGTGAGATAAGAGTTGGTTGTTTGTTTTGTTAATATTGGTAGAATTGTTGACCATCATTTGTTCTTTGTGTTCTGTGAGATAAGAGTTGATTGTTTGTTTTGTTAATATTGGTAGAATTGTAGACCATCATTTGTTCTTTGTGTTCTGTGAGATAAGAGTTGATTGTTTGTTTTGTTAATATTGGTAGAATTGTTGACCATCATTTGTTCTTTGTGTTCTGTGAGATAAGAGTTGATTGTTTGTTTTGTTAATATTGGTAGAATTTTTGACCATCATTTGTTCTTTGTGTTCTGTGAGATGAGAGTTGATTGTTTGTTTTGTTAATATTGGTAGAATTGTTGACCATCATTTGTTCTTTGTGTTCTGTGAGATAAGAGTTGATTGTTTGTTTTGTTAATATTGGTAGAATTGATGACCATCATTTGTTCTTTGTGTTCTGTGAGATAAGAGTTGGTTGTTTGTTTTGTTAATATTGGTAGAATTGTTGACCATCATTTGTTCTTTGTGTTCTGTGAGATAAGAGTTGATTGTTTGTTTTGTTAATATTGGTAGAATTGTTGACCATCATTTGTTCTTTGTGTTCTGTGAGATAAGAGTTGGTTGTTTGTTTTGTTAATATTGGTAGAATTGTTGACCATCATTTGTTCTTTGTGTTCTGTGAGATAAGAGTTGGTTGTTTGTTTTGTTAATATTGGTAGAATTGTTGACCATCATTTGTTCTTTGTGTTCTGTGAGATAAGAGTTGGTTGTTTGTTTTGTTAATATTGGTAGAATTGTTGACCATCATTTGTTCTTTGTGTTCTGTGAGATAAGAGTTGATTGTTTGTTTTGTTAATAATAGTAGAATTGTTGTTCATCATTTGTTCTTTGTGTTCTGTGAGATAAGAGTTGATTGTTTGTTTTGTTAATATTGGTAGAATTGTTGACCATCATTTGTTCTTTGTGTTCTGTAAGATAAGAGTTGGTTGTTTGTTTTGTTAATATTGGTAGAATTGTTGACCATCATTTGTTCTTTGTGTTCTGTGAGATAAGAGTTGATTGTTTGTTTTGTTAATATTGGTAGAATTGTTGACCATCATTTGTTCTTTGTGTTCTGTGAGATAAGAGTTGATTGTTTGTTTTGTTAATATTGGTAGAATTGTTGACCATCATTTGTTCTTTGTGTTCTGTGAGATAAGAGTTGGTTGTTTGTTTTGTTAATATTGGTAGAATTGTTGACCATCATTTGTTCTGTGTGTTCTGTGAGATAAGAGTTGGTTGTTTGTTTTGTTAATATTGGTAGAATTGTTGACCATCATTTGTTCTTTGTGTTCTGTGAGATAAGAGTTGATTGTTTGTTTTGTTAATATTGGTAGAATTGTTGACCATCATTTGTTCTTTGTGTTCTGTGAGATAAGAGTTGGTTGTTTGTTTTGTTAATATTGGTAGAATTGTTGACCATCATTTGTTCTTTGTGTTCTGTGAGATAAGAGTTGGTTGTTTGTTTTGTTAATATTGGTAGAATTGTTGACCATCATTTGTTCTTTGTGTTCTGTGAGATAAGAGTTGATTGTTTGTTTTGTTAATATTGGTAGAATTGTAGACCATCATTTGTTCTTTGTGTTCTGTGAGATAAGAGTTGATTGTTTGTTTTGTTAATATTGGTAGAATTGTTGACCATCATTTGTTCTTTGTGTTCTGTGAGATAAGAGTTGATTGTTTGTTTTGTTAATATTGGTAGAATTTTTGACCATCATTTGTTCTTTGTGTTCTGTGAGATGAGAGTTGATTGTTTGTTTTGTTAATATTGGTAGAATTGTTGACCATCATTTGTTCTTTGTGTTCTGTGAGATAAGAGTTGATTGTTTGTTTTGTTAATATTGGTAGAATTGATGACCATCATTTGTTCTTTGTGTTCTGTGAGATAAGAGTTGGTTGTTTGTTTTGTTAATATTGGTAGAATTGTTGACCATCATTTGTTCTTTGTGTTCTGTGAGATAAGAGTTGATTGTTTGTTTTGTTAATATTGGTAGAATTGTTGACCATCATTTGTTCTTTGTGTTCTGTGAGATAAGAGTTGGTTGTTTGTTTTGTTAATATTGGTAGAATTGTTGACCATCATTTGTTCTTTGTGTTCTGTGAGATAAGAGTTGGTTGTTTGTTTTGTTAATATTGGTAGAATTGTTGACCATCATTTGTTCTTTGTGTTCTGTGAGATAAGAGTTGGTTGTTTGTTTTGTTAATATTGGTAGAATTGTTGACCATCATTTGTTCTTTGTGTTCTGTGAGATAAGAGTTGATTGTTTGTTTTGTTAATAATGGTAGAATTGTTGTTCATCATTTGTTCTTTGTGTTCTGTGAGATAAGAGTTGATTGTTTGTTTTGTTAATATTGGTAGAATTGTTGACCATCATTTGTTCTTTGTGTTCTGTAAGATAAGAGTTGGTTGTTTGTTTTGTTAATATTGGTAGAATTGTTGACCATCATTTGTTCTTTGTGTTCTGTGAGATAAGAGTTGATTGTTTGTTTTGTTAATATTGGTAGAATTGTTGACCATCATTTGTTCTTTGTGTTCTGTGAGATAAGAGTTGATTGTTTGTTTTGTTAATATTGGTAGAATTGTTGACCATCATTTGTTCTTTGTGTTCTGTGAGATAAGAGTTGGTTGTTTGTTTTGTTAATATTGGTAGAATTGTTGACCATCATTTGTTCTGTGTGTTCTGTGAGATAAGAGTTGGTTGTTTGTTTTGTTAATATTGGTAGAATTGTTGACCATCATTTGTTCTTTGTGTTCTGTGAGATAAGAGTTGATTGTTTGTTTTGTTAATATTGGTAAAATTGTTGACCATCATTTGTTCTTTGTGTTCTGTGAGATAAGAGTTGGTTGTTTGTTTTGTTAATATTGGTAGAATTGTTGACCATCATTTGTTCTTTGTGTTCTGTAAGATAAGAGTTGATTGTTTGTTTTGTTAATATTGGTAGAATTGTTGACCATCATTTGTTCTTTGTGTTCTGTGAGATAAGAGTTGGTTGTTTGTTTTGTTAATATTGATAGAATTGTTGACCATCATTTGTTCTTTGTGTTCTGTGAGATAAGAGTTGGTTGTTTGTGTTGTTAATATTGGTGGAATTGTTGACCATCATTTGTTCTTTGTGTTCTGTGAGATAAGAGTTGGTTGTTTGTTTTGTTAATATTGGTAGAATTGTTGACCATCAGTTGTTCTTTGTGTTCTGTGAGATAAGAGTTGGTTGTTTGTTTTGTTAATATTGGTAGAATTATTGACCATCATTTGTTCTTTGTGTTCTGTGAGATAAGAGTTGGTTGTTTGTTTTGTTAATATTGGTAGAATTGTTGACCATCATTTGTTCTTTGTGTTCTGTGAGATAAGAGTGATTGTTTGTTTTGTTAATATTGGTAGAATTGTTGACCATCATTTGTTCTTTGTGTTCTGTGAGATAAGAGTTGGTTGTTTGTTTTGTTAATATTGGTAGAATTGTTGACCATCATTTGTTCTTTGTGTTCTGTGAGATAAGAGTTGATTGTTTGTTTTGTTAATATTGGTAGAATTGTTGACCATCATTTGTTCTTTGTGTTCTGTGAGATAAGAGTTGGTTGTTTGTTTTGTTAATATTGGTAGAATTGTTGACCATCATTTGTTCTTTGTGTTCTGTGAGATAAGAGTTGATTGTTTGTTTTGTTAATATTGGTAGAATTGTTGACCATCATTTGTTCTTTGTGTTCTGTGAGATAAGAGTTGGTTGTTTGTTTTGTTAATATTGGTAGAATTGTTGACCATCATTTGTTCTTTGTGTTCTGTGAGATAAGAGTTGGTTGTTTGTTTTGTTAATATTGGTAGAATTGTTGACCATCATTTGTTCTTTGTGTTCTGTGAGATAAGAGTTGGTTGTTTGTTTTGTTAATATTGGTAGAATTGTTGACCATCATTTGTTCTTTGTGTTCTGTGAGATAAGAGTTGGTTGTTTGTTTTGTTAATATTGGTAGAATTGTTGACCATCATTTGTTCTTTGTGTTCTGTGAGATAAGAGTTGGTTGTTTGTTTTGTTAATATTGGTAGAATTGTTGACCATCATTTGTTCTTTGTGTTCTGTGAGATAAGAGTTGATTGTTTGTTTTGTTAATATTGGTAGAATTGTTGACCATCATTTGTTCTTTGTGTTCTGTGAGATAAGAGTTGGTTGTTTGTTTTGTTAATATTGGTAGAATTGTTGACCATCATTTGTTCTTTTTGTTCTGTGAGATAAGAGTTGGTTGTTTGTTTTGTTAATATTGGTAGAATTGTTGACCATCATTTGTTCTTTGTGTTCTGTGAGATAAGAGTTGATTGTTTGTTTTGTTAATATTGGTAGAATTGTTGACCATCATTTGTTCTTTGTGTTCTGTGAGATAAGAGTTGATTGTTTGTTTTGTTAATAATGGTAGAATTGTTGACCATCATTTGTTCTTTTTGTTCTGTGAGATAAGAGTTGATTGTTTGTTTTGTTAATATTGGTAGAATTGTTGACCATCATTTGTTCTTTGTGTTCTGTGAGATAAGAGTTGGTTGTTTGTTTTGTTAATATTGGTAGAATTGTTGACCATCATTTGTTCTTTGTGTTCTGTGAGATAAGAGTTGGTTGTTTGTTTTGTTAATATTGGTAGAATTGTTGACCATCATTTGTTCTTTGTGTTCTGTGAGATAAGAGTTGATTGTTTGTTTTGTTAATATTGGTAGAATTGTTGACCATCATTTGTTCTTTGTGTTCTGAAAGATAAGAGTTGGTTGTTTGTTTTGTTAATATTGGTAGAATTGTTGACCATCATTTGTTCTTTGTGTTCTGTGAGATAAGAGTTGATTGTTTGTTTTGTTAATATTGGTAGAATTGTTGACCATCATTTGTTCTTTGTGTTCTGTGAGATAAGAGTTGATTGTTTGTTTTGTTAATATTGGTAGAATTGTTGACCATCATTTGTTCTTTGAGTTCAGTGAGATAAGAGTTGATTGTTTGTTTTGTTAATATTGGTAGAATTGTTGACCATCATTTGTTCTTTGTGTTCTGTGAGATAAGAGTTGGTTGTTTGTTTTGTTAATATTGGTAGAATTGTTGACCATCATTTGTTCTTTGTGTTCTGTGAGATAAGAGTTGGTTGTTTGTTTTGTTAATATTGGTAGAATTGTTGACCATCATTTGTTCTTTGTGTTCTGTGAGATAAGAGTTGATTGTTTGTTTTGTTAATATTGGTAGAATTGTAGACCATCATTTGTTCTTTGTGTTCTGTGAGATAAGAGTTGATTGTTTGTTTTGTTAATATTGGTAGAATTGTTGACCATCATTTGTTCTTTGTGTTCTGTGAGATAAGAGTTGATTGTTTGTTTTGTTAATATTGGTAGAATTTTTGACCATCATTTGTTCTTTTTGTTCTGTGAGATGAGAGTTGATTGTTTGTTTTGTTAATATTGGTAGAATTGTTGACCATCATTTGTTCTTTGTGTTCTGTGAGATAAGAGTTGATTGTTTGTTTTGTTAATATTGGTAGAATTGATGACCATCATTTGTTCTTTGTGTTCTGTGAGATAAGAGTTGGTTGTTTGTTTTGTTAATATTGGTAGAATTGTTGACCATCATTTGTTCTTTGTGTTCTGTGAGATAAGAGTTGATTGTTTGTTTTGTTAATATTGGTAGAATTGTTGACCATCATTTGTTCTTTGTGTTCTGTGAGATAAGAGTTGGTTGTTTGTTTTGTTAATATTGGTAGAATTGTTGACCATCATTTGTTCTTTGTGTTCTGTGAGATAAGAGTTGGTTGTTTGTTTTGTTAATATTGGTAGAATTGTTGACCATCATTTGTTCTTTGTGTTCTGTGAGATAAGAGTTGGTTGTTTGTTTTGTTAATATTGGTAGAATTGTTGACCATCATTTGTTCTTTGTGTTCTGTGAGATAAGAGTTGATTGTTTGTTTTGTTAATAATGGTAGAATTGTTGTTCATCATTTGTTCTTTGTGTTCTGTGAGATAAGAGTTGATTGTTTGTTTTGTTAATATTGGTAGAATTGTTGACCATCATTTGTTCTTTGTGTTCTGTAAGATAAGAGTTGGTTGTTTGTTTTGTTAATATTGGTAGAATTGTTGACCATCATTTGTTCTTTGTGTTCTGTGAGATAAGAGTTGATTGTTTGTTTTGTTAATATTGGTAGAATTGTTGACCATCATTTGTTCTTTGTGTTCTGTGAGATAAGAGTTGATTGTTTGTTTTGTTAATATTGGTAGAATTGTTGACCATCATTTGTTCTTTGTGTTCTGTGAGATAAGAGTTGGTTGTTTGTTTTGTTAATATTGGTAGAATTGTTGACCATCATTTGTTCTGTGTGTTCTGTGAGATAAGAGTTGGTTGTTTGTTTTGTTAATATTGGTAGAATTGTTGACCATCATTTGTTCTTTGTGTTCTGTGAGATAAGAGTTGATTGTTTGTTTTGTTAATATTGGTAGAATTGTTGACCATCATTTGTTCTTTGTGTTCTGTGAGATAAGAGTTGGTTGTTTGTTTTGTTAATATTGGTAGAATTGTTGACCATCATTTGTTCTTTGTGTTCTGTGAGATAAGAGTTGATTGTTTGTTTTGTTAATATTGGTAGAATTGTTGACCATCATTTGTTCTTTGTGTTCTGTGAGATAAGAGTTGGTTGTTTGTTTTGTTAATATTGATAGAATTGTTGACCATCATTTGTTCTTTGTGTTCTGTGAGATAAGAGTTGGTTGTTTGTGTTGTTAATATTGGTAGAATTGTTGACCATCATTTGTTCTTTGTGTTCTGTGAGATAAGAGTTGGTTGTTTGTTTTGTTAATATTGGTAGAATTGTTGACCATCAGTTGTTCTTTGTGTTCTGTGAGATAAGAGTTGGTTGTTTGTTTTGTTAATATTGGTAGAATTATTGACCATCATTTGTTCTTTGTGTTCTGTGAGATAAGAGTTGGTTGTTTGTTTTGTTAATATTGGTAGAATTGTTGACCATCATTTGTTCTTTGTGTTCTGTGAGATAAGAGTGATTGTTTGTTTTGTTAATATTGGTAGAATTGTTGACCATCATTTGTTCTTTGTGTTCTGTGAGATAAGAGTTGGTTGTTTGTTTTGTTAATATTGGTAGAATTGTTGACCATCATTTGTTCTTTGTGTTCTGTGAGATAAGAGTTGATTGTTTGTTTTGTTAATATTGGTAGAATTGTTGACCATCATTTGTTCTTTGTGTTCTGTGAGATAAGAGTTGGTTGTTTGTTTTGTTAATATTGGTAGAATTGTTGACCATCATTTGTTCTTTGTGTTCTGTGAGATAAGAGTTGATTGTTTGTTTTGTTAATATTGGTAGAATTGTTGACCATCATTTGTTCTTTGTGTTCTGTGAGATAAGAGTTGGTTGTTTGTTTTGTTAATATTGGTAGAATTGTTGACCATCATTTGTTCTTTGTGTTCTGTGAGATAAGAGTTGGTTGTTTGTTTTGTTAATATTGGTAGAATTGTTGACCATCATTTGTTCTTTGTGTTCTGTGAGATAAGAGTTGGTTGTTTGTTTTGTTAATATTGGTAGAATTGTTGACCATCATTTGTTCTTTGTGTTCTGTGAGATAAGAGTTGGTTGTTTGTTTTGTTAATATTGGTAGAATTGTTGACCATCATTTGTTCTTTGTGTTCTGTGAGATAAGAGTTGGTTGTTTGTTTTGTTAATATTGGTAGAATTGTTGACCATCATTTGTTCTTTGTGTTCTGTGAGATAAGAGTTGATTGTTTGTTTTGTTAATATTGGTAGAATTGTTGACCATCATTTGTTCTTTGTGTTCTGTGAGATAAGAGTTGGTTGTTTGTTTTGTTAATATTGGTAGAATTGTTGACCATCATTTGTTCTTTGTGTTCTGTGAGATAAGAGTTGGTTGTTTGTTTTGTTAATATTGGTAGAATTGTTGACCATCATTTGTTCTTTGTGTTCTGTGAGATAAGAGTTGATTGTTTGTTTTGTTAATAATGGTAGAATTGTTGATCATCATTTGTTCTTTGTGTTCTGTGAGATAAGAGTTGATTGTTTGTTTTGTTAATATTGGTAGAATTGTTGACCATCATTTGTTCTTTGTGTTCTGTAAGATAAGAGTTGGTTGTTTGTTTTGTTAATATTGGTAGAATTGTTGACCATCATTTGTTCTTTGTGTTCTGTGAGATAAGAGTTGATTGTTTGTTTTGTTAATATTGGTAGAATTGTTGACCATCATTTGTTCTTTGTGTTCTGTGAGATAAGAGTTGATTGTTTGTTTTGTTAATATTGGTAGAATTGATGACCATCATTTGTTCTTTGTGTTCTGTGAGATAAGAGTTGGTTGTTTGTTTTGTTAATATTGGTAGAATTGTTGACCATCATTTGTTCTTTGTGTTCTGTGAGATTAGAGTTGATTGTTTGTTTTGTTAATATTGGTAGAATTGTAGTCCATCATTTGTTCTTTGTGTTCTGTGAGATAAGAGTTGATTGTTTGTTTTGTTAATATTGGTAGAATTGTAGACCATCATTTGTTCTTTGTGTTCTGTGAGATAAGAGTTGATTGTTTGTTTTGTTAATATTGGTAGAATTGTTGACCATCATTTGTTCTTTGTGTTCTGTGAGATAAGAGTTGATTGTTTGTTTTGTTAATATTGGTAGAATTGTTGACCATCATTTGTTCTTTGTGTTCTGTGAGATGAGAGTTGATTGTTTGTTTTGTTAATATTGGTAGAATTGTTGACCATCATTTGTTCTTTGTGTTCTGTGAGATAAGAGTTGGTTGTTTGTTTTGTTAATATTGGTAGAATTGTTGACCATCATTTGTTCTTTGTGTTCTGTGAGATAAGAGTTGGTTGTTTGTTTTGTTAATATTGGTAGAATTGTTGACCATCATTTGTTCTTTGTGTTCTGTGAGATAAGAGTTGGTTGTTTGTTTTGTTAATATTGGTAGAATTGTTGACCATCATTTGTTCTTTGTGTTCTGTGAGATAAGAGTTGGTTGTTTGTTTTGTTAATATTGGTAGAATTGTTGACCATCATTTGTTCTTTGTGTTCTGTGAGATAAGAGTTGGTTGTTTGTTTTGTTAATATTGGTAGAATTGTTGACCATCATTTGTTCTTTGTGTTCTGTGAGATAAGAGTTGATTGTTTGTTTTGTTAATATTGGTAGAATTGTTGACCATCATTTGTTCTTTGTGTTCTGTGAGATAAGAGTTGGTTGTTTGTTTTGTTAATATTGGTAGAATTGTTGACCATCATTTGTTCTTTGTGTTCTGTGAGATAAGAGTTGGTTGTTTGTTTTGTTAATATTGGTAGAATTGTTGACCATCATTTGTTCTTTGTGTTCTGTGAGATAAGAGTTGATTGTTTGTTTTGTTAATAATGGTAGAATTGTTGATCATCATTTGTTCTTTGTGTTCTGTGAGATAAGAGTTGATTGTTTGTTTTGTTAATATTGGTAGAATTGTTGACCATCATTTGTTCTTTGTGTTCTGTAAGATAAGAGTTGGTTGTTTGTTTTGTTAATATTGGTAGAATTGTTGACCATCATTTGTTCTTTGTGTTCTGTGAGATAAGAGTTGATTGTTTGTTTTGTTAATATTGGTAGAATTGTTGACCATCATTTGTTCTTTGTGTTCTGTGAGATAAGAGTTGATTGTTTGTTTTGTTAATATTGGTAGAATTGATGACCATCATTTGTTCTTTGTGTTCTGTGAGATAAGAGTTGGTTGTTTGTTTTGTTAATATTGGTAGAATTGTTGACCATCATTTGTTCTTTGTGTTCTGTGAGATTAGAGTTGATTGTTTGTTTTGTTAATATTGGTAGAATTGTAGTCCATCATTTGTTCTTTGTGTTCTGTGAGATAAGAGTTGATTGTTTGTTTTGTTAATATTGGTAGAATTGTAGACCATCATTTGTTCTTTGTGTTCTGTGAGATAAGAGTTGATTGTTTGTTTTGTTAATATTGGTAGAATTGTTGACCATCATTTGTTCTTTGTGTTCTGTGATATAAGAGTTGATTGTTTGTTTTGTTAATATTGGTAGAATTGTTGACCATCATTTGTTCTTTGTGTTCTGTGAGATGAGAGTTGATTGTTTGTTTTGTTAATATTGGTAGAATTGTTGACCATCATTTGTTCTTTGTGTTCTGTGAGATAAGAGTTGATTGTTTGTTTTGTTAATATTGGTAGAATTGATGACCATCATTTGTTCTTTGTGTTCTGTGAGATAAGAGTTGGTTGTTTGTTTTGTTAATATTGGTAGAATTGTTGACCATCATTTGTTCTTTGTGTTCTGTGAGATAAGAGTTGATTGTTTGTTTTGTTAATATTGGTAGAATTGTTGACCATCATTTGTTCTTTGTGTTCTGTGAGATAAGAGTTGGTTGTTTGTTTTGTTAATATTGGTAGAATTGTTGACCATCATTTGTTCTTTGTGTTCTGTGAGATAAGAGTTGGTTGTTTGTTTTGTTAATATTGGTAGAATTGTTGACCATCATTTGTTCTTTGTGTTCTGTGAGATAAGAGTTGGTTGTTTGTTTTGTTAATATTGGTAGAATTGTTGACCATCATTTGTTCTTTGTGTTCTGTGAGATAAGAGTTGATTGTTTGTTTTGTTAATAATGGTAGAATTGTTGTTCATCATTTGTTCTTTGTGTTCTGTGAGATAAGAGTTGATTGTTTGTTTTGTTAATATTGGTAGAATTGTTGACCATCATTTGTTCTTTGTGTTCTGTAAGATAAGAGTTGGTTGTTTGTTTTGTTAATATTGGTAGAATTGTTGACCATCATTTGTTCTTTGTGTTCTGTGAGATAAGAGTTGATTGTTTGTTGTGTTAATATTGGTAGAATTGTTGACCATCATTTGTTCTTTGTGTTCTGTGAGATAAGAGTTGATTGTTTTTTTGTTAATATTGGTAGAATTGATGACCATCATTTGTTCTTTGTGTTCTGTGAGATAAGAGTTGGTTGTTTGTTTTGTTAATATTGGTAGAATTGTTGACCATCATTTGTTCTTTGTGTTCTGTGAGATTAGAGTTGATTGTTTGTTTTGTTAATATTGGTAGAATTGTAGACCATCATTTGTTCTTTGTGTTCTGTGAGATAAAAGTTGATTGTTTGTTTTGTTAATATTGGTAGAATTGTAGACCATCATTTGTTCTTTGTGTTCTGTGATATAAGAGTTGATTGTTTGTTTTGTTAATATTGGTAGAATTGTTGACCATCATTTGTTCTTTGTGTTCTGTGAGATAAGAGTTGGTTGTTTGTTTTGTTAATATTGGTAGAATTGTTGACCATCATTTGTTCTTTGTGTTCTGTGAGATAAGAGTTGATTGTTTGTTTTGTTAATAATGGTAGAATTGTTGACCATCATTTGTTCTTTTTGTTCTGTGAGATAAGAGTTGATTGTTTGTTTTGTTAATATTGGTAGAATTGTTGACCATCATTTGTTCTTTGTGTTCTGTGAGATAAGAGTTGGTTGTTTGTTTTGTTAATATTGGTAGAATTGTTGACCATCATTTGTTCTTTGTGTTCTGTGAGATAAGAGTTGGTTGTTTGTTTTGTTAATATTGGTAGAATTGTTGACCATCATTTGTTCTTTGTGTTCTGTGAGATAAGAGTTGGTTGTTTGTTTTGTTAATATTGGTAGAATTGTTGACCATCATTTGTTCTTTGTGTTCTGTGAGATAAGAGTTGATTGTTTGCTTTGTTAATAATGGTAGAATTGTTGACCATCATTTGTTCTTTGTGTTCTGTGAGATAAGAGTTGATTGTTTGTTTTGTTAATATTGGTAGAATTGTTGACCATCATTTGTTCTTTGTGTTCTGAAAGATAAGAGTTGGTTGTTTGTTTTGTTAATATTGGTAGAATTGTTGACCATCATTTGTTCTTTGTGTTCTGTGAGATAAGAGTTGATTGTTTGTTTTGTTAATATTGGTAGAATTGTTGACCATCATTTGTTCTTTGTGTTCTGTGAGATAAGAGTTGATTGTTTGTTTTGTTAATATTGGTAGAATTGTTGACCATCATTTGTTCTTTGAGTTCTGTGAGATAAGAGTTGATTGTTTGTTTTGTTAATATTGGTAGAATTGTTGACCATCATTTGTTCTTTGTGTTCTGTGAGATAAGAGTTGGTTGTTTGTTTTGTTAATATTGGTAGAATTGTTGACCATCATTTGTTCTTTGTGTTCTGTGAGATAAGAGTTGATTGTTTGTTTTGTTAATATTGGTAGAATTGTTGACCATCATTTGTTCTTTGTGTTCTGTGAGATAAGAGTTGATTGTTTGTTTTGTTAATATTGGTAGAATTGTTGACCATCATTTGTTCTTTGTGTTCTGTGAGATAAGGGTTGGTTGTTTGTTTTGTTAATATTGGTAGAATTGTTGACCATCATTTGTTCTTTGTGTTCTGTGAGATAAGAGTTGATTGTTTGTTTTGTTAATATTGGTAGAATTGTTGACCATCATTTGTTCTTTGTGTTCTGTGAGATAAGAATTGGTTGTTTGTTTTGTTAATATTGATAGAATTGTTGACCATCATTTGTTCTTTGTGTTCTGTGAGATAAGAGTTGGTTGTTTGTGTTGTTAATATTGGTAGAATTGTTGACCATCATTTGTTCTTTGTGTTCTGTGAGATAAGAGTTGATTGTTTGTTTTGTTAATATTGGTAGAATTGTTGACCATCATTTGTTCTTTGTGTTCTGTGAGATAAGAGTTGATTGTTTGTTTTGTTAATATTGGTAGAATTGTTGACCATCATTTATTCTTTGTGTTCTGTGAGATAAGAGTTGATTGTTTGTTTTGTTAATATTGGTAGAATTGTTGACCATCATTTATTCTTTGTGTTCTGTGAGATAAGAGTTGATTGTTTGTTTTGTTAATATTGGTAGAATTGTTGACCATCATTTGTTCTTCTCATAGTATCTTTGACATCCACGAGAATCCATTGTAAATATTCATCGATAGAGACAAGTTCCTGGGAATATGTAAAAAAAAAAAACGTCCAATCCCACGTTGTGTATGATACCGACGTTATTCACGTCTAAGACACCAATATAGCCCACTGTGGTCTATCGATGGTCTGCCTGATCAAAACCCATTCCGTTCAGATATTGAAATGGTCGGCTTAGACATTTATTTTTATTTGTTGGTTGGTTTATGGTGTTTAACGTCAATTTCAACAATAAATCAGTTATATCGTGACGTTCAGTTTTATTGGTGGAGTAAAAGTAGAATACCACCGAACTGTCACAAACTAATGAACATGTATTTTAGCAATTAAATAAAAGTTAGCAAACATTGATTGAACTATATATGACCCCTTATTTAATTGAATTTCCTAATCACTAAATCAATAACACTTTGTGCACATCATATTCAATTGTTGTTTACTTAAATGGTAAAGAAATCAAGGAATTTCCAAATTGAACCTAAAATAGATTGTTTACCTGGAAAAACGGTTAGTTTATTTTTATATATTTGTAAGCAACGTGTAATGTGTATTGCAATGCTCACAAACTGATGTGGTATTAATTGGATTTTAATATCATTATTAAATTTAAGCCATTAAGGTAAATGTATTTATTTCGTACTTAGTTAGACATGCTATTATTATTATCATATTCGGTAAAAAGCTCCTGAGAGCTTGTGTTTATTGTTTACAAAAACCGAATTCAAATAAAGTTTTCTTATCTTATCTTATCTTAGATTCACTTCCGAAATGACACACAGATGTTATTGTCTTTTACATACAACACAAAGTACACCTGTTTATAGTTTGTTTATACATAATATGAATGGGGTGTTCCCGGAACGCAACATTCTTAAAACAACATATAGTGTAGATTGTTGTTTTAGCAATTAAGTTGGGGCCACTTGAAGGTTTTATTTTTTTTTAAAGTAATTAATAAGTGAAATATTATATGCTAAATTTAATTAAAATGTAATGAGAAATGAAATAAAATATTTTTTGTAATTGAAAAAAATATATAAATATATATGAAGAAAAATTGAAATAAAGAAAAGGACACATTTAATAAGAAATTAAATAATATATTTTTTGTGATTCATTTAAAAATATATATATAAATATATACATGAAGGAAAATTGAAATAAAGAAAAGGACACATTTAATAAGAAATTTATATATTTCAAAATATAGTGCTTATAATAGTTTTAAAGTTTATCATTATGTTTTCATATTTCATATATATAGTTTTAATATTGAAAAATAAATATTCATTATTATGTTTCATATTTCATGTGTGCTTATATAGTTTTAAAATTTAATTTTATTTGATTCCATTTATATAGAAAATACAAATAAGAGAATCAAATTTACCTTTATTTACCTGTGATTGCTCTGATCATCCACGCTTAATGGGACCCCTTAATTCCTCTTAATTAGGAAGGACAACTTTCTTTGATCTTTCAAAATGTTGGCGTTCCGGGATACAGTCATATGAATATACAATAAAAAATGGAGGAAAATATATGGTGCCTCTGATTGCCCATCCCCCCTTTTTTTAACATCGATTTTTTTTTTTCATGTGCACAACATTTTGCAACTTTCTATGTATCACTGTATGACATATATGCAATTAAAAACAATCAAACAGTAGTTTCTATCCATACCGGGTTTCTAACATATTTGCAAAATGTTGTGTTAATGAAAAAAAATCGATGCTAAAAAAAAAGGGGGGATGGGCAATCAGAGGCACCTAGCCTGTCCACAAGTACCTGTGGGAGAGGGTCGGAAATGTTTGCCTTGCAATGGGTCCCCAACGACCTCTCCTAACCATCTAGCCCTATAATGGTTGAAATTACCAGTTAACTTTGACCTACATCGAGGGTGACAACCTCCATGTACGAGTAACGCATTTCATTTATTTCCCGTCCTAAGCCAAGGCGAGTTGCATAGATTAGTCGTCCTCCACAATTAGAGGACGCCTCATTCGAAGAGGTAATATCCACTGGCTGTACACTGAAGAGGGGGAATTACGTCCTATTTATATACCATTGTGTTCTCCCGGGGTAATTGATCATAAATATTTGGTCTTCATCGTACATCTTTGTTTACAAAAGACAACTATTTAGAATAATCATAACCACACCCTTTTTCTGATATACCAGAAATATAATGATATTTATTAATTTGAAATTTAAACGTTGTATTTTTCTATAAATAAGGTTGACTACCTATTATTTTATCATGGGGTGTGTTTCTTGTGTAACAGGTTTATTTCACAGGCGCTCGTAGCACGGACCACTCCCTTTTTTTCTAACTTTCTGTTTACAACTTTATTTTCAATAAAAAAAATTCTTTATTATTTCATCTCTTTTTCCTTATTCTAACTTGTTCGTGTCAATATTCATACAATCTTATGTTAACATACAATTGCATGTGTCGACTCTATATAGATACTAATAATCCAGGTGTCTATATAGGGTCGACACATTCAGTATAGGAGAATGTCCAAGTAACTCTCCATTCCTTGAAAATAATGGAGCCGAGGCCCATTGTTTTTAAGGAATGGAGAGATACGAGGACATTCTCCAGCTTAAAATCCACCCATTGTACTTTATTAATTTGATTAATTATTAATCTTGTAACAAAAAAAAGTCTGTGTATAGTATCTAAAGTACAAAGTATTATATTCTTTGCCCCTTGTGGGACCTTAAAAGTACAAAGAGAACAATAACTCTCCATTCCTTAAAAATAACGGAGAGTTTTGACAATAGATTTACATCACAGGTGGATTTTAAATTTGATGTTAACATAAGATTGTATGAATATTGACACGAATAAGTTAAAATAAAGAAAAAGAGATGAAATAATAAAGAAATAAAGAAATTTTATTGAAAATAGATTTGTAACTACAGAAAGTTAGAAAAAAAGGGGGGTGGCAAGTCCGTGCAACGAGCGCCTGTGGTTTATTTAGTACACAAAAATTGATTTCCGGTGTGTACGTTCGGTCAAATAGTCATTCTGTTATCTGTTATTCCAACAAGGAAATCTTTGGAAAACACCCAGTCGATCTTAAATTAAAAACACTAATGACGCTAAAAATAGCTACTTATATCAGATGTTCTAGAATGATGGGTTCAATCAATCATCTTTAAGGTTAAGATCTGAAATGTACAATAAATGACAAGGAGGTGATGTAAATCCCACAAGCAAGCCCGGGGTATAGAAATAAGAGACTTAGTTTCTCTGCTGCGCGGGACGTATGATTCTTCCGAAAAGATTGTCCGTGTGTTGTGCGGTTCAAATTAAAAGCATTTTTTTCCATTTTATAAGAAACATAATTATATGTTCATATGATAATAGAAATGAAATGTTGTATCTGAAAATAAAGGAAGGATTTATGGGCAGGCCCTCCAGACCCATGGATTTTCCGGCCCCATCCGCATGTACTGGTGAACATAGTATTAAAATAATTGGTATGAAATGTATGCTGATATTATTACACTATTTCTTGTTTAATTGTACTAAATGTCTTATTTTTTATTACTTGTCAAATTTGAAGTAACGATTTCCTGATGCAAGTGCACTTTGAATTAGAAGTAATTATAGCTTATCGTTGTTGAGTAATTTCCTGTGCATTTTCATAAAATATAGGTCTGATATACTAGTTTATTGCGTATGTTGATTAAAAAAAAGGGATGACTTATATTTCGTGTAAATTAATAGAAGAATGGATAAGAGGAATACACTATTCACTATTATGGAAACTATGTAAAGTATGAACCAATTCTAACAGTAAACAAAATTACTATATAAATATGTAAAGTATGAACCAATTCTAACAGTAAGCAAAATTACAATATAAATATGTAAAGTATGAACCAATTCTAACAGTAAACAAAATTACAATATAAATATGTAAAGTGTGAACCAATTCTAACAGTAAACAAAATTACAATATAAATATGTAAAGTATGAAACAATTCTAACAGTAAACAAAATTACAATATAAATATGTAAAGTATAAAACAATTCTAACAGTAAACAAAATTACAATATAAATATGTAAAGTTTGAAACAATTCTAACAGTAAACAAAATTACAATATAAATATGTAAAGTATGAAACAATTCTAACAGTAAACAAAATTACAATATAAATATGTAAAGTATGAAACAATTCTAACCGTAAACAAAATTACAATATAAATATGTAAAGTATGAACCAATTCTAACAGTAAACAAAATTACAATATAAATATGTAAAGTATGAACCAATTCTAACAGTAAACAAAATTACAATATAAATATGTAAAGTATGAACCAATTCTAACAGTAAACAAAATTACAATATAAATATGTAAAGTATGAAACAATTCTAACAGTAAAAAAATTAGAATATAAATATGTAAAGTATGAAACAATTCTAACAGTAAACAAAATTACAATATAAATATGTAAAGTATGAAACAATTCTAACAGTAAACAAAATTACAATATAAATATGTAAAGTATAAAACAATTCTAACAGTAAACAAAATTACAATATAAATATGTAAAGTTTGAACCAATTCTAACAGTAAACAAAATTACAATATAAATATGTAAAGTATGAAACAATTCTAACAGTAAACAAAATTACAATATAAATATGTAAAGTATGAAACAATTCTAACCGTAAACAAAATTACAATATAAATATGTAAAGTATGAACCAATTTTAACAGTAAACAAAATTACAATATAAATATGTAAAGTATGAACCAATTCTAACAGTAAACACAATTACAATATAAATATGTAAAGTATGAAACAATTCTAACAGTAAACAAAATTAGAATATAAATATGTAAAGTATGAAACAATTCTAACAGTAAGCAAAATTACAATATAAATATGTAAAGTATAAAACAATTCTAACAGTAAACAATATTACAATATAAATATGTAAAGTATGAAACAATTCTAACAGTAAACAAAATTACAATATAAATATGTAAAGTATGAACCAATTTTAACAGTAAACAAAATTACAATATAAATATGTAAAGTATGAAACAATTTTAACAGTAAACAAAATTACAATATAAATATGTAAAGTATGAAACAATTCTAACAGTAAACAAAATTACAATATAAATATGTAAAGTATGAACCAATTTTAACAGTAAACAAAATTAAAATATAAATATGTAAAGTATGAACCAATTCTAACAGTAAACAAAATTACAATATAAATATGTAAAGTATCAGCCAATTTTAACAGTAAACAAAATTACAATATAAATATGTAAAGTATGAAACAATTCTAACAGTAAACAAAATTACAATATAAATATGTAAAGTATGAACCAATTTTAACAGTAAACAAAATTACAATATAAATATGTAAAGTATGAAACAATTCTAACAGTAAACAAAATTACAATATAAATATGTAAAGTATGAACCAATTTTAACAGTAAACAAAATTACAATATAAATATGTAAAGTATGAAGCAATTCTAACAGTAAACAAAATTACAATATAAATATGTAAAGTATGAAACACTTTTAACAGTAAACAAAATTACAATATAAATATGTAAAGTATGAAACAATTTTAACAGTAAACAAAATTACAATATAAATATGTAAAGTATGAACCAATTCTAACAGTAAACAAAATTACAATATAAATATGTAAAGTATGAAACAATTCTAACAGTAAACAAAATTACAATATAAATATGTAAAGTATGAACCAATTTTAACAGTAAACAAAATTACAATATAAATATGTAAAGTATGAAACAATTCTAACAGCAAACAAAATTACAATATAAATATGTAAAGTATGAACCAATTTTAACAGTAAACAAAATTACAATATAAATATGTAAAGTATGAACCAATTATAACAGTAAACAAAATTACAATATAAATATGTAAAGTATAAAACAATTCTAACAGTAAACAAAATTATAATATAAATATGTAAAGTATGAACCAATTTTAACAGTAAACAAAATTAGAATATAAATATGTAAAGTATGAAACAATTCTAACGGTAAGCAAAATTACGATATAAATATGTAAAGTATGAACCAATTTTAACAGTAAACAAAATTACAATATAAATATGTAAAGTATGAAACAATTCTAACAGTAAACAAAATTACAATATAAATATGTAAAGTATGAAACAATTCTAACAGTAAACAAAATTACAATATAAATATGTAAAGTATGAAACAATTCTAACAGTAAACAAAATTACAATATAAATATGTAAAGTATGAACCAATTTTAACAGTAAACAAAATTACAATATAAATATGTAAAGTATGAAACAATTCTAACAGTAAACAAAATTACAATATAAATATGTAAAACAACACATATAACATAATAATTCAATTCAATTTAATTTAATTTGATTCAATGCAGTTCACTATTTATCATGATATAAGCTTTATGTTGTTTTTGCTTGACTCTTAAGATTTAGGATTTAGTATTTGATCTGATTTTGCAAAATCGTCTAAGTAAGGAAAGTCGCTATGAACGATTTGTATGTTTGGAAAAAAGTTTGATATTAAGTTAATAAGTTAAACTGACAATGAGGGGCCATCGTGGTTGTGGTCGAATGGTAGTTGGATTTATAACTCCCTGTGCAATCAATGCCTATCTATCACCATTAACGTTGTGAGTTCGAATGCCTCTCATGGCGAGGTGTACTCGTTACAACATTATGTGATCAAGTTTGTCAGTGACTTGCGGCAGGTCGGTGGATTTCTCCTGGTACTCCGATTTCCTCCACCAATAAAACTGACTTCTACCCTATCATGGACGGGGTTTTCATATCTCAATTCGTTATTGCTGTCTAGGTTTTCCTCCATCATAAAGTCTGATAGCCACGATATCACCCGGCCAAACTCTAAAGAAACAACTTGGGAGTCAGACCAGTTAATTCGGAAGGGTCGATGCATGATAATGTTAATAAAATCTTCATTGAAAATCGAGGTGTTATTTCAATTTCTTCAAGAAGGTAACCTTTATATTAGGTCCGTTTTTGTACGCCCGTCTCAAGACGGGCCGTATTATGTGATTGGGTATGGCGGGCGGTGGCGGAGGGCGGCGGGCGTCCACACAGGTGTCCACACGATAACTTTAGTTCGGTATATTGGATCTTTACCATACTTGGCCACATGATTCTCCTGTGGAAGGGGAAGAACCCTATTTATTTTGGGGTTATTAGGTCAAAGGTCAAGGTCACAGTTACTATAAATAGAATTTTTAACAACAGGGTCGTTTCCGCATAACTTTAGTTCTGTATATGGAATCTTGACCAAACTTGGCCACATGATTGCCCTGTGGAAGGAGAAGAACCCTATTTATGTTGGGGTCATTAGGTCAAAGGTCAAGGTCACCGTTACTTTAAATAGAATTTTTAACATTAGGAACGTTTCCACACAACTTTAGTTCTGTATATTGGATCTTTCCCAAACTTGGCCACATGATACCCCTGTGGAAGGGGAAGAACCCTATTTATTTTGGGGTCATTACCATTATACCGTTTAATAATTTATATAGACGGGCGTATTTTGTGATGCACACATTTCTTGTTTTAATTGAATTCGTCAGCAAAATACCTATCATGAGTCTTCCAACAGCTTTGTTGGTTTCCTAATATCTCGGAGATATTAGAGGACCAAAAGTGCCTGATTTTCTTTTATTTCTATTTTAAGTCTGATTTTAATGGTTTCAATGTACGTGCCATGACGTTAGTCATGTGTTCTGTTGTCATACAAGTCGTAATCTAAATTATGTGTACTACTTGAAAGGATGCTCACCTAAGTAAGCATGAAGCATGTAATTAAGGAAAACACTTCAGTATTGATGTTCTCCATCTTACATTCAATCTGAGGGTTATTGAGTACAAGAAAAGTTTGAAGATTCTGAAGTTTTCTGTGTAACATTTTTTATACCATTGTTTGTCTTTTTTCCCTTTGTATTATTTTTCCTTCCTCAATTTACTTCTTCTGATAACTGTACATATAAGGGGGCCATCGTGGTCGTGATCGTTGGTTGTTGGATTTACAACTATCTATACAATCAGACAGTACTTATCACCACTAACGTTGTGAGTTCGAATTCCACTCAGGCGATACAACATTATGTGATAAAGTTTGTCAGTGACTTGCGGCAGGTCGGTGGTTTTCTCCAGGTACTCCGGTTTACTCCACCAATAAAACTAACCGCCACGATATAGCTGAAATATTGTTGAAAGTGACGTTAAACACCATCAACCAACCACCAGCCTTTGATATATGTAAACTTTTCTCATACGTCTTACCTTAGGTCCACAGTAGGGTATCAAATGTCAACTTTGTAATATATTTATTATTGGTCGCTAGAAATCTTTAAAAGTACATTTTGCTTTTATTTATTTTTTTGGTTTTGATACATATTAGTGGTGGCTAGAAATTGGTCGTTAGCTTGAGCCTGGTTCTATTATAGGTAGTTTAAGAATGTACCGTGATATAAGCAAAAGAAACCGATCAAGGACCACAGAAGAACCAAAGAAAGAATATTGTCCATGTGCCGCCAGTGACTGTCCGTTTGGACAAGACACGAATCGTACTGCAATGGCCGTAGAGAAAATGGATACAGGTGCTGTCACTTATCTGTATCGCCGCACACACCCTTGTGAACACCAAGAAAATGATGAAGATCAAGAACAGTCACAAAATCAACATAATAATGAAGTTGAGGAACACCACACGGAACCTTTCTCGATTCCAGAAGATGGTCCACCAATGGAAAGACTTTCAGAGATAATGAAGCAACCAGTAGTAGAAGATAGTCCAAATGATGAAGATGTTGAAGGACAATATATACGCCAGTCTTCATCAACTTCCGTTGCGACAGATGCAGTTGGATATGGTAGATCAAACAGTGCTTCTAGTCAGTTCAGCTTTATACAAGCAAGAGATTGTAAGTTTAATTTAATGTTCCATCACTCTATAAGTATCACATTATAAGAAAACAAAGCATTTACCTGATGAAGATTGTTCCAGAAACGTGTCGTGTGCACTAAATTAGATATCTACGTTTTTATTAATTTCATTTTATGTCTCAATATTGATCACACTCTAAGTTCACGGAAAGTATATCTTATGGTTTTTCCTTTGGTCATTGCACTGTCTGTCCTTCTTTGATTTACGGCTTCTAATTATTCCTTTGGTGACTTCAATCTTTTCTTATGATTTGATCAAGTAAACTACAAAGAAGATAATTATTGACTTTAAGCATAAATATATCTAATAAATAATATCAGTGCCGAAGCACTGACTACTGGGCGGATGATACCCATGGGACTTATAGTCCACTAGTAGAGAATGCACATCACCCAAGTGATAGTAATAAAAACGTGATATGGAGATATCTAATTTAATGCACACACCTTCATCAAGTACGCCCATAGTCAAAAGTTTGGAAAGCCAAAGAATTAAAGTCTTTGGGAACCTGGAAATGAAAGTGCATAAACGTGATAGTCAAAACTGTCTACGGTTACAGATACCTAAGGGAGATTTATCTTATTTTTAATAAGTTACAATATTTAGGAACAGTAAATTTCAAACATAAAATAATAAATTTATTTTAGAGTCACATGTCATTTTATACGTGTTTTGCTTGGTTTAAAAAGTTGAGGTTATTTGTCAATGAACGGAATCTAAAAATAAACGTCGCTTTCAAGGCGTCGCGTACCGTTGTCATCAGGTGATTTTCTTTAAATGATGCACCTTTGGGGTTATTTAAATTTATTTCCGATTATTTGCCTTATTTAGAAAAAATATATTTTTCAATATCATAACAAAAAAGTTTGAATTAATTTATAAGGATTGATCGAAATTATTTATTCTGTTCATTCGAAATAACCTACGCGGGTTAACTTACACGGTGTGTACAACCTGATTGAGGTAATTTCTTCATGAACCGAACAACTATTGCGATCAGTCCTTATTTGAATTGAAATTGTCAATGTACGCTCATAGTCAAAAGGCCAATAATTTAAAAGTCTTTGGGAGCAAATAAACCAAAGAACCCAAACATGTTAGACAGAATCGAGTATGGTTACATTAATTCCATAGCTATACAATTACAGAAATTTATAACACCATTTTGTTTTTTAAGGTCCAGCTTGCAGACTTCTGATGCAGAACTTCCACTGTGAGACATCAAAACAATTCTGGAGAGAAATTGATAATGAGGGACCTGAAATTCATCAAAATTGTCACATAAAGGTTTATTTAAATATTTGTTATCATCTGGTTCTGTGGTTGGTCTCGTCTTGAAAAATAAAGACAAAAACAAGAGCAGACAATGTAGAAAACAAGGGCAGACAATGTAGAAAACAAGGGCAGACAATGTAGAAAACAAGGGCAGACAATGTAGAAAACAAGGGCAGACAATGTAGAAAACAAGGGCAGACAATGTAGAAAACAAGGGCAGACAATGTAGAAAACAAGAGCAGACAATGCAGAAAACAAGAGCAGACAATGTAGAAAACATTTCTTAATAAATTAAGGAAGTTTAGAAATAGCATAAGTAAAAATACCAATAAGCATTGTATTTACATATTTTCAATGTAGTCAATGAGCAAACGAGAACAATCACATTTTAAGCACACTATATATGTGAGCACTACAACACACTGTGACAATAGCATGATAAGTTTGACAGTAATATATATAGTGTTCTTCTTAATTAATCATATAATTAATATAGTTTATTTTTTGTTTACACTCTTATCAATATTTAGGAAATATAATTATGGAGTCAATTGTGTATTTTGTAATATATGTAATGGGAGAAGACTGTCTAAGTTGTTTAACTTGGGAGAAGACTGTCTAAGTTGTTTAACTTGTGTAATACAATATGTAATGGGAGAAGACTGTCTAAGTTGTTTAACTTGGGAGAAGACTGTCTAAGTTGTTTAACTTGGGAGAAGACTGTCTAAGTTGTTTAACTTGGGAGAAGACTGTCTAAGTTGGTTAACTTGGGAGAAGACTGTCTAAGTTGTTTAACTTGTGTAATACAATATGTAATGGGAGAAGACTGTCTAAGTTGTTTAACTTGGGAGAAGACTGTCTAAGTTGTTTAACTTGGGAGAAGACTGTCTAAGTTGTTTAACTTGGGAGAAGACTGTCTAAGTTGTTTAACTTGTGTAATACAATATGTAATGGGAGAAGACTGTCTAAGTTGTTTAACTTGGGAGAAGACTGTCTAAGTTGTTTAACTTGGGAGAAGACTGTCTAAGTTGTTTAACTTGTGTAATACAATATGTAATGGGAGAAGACTGTCTAAGTTGTTTAACTTGTGTCTTATCCTTTTGTTTTTTTTAACAATAAAATATGTTTAAAGTATTACAAAATTATTTTTATTACACACTTTCAGTTCTTTGAAAAATTCCTAGAGAGTTTGAAAAACGCATTTCGAGAAGAAGAAGGTCTGAAAAGTACATGTACGATAAACCTTCTGAAACATTTACTGAAAGTCGACTTAAAAGGTAGGCCATGATTTTATTTCAATTAAGCAAAAGTAAACTAACAATGATTTGTAGATAAGGATGCAATATCATCAGAAGCTTTGTTCCACACATTTGAACAAAACGAACACCTACATCTCAACTCCATGTCTTGGCTATGGACAGGCACACAAATGTGGCGTGGTTAAACCGAGTCAGGGATCCCAGCTTTGCCTTTTTAATAATTAGACATTTCAAGTTTTTTCCAAACAAATATAATGAAATGGGATATTACAAATGTCAAATTTCTTTGACAAAAAGAATATTTAGATATAAAATTCCAACTTTATGTGTTTGAAAGTTTCTACATTTCAATTTCATGTTTATCTCATGAGATACATGATTAAATACCATATATGGTAATTCATGCATGTAGTTTGCATGGGTTTCATTTACATTCAACTCTTTTACATTAAATTCCATTCGATTCTTCATAGCATTACTTTCATATCAATCATAATCAAAATATTTGTTGAGAAAAAGCTAAATTATTATAGCATATTTTTTTTTTATTTATTGGCATAAATACATATAAAAAAAGTCACATACATTATCGTGGCAAAGATTAAAACAAAAACACGAAAATAATCACAATCTCTTGTATATCCTGGTTAGATAGCACAACACTAGTGGAACACAGAGTCAAAGTGGTTAAAAATAACATAGAAATAAAAATAAAACACGAATTCCCAACAAAAAACTGCTCCATATAGTTGGTGTCAACTGCACCCTAACTTAACACATCCTACAGAGGTATCAACTTGGTATACGAGTTATCTAAAGATATAACTAACATATATTTAGTGTCAACTGCACCCTAACTTAACACATCCTACAGAGGTATCAACTTGGTGTACGAGTTATCTACAGATATAACTAACATATAGTTAGTGTCAACTGCACCCTAACTTAACACATCCTACAGAGGTATCACTTGGTGTACGAGTTATCTAAAGATATAACTAACATATAGTTAGTGTCAACTGCACCCTAACTTAACACATCCTACAGAGGTATCAACTTGGTGAACGAGTTATCTAAAGATATAACTAACATATAGTTAGTGTCAACTGCACCCTAACTTAGCACATCCTACAGAGGTATCAACTTGGTGTACGAGTTATCTACAGATATAACTAACATATAGTTAGTGTCAACTGCACCCTAACTTAGCACATCCTACAGAGGTATCACTTGGTGTACGAGTTATCTAAAGATATAACTAACATATAGTTAGTGTCAACTGCACCCTAACTTAACACATCCTACAGAGGTATCAACTTGGTATACGAGTTATCTAAAGATATAACTAACATATAGTTAGTGTCAACTGCACCCTAACTTAACACATCCTACAGAGGTATCACATGGTGTACGAGTTATCTAAAGATATAACTAACATATAGTTAGTGTCAACTGCACCCTAACTTAGCACATCCTACAGAGATATCAACTTGGTGTACGAGTTATCTAAAGATATAACTAACATATAGTTAGTGTCAACTGCACCCTAACTTAACACATCCTACAGAGGTATCACTTGGTGTACGTGTTATCTAAAGATATAACTAACATATAGTTGGTGTCAACTGCACCCTAACTTAACACATCCTACAGAGATATCACATGGTGTACGAGTTATCTAAAGATATAACTAACATATAGCTAGTATCAACTGCACCCTAATTTAGCACATCCTACAGAGGTATCACTTGGTGTACGAGTTATCTAAAGATATAACTAACATATAGTTAGTGTCAACTGCACCCTAACTTAACACATCCTACAGGGGGTATCACTTGGTGTTTGAGTTCTCTAAAGATATAACTAACATATAGTTAGTGTCAACTGCACCCTAACTTAACACATCCTACAGAGGTATCACTTGGTGTACGAGTTATCTAAAGATATAACTAACATATAGTTGGTGTCAACTGCACCCTAACTTAACACATCCTACAGAGATATCACATGGTGTACGAGTTATCTAAAGATATAACTAACATACAGTTAGTGTCAACTGCACCCTAATTTAGCACATTCTACAGAGGTATCACTTGGTGTACGAGTTATCTAAAGATATAACTAACATATAGTTCGTGTCAACTGCACCCTAACTTAGCACATCCTACAGAGATATCACATGGTGTACGAGTTATCTAAAGATATAACTAACATATAGTTAGTGTCAACTGCACCCTAATTTAGCACATCCTACAGGGGGTATCACTTGGTTTACGAGTTATCTAAAGATATAACTAACATATAGTTAGTGTCAACTGCACCCTAACTTAACACATCCTACAGGGGGTATCACTTGGTGTACGAGTTATCTAAAGATATAACTAACATATAATTAGTGTCAACTGCACCCTAATTTAGCACATCCTACAGAGGTATCACTTGGTGTACGAGTTATCTAAAGATATAACTAACATATAGTTAGTGTCAACTGCACCTTAACTTAGCACATCCTACAGAGGTATCACATGGTGTACGAGTTATCTAAAGATATAACTAACATATAGTTACTGTCAACTGTACCCTAATTTAGCACATCCTACAGAGGTATTACTTGGTGTACGAGTTATCTAAAGATATAACTAACATATAGTTAGTGTCAACTGCACCCTAACTTAGCACATCCTACAGAGGTATCACTTGGTGTACGAGTTATCTAAAGATATAACTAACATATAGTTAGTGTCAACTGCACCCTAATTTAGCACATCCTACAGAGGTATCACTTGGTGTACGAGTTATCTAAAGATATAACTAACATATAGTTAGTGTCAACTGCACCTTAACTTAGCACATCCTACAGAGGTATCACATGGTGTACGAGTTATCTAAAGATATAACTAACATATAGTTACTGTCAACTGCACCCTAATTTAGCACATCCTACAGAGGTATCACTTGGTGTACGAGTTATCTAAAGATATAATTAACATATAGTTAGTGTCAACTGCACCCTAACTTAGCACATCCTACAGAGGTATCACTTGGTGTACGAGTTATCTAAAGATATAACTAACATACAGTTAGTGTCAACTGCACCCTAACTTAACACATCCTACAGAGTATCACATGGTGTACGAGTTATCTAAAGATATAACTAACATACAGTTAGTGTCAACTGCACCCTAACTTAACACATCCTACAGAGGTATCACATGGTGTACGAGTTATCTAAAGATATAACTAACATATAGTTGGTGACAACTGCACCCTAACTTAACACATCCTACAGGGGGTATCACTTGGTGTACGAGTTATCTAAAGATATAACTAACATATAGTTAGTGTCAACTGCACCCTAACTTAACACATCCTACAGAGGTATCAACTTGGTATACGAGTTATCTAA